>JAUGSI010000009.1:0-2653143 GCA_030770045.1 Colletotrichum brevisporum
TTTAACCCTAACCCTAACCCTAACCCTAACCCTAACCCTAACCCTAACCCTAACCCTAAGTAACCCTAACCCTAACCCTAACCCTAACCCTAAGTAACCTAAGTATATTATAAATTTACTTAGTAAAGTACTTTTAATTCTAATAATCTACGGTATTAAGTAGGTTAGAAATTTTAGTTTTTTAAAAGGCCTAAAAATGTACTATAGTTTAGTATTAATAGTTAGTTAGAAGCTTTTATACTTATTTACTATAGCGTTTCTTATTAAGTATAGTGCTTATTAGCTACTATTTAGCTATTTAAATATAAAGCTAAAGTACTATAGTTAATATAAGTATAATAAAGGGTATAGCTTTTTTATAGTTAAGTAAAGTTAATTAATATTAATATTAAGCTTTATAAGTATCTTAATTTATAAAATAAAAAAAATAGAATCTTAATACTAGAGTCTTATTTAAAGGCTTTTTAGTAAAGGGAAGTAAATATCCCTTAATATATTAGGTTTATTTTCCTTAACTATATTATTTAGAATAGTATAGTAAATATCTAGGGTCGTTAATATACTAAAGATATAAGTAAATATAAACTTAGAGGAGTGTATAAGGGCAATAAAAAGAAGGTTTAGTAACTTATTATGCCCCTAAGTAATTTTAGTAGTATAGAGGCTTAAGAAACTAGTAAGGCTAGAACTCTAGTCTATACCTAAAGGGGTAAAGAAGGGATTAAAAGTAATTTAGAAATTCTTAATATTCTCGTACTTCTAAAAGAAATACTCAATTCTATAGGTACTATAAGTCCCTTAACTACAAACTATAAAGCTGCGTACAGAAGTAGCCTTTACTAAGTAACTAACTAGGCAATATATACTACTATAAGTAATAATATAAAATAAAATAGTTTTAAGGTTTTTAAAAGGGTAAGTAGTAAGTAGGCCTAGTTCTCTACTAAACTAGCACTACGCGACTTCGCCTATACTAGTATCTAAAGTATATATATAGTTTGTAACTTCTACAAGTAGGATTCAAGGGGGTCAGTAAATAAATCGGTCTAGCTTTACACTAGTCTACCTAGCCTTAGTAGCTAGAGTATTAAATTACTTATTTAAAACTATAAAACACTAAATATACTTCTTTAAAACCCTTTAAATTATTTAAAAGAGTATCTTAAATAAAAGAACCTCTATCTATACTTTAAACAAGGTTACGTCTCGTATAGCTATACTACCTATAGTTACCACTATTTAAACTAATATTAAAAAGCGCATATAAAGGTTAGTATATATTAATAGAAAGGGACGGGGGCTTAGTAATACCTAAACTCGGGCACTATAAAATAAACTATTTCTTTTATATAATACGTTTTATTAAATATAGTTATTAAGATTTATTTTAAGTAGAATAAGTAACATAGTATATTTAAGTAACAGTGTATAGATTCATCGGGGGAGGGGAGGGGAAAAGTCGGGCTTTATATCTATACACACTTTTAAAAATATATAGCCTTTAAATTAATAGGTTTTTTAAAAAGGTACAATTACCTATAATAATATTTTTTAATTTTTAGAGTAAAAATAACAAAAGTATTTTCTATATAATAAACTAGTAGGTTCTAGTATTTACGCCTTTATAATTATTAAGTCTATTATCCTAAAACTATATATACTTAATTCCATAGTTTAGCTACTTAAACTATAACGCGTGACTTTATACTTATAATTTTAGTAAATATATAGTTAATATTTAATATTACTACACTACTAAATTAATACATTATATACTATTACTAAACTAAACTTAAGTCTACCCAAATAAGGCCTTAATAGACCTCTTTCTCTTTTTATTTATAACCTATATTAGTAAGTCTTTTAGAATAGCCCGTAGGCACATCCTAGCCTCCAACTACTAGAAATATAAGAGATATAACAGCACTAACTTATCCTTAACTATTTTTACTAAGTTATAAAACATACTATTATTAATTTCTTATAATATTATAAGGGACTTATTAAGTATTAAAACGTAGCTAGCTTTACTTTAATCCTTAAAAGTTTAATATATTAACTAGTATATAATCCTTAGCGGGAGTGTATAAGAGGTTAATAAACTTAGTAGCCTAGTAGGTAGTAAAGAATAGTCTCCCTAGTCCAAAAGTATTATATAACGCCCGCGGGACAATTAAGTTTTTTAAACCCTAGTTATACTACGACTTAAGAATATTTAACTTTTAAAGTATTACTTCTTTTAAAATATTAAACTTTAATTAATTTTTTTAACTAGTAATATTATAGTACTTATAAAGATTTATAATTTATAAATTATTTAAGTTATTTAATATCCTAATAAAGTTATTATTAAGGAGGTTTAGTTAGACTAAACTATAGCTTTTTTAGATACTATAAATTATAGCCCCGTTAATTTTAGATCTATACTATCTCGTATTATTATATAGTTATAATAATTCAGTTACTTACTAAGGAGTATAGTTAAATAAATTAAGTATTTTTAGTTAGCTATTATAGTACTATTCTAATTATAAAGAGTTAATAAAGTTAACTACGTTTTTATAAAAATTATTAAAAAAAATACTATAAAATAGTAATTTATATTTATAAACCTTTTGTATTAAAAGTGGTTCTAACTTAGTAATACAATTCTTTATTATTATTAGGCTTTTTATTGTAAGCTCTTTAATAAGGCGTTAGTATAGCAACTTAACTTAGGCTTAGCTATAGGTTAAGTCTACTTCTATAATTTAGGTAAGTTATATTATAGCCTTAGTCTAGCCTTCTAGCTCCTCTTTATTAGCAGAGTCCCTATTATTAATAAACTCTTTTTTAATAGCAGTATCTTTTTTAATAACTAGCTCTACTTTATTAGTGGTATTTCTTTTATTAGTAGGGTCCTTATTATTAGTAGGTTCTTTTTTAATAGTAGCATCTTCTTTAATAGTAGACTCTACTTTATTAGCAGCATTTCTCTTATTAGCAGCATCTCTCTTATCAGTAGTATTTTTCTTATTAGTAGTAGCTTTATTATTAGGGGGTATTATTTTATAAAAAGGCCCTGCCTCGTCGGTAGACTCTGTATTATTAGTAGGTTTTGTTTTATTAGAATTTACCCACTACTTTTTAGTTTTTAGCTTACTAGTACTAAAAGGTAATAGTTACTTTATTATTTAGTATTCTTAACTTAAGTTACTGTATTTTAAGCTAAGGCATAGCTTAACCCTAGTATATATATTAGTATAAATACGTTAATAAGAAACTAGATCTTTTATTTTTATAACTATACTTAATACTACTTATATATAAGTTAGTATAAAGAATAGAGTAATAACAATAGAAGTAAAAAAAGTTATATAATATTAATTTGTTTTATATATTCTTTTATACTTTATAGAGGTAAGTTTATAAAATAGTTTATATTTATGTAGAATAAAAGAAATACTAGACTTTAAGGCGTTTATAATTATAATATGAAAGTTTAGGTAATATAGGTGATATTAAAAGTACTTTTGTTTTTTAAAAGAAAAAGATATATTTAGGGGGAAGGTTTAACTATTACTACTATTACCTATGCATTAACAGAATACTTATAGTAGTACTAGCTACAGGGATTTTTACGCGTTTTTAATTATGTAGTTAGGGCCGGTATTTTTTTTTTTTTTTTTCTATTTTTAAGTTATTTAGTTTAAAAAAGTCTATTACTTAAATAAGTATCTAAATACTTAGGTCCTATATACAGGCGTTTTAATCTACCTAGGCTAAGTTAATATTTAAAGGCTATATAGTTTTAAAATCCACTTAGTGCCCTAGCCCTAAGTAACGGCATTTTATTAAACACTATAGTAGTAGTTATAATTACTTTTACCCGGGCTGTAGTACGCATTAAACTATTTATGCACAACCGATCCTACTTTATTAATAATACTTAACTTTTAGTTACTAAACCTCTAAATTAATATTTATTTATATATATAGAATTAATATATAAAAAGAATTATAATTTTATTTATACTAAAGTAATATAGTAAATATATATATTAAATTCTTTTTACCCTTATAATAACTACACTTAATAACTAACACTTAGTCTTTAATTAACTATTAACCTAAAGCTCTAAAATTAATTAAATTAGCTCCAATTAAAAAGTTTAAAAAAAACTAGAACTTTATTAACAGCAAACTTACGCTATATATACTTAAATTCCCCGCAGCTAGATTTAATCCTAATCTTTAAACTTTATCGTCTAATACTCTTTACAGTATAGTAAAGTCTAGTAAAGTCGTCCTTAGCTATAAAAGTATTATTAAGAGTTTATATTCTAGTAAAAGAGCCCTAATAGAATATTAAGTAAAGCGCTAGTTTACTACTTCTTTAAAACTAATATAAATTAAAGTCTTTAAATAAGCAAGTTAGTATTTAACTCTACCTTTTTTTTACTATTAGTCTTAAGTTCTAACCTATTAGTAACTTAATAACAAAGACCCAAATTAAGCTTTAAAAAGTATAACTATAGTTTAGTAACTCTTAACCTACCTAGTAAAGAAGTATATTAACTTTAAAGGGTAATAGTAACTAACTTCTATCTACTTATAGATTGAGTTTAGTATAGCTACTAGTATACTCTTTTACTACAGCACTATAGCTATTATTAATTCCAGTAACTCTAATATTCTTAGTAACTAGGCTACTTAGGTAGAATAGAACTAAGCTAGTTAGTAACGAAGCACTAAGGGATATTTAAAATAAAAAGGTTTTTACAGTTTAAACTTATATTATAAAGTATCCTACTATAAGGCCTAATAGTTATTATAAAAACAACTTTATAACTACATAAGCAGCCTTTAAATCCAAAGTACTCACCTATTATCTAGTTACTTAACAAGTTTTACTAGTACTACTACATACTTAAAATATAATAAAACATTAACTTACTAAATAAAAACATTAATATATATAAAGTTTTAAAATTTATAACTTTTATAAAGGAATAAAAGACGTTAGCTCAGCTTAGATTTTTTAATTTTGATTCTAATAAATAAAAAGGAATACTTTACATTAATTTTTTAAATAATTTATATTACTAAGTATAAACTATAACTTTTATAACTATTTAAAGTTTATAACTTTTATTAAGGGATAAAAGACGTTAGCTTAACTTAAATCTTTTAATTTTAATTCTAATAAATAAAAGGGAATACTCTATATTAATTTCTTAAATAATTTATATTACTAAGTATAAACTATAACTTTTATAACTATTTAAAGTTTATAACTTTTATTAAGGGACAAAAGACGTTAGCTTAACTTAGATTTTTTAATTTTAATTCTAATAAATAAAAAGGAATACTCTATATTAATTTTTTAAATAATTTTTATTACTAAGTATAAACTATAGCTTTTATAACTATTTAAAGTTTATAACTTTTATTAAGGGATAAAAGACGTTAGCTTGACTTAGATTTTCTAATTTTAATTCTAATAAATAAAAGGGAATACTCTATATTAATTTTTTAAATAATTTATATTACTAAGTATAAACTATAGTTTTTATAACTATTTAAAGTTTATAACTTTTATTAAAGGATAAAAGACGTTAGTTTAGCTTAAATCTTTTAATTTTAATTCTAATAAATAAAAAGGAATACTCTGCGTTAATTTCCTAAATAATTTCTATTACTAAGTATAAACTACAGCTTTTATAACTATTTAAAGTTTATAACTTTTATTAAAAAACAAAAAACGTCGACTCGGCTTAAATCTTTTAATTTTAATTCTAATAAATAAAAAGGAATACTCCGCATCAATTTCCTAAATAATTTCTATTACTAAGTATAAACTACAGTTTTTATAACTATTTAAAGTTTATAACTTTTATTAAAGAACAAAAAACGTTAACTTAGCTTAAATCTTCTAATTTTTAATTCCAATAAATAAAAGGAAAATGGCTCTATATTAATTACTTAAATAATTTTTATTACTAAGTATAAACTACAGCTTTTATAACTATTTAAAGTTTGTGACTTTTATTAAAGAACAAAAAACATTAGCTTAGCTTAAATCTTTTAATTTTAATTCTGATAAATAAAAAGGAATACTCCGCGTTAATTTTTTAAATAATTTATATTACTAAGTATAAACTATAATTTTTATAACTATTTAAAGTTTATAACTTTTATTAAGGGATAAAAAATATTAGCTCGGCTTAGATCTTCTAATTTTAATTTTAATAAATAAAAGGGAATACTCTGTATTAATTTCCTAAATAATTTATATTACTAAGTATAAACTACGGCTTTTATAACTATTTAAAGTTTATAACTTTTATTAAAGGATAAAAAACGTTAACTTAGTTTAAATTTTTTAATTTTAATTTTAATAAATAAAAGGAAAGATTCTACATTAATATAGTAAAGAAGTTCTGTTACTAAGTATAAGTTATTTTTATTACTTTTACTAAAAAGTTATAACTATTATAGGGCTTAGTTTAAATCCCGGGATTTTAAGTGTATTAGTTTATTTTTTATAAACTTAATTAAATATTAAAAAACACTCTTAGTTTTTAATAATAGTAATAAAATAAACCTTAACTTTATATAACTCTACTTATAAGTTAGGTATGTAAGTACTTATAGATATAAGTAGGCTTAATACTATATATATAGTAGTCTATTAAATTTTATACTCTATATAGTATTACTTAGTTTATTCCTAAGTAAGTATATATACTAAGTTACTTACTTAAGTAAGTATAGGTTTAACTAAACTTTATCTTTGTATTTTAACTCTAAATAGTTTTAAAAATAGTATTTTAGTAATTCTCTTTAACTTAACTATATATTTAACTACTAGGTGTATAAAAGTTTTATATTAAATTAAATTCCTAGTACCTTTAGTATCTACTTATCCTTTTCTACTTAAGTAGGCCCGGATAAGTTCCCTAACTACTCTTAGTATCTTTACTACTTCTTTTAAAACTTAAGTATTTTATTACTAATAGAACTTATTTTAAAATTATAAGTAATTAAGTATTTAATATATAATACTTTTAGATAGACTTATGCTTCTTTAACTTAGACTTAGTAGGTATCTTCTAGAACTTAAGCGCGTTACTACTAGTAGAACTTATTTTAAAAACATAAACTATATATTTTATACTTAAAGGTTTAAAAAAGACTTATACTTAGTAGACGCGCACTTAGTAGGCGTAGTACTAAGTAGGTAGTAGATAAGTTTAAGTACTCCGGCTTGATTTTATAACCGTCTTTTATAACTAATTAACACACCCAAGGCGCGGAGCTTATAAAGGAGATTGTAAACCTCTTTAGTGATTTTCTTATTAACTTTATAAATATTATCTTTATTACTAAAAACTAAAATAACTTAAAAGAGTTTATTATTTTTAAACTTATTAAAGCTTTTTATTTAATACTAGTACTACATAGGTAGTAACTAGAATTACCTATTACGGGGCGTTACTTACCCTTTATATAATAGTAAGGATTCTATTATAAGAGACACCTTCTTTAAATATTTTACTATAAATCTCTTTAAAATAATTCTAATAAATAGTTAGGAACGATTTTAAGTAGGTACTATTTAAAAAAAGAAAGTTAATTTACTATATAGTAACTATTAGTTAGGGACTCCTTAGTATTTATTATATTTTACTTTATTAGTATACTTAGTAATAAAAAGGATATAGGCTTTAGTTTTTCTAAAGGGTGTAATAGGTATAGTTATAAAAAGGGAGTGTAGTTAAAAAGGATAATTTTTAAGTAGGGGTTGCTTAATTTAAACTTATATATATAGGGGCTTTAGTTACTAAAAGTTTCTTTAAGTTATAAATTCTTTATAGAAGTACTATTCTAAACTAAGAAATAATTATATATTTTAAATTAAACTTACATTTAAAAAGCTATACAGCCTTTAAATTATATTAGAGTAAGTAGGGTCTTACTTTAGCTAGTCCTTTTAGTTTTATATACTAAAGCTAAGTACCTAATACTACTTTATTTAATACGTCTAAGTAGTTACTAATTAAGTAGTAATATTTATTTTAAGGTTATTACCTCTTTATAGTCTAGCTTTTTTTTTATTTCTTTTTTACCCCTAATTAGTCCTACCTAATACTAACTTACTTAGTATATTTAAATAGTTACTAGTTAAAAGTAAATATTTACTTAGGGTTATTATTTCTTTCCTTTTTTATTTCTTTCTTACCCTTAACTTATCCTACTTAATATTAACCTATAGTTAATACATCCTACCCGTTAAGTAGTATATATTTACTTATAGTTATTATTTTATTACAGACCTTTTTTCCTTATTCCTCCCTCACCTTTAATCTATCCTACCCAGCATTAACCCACTATTAACATATCCCATCCTACATACTATTAACTAAAGCTATTAAACATATTATCCTTTAACAAAACAAGTACTAACAAGTATAAAGGGCAACTCTACTAATTATAGATATATTGTATACAGCGCCGGCTAGCCTAAAAAATAAACTATTTAAGTAAAATATACTAAAAGTAAGTTACTAACCCTTGTCCCCTAAAGAAAAGAAATAATGTATACAATTAATATTACTTTTTAGGTATTAAAACTTAGTATAAAGAGCGGTATACTAGTGTTTTTAAAGCGGATTTTAAGCCTAACTCATTCCTAAAGTATATAACTATTTAATTAGGATTCTTTAGGGAGTAAAGTTAAGGAGTAAGTGTAATAACCTAAACGTTGTTACTCTCCCCAATCTTAAGGATACTAATAATATTAAAAGTACTAATACTTAATCCACTCTATCTTTTTAGTTATTAGAGGTTATACAAAAAGCTAAATAATAAAAAATATAAAAAGTTATTACTTAAAGTATTAATAATAGTAACACTACCTCTATTCTATTACTTAAATCTTTTACTCTTAGGGCTTTTTTAAAAAACAACTTAGCTAATAACTTCTAATTTAACGTTTTTATTAGTCCTAGTTATAGCCTTAATAAACTAGTAACTCTTACTACTCAGTTCCGTTGCGCACTAGAGATAAAAAGTATTACTATTATTAGTAAAAGGTAAACTAAGTCTATCACACTTAGTAATACTATATAGAGTATCGCTAAGTTTATTTTTAGCTAGTTTCTTATAAACTACTACTCTAATCTCGTTATAGTTATTTAGTAGGCTAATAACTACAACATTACCGTTTATAAAAATAAAGTTATATAATACATAAGTAAAGAGATACTAGCCCTTATTAAAACACTAACTGGACTTATCTCCTATATTAATACAGTGGATTTATAGTCTAACCTTAATATTATTTAACTAAATATTAACTACTACTATATCTACTAGAACTATATAAGTCTTATTGCTAAGTTATAAAAGAAATTTAATATTAGCTGCTATACCCTATAGTACTTTATATATATTAACTTAAAGCCGCGTAAGTAAGGCTAGTATATCAATACTATTACTAAAAAGGTTCTCTTTAATATCCTCTAAACTAACTTAAATACTATTTTAAAAGTTTTTAAAGGCACTAAGTTAGTATAGTTACTTTACTATTACTAGAGTATAGGAGCCCTTATGTTTATACTAGTAAATAGGTCTAGGTATATAATCTATACCCCCTCCTTTATTAGTATCTATACAGCCTAATATATATTATACTAATTATATTATATAGTTCTAGTTATTTATCGTTAGTTTACTATATTTTTATATTAAATTAGGTTCTTAATAAAGTTAAAAATTATAACTAGAGTATCTTTACTTAGCTCTCTTAAATACTTAAAGTCATAGTCGTTACCCGCCTTATAAACAACTATCTACTCTATATTTATAAAAAGGCTATAGTTAACTTAGGCCCGTTCTTTAATAAAGACGTAATAATTACTTAACTCTTAAAAGTACTTAACAATCCTAGTACTAAAGTAGAGTATTAAAAGCTAGGCAGTAGGTATAAGCATTGCGCAAAAGGTAGACGGAGCTAGGGTAGAAAGATACAGCTTAGGGACTTAATAAACAAACTATTACTTATAACTAGTAAAGGGTAGATACTAACTTTTGTTCTTAAGGGACCTTAGCTTTTATATAAACCGGTTTTATAGAGGTAAAAATAAATTAAAGGTTAATTAATTTTATAAATAATTTAGTCTATTAGTATTTAATATTCTAGTATATAAATAAATAATATAATACTATTAATAGTAATAACTACCCTTAGTAACTTATTAAGTATATTTTAAGTTTTAGCTATTTAATTTTAAAGTTAGTTTAGTAAGTTACGTTATCTATATACTAAGAATAGAGTAATAAAAAGCCCCAAGTAGCTATAAATAAAATTACTATAATACACATACTAAGTAATATAAAAATAATACTAATAAGAAATAATAAGTAATACTACCCCTATAAATCAATTACAAAACACATTTAGCTATCTTACTATTTTACTATACACTAAGAGTATAGCCTATAGTATAGTACTACTACGCGTACCCAAAACTTATATCTAACCATCTCTATTTATATACGCCTTTAGTATTTTCTGCCTCCCTAACCGCCCTTCTTTTTCTACTACTATTAATCTTCTTTTTCTTTTTCCTAAGCTACTAGTATCCTATAACTTAGCCTTGTACTTTTAAAACTTTACTATAGGTATAATATCTTTAACCTTATTATTTAATATCTCTATAGTATTTAAACTTAGTAAGTCTACTAGGAGCCTAGTAGTGTTTCTATAAGTAAGAGTTAGTAAAAGTTTGTTCCTTAGTACCGGTATAGATAAATATAATAATGGTTATAAAGGGTTGAAAGATATACGTAACAGAGTTGTATATATATTTATTAGGGGTATATTTAAATAGGGCCTAGCTAGTGTTTAAATAAGTATAAATTAGTCTGCTAATACTGTTGTATTATAATTTTTACTGTATAGATATAGTGTATTAAGCTTAGGGAGTTACTACTCCGTTAATTATATACCTAGAATGTTATAGCGTAGTATTAAAGTTAATACGGATTTGTCTAGTAATACTGTTATATACGTATTTATTAGTAAATTAGCTTTAGTATCTACTTATAAGTTTCCTTGCCAATTAAAACCTTGTGCCTATGTTACTAACTGTGTAGGTGTATTACTGTTTAAGTTGTTTTATTAATTAAAGACTAGTTAATACGGCTATTACTCCCTTAAGGTATTTGCTGTATTTAAAAGATTATTGTGTTTTAGCTGTTTTTGTGCTAGTAAAGCTGTCTTTATTTTATTAATTAGGGACTAGAAGGGTTTTACTAATCTCTAGAACTACTAACTACTATTTTAGTAATGTAGTTGTGTTTTTATTTTAACTATTACGAACTAGTAACTCTAGTAGCGGCTTCTGTAACTATCCTAGTTAGCTATACTAAGTTTGTTTTTTTTTATAGATTCTAGTAAGAATCTACTAAATTCCTTCTAGTGCTAAGGTTAGATCTTTTACTTTAAAGGCTTAAGATATCCCCTTTAAATACTACTATATATTATTTATACTTATTTTAAATTCTTAATAAAGCTTTTTAACCTCTTAAAGTGCCTAGTTTAAGAGTTTAAGTGCCCGTTCTAGCCTATTATGTAGTATTAGTAGTCTTTTATTACTTAGCTTATTTAAGTTATTAAAAGAACTTAAACTACTTAAACTACCCGGATTGCTTAGCGGAGGAAGATTATCTACATTAAGCATTTCCTCGTTATTTTTATTATCTTTATTATCTTTATTATCTTTATAATTATTATCTTTTTTAAAAACTAAGATATTTAGTAATAGCAATAATATATTTAAGTATTTTAGTAAAGAAGTATTATTAGTGTTATCTGTTTCTTTATCCTTTATAGGATTCTTTAAGCCAGCCGTAGTGCCTAGTACTAATAACGATGTATTAAAGTTAAGTAGTTTAAGCAAAAATAGGAGTGCTAAAATAAAGTATTGTAAAACGTAATAGAATTAATTATACTCTAATATATTTAAACTCTTTATATACTAGTTAAATTATATAAGTATTAATTACTTAGTTAAGGGCGTTCTGTTTTAATACTTTACTTTATATACCTAGATAGTAAAATATTTATTATAAATTAGTAGTTTAAAATATATTAGTATTGTTATTAATTAAGAGTAATTATAGAAGGCTATTTTTGGCTAGGACGTAAAAATAGTATATTAGAGTATTTTAAATATTAGGCCATAAATAGTACTACTTTTTTACTATAGTATAGTAGGAATAGTGACTTTTATTTCTTTACTCTATCCCTAAAACTAAAGTTATTTTACTACTTAAATACCTATAATTTTACTTATATTTTCCTAACTAAGAAGTAAGTTAAAGTACTAAGTATTATTAGTGACTCTATTAAAGAGGAAGAACCCTTAGTAAATTTTATTAATATTAACGTTCTATCTAAGTAGTTTAGTTACTTGGATTAAAGGAAGGGTATAGGACTTAGTATTTTTTATTACTATTGTAACTTTGCCGTTTTTAACCTCTATAGAGTACAGCGTAATCTAAAGCTGCTAGTTTAACTTTTTTGAAAGTAGTATTTAAAGTACTTATAGGTTATTAAACTTTATTATTTTGGGTTAAATAAGTCTACGTTCTATCTAAAATAGATTCTAGATAACCTCTTCTTTAAAGGGTTTTCCTTTTTATAGTACTTAAGGGCCAGCCTACTAGAGTTTAAAACTAAAGAATATTTCTTTAATTTTAGTATATACGTTTATACTTTACCCGCTATAGTAAAAATTAAGTTTAAATAGTTTATATATTGTTTACTTTTTATAAAAGTAATAAATAGTTTATCTTTATAGTAGTTATCCGTTATTAGTATTAGTTTAAGTAAATAATAGGTTAATATTTTATTTATAGTTTTTACTAAGGAGTTTTTCTGGCCCTTATCTTCGGTAGTAATCCTTAAGACTTTTTAAAGGGAGAATTTTGTACTAGCTAAAAGCCTGCTTGTACAAACGTTATTCTTCCGCGTCGTCTATAGTTAGTTATAATAAAAAGTTATATTTAATAGAGTAATAAGATTAATTACTATTAACTTGGCTGGACTTAATGTTTTTTAATATAGAGACTTGCTTATAAGATTATAAAGGAAACTATAATAATATAGGAAGTATAAGATTAAAAAATAGAAAAAATTTAATAGTAGGATTTACTTTATTTATATTAAATAAACTTATTTATTATTTAAAGGTTCTTTTTTTATTTTATAAAGGATTATTAAAAATAAGTTTTTTTCTTCTTTCCTTTAGCTATATCTTAAAGTAGTCTAAAGCTGGAAGGAGTAGCTGTCTTTATAATACCTATAGTAATTAACTTGTACCTTTTTCTTGCTAATTTATAGTTTATATACATTATTAGCTTTATACTAATATAGAGACGTAGCTTAGTTATTAAAACGGCTTTTTTATTATATATAACGACGTTTTTTATTATAATACATATATAGAGTACTATTTCTACAGTTCTCTTAAGTAGGTGGCCTAGTTAGTATATATCTAGTAGTAGGGATACGTATGGGGGCTAGTAAATAGTAATAAAATAGTTTTAGTATAAAATAATTATTTCTTTTAACTACTAGAATCTCTATAAAGCCTAACTACAAGCAATAATCTTACCTAAACTATATATAACTAGCTCGTAAGTCGCCCCTATAAAAGTAGTCAGTGAACTATATAACTAACGGCCTTTTTAAAAGTATAACTTCTATACTCTACGTCTTATGTATAGTTAGTAGTGTAATTATTAGTACCTTAGCCTTTGGGGCTAGCGTCTAGCGCGGTACATTAACTACTCTTTAATAGGAGCTTAGTGTTAAAGTCTATAATTATATCCTTATTAAATTCAGTATTATCTAAGTTAACCGTTACATTTACTCTATTAATCACTTTATACTTAAGTTAGTTAGAGTTAAAATTGTAGTAAATATACTAACCTTTAAAAACTTCTACAATATACTTATCCTTTATCTAGTAGAGATTAACTATATAATTAATAAATATCTATTATAGTGCGGTTTAGGAAGAATCCTAGCTAGGTAGTTAGAATAGCACGCCTTATAACTATAGAGTTTATACTTTGCTGTACTATATATATCTTTGTAAATAATATATACCGCTCGTCTAAATACTAGATTTAATAGAAGAAGCCTTTATTGATATAGCTAAGGCGTAATCTTTAAAAATATATTTTTCTATATTGTTCTAAATTTTAGTTTTATTTAGTATATAAAATAAGTAGAATGGTAGTTTAGATATTACTATACGGGAGTATAATATATGGGAAAGTGCGATGTAGAGGGAGTGTAAAGTCGGGGGTTGTATTTAGATTTAAAACTATATAGGCTTTATTTTAAATACTACTCTAGGAGTCTATTAAACTAGTACTACTTTTATTATCTAGTTATATAAGTTTTAAACACTGTGACCTACTATAAGCACTTATTAATACCTTATATCCTAATATATTTTTATAACTATACTCTACGTATTTAACTAACCAGCCCTCTGAACTACCTACTACTTTGTAATCTTTTATTTTATACTTTTTTTAAAAGTATTTAAATCTTAATAGTTATTTACTCCTAGACTACTACCGTATATTCTTAAAGTCACTTACTCTCTAAATAATAAATAATAAAGTCTAGTTAAATTAGTTAATTAAATATAAATCCTATTTTAAAACTATTTAACTTTAAAATATAGTAGCTAATAGAGTATAGCTAACTACCATACTACGAGCTAAAGGCAGGTACTATAGTCTATAGATTTAGTCTAACTACTTACCTAAAAAAAAGTAACTAAATAAATAAAGAACTTAAAAAATCGTAACTTTCGTAAAGTAATTATACTTAAACGCTAGCTTAACTTAGATTTTTAAATTTTAAACTAAATAAATAAAAAAAAAGATTCTACATTAATATATTAAAAAAATCCTAATACTAAGTATAAGTTATAACTTTTATAGTTAATTAAAGATCGTAACTTTTATAGGGCAACTATAAACGCTAGCTTAGTTTAGATCTTTAGATTTTAAACTAAATAAATAGAGAGAAAGATTCTATATTAATATACTACGGAAATCCTATTACTAAGTACAAGTTACGGCTTTTATAACTAATTAAAGATCGCGACTTTTATAAAGTAACTATAAATACTAACTTAGTTTAAATTTTTAGATTTTAAACTAAATAGATAAAGGAAAAAATTCTATATTAATACACTATAGAAATCCCGTTACTAAGTATAAGTTACGGCTTTTATAGCTATTTAAAAATCGCGACTTTTATAGAGTAGTTATAAACACTAGCTAGGTTTAAATCTTCGGATTTCTATCTACTAAGGCTCGCTATTATAGACCTAAGTACTAAGCTATATACACAATAGTACTTATATTAAACGTTTTACTAAAGTTATTAACTATCTATCCTTTCTCTATTTAAGCTATATTACTCTAGACTACTAAAATTATTAATATAACCTTATTCTAGTATATAATACAAACCTCTATCTCTCTACTATGCAACAGAGCCACACAACCCAATCTAAAATACTAATAACCACTCTTAATCTATATTTTAGCTTCTATATTAATTTACTTTTAAGTACCTATACTATACCCGTATTAATATCCTAGTCTTTTATATATATATATATATATATAAAGTACAATATACAAATTATAGCCCTTTTTTTAAGAAGCATTATAACTTTAAGGGCCTCTATAGCCCTTTATTTAATACTACTTATAACTAGTACGTTAGTAGTATTAGCTGTGCCGTCCTTACTATCTAAGTTATTACTTATAATACTCTTAAAACTAAAGTAATATTAAGTCGCCCTCTTTAGTATTATTATTAGAGTCTAGGAAAAGATTAATTAAGTTAATTACTTTATAAACTTATTTATTTAAAAGTATAATATAAAAGCTACTAACTAATTATTAGTATTACTATAGTAGTATAGTTAAATTCTTATATAGCTATTAATAGTTAGAGTAACGTTATCCGTAGTAGTTACGTTAATAATTAACTTTTTATTATTTTCTATTTTTTTAAAGTACTTAGTAAGTACTTTAGTAAAAAATTTTTATAGTTATTAGTATATATCACTTTTATATAGAAGTAAAGTACTTTATAGTAAGTATAGTGCCTTGCTAGGTATTAATCTTAACTTTTTTTTTAGTAGTAAAAACTAGCTTTGTTTTTAACTTTAATTTTTACTATAAAGTTCTAGGATTTATAGATTAACTTAGGGGCCTTTATTATAGTAGTAGTTTTAGTAGTAGTGTTATAGTTTTATAAATATTTATAAAAAATAAAAGTAATATTTTTAAGTTTAGTATAAAGGATAGGATATTAGGGTTAAGTATTATAAAAAGGAAAAAGTTATAGTTATTATAGAGGGAAGGGGATTAGACCTATTAGTAAGTAAGTTTAAAGTAATAGTTAGAGAAAGTAAATAGACTAGTAATAAAAGGTAGGTATAGAAGTTAGTATCTAGGGAAACGGGGTATAACTATATCTATAGTAGGTTGTATTTAATAGTTGCTTAGCCTTTAAATACTTAATAAGTATAGCCTTTTTTAGTTCCTACTAAAATTATAATAAATATCCCCTAAAAAAGTAAATACTAACTTCTTTACTTACCTACCTACCTAACTTAGTCTAATTTACTTACTTACTTTTTATTTAATTTTTTTTTTTTTTCTACTAAACCTAAGTCTTTCCCCCGTCCTAGAAAGTCAGTATCTTTTTTACTTTTCCCTTTTCTATACTAAATACTTATATATCCATAAGCCTTACTATAATATTTACTATTGTTTATATTAGTAATTAAAAGCAGAGTACTTAAATAGCCGTTTATAACCCGGGCTAAACCGTATATCACTTATATACAGCTATAGTAGTACTTAGTTAATATTACTATTTACCTAGGCCGTTTTTAATACTATTTTTAAAAGTATATAAAAAAAGGGCATTTTTAATAATAAAGCTACTACTCTTATATAGAATTATAAGTGTGATTACCTGTAAATATTTAACTTTTTAAAACTAATATTTACTTAGGTATACTTTATACCTATAACACTACTAATATAGCTATAACTAGCCTCTTAATAGTAAGTATAAGTAAGGTAACTACAGCCCCTAAGGGCAAGGCGACTACGGCTCTTAAGAGTAAAGTGACTATGGCCCCTAAAGGTAAGGTAACTATAGCCCCTAAGGATAAGGTGACTGTGGCCCTTAAGGGTAAAGTAACTATAATACTTAAGGGTAAAGTAGTTTAGTACCCTACTGTTGTGTATAAATCGTCTAATAGTGACTTTAAAAAGAATAACTATAAGGCCGTAGCTATGCTTATAAAGGGCAGTACTATACTACTTATTTGTAAAGTCTATATTATCACCCTAACTAAAGTCTTTAGTACTAAGAGCCCTAGCTCTAAAAAGGATATACTGGAAAAAAAAAGTATATATTCTACTTACGGATAACTTAGAATCTAGTATATAGAGCTAATAAGTAAGTAGAGGTTAAGGTGGTTCTTATTGACCCTAGGGCTAAAAAGGCTTGGGGCAGTATCTAAACTAGGCTAGAAATAAGTTAAAGAATAGTAGTTAGTAAAGGGGATACTTTAAAGTTTTTAGGAATATTATAAGCTGAAGTAAGCTAGACTAGTAGTAGGTAAAGAATAATAATTTTACTATGGCATTTAACTAGATTAAAGCCTATATAGTTTTAAAACTCTTTACTAGTTTATATTGCATTTATGTTTTTACTTACTTTTAGGTAAGTTTCTGTAGTAGGGTAGTATATACCGACCCGCGTAATACGTTAATATTATATTAATATTATACTAATACTCTATTAATATTATACCCGTGTAACGTTAATAGGGTATTAAAGTCGTATTAAAGTAGGTATTTATAAGTTGTTTTATAAGATCTAGTAGATTAACAGTAACACTACTTACTATACTATACTAAATAGTAGAAATAGTAAATATATTTATATATAAATAACTAATATTGTTTTAAATAAAGTAAGCGCTTAATCTAACTTACCCCCCCCCCCCCCCCCCCCCTCTAAAAAAAAAATTTTAACTTTAAACCTCTTTATAGTAACTATTTCCTTTTCCTTATTTATAAAAGGATTATTAATAAACCTAAAAATATCTTTTTTTATTTATACCTTTCCTATATTTAACACGCGCCAAACAACCTATACACTTACTAAACTATGTTACTTATTATTCTTAACTTTTTTTATAAAATAGTAAACGTAGTAAATAATAACCTAAAGGCCAGAGTAAGCCCATAGTACAGCGTTATACTAAACTATTATTATATACTAGTTTTAAATTTAACTTTTCTATAAATTAAAGTAATTCTAACCGCTCTCTCTTTTAAACAACAGTAGTGCGTACTTACTAATATTAATAGATTATAGAGATAGATATTGGACCTAGCCTAAGGGGGCAATAACTAGAACTAAGAGTTAGGATTGTTAACCCTAGTATATTACATTTAATTCTATAAGTATAATGCCTAAATTAGCTTAGTAATACTGAACCTTAATGCTACTTATGTTGTGGTAATAATAGGGCGTTTATAGTATATAATTATATTTAGGGAATTTAGTATATATAAGACTTAAAAGCTAATTATATAAATACTTTTACTTATAGAAGCTTAGTTAATTACTAGTCTACTATTAATATAGTTTAATAACTTTAGAACTAATATTTATTTTATTACTTAACTTACTTCTATATATAGTATTAAAAAGAGTATATATCTATACTACTAAATAACTATAAGTATAAACAACCCTCTAGCTAGTGTAACTATATTACTAGTGACTTTAAAAGTAAATAAATTAAAGTAAAGTATAAATAGTAATGTTAAGGCTAGACTTAAGATTAAGAGAATTAGAGATATATAGTTTAAGTTAAAAGAAGTGCTAGTGGGTAATAATACTAATATATTTAAAAAAAAGATTTAGGGAGAGTAGTAGGATTAGTAATAGTAGTACGTAGATAATAAAGAGGATTCGGATTATAGTAGTTCTAAAAAGTAATAAGAGTTGAAGCTCTAGAACTATATTGCCTACCGTTACGAGCTAAAGTTAAAAAAGCTATACTAACTTATTTAGGATTTAAAGATCCTAAAGTTTATAATATAAAATTAGGGTATAGGTACTTATTTACTCTTTACTAAATATAAGGGCTTATAAGTTACGTTTTTGCTTACTTCTATAAATAAGTTAAAGGACTAATTAGTATTTTCTTTTTTTATATTTAACTACTAATTAATTATTAAGTATATTTTAACTTTAAACTAGTTTTTAAAAGTTATTAATTATATAAATAATAGTCTGTTTCGTTACTTCTATAAAATAGTGTTTAAAATTGTTTATAGTATTATTATCCCTTTATAAAAGCTAGTAGTTAAGATTTAGTAGGCCTATGAGGTTATATTAAATATAGTACTTAAAGATGTAGTTATTTTAAATATATTTAGTATACTATAGGAACTATTTAAGCTAGTACGGGAGATTACTAAAGTTTAACGTATAGGACTAAATATAGGAGGGAGTATTAGTTAACAAGTAGGTCTATTATACTTAGGTTACTAGATGGATGATTCGCGTTAGGTACGGCGTGGATAGAGGTAAAATGTACTGGGGAGAAGGACGTGGGTGCGATAGTGTAGTGTTTAGTAGACTGGGGTAATAATGAGAAGCTTATTTCGAGACTAGCTATTCTTAAAATAATATAATATAATATAAACCCGTATGCCTTTTGTAATTATATTTATAAAAGTAGAAATAATACTTTTATATTTATAACTTTTAATTATTATTACTTTAATTTAACCTTTATAGCTTTTAATTAGTTTTATAGTTTTTATTTACTTTTATAGTACTATATACTTTTTATTAATATAGGGGGATTTTATTAAGGTAGTTAAAAATAAGTAGAAACTATTTAGATCACTAGTTAGTACTACTTCTAGACTTAATACTTAATAAAGAAGGTAGTTTTAATAACCAGTTATATTAAAACTTTTAAAATCTCTGTTCTTTTCTTTTTATCCCTAGTTTGTTTACTTTTAAGCATATTAGTATAGAAATATTAATATAGTATTGTATAGGGTTTAATATTTTATTTAGGTTATTTTTTTATTTTATACTAATTAAACTAGTAACTCTTACGATATAGAACGTAGTTTTATTGTACTCTAGTAAGCTAAGTTAGTACTTAGTAAAAGTAGTACTTAGGGTTTTTAGTAGTATAAGTAAAGAGGTGCTTATTTTAGTAATAGGATATTTAATTTTCGGAGGGGCGCTGCGGTAACTTAAGTACTACTATATTAGCTGTTAAAAGTATAGATAGTGTATTTACCTATACCTAGGGGTAAATATAGTATATAAGTTTTAATTATAGACTTTAGAGGTGCTGTTATTTATTTGTTATATTTATAGTACTTATAAGGCTTGCTTTTAGGTTTAAGGACTGGTATAGAAGAGCTATTATAGAACTAGAAAGTTAGTATAGCTTTATTAGATTAATTAGTTCTTTTTTATAGTTAGTAAAAACGTTTTAGTGTCTTTTTTTTTGCTTCCTATACCCCTTAATAAGGATAAAGGCTCTTTTTTTTAATTTATACTTACTACTACTTATTAGTTATTTTAGTGTCATTTCACGTGGTGGGGGTTGTAACAAAATATAAACCTTATTTGTTTTTTAGAATACCTTTTTAGAATACTATAATAAATAGGGTTAGTTAATAAATATATCAGACGAAAGATAATAAGTAGCTAAGTAAGTATATATATATATAGTATTATTAAGTTAGATAGTAATAAAATTAAAAAATACTTTAGCTTTTATAAAGATAAGTAAAAGTAACAAAACCGTTATTAAATATCCTTCTATTATTATTTTATTATATTATATTATTAATAATTTATTATTAAAAGGCGGGCGTTAGTATACTATACTAGTAGTCTAGCCTAGGCTATATACGGATGCGTTAAAGGATTTAAAGCGCAGTAGGGCTAACTAACCTTTTAATACTAAATAGACTTAAAATAGGAGTAGGTTAACTAACTTTTTAATACTAAATAGGTTTAAAATAGGAGTAGGTCTATATATATATTTTAAACCTAGATTATTTTAAAACCTAAGTAATTAAATTATCCTTTATTTAAAAGTAGTATTTTTAATTTAAAGTTAAAAACATAGAATATAAAGCCTTTTATCTTTAATACTTTTTATAAAAAGTTACTATTCTATAATTATACTATATAATATATTAATTTTATATAACTAATTAACTACACTTTTGTACTTTATAGGTAAGTAGGTGTGTTACGTTATACGTATAGTAACTACTTTACTAGAATCTAGCGGGTTTACTACCCTTTATAGTAGGTTACGTCTGCTTTATAATTACCTTTAAACTCAGCGTACTTAAGTTTATTAATAGTTTATTAAATAGTATAAGGATAAGCTATATTTTAGTTAAGTCCTATAGTTTAAATATAGTTATTTATAGTAGGCTTTTTATAGTATAAATAAAACTTAATTTACTTTTAGTTTTAGGAGTATACTTAATAAATATAATAGACTTTAAGGCTTTTTTGCTGCTCTAAGTAGTACTACCCTAGTATAAATAGGCTAGTTATAAAGGGTTTATAATAATTAGTATAATAGTATTAATAAATTAGTTGTTAGTATAATATATTAGGTAAAAGGCTAGAGGTGCTTAGGGATTAGAATAAGGCTTATAAGTATAGTTTATTAATCCCTTATAAAGTAGTAAATTTCTTTATTAAGTTTGTTTCTTAAAATATAAGAAAGGTAGGTGTGCTAGTTAGGGAGCCTAATATAGCTCTCCTCTTTAAATATTATACTAACTATATTCTAGCTATAGTAGTTATACTGCTACGTTAATAGGTATATAGAGTGTTATATACTATATATATTACTATTCTTATTAAGATAAAGGGTAAGGAGTAGCTACTCTTTAAGGCTTTAGTGTTTTTATTGTAATATAGTATAGTAGTTCTTATGCTTGTGGGTATTGAGTTAGTTAAGAAAATAGTAAAGAAAGATTGCTATAGTACCCGGCTTTATTAGTACTAAATTAAGAAACTAATAGAAAGCTTCTTTTTGCATTTTTGATATAAAGTTAACAATTTAAGTCTAGGCTTTTAATACTATAATAAATATTGTTTATAATAATAGTCTTAGTAATATTCTGTATTTTTAAGGGGTCCTTTAAAATAAAGTATACTTAAGTCTTTGTTTAGTGTGTTATAGCTTTTAGGGAAGAACTTAATACTAGAAAATATGCTGGATTTTTAAGTATATAGTATAGTATATTAATAATATTTATGATACTTTTAAAATATAGTAGATTGTAGTTAATTATATTGAAATTTCTTTAGGGCTAGAAGGCACTAAGTACCTACACAAAACGCTAGTATTAAGTATTAATATATTATAGAACTAGACTGTGCGGAGGATATGACTACTTTAGTATAAAGAGGAGACTATAGAAGCATAGACAGGTATGTAGAGTAGTATAGTCTATATACTTATTTAGAATTGGGATATGTAAAGGACTTATGTATCTTAATTACTCTATGTATTTTAGTTCTAAAGTTATTTTAAACTATAGTTCTGTAAAAAATTATAATATTATATAGTAATAGTATCTCTTAGGCGTCTTAGCTTTTCTTAGTTTTACTATTGTAAAATATAAAGTCTAGGTATAACTACTTATATAGTTAGTATATAATATAAAAATAAATTAAAGTAAGTAAGAGAACTTATAAAGTAAATTGTTAAAGTGTAAAAGTAGGCCTTTAATGTATACGCTAGTGTGCTAACTAACTTAGGCTATATACTAAAGAAAATTGATAATTTATTAGTTAATTAAATAAATAAAAAAAGTAAATAGTAGTTCCTTTAACTCTTTATTTAGTTTAAGGATTCTATTATTGTAAGTAGAATCTAGGTAGGGTTGCTGAGATATAACGCTAATAGTAGTGGTTTTTTACTAATAGTAGTTTTACTACTAATAAGGTAAAGGAAAGATATTAAGGGATAGTATAAAAAGCCGCCCCCTAGGGTAGATAATAAAATCGGTAATAGTTCTTAACTATAACTTATAAGTTTCTTAGTATAAGGACCTAATAATCTAGTAGTAGGGTTTATTGTTGGGGATTCTAAGCTATTATAAAGCTTTAATAGGAAAGATATACTAAATAGGCTTTACAAAAGTGAGTAAGTTAGATGTTACGATAGGAATAAAGTAAGGTATAATTTTAATAATAGGTTAGTAAGAAGTATTAAAAGTAGAAAAAATAAGTTAGTAAGAAAAAAGGAGAAAGGTTAGTAAGTATTATAAGTTATTTATTTACTGTTTTGTTGTTATAAATGTGTATAGGGGTAGGTGTGTATATAAATAGAATATTTAAAACTATATATATTTAAAATTAATACTAGTATATAGACTATATTATTAACACTTTTTTATAAAGATAAATCTAGCTAAGTTTAATTACTATTATTTTATTTTGTTTTAGTAGTATAGTTTCCCTATTGTATAACTTAACTTATATTTAATAAAGGCGAGGTTATTTATTAATAAGTGGGATACTATTTTTTATATTTATTATATATCCTAATACCGTCTTTAATATATTACTTTTACTTATAATACTGTCTTACCCTTATTTACTTATATATAGTACTTATAATAGTATCTTCTCTGTTATTATCCTTATTCCTATTATTCTTATTATTATTATTATTTTTATTATTGTCCTTATTCTTATCCTTACCCTTATTTATTAAATTAAAGGACGTTAGTAAAAATAATAATAAGGGTAAACCCTTGTCCTTATTCCTATCCTTAACTTTATCCTTATTCCTACCCTTACCCTTGTTTATTAAGTTAAAGGATCGTTAGTAAAAATAATAATAAGGGTAAACCCTCGTCCTCGTTCTTATCCTTAACTTTATCCTTGTTCCTACCCTTACTCTTATCTTTATTCCTATTCTTAACTTTATCCTTATTTTTATTCTTAATTTTATTAAAGTACTACTTTAGTTAGATATACTTAATAATGTTAAAAAGAGGTTAATTATATAAAATTCCCTTGTTATTATAAAGTATATAGTTATTGTTAAACTATAGAATAGTATTATATATATAATAAGTAATATTACTAAATATTCTTTTAGTAGTAGTTAAGTGCTCTAGTGCGTGTATTAGGTTAGGGAGTATAGATAGTACTAGGATTAAACTTCTATAATTATATAATAGAATAGTTAGTTTAATAAATTTAGTTTACTTAAAGATTAAGGAGGGTACTTTTATTTATACTTAGTTCTTATTATTAGTAGGAGTAGATATACTCTATTACTCTAGGTAAATATTAATATTTAAAGAATAAAAGTATTTTTTAAGTATTTTACTTAGCTTTCTAGGGTCCGTTCTAACGCCTAAGTAAGTACTTTCAATAATAGTTGTATTGCCTTTTTCTCTAACGTTAGTCTAGTTTTGTTTATAAATATACTCTTTAATAAAGTTATACCCCTTTAGAATATCTACTCCTTAATATACTAGTAGCTATTATATAAAAAACGTTATTTTTATTACGCCTAAGTATAGTAACTATAGGGTCTAAGTCAGTCTTAATTAATAAGTACTATAATATAAGCAACTTTAATAATACTCGTTAGGTACGTATGGGATAGTTTGTATACTATAAGTCTATCGGCGCACTTAGTACTATAGTAAGACTTTAATTTTTTAATGTTGTTTAAATACTTAGTATTTTATAGTAAGTGCTTAAAAAAAAGTATATATATCTAAGTAAGCTATTTTTACTAAAAAAAGAGTAGGTTGTTTATTTTTGATTTTTAGTTATTTAAGCTTATAGCCGTTTAACCTTTTAAAAAAGTTACGGGCTATAGTTTTAAGTTAGTAAGTGTTAATTTTGTTAGCACTATTCGGGTGACTGCGTTTGTGAAGGAAATAGGTCTAGAGGTAGTCTAAGTAGCCTACTTAAATTATTTTAATCAATTTACCGTGTATTTTAAGACTCTTTAGGTAAAGGCTTTAAGTTTATTAGTATCTAATAAGCGTAGGTAATAAACTAAGTAATTACGTTTAATACCTTATAAAAGTATTAAGAAATATATTAAACACTACTAAAGGAAGTAGTATACCGCGTTAAATATAGCGCCCTTATTTTTATAAATATAAAATAGTAGTTTTAGTGATAGTTTTATTAACTTTACTATTGGTATTATTAGTATTATTAGTATTATTAGTATTATAGTAAAATAATATCAAAAATTAGTAAATATGGTTCAAAAAGCTTAATAGTTTATAAGTAAATTAAGTTAAGTTAGGGGGAGGAGGGGCTTCTTAGTATATCTACTTAGTAATATTTTATATAAAATTATACGGGAAAGGCGGGAAAGAGGAAGAATAAATACTCTACTACGCGTAACGCATCTATATTTACTTATATTAGTATAAACGTAGACTATACTAGTACTAAGGAAAACTTAAAATAAACTCGTTTAAAGTCTAAACGGTCTTTAAACCTAGCAACCTAGAATAAACAGTTTCTTTCCAACTTATATACTACGTTTATTAGTAGTTTAAAAAAAAGAAGTTAAGTAATAAACTAAGAAGGCGACCCCTAAGTAAATAAAATAATTAAACATTATTTTTATATAAATGCAATAGGGTTTAAAGGTTATATAGCTTTTAAATAGTTTTTATAATACGTATTGGCTTTTTAAAGTAAAAAGTACACAGGTAAGTATAATCTTAACTATTGAGTTACATTAAGGCCTACTTATTATTCTTTATAATTAAGACTACTTATTACTAATAGCGTTATAAAACTCACAAGCTATTTCTCTAAAGCGGTCTACATTAACATTCGCATAAACTTTACCAGCAACAGCGCCCGCGATAGAATCGCATTCAAGTTCAACATTAGTTCCCTTTAAATCTTTAAATTAAATCATTAATATACCTATAAATTCCTTCACAAAAGGCCTTAAACTTTCTTAGGTACTAAATTTATTCGCAGCAACAAATTCAAAGAATATTCTTAATACAATCCAAGTCTAATTACTATCCCTTCAACCCAACTCTAGTAGTATAGTTTTACTATCACATAACCTAGTTTGTAGATAACAAGAGTATAGACTTATCTATCAATAAAATAATCTTTACTTTGCTTTCACTATATACTAAAACTATTCTTAATATACAACTTCTAAATAGATTTAATTATACTATCTTACCCTTCTTAATATATTTAGTCTATATTAACTATAGTAGTATTGTCCCCGTTCTTATCCTCATCCTTATCCCTATTCTCAATCTCTTTTCTTTCCTTTCGTCTTATCCTTATTATTATTCTTACTTTTATTTACTTTATTATTATCCTTATTTTAATATCAACACTATATTAATTAAATAGCTAAATATAATTAATTATATTAAAAAGAAGGAGGCCCTTTGTAAATTCTTTACTCCAAACAAGCGCATAGCCGTTATTATACAACTAGAAGGGTCTAAGTATGTGAAAAGTAATTTAGTAGAATATACTTTTAGTAGTAGTTAAGCGTTTAAATACCTTAATAATCTTAGAGAGTAATAAGAGTACTAGAATAAAACTCCTGTGACTATACAGTAAAATAGTTAGTTTAGCAAACTTAGTTTAAAAAAAGGGGAAGATATTTATACTTAGTTCTTATTATTAGTAGGAGTAGGAATACTCTGTCCCTCTAAATAAATATTAAAAACTAAAGAATATAGGCGTTTTTTAGTATTTTATCTAGTGTTTTAGTAAACTATCCCAATATCTAAATAAAAACCTCTCTAATAATAGTTATATTTTTCTAGCTCCACTATTAAACTAAGTTATACTTATATATAAAGTCTTTAGTAGAGTTACTCTTTAGTCATAACATCTACTCTTTAATATATAAGTAGGTTCTATAGAAGTACATATTATACTTGTTACGCTAAAGGGTAGTAACTATTAGGTTCGAATTATCGTTATTAATTAGTAATACTTTACAAACAGCCAAAATAATTATACTAAGTATATACAATAGTCTATAAGTTACTATACTATTAGTGTATATACTATTATAGTAGGACTTTAAGCTTTAAATAAGCTTTTTAAGGTTAGTTTCTGCGTTCTAGAGTAAGTATTTAAAAAAAAAAGTATATATATTTAACTAGGCCTTTTTATTAAAAATAAGTATTACTAGCTTTTTATTTTTAGTAATTACGAACTTATGTCTACTTAGGTTTTATAAAAACTTATAAGTTATAATTCTAAAAATTACTCTAAATAATTTTTTTAAAAAATAGTTAAGTTAGTAACTGTTATTAATAGGAAAAAAGTTTAGGGGTAGCCATGTCAAGTGTCTAGATTTTTTAATCGCGTTTATTATATACTTAAAACTCTTTAAAAAAAGGCCTTAAACTTTTAATATTAGACCTATTTACCGTATAAATTATTAATTATTTTTAATACCTATAAACCCGTTATTAAGAAAATACTAAAAGTAATTAAGAAAAATAGTAGTATACTATATTAAATACAGTACTCTTGTTCTATAGACTATCTTCTAGTATTGTTATAAACTATAAGCTCTACCCGTCTTTAGTAGAATTAAGTTATAGGGGTAGGATTATTTTATTTATAGTATATTTTAGTAAATAGAATCAGATAAGAAGTATAGGGGAAGGAGACTACAAAGAAGTTATAAAAAAATAAAGTAACGATACGCTGGGTAAATTCTAGGACTATATTATTTTAAGACTAGGTAGTTTTTAAATTAGGTAAGTATTTATAAATTAACTGCCTACTGCGTTTTAAAAAAAATAGTATAATTCTATAGGAAAGGTATATAAAAAAAAAGGGAAAAAGTTATAAAAAAACAATATAATAATATACTAAGTAAATTTTAAAACTAAATTATTTAAAGACTAGGTGGTTTTTAAATCGTATAAGATTAAAATTAACCACCTGCCGCACACACTCTACTACGCATAACGCGTCTGCGTATATTTATTGTAATATAAATACAAAAGAAATCCAATAATAAATGAATTTTAAGGTAAGTTATTTAGAAACTAACTAGTTTTTAAACTTATATAGTTATAGTTTATATACTACATTTATAGCTACTAGTTATATTTCATTAAAATTATTATAAAGGGAAAATAAGTTTATTTTCTATATAGTTAGTAATACATAATATAGTAGATTTTGGTAAAAGGCACTAGTTCTTTTAGTAGCAAGCTAATTCTACTGCGTAATAACTTACGGTATCAGCTTTAGATAGGTAGTGTTGCTAAGGCGTAGCTGGCTTTTTAGCTAACGAGAAAGGGCCGTTAGTAGCTATATGCGTATTAGTAATATCCTTAAACTACTAACGCTATCATCAGGTACTTTTATAAAACTAGTATATATTTAAACTACTTAGTAACGTTTAATATAGTATAAAGCTATAGTATATTAGGTATAAGATTAATTTAAACTATAGTTAGGTTAGGATACAAAGTTTGTATAGGTGCTGTCTATTAGCAGTAGCTGTGTAGTTAATGTAGAGTGTAAATTAGTTACATAATATAGTAAAAATATTACTATTACGGTAAAGGGTCTAGTTAAGGATGTTTAGAGTTTAAAACTATCTAAAAATAGCTGTTAACTTAAGTAATTACTAGTTTATATTAGTATAGGTAATAGATACGTTTATGTAGCTGTAAGGCTATTTATTATTTACTTAAAGATGTAATTTTTATAGAAAAGAGTAGTATAATTTTCTTTTTTTTTACTTACTATAAAGGACTTGTAGTATTTTAGCTCAGAGTATATATTAAACTTGTTTTTGTTAATCCGGAAGTAGTAAATAATAATATTTTTAGCTTTAAAGACCTAGGTTATTCCTTTTTTTATTTTAAAGCTATTTGTCTTTAGTTGGAATACTAGTTTGGAATACTGGCTAGTGATTTATGCTTTAGTAGGACTTTTTTTAGTAAAATAACGGTCTTTAATGACTTCTAGTTCTTCTTATACTTATTAAGTGGAGTTTATAAAGAATAGACTAATAATATGTGCAAATTAGTTTTATTATGGCCTTATATTGACCTTACTAAATTCTTAGATTTAAATAGTACTTTATTAAGTTTAATTTATTATATAGTAACTATCCTTTTTTTAAGTTCTTTTAACTTTATCGCGAGGTAGAAGAGGTTTTCTTTTATACTAGTAAGAAAGTTATAGAAAAATATTTTAGCTATATTTATTATATTAATTAAACTAAGTTAAATTTATTCTAGGTGTTAACTTTTAGTAACTATGATTAGTGTGTTTATTAGTTTAATAATTAGCTGTGTTATATAGGTATTAAGGTTGTGCTTTGATATATTATTACTAAAGGATATAGGGAAATAGACTATTATAATATTACTACTCTTTAAGTTGGTATTATTAGATGGCTTTTTTATGCTGTATTTGAATTATAAAATAGGTTGTAATTTGTAGTTAAAGACTGGAATAATAGTTTTAGAGGCTATGTTACTAGCTATTATTGCCCTTTTTTTGTGAGACTTTTTTTTTTTTATAGCCTTGTTATAGAGTAATATTTTTAATAAATTATTAGGTACGTTTTTAGTACTCTTTTTTTCTTCCTCTTTTATGTTAGATGTGGTACTATTAGATGCTTTTCTGTTTTTTTTAGTACCCTTTTTTTTTATAGTTTTGTTTTTTTGTAGTATACTAGACTTGTTAGTGCTATTTAGAGGGGTTAATTGTTTGTTTTTTTTATTAGACTTTAATGGCCGGTTATTAAGCTACTTTTAACTGTTAGTATTGTTTAAATTATTAGGGCTAGTTTAGTTTTTATTTTATAAAATAGTATTAGTAGATAAGTAGTGTGTTATTAGGTTATTATTTTTAATTATGTAGTTTTTTTTAGCGTTGAGGATAATTTTTTTGTTTGTAAGGCTATATTATTTGAGGTTATACTACGTAGTTTTGGAAAAGGTGTATTAGTTATAGTATTAGTACTATTTAGTTAGTAGAGAATATAAAGTTAATAGGAGAGTATGCTTTTGAATTTATATATAGTAAAAGGACTATTTTTTGTTTATACTTAGACTTTATTATAAAAACCTAGAAACTTGTATTTAATTTATTTAGTTAAACTTATTAGTGCAATTAAATTTAAATATAATACTAGAACTATAAATTATAAGGTTAAAAGTTTATGATTTAGTTATAGTTATATTTATAATAAAGGTTATATTTAGGGACGGGTATTTGGTATGGTTCCTAGGGCTGTTTGTAGTATTATTATTGAAGTATATTAGTACAGTATATAAGTAAGTAAAAGTAGTTTGTTTTATAGATGTAGACTTAAGGGTATTTAACTTTAAAATTAAAAGGGTGGAAGTAGGTAAAAGTAGTTAGGACTTAAGGACTGGGTATAGAATAGAGTAGAGCTATTTATAGGGGACTTTATAATAGTTTTACTCCGGCGTTTAACTTCTCTTAGTAGCTTTAGTACTTGTGTAATTATATACAGGGCTTTAGTTTATACTATAAATAAACTAAATATAGTAAAGTACTTAGTATATTAACTTTTTTCTACTATATTAGTTAATTACTACTTGTTATATATAGTACGTCCTACTACTTATAACTATAATAAACCAAATCCTTAGATAGCACTTTATAGTAAAGACTTTAAATAGAAAATTATAGACTTAGTAACGTTAAATATTTAGTTAGTTACTTAGTACTATAATAATATTTTATACAAGTAAACTAAGCCTTACTACTAGGATACGTATAACTAAAGATTAATAGTAATATTAATATTTATAAATAAGTTAATAGAGAGTTAATATGGGATTTATTTATTAAGATATTTAAATACATTATTTAAGAATTAAGTTTTATTTAAGAATGGCAAGGATTTAGAGTTAGTAGTTGTGGTTTATAGGTATACTTAAGGCTACTAGAGGCCTGGATAGGTAGAAATAGGTAAAGTTAAGTAAGTACTTATGTTTTTTTTTACTTTAGGGCTTAGTTAATATAATCTCTTTAAATTAAAAGGCCTTATTATATATCCTACTAACTATAGATAAACTAATACTGGTTATAGATATATTAAGCCTCCTTTATAACAAAAGTCCAGCTAGTTTTTAAAGGAAGTATTACTGCTGTAACTTATAAAGTAAATACCTAAAAATATAAACTAAAGTTTAAGTTAAAGGGTATTATAAAAGAGATCCTTTATTATAAAGGTACTAGAGATATGGACTCTTTACTTAAAAGTAATAACGGGTTTAGATATAAGTATACTATAAGTAACTAAATGGTAACTAAAAAGCTAGAAGACGATAATAATACTATATAGAATTTAGTATTATATAAAGATATAAATAAACTAATAAATAATAGAGATAATATTAGAACGTTAAAAATATTAGTATAACTCTAGAGAACTATAGTTAAGATAGACTAATAAGTTAAGGTAATGGATATTACTTATAAAAGCTAGGGTATTAACTATTTTAACGTAATAAATAGCTTATAAATAGAAGTAAAGGGACGGTTTAATATTATTTTTAATAACTAGGACTACTACTTAATTAGGGACCTTATATTTTACTAAGTATTTAGGGATAATATATAGGACTATTTATACTATTTTATTAAGGAGTATAACTTAAAGGGTAGCTAGAAGCTTAATAGTATAATATACTATATAAATAGACTAGTTTAGAAACTAGAGGACTTAAGTTAAGTTAATTTTATAGGGCTTATTAAAAGCTAGGGGCTTATTATAAATAATACCTAGTGGGTCGGGATATTCTAGAGCTACCTATAGACCTACTAAAAGTAGTATAATTTATAGAAGTATTAGTTAGAAGTAAAGGAGTTTAGTTAATAAAAAGCTCTAAATAAGTAGAGCTATTAGAGTTTTTAAAGTTATAAAATATTAAACTAAAACATAGTAAAATACTAAATAGCTATTTAGTAGACTACTTTACTTATAAGCTTAACTTAAGTAATGTTAATTTTAGTAATAGTATTTACTACTTTACTATAGTTAGTATACTAGTTAATACTTTTAAGTAAGGTATCTTTACTTTTTTACTAAAGTACTTAGACTTATAGTATAAGTAATTTAAAAGTAGTAGAAAGTTAAGTCCGAAAAGGTATAAGTTCGAGGTTACTTGCTAGTTCCTTACTAGCTGGGTATTTATACTTATGGGCCTTTATAAGGCCACCAACGTAAGTATTATAGGGCCGATAATTAAGGGCTAGCTACTAGAAATAACTAAAGTGGTTAACTTTATATAAGGTAGAGTAGGGAGGGAGTAGGTAATGAGGTTACTCTTAATAGACTTTATTTGTCTAGAGGAGAGGAGGGGTAAATGTGAGGAGGTGATATTAGATAGTAAAATTAATTAGTAATAGGGGGATATAGATATTATTATAGGTTTATAAAAGCTGAGTAATAGTAATAAATAAGTTAAGGAATAGGGGTAATCCCCTTTAAAAAGGTTAATATTTAAGACCGCTTTTTTTTATTTTAATACTAAAGTAGCTTATAACTAATTAGGTATATAAAGTATTATTTTGTAATTAGAATTACTTAAGTAGTAAGAGTTATAAGGTAGGACGTACCAAATCCAGGTGTTAAAATGCTAAGTAGAGGCTAACGGGCGATAGTTCTTAGTTTAGCTAACTTAGTTAGATAAGGGACTTTTTATATAAGTTTTAATTTAAGTTAATTTTAAAAACCTATAAGTTATTTTATAAAAACTCTACTTTATTTTCTAATTATACCTATAAATAGAAGGAGCTAACTTTATTATATATAGACTGTTTTAGTTTACTTACTGGTCTTTTACTATGTATTATCTATAGGTACTAAGTGTCTAGTTAATGTAGTGTCTTTGTATTCTAAACTCTACTATAGTTATTAGTATTTTAAGCCTATATAGCCTTAAATCTAGTTTACCATTTAAACGAACTATAGTGAGAAATAGAGTTAGACTTTTAATATCCCCTTAATCCCTTTTAGAAGTACTCAAGTACATATATTAATATTACTTAGATATAAATAACGCTTTATTAAATTATTAACTTTAAAGTACCTTATATAAAACAATACCTTTTATACTTACTTACTTTAATTCTCATAGCTAATTAAATATACCACTTTATTGTGCAATTCTACCTTAGTAGGAGTAACCTTACCTTAATAATAATAACTTCTATTTTAATAATACAACTTAGTTAAAATGAGGGTGACTCTAACTGAAGTTACAACTCTAATTAAAATAAAGGTACTAAAAGCGAATATATAAATACTAAGTAGTAAAGTTAAAGTAAAAAGAACTTTATAAACCGGGATTTTAATAAACTTACTAACTTTTTTAAAAGTATATATAATGAGTTTATTAAGGATAATAATAAAAATTTTAGCTCTTATAACGCTAAGGATAATAATTATTTGTATATAAAGGTAGTATTAATATGATAGAAAGATAATAACTCCTAGTTCTCCTCTATAAATAAGGATTTTAAAGAATTAAATAATAATAATAATAACATAAGCTTAAGAAACTCTATAGCCCTAACTTCTAAACTTATGTTTACTTTTAATTAATAGAAAGTTTATACTTAAGTTAAAAGTCTAGCTAATAACCGGAATAAGCTTGCTAAACGTATTGTAGTTATTGTAAGGCTCGACTTAATTATATACCTTAAGTATAGTAAGTAGTAGTTTTTAAGTTATATAATAATAGCTACTAAGAGTATTAGGGATTTTACTATAGAGGTAAAAGCTAAAATATAAACGAAATTTTCCGCTTATAACTAGCTCGAACTTAATAAGTCTTCTTTAATACTTAGAATTTTAGTAAAAATAAATAAAGTATACTCTTAAAGCCTTAGTATTAGTTTAATAAAAAGGCTTACTTTAGGGGTTTTATTAATAAACTTAGAGCTACTTTAAATTAGGCTAGGGTTAAAATAGAAGCTACTAATACTTATAGCCTTAGCCACCTTTAATATTAATAGCTTCCTAAACGTTACAACCTTACTCAGCAATTTTAAATCTTTAATAAATTTAATACTATTACCTATATAATATTTAGTACTTAGTGCTAGTATTTATCTTAGCTACGAGATTATAGTTAATAGTAAAATACTATAAGTTAAACTCTATAGGATCCCTTATATACGCTTTGTGTTAATAGTTAAAGAGTTAATCTATATATTCTTTTTAAATCTATATAAAGCTCTAATAAAAGTTAAAAAAAGTTAGTCTATAAGACGCGACTAAAAGATAAGTAATATAAGTCTTTTTATAATAATATAGTATACTTAAGTTTAAAAGCTATATATAGAGAACTATTAATATAAAAGTATATACTTTTATTATTTAAAAATGCATTATAGCAAGTACGTAATACTAAATAAAAAGTTAGTAAGGGGGGTAGTGTATTTACTTTTAGTACTAGTATTAAGAAATATACATAGTTAACCCGCAAAATAAGTATAAAAGTAAACACTATAACTAAGGGTAAAAACGACTTTTACGATTTCTTTTTTTTACTAAATTAGAAGAATACTAAGGGGCGCTATAGTAGAGTATAGACTATTAAAAAGTACTTAACTAGGTTTTAGAAAAACTAAAAAATAAAGGTAGTAGAGGTTTTATCTAACTTTATATACTTTAACTTACTAGACTCTAAAGTAGTCATAAACAACTTATTATCCCCTTAACTCCTTAACTTAACTATAAAATAAAGCTTATCACAAAAGGATCCCGTGCCTTAAATTTAACTCACTACACTACTACTAACTAAATACTATTTAGTTCCTCTATAAGTAGGATATTAAGTATACTCTTTTATTACCCTTTAGTCTTAATAAGGATATTTTAATAGACCCTTTAATCCTAATAGTTAAAGGTAGTACTTACACCTTATATTACGTTAACTACTTAAAACTCTTATAGTATCACCCTTAAGCCTAAAACTAAACTATAAAATCTTTAATTATAGTTTATACTACTATTAAAGTTATACTATTAATTAAAAGTACTGCTTAGTTAATAAAAACTATATAGTTATATTTAATTAGTAAATAAAGGATATAATAATAATATACTAAAGGGGATTATAAAGTAAGTAACTTTAGCTAAGGCCTGTAAGAAGTTAGATACTATGTTATTTAAATTTCTAACGATTCCTTAAGATACTGCTTAGAGAAAAAGGACTAGTATATGTGCTAGTGAGTAGAGAAGGCGTACCTCGTAGTTAGTATAAAAGATTAAAAAAGTAGATAAGGAGTAGCTTAAGGATAATAGTTTTATAAGGTTAGTTACTAAGGGCTATTTCTATAATAACTATAATAAAAAGGTACTACTTTGTTTTTATAAAAAGGTATTTTTTTATATAAACTTTATATATATTAAAAATTTATTAAGATAATTATTAGTCTATACTTTTTTTTTATAAATACTATTTAAATCTTTATACTTTTATTACTAAGTACTATTATAAAGATAATAGTACTTTTCTATAGTATTTTAGTTACTATTCTATAATTATTCCTTAACCCTATTAACCCTAACTCTAATATATTTTAATAACACTGTTTAAATTCATTAGTATCTTTTTAAAAAGAGACGTTAGTAAAGAAGGGTCTTAGCCTTATAGAAACAATTAAGACCTATAGCTTTAGCTTCCTACTAGAAATTATAGTCTACTAGAATAAGTACTTAGTATATAATAACCTTAAGTTAAACTTTAGTTTACTTAATTTCTAAACTAGTACGGGAAAGTAGAAGTTTTAGTAGCTAGGGGGTAGTAAAAAAGACTTATTTTATAAGTGTCTTAAGTAACTAAAGAGTTACTAGTTAAGTTTAAAATAAAGTGTGATATAAGCCTGTGACTTAGCCTTATATCTCTTACTTTAATCCTTCTATTGAGAGGTACTACTTTATATTACACTTAAATAAAACTAAGACTAGGAATTTATAGAAAAGGTTAATTAGGATATAGTTAAGTTTATTTAGTATTAAATCAAGAAAATTACTAATACAGTTAGTATAATAGTTTTCTATAGCAGTAACACTATAAACTCACTAAGTACATACTTTTAAAAGGTATAGGGCAAACAAACTGCATGAACAAGGGTATATATTACATTACTAGTACTAGAAGCTATACTAGGCTATTCTTAACAAAATTAAATTACTTTAGAAGGTTATTAAAGCCTACTACTACTAGGAATATAAACAAATATACTTTTAAATAGCTTCACATAAAGAACTTTTTATATTCTAATTTAAAAATTCTATAGATTAGGGACTATAAAAAGCTCTATAAGCGCTACTTTAAGAGTAGGATAAAGGAAAATAAAAAAACAGTATTATATATAAAAAGTATATATATAGCTTGTAGGTACTACGGGCGCTTTTGGCTAAAAGAGAGTAGTATTTACTATTAATAGTACTAATGCTAAGTATATAGTGCTATACTATAGATAACCCTTCAGGGACTATGTTAATTTGCTAGTAAAATTAAATATATATAAACTCATAAAGCCGTCTAGAATACAGTTCACCTACAGTTAAATCCAACTACTTAGGTTTAAATTTTAAACTTCTTTATAGCTTAAAATATAAATTATTTATAAACTTAGATAGATTATTTTATTATTAAAATTAATCTTTTATTACTTATATTGTTTATTAAAGTATTATCGTATTAGGATTAAGTTAAATTTAAGATACTATCCTTACTTTTGTAGAGACTAACTTAATATAGAGTAAGTAAAACTAAGTAACCCTAGTAGTTTAGGGGGTATAGAGTTAAGAAGTAGTATGGGTATATATATAGATGAATTAAAAGAAATGTTAGCTATTTATAAAAAGGGCACTATAATACAGGACTTTATTAAAAAATACTATTTATTCTAGTTTTTATTTTGTTTAAACTTTTACTTTTACACAAAATCATTACCTAAAATAATTATTCTAGCTAGAATTACACCTAGCTATTAATATTAATTAATATCCTAGATAAAATACGTTTTTAAATACTATAAATATTATATCTAATCAATTTACTCTTCTAAGTATACAAAACTACAACCTAAATAAAACGTTATTATAGTAGTTAACTAAGTAAATCCTTATTAAAAAATAAAACACACAAGATACAAGTACTCCTCTAACTACTCAAAACTATACTATAAGTAAGATATTATTATAGTATTTATTTAAGCGACCCTGTATTAAAGAGATATATAGATAACATACATAGCTAGACTACACATCAAGAAAGGTACAATACTTTAACTAAGGAAAGTAAGAAGTTATTAATTAACTTAAGTTTAAATCCTAAAAAGAACTAAAAGAGTATTAAGATTATTTCACTTATTATATTAAAGACTTAGTAAAAACTAAAGTACAAGCTAAAGAAATATATTTAAGTAACATTCTACTTTATAAAACTTTAAAAAGTATATAAATATTGACCTTTATAAAACTTAGTAAGTTATATAAATAGTAATATATTAAACTAGCTAATATAAATTATAGCTTAAGAGTATTAGTATTATCTAATGAAAAAGAAAAGAGAAAAAAAGTAAGTATTACTTTTAAATAAACTTACGTTAATAATTATTAGTGTTTTTAAAGAATTAACCCATACTAAGTTTATTTATAACAGAAAGCTTTAATATACAATACAGGCAGAGTATAAATACTAAATAGCTAGTAAGTAGTACGAATACTAAATAGCTAGCCAGTAGTATAAATAATGAGCCGCTAGTAGGTAGTATAAATACCGAATATCTAGTAAGAAAATAAATACACAATAGCTAGTGGGTATAACATACAATAGTTAGTAGAGATAAATACTAAATATTTAGTAATATAGTACAAATACATAATAGCTAGTAGGCAGTATAAATACATAATAACTAGTAGATAGCACAAATACTAAACATCTAGCAGGCAGTACAAACACACAACAACTAGCGGGCAGCATAAATATACAATAACTAGTAGGTAGTATAAATACTAAATATTTAGTAAGTAGTATAAATACTAAATAGCTAATAAATAAATAAAATAAAGAAAAAAATAAGGGAATATAAGAGAAATATAACTAGCTAAGTAGTAGAATAAGGCTATTATCCGCTTATAAGAAGTTTAATACAATTAAAAAACAAGTTAAAAACTAAAACTACAATATACTACTATAAAAATTAATACTTTTCTACTAAGTTAGTTAAAAATATTTATAACTACTAAGAAAGAGCTAGTTAGTTAATTTATATGCATATTAGATAGAAAATATAAATTATATATGAGAGTTATTATTTATTTATATATTTAAATTTATATATGAAATAACTATATACCCTACTTAAAAGTATATTTTTAAAAGTAGTACTATATAGTTTAGTTAAAAGGAGAAGTAATGCTAAGATTTTAATATCGATATTTCTAACCAGTGAAGTTTACAGTCTAGGATACTATAAATAGGATCTTAATTGGACTAGGGGAGTAGTAGGCAAATCCTATGCTAGTCTAGTACAAAGTTCAGAGTTAGTAGGGGAAGTTAAAAAAAGCTTATAATATAATAGAAAAGGTTAGTAAATTCAGAGATAATAGTAATATTGGTAAAAAAAAAAAACTAAAAAAAGCTGAATATAATAGTAGCATTTATTTTAGTAAAGCGATTTAAAAGAGGAGAAAAAAAGAAGAAAAGAGGGAATTTCAGCGAAGTTATTTTATATTTAGTTATTAATATAATAGTAAAAACATTTATAGGGACAGAGTTCTAATTTTTATTTTTAAAAGTATAAAAGCCAGTAAAAGCACTTCAGTAGAAAAAAGGGCAAAAATAGTATAATAAAAAAGTATTAGTTAAAGTTGATTTATAAAGTATAGCGATAAAGATACTAGAACTGATGGAAAATATATAATACTATAAATAAGAGTATTATAAGGGTTTCTACAGCTGAACTATTGTTACGTATACAATAACTTTAAAGTATAAAAAGATAGACAATTGTGCCAAGAATATTATAGAACTCCTACTAATAAATTTCTTTTAAATAATAGTAAAGTAGGATTTATTATTTTTTAAACTATTATTTAGTCTTTAAAGTAAAATATTTTACTAACTACTTACTTCTTTAAAAGTAACTATCTTCTTTTAATTATTTTAAAATATAAAGTTAAAAGCTCTTTAAATATATTTTAATATAGCTATAATAAATTAGCTATAGTAGCTATAACTTAATAAGTTATATAAGTTTTATAGTAACTTCATTTTGGGTTAACTCTTCTTAATCATAGTAGTATATAAACTTTTACTTTATACTTTTATAAATTTAAAGAATATTAGAGTTATATAAAAACAAATATTTTTATTAGTATATAGAGCGTTGTAGAGTCAGATAGCTAACTAAATAATGAATGCGTGAGTTTTTTTTACTAAAGGCTTTTAGTGAGTAGAGTGTTTAGAGTTGGATAGCGAAGTAGCTATTTAGTTCAGATAAACTTTTTTTATTAAAAGGTTTTAAAGTAGGTGTTAAATAAAATAATTGTCATTATTTAGCTCTGTATGAACTTTTTTACTGCAAAAGGTTTTTAATAAGTATAGTATTATAAAGCTAGATAGTTAATTACCTATTTAGCTTACGTGAAGCTTTTTTGTTAAAAGTTTTCTAGTAACAGGGGCGTTATAGAGTTAAATAACTAATTAGTTATTTAGTTTATACGAGCTTTTTTACCAAAAGGCTTTTGTGGTAAAGCAAGTAGAGTTAAATAAAATAACGCTATTTAGCTTATGGGGAGCTACTGCGCTTTATAGGTAGGCGTTGTAGAGTCAATATTATTATTTAGCTTCAGATAAGCTTTTTTATTAAAAGGTTTTTAGTGTTATGTATTATAAAGTTAGATAGTTAGTTATTATTATTTGTTTTTTTTGCTAAAAGGCCAGGTGGGGTATTGTTTCAGATAGTTAATTAGTTATTTAGCTTGCGCGAGCTTTTTTTTATTAAAAGGTTTTTAGTGTATGCGTTGTAGAGTTATAGCTAGTTAGCTATTTAGCTTATGTAAGCTTTTTTTAATAAGGCTTTTAGTAAATAGAATAGTAAAAAGTTAAATAATTAATTAAAAATCTTTTTAAAAAAGTATTTTTTTTAAAATGTTTATTTTTAGTATTAATACTTATTTTAATTAATATATTTCTTATTTACTTAACTTAATCTTTAATTTTTAAAGTATTATATAAATATTACTAAAATATTATAATAGTAAGTTTTATAAATATAATAATTAATATTATTATATTTAAAAAACTAATTATTATAATAATAATAGAAATAATTATACTTAACTTAAAAAATAAAAACTTTAGTTAAATAAAAGAATTAAAATATAGTTTTATTAATTATATTATAAAAGATATATTAAGAAAAATTCTAAATTTTTAAAACCTTAACCCGAAATGACTTAAGTAATACTTTTTAGTCTACTTAAAATAGTTTATTTTAGAATACTAAGTAATATAAAAACTTAAAAAAGTAAAAATATTTATAGCTATATAGTATATAGTATAGGCTATAGTAAATACGTTTTAATTTAATAGTCTGTACTTAGGATATTCTGGGCCCTTTTATAAATAATAGTTTAGAAGGTACTATTCTTTTTTTAGGTTTAAGTAATAGTTATAGTTTTTAGGATTTAAGAACTCCTTTTAATAAGGTACTATTATAGTTTAGTAGGGGAATAGTTTCTTTTTTTTTTATTAACTAGGGTTTAAGGAGTAGGAGTAGGTTTATATTTTCCTTATTTAGTAGGGGGGTAGTACTACTTTTTTTTACTAGTTAGGGCCTAGGGAGTAGAAGTAGGTCTATGTCTTTTTTATTTAGCTATACTAACTAATAAATCCTATTTATATTCTACTAGCTAGGGGCCCACCTGTGCTAGGACTACCTAGTTTTCCTAGGGGGTGTTTTCTTTAATAAACTATTGCCCTTCTGCCTCTAAGGTCCCTTTTGTCCCTATTTAGTAAACTAAGTAGCTAAAGCTAGGTAAATAGACTTTAGTTTAATTTTTTTATATAAGTTAGTACTTTGTAAAAGGGCTAGGAAGGAGGTAAGTAACTTATAAACCTCGCTAGTAAGGGTACTTAGCTTTTATTCCTAACTACTACCCTTTTTGCTACTACTATTATAGTTAGTATTAACTACTACTTTATTAGTATTAACTACTACTCTATTAGTTTCTACTATAACTTCCTACTTAGGCTATAAAGTATTCTTTAAAAACTTTTAAGTAGTATAAAGAATATCTATCTAGGGTCTTTAGTATAAGAAGTAACGGGTATATTATACTAGGATTAGCTATAGTAGCGCGGGCCCTAAGAACCTTTTACTCTTAGTACTTCTAAACTACACTATATTATTAACTACGATATCTAATATAGCCTACTATAGTATAGTAGATGGAAGATTAAGTTGTAAGTATTTTTCTAGCCTAGTGTTACTAGTAGCTTAGCTATATATATTCCACTACTTTTTTATAATTTTATTTACTTTATTTTTTAAAAAAGTATTTAGGTCCTTTTATAGCTAGGGCTTGTTATTAGTTTTAGAGTTTGGGGCAACTATTAACTTAGTGTTTATTTAAGTAATAATATAGTTTATAATAGTTAATAATACCCGGCTATTATTCTTTATTAAAGATATAATACGGTCTAGGGGTGGGAACAAGAGGGCTTTATTATAGTAATAGATAAAACTATAGATCTTGTTATATAAATTATTATTAAAGAAGGATAGGAATTTAGGCTACTATTGTTTTTTATCCGCGGCTTTAAAACTAGTTATTTTATAAAATAAGTTATTAATATCTTTAGTAGTATAGCCCTTTAGAAGAGTAGAAAATAGGTAGGCTTAGTTAGTAGTATAGATACGTGCGTTAACTTTATAAGGGAGGCGGGTAAGGGTGTGGGTAATAGTATAAAAGGTCGCTAGCTAGAACTATAGAGAAGTAGTTAGTTTATATGCCTTTTTAGCTTTAGGTAGGTTTTAGAGGGACTTATATAGTTAATTTTATTATTAATTATTTAGTTTCAAGTAGAGATCTAGAAGGTTTATTAACTAATAAGAGTGTTATACTATTCTATAGTAGCTTGTCTCTACTTGTTATTCCTTTAGATTATTATAAGCCTTTAAAGGGGGAACTTTGTATTTATACTAAGGTTAAGGACAGTTTTAAGTTCCTTTTTTAATTTAATACTTTATAACTAAAAGAGTTTTAGGTTAGTCTTTATAGTTACTACGACCTAGGTTTAAACTTAGTTATAGCTATTAGGTATAAAGGGCTTTTATTTATTAGTTTATATTTTTATTTTAAGGGTGGTAGGGAGTGTGTCTATAGAGGTTAGCGGCTGCGGGCGCGTTTTGTAGTTAACTACTACTAGGCTAGCTTGTAGATAAGTAGAGCCTTACTTTAGTTATAGATTTTATAGGTCTATTAAAGCTTATTAGGGGAAGCTTTAGTAAGTTTAATATAGGTCTCTAGTACTTTAATATAGTACTAGCTTACTATAACCTCTATTTTTAGGCCTTAGTTTACCCTATACTAGTCTTTAAAGGAGGGTCTTTAGCTGGGCTGGGTTACTCCGCCTGGAATACTATTACTGTTACTCCTACCCTTAGTAGCCTAGGTAGTACTATCCTAGCTGGTACTATCCTTAGCTAGACTTTAGGTTGTATTTTAGACTATTATATTTTTAACTACTATTTAAGTATATAAAATAAAAAGGTGGTTTTTCTTTACTGTGCGGCTAAGGCTACTCTAGAGGAATACATTATATAGTTACTATATATACTTTTTATTAACTAGCTGGTTTATCCCTATACTTTACTTAGTTATAAGGAGCTTAGTTAGTACTTATGTGATAGTAATAAGGTGTGGGCGTGTCTGTTTTTGGGACGACTCTCCCTTTTTAAATATCTATAGGTAGTGCTTTTAGGGTTGTGGCTTGTTTATACTATTATTATCTCTTTAGTACTGTTTTGTTATTTTTACTAGAATTATAGGAGGGAAGCTATATAAAAACTATTTTAGGATACTTTTGTTTTTAATTAAATATTTTAGTACTACTTATATTTATTAGGACTAGGGTTATGAGTTATTATAGTAGTAGTTTATAGTTTTATTTAGACTAGAATGCCTTTAGTTGTAAGGGGCTAGTTGTGTTGTTTGGTATATATATTATAGTAAGGGCTAACTATATTATTTAGTATATATACTATGGCGTTTCTATTCTAGGGCTATAGCTTAGTCCTAAGACTATGCTAAATACAGCTTTACTAGTTTTAAAGTTAGGCGGCTACTACTGCCTTTGGGTAGAGGCTATAGAAGGAATGTAAATTAGTTTTTTTACTTAGTTAAAATATAACTATATAACCTTCTTTATTTATTTTATAATTAGAATAGTTAACCTAGGTTTTAAGTACTATTTTTGGCTTGTTGTGCTAAAGGTTAGGTTAGGACTCTTGAACGCGCGTTTAGACAGGCGCCCTTTTTTAGACCTATAGCTATTAGTGCGACGGTAAATTAATACTAATTAGTATGTGGCTTTGTTTTGTATATGTTTAGTTATATAACTCTGTATTTAGCTTATGGACTATATGGGTTAGTGATAGGGGTATAAGACTAGTTAATTATATCTAGCTTGTGGATTATATTATTACGCTAGCTAGAATGGCTAGGCCGCGAGGACTAAGGGTTATAGTGGTGGAGGGGGTAGCCTTATGTATTTACTTATTACTTTTTTTTTTTCCCTTTATCTTAATGACCTAATAGTAGAGGTAAAACTTATAAATTTTAATGTAGTTTAAGCTATATTTATAGTATTTACTATATACTAGTATAAAATTAAAAATATAAAAAAAAAGTTTAGAAATACTTTAAAGTTAACTACTAGTAAGGTTAGAAGACTTTACTAATAACTTATAGAATAAAGATAAAAGAAGAGTAAGTAGAGCTGAGTAAGTAAGATCTTCTCTTAGCATTACTACACTAATATAATCTTTATTACTACTATACTAAGTTATTATACTAAATAACACATTAACTGTCTGGTCACGCTTACTGAAACTTATAAGTTAGTGAGAATAGCTAAGAAAAATACTAATAAAATTACCTACTTTATATATTAACTGGGCTATAAAAAGATAATGCTATTTAAAGAGTAAGGGGTAAATAATAACTAGTTAGTATTTATATAATATACTAGGATACTTTATTTATATAGACTTTAGTAGTATCCTTTTTTTATACTTATTCTTAGCTATTTAGCTCCTTTTTATAAAAGGACTAAGAGGCTTATTATTATTTAGTTATAGTTAGTAGGAGGGGGGGGGCGGTGTATAGTGCTGTTAGACTAGACTAGTATAAGTAATTGTGGTTTGTTACTTACTACTCTAGTTATTCTATATGTATTTATTTTTTAGGTTTACGTTTAGGGGTCCCTACTATAGTGGGCTATTTACTAGCTACTCCTACTACTATAGTTTAGAGATATAGAAGTTTAGAGTAATATAAGTACCTTTAGAATTTAATTTATAGATAATAGTAGTGTTTTTTGTAATGGCTAGAAGGGTAGTAAGGAAATTATAAATAGAGGTAGTAAGGGCTATAGGAGTAAGTTTGGGTAGAATTAGGATCTCTTAGTTCTATTAGTAGTTATTACTATTGTTAGTGGTGGCTGTGTTTATTACTATTACTCCCTACTTAGAATATAGGTTTACTTTTAAGAAACCCCAGGTAGTTTAGAGTAGGTCTATTTATAGCCTTTACTATAAGAAGTAGTTAGTATACGTAGCTATAGGGCCCGTAGTCTATAGTCTCTACTCTAGGGACGCTTTACTTTTAGGGCTTTTAAACTAGGCTATGTGCCTTAGTGCTGTATTAAAGACTTTTTACTAAAAAAAAATAAAGAGTATATTATTAAGCTGTTTATTATTAATGCTTCTGTTTGTAAGCTTTATACTTATAATAAAGTAGTATATTATTTAGTTAAGAATGGGGATAAGGTTTTTCTAGATTTATTATTTATTATTAGTTTTAGTATTTAAAATAGTGGTTAGTTTAATACTAGTCTATAGTACAATGTGGTTTATAATAGACGATAGGACGCAGCTATTTTCTTTAGTTAGTTAAAGAATACGGGTAAGGTTTAGAAAGTAGAAGTAGGGAGTGTATTCTTAAATGGCCTTAGTAATTTCTATATACTTGTTGGGTTCGAGAAAGGGCAGGAACTAGGTCTATTACTTTATTAACTTAGGGGTATTTACTAGGGGAGAAAAAAGGTTATAGATTTATTTATTACTATACCCTTTTAAAAAAGCGGCTATTATATATACCTAGTTAACTACACAGATATACTTAGTAGTATTGCTTAAAAGGCTAGAGAGGATATAAAGGATTATATTAAAGGTCCTTAGCTAGAACTGTAGTCTATTAGGATATTATTAGTTACTATAGTTAGTTTAGTATATATATTATTAATTTTGTTATTGATTATTTAGTTCTATATTAAGATTTAAAACGTTTTATAGGTAATAAGCGTTGCGTACTAAAAAGTAGTAAACTCTCTTTAAACTTTATTTCTTTATATTTTAGTAAAGTAGTATAGGAGGAACTTAGCTTTAATACTAAAGTTAAGGACTATTTTTAGTTACTTTTTTAGTTCTTTACCCTTAGTCTTAAATAAATATAGATTGTTATTAGTTATTACTGTAACTTAGGACTAAATTTATTTATAGTTATTAGCTATAAAGGGCTTTTATTAGTTAGTCTAGAGCTTAATATTAAAATTAAGGAAAAGGGTATTTAGTATACTAAAGAGTGGTCCTACTACTATATAGCAGGCCTACTCTTTAGTTATAGTTAGTAGAAGTACTAGCTAGTAAGGGTCTTTATAGTTTTATTTACTACGGTTATAAATTTTATAAGTCTACTAGACCTTGCTATTATTAGTTTTAGTAGTTTTAGTATATACTTTTAAGGCCTTAATTTAGTACTACCTAGTTATAACCTCTATTATTTACTCTTTATTTACTAATAGCTAGTTCTAAAATAATAGGTACTAGTTTAGTAAAAATAGCTACTTATTATAGTTAGTACTAGGGAAATAGCTATCCTTACTACTAGTGTTATTATCTCTTTAGTTACTAGGTCCGGATACTATAACTACTTAGAGTATTTTCTTTACTTTTTTTAATATATTTAGTATAAAAAGGCGGTTTTCTTTTATTGTGTGATTAAGGGCGCCCCTAAGGAACACGTTCTATAAGTGCTAAACGTAGATAGTATTAACCAGCTAGTTATCTTTAATACTCTATTTAGTTGAGAGGGCCTTAAGGGGCACGCGCGCAGTAGTAATAAAGTGCGGCTATGCTTACTTACGGGCTAATAATGTATTTTTAAATAAGTAGTAGGGTTTTTTAGCTAGTGGCTTAGGCGGGGTGCTACTTTTATTAGATATTAAATTCTTTTATTACTTATAGCCTATTGTTTTTGACTTATAGTTTATTAAGTTATAGTTTTAGTTAGTAAGTAAGGCTAAGGTATAGAGGTTTAAGGATAGATAGAAGTAGGAGATGTAGATAGTAGGGTAATTTAAGTTATATATATACTAAGTAAGAGGACGGGATTAGTTTATAGGGGTCCTATAGGTCAGAATAGTAGCTAAGTATATTACTTAGGACTTATTAACTAGGACTTAGTTTATATCCTTATTATTAGTAGCCTATTATTACTATAAAAGCGATATTTTATTTTACTATAATATACTATTTTAGTTATATATTTATTTATTAACCTTATTTTATTAGTTTTTAGTTATACTCTTTCCTCTATATATACTTACTATAGTTAAATTTATACCTTTAATATTTTAAGTTTAAGTCTAAATCTAAGTTTAAGTCCGAATTCTAGTTATCCTTATTAACTCTATTTATAACTACCTTCCTTAATAAACACCTATCCCTACTTTTAAACTTAATATCTATTAAGTTTAGGAATACTTTTATAATTACCTCCTAAGCCACCTTTTAATTAGTTATATTTTGCTTTTTAATACGTCTCTTAAAGCTATAGCCTCTATCTACTACTAAGGAGCTAGTTACTAAGTAGTTAAGTTTAGGCTTAATAGTCTTATTTTTTATAATTATATTTATTACTATACCAAATAAAACATTTAAACTTAGTAACTCTAAATTATTCGTAATAATATTTAAAAAAAAGTCTTTAGAGTTTAAAAAGTTAACTTTTATAAAATTAAATTTAAAATAGTAAAGCTTTTTTATTTTTTATATTATATAGAACACTATATTTACTAACTAGTTTAAAATTAAGTTACTATCGTTAAGCCACCCCTTATTAAAAAATAAGATTTAAAGGGTTTTAAGTCCTATAACGTTCTTTAAATAAAAAAGTATATCTAAATCTATATTTAGTATAAAGTTAATTATAAGGGTATTAAGATTTAGGATTTACTAGAGTTCTTTAATATTAGGCTAGGTAGATACTATAATTATAAGGGTTATTAAATAGCTAAATACTCCTCTACTACTTATAATCTTAAAAATTAACAGCTCTATTTATACTTAAAATATAAAATATTTAATTAAGAACTCTACTAACTTTTTTAAAAGGGCGCTAAGTAGTAGTGTAAAATACTTATTACTTCTATAGGCCTTACTAAAGTTAATAATCTTAAGCTTTAACTATTTAGCCTTAGCTAGTACCTTAAGCTTTATATTATTAACCTAATTAGTATAACTAAATATAAGTACTTTAAGGTGCTTTATATTAGCTATAATATTAATTATACTACTACTAACCCTTAATACTTAGGGGTATATAGTATACTCCTTTAAGACTTTAAGTTAGATACTTATTAACTTAATTTATAGTTATTATACTAGGAGAAATACAATTAAGTTATTAAACACCCTATCTACTATTACTCTAAAGAAATACACAAGTCTTTTAAAGTCTAAACCCTTTAAAGACTTTATAGTAGCTATTAGGTCAATACACTTCTATAGACTCTACTACTTATTAGTATATTTATAACTATTAAAAAAAATTATTTTAATTATTTCTACAGCCACCTTTAACCACTCTTAGTCTATAATTAAGCTAACTACGGCTTTAATAGGAACTTCCTTCTAAAGAATTTTAGTTTTAATTGTATACTACTCCTAGTTATATTATATTAACTATAAAAGGGCCCATAGATCGTTTTTATTAACCTCTTTTACAATCATAGCCTTTAACTTAACTAATAAGCTTTAAAGTATAATTTATATCTCTACTTCTTTTATAAATATCTTCTTATAATCTATTTCTAGCCCCGTTATTAGTTATTATTATATTTAATTTTAGATTAACCTAGGCCTCTTTTTTAGCTTTAACCTATATTTATTTAAGTAGACTTAGGTAGCTACTATCGTATTTACTATATAGAGGCTTTTACGTTTTATTTTTTTTTACTTAGTTCTACCGTTAAGTAACTGTTATAGTACTACTGCAAATATATTAGTTACCTATTATTCCTTTTTTTAAAAACTTAAGTAGCTATTATATTAAAGAGAAAATTCTATTAATTACTTAGGTTAAGAATAAAAAAGAAAAGAAGTTTTCTTTTTAAGGAGACAAGTAAGGGCTACTATATATATACCTTTCTTTTTTAAAAAGTAAGTATACCCTTAACTACTAGATAGGAAGTCGTAATACTTAAAATAACTTATTTATTAGAGAAAGGTATAACTATTTGTATCTTAGGTCTTAGGTCCTCTTTAGCTAGGTAGATAGAAGGAGAGATATAGTGTTTTAACTTTTTTTTTTATTTATTTTATATCTACTGCTTTATAGTGCTTTACTTATAATAGCTACCCTAGGTCTCTAAAGTACTTAGAATATATTATTAAGCTGGGCGTAGTAGAGCGCTTCATAGGTTTTTAATATAGAAAATATACTTAGACGCCTACTTATATTAGTTTTATTTAGTTAAACTTATTTACTTAGTAAAGTTGTATTTTAGTTAATACTAAATATTTTTTTTTTTTTAGGTACTACTTTTTACTTTAGGCCCGTATTTAACTTTAGTTATACTTAGATTAAAAAGAAAGGACGTAGTGCCTTCCTCTACTAAACGCGGGTTTAACACAGTACCTTACTTTACTAAATATAAATCTAAAGTAGTACTTTTTTTTACTAAACAGGGGTTTAACATAAAGAAAGGATATAGAGAATAAACAGGACCTTATAAAAGGGCTGTGAGAATTAAAGATAGGGGGGTTAGAAGAAGTTGTATTAATACTAGAAGGTTTTAAAAAGCTAGCTACTCTATATAAGTTTTTAATCCCTAATCTACTTATATTACTTACACCTTCCCCCTTAAGGTAACGCCCTTATTAGTAGTGATCTTAATCCTAGAATAATATTATAATAATCCTAAATACCTTAAAAACTAACTATACCTCTATTCCTAGACCTTAAAATCTCTCTATATAAGTACAGAATACTATTCTACCCCCTAAATTATTCTTATAGTATACTTTAAAGGCTATAGTTATATTATATTATTTAGTAATTATAGCTTAGGCCTATAGATCAAGGTAGGAATAGCCTATAGTAGGCTACTAATTTTAGAATTCTAAATACCCTTTTTTAGTAATACTGTGTGTTTTAAAAAAGGTCCTAATAAACTATAGTACTTATAAATAGTACTTAATTTAGTAGTAATAAAAGTAGCTGTATTTAGAATTATTCTAGGTAAATACTTAATTTAGAATTTTAAGTCTTAGAATCTTACTAGGTAGTAGTAAGTAGGTAGGTAGAATTAGTTCTTAGAGTAGCTTATAATAGCTTTAATTAACTATAGAATTTTATACTTATAGTAGAAGGAGTAGGCCTGCGACGACCTTAAGTTATTAGTAGTAGTATTAAGAATAGTACTAAAAAACGGTAGTAATTATAAATAACCTTGTTATAGTCTAACTATAGTTAACTTTATACTATAGATAGTAAGAATAAACAGGACTTTATAAAAGGGTTATAAGAATTAAAGATAGGGAGGTTAGAAGAAGTTATATTAATACTAAAAGGTTTTAAAAAGCTAGCTGCCCTTTAAGAGATTTTAATCCCTAATCTACTTACGTTACCTACATATAGTACCTTTTACTACTAAACGCGGGTTTAATATAGTACCTTACTTTACTAAATACGGGTCTAAAGCAGTGCCTTTTTCTACTAAACGGGGGTTTAATACAGTACTTTACTTTACTAAACGTAGATCTAAAGCAGTGCCTTTCTTTACTAAACGCGGGTTTTTCTTTAAACCTACGTTTAGGCTACTAAGTACTTAAATATATTTAATTTACTACTTTTTATAAGCTTAAACCCGGGTTTAAGTAAAGCTTTTTACTTAAGAATATAGTTTACTATAAAGCTATACCTATTTCTACTTATAGATTTAGTTAAGTATATTATATAAATTATACTTTATAATTATAGATACTTATTTAGTCTAGGTTTAATATTAGACTACTAGGGACTATAGACCTACTAAGGTAAGTATAAATACACTTTAAATAAAATTCTTACTAAATTATTTATAGTATAAAAGCCTAGAACTAGAGTAAACTTATACTATACTACTTTATACCTAATTAATAGGCTAGGGACTTATTATTATTCTAATTATTTTCTTTTCCTATTTAGAACTTACGCTAAGTAATATAATATCCTAGTACTACTAGTAAATTACCTAGTGCTTGTTTGCTAGTATAAGATAACTTATAGGTTCCTTTGATATAGCTTATAAAGGTAGAATATATTTTAAAAAGCTTCCTTTACTTAAACTCCTACTCCCTTTACTTTTACTTTCTATCTATAGTTACAACTACTACTATTGTTTTAATCTACTTACTACTTACTATAACTAAAGATATTAGGCTAATTATAAAATTAATATAAGTATAGTTAGTAGCTTTTATTATTCTAAAGGCCTCTAGTGTATTTAACAGTGGGGCCTTGTTAATATTAATTTAGACCCCCCTTTTTATACTAACTTTAGTTATTCTTTAGCTAATTACTATAACTTAGTTATTAGTTTATTATATAGTAAATATAGTATTTATACTTTTATTATTAATAATAATAGTTTAACACTATAAGGTCTACTTTAGGGCACTAGTACTGTAGTTTAGGGTTAACTTTATAATACTATAAATTAATACGGGTAAGCCCTTAGTAAGTAGAATATACTAAAGTAGTAGTATAGTTCCCCTTTTATAAGTACTACTACTATTTACTATTAAAATTACTATAGGGCCTATTTAGTTTTTATTTATAAATTTACTAGGCTTACTAGTTATTACAACTAGCCTTTTAATAGTAAGGTTTATATTAATAGAAGTTAAGGCTTAATACTATAAATAATACTATAGAGTACTAAAGGGATCCTAGGGTTTAAAGCATATAGGTAATTAGTTTAAGTATTTAATAAGAGGGTTATAGTAGTTACTACTAAAGAACTAACAGTATTTAAAGATTAATACAAAGTTAATAGTTAAAAAACTATAAGAGGAAGGACTTAAGAGTACTTAAGTTCTATTTATATATAAGTTCCGTTTTTATAAATATATCCCTTTATTTTTAGAACTAATATTAAGTATATTAGTTTATTACTATAAACCGCCCTTAGCACTATCAGTCCTGCCCCAGAACCACTTATTATGTATCAGTCCTACTTATTATCACATAACTTATATCTTAATTCTTCTACTCTATAGTGTGTTACGCTAATATAGGCTAATGTTACTTATTTAACTACTAAGCCCTTTATAGGGTTACTATTAAAGGTTTATTAATTTATAAATTATAATATTAGTTTTTTTTTTAAAAGTCTTATTCTTAAGACTTTATTATAAGTAGGTTATTAGTCCTAGGTTAGGGATCTATAATTATACTTCTTTATTTACTATAGTACTAATACTATATTAAGTTGTATTTAGAAATTAAAATTATAATTAACTATAATAAAAGATTATAAAAGAACTACGCTTATTAAGTACGTTAAGTTTTGATTAATTAATAGCGATATACTTTATACTTATTATTTCTATACAAAGGTCCTGTATTATTTTAGTAAAAAGTCTACTTATTATTGTACTTATATTACGGTAAAAAAGCTTTACAATAGGGTCTTAGTAGCGTCTACCTATAAGTATTTTTGTCTTAATAGTAAGGGTAGTACTAATGTTTTATAGTTTAAAAGTTAAATTCTTAATAAAAGGAGTAGAATAAAAGGAAAGAAAAAGTAGGTAAGGAGCTTCTAGCTCTATATTACAAGTTTAAGTATTTATAATTATAAATAGTAGAGGCAGTAGGTTGCTTAAGTTATATCTAGAAGATCCAGAAGAAAGTTTAGGAAAAGTAGACTAAGGCTTTTAAGTAGGGTATATAGGAAGTTAATTAAGAAGATAGCGTTCTACTAAATAGTAATATATTATTAGTATTAGACGCTTATAAGTAGTTTGTAGTAAGTGATTTCTAGGTAGTAGGTTTAGAAAATAAGCTATTATAGGCCTTTTTTAGCTTTAGGGATAAGTTTACTAATTTTAGTTCTTTAGTTAGTAAAGTAAAGGAGTGTGTTTCTATTACTTAGGGTTAAGTGTTTCTAGGCAAAAAAATATTTGTTTTATCTTTAGAGGTTTAATTAGTTAAATTTTGGGTTATAAGTATATAATATGTGACTTATTTATTATGCCTAGTATAGGCTTAGTATTTTATCGTTCTTACTATTATATTTAATATTCCTCTAGCTCATCTATTACATTTACTAAGTTTAAAGTAGGTTCTTAAGTATTATTTTTATATCTATAGTTTTTTTACTTAATAAAGTATTAAACTTTTATATTATTTTATTAGTTAATATAGTTAATAATGTTTTTAACTTTATAGTTTTGTTTAGGATTAACTTTAATGTAGTTAGTAGTATATAAACTTTGTAGTATAGGTTTAAGAAGTAAGATGTGGAAGACTAAGTGATATTTTATAGTGTCTGGTAGTATAAGTTTAAAGTTGACTTTTAAGATTTTTTTAATAATTTTAAAGGGTCTAAGTTTTTTATAGTTTAATTTATTATTTAGTTATTTAGTTTTAATATTTTATTATACAAAGTACGCACTATTTCTTTTTTTAAAAAATAGTTCTTTTATTTTTATAGTATTAGTATATTTATATATACGTTACTTAATAAATTCTAAATTATATTAGAGTTAGTTATAGACTTTTTTGATTTAGTTAATATAAGCAACTGCTTTTACTGTTATAAGTTTTGTTTGTAGTTCTCTGTAAGTAGTTAGTTTAAATCTATAGTTAAAGTAAAAAAGTAAGTATTATATACTTTCTCTTATTATACTATTATAAGTAAATTAAGCTATTAGTAATAGAATAACCTAATTATCTTACTAGTAGTTAATATAATATTTTAAGTATATTTTTAGAATCTAGTTAATTCTTTTTATTTATCCGTTAGTCTAGGGGTAAAAGGTAGTAAATAGTTATAGTTTAAATCTAAGTTACAAAATTAGAAATTTCTAAAACTTTAAAGTAAACTACGTTCCTCTATTAAAAATAATGTTTTTTAGTAGACTATATTAATTAAGGATATACTTATTAAAAATATATATAAGCTCTTCTACTATACTTATTTTAATTTATAAAATAAAATATACGTACTTAATAAGTTAATCTACTATAACTAAGATACTATTAAACTATTTCCCAGTAAGTAGTTCCTTTAATTATAGTAATTTAACAATAAAATTAAGGAAAATTAATTACTATACTTTATTAAGTACTAAAAAAGGTTATATTTCTTTATACAGTTTATAGCGTCCTAGTTTACTTTTATTATAAACTTCGCAATCCTTAATAACTTTAGCTACTTATTTTTATATAACTCTATTACTATAGTATTATTAAATACATCTTTATATTTTAGTAACTCTTTAGTATTTATATACTTTAGTACTATAAATCGTTCTAATTATTTTATTAGTTATTTATCTGGGTATGCTAGTACTAATCTATTTAGTAATTATAAAGAAGTAAATAGTTAGTATAAGGTTTCTATTTAAATCCTTTCTAAGAATTACTTAAGTTTTATCTAAGACTATTAATTCTAAGTCCAATTATTTACTAAGGGCGTCGGCTCTTCTATTTTCCAATCCTTTTCTATAAATAATATAAAAATTAAATTCTAAAAGGAATTCTAACTATTTAATTTATTATTTATTAAGGTCTTTAAACGTAATAAAGTATATTAAATTCTTATAATCTATATATACTATAACTTTATAGTTTATTTTTAAAAGGTATAGTCTTTATTCTTTAAATACTTTAATAATAGCTATAAGTTCTTTATTATAGATTTAGTAGTTAAGTTCTAGTCTACTAAGTTTTCTTAAGTAAAAGGCGTATAAGTATAGGTATTCTTTCTTATTATATTAACTAAGTTATCTACTAATAGTATAATCTAAGGCGTTAGTCTTTACTTTAAATAGTAGATTTAGGTTAAGTATTATAAGTATAGGTTTACTAAAAACTTAGTCCTTAATTTTCTAAAATACTATTTTTTTTTTCTATTTATTCTTATTTTATATTTTTTTTAATAAAGTTTATAAGTACAGCAATATTTTTTAAGTATTCTTTAAAGAATTATTAGTAAAAGTTAATAAATTTAAGGAATGATTGAATGTTTTTAATATTCTAGGGTATTAGCTAGTCTTTAACTATAGTGATTTTTTTGTTTAATATTTTAATAACTCTAGGTATAATTGTGAATCTAAAGTAGTCTACCTTTTGCGTATAGAACTCACTTTTTTCTAGTTCAATAAGGAGTTTAGCTTTCTAGAGTTTTTAGAGTACTTAGTATATATATTACTTATATTCTTTAAGGGGTTTTAAAAAAATAAGAATATTATTAAGATATATAATTATAAAGATGTTAAGCTTTTTTTATAAAACATAGTTAATTATATTTTAAAATATTACAAAAGCGTTAGTAAGTCCAAAAGGCATAATAAAGTACTTAAAGTATTTTTAGTAAAAGTAGAATATAGTCTTCTACTCCTTTCTTTTTTTAATTTTAATTAAGTTATAAACTCTTTTAAAGTTAAGGACTATAAACTAATTAACTTTATAAAGTAGGTTTTATAGTTCTAAGATAAGTAGTAGTAAGTATTAGTTTTTAATTATAATATTATTAAGTTATTAGTAGTTAATATATAGTTATAGTTTACTATTCTTCTTTAGTATAAATAGGATTAGGTATTCTATAGGTAATATTAATTTTTTGATGTAGCTTTTAGTTAAGTGTTTATTGATATATTTATTAAGTACTTTTATTTTTTACTAGTTTAACTAATAAACTCTATTAAATAACAGTATCTATCCTTCTTTAATAGGGATTTTATAGTTAAAAGCGCTATACTTTAGTAGGCCTGTTTTTAGTATTAGAGTAAATAACTTTTTATATACTTTATATTTTTTTAGGATAAATAAAAGTTAATCTTTATTAGGGATTAATTCTTCTTATATTATAGTAAGGTCCTTTATACGTAACAGCCTAGCAACTACTTCTTTAACTTTTAAAAAAGTAATAAATTATAATATATATATTATTAGCTTTTTTTAGTAAGGTTTATTTAAAGCCAGTAGTTAACTATATTCTTTAGTAACTAAACTCTTTTTATAGTTCTAATAGAAGTAACTAGCCTTTTAATCTATCTATAGGTTTTTTTTTATAGTTATAGTATTTTTAAAATAATATTTTATTATTTTATATTTATAATATTAAAGTAGTAGTATATCTTTTAGTTATAGTAGCTTAAAGTAAGGGGTATAGTTTCTTTATTAATAATACTTCCGCCGTACTATACTCCTTCCCCTTCTATATTATTAAATAAATAAAGGTCCTTTTTTTTGTTCTATAGTAGTCGCAAATTATTTATAACTCGTAGTAATATAAAGTTACCTTAGGCGCTACTATTAATCAGAGCTTTAACCCATATCCCGTTTACTATGATATTAAAGTAAAGGTGTTTTTTATTTAAGCTTATATTTATTACTAAGTAAATAAATCTTATTATAGTTACCTATTGTAATCTTTTATTAGTAAGCGAGTTTAGTTTTTTAACTACTTAAGCCTTTATTTTATGTATATTCCGTCCCCGTTAGAGTACTTAACTACTCCTCCTTTTATAAGAGTATCCTTAATATTAATAACTAGTAGTATAAAGTTAGTTCCTTTTTTTTTTTAAAGTTGCTTTTTTTAGAGTATTTATGCTTTAACAATATAATAAACTTAGTACTAGTTAATATAATACTCCTACTAGTCTTTAGTATTATTATATAAATACTTTATTAAAAAGTTTGGGTTTAATTTAAATACTACTTTTTTGGGTCCTTTATATTCACAGATAATTTATATATTAAGTTTTTAACTAAAGTAAATATTTTTACGCAAAGTATTTTTCTTTTTTTAAAAAAAGAATTAAGAGTTAAGTTTTTTTATAAAATATTTTTAATATTTATTATTAAGATATTATAACTAGAAAACGTCGCAATGTTTTTTATATAGTAGCTTTAGCTATTTGTAGTCTTCTAGTACGCTACTGGGTAGCTACTTTTTAGTTTTTTTAATAGGGTTAGTTCTATAGAAGGTAATTTGCTACTTATTATTATTTAAGGGAATGCATAGTAAGTACTTCTGTTTTTTCTTTTATATTAGGGGTTCTTTTTTAAAGTCTAAGTTTTAGGTATTAGGTAGGGCCCTTTAAGTAACTTTATTCTAAGTACGTTATTAGGTAATGTCGCAAGGTTTATTTAAATTATAGAGTGTGTTTAATTTGTATTCTGTTTTTTAGACTATAGAGTAGGCTATAATTCTTTTTATTTTTTCTGCATTTTCCTTATAAAGTTCTTTAAGTATAGGTAATTTATTATGGGCTTTTATTTTTTTATTTTTTTAAATAAGTAGTATTTAGGTGTGTTTTGTATAGTTTTTATTGGGTTCTATATTAGTTGTGTATTTTAGTCCTTTAATTATAGTATTAAGTTTTTAGATAATTAACTTATTATTGTATTTAACTTTTTTGTTACTAGGTGCTGTTAGATTATAGTATGCTTATTACGGGTTTATATTATTAAGCTACTTCTAAGCCTTTCGGACTAATTTTTAGTAAAGTACTTTATAAGTAATAGTAAGTGTTTTTTTAGGAATATTAGTAGTATTATAGCTAAATTAGCTAGTATTTTTAAAGTACTATCTTATATTCTTTTTACTATTTTTATAAATAGTGTATTTATCACTATAATAGGCAGTCTATAAAAGTTTAGTATAATTTTTTTTAAAAACTGTATTAAGTTACTTACTTCTTAGTACTAATTACTATTATTACTTTTTAACTTAGTAATAATTTTTAACTATATATCTTAATTTATTGTAGTTATAGTACTTAAAAGTACGTTCCTTATTATATTTTTATTATTTAATAGTACTAAAGTCTATAGGGCCTATATAGTATCTATAAGTAGTACTTTACTAGTTATTATTTTAGAGTTATTAGTTATTCTACTAGAGTTACTACCCCTAGTTATAGTACTAGAATTATTATAGTATTTATTAGTACTTCTTACTAGAATTAGTGCCTAGTTATTATTCTTCTTTTTTACAGTGTCTTTTCTATAAACAATTATTAATTTTAATTATAAGTTTAGTATACTAAAAAAAGTCTTTAGGTTAATTAATCTTAATAAATTTATTTTTAACTTTATTCTTTAAACTTTAATAAAATATAAAGATTCTAAATTCCTAGTAAGGTCTAGTTATATACTAATACATTAAAACTTAGTAGTATAGTAAGTAGTAGACTTAGTCTATTTAAGTAAAACAAAGTTACGTTTAGTTTATTACTTCTAATTAAGGTCCTAGAATAGAGTTTAAAGGACTTATTTAAATCTATTAAATATAGTAAAAATATTTCTAACTTTACTAGTATAGTAGTTTAAAGTTTTAACTTTAAAGAACTATTTCTAGAATAGTTCAATCTATTAAAGAGCGCGTTTATAAAGAAACGTAGTAGTATAAATAATATACTTAGTATTATTTCTAAAGTTACTATAATAAAAGTTCTAATAAGTTTTAACTTAAATTAAAAATTCTTTTAGCGTTCTAAAAACTCTATTATAAATAACAAGTAAGTTAAGTTTAAGTTTTTTATATTTATCTTAAATAGAAGTAGTAATAATATTAGTAGTAGCATAGAGTGTTTTAAGTTTATTCTTTATATTAAGGATGTATTAGGGTCCATTACTAAATTCTTTTATTATCTCTTTAAAATTACAAAGTTCAACTACGTTTTTATTATAGAGTTTTTAAATTTCTCTAATATCTTTATTAACCTTCTAGAACTATTTTTTAGTATTATTATTATTATTACTAGTTTCTCTATTGTCCTTTATATATTATTTTCCTAGTTCTTAAGCAAAGTTATAGACTTATTTACTAGCTAACTTAATTAAACTAAGGGTAGTTTTAGGTATTCTAGAAGTAAATATTATAAAATACTATTTATTAGTATTAAAAGCTAACTTACTAAATAAAAGTTATTAAAATATTACAACTAACTTTTTAATAGTAAGGTTTATATTAATAAAAGCTAAGGCTTAATACTATAAATAGTACTATAAAGTACTAAAGGGATTTTAGAGTTTAAAGTATATAAGTAATTAGTTTAAGTATTTAATAAAAGGGTTATAGTAGTTACTACTAAAGGGCTAAAAGTATTTAAAAATTAATACAAGGTTAATAGTTAAAGAACTATAGGAGGAAGAACTTAAGGGTACTTAAGTCCTATTTATATATAAGTTCTATTTTTATAAATATATTCCTTTATTTTTAGAACTAATATTAAGTATATTAGTTTATTACTATAAACCGCTCTTAGCGCTATTAGTTCTACCCTAGAACTACTTATTGTATATTAGTCCTACTTATTATTATATAACTTATATCCTAGTTTTTCCACTCTATAGTGTATTATACTAATATAGGCTAATGTTACTTATTTAACTACTGAGTCCCCTACGGGGTCACTGTTAAAAGTCTATTAACCTACGGATCGTAATACTAGTATTTTTAGTAATACTTATTTTAATAGTTTATTTAATTACTAATAACTACTAGGACTTTTATAAAGGGCTAGTACTAAGTCTAGTAATAATTCTATTTATTAAGCTAAGGGTAATGCAAATGGCTTTAGTATTTATTTTAATTAGGAGGAATAACTCGTAAAAACTACTACTGACTTTTTTAGATATTTTCTAAACTTAAAAAGAATTTTTATTTTTTTTTATTTTAAAAAAATATAATTAGATTAGTGTTAGAAAAAGGTAACTATATAGCTTTATTTGTAGTATTGGCTATTATGTTTATTACTACTAGTATAGTGTTAGAGTGTCTGGGTTATAGTTTGTTTATTATTGTACTACTTAGAACTGAATGTTTTGTTTTTAATTTCTAGTTAACTACCTTAACTAGCACACCTTACTGTCCTTATAGTTAGTCTATAGAGGTAGGTGTACTATAGGCTGCGGTAGTTAAAAACCACTATTATAAACGGGAATAATAACTACTTTAAATAATTAATAAAAAAGCTTAGAATATAGTTTTAGAGTTAGGAATATCTACTACTACATAATAATTATGTAGTAATAATATATCTTAAAAGGACAAAAATACTATTTAAAAAGGATAAAAGATACTATTTAAAGGATAAGCTATTTAATTTAAATAGTAGCTAGTACTTAGGGTATAACTTTACTATAAATAAATTAATAATATTATATTACCTATTTATAGAACTATTAGTATAGTAAGGTTACTTAAGAGAAGTATATACTTTTTTAATAAACAAGTAGGTAAAGTTACTCTTTATATATAATAAAGTATTAGGGTTTTATATTCTTAGATCCTAAATAGGTCTAAAGAGGGTTTTAGTTTATTAAATAACTTAGGGTAGCTCTTTTTTAAAATCTATAACTAACTTACTACTTTCCTATCTATTAGTATAGTTTTTATTAGCCTTTTAGCTTAAGTATATAGACTTATACTTTAGTTCTAGACTTAGCTGGCTTTACTATTTTGCGCTCTATAGTACTTAATATCTATCCTAAATTACTTAATTAACTACTATTTATCTACTATATCTATACCTTATTAGTAGTTTTAGTAAATTAGTTAATTATCTCTCTATTTAATTAATACACACTAGTTAGTTTTGTCGTATTTTACTACACCTTTTCTTTTATTTTTTCTATAACACATTATCTTCTATCTTTTTTCTTTTCCTATTTATATTAATAATAAAGTACTATAGCTATTCCTATATAAGCCTTTTATATATTATTAGTATTTTTCTTATTACTAGCTAAAAGCTATTAATTTTATATTTAACTTGTTGTAATACTAGCGTAGTAGTAGGTAGACGCGACTATAGGACACAGTAGTAGACTGTAGTGCGTAGACGCGACTTACGATACGGTAGTAGACCGCGGTATGTAGACACGACTACGGGGCATAGTAGTAGACTGTAATAATACTATATAACTTTAAAAGTGCTATAGGTTAGTAATATTAGTTAGTAAGTTACTTATTTTTCTTAGTATTTTTTTTTATAAGTAGTTTATAACTTTAGAGCAATTAAGGTATTAGGTTTAATACAGTACTTTACTTTACTAAACGCGGATTTAAAGTAGTGCCTTTTTCTACTAAACGCGGGTTTATTACAGAGGAAGGAGGCAGTATCTTCCTTTGCTAAATACTAGTTTAAAGTAGTACTTTTCTCTACTAAACGCGGGTTTAATATAGTACTTTTTTTTACTAAACGCGGGTCTAAGGTAGTGCTTTTCTTTACTAAACGCGAGTTTAACGTAGTACTTTCTTTTACTAAACGCGGATCTAAGGCGGTGGCTTCCTCTACTAAACGCGGGTTTAGTATAGAGGAAGGAGGTAGTACCTTTTTTTGCTAAACGCGGGTTTAGTATAGTACTTTCTTTTATTAAATGCGGGTTTAAGGTAGTGCTTTTTTCTGTTAAATACGGGTTTAGTATAGAGAAAGAAGGTAGTGCCTTTCTCTACTAAATACGGGTTTAGTACAGTACTTTTTTTTATTAAATATAGATTTAAGGTAGTGCTTTTCTTTACTAAACGTGGGTTTAGTATAGAGAAGAGAGGTAGTGCCTTTCTCTGTTAAATATAGGTTTAATATAGTACTTTTTTTTATTAAACGCGGATTTAAGGCAGTGCTTTTTTTTACTAAATACGGGTTTAGTATAGAGAAAGGAGGTAGTGCCTTCTTTTGTTAAATATGGGTTTAGTATAGTACTTTCCTTTACTAAACGCTAGTTTAACGTAGTACCTTTCTTTACTAAATAGGGATTTAAAGTAGTGCTTTTTTTTACTAAACGCGGGTTTAATGTAGTACTTTCTTTTATTAAACGCGGGTCTAAGGTAGTGCCTTCTTTTGCTAAATATAGGTTTAGTATAGTACTTTCCTTTACTAAATGTAGATCTAAGGTAGTGCCTTTTTTTACTAAACGCAGGTTTAGTATAGGGGAAGGAGGTAGTGCCTTTCTCTGCTAAATACTAGTTTAATATAGTACCTTCCTTTACTAAATACGGATCTAAAGTAGTGCCTTCCTCTACTAAACACGGGTTTAACGCAGTACTTTCCTTTACTAAACGCGGGTCTAAAGTAGTGCTTTTCTCTATTAAACACGGGTTTAGTATAGTACTTTTCTTTACTAAACGTAGGTCTAAGGTAGTACCTTTCTTTACTAAATACGGGTTTAGTATAGTACTTTTTTTTACTAAACGCGGGTCTAAGGTAGTGCTTTTTTTTACTAAACGCGGGTTTAATACTATACTTTACTTTACTAAAGGTGGGTGTAAGGTAGTGCCTATCCCTTAACCGACTTACTAACCGCTATAGTGCGTGCGTATAATATAGGAACCCCTCTCTAAAGACCCCTAGAAGTTTACTTATTTAAGTTAAGTAGTAGTAATAGACGTATACGTAGACGTTAACTAGACCTAAGAGGGAACTTAGAAAAAGGATGTAACTATGGGTACTAAGTACTACTTATTATTCTATTCCCTAGTCTAGTTTAGCTTATTAGTAGTTAGTACTTACCTATAGGGCTATAGTAATAATAAGTAATAGTAATAGTAACTAGTAACTAAACTTACTATAATATATTTATATATAGAGTAATACTAAACTAATACTTCTGTTAGTATATCTAGGTATAGTACCTACCTTACTTGTAATTCTATCCTTTCTTTACTAAATACGAGTTAAATGTAAAGGAACGATATAGTACTTTTTTCTATTAAATATATTATTTAGTAGGCTAGAGTCTAAGTACTAAAAGACGTTTCTATTATTTAAGTTAATACCTTTATATATACGGGTTAAAAGTAGTACTTTTTTTTATTTAATACTATACTTAATATACTATTTTTATTATTTACTATTTTTATTATTTATTATTTTTAGTATTGTTTACTAGAGGAGGAGTACGCTCTAAGGGGTTATATCTTTACCTTAGTAAGAAGTATTAACTTATTTAGTTACTTACCTAGTCTATAAGGGGCACAATTATATACTACTATAGTATATAGACGTACTAGATTAAAAGAATTAGTTTTAGTTTTAAGTATAGTATATTGATATTTTATAATAGTAGTAGTTACTTAAGATTAAGACTTAATAAAGCTATTCTACTTACTATACCTAAATTACAATTTCCTTACTTTACTATCTACTATTCCCATTGTCTATAATCCTAAGTATATTTTACCTAGGACGTTATTTAATACTATATACTTAAATATTCATATTATATTTATTAGTAACTATAACAGCCACAGTAGATTATATATTTATAAGTTCACCACAAATAACAACCTAGGCAAATACCCACAAGCTACAAAAGGGTCATAAGACTAAGAAGTCTACTACTTAGATACTAAAGTAAAAAATAATAGTAGGACTTATACTTATTAATCAATTCTTCTTTTTTTATAATCTATTAAATCTTTAGCTTAAATAGCTAACTATCTATAATAGAAATATCTATACCTACCTACCTTTTCACCCTATTCTAGGCCTAACCCAAAGCTCCTACTGCTAGTTTGGCCCTACTATACCCACTAGGGACACTTACCGAAACGAACCTATTTAGTTAAATAAATACTTATAGTACTTACTCTATTAAGTAACTCTAGTTTAGAGATCCACTAGGGTGGTCTCCTTTATAGGGGTAACTACTACTATAAACTCTCCTAAACTAAAGCTATAGGGGCCTTAAGAAATTACTAGAAAGACACTATATAGTAGTTTAAAAAATACGGGATGTTTTACTTTATATTACTATAGTGCAGTTTAGCCCTAAGTAGTATAAAGCTACTAAGGGACTAATTTCCTAGTCTGTACGCTTAGCATAGTAGCTAAGTAACTAGTATAGTACTCTATAGGTTCACTACCGGGTATATTCCTTTTAGTACCTAGCCCCGCTAAATAACTACTATAGGTGGATTACTAGACGCCTTAATACGTACACACCTATATATATTATTCTTTAAAAAACTAGAGTCTCTCCTTAATTTAACTACTTAGATACTTTTTTATATACTATCCAACGCCTTTTATACTTTAATACTGCGGCACTTAATTTTCTTTTGATTTTTTATTTCTTAAAAAAAAGATTTATATAAGAAAATAAAAAAATTAACTTATAACTTTATTAACACTAATATACTTTAGGACGCTTACTTCTTATTCTGGACTAACTAATTAAAGTTAATATAGTAAACCCTATAGAGGGGTCAACTAGTATAACTAAAAGTCTTACTAACTATACCTACAGTAGTAGCTTATAATAGAATTATTTACTACTATTTTAGTAGTAACTACTACTAGTATAACTAGGAAGTCTACTACCTAAACGCTAGGGTAGTAGTTTATAATAGAATTATTTACTACTGTTTTAGTAGTAGCTACTACTAGTATAACCTAAAAGTTAAGAGTCTAGGTACTGGGTGGTATTAATAAACTTAACTACTTATATTTATTACCTTTTGTGCTGGAGTAAAATAGTACTATAGAACTATTTAACTTAAAGTCTTACTATACTTTATAGGGGTATTAAGTAAATTAACTAGGGGTTATTAACGAGCTTAATTAGTTTAGATTATTACCTTCTATACTAAAGTAAGATAGTATTATAGGGATATATACCCTAAGGTCTTACTGCGTAGTGGAGTAGTGTTTGAGGCGATGCTTATCCGGGTCTTTACCTAGTCTCTTACCTACCTATACTACTTATTAAATATACTAGCCCTTATAAGGAAGTATTAGATAGGCCTTTATATATATATAGTTTCCTACTTAACTTAAATTACTTAATACTATTAGGGTAGGTAATTTAGTATCTCGCTTTAGAATATAGATTTTCTGTAATTAATTATATAAATATTAAGTAGTAAGGTATTTTACTAAAGTCTAGGGGGCGGTAGGGAGATATAGTTTTATAGTTAAGAAGCTTATATACTATATTAATAGTGTAGTACTGCTATAACTACTCTAGCTTTATATGTATTTAGTGTTGTTTATAAAACTATAAAACTTAAATATACTCCGCTACTAGCTTAGCTCCTTAAAATATATTATATAGTCCGGGTTAGTAGTTTATTATAATAGTATTTTCTAAACTTAATTTAAAAAAGGCCTAGGTCTATTAAAGGTACTTAGGGGTATCTAGTCCTTAATTTCGAGTACTAGAATAAGCGCTTAAGAGGAATTTACTACCTTTACCCTACTATTTAACCTTAACTCTTAACCCGGGCCAGACTATAAGCCACTAGCTTATTACGCTCTCTTTACTCTATTAAAAACTTACTTTTAGTATTCTAAAAAGTAAAGGTGCTTTATTTAGCTAATTTAACTTATGGCTAGGGTTTATAGCTCCCTTTACTTACTATAATACTAACTACTATACTAGCAGTACTAGTTAACCTTATTCTATAAGGTTTTTATAAAGTTTTTTACAGAAGGTTAATATTTTTCTACTAATAGCTCTAGCGCGTGGATTTACTATAGTAGATATAAAGGGTTTACTCCTTTATTACTTAGCTATAGTACTTTTATTTTAAAAAACTTAAGGTATATATCGCTCCAATAAGAACCCTAGAGTCACCCTAAAGTCCCCTCTTACTACTAAAAATTACGGCTCAGTAGGGTATACTAACTAGTTATAGGGGCTAGTATTTTATATAGTTAGTAGCAATACTTTACTCTACTACTTTTACTCTTAACTTAGTATTCTAGCTCCCTCCTAGGGGGAAAAGCTTTACTTTTACTAGTTTTTTTACTTTTATTTAGTTCTATAAGTTTATAAATTTTTTTTTTTAAGTATTTTTAATAATGATATTTAAGACTATGAATATACTATTCTAACCTAACTTAAATAAAAGTTACTTATTCTAAAGCCTTTTTACTAGCCTTTTTACTTTTATTTAGTCCTATAAGTTTATAAGTTTTTTTTTTTAAGTATTTTTAATAATAACGTTTAAAACTATAAATATACTATCTTAACCCAACCTAAATAGGGGTTACTTACCCTAAAGCTTCAACTATTCAGCGTCCACTATTAAGTTTTTTACGCCTATTACTTTCTTAGGGGGGCGTAAGCTCTTTTATAGAGCCTATTTAGTTAAACTATAGAGGTATAAGGCCCTAAAGTTCTACTTAGTATCCTTAGTTTAGTAGTCTACCTAAGTAGCCTCTTTTGTAGGGAGTAACTACTACTATAAACTCCCCTAAACTAAGGCTACTAAGGCCTTAAGAGGTTGCTAGAGAGATACTTTGTAATAGTTTAAAAAATAAGGGACTAGGTATATATTACTGTAGTGCATACCCCGCTAGCAGCTATTATAGTGCCTATAGTGGGGGGATTTGGGTTTTAGTGCTGCCGTTTAGGTGTTCCCTTTCCCTCTTTATAGACCTTTTAACGCTTTTTTGGGCCGAAATCCGTTGTACTTGATTTTCCCCCGATTTTTTATTTTCCGAAAAATAAATTTGTATAGTAAAATAAAAAAATCGACTTATAATAACTAAAACCTTAAAACTTTTTATACCTACCCTATATTACTGCCTAGTTACTTAAAAGTAAGTTTCTAGCTAAATAGGTACTTAAGGGTAGGTTTAGGAGTTACTTTAGAGTAGGTTTAACGACTACTTAAGGGTAGGTTTTTTATTTACTTTAGGGTAGGTTTTTTATTTACTTTAGGGTAGGTTTTCTATCTACTTTAAGGTAGGTTTAATAACTACTTGAGGGTAGGTTTCCTATTTACTTTAGGGTAGGTTTCCTAGTTATTTTAGAGTAGGTTTTCTATTTACTTTAAGGTAGGTTTCCTAGTTACTTTAGGGTAGGTTTAATAACTACTTAAGGGTAGGTTTTCTATCTACTTTAGGGTAGGTTTAATAACTACTTAAGGGTAGGTTTAATAACTACTTAAGGGTAAGTTTTTTATTTACTTTAGAGTAGGTTTTTTAGTTACTTTAGGGTAGGTTTCCTAGTTACTTTAGAGTAGGTTTTCTATCTACTTTAGGGTAGGTTTCTTATTTACTTTAGGGTAGATTTAATAACTACTTAAGGGTAAGTTTCTTATTTACTTTAAAGTAGGTTTCCTATCTACTTTAGAGTAGGTTTCCTAGTTACTTTAGAGTAAGTTTAACAACTACTTAAGGGTAAGTTTCCTATCCACTTTAGGGTAGGTTTCCTAGTCACTTCAGAGTAGGTTTAACAACTACTTAAGGGTAGGTTTCCTAGTTACTTTAGAGTAGGTTTCTTATTTACTTTAGGGTAGGTTTCCCAGTTACTTTAGAGTAGGTTTTCTATCTACTTTAGAGTAGGTTTTCTATCTACTTAAAGGTAAGTTTTATACTAAGTTAAGACTTATCAAAATAAACTAAGACTTACTAAAATAGTAACTACTTAAGGGTAAATTTAATACTAAATTATAAGTTATTAAAAAAAATTAAAATTTAATAACTTAATAGTTACTTAAGGATAGGTTTTATATTTATTAAGGGTTAACTTTAATAATACTTTACTAGTAACTACGATTTAAATTAAAGCTTACTAAAATAAATTAAAGCTTAAAAATACTAATACTACTTAAAGGTTAGTTTTTTATTTAATCTAAGACTTTTAATAATTTAGTAGGTTAGGTCTTTAGCACCTTAGTAGTAGGGAATTAGCTCTACTCGTTCTAGTAAATACTTATATATTTAAAACACTACCCGCACTACTACGTACTATTATAGTAGGAGGCTACTAAGATAGTAGTTATTAAGTTACACTTTATACTATAACAAACGGTACAGAACCAATAAAGCAAGTCCTAACAACCTACTAAAATCTCACCTACCCAACGTCCACTACTACGTACTTACCTAGGCACTACTACCTAGAGTTTTTATTATTAAAAAAGACTAACTCTAAGGTTTTAGCTATTTAGTATCTACCTTTAAGTATTTTTCCCTTTTAACTCTCTTAGGTTAGTGTAGAGCCTTTTTATAAAGCACTTTAGGCCGGCCTATAGAACCTTAAAGCTTTATAGACCTACTTAGTATCCCTAGGTTAGTAGTCCACTATAGTAGCCTCTTTTAAAGGGAGCAACTACTACTATAATTTCTTCTAAACTAAGGCTACTAAGGCCTTAAGAGATTATTAGGAATATATAATATAGTAGTTTAAATAATATAGAACAATTTTTACTATATTACTATAGTAGTTTACCCACTAAGTGCTACTTGGGTGGTTTTAATAGGGAGTTAGTTATAGTAGAACTGTTCTTTCCTTAAGAGCTTACTAATGCTTTTTAGGCTCTAAATCCGCTATACTAGATTTTTTCTTGATTTTTTATTTCCTGAAAAAAAGATTTATATAGAGAAATAAAAAAATTAACTTATAATAGCGTAATACTTACGGCTAGCTGTATCTGCCCGGCGCTGCGAGCTTAAAGGCTCTTAGTACTTAACAATAAGTATAACGACTTATTTTACTAACTACTGGGCGATAGGCGCCCAGCTGTCCTTTTAGGCCCTTTCTAGTATACCCTAGGGACTTTAGGGCAAGGATTAGTAAAGTAAAAGTTTTTTATAGTGGCTTGAGTACACTGTGGGGCGCTTTTTTTTTACTATAGGTTTTTTTTTATTAGGGCTAGGCGGTACTTTAGTATACGCGTCCCCTGTGTTGGGCCTATAGGGACTCTAAGTAGAGGGAGTTGGGCTTTAGTGTCGCCTTTTAGCGCTGTATTGGCCTTTCTTAGTGACCTACCGATACTTTCTAGGCCCTAAATCCGCTATACTAGATTTTTTTCTAATTTTCTATTTTCTAAAAAAAAGATTTATATAGGGAAATAAAAAAATTGACTTATAATAATACAATACTTATAGTTAGTTGTACCCGCTTTGCGCTGTGAACGTATGGGTCCTTGGTACTTAGAACTGGTTATTGTACTTTGTTTTTTTTGCCGCTGGTTGTTAAGTGCTCGGCTGCTCTTTATAGGCCCTCTTTAGTATACCTTAGGGGCTTTAAGGTAAGGATTAATAGAGAGATTATTTTATAGAGTATATTAGTTTTTTTTTATACTTATTTACGTAGTTAGGTATAGAGAGTATATTACTATAGGTTAATTCTGCTTTAGGAATACTAGTTCCCTTAGTAGGTTTAGTTAGGTAGTATACGTATGTGGTGGTATATAATACCCAGTTTCTCTTTATACTTTATTCCACTTAGTTTAAGTATAGGATGTTCTAACGCTACTAAAGAGTCTAAGTAGGGTATAGGGTAGAATTTTTATATTTAAAGACTTTAACTTGTGGTAGTGTTATGGGCGTACTTACTAAAAGCTACTATAGTAGTTTAAGTAGTTGGACTTAGGTTTTGGCGTTGCTGTTTAAGTGCTGTTTTACTTTCCTTATATACTTTTTAATACTTTTTAGGGTTAAAATTCGTTGTACTAGATTTTTTCTTGATTTTTTATTTTTTAAAAAATAAATTTGTATAGAAAAATAAAAAAATTAACTTACGAAATTTTTACTTACTTAAGAGTAGGTTTTATAACTAGGGGGGGGGGGTTTTTAGGAAGGAGATAGGTGTATATAAGTAATATTTACTAGTTTAAAACCCTTTATATATTTTTTTTTTACTTTAGTTAGGCTATAGTGGAGTTTTTTTAAAATAACTATTTTTACTTTAGAGTAAGTTTAGTTTAAGGGTAAGTTTCCCGGCCCGGGGGGGGGGTTTTAAGAAAAAGGTAACTAGGAACGGGTAAACCGTAGCCCTTTTTACTCTACTGTTTAGTTTCTTTTTAACCCTGTTGGTCTGTAGTGGGGATTTTTTAGAATAGTGGTTTTTACTTTAGAGTAAGTTTAGCTTAAGGGTAAGTTTTCCGGCCTAGGGGGGGGGTTCTAAGAAAAAGGTAACTAGGGACGGGTAAACTACGGCCCTCTTTACTCTACTATCTAGTTTTTTTTTAACCCTACTAGTCCGTAGTAGGGATTTTTTAAAATAGTAGTTTTTACTTTAGAGTAAGTTTAGTTTAAGGGTAAGTTTCCTAGCCTAGGGGGGGGTTTTAAGAAAAAGGTAACTAGGAATGGGTAAATCGCGGCTCTTTTTACTCTATTGTCTAATTTCTTTTTAATCCTACTAGTTTATAATAAGGTCTTTTTAAAATAACTATTTTTACTATAAAGTAAACTTTACTTTAAAGTAAGTTTTATATATAATAGATAAATTTTAAAGGGAAAAGTTTAGTTTATTAAGTTACTAAGTATATTTTTTATTATTTACTTTTTTTATAATATAACTTAATAAAAGGAAAGTACTTTAGTTAACTATTTTTTATATATAAATAAATTCTATTTAAGAGTAATTTTAAGTTTAGGTTAGACTTAAGTTATTAAACTTACTTTAAAGTAGGACTAAAATTAGTACTATAGTACTAGAAAGAGACTTAGAGCTTCTAGGGAAGGTTTTTAGTAGTATTTTACACTACTTTTTATTTACTATAAATTATTTATCTATTACGGCTAGCCTTTTAATAGTAAGGTTTGTATTAATAAAAGCTAAGGCTTAATACTATAAATAGTACTATAGGGTACTAAAGGGATTCTGGGGTTTAAAGTATATAGGTAATTAGTTTAAGTATTTAATAAAAGGGTTATAGTAGTTACTACTAAAGAGCTAAAAGTATTTAAAAATTAATACAAGGTTAATAGCTAAAGAACTATAGGAGAAAAGACTCAAAGGTACTCAAGTCCTATTTATATATAAGTTCTATTTTTATAAATATATCCCTTTATTTCTAAAACTAATATTAAGTATATTAGTCTATTACTATAAACTGCCCTTGGCGTTATTAGTTCTACTTTAGGACTATTTATTGTGTATTAGTTCTATTTATTATTATATAACTTATATCCTAGTTTTTCTGTTTTATAGTGTATTATACTAATATAAACTAACGTTACTTATTTAACTACTAAGCCCCCTATAGGGTTACTATTAAAAGTTTATTAACTAATAGGTTGTAATATTAGCTCTTTTTTTAAAAGTCTTGTTCTTAAGACCTTATTATAAGTAGGTTATTAGTTTTAAATTAAAAATCTATAATTATGTTTTTTTATTTACTATAGTACTAATACTATATTAAGTTATATTTAGAAATTAAAATTATAATTAATTATAATAAAAGATTATAAAAGAGCTATACTTATTAAGTATATTAAGTTTTAATTAATTAATAGTAATATACTTTATACTTATTATTTCTATATAAAGGTTCTGTATTGTTTTAGTAAAAAGTCTATTTATTATTATACTTATATTATAGTAAAGAAGCTTTATAATAGGGTCTTAGTAGTGTCTATTTATAAGTATTTTTATTTTAATAGTAAGGGTAGTACTGATATTTTGTAGTTTAAAAGTTAAATTTTTAGTAGAAGAAGTAGGATAAGAGGAAAGAAAAAGTAGGTAAGGAGCTTTTAGTTTTGTATTATGAGTTTGAGTGTTTATAATTATAAATAGTAAAGGTAGCGAGTTACTTAAGTTATATTTAGAAAATCTAAAAAAAAGTTTAGAAAAGGTAGACTAAGGCCTTTAAGTAGGGTATATAAAAGGTTAATTAGAAGAATAGCGTTCTACTAGATAGTAATGTATTATTAGCGTTAAATATTTATAAGTGGTTTATAGTAAGCAATTTCTAAGTAGTAGGTTTAAAAAACGAGCTATTATAGGCTTTATTTAGCTTTAGAAATAAGTTTATTAATTTTAGTCCCTTAGTTAGTAAAGTAGAGGGGTGTGTTCTTATTACTTAGAGTTAAGTGTTTTTAAGTAAAAAAATATTTGTTTTATTTTTAAAGGTTTAATTAGTTAAATCTTAGGTTATAGGTATATAATGTGTAACTTATTTATTATACCTAGTATAGGCTTAGTATTTTGTTGTTCTTATTACTATATCTAATATTTCTTTAGTTTATTTATTACGTTTACTAAGTTTAAAGTGGGTTCTTAAGTATTATCTTTATATCTATAGTTTTTTTACTTAATAAAGTACTAAACTTTTATATTATTTTATTAGTTAATATAGTTAATAATTCTTTTAACTTTATAGTTTTATTTAGGATTAACTTTAATATAGTTAATAGTACATGAACTTTGTAGTGTAGGTTTAAAGAGTAAGATATAAAAGATTAAGTAATATTTTATAGTATTTAGTAGTACAAGTTTAAAGTTAACTTTTAAGATTTTCTTAATAATCTTAAAGGGTCCGAGTTTTTTATAGTTTAACTTATTACTTAGTTATTTAGTTTTAATATTTTATTATATAAAGTATACGCTATCTTTCTTTTTAAAAGATAATTTCTTTATTCTTAAAGTATTAGCGTATTTGTATATGCGCTATCTAACGAATTCTAAGTTATATTAAAGTTACTTATAAATTTTTTTAATTTAGTTAATATATACTACTACTTTAACTACTATAAGTCCTACTTATAGTTTTTTATAAATAGTTAGTTTAAATCCATAGTTAAAGTAAAAAGATAAGTATTATATACTTTCTTCTACTACGCTATTATAAGTAAATTAGAATATTAGTAACAGAATAACCTAATTGTTTTGTTAGTAGTTAATATAATATTTTAGGTATATTTTTAAAATTTAATTAATTCTTTTTATTTATCTATTAGTTTAGAGGTAAAAAGTAGTAGATAGTTATAATTTAAATCTAAGTTATAAAATTAAAGATTTCTAAAACTTTAAAGTAAACTACATTCCTTTATTAAAAATAATATTTTTTAATAAACTATATTAATTAAGAATATACTTATTAAAAATATATATAAGCTCTTTTACTATACTTACTTCGACCTATAAGATAAAATATACGTACTTAGTGAATCGATCTACTATAACTAAAATACTATTAAACTATTTCCTAGTAAGTAGTTCCTTTAATTGTAGTAATTTAATAATAAAATTAAGGGAAATTAATTACTATACTTTATTAGGTACTAGAAAAGGTTATATTTTTCTGTACAGTTTATAGCATCTTAATTTACTTTTATTATAAACTTTATAATCCTTAATAACTTTAGTTATTTATTCTTATGTAACTCTATTACTATAGTATTATTAAATACGTTTTTATATTTTAGTGACTCCTTAGTATCTATATACTTTAGTACTATAAATCGTTTTAATTATTTTATTAGTTATCTATCTAGGTATACTAGCACTAATCTATTTAATAATTATAAAGAGGCAAATAGTTAGTATAAAGTTTTTATTTAAATCCTTTTTAAAAATTACTTAAGTTTTATTTAGAACTATTAACTTTAAGTCCAATTATTTACTAAGAGTATTAGCTTTTTTGTTTTTTAATTCTTTTTTATAAATAATATAAAAGTTAAATTCTAAGAGGAATTCTAACTATTTAATCTATTATTTATTAAGGTTTTTAGATATAGTAAAGTATATTAGATTTTTGTAATTTGTGTATACTATAACTTTGTAGTTTATTTTTAAAAAGTATAGTCTCTATTCTTTAAATACTTTAATAATAGCTATAAGTTCTTTATTATAGATTTAGTAGTTAAGTTTTAGTTTACTAAGTTTTTTTAAGTAAAAGGCGTATAGGTATAAGCGTCCTTTCTTATTATATTAACTAAGTTATCCGCTAATAGTATAGTCCAAGGCGTTAGTTTTAACTTTAAATAGTAAGTTTAAATTAAGTATTATAAATACTAGTTTACTAAGAACCTAGTTTTTAATCTTTTAAAACACTATTTTTTATTTATTTATTTAATTCTATTTAGCTTTTTTTTTTATTAAGTCCATTAAAGCTTTAATGTTTTTAAAGTATTTCTTAAGGAATTATTAGTAAAAGTTAATAAATTTAAAGAAGGATTAAATATTTTTAATACTCTATAGTGCTAGCTAGTTCTTAACTATAGCGATTTTTTTATTTAATATTTTAATAATTCTAGGTATAATTATAAATCCAAGGTAGTCTACTTTTTATATATAAAACCTACTTTTTTTTAGTTTAACAAGGAGTTTAGTTTTTTAGAGTTTTTAAAGTACTTAGTATACGTATTACTTATATTTTTAAGGGTTTTTAAGAAAATAAGGATATTATTAAAATATATAATTATAAAGATATTAAGCTTTTTTTATAAAACGTAATTAATTATGTTCTAAAATATTACAGGGGCGTTAGTAAGTTTAAAGGGTATTACTAAGTATTTAAAATATCCTTAGTAAAAGTAGAATATAGTTTTCTACTCCTCCCTTTTTTTAATTCTAATTAAGTTATAAGCTTCTTTAAAGTTAAAAATTATAAACTAGTTAGCTTTATAGAATAGATTTTATAGTTTTAAAATAAGTAGTAGTAGGTATTAGTTTTTAATTGTAATATTATTAAGTTATTAGTAGTTAATATATAGTTATAATTTACTATTCTTTTTTAGTATAAATAGAATCGGGTATTCTATAGGTAATATTAATTCTTTAATATAGCCCTTAACTAAGTATTTGTTAATGTATTTATCAAGTACTTTTATTTCTTGCTAGTTTAATTAATAAACTTTATTAAATAACAGTATTTATCCTTTCTTAATAAGGATCTTATAATTAAAAGCACTATACTTTAGTAAGCCTATTTTTAGTATTAGAGCGAATAGCTTTTTATATACTTTATATTCTTTTAGAATAAATAAAAGTTAATTTTTATTAAGGATTAATTTTTTTTGCGTTATAGTAAGGTCCTTTATATACAACAGCCTAGCAACTACTTCCTTAACCTTTAAAAAAGTAATAAATTATAATATATATATTGTTAGCTCTTCTTAGTAAGGTTTATTTAAAGCCGGTAGTTAACCGTGTCCTTTAGTAACTAAACTTTTTTTATAGTCCTAATAGAAGTAACTAGCCTTTTAATCTATCTATAGGTTCTTTCTTTATAACTATAGTATTTTTAGAATAATATTTTATTATTTTATATCTATAATATTAAGGTAGTAGTATATTTTCTAGTTATAGTAGCTTAAAGTAAGGGGTATAGTTTCTTTATTAATAATACCTCTACTATACTATACTCCTTTCCCTTCTATATTATTAAGTAAGTAAAGGTCCTTTTTTTTATTTTATAGTAGTTATAAGTTATTTATAATTTATAGTAATATAAAGTTACTTTAAGTGCTACTATTAATTAAGGCTTTAACTCGTATTTTGTTTACTATAATATTAAGGTAAAGGTATTTATCTTTTTAGCTTACTTTTATAACTAAGTTAATAGATCTTGTTTTAGTTATTTATTATAATCCTTCTATAGTAAGTGAGTCTAGTTTTTTAACTACTTAAGCCTCTATTCTATATACGTTCTATTATTATTAGGGTACTTAACTACTTTTCCTTTTTTAAGGGTGTTTTTAATATTAAGGACTAGCGGTGCGAAGCTGGTTCTTTTTTTTTTCTAGAGTTACTTTTTTTTAAATATTTGTACTTTAATAATATAGTAGACCTAGTACTAATTAATATAGTATTCTTACTAGTCTATAGTGTTATTATATAAGTACTTTATTAGAAAGTTTAGGTTTAGTTTAAATACTACTTTTTTGGGTCCTTTATATTTATAGATAATTTATATATTAAGTTCTTAGTTAAGGTAAATGTTTTTATGCGGGGCGTTTTTTTTTTCTTTAAAGAAAGAATTAGGAGTTAAGTTTTTCTGTAAGATACTCTTAATATTTATTATTAAGATATTGTAACTAGAAAACGTTGCGATGTTTTTTATGTAGTGGCTTTAGCTATTTGTAGTCTTTTAGTATACTACTAAGTAGCTACTTTCTAGTTCTTTTAATAGGGTTAGTTCTATAAAAGATAATTCGTTATTTATTGTTATTTAAGGGGATATATAGTAAGTACTTTTATTTTTTTTTTATATTAAAGGTTCCTTTTTAGAGTCCGAGTTCTAGGTATCAGGCAGGGCCCCCTAAGTAACTTTATTCTAAGTATGTTATTAAGTAACGTTATAAGGTTTATTTAAATTATAGGGTGTGTCTAATTTATATCTTATTTCTTAAACTATAAGGTAGGCTATAATTCTTTTTATTTTTTTTGTGTTTTTTTTATAAAGTTTTTTAAGTACGGGTAATTTATTATAGGCTTCTATTCTTTTGTTTCTTTAAGTAAGTAGCGTTTGAGTGTGTTTTGTATAGTCTTTGTTAGGTTCTATATTAGTTGTGTATTTTAGTCCTTTAATTATAGTGTTGAGTTTTTAGATAATTAACTCGTTGTTGTGTTTAACTTCTTTATTACTAGGTACTGTTAGATTATAGTGTACTTATTACGGGTTTATATTATTAAGCTATTCTTAAGCCTTTTAGGCTAATTTTTAGTAAGGTGCTTTATAGGTAATAGTAAGTGTTTTTTTAGGGATGTTAGTGGTATTATAACTGGATTAGTTAGTGTTTTTAGGGTACTATTTTATATTCTTTTTATTATTCCTGTAGATAGTATATTTATTGCTATAATAAGTAGTTTATAAGAGTTTAGTGTAATTTTTTTTAAAGACTATGTTAAGTTACTTACTTTTTAGTACTAGTTATTATTATTACTTCTTAGTTTAGTAGTAATCCTTAGTTATATATTCTAGTTTATTATAGTTATAGTATTTAAAGGTGCGTCCCTTGTTGTGTTTTTGTTGTTTAGTAGTACTAAGGTTTATAGGGCCTATATAGTATTTATAAGTAGTACTTTGCTAGTTGTTGTTTTAGAGTTATTAGTTGTTTTACTAGAGTTATTACTCTTAGTTATAGTACTGGAATTATTATAGTATTTATTAGTACTTTTTATTAGAGTTAGTACCTGGTTATTATTCTCTTTTTTTATAGTGTCTTTTTTATAAATAGTTATTAATTTTAATTATAAGTTTAGTATACTAAAAGAAGTCTTTAGGTTAGTTAATTTTAATAAGTTTATTTTTAACTTTGTCTTTTAAGCTTTAGTAGAATATAAAGATTTTGGATTTTTTAGTAAAGTTTAGTTACGCACTAATATATTAAAACTTAGTAGTATAGTAAGTGGTGGATTTAGTTTGTTTAAGTAAGGTAAGGTTGTATTTAGCTTATTACTTTTAGTTAGGGTTCTAGAATAGGGTTTAGAGGGTTTATTTAAATTTATTAAATGTGGTGAAGATGTTTTTAATTTTATTAGTATAGTAGTTTAAAGTTTTAGTTTTAAAGAACTGTTTTTAGAATAGTTTAATTTATTAAAGGGTGTATTTATAAAGAAATATAGTAGTATAAATAATGCGCTTAGTATTGTTTTTAAAGTTACTATAATAAAAGTTTTAGTAAATTTTAATTTAAATTAAAAATCCTTTTAGTATTTTAAGAGTTTTATTATAAGTAATAAATAAGTTAAATTTAAGTTTTTTATATTTATTTTAGATAGGGGTAGTAATAATATTAGTAGTAGTGTGGAGTGTTTTGAGTTTGTTTTTTATGTTAAGGATGTGTTAGGGTCCGTTACTAAATTTATTTATTATTTTTTTAAAATTATAAAGTTTAGCTATGTTCTTATTATAGAGTTTTTAGATTTCTCTAATGTTTTTATTAGCCTTTTAGAGCTATTTTTTAGTATTATTGTTGTTATTATTAGTTTTTTTATCGTTCTTTATATACTATTCTTTTAGTTCTTAAGTAAGGTTATAGACTTATTTACTAGCCAACTTAGTTAAGCTAGGGGTAGTTTTAGGTATTTTAGAAGTAGATATTATAGAATACTATTTATTAGTATTAAGGGTTAATTTATTAAATAAGAGTTATTAAAATATTACGGCTAGCCTTTTAATAGTAAGGTTTGTATTAATAGAAGTTAAGGCTTAATATTGTAAATAGTACTATAAGGTATTAAAGGGATTCTGGAGTTTAAAGTATATAAGTAATTAGTTTAAGTATTTAATAAAAGGGTTATAATAGTTATTATTAAAGAGCTAAAAGTATTTAAAGATTAATACAAAGTTAATAGTTAAAGAACTATAGAAGAAAGGACTTAAGGGTACTTAAGTTTTATTTATATATAAGTCCCGTTTCTATAAATATGTCCCTTTATCTTTAGGACTGATATTAGGTATATTAATTTATTATTATAAACTACTTTTAGTATTATTAATTTTACTTTAGGACTACTTATTATACGTTAGTTCTATTTATTATTACGTGACTTATATTTTAGTTTTTTTGTTTTATAGTGTGTTATACTGATATAGACTAATGTTGCTTATTTAACTGCTGAGCTTTTTGCGGGGTTACTATTAGAGGTCTGTTAACTAACGGGTTGTAATACTACCCCTGCTAGCTGGCCTCCTAGGGTATTAAGCTGGGCCTGATTTATAAAACTTATTCTAAAGTAGAACTAAAGCCGGTACTATAGTACTAAAAAGAGGCCTAGAGCTTTTAAAGAAAGTTTTTAGTAGTATTTTACGCTACTCTTTACCTACTACTAGTTATTAGCCCCTAGTAGTTATTATTCTAGGGTACTAAGCTAGGTTTAGTTTATATAACTTACTCTAAAGTAAAACTAAAGTTTACGATATAGTACTAGAGAGAGGCCTAGGGTGCTTAGAGAAGGTTTTTTAGTATTTTTTAAGCTCTTTTTTACTTTTTACTAGTTACTTATAGTTTTTATACCCCCCCTAGTTTAGTAGCCCTAGTGGCTAATTAAGATTAGAAATCTTACTACTAAGTTTAGAAAACTTACTTTAAAGTAAATTTATATTATAGTTTATAGTACTAGAGTTAGGCTTAAATTACTTAAAAAAGGTTTTTAGGGGTATTCTAAACTACACTTTATCTACTACTAGTTATTAGCTCTTAGTAAATAACTTTTTAGGTTACTAAACCGGGTCCGACTTATAAAACTTACCCTAAAGTAGAACTAAAGTTAGTACTACAGCACTAAAAAGAGACCTAAAGCACCTAAAAAAGGTTTTTAAAAGTATTCTATACTATACTTTACCTACTAATAGTTATCTATCCCTAGTAAAAGGCCTTCTAGGCCACTAAACTAGGCCCAACTTATAAAACTTACTCTAAAGTAAAACTAAAGTTAGTGCTATAGCGCTAAGGAGAGGCTTAGGGCGCTTAGGAAAGGTTTTTAGTAGTACTTTAGGCCGTTTTTTACTTACTACAAGTTATCTACCCCCACTAACTAGCCTTTTAGAGCATTAAGCTAGGCCCAGTTTATAAAACTTACTTTAAAGTAGAACTAAAGCTAGTACTATAGTACTAGGGAGAGACTTAGGGCGCTTAGAAAAGGTCCCTAGGGGTATTTTAGGCCCTTTTTTACTCCCTACTAGTCTCCCTACTTTTTATAGCCCTCTCCTAGGTAAGGAACTATATAGGTTTTTTAAAATTTAAATTTTAATTATTAAGTTTAAAAAACTTACTCTAAAGTAAACTTATATTATACTCTATAGCGCTAAAAGGAGCCCGGAGTGCCCAGGGAAGGTTTTTAGGGGTTTTTTAGGTCCTCTTTTACCCCTTATATATCGGCCGGATCGCTACAGAGTAAAATTAGTTTATAGAAAGGAAAAAAGTTTTATAAATTAATTTTTTTATTTTTCTATACTAATTTATTTTTTAAAAAATAAAAAATTAAAGAAAAATTAAGTACTATAGATTTTAGTTTAAAAAGGTATTATAGGGCTTATAAGGAAATAGGAACGGTAGTACTAAGATATTAGTTTTAACTACCCGCCTTTACTAAGTTAGGAACTTTACTAGTTTAAAATAAGGGTTATACTATACTAACTACTTACTGTGCCTGTATAGTAGAGAGACTTATAGATTAATAAGGGGACCTATAGGGGTATTCTATACCTAAGGCCTATTAACCCCCCTAAGTATAAGCTAGCTTAGGAGTAGTACTACTATAAAAATAGACTATAGGGATATATATTTAAAAGGAAGGGTCCCCTATAGGAACCTTAGTTTTTAAAACATATAAAACGCCCACTAGTAGGTATACTAGTAGGCTAAAGTAGCTTAACTTTTAAGTACTGCTTAGCGTTAGGGCGCTATAGCTTTTATACACTTTAAAAGGTAGTAGTAAATATCCCTTTAAAGTACCCGGGCTTATCTAAGTAGCTTAGGGGCGGGCTTAGTTATTAAATAAAATTAACTTTAGTTAGTTAGCTTTATAAAGAAATAAGAGTTAGGGTACTTACTAGTACTAGGTTAGTTAATAAGTAGGTAAAAAGTAACTAAAATAAGTAAGGATTACTTTAGTAGTAGTGGTTAAAGTAGTAATAATATGACTTTGAAATTATAATTCCTTTAGTAGGGGCTTAAGTTATAGTTAGTAGGGTATACTTTCTAGCTTACTTTAATATACTAAGTATTATAATAAAATAAAAAACTAATATTTTATATTATTAAAACGCCCTTATAAGTTAGTTTTAGTACTTTTTAAAGTTTAGTTTTATTAAGCTAAGGCCCCTATACTTTAATAGAGTTATACTTTAGAGGCTATAGGATTAGTTAATCTTAGGTTTAGAGCGAGGTTAGGGGGTGTTACCCTTTTATAGAGGAGGCTACTTTAGTAGACCTTTAAACTAGGGATACTAGGAGAGAAATAAAAGGCCCTGTGTTTTTAACGTTTAGTTTAATAGGCTTACTATGGGCTATACCTATAAGGAGTAGTAGAGGAGAGGCCTTTAGTAGGGACACTAACGTAGCTAAACTACTAAAGCGTACTACTCCTTTAAAGTTCTCTAGTTTACCCGGCCCTTCTAGGGGTGCAGTACAGCAAGGGGTAGTACTTAGAAACTTTAGGTACTTAATTTAGGAGTTAAAATATATAGTAGAACTACGAATTTTCTACTATAAAGGTTATTATTAATTTTAAAAGTACTAAACTATATAAATTACTATAGTAGTTCTAAGTTAATACTTACTATTAGTTCCACTAGTAGAATAATAGTAGTACTTAGGTTAAATACTACTGCTCTTAGGGGTAAATTTATGATTCTAGGCGATTCTCTATCTTATAAGGCCTTATACTAGTAACGGTTTATTTAAATTTTTTTTCTATTAGCTTTTAATATAAGTTTAATACTTTAGTATAGTTATAACGAGTAACTACAGGTTAGGGCTTAATTCTAGGAGAATAATAAAGAGTTTAAAAGAAAAGTAGTTAAAGGTAAGGTTATAGTAGGTAATAAAGAGTTTAAAAAAAAAGTAACTAAAGGTGAGGCTATAGTAGGGGTAATGGTAGTATTAGTAGAGCTGGTTTATAGTTAAATAGTATATATCTACTAGAATTATACCCTTTTTTAAAGCCTAGTACGGCCCCTTTAGGGGCGGTATTATAGTGAAAGATAGGTTTTACTAGCTCTAAAAGGAGTTTTATAGTTTATAAGGATAGTTAGGGATAAAATTACTTAGGAATAAAGAAAAGTAATATAACTATTAATTTCTTTAGGGAATTCTATTTATAAAAGTATTTACTAAGGATGTTTTTATTGACTAAGAGCTGGTTATTAGAGTGGTTAGTAGGAGACCGCTTATTTAGAGGTATAGTATAAAGAGGGCCCGGTTTAGTTTAGAAGGGTACTTCCTAGCCTTTAGTACTACTGTATTTTAGTAGCGGCTAAATAAAAATAGACTTATACTTTAGTATATATAGGCACTTAAAACGAATACTAAAATATATATAGTGCCCTTTAGGTACCCGCCTTAGGGGTCTATTTGCCTAAGTTTTATTAAGTTATTTTAGTAGTTAAGTAGGATAATAGTAGGCAGCCTTACCCACTAATACCTTATAGTAAATAATAGAAAGAAGTTAAAAACTACTTTAGTACTTAGACTATGGGCTTACGCTTAATAGTAGGAGAAACGGATTAATATATTAGTTCTTAAGACTCTAGCCTAGGGCCTAGTAGTAGAAAAAACGTACTAGGTACTACTCTTTAAAATCTAACTCTAGAGTTAAAGTTAGAGTTATAGAGAACTTAGAATTTAGTTTAGTGATAGGTACTAATAATAGTATTTACTGCGCGTCGATAGCGTAGAGCTCTTAGCCTTTTTAAGGGTCGGTAAACGTATTTACTTAACCTAAGTAAAGGACTATAAGTACTTAGTTATTTAAACTATTTAATAAAAGTTAATATAACTAGGTCCGCTTTTAAAGAGACGGGCTCTGTCTTTAGAGTTACTTTAATAAAAAGGCAGATGTCTTTTTAAGTAGCTTTTTAATCCAGTATGTTCTATTTACTTAGTAGGCCGTAGGGGCGATAGAGTAAGAAGAGCTGGGTTATAGCCTTTAATTATACAAAAAGGAGTCAATAGCTACCCCCTATAAGTAGTTTATTATTTATTATAGTAAAATATAATTAAGTAAAAGCCAGCTTTACTATATTTAAACCCTAAGGTACTTATTAAATTTTAGTTTATTCTTTTTTTATATTTAGTTATTTTAAGAGGCTAGTTACTACCTTACTAGGAAGGGCTTTAGTGCTTTAAGTAGGGGACTATAGTTATTATAGAATATAGGGGGACCCTACTTATACCTACTAAGGCTATAACTAAGGCTTTAATTATTTACTTAACTACTTATATACTAATAAAAGGGCCTTTAGGCCTAACCTAACGCTATTTTAAGGGAGTAAAGTACTACTATACTCTTTAAGGCAAGGCTAGACTTTACTACTAGTTCGCTAAAGGGATAGTCTTTAGGCCTAAACTAATACTTAAAAGTACTAAGAGGTAGAGTAGGTTTTAAAGGGCCTTAGCCTAGAGTGTTCCTAGACTACTAAATTTAGTTTTTAATAACGTTTTTTTTAAGTTATTAATAGTATACCCTTTTACTTTAAAACCTACTATTTATAGTAGTAGAAAGTTTATTTTTAATTCTTAGTCTATTAATAGCCTTTATTAAAAACTCTACTATAGGGGCCTTAGTGGCGGGCTATAGGCTACTATAAGATAGCTACTATACTTTTTTAAAGGACTAGCCTAGGCCCTAAATTGTGCGTTTTTAGTACTTTACTAAACTACAAGAAATATTCTTATAAATTGTTTTTTAAAAAAAAGGTTATAGTTAATATTATTTACTCTTAAGGCCCTAAGGGGGAAACCTTAAGGGGACTAGGGCGTTTATAGTAAGTCTACTAGTAAGAAGCACTTATAAATAAGTTACTATTTTATATTAAACCTTAGCCCACCCTACTTATACTTAAGCGTTCTAGGATAGGCGGTATTATAAAGGGGGTAAATAACTTAGTCCCCCCTAGAGTATTTATACTCTTTTTTCCCTACTAAAGAACCTCTAGCCTAGAGCTTTAAGTAAGGGCTTAGGGGTGTATTATAGGAGCGGGGTAAAAACGACTTATAAGTAAAATAATAATTTTAACAACACCTTTAAAGGCAGTGTTTTCTGATGGGCGTTTACCACTAAATATAGGCCTTAGGGTAATAACTTTATTTTAATTTTTTATAATTTACTTTTACTATATTTAGCCCTTAGTGGTCTTCTAGGGGCCTTTTTAGTTTATAGGGTTCTTTTTACTACTCTTACTACTAAGTAGAGCTAAGTCTATATTTATACTAGGCTGTTTTAGATATACTTTATAGAGCCCTTAAGGGCCCTTACTCTACTATTTAATAGGTTAACTAAGGGCTATTGTACTTTACTTTAATATTCTTTTTCTTTTATTAAACCCTTCCCTTACTATACTATACTACCCTATAAATAGAACAGAGTCCTAATACTAACTCTCTATACCCTAGTTTTTAAAAGACTTACTAGTACTATATTTTTAATTCTACTTACTAGTAGGTTCTAGGCTATTCTAAAGGCTTTTTAACTAAATAAGTTTTAGTTTATACTTTTTTTATATTACTATTTATACTTTATTTTTTTTTTATTTTAAAGAAAAAGGGACTACTAGTACTATTCCTTAACTAAATAAGTTTAGTTTTAAGTTTTCTTTTTATTTAAGCTTTATTTTATTTTTTCCCCTTTTAAAGGAAGGAGGTAAGTTAATTAGTAGTATATACTTAGTAAAGTAAGTTTATTATTATATTTTTTTTAGTTAGTTTTATTTTACTTTATTTTTATTTTTTACTATTTTAGTAAGTAGAATATAGTAAAGAGGAGTACTAAGTATAAGGATAATAAAAAAGAGGCTTAGAAAAGATAAGTACTTATAAGGGAATAGAGTATTTATTAGTATATAGTTACTAACTATAAAGTATAAGCTTAAGTATACTTAAGTATAAAAGCTACTTTTTAATTCTTTTATTAAAATTAAAAAGAACTAAAATACTAAATAAAATAGAATAAAGTGTTCTTAAATTAAAGCTTAACTACTAACTTAGTATACTACTAACTCTAAGTTAATATTAGTTTTTTATAAAAGTATTAGTTTTAAAAAGAGTTAATATAAAAGGGTTTTAGTAGTTTACTAAACTAGTAGCCCTACTCTACTAGCTTTTAACTTAACTAAGTATACTCTACTAGGACTATTCTATAGTATCTTACTATCTTTACTATACTTACTATCGCTACTATTCCTTCTATCTTTACTATACTAGTAGTTTTTACTATCCCTATTATCCCTACTATACTTATTATCCCTACTATCTCTATTATCCTTACTATCCTATTCCTATTATCACTACTATCTTTACTATCCCTACTATACTAGTAGTCCCTACTATCCTAACTATTCTAACTATCCCTACTATCCCTACTATCCTTACTATACTAGTAGTTTTTACTATTTCTACTATTCTATCTCTATTATCTCTACTATCTTTACTATTTTTACTATACTACTAGTCCCTACTATCCTAACTATCCCTACTATCTTTACTATCCTTACTATCCCTACTATTTTTACTGTTTTTACTATTATACTACTAGTTTCTATTATCCTTGTTATTCTTACTATCTGTTTTTATTATTTCTACTATTTCTATTATTATACTACTACTCTTTACTATCCCTATTATCTTTACTATTTCTACTATCCTAGTTATTTCTATTATTTTTATTGTCCGTACTGTTTCTATTGTTTTTACTAGCTCTACTAGCTTAGTTCTGTTATTCCGCTCCGCTCTACTTTTCCAGTCTGCTGCCCTCTGGTTGGCCCCTGCCCCCGGGACGCGCTAGCCACTAGGACCGCCCCGGACTAGGGGTTAGGTTGACGGATTTGATGCGAAGACTTACGTGCGGCATGGCGGCTTGCAGCCAGAGTAGATGGAGCAATTCGCTCCGGGACACCACGAAACCTCTCTTCTTCTGCGTCTTGCAGAGGAATTCACCAACCGTCCCGTCTGTCTCTCTTTGCCTATTACTTCAAAAGCTTTGTGCTGTCTACCCGCTTCCTAATGGGCAAGCTTGTAACGGAACTGCTACACAAAAGTTCTTCTTGTGAGGTCTGGGCTACCTGTGTATCTTGCGATAGTTCTACGCATAGGCTAATGCGAATTGTTACTCAGGCACGTTCTTTCGGCTACCTAGAAGATTTCTTCCAGGTGTTTCCTTAACTCTTATGGGTGCAGTACGATCGTTGTGACCAGGAGAGCCGAGATTCACATCAGGTGCCGCCCTCGCCTTGAGTGCAAATCACGATCCCACACTCCCAGCGGATAGTTTCCCCCATGACCAACAGCCACGAGTCTGGAGAAAATGGAAAGGCTAGCATGCTACTCAGTCCCAACACTCCAGAGCGACTGAAGCCATTCATCTTATGGAACCTAGAGGTTGTACGCAACCCGCAACTCGACACTTTTGCATCTACTGTAGTTCTGGTACATACATAGTGAAATCCAAACCCGAATTCTCGACCTCAATGCTTGCCGCCCGCTGGCTAGTTACATCCTACGTTAGCCACCCGTAGAGTCCGGCGCTTCGTGTCGTCTATTCATCACGTTAGACTGCTCAGAGTGGGTTGCCGTACGCGTACGGACGGTACCTAGCCTGGCCAAAGAGTCAGATGAGGTGCGGTCCATGACGAGGCCGAGACTCCTCTTATTACAGTAGATTGCCCTTCTCGAGTCGGAAGTGTTGACTCGATTCTAAATGAAATGATTCACTACCAAGATCTGCCGACGACATAAGGTACACCAGACTCGAACGGAAGATTCAGAGATTCTGACTTTTACCAAAGGTATACTTCGTTCAACATTCCAATCCGGTCGATGTTCTGGTTCATGGGTGATTCTTTGGCATACCTACATCACTTGGTTACGCAGCATTGAGAGTTCCCGGGTGATCTGCACTTGCCGAAGCCCACTACGTCTTCAAACCCATAAATTACGGATTTGAAGATGAATAACTTCCCAAATCGGAAAGAAATATCACTCGGCAGTCCCGGTGATGAAGCGCCATACTCAACTCGACAAAATTTCCCGCAGAAGAGGCAATGGCTCTCTGCCACAAAGGTTGGGATGGGCGGCTGAAGTATGAAAACAGATAATTGCTTGGGTCTCGCCGCCATCCTGGTTACCGGAGTTGAAATGCGATCACCGTCGGTTCGTCTAGACGACTCCAGGCCCTCGCCTAGTGTCGTCGTCTGCCAAGCAGCCCGAGACCCCGCAACTTAGCCGGCCTTTGTTGGTGGACGCAAGCATGCGGCTCCCGGTTCCCCGTCACCTGAAAACGGTCAGCTACGCAGTTTGGCAGCCTCTTGCGTAGAGATCCAGGCTTTTCCAGGCGTCGGCATCCGCGCCAACGGGTCGGGGAATTGGCGTTCACAAACCCAACGCTGAACCAGATCTATCCCAAGTGAGACATGAAGAGACATCGCCCATCGGCCTCGACAGCCTCAAATGCGGCAACGAAAAGGAATAAATACGAGTCTCCGTCCCGCTTCTGAAGGAAAAGAAATCATCACAGACAAGCCTCTCAAGATAAAAACACAAGCTTCAAAACACCAATCATCTCTCGGGGTTCCAGTCGTCTTCTTCACCTCCTTCCATTCTAATCTCGATCACAAGAACAACTCCGTCCGTCATAATGCGCTCCAACATCCTCGTACTCGCCTACTACGCTACTGCGACTACAGCACTGGCTGTGCCGCAGCTGAGTGGCGGCGGCCTTCCGGGTGTCACCGCACCGGTTGGCAGCGCGCTTCCCTTTGGCCCTGTGGTCCCGAACCTGGGTGTTCCTGAGGGAATCGAAGGCATTCTCCAGACTCTGGGCCTGACCAGCATCGACACTCGTCTTCTGCAGTTGAACACGAGCATTACCGGCCTGGACTCTGCCAATCTACAGACAAGACTCGGCGGTTTGGGCGGCCTCGTCAACAGCCTTTTGGGGTCTCTGTCCCGCGTGCTGGCCCCCATCCTGGGAATTGTTGAAAACGCTGTCGGCCCTATACTCTCAGGACTGGGCACCGGAAGCCCTCTCCAGTTGGCCTACAACAATGCACTCACGAACCTTCCGATCCCCGCCGCCGGCGGCACCTCGGTGCCCACCCTCACTCCTCAGCAGTCGCAAGAGGTTGTCGACGCCATCAAACTGATTGGGGCCCACTACCAAGAGATTCTGACCCAGCTTGTGAACAAGAAGGGAACTTTCGATGCGTTATCGGGGACCTCACTCCCCGCAAAGCTGCGGACGACCTTGGGCGGAATCCTCGGCTCTACCTCGACTACGCCTGTTAACAGGGTCCAGTCATTCCTGCAGCAGACCATTCTCAACAACAACGGCCTTATCGACTCTCTCCTCCCTCGGGTTGACACCACTGTCAGGGATGCCCTTCAGAGCCTCAGGGTTACTCTTGAGAACCTTGTGAACCTCCGCGTCACCGTCTACGGCGTCCCAACTCAGGGCGGACAGTAAGTTGTGAGGCAACGAGCAATCAAAACACCAACTTATTCACGGCAACGATGACGAATCTGGAGGATATGATTTGGTTTTGCTTTGAGCCTTGGGGGGAGATTGAAGGTTGAGGAAGGAGTTGGACTGTAATTGGGTGGCAGCTTGTCGGTCGTTTTGAACGATGAAAATACGGATCATCAACTAATCGTAATTATAATGCTACTTTATCTCTCGTTCCCACTCTGACCGTTGCAATTATCTTGGTGTACACTACCTAGGTGCATAAACGATTGAGATAGAAAGGCTTGGCGCCTCACTAACACCTGCCTCGATAGCTACATAGTAGATCAAGCCTAGTGGGATACGTCACTGAGACTGCATCGTCTGGTCGAGACCGGGTGTACCGATCGATGCGCTGTGGCTTTCCCGTGCTTGTGCAGCTGCGGTCAGCAGAGTGCCCAACCGCCTATCGCAGGCCGTGCAGCTGTTTCGCAGGGTGACCAGCTCAATCAGCGCAGCCCGTGTCGGCCTAGCGCAGATGCTGCCGTGGTCAGCCGACATCAGATACGCAAACACATGACGTCACCCGCATATCACCACCCGCCGGTATTAAATGCTTGGCCTCGCTCTGCCTGTTTCCAGTGGATTGCGGTGAACCTCTCGTCTTTCGCCTCGACAGTACCTATTGCCAGTAGACAAACGCCCAATAGACCTCTTTCGCATCACCGACTCAATCTCATCACCCAGTAGACTCGAACCGACGATCATCATGTTGCAACAAAACCTCATCTCCAGCCTCTTTTTCCAGCTTTGCTTCGTGCTTCTGGCCGCCGCTGCTCCCGTCTCCGACCCCACCCTCTCCGCAACTGGTCACGGAAACACATGGCAGTACGGCACGGGAGGCGGTATCATTGGTTTCGTCGTGCTTGTACTGGACATCATCGTCTTTAGTACGAAGATCCCCTCCCCCATCCCGCGTCAAGCTGGCACTGACATTCGCGCTCTAGTTGAGGTTCTCAAGTCCGATCGATCAGTGGGCTCCAAGGTTCTGTGGTGCCTGGTTGTCTTCCTCTTCCCCATCGTCGGCATGATTATCTACTGGCTGTTCTCGGACCGCGCCGCTCACAACTCTCGATCGGGATACGAAGCTGTCGCTTAATCCTGTGGCCCAAATCATGCCACTCATCTGCCGACTCGCGAATGCAAGGATATCTAGGTGTAATCAACCAAAGCTGCGGTCGACGGCACCAGAAGTATGCTACCTCAAAACTATTCGGCCAGTCTACCTTGATAATGGGTGGTTGTCACGCTTGCTGTTCTCGTTCCGACTACTTGATATGTCTGAAATAACGAGAGTATTCGAGAAGTAATTCTATACAAATAATTCAATCTCTGCTTCCACGCCTTAGAACCATGACATGGAAATTTATCTCTCCAGTGATTGGCAATGGGATTTTTAAAATGCCACAATGTTCTGCATAATCCAACTAACCGATGGGGCATATCGTCTTATAGTTAGTGGTGTGAACGGAGTCGGTCCGGGCAAAGGACATTTGTCCGGCCATCGTCTACATGTTTGAGGTGTATTAAATTGAATCATTCGCATCTAAATCCGTCACTTTTGACAATTACACAGCAATATAACAAAGACAATTTGCTGTGCATGCTGAAGAGAGACTGTTCTTACTGGCACAAATGAAATATAGTAGACCCATATAGGTAGTCACTTTACTGTCCGAGCATTTGGAATGCGGTGATAGAAAAAGCTGATTATAGAAACGAAACACATCCAAGCCCGCGGGCAAGCACACAATGATAATTCTAGTGAATACATTAAACACACATCATACTCGTAAGATTTATATTATACTTTGACATAGTAACCTGCACCGTTAGGCAATAGCCTTCCGCAGGGTGTCCATGAACCTCCAAACGTCATGGAAAGTACAGTAAAGGGGCACGGGAGCCACACGAATAACTCCAGGCTTCCTCTTGTCGCACACCACGCCAGCATCCACAAAGGCTTCTGTTACGCGGTCCAAGAGTCCGTCCTTCAACAAAACACTCAGCTGGGCACCGCGCTCGTGGGCGTTCCTCGGAGTAAGGACGCGGAATGAAGGTTCGCTCCCAGTGTCATCCGCCAAAATACCGTCCAACAAATGCTCTGCGTATGCGGTCAAAACCAGAGACTTTGTCCGCAGCTCGGCCATCGACGTCTTTTCGAAAACTGAGAGAGCGCCTGACAAAGCAGCCAGGTCAAGAGCGGAGGGGTTCGAAACCTGGAAGCCACCAGCGCCGACGGTGGGCAAGAAGTTGTTGTCCATGTTGAATCTCACGGACTTGTCACCTCCGTACCAGCCTGTCAGCCTGTGGCGGAACTTGGGCTTGCCCTCGCTCGTGTCCACCTTGCCGTGTCTCTCGTGAACAAACGCGCCAGCCATGGCGCCAGGGCCCGCGTTTTGGTACTTGTACGTGCACCAAGCAGCAAAATCGACATTCCAGTCGTGCAGCTTCAGCTCGACGTTTCCAGCCGCGTGAGCCAAGTCCCAGCCGACGACCAGGCCCTTGGACTGGGCATACTCGGTGATGCGGGGAATGTCGAACAGTTGACCGCTGTAGTACTGAATACCAGGCAGAAGCAGCAGGGCAGTCTCTTCGGCATGCTCGTCGATAGTCTTCAGAATCAGGTCCGTGGAGATGTAGAAGTTCTCGTCCGGCTGAATCTGCACCATGGACTTGGCTGGATCCAGTCCATGCCACTGAATTTGGGATTCGATAGCGTACTGAATGTGTTAGTTAATGAAGATCACATCATCTCCGAGACCTTGGTACTCACATGGTCACTGGGAAACGGCCTCCACTCCAGGATGATCTTGTGCTTCTTCTCCGTCGGGCGGTAGAAACTCGCCATCAAGAAGTGCAGGTTGGCTGTCAGGGTGTTCATCATCACAACCTCTTCAGGCAGGGCACCGACAATAGGTGCGCTCTTCTTCGCAACATCCTCGGCCATGTCCTGCCAGCACACAAGTGGCGAGTTGCCCAGGCCGCTGAAGTGGCCGTTGACGCCGATCGAGGCCCACGTCTCCAGCTGGGCATTGATGTACTCCTTGACTGCCTTGGGCGGCACTCCCAGAGAGTTTCCGCAGAAGTAAACAGATGGGGTGTCATCGTCTTCTGACGAATGCGCACCGTTGCTGCCAACATGGCCGTTGACGGCCTGCTTGTCTAACCGAAGGGTCAGCGAGCATGTTCAAACCAGATAGGGGTGACTCTTGTCGGACTTACTGGGGAGTGTGCCGTTCAGGTCCTTCTTCTTCAAAGATCCCTTGGTCGGGATGATGAACTCATCGCGCAAGTGTCTCAGGCTGTCTTGCGCATCGAGCTGTTGGGCAAAGTCGGCGGTGTTTGCATTTGCGGGGAACTTGGCCGGACGGCCAGATCGGATCTGCTCAGCGAAGGCGGCGAACTCCATGTTGAATCGTACGACAAATTATTGTCAGAATGTGTTGATGAGACGAGTATCGGTAGTTCTGGCACAAGATGCATCGTAAGCTGGGCGTTTTCTCCGTCTTTGTACCCGAGCGGCTCATGAGCACCAAGATAGCGTGCGCATCGTCATTCCGAAAACTTGACGGACGGCCCCACCTACTTCCGCCATCCGCTTCCGTCTCCGTCTAGCGCTTCCGTAAGTAGCCGACGGGTCTCGGTTTGACCCACCACGCGCACACGCAATGGGATGACGAGAGATCTTTCAACAAGACAGCGCGCGGGAAGTTGGCATGGAGGTGATGGAAGGCGAGGCAGGTGGCAGGTTTTCTGAAAAGTGGACAAATACTTCTTCATCTCGAAGTTCCCTGACTCGCATTGACTTTGTTCCTCCTCTTTCTTCACAACACAACCGACTTGTTCTGCTCTCTTTCTAGATTTCGAAACGTCATTGTCTTCCACCACCAATTCGTCTCTCGCTCTGGGCTCGTGTTTCAAAAAGTACCGTCAGCATCAATGTCTCCCCACGCTCTTCCCGTGTCTGCAGAGCAGTCTCAAGACGACGTCCTTTCTTTCGAGAAGTACGCCATCACCCAGAACGGCTTCCTGCCCGCAGATGCACCGCTCAAAGTCCTCCCCGACCCGTATTATGCCCCTTGGGAAAAGGTTATTCAGCACCTCCCAGCGCTCCTGAAAGCTGGAAGGCTTCGGAGCGACGTGGACTCACTGCCAGTCTTGTCGACCGACAGGCTGAGGACCGAGGCCGAATGGAGACGGGCCTATGTTATCCTGACTTTCTTCACCCATGCCTATGTCTGGGGCGGGGAGAAGGCCGAGGAGGTTAGTGGTTCAGGCGAAACTTTGACGTTTTTCAGCTCACAGACGACAGGTCCTCCCACCAGCTGTTTCAGTTCCTCTCCTCGGAGTGTCGAAGCACCTCGAAGTGCCGCCCGTCGCAACCTATGCTGGTCTCAACCTGTGGAACTTCCTTTCTAGGACTGACGACTTTGCTGATCTCGAATCATTGGAGTCTCTTCACACATTCACTGGCACCAAAGACGAGGCGTGGTTTTACCTGGTGTCGGTGGCCATGGAAGCACAGGGTGCCCGCATCATGACGGACATGATGAACGCACTGGAGTCGATCAAGACGAGAGATTACGACACAATCACTCAGGCCCTGGAGGGCTTGTCGGCCAACATTCGCAAGATTGGCGCGCTGCTCGAGCGCATGTACGAAAACTGCGACCCGATGGTCTTCTTCTACGAGATCCGACCCTTCTTGGCAGGCAGCAAGAACATGGCGGCTGCCGGTCTGCCCAATGGCGTTTTCTACGACGAGGGAGATGGCCGCGGTAGCTGGCAACAGCTTCGAGGAGGCAGCAACGGTCAGAGCTCTCTCATCCAGTTCCTCGACATCGTTCTCGGCGTCGAGCACACATCCGAGGGAAACAGTAACCCTCACGCCAGCAAGGCCGCACCCAACCACAAGGCCACGCCAGCCTTCCACCAAGAGGTCCGCGACTACATGCCTGGTCCTCACAAGCGCTTCCTCGAGCACGTCACTCGTTTGGGCAGCATCCGCGAGTTTGCAAAGCTTCCGGCATCTACCCCCGAGCAGGAGCGGTTCCGTGAGGCTTACCAGGCCGCGACGAAGACGATGACCGAGTTCAGGAACAAGCATTTGCAGATTGTCACTCGCTACATTGTCCTTCCATCAAAACGGGCGTACAACGCTGCCAAGGTCGACCTGGCAAGCGCATCTTCCGTGAAGGATGAGCAGCTGACGGGAACCGGAGGCACCGCGTTGATGCCGTTCCTGAAGCAGACCAGAGACGAGACATTGCAAGCTGGGCAGTTGGAGCAGGTGGTGCAGCGAAAGTGAACATGTGTTTTTTTCCCGATATTTTTTTTACGAAGCGATTCATGATACCAATACATCATAGAGCCGTTGATGACACCGGCAAGACGGATCAGATTAGACAAATACCAGACTAATGCAAGGGGGTGAAGAAATCAGTTCCGCGTGTAACCTCGCTGCTCCATTCACAGAACAAGTGGTCCACAGATGGGGCAAGTGCCATGCAAATTGGCTGGGTGCGTCTTGGGAGTGAATGCGGATGATGCTTCGGATCTCGGATAGATGGGGCTGCGCCGAGAACGGCGAGACTGTGAGCACCCGCGCCCCATCTAGCCCCATGCATCTGCGACCGAAACATCGGGATTTTCAGGAGTGCTTCAACCCACCACGAGCCAAACGCCATGGTGGCAGTGACAATACGGGTCTAACAATTCGGTGTCAAATTGGTCACCTGCATATGTTTCGGCGCGAATGACACATCTAAACGGCGCTGCTGCTGGGAATCGACCGATTCCTTTCCGCTCCGCTGAAGTAGACGCTTAGGAACGGTCTAAAGTGTGTTGGCTGACGGGCAGGTCGGGTCTGTTAAATCGTGGCTCACTAGGCTTCCTTCAAGTGCCGCCAGCCATATAAGTTGTGGTCTCGGGTCTTGTGTAAATATTTCCAATTTCCAGACGCCCCCCTACCTTGACATATTGTGAGCCTGGTTGAGATTCCAAAACTACCCGGAGTCTGACTGCTGAGGGCCGCCGCGATATTCCGCTCCGCAGTCCCCCAGACTTCCGAACAGTCGCTTCGTTCTGGCCCGATGAGTTCCGAGAGCGACGGCGTCGATTCGGTCCATGTCCCAATCGCTGAGAATGAAATTAAAAGTTGCCAAATTATCCTCTACGTGGCTTGATACTCCCAATCGCGTTCCAACAATAACAGCCCCTACCGACTGTTGCTGCAGAACCCACCGAACTGCCACATTGGCCAGGCTCACGCCGTGCTCCTGTGCAATCGTGAACAAGACGCCAAGCAAGTCTTGAAAGTCTTGCCACGTTCCCCAGTTTACGATCATGTCGTGGTACTAATCCGATAGCATTAGCATTTTTCAGTCTTCAGATCGTATTGCCATGTCACAGACGACTTGCCTTTCTTTGGGAGGGCGTGAGATCAGCTGCATCGGCGTAGATGTCGGGGTCAGGCTGGTTGAGCCAGTGAGTTGAAAGGAAGCCACCACACTTTGGGTCTATATCAGCATTGTGGATGTCCTAAAAGCAGTCTGGTGGGTGTTGGGAACTCATGACTGATCCGTACGTAAGGAGCTTCAGCCCGTACCTGGCACATACGTTGACCATTAGGTGAAGCGGACGAGAATCCAGAACCGAGAACTTTTCTGCTCGTTAGCTTCTGAAGTATTCGTCTCCTTACGGAACCTGACAGCATGCCTGTATTTGGTTTGAAACGAGCCCAACCGATCCGGTCTTGGCTATGAGGTACTCGCACGCTTCCACAGTATGCTCTGAATCGAAGTTGCAGAGACCTATGGTCGACACCAAGTCCGGATGAACGGCGGTCAGCCGCACAAGCTCGACAAGGACGTTGAGGTATTCCTTGCACGAATACTACCGTGGGTGTCAATTCACCGAGCGCCAATCGGGGTTTTGCGTTCTTGAAGGCTGTAGGCGACTTACATCGTGCCAGTGAAACTGAAGAAGCCCAATCCTTCCTCCCAAGCGTCGGTATCTCTCCTTTACCTTTCCGAGAACGAACTCCGTCGTAATAGCCTGGGTGGGTGGCGAAAAGACGCACCACTTCGTCGCTGCCAGGACTTGCGAGCGAATACTAGGAGACAGTCGGTTCCTGAATGTCCCGTAAACGAGCTCGGCGTCACCCTTGTTAGCCCGTATGGTTAGTCAACTCTCCCAGGGCGCAGCTTTATCACTTTTCCGAGACGCACATAATGATCTGCCATATCAGTTGCGGTGAAGCCCGCTTGGATAAGGCGTATCAGCTCCTCTTCCTGTTCTTTGGCACTTCCGCATCCCCACGCCGGCGAGGAGAGTTGCCAAAGACCATTGAGGATTCTTGGAAACTGGTAGGGGCCAATACTAAACGTCTCGAAATCGGCATGCGTCGCTATTTTCAAAGACATCAAGGTTCTGGCTCGTGATCTTGCCGCGGACGGGGTGATGGAGTCGGGGAAGAGCACGGCCAACGCGTCCTTGGTTTGTCGCTCGCCCCGACTGAACGGATACTCGACGTCGTCCGAATCCCAGCCGGCAGGTCCGCGTTTGTAGTTCTCGAGACTCGTAACCAAGTTGCGGAGCTGGTCTCCGAGCTCAGAATCGGGATCCTGGTCAGATCTCGTTTCTTTCAACGACTGGATTGCCTGAACAATGTCGCCATCGATGACACGGAGGGACGACCAGAGAGCTTCGGCCGGGTGTGGAGTCTCATTCTTGACCAGCGACATGGCTTGAATGATTCGGGTCAGGCTTTTCACGGATTAACATAACCGAGCAAGGGCAGTTTGCACATCTGCACGTACTTCTGCAGCGCCGGCTTGGCCAACTTCGCAGAGAACAAGCATCGGTTCCAGGCAAGGAAGTCGCGGCAGGGCTTTGACAGCCCGCCATCTTCGCCCAAGAGTGCGTGGGTATTCGGGAACGCGACGGGGCTTTCCACAAGACGAGATTGCACGTGTTTCACAAAGGCACTTTGCATCGTAGGGCCTTGGGAGATGAGCAAGCGCAGGGAGGATCGGAGGAGAGCAGGAGATACTTGGAATGGGCTGTCAGCTTGCGATGAACTCATGGAGTCATGAAAGTCCCGTAGGTATTCCAGGACTCCGGGTGTAGCGTACAGCTGGAGATGAGAACGTCATCCATCATGTTACTACGGAATTGAGTTTATACACGTCAGCCAGTGCTCAAGATGCAAGAGTTTCTTGTCAAGCTTGAACCCGTTTGATCGAAGAACCCATTGCTCGGCTGCAGCAGGCATCGGGATTCGCAGGGACTCACACATGGCCGGCCATCGCGAAGCCGTCTTCCGCCGGGAGGTGCGGCACCTTCGGCTCAAAGTACCTAGCGGGCTTTCTTGAGGGAGAAGAGACCGACGTTGACGACCGGAAGTCACGGGAATGACACACCCTGCGGGCCCGAAGGACGGATCTGAGTAGGAAGACAAGGAGGGGGCGGAAAAATTGCAGTGTGGTGGTGGTGGTGGTGTCGGATCCGGTCCCGCAAGGGGGGATCATGTCGAGTTATGGGGACGCTACAGTGCATCCGTCACCGTGCTTTCTTTCGGAAGAACCGTGAGTAACTGTCGTCATGGGGTCCAGAATTAGTATAGCGTCGCATGATGTGCGGTGCGCGTGTGTGTGTCCATTTGTGTGTGTTGCGGTGTGGGCGGCACTCATCGGAAAAGTTTGCTCCCTCGGCAATTGCTGTTAGCCCCTCGCGCTCCGTGTCCGATCTTCCCTCTTCCGCGATTCTGCAAGCACCGCACCGAAGGTGATGTGATATCGGCCGCCGCAACAGCATGGAGGATGTCTCGGTGCGGCACTCGTCGCCACACACATATGTGCGCACAAGAGTTGCCAATGCTTGTGATAGCTGCAAAGCCAGAAAAGGTTAGATAACCCCCCTTCGTTTCCACTTGTATTGAGTTTTGCCTTGCAATGTCGGATCACGGTCCTGAAGACAAAACGGAGCGGAACAACAAGATTGCCTCACGGTTCCGCCGGCCAGTCCCCCCGGAGAGACCGTCAGGCAATTGGAAGACATACAAGCTCGGATCCCGTCAATGTTGAAAGTATCTTTGCTTTGGATCTAACTCTCGAATATAGTCAAATGCGATGGAAAATTGCCGTGCAGCTACTGCTTGAGACGCCAACGGCCCTCCACCTGTCGATACTCTCCCCAGCAAAGACGGCGAGCTCCAGCTCCGACTCCGAGGACGCCTTCACCGTCTGTGCACAATGGCCCTGACCAACCATCCGAGGCCCGGGCAGAGACCGCCCACGATCCGCTGGCCGACGAGGAGACCGACGTTCCACGGGAGGCTCGCCTGTTGTGTGATGCCCAGGGCAAATTGAGTGCGTGGCATCAAGGACCGGAAGCTCATCACGGCTCCGTTCAGCATTGCTTTCTGGGTTCCTTCGACTAACATCGGTTGGTTGATCTTCCTAGTATTCATAGGTGACTGCGCACCGTTGTCCTTTTTCCAGACCGTCCGGCAGCTGGTCAACACACGCGTGGATCCGCATGTCTTTGCCCATCAGACCGAGAACCCTCCCTTTCGGCCTCCGGTTCACTACTCTGGCGGCGGTGAGCCCACCCTGCGTCCGGGAACCATCCCCCAGGCCGTGTCCACGTATCATGCAGTTGTGAGATCTATCAAAACGTCCGTCGTCCGGGGCAGCGTTAACCACCATACTTACTCTCCTGTAGACCAGTGGGCTCGTCCATTTGTTCGATCAGTCGCGCCTTGCGGATGAAGTCTGCGCCTGGGCTCAGCAGAGTCACCGATCGCAAGATGTCGCGTCTGCTGCCTTCTACCTCGTTCTTGCCATCGGGTACCAATCTTCCGAGGAAGATCTTGCCTCTGCGTACTTTGAATACGCCCGGAACACGGCGTTGGCGAGCCTCGGTGGGAATATCAATGTTCCCACCATCCAGACGTTTATACTCGTCACGCTCTACATGCTCGGGTCATGCCAGATGAACGGGGCCTTCCTCTTCTTCGGTACGTGTACTTGTCATTTCGTTGGAAGCCATCCGGCTGATTACCATCGATAGGCATCGCGGTGCGAGCCGCGTACTCGATTGGGATACATCGAACCGAGATCAACTCTCGGTTCGGTCCCGAAATACAGAGACAGCGGTAAGAAGCACCTTCCGTGGAGATGCGTCACGTCTGAATTTCAACTCATGACACCGAAACTTAGAGACCGGCTGTGGAAAAGCCTCCGGGTACTGGACCTGTTTCTGAGCACATCAATGGGCCGCCCACCAGCAACGTCAGACGTGGACTGCAGTGTGCCATACAGAGCTGTGGATGACGACAGTGGACAGGAGACCTTCGACGTCCTCAATGCCTCGGCACAGATCTTCCTCATTACCGAGGGCATCGTTGTCGAGGTTTACTCGAGAAAAAAGGTGTCTTATCAGTTGACCGAGGGCATTTCCAGGCAATTGAGAGATTGGTCTCTGCGTTGGCTTCAGAGGTTGAAGGACGTCGTTTCCAATGCATCCACCGAAGATGACCCAAGCAAGGTGACCGGGTCTTGCCAAGTTCTTTGCTCTTATTACTACGGTACAGTTCACAGTCGCCGCCATCAACCCCAGCGTCCGCCGGACTGACGATTCGCAGCCGTCATCCTGGTCTCCCGGCCATTCCTCATGTATGAGCTGCACAAGCGCCTGTCAGAGGGTTCCGCGGGTCACTCGAGTGCTAGAAACGGACTCGCCTCTGGCAAGTCGAAACTGGCCGATGCCTGCATTGATGCGGCAAGTTTTATGGTCGATATCCTGGTCGGTCTGGCCGAGAGAGGATATTTGAACGGCCAGATGCCATTAATTGTGTGAGTAACAACAGCCGTGACATGCTTATCTGACCGACTTTCCGAGCGGGGCTGACTTGTGAACTATTTTGCCGCAGATCATGGCTGTTTGCCTCTTCTCTCATTCTCGGGGTTGGCCTGCTGGGTTCGTTCGGCCGGATCCTGGAAAAGTACACACGCAATTCGATCATGGTCCTCGAGCATTTTGCGAAGAAGGACGCGCACGCGGCTCAGTACTCCCTCATTGCCAAATCCCTACTGAACGCGGGCCTCGACTATCTCGAGAAGAAAGAGCTGCAGGAACGGTTGCAGCGGACGGAAAGCTCGTCACAGCTTTTCGGGCTCGTGCCGCGAGAGAGCTTCGAATCCGAGCAAGCAGCTCAGGCGCCTGGCCACGACCACGCGACGCCCCTGAGCGCGGATCGGATATCTGCCGTGAAAACCACCAGCTCGGCGTCTGGCTTCCTGGGACTGGGCTCGCCCTCATTTGCAGACGTTGACGCTTCATTCCTGACTCTAGCGAATGCCCTTCCAAGGACACCAGACTTTTCAGTTCTCGACGGTAGGACCGACGGCGACCACGGATTCGGCGACCTGAATCTCTTTCAACTCCTTGACGGAGATGGCCATATCGATCTCGGCCCCTATATCTGAGCTCGCTTACAGTTTCGAGGAGCATCCCAAGTATTCGGAGAAAGCTACCTTCCTGAAGAAAACTACCTACTTAAGAGAACTATGAACGCGTGCCCCAGTCGCATGGAGTGAATCTCTGGCGGTCATGACGAGCTGAGGCTCCCAAGTACAGGATATGCCGGCAAGATCTGGCGAATCAGCGCCAGTGAATGGAGAGCACTATGAATAGGTCTGTCGGACAGGTGGAATTAAGCTTCGTCTGGTTTCGGGGCTCAAGTCATTGAACCAACCGATCTTGACTGATCATGGATGAGCATGTGTGTAGGTGGTGAGCGGGATAGATAGAAATAGGCATAGGTCTAGGTACTGTCCAGTGACATAGACGCATGTCCTGTAAAGCCAATATTGTCTCGCCTCTAATTGGACGGTTCGCAAAGCATTTTAATAGGTTCGCGCAGGTTGAACACCGTGACGGGGGCATCAGGGAAAGGGGGGGAGATGGGGGATCCCAGGAGTTTAGAGCGAGTCAGCGTCGATCGAACGTCGACAGGCAGGGGCATGCCGCCGTCGCATTTTAGGTGAAGATAGCTGGTGCTCTTCTGGTGACCGGGACGTGGACGCGGTGGTGCTTCGCGTCGGTGTTGGGCATAGGAACGAGGTCAATACCTACTTTGTAAAATAACGAACGCAAAACTCTACTTCATACAACTCCTTAACGAGGTCAATACCTGAGGTTCGTGTAGATGGAAGACCGTTATGCCCTACTCACGAATTCTCTGACTCGAAATGGACAGTGAAGTAAGTGGTCATTTACAAAGAAGCCTAACGGGGTGTGAGGGAATGCGGTCTAGGGCTTCTTCCGGCGATATCTCGCCATCTTTGGGTACTTAGGTAAGGCCTGGAGACAACCCAGCAGGCCAGATGGTATCAGCGGTAGCGCTTAAAGTACAGTTCGTCCCTTGAGTCTATTAGGCATGTCTCGCCTAGCCAAGTTGTTAGAGGAAAGTCTTTGTCAGTGAAGCGTGTCATGCAACCTAATACACACCCACGGACCCATTCCCACTGATGATACAGGCCTAGAAATTTGAAATTTGTACCCTCACGCTGTACCTTACTGCATCGCAAATGCGCTGCTTTGCACTTTGCCTGACGTTACCTCTATTTCATGACTACCTATGCCTAAGGAAGATAAGGCATCACGATGGCGGTGAATGGCAATCAACACTTTCCCAGGTACCTATCCGTAGGCCTCTGGTGTTCCATTATTAGCATGGACAGAAGTGAACCACTAGCCTGGAGCCTAGAGGGAAAGCGTCGTCGAGCTTGAGCATCTGGGGCATGGATTTTCCGATTAGACTTTCATCCCCCCGGGCACCTTAGTGTACTACGTCCGTCCCATCAAGCACCAGGTATTAAATTTTCACAAGGTTGATAATGCTAGTAGTGTTGGGTATTAGTAGCTCTAGCTGTGGCCTCGTCGTCCAAAGGGAGAGCCTGTCCACCACCAGGGGAAATATCGCCTATCTGTCGATCCCTGGCCGATTCCCCGACCGTCATGTCTTGTTGTAAATACCAGTCCCCGCTGTCTGTCAGCACAGCACTGTCGGCTTCTCCAGGTCTCCCGGAGTCCATCCCACTTCTGCCGAATAGCCTGTCCTGTCCCGCGCCATGTCAGCCTCTCCATCCGAGAAGACCTCGTCCAGATCATCGCGGCCCCTGGCCTGCGTACTGTGCCAGCGCAGAAAGGTCAAATGCGACCGGAAGTATCCTTGTGCCAATTGCATCAAGGTGCGTGATCTTCCTCTCTCTCTCCCTCCTTGCCCCTTTGCCTTCCTGTTCCCAACCTCTTTTTTTGGTTGGCAACGCGCATCACCCGGTGCCTGTCCAACCCCCCTTTCCCACCCTTCACAGCCAGCCATCAACCTCGAATTCCCAACTTGTTGTAAAAGCTCACACGTTCGGGACCACAGTCAAAAGCCACCTGTAGTCCGAGTATTCCCGCCCCGATACGAAAGCGAAGGCGACCGAATGCAGAGCTCCAGGCCAGACTCGCCCGGTGCGAAGAGTTGTTGGCCAAGTATGCCGCCGCCAGCAAAGAGCCCCTGGACCATACCGCCACGGTCCCGCCGACCCAAGCCGCAAATATACCTCTCTACGAGAATAGTCAGATGAACTGGAAACCGGCAGGGAAGCTTGTCATTGAAGACGGCGCCGTTCGCTTCATGGATAACTTTCTGTGGGCGACCGTTTATGAAGAGGCAAGTCTGTTGCCACCTGCATCAGAGTACAGACTTGGTGCGGTGCATGACTACAGAGGCTAACCTGTACCTCACAGCTGCGAGGAATGAGAGAGCTAGTAGACAATGCCGAAGAAGCCGACGATGCCGAACCACCCCAAGACTGGGATTCAGGGGCCTCGATGCCCGACTACAGCCAGTATCTCCTCGTTGGGGGCAACCCGGTCGACGAAGAACACGCCGATAACCTCTATCCGAACCCGAGTCAAATCTTCCGTCTCTGGCAGACTTTCCTCGAGAGGGTCAACTCCTTGACCAAGATCATCCACGCGCCCACGATGCAGCCTTTCGTGGTCGAAGCTGCAGGCGGGCCAGGGAAAGTTCCGAACAATGTTGAGGCTCTCCTGTTCTCTGTCTACAGCATGGCTGTGGTTTCCATGGCTGACGAGGAGTGTCTGTCGCTTCTGGGCTCAACCTGCAACGCCGCTTTCCAGCGCTTTTCGACCGGTGTGAGGAGGAGTCTGTTCCGAGCCGAGTTTCTTAGGTCTCACGATTTAACGACTCTCCAGGCTCTGGTTCTTCATATTGTAAGTTGATCCCCTTGCCTCAATTCACTCTCGCATCCCCGTCCCGATTGCTGATCTTGACCAGATGTCGATTCAGGGGCGATGTAACATCCACGGCGCCTGGATTTTAAACGGAATCTGCGTGAGAATCGCGCAGAAAATGGGACTCCACAGAGATGGAGAACTCCTCGGACTGTCGCCCTTCGAGACGGAGATGCGGCGCCGTATATGGTGGCAGATCTTTATGCTCGACATTAAGTTCTCCATGATTTCCGGCTTGAGCCAGTCACTCCTTCCCCGCCCAAGCGACTGCAAGCTCCCCAAGAATCTGAACGATGCCGATCTTCACACCGGTGCGACTGAACGATATCAGGACCGCGAGGGGCCTACGGATATGGTCATGCCACTACTCGTGTATCAAATCGGCTACTGCATCCAGCAACAACCAGACATCGAGTCTCTCATGCTCTACAACGAGCTGAGCACCCTCAGCTCGGGTAGGAAAAGCAAAGTCCAGTCGGCGCAAATAACCTCGCTCGTGAAGACGATCCAGGACCGGCTCAGCAACGTTGTTGAGAAGAATTCCGATCCTTCCGCTGGTGCGGTTCATGAGTTCGCCGCGTTGATCAAGTCCCTCATCCTTCAAAAGGTCAAGGAGACGACCTGTCCACCGCAGGAGCAGCCCGAATGGGGCACCGAAATTCTGACGCCCAAAGACAACTTGTTCAAATGGTCGGTCATGACAACAGAACAAACCATCAACGCTTACAAATCGAACAAAAACCCTGGGTTCCATTGGTTTATCAAGCTTATATTCCAGTACGACGTAGTCATCTACATGGTCGGGCAATTGGGGCAGAGGACCGCCGGAGCCCTGGTTGAGCGAGCATGGCAACAGCTTCCCGCTATCTACGAGTACCATCCGGAATTTCTCGATCTGTCGCAAGAATACAACATGGCCCTTGCAAAGTTCGTGGTGAAAGCTTGGAAGGTTAGGGACGATTATCTCTCCTCCCAGCACGGAGTTCAACCAGATGAGCCAGCCTACGTCGCAAAGGTTCGCGAAAAGATGGCATACTATATGAGCCGGTCCAGATCGGGGACGGCGCAGCCCCTGAACCATTCCATGCAGCCACCAACCACGGACAATCATGAGGGGCAGTCGTCCATGGATCAGTTGTTCTCCAGGTACTTGGGAGCAGGCACCTCGTCCTGGGACCCGTTGGCTATGCCCGACCAGGAAATCATCAACAGACATCTGGCGTCTTTCGAGGGCTTGGATATGAGGACTCCAAATGCGTGGTAGCGGCCCAGTAGATATCAATGAAGCCTATCTATGATGCATTGCATTAGAACTTAACAAAAAGAAGCGTGTTGTCCCGGACCAGCTTTCAGGCTTAATCGGGAACCCGAACCAGCGGCACCCGGGACTTTAACAATACCTAGAAGCGCTTAGCCACGGCGTCAAGAAATAGTTTTTGCAACGCAGGACAATGAATAATACACCGCCGGGGATAAAGGCGTGAAACAGTGTCCCTAGTGTCATTATAACAACTGGGGACATTCAGTTGTTGTGTGTTAGAAGTTGTAACACGGTGGGCTTGTGTTTTTAAGCTGTATGTTTATACTATCTTTGTAAGAAAGTAGTTAAATGCTTCCTTCTTCGTTTAGAAATCATTTGAAGGTGTATGTTCTTATAGCCGTGTATGAATCTCTTGTCAGAAAATCCAGGACTTGCAATCTGACTTTAAGCACATATGCATTGTTCATGTTCACAGTTCTTAAGTTATAGTAGACACAACAACTCCGCTCCGTTTTGTACCTATCTAGAAGTTAAAAGACTTTAGCTATTAAGGCCTAAGAACCAGAGAACATAGTTCTGAACTTTGTTAATTTTGTTTCTTACCTACGTACACATCTTTAGGATCAACTTATCAAGTTAGTTTCTTAATTTCATTAATACCTACTAGGGAATGCACTCTATAAAGCCCGTGTTGTGTCGAGTCTCTACAAACTTAGTAGTCGACAACAATAAGTTAAAATCAACTACTTTGTCCGTGGACCATTGTGGTTTCTTAAAACTCCTAGTTGGCGTAAAATTCGTTAAGGCCAATATTGGGGGACTTCAAACATCCTACACTCTGTCGCAACGCCCAATCTCATCACAATCCCAATCCCAATCATGCGAAGGCGTCTCAAGTAAATTAGACCTCTGCTGAAATCCAATGGGCCGTTTCTACTACACGATAAAATGATGGGGATTCAACCTGGGTCGGTTGATTCGGTTCTCAGCTGCTGTCGGAACCTAGTTGTAATGTCGTTCACGACCAGAATGCGTCGCTCACCGCAATTTGGCGAGAAGAGCGTCAATCGCGTCAAAGGAACCTCATCACAAATCGGGCTACTCTTATCCGACGAGTAGTTCCACTCTAGCTCATCACTTTTACAACTGACCAAACCCTGGTCGCAGTCGTTGTTCTGGTGACGGCCCCAATCCGAGAGAAGCGGGTAAGGCCATGGGAGCCGTTGCGGGGGTCGCATCTCTTTTGGGACCATGTTGCCGACGCCTCCCCACAGTCTTCCCCATGTTGTCGAATCATGAATGCGCATCGCTCACGTGGACACCGACGCCAATGTCACGTCGCCCGCACCGGCACGATAGTCCCAGCCTCCGTAGATTAAACGTCAACAACACGATGAGTGCACGTGGCCGGCAAAGACCGGTCCGACGTATGCCGGGTAGGCAAAATGAAATAGATATAAACGATGATAGACAGAAATGTAGGAGCTGCAGAGATAGCTCTTACTCCCACAGAACCTAAGACAATCGACTGACGATGGCGATCTCCAAGCTTGGTCTTGTCTGCCTCGCCGCAGGCTTGGCAGACGCCAACTCGCGACTTCTCGCGCCCGTCCAAGACATCAACCTTCCGGCTAGCGAGAGCGCAGAGCATCCCCTTGAGCACATCGGCGCCAACGGACCTTGGTTCGCAGGTACTTCTTATCTCTATCTGGATTCGCAGGAAAGGCCGAAGGGCTGGGCTGACTGCTAAAAAATCCTGTACATAGGTCCGAATGTCAATGGTATCTCGTCGGATGTTCCCGAGAATTGCTACGTTGACCAGGCGGCCTACGTGCTGAGGCATGGGTCTCGGTACCCGGATCCCGGTGCCTACAACGGCTGGGTCTCGATGCAGGAACGAGTCAGTTGATATTTCGTCCCCTCGGTGATCTGCCCGCTAACATTGTCAGTTCCAAGCTGGAAACTACACAGCGAGCGGAAGTCTGAGCTTTCTGCCCAACTGGCGGACCGTACTGACAAATCCCTCGTCCCAAATTTCCAACCTGAGTCCGACTGGCTACAAGGAGGCTCATGATCTGGGCTACACGCTGCGAACCAGGTGAATGATACAGTCCAGGTTACCAAGACCATTGCTGACTCGGATAGGTACCCGAATCTTTACAATGAGGGCGAAGAGTTTATGGTCTGGGCCAACAACTACTCTCGTGTCCTTCAGACGGCCAAGCTCTTTATCCGTGGCTACTTGGGACCCAACGCCACCTTGTTCGGAAATGTCGTCTCCGTAACTTCTCGCGGATTTCCTGGGGGTATCGGTGACTCGCTGGCCCCTTCCGACATGTGCCCTACATTCGAGGATACCGAAGGCGGCGACTACGTTTCTGAGTGGAACAATGTCTACATTCCCCCCATTCTCGAGCGTCTCCAAGCTCTGATCGACGGAAACCTCACCCTCACCCAGAATGATGTATCGCAAATCCCGTACCTGTGCGGATACGAGAGTCAGATCACTGGTCGGCTGTCGCCCTGGTGCGACATCTTCTCTGACGAGGAGTTCCTCCAGTACGAGTACTTCCAGGACCTACGCTACTACTACGGCGTCGGCCCTGGAACCGACGTACCTTCCAAGATGATGACTCCTTTCCTCAACGCCCTCATGGGAGTTTTCGGGGAAGGTCCATCTGTGAGCGGTCAGCGGGCTGACGGAAGCTCGTTTAAGCTTCCCAAACTCATCATGTCTTTTCTCAATGATGGACAGCTGAATCAACTGGTCACGGCTTCTGGCGTTTTCGACGAGCAGAAGCCTCTCTCAAGCACCGAGAAAGACGACAACCGTCAGTGGGTGAGCTCCCGCTACACTACGATGCGTGGGACCATTGCTTTTGAGCGGCTCAACTGCATTGCTCCTGGCAACGGCACGTCTAGCAACTCCACACACCTCCCTGCTTCGTCGGCCAAGAGAAACAGCCCCAATTTATCTCTTCGTCAGGCCTCCGAGGCGCAAAACGCTACATTTATTCGCATTCGGCTGAACGACGCTGTTTACCCTATATCCTCTTGCAAGAACGGGCCAGGATCTTCCTGCTTGCTTAGCGACTATCAAAACTACGTTTCGGAGAAACTGAAGGCCCAGGGTAACTGGATCGAAACTTGCAACGTCACCACTCCTGGTGCGCCAACGCAAGTCAAAGGCGCCAGTTTCTATACTGACCTGAGCAGCCCGTGGCTGAGCCTTGTCTCCCCTTGATGCCTTGCAACTTGAATGCTAATGCTATGTAATACTTATGTCAATGGTAGATGCGAAAATAAATAGCCCATGTCCATCATCCTGATTGTAGTCATTGCGGCACAAACCATATCATCGTCACGTGAACAGAAATATCTTTCACCCCAGCCGCTACTAGTTCAGGGAACAGCCTCCGGCCGTCTCTAGGTGACGTGCATGATTATCGTGGAGAAAAAGCACCTGCTGATCTCCCTACGGCCTCGGCCACATTCCATCTTATCCGCTGTTGATTCCTTGGGCCGCGGACGGCTAAAGTATCCCGTCGGACAAGCGGCGGGCTCATCTGACTCTGAGTGCACACGGAGGAACTTTGGCAAGCTAGGGGTGGCCGGGTTCTCATTTCATTACTTCGGAAACATTCTTAACCCCCCGCTGAAGGTCGGGGCCTCTCGCTGGTACTGTGACAGAATCGCCGAGGCCCAGACTGGGCCCATGTTTATGGTTTCTGCTAGTCTATTAAACCCCATGCAGCCATACCATGTACACTCACAACAGACTTCTCGGAGTTACAATCCGCGTAGACATGAGGCTTCTCTGCGAATTCTACCCAATCCGTCGGTGTTATGTTTTTCCGTCCACAGCCTGCAGGACGGGAGCTACGATGCCCACTCATGGGCACCCGTAGCACGCCTCCATTCGCAGATGATCTTACATAGTAGTATATGAAATCACAGCCTTTGGTTCAGCCATTTCCGCATCGCTGATCACGACGCCATTGAAGGTATTCTATCAACTTGTCTAAGCAATTCGCATGTGCTGTGACCGAGCTTCTTCAACTTTCGCACGGAAGGCGCTGCTACCGGAAAGCAGCCCGCCCGTTACGACCGATGAGCATCTTGCTTCAAGTCGGATTGTGATTATGTTATCCGAAAAGGTGACCGAACTTTCTGTAGACTACCGCGGTAACCCGAGGGAATCAGTCTTCGGACGGAAGGTCCGCCGGGCACGAAATGGGGGATTCAGCATGACTCGCCGCTAGTGTGACTCGACCGGAAATGCCAAGCTTAACCTCAAAAGAGCAATTATGTCCCGAGATCGAGAGGGTTGGATTAACTACGGCTGATCCTTCCTCGCTTACTAGGCACGGATGTCGTGAGTTGGGTAAATTTGCTGGGTTCCTACTGGGCGTCCTGGGATTCCAAGAAACTCTCTTCAGTAGAGTTTGAAACGCATTGATCACAATGCAAGTCGAGCTATTTGGCTTCGCAACTTCGACGTCTATCCTTGGAAAATGCCCAACGAAGGGACTATATCATACTGGCACACCCTTGCGACTTGTAACCCGGATAGTGGGCAAATCCCGCTCCCAGAGACCGACGAGCAAATAGTACGCCTCGGATGTGTCTAACGTGCAAGCAACGCAGATATGGCCTGATCTTAACCCAGGTCTTGGATGAATTCTACTCCCTATACTTCTCTAAGGCGCCAAAGGCTTTTTATCACACACGGCGCAGCACATGCTTCCAGACCACCTGAACTGACTGACTAGTTTATAAGGCCCCCGCGAACCTTGTTCGCGTCTCTGAGACGGAGCATGTTCTGCCCGGTTGCGGTGCCCGCCCACCGAAGGTGCAGCAGATCTTGAAAAGCAGACTCGCCCCTTATGTCATTCCTAGGCGTCTGACGCCGTAAACCTGTTTGCCAAGTAACCGCGAACTCGCCTCCGACCCGCCATATCATTCTATGGCTTTCCAACGCGTAGAAGTGGAACACGATGAACTAGCCTACCAAGATATTCGAGCCTTCGGGATCTCCAACGAGCGCATCGATACGACGGTTTGGGGCTGTCCAATCACAATACGTCTACATTCACTCAAAGGCTCCTCATGCGAAAGAAAACATACCGATATCAAGGCTGCGTGAGCCCATCACAATGGCGGATAGTTTGGCCGGGCTGTTGATTGGCGCAACGGCGGCCATGATGTGTCTCACAACGCTGGTCATTTCGGTTCGAATAGGGGTCCGCGCGAGCTTGAGAATGTATGGAGTGGATGACAGTACGTGCCCATTGGGGAAGTCCTGTATATGGCTCCGGATATCGCGGCTGACCTCATTGTAGTTCTGATTACTGCTAGCTGGGTTCGTGTCACAGAAGGCCCATGGCCCGAGATGTTCCAGGGGGAATGATACTGACTTTTCCAGGTTTTCACCATGGCCATGTGCAGCATCACTCTCGTTTGTATGTTAACCCTTCCTCGCATACGCCGGATTCCAGCGCTGAATGTTCTAGCTGCGACCCAAGCAGGGTTTGGTAGACATCATAAAGATGTCAGTCCGTCGCAATACGTTCGATTTTTGAAGGTAAGCTCGATTGTACCAGAATTACAGGGCCGGGGCTGATGTTGATGTAGATGGCTATCCCGACTTCGTCGATGTACAGCTACGGCCTAGCCCTAGCCAAAATGTCCTTCGCTGTTTTATACACACGGATCCTGCCGGAAAGATATCTAATCATCATCAACAAAATCATTGTCGGGTTCTTGTGTTGTCAGGCTATTGAAGAAAGCCTCCTTCCCATTTTCCAGTGCCAACCTATTGCCAAGGCGTGGACGCCTGGCATGCCGGGACGGTGCATCGACCTTCCTGTATTATGGTGGTGTGGTGTAAGTATACTCCCAAAGGCCCGCGTTCCGGAGTCGTGAGCCGACATGACTGACTTGTGGCCAGTTTGCCTTCAATCTTTGTACCGATTTGATACTTTTCATCCAGCCCATCCCCATTCTATGGAGACTACAACAACCTTTGATCAAGAGGCTCGGGCTCATCGCTATGCTGTCGCTAGGCTTGATGTGAGTGAGCGCGACTATGAACGTTCCTAAATGGGTTCTAACACGCATTCAAGGGTTTGTGCGATTTCTATTATTCGAATGCATTCTGTCACCCAGATGGGTCTTGACGACATACGTGAGTGGAAGATGGGCGCTTTCTCCGAAACGTAGCGTTTTTTGTTAACAGTTCCGAAGATGACCTTGCAATCCCGATTATTTGGTCTGAAGCCGAGGTCAGCACGCTGATCGTTTGTTCCTGCGTGCCTTCACTGCGAAAGGCGGCACAAAAAGTGCCCTGGTTCAAGCGCGTGTTCGAGACGTCGTCGACAGACTCGCAAGTCCCGAACGTTGAGACCATCGGCCATGTGAGAAGGAAAAGAGGCGCCAAGGACAGTGGTGACAAGAGTGTCATGAATCCGGAATTTGATTTCACCGGAACAACAGTTACTCATCAGATGAGTGTTCTGAGCCGAACACGAACAGCGGAGGTTTCTCTCACTGCTAACGACGACACGGAGGACATTGTGCGGACTACCACTGGATCAACTGAAGCCTCATGGAATCCCCCATGGTCAGATATCGATCTCGAGGCCAATTCTGACTCGAAGGGGTTGTCACCGCCCCCACAGGTTTCGAGAGGAATCACCGAAACGTCCGCCGGAAATGAATAATAGAGAAATGAATGAAATAGAAGAAATTTACATAATTTTTCATCCCTGGATTTACTTCCCTCTGTTGAAAGTATACACTGAAGTGAACACCTAATACCTGCTAGCCAGAACTATCGACGGGTGATGCTTCCTCGGACTGTGGACGATGACAACGTCCTTGCATGATCGAAGTACAATACCATACCAGAACCCAGGTATTTTATCTCAAAGTCCGGGGGAATAGGTGAGCTGCAACATATTGTCCAGTTTTGGGTCGTTTTTGCAGAGCATTTTGCATTAGGTAGGCTGTTATCGGAGGCCGTGATGGTGTGGTGTGGGGCCGACACTTCGGCCGGAGGCTACGGAACTCATCGGTGCTAAGGAAAGTCCATGACGTATGAGACACGGAGAACCGACATTGGGTATCCCAAATCAGCCCCAAGCTACCCCGATGCATGAGCTCATGGATCTTTCTGCGTCTTCGTCGGATATAGGCTGTAGACAGCCGAGCACAATCAGTGAGTGTTTTCGTCACTTGAATATTGACGCAGAACAATCCTTCGGGACGTCATACGCCCACCTCTTCGAATCGCTTAAAACCACCGGTGACTGCAACTTTGATTGTAAGAAATCAGTGGAATCTTCATACTCAGTAATCAAGACCATTATCAATACCTCAGCAACAGCAAAGGTCACCGCATTTCCTACTCCTTTGAAAATGGGCATCACTCTATCGACTGCTAAGTGGCTCGCGCCGCTGTCGTTTGTTGTCGACTTCGCGGCTCAGAACTATGGCATGCTCAGCACCCCGAACATGAAGGATGTCCACGACTCCAACATCTCCTTCTTCTCGCCGCAGCCATTTTTCATCGCCGGATTCTTCTTTCCCCAGCAGCTCTTCCAGCTGGCATGGCTCTGGCGTCTATACAAGGCCGATCCCAAGGATGCTGACGTCGCGACCATGGTTGACTTTGCGCCTTTCTATGCCCTCGGGAATTTCTGCATCGCGAGTAAGTCACAAAACCCAAGTCTTGGCTGTCGGGGACCCTGTAGCTAATACGTACGGTAGCGTGGATGATCTTCTGGAACAACTCCGACCTCAAGACATCAAACATCTTCGTTGTGATCAACAGTCTTGCGCAACTGTACTTCATCTCCAGCCGCTTGCCGAAGATGAACACTAAATCAGTGAACTCCGTCCTCACTCACATCGTAGCCAAGACCTTCGCTGGTATTGGTGTTCTGGATCTCCTCCATAACGGAGCCGTCGCCTACTTCGTGCACCAGCAACCGTCTACGGCTGTGAAGGTCCTCACTGGCGTCGGCTTCGGATTGCTGGCGACTGCCAGTGACTGGATCTTCGGCGGGTGTCTTGTTTATGATCTTATTGCCCTGTCCGTTGGACAGTCTATCTACGGCAACGCCAGCTGGAGCAGGCTACTGGGCATCTACGCTGGAGGCACTGCGGCCATTGTCGGAGCCAAGAACTTGCTGAGGTGAGGATCCATCGCACCTGTCTTGCGTGCCTACACACTAACACCGAAAATACAGGCCTCCATATGTCACACAGTCAACTGCTGGTTACCAGCCTTTGTGATCAGGGGCGGCACAGTTTCAAGGCACCGTCGAGGACATGACAGTTGACATTCAGTTTGCTTGTAGGGCCGGGAAATAACATGATTGTTTTTGGTAGTAATTGATTAACGGAGTCTTCGCATTTTGGACTCTACTTGTGATTCGTTTGATTTGTATCGTGCCGAAGTAACTGCTCTGTTCCGTGTCCACGCACGTCTCTCTATTTGGTATCATCAGCTCCCCTGAGCTTTCAGCGTGTTCTACACACCACAACGCCGTCTCCTTCTATGTGATCCTTGGCGCCTACTTCGTTGGCGCCCAGTTTGTCAGCCACTCCCTCGCCTTGTCCAAATCCCCCGACGCCGCTTCACATGCCGCAATACACCACTCGAAGTCCCAAACTCCCTCTCCCGCTAGCATTTCTGCTAATTTTCTCCGTCTCTGGGAGCCCTCATCAACACAAAAGTGCATCGGTTCCTGCAAATCAGGGATGCTCTGCACCAGGGGCTTGACGAGCGGAAGAGCTGCTTGTGCACTGGAGCCCTTGGCCTCGAGCCCGAGGTTCGTTCTTCCTGTGCGGCACCACTCGTTCCCGCACCATTTCTTGCCACATCCGGTCATTAGCTGACTTAAATACCGTCGTTCTATCCGGCGACGAAGTGCCTTGCCCTCTGGGTCGTGCATGCTAACATAAAGTGGCCCGAAGCACAGCGAGCATAGTCCGAGATCGTTACCGGGTCCCTGGCCCATCACAGTGCCCGCGTTGAGCGCACCGGCCGAACCGACCCCGTGGAGCGTTCGTCCACAGTACGCGTTGCGGCACGTGTCCGGCTTCGGCCGGGACGCCTTGTCCAACTCGTGGTGCTTCATGTGGGCTGACATGTCGCGCATGCGGACGATCTTTCCGCAGAGGTGACAGTCAGTCGTTCGCGCGCCGTCTGCGAGCTCGTGCGCAGTCAGGCCGGAAAGAATAACCTCTGCAGACGGGTTGAAGGGATCACCTTCCTGCGGCACCTCGAGATGGCAGAACTGGCAAAGGATCAGCTTCCCTGGACACACGCTCCTCCGGTGAAGCGCTAGTTCCACCAAAGAAGGGGCTGTAAAGTCGCAGGAAGGGCATTGACGTTCGGTATGGCGAATGTCGTTATGCCTCGCTCTGCTCGAGGTTGAGTCGCCAAAGGCATCGTCGTGTTCGCAGTGCCAATGTGCTTCCCACTCGGATGACCCCTTCTTGAAAACATGTTTGCATCTCGGGCAAGCGATGTTGTTCCGCAAGCAGAAGTTCTGATGCAGGACCATGGTTCGCTTGGGAATCCACTGCAGGCAGTTTTGACATTGCTCTTCGTCCGGCGCTCTCGTGACATCTTCATCCAACTGGCCAGACCCTTCCTTCGAACCGCCGTTCGTGGCTACCTTCGCTCTCAATGAAAAATGGATTGGAGTCGAAGCCTCTGAAGCGCCATTTGTCGGGTACCCGTACACGGACACGAGAAGCTCCTCTGCGTTTTCGAGTTCAACATTCGTAGGCTGGATGGTGATTGACTTGATACCGTCGATGGGCGCGGAGAAGTTCCCAAAAACGTGTTCGGAGTCGCGAGGGAGGGCACGCTGCCTGGTAGACTTTGGGCTGATGAAGAGGTCTACCGAGTCGTCATCCTGCAGGCTGGACAGTTCGACCACCAGCGGGCGAGTACGGTCCCAGGACGGAAGCGTGTAGTCGACGTATTCGCCAGGAAGCACCTGGGCTTCGACAGCCTTCCACACATCGATGTCGCCACCCTTGGAGCTGCCATTCGCGGTGCCAGGTTGCGCCTTGGCCATGATCTGGCGCATTGTTTCGCGTGCCTGTTCCTCGTTAAGAGCTTCGATATCAACCTCCAAGTCCGTGTCAACCACGCATATGCCCTCGCCTTCGGGTAGGAATTTGTCGACCAAGAACTTGAACTCTTCGCCTTTCACGCCGCGCACAGACAGTATGGTATCCTTGGTCAGGGTTGTGTAGCTTTCGCGCAATTGCCTCTCGAGCAGAGACTTCCAGTCGTCGGGATCGTAGCCGGCTTCGAGGGGCCGTAAGCGGACGTAGGTGCCTTTCGGCAATTGCTTCGCGTGAACCGTAACCGTCGGCCGTGTCTCGTATGCCATCTCCGAGGCTTCGTCGACGGAACCGTTTTCGAGCTGGGCGTTGCCGAAATCCGAGGGTAGTATACCGAGTGCTTCGGTGAGATAGGGACCCAGGGCGATCTCGCCATCCTCGGCCGAGAACTCGCGGATGCCAGCGTGGACGACATTTCCGTTTTTTTGGTTGACCAGACGGAACATCAACGGGTTCGGTAGTTGCTGGGAAGTATCTCTATCGAAGCCTTGTTGCTGTCGCGCGTAGGGGTTGAATGGATCGTAGGAGGTGAAGGTCGAGTTGGAGGGCGGGGGCGGTCTCGGCGAGGCTGCAAGGAGTTGTTCGAGGGCTGACTGCGGGAGCAGGATCTTGTCGCCGCGAAGGTCCCTGGCGGCGGACTTGGCGGCGGGAAGCACCGCGAACGAAGCGGACCATTTCAGGTCGGGTTGATTATCGTCCATGGCGGTTATTCGGCTGATCGGCGGATGGTGGTCGGCGGTCGTGGTCGGTTCGAGGAAGAAAACACGGATAGTTGTGTCGAGTCGCGAGTTCAAGTGGGGTGGAGGGGTAATAGCGGGCGAGGGTACAGGTTCTCTTCAATGCAAGCAAACATGGCTGGAAGAGAAAAGCGGTTGAAGAGAATTTCGAAATAAAGACAACAGTCACGTCACGTTCCCGGTGCCATGGCTGGATTGTGCAGAAGGCACGACGGCCGCGAGTCGCCAGATGAATCAGCAGTAATGTCGGGATTCTCTGGGATTCCACAGGAAGCCCAACGGCCTGGCCTGGTAAGACCCCACCCCACCCGACCGATCAGGTAATTCTGACGCGTTTTACCCTCAACAACACCACGCCCTTTTTGCGACTATCGCAATAAATCTACTATAATTATCAGATTACGTAGCTTAGAGCCGCTGGTGCGCTACGACGTATAGGTGGATTTTGGCGTTCAAGGCGGCTAATGGCCGCTCTAGAGCAACGTTTTACCGGCTTTAAAGGCCGTGGCTACGTTTAGGGGGTTAAAAGGCTTATAGTACTATTAAGGTAAAAAACGCGTTAATAGCCCTTAAGGTATAGCTTTATATATATACAAATATACGCAAAATTTAATAATTAAAAGTCTTATTCTACTACCCCCTTTACTATATATAACTAATTATTTTTAAACTACTTTATTAAATATAAAAATTACTATAAACATTCTTTTAACTTCTTAAAAAACTATTTTTAATAGTCTAGTTATTTAGTACCTATAGCTTTATAACTTTTAAGTACTTATAAGTACAGGTATAAGGGTATTAAAGTCGGTATTGAGATTACTAAATACTTCTATAGTAATATCGGGCTTAATAGAGTTAGTAAAGGAATAGGTTTAGTGTATAATATATAAATAAAAGAGGTAGAAGTATTATTATAGTAGTAATAGTATTGTATTAGTGTTTTACTGTATTACTTACTTATTAAGAAAGTAGAAGTCTAGACCCCTATAGGCTAGGGGGAGCCCTGCCTTTTATAGGCCTAGTACCTTACCCTTTAAGTCTGACTTTTAAAGCACTAGTCCTTTTAAGGTTTAGTACGTTACGTATAGTTTAGCTAAGTAGCTTTAGGCCCTGCGTATAGTTAGCTACATTTACTATAGTTAATTACGGGCACTATAGTCAACTATAAGAGTTATAGTTAGCTATAAGTACTCTAAAGGGATTAATAAAAAACATTTAAAGTAGTTTATTCTACTATTAGTAGTTAATTTAGTAGCTTAGAGTCTAGCTTATTAAAGCTAGAGGCTATAGGTTTAATTCTGCCTTTTGTCTCTTTCTACTTTTATTTTTAGTTCTTTTTAATAAACTAATAGTACTTATAAATACCTTTAATATATAAAAAGTTTTTAATTTAATTTTTATAAATTTAAAGCCCCTTATTAGTAATACTCCACTCTAAAAGTTATACTTTAGTAACTACTTAAAGTTTATTATAACTATAGCTTTAAACTAAGAGCTCTTTATTTTTAAACTATAGAATTTAGAGTAAATAAGTTTATTATAAACCCTTTTTTTAAGTACCTCTAGGAAAGAACCTTCTACTCCTATTTAGAGTAGTAGACTACTACTATACTAAGATAATAGTTAATTTTTTTAAAAAGGCCTTTAAGTACTATATTAACTCTTTATCTTTATACTATACTATAAAAGTAATATATTAAAAATAAAAAAAAGTTAAAAATACTATTATTCTTTAAATATAAAATACTATTATTAAAAAGTTTAAGATTTAGTACTACTTAAGTACTTTACGGCTAGTAACTTAAATTTAAAACCTTTATAAATACTTTAAATTTATAAAAAGTATATACTATTAGTATACTAATTAGGTATATATTAACTATTTTACTATACTTTATAATAAGTAGTTTATACTAAAAGCTACTATAGTAAAATAGTTTATAATATAAGTTAATAATTTATATAAATGCTATACTATTAGACTTAAAGTAGCTTATAAAGGAGACCTATAGATCTATAAACTACTTTACTCCTTTAACTATTTATTACTTTAATTTTAAATTAAGAATAATTATATAATAATAAGTAATAGTTAAGATAATTATAGTTTTAATAAGGTTATTGTTAAAATAATAGTTATAATTAAATAGATACTAGAATCTATAAAACGTAGGAAAAGCGCGTAAGGTGCCTTTACTATTAATAGAGTACTTTTCTACAGCTCTTTTAAGTACCTTAGTAGTAATAAATATAATAATACTAACTTAAAAAAAATTATAGAGTAAAGTTTTATTAGTATTTTTAGTACTTTTTACCCCCTTAGCCCCTTTCTATTTAACTTATTCTATATACTACTACTTTAAAAATTACTTTTATACCTTTTAGAGTATATATATAATAGTTAAAAGCCGCTTAATTACTACTATAAAAAAGCTAAAAGAAACCTTATAAATAATAAATAGCTAATTTAATATATTAAAGAGATTTAAAGCTAGTAACTATATAGTTACTATACTAAAAGTCTTAAATAGTTACTAGTAATATTTTAGGCTACTTAACGCAAAGGCCCGTTATTATACCCTTTTAAAGACTCCTACTTCCTTAACTTTAGTACATTTATTTATATATTTAAAAATAGATAATAGTTTAATAACTTTTAAGCTACTAGCGTAAGTAACTACCTATAAACTAGTTCTAAGCCCCTTATAATTAAAGAATATAGAGATATAAGTATATATATTATATTAATTAATAATAAACAATTTAGTTTATACTTATATAATATTATATTATATACGTTTATAGTAACTAACTTTATCTTTTATAACTAACTCTATAAGTATAAGTACTAGTAGAATAAGCGCTTTAAGTAGTACTCTATACTTTATAAATTTAATTACTCCCTTTTTAACTTTATTAAAAATATATATAGCTAAAGAGTATTAGAGTATAATAAGCTTTTTAATAAAGCACTTATATATAAGGCGTTTATATAGGTTATTTAATATATATATACTCTATACTATTAAATAAAGTACTTTTAATAAAAATAAAGGTCTTTAAAAGGCTTTAAAGAAATATAGTACTAGCGGCTTAGTTACTCTAGCTTTAAACCACTCTAGTGCCTTTTTTTATTAACTTATAGTATCTAAATCTTTATTACTCCCTAAGTAGCACTAAAAAAAGTACTTCTAAACTACAATACCTATAGTATTAATAAAGTAAAGCGGATTATTAACTATAAAACGCGTAAAAGTAATACGTATACCTATTTTAGTAAGTATATTACGTTTAACTTTTATTTATATACTAAAAGCTATAATAAGTTTATATTTATATTAGTATTTACTAACTACGTTTTTTAGTACTTATAAAACTACTATTTATATAACTATAGTATAAAGATACTTACTAAGGTTTTTAAGAAGTTTATTTTACTTTTAAAGGTTTAGTATAACATTAAGATACTTATTTTTAAGTATAATAAAAAAATTAAAAAATACTACTATTTTATAAATAGCCTCTAGAGGCACAATAAACGCATTAAACTATTAACTCTATATACTTAAAATTAAAATTAAGGTACTAAGTGTATTAGTACTATAATTAAAATAAAGGCTTAAATAATATAAAAAAGTAGTAAGTTACTTTATAAAGTATAATTTAATATTTATAAAGTAGTAACCTACTTTTATAACTATATACTTTAAGTAGTCCTTAGTTAAAAAACTCTATATAAAGTACTTTACTAGTAGCTTTATAGTAACGAAACTATAAAACTAAGTCTTATATACTTAAAATTATATAGTTATAAAGCGTATACTCTTATAGCTACCGCACAGCTTAAGACGAAGCGCTTTAACCACCTTTATAGCTGTGCCTTTATAGGCTTCCTTGTTAACTATATATTTATAAATTAGTATTAAATATAAAACCCCGCAACTATAAAGATTATTACTACGCATAATATTATATTTAATGAAAAAGGATACTATAATAGTAACTCGAATTTACTTACTAGTAACTATAATAACCTTAATCTTTAAACTATTACTAAGTAAGTTTAAAAGAACTTTATTATAGTTAGTAAAACTAACTCTTAAGTATAGCTCTATTCCTTTTTACTTAGTAAAAAAGATAATAAAGTGTCTCCTTTTATAAACTCCTTTTATAATATTTTTAATAAACTTAACTTAAGTAATACTACCCTTAATAATAATAAACCCTATAACTATAAATACTCCTTTATTTACTTTAAACTCTTATCTATTCTTTTTAACTTACTTATTTTATTTTTTTAAGTACTAATAAAAAAAAACTAATACTTAGAAAAGTAGATTATAGTTAAGTTAATAAATAAAAACCTTTTTTTTATAAACCTTTATTAGTTTATATTTATAGTTAAGTTTATAAACTAAGCTACTTTAGAGGCCTATATACCCCGGTATAAATAAATATTTTATAAAGCCGCTTTTTTAGTTAGTACTTTATTATTGTTTTAAGATATTCTATAGTAAAGCTACTTTTAAGTTAGTTACTTAACTACTTATAACTTATTAAAGGGGACCTCTAGTATTTAATATACTATAGAAGCGTTTTAAAATATAAATATTAAATACTTTAATAGTAAGATTTAGTTATAAGGAGAGGTTGTGGGCGCTTAAACTTTATTAAGTAGGTGCAAAGCGCTATACTAACTATAGACTAAAGATCCTACTTCTAGTATCTTTTAGTAAAAGTTTTAGCCTTTATTTATGTTTTATTTAAAAGTGTTAGTTTACCCTTATGCGATTTTAATATAGATAATTAAAGTAAATCATTTATAAAGTTATTATAAAATTAACGTTTAAAAAGAGGTTTTTAAAAGTGCTATTAATAGCTTTTAAATTCTTAAATACTATTAAGTATATATATATAAGTTAAATAAATATAAAAAACTTTTTAAGATTAAAGTGTACTTTATTATATATAGTAATTAGTAGTTAAGAAACGAGCGAGATACTTATACTTTAATACTTACTAGTATATTATTTTAGACGCTTATAGCTATTATAAACTACTCTAATTTTAAGCTTTTATAATACAACGTAGTAAATACGTTTATAGAAGTTTTATTTAATAAAAACGTATATATATATAAATACCCCCTAGGTATTAAAAGTCTAGGTATATTCTTAAGTTTAATAAAGTACTTTTTAGTTTATACTACTCTTTATTCCTTTAGTAACGCTATTTAGAAGCTAGTTTAAAAGAGCTTAAACTAGAGTGCGTAGTAGGTAAGAATTACTATTAAATACATAGCTGTATTATTTTCTTTTTTTACATTAATAACTATATTTTATACTTCTCTTTTAAATACTATAAAGAGGCCTTTTTGTTTATAAGAGTATTTTAAAAGTAATACTTTTTTAAAAGTAGTAAAGACTTATAATAGTTTTTAGGGATTAAAGTTATTTGTAACTACGCTATAAAGTACTTTTAGCTTTTATAGTTTATTTATATTAATAAAGTTATTAAGTACTTAAAAAAGTAAGGCTTATAAATAAAGTAACTATATACTTTTTTAATTTAATTACTTAAGCTACTTCTTTATAAGGGCTCTACTTTATATATAGATACTAACTATTACTAAAGTAACGTTAGTTTAATTATATATAGTATAACAATAATTTAGCTAAACGTAGCTTTTATAGTAAGCCGCCTTATATACTTTAACTATAACCCCGGCCCTAAGTGCTATAAAGAAATTAAATAAATAATTAAATACTTTACTATAAAATATACTTTTTATTTTAAATTTAGTTATAAAAAAGGTAGCCCTAATAATAGTTTAGTAATTACTTTAGATACTAGCTTTATTAATAATATATTAAACTATAAGAGCTTTTAAGTATTTATAATTAAGCTTTTTAGTAGTTTTATTAAGTAGTAAGTTAATAAATAAAATACTATAACTATATTAATACTTAGACTAAAAGAGGTCTTGCTTACGTAATGTAGGCTCACGGTCGCATGTGGAAGAAAAGGGAAGAAAAGAGGGAAAGAATTGCTTAATTATTTCTAACTAAGAAGGGAGAACAGCTGCTGTATATATAGGGTACCCAGGGGCCCCTAGGCTTAATTAGGCCTAGTTTCGCGCTAGTCCCGTTTAGGTAACTAGTAATATTTAGGGTATATATAAAAGATATTTATAGAATCTTACGCACGGACCCCTTAAGAGGTTTAAGCGTTTATTTCTATTTATAGTATAGAAATAATACTCTTTTTAAGCTAATTAATAGCTTATATTATAGCTGTTTTTAATAACGATTTATAGAACTATATTAGTTCTTAGTTTAATAACTAAAGCTAAGTTTTTTACTCTTTTTTAAGTAGTTAAAGAGGTTATTTTTATAAGCTGTTTAATAATTATACTTTGTATAGACCTTAGTAAAAGAACCTTAAGTGCTGCTTTTGCTTCTAATACTACTATACTAAGTATATATATTTAATATTATAATTAATAAATAATTTATTTTATTAATAAAGAAATAGTTTAACTATATATAAAGCTTTACTATATTAATATTTATAACTACTAATTATATTAAAAGGCTTAAAGAGACTATATTAAGATTAAATATTAGTTTATAGTATAGTTAATAGTAAACGGCCTTATAAAGCTATTTACTAGTACCTACTTTAAACTCTTTTTTAAGTAGCTTAATATAGTAAATTAAATAGTCTAACTCTAAGTACTTTATAATACTAAACTTTAAAGTAAATATTATAAGAGCCTTAACTTTACTAATAAAAAATAAGTAAAAGGAATTATAGCTCTTAAGTACTCTAAAAACAGTATTATTTTTCTTACTATAGAAATAAAGGTTTAATAAAAATAACAAAACTACTTAAAATAAGGACTTTAAGGGTATTATAGCTTTAAAGAAGTAAGCTATATAATAGTAATTATAGAGTAGTTAAAGTATAGTTAGTATATAATTTTATTAATAATTAAATTTAATAAGGCCTTTATAAAGTCTTTATTAAAAAGGTGTATTCAATTATATAGCTTAGAGTTACTAGTATACTATAATATATAGGTAGATTTTAGTATTTAAGGTAGTTAATAGCTGCTTTAAAGTAACGTTTTGTTAGTTTTAAAGGCTGTAACTGCGTTTAGGGGGTTTGAAGGCCTATAGTACTATTAAGGCGAAAAACGCATTAATAGTCCTTAAGGTATAGCTTTATATATATACGAATATACGCGAAATTTAATAATAATATATTAAAAGAAATTTATAATAATTACGTTTAACTCTTAATACTTAATTATACTCCTACTAACTTTACGTGTATTTAATAGGCTATTTTTAAAGGTATAAGCTTTAGGTAAGTAAGCTATAATTAAAGTATACTTTATTTAATCCTTAATAATTAATTTAAAAGTATAATTTTAAATAAATAAGTATAATTAACCTACTAGAGGCTCTTACTATAGTAGGAGTAGTACTTAGTTATATAGGCCTTTATTTAGGGATCCCTAGGCTTTTCTTTAACGTATTATTAACTTATTAACTTTACTTTTTATATAGTCTATAATAGCTATAACATATAACTACTTAAGAAGAAATAAATGAAGGGTTTTTTATACTAAAACCCTTTTATTAAAACCCTTAAAGTATAGTTATTAATTTAAAATGTATTAAGGGTATAAATAAATGTATAATTAAGGACCTCTTTATAATACTTAATCTTTTAGCTATTAAAATAATCCCCCCCTCTTTTTAATAAAATATAAATAAAATAGAGTTAATAAAAGGTACTAATAAAGCTTATTTAGTACTAAGTAAACCCGGTAGTTAATTTATTTATATTAAGTACAGTCATAACTATATCTAAATAACTATACTTAAGTATATCTTAGTGGATAGTAATAGTATCCTACTGCTAGTTATCTTTACTAGTTAGACGATTTAGTAGTAGTAGGTTCTCTTAAAAATATTTAAATATACTTAATAGTAGTTTATAGCTTTAAAAAATAACTAGACTTCTAATACACCTAGCCTAGAGTAACTTTAAAAGATATTTATCTCTATAACTAATACTAATACTAAATAACTATACTTAAAAAGGCTTTTAGTAATTAATAGTTATAGTAGCTATGTTTTTAACAATTTTATATAAGTATATTATTTAAATAATATCTATTTCTACTACTTACTTCCTTACTTAAGCTATATAACTTAACTATTAAATTTAATAGTATTTAGGCCCTTTAAAACCGTGTTTTATTCTTATACTTAAAAGTATTCCTTTAGCCTTAATTCTACCCCTATTAAAAAGTAAAATTTCCTCTACTATTACTTCTTAATAAAAGAAAAAAGCCTTTTTAGTTACTAATATATTAAGATAGGCGCGGGCGCGTGGGCCGCAATATCGAATCTAACCTACACAACTGTTAGATTTTGCGTATATTTGTATGTATATAAAGCTATACCTTAAGGGCTATTAATGCGTTTTTTACTTTAATAGTACTATAGGCCTTTAAACCCCCTAAACGCAGCTACAGCCTTTAAAGCTAGTGAAATGTTACTCTAGAGTAGCTATTAACTACCTTAAACGCTAAAATCCACCTATATATTATAGTATACTAGTAACTCTAAGCTATATAATTTAATATACTTTCTTAATAAGGGCCTCTTAAGGGCCTTATTAGATTTAATTATAAATAAAATTACATACTAGTTGTACTCTAACTACTTTATAATTACTTTTATATAGCTTACTTTTTTAAAACTATAATCCCTTTAAAGTCTTTATTTTAAATAGTCTTATTATCCTTATTAAACCTTTATCTCTATAGTAAAAAGAGTAATACTATTTTTAAAGTACTTAAAAGCTATAATCCCTTCTATTTATTCCTTATTAGTAAAGTTAAGACCCTTATAATATTTACTTTAAAACTTAGTATTATAAAGTACTTAAAGCTAAGCTATTTAATTTACTATATTAAGTTACTTAAAGAAGAGTTTAAAGTAAGTACTAGTAAATAGCTTTATAAGGCTGTCTATTATTAACTGTATTATAGGCTAATATTTAACTTTAATACAGCCTTTTTAAGCCTTTTAATATAGTTAATAGTTATAGATATTAACGTAGTAAAGCTTTATATATAGTTAAACTGTTTTTTTATTAATAAAATGGATTATCTATTAATTATTATATTAAATATATATATTTAGTATAGTAGTGTTAGAAGTAGGAGTAGTACTAAAAGTTTATTTACTAAGGTCTATGTAAAGTATAGTTATTAAATAACTTATAAAAATAGCTTTTTTAGTTACTTAAGAAAGAGTAAAAAGTTTAGCTTTAGTTATTAATATAGTTATAGTATTTTATTTATTAATTTACTATTTAATAAGGCTACTAAAAAGCTTAATTATAAATACTTAAAAGCTTTTATAGTCTAGTATATTATTAGTAAAGCTAGTATCTAAAGTAATTACTAAACTGTTGTTAGGGCCGCCTTTTTTATAGCTAAATTTAAGGTAAAGAGTACACTTTATAGAAAGGTATTTAATTGCTTGTTCTGCCTCTTTAAAGTGCTTAGGGCTGGAGTTGTAGTTAAAGTGCGTAAAACGGCTTACTATAAAGGCTATATCTAGCCTTATTATTATTATATTATATATAATTAAACTAATATTACTTTAGTAATAGTTAGTATTTGTATATAAAGTAGAGCCCTTATAAGGAAGTAGTTTAAGTAATTAAATTAAAAAAGTATATAGTTACTTTACTTATAGGTCTTACCTTTTTAAGTACTTAATAACTTTATTAATATAAATAAACTATAAGAACTAAAGGCACTTTATAGTATAGTTATAAATAACTTTAATCCCTAAGAACTATTATAAATCTTTACTACTCTTAAAAAAGTATTACTTTTAAAGTACTTTTATAAGTAAAAGGGCTTTTTTATAGTATTTAAAAGGGAAGTATAGAACGTAGTTATTTATATAAAAAAAGAAGATAATATAGCTATATATCTAATAGTAATTCTTACCTACTACATACTCTAACTTAAGCTCTTTTAAACTAGCTTTTAAATAGTATTACTATAAAAGTAGAGAATAGTATAGGCTATAAAGTACTTTATTAAGCTTAAGGATATACCTAGGCTTTTAATACCTAGGGGGTATTTATATATAAACGTTTTTATTAAGTAGAACCTATATAAACGCGTTTACTGTATTATATTATAGGAGTTTAAAATTAAAGTAGTTTATAATAGTTATAAGTATTTAAAATAATATACTAGTAAGTATTAAAGTATAAGTATCTTACTTATTTCTTAACTATTAGTTACTATATATAATAAAGTATACTTTAATTTTAAAAAGTCTTTTATACTTATTTAATTTATATATATATACTTAATAGTATTTTAGGATCTAGGAGCTATTAGTAGTGCTTTTAAAAACTTCTTTTTAAAAGTTAGTTTTATAATAGTTTTATAAATAGTTTACTTTAATTACCTGTATTAAAATTATATAAAAGTAAGTTAATACTTTTAAATAAAACGTGGGTAGGGGCTAGAGTTTTTACTAGGGGGTACTAGGAGTAGGAACTTTAGTCCGTAGTTAGTACGGTACTTTGTACTTACTTAATAAAATCTAAGTACCTATAACTCTTTTTTATAACTAAATTTTACTATTAAAGTGTTTAATATCTATATTTTAGAACGCTCCAATAGTATATTAGATACTAGGGGTCCCCTTTAATAGGTTATAAGTAACTAAATAACTAGCTTAAAAGCGGCTTTATTATAGAGTATTTTAAAATAATAATAGGGTACTAACTAAAAAGACAGCTTTATAAAACGTTTATTTACACTAGGGTATATAAGCTACTAGGGCGATTTAGTTTATAAACTTAATTATAAATATAGACTAGTAAGGATTTATAGAAAAAAGGTTTTTATTTACTAACTTAGTTATAATCTGTTCTTTTAGGTATTAGTCTTTTTTAATTAGTACTTAAAAGAATAAAATAGGTAAGTTAAGAGGAGTAAGTAGGAGTTTAAAATAAGTAGAGGAGTATTTATAGTTATGGAGTTTATTATTATTAAGGGTAGTATTACTTAAGTTAAGTTTATTAAAAATATTATTAAGGGAGTTTATAAAAGGGGATACTTTATTATTTTTTTTACTTAGTAAGAATAAGTAGAGTTATATTTAAGAGTTAGTTTTGTTAGTTATAGTAAGGCTCTTTTAAACCTACTTAGTAATAACTTAAAAGTTAAAGTTATTATAGTTATTAGTAAGTAAATTTAAATTACTATTATAGTATTTTTTTTTATTAAATGTAATATTATATATAGTAATAATTTTTTTAGTTATAGGGTTTTATATTTAATACTAATTTATAGATATATAGCTAATAAAGAAGTTTATAAAGGTATAGCTATAAAGGTGGTTAAGATACTTTTTCTTAAGTTGCGTAGTAGCTATAAGGGTATACGCTTTATACTTATATAATTTTAAGTATATAAAACTTAGTTTTATAGTTTTATTACTATAGAGCTGTTAGTGGAGTACTTTGTACAGGGTTTTTTAACTAAGGGCTACTTAAGGTGTATAGTTATAAAGATAAGTTACTACTTTATAAATATTAGGCTATACCTTATAGAGTAGTTTACTACTTTTGTATATTATTTAAGTTTTTATTTTAAGTATAGTACTAATGTACTTAGTATTGTTGTTTTAATTTTATATATATAGAGTAGAGGGCTTAATATATTTACTATACTTTTAAAGGTTGTTTATAAGGCGGTGGTACTTTTTAATCTTACTATTATACTTAAAAGTAAGTATTTTAATATTATATTAAACCTTTAAAAGTAAAATAAACTTTTTAAAGACTTTAGTAAGTATTTTTATATTATAGTTATATAGGTAGTAGTCTTATAAGTACTATAAAACATAGTTAATAAATACTAATATAGATATAAATCTATAATAGTTTTTAGTATATAGGTGGAAGTTGAATATAATATATTTACTAGGGTGGGTATATGTGTTACTTTTTTGTAGTTTGTAGTTAATAATTTATTTTACTTTATTAATACTATAGGTATTGTAGTTTAAAAGGGTATTGCTAGGTACTGTTTTAGGGGTAATAGAGATTTAGACACTATAGGCTAATAAGGAGAGGTGCTAGAGTAGTTTAGGGTTGGGGTGGCTAAGCCGCTAGTACTACGTTTTTTTAGAGCTTTTTAGAGATCTTTGTTTTTATTAAAAGTACTTTATTTAATAGTATAAAGTATATGTATACTAAATAGCTTATATAGAGTTTTTATATATAAGTACTTTATTAAAAAGCTTATTATATTTTAATACTCTTTAGTTATATATAGTTTTAATAAGGCTAAAAAGAGAGTAATTAAATTTATATAGTATAAAGTACTACTTAAAGCGCTTGTTTTACTAGTACTTATACTTATAGAGTTAGTTATAAGAGATAAGGTTAGTTACTATAAATGTATATAATATAATATTATATAAGTATAAACTAGATTGTTTATTATTAATTAATATAATATATATACTTATATTTTTATATTTTTTAATTATAAGGAGTTTAAAGCTAACTTATAAGTAATTACTTATATTAGTTACTTAAAGGTTACTAAACCGTTATTTATCTTTAAAAATATAAATAGACGCGCTGGAGTTAAGGAGGTAGGAGTCCTTAAGGGGATATAGTGATAGGCCTTTGTATTAAATAGCCTAAAACGCTACGGGTAAACGCTTAATACTCTCTATATAGTAACTATATAGTTACTAGTTTTAATTTTTTTTAATATACTAAATTAACTATTTATTATTTATAAAGTTCTTTTTAGCTTTTTTATAGTAGTAGTTAAGTAGCTTTTACTCGTTATATATATACTTTAAAAAGGTATAAAAGTAATTTTTAAAGTAGTAGTATATAAAGTATATTAAGTAGAAAGGAGTTAATAGAGTAAAAAGAGCAGGAGATACTAATAAAACTTTATTTTATAATTTCTTTAAGTTAGTATTATTATATTTATAGTTACTAAAGTACTTAAGAGAACTATAAAAAACTACTTTATTAATAATAAAAGCGCCTTATACGCTTCTCCTACGTTCTATAGACTTTAGTATTTATTTAATTATAGTAGTTATTTTAGTAACAGCTTTATTAAAACTATAATTATTCTAACTATTACCTATTATTATATAATAACTCTTAGTTTATAATTAAAGTAGTAAATAGTTAAAGGAGTAAAGTAGTTTATAAATCTATAGGTTTTTTTTATAAGTTACTTTAAACCTAATAGTATAGCCCTTATATATATTATTAACCTATATTATAAACTATTCTACTATAGTAGCTTTTATTATAAGTTACTTATTATAGGGTATAGTAAAATAGTTAATATATAACTAGTTAGTATACTAGTAGTGTATACTTTTTATAAGTTTAAAGTGTTTATAGAAATTTCAAATCTAAACTACTAGCTCTAAAGTACTTAAGTAGTACTAGATTTTAAACTTTTTAATAATAGTACTCTATATTTAAAAAATAATAATATTTTTAGCCTTTTTTATTCTTAGTACATTACCTTTATAGTATAGTATAGGGATAAAGAGTTAATATAGTACTTAAAGGCCTTTTTAAAAAAGTTAGTTATTGTTTTAATATAATAGTAGTCTACTACTTTAAATAAAAGCAGAAGGTTCTTTCTTAGAGGTACTTAAGAAAAAGGGTTTATAGTAAGTTTATTTATTTTAAATTCTATAGTTTAAAAGTAAAGGGCTCTTAGTTTAAAGCTATAGTAAGTAATAAACTTTAGGTAGTTACTAAAGTATAGCTCCTAGGGTAGAGTATTACTAATAAGGGACTCTAGATTTATAAAGGTTAAGTTAAAAGCTTTTTATATATTAAAAGTGTTTATAGGTACTTAAAAGTTATAAAGCTATAGGTGCTAAGTAGTTAGGCTATTAAAGATAGTTTTTTAAGGAGTTAAAAGGATATTTATAGTAATTTTTATATTTAATAGAGTAATTTAAAAATAATTAGTTATATATAGTAAAAGGAGTAGTAAAATAAGACTTTTAATTATTAGATTTTATATATATTTATATATATATAAAGTTATACTTTAAGGGCTATTAATGCGTTTTTTACTTTAATAGCACTATAGGCCTTTAAACCCCCTAAATATAGCTACGGCCTTTAGAGCTAGTAAAACGTTACTCTAGAGCGGCTATCGGCCACTTTAAACGCTAAAATCTACCTATACGTTGTAGTATGCTAGCAGCTCTAAGCTACGTAATCTAATAATAACCCTTACTACTAAGCCTATTTATTAGTAACTTTATAAGATTTTAATCTCTTTTAAGAAATATTAGAAAAATACGTAAAAATATAGAATAAATCCGCCTTTATATAAGTAGACTTAATTTAAAAAAAATAGTTTAAATTAATTAAGAAATAACTGTGGAATTGCTAAAAACCGTGGGGTGTAATTACTAGGTGCTAGTAATGATAATTCCTCCCCTACTTATAGCTGTATAGGCCTCTTTTTTTAGGCAGTAGTAGCTGCTTATATACGCCCTACTAAGTGCCTGTTATACTACTCTATTATAATATATAGTAAGTAAAGATTTATAGAGTTATAGCTTATTAATATTATAAAGCCTTTAAAGAGCTAGTATTTTAACTAAACAGTACTTATTAATATACTATAAGCACTACTATAGAACTTTAAGCTTCTAAAAATACCCTTAATACTAGTACTAGTAGCTATTTAAACCCCCTATAAATTAATAGATCTTTAGTAATATAGTAAAGTATAAAATTAAATATAGTATTTAAGGGAGTAGAATTTAGTTATATAGTAGTTAGTATTGTAAGTATAGGTATAAGGGTATTGAGGTTAGTATTAAAATTGCTAAATACTTTTATAGTAATATTAGGCTTAATAGAGTTAGTAAAGGAATAGGTTTAGTATATAATATATAAAATAAAAGAGGTAGAAGTATTATTGTAATAGTAATAGTGTTGTATTAGTGTTTTACTGTATTACTTACTTACTAAGAAAGTAGAAGTCTAGACCCCTATAGACTAGGGAGAGCCCTACCTTTTATAGACTTAGTGCCTTGCCTTTTAAACCTAGCTTTTAAGGCACTAGTTCTTTTAGGGTTTAGTATGTTATGTACGGTTTAGTTAAGTAGCTTTAGGCTCTGTGTATAGTTAGTTGTATTTATTGTGGTTGGCTATGGGCACTATAGTTGGTTATAAGGGCTGTGGTTGGCTATAAGTACTTTAAAGGGGTTAATAAGAAATATTTAGGGTGGTTTATTCTACTATAGGTAGTTAACCTAGTAGCTTAGAGTCTAGTTTATTAAAGCTAGAGGCTATAGGTTTAATTCCGCCTTTTATCTCTTTTTACTTTTATTTTTAGTTCTTTTTAATAAACTAATAGTATTTAATAAAGTAGGTAAAGTAATTAATACTAATAATACTATATTAACTTTATTATAATAATAAATTAAGAATCTTAAAACTTAAGTTAAAAAATTAAAGCTATTATAATAAGCTAAAGTATAACTAAATATAAATAAGAGATTTACTACTATTAAGTAAATAATAGTAATTAAATAAGTAACTACTAAGGCCGCTACGCGCGAGGCTAGCCACTCTAGTACTTTATATAAATATTTTAAAAAAACAAAAAAGAAGTATAAGGCGTAGTTTAAATCCTAGTACTTTAAATTTTAATTTTACGTAGTTATTATAGCTAAAAATCAGATTAAAGCCATACCTCCTTAAATAAATATACTAAAAACGCGTTAGAATTACCTGATTGGTTGGGGGGGGTGATCGGTCGGGTGGGGTGGGGTCTTAGCGACGCTGCTATAATAGCGGGCGTTTGTCGGTACTGACCGGGAGGTACCTGCCCGTGTACTTTCTGAGCTGCACGTGACAAGGTGCTTTGCCACAGATCCATTGCTAGTGCTTCCCGTTTGGGACAGCTAGTGCCACACCCGTCATGACCTCACCGCCTTAGGTTTCTGCCGCTTCATTTCATCTCCAGTGTGGAGCCCGCACGGATCTTTCGGGTCCGGTCAAGCTCTCCCCGGACGCCGTGTCCGGAGGTGGCGTGGGGCTCCCCTTCACAGGAGATTTGAATGACGCCACGCAACGTCTCTGTGAGCCAATGAAGAGCCAACGATAAGGCTCTCAGCCATGTCCGGCGCACTCGAGTCCCTCCCGTCAGTTGAGAGGAGCCCCTAAGGCTCACCAGCGACACACCCACCGTTTCCTCTTCAAAGTTCACCATCCATCAGTTCCCCTGCTGTGGTGTATTACCTAGTAGTTGCCAGCGCACGCGCCCACCGAGGAACCAAAATACAATCAAACAAAACCAATGGTACGCTGCCCGTTTGAATAAAGCTGAATCATGATGTGCAATAGCCAAGAGCTCCCCACCTCCAAAATCAGCATCGACCTCGACAGCGCCGAAACAAAAGTGGTCAAAATGCCCGACCACTGTCCCGGCCCCCGGGCTGCGACTCCGACTGCCCCGGAGCAGGGCTAGCTAGCGGATCAGCGCGCCGAAACACTGCCCGAAATAGGCATGGCGAACCCCCCGAGGAGCCCCCCCCTAGACTCTGCGCAGTATTGTAGTACCGCCCCAGCAGCATCCAAGGTGCCTGCCGGTGATAATTCATGCTGCTGCTGGAGGCGGATGGAGCGGATGAAGCAGTTGATGAGTCGAGACAAGGGCGCCTCCCGCCTCGCCTCCCACATCCACCTACACATACCTATCCCTTATAGGTAGGCAAAGCAAGGGATCCGACTCAGTGTACTGACATCCCACAGTGGCGTGCCGCCCCCGCCGAGGTTTGGTGTGCAGTGCATGGGGGGGTAACACGGGCACGGGGTGGGATATGGGGTGAGACTGCCACACTGCAGAGACTCGGAGCGGCCATACACAGCGCAGCGGAGCGGGAGCTTCCCTAGGAGGAAGTGTATTACACAGATGCAGTTTGAGAGAGAGGTAAAAGGCAGTTCCGCGCTCAGCTCGGCTCTCAAGCACGCTGTACTACGGCATGTCCGATCTGCAGTGCACCGGTACTTGCATGCCGCACTGATGTACGGATACTGTATGCTTGACAATCGTGCACTCACCCTTCGCCATTGTTTTGATTCGGCCCGCAACGCGGTTCCATCCCGGGCGGCGAGCGGGAGAGGGGAGGGGAGGAGAGGAGAGGAGGCTGGCTCAACCATCGGGATATGGCAGGTTTAAGCGGTTGGAGCGGCTAATTTTGTCGTGTTACGCACCTTGTCATTGTCACTGGAGCTTCCACGCTTTGGACTGAAGAAGGCAGGTCTCTACTTGACTTCCGCGTGGGGTAGAATTTGATGGGACGGTAGCTCACTTTGGAGAGCAAACTGCAAGGGAGTCCTGTCCGGTCTTTTATGAGTGTCTTTTAGCCGTGCGAATGTCGTCCCAGGCGCTTAATCACAGAGACCCTCTGCTCATCTCAGGTCTTTTTCACACACACACACACACACACACACACACACATATTCAATACCTAGTGTACGTTGGCTGTCTTATCTGGGCTCACCACCAGATCCGCTGTCGATGGTCATTTTTGATGAAATTCACTGACTAGGTAGTGAGAAGAGGCCTGGGTTGCTTGCTTTATTTTGCCTTGGCTGGTCTGATGTAGCTCAAGCTGAGTCTCGCATCGCCTCACTTCATCTCAACACCACACCTTCTCAACTCACTCATCACTTCTTCCCCCAGGTCTCATTGTCTCTTACCTTACAACACCTATGTATGTATACCTGCACTCACTCCGAGTCCACAGCCGATGGGACCTCTTGGGCTATTCCCAACCACACCCCTTCCTCCCCCATCCCTTCCCTGCCTTGTTTCTTGCCTCACATTTCGGTCCGTTCCTTAATTACTTTTTCCAAGTGTATCCTCGTCGCGCCGTACCCCCCAACCCCCATGCTCGCCAACCAGTTGAGAGACTAAGTCGCCGCACCATACACTACAGACCCAACACCCGCATGACCACTCCGATGGACATTTACATACATAGGTGCGTGGCGTTGAGTTGCGCGGAACGCGGATGCCGTTTAAGCATCGACACTGACGTGCCAGCGCAGCGGACCTCGTCTGTTGCTCTGCATCTGCCAAGACCGCACCAGACGGCGATTTGAAGCTCTTCCGTTTCAACCGCGCTTCCATTTCCTTTCCTCCCCCCTCCATCTCCCTCCCCTCTGCCCCCATCTCAATCCCCGTCCACTGGACACGGCCGATCCTTCTTTCAGGGTCCGAACCAACCGGGCCAACCCCAGATACTACCTACCACGCTACCACCTTCTGCCGATAATACCTGCCCTACTGGGGAAAGCCGAGGGACGCGGACACATGTCTGCATTGCTTCGCTCTGCCTCTCTGCCTCTCTTGTGTATGGACGCCTCCTGAGACCACGTGGGTGAGACGAAGACCAGTCGAGTGCGTGTTCACTACTAAAGTAAACGGCTCAGAGTCTGCGTAGTACGTGCTTGGGTACTTCGATTTGTTGCTAGTATATGAATGTTTGCATGTACTCTTGGACGTCCATCCACTTGGAACTTGGACCGGTCTAGCCTGCTGGGCTCTAGCCTGCCCGTGCTGCATCTCTCGGCGCATCTTGTCGACGGTGCGGTCGACCCCCAATCATCCATGGCCCTTGGCCCATGGTTGCATGTCCAAGGTCCCTTGCTCGATGCTCGACACAGCTCGAGGCAAGGAGAGGTGCCTGACCGACCTAGCTCACCCCTGCCCAGTCCAGTGCCAGTCCTGCGTCGGCTTGCCCGCCCGCTTGACGGAGGACCTCTTCACCGCAAAAAGCTCATGTAAGGTGTGCCCAAATTTGGGTGTAGATGATGGATGGCCGCTCCCATGCTTCTTGCTTGTCTTGTCTTGTCTTGTCTCGGACGCTAGTCCGCCGTTCGCCCTGATCCTTCTGCTCCTGACAAGGTTCGACGGCGTAGATATTTAGACCGACACGTCTTCCGCGCCTCTTGCAAGAACCAGTCCCCAGATTATCACCAAGCAGAGCTCACCCAAGCAAGTACACTATACTACACGCTATCCAGCCCCATGTAACTCGCCTCCGCCAACGTCACCGTCCAGACGCCGCCAGCGACCGAAGAGATTGCGATTCCGCAGCCCTCGACCACCTCGGACGGCTATCCTACCACGGACTCCTACCACCACCTTTGCTTCCGCCAAACATCAGAAACACCTTCAACCCTCCAGTCTGATCGCCGCAAACCCCAGTGGTTTACGGCCGTCGCGTAATACCTTCGAACCCAGCTCCCCCGATTTCCCTCATCGCGCGCGTTCGCCGTAACATGCTCCAGGACGTCGACGACGCCTACACGCTTTACGAGAACCCGGCTCCAACTCTCCTCAATCTCCTCTACAATCCTCTCATCCTCGCCCATACAACCCCCCATCTCTCCGCTCATGAACGTCTAACCCTTGCTTCCACAAACCGAAGCTTCCGAGACCTTGTGCACCACACTCCCGGCGTCTTCAGGCATCTCGACCTCACCCAAGTCCGGACCGCGCAGTTCGACATTGATGGCATTGACCGCGGTGGCGAAGTATGGCGCAACGTCCAGCTCGACGAGAATTTGACCGAAGATGAGTGCGTCTTCGTCCTCTTCATCTTGCCCCCGTGTCCCCAAACATCCCAAGCCCAGTCCTTAGCCGCGCATCTCGTCCGTTCCATTCCCGGTCGGGAATCACTCGTCTCAGTGGGGACGGCGGAGGATCGTTACAGCGGCGCATCGAAATGACAACAGCTGACCTGACGATGGGTCCAATAGTTTCTACTCCGGTCCGTTGAGAGGCATTTTCTCCAACATCCGCCGACGAAACATCCTGCAAGATGTCCAGACCCTGATCCTCGACGGCCTGTCAGTCACCGCCGAGCTCTGCCACGAAATCATCCTCGACCCGGCCTACAGCGTGCGCATCCTCTCCATCCGCGGCGCAAAGAACATCAACGAGCGCAAGCTCTGTGCCTCCCTCCAGTATGCCTGCCGGCCTTCGCGCCCGGAGGGCACGCCGCGACTGAAGGGGCTCTACGTCTTCGGCGCCAGAGATACCCCCTTGCTGCCGATGACGGCATCGAGCAACGCGACCACCGCGCAGATCAGCGCAGGGCGCAATGCCAAGTCGCAAGAGGCAGATGAGTGGTACCAGAAGAAGGGCCGCATCATCACCCGCTCGCTGGTCGACGAGTGGGCCAACACCCTGGTCGACTGCCACGGCATCATCGCCTTCGACGCAGTGCCGTGCAGCGGCCCCCACCACATCAACTCGCCCGCCTTCGGCAAGGTCAAGATCCCGTCCTCCGCACGGCACTGGGCCGTCGCGACCGTCGCTCTGGGGGGCTGCGCCGGCTGCGGCACCGCACCCGAGGGCATGACGGTCCACAAGGACACGCCCGCGATCCAACGTCCGCTGTTGTCGCCTCCGCCAGTGTTGACGTCCTCGATCAAGGCGGCAACCATGCCACATCGCGCTCCGGGACCGATCGAGAACGCTGATTCGAACCAGTCCTTCGTTGCGCGTTGCCTCGACTGCCTGAGAGAGCGATACTGCGCCTGCTGTAACAAGTGGTGGTGCGAGGATTGCTACCAGACGCCCAGCGCCGCGATCGAGCTGGCCGATACCGATGTGATCATCGTCGATGCCGAGGGCGGCGCCTGGGTCCAGCACCAGGAGCAGCAGAGCCAGCCCAAGATCAAGGTACGAAACGGCATATGCTTCCCGAAATGCCCCGCGAGCGAGGTCATGAACGCGTAGAGGGTGTCCTTGCTGGGCTATGCCGGGCGGTCGGGTTATCTTTCGCCGTCCGGTGTGGCCTGTCTCAAATTGTATGCCACAATGCTGTCCATGTTCCTCGTTTTCCTTTCCTCTCGAGCTGGCCCGTCGAGGCCCCCATCCACCAACTTTGCGCGCCCGTCGATCCAGATGCTAACTAGATCTGCGTAGCCTCGTATCACCAAGAGCTGCTGGGAGTGCGGGAGCAATGTGAGTTTCGAGAGCCCAGACCCGGGCCAACGTCGATCTCCGGACCCAAGCTGATGGCATGGAACAGTGTCACGATTGCATTGAACGCACCCAGAGGCTCTGCAGAGGCTGCTGCGGCGGCTACTGCTTGGTTCACAACGAAGGGTCGACTTCCACCTTCGTGAGTCTTCCACAACTCCCCGCATCCTGCAAACTTCTTGCTGACTTGCCCCTAGTGTGACTGTACGAGGTTACCAACTCCGTGGGATGTGCTCGAGTCACTAACTCATTTCTGTAGGGTGCTCGAGTCGAGGCCGCTTCTTGCGACACCTTTAGGAGCAGAAGCTCCTGGAGTATCAAATGACGCCGAATCATCTCCGGTCTTCATCTTCACGATCCCCGACAACTCGCAAGAAGCCGTGGATCGGGCGTCACTCCCGCCCCTTTATCCCTTGACGACGGACGACGATCCTCCAATCGTCGATTTTTGAGGACTTGATACCGTCGCATCGCCTCCCCTCTTCTGGATTATTCCTCGTCACGACGCATCAACTCTCAACTCCGTCACGTTTGCGCTGTGTGTGTGCGCGCCAGGTGTTTTGGATTCTCGTCAGCGGGCGCCTCTGTGTTTCTCATGAGATACCCTTGATGTGAAGCGTTTTGAGGCCTTGATGCTACCGCTAGCGCTCTAATAGACCATCTCAATTCTACTCTCGTCGTTTCCTGCCCAACCAGGTCTCATTGTTGCTAGATGGCTGGTTAGACTAAGTCAGCCTTGAAATACCGCACTGACACACCCCTCCAATGACTATCGCGGAATGCGGCCGGTGAGATATGGATGCTGGCCTCAGCCATCATATCCGCAGCTGCTTGACTCAGCATCATGGCCCGCCTGTGACCTCTGTCGGACACGCCGAAAAAGGCCCTTTCTCTTGGCCCGAACGCGCGTCTCGTAGCCTGGATTCCAGTGAAGAGTCGGCCTCGGATATTCAGTCCTTTCGCCTCGAACCCCTGGTCTGTCACCCATGATAAGCCTCGAATCCTTTGTCGGCTTAACTTTCAGATGGTTCGCGAGCTTACATATTAGAAATGGTCCAACCCGCAATGCAGTTCAAACCCCGATGATCCCTTTGATCCGCGATCCAAACGACAGGCCTCATGGTCTGTCAATCGCCGGTGCCGCAGGCGAGGGGTCTTTGGTTGCTTGCATGAACACCACGCATGACTCCACGGTCAGGTCCCTGTGCCCGCTCAGCCCATGTGATGGGTCGACTCACCATAGCTGAGTGACCATGCCAACGGGGAAAAAAGCCATGCAGTGGTCCTATGCTGGAGCATCTCACCCGCCTTTTCGCGTGTCAGCTCTGGGGAAGCTTGCGGGAAGACAGCAGGTTTCCGACAGGAAGAAGGGCGCGAACCATGGTAGGACGAGTTCGCCCCGGGTGGACGCACAGATATGCCCGCCTGAGTGGCGGTAGACAAGAAGGAGCAGCACCCCTTTTTCGGTATGGACTCTGGCAGACTCGTAAGGTGTTCACTGAAATATACCTCGAGGCATTTGAGTCACAGAATCGAGTCAGCAGGCCAGTCCTCTTCAAGTATGATTATCATGGTCGTTGGATAGATCCAGTCTCCAAGGACCACTCGGGCCGAGGAGCATCTGCCGTTAGATCCAAGGATTCCTGAGCCAACGGTACGTGTCCTGCTGAACCCTTTGGCCATGGTTCCCGTGTGAATATCGGCAGGCGAATGGGAGTCGTGTCAAGTGACACTACAGCTTGGCGCTGGGAACAAGGGTTCTCTCAGTGGTTGCGTCCAAGGGTCTCCTGCGCGGAGGGTTCCTGTTGAAATCCATGCAGATCATAGCCAATCGTGTCTTGTCCTAGGGCAGCCATTCAAAACAGGGTATCCGTACTACTATTGAAATTCCATGCCGCCAAAAGCGGATTCTTGGTCACGGAAGATGCACAAGGACCGAGAGGAGGACGGAAGCTCCTCGAATTGAGATTCCAAAAGCACATTTGCACTTCGCCCGGAGGTGATTCCGAGCTCTTGATTCGATATACCCGTTCCGCCCTTGATGTCGGCATCCCCACTTTGCGACACATCTCACGGTACTTTCCCTCTAGACTGTCTCTCACGGGGCCCTCTTGAGGCTCTGACAGAGAAGCAGGCGTCCCGGCCACGAACACGAAGCCCGGGGGGATAAAAGGTCGCCTTCTCCTGGTCCGCCAGACGTGAGACTGAGAAACGAAACATCCAAGATACACATCCAAGATTAAGTTGGTTGCCTTCTAGACGCCTTAACCTTATTCACCTCGTCCAACATGTTCGCCATCTCAATACTGCCCAAAGGCCTCTGCCTTCTTGCCTTGTGCTTTCTCGTTGCAACCACTGACGCCACCGACGATACCCTGTACCCAGATCTCGTCAGGTCACTGAAGACCAGTCCGACAGAGCTCGAGAAGATCAACATTCTATCCCAGGATAAAGACTGGATCTTCGATTACTTTGCCCACCAGTACCACACCAACACCCCCGGCGGAGTCGTCAACGCCAATGCCGCCACCTTCCCGGCAACCGTCGGCAACGGCATAACCATGGCTTGGATCAGCCTCGGCCCCTGCGCCATGCTGCCGCCTCACTACCATGCCCGGGCTTCCAACTACGTCGTGTCGGTCGAGGGAACCACCGAGACATACATGACTCTGGAGAATGGCGCGCGCGTCGTTAAGGCAATTCTTAAGCCGGGGATGATGACTCTCTTCCCACAAGGGAGCCTTCACACCATGGCAAACACAGGCAAGTACCAGCATCGCACCATGTCCAGCAATGAACAGATACTGACCGTATAAAGGCTGCGGAAATGCTACCTTGATCTCGGCTCTAAGTTCGGAAGACGCCGGTACACATAACGTCGCGAACGGGCTCTTCGATCTTCCTCCTAGCGTCGTTGCTGCAGCTTTCGGCGGGAATCCCCTCTCCGCCAAGTTTTCCCAGCTCAGACGTGACATCCCGGCCGTCGGTACCGGCGCCTCGATCGGCTCTGCGGAGTGCCTGAAGCGGTGCGAAGCAGAAGACTCTGTGTAGGTTGCCATAGTACGCATGCTGTCCCCGGAGCTTCCTCCAGGCAACTTCCCGCTGACACCTTCTCAGACCGACAGATCAGTCGTCGAAGAAAATCCTCGCTCAGTTTGATAGAATCGGAGGGGGTGCAGAGCCACATAAATCGTTTTTAGAGGTAATTATCGGTTGGCGGTTCTTCTGATACACGTAGAGATTGTCCGCATGTGTAAAAGTTGCTTGGGCGGCTCTTTTTGATTTATTTGTTGAATGGTGGAGGGCAGTCGATTCGAAGCGTGGCGGCGCGGTTGCTTTTGATGCGATGTATTGCCACCATACGGCACTTTAGTAGATAATTCAGTCCTCTGTACTTCCTGAGCCAAACTTGCGGGCGACCCATGCACTGCCGTACTCTTCGTACTCCTGCTTCGTGGCAGAGAACTTTAGAATGTCGGGATGCTTGGCCAGGTTGGCGCCACCGTGCCAGGTACTAGTGATGGGATCGATTGGGTGCGCAACTCTGACGATGCAGGCGTCAGGAACTCTCTTAACAAGTTCCTTCTCCAGCCGCTGAATGAAGCCGGGCAACAGGGCATTGCCGCCAACTACGACGATGTTTGCCAGCAAGCCGGGCCACAGTCCTATGGGCAGCTCGGACAGGGACTGCATGATAACGTCGGCCAGACCAGGCTGGCGTAGGCCAATATCGGACGGCTCGAAGAGGAGCTCGGGTACGGCGAAGCGTTCGTTGCGGAGGGTCAAGACGTCCGTGTCGCCGTCCCCTGCGCTTGCCGCCATCTTCTTCGACTTGGTATGCAGAGAGGGGTCGTAGTCTCGCACGATGCCCTTCATGCGGGTGTCGAAGTCGGGAAGGACGTAGTCCTTTGCTATACCGCCGCCGGACACGTATGATTCTCTCTTCTCTCCTCGAGTTCCTTTCCACGTCTTCTCGAGGTCGCCATTGAAATCAAGCGAGACGTAGCTGGTCTGCTCCTTGATCTCGTTGACGACGTAGGTATCGTTTCGCATGTCGTAGTATCGGAGGGAAAGGAGTCGCGTCAAGTAGTTTGTCAGGAGCTTGCCGCCGACATCGAGCCTGCGTACTGCTGAATGTAGGGGCCGTCCGTTGAGCAGAGGCATGACAATGGTGTTGGAATAACCCGAGTCGATCAGGAGGGCGATTTCAGCCGGAAGCTGCGGCACCGTGTTCGGATCTCGAGGGGTCTGGAGAATGCCCTGAATGTCGTGGTAGGCGTTGAAGGAGGCACCTGCGCAAGAATGAGTTAGCTGCGAAGCTGGAACAGGGCTCGCCGCAGCGGTATACCTATTCCCCGGTAGTAGCTCGCGAACTGGTATTCCTCAAACACAATCTGGTCGCAATTTGACTGCAGTACGGGAAGAGCGTTGGGCTGCTCGGCGAGGAGAAGACGGGTCTCGGATGGATCGCATTTTTGGGGTGCTTTGTCGTCGAAGAACTCGTGGTCCCAGATTTCCTTTTGGGCCTCCCAGTTAACGATGTACCCCTTCTCAACGGGACGACGAAACGAGACGTCTGTAAATTCGCGGCACTTTTCGAGGTCGGACGCGACGTAGACCTTCTTCGAGGTATCGCGGGCGAGGCAGTTGGGGATTATTCGGGGCTCTTCGGTGAGCTCGTCGGACACGAAGCCAGCCTTGATGGTGTATGCGCCATTGTCGAGCACGAGGGTGCGCGACGGAGGCGCGGGGCCTGTCGATTTGCTTTTGCGACCGCCGGCCATGGACGAAGACTGGGCAATTGTGAAGTGGCCGAAGGTGAGAGGAGGAAAATCGTGTCGCGTCTCGGCTTGACGCGGAAGCTTCACTGGTCATCCTCAACTTCCGCTAGGCCATGGGTACCTAGGTACCTACCTAGGTAGGTACAGTGGGGGAGTTAGTTAGCTAGGTACGTAGATACGTGCCTTACCTCCCAAGCTGGCTCTGCCTTCTTAGGTAAGCACACCGGCATATCTTCGGTGAGCCGTCGGTGAGAGTGGGGTCACCGGGGCCAACTCCGACGGGCAAGCTGCCGGTCTTTCAGGAAAGTGATTGCAGCCATGATGCTGTAAAACATGAAACGTAATAATTCCATTAATATCGTATAGCTCGTTTTCTACTGCGAAGTATAGAATGTAATTCTGTTCATGTCTTTCAGGCTTCGTCTGTCAATCCAATGTAACGAGATCTACATGGACTTTGGCAGCCAATCGTATTCTTCGTATTTCGCGTTCCTCTCTTCCGCCCCGATGAGACTAGCGTCTGGATGATCGTCTCAGCCATTTTCCATGGGCTGCTTCTTCTATTCATTGAATCATCCGGGACGATGTAGGCGATGGACCCCAGTATAAGTACCTAGCAGCCGCTCAATGTTTTGATAGATATGTCGAAAGTAATTTGGCATACAATTTTACTAATTCAAGATGCTTCTCCTCCTAGTTCCAACGTATATCGTCTCTCTAGCACTTGCAGCACTGGACTGCAGACCCGAAGGTCCGGTAGTGCCCCGACCCTCCGACCTAGCGGACTCTGATGCCTTTCGAGCCGCAACAGTGTCTTTCGGAAACACCATGGCCCAAGCCCTGTCTGGAAATATCACAGCAGGCTGGGCCGTTGAGAATACCTCCTTTTCGATCGCCGTTATATCTACTAGTCAGGAGTCCCCTTCCGAGCCACTCTGGGAGTATCACCACTTGGCGGACAACAACAAGGACGGGACGAGGGATCTGACAAAAGACTCTCAGTATCTCATCGGATCGGTCACCAAGGTCTTTTCTGCCCTCGTGTTGCTGAAGAGCGGTCTCGACCTTGATTCTCCAATCACACAATACTTCCCAAATCTGGGCAACAACTCCTCGCTGATCCCGTGGGGGAATGTCTCACTCCGAGCTCTCGGGTCGCACCTATCGGGCGCACCGTCCAACTGTAAGCTCATCCACGTCGTATCTAAACCCCCCATAACGACGGCACCTGACTGATGAACACCACAGATGGATTCTCGGAGTACTATCCGCTGCAGGACTATTTCCAAGAGCTTGGCTTTCCGCGCTTGGACAGCAACAGCTTTCCTCGTTGTGGTGTGACAGGGCTCAACGAGGCCTGTACACAAGACGGGCTCATTGCGGGCATGCTCAAGTCAAATCCAACTTCGGAACCCATGACACAGCCTGCATACTCCAACGTAGCTTTCAGTCTCTTCATCCTCGCTGTTGAACAAGCGACAGGCAAAAATTACACGCAGCTCATCCGAGAACTCATATCAGAGCCTCTGGGCCTCCAGAACACCTTCCCAAGCCCTGGGGATTCACAAAAGGCAGTGATACCACCAGTAGAGAGCACCTGGGGTAGTGACTACGGAATTAATGCGCCGTGAGACATACCCTCGCAATCCCCTAGTTACATATGCTGACAAAAGTCAAGTGCCGGCGGATTGGTCTCGTCTCTCTCAGACCTTTCAGCTCTGGCCTACGGGATTCTTTTCCGCTCTATTCTCTCGCCAACAGAAACAGGCCAGTGGCTCAAGCCCCAGTCGTTTGCCGGCTCTCCTTACTCTTTTGTGGGACTTCCGTGGGAGATTTACCGTCCGCCCAACCTCGTCCCCGAGCATCCTCACACCGTAGCCATCTATGCCAAGTCTGGCGGAGCCTACGGCTACCGAAGTCATATCGCCATCCTTGACGAGTATGGCATTGCAATCGTTCTTCTTTCGGCCGGCGATATGACGGCGATTCCTTACATCTACGATGCCATGCTGGCCACATTCGTTCCGGCCGTTGATACGGCAGCCCGGCAGCAAGCCGAGAACCTAAGTGGAACCTTTCGCAATCGACTGATGTCCGAAGATGACGGACCGTGTGTAGATCTTACAATCACTCAAGACGCGGATTCACTCGTCCTCTCCTCGGTATCTCGCAATGGTTCTGACCTTGTCTCTGCGTTGGCCCAGATCTGGAATCTGACAGTCGGATCCCAGCTCAGCCCCGTTAGTTCTGTATTCAGAATCTTTCCCACGGAAGACAAGGTGCAAGCTTCACTGGACGGAGTGCCTGTTATTCGAGAGTCCTGGAGGCTGTGGCTCAGCCCCATTTACAGGAATGCCTCTGACCTTCCGGGGAAGAGCCTCGGATCGCATGATTGCATCTCTTGGACCCTCAACGACTGGATCCATTACGGGTCTGAACCTGTGGATAGACTTGTTTTCGTGAGGGATTCAAGGACCATGGAATTGCTCGGTGTCGAGCTTCCTTTTCTCCGATCTGGTCTTTTGAGCATCGATAAGCCACCTGGATCGAGCGGACGGGTCGGCTGTTGACTGAACCACGGATGAATACCGGTTGTGGGTGGATGTGTTTTCCCGGGACGAATTTACCCAGACTGATGAATAGCGTCGGAAATCATAGGTGAATCACAATCACACCCTCACAGTGCCACATGCATGATGCACCTCATCGAATCGAGACAAACAAAAGCTTAGGAGGCTGTTGACCAAGCGGCCAGGTCCTAACATTGCCGTTGGCCTGCCTCTAACCCTTCTATAAGGAACGACTATGATTTGACAAGCATGAACAGCTCTCCCTCTTGCGTGTTGTCACTGGCGACGAAGAGCCTAGAGAACGAGCGGTCCCATATGATGCCCGAAGGCCTAAAGCACGTCGACCCAGTACAAGTGCCCACGTTCGTGCTCCAGAAGATGTCGCTGTACCCAGTCTTTGAGTCCGCGGAAGCAACCGGGTCGTATTGGCCGTTGGAGAGCTTCGTAAACGGAACAACTGAGACCTTGAAGCCCGTTGCCGGCGACCTGTTCCATGAGCCGTGGAGAGTGACGTAGAGATTCTTGAAGTCTCTGTCGAAGATGGCTCCGATGGGAGCGCTGTGAGCCTGGAAGGACAGCCGAGGCGCGACAGAGCGCTGGGTACAAGTATCGTCGTTGAAGGTGCTGTTCGGGGCGACGACGAACTGCTGGCCAACCTTGAAGGCCTTGTCGGTGATGACGGAAGGCTCCCAAACCGTAAAGCAGGTAGGGTAGCCGTACCAGTCCTCGTTGGGCCGGGAGGGGTCGCCGACTTTAAGCCAAATTAGCCTAAAACTTGACGAGAGTATCCAGATATCAGCCGGCACTTACGGAAGTTCAGCTCTTCGGCCGGGTTGTCGTTGTGGATATCGTAGCTCTGGCCGTTGACCGTCCGAGTGAAGTCGTCACCGCTGTTCTCTACTCCCCAGACCCTGTCGCGTCCGAAATCAGCAAACTGCAGCCGGGAAACCCCACGTTCATGACTTACATGTTGTTCCCGTCGGCGGCAAGCGCAACCTCGTTGCGTAGTCCCCAGCCGAGAAACCATCCCTGAGAGGCATAAGCCCAGCCCCCGGAGGGCACGTTCCGCATGTCAAACACCTTGACCACGGCACGCGCAACCGCCTTGTTGAGAGACTCGTGGTCGAAGTTGTTGTAAGAACCCTGCTGGATGACAAGCAGATGCGGCGTTGCGGGGGGAATGATCAGCGCGCGGGTCGGATGGCCGCCTTGCTGCATGTTCCGGACGACGACGGTCTGGCCGCCGACGGTCTGGGCCTTCGCGTCGTATGCGTAGGACCAGGCCGTGGTCATGGAGCTGACGTACAACGTCTTGCCATCCGGCGTGAAGCCGATGCCATGGTTGAGCGAGGGGTTGCTGATCAGGGTCTTCGAGGTCGCGATGCAGCCGTCGCTGCCAAACGTGTGGACGGTGACGCCCCGCCCTGACTGCACGACGAGAACGTTCCCTTCCGAGTCGACGGCCACGCCGCGAGGGCCGCTCAAGGACCCCGCAAGTTTCACCGCCCTCCAGCCGCTGGCCGTCTGGTATCCGAACCTGAAGGGACTCACACCGGCGCACGAACTGGGAGCGGGGAGTACAGGGGCGCTGGACGCGGTGGAAGACGTTACCGTGGTACCAGGGACTGAGACGGTGGCCGTGGCCGTGGCACTGCTGGATGCGAATCCGGTTCTCGTGATCGTAGTTTGCAACGTCGTGGTGCTACGGAAAGTCGTGGTGGAGGTAGATGTTAGCACGGTGGTCTGGGTCGTGGTGCTCACGGGGGGTTCAGTGCCACCACCGCTTCCACCTGCAGCCCAAGACTCAAAGTCGGCGGCCTGAGCAGGCTCGAAGTTGTGATACCAGTGACCGGTACGTTCGTGGATGCCAAAGGTGGTGTCGTTGGCGGTCGGGTCGTCGACTGGGACGCCCGAGTACGCGAAAGCCAGGTAGTTCTCACTGTTGGGGTCCAGAGCAGTTGGGTCGTTTCCGAAGGGGGCGAAGTAAGTGCAGCCTTTGCAGAGAGTCGTGACCGAGTAGTGAGTCGCGTTGACGACCGTCCCAGGGAGGATGGTGTACTCGGCATCTTCGTAAGGCGGTGGTGTAAAGTAGCCGCTGTGCGGGAGGTTAGTACTAAAAGCCTGCTGAAGATAGTACTGAGTCAACTCACAAGGCCATGCGTGAAGACACAGTGACTTCCTCTCCGTTCACCCACACAATGGTGAGGGGGTTGTAGGTCATGGAACCTCCCCATGCCAGCCCAGCCCATCCCACCTCGATGGGGGCTGTGACCTGAAGAATGGCATCGTACGGTTGGCCTGAGGTAGCCCCTTCAGGGATGGCGACACCAAAGGTGATGTCTCCTTCAGCGGTGTACGAGGCAAAACACCGACCCAGACTATCGCAGTACGTCGACTGTTCTTGGGCGGCAACTAAGATCATGTGTTAGTAGTGAGCTGGCTGGGATGGAAGGCGAATGTTCTCACCTGAGCCAACGAGGGCCGCAGAGGCGAGAGCAATGCCGACTGGACGCATTATGCTTGCGTAGTTGTCTGCGAGAATGACAAAAGAGCCAGCGCTAGAACTCCATACAAATGGCAAGCCGCGATTTGGGAGCTGGGTGTTTTAAACCCTCGAGCGTGGCCGGCGCAGACAAACCTAGGAGAAGCCCCGGTACAGTGCTTTCTGGCGCACGTCTCGGAGCGTTAAACATTGGAAGTGACATGGTATGGAACAGGCAGGTAAACATGGCCTCAGTCACGGTGCAGTATGCGAGCTGCAGTCGAATCCGCGAAATTTGACAGTCCCCGGCGGTACTTCTTGGCGCACCTGTTCAATCGGAGAAGAGCCGAAGTAAGCAGATTGGCAGGATAAGGTCGCCAGGAGACGATCAGGACAGAATCGCCGTCAAGGGCGCATGTCAATATGGAGATCCAGGCGCCACTGGGCCGCCAAGGCGGAAGAATGTGGGAAACATATTGCTTGAGATGTCGTCGCAAGTCCGAAAACGTGGTTGAGGGAGAGGACTTGCCCCTAGTGCAACGATGATGACTGCTCGGGAGAGGGCTCCGAAGATGAAAGACGCCTGCGACGGGAGGCGATCAATCGAATGAGACCGGTATCAGAGCGGAAGCAGTGCTCTCCATCCCAACATGGCCTCAGCGGAAGATCCACCACGTCCAACGAGGCCTGACTGCCCCATCAATATCAGAATTTGACGGGAATGATATTGGATTCGAGTTGGTGCAATAAGTTGTGAGAGACGAGACGAGCAGCTTCCAATCGTCATTGGGAGGCTAAATGAGGCAGGTCAGTTCCTGGATGCCATGCGAGGAGTGTGGAGCATGAGAGCGGCCGGAGGACGTGCCTTGCGCCGGACCAAGCCGCCGGATGGGGTTGGCGTGCGGTTAAAGGCCCCCAGGATGGTAGGAGATGTGATGGGTAGATTGAAGAGGGTAGCATTCGGAACGAGAATGAGCAGCTTGACGAGGGACGGCAAGGAGGATTTATGCGAGGAGCCGAGCCCTTGTCTGAAGCTTAGGCTAAGCAGGTAATGACCCAATGCCGGTGCCAATGAAGTTGAGAACCAGTATTGGAAATTATATGGTTGTCCATGGTAGAATGATTGAGTGATGGGAAGCAGTCTGGCCTCTCGTTCCATTACATCCGTCCTTTGCTATGGCGCAATACTGTGGTAAAGGGGGAACGACTCGAAGACATGTTCCGTCACCCGCGTGAGCTGCTGCCTTTAGTTAAATTCTGCCATGAGGTTAAGGCCTTAGAACATGCGCAGTTGCTTCAATGAAGAAAAAGATCTTGTTCGAGAAGCCGGCTAAAGTAAAGAGCCATGAGAGACATAGGCACATTCATTGATGTACGAGAATGGGTGTATTCGTAGGGGAATGGAGGCCACACTGCAAGGGGAGATAAGCCAGAGATCTTTCTCGATAAGCCCCGATAGGAACATCTTGTAGATAAACACTCATTTCCTTAGTCATCATATCCAGGTGGTAATGTGGTATGCTTACATAAGCCGGCTGTGAGGGCAGCGATGAAGCGGAAGAACGAGTGATCCAGCTTGGCCAACTTTTTCGACTGGTTCCAGGTTCTCAGGGAGCGGGAAACGCCCCTCATCGTCCTTTCCTTTCCCTCCCTCGCCTTCTCTTCTCTCTGTTCTTAAGATTTCCCCTCCAACTTGAGTGAATCTCTTCCAGAACATCTCACTGCTTCAAGTCACCTCGTGTGTGAGGCCGCATCCCAGTGCTCAACCCCACAAAGTCCAATGGCCCAAGTGCCCAGGACACTACCGTCATCCCCGCGCCATGATGGGTAGTCCCGACTGGCGGCCGGACCGTCTTTGTGGTTCGTACCGACTGAATCCATCGGTCCAAGATTCTCTCGGAATCAGCAACGAAAGGCGCCACGCTTACGCCCAGGGAAGACCGCGTGTATTCTTCATATGCCCCATCCTCGCGATAGTGTCGCTTCTCACCGCTGCCTGCCATGATGGATGACCAGAACGGCGTAACTTAGGCGGAAAGTAACGGACAGGTTCACGACAGGTAAACCCCGGCGCTTCGGTCTCGGCCTCGGGCCTATCTGCTGTGTGAACTACACTAAGAACTACCGTTCGTTCCGCTGGCCAGCCCGTCGGAGCTTGTCGACGTGTCCAGTGAAGGTTGCCCTAACCCCTCCCTCGGAAGAAACTAAACCCGTTCCGCCCTAAGCTCGAGAGAAAAGAGAAAGGAATCGGAAGCAAAGAGCGCGCGAAGAGTGAGACTCGAGAAGCACCGCGACCCTTTCCTCTCCCCCACCTTCCCGGCGGGGCGAATCGCTTTCCGAGACTCAGACACGCGGGGGGGACCCCGAGTGTTTCCTATCTTGGGGTCCAGAGACTATCGTTGACGTGCTCGATCTTTCCAGCCCGTCCCCCATGCCACCGCATTTGCACTTGCACTTGCACTTCCGCTTCTTTACAACTACTCTATACGTCTCTTAGAGTCCACAACCTCTAGGTTCATAACTAACAAACTTACTTTCCTCCCATTACGCACGGGACGGTGGTCCTTTTGCCTGCAAAATTGGCTTGTCTCCACCAACACACACAAAGAGAGAGAAACACCAAAAAAACAGACATCACCATGGCCGCTGCCCCGCGAACCCCCCTCTCCGCCGTCCTCCCGCCCCTGATCCTCGGCACCGCCACCTTCAACTACCAGTACGTCTCGGACCCCTCGCGCATGCCCTCCGTCGACATCGTCTCCCGCGCCCTCTCCCTCGGCATCGCCGCCTTCGACACCTCCCCCTACTACGGCCCCTCCGAGGCCATCCTCGGCGCTGCCCTCCGCACCCTCTCCGCCCCGCGCGACTCCTACTTCCTCGTCACCAAGGCCGGCCGCATCGGCCCCTCCGAGTTCGACTACTCCCCCGCCTGGATCCGCACCTCCGTCCTCCGCAGCCTCGAGCGCCTCGGCACCTCCCACCTCGACCTCGTCTACACCCACGACGCCGAGTTCGTCTCGCCAGACGACGTCGTCGCCGCCGTCCGCGAGCTGCGCCGCCTCCGCGACGAGGGCCTCGTCCGCTACGTCGGCATCTGCGGCTACCCCGTCCCCGTCCTCTGCGACCTCGCCGAAAAGATCCTCCGCGACACCGGCGAGCCCATCGACGCCGTCCAGTCCTTCTCCCACTTCTGCGTCCAGAACGACACCCTCGGCTCCGATGCCGTCCTCGCCCGCCTCCGCGATGCCGGCGTCGGCGTCGTCACGAACGCGAGCATGCTGAGCATGGGACTCCTGACCACGCGCGGCGTCGACGACGGGCCCATGGCCTCATGGCACCCTGCCCCCGGTCCGCTGCGCAGGGCGTGCAAGAGCCTCGTCGCCCTGGCCGAGGCCACCGGCGAGAAGATGGAGGACGTCGCCCTGCACTGGGCCATGGCAAACTGGGCCCGCGTCGGCGGCGCCTTCGGCAGCGAGCTGCTGCCGCCCGACTTCGCCGGCCCGGCCAAGGTCGGCGTCAGTGTCATGGGCGTCACCTCCGTCGCCGAGCTCGAGGAGACGTGGGCCGCCTACCGCGGCGTCCTGCGCCACCTCGAGGGTGTCCAGGCCGACGGTGACGAGACCGAGTACAAGGGCGTCCGGGTGAGTCGTCACGAGAAGATCCAGCGCCTCGTGGCCGAGGAGATGTGGCCTGCTCTCGGCGACTGGCGCAACTACAGCTGGGCCAGCCCCGACGAGGGCTTTGTAATCCAGCCGGCAAAGGCTTCCACAGTCGCTGATGCTACGCTTTCTGCCGTCGCAGCGGAGCCGCACTTGTAATAATGATATGACAAACTGTCCTGGGGTCTGCATCCTTTTCTCCGGCAGCGCAGGAATTCTAGGAACCAAAGGAGAGGGGAGAGAACAAGAGAAAGAGAGACGGAGAGAAAATTGATTGCACGCGGATTGCGCTTTCATAGATACATAGAATTGCTGCCGCTTGGATCTCGACAATCCTCGGCTGCGTGTCTCACGTAGGTAAAATACAACGAGCCAGCCATTCACATGGCACTTAAAGGAAACCACATCTAGTCCGCCGCCTCCCCCAAAATAAAAACACGCTGAACGCCCGAAGTGTCCTCAAATTCCCAACTCTCGAGTGTATGCAAAGTGTTCGTCGTTTCTCCCCTCTCAAGCCGTTTCCGCGCCAAGGCCGTGACCGTCAGGTAGTGACCATCTTCCGCTGGCAACGTCTTCATGTTCATTCGCTCACTGGGTGATTTGGGATGATCTCTCCACCACATTTTCGTGGCCCAGTCTCTTCGTCTCGCTGCTGTCGTCTCCCGGTGCTGGGGTGACTGGGGTGATTGTGACCTCGGGGGTCGAAGCCTCGTTGCCGGACGAGACGTCGTCTCGGCTGGCACCGTCCGTAGGTTCTTCGGGGATCGTGGGCGGCGGCTTCAGGGTGCCAGCATTGGTCTGCACCGGCTGCTCCACATGGGCGTCCTCGATTTGCTCAGCCTCCGGCTCATCCTCGGCGTCGGCCTTCTTCTTCGTTCCGGCGCTCTGCCCCTCGCCTGACGCAGTTTCATCCTCGGCCGGGTTAGCCTCGCCGTTGTCAATATCAACGCCAACCATCTCGGCCAAACTCCTGAAGTTGTACATGGGCTCCGTGTTGTCGCGGTCGCCCTCGTCGCTTCTACCACCGACGCTCAGTTCGCTTGCATGGGGGTCAGGGTACGCTTGGTTGGTGAAGCTTCCAGCGTTACTGTCGGCCAAAGACGATGCGATTGACGAGGCATTGCTCATCTGCCTGAGGTGGGAGGGGCCACGACTGGGTGCCGGAATCGGAAGGGAGGGTGTCGACGAGGCGCTCTGGAAGCTGCTCTCCGACGACTGAGTCTCAACGGGAGGGCGTTCGACAGCCTTGCCCTTGGTGTTGGGCGCCGAGGTGGGCGCCGAAGTAGGCGCCGCACTGCTCGAAGCCGCAACGGGAGACGACTCGGCGCTGCCTCCGGCAGACGTCGACTGGGCTCCCTGGACTGTCGCCTCTACTCGGAGGTTGCTGGTGGTGCTATTGCCCCGACGACGCCCGAGCCCAAGCGACAAGCTGCTCCCGCTGGCCGAGCTCTGCCCGGTCCCGTAGACACTATGGCGCTCCTGCTTTTTGAGGGCCTTGCGCTCTTCCTTCTCCCTCTTCTTGGCTTCTTTCCGTTCCGCCTTTTCTTGCTTGCGCTTCCGTTCCTCCTCAGCTGCCAGAGATAGGCGAACGGCTTCCATGATCATCATATCTTCCAATTCGTCCATTCTGCTGCGCCTAGTGGTGAGGGGACCGCGACCGGAAGAGCTCCGCGGTCCCGGCTCGGGCCCGGTCTGGCTGGCCTCGGCTTCGGCGGTCCGGTTCGGGCTCACCTCGATCTGGGTGGTGGACGTGGATGGCCCGGACGGGGTATGACTTCCCGTGTTGCGTCGGCTGAAGCGTCCCGGTCTTGTGAAGGCGAAGCCCCGCTGCTGCTCGTTGTTGCCCATCAGGAAGGCGGCCGTGTGCAGAGCGGTGGCAGCCGCAGCCCGGCGGGCTTGGTGGGCGCGCTGTGCATTCAACTTGGTCAACCAGTCGGGACGTACGCGATCGGTGGTGATGACGTTGGGGGCGTTGGCAGACAAGCTTTGGGCCCTGCGCCTACCCGATGTCGGAGAGGTAGGAGACAGCGTGGAGTTGAGAGAACTTTGGGACGACATGGCGGTTCCCTGCGACGGGTACGTGGAGATGGCATGGGACAGACCACGGCGGAACGGGGGAGCGTCGTAGGTGACGCCGAATTCTGTTTGCTGGCAGTAAGGGCACGTCGCGGGCTCGGAAATGAGCATCTCGGGCGACTCCTCCGTGTTTGGCTGCTCGTTGGGTTCGCCATGATGCTCGGGGTAGTGAGGGTCGGCGCGCTTGATCTGGACGAAGCATTCGCTGCAGATGGGTTGGTCGCAACAACGGGTGCGATTGAGGTAAGGTGGGTATGTGAGGAAGCAGATGGGGCACTCGGTGGCATCCTTGTACAGGAAAACCTCAAGCGGTTGCCCGTTGACGTAAGGGTCGTGGGGCAGCTTGATTTCGCGGGGTGCGACGTCGGCGGTAGAGGTGTTGCGCGAGCTTCCACTAAGAGCAGCGGCGATAGCCTTGGCCCGGGGCTTGAAGGGCGAGCTGCTGCGCTGCTGCTGCTGAGCAGCGTTGGGCGAGGATATTCCGGAGCCAGGACCGGATCCACTGCGGTCTGAGCCGACGGACAGCGACCGAGGACCCATCGGGACGGTCAGGTTCGCAAGGTTCTGGGAGGATTCGGTTGGCGAAGCAGGAGTGCTCGCTTGGGGGATGAACTCGGGCGGGGGTTGCTCGTCGGCGGCGGGGATGGGAAGGCCACGTCCGGCACAAATGAGCTGGTATTCGGTCCAGTTATCCGAGTAGTCGTTGAGACCCCTCCAGAAGGGCGCGAGACGTCGGTCAATCTGTGAGGCCGTGGATGTCAGTACAGGCATTAACGGTAGTGGGCGAGCTAAGGAAAGCTCCTCGTACCTGCAGTTGACGGACGACGGATTTGCTGAAATCCTCGGTTCCGGTGTAGGTGCCAAGGGTGACGAGGTAGCCGCCGTCGACGTGTTCCTCCTTCATACTGCGCTCACGCTCCTTTTCCCGGGCAACACGTTCCCTCTCGAGGCGGCGGGCCTCTCGCTCCTGCCTCGTCTCTCTTCGCTCGTACGGGGCATCCTCTCTGCTTCCAACACTGGAAGATCCGGCAGCTCCGAGTCCCAGCAGACTAAGCTCGGCTCTGCCGAAACGGCTTTGCCTCCTCGAGCTGGGCCGGTCGGGCTGGGGGTCGCGGGATGACGAGGCGTTTAAATAGGCAGACTGGGTCTGGCGATAGTCGGTGGCCGGATCGGCACGGGACTCTTTGGTGTTTGAATTTCCCATGATGTCTGCTGTTGATATGTAGCTTGAAAGATGCTCGCAGTGCTGTCAGATTTGGGCGTGGGAGTGGCAGGTTGGGTCGAAATGATAGGCAGGACCCAGCTCGCAGCTTGCAGCAACGACCGACAGACCAAAGTTGATGCGATAACAACGGGACAAGCCGCAAGCTTACTTGCGGGCAGAAATGACGATCGGCTCGGTCGGGTGGATGGATGCGTCGGATATCCTCGATTCGAGAAGCAGATCGGTGTCGTCGTCGTGGATGTGCTGGGGGATTACCGCCGCAGTCTTGTTCGGAAGGGGGAAAGTCGATGGAGTCGAGTCAACAATGCATCCTTCAGACGACGTTGAAAGAGGCTGCAAGCATTGTCGAAGTGGTGCGAATGACTGGCAAAGTGTCTTTCTAGTCGAATGCTGCCGGCGGGCAGGACAGGATGCGACGATTCGCTACGATGCGGCGATGTGGTGACGACGGTGTCGCGAGCGATGGTGGCTGTAAGAATGTTTGTTGATGGAGATGATGAATGATGCCAAGTTGGGTAGAGCGATTGACGGCCTGGGGGGTGTTGTAGTGTAATGGTAAGCGGACGTTGTGTTTGGGTAGCGGGCGGTGTTTTGGGCTTGGGAGGGGGGGATGGTGGACTGTGACTGAACCGCACTGTGGCTGGACTGGTCCTGGCCCGCCGCTGGGGGTCGGTCGGGGGTGTCGGGTCGGGGAAGCTTGTGACGACTGGCTGGGTAGAAGTGGTAGGGCAGGTACCTACGCCCGCAGTCGGTAGGTACCTACCTAAACAGGTGTTTTGCACCTACCTTTGGGTGAAGGGAAGTACGGACAGTACCTGAGGTGGTAGGTAGGTTACCTACTGGTACCTAGATATCTTGGAGGAACTTGCGTGTTGCGCGTGGCTTGGTGTGCTGGGCAGACCAAACTTTGACAGCTTTCCCTTCTGTTTCCCACCTTGAGTTTGCAGAACAATATACGTATATTGACGAGATACCCAGGATGAGGGACGGAGAGTCCGGCTGACCAGGCAGGCAGTAGGTGGGAGGGATAAGAGGGCGGCGCAGGGTCGTGAGGTCAGGTATCCGCAAAGGGGGGAAGGTCAGGACTGATCAGGGATAGTGATTGCGAGACTTTGGGGAGACGGGCGCGGAAGGCCGGGGACGGGGACACTGGAGCGACTTTCGGCGCAGTGGATTTGGGTGTGTGGTGTGGTAGTGGTGGTAGTGGTGGTGGTGAGCTTGGAGAAAGAAGAAACCCGTTGCACTGTGCCCGTCTGCATCAACAAAAGATGGGATTGAATTGTTGCTGCCGCCAAGTGGATGTGACGTCTACAACCGATGCGGGAAGACGGCCCAAAAAAAAACAAAAATAAAATAATTGTGGAAGGGCGATCAACGTCAAGAAGCAAGAATCAAGGCAGGAAGGGTCCAAGTCCAGGAGGTTGCGACGCACAGCAGCACCGACAACTGGGCGTGGAGCATGGCGATGAGGTAAGGCAGGAGCAAGAGTGGTCGTGGTGGGGTGCAGCGTCGACCCGCGGACTCCAAGCACCGGTGCCTGAGGGACACAGAGCCTAGAGGTATCCCACCTCTGGCCTTCTGGACGGCCATGTACCTTTCAGCCACCGTCTGCGCGCGCTAGAACGGCCCAGGTACTTGGACCCAGAAAGAGGTACTTTTGCGACGGGTGGGGAGGACGAGGAAGGAAGGACCTCAGACGGCGGCCCAGTCTGGACCGAAATCGCTGGAAGGACCGGGCCGGCTTGGGAGCTGGCAGCTGGGCAAGAGCCTTCTTCCTGCCTTCCACGGAATACATCAGGCCATAACAGCTAAGCACTATTAAAAGAGTATCTGCCTAGGAACTTAGCCGGCGCACTAGGAGAAAAGCTTGACATGAGGCAACTGAGACCCTCGCAGATTCTGGCTGTCAAAGTGATGCAGCACTGACGAGACAGTTGAAGCAAAGGCTGTACTTGGGTACCTGAGGCAATACTTTGCAATATTCGAGGTACAAAGGTACAGAGACGTGGACTTGGAGGCTGGCGTGCGTGGACGTGGACGCGAAGTGGAGCGTGCAGCACAGGTGGATCGCCTTGGCGGGACCCCTCCTTCCCTGCCCCGGTGCAAGATGCTGATGCTGATGCTCCAGCCTCCTCCAGCTTGCCGTGTGCGGAGGTATCATTCCATGCATTTCCCCGCGCAGGGGTACAAGATGCCTCACCACGAATAGGTACTTGGCCTATTTGTTGGTATACGACTCGAGCTCTTTCTTCGAACCTTATGAGCTGGACGCTGTTGTTGTTGTTGTTGTTGATGATGTTGATGATGTTGATGATGGATTCCACTGGCTGGTCGAGGCCAACCTGCCAAGCAAGTCGCCGGACTTATGTAAGCCCGCCTGCTTTATCACGATTCACCATTACCATATGGTATTGTCTATGAGTATCGACTTTGCTGAGAGGACCGAGCTTCAAAGCTTCAGCTGCTTTCGGCCTGCCCGCAACCAGCCGCTGTTGTCGAGAAGACGTGGAATTGGACTCCCTAAGTGTCCGTCGTCTTGACTCTTTAGACTCTACCGAATCCTATTATCCCGCATCTCATGGCTCGTACTCCTCCTGTCTCATATCGCCCTTGCCGCCCGATGCCCCTTTCCCTTTCCCAATCCCGCCGCCGCTACAGTCAGAGCTCGCGGGCTTCATCCATGCATCGCCGCCCGACACCTTTCATGCGTCCCACACACGACCGACCGTCCTTGCGTCCGTCTGTCTGAGCCGAGCTATGATGCTTCGACGGCTTGAGCGTCGTCTGGCTAGGTGCAGATACACGCAGATACACGTCCATACCTGCCGTGGTGTAGGTATCTCTGTACTAATACTCTGTAACTACTGCGGCCAAGGTTCCAGGATCATTTCCGCCTCCTTTTGATCTGTGCCCGTCCACGTGTCAACCGCTGATGGCCAAGCTTTGTGCTTGGCGGCCTCAACCTCTGAAGTGGGCTACCTGCCCAAGTACCTCTCTTGGGCAGTGTCGCTATGTACCTACTTCTCCGTCGCCTTCACCTTCACCCCAACATGGCCTCGCCCGGCCAGGCCAGTCAAGTCAAGACAAGACCAGACAAGACCAGACCAGACCAGCAGACCAGACCACCTCATCTCTCATCTCACCCAACTGACTGCAGGGCGCACCTCGGTCTCGAGCCAAGCTCTGCCCTGTCGGTCAACAGAACAGACCTGCTGTTGATGTATCGGTAGGTGTTGTTGCATACTGCCCAGGCGAATCAGATAGACACGACCTGCATTGCCTTTTAGTTGTCTAGATGAGGCGTCTTGCAGCATTATAAGCATGTTCTATATACTGGGATACTCGACTTTGCACAACCGTCTAACATCAACCACTTACCAACGCCCGCCGTCTCAAAATGCAGAATGCATCATGTCTACCTACTATTAGCCGCCCGTCAACTTCCCTATCTCTACCACCGCAATCCGTGGCCAGTCGTCGCGTGACAGTTTGAGACACTCATCCCACCATGCCCGCGGCGGTGAACGTCAAAACGCCATCTGCACTCCACGTTTGCCCATCCCCCCTTCCCGCAATTGCTTCACCGTATCACCCATCTTCCCTTGCTTCAGTTTCGGCACTTCTCGCCTTTCGACGGCCCATCATGTCCATCACCATGCATCACCTCCCCCCTGCTCGCTTGTCGACCGATCTCCGACGGGCCTCAGCCGGCTTTAGTCCCGTCCTGGTCCCATGTGACGGCGATCGGCTCGTGGTTACCCGAAAACTTTTGGCCCCCGAACCACAGCTCGAACCGGAGGTCGGCCGGCGCCACGATGACCCGGATGTCAAAGTTCATGATATAGTATGTGTGTCCTCTGGAGAAGCAGGTTCCTCGTTTGTTCTTCATCACGAGCTGGTGCTGCTGTACCCCGGTGAGGTTGCTCTTGACGTCGCACAGCTTCACCGCCCCGGCTACGTCCTCAAACGTTAGTCCCGTCATCTTCTCGAGTGCCTGCTGGCTCTAGGCCCTAGAAGCCAGCCACTCACCGTGCTTCAGACTCCTCGGCAGGAATGATGGCTCGTTGTGCGACACGACGATGTTCGCATCCCACGATCTGGTGGTGTCCCCCTCACCGAGAGAGATGGCAAGAGAGTGCACCAACGGCGCGTTCGGGTTGACGGAGTCACCCTGCGTGTCGATCGTTAGCTTCTATTCTCATGCTTCCTGAAGCCAACACCGCCAACGCACCTTTCGAATCAACCACCTGATCTGATTCATGGCCCATTTCTTCGCAGGGTCAAACTGATCGGCCTGTATCTCCTCGTTGAAGTGCTGCTGTGGCGAGTACACTTCCCTGATCACCACGCCGTAGCTAGCCCGAGCCTTGCGGCACGAGAGCACCGAGATGCTCCCAGTCTCCATCCGTTGCTTGTGGTCCAGCAGCATCCCGCGCACCACCACGAGCTGCGGTTCCTGGCAGGGCAGAACCGAGACGTTTCTGGCGTTCTGGTGCGACAGGGTCCGAATCCGCTGCTGCAGGCTTTCCCGGACGTATGCAGATGCTCCGAGGCCGCCGGAAAGAACCATGTATTCCTAAAGACATCAGTCCTGATCCTCGCCTCGAACGTCGACGTTCCACGACTTACGATTTGCTGTGGTTGCTGTCGTTCAACGAGCTTGTTCAGCTGGTCCTCGATGCACCGCATGATGCCGTCGATCTGGGCGTCAAAGAGCGACGCAATTTCCTGCCTGCTAGCCGTCAGCATTGATCTCTCCTATAGAAACACCCGTCTTACATGGAAAACTCCATGTGCCCGTCCACGATCCTCAGCCCGGCGTGGTTCATATCGTGGGGGACTCCGTCGAGCTGCATCCTGAACTCTGGCCGCATCCACGCCCTCTCGCCAAACTTGTGCTTCGCCGTCTTGAAGTGGTGGCTCGTCGACAACCGGAAGGCAAACGACGGCGGGAGCATCTGCTGGGCCTCCGGGTACGCATCGAGGCGTCTCTGGACCAGCTGGATGAAGGCCCCGTCGATAAGGGATGCGCCGATGCCCACGCCGACGACCTGCGAGATCTGCGACATCTGCGGGTACGCGTTGTCGGTCGAGGTGACTTGCATCACAGCCAGGTCCGTCGTGCCGCCGCCGGCATCGACTATCAAGAACAGACTGCCCATCTGAAAGTTGATGGGGCTCGTCTTGAGAGTCGCGACGGCCGCTGCCTCTGCCTCCGTCAGATCCACCTCCGCCGAGTGTCGGGGTCCTTCCCTGCCGTACCCGGCGTTGTGGATGATCCTCTTGAAGGTGTTGATGGTCTCCATCTTCGTCCACGTCGTCGGCACGCTGAACAGGAAGGTCACGGCCATGTCCGTCCAACCCCCCGAGTGGCGGCGGCCGACCTGCGTCTCGATCGACTCCTTGATGTGCTCGTAGACCTTTCTCAGGTAGTCGACAACCAGCCCTTCGGCTTCTGCGACGCTCCTCGCCGTTGGGAGTCCCCGTCTTTGCCACGACTCCAATGTATCTTTCTCGACGAACATCTTGAAGTACTGGTATCGCGCCTTCTGGTGCTCCTCCGGCTCAGCGCACATGAAGCCCCATTTCGACAGGCTCCCGTCCGCGTTGTAGGTGAGTACCGTCGGCACCTTGCGCTCGCACTGATCGCCGCTCCCAGGCCAGTCGTTGATGACCTGGATTGGTGTCCTGGGCGTCATCCATGCCACACCTGGTCTCGTTAGCTGCTACTCATCAGACATTGAAGGGCAAGCTCTTTCTTTCTTACCAGTGAAGGTGGTGCCCAGGTCCACCGAGACGAGAATGTCAGGCGTCTGATTCATCTTCTGAGTTTTTTTCCACGTCGCTGAAGCAAGGAAGACAAACACCAGCTGTGGTCTGGGTTTGCGAGCGGGACTCTCGGGTTCAAGATCGATCTTTTCCCCCCTCGGAAGCAAGTGCCGGAATAGAAGGTTAGCTCACCATGCTTCGATCGGAGTATCATCCGCAGCAACTGGTCTCACATCACAGCCTTATGTCTGTTTTGTGAGAGGGGCCGGTTGCATTCTTTCCGGCGCGAACTGTTCCACCAAGGAATGCCGTTTGCCTCTCATCGAGACTAAAAGGCCAGCTGAGGCTCAGCTGCCCACTACCAGGCCCCTGGTCCAGGCATGTCTTCATTCAGCCTTGCCCGGGCTGGGCTTTCCGATGCTTCTGGTTTCCAGTCGGGAGCTCACGATGGAGAGTTGCAGAGCATGCATCCGTCTCTTAGCGAGGCTATCGGCTTTCAGCGTGGCGCTGGAGGCGTTGCGACGGCATGAATGCATCGAGCCAGCCGCATCTCCCTGCGCCGCCTTCTCAAGCCACGATGCTCTGGCTCTTTGTGTGATTTCTGGTCGGTTTCGCCCAATCGTCCATGACTAGGTACGAAGCCACTCTCATCTCAACGTCTCAAGCCCTCCTGGCCCGGTTGCCAGGCTACCTAAGTAATCTTGAGGCTGTAGATTGCGGCTCATTGCACACCTCTTAATCTATCGATCGTTTGGACAAATATTGAGCTGTCAGTCTCCTGCGATGAAGCAAGTGCTTGCTTATGCGACAGCTCCCTGCCACTCACATTGACACTCCGGCTCGCGACGTTTCCCATCTCACCTGCTCCTCGACTGGGCACATACGTTCCTCAATTTCTTTGATCCTTTTATCATTCACGATCTTCCTCGAAAATCGATTCGAATCTCAAAATGCCAGGACCCTGGATCAAACTCGAGGCTAGAAAAAACGAAACTGATGGATCACAAGGTCCTATTAACTCTGGTGGAGATAATCCATCAGGCACGACAGTTCCCGTAGCGGCACCATCTACGTCTGGGACTGACACTGCCGAGTCATCACCTCCATCATCTGGGGGATCATCTGGGGGATCATCAGGCGCAATCGCTGGCGCTGCTGTTGGCTGTCTTATTGCCGGTCTTCTCCTCGGCGCCATCGCGGCTTTCCTCATACTGCGCAACAGACACCGCAAGAGAAACATCCATACGCCTACGGAGCTGACACACATCACTGATATCCCAGGGTCCAAATCGTTGGGCCCTCCGCCCTCGTTCAGCCATGACAACGACATTCAGTTGAACCAGTTCCTCCTCGATGCGACCCCAGACAAGGAGATTGCAGGCGAGCTTCAATCTCTAGGCGAACTTGTTCAGCAACACGTCGAGAGCCACTACCACATGCGCCCGGTACAAGCCAGTCCCCAGGCTCTCGCTCCAGTTCTCCAGAGCCTAGGGCTGGCAAATCTCTCAGGTCTGGCACCTGAAGCCATTGCTGCGCTTTGTATCGACCCCAAGACCCGAAAGATTGGACTTCGGCATGTGATCTCCCTCATGGTTTTCGGCAGTACCGATTTCAACTCTCCAAGCCGCTTCTCAATGCTCCCAGCATCGGTGGCTTCGTTCACGCAGTCAATGCCACCCGTCGAACCCCGCAGCGGCGATTCTCATGGTAAGTTCTTTCCTGTTTCAACACTACATACAGACTCCCAGCCAATATATTGCAGCTACCTCACTTGCGCTGTCCAAATGGCGGAGTTTGACGGCCTTCCTCCTCCACCCGAGCCGCAGTCAACGACTTCCCCTTTCTCCACTCGAAGCAGAGGTTGCACCTCAGGCTCAGAGCCTCGCCGCGGCTCTCAACACATATCTACACCACTTCGTGCCGGCGGATCAAGGGAGGCAGCACCAGCAACTGGACCATCTGCAGGCGGTGATACTGGAATGCACAAAGCTCGGCTACGAGATACTGTCTCAGCCCAGCGACTGGCGTTTTGTGTACAGCGCAGGCGATGCAGGAGCCGCGGGTGGGCTGGTGGTCGTGGTGTGTCCCGGCCTGGACAAGCTGACCAGCAAGGATGGGAAGGTCTACAAGCCCCCTCACCGCATGGCAGCACCTTCTGTGGCGCAACTCGCCCATTCAAACCGATGAGATTTATGTTCTCGGATTGAATCTTGCATGGTCTTGAGCCTGGGTGGTGGTGTTTGCCCAGCAGTTTGCTCGCTGTTTTGTTCTTTATTGTCTCTTCTATCTCTTATTCTCAACTATTATTGACCAATAGTTTGCAAGCTCGACCTGAAACCCAAAACAGCATATTTTACAATTAACGTGTGCTATGTCATTTTGAGAACCACGTGAGGTATTCAACAACGCCCCTTCGACTCGAAACAGGCTCTGAATGAGCAGCTGCGTAGTTCAATGTCGTGACTCAAGCTTAGGCAAACAGTCGCGCGAACCCAGCCACCAGGATCACACCAAGTGTCTTGATAAGATGAGGCTGTCAGTTCACATACGTTTTATTTTCAAAGTTGACATAATCATTGTTGACGCAAATTTGGATGTGCTCTACATATGGGGCAATGATCTCCCACGTGGAATTCGCAACAGAGATGGACATAAGGCGGCTAATAATTAGCATCAACCGTGAATCATAACACTGAGACTTTGAGGAAGTCGGATCCAATTCGCTCATTCCGCGCCACATTCCAGACTAGGATTCGATGGACAGGCAGCCGGTGGTTGACCGTCGAAGTGGCTGCTCCCTCGCCTTGCCGGGCTGCCGGCCTTTTGCCGTCACTGCAAAGCCCATGTCTAGCCTCGTAGACTCAAAAATGTGTCACTGAACTTTTGTTTGAGATGTAAGAATCATTCGTTTCTTCGAATTTGGACCCAAAAAGTTCTCAGAAACCTGCCGTTTTCGCTCTCTTCGAGGGAGCCTTTTTCAAAGTAGCGAAGTCCTGCTATAGGTAGCTGAAGCCCCTTGTCTCAAGCTCACTGGCCAATTACCTACCATTCAACGTTTTGGTCAGGTCGTTTCTGCAATAGCGCATGTTAATGGCTGCTTATTATTAATAGAACTCGCTACGAGATCCTAAAATCAAGACAACAGTGGACAAAGGCACCGCTGTCTGGTAACGGCGTCTGCGAGGCAACGAGGCAACGTATCGATTAATTGACAGAGGGCTAGCTTTGAACAGATCTCTATGATGGCCAGGTTACCGGGCCTCCAAGCCATTCAAAGAGGAGTGTAAAAGGCGGCAGCCGCTTGCGGAGTAGTGAGACCAGCTGGACCTGTGGCTTTCTAGGCAAGGTTCCCACGCTTCTTGGCTGCCATCTTCCTTTTTTACACTTTGGACGGCCTTCCAAGCGACGTTATTTGGCTGCTAGCGGTCTTGCGGCTAAGGTATGATCTGACGTCCGATTTTGAGTGCGAAATCCTCTGCCCCTCCACTCCCTACTTCGAGGCTGGTCACCATCGGCAGGCTTCCTATTCAGGGACATTCTGGGAACCACGGAGAATTGACCACAAACTACTACACCTGATCTCCTGATCCTGCCCTATCGACAATCCAGCCTTCTTTTCATACTATTCGGCGATTGAATCTTCGTGTTCTGCCTCTCGTCTCTGCTCCTGGGCTCCAGCCTCGCTTCGCCAACGATGGAGCCCATTTCCTCCTCCCTCTCTGTTTTCCACGCGACCTACAGGGTCATCCTCTTCAGTATAGACATCGAACAAGTCCCCTCTCAAATCCGCCGAAGCCTCGATCTCGTTCAAACATGCCACAGGGATCTACAACATCTCATCGAAATCCGGAACGAATGCCTATCGCTTCTCCAAAAGACACCCATCGTCTTGAACCGCGTCAATGAAATCATCGCCGCAGCCACGCAGGGCTTGGTGGAAGTCTGCCAAATCGTCGAAAAGTGTCGTCCAGGTGCCCACAATGGCAGTATTCCTTTCAAAAACAGGGTATCTTGGGTGATGTTCGATTCCAAAGAATTCAAGGCGCACGAACCCGTGATCAGTCGCCATCACTCCTCAGTTTTGTCTGAACTGAATTTTTTAAGGCAGTCGGCGCTACTCGCTGCTCACACAGGCGAGAAGAAGCCAGTGACTCCTGGTATCATCAGGAAAAGCACGGAAATATTCGACAATGTTGCACTTCTTGGTGGCCTTATGAGCGGAATGGTCGTGTCAGGTAACACATATCCCCCCCTACTTTTCCGCAGACGCTGAATGTCTTTTCTCAAGGCGAAACACCATGTAATCCCCCGTCTGCTCCAGCGGCCGATCCGGTATCACACACGTATAACTCTCATCCCCCGAAGAACGACAACATAAACGCATGCCCTCCCCCACCTCCCCCCTACGCACGGTATTCGAGATCACCCCCCGCTAGCGACAGCAAGATTACAGATAGCACATACGTCGAATCCTCTCGTTATAGGGAGGCTCCTCGAGACCCAAGTTATCGACATCCTGTCCCTCCTAGTCAGCCAATTCCACAACCAGACTTCGAGCCGAGGAATTTTGGGACTCTGCCAGACCGAGAACGGCTCCCGTATGTGGAGCAATATCAACCTCACGATCCGACAGTCGCCACTGCCCCTTCACCACACCCATCCAACAGCACTACTGCAACAGGTTCATTCGACCCTTCCCTATCACGTTCGCACAGTTCTTCGACGCAGTCTACCATGTGGCCGAGAAATCCTAGAAACGGAATATATCCACCCACGTTTCCGGAAAGCTACAGTAACGCCGGTGTATCAACCGAAGGGATCTCCAGGGAGCAAGATCCATATTCGCCCAGATCTGGATATTGCGGCTCGACAAGAGAACAGCCACGAAACTTCCATGATCCTTATGGCCATGGCGCGATCCACCTTCGGCATGCCGCATCTCATGCGGGCCTTTCTAACTCGTCTTCCAATCCCAACCACCAGTTTCTATCGCGCTCTTCGACTGTAACATCTCACGGATGGCACTCGCCAAACTCCATTCACGCGTGGCAAAATTCGAACCACTCAACCACTACCCTACGGAGTGACGCCTCGACGTGGGTAAGCCAGTCACCAACACCTGCCAGTTTTGATACGGTGTCAATGTTATCGCTCGCCACAGCCTGCGAACCCGTGTCGCCAATTGATAGAAACTTCGAAAGAAGCACACTCGCAACTCGACATTCTATTAGCACCTTTGCGACCCCTTCGCCTGTCAATCCGGTACCTTACCCCACCGAGCCCTTTGACTCGTCGAGAGGCGAGGACAACTTGAGTGCCCCCAGATCACTCGCTTCGAGATCACATAGCCAAGCAGCAAATCCTGCCCTCCTTTTCGGGTCTGCGTTCTGGGGCGCCAGTGCCAGTCATGATTATGACACTATGGCACAACCGGCGATGCAGACGACACGTTCATACGGAGACCTCAACCGAGGTGCGGTGTATGAAGTTGACTCCATACCAGTATACAGAGATGGCCAGCGCACAGGACAGGCAGGTTCATACGTGGAATTTTCACGTCAAAACAACAAAAACGCGGCCTCCATTAACTCGTATGAGGTATCATACCCATACTCGCCGGCTGACAGAGTCGAACTTCCATAGCTTTAGAGGGAACCTAGCGGCTGCAGAAGAATGTCAAATTTCCAAAGACGTGTAGTATCTTCAGTGACTAATACCAGAGACTCGGCTAATACAAGTTATCAAAAGTAAATTTAGTGAAATAAGGCACCTGAGCAACCCGTTAATGTGAGATGGGCGTTGCGCTAGGGCACTGCATAACTGTATCTGTCTAAGATGGATGATCAAGAGAGGAAAATGAAAAAGGGCAACCATTCTCAAGACTTGGTTGATACCGGGGGGCCGATGTGGTGAGTTGACCTCGACCAGATACGTGCCTTTCTCCTAGCCCTCGACGTTGCGCCATCGCCCTCTTAGCCCGCGACCTGAACAGTGACGCGAATGAGGCTTATCAAGGCCAGCGGGGGTTCGAAGAGAGGTCTGTGTTGGTGATGTGCCAGTGCGACGCCTCATCGTTGAGTTGGGAGTTCATGCCGTCGCACCACATCGGGCCCCAGGCTCGCGCCCTCCAGGTGCCACCAAAATTCTTTGCAAACTTGTCGTTGGTACCAATGGCCAGGTGCGCGATATCATCTCCGCCAATCATGTTGTACCCGTTGAGCCTGCGCGTCATGGAGGAGGATCCCCGGAAGGCGGCGTTGGCGCCGCTGTTAGAGCCCGCGACGAACAGGTCCTCCAGTCGTACCGATTTACCTTGTCGCCGGAGGCGATCATGAACCTGCCGTGGCGGTTCTGTTTGCCCCAGGTCGCCATGTGCAGAATTCCTCCGGTGTACGGGGCGCTCGGCCCGGTGTCGCCGCGGAACTGATAGTCGTGGCACACACGGCCGAGGGGCATGCCGGCCTGGTACGGGGCGTAATACCGCAATTTCTGCTGCCGCTTCTCGATGGTCGAGCTGTCTTTTTTCTCGTCCTCCGTAGCGTCAACAGAGTCGGTTGGGAACTCAATGGGCTCTGTTGTGAACGAGTTGTCCACCCAGAACGTGTAGTCATCGCCGTCCGAGCGCTTCATCACGGAGTGCTTCCACACTGTAGGTCTTGTTAGATGTTGCCAGGTGTGTGTGTGTACTGAACAGATGAATCTGAAGTGGGGGTTGGACTTAATTTGCGAGACGTTAACGCCGTGCAACTCAGCGAGCTCCATGTCTCGGGGCGTCAGGACGCTGTCGCGCTTGAAGAGTACCATCTCCCCAAGGCCGCGCTCGAACAGCTCAACGTCCTCTCGCTTGACCAAGCCGCTGGAAGTTGGGACGGCAGTCACAACCGAGGCAGCCACCAGAACGACCGAGATGAGTTTGACAATAGTCATGGTTGTTTCGTCGGCCCGAGGAATAAAGGTAGATAAGTGGTGAAGAAAACCCGTGTAGACCAAGCAGCCCGGATTGATGAGGAGTTTCTGCCCTCTCTCTTTTATAGCTGCTGTTCTCTCAAGGTACCTGCCACGGGCTGGTGACCGCCCCGAGACCGTTTCCCAGCATGGCATCACGACCTTGGCCATGCGAGCAGTGTAATTTCACGCTCCAGACTGCTAAGATTAGTAAAAACGAGAGTTATAACTGGAGAATGATGATATCGCGATGCTGTGCCGCAGACCCGCGCCACCTGAAGGATTGCTCGCCGCCCGGCCACAGTGAGTGGAGTGGCCTCGAGAGAGGCGCACTTAGGCGCCCACCACTTGGGGGCGGGTCTGGAGCTCGCTTCAGCGTCGGCAAGATGAAGTATCCAAGGATGCACCTCTCTTGAGTACCATTCAGCCCTGTAACTCACCCCAACCGCCAGGGGCCATATTCCTACAAAGCGCAAGGGGGCAGCTGGGCTGTCTCTTCTTCTGTAGGTACAAGAAGCACCGAGTCTCCCTCGAACTGTCTCGCAGCAACGTACTCGCAAATGTTCTTTACCAACTTTGGCCAGTCTCTAGGTAATAGAGCCATGCAACGACACAGCATGAAATCGTACTTCCTGTCACTCAGGCATTCGCTCATGCATATTTGAGGGGTATCATCCGAATGTTATACCATGAGAGTTGGATAGGATTCAAGTCATCACAAAGAGCTTGTTAGAACGGTTAGAACTTGACCTTCACGGCCTTTTTAGATTAGACAACCTCACTGGGCGTCTGGGAAAGTGTCATCGATCTCTACAGACCTGTCGATTTTTTCAGACGTGAATATCCGATGAGATTATGCGCCCAAACTCACAGATTCCAGGTCCGGTTCCGCTGTCAAGGATTTTGTGCAGCTTGCCTCTCTAATCAGGGGCCAAGTAAAGCCTATTCCCGATCCTCTTGACCATCAGCGCATGCGGCATATCAAGACGCCGACGAGGCAGTGTAACGTGAGCTGCGGTGTCAAGTCTGGAGACGAGAGAACGGGACTATTCGATCTTCTGGCAGGGATTTCAAATAGCTGATCGTCAATAGATGATCCATCATCAGGTGCCTAAGTGCTGTCTGGTCAGTTGTCTAGCTTGCCAGAGCGAACAAAGACTACCCGATTTCCAATCATCGCATGACCTCCAGCGGCGCCGAATCCCTGATCGTGCTGGCCATGCCGGGTATCTGCAACCGTAACGCGTTGGTGTAAGGGCTGCAATATGCCGCGCAGCACTGCAGCACACTCGTCTAATCAGGAGCGTATCCAAATTAAAACCGCTTTGGTACCGATAGACAGTGGCTGCTTCTGATTCTCGAAGATCAAGTCTCCTTTCTTTCCATAGAATCGTCCGGAACCCAATCCACAAAAGGTGGTATGCAGTATTGGAAGACAGAACACAACCCCAATAGAGCAAGCAGCAAGTTCTGGTAGCAGCAAATAGGTTCTTGCACTTTTTAATTTTATCTCACTGTCTCAATTTGAAATTCTAAACAAATGCTGTTTTTCTGCTGGTGTGCGCATGCCACAAGTACATATATTCACCATCAACTGTCTGGGGAGCGATCTTCCTGGATCCCGATTCTATGATACAGGTATAACATGATTGTTGAGAATTGAGGTGTGGAGGAAAGAACCACAATACCTATCTGATCACTTAATCATACCTAAGCTAGCGGCAACAACGCCCGACGAATGTCTGCTTCCGAGACTTCAACCCCAAGTAGCCATCCGAAGCCCTTCATCGTGTCCATAAGAAACTTTTGGCTCAGGTTAAACGCGGGGAGTAGGTCCGCAAACCCATGAGGAACGCCAGGGTAGACGTCGATCTTGGTCGACATTCCATTGTCCTTCAGGATCTTCTCATAAATGAGACCATCGTCTCGCAGGGGGTCCTGTCCACAAACTTGAAAGTAGGCCGGGGGAAGCCCCTTGTGCGCGTTCTTATCGTTAAGTGGGGAGAAGTCGGTGGATTGGAGATCGGGCTTGTAAGCCTGCAGGATGGATTCGACAGTACTTGTCCTGATGATCGAGGACTCGGTGTTCTGCTCTCGGGACAAGAACAGGCCCGCAAACTTCTCCGGCACGATCTCACTCTCCATGATCCACGGGACGTAGAGCCAGATACCTGCCAGGATAGGTAGTTTCTTTGCAGAGACCCATTTCTGGGCGGTTACTGCAGTCAGGTTGGCACCCGCAGAAACTCCGCCGAGAATGAACCTGGTCTTGTTGAAATCGCCAAGATCTGCCTTTTTAGAGTCGGAAGAGAAGATCCACTCCAGCGTATCCCAGATATCGTTGGGGGGCGTTGGAAACACGAAATCGGGCGTGAAACGGTGCGTGATGCTGATGACAGTTGTCCCGAACAAATTGGCCACTCCCCGAGCATAGTGCCCGACGTGAGTTGGGTGTCCGATGGTGAACCCTCCGCCATGAATGAGAACAACTGTTGGCATGTTCTTGTTGAGGGTTGCGGGCTTGAAGACCTTTGCGGGATTCTCGAAACCGTCTCTCATGGGGATCTTGAAGTCGATTTCGCGGTCGGAATCTGTTGTCCCCGGTAGCGGTTGACGGGCTGCCTCGGCATGTGTGACCATTGACAGGTGAATCGAATTAAGCAACGCTTCTACATCTTGTCCGCCTTGCTTGAGAAGCTATAGTATTGAAGCCGGTTAGAATATCAGTGAAAGATTGCCAGCTTGGGCTCTCGCGAACCTCTGCGAATTGCGGGCTGATTAAAGTGAGGTTAGCCGAATATTTTGACGTTTTTCCACGTCTGACTTACTCAATTTCGCCCAACTTCAGAACTTCCTCTTTCGTGGTATGCTGCGCCATGGCGATTCGATTCTTGATGGGTTGTCACTGGTGAAAGGGAAAGATCTCCGAGAGAGTAATGCCATAACTTTGGAAGATATAAGTACTCATAAAGGCGAGCAAGTGGAGAACTGCATGCTTCACCACCCTTTGGCCGAGGGCATCAAACACTCACTCGGCGCTGATGACGAATCAACACCGATGGATATTGGAACAACCCCGGTTATCCCCGTTTTCAAGCATGTTTGCTGGCAGGCTTGGCGCATGGCGGGAAGGCCGATGTCACACCGGGTCTACATAACCGACGGGCGGGCGCGTTGACCTGCCTACAGCAGACTGGTTGTCCAGCTCCTCAAGGCCTGTCCACATGAGCCCGTCATTATCTGAGAAGTCAGGTCCACATCGTTACTTTCTTAGATTCGAAGTGATTGCCCATGGGGCATATCAAGTTCGGAGAAAACCCAGTGGAGGCGAAACAGCGGAAATAACCCACACGACCGGACAGTGCCGGTATTGAGGGGAACTTTGCCATGGTATTTTGCACCTCGGTATTTCGCCTGAATTTGAAGCTCAGGAACCCGTATCCCAGTCACCCAGGGTGAAGAGAACTCTATGTTACATGCAAATAAGCAAGTGGTACAATGGAGAACCGCCCTAGCCATGCACAAAGCTCGATGCGTATCCTGGCTGCCCATGCCGGCATTCTAAACGCGAGACGGAGGTACGCCCCTCTCCAAGCTCAAGTCGTCGTCGTGGCCGTTCCTGACTCTTCCGAGTAACGATGATGATCATCATCGTGCAATAGATGTTCAGAGACGTCTAAAGCCAAGATGGTTAGATATACGTGCGGAGATTCCACTATTGTGTTTCGGTCGGTCCCTGTTCGCTTACCATCGTGTTCTGCCTGTTGAGAGTGCTTGATAATACTCCCAAATAGCGCATCCATGTCTTCCAACTCGCGCCCCTTGGTCTCAGGGTAGAATACGTAAAGTATCTAAACGTCAAGTCAGAATTCACTCTAGAAGTCAAAGGTCTGGGGAGCGTGGGTACGCACAGGAATGCAGATGATGTTGATGGTCATGAAGATGAAGTACACTTTGCTGCCCAAGGCGTCGATTCCGATGGGCCATACTAGGGTGGCTGCAATTGAAGCGATAGAGCCGCCTGCCGCAGCAAAGTTCAAGCCGCGCGCTCGGACGGAAGTTGGAAATATCTGACGGTTTCGTGAGTAATAGCCCAGAAAGATGGTGTACTGTGCCTACCTCTGTGTTATACACCCAGGCAGCCGGTCCAAATCCTAAGCTGAATCCCAAGGCATAGAGGAAGATGAAGATAACACAGACAATATCTGCAGCTCGACTCATGTTGTGGGGATAAGCAATAGGTAGAGCTCCATTTATCTGGAAGACGATGCCATGTTAGAGAGAAGGCTTCTGTCTGGACGTCGGAGGAGCTGAAACTTACCAGCATTGACAAGGCCATGACAGCACATCCTGCTGCAAGACAGTTTCGGCGTCCAAATCTGTCAATGATGAACATTTCAAGAACGGTAAACCCTATCTTGATCGTCATTTCGATGGCGCCGGCCATCAAAGCAATGCTGACATCGACTCCCAGGGCTCCGAGCAGGTCAGGGAGGTAGTACTTCATGGCCGTGGCTCCACAAGCCTGTGCCATAAACTGCAGCAGGGCCGCCCGCCACAGACGAGAGAAAAGGGCTTTTTCCCTGAACAAAGAAAGCCAGTTTCTTCCCGAGCGCCGGTACTCGTCGACGTCCTTAACGATAGCTCCGAATTCGTGTTCGATTTGGTCTTCGTCGTGACTCCCTTCGCGCAACCAGCGGAGAGTTGAACGCGCAGCTTCTTTCTGCTGGTTTTCAACAAGCCAACGGGGTCTTTTCTTCATCAGTATCTTTGACTCCAATAGCTTTCCTTCTGGGATGTTGCTTACGTTTCGGGGATCCAAGGCAAACCAATACCAAAGATCAGAGCGGGAATCACCTCGAGGAGAATAGAAACCCTCCACCCCCAATAGATCCCGGTATTTGTCTTCCAATGACTCATACCATAACCAACCCTGGTCTCTGTAAGTTGAGGACTAGAAAGAGTGAGCAGAAGTTGAGCAGTACCAGAGGCCAATAGCTATGCCGGCAATAAACCCAACGTGGTTCATTGTGACGAAGTGCCCCCTTTTCTTTGCCGGAGATATCTCACTGAATGCTGAGTTAGCTTCATTTCCTATCTCGAAGAAGACGTGGCTTCGAGGTCAAGGTGAACCTACGCCTGATAGAGCGGCACAGATGTCGAGACGATAGCGACTCCGAGCCCGCTGATCAGCCTGCCAGAAATCATCGTCCCTCGTCCCGTGGGACCGCCACTCGAGGCTTGCAGAAGGGCGCCGAGGCAGACTACTGCTGTTCCACAGAGAGCTGCATAGCGACGTCCAAGCCAGTCGCTTATTGGGTGCGAGACGAAGATGTAGCTAGTGAGAGTGCCGATGTAATAGACACCAGCGACAGTGCCCCTGATTGAAAAGCTTGGGTATCCGAGAGCCTCCCACCAACCAGGGTGGATAAGTACTGAGGTTAAAATTCCAATATTGTAACTGGCAAGGAGCGTCAGCTGTCTCGAGGTTCTTCAAATGTCGCAGGTAGGCTTGCTCTTCGGTTCAACCCCGGGGCACGGCTCTGCCGGCGAAGACAGGAGGGCGAGAACAGAAACCAGCTGGACTTGACTCACCCCCAAACTGACGCGCCGATACCAAAGTAGAAGCACAGGAAATACAAGCGCTGAGTGCCCAGGGGCATCTGCAGCCTGGGCCAAGCTATGGCTAACGAAGGCATAGCGTAGGTCGAGTGTCGTCTTGTGAACAGCGGATGGCGGTTGCAAGCGCCGTTGAGTTGCGACTGCTTAAGCCTACGGTAAATGTGATCTCAACCGTTTGATTGAGGCGTCACTGGCACGATCTGGCGCCGAGGGCATGGAGATGGGGAGTTCCAACCGTCAGCACCGTTGCGAGCGGGGTGCCTGAAGGCCGAGACGCGGGCTTATGTAATGCCCTACATGGACTGATTTGTGCGCCTGGAGGGAATATAGCCGCTCAGGATAAACACGGCTTGCAAGCGAAGGGCGTGAGAGTGAGAAATTCATGTAATTCATACGTAAAATGATGGCCAAACTGACTTGTGCATCTTTGGTAACCAAACTCACACACCGGCGATTGGGTAGGGAGAGTTGGCTCAGGTGCTTGGACCCCCGAAGCCTACGGCCAAACGATCCAGCACCGGGCCACCAACAGTATCACCAACATCATTACTCATGGGCCAGTGGGACCTATGTTGAATCGAATATCTCCATACAGGCATCATGAGCCTCAATTTCATCTCAAAAGACGAACCCTATTCATTACAGTAATTATGCGTATTATAGTCATCATACAAGTACATTAGTAATACAGTCTAACCAGCTTTCCCTTCGTACCGCGTCTCACGCTATTGACGCGGCATCGTGTAACCCGAGAAGTTGTACAATCCATGCTCGTCTTGCAACCCGGGCCCCCACTCCAAGAACGGAGCTTGGTCGATTCCGTCGGCAGTCGGCGCGAACATGTTCAGCTGCCCCGGCGTTGACGCCGGGGCAACGTGGCCGTTCTGATAGGCCCAGAGCTGAGCTGCCATGTCCGGCGTCATGCCGCTTGTCACGGGCATGAAGCCAGCGAGCTGCTCGAGAGATTGTTGATGCTGCTGCGGTGAGGGTTGGTGCGAAGCCCCCTCCCCGCCGAAGCCAAGGGCGGTCGCCGGTAGCTGCTCGAGCAAAGGCTGCAATGTGCGCGACGGCATCGACCCCCTGAATTCAGTGGACGTCGACGACACCCTCCTCACGGTCCGCACGCTGTCCGAGTGGGTCAACATCCCCTGCCCATCGAAGCCACCCCCAGGAAAGACGGCGACCGACTGGCTGTCCTCGGAGCCGTCATCGATTTCCACGCCCGAGTCGGGACGGGGAACTGTGCGCGTGATATGGCGGGCGACCATCGGTCTCGAAGGTGATGGCTCATTCTTGCGGTTGCTCCTGTTGGAGTAGGGCATCGTCTGGGCGTTGGCGATGCACTGCTCGATGACCTGGATGAATTGGTTGCGGTAGATGTTGCCGATGGTCTCGAGGGCTTGTTCGTTCAGACCCTTGTTGCGGAGGTTGCCCTCGACAACCTTGAGGCTGTTCAAGAACTGCGTCTGGAGTTCGAAGTGCTCGATGACGGGGCAGAAGTCTTTGACCGTTAGTTCTCTGAGCATCGTATCATCCCTCAAGAGACGTCTCAAGATCTGAGGCACTCACCAAAAGGCTTGACGTTGTAGTCGTCGTCGTCCGGGAAGAGAAGATTCCAGATATCTTTCCACTGCACTTCTGGGGTCAGACCACTAGCCCTCTTCCTGCTGAGCAGCTTGGCCATCGTCGGGCCGTCGATGCCGGACTCGGGGTGGTGGTCAGCAACGTCGCACATCTGCTCCTTGGGGAGGCGTTGATGGTCCCGAAGGTCCTTCTTGCTTGGGAAGTCGCGGTTGCAGCGGTCGCACATGAAGGCCGACGGGTCGTTGCGCTTGTGCTGCTTAACAATGTGTTGCCTAACATGAGATATTTAGCCATGTTGTTTCAATAAGAGAAGAGAGTGTACCGACCTCAGCTCGGCAAACTTGGGAAAGTAAGTCATGGCACAAGAGTGGTGCTCTCTCACGTTGAACCGATGGGGGTTTCTCTTGCGGAAGGGACAGCTCAGGCGGAGGTTCTCCTCCGCTTCCCTGGGCGATGGCCTCGCCCTCTTGAAGGGAAGGCTAGAGTCTCCGTCGTCATCGGTCAGGTCGTCCCCATCTTCGTCACCATCCGAGCGGCCGGCATCACCCTTCTTGCGCTTGCCGTTCTGAGATCCACGACCGGAGCCAGATCTTCTAGCAATGGGAACCGAACCGTTGGAGGACGTGGACGTGGTATGCGTCAGCTGCGTGACCGGGAGGCCAGCAAATGCGAAGCGGCCGACGTCCTGGATGAAGCGGAAGACAAACTGGCGGAGAAAAGACGGAGGCGCGGTGACCTCGTCGAGCTCGACGCCGTACGTCACCTGCAGGACGTAGTCGAGCACTGCGTCGGCCTCCTCGTTGGAGAAGTCCATCGGCGTCGGGCTGACGGGCTCCCAAACCCGCGAGAGCCGTTCCGACCCGGAGTCGAAGCTCAGGCGCGCGTTGAGGGGTTGAGAAGGTCTAGGCTCCGGGCGAGGGGACGGGGGAGCTTCGTCCAAGCTGGGAGGTCTTGGCCAGAGGTGAGCGCGGTTCTTGGGGGCGTGACGGAGGATCTTCCTACCTAGGTGTCCCGGCCGAGTGAGGCACGTCGTTCTGCCCGTCGTCGGAGCCGTCGTCGGCCGGCTCGCAGATATCCATGCGCGGCAGCATGTCGTCCTTGTGGCCACCGCCGACAGATTCCGGATACGCCGGAAACCTCTCCCCCATGATGGAGTCTACAAAAGTCGACCCGGAATCGCACGACTCCCGGTACCGGTGCCCGCTCGTGCCGGATCTGGTCGCGAGAAACGGGGTCGGCAAGTGCTCGGGCCCGTCAATGTCCGGGGTTGTCGCCCGGGTGAAGGTCGAGGACGTCGGCGACATGGGCATGGAGCAGGTCGTCGCGGAGTCCGGGACGTGGGTTGAGCTCATGGTCGACGACGTCGGTGAGCGGTCGCGGCTCGTCCTCTGGAACGCGCTCGAGATGATCTTCAGCCCCTCGGGACATCTTGTCTGATGCGGCTGGGGCTGCGATAGGCGAAAGTGATGCTCGAATGGTGAGTGAATCGCATCTTCGGACTTTGCTTGCGTAAGAATGGCGGTATCGCGTTGACGTGTCTCTTTGGACCGGATGGGAATTTCCATGGAGAACGAGCGCTCTTCACTCATCGTGGCGGTCGTTTTTATCTCGTCAAAGCGCAACGGCGATTGATGAGAACAAGCTGGCCGGGATCGTCTGGTTGAGAGAATGAGGGCCAGTGGAAGACTTATCCCTGGAGCCCGGGCTGTTCCTTGCCTCTTCTCCTCAAGAGAAACACGGTGATGTTAGTTCCGTCCGTCCGTTACCGTAGTTATCGCAATGAAAGATGACATATCTAAGGAAAGAAAAGAAGGGAGAGAAAAAGATCGTTGGATGGATGAGTGTCCCTCATTCACGGACGTTGCCTGCCTCATGGCTCAGCTCAGCCCCCCTTAGACCACCACCACTACAATACCTAATTACTCGACAACATACAGCGATGCGGAGAAGTACTGCGCAGGAAATGCGAACCACCACACTACTCCGTACACTATCAACAACGACAGGGGGGTTTAAAGAACCAGTGGCTGTGATTGGATCATGACGACGACCGTCGTAGGCGCAGGAAACAAATCTCTGTAATTGGGCAATGCAGCAACGGAAGGATAGGATGCCTCTCCTAATTCTGGTGCGCAGCCCGCTGCAGGCGAGCATCATCCCTACCGCGGACCTCGAGTTCTGATTTGCTCGTGGTGGGCGCCATTCTCGATCTGCGACAGCGACTCCAGGCAGAGACTTGTTTCCAATGGGTAGTTTGGCCGACTGAACTGTTAGTGAGAAGCTTGGTAATCATCATGTTCACTCACCAAGATAGCTGACGAGTCATGGTCTCTTCCTAACAGTAACGACCCAAGATCGGCATGTTCAGCCTAACCAACAACCCCTACTGCCACGATACTGCCCTGATACTGCTCTGGAGCCTGACGAATGCGCTGAAAGTCGCTACATACCCGTATCACAGCATGGCTCTCAGCCCTACGGCGTGGTATGTGAGTAAGATTGAGATCCCATTAATGCACGCCATCGCGCCTCGACCTGAGCCGAGGAGACACACTCCTACTCCTGAAGCGTTACAGCTTCAGTTGAAATTGGAAAAAAAGAGGAGCATGGAGCCTCATGGCTGCCCTGTCGCAGGCCTGTCGCCGGCCAGTCGAGCGCACTCTGTCATTGGATAATGGCAACGAATTGTCAGTCGAACCTGTGAGGCGCATCGTGGCCTCAGTTGAGAGAAGGATGATGCGAGTGAAGATGATCGTCCGTCGCAGCGTTCGCTGGCCTTTTCGTCTGAACTGAGGAATGGCTGGAGTTTCGATCGAGTCTCAACCGACTCGAGAAGTTCGGACAGTTGGATATAAAGAGCACGGAAACGCAGAGAGCACAAGTCGAAGATGGATTAGATCCGAACGACCGGAAAAGCATGATCATTACCGGTTAAGAGCCAAAAATCGAGTCCCTAACGACAACGACAACAACAAGAGTCGCCAAATTTGCTCATCTCTAAACTCGATTCGAATTCATCATACTCAATCGCGAAACCAAAGAAACAAAGGCTGCGGTTCTTGCGCGCTGTCACTATCCAAACACCAAAATGTCGCACTCCAAGGCAACTTCTAGCGAAAGCACAAACAGGTGCTCGAGCCTGTGAGTCGCAATTCCACGCGTCCCCACGCCCTCTGACCGCACGCACTGACGCTGCCAAACCAACAGACATGGGCCTCCCCAAAGCAGCCCGTACAGCGTCGATCGCTACGTGACCGAGTCATCCTCCTGGACAACCTACAACCGACGGAGTTCTTCGTCGCAAACGGGCTACGATGATCCGATGCAGTCGGAACTCGAAGGACTGCTGCGTCAAGCTCAGCAAACATCACATACGAGCCGGCGGTGACACTCGAATCAGCGGTCGAAAACACAAGAGCGTGCATTTATTTCCAACAACTCGGTGAGGTCACGGAGTCAGGCGTACTGGGAGCTTTCTATTCATTTTAATGAGGCCATCGGGGCTTTGTGCTGTCGATCCGGGGGTGGATTTCGGAGAGTTATCTTCACAGCGAAGCGATATTGAACTGATGGGGCTTCTTGGCTTCCACCCACACACATCGGTCGATCACACTAAAATTGCTGTGCAGAGACACGTCGGCGGAGGTTCAGAGTGCAAGAGAAAGACACAACGTGCATGTTGTCTTTGGCTGGTGAGGCGGCTGGCCACCTCACGCGGGTATGTAAGTAGGCTACTATCAGTAGACATGTAGTATGTACGATGAAGCATATATGCTGTTGACCCATGGTCGAATATGTGCCGTGAAAACTCGAACGAAATACCAACTTCCTCCCGGCGCCATCATACTCTTCAAAAACAACAAGAGACGGCGCCCTCGTATCACTCTCCGATTTACTGGAAGAGCTCGACGCAGTCAAAGATCTGAGGACACGGTCAGCACTGATCAGGCACGGTAGACGCCTGTGTGGGATGTAACTCACGACATTGGGGCTCAGGTAGGTAGCGCCGCTGCTGCCAGAGATCACGGAGATGGTGATCGTGTTGGCACCGGAGACGAGAGTGCCAGCAGGGATGCTGACGTCGTAGATCTCACCGTAGCCGCGGTAGGCACCACGAGTGACGCCACGGGAGTCGATCTTGGTCGGCGCGGCAGGAGTAGGACCGCTCCAGCTGTTGACCTTGGCCTGGGGGCGGCCGCTGGCGAAGCTAAGGGTGGTGGCGATGCGGAGCGTAGCCGCGCCAGGCGCGGAGGCGAGGTTGAACTTGATGGTAACGGGGTTGTTGACGGCGGTGAAGATGGCCATGGGGAAGTCCGAGTTGGACGAGGAGCCGACCGTGTAGGTCAGAGGTCCCCAGCTGCTCATGCGGCTGTCCGAGGGGTGCATGCGGAGCTGCTTGTCGGCGTTGCGGAAGCCAGTCGGCTGGCCGTCGTACTCGCCGATCTTCCAGAGGCTCTTGCGGGACGTCATGGTGCTGGCGATGTTGGCCGTCGTGGCCTTGCCGGCGGAGACGGTGACGGTGCTCTGGGCGACCTTGAACTCGGTCTGGTAGAGGACCTGGGTGTAGGTGCCGGGCTTCATCGGGGGCGAGGTGAAGGCGCCGCTAGAGGAGGCGTAGGCCCAGTACTGGGCGTCCTTGTTGTACCAGTGCAGGACGCGCTGGAAGCTGCCGGTGATGCCCGAGGCGGTACCGGTGACGGTGCCGCGGCCCGAGGCGGCGACGAAGCCCTTGAGGCTGAGGTCCTTGTAGAAGTCGTAGTTGAAGTCGGTGGCCTTGGGGATACCGGAGCGGGAGAAGCTCATGACGTACGGGCCGTGGAGTCCCATGCGGAAGGCCTCGGTCTGGACGTGGCCGCTGTTCATGTAGTTGTACAGGTTGGTCGAGTCGCCGGCGTTGTTGGTGTTGATGTCGCGGAAGAAGGGGCCGCCAGACGACGACTCGAAACCGGTGGCCGGGTTGACCGAGATGCAGACGTGAATCTCCTCGGGAGAGGTGCCGTAGACGCAGCGGACCTTGTCATCGATGAAGCGCTCCGACGAGTAGAACTTGGAGCGGGTCTGACCGCCGACGACGAAGACGTCGGAGCCCTCGACGGTCGAGCTGGAGCCGCCGGTGGTGGACACAGCGCCGAAGGGGTACTCGCTGGGGAGGATGTCCTTGTTGAGACGGGCGATGAAGCGCAGCTCGCCGATGGAGGGCTGGGCGGTGATGTGGGTGGCCATGTAGATGTTGGCCTCGCCCTCCTTCACGATGAGGTAGTGGGTGAGGGTTGAGGTCGTGCAGGTGATCTTGATCACGTTGCCGGTGGAAGCCTTGATGGTGGTAGACTCGACGGTGGCAGAGCCAAGGCCGGAGCTGATGTGGCTGCCCTTGCTGCCATACTGGAGCTCATTGCCGCGGTACTTGATCGAGTTGATGTCGCAGCTGGACTTGGAGACGGAAAAGACGAGTGCGTTGGATGAGCCGGCATCCACGATGAGGTTGCTGCCCGAGGTGGTGACGCCGAAGGCGGCGAGGGCGGAAGAGGCGAAGGAGAGGACGGTGAAGAAAAGAACTTGAAGAAGAGTGTTGAACGCCATCTTGGCTGTAGGGGTTGCCTTAGCCTGGCGTCGAATAGAGGAAAAGAGAAAGACAGAGAGGTCGGAATAAGGTCAAACAGCAGCACGAGCGGGAGAGAAGAAGAGAGAGCCTCCTAAAGCCCTACGACCCGAGAATGATCGACTTGTTATAAGCCAGAACAACGCGAGATCAAGCTTGGCACTTGGCACATGGCAACCAACTTGGCGGCCGTCTGGCTTTTGGATTCGGTCATTTGGGGCTCTTGTTCGTTCGCGGGATTCTATTTCCCTCCTGATGCCCCCCATCCGCCGGAGAGGTTACCTCTGGCGAGGGCCCAGGATAGATTGCGGTGCCCTGGTGATTGGCGGAATGATTGTTTCATGGGCCGGTGACCAGGGCTTCCTCGCCCAGCCTGCCCGAGATAGATCACGGAGAGGGAAAGAAAAAAAAAGGGTGAGAGACAGGGCTCAGGGGCCGGGGTGGTTGCGTGTCCCGCTCCGGGCTGTTCGGTGATGTTCTTGCATACCGACATACAGAACCAGCCGTAGAGGGGCGGCGAAAGAGGTCCGACGGACCAAAGGAGACACAAGCCAGGATCTATTTGCCAATCCAGTGCCGACCTACCCGGGTAAGATGAGTGTTCGGATGAAATAAACCACGGGAGCATCTCGTCGACCCGTGAGTCCCGGCATTTCGGGGCATTCTACCCCAGATTCGAGCCGGCAGCTGTGCAGGTGACCAAGCATTGACTCGCTGCAGCAGAGACGGCAGATGAAAAGGCGGAGTCAATAGCGCCGACTGTTATAACAACAGCGCTGTTGACATCTTGGTTTCATGCCACATTGCAGCTTAAAAGAACATACTTGCCCGTTGTAAATAACATCATAATAGCATATAGTAACGCACAGTTGAACACAGTTACTCGCTTCCTCGCACAGTTCCGGCGGCTTGCGAGCCGATCGGTTAGGAATACAAGCCAAGGTCCAGGGAAGACCAGATGAACAGGAGGCCCCTCAACAAGCTATCCGTACAAGTCTCGCCTATACAGCCCTGTCCCAATACCAAGCACCCATTCTACGTTGGGAGTCTTGAAAGAGCAATCCAATGTCCGGCTTGCGCCCAGGGACTTCAGGGGCGAAACGCAGCCGCGCTTGACGCTGGGCTGCAGTTTAAACCCCCTTAGACCCCATCTCCATCTGCTCCACGACAACATGAACATGGCACAACTTCAGTATGCTAGGCGTCTTCAGGCTTCAGTTCTAGTAGTGGGATGGGAAATTCGTGAAAAGTTCGGTGTTTACGTGCTCAAAACGACGCAAGCAGGAAGAGGGGCCCGAGGGGAAGAGCGCCTAAAGTCTAAGGGGAATTATCTCAGGAGCCCTGCAGGGGAAACACGCCCCGCTGCCAAGATGCTGGAGACCGGGAATATTGTCGGTGGGACTGGCAGGGGTCCTCGATCCATCATCCAACACTCCCAAGACTGCACGCGGAAAGCATCGCAAAGTGGAATGATACAAGAGGCCTCGATGCCGAGCAGACGCTTAGAAAATCGGTCCTGGCAACCTGTTGAAGACTTGATTCGATTCGCCGTTGGACACTGAGATTTGCCACCAGGAACCACACATCTTAGCATTCGAGGTTGTTGACAATGTTCTTCCGTCTTCTCTTCGGCTCCGGTCTCTGCTCTTAAAGCTCCAATACTCCGTGCCGGGGTGTTTCCTTTTCCATACCGATGGATATCCTCCACAGCAACGGCTAAGCTTAATTCGTCTCAATACTTCCCCCTTGCCGCCCCTATCATATCCACAGCATCGGACATCGCATCTTCTAAACGACTTTTATTGAATGAAATCCTGCCTGAAAAGGCCTAGTCTCATGATAACTCGCGGGGCACCGTGTTGTGTCCCATCGGCCACGGAGTCAATATTCCCGTTTACATGTGTCGGCCATCCCCCGACAGAGAGATGTCCCGTCACGCGGCCTTCGGGTCGTTGAACCCACAATCCGCACGTCCACCCTCCTCCCTCGCAATATCACCCGCATCACACCCATCGAAGGGAACCCCTCGCCATCGACCCCCCTCCCCTTTACCAAGCGCCTTAGCAGTCTCACCAGACCATCGGCAGTGTCCCTTCTCATCTCAACAAGGCCAGCATTTCGCGCTCTACAACGTCTAGCGCCCTAAACTCCTCGGCATCCCGCTGCAGTCCCCGCGCTCTCCTTCGGTACTCGTCGTCCTGCAGGATCTTGTTGATTGCCTTCACAATCTCCTCCTGGCTAGGCTTTCCGGTCCGGAGACTGATGGCACAACCGGCCAGCTCGCCACGGAGCGACACCTCGATCTTGTCCTCCGAGTCGCCCGCTAGCACCATCGGCACCCCGTTCACCACGCCGTGCGTAAGAGCCCCGTAGCCGCCCGTCACGGCGAACACGTCGGCGTGCTCGAGAGCCGCGTCGTACAGCAAATAGTCGACCACGCGAGCGTTGGCAGGCAAGGTTTCATCGTCTTTGAGCCTCAACTCGGCACCCTTGGCGCCAAGGACCGCCATGACGATCAAGTCTTTGCGGTCTGCTAGCCCCCGAATCGTGGGAAGAATCATGTCGCCGTAGTCGTGCTGAACCGTTCCCTGTGCGACGAACACTAGCTTCTTCCTCTCCGGGCCGGTTGTCTTGCTGTTGGCGACGATTTCGTCCCACCACGGCGGATATGCGTACCCCTCAGGAATCTCCTTGCGAGGCAGCGTCCCGCCGAACTTGAAATTTGAAGGCCAGTCGGATCGTGGAAGCTCGAGGGCCGGAATGCACATCTGGAGCGTGGTGTCGTGGCAAGCCCAGCCGGCGTCCCAGAGGCCATGGTGGATGACATCCGCATGGTCACCGTAAAGCGACTCGACGGGTCTTGTGGTGCCGCAGAGGTATCGAAGCACGTCTCCGAGCTTCTCAAAAGTCTTCTTACACGAGTCCTCGGCAAAGAGCTTGGCGATGACGGCGTTGCGCATCCGCCCGGCGTCCGAGTCGTCGGGTGGTAGACCAAACCCGAATGGTCCGGTATCTGGGCTGGTCCACATGGCCGGCATGATGCTAAGTCCGAGGGTAGGCGGCAGCTTCGTGTAGCCCTTGGGCAGCTCCGCGCCCAGCTTGAGGGGCAAGATGCCGCTATACATGGACTCGCAGAGGACGACGACCTCGCGATCGGGATGCCGTCCACGCAGCTCAACGAGGGCCGCGCGAATGGACTCCAGTCCCGAGGGGATAGAGTTGATCCATAGTTTCTCGTGAATCCAGAGGAGCTGCGGCACTCCCCGCGGGACGTGGATGAAGTCGGCAAACAGGCGATGCAAGTCGGTCTCGCTTTTGTAGTTGATGAACCCCTTGTGCGGCAGGAAGCCGGCGCCAGCACGCTCGACCCGGTCACGGTATCCGTCGGACGCCAGAAAAGTCACGTCGTAACCGCGACGGACGAGGTCCTTGGTTATCTGCAGCATTGGGTTCATGTGTCCCATGGCTGGAGAGCAGAGCACCAGAACCAGTGGACTCTTGTTGTTGTCGGCTATTGCTACCATGATTTCCGATGTGACAAAAGACTTGATGATGTGTGATGCCTCCCATCAGTTCGATTTTGGTCGGACTAGCTCGCCTCCTTTTATCTCTCGCGCCGGGATCCACTCCGGCGAGAGCCGAAGTCAAGATCCGCGTCCGGGCGGCGAGAGGAGTCATCGGGAGCCGGCCCACGGAGTCCCACCTAGAGCGACCGGGCCAATGGGGGACGGACCTGCCGCTGCTGTACCTCCCCAGGCCCGCCAGCATCAGCTTGATTCTCGCCCTGCAGTGTCTTACTACACACGCAGTCAGCAGGTTGCCTGAGACTGGTTGTCGATCGCGGCCAACACGAAAACCTTTGAAGTACGCTGCTTTTTTCCTCATTGGCTGGTTTTCCGATGCTCAGGATTTCGACTCCATGCCATCGTCATGTATCACATGCTGTGCCCACTGGCCCACTGCTTCGATGCTCTGCTTACCTGGCAGAAGCCGACACTGAATACCTGCAGACTGGATGTCTCGTTGAATGCGATGCACCAGAATCCCACACTGCCCAAGATGCTGCGCATCTTGCGAGGTCAAAACGGGTTTTGGCTCCCTATTCCTCATGTATGTACGACTGCCGAGAGAAATGTACAGCGAATCTCGCCACGTCAGCGCCGGTACTCCTGTGACTGAACGCGATGTGGTCTACCAAGGGCGTTCTGCCAGAGAACATCTCCCAAATGGTCCCCGGTCTCATCTCGTCTCTCCGTCCTATTAAGTCCCCCTTTGGTGTCTCAAATCTTCCTCGAGTCCATCTCATACTCAGAGGTGCCGAAGCCAGTCATGTTCTTCATTGGCACCTCTTGGTCGTCGAGCTCGGCGTAGGACTCGAAGCCCTTGATTCCGTACTTGGCGGCAAGTGGGCCGAGTTCAATCAAGCCGGCGATGACGATACCAATGCTGACCTCGACCGCCGACCACGTGAACACGGGAGCAGCGTCGGCTGTGGGGACTGGTTAGAATTCGTCCAACAAGACGGGGGAATACCCACGTACCGAGCTGATCTGAAGAGCCCTTGAGCTTGACAAGTGCTATCAGGCGAATGATGTTTGCAATGGTGGCACTACAACACGGTTAGCAAAAGCGTAGACACATCTCGACATCGAACATACAGAATTCCCAAGCCGAAGATACCATAGATGTACATCTTCAGCCTCGAGTTCAGCCCGCGGCCTCTCATCATGATCCAGGGCGAAACCATGAGCAGGATGTCCAGAACTGCCGTCACGATGGACAGCGCATATCCCATGTACAGCTGTCCTGTTAGCGGCAGGCACTTTCCCTTGGCCGCCGGCTCCAGCATTCTCCACGCGAAGTCGATGGGCTGACACTGGACCAGAAGGTAGATGATGAAGGCCGCGCTGATGGCAAAGTCCAGTCCGATCGAGGCCCAGAACAGATAGTTCAGAATCTTGGAGCGCGACAGGTGGATGAAGGTGAGCGCGATGCTGCCCTTCATGGCGGAGGTGAGAACCACATAGATGATCTCGAGGAAAAATAGCGCCTTGAGGATCGAGGAGATTCCGTCAATCGTGGTTGATAGGAGAGAGCCGCCGATGCCACCCTGGACCCCCAATACTATGAGAGCGTAGAGGGCTCCGAATGCGATCTGTGAAGATTGCGTCAGTTGACGTGGACTTTAGGCGGGGTTGGTTATACCGACCAGCGCGATCACGAGCAGCGCATCGTTGAATCGGACAGATTTCGTGATGAACATCCGAGTGTACAAGCGGAGACCGACGAATACCGTGTTGACGACCATCAAAATCGCTCCCACCGCGAGCAAGATCATGCCTTGCTGAGAAATCGCCATCGTGACGGTGCAGGGGCGAGAGGCCCGAGAGATGAGGGGAAGATGGGAAAGAAAGAATTCGACGTAACCAAGCTCGCCCGGGCTACTTTGAATCGGTATGAGCGTTATTGGTTGAGCAACTCGAAATTACCAGCGTCTTTGAGAGAGGGAAGATGCGTTGTCCTCGTAGACATTGACGGTTGTTTTTGAACAAGTTTCGCTGACAAGAATACGAAGCAAACACAAATCTCCCAAGAGACCAGTTCAGTGATCTGCCTCGCCATTTGCTGCACGGGCATTCAGCTGGCCTTAAGTCGAGGTATCAGAGTACGAGTCCGTTGGAGCTCGCATCGTTTCGTGGGGCGTTTCAGAACATCGAACGAGAATCATGAAGCCGCGAACGATACTGGCCGAGGCCGGGATACGGCGAGTACTTGACTTTCAACGGCAACTTCCTGTCACACACGCCGTCGAATGAAGTACAGCGTTAACAATGTCGAACGGCAAACTCCCTCCCCAGTCAATCCACTCCGAAATACGACTCCGAATACGGCCAGCTTGCCACAGATGCGGGCCGATGCGCCGCTGTCTACAAGGATCACCACGTGTCCGGCACACGGCAAGCCTGATCCCGCTTTCGTTGTTCGCCAAGTGATGTGCGCGTCGGACCGGAGATGGGAGCGGCGGCGGGCGGGGCCTGACTTCCTGATTTGAGGTCCAGTCAGATTCCACGTTCGCTCTGAGATGGAAACTAGCTTCTCAGTAAGCCACATCATCTGTTTGTTTGTATACGAGACGATACGAGACGAGATTCGTCTTTTGTCCCGGTTGTTCGAATCATTCGATGAAAGGGGTTTGAGGTGAAGAGACGATTTTGAATCTTGAAACAAACTGGTTGACTTCGAAGAGCTTCGCGTTCCACCTCTTCAGACACACCACCTGGTAGATTGGATTCTCAATGACAGGCACAAGTCGCAAACAGGACATAATTTTCAGTTAACATGCTCGATTCAATGCTTTAACCACCTCTATTGGGAAATATCTAATGTTTTCAAGCAGACGCCTACCTGGGCACATGAAGGCGCATGCTTCCAACGACTGAGAGGCCGAGCACTTGAGATGAGTGTAAGAGTTAGTCTTGAACAATATGGACCAACATATTCCTGCTTCGGTGCCTTCATGCCATCCTAAGGAGGCTTTCATGTCCTTATCTCTAAGCTCACAATAGGGTCACTCGCTGACTAATGACTATACAGCACGCCATTGATGCCAAGGTGGTGCTCATCGGCACGTCCTGGTGTCGAATCTCAACACCCTGCTTATCTTTGATAGCGAAGGTGGCCGGCACTGAGCGGCGGTGGTCACCTCGGCTGCTGATCTTGACTCCCGTCGGTCTGGAATCTCTTAGTGCGGCGGGCGCAGAGATTGAGGGCGATTCTCCCAGCCAGGGTCTCAATGGCGTGCTGCGTGAGCAACGTCACCCGCCGTGCGCGAGGGTTGCACCCGACCTTATGAGCCTGCGGCAGGAATCGTTGTAGCGACTTCTCTTTCGACGAAACGCCATCTCCAAGGCCGCTTTTTGAAGCACGTTCTCTCACCATTGAAGGATCGTATCAGAGACACTCTGTCGTCACATATGCAGTCCGACATGGCCACCAACGATGAAGCCGCCTCCGACGGGACGCAAGCAGTTGACCGGCAAGAGAAAATCAAAGGTAGAGACTCAAGTTCCATGCTTCCGGGCACTCGCTCATTCGACCGTAGTCAAGTGGTATCGATCGCCAATCTACAATGCGACGATCCTGGGCATGTGCAGCTTCGCGGCGCCAGGCCTTTGGGGTGCCATGAACTCCCTCGGTGCCGGTAATGACTCCCAGATACCAGTCCATCCTCCAGACCTGACCGTTCACAGGTGGTGCCCAGGAGCCGTACCTCGTCAACACGGGCAACGCCCTCACCTTCTGCCTCATGGTCGTCTCTTGCTGGCTGACGTCCTCCATCGTCAAGTACATCGGGATCAAGGGCGCGCTGGTGGTCGGCACCATCGGCTTCGCCCCGTACAGCGCCGGGCTCTACCTCAACAACCGCTACGGCGTTGAATGGCTGGTCATCGGCGGCGCGGCCTGCTGCGGCGTCTCGGCGGGAATCTTCTGGGCCTCCGAGGCGGCCATCGCAATCGCGTATCCGGAACCCCGGAACAGAGGCCGTATGGTCGCCTACTGGCTGACGTGGACCCGAGTCGGCCAGATCCTCGGCGGCGCCATCAACCTCGGTCTGAACGCGGACCGGAGCGGGGCCGGCAAGGTCTCGCACAAGGTCTATATCATCTTCATCGCCCTCCAGGCCTGCGGGCCGTTCGTGGCGCTGCTGCTGAGCAGCCCGTCCAAGGTCCAACGCGGCGACGGCGAGCCGGTGGAGCTGACCATCTTCGACGACCCCTGGAAGGAGATCAAGGCCACCACAAGAACGTTCCTCAAACCCAAGTTTCTCCTGCTCATCCTGTGGATCGGCCAGGGCGTGTACTCAGAGTCCATTTTCTTCACCTACATCGCCCTCTGGTTCTCCGTCCGGGCCAGGGCCCTGGGCTCGTTTCTGTCGGGCATCGTCGCCGTCATCTCGGGGAACCTTCTGGGTCTGTGGCTCGACCAGGACAACATCCCCCTAAAAAAGCGAGCCCGGTGGACGTTCGCAGTCATCATGGCCACCCAGGGCGCGTGGTGGCTGTGGCTTACCGTCAACGTGACCGAGTACCGGCGGACCCAGCCGGTCTTCGACTGGGGCGACCCCGGGTTCGGTCGGGGCTTCGGCGTCTTCGTGTTCCTGGTGTCCGGCTTCCAGCTCAAGTACAACTTTGCCTTCTTCATCATCGGCCAGATCTCCGATAGTCCCCAGGAGACGCTCCGGTTGTCGGCGCTGCTGCGCGGCACCGAGTCCGCGTGGCAGGCGGTCAGCTACGGGCTGAACGCGATTCCGATATTTGCTCTGGTCGGCGGTACGTACGTCAACTTTGGGCTGTGGGGAGCGTCCATCGTTCCTGCGTGGCTGGTCATCCGTCGGCTCGGCGTCGAGGGCAAGAGCCAAGACTCGGAGAATGCTTCCGAGGTGGAGGCAGTGCATGCTGTGAAGAGTTAGGAGGTGCTTGGTGTCTAACCCTCTTTCGAAGTTCTTTTTATCGTGTCTGCTCCGATACTAGGTGAAAGTCTGCTAGAGGAAGATTCGAGTTAGGATAGATTCAATACATGAGCCTTCGTTACTACGAAATTACTACTGATACCCGGCAACTGATGCCGAATTTGTTTCGATGCAGCGATTATCTATACTTTCGAACACGGCAGAAACAGAAAGAAATCACGCAAACCCAGGGGAATCCAATAATGAATGATGTTCACCCCTGGCAGATCAAGAAACTCGCCGACCAGCACCCCCTTTCGCCTTGCCCAAGAACACGCACTGAACGCTAACAATAACCAATTACACCACTAAATCCCATCACCTAGCCTTGACAAAAATCCTCGTGATCTTCCAGCGCGTCTCCGTGGCCTCGTGGTCGTCCGGGTCCATGAAGACGGTCAGCCAGCTCCCGTGCAGCGAGTCGTTGTCGATCAACGCGTTCTTCACGCGGGCGAACTCGGGCAGGTTGAAGGGCGACTCGAGCTGGTACGAGCCCCAGCTGGTGGTGCTGCTGCCGGTGGTCGACGGCCCGGACGATATCCCAGTGGACACGGAGCTCTGCCTGCTCTGGACCACGTTCGTCGTCATCTCGTACTCCTCGTTGATCCTGTGGTTGACGTCCTTGGGCATCAGCGGGTAGTGCGAGTACGGCACCGCGCACTCGCCGCCGGGTTCTTGGAAAGGCCCGGAGAACTCTTCGGAGCCCGCCCGGGACGTGGCGTCCCACGGGGCGACCTCGAATTCCAGAGCTCCCCTTTTCGCGGCCGCTGTTTCCTCCTCCAAGGTCATGATGCGCTTGGCCACCTCGGCCATGACCTGCGCGTCCCACAGGTTCTCCCGCCTATTGGTCACGGTGTCCTGCTTGAGCAGATCGATCGCGGCCCGGCGGAGCATCGGATGGCGGCACTTGATGGCGGTGTAGTACAGCGGCGGGATGATCTCCGTGTCGAAGACGAACTTGGGCGACGTGGTGGCCGCCTGCGACGGGTCGCGGACGGGCTTCCTGGAGGAGTGGACCAGGTCTGCGGATATGCTCACGATGGACGCGAACGAGGCGAGGTGGTTGTCGAACTCGGTCTCAAAGGGCGACAGACAGGTGCCGACCCAGATCTTGGCCGTGTAGTAGTAGAGCAGGCACAGCTTCCCGGCGCGCTTCGCGTCGTCCGTGGCGGCGACGACGGTGAAGGCGATGTGCCAACGGTTCAGCTTGGCGAGGAACTCGTCCCGCTCCCGCGCCAGGGCGATCAGTTCAGGGTCGACGGCGAGCCGAGCATAGACGGCCCTCTTAGCCCGCCCGGTTCCGGTGAACCGGAAGGAATCGTCGAGCAGTTCATACAGCGCAATCTCGGCCTCGTCCACGGACGCAAAGAAAAGGCTCGTTGCAGAGCTCGACCGCAGGCTGGACGGTATCTCGGCGGGACGACTGCCAAACAGGTAGGACGCCATGCACAGCCGGCTGTAGATGGGCACGAAGTGCTTCCTGATGATGTCGACGTCGCCCGAGGGCCAATTGGTGTCGAGCTGAGAGAGAAGGAGCCGTCCTTGGTTGATGTGCATCTGCGACGCGTTCTCGTCGCCGAGCAGGAACTCGATGCAGATGAAGAGCAGACAGGCCAGCAGCGGCACCGTGACGGCAGAAGGATCGGACGGTTTCCATTCTTGAAGGCACTTGAGGGCCTTGCCGTACTGCTCGGCGGCAAAGGTGTTGGGGAGAACGCCGCCGAAGCGACCGTTCATCAGGGCGTCGCCCGACTCGGCCTCCAGGGACTTCTCCTGCGACAGCGACTCGTGGAGGCTGCTGATGGCCAGGACGGCATGGCGGATAGCAGGCTCGGCGTGACACAGGTGAGGAACGAGCTTCTTCCAGAGCACGGAGCCGGCAGCGCCATCATTAAAGATGGCCGGGGCGGAGAAGTTGCGGTAAAGGTCAAAGGCACGCTGCTCACCACCAGCCCAGTCGGCAAACATGGATATTTGAGTGTTGTTGGCAAGACCGACATCAGAACCAGGACTCCTTGCGTCGCCTCCACCGGATTGCTTCCGGGGGAGATAGCCGTCGCATTTCCTCCCGGTCTTGGTGCAGCGGATACATGCCGGCTTGGTCTCGTCACACTTGACCTTGCGTATCCTGGGGGACTGGTCAGTAAGGAGTCAAGACGGCAAGATCTTACCGACGAAATGGATAGGATAGGAAAGGCTCGGACTCAACTTGCACGTGACGCATCCAGTCCGAACTTTCTTGGAGCCCTTGCGGCCGGAAGAAGCAGCAGTCGAAGGGTGCAGAGACGCCTGCGGAGCATCGCCAGGGCCCGTCATTTGTTGGTCAGACGACATGTGGACTGCTGTCCCGGTCTGACGTTCGCTAATTGTATGTCTCGCGGCCAGCTCCCTGGGCGCTTTGTTGACCGCTAGCCGTCGCAGGCGGCTGTGAATAGACGCGACGCTCATGAGGCTGGTGGGCGTAGAAGAGTCCGAGGCGGCAGTCCGAGGCAAGCAATGAAGACCGACCGGCCCCCGGTGGCTGACGCTAGGATGGCTGAGTACGGGACGCTGTACTTGGTTCAGGCACCCGAGTGACGAATTGAAAGACACAGCCCACTATTACGTGAGTTGGTTCTTCTTCTTTTCTTTCTGAATTAGGCACTGGGCGTGTTAGGAAAAGTCTTGGAATTGGTGGTGATGTTTTTCATGGGATGAACATGCGAATGGCGGGATACTTGGGCGGATTTTAGACAGTTAAGACGAACGAGATCCTCCTCGGATTCAGCAGCAGTATCGGTACTAGTAGTAGTGGTAGCCCTAAGAACAAGGTGTCCCAGATGGATTCGCATCACAATATGTACGGCCCAATCATCAGCAACATAGAAAAAAAAGGGACACAGAGAAGGCTGAGGTAGAGAGATGGTATGAGAGAGAGAGGCACGGAGAGGAACCCCGTCGTTCTTGGCTCGATAACCAACGCCAATTCGACACGAAAAGGGGAAATGTTATCTGTCTGCCTGGTTTGATGGACGGTGAGGTCACTCCACCCAGACCAGGGGCAAGGGAGTAAGGTGTGGTGATGCTTCCTCCAGCTTCCTCCAGCCCTGCGAGGTGTCCCTGCGGCATGGCGTAAAGGGAACCAACCGGGAGACGTTGCAGTGCCGTTAACCCTGCGACACGCGGTTGAACTGCGCAAAAGAAGGTGAAGAGCAGGGCACTCGGGGCATTCGGGGGGCCGGTATTGATTTGATTGCATAGGTGCCAAGAGGGGGCCAGAGGAGCAAAGCAGCAGGCTACCTATAGCACACAGCAGTAGCAGTGGTGTTGCAGTGCAGTGCTGCAGCAAAAACGGCGCTGCTCGGGGGTTTCTGATTCCACATCTCGAAATTGTTACGGTTGGCCTGCTCTGGTTGGCCAGGCCGAGCTCGGACTTTTCGAGTCTCTTTGCGAGCGAGCCAATCGCCGCACTCCAGTGGATCTCCCCGCATTTCTCCGGTACGTACTCCTGAGGTGGATCCCTTGGAACGTGGCCCAGTGGCCCAAGCTCCCACTCACAGCCGGCGTCGCTCATTCCTTCTGTGGCCCAAATCTCACTCGCACATCTCATCTCACAACTCACACACTCACTGTGAGTCTCATTCATCATACCCATACCTTCATGTGCCTTCATGCAGCCCTAGGGAGACCATCAACTGATTCCATTCGGAGTTCCATCGCCAACTCATCCTTCTACGCCCGTGGAGAGTATGGGACAGACGCGCCTTCATCACTTGTTCGTACTCGATCGACGCTGATTGGCGTCCTGCCTTTCGGCATGGATCCCTTTCCATGAATTCACCGCGGATGCCTGCCTGCAACCCGTCAGCCCGGAAGCCCAGCTGCGCTGCGCACTAGCGAGGGCTGAGGCTGCGGTCAATGATCATCGCGTCTTCCAGAATTAACCTTATTTCCACCAGGAGCACCACATGGGCTGAGTCTGTTCGTGATGCGCGTCGTTGGCGGCTCCTTCAGAGCCGAGCTAAAAGCAAAGACGTGGATCCTGCTGCTAGCTGTTGTTCTGCTGCCTCTAGCGTCGAGGTATGCGATTGGTGATGTCGGGCTCCGGGAGATCCACATCACGTAGTTCTCGTGGCGGAGCACTGTAGGTAACCGTCAAAGTTGAACTTCGCTGTGCGTTGTCGATGATCATCCGTCTGAACAAACAGCTTCCTTCAATGTATGCGAGATGAACGTGAAAATGGCGTTGGGAATGAAAACATATTTAGACATCCAGCTTCCTCGTGGTTTCGAGAGACAGAAGACACCCATCTCAAGCCACTTGCTTCTTCACATCTCCTCTTCACCTTCATCTTCAGTGTGGTTCTTTTCCTTGATATCCTCTGATACCCCATTCCATACTCTTCAAAATGCTCTCCAAAACCGTCCTCCTGGCCATCACGGCCTTCTTCGCCGGAGCCCAAGCCAACCCGTGCCCCCCAACAGGCCGAACCCTCCCGCCTTCCCAGGCCCCTCGCGACTCGCCCGTCGTCAAGGAGACTCTCCAAAAGATCAGGGATAGCCTCGCCAACTTCACCTCCAGCCCGGACCTGAACGCCACCGCCATCGCCATCGGCGTCAAGACCGTCCAGGAAGACTCCCCTCTCTTCGAGTTCTACCACACTCCCGCCATCGCCGAGGCCAGCAGCGCCAAGGAGGTCACCATCGACACCGTCTTCCGCGGCGGCAGCATCACCAAGCTCTTCACCGTCCTCGCCGCCCTCCAGAACGCCGACATCAAGGGCACCGACCCTGTCACCAAGTACCTCCCCCAGCTCAAGAAGGACGTCGTCAAGGCCGAGGCCGGCGCCTCCTTCAACCCCATCGCCTGGGACAACATCACCGTCGAAGACCTGGCCTCTCACGTCTCTGGCCTCGGCGGCGACATCGCCACCGACCTCGCCGTGTTCAGCAACCAGGGTGCTCTTGGTCTCCCTCCCGTCCCCAACGAGACAAAGCCCACGTGCTCCGGTTTCGGTAGCACCCTGCCGTGCACCAAGGATGGTATGCAACGTCTCTTCAACTCCGGTCTTCCAGCCGAATAATACCCAGACTAACATGATTATAGGTCTTGTCACCGCCCTCAACAAGAAGCCCCCCGTCTTGCGCCCGAACACGGCGCCTGTCTACTCCAACATCGGCATCGCTCTCCTCGGCCTCGTCGTCGAGGCCGCCACCAACAAGTCGTATAACGACGCGCTGTACGAGTCCGTCCTCAAGCCCCTCGGCCTGACCAACACCTCCATCTCCGGCCCCGAATCCGACGCCTGGGGCTTCATCCCCAAGGGCGAGCTGACCTGGGGCGGCGACCTCGGCGTCTTCGCATCGTGAGATCCCCCTCACCCCATTCACGTGGAATTCTCCAACTAACAATCGAAATCAGCGCCGGCGGCATCTACACCAACACCCGCGACATGCTCTCCTTCGGCACCACCATCCTCTCCAACAAGCTCCAGATCGACTCCAACTCCTGGCTCAAGCCCCGCGGCTTCACGACCTCGGCCGGCTACTCCATCGGCGCCCCCTGGGAGATCTTCACCTCCACCACCCTCCTCCCCTCCGGCGTCCCCGTCCGCATCTTCACAAAGTCCGGCGACCTCGGCTCCTACTCCGCCCTCCTCGTCCTCGTGCCCGACCACGACGTCACCGTCTCCATCCTCACCGCCGGCCCCGCCGCCGACAAGTTCCTCTTCCCCACGACGGTCATCTCCCCCGTCGTCGCCGCCCTGATCCCCGCCCTCGACGCCGCCAACAAGGAGTCCGCCGCCAAGACCCTCGCCGGCACCTACACCGACCCCGAGACCAACTCCACCGTCACCCTCGCCCTCGACGACGGCCCCGGCCTCTCCCTCCAGGACCTCGTCGTCCGCGACGTCGACGTCCTCCCCAACATCCCCAACTACAGCACCAGTCCCTCCAAGAAGACCTACAACGTCATCGCCAGGCTCTACCCGACCAACGTCAGGGACGGCGAGTCCTGGTCCTGGCGCGCCGTCTACAAGAACCACGACGAGGAGGAGGTCAGGGACGACGTCTTCTACACCGAGGGCACCTGCCCCTGGGGCTTCACCGACCGCGCCACCTACGATTACCTGGCTTTGGACGACTTCGTCCTGACCGTCGGCGAGGACGGCATGGCCAAGAGCATCTCCCCTCGGCCGTTCGGCGTGACTCTTAACCGGGTGAAGCCGTGCGCCTAGGTCATATTCCACGACGCACGATCCTAATGCCGCTGACAATGGTTGGCAGATGTACATAGACTTCATTTCTCATTTCCTTTTACTCATTTCACATAGACACCCATAATTTGCATTGTCCAGGAAGGGCGAAATTACGAAACTTTGATTTTCTGTCTACCATGACGCCTTGCCATGCCGGAAGTAATCAGGGAGGCCGTGGGCGGCCCTCAACCGCGGAATAGCCTCTTTACCTCCCCCCAGTGACCCGTGATCTGGTATACATTTTGAGACAAACAGACAAAAAAACCTGGACTAAGTAGACCCAGGAAAAAACCCAGTAATCACACATGCAATCGAAGATACCGCCAACGCCTCGCAGTCCGTCCTCCGGCCGCAAACATTTCCAGGGCCTGACGTGGACAGACACCAAACTACGGACAGCTGCTGTGCCCATCCTGCACTCCTGGCGACCGTCTTCTTGCCTCTCCTTGGCCGGCTTACCAGAAACTGCACCATCCTATGTAGTGCTGACACAGGTTCTCCAGCTTCGTTGCCTCCGAGATGAGCCTGTTGACTTGGGTATTGACATCGAGTTCCTCATTAGGCTTGAAGTCTTTGCCCGTCAACTTCTGCGAAACGCGATCCAACACCTCGACTGCCCTTGCGTTCTGGATCTCGGCGGGGTCTTGGCCGGCGTTACCGTTAACAACACTGCCCTCGTGAGCCATCGACGAGTTGGTCCTCGAGCGAGATCGCGCAACCACTCCACCGGACATGCCGGGATCGGCGGCGAGGAGTTCCGAAGGAGCCACGTCAGCGTCGAGTACCGACGGGCGGCGGGCGCGGGCGCCTTGGGGCCCGCTGATGGACTGCTCGCGCTCGGATCGGAAGTTCGGCCCGGCCGGGCTGGCAGCATTCGTAAGGCGCCATGTCAGGAGGGGGTCGTGGATGAACTGCATCGGTTGTGAGTTAAGGCACATCGGGTAAGTTGGGATCATACGTACCGCTTCCAAGACTGCCATGACGCTGTCCTTGTTGTCTCGCAACACTCTCATGACGTGCTCGCACGTTAGGCGGAAACTGCCTTCGATGTTGCTCACCTCCATGGCGTACGTGAGCATGCGGGTAAGGCGGAACGGAACCCGCTCGGGGTACTTTTCACGCTTCATAGCCACCTCGAAACAGTCGCCAAAGTCGATGTGGATGATCTTGCCCGTCACACGGTCGAGCATGAGGTTGGAGGGGTGACGATCACCCAGACCCAGGATGTAGCCGACCATCGACATGACGCCCAGGGAGCGCGTGTAATTAGTACGGCGCTCCAGCCAGGCTTCCGAGCTCTTGCTCTTCAGCCACAGGACGCGGTAGAGGTCCTGGCCGGTGGTGTTATCAAGCGCGTATCCAAAGACCTCCACCTTCTGCATGAGCGTGAGGTTGTCGTAGTCGGGCGCCATCTGGAGCATGATGCGATGCTCGATATTAAGGAGGATCTTTCTGCTCTCTCGGTATTCCCTGATGAGGACATGGAGTGTATCGCTATTAGGCACCCATCCCAACAGGCCCGAGTTCTGCGAAAGCGGAATGGCAGGATAGCGCTGAATGTTAAGGTGACGCTTGTAGCATTCCGAATCGTTCGCCAACAAGGTGTTGCACAGACCGAACAACTGCATAACTCGTTCGTCCTGGCGGATATCCTCGTGGCCCTTGAGCAAGAAGGCGTATGACACGCCGTCGCTGCCGCTGATGTTGAGTTTTCGGGGCCTCTGCTTACTGTTAATAACCGTGAAAGTACCCTCAAACTCCATGATGCGGACGATGGGCTGGCCGCTGCGGTACGTTCCGGGAACGGCGAGGTCCAAGGCCTTGGCGGCAAGCAACTTCGGCGAACAGTAAGGCAGCTCGAGCGTAGTAAGCTGGGGCAGCTGTCGCGAGATGCGCCTAAATACCTGGTAGTACAGATCCCAAGCTTGGTTCAGATCGTTGACGTCTCGGCTGGCCTCGTATTGTCTGCACCACTCGCGGGCCTCCTGGAGGTCCCTGCCGAAGGCTTGGGTGAACGAGATTTCGCGGAGAGTCTCCGGCCCGCGCTCGAGCTGGTCATGCAGCGGCTCGAGGGTGGCGAACATGCCCTCGATGTTGTGGTCGCCAAAGTAGAGGCGCGATGCCTCCTCGAGACCCTCATGCCATTGTTCGTGCCAAAGAACCGCGACCCTGATAAGCTCGTGGCTAACGATGTCGGCCTGGGAAACGAGGTTGGCGCTGTGTTGACGCATACTATCCATAATCTGAGCAGCGGACCTCGACCGGCGCGTATTTTGCGCCGATTTCATGGCCACAGTCAACGGGTAGACAAGGGCCTGGGGATGGGCCCTGCCGACATCCGCAAGGAGGCTGTGGATGGACTGCTGCACACGACGCGTTGGCTGGTTGATACGGGCGATGAGCTGAGGAATGACCTCGAGCCACGTGTCGACGCTGACGTTGGTGAATCCTTCAGTGACGGCGGCGTTAACGTCGGCACTGGCGCCGTGGGTGAACCAAAGCGTGAGGAGACGAAGAGTATCCTGAAGGGAGCTTCCCGCAGACAGCGCAATCGACTTGAAGAAGCCGCGAACAGCAGGAACGACGTGCTCAACGACCATCTGATCAGTCCGTTCGCCTCTAGCCGTCAGGGCCTGGACAATTTCGAAGTTGGCGAGAGCCCATGCGTGCCAGGCCTTGTACCAGCGCGGGTTGTACTTGGTGGCCTGCGAGTACGAGGTCAAGATGTCCTGGACGTGCTCGTACTGCCAGTTCTCCTTGTTCAGGGCGATGAGCCACTCGCCCTGGCGCAGGTAGCACTTGGCCAGAAGAACGGTCTGGTCGTACAACGCCTTCTGCGTCTGAGGGTTCATGAGGCTCGGGTCGATCTGGTGGAATCCGTAGTCGCTCGTGAGATCCACACCGTTGGGGACCTGGGCAGTGAGATGGGCCTTCGTGGCCTCGTATCGGTGCGCCGAATCGTTCGTGAACTTGCGCAAGCAGTAAAGCGTCCTCTCCGGAATGCCCGAGTTGTGCTCCTTGTTCTCGGGCTCCTGTCCGAAGTCCCACTGCCACTTGAGCATGGCATAGGTGATCTGCGAGGGGATGTTCCTGGCCAAGCCGACGTTGGGCTGCTGCGGCCTCTCATGCCAGTACGGAATGAACGTGTCCAAAGGAGCCTCGACGCCAATCAGCTGCTTCAACGACTTCTCAGCCAGGCCCATGCGAGAAGACTTGCGGCAAAGGTTGGCAAATTTGATCCACATGTGGACGTTCTCTGATGGAGTTATCACCAGGGCTCGAAGACGCAGCATCCTTTGCCAAACCTCCACATTGCGTTGGCAACCCTTGAGTCTCGTCTCCCAGGTTCGGCGCATCGTGGCCTTTTTCTTGTCGTCTGCCTGCTTGTAGACGATGAGCTCCTCCAGCTCTGCAAGCATCTGAACCCTGACCACAACCTGGTACGCCCGGTTGTACGACTCGCTGACGAGCGCGCTAAGCTCGGTGTCGAGACCTTCGCGGGCTTGTTGCACACAGTTGAGTGCCTCTCTGAATTGGTTGCGGTGAAGGGCCAGGATGGCGCCGAAGAAGGAGCGATCGGTCGAGAATCGCTTCATGGACTGCAAGTAACTGTCCATGGAATCCCACTTGCCCAGGCCCCAGGCGGCGGCCGTGGCAAGCGGAGCGATGAGTCGTTGGACATCCGGAGAGGAGTTGGCCCACGTGCTGCCGGCAAGGGTGGCAAGGATGTCCCACTCGCCCAGAGCGTGGAGACAACGCATCTTGCCCATGATGATGTCGACAGGCACGGGCTTGTCCTCTGGAATCTCCTTCTCGCGCTTCTCGTAGAATTCAAGCGCCTCGTCCCATCTCTCCAGCTTCTCGAACCATGTCTCTCTAAGCTGAATTCCCTCCTGGTAAAGCTGTGCTTTACGGAGAATTCCAATGGCTGCGTCGGACTGCTGGAGTTGGTTGTTGATCACAATAAGAGCTTCAACGGCCCCGCTGCTTTGGTCCTGCAGGAACTCTAGCTCCTTGTAATGAAGTGCCTTGGCGTAAGCGTGGCAACGAGCGGCCTCCCTACCGAGAACCCTAATGTCGATTGGCAACGCCTTATCGTCGTGTTCCATAAACTCGGCTAGGTTCAAGAGGAGGCCAAGGAGATCCGGCGGCACGTTCTCGGATTTGATCGCCGACTCGATGTTCTGAATCAGCTCGTCTTGGAACTGCTCGTACAGCTCGCTCCAGCAAGAGACGAATGCCGAGTTGAACAGCTCGCGGGCGAGCGGCAGATACGAGCTGGCAAGGGCAGCACACGCACGGAGGGCGTGGTTTGGCGACTCGGTGAGCAGGGTTGTGGAGAACCTACGAAGCCATTCCTGCCAATCCTCCTTGGTTGACTTGCCCTTCGTATCCCACGCCTGCTTGAGGTGAATGGCGTTCATCTCCAGCTTCTTCGCGCCCAGGTCGGCAAACGCTGCCTGGTCGTCGATTCGGTCAACAAAACGGTCGCCGCCTCCCAGGTCTTGAGGGAGAACCTCGCCCTTCTGGAGCTTGTTCACCAGCAAGTCGTAGTTCTGATGCTGGATTTGATGCAGCGTGAGGACCTTGTTGACGGTGCCCATGAAGTGGAGGTAGTCCTTGCCGAGCTGCTGGATCAGGGCGCAGAGGGTGTCGAGTGCGGCAACGCGAAGCGCAACATCACCGCTGGCCAGGATTCGCGTGAGAGGGTGGATGATCTTGGCGGCGTAGTCGTTCAGATTGACCTGGTACGTTATCTTGCCAATCGTTTCGATCGCCTGCTTTCTCAGCGGAGAGGGCTGTCCCTGCTTCTCGAAGGTCCTAACAACGACGGGAATGATCAAGTGCATGTACTCCTCGGCGCTTGATCCGAAGACCAAGAACGCATGCAGCACCTTCTCGGACGGCAGCCGACGGACGGTCGTGTCCTTCTCCAAGACGCCGAGCATCAGAGGGAGCAAGCCTGCCAAGTAGATCTTGAACTCTCCCTCGAGCGAGCGCGAGATGGCCTCCACCAAGCTCAAAATGGTCGACTGGAGGGTGCTGGTGGTGTGCCAGAACTCTTGGCAGATCTCGACGATCTCGGGCAAAAAGTTGCGGATGTGCTGTCGGACGATCGAGACCAGGGTGGCAAGCTGGCTGAAGTAGGAATCGAGACGCATCTTATCAGCGGCGCGGATGACGCCGAGGAAAGCTGGGATGATCCGGTCGAGGAAGGAAACGCACTCCAGGCCCAGGGTGCGGAAGATATTCATGATGGCCTCGATGACGGATGCGTGGTGGCTCGAGAGCGAGGTATCCTTGAGAATCTGGAGGAGCGCGTTGACGACGACCGTCGGGAAGTATTCCTTGCTGGATGGCGTCAGTCCCGTCATCATAAGAGAGATATCCGTCATCTGCGTGCTTTCAACACGGCGCTGGGCGTCTGGCCGGCGTCGCTCGACCTGTTGGTACTTGTAGGGGTCCAGCGCGCCCAAGATGCCCATGAGCTTGATAGTCTCTTGTCGCAGAGGTCCGCGCTGGCCTTCCGTCCGGATGATGCTCTGGAGAAGCTCCAGCAGCTGGGGGTACTCGAGGTACGGCTCGATGACGTATCCAGAGTTGCTGGCCAGCTGGCCGAGGGCGTGGAGCGCAGCCTCGCGCTTGTTGTTGGAGCTCTGGTCTTGCAGAGCCTCGATGATGAGGGGCATCAGGCGATCTTTGTAAGGAAGGACTTCCTCGCCGCCAACCGTCGCCAACTCGCCAATGGCCCTGAGGATGGTCGCGGCTACCGAAGCGCTGGGGTCATTGGCTTTCGGTAGGAGGACAGACATCATGGGGTCGACATAAGGCTTGACCAGACCCTGAGCGTTCTGGACGAGCAGACTAAGCAGCTTGGCGCTCTCCTCCTTGTTGCGCGCCACGTCCGAGAACTCGAGTTCAGTCAGGAGCTGGATGAGTGTCTTGCGAAGAGACGGAATGACGTATGCTGGGTTGTACCGAGCAAGGCGACCGATGATAGAGATTGCGACTTCTCGAATGGCAAACACCTCGTCGTTGAGGGCGAAGAACAGCGTGCGAATGTTCTCCGCCTTGGCAAGATGCCTGTCGAAACGCTCGTCGAGGGCAGCCAGAACAGTCCGTCTAATATTCGGCTCGGGATCCGACACGCCCACGGTCAGCAGCCTCTCAATGACATCGCCGACGACCTGGATCGCATGATAACTAGTCTGGCTGACAATCGGGTCGCGCACGTAGAGCTGGCAGCAGGTGAGGGCGGCGGCCTCTCGCGTCTCTGGGTCTTCGTCCTCGACGTACTTGACTGCGACATCCCGGACGAACTCGTTGAGAACATGGCCCGTGAAGTCGAAGCTGCCGAGAGTGTTGAGTGCAAGCTTGACTTCGGCCTTCCGGTGCTCGTACGCCTGAGGGTCCTTTGCATCCTTGGAGATGGCAGGCACAGCTGTCAGAGTGTTGGGGTGAGGCGCTCCCAGGGGCTTGAAAGGTTCGCCGCACAGGACCATGCTGAGCATATCAAGCAGTCGGTTCTGAATGGTGTCTTTCGCGGGCGGTATGTAGAATGCCATGTCGACGAGGGCTTGCGTCAGCTTTGGCGTGAGGTCGCACTCGAAGATGGGGTCGAGCAGCGCCTCCATGTACTTGCTCAAGGTCTGGCCGACAGCAACGGCGAGGCGACTTATGCACTCGAACACTGCGTCGACAGGGCCGCGTTTCCGCGCCGCCAGACTGAGGCCTTCTCTGACGTGGGTCATGACACCGTCGAGGTACGGCGCGATGGCGCTCTTGACCGAGTTTGCGATGTTACCGATTGCCAAGAACGCGTCGTTCCTCTCCTTGTCCTTCTTCAGCATGCCGGACAGGTAGACCATGAACTTGTGCAGGTAGCTGCGATCGAACTCGGCCGGGGAGTAGCTTGCAAGGTCAGGGATCAGCAGCACGACGGTCTTGCGGATGGTCACGTCGCGGTGGTCCTTGTAACGGAGGACAATCTCGCAGGCCTCGGGGTAGTGCTCCTGCATGAACATACCGCCCTGCTCCAGGAGCTCCTTCAACATGAGGAGTGAGGCGTGGATGTACTCGACGGAGCCGTGCTGCAGCCCGCGCATAAGTTCGGCGTAAGCCTTCTCCATCCATGTCTGCTTCAGTTCCTGGTCGCGCTCGCGGATGATGCGGAAACAGGCCGCGACGGTCTCGGCCGAGGTGGCGCGAATGAGGTGGCGGTTGTCTCTCAAGCTGTTCCAGATGAGGTCCAGCACGAGGCCGACGTAGTTGTACATCAGGGTCGGCGCCTGTCTCGCGAGCTCGCGCAGCACAAGAGCGGCACTGTAACGGCGCTCCTCGACTCGTTCGCTCTGCAGCCACTCGAGGGCCATTTGTGTCTCGGATTCGACCAGCTCGCTTATCATAGAACCGCCCGGTCTGCACATCTTTCCGAGCGCAACAGCCGCCGCCTGCATTGGATTGATGTCCTTGCCGCGAAGAATCGTTTTGAGGTTCTGGTTGAAGCGGGCAAACATCTTGGTCGACTGCTCCGAAACCTCGACATCGACGAGGGCGTCGAGGGCGTAGACGCCGCCCAGTCGCTCCGACGAGTCATTGCCGTGGGATATTAACTGTGTGATTTTGTTGTTGACTTGGCCGTAAATGGTGTTGAAGACGTCGATGGGAAAGTCTGCGAAAAGAGGCCGAGGTCAGCGTGATCGTCGCGAAAGAGGGGGCGGGCGGCAGCGGCAACTCGGAAGGGGAGAGGGTGGCTTACCTCGATGGCAAAGCAGGACCAGGTCTCTAAGCTGGAGTGCTGCTCGCTTTCGAACATCGTCAGAGGTTCTGGGAGAGTGTCAGAGAGTGGCCAGAGGCGCGAGGTGTGTCGCATCCCGAGCTTTGGCATGGCAAGGCCGCAGCTCTCGGAAGTGAAGGTGGAAGGTACGAACCTTGATCTTAGGTCCCTGACGATGTTGTCAAGTCGCTCTAGAGCGATCTGCTGTTGGGTCGCCATGGCTCACTGGCTGGCGCACCCGAGCGTTCGAGGATCAGAATGAGAGAAACATCGACTGCCGGTCGGGAAGGTCGTTTGTTCGGGGGAGGTTCGTGGTGGTGAGGAGGTTCGGTTGGGTCCACTGGGGTGCACTGGTCAGTGGGAGAGAACCTTACTTTGGGGCACAGCAGAGCAGGCGCGGCTGCAGGAGCTTTTGGGTCTTCACCTTTGAGGAGCAAGTGCCTAATAAATAAGGGAAGGCCAAAATGTGAGTGAATGTGCGCAGCGAAAGGCTGATGAAAGGCAGCAAACCTAGAAAGTAACGAGGCTGAAGGCTGATTGAGTAGGTAGGTACGGGTGACCAAGCTGGGGGTCAGTCTGCAGTGACGGAAAGTGCGACACTGGAACGCGGGTGCGGGTGGAGGGTCAACCTTGGGGGCCTCTGTGGGAGAGGGAGAGCACCAGCAAGGTACCTCGCTCCGATCCCTAATCCACACTGTCCTGTCACCTGTGTATTTGCACTACTAGGTAGGTAGCCAGCTCTTCGCACCATTGGCACTGTCGAACCCCACTGCGGCATACCTGAGTGGGCATTCCTAAAACGAGGCGCTGAGCTTCAGCAGTGGAGTGGAGATAGGTACCTGGGCCTCACCTCACCTGCTGACCTCAAGTCTGCTAAGGCACCCTGTTGGATTTGGCAGGTGCATTCCTAACCATACAAACATCTTATTTCGAATCCAGCCTGCAGCAGTGATACCAATTTGATTGTGGAATCAGCATATGAGAGTAAAGTACAATGGCACTCTGGACAATGTGGGAAACCAAAGTAGGAATCTGGGAACACGCTCAGTGCATAGACGCCTCACCGAGGTACTATGTAGGCGTTTGGGAGCTACCCGACACAGCACCGCCGGTACGTATCTTTCCTGCAGGCTGATAAGATAAGCCACCATGTGCCAACGCCGGCCGGGCACTTTGTCGCGTTTGCTTCGGCGCTCTCCAGACATCGCGCATCAAAGCTTGCGATCCCATCACCGCCGCCTTTTCGCCGTCAAAGTTTGGAATCAGGAATCAATCAACCCCGAAATCAATCACTAGGAATCTTGCCGCCATGGGTAACGACGGAGGCTCCATCCCCAAGCGTCGCGAGCTGGTCAAAGAGGCAGCCCGCGCCCTCACCGTCAGCGAGCTCAAGGCCAACGCCCTCGAGTCCCTCGGCCACGCCTGGGCCCACGATCCCCTCTCCAACGACACCCTCGACAAGGAGAATGTCGTGTCCGACTGGCGCGGCCGCCTCTACAACTACGAGACCATTCTGCAGGGCTTGATGCCCGCCGATGACGCTCCGTCACCACCCGCCGATTCCCAAGAGCTCACCTTCGCCTCGACCGGCATCAAGTCCCTGCGCGACATCGTCAAGCTCAAGTTCCACTCCCCGCCGGGGTCCAAAGGCTGGGCCTGCCCCATCTCCCTGAAGGAGCTCGGTCCCTCCGTCAAGGCCGTCTACCTCGTCCCCTGCGGCCACGTCTTCGCTGAGGTCGCCATCAAGGAGATTTCCGAGCAAGAGTCGACATGCCCCGAGTGCAGCGAGCCCTTCAAGGCCGATAACGTGGTGCCGATCCTGCCAACCGACGAGGCCGACGTCAAGAGGCTAGCGCAGAGGATAGACGACTTGAGGGCAGCAGGGCTGTCGCATAGTCTGAAAAAGAACAAAAAGGGAGGCGGAAAGAACAAGCGCAAGGCGGGAGAGGACGCGAAGGACGAGGGCAACGATGCGAACGGCGAGAAGAAGCGCAAGACGACAGACGACGGAGGGGCCAAGCCGGCGAAGAAGGAGGCATCGAGCAAAATCAGCGGTATCAACAACCCCATGGCTGCGTCGCTGACGGCAAAGGTCATGGCTGAGCAGGAGGAGCTTAGCAAGCGGAGGAAGCTCGCCTCCTCGAGAGCTTAGGGTTCCGTCCAAGGCAGTAAATCCGTAAAATAATTCCAACAAATGATACCCCTTGCATGCAACTCATATCGGATATTGACATCAGGCTGGTCAACAAGCGCGAAAAAAGACGTTTTGTCCATTCCTCATGCAGCCTCTACTCGGTCTACGGCAGACAACCTCGACGCCAAGCTATGAAGATCCGATGCTATTCTTTATACACACCCTGCGCGTTCCCTTCCTTTACAACTCGTCCTTGGACTTGGGCTGGGGGGGCTCCAGCAGCTCGTCGCAGGCGGCGGGGGTGCCGACCTCCATCTTGTAGACGCACTTCTCCGACTCGCTGACCTTCCACAGCTCCTCCGTCTCGCTGCAGGCGAGCCAGACGTCGGTCCGTCTCTGCGGGCCGTTCCAGCAACCCTGGCCGTTCTCGTAGCGCAGGACCATGCGCATGCCCTTGCCCAGGCTCTTGCCGTCGGTGCGCTCCTCGTCGTCGGCCATCTCCCTGTCGATGCGGACGAAGTTGCCCATGTTGGTGCTGCCGTGGCCCTTCTTGGACTTCTGGTTGGTCTTGTCCATCCAGCAGAGCTCGTACTCGTACTCGCCGGCCTCGGTGCTGACGCACTTGTCCCTGAGGACGCGGAAGATGTCGTCGGTGCCGTAGTCCTTCTCGAGGTCCTTCTGCTCGATCTCGAGCTGGCGGCGCTTCTCGTTCAGGTCGTTGTTGGCGGCGTTGAAGGCGTCGCGGGCGGCCGTGACCAGACGGGACTCGACGCCGGGCTGGGCGTTGTCGGCCATCAGGCCATTCTCGATGAGCCAGACGCGGAGAGTGTTGATCTTTACATGGAGGAACTCGCGCAGGGGCTCGGGGAGGTAGGCCTCGAAGTTGTAGACTGTGCTCTGTTAGTTGCGATTCGCCAGAACGACTATGGAGAAAACATACGGATGTCGGTGTCGGTGCCCTCTTCCTCCTCAAACTCCTTCCAGTTGATGCCAGAAGACTCGTTGTCCTCGACGAGAACCTCCTTGATGTCGGCCTCCAGGTCGTCAGACTTGGGCTCGTTGGCGGAGTTGGCGGCGTAGTCCTCCCATCCCTTGACGGCACGCTTCACGCCCTCGTCGTTGAAGTTGGGGTTGTACTCCTCCTTGAACCTGCTGAGAATGCCCTCGAGCTCGGTGACCTTGTTGCGAAGCTCGTCGCGCTGGGCAACGACATCCTCAAGGGTCTCGCGAAGCTCCTGGACGCGGCCCTTAGCCAGGCTCAGAAGATTTCCGAGCTTTCCACCGGATCCCTCGCCCTTGACGACCTTGCCGCGCTCAGAACGCTCCGTCTCCTGCAGCTTGGTCTCGAGCTCCTCCTTCTTGGCCTCGAGGGCCTTGACCTCCTCCTTCAGGCTGTTGGCCTTGGCCTCGACGCGGCGACGGAGCTCCCTAGACTCCTTGGCCATGGTCCGGCGTCTCTTCGCAGCCTTCTCAATGGCCGCCTTGCGCTCTGCCTCGACACGGCGGTACTCCTTGCCAATCTCGTTGCACTTGTTCTCGCACTTGACGCCGCCGACCTTGCTGTACTCCTCGGTTCCGTCGCAGCAGACGTCATAGTCGCAGTGGCCGTCGTTGACGAACATGAAGGGGACGTAGGCGCCAATGTGGCCGACGTTCGAGCACCAGAAGCCAGGCAGGGCATTGGCCGTGTTCGTCGTGCCAGACGCGGAGCCGGCGAAGGGTTGGGGAGGAGAGAGGGGGTCGAGGTGGGCACAGGCCGCGGTGCCGGGCTCGTCGGAGCCATCAGGACAGTCGCAGGTGTTGTCGTTGATCTGGTCGACGCTCAGCTTGACCTCGGGGTTGGTGATGCAGGAGAAGGACTCCTTGGACTCGAAGAACTTGGCAACTGCGAAGTGACTGTATTAGCAGCTGCACCTGGGAGAGACGGGGCTGAATTGGGCAAGAGGCGAAGGCATTGTGTGTAAACAAAGACGATGGAAGCTCCACGACACCTAACTGGTGCTTGAACAGTTCCGTCTTCTAAGGTGGATTCATTGTTGACACCGTGGTACACTCACATTCAGGGCCAACTCCTCGGGGCAAGCTGGTAGCAGAGACCGGGACGGCTGCAGACACCAAGGTGCCAACGAGCACCAGGCTGTAGCTTTGACGCATCTTCTAAAAAACGATTGAATATGACCTGGACGATGTCATCAAAAAACGGGAAACTTCCGTACTAGGAGGAAGTAGTGGTGCAGCTGGCCAGGTCTGGTCCAGGAAGTCTAAAGACTAATAGAGGTGAAGGACACAGCGTGGAACTTCCAGCTCATCCAAAACACTTTGAGCGGACTCAAAGTCCACTAACTGACAGGGGTGACGGAGCTGGCGCTGCTGGATGGGCAGCTGCGCTGCTGCAGGGACAACGGGAGTCACGTGAAATCCACTGTCATCCCTGTGGGTACAGTGTACCGATGGATGGTCCACCGCAGTCCAGGCAGCGTCATTGGTTGCCACTTGCCAGCAGTGCAGTGCACTGACGCCACGGCACTGCACCAAACCTCAGGGAAGGAGCACCGGCCGCTGCCAGACGGGAAGGTAAAAGGGGAAGACGGGACGGCGGTACGTACCTTGCCCTCCTGCCGTTACCCCTCCAAATCGCGGGGCAAAATGGGATTTTTCGCTGCCTCCAGCACTGGTGAGCCCTACCTACCTAGGTATTCTGAGTAACGCCTTCGCCCTGCAACACACTCTGCGAAACATCGCGAACCGAAAATGTCGTCTTCGAATGCCAGCAACACGCCGGCAGCGCTGAACGCGCTCTCCGACACGGCGGTCAGTCTCATGAAGCAGCTGGAGACCGTACTCCTCGCCATCAACGCCGGAAAGGACGAAGCATTGCAGCCCGCTGCCTCCTCGACATCCTCCATCGATGCCCTCGCCCTTGCAGAAGATTCGGCTTCCCTGATCAGGGCACACTCTACGAAGATCTCGGTCCTCATCATCAACGAGCCCTTCACACCGTCCGCCATCAGCAAAGTGCTGCGCGAGCTGATCAGCGGCCCGATCCCCGGTATCGCCACGGCCGCGCAGGCATGCGACACTGAGCGCTACACCTCGACTGTCCGTAAGGATCTGTCGTGGAAGTGCTACATGGTGCTGAAGGAGCTCCGCGGTCTTGTTGAGAAGATTCCCAGGGACGGCAAGATCCTCTCGGCGGCGCAAAAGAATGGCTCCGCAGCGAACGCAGGAAAGGGAAGCATGGCGGCTACCGGTGTCATCTGGTCGGCCTGCGACGAGGTCGCGCAGTTCTCCAAAGGAGGAATCGCCGGCTGCTTCGTCAAGAAGGTCGAGGAGTTTAGGGCGACGTTGAAGGATGTCATGGAGGAGCTCAAGGAATGGGGCGAGGAGGAGCCTGAGGACGACGACGAGGACAGCGATGCCGACGATCTGGACCACGACTCTGCTCTGGGTTCCATGATGCCCTCGTCCCAGGAAATCCTCGACGACATCATGGGCAACCAACCAGCCATCCCCCGCGACGACCCCGATAAGATCCGCGAGCGTCTCGAGTCGTGCCTGAAGCGCCTCAGGCTGACCACGCTGTTGTACCAGGCCATCGTCAAGCGGCGCATCAAGGCACTGCCTCCTCTGCCTGCAGACAACTCCCCCGTTCCTGCTCGCTTGGACGAGGCCATGCGCATCATGAAGAAGCTGCCGCACATGTTTGACGAGCTGGCAGGCGCCTTTTACGAGCTCTCGCCTGACGAGATCGATCGCAACATGAAGTTGTGCTTCGATGAGATAATCGCGCTATCGGAGCTCCTGCAGACGCCATGGAGCGGTGAAAAGGACGAGTTCTCCGAGTGGGTTGTCAAGTTTCAGGCCGAGATTAAGAAGGGTTGAGTGCCTCGATCGTCTTGCGTGAGCGCGGGCGACATCGTCTGCAGATCCACGCGGGAGCTAAGCCTGCCGCCCTCCCGCCGTCACCCTCACGGCTGTGGCACGCATCCCAGTCTGGCGGAGGCCGCTTTCTCAACGAGGTCGGGTCGGTCTCATTCGACCCAAGTCCATGACCGACGTCGAGACCGTCATTGGTCATTTGACGCTACTCGTGTTGGTGGTCGCGAGGCTGCGACAACTGAGACACTGTGAGTCGGGGCACATCACCTGTTGGAGGTGAGGGGAACATTGCTGTCACGGGCAAGGCAGAATGTCATCTGCGGCAATTCAGGCAGTACATGCACGGTTCCAACTGCTGCCTTGCGGTGATGTTTGTATATAAATTCACCCAGCCGGTACGGTTGGATAGCAAGTAGAGTGAACGTCAAGGACTTTCCAACAGCTGCAAAGCATGGCCGAGGATCACCACGACCAAGTCGACCAGGCCGAAAAGGGCGAGACGGGCGAGCTGCCTCGTGGCGTGCCGACCGGAGGAAAGAAACTCAAAGCCGCAGTATGAATACGATCTACTGCAGACGAAATGAAATGCACATGCTCAAACTGTTCCCCAGATCATCGCAGTGACAATCAGCAGCAAGGTCGCGCGGGTTGCCACCGCCATTCTCACCCTTCCGTACTACCGCTTCTACCAGCAGAACACGCTGCTTCCCGTCCTATCCATCGCCAAGACCGTGGAAGATGGAGAAAAGGATGAAGAGATTTCGGCCGAGCTGAAGAGGTGGCGCGACCGCAAACTCAGCGAGTTCCAACTCGTCCAAGTTGCTGTACGTCCGCACCGCCAGTTCCCAGTATCACAACGTCTCTTGCTAACTCACTTCCTCAAGAGCACGTTGATCTCGGCCGCCGTCATCGGAACCTTCTCCTGGCCCCCTCCCGACTCGCTGCACTGGCTGGCCCCGGCCTTCTGGTACGCCAGCATCTCGCTCTCCCTCTTCTCCATCCTGCTCGCCTCGTCCGAGCAGTTCATCTTCCAGACGATCCACCGCTCCCCGCGGCCGCGCAACGTCGACAAGGAGCTCGCCATGATCCTCTACATCCGCCGCAGCCGCGCCGTCGAGCCGGTCCACTCGCCCCTCGAGGAGGTCCCGCCCATCCCCCAGATCCGCGAGATCAAGCTGCGCGAGAAGGGCGGCTGGTTCCCCAAGGAGATGCCCCTCGTCGAGATCCGCTGGAACATGATCTTCACCTGGCAGGCGCCCATGATGCTCATGGCCTACTCGGCGCTGTGCTTCCTCGGGGGCCTGACGGTCTACGTGTGCACGCCGCTGTACGACGGCCAGGGGTGGGGAGATGCAGGCAAGGTGAGTCGTGCAATCAGCTTGCTGGACGATGCCCATACTGACGGGCCCAGGCCGCCGTGTTTTACCTCGCCAGCTTCTTCTTCTGCGGGCTGACCTTTATGTGGTGCGCATACTGGGCATACCGATTTGTGGATTTGGAGGATCCATGAAAATTCACGCGCAAGGGGTAATTCGTAGAAGAATTTTTTCATTTGGGTCATGTTCTTGGTCAAAGAGGGTCCATGAGAACGAAGTGCGATGACTTCGGGTTGTGAGACAATGATCCGAGGTGGCTGCGATCCGCCTGCTGGCCGGATGACTCACGCCGGCGAGCTGGGCAGCAGCGGAAGCCCGCGGACTCTAAGTTCAACGGCCGCAGACATACTTATAAGTATGAAATGAGAAAGCCGCAAGGGAACAAATCTCATCTCGCGTTCATCCATACACGCTGAGAAATCTGGTGCTCGTGCTCTCGTCAACTTCAAAGAAGGGGAAATAGAGAAAAGAACCGACCGCCCAAGTGCCTCATGTCCTGCTCGGTGGAAGACATTCTCAAGCACTACGAATATGACCCATCGATAATTCAACGCGTGGTGCCGCGCAAGAAGAACAAACCCCCGCTCTCCATCGAGCCCCCGAACCCCGCATGGCCGGCGCACTTTGAGGAGCTCAAGGCCCGCATCGTCGCCGCCCTCGGCCCCAAGGCCGTGTGCGTCTCCCACGTCGGCTCGACCTCCGTCCCCGGCCTCCCGGCGAAGGCCGTCATCGACATCGACCTCACCGTGCCGGACCCCACGGACGAAGACGCGTACGCGCCCGCCCTGGAGGCCGCCGGCTGGCAGTTCCTGCTGCGCGAGCCAGGGTGGTGCGAGCACCGCTTCTTCGACATGACCGAGCCCTATCACTGCAACCTGCACGTCTTCGCGCCGGGCACCGCCGAGCTGGTGCGGCATCTGATCATGAAGGAGTGGCTCACGGCGCACGAGGACGAGAGGGAGCTGTACGCGAAGACCAAGAGGGAGGCCGCGGACGTGACGAACAGCTTGGGCGAGAGGGTGATGGACTACAACCTTCGCAAGCAGCAAGTCATTCGCGAGATCCTTGAGCGGGCCTTTAGGGCGAAGGGGTACCTTCCCGCCGCGGAAAAATAGTTGGCTTACCATGAGTTTGAGTGTTGGGTGAAGCAGGAAATCAAATTGTTGGCGCAACCCAACCCAACCCTAGAAGCAGTGTTACTCTTGTCATGGAATTAAATTGGGCTAAATTGACTGAGTGGTAAGCCTTTCCGGGGCTGAAAGACACCTTGCCATTGATTGGGTGAAGCCTTCAGTGACCTTCACCAACTCACCAGCTCACGCAACTGGAAGGTGTGTCAGCAGCAGTGCTCTTGCCTTATGCAAAGAGACAATAACTCCAGGCAGCCTTGGCTATACCTCCGCGGGTCGAACCTCACTTCTAGCCTTCGAACTTGCAAAAAACACCAACCCTTCCCACCCAGACCAACAAATGTTCACCGCAACTCTCTCGTCGCCGCTCTACTCTCTATCCGCGCGAAGAATGGCGCCCGCGGGTCCTGGAGGTCCCACAATCACCCCGCCGCCCCCGCACAGGGCCTGCATAAGTCCTAATTTTGCTTCAGTTGTCAACAAGGACTCATGGCGCAACGGTAGCGCGTTCGACTCCAGCGAGAGATCGTCATCATCGAAAGGTTATCCGTTCAAATCGGGTTGGGTTCAATACCCTTCGTCTCTTTTTGCGTCTTGTGAAGTCTAAAGATGGTCGAGAAATGGTTTGGTGATGTTTTGAGGTGGTTGAGGAGATTCATTTTTGCTGGCGGCGAATTTGGAGCTTTGGCTGACCCCGAAGTGGGCCCCGCAACTCGGGGAACGTCCTGGGACAGCTGCTGACAGCTGGCAATCAACCTGGACTCGTCCTTGCGGACCCGCTCTCAACGGGCACCGCAACCAACCCTGAGAGAGTGAACCAAGTCTCAGCAACCAGATTGTCGTGCTGACAACTCAGTATCGCAGTTTCTATCACGTCTTATGATAAATGAATCATTTTGGATCCGTAACTATAGCTCCAACTCTCGCTCGTGATCAAACCCCGATGGTCGCCGCAAGCCGTGGCCCGTCGGTAACACCTCGGGGCCAGCAAGGTGATCGCGTAATGTTCTCAACATCTAGCCCATGGGGAAAGACTTGCTGTAATGTAGAGGTTAATCGTTTATTAAGAAAATCATCTTGAGTGGAGGTTCCATAATCCCCGGGTCGGACCGATGTGTGCGCTAAACCGCCAACGCAACTTGTGACTTCCAACAAGTAATACATCAGGCACAAACATCCTCGCTGAGCGTAATATTCCAGTCAAACCAACGCCTCAAATCCTAAAGCAACCCGCGCTTATCATGCATTCATGTCGAGCAATCCGACTCATGCCTCCTTACCAGCGCCCTTGACCGGCAACAGAGGATACTTGGGCAGGTCCCATCCCTTAATGTCGTCCGACTGAATGTACTGGAAGATCTTGTCGATACGTAGCGTCGTGAAGAGCCATACAATGGCATAGAAGACCGAGACACCCCACGCAGACTTGGGGTACATCCTGGCAGGCTTGAGGGGGATGTTCTGGACCGTCTTCATGAACGGACGCATGCAACGGTCATAGGCCTCAAGCGCAGTAGGCACGCCGGCCTTGGCGTTCGACCAAGAGCAGTGCTTCGATATCTCGCCAGCCAAGACGTATGCGCCAACGAAAGCCGACGTGGTCCCGCAGCCCGTCAGGGCGCTTGGAGCGTACGCCGCGTCGCCGAGCAAGCCGACGCGGTTCTTGTACCACTTGTCCATCCGGACCTGTCCGATGTGGACGTTGTAAAAGTCGTCAGACACGCCACCCGCCTTCAGACCGTCGATGAAGCGGGTCGCCTGCCAGCCTGCGTCTTTGAAGAGCTCGATCCACAAGCGCTTCTGCTGCTCGACATCGCGGCTCTTCTGAGATTCCTGGAGCGCAATGTCCGTCTCTTTGTCCTGCGGCACGATACTAAAGTAGACCTGCGACGTCTCGGGGTTGTCGTTTCTGGTCATCATCATACGCTGCCCCGGAACGACGCAGACGTTGGCGAAGTTGTCGTCGGCCTTGATCCTCGGCACCGTGTAGAAGGCCATGTGGAGATCGAACGGAACGAATGGGTCCTTGGCCCCCGGTCCGAGCATGAGTCGCCGGGTCCTCGAGCTCTGACCGTCGGCTCCGACGACGAGATCGTACGTTTCCGACGAGCCGTCAGAGAGCCGCACCGTTACCGATTCGTCATTCTGATCCAACTCTTCAATGGTCTTGCCAAAGACGTACTTGACGCCGAGCTCCTCCGTCTTGTCGAACAGGAGACGGACGAGGTCCCCGCGCATGATTTCGAACTCCGAAGTGAGACTTTGTCTGCCGGTTCCGGACTTGTTTGCTCTCAGAATCGCCTGCTGCTTGCCGTTGCCGTCGACGAAGCGGACGCCCGCTTCATCGACGCCAACAGCCCGGACTTCGGGCTCCAGGCCCATGAGCCGGACGACTGACACGCCCTGGCCGCGGAGGTCAATCTGCTGGCCTTGGGCCCGGAGGGATGGTGCTCTTTCGATGATGGTAACATCGTGACCGAGCTGTGCGAGCCAGAATGCAAGTGCGGGACCACCGATCCCGCCGCCAACGATGAGAACTTTGAGTGACGACATTAGAAAACTTGATTATGGGGTGATGCAATTCGAGAAACTTTCAAGAGAGTTGTGCAATTACTTGGGAGTGAGTATGAACAACGACTGACCAGGTCTGCTGGGCAGATCGAATGGACATATAACATAAAACCGAACAGAACAGCAGGCCGACACCTCGCGCCTCGCCCCAAGAAGTTCGCGATGTACAAGAGATGGTGATGCCATCGGCGCGGGACTAGAGGCCCTCGGAGGTGGGCCTGGCCCGAGTCCGAGCCAGTTCGGGCTTTACGAGAGGTGGTGTAGTACTCGTGACGTCAACAGTCGGAGCCGAATGCCGCGCTGGCCACTAGGACCTGGTGCAAAACAGTCGCACAACAGACGGTCTGCAGGCTAGTGAGGGTGGCCGCATTGACCGGGCTGAGTCAAGTGGTGGCATTGTCAAGAAGCGGGATGAAACGCTTCGGAGTGAGCAACAATGGACCGACTCGGCCGCGAAAAAGCCGTCGGCCTTCGCGGGGGAGTCCGGGTGGGAGCCGTGGTAGGTAGTTGTTCGGCCTATCTCACGGAGACGGTTGCTATATCACGCCGACGTACGACATGGTGAGTTAGTTGTTCATGTGATGCTGTTTCATCTACACCTTCCCGCAGGCAGCGAAGCCATGAAGAGTCAGTTGTCGGCAACACCCTTTCGAACCGGTTTGATTCCATGTTTCGAGAACAGTCTGGGCGGGAAGATCTTATCTCCAACTACAATCAATAATTGGTTTATTAGATTTGAAGAGATTGATAGTCATGACTATGCACTAGACATTTGCACCCACCACCTCTGTTCGTCTGTTAAGTCTGGAATCAGTCAGCGGGGTCACGCCTCTACCAGAACAACATCACCATGGCTAGGAGCCAGAAGCTTGCTATTCTTTTGTCGATAAACAGAGAGACGCTCTTACCATCAGACTCGGAGGATGACTCTTGCTCCGCCAGGCGATCCTCAGTGACCAAGAACGACTGGGGAAACCACTCCGGGACAGCGTCGTTCTCGCTCCCTCCTGCACTTCCCACGGAAATCATCTGGCTCAAGGCGCGTCCGCTGAGCCACGCAAAACACATACCCTCCCCATCGTAACCGGAAGCAACCCATTCGCCTCCTGATCCCGCGTTCTTCGCTGGACGCGTCGTGATTGTCTCGGGCAGACGGCCCACGTAGGGTCGAGAATCGGAAGACCAGCTCTCAACGCCGGCCCAGACCCGCTTGATGCGGCCCGGCCAGACGCCGCTGTCCTCAGCTTCGGGAAAGTCGGTTCTCTCTCTGCCCCAACTCTCGGCTCCAAAGTAGTTTATGAGCGCCCCGCTGAGATACGAAGCAGCGCCGTGAGTCACCGGGCCGCTGTCGCTGAAGAAACATGCGTTTGCGGGATTGTCAATGTCGTCGTCCCAAACAATCCCCGGGCCACCTCCAAACATGAACTCTCCGTTCCGAGGCAGCTGAACGGCATAGTCCTCATTGAACTCTAGTCCATTGCGAAAGAGAGTCCAGGCACGACCACCCGGAAGGCTACCATGACCGGTGTAGGAAGGCCACTCTCCTGCCTTGGGAAGACCGCTTCCGCCAAGCTGTGCGCTCATGTGAAGCAGCTCGCCGCCAATAACCCCGCGAAGGCCAGAGACAAGATGCGGAACATACGCGTTGGTTGCATGTACGACAGTGTTCGTCAAGATGTCGCCTCTGGAAGTAGAAACCTTGTAGTTGAAGGGGACGGATGGATCGCTGACGGAAGACACGCTGTGGGCGGGGGTGTTCGTATCCAGGGTAAAGTTGTCGTTCTCCTCGAGAAGGCTCTTGAGCGCGTGCGTCACGAAGCGATAGGCCCAAATGGCACCCGACATCTTTTGACTTCCCGCCATGGCCCCAACCGTATCGGGAAGAAAGGAGATCTGCCGCTGTTAGCTGCGTGAATCTTGGTCAAATCTTGGCGTCTCGTGGCGTTACCTTGCGGGCTTCCTCCTTCTCCAATGCAGTGAATTCCTTGGCCACTTCAGGCATTACCTTCTTCAGACGTTTATGCATCTTGACAACGTTCTTCCACTCTTCCTCGTGAAAGAATGCGTCGATGCTGTCCACGGTACGAGCCTCGGCAGCTTGCCGCCCCTTCTCCGGCAGGGAACTGGCAGCCGAAAGCAGGGCTTCAACATGGGCAACTTGAAACCTTGCGATCTTGATTGCTTCCTCCTCTGAGAAATCTTTCTTGAGGGCGAAATAATCCAAGTAAGGCGTAGGTCTGATCTGGCCGCCATTGCGCCCTGTCGCACCAGAACAGGCCTGTCGGGCCTCGACCATGGCGATTCTCGAGGGGCGCATGGTGTTGTTTTCCTTCAAGAGATGCCAGGCAACGCTGGTGCCCGTCAACCCGGATCCAATGATGACGACATCTGCTTGCGCAGGAAGCTGTTCGGACTGATGGTCGGCGATGCCCTGCAACGGCGGAGTTTGCCAGTAGGATATACTGGGGTTTGAGTTCGGCACCCCTGGATCCTGTGCCAGGACCCTGGGGACAAGCAACGGAATGACGGCTGGCTTTCTAGATTTCATGATGTGTGAGACTGTTGATCGGGTGTCTGTTTGCAATCAAAAAGGAGTTGTTTGGCATCTCGAGGCTGGTCTGGCATTGATGTATGAGGAGTTCACATATATATTCGACCACATACCTTGAGCACACGGTCGGTCGATAGTTCCGAGGAGGTGTCTGAGGGGATGAAAATCGGCTTTTCTCCAGCAGAGATACGTAGAGGAACATCATGACTGGTTTGTTTCCGTTTCTTGGTGCTGTTATAACCCAGCGTGGCGTTCCGAACCATCATTGCTGCTCACCGGTGACTCGTCATCGCCCCAAGTGGAAGACTAAAACACAAAAAAGCGGGTGTTGAATTCGAAAAGGGAAACTTGAAAGCCGCCGAGAACTTCACCGGAGCCCGAGGGGTGCGAAAGCCATAGCTTCTCTGTGCTACCTTTGTTCACTACTTAGTTTTCCGACTTTTGGTTGGCCCGTACTGTCGGAGCCTAATTCCGTGTTTAGGGAAACATAAGCATCGTCCCTCATCTAGTGCCAATGACAACCAGCCGAAGTTTGGTCATGAATGTTGCCCGTTTGGTGTCCTTGGCACTGGAAGTTTATTCTGGCAACTAAACATGTGCAGCCACCAGGAAAGAACCAAGTGCGAAAAGCAATCAATTACAGCCGTCCGGATAGTTAAAACATCTCCGCGGGCCCCTTGCATGCTACGTATTATACAACTTATTGTGCAACTAAATCAGGACACCCTTCGTCTGCTGCCTCTCGCTCAGGCGGTGGTTCTTCAACAGGCAAACCCAGACCGCCGACCCGACCAACGATACTAGTGAGGCAATAATCATAATCTTTTGCGTCTCGCCGTACGCGCGGATAATGGCATCTCTCTCGGGAGTTCCGACGGGGTAGCTCAGCTGTGTCGTGATATCGCCGTAGATGAGCAACGCCTGGCTCTTGAGTTCGTCCGGAAGGTAACGCTCGAGCTTGGACGGCATGAGGTTAGTCCAGATTGCGCCGCTGATGGATTGCCCGATAGCACCTCCAACGCTGGTGATCATGCCAAGGAGAGCGATGCCGACCGCGACGTCGCGATGTGGGACGGAGGCCATGATAGCAATCTGCTCGACCAAGACGAGGGTTCCGCCGGCCACGGATCCAAGGACTTCGCACATGATGACAAGGCCGACACTGGTATCCGGCATGCGGAACTTGATCATGAGGCCGGTCGAAAGCATCTGGAGGGGGATGGCGGCCAGGCCGAGCCACTTGTATCTGTCGGAGTACTTCATGAGACTGTTTGGGAAGCACGTTAGTTGACGGATGCCACGTGGAACTAGTTCCTACTTACAATCCAACAACCACTCCCCAGGCGCAGGATCCGATGTTGTAGATGTTGCCGATAATACCGGCTCTCGAAACGCTTAGGTCGTAGACGACCTGGAGGTATGAGGGGAACTGGACCTTGTAACAACTAAGGATAAGTTAGACGCATGCTCTTCACAGAACAGCAAAGGGGCTACTCACTAGAAGCTGATCCACATGTTGCCTCCCAGCAGGCACGCTGCCAGGACCGTCCTGTTCTTGAAGATCTCCCAGGGAATAAAGGTCTTGGGAGCCAGGTGCTTCTCGTAGAAGGGGAAGGCAATCAGACACAGGCCACCAAGAATGATCATGGCGATGATCCTAGGCTCGGACCACTTGTGCGCCTGGTAGCCAGCGATGCTGAAAGGCAACAAGAAGAGCGAGAAGCCGGCGACGATGAGGAGCATACCGGCAAGGTCGAACTCGATCACCCAGTACTTGACCGACTCCCAGAACGTGCGCTCGGACTTGGGCTTCACGTAGAGGCCCTGCTTGACGGCGCGGCGCATCTGGACGGTGAAGATAACGATGAGAGGAGCGCAGACGGCCGGGATGATGATGGTGAAAGCGCCATATCCCCACCTCCAGGTGCTACCCTTGAGGAAAGCCTCCGCCGCGGCGGGTCCGGCGAACGTGTTGGAGATGTAGGGAGTCGTGGTAAAGCCGAAGAGAATCATTCGGTTCTTGAGCGTCGACGTATCGGCAATGAAGATGTTGAGAACGTAGCCGATGCCGTTCATGCCGGTCCAGAAGAACGTCTGCCCGGCGGCGTACGTCTCGACGTTGTTGCAGGACGCCATAAGAATCAGCGCTGCAGACTCGAGTTAGCCCTTCAAATCCTGCGCATGCTGCTCAGAGGGGTCCCTACAGATTACAACGCACACCAGCATAATGATGAGACCCTGCGTTCTGCCAATAATGTCGATGATACGAGCCAGCGGCAGCTTGCTAACTCCGGCCACGATGTTGGAAATGATGCCGGTCGCAGCCATCAGGCCGTGAAAACCAAAGTTGCTAACGGCATAAGGCAGCAGGGAGCCTGCGATCTGCTGCTGGAGGGAGTCGGTGAAGAAGACGAGCCAGATGCTGCGCGAGATGGTCAGCGATTGAACTCGCGAAAGCTACTAGTTGCATCGAGGTCCCGGCGTACAAGATGTAGGCTACGATGAGCCACGGTTTGGTCCATGTCTGGGTCAAGGCCTCGATCTTTTCGACACCGGCAAGGCCGCCGGTATTGGGGTCGACATCGGATTCGGAGTCGGTCTTCTCGTCAAAAACCTGGGGTCCTTTCTCGTTGGCTTGCTCGGGGGCGCGGCCCTCGGAGATGATTTCCGGGGCAGCGGCGGCTTCATTGGGGGGAGCCATGGTTTCTCGCGCGTCTCGACGGATGCGCGCAGAGGCAAGCGGCAGTAAGATAGGAAGAACCGGGCGAACGCGATCGTGTCGTTCAAGCAGCAAGTTCCCAGCTGCCCGACCGACCCAAATACGAGAGCGGCCTCAAGGGTTCTTGTATCCTCACAGAAACCCAGAGACGCCAAGGTCTGGTCCGCATGCCAGGTGGGACGGCCATATGGTTGTTCGCAGCTCAACGGGTGCTGATCCTACGCTGAGAGTCGGGGTGGAGGTCATTGACCGAGGACAGCCGACATGGTTCGGGCGGACTCGGCCAATGTGCGTGGGCGATAGTGCTCTGAAGGATCGCGATGTGGGTTTGGGGGGCCTAGATTGATAAGATCAAAATTTTCTCATCACCGACGCGCAGTGTCATTGGAGGATCGAAATCCATGGCGGAGGCGACGTTACTTGAGCGGGGGCTCTTTATTGAGCGCGAAACCACTTTCGGTCATGGTTCGAAGGGTACGAGGCCCGGCCGGCAGGCTGTCAGATGATGTGGGATTCAAGACAGCAGTTCATAGACAGTCACGGTGTGAAAATCATGGGCGTCAGACTATGGCCGTTGAGGAGCTCTACAAACGAGAAACGGAGAACACCGCTGCAGGGCGTATGCTCCGGTGCGGCGTAGAGTCTTGTCCGCTCAGAAACACCAGCACCATAGGCTTTCTTGTCCGCAGGGAATAGCATGTCCTGTCAACTGACCCTGGTATCTTGGCATTGGATGATCGGGGGCAGCTCTGTCGGTGCGTAAAAGTGTCCGATCATCAGATTGAGGACTAATAGGTATATGTCTCATGGTTGAAGAGGTTGAAGAGAGACACGAAAGATCGTGATTATCACGAAGGGACCAAACTCAGGTACTCTTATGCAACCTGCTCTATCGTCGGTCAAGTACATGTCAATCGGAAGCGCACTCACTCAACATCAGACAGCGGCCGCCAAGCAGTTGCTCTCATGTCGGCATCCACACTCACCACACTGACGGTAGCGCCGGTGCAGCGACCCTAGTCCTGACCGGTTCGTGTCTGCATGTACGACCCCACGCTCCAGTACTGTGTCTGTCTCTTTGGGGCCATGATTGACATGATGTCAGCGAGGCCGCCTGCAAGGCCCCCGAGCGACCAACCTGCTTTGGATGAGGTTAGGACAGGTGAAGAGTCAATTGGCGGAAGCTTGTAAAGAGATGGAAAGGCATCAAAATGTTACGCAGACAAATACTCGCAATGACGAACCCGTGTTCGAATTCAATCATGATTACAAGTAGTCTTCGTCTCCGGTCGGGACCGGTGGGATGACTCTCGGGCTCCGTCTGACTGAGTGGTGCTCAATGTCACGATAAAATCACCTAGATACTAGTGACGCCTCACTCGATCAATGTCCAGGCTGGCGTAAACTACACGCAACTTAGCGTACCTACAACGTGGGGATCTTGTCCGCATAAACCTTTCTCGTTGGACGATGCACAGGCGTAAAGGAAAGAGAACATGCCGATCTCGATGCAGCAGGACTGTGCCATGAGCTGAAACTTTCCAACTGTTCGCGATGTATGATACGAAAGTCCGCTCCTATTGATGTGTCTCAAGTCCTTTACCGTAGTCTGAGATACATCGTGTATCCTTATGGCGTCCGCAATGAGCAAAATTAGAGCCTTGAGGCTTGAGGTTTCTCTTGTAACATAGCCTAACATGGAGGGAAGCCACATCTTTGGAGAACTCAGGTCAACAATGCATGTAAAGGATAGCTAGATGTGAAACAAAGTGCGACGCGGTGGGATTAAATTTGTTCCTGGGCTCCAGCATACAGTCTCGAGAAAGGACCATGTTCAACCACATAGTCAATTCGGCTAGCCGCTAGCCGGACCGTATAGGGTCTTGACAAAGGCAATTCTCAAGAGGATAGCTAAGGTCCATGTTAACATTCAAAGATACCCGACTGACATCAGCTACAAAATACGTCCGGAACGTATATGAGACCGACCATAGGCGGTACTGGTCAACTTAGGGGTTTACTGCCTGCTACTCCTAGCGATGGGTGACAAATATCACCTTCCGTGAGGATGATCGAGTGGACATGACTTAGACTGCCCTTGAGAGGTGACGCGTGGCTGTGATAGCGGCGTAATGACCTTCCAATACAGCCCATCTTCAAGATACTATAATCACGTTGACCTACAACCTGCGTGGCCGTTAATGAGCCGCCGAGGGCAGTCGATACGTATAGCAAGCACAGAATGTTGTTGAGAGAAGACGGAGTCTGAAAAAATGCTAAGTAGGTAGATGAGAAACGGCACCAAGACTTTCGAGCAGACATGAGCAGTGAACGTGATATAGCTTCACGATTATTATTGTCACTTCGTATTACTAAAGATGTTGGGTATCAACGTCATCCGCAGACAGACCCTTACAATTGCAGAAGCTTCTTGACCAAGTCCGCAACTGACTGAACAACCGGGTACTTGGGGTACGCAGGCTTGTAAACCTGGGATCTTATCAGCAACTGGACAACGAAAGCATCGAAAAGACTGGTACTTACGGCTTGGCAACGAGCGTTGAACTCATCCGTGGTGCCCTTGATCAGCGACAGCTCGTCGCCGGGAACACCCAGCTTGACCAGCGGGCCCGCCTCGGGAGCGACCTTGTCCCACCCGGGGCCGGCGGCGGGGTTCTTGATCCACTCGACAAACCAGTCGTTGATGGAGTCGGCCAGAGCCTGCTGCGCAGCGGTGACGCCAGACAGGGCCTCGAAGCACTCGTTGCCGCCGTGGAAGAAGGGGACCTCAGTACCGTGCGTGGGGGCGGTGTTAGGGGGTCCGACGACGTTATCGTAGGCGCCGAAGAACCGGTAAACCCAGGTGTCCTGGGCGGCACTGCGGATGTCTTGGAGGTAGTCGACGGCGCAGTTGAAGCGGGCGTCACCGTACTGGGCGCCGCTGCGGAGGGACTCGGAGGCGAAGTCGGAGGCGTTGTAGGCCTCGATCAGGACGGAGTCCTCAATGTGCGCGCTGTCGGCGTCGAAGGTGTTGATCCAGGAGGAGAAGTCGGTGTTCTCGCCGCCGTAGACGAGACTGAAGATGGTGCCCTCGCCGTTCGAGGTTCCGGTCAGGAGAGGCACGTGGGACGCATACTTGCCGGCCGAGAAGCGGGCGGCGTAGTTCGAGTGACGGGTGATGTCGTCGATGACGGGGGTGAACCACGTGTTGATGGTCGAGTTGAAGTTGGACGTCTGGAAGGCGTAAACGTCGACCTTGCGGAGGCAGTCGAGCTGGCCATCTCCGCCGGCAGGGCAGCCGACCTCGGTGGCAACGGCATCGAGAGCCTCGTTGATGGGCGCGTAGCCGGGGCCCGAGACGGCGTTAGCGCTCATCTCAACGGCACCCTTGAGGAAGGTGTCGGGGTGGTTCCAGAGGTAGTGGTCGACCTGGACAGCGCCAGAGGAGTGGCCTCCAAAGACAATGTGGTCCGGGTTTCCACCGAAGGCTAGGACAATGTCAGCTTGCTCTCATTGCGATCTGCATCAGATCTCAGATGCTTACCCCGGATGTTCTCGTGGATCCAGTCAAGGGCCTTGTTGACGTCCAGGATGCTAAAGTTCTGGGACTCATCGGGGTTGGCATCCTTCAACTCGGCAGAGTGCGGGGAGGCGAAGATGCTCTCGCGGGTGTTGAAGTTGACGTAGACAACACCCTTGCGAGCGAAGTTGGAACCCTGCAGCTGAGGGTTGCTGTTGGAGCCGGTAACCATGGCACCGCCGTACATGTACACAAACACCTGCACAAAGCCAGTCAGTATCAAGCAATCTGAGAAACGTCGAGACTCGAGTCACTCACGGGCAGGTTCTCTCCAGTTGAGGGCGCCCAGATGTTAAGGTTCAGGCAGTCCTCGCCCTGCTGGCTGAACGCGGTGCCAGAGATGGCCTGAGGGCATGTCGGGCCGTAGGACGTCGCCTCAAAGACCGAGTCGGACTTGGGGACATCCTGAGGAGCACGCCATCTTGAAGAAGAGTTAGTCCAAATGTGCCAGTTGTATATCAGGAAATAATCAACCAACCTGTTCTCTCCGCCCGTGGTGGCCGCAAAAGGGATACCAAGGAAGACGGAGTTCTGGGAAGCATCGTGGAATCCCGTGACGGTTCCCTGGGGAAGCACGGCACTCGGTACAGCGCGCGGGCATGCTGCACTCGAGACCGCGCGAGGGAAGAGAGACGCGGCCAGGGCCAGGCTTGCGCCAGTGAAGACGTTGACGAGTCCCATGATGCTCTTTGGAGGCGGCTAGTGAGATGAAGGAAGGGGTGAGGAGACTAGCAGACAAGACTGGGCAATCGCAAGCGTCCAAGCAGCCTAATATCAATGATGACCGGAGGCTCCCTCGCGAGAACCCTGTAATTGTCGACGTGGGCAGACAAACGGTGATGGTTCTTCAAGAGTGGAGAAGAACCGCAAAATACCAGGGGAGGCGGGCCTAAACCCATGTCAACTCCGCCGGTTAAGGGGCTCTCCGGTGTTCTCGTCGCCTTCCATCGCGCTATTGAACACCAAAGAGTGATCTTCTCCGGCGGGCTCATTTTATGCTAGGCTGGGCGGGCCGGGGTCAGGGTCGGTCGCCTCGGCTTCATCGGAGGAAATCCAGAACTTCTCGCCGACCAGGGGGTCCACCTGCCGGTGGTCACGGTGTCATCCCCGCGACCACGCGGTGGTTCCCGGGTTCTTTTGTTGAAGAATCGCCAGATCCAGATTCTAATTCCCATACCTCGTTTGGCTCCCTTTGCATGCAGGACAAAGTCAACCGACGCCCACGTTGCAACTCCCACGGCCAAAACCCCGGGCATTCTCAGCTTCTAGCGCCTCTCCACTTGAACGGAGAGGGGTTTTTTAGTGTGTAATCATTAATGTCTCAACCAGGCCGGTTCCCTGCCGATTCCCTGTCCGTTCCCCTGCTTCGGCGCCGGAGGAGGCGGGGCGTGGCGAACGTCTGCCTACACTACGGCTGACGCTAGACTTGAAGATCACGAGAATTTGATACCGTCACTCCACGCCCTCTGCCACCATTGGGCCGTGTTGTTCCAGACAACTGGGACCTACGGTAGAAAAAACCGGCCAGGCTGTGCCAAATGCGCCCCTCCAAGACTCGCAACCGTTACCGTTCCCGTAGCACTGGCCCGGAACTCCCCCTCTCCGCCCGCCGGCTTTGGGAGGCTCGTATCTTGGCATCCATTATGGCCTGTTATGTGTATGGCTGTACGGTTATCTTCCTCGACTCCGCGAGGCTAAACAACACCTTGGCTAGCGCTGCGGACCTTACGGCGCATCGTACCCCTACTTAGTATGGTGAAATCACTGACAGGAGCCGGCGTATGCACAAACCCTGCTGCATCGAACCATGTCTAGACTGCATGGAAAACAAGCGTTGTGCGTTAGGGGCCGGTCCTTGAGCATCCCGTAACCCAGCTGCTCACTCGGTCGCATCAATGTTGCGCAATAAGACTAGGAGGGCATCCTACAGTTGTCCCTCTTCTCTCCCGCCCTGCTCGCGCAGACAAGAACACCAATTCGTCTGACTCCAAATGGCGGAGGGCCTCGATCAAGTTGTAAGTAAAGCCTCGTAGCGGATCGTTGCATTTGAATGAAATGGCCAGTCGTGCTGATGATACTGACCGAGGAAGATTTCGTGGTACATCTGTACTGCGGCTGCCGCCGTTTTCCTGGTGCTCCGGCTGTGGATCCGCATCCGCCGGTTCAAGTCGTTGGCCATCGATGACGGCCTCATCATCTTGTCAACATGTTGTCTCATAGGCGACCTCGTTATCCAGCAGCACATGTGGAATCTGGGCATGGCTGCGATACCAACGGCTACTCGAGAGGAATTCATACAAATCATGCAGGTGAGACACCTCATATATGGGTTGGGCAGGTTGATTGGCATAGAGCTGACGGATGTTGTTCTCAAGATGATCGTTCCTGGTTCGATTCTCTATGTCACCTCGCTTTGGGCCATCAAGATCGCCCTTGTACTTTTCTACAAGAGGATCGCAGCACCTGGCTCTAAACTTCAGATCGTCTACAATGTAGCACTTGGGTTGCTAGTGGCCTCGTGGGCGACCATCTTCTTCCACATCATCTTCCAGTGCTACCCCCACGACAAGAGGTGGTCGCAAGATCCAAATTGTAGGTCTTCGTGATGGCAACCTGGGACTTTAAGCAGAAGCTGACATCGACCAGATCAGTGCGACCCCAAAGATGCCGAAATAAACTACTGGTTGACGATTCTTCGTAAGTGCCCAAGATTCAACAGATGTTTTGCCAGACTAACGTCGTTACTTAGTAAACATCGGCTCAGATGTTGCCAGTGAGTGCAGCCTGATGAGAATACTACTCGGTTGTCTCTGCTAACAAGCAACAGCCATCAGTCTGCCCATAGCCATGGTACTCAAGCTCCAGATGAAGATGAAACAGAAGCTCGGCGTGGCTGCCATCTTTGCTCTCGGTTTCTTCGTCATCATTGCCAGCAGTAAGTACACGTCGAGAACCTTCAAAGTCTATCGGTTGGTTTTAACAGCAACAGTCATCCGGGCGTACTATTCCAAGCGAAACGAGACAATGCTGACTTGCACCGTGTCCATGATCGAGACTGCTGTCGCTATCATCGCAGCTTGTCTTCCAGGTTCGTCTCCCCAATGTACCTGCCTCTCTTCAGAAGTATCACGCTAACAGTTGGCAACACAGCTCTTCGCACACTTTTCCTCGGCCACACTTCAACTGCAGGCACGGGCTCGAACTACGGACGTTACGAACTTTCCTCGGCGGGTATCGACCGCTCCAGACGGGCGCAGCAAAGCCACATCACGACGACTGTCGTCGGCGGCACTCGCAGCAAGGATAATGATTCTGATGAGGAGCTATTCAAGGAGGGCATCTACCCGAGCAGCTCAGGGCAAGGTAGTATCACGCCTACCGGAAACTTGGCCAGCGGTATTTCTGTGAGCACTACAATCCAGATGCAACATGGCGTGGATGAAGAAGCCTCAGGTCCCAATGAGAGACCCAATCACTTTGCCTAGCAGGTGCAAGGTCTCGCATTGTAGTCCTGACGCTTGAGCGTCCCCGAGACTTTTCAGGAGGTCACTTCAATCTTTGGCGGCAAAGCTACCGGAACCTAATATAAAATACCCATTTGTTTCTTCAGTAATGCGACGTTGCTTGCTTTATGATATCTAGACGACATGGAGGCATTCCATGGCCGCTACAAATTGAGGCACGGTGAAACGCATCATACCGGACACGGCTTAGGATACATAGACAATTGATGAATAGAATTCACGATAATTGCCCTCTCATTACAGACTTGTACTCGAGAACTCATGTCGTCATATGAAGAGTGGCCAAGATTCTAGAGCTCCGGCTTTTTGTCGCCAATCTCGATTCTTCATCCCGATTGCCCTTGGCTTTGCGGATTTTAGTGACGGCACAGAGCAAGCTACGGAATCGTGTGTCTTCAATATTGAGGGCCACCATCTAATCTAGCTCTTCCAAGTCCACGGAATTCGTGACACATCCACCGTCTACGTCCCGAGAAGCTCCAATGTCCAAAACTGTGCCAGCCCCAGCCTCCTGCCACGCAACCTGGGCCGCCTTGGGTGTTCCACCACCAACACCAGAATCAGTAAGTAACATACTAGGTGCTGTCGGCCAAGCTGATCTTATCCGATGTGGTTAGGTGCGTCAGCCGTACGGCCTACGAACAGCGCTGGGAGCGAGGGTTCTTGCCGCCGACTTGAGTGAGTGTTGTTCTTCTGCTCAAATCACCGCCACGGAATGAAGATCGAGAAAAGGATAGAATTGCGACTCGCCGAAAATTGAATCAAGGGTTTGAATACGGTACGCGTCTTGAACTACAGAGAGAGGGGGCAGGGAAGGGGCTGAAGTGCAGTTGTCGGGACGGAGAAGAACAGCCAGTGTAACTATAATCTTGGTCAATAAAGCTGCATGGGATAACTTGAGTCAACTACGAATAGAAGCCTCCTCACATGCTTCTGAATCTCTAGCCAGTAACGCAACGTTGTGGCGGGAAAATACACAAAGAGAAAAACGAAACGCGAAACAAAAGCAGCCAACAAGAATCCCATCAACCATTCAAATACATGTGCGAACGACCACTCCCCCACCCCTTCAAAGGAGGACCTCTTGGGTTAACCCCATGCCAGAGCTGCATAAAAGTCGGGAAGGTCCTCGTTCAGAGGTCCTGAGACTTTCACAGCCGGCTGCTGAGTGGCAACCTGCAGCGGCACAGTCAGGTTGACCTTGGAACCGGAGAGCGTGATGGGCAGTTGCAGAGAGTATGTTCGGGCCATGAAGCAGCTGTAGAAAGTCGGGAGGAACACCTTGTGGGCAGTTGGCAGCTGAATAGGAACCTTCACCGTTGCCTTCCACACCACGGGACCTTGCCCTTGCGAACCCGACTCCTGATGCCAAGAAGCTTCTTCGATGTCGCAAGACGAGAGCTTGACAGATGTGGAGTACTTCAGCTCGTGGCGGACGCCGCTCGTGTCTCTCGCGACGCCCAGCTCAGGCAGTATCTTCATGGGAAACCCACTGAACCACGTGATGGCTTCGATCTTGGCCTGGCCGATATGAATCTCCGGCAGGGAGGGGGTAGTCGCAGACGATGTAAGACTGAAGTTCACCGTGACAGAGGACTGCACATCTGGAATCTGGTGTCCGCTGGGACCGAGGAACACAGCGCCCGGCTGAGCGGCGGAAACCACGGCCTGGTCCTTGTGTGTTGATAAGCGGGCCCGACGGATGGACTTGGTCTTGAGGAGAGAGTACCTTGTGTCGCGGTCGGTGACACTCAGCGGCGCGTCTTCCGGGAACCCTGGCAGCATCTTGATGGGAAGCCTGGCCTCGATCGGCCGGCCCACATCGGAAATACGCTTCTGCAAAATGCGAGCAACCACGGCGTACTCAATCTTGGTCATGACTGGAGACATATCGTCCTTCTCCCAGCTTCCCATGGTGGGGGGCAGCCGTCTGTGGAGGTCCTGGATGTGCCCTGACTCGGCGAGGCCGTGGCAAGCATCTTTGGAGAGAGCGTGAGGGATCTTGAAATCGAATGGGATGTGGTAAGTCTGCCCGGCTTGGAAGACCCGGTCTGCGGGGTATGAAGTATCGTGAACGGGCATGTCGAGGCTCAAGAAGACATCTTCGACGGTCTTTGGGGTCGGCAGCATGTCAATTCGTGCGTGCGAAGTGCCGACGAGATTGATCTGCACACATTGGAACGGCATGTCCCTCTCAGGGCATATGACGACCGTCCCGGATACTGAAGAGCCGTTGGTGTATATCTTGGAGGTGTAGTGGTTGTCGATGGTGACGTCGAGGCCCATCTTCGGCATGGCGGACCAGGTGTGACTGAGGAGGGGGATGAAGAGAGTAGAGATGGGATTCGCAGTCTTGAACTCAAGGGGCTGCGAGATGGTCTGGGTAAATGAGCCTTTCATCTTCGAATCGGGTGTAGAAAGCTGGGTTCAAGTTGTGTTGAGGATGAGGAGAAGATGGAGGAGGTCTGGGGAAATGGAGGGGACCGCCCAAGCTTTATAGAACGCAAGGAGCCAAGTGCACGTTTTGTAGGAATCAAGAAATTGGTCAATTGAGCGAGCTAGCGTAACTTTCCTTTCTCTCTTGTGCGCTGATGGCGTGGAAAGGTTTTCACTTCAACTCGGCTACACTCAACGTACACGGAAGACGATGCATCGCCGGCCGTGCCTCACGACCTCCGGTGACCCACCGTCTCGGGACGTCTTAACGTACACTGTCGGGGCCCCGCTCGCTCGGGACCGCTTAACCTACACGGTCGAGCCCCGCACCACCTCGGGACTTCTTAACGTACACGGTCACGGTGCTCATTTCCCACCCACGAATCGCGCCCTTATCTTGAAGCCCTGCCCCTGCACCGGACTGCAGCCAAAACGTAATGGAAATGAGGAAGAAAGGAAAAGTCCGCCGGAAAAGAATATTTGCCTGTGTTTTGTGGCATTTTCACGCGCATTCCGCGGGGCTTCCCCCAGACTTTGGAGTGTGTTTGCTAATCATGCATCACGGAGTCTGGAGAATTCTGGCGATCTTCTGAATGACAGACCCATTCACGCGTGAAATTCATACTGGAAACATTCATGTCTGTTTCCTCAGCCTAGCGAAGGACATACTTGACGCATCATCGCATGCACATGAGGTCGCTATAGACCAAAGTCACCCTCCACGAATGAGCCGTGTGGTCCAAGGGCGTACACCTGTGGCATATCCGCGCGGGCAATCTCCTCAAACGTCTTGCCATCGAGAGCGACGAGGATACTGTGCGTCCCCTCGCGGTCAATGACAATCGTCAAGACGACGCCGTCGTCCTCCTCCGTCGCCCCAGGTCGCTGGACGAACACCGGTTCGCACGGGCAGCTCTCGCCATTGTCCGGCTGCCACTTCTTGAACGTTCCCGTCTTCCAATCCGACTTGGCTAGACTGCTGAAGAAGGCCGCCTGCACGACCTTCAAACCCGTCCCGAGCCGGCCGATCGGCACCGCCGTTCCAGGCGAGGGACCGCCAGTTCCAGCAGTACAGTAGACGTAGCGATAGCCTGGAAACATAGAAGCGCTCTTGGCAATCCGCGGAAGCTCCGAAGGCATCCCCGGGATGGATGCTGCCACGGTTACGCGGCCGACGCGAGCCGGGTCGGCCTGATCCACCGCCGACAACTCGTACCGAACGAGGGTGCCATCCTGGAACGGACGTGCGGGGTCGACTATGTTGCTGAAGCTGTACTCGCAATACGGCGAGTAAGCCTCTTCGTAGCTGCAGAGGTCTACATGTATGTTGACTGCGCCGGTCTGAGGGTCGATATAGTCATAGCCGTTGACCGAATGGAAGAACATGAAGCCATCCTTCTGCTGGTATGTCGCAATGCTTTCACTCATTAGGTCACAGCCTATAACTAGCTCCAACGGCAGCGACCGGGAGAACACTCACTGCTTCCCGCTCATCTTGTCCAACACATAAAACTGCGTTGGGGTGTCGGGCTCGAAACGGAGCATGTCGACCATTGGCCTGGTCGTGTCACTCACATCCATGGCTACCGGCTGCATTGGTGTGTGAGCATTACAGAGCACGGTGTTTGCACCTGACTCGGAGCAAGACTGCTCACATTTCTGATGAAAACGACGTATTGATCCGTCATTGATAGTGAGTGTATGTAGCATGGTTTGCATGGGATCGGCGTTTTCCATACAAGAGAGGCTGGCTTGGCTGCAATGTCCAGCGCAAATATCGACATTACGTTGGTTTGCTGGTCGATCAAGTAGTTGAAAGTCATGCCTCTCTTTCGGTCTTTGGGCGGATGAGAACAGATGCCATATCCGGATAGTTTGGAGTCGATGTGGGCGTATGTGAGTATTCTCTTTGGCTCAAGGGTCCGGGCATCGCACACCTGAAGCAGGTTGAAGTCTGTGTGCACCAGCACCTGGTCCAAGTCAGCATGGATTGCACATGACCATGTGCTGTGGCGAAGAAAGTTAGGCCGTGAAATTTAACTCACTTCCTCTCTTGATGGATCTGACGCAGCCGGACCTTTGGTGTGCGGGTTATCGTCTGGCGGCAAATGCATGCCTCGCCGAGGTACAACATTGATACTGATCTCGTCGGGGCCGACATGACCAGTGGGAATGTACAAAGATTGCTTGACTCCATGTCAGTGTACGTTACCGAGACGCTGGCAAGAGGAAAAGGAACACTGACCTGTGCTCCCAACAGGGCCGAACATGGGTCTTGGGCATCCTTGAGGGGCGTATTCGGGTTGAGACCAAAGACACTCGTGGAGAGATAGCCGTCTTTCTTGGCTCTCCTGACTACCCCTTCTGACGTGTAGCGACTCGTGTAGTATATGCGACTCTCTGCCATTCGAAACTTGTGGAGCATCGCAAGCCCGTCAAAGAAGTGCTGAAGGACCGCCCTGGGCTTGGAGTCGTCCTCAGAAAGGGGGACGGTGAACCTTCCTGGCCCAACTCTGTGGACGGACGTCAGTAAGTAGGTGGTCCACTGTGACAATCATTTGCCGAAGCTGCTAACACGTACCGCACGAAGGTTCCATGAAGCCACGAAGGCCAGGCCCCGGAGACCTTGCATTCTACTTCGTGGGGAGTTTCTGGAACGTCGCGAAGGTACGGCGGAAGATACTTGAGATCCTCTTCTGGCAGGAAGTATTGATTGAACCCGGGGGTCTGCTTCTGGCCGATGACCATGACGGGGAAAGAAAGCCAATTGGGACTAGTCAAGCTTGCAGAGGGCGAACTAGATTCAAACTTGGCACGACGGCTGGGGTGTTCGACTGGGAAGGTGTCAATCTGGGGTAGGATTGCATACGCGGCGCGGTCTTAGGGAAGAAGACCCACGATATATGCGTCGGCATCTCAGATAAGACGCCTCATAGCCCCGCCTTGCCGCAGATCCCCAGGTCCCGAGTCCGATTATCAAATGCCGCCAGAGGTCCGTCTGAAGTGTGGACACGCACGGGCCGACGCGGCCTCGCGGGGTACCATCAGTCCGGGGTTTGAAGTTTCTCCCCGAGTTACCCCGGGTTCTATCTCCCCGAGAAACTAGGGAGGCGAATCGTGTGCGTGGGATTGCAAACCGTATCGCTGGCGACGTGATGGATGAAGTAAATAGGACGTGTCGCGAGTGCCATACGGGCAGGTGGCGCTGAGTTGTTGACGAGTCTTTGAGAGACTTTCGTGAAAGATCTGAGATCATACGAGCAAAATTCAGTCCCAAGTTTCTTATTTTGTCCTTCTTTAGCTATGTCTTCCGATGAACCTGTGCCGAAATCCTCCGTGATGGTTATTCTCTTCGTACCATCCCGTTCCTTGCGGAGGGCAGCTGTGCTGTGCATACAGATATTGACCGAGTGAGCAGCAATGGCCACTGTCCTGGAGGATATGGATATTGCTCAACGTGAGCTTTTACAACCTTCTCGGCAACGCCTTCGCGGCGGGAGCACCCCCTCTGTTTTCCCTCATCATCAGGGATCTCAAGTGCACCTCCGAAGAAGCCTCGCAGCTCTCGACTTATGTACTCCTGACTCTGGGTCTATCTGTAAGTGCAAAAGAGTCCCCATAGTCAAGCTGTGTGACTTGTTTAAGCACCAGATCAGAGTCTAATGACCGCAGAACGTGTTCGCTCTGCCCGCTGCGTCCCTGATTGGCAAGCGATACACCATCCTCATATCTCTCGTCTTATTCCTGGCCTTTTGTCTCTGGGGCTCAGAAGCTTCGACGTTCAACTCTCTCCGAGCTTCGAGAATCCTGGGCGGCCTTGCCGGTGGCCTGGTGGAGGCACTGGGTCCCGGGATCGTCGACGAGATCTTCCCGGAGAGCCAGCTCGCTAGCGCCATGGTCGTCTACGTCGGACTTTTGGCAGCCGGTTCCTCTCTCGGACCAATCGTGGCCGGCTTGGTGGCTGATGGTGTGGGCGACTGGCGGTGGTACTTCCGCATCCTTGCCGCGCTCATCTTCGTCACCTTTGTCGGCTCGCTCATCATGTTACCGGAGACGCGACCTGACAGCCCTCAGCCCAACGAAGACGCAAGGGAGATCGATGAAAATGTTAAGTCTCCTACGGATGCAAAGTTCATCGAAATTGAAGACGCCCGCCACCAAACCCAGCCTCCGTCGCTGCCGCTCAACAAGCAATGGTGGTCGAGGTCGTTTACAGGCGCATATGCCGATATGAACTGGAAGCAAGCGGCTGCCAGCACCGTTCAGCCTATCAAGCTTCTTGCTGCCCCCCAGGTTCTCATCACCACGCTCGTGTTCGGGTTTACGATCGGCTGGACCGTTCTCGTCTCGATTCTTACTGCGGTGGTCTATGCGCAGCCGCCCATGCTCTGGACTGCTCGACCAGTCGGATTGCTCAGCGTCGGGCCCTTTGTAGGTCTTCTTCTCGGCTTGCCCGTCGGTGGCGCACTGGCAGACTATCTTTTCACGTCATCCGCGAGGCGCAATGATGGCAGGAAAGACCCCAAGTCCAGACTGCCGGCTGTTGCTATTGGGGGTCTGATCAGCCCTGCAGGATGTCTGCTCATCGGATACGGCCTCCAGTCGCCCGAGAAGTGGGCGCAAGTCAGTATTGGCTGGGGAATGCTATCCACAGGGCTGACATGCTCTGCCAACATCCTACTCACGTACGCCGTGGACACGATGCCTTCCCGCGCCAGTCACATCGGTGTCCTGGTGAACCTAGTCAAGAACTGCGTTGGGTTTGGGGTCTCGTACGCTGCCATCACTTGGATGCAACAGATGGGCCCTGTCAACCAGTTTAGCTTCATGGCGGGGATTCTCTGGGCACTCTACTTTTTGGTGGTTCCTGTATATTTTCTGAGTGATGCCATTATTCGGAGAGCTTCCGTCCTTGTTTGAGCACTGAAACTTCACGAGATGGAGGGCTTCTTGACGGATTACGACGGCGTCCGTTGGATAAGGTTTCCGTGCGAGCGGGTATTGCGCGGATTTATTTAATGGATAGCGGCTGTTCGAGTCGTTGATGCCAATTGCTCCGTGAAAGACGGATAAACTCCAGACCATACGAAACAAAGCAAAAAAAAAAAGCTGAAAAAGAAACATCAAAGTGGGGGACAAGGGGTGTTTTTGTCTCTAACTGGGCTATTTCAGGCGCCACATGATGCCCCTAGATGTGGTCATGTCGATGCTGTAGTTGATATCAAAGTTACACGAGAACTGCCTGCCCAAAATTTCGAAACATCATCTATTCATAGTTGACTTTGACTACCTGAAGTTGTTGCTCCTCGAAGCTGCTAAGGAATTCGAATTCCTTCACTCTGACACAAGTGTCTCCACATCCATGTCGGCACTCCGATAGAACCCAAGGCTCTTCAACATCGGAGAGTCATCGAATCGATAGAGGTAGGCAGCCTCCTGAAGCTCTGCGTCGGCGAAATGCTCGTACGGATACCACGACGGGATGCAGAAAGTATCACCCTTCTTCCAGTGGAAAGTCTCATCACCAATGCGACTGCGCCCGGTGCCCTCGACAACATGATAGACGGACGAAGCAGTTTCCTGAATCAGGGGCGACTTGGCGCCCGGAGCTATGCGGGCGGCACACCCACCCAAGATCTTGCTCACTGATTAATGGTCAGCTGTCATGTCTCATAATTCGGGTGTGGAAATTAGGTTGGAAAATTGCATGTGTCGGCAAGGGTGACTGGCATGGGGTTGCCTACCTTCAGACCCATCAGCGTGCAAGTATTTCCTGGTCGCGAACTCGCTTCTCTCCGAGTCCAACGCCTCTTTCATTCGGCTCCACGGGAATACGATCGGAGACTGCGACGTATCCACGTTCTCGGCCGGGTAGCGCGGCTCCGAGAAGTGTTCCACGAAATGGACGGGGAAGTGAGTGAAGTTGGGCAGATCCAGGCCGTCCAGCCAGATCATGGGGCCAGAGCCGTCCTTACCATGATCGTGCCAGTTCCAGGTGGGTGTCAGGATCACATCGCCTCGGGTCATCTGAATGCGCTTGCCGTGGACGGCTGTGAAGCCGCCCTGGCCTTCGATGATGAAGCGCATGGCAAAAGCCGTGTGACGGTGCGCCCTGGCTGTCTCATTGGGCATTACCAGCTGGAGCCCAGCATAGATGGTATCGGTCGTGAAGGGTGCATCTAATCGGGGGCTCGAGTCAGAGACATTCGATGAAGTCTTGGCGTCAAGATGACCTACTCCTAGAAGGGTTCACCAGCATCAACACTCGGCGTTCAGCTTGGTGTTCGGCGACTAATTGGCCGGCTTGCAATAGAGTTGGCCGTATCTCCGAGTATTTCCAGAGAAAAGGCTTACATCTCGGGTTCGGTAACGGAGGGTTCAACTTTGACATCTGAAGCCAAAGAGGCTTGGTGTGGTTGGCCTCAGCAGCACGCAGCATCTGCGTTGTCTCGTTCGCCACTGATTGGGGCTCGCTGTAAGCCTCGGTGATTGTTGTAGGGGACATGGCTGCTGATAAGTTGTTATCAATAACAATGACTTGAGAATATCTGGTGTGCTGTGGTTTTGCTTTGCTCTCTGTGCTTCTACAATTTGTGACTCTTTTGAAATTTCCAAGAGCATTCAAGAGCCAGATCTATGGCCATGATATGTTCTGCGTCTATTCTCGGCCTCTCGTCTATCCGTTGATGTGAGTGGTCGCTCTGACGCTCAGACACTCTCACGGAAGCGAAGTAGAGGTAAAGTTTGGTAACCGGGGAGTTAAGGACTATCTCCGGGCTAAATTAGCTGGGATTCGTGGCCACTGACGTTCTAGCAATACGCTAAAGCTATCGGCGACCTTCTTGCGTAGAGGCTGAGTAGCGTGTTGACTTAGAAGACTCCTAAGTCCCCGTCTACAGCTTGCCTCCATTCCGGGGATATCAACTTCTCCCTCTGTAAATCCCCGCCTTTATCGCGTTCGATCTCAGTGCCACGCTGCAGAGTCTGCGAGAATTGCAAGACGTCTAATGGAGAACAGCAGCACTCCTCCAACAACCGCCACCCGGAAGCGGAAGCGCATTCCGATCGCCTGCAGCGCCTGTAGAGCCCGCAAGTCACGGGTGAGTCGGTGTGTTGTGTGTTACTTGCCTTGATCAGTCGATCAAGGAAATTTCGCCTAGCGCGGCATTTTCATGGACTTCGGTAACTGACTGGAAGCCGACCGAAGTGCGATGGTGCGAGGCCTTCGTGTTCGGCCTGTGTCGAACAAGCCATCGAATGCGTCTATGCGGCAAACTCTGGGGCAAGCAACGCATTGGTCCCTAAACAGTACGTTTACGCAGCGTTGTGTTTGTTAACTTGGGTTGAGTCTGATTCGCAGCCCAGATATCTCGAGCAGGTAGAAAATCGATTAGCAGACGTCGAAGAAGAGATCAGCCGGTTGAAGCGGCTTATACCAACAGCAACATCAACATCCATACCGAACAGCAAACCGCATGGAATCTACCCCAGAAGCGGCTCTTTACGTTCAAGCAGATGCCACTTTTCAGAGAGTCCTTTCCCGGATGACTCCCTGCATGTCGATGATGGAAGCATTGCTGGGATATCACCAGATGCAACAGATGGCGTCGGCACAATCGAGTATACAAACGAGGACACTTGGGCGTATTTTGGTATGATTCGTGCACATTCTGTTCCATTTGCACTCAGTTCTGGATTACCCTGCTAACTACGGCTCCTACAGGATCATCGTCCAATATTGCATTTACAAGAATTATCCGACGTACCTTGAGCCATTTACTCCACAACACACAAAAGAACCAACACTCTCAGACAACCGCGTCGCCTGTTAGAAATGCGCAACAAAACATATTAGCCGTCTCACGGTCAGAGACGCCCGTAGATGACTCTTTCGAATCGAGACGGCTTGAGACCGCATCCAACGCTTGCCGCCTCCCGCCCGAGCCCGAAGTGTCGCGGCTTGTCCGTCGATACTTCACTGATACTGGGCTTCTGTTTCCTTATGTCCACGAAGAGAGCTTCTGGAAATCGTACGCGCAGTTTCGACCGACAGGTTTACAAAATGCCCGGCACTCTTGGCTAGCGTTGTTGAATATGATCCTCGCCATGTCGACGAGCACCGATAACGCAGACGGACTTGGGCTGGCCGACCGACAAGCAATCTCGGAAGTCTACTACAGGCGTGCCAAAGCGCTATCTATGGGACAGATCATGCATGGGGCCAGTGTTGAAGCAGGTATTTCATCAACTAGCGAGAAATGGGCTGCGCCCGAGCACAGGCTGACCTGCCACCAGTCCAGGTAATGCTTCTCATGTCCCAGTATCTCCAAGGTAGCCAGAGGTCTGTTCAGACTTGGGCTATTCATGGGATAGCTGTCAAGGCTGCATTGGAGTTGGGCTTGCACTCCGAGCTTGCTCTTCAGAGATTCGACCCCTTAGAGAAGGAGATGCGGGTACGCACATGGTATGGCTGCGTGGCACTTGATAGGTATGCCAGCCTGGAAATGACTCCTATTCATCCCCAAGATGTTGTTCTAACCCCCGACCAGAACACTGAGCATGACGTTCGGACGTCCCCCGGTCATTCCGCAGACCTACATTCGAATGTCGCTACCGAAACATTTCATACATCACTCGGGGGGCTCGGATATTTTCAGGTGGTCAAAGGATGAGAACAGCACTCTCTTTTGGATTGGTTCCATGTATGTGAACGACATTTAGCAAACATGGCTCCTGGCTGATGAACGCCGATACAGAACTCTTTACGGGGTGACCGCCGCCGTGATCGACGAGCTCTACGAAAGCAACATCGGCTCCAGCGCGACCGTGCCCATGGCAAACATCGTTTCTACTGTCATCCACGTTGGGCAAAAGTTCGTCAGCTGGCAAGCCTCTCTTCCATCTTCCATGCGACTCGTCGACCCGGTGGAAGTGTGCCACGCCGTGCAGAACCCAATGTCGCTCAAATATCGGGTGATTTTGACACTTCGGTACCACAACGTCCACATCCTGTCGCATCGCCCCATCCTGGATCGCTGCCTCCAGTCTCTCGATGGGAGCTCTCACTCGGCTCAAGAATCGGGCGTTCTACAACAAGGCTGGTATCTCAGCAAAGAGGCGTGTCTTTCGTCCGCAGAGACCATCATTCGCCTCGTCGAAGCGTGCAAGGCCTTCAGCGATAAGCAGCCAGCGGTATCCCTACTCGGTGCATGGTGGTTCAGCCTCTACTTCAGTAAGACAACCAGATGCAAGTACTTCGCTGAACTGGACTGACGCATGATTGCCCGACAGCCTTCAATGCGGCCTTGACGTTGGTTGCCGTCAAAATCATCGAGGAAAGCCTGTCTCCGTCGCCTTTCAACAGAGGATACACGGGAACGATCGAAAGGCTTGACGAGGTTCTCAAAGACGCCGTCAATTGCATTGCACGTTTGGACAAACAGAATCCGATGGTAGAAAAGTGTGCCAAGTTTACTGCGACATTGGTGTTCTTGGTACAGAGCCTCCAAGCAGGTGAGTACTTTTGAGTCATTCTCAACGTGTCGCTCATGCTGACAATCCCGATAGTTTCAACAAGAGATGCGGCGGGCGGGGTGATTGGGACGTCAATCCACGTAATGCCTCCCGACGGGGCGAATGTGGGCAACATGATGCCAGCGAACGGCGCCGCACTAGATGATGCGTTCACGAGTTTGATGAACTTTCTACCACCGAACTTCAACGACTTTTCTACCAATGGCGCAACATTCGCAGTTTCAGAGATGATGGATGACTTCGCCACCAGCGACCTTTTCTGGTAGCGCATAGCTATGTACACAGCTGGGATAAAATTGCACTGGAATCAACTCATGGCTGCACGTAGATATGTTGGCCCGCAATCAAGCACCAGACTTTGGCTCCGTTGCTCGTCAGTCATGTCAATTGCGGTAACCGTTGGGCTCACTCGTGAGGGTCCCGGCCTCATGTGTTGCGCGAGGGATGAAAGCATGAACAGGACTTCGGAAGATAGAGACCCCATCCAGTGCCATTCTGTGCGAATTATGCAGCCTATTTTTCTCTAGTTTCATCCCGAGCAACAGTAAGAGATCTCCAGAAGACAGTCTGCAAGATCTTATGACCGTTCTACAACTAATTACGACTTTCCAGCACTACCCTAGTTCTGAGCTGCGATGGCCAAGTTTCGTGCGAACTGCTCCCGCATGATATCCTCGGCGTCATAGCCGTATGCCCAACACTGGGTCAGAGGATCCGACCACTGGTTTGGGCTGCTTGCAAATTTTCTCCCTTCAACCTCCGGTCTCATCGCCGCATCTCGAGCTTGCTGCTGCGGGCCATCTTTGAAATGCCACAGAAAAGCGTTTACCATACTGGCTTCTTGCATCATTGACGTCCGTCTCTTTCGTTCCTCCTGGAACACGTCGAGTGCGAGCCCGATCTGGTCCTCATGGGTGATGCTGCTCAATGCCACAGCCAACGCGGCGCCGTCCTCCACAGCCATGGCCGCCCCTTGCGACATGTAAGGCAGCATCGCGTGCGCCGCGTCGCCCAGAATGACGAGCCTAGATGATTCAGCCACCCATTCTTCCAGCGGGTCGCCTGCCATTAAGGGCCATTTGATTGTGTGATCAATCAGTCCGATGATCCTGGTGAGTCTTGTGAAATCACGTCAACGCTGCTTTCCCGACGATGTCATGGGATTGAGATCGAGGAGCCTGTACTTACTGGCTGTCCCAGCCTTGAAACTCGGCTCTCATGTCATCGAGAATCTCGGCTTGGGTTTTCTGGCCCCATGTCGAGGGGTTCCGGTGGTCTCTATGAGAAAGGACCATATTGAACGACTCTCCTGCGGCGATCGTATAGGTCATTACGTGACGGTCTTCGCCAATCCTGGTTTTTGCTGTCAGCCAGCATGCACGATAATGGAGTCACATATGAGTAACTAGCATACCATACATGGAGACCTGGTTTCTCCAGGAGCCATGAGATTTCCGGGATTTGTCTCATCTTGTTCACGTCCACAGTTGCCCTGTAGACTGCAAAGCCAGTATACCTGGGACCATGCCCTTGGCCGGAAGGGACGAGACTTCTGGCCACCGACTTGACTCCTGTTTGAAACCACCAGTCAGCATGCGGCATTGAACTTCACGCTGATATCTGGACTCACCATCCGCGGCAACAATTAGGTCAGCCTTAAACGTGTCTCCGGATGCCAGAGAAGCACTGGGCATGGCGGGGTCGTAGTGGACGACCCTGCTGCCCAGGCGAACTGTGACACCCAACTCTACCGCCCGCTCGTACAAGGCCGAATGCAGATGAGCGCGGTGGGCAACGTAATAAGGAGCGCCACAGAGGTCGACAAAGGACTCTGAAAGGTCGGTGAACCCAATTTGATCACCGTTCTCCCATCTGCGGAAAGAAATGCCGTCCGGCCGGACGGCTTGGTCGGACATGACATCCATGACTCCCCATCTACTAAGGAGCTTGCTCGAGTTGGGGGGAATCTGAATACCGGCCCCGACCTGCCCAGTGCTGTTAGCAATTGAACGAATTTTCCAGGGAAGCAGATCTGTCATTTTGCCTCACCTCTGTAAGCTGGGCAGCCTGTTCCAAGACAGTAACACGATGCCCTTTCCGGGCGAGCGCCACGGCCGTCGCGAGTCCTCCAAGGCCGGCGCCGACGACAAGAATGTCCAGGGGAATAATAGCTTGCGCACTCTTTTTGGGGTCTCCGTCGCGTTCGACCTCTCTCAGTGTCTTCAAAAACTTTAGGCAATTGGATGGGTAGGGTGTAGAAGGTATCATCTGTTGGCTTGTGCTGTTGGGTGCGCCATGACTCGACCCGCCGTTCGCATGCTCCTTCGGCGCAAATGGCATAGAACCGTGCGCAAAAGACTTCAAAGAAGTGACCTTGGAGGCCGCGGGAAGTACTTCAGTTGCAGAGGGCATTTTGATGATTGATGTGAGCGGATAGACGGTGATTTGATGTTACAAGCTGAGACCTGATGGCGCAACCTCGCTTTTGGCTCAAGACGATCGGCCTCGGCCCAATTGCTTTCATATGAGGAAATCACCGCCACGGGCAACCACTTACAGCGTGCACAAGCACTTCTGGCGAGCGCCCTTCAGTCACCTTCTGATAGCTCCTTAACTCCCCGGGTGGTTCTTCTCCCTTGCCGTGGCTCGCATGCTCTTCCTGCACTACCACAGGGACCTTGTTCGCTCTGGCGTTTGGTCTAAAATCCGATCCGAAGATTCGGCAGCATGCCACGGCACTTCACGGGGACTTATCCTTAAACCCGGCCTTGTTCAACGCCGCGCAGCTCATCAAGTTGGGAGTTTGCGCATCGGATAGAGAGCAGTAAAAGCATTGAATACATCAAGAACGATAATCTGTGCTCGTGAATTCCCAGTTCAGTGGCCGTTCCATTCAGACAATACCGCTCTTTTCAATCTTCAAGATGCCTGTGCCCTGGGAAAGACTTATCCGCTTCGTCGCCGACGACGGCAGAATCCTTCGAGGCGAGCCAATCCTACCGCATGACGGATTCGACCTTGGCGATACGACTGAAGAAACGAAGCTTAAGGCCAAAGTAATAATTGGCCCCGATATCTACGACACATCAGGAAGTCTTCGAGTCACAGACGATATCGTGGTGGTAAAGAAGCTCCTCGGCCCATTAACACCGGAAGATGTCCCCATCTTGAGATGCGTCGGCTTGAACTATGCCACACATAGTTAGTGAAGCCCACTCATGGAACTTTGAATTCTTTGGTGTTCATTTTTGAATTTCAATTCTAGTCAAAGAAGCTGGTCGTAAGCCGCCACCCTTTCCCTCCATCTTCTTCAAGCCGAACACAACCGTTCTTGATCATGGTGCCAATATCATCGTTCCCAAGATCTGCCAGAACGACCAAGCAGACTACGAGGGTGAGCTTTGTATAATCATCGGAAAAGACGCCAAGGACGTGCCTGTGTCCGAGGCGCCCGACTACATTGCCGCCTACACTTGTGGTAACGACGTCTCGTCACGGAAGCTTCAGCGAGATCCTGCGTTCGCAGGAAACGTACCTCAGTGGGGATTTTCCAAGGGGTTCGATACCTACGCGCCTTTAGGTCCCTGCTTGGTCCGACCTGATCTCGTTGAAGACCCAAAGTCGCTGCTTCTAAGGACAACGGTCGATGGGGAGGAGAGACAGAAGGAGCTGATTTCTGACCTCTTGTTCGACTGTTCCTATCTTGTGTCCTACCTATCCTCTGGAACGACGTTACAGAAAGGCTCTGTCATTATGACGGGAACACCTGGAGGTAAGCGCCTGGCGAAACACACGTACACATTTTAGGTTCGAAGGGTTCCAGGATTCTAATTCTTGATAGGCGTTGGGGGAAGTTTGAACCCGCCGAAGTGGCTGCTTCCAGGTACCCAGATGGAGGTCAACATCACAAACATAGGGACTTTGAGGAATGGAGTAAAGTTTGCGTAACTAACTGGTATTGAGCAAATCTATCGAGATTTGCGAAACTGGTTGCGTTCAGATGCCAGGCCATAGTCTTCTATAGGATATTACCGGCTATGCTAAAGAAAGTTGCTGTTGCAGTCATTCATGTCTTCCTCCAATAAACTGACGATACCGCCGAAGACATCCTGCCTAAAACCATCGTTCTCTGGATTCCTGCCCTGATAATAATACTCACCCCTGAGACATCTTCGTACTGCTTCCTCGTATCTGTCACTGCCCTCAATCCTCACCTCGAAACTATCCAAAAGACGTACAGCCTGTCGGTAACTCCCATGAAGGCTCAGTGGCTCTTCGGGCCCTAGGCGACTATCCATGGTTTGCCTGAGAATGAGCTCAACAAGAAGAATCCCTAGCGCAATCAGGGTTTTGTTTCGTCCGTCTGCGATAGCTGACTCTGCGACTTGTTGCAGCGGGTGATTGGGTAGCTCCTTCAAGAAGAAGACATCGTCGAATAGGTCCTTATCCGGACGCTGAATGAAGAAAACGTCGCCGTGACCAATAGTCTTTGGTATCCACGGCGTATTATGGAGCTTGGAAACACTCAATGATAGGACCCAGGCCAAGCGCAATGTGTCAGCGTACGTAAGAGCTGGCGAGTCTTTCCCGGTGCCTCTGAGGATATCAGTCAGAGGGATCAGTTTCCAATCCTGATCTATAGCGTTCCGTGCGCAATCAGAAACTGAGTAAAGGCCGTACTTTTTGAGGGAGACTGAATCCGTGATGCAGCCATAACATGCTTCAACCTTCCTCTTAGCTGACCTATGGACGATCTGACAGAGGTCATCAATATTGCGTTGGAGACTATCCGCACAATCGAGCCCAGGCGGCGAAATGAGTCTACGACTGTCTTTGAGTGTCTCGGTGATGCTCGTAGTCTCTTCCTCGAATCTAACGCCTTTCTTTATAGGACGTAAATCCAGGCTGGTTGGCATCACTGCCTTCGGCTTAATAGCTGGTCGCAGAAGGATCTCCTCCCAATGCTTCGCTGTTTCGTCTTGGGTGGAGTGCGATGATATTGCGAGTTGCATTGACAGCTTTTGAAGGATCTCCTCATTGGTGTCCTGGGGAATGCATGTGGCTTCGGTCAAAGAAGGGGCCAGCCGTAAGCTCACGTTGTGCGGCCCTTGACACTTAAACGCGCAGCTCAAGGCCTGGTAAGTACTCCTTGACAACTCTCGAACCAGTGCTGATAGTCTCCCTTGGGATATGTGTCGTCGCACCGGCGTCAACTTGACATTTCCTGACACTAGGGTCTCTAGGCTCGTGATTCCACTTCGGATCTGTGTCAGGAGGTCCTCGTATTTGGTTCTCTGTAAAAAGAAGGACGCTTTTTTCCGTTCCTTCTTTAGAATTATTTTCAAGGCGGATTCATCGGACCATTGGACCTGAGACAGGTCAGGTAGTCTGTCTTTTCATACGGTGGAACCAGGATAAACCCTAAGAGACAGATCAGAGTGAGCTTACCTTTCCGTCATGATCTAGCATGAGCTTTGTCTGAATCTGGTCCATAGCAAGCTTTATTTCAACGATGATGCTTTCGAATATCTCCGGTGACCGCCAAAGTCGGAGACGTAGTATGTCGTGAAATTCATCTTTCTTCCACTCCGGACCAAATGGATCTTTGATCATGTTTTCGATTCGTGGATGGGGTATTGCACCGACAAGAAGGTTTTCGAGCAGTGTTTGAAGCTTGATATGCTCCACGCCAAGCCTCATTCCCAGGCTCCTCAGTTCTCTCTCGTAGGAGCGCCATCTCTTCATGTTGCTGATGCCGTCAGAGTACGTCTTGAGTGCCGAGACAACGATGGGAATTGAACCCAAAACGACCCCAGCAACCTCTAATCCAGACATAGTATGCGCCCTACAAGTGTTTCGAGGCGAATAAGAAGCTCTATGGTGGCAAGGATCCAACTTCTGGGGTTTGAATGAGGACGGCCGGGGTTGAGACGAAGCAGAAGATGCCAGGCTCTTCGCGGAGCTGTCAGCAGATGAGGGGCTTTTCGCGCCAAGAGGGCCAACATGAGATACAGTCAGCAACATTTGACGAAGCTGTTCTCCCGCATAGATAAGCAGCCTTCATTCCAATTGGATGTGGTCACATGATGGAGGCCAGAGCCGCTGGGATTGACCAACCCCGCCTTCTGGTTCCCTTCTATGACTTACCATCACCACAGAGACTCGAGTCTACTGAAAGAAGACTGCATTCACTCTGAACCATGGCAAACACCATCAAAGAGCACGTCTTTAGCTGCTTGGGCTCGTTCGCACTTCTAGCAGACTTTCCCAGTGAAGAACCCCTGAGCGAAACCACGGAAAGCCCGCCCTGGCTCACCGAAGGGTGTTCGAGAAAATTGGAAAACGCCCAAGCTAGGTTCAAAGTGTGGTCAGGAAATATAGGAGCCCATCGCTCGGGAAGAAGCTCTCTTGAGTACCCTCTCAGAGATGCTTCCAATATCAGGGAGCACGTCGTTGAGCTGCTTGTGGGTCTGAGACAGTCATTGGAAGACGGTAGGTCTCAATCCTGTTTCACACATCCGATCGCTAACACTGCTATTACTGAGGAAGCTCGGTTCATAATTGAGGGAAAAAGAATTCCTTGGGACATGGAGCAAGAGTCCGACAATAGCAGCACCGAGGCTGACGGCAGCGACGATGAAGACGATTTAGGATCTTTTCGCACTCATCCATTCGAATCAGAGTATTCTCAGATTCTATCCGATGTTCTCGAGACCATCAACTGCCTTTTCCGACTTTCAATCACGATCAAGAACCCGTCCTCTCATGATAGATTCACGAACTCTGTTGTAACGGATACCTCCCACTTCGAGGAGTTCGATATCCAGCACGTGCGGATGAAGTTTCCACTAGCGAGTGAAACCATCATCCAGCGACTCGGAAAGGCCCTTTCAAGGCGTCGTCAATATTTCAAATACCGAGAAAACCATCAAAATAAACTCTCACATGGCCTTGACGAAGACGAAGTTGACGGGAAAAGCACCGTGGCCTCATCTCTTGCGCAACATTTGAAGCAGTCGTCGGCACTTGCTGATCAAGTACTGGACGAAGACCACGAGTCGATTTCCGGGTTTTCTCAGACTTCATTTGCTACATCCGCAGCAAATTCAGGCAGGAGGCGGGTTCCCGATTTGCCCAAGGAAGCTGAGCAAGGCCCGTTCCCATGCAAATTCTGCCATATGGTGGTTTCGGTCGGAAGCCGCAAGTCGTGGAAGTAGGTTGCTTCAGTCCTCATTCTGTTTTCTATTTGTCTCAGCGTTTGCTCTTCAGGGTAGGACTGATGGACCTTGCGAAGAAAACACATCTACGGGGATCTTCGGCCATACACGTGCTTGTGGGAAGACTGCAGCAATCCTCACGAAGAATACCAACGGCGACATCATTGGATCGAACATATCCTCCAGAGTCATTGGCAAGCGTGGACATGCGTCTTCGGATGCGCTCAAGAATTTGGGTCGGCCAAGGCCATAGAAGCCCACATCAGAACAGAACATCCCGTGATGTGGTCCTCGACAGACATGGGGTGTACTTTCCACACATGTGGAGAGTCTCGTCCTCCAGATACACAAGTTAGTTGCCCCTTGTGCGCTTCCTCGCTACGTTCGATCAAAGACTACTGGCACCACGTTGGCCGGCACCTCGAGGAAACCTTTCTGTTTGCTCTTCCAAGGGTTCCCGAGTACGAAGACATTGCAGTCAAATCCGGAAATAAAGCTTTTGCCTCGCCAATGGAGGATGAAGCAGTCTCGAATGAATCGAGCTCTGTCACCTCATTGTCGAACGCGGTGCATGGATCAAGTGCCCAAGAAAACCAACAACACCAGCAGAAACACCACGAAAAACTGCCCACTCATGACGCGAAGGATTCAACCGACAGGAACAATGAAGCCAGCTACTTGATATCGCCGGAAGTCGAGGAAATGAACACGTTGAATCTGGGTTCAGATGATGAAGGGCAGGTACCACACCACGAAAACAAAACTCACAACATAAGAGAGAGGATTGACGATGCCGATCTGAGTAAGAGTGAGGATGAAACTGAATATCCGCCGAGAGTCAACCATGAATCGGAGACCACTACCGAAATGCCACTGGCAGCGGTTGAGGCTACAGCAAGCAACAGGGTCCAGGCAGTGGGAGCTACAAGGTCCGAACAAGAGCTGGAAGATTGGGCCGAGCCAGATTTTAACAATTGCTGTGGATCAAAAGAACGCCTAGAGGAATTTGAAGAGTTAAGAGAAGTATACTGGGCGCTGAGAGAAGAACTCCAAAGGGCCACAACAGAGCTCAAGCGTCTGCAGGAGGCTAATCTAAGTGGTGAAGACAGCGAAGAAGAGGGGTAGCAAGGAACTAAATGACGAGATAGGTAACAGGAAGGAGAGCATTATAACTCATGAGGAGTCACAAGAAAATCCTGACTAAGAAAAAGGCAACTGTTTCCTTGCTACTGTTATTAATATAAGGAACCAAGCCCTGATAAATAACAAGATTACTACTAAACAATGATACTTCAATTATGGGGGTTGTTAGAAAAACTTGTCTGAGTTGTGTCTGTCAATGATTTCGATGTGTAGTTGCCTTTGTGCGAACAAGTTCTACAACCCTTACTTGACGTTTGGAGCCATCTTCACCGGGGCTAGTAGTCACAAAATGCTTGAATCATTATGCCGAAAGCTCCCTTACTGCCCAGTACAATGCCACCTACAAACCTTTCAGTAAATAAGAGAGAGAGGTCAAAAGTCCAAGCTCAAGTGGTAACAGGCCCTCATATTATTACTAATAAGCTTAAGGCGCGGTCAATAACAGCACAACATCAGATGAAACATCACTCATGAGTTCAGGTCAGCGTTTCATCTCGTTTCATGCCCATCGCCATGCGCAGTAGTAGATAATGATGAGAAATACATTGAGATCTTCGTTTGCCGAGGCCTGTTGTCTTCTCATCGCATCTCAAGATACAGCTCAACTTTGCCGTTCGAGCCGGCGAAAGTGAATAGGACGACATAGCACGAGACATTGACGGGAGCGCCGTTCGAGAAGGTTGTCCACAGTCGGCTCAACACCCTGAATCATGTTGCCGGTGAGTACCTTGTGAAAACAGCGAGCAAAGTCCAGCAATCATTTCTGACGATGTATGAATGAGCAGGCGATTATACTCAGCTTCTCGGCTGTTGCGAGTGCGTGCGGGCTTGCCGGGCGTTATCTACTAAACCCGCGAGACCCGGCATCAACAGTCCTGTAGGTTTTCACGTCCTGTCGCCATGAACACGTACTAACCATCTACCAGTGAAGCCCGAGCCAGGACTGGAGACCCGCTACAGTCGCTCCGGATTCTCAATCCGTACCCAGGCATCTTTGCGTACTACGACGGGCGTACCGGTGAGCGGTTTCACTCGGACCAGCCGAACTGGCTCGACGATGGAGCATTCACTCTGGGGGTATCGACGTATTCAATCATCGACGGGAACGAGGCCATCATCTTCGACGCGCACATCACGCCCGACCATGCCGGGGCAGTGATGCGCCACGTCCAAAGCCAGGGTGTGACCAAGATGTCCGTAGTGATCAGCCACTTCCACAACGACCACATTGCGGGGACCGAAGTGTTTTCCAAGGGAGGCGCCACGATCGTCGGAAATGACCGGACCGCGAGGACCGTCGACCGGAACTCCCAGCGTTTGGCCGCCGATGACCCGCCCATCACCGCCGTGGCGCCGACGGACCTGTACACGGGTACGCGGGAGATGAAGGTCGGGAATCTCACCGTTGAGCTCCACAACTTCCAGGTCCACACGCCGGACGGCACTGTGCTCTATATACCCTCGAAGCAGCTGCTCTTTGCTGGAGACACGCTCGAGGACACGGCGACTTTCATCGCCCAGCCAAGAGACCTGCCCACCCACCAAAAGGAGCTCCAACGGATGGCTGGTTTCCAGATATCGAAGATTCTGCCGGCCCACGGCGAGCCCAACCGGATCGCGGCCGGTGGCTACAACAAGACCTTCATCGATGCGACGCTCCGGTACATCGCCGTCATGACGGAGGACGTTCCCCAGCCAGCGGCGTGGACCATGCCTCTGTCCCAGGTGGTTGCTGACGATGTAGCCAAGGGGGATCTCATCTATTTTGCGCAGTACGAAGAGGTACACAAGAGCAACGCGCAATCGATCCAGGAGTCACGCGGGAACGGCCGGTGAGGCCGGGGAGGTTATTGGGTTGCTTGCCTGCGAATGTAATCGATCACCGGATAGTGTCTGTCATATTGAAAGTTAGGCTGTTGCGTAACTGGAGGCATCATAGTTGCATTTCTGGGAGAGACGCCAGACAAACATGTTCCAGGGCGGTATATCAGTTCTGCCGTAAACACGATAGTGGTTACACATGATTATGGTCTGAAACCGACGAGATCGATTCCAACCTGGACTGGACAACCCGCGTTGTCATGCGACAACGTCACATCCAGTCTTATTCGTCCGTGTGTAAGGCTTTGATTCCTTCTCTTCAGCCTCTTCATATCGGCGTCAGCCAAAAGCATAGCCGCCGCCTAAACGATTTACTCCGTAATCAACGTTGAATGAAAGCATTTGGATGGATCACACAACATAAATATTAAAGACACCTCTTCGCGAGACTGAGGCAATGCAGGAGATGAGCTTCAGCGAAAGTTTCTCACTCAACATGAGCCCGCAAGTTGTGCCGAACCGGCTGAATGATCTGCTGATTCAGGGGAGTTACCTACCTACCTTGGTAACAAAGGTCCCCAAGGTACCTATTGAGTTCTTCACTCGCCTGATGCGCGGTCTCTTGACGAGAACTTAGCTACTCAGCAGGATCACTCTCGCATTATCGTGGACACGGACATCCAACCCCAAGTTTCGTCTATGAACATGACTATGAGCATCAGACGGGTAGCTCCGATCTTTGTAGTCTCTCGCGTCGCCACTTCCAGACGTGGCGTTCCGAGGGGAGATAGCACTTTAGACTACACTACGGGCAATGCGATACCGAGCGTAGGCCAACAAAGGTAAAGAGTCCCGCCGTCAGGTGCCAGGGCGTCTGAGCTCCTGAGAAGGCGTCTCAGCTTCCTCACGTTCCCTAGTTGACGGCCGTTCTAGTATGAAACTCTAATCGTCAAGGGACGTGCGACTTGCGGTGTTAGATGCCGGCGGGCTACGCTGACGTCGTGGGTGTTTCTACATGCTAAAGAGGGGGGTTCAGACGCAGACAAAAAGGACATCTCCGCCCACGAAACACCAGCGACCTTCCCAAAGGCGGTAATGCAGCCGCGCAACGAAAAGGCGGAAGAAGCCCAGACCGTGAGTCCAATGTTTTTCTTCCGTACTCTGTCCAAAGTCATGCCCACGGGCCCGGTGGGCGACGGCTTAAACGAAAGATAGGCAGTCAAGGTTTCCGCACACGTCTCTACGGAACCCAACAAGCTTCGCCGCGGTGTCAAAAACCGAGACCGAGGTCCCCGAGATCACACCTTCTCCGGCAAGTCAGTCAACTCACTTTGATCTACTCCCGCGTCATGTCGCCCCCAGCCAACCACCACTCGTCCGAGACGTCCGAGGCGTCCGAGGTGCCCGAGATGAACCTCTACAAGCTCGGCCGTGTGCACCGCGCGCTGGAGGGGCTCAAGGAGAAGCCCGCGTGGACCGCGGAGGACACCGGCGGGTTCGACTGCATGCACTACCTGGGCGACGAGGCCATCGAGAACGCGGCCAGGGAGCTGGGCCTGCGGCCGGGCGACCGGGTTCTCGACATCGGCTCCGGGTTCGGGGGGACGGGCAGGTACCTCCACCGGCACCACGGGGTCTCGACGACGGGCGTCGAGCTGCAGGGGGACATCCACGAGATCGCGAGCACCATCAACGCCAGGTCCGGGGCGGGGGCCGGGGCGGTCTCGGTGAACGGGAACTTCCTGGAGCTCTCCGCGGAGGCGATGGGCGCGCCCGTGGACCACGTCGTCTCGTTCCTCTGCATCCTCCACGTCGCACGGGACGAGAGGGAGGCGCTCTTCGGGAAAGCGCGCGATTTGCTCAGGCCGGGAGGCAGGGTGTACATCGAGGACTTCTTCGCGCGGACGGCTCCGATGGACGAGGGCACGCGGCGGACGCTGCGGGAATCGGTTTCCTGCCCGGGCCTGCCCGACGAGCGAGGGTACGTCGAGCAGCTCGAGAGGGCCGGGCTCGAGGTCCTGGGCTGGGTGGACGTGTCGACGTCCTGGGCAGACTTCGTGCGCCAGCGCGCCGTCGGGTTCAGGCGGGACTTTCCCGACGACGCCGAGCTGACCAGCTTCTACGACGCCGTGGACGAGGTGTTCAGCAGCGGCCAGGTTGGTGGGGTCAGGATTACGTGCCGGAAGAAGTGAGCGGCATTGTTGTTCCGGGGCCCGGGCCCCGGAACATCTAGGTTAGACTGCCGGATGCATCGCCCGAACGAGACTGCCCGGGGGAAAGTCAGTGCAATCTTTCGCGATTAATGGAGGCGAAGCAAGAGCGGTGGGATGTACACCTATACCACGGTCTTAAAGGTTAGCGTAGTTCTTGCGGGGCTTCGCATGTATCCAGGCCCCGCAGGTATCACGCTAACCTTTAAGACCGTGGGATAGGTGTAAAGCGAGGGCCTCGGAGCTCGGGAAAGGGGAGCTCAGCACCCGAGTCGTTGTCCGGGACCTGCCGTCCATGCGATCCGCGGAGCATGGCACCAAGCAAGCGGGAGTGGGGGATTCAGGGGAAAGAAGAAAGGAGAGAGAATAGAGCAGGCCGATGCGCCGCTGCTCTGTCGAGGGGGATGGCCTGCGACAACATCTTCAGGATCGACTGGAAGATTATACGAGACCGCGAAGAGAACCATACAAAGTAGTCACGCCGTAGGGCGCTGCGCTCGACCGCGGCCGAGGCCATGATCAACTCTAAACCCTGGTCCAAACCCACCCTTCATTTGCATACTTGCTCATACGTAGGGCGCACGCGCCTTGCCGCCAGACGAGATTCCCAGTACGTAGCCGTTACACCCATCCCGCCGGCAGATACGGGGGTTAGTGAGGGCAAAGCATAAGATGGGATGATGTGCCAGCATGCGAACGTTCGGGGACATACCATCTGGTTGGCCCGGCCGCCGAGATGCTGCAGAGTGTAATAAGAAGACGACCCCTAATTCGACCCGGGACGCAACGTAGAGACCAACCAGAGGCTGCCGCACTCGAGGCGCAATCCCTAACCTAAGTCCCCGAGGTCCTGGAGCTATCCATATGCAGAGTTTCTGGGGGGGGGGGGGGGGGGGGGGAACCTCATGTCGGCCGCACTAATCAGGTAACTTTCCGCTTGTGGAAGAGTTTGCCCTAGTTCAGAGGCAAGGTCTTTACGGCATCTTTCTACGTTTTATGCTTTTTCGTCTGAAGGCCCGACGCAGACGCGCTGGGCGGCATCTTAAAATGACAAAACAAATAAAAACCTACGGGCAATCGGAGAATCACAGAATGGCAATTTGATGCGCCAAAGGGAACCGGTCCCCTTTTCCCGACGACGGCGTCGACAAGTCGACGGTTAAGTCCCCGTCCGATAGCGAGGCTGAGTCGTGCAAACATGTTTCTCGGGTGTCGGCAACGGTCCGAGGAGGGGTCTGCATGCGCGAGGGCGCGGTGGAGGCCCATGTCGATATTTTGATGACCACGAGATGTCGTTGCGCTGCGTGCCAGGTAAAGTTGCAACGGGGCTTGCCGCGTACAAAGTTCCCCAAACCGGGCAATTTGGGAGGATGAGAGGCGGCATCTGAGTCAGCCGATAGTCTCTTTGACGATTCCGTTGTTGATGAATCATTCCCAGTCTCGTCCAACACATCGAAAAGACCCTTGGCCATTTCTCTTGCATTCGCACCTTGGCCGGAGAAAACGCCGGAAAATGTGCCGGGGTATAAGGGATTAGTGATCTGCATACGCTACCCTTACTCTAACGAGTATTTCGCATGCCTAGTGGGTTGTGTATTCTGTGCTAGCGTAGAGAGCAGGGGTACGATAGATGGGAAGATTCCAGGATTGGTGTTTGAATATCAGCGGAACCCTCCGCATCAGCAGACGGGTCTTCGCGTGCTCCTTTACGAAGGAACTTAGTGTTGTTAATTAGTGTTTATTGATACGGGATCCCTGCGGTCATTACCCCCCCACCCCCTCCTCTACCCTCCTATTCCCCCCTTTCTTCTCTATAAGTTTTAGCCTAGCTATCCGTATTAAGTTAATCTAACTTAAGTCTTAAATAGAGTTAGTACTCCCTTATTTCCTTCTTAAATACCTTTTTAATTTTATTAAAGTAGTTATAATATCTTTTAATTTACTCTACTATTACTTCCTCCTTTAAGTAAATATATCCCTTTTAAAACTACTTATTAATCTTTTTAAACTACTTAATAAGCTTTTATAGGGTAGTAGTATTATTACTATTACTCCTTAGTTTACTATAGTAGTAAAAGAGTAGTAAAAAGGTTATTATTTAGTATAAGAGTATATAATAAACTATAAACTTCTTAATTTCTAGGTCTTAGTAATACTATTTGTAAGCACTACGTGCTTGTGTGCGCAATTGATTACTAAGCTAGAAGGTGCCGTGCCTTAAATGCGCGACCGTGGCCTTAAATGCCACGGTGGGCGCCTGCCCTTTTACTTAGACTATTTTAGCTTTAGCTAGTTAATATACTAATTAAAAATAATAACGTTTTTATTAATTATTTTAATTAGTAGCCTATAGTATATATAGCTACTATATTAATATATTTAATATAGTTAAGTATAGTAGTTCTAAGGATTTAAGTAATATAGTAATAAAAAGAGGAAATCTAGTAAACTATAAGGCCCTACTAACTCGTCTTTTATCCTTATTCTATAAGTTATTAGTAAGGTTTTTAACCTACTAACTAGCTTTAAGGGTATTTATATACTTTCTTTAGTTTTTATAAATATATAGTAGTATATAGTAGATACTAATAATGTGGCTAGAATTGAGTTGAAATGTGCGTTTTTGCCTCCACCGATGATGGTGTTGAGAAGGAAAAAAAAAAAGAAATTAGTAACAGGGTCTTCGCGTGCCATGGTGGCATCAATGCCTACTCGTGGGTCATGTGTGTGAATTCCGTATTAACGGATCTCGGGATTTGATGCCAGGCTTGGCGTGTGGGATATCGGTTCTCGTGTCTATCCGTAGACAGCAACGAGTCTGACAAGTCTGGTTCCTCGGGAGTGTAGCTGCAGAGATGCATCGTTGGCCGTCCGCAAGCTTCGTCAACGCGGCAACTCTACATCTGCCACAGTATGCGTGCGGCGGCCATCCCAGCCAATGGACGACCAACGTTGGTTGCGTACCATCAACAAGTCAACGTGAGGACTGAGGTTGTGAGATCAACAACTGAGTCACAACACGAAAGTGATGAGCAAATAGCAACGCACTGGCGAATCACACGCCAAGAGTCGATAAAAGTCGATAGTGCATTGTTGGTATCCGTAGTGTCGTCTCGATGGTGTAATAGGACGTGACCTATAGTGATGAGTGTCGAATAGGCGACTTGGGTATCTGTAGCTAGGTGGCGCATATTATATCCCGAGCTAGTAATAGCTGGCACCTGTACGTACGGATACGGAGTACCTAGTACGGCCTGTGGTTGAGGCACATGAGGTCTCGTAGATGCGCGCAGTTGTGGCGCGTTCATCCATCAGTCATCACATGCGTGGGGGGCGGGGATTGGGTGGAAAGGGGAACAGTGATGGTAAGACTCAGCCTGCATGGTGAATTCATGAAAGGCGTGCGTAGGGAGGGGTTTCATTGGATGAGGTTGATGATGAAGGAAACAGACAGGGCGATGCTGATACGCATGAGGTGTGGTGTTGATGGAAGTGTTGTTGGAACTTGTGTGTTGGTGTTGGTGTTGGTGTTGGGGTCGGAGTGTCGGTAGGTACTCAGGTACCCAGGGCGAAGTGTTGAAGGAGGAGTGAATATCCGCCTATGATATCTGTACATGCACTGACTGGTACATTGGCAGTACAAAGCCTACGGGTACACCTGCCTTGAACGCCACTGAGGTAGTCGGCGTCTTGGTCCGCCGGGAAAGAGTCGGCAAGGACATGTTCGCCTAGGTACGCGAAGTAGCCGTTGGTGTGTACGGATACAACCTCCACTACCCAGCTAGCGTGAATGCGATAGCGATAGCGTATGTAGTGTAGGCCGTAGAGAGGCGAGGCGAGGCGTGGCGTGGGTGACATTGGACGAGGACCAAGTTACAGATTTTTTTATTGTATTTTGGGGAGGGGAGGGCTCGGTTTCGGAGCTGTTGTGATTGCCGTATTGTGGGATGCCGATATTGCAGGGTGGAGAAGCCCGGACAATCGGTTAAAAAAGTTCGGTTGGACCTGGAAGCATTGGCACCAGTACCTGCTAGGCCCCAACGAGCAACTGTACCCTCCGCCTACCCCTGTGCACCACCGAGCCGTAGTGTAGGTACATCTAGTGTATAGCAGTTGCCTTAAGTAGGTACTCGGTGCTGGTGGTCCTCCGGCGTCCCGGAAGGTCCGGCCGGCGGCCTAATTTTTTGTTCCGGAGTCCTCCTCCCAAACCGGGCCAAAAAGGCAACCGACCTTGCACGTCGCCCCGGAAGACGCGTATCAACGTATCAATACCAAGGCCATTGGGCGGTTTGTTCTTGGATAATAGGTCCCGGGTTTGGATGGCGTCATTTCCCGATTCCCCGAGGTCCTCGCTCGGCCGGTCCTTCCCAACGGCACCCAGAGAGGAATGAGAGCAGTCAATGGGAATCGTCGCCTCGGGTCGGTGTGTCTGGCCGCAGAACAAGTGTAGGTTACAGATGCTGAGCTATCCGAGGGGTGAGAATCGACACGGGAAAAACGGGAAATTCGGACCACGAAAGCAAAAAAGAACGAAACCTAAACCAAAAAAAAGGGGGCACAGGAGGCGAACAGAATCAGCGAGAGAGAAGAGAAAGTAAACCCGGTGCCTGGACGATCTGCGAAATTGTAATCATGTTCGAGCCGCCGCTGGTCGTGTAACAGCAACATCGGCTTCCGTGGGATGCCGTCGCACGAGTAATGGGGACCGCGTACGAAGGGCGCCGTGATAATATGGGCCCGACTCGTCGGACTTACCGTCCGCGGTGTGGATTGTTAGAGTTGGGGGTTGGGTGTGCGCGCGCGGGTTTGATTTCTGCATTTGCATTTTTTGCATCCAATTCCATCCCTCTCGGTCCTCCTCCCCGCCCTCATCCCTCGTCTGCCGTTTTCATCTTCCCCCCCCTCCACCCCTCCCCTCCTCGACGTTGCGTGGCGATTGGCATCCCGCCGGGAGGGATGCGGACTGGTCCGGTCTCTGGTCGGTGTCAAAAGAGACGGACTTGGGAACCGCTATAGAGTTTCGACATGTTTGGACCGGCCGAAGCAAGAAGAGAAAGGAAAAAGAATGGCCGGGACATCAGGCCGATGGGGCCTGATCACATCACTTCACCCCGAGCCATACAAGGCCTCCAAAGATAGCAGAACTCTACGGGATAGGGTCTTGCCTGCCTAGGGAAGCTGTGCCGCCGGTGACCGCAGGAGATTGAGCGCGCGTGCGTGTGCGTGAGTTTGTTGCTGGTTCTGGAACTAGTGTAGGCGGAGAATGAGATGCCTGGGTATAGGAGATGCGATAGGCACTCCATGTCACCACCACTGGATCACTCCACGGATAGGGGATGGCTTGCTTGGCATTCTGCGTTTGCGTCGCCCCTGTCCTACCTACCTACCTTGATACGGATTTACTGCTATTGTCTACGTGTTAACTCATTCCTTGTATCGGCCTGTACCGGTGTAATTCCGTCGCCTCCTCTCTTCTCAATAGCATCGGAATCGCGTGCGACGCCAAGGATACTTTTGTATCAGTTGCTCAGCCCCAGGTTGTGCTCCAGTCTGCCTCTCGGTGGACGACGAGCTCAAACGGGGCAAAAGCGAGCGAGAGACGTAGGCGCCGGGGGGCAGGTTCCAACAAGAGTCTAATTGGACAGGCAGGGGTGGTGGTGAAGGGCCAGGCTCGACCTCTAGTCTTGTCTCTCGTGTAAGTACACCACCAGTGATGACTGATCAGTGACCACTCAGTGTCGAGTGAAGGGAAGGGAAAGTAAAACTCCGTACACTATCCGTATGGAAGAACAAGGTAGGCAGGGTTCCTCATCCTGGATTCCCAGACGTAGTGGGAATAAGCCGGCGGGAGGAAAGTGCGCAGCGCGGTGGACAAGTCCGTAGGCATGGCCAACCACGTCCCTGCTTGAACGTAGCGTGAGAGCGAACGCGAGGCGTCCGCACCCGTACTATGTAGAGGAGAGCACGGAGTAACTCTGGCCAGGGAGGTACACTGCGGTGGTGGGATCCTGGATCGAAGCTGCAGGGTTGCTTGGTGTCGGAATCGTAGTCCGCGCCGTGAAATAGCGACGGCATCTATGATCTCAACCTGCGACATGGGAGGGTTTGGGTGGACTTGCATAGTGTGCTTCCATCCCTCATCACTTACTCTACCTTGGAAGAGCAGAAGGATACGCGGAAGGGCGAGGGCGAGGGGGTTGAGAGGCTCCGAGGCTCCGAGCAGGGTCCTGGTTTGGATACGCTGCGGAGTATCGGAGTAGTGTTCCAGCGGCATGAAATGAAAGCGAACACTCGCAACTCTCGCTTTGCAAAAAGGCACGGGGACCGCATTTCACTCATATTCGCAGCCTGTCGGTAAAGATCAAGATGCCGATCTGCCAAGGGGAACCACGCCATGCCATGTCAGCGGAACAGTCGCTACGAGGCTAGCGTACACTACATTCCAGGTACTTTGGTACGGCTGTATTAGTGATTACATGTGTTCTGGGTGGGGCCGGGAGGCACAGACGCCTCGACGGTGACGGGGCACTCGGGCGAAAATTGCCAGAATCGCAGACAATGGCAAATGGCAGATTCTCAAGTGGCCAATCAGCGGCTTAACATGGCGCTGTATGACACGACTTTACGGTATACCCGTACCCGGTGTGGTGCCGTGCCCCTCAAGCCCAAGCCCCTACCGCACCCACGGCGTGTAAAGCTGCTGGGCCTGGGTGGAAGTACCCGGTCACGACGGAGATGCACGCCGCACCATGTCACCCCTCCACTGAGGCACGTCCCCAGAGGCCAGAGTAGGTACGTGACTACGTACGCAGGTACGTGGCTACGTGCACAGTATGTAGGCACCAGCCTAGGGCCTGCCTGCCTGAACAGCCGACGGGCAGGTGGGCGGCGGCTTCTCGGGTTGAATACGACGATACCGCAATTATGGTTCCAGGCCAGGCTCAGGTGTTGAGCATCAACATCATCAACGACCGGCCTTTGCGAGGTGAGGTGTCAGTCATGTAGTTTAGTACGTGTTGGTACGTGGAATGTCCAAGAGGAGCCAAAGGAGGCATCCGTTCCTTGCTGACGGAAGAAGAGGCCGCTCCGTGCAGCACATGTGTATCCGTACCGACACTACCCAATACACTAATATGCCTAGGTAGGCAAGTTGGCGAATGTTCTGACGGATTACTCCTGCCCTCACTGGCGAGCCGCCTTGGCCCAGGCCCCGGGACTCGAGGTCCGACCCCTGATGGCTGCTCCGGGTTCCATCCTGATCGATACACTACGGAGTGGTACACCACTACTATGGTACAGCACTACTCACCTCACCCTGGGCAGGCGGGCCACCCCCCCTCGTCGTCCTCGCCCGCCAGCCACGAGGCAATTTCAGTTCTTTGCCGTAGCGAATTGCTGTGCAAGTGCCAAAAAGATCGCGGGCCGCGGGCGTGCCTCGTCGAGACATCCAACCCTGTCCTGGCCATCCGCAGCGCACTGGCTGGGCGGTTGCCCTCCGGAGTTAAGGTAAGTAATCAAGAAATCGAATCCACCGGCTTGCTGGGGTGGAGAAGTTTGGATGGGATGGGATGGGTCGTGTCAGCCGGCGGCATATACTTCCTATCCTGCTCGACTTGCTGAGGTTCGTTATGGGTGCCACAAGTACCTGGTGTGAGAGTCTGCAAAAAGCGAGGTACTTGGGGTGGTAGGTACCACGTTGTGGAGCAGGTACTTTACACCACTCGCAGCTGGGCCGCCGCAGTGGCATGGCACAGCAGTACCTAAGGAACGCAGTAGTAGGCCGCTGATAAAACTAAAATGGGCACCTACACCTACACCTACACCTACCTACGATGCGTCGGTACTATGTACGGCACTACCCAGCCCAACCCTACCGCTACAGAGCACGTACATCCGTACCGATTTTAGGTACGGTAGGTACGGTGTGACACTGACGAGGGAGAAAAGGAAGGGAAGGGAAGGGAAGGTGTAGGCTACCAAACTACCTTGTAGCCACCAAATGAGAAAGAACACTTCACTTTCCCAACGCGTATCCGTACCTTCCTACCTACCTAATAGTCTACCTACTGTAGGTATTCCATTTTATATCCGTAATCTCTGGTCGTTTCTTCTTTGGGCTCCATCTGCGACTCTCTCTCGACTTCTTCCCTTCTCCATTCCACTGTATTTTCGTTTCTCTACTCTTTTCCCATCTCGCCAACTCTTCCTCCTTCTCCCCTGTTCCTTCCAGGCCCTTTAGCTTCCCGTGAAGCTGTGCCATGGCCGCACTCCATCCAGATCATAGGTAGTTAGTATTACCTTGCTCCAGTGTTTGGGTAACCCAACAAAGATCAGAAAGGTACGTAGCGGGGAGTTGACATTCTTTCCGTACCTACTTCACACAGTAGTTTGCCTAATCCCTCTTTCTTCTTGTCACCCATCTATCTCAATGTTTCCTGTCTGCATCTTCTGCCAACTTGCTCTGTAGTCCTCATCCTCCCCAATACCCAGCATGGCCGTCTTTTCCTTGTCTTATCCTGATCAAGAGACGTGACAGCTGCTCATCTGCTAGGTCTCCAAGGTACCTATCACCTCTCGCCTCTCACTTGCTCCTCGGACTGTAAACTGCTCTTTTCCCCCGAAACAATCAATCGTTTAATCTCCCCTAATACCCCGGCCACTTTCCCTTCTTTACCTTGATGGGCTGCCCTCACCACATCGCCACGATCCCCGCCCCTCCTCTCGTTTGTCGTTACCAAACACTGCATGCTCCCCTTTGACCCCCCTTCCCTTCTCTTCACCACTAGCCAGCAAACTGTTCTTGTTGGCCTGGATACGCCGCCTCTACATCTTCTTCTCGCCTCTATGCTTCTGCCTGGACCCCGTTTTCTGACAAAGCATCCACCCCAAACAGCAACAGGCATCCATCTGCATACCTACAGACCAGACGGAGCGGATCCGGTCCGATTACCTGCATCTTGCAGAGCAGTGAGAGAGAGGGAAGAAGAGGAAGAAAACTTCGTCGATTGGGCCACACGTGGACCTTCCTCGCCGCCTTGCCTTGTCACCGCCTTTCCGCCCCTTCTTTTTCAACCTCATCTCGACGACGACTCTCCGCGTATTGTTGTTTCCAGTTGGTTCGCTAGCCGCCTGCCATCTTTGCCCTTCGCCACCACACAAAATCAGCCTCGTGTCGTGGTCCTCACCAAAACACAAGCCACTTCACCCAACGCCACCAACGAACGGCAACCATCACTGCCAAAAGTTGGCTTCAACTTTCTCACCACTTCTTGAGCCAGACGACTGGGCATCTCTGCAGTACGACCCGTCCGACGACTGCATGACTTGCGGGTATGCTCGACGAGACTGAGTCGGCCGCTCTCATATCCAGCAAGCTACCCAGCAAACACAGAACGACGCTGCTGAGTGAACAGTCGCCATCCACTCTGCCATATCCGCCGAAGCCGCCGCCTTCACCACACCGTCGCCATGGCCAGCCAGGCACTTAACGTAATGTCCCAGGGACCCAGCCTGGAACAGGAGCGCGACCGCTGGTTTGCCGAGCTGGAAGCTTATAAGAGGCGTTTCGAGGCCGAGGCGGAATCTCTCAAGTCCAAGCTGGCTCTTGATCAGCAGTCTGCCTGCCGGGATCTCGAACAGGAAGCACACTACATTGAACTGCAGCATTTCCCACGCCCTGTCAATGAACTCTTCCTGCGATACCAGGCCGAGATCAGGAAGCGCCGCCTCGATGAGTGCCAGCTCACATACAACCGTGCCATCGAGAGCCTTAAGAGTCGCGAAAAGGAACTGTTCCAGCAACATCACATTACCTTCCCTATTCGCAAGATGACCCCTTCGAATCCGGCTGCCGCCACGACCAACGGCACGCAAACATCCGTCGCTCACAACCACGCTCACGCTCATGGCCACGCGCAGCCCGCCCAAACGCTGCCCTCGTTGCCTAGGTTGTCGACCTCCATCACCAACAACATGAGCTCGGCTTCCATGCCGTCGCAGAATAGCCAGCAACAGCAACCGCATCAGCAGCAACAGCAACAGCAGCAACAACAGCAGCAACAACAGCAGCAGCAGTGGCCTAGCTACGCCCAGTCAGGCTCCCGTCACAGCTCTCCACACATGACCGCCAGCATGTACCAACCGAACAGGGGACTGAGTAAACCGGCAGAAACGATGCATCCTCGGACGCTTCCCTCCAACGGCCGGGCTCACTTCTCGGGTAGCGGTATGCCGAACATGTCCTCGGGTTCTCCGGCTCACGGCCAGCCTAACGGAAGCCCCCATCTCATCAACCACGCAGCTGATCCTACCCGGGGAGGTCGTGTCATTGCCATCCCTCCTAACCCCTCAGCCTCGCACTTGTCTAGGAAGCACGTGTATCTGGACCAAGGCCCGGAGCTCGAGAGACAACGACAGGTCGCCGAGGCTGCCATGATCATGGAGCGCCAGAGGATGCAACTCAAGCGGAAGAGTGATCAGCACGATATGCACTCTTATCACGACGCGGACTCGAAACGGTCCAGGACGGAAACACCGCAGTCGCAGGCACCCAGGATCATCAAGTTTGATGACATTTATCAGAACGGCGAGGCCGAGTTCAAGCACACCATCGTCAAATTCGAAGACGTCTTCTACATTCTCAAGTATGCTAACCTTGCCATGGCTACTGATCGTGACTCCTACTAACAACGTCTAGGTGCGACGAACACGGAGTTCACTTTAAGCAAAATGCCCTCGCCGCCGCAGCGAAACACCTCCACGGCGCCTCGCATGGCCACCTGAGAAAGGAGCACAGACTGGCGGTCCAGAAGCTTGGTTTCCACGTCGTTGATTGCACTGACGAGCGCCAAGCTCGGAACAACGCCGTGGTGGCCAAGGCCTTCGAAGACGGATACAAGCCACTCAACCAGCTCCACGGCCCCAAGTCAGGCGGCAAGCGCCATTCGGGAGGCGACGTCCCGAGAATCCTCCGATCGCTAACCGCCCAGCCCATCTTGGCCATGGCGCCCGAGTCGAAAGACACGTCGAAGGTCATCACGAACCCTCGGGCAGGAGAGCTTTACCAGGCGAGGTGGTCGAAAAGCAACAAACTGTACGTTGTCATGGCTCTGGGCTGGACGGACCTCACGATGTGCGGATGGGGCGAGAAGTTCTGCGACCTGGCTCTCTACAAGGAGAAGTCTAGGCCGCAGTGTTTCGTGTATAACAGCGTCGGCATCGCCGATTGGGCTGAGGGATACCGCGACGGCGAGCCCCGTGTCCTTCACAGAGAGGTGCCGGTCATGTGGTTCGAGACCAACGGGAAGAATCGTCTCGGATGGGTTAACGTCCAGCTGCTGAAACCATTCCTCCTAGACGATCCGGACCGATCGACGAACCCCGACGACACTGCGAACCAGGCCCGATACATATATGCGTTAAACCGCGGCTTCAACTCGTTTGAGGCCATGCTGGCTTGGAAGAAGGGGGGTCCCGGTCCCGAGGCCCAGGGCCCAGCATCCGCAAAGGAACCCGCGCAACTGCCGCCTTCTACTGCGTCGGACTCGCAGGCTTCTTCTCAGGAAGACGAGGACATGTACGATTTCGGCGACAACCCGCCAAAGCTGGACGATTCGGCCGACGAAGACTACGTTGAGAGCAACTACCGCAGGCCACATGTCGAGTCGGAGGACGAGAACATGGCCGACGACGAGCCCTCGACTCCCCAACCGCGGAAGCGGACCACCCACGACGGGCGTCCTAATTCGCGGATGGGCTCCAGTGAAGGACAATCTAGGAGCGGCGCTGCTGTCGGCACACGGGGATCGGCAAAGAAGGACACGGCATCGGCTGACAAGGAGGACGTTAGCATGAGCGAAGCGGCGCAGGTGACGCCCACCAAGTATCGCGCCACAGTCGAGGATGAAGACACGAGCGACACGTCGTCTCTCCCTCAAATCGCGCTCGGGACGCCGAGAAGCCCCGAGGACACGAGGATGGAGAATACCGCACCGCAAGCCGAACAGCTGGAGGCATCAGGTTCATCGAAGGCGCCGAAGGGAGACGAATCGCGGCCGCGGTCGAGCTCTCAGGAACGTCTAAAGGCAGTTGCGGCTGCAGCAACTTCTGTTAAAGCAGCCGGCGAGAAGACGGAGCTTCAACCCCGCGAACGGGACGGCGGATCGCGTGTCGAACCTATCTCCATCCCGGCCGATGGGGCCAACAACCAACAAGGCGAACGAAGCAACGCGTCGAAGTCGCCCAGCGTGGAGAAGGAAACGCCTCGCGTCAGCCCGAAGCTACAGCTGTCCAACCTCCTCAACGACAGCGGTCCGGAAAAGGCCAAGGAGCCCTCATCCGTTCCCCTGTCCAAAGCCGCCTCTCCCGAAGCAACGAAGTCTGCCGAAGCTCGTCGGCCTCTCCCCTCCCAAACCGGGCAGTTGAACACCCTCCCACCTCTCAGACATCCCCTGCCCCCCAAGCCGACGAGTCATCTTCCACCGCGACCCCCTAGCAGCCAGGCATCCTTGCCGGGCTCCCTAAACGGCATCAGGAGGTCTAGCTTGTCGAGCCAGACGGGCACAGGTCCGTCCGGAGCTACCAACGGTGCCCAAACGCCGCCACCATCAGCCGGGCATGCCACCGAGAAGCCCACGCGGTCCGCGGTGCCAAAGGATCTCAGCATCGAGGTCATGCCCGGCCCAAAGACAACTGCCGTTGGGTCGCCGGCGACGGCCTCGAGCGACAAAGGCAACGCAGGTATAGAGCGTCTTCGAAGCGCCAGCGCAGAGGGCGCATCTCACCGATCGGATCCACGCATGAGCATCAGCAACGCGCTCGGCGACCAGTCCAAGGCGGCCCAGTCAGCGACCAACGGCGCATCCTCGGGAAACATTACTCCCCGGGTTATCAACCTCACAATGGACGACCGTTGGCGGGCGGTGCGGACGTCGGAGTCGCCAAGCACGTCGCCGGCGGTGATCAAGCCACCGGTGGACCGCAGCGCGGCGTCGTCGCCGGCGCTCGGGATTAAGAGAGACATGGAGGGACTCTCGATCGACGTGGGGTCCTTTTCGGAGGGCGACCGGAGCTGGTCGCAGCCGGGCAAGTTCCTGCACTTCCACATCGAGGACGAGGCACGGGGCGTCGCGCGCAGCAAGCAGGCGGACGGCATAGAGGCGACCATTGACGCGCAGCGGGTCAAGGCGGCGCAGCTGGACAAGAAGACGTTCACGGTGAGGTTGGTGCTCGAGCCGAAGGACGACGGCAAGCCGGTGGAGCAGCGGTTCGTGTTCGAGAGCAACTCGGTGACGGGCAGCCAGCGGGGCCCGCGGCCGCAGGCGATGAAGTTTTACTCTTGGGTGACGACGAAGAACCTGTCGATCGAGCACATTGAGTGATGTTGGACGAGCGAGGTGGGCATGAATATGGATCCGGCGACACCAGAATGATGATACCCCCAACAGTGGAGACGGGCACAGGTCACTAGAATGGCATTTCGCAAGAAGGTATAGGGATTCTGGGGCCTCTTCTTTTTCTTTGTCTTTGTTTTTATTACATCTGGGCGGATCTTTTCTTCGGCTGGGGGCCTCCAGCGATGTCAACGCCAGTACAGCGTTTGTTGAGTTATGAGAGCGCTATGTCATGTTTATAGGTGTGGATGAAAAGCAATGGCTCAGGCCGAGACCAATTCGTTGATGGTACTGCTCGGTTCACTTTGGTTGTCGTGATGTGTGACAGTGGGCGACCTTGCACGAAGATGAGATGCGATGAGGTGAAGCTTAAGACAGTGATACAGCTGATATCAGTGTTTGAATTGCTTCAACAAGACAATTCATTGAATGTTAGTCAGTCTGAATACCACATGGTAATTCCCTCCCCACTTATTACTCATCTCATCCTTCCTGGGTGGGTTAGTTGACAACTTGAGGCCACGGCAAGGCAAGGCAACAAGGCAAGAGCTGGGATCCATGGATGTTTCCTTCCAGTTTACCGGGGGGAGCTGCTGCAGCTGCGTGTCATTTTTGCATGTGATTGCCGGACACCGGGGGTAAGTACCTTGGTTGTTTGCGCTGGGGATATCTCGGGGCTAAGTGCCAATCCAGGTACTGATAGGTGCTGAAAGCATGCTATCGGGCGCTATTCGGTACACTGTTCTCACGTGGACGGGCCAAGAACGGTAGGTGCCTAGGTACATAGTAGGCACCACTGCTACTGTCCGTCCGTCAGCTTCATCTTCAACCTCCAGCACCTTTCCTTCGTCCTCACACACGTACGAGCTCCTGCGAAGCAAGACGCCAATGCCGACGATACGAGCAGGCACCGGCATAAGCTGAGAGAGCGAGAGAGAGAGAGAGAGAGAGAGAGAGAGAGAAGAGAAAGAGAAAGAGAAAGAGACGGAGATTGCGCGCCCGCCCTCATTCCCCGCGACGACTAGACGGAGGGCCGATGACGTTACGATCCACCACCAACCCCGATAAACCACCAACATACTTAACCACCGGGCGCGTCTCACGACGACGACGACGACGATAGCGACGAATGCGACAGCCTACCTCGGGTATACTTATCCGCACACGCACGCGCATGCGCCCGCCGACGGGATCCCGTTCCGTTCCTCCCCCCTTCTGCCCTCCTCCGAAACCTCTCCCCCGGGGTCCTACCAGCACCCGCCGCGGTACCGACGATCAGCGGAAGCGAAGCAGCAGTGGCAGTGGCAGTGGCAGTGGCAGTGGCAGTGGAGGAGGATCCCGGACATTGATTGATGGCTGCCTTTGTGAGCGACAATTCCTCTTGTTCTCTGTTGGACACAACCACCCCTGTCCGGTCCTGACCTCATCTTCCCCGTTTGCTTTTCCCCCACTCTTCCCCGTCGCATCCGCAACACGAGGGCGGCCGCGACGGCGACACTCGTCACATCCTCTTCCGGTGCTGCCTGCTTTGCTCCCGGTCTGCTCCGCTTCGCTATTTTGCTGCTGGAATTGCGCTGGAGCTGCGCTGGAGCTGAGACGCTGTACTGTGCTGTACTGTAAGGTGTTCTGCTGAGCTGAGCTGGAACCTACAGAGGCGCACCTTCAGCTCAGCCGCGCGCGTGCGCGTGTCTGTCTTTTTGCCTTGCGCTTTGGCTCCTCCAAACGCATCAGCCACGTCATAGCCGCGAGCTTGCCCTCCTCCTCCATCCTCCATCCGCCTCCTCTCTTCTTCCCCATCCCTCGTTCCTCTGCTTCCACAGCTTCACTCTCGACTGCCCCCGACGCCAACCGTTCCCCGAACTCTCCTCTCCCGCAGATGGCCCTCGCTCTGCCTCGTCAACCAGCGTCATTGGCCTGACCGAGGGTTGCATCAATCGTCATCGCCACCACCACTGCAGCTAGCTAACCTCTCCCCCCTCTGCCGAGTAGGATACGCCCTGGTTAGTCCACATGTCGACCCCGAAAGCCCACCGCGGCCCCGACGCCGACCCGAACGATCCCTCCCATGCCGGCTCCGGCCTCGACGGCACCCCCTCCGGCGCGCCGCCCACCTACGCGACCTTCTCCCCCGTCACCCTCTCCGCCAACACCCCGAGCCGCTCCTCCCGTCAGTCTACCATCATCGTTCACCAAAAATCGCCTTTATTACTAGCGACACCGCCCCAGATCACCCGCGCCCTCGCCTACTCCCACCCCTTTCTCCTCCCGTTAAACAAGCTCGCCGGCCTGTTGACATGGACCACCGATGACCCCTGGGAGAGCTTCCTGCTGGTCGCGGCCTACTGGGCCGTTGTCCTCTATGGCGACATCGTTGTGCGTGTCGCTGGCCCCATTGTCGTCGTCTTGACCCTGATCCTGGGCATGTACGGCCGACGCTTCAGCCCTCTGAGCAGCAGCGGCTGGACGGAACCGGCCTCCAAGGAGTCTGGCACCGCGCAGAATGCCGGGGCCGCTGCCGCCGGGGCTAAGGGACAGAAGGCGGCGCCCAAGAGCGGCACGAGCGGCGGCAGCGTCAGAGGTCACCAGCGGGGCGAGTCCGAGATCACAAACACCCGACACCAGAAGACGCTGGACGAGATTGTCGAGACGCTGAAGGAGTTCACCGGCCGCTGCAACGTCTTGCTCGAGCCCCTCCTCGAGCTCACCGACTTCCTGAGCACCCAGCGCACCCCGACGTCCGCCACGACGAGGCCGGCCCTGACCACGCTGTTCGTGCGCATCTTGTTCTGCACCCCCTTCTGGGTCGTCCTGACCCTGCCGCCGCTGAGGATCATCACCACGCGTAGGATAGCGCTGCTCTTTGGCACCTTGGTCCTGACCTGGCACGCGAGGGTCATGCGCGTCGCCCGCACCCTCCTGTGGCGCAGCTCGACGGTGCGCAAGGCGGCCGCCCTCGTCACGGGCCTGACCTTTGAGAAGCCGGTCAAGGCCCTCGCGGTGGACTTGTCTACGGACGGGGAGGGCGGCAAGGTGAAGGCCAAGCGCCCGGTGACGTCGGAGCTCACCAAGGCGCTGCGCAAGCAGTCGCACAAGCACGGCAACAACGCCACGAGCAAGGATGCGGGCGTCAAGTTCACCTTCATCATCTACGAGAACCAGCGGCGCTGGGTCGGCCTCGGCTGGACACAGAGCATGTTCGCCTACGAGCGGTCGCCGTGGACCGACGAGCACAACAACCCCGTGCCGTCGCGCGACACGTTCGAGCTGCCAGAGGTCGAGGACGGCAGCAACATGCGCTGGCGGTGGGTCGCGGGCAGCAAGTGGAGGGTCGACGGGGTCCCCGATGACGGAACCGAGCCTGTGGACTACGACGGGGACGCCGGTAGGAACGGCTGGATCTACTACGATAACAAGGTAAGTTGCGAGTCTTGCAGACCTGGTGGTCGTCGGCACGAGCTAACTCGCGCAGTGGCAAAACGGCCGGCGCGGCTCCGATGGATGGGGACGGTGGACGCGCCGCAGGAAGTGGTACCGCGACGCCGAACTGGTCGAGGTCTCGGAAGACGAGATCATGGCGCACGAGCTCGACGCGTCGAACCCGCCGCCGCGGCCCGGATCCCCGACAGGCAGCCCCCCGGGTCCCGCCCTGACGACGCAGAGGTACAGCACGATCGAGGAGAAGATGGTATCCCCCACGCAGTCGACACCGGACCTAACAATACACGACAAAGACCTAGAACGAGAAAAGGACGACACGGCGTCGACACTCTCCACGAGTTCGGGCGGTCGTTCGTTCTTCAAAGCGCCCTCGCTAAGGAGGAAAGTCACGGACAAGAGCATCGCGAGCAAGGTCGACAAGGAGCACGACCGCAGCCGGAGGGCCAGCGAGGCCAAGAGCGAGGAGGAGGCGGCGGCGCTCGGCGTGAAGCTCAACCTTGCGCTGCAGGGTAAGGAAGGCGGGCAATGGGGCATCGGCGACGAGGCGCGGATGAGTCTGGAGTAGAGACGACGTCTCCCTGTTCGCTAGAGACGCGCTGCGACGTTGTTGGGGGTCTGGGAACGGCACCGGAAGGATACGCGGGCGGGCATTCAGGCGGCGTTGTTGGGTTCTGTACAGTATCACGGAGGTATTACGATTCGAGCAATGATACGAGAGCGTGTAAGATGCTGAGGATCCCGCGTGCGCGTATGACTGCGAGCCACGCGAGCGCGCAGCGACAGGTGAGCTGGGGGCGGGACCGGGGTCTCGTCTGGGGAAGTCTCGGCGTGTGTGGTCCGCTGCCCCGGAGGGAGGGGCGCGGGGTGGGATGCTCAGCTGAGGAGGGAGCCCGGGGGGGGGGGGGGGGGGTGCTGACGGGGTGGTCATGTGTGGTCGGCCTCATCGGCTGGGCTCCTCTTGCAGCTTACACGTCTCGACCCGACGTTGAAATGGCCCAGGGTCCTCGGCAAAATTCAATTTTGACCCTGTCGAAGATCTTTTCTGTTAATGTTGATTCCTCCAAGTCTACGAGGCTATCGGATGCTGCCTGTCGATCCGACGATCTGAATCCAGCTCAACCTCACGATGGAGACCATGTCCCGCCTCGCCCTAGCGGCCATGATCGCGCGCTCCGGCCGCGGGCCCGCCGGGGAGAAGGTCACCTGGAACGGCCCGGCGGGCTACCTCCCCATCATCAGAGTCGAAGACTACGACGCGGCGGAGCGCGGGGGCCGCAGGCGCCGGGCCAGGCCGCCGGCCGGGCGCGGGAGGTGCAGTCCGGGGGAAGTCCTATTCGCCTCCGTGCTGGTGATGCAGTGCTGCGCCGTCGTCGGCGTCGAGGGGTGGATCGTGTGGAGGGGCGGCGAGGATTTCGACGTCTGGAACTGGTTTGTTTTTTTCATCTTTGCTGCGTAGGTAACTACATCTGCATCGGGTGCTGACGAGAACGCCAGGCTGTCCGAGTTCGCGTCGCCCGGCCTGCTCGTGCTCTTCACCGTCTCCTTCTCCGGGATCCTGCTGCACGCCGTCCGGGCGCAGGGCGCGGCGTCCGACGTCGCGTTCCAGGCCGCCGGGCTCGCGATGGCCACCTTTTCCGCCGTCGTGGTGTGCGCGGGGGTCGGCGGGGCGGCGGCGGAGGAGGTCGAGGGGCTGTGGACGTTCGTGGGCGTCGTCGTTGGGATGTGGTGAGTTTTTCCCATTTCCTTGCTTCTTGTGGGAGGTGAGGACTGACGCGCGGTGCAAGGATGTTGTTCTTCTGCGGGTTCTTGGGGGCTGCTTGGAGGTGGTGCCGGGCTGGTCGCGTGGACAAGGCCAAGGGGAGGAAGGGGAAGAGGAGGGAGAGGGGGTATGGGACCACGTCGGGCGGGTTGGCGATGGAGGACGAGACTTTTGAGAGGTTGGATGGGTTTTGAGAGTTCGGGGTAGGTATTCATGGGAGGCGTTCTGGGCATGTTGTTTTCTGGGTTGGTCATTTGTGAGCGGGATCATCAAGCGAGCGGTATGCGATTTTCAGGTGTGGAATTACATGAGATATCATATGTCAGTCACATTATTCATACCGAATGCCACTGGCATCACTTGTTACTGTTTCCACCAAGCTGGGTCCAATCACAACAACAGTGGTCCATTGGAGAGTCACTGTCAACATCGTAAGGCATCAGACGCCACTCTTAAACGCTACAAAGTTGATAAACAACAACGATGCCGTGGCCAGTATCTGAGAAGCAACATGTTAGCTTTGAAACTGTGCTTGTGGTTATCATGATGGGGGCATCCAGTTTGGAGAGAATTTCCTGCGTTGGAACCCGAGTGGCTGATCACTATGCCCTTGATGCGTGCTACCTGATATCTGGACCTCTGTCTCCAGCGACTTCATCAGATGCCCTGTCAAGGAGAAGATTCCAACAACCGGCGAGCTTCCCGCCCGCCCTCAAATTCTTCCAGACGGACCTTCGGACAAGAGGGACGAAACGTCCACTCACCAAAGACAACGCCTTCAGGCGCCATACATGCGCACAATCAGATTAACATGACCACCACCCCCGGCTACTCTGCTCCCGGGAGTGCGCCGTTCCAGAACATTTTCCTGGTCTTCCAACTGGCTGCATTCACGTCCGCCGGATACCCGCGCTCAGACGAACCACGAGCGCGGCGCGGAAGGGTGGTGATGGATGCACATCATCACCCATGGTGAACCGGTTCGCGGATCCACCGGGAGCTTGTCCAAGGCCGCAAGATGCCGGATTTTGGCAATCCCGTGGGCTGCTAAGGTGGCTCATTGGTCAACCAACCCTTCGTTTTCGCTGTCGACCACGGGCTAAGGAATGACGTCCCTTTTGACGGATGGAGACGCATGGATGAGGCTGTCGAAGGTCTCATCATAGTCTACTTGTCTGAAGAGAACAGCCACTCGTAAGCTGAGGGGCAAAGTCCATGGTAATTTTGACAAGTGTTTGACTCTCTTGAGGCCCGGGAAGCCTTGCTGGCAGCATCATGCCAATGTCACCGGCGTGGGACGTGGCGTCTAATCTCACGACATGGTCATACGAAGTCGCCGTACTTCTATAGTGAACAGTAATGTAAAGGGAAAGAGGAAGGGAAGCACAGAACGGATCAAAAATTACATGATCTACAGGACTTGATGGGTCAAATGTGATAAAGCATGCATTATTCCACCTCTGCCAATGTTGGAGGAATACGCTACGAGAAGCACCCCAGGATGATAACATGAGCAAGGTCGTCGTGAATAACACCAGGGAAACTTCCGCTTTGACAGCTCGGGATGGAGGGGAAATGCGGTTGTGGTGTGGGGTTCGCCGGGCATGAAAACGTTGTTGCCGAGACTTCATCTGATGGCGGCGGCAGTCCGAATCTTAACCTTGCCGGGGGATGATGCTCTGCAGTGTAAGACCACACTCGGTACTAGGCCAGCTCTCGAGACATATAAGTTGCTGGGCTCACTATGCTCTCACTCCCAAGAAGCCCAGATTTCATGCAGAACCATCTTCCATTGAACGACAGTGTACGTGCAACCCGCCAAGCCACAATATGATCATGAAAATGCTCTCAGCCGTCCTCGTCGCCGCCTTGGCAACATGCGTAAGTGCATATCAAAACGCCTCACCCCCTATGCCTCATATAAACTCTACTAACATACATTCAACCCAAGCCATGCGTCTACGCCCTGGAGGCCCCCATCCCGGGCTACGGCGTCTTCGTGCCTCGGTGGGAGGTCCCCGGCCCGGGCGGCAAGCTGCTCACCCTCCGCGGCACCGTGGAGGAGGTCGCCGCGCAGGTCCGCGAGGCCAACCCGGAGTGGGACGAGGAGGCCCACGTCCCCATCGCGGCGGCCCGGGACCTCGAGCAGCGCGCCACGTTCAACGACAGCACGCCCACGCTGTGCCACAACTTCCGGGAGGGCAACCGGTCCGTGGCGTCGATGGGCGTCGACTACCTCCGCACCGTCCCGGGCAGGCCCCGCAACGGGGCCGGGCCGTCGAACTGCGGGCGGGTTAGCTGCCGCGACAACACGGGCATTTGGTTTTGCAACGACGTGAGTTTATTCTTTTTCTCCTCCTTTTGAGGGCGGTTTTGCTTGAGGTCGACGTGAGATCTGACGTGCAGATGCAGGCCAAGAAGCCGAGGGAGCTGGGCTCCTTCTCCGACATCGCCGACGGCGCGGCGCGCGTACTCAGCGTTTGCCAGGATAAGCTGGACGCCAACCAGGGCGAGGGCATGACGGTCAGTGGACAGGCGTTCCATCGCAAGAACTGGAACGTGGTCGTTCGTGGCGGTGATGATTGCAGCAATACCGGAGTCAACATCACCGCTAGGGCCTTCAAGGCCTCGCGGCTGTTCAAGTTCCTGCGTGACTAGGAGTGAGGCTAAGGCAGGAGTTCTGAGTTCCCAGGTTTAGGAGTATGTAGACTCAGGTTAGGATGGTTCGCTAGTCTGTCCTCGTGTCTTGAGCTTAGGGACTTAGTCTTCCGCATTTCAACATCGCTCTTCTAAACTCAACTTGTCACAGTATGGGGACGTGAAATGCAACCTTTCTTTGAACCTCGTAAACTAGTAAATTCCAGGGGCATGTTTGGCGTTGTCTAAGCAACCCAAGTCCGCCGATGTGTATCATTCCAACCGCTGGCTCTGAAACATCTCCTCGCAACCTTTCTCCATTCGCTCACCAGAAGAACTCCTAACTTACCTGCTTTATCCCAGAGAGTCATACGTACCGAAAAGCCCAGGTGAATGACAAGCCGCCAGCAGCTGTTGGCTACCTCATGTGTCTCGCTCACCGCCAGGCGTCCATGACCGACCGCCAGGCAGAGCCAGGCCAAGGGCAAAGTGTGCACGTTCGCTTGGTCTTTCGCTCTTTCGGCTGCGCGTCCCCTGCTTCTTCTGTCCGGGAGCAGTCAGCTGGCGCATAAGAGGACCCTCCGCCGCCCCGAAGCGTCGGCCGGGCATCTTCTGCGTCGTGGTCCTGCGTCTGCGATTGAGGGCCAGGCAGTGCTCGCGACATTTCAAACGATGCAGCTTCCGGGTTCAAACCTGCGGGGCGGTTAGGCATCTCGGGAGCGGGAAACCGGAGGTTTTCGCCTTGGTCGTTTCCTTGCGAGGCGGGTGGCTCGTTCTTCGAGGTGACGTGATCGGTACCTTCCCATATAGCGGCAGTGATTTCCGCAGTTGTCGGGACTTTGTACTCGCCGAGCTGCAAATGCTCAATTTCTCGCGACAACTCCTCGATATCCCGCGATATCGATCGCCGCCGGTTGTAGTCCTCGTCTCCCGTGATGCTCTGGCCGTCGAACCGCCCCTCGACGACGGGCCGTTCGCACGGGCACAATTCAAATGCAAAGGCCGGCCGGCAGCCGTGGAACTGCTGCCAGTGCAGGTAGTCTTGATCACCGGCGTCGCCTGAGCGCTCCACGGCGTCGTGGGAGTGCTCGGCGAGGTCGACGGAGTAGGGCGGAAACCAGGGCAGAGGGTGCTTCGACAACGCGTCGACGGCTGCGGAAAGAGACAGCTTGGGTTCCTTGTAGTGGCCTGTGAAGTCGGCATCCTTGAGTCGCGTCTTGGGGATCTGGACTTTCAGCGGGTGCGGGCCGCGCTTGGCCGGAGCGATGGCGGGCACGAAGGTGTTGCGGTCAGGGAAAGACATTGTGGCGTTCTCTCTTACCTCTGTTTAACTTTGGATGATTCTTGAGTTGGTCGCTAATTGCGTATTGGCGAAATTCAATTTGTAATCTGAGTGCTCTTGTTGATTCTTTAGAGTTCTGCTTGTACTCGAGATGCGTGGTAGGTTGATGGTGGTTGATGGCGGGGATGTGATGATGTGATGATGTGATGACTGAATGCAGAATCAAGTGCTGTAGAGCGGGTGAGATCCTGACTTAGGTACTCGAATGCGATGTTGCTGTACACAAGTTTTGTTCATCAACAGTGTTGGATACAATGCTTCTTCTTTACTTCAAAGACGGTCCTGGATACTTGTCTTCTATCAGCCGTTGTCCTCGCTCACTTCGCCCCCAGTACCATTGTGTTCAGCGAGAACCATCTCGTATTCTTTCACATTCTTGGGGGTTCATTGTAATTATCTGTCACTAGCTTTGAAGTAAGTTGCTTTGGAGTGCTGCAGTTTCCTTAAGTTGTTGACTCTTTGTTGGTGGGAATAATTGTGCTTGTTCGTTGTCTCTTGTGTACCCGCCGCGCCAATCCCTGTTATGTTCTAATTTTAGGCCTCGTTCCTCATCTTTCCACAGCGCTCTACAGTGCTACCTGTATCAATCTAAGACACTTCAACTCTATAGAATCCATTTTGTTCAGCATGGCCCGAAGTCCACGGACATGGTCAATTTACCTAATAGATTGACAACAACCCGTGACCAACCAATTGGCTGCGTCACTACACAACACTGTACTCGGGGCCAAAAATAGCCTCCGAGGTTAGAGTTTATGGCGATCTTCTCGTTACTAATCGATGGGGAATAGACCAATTACAGTTGGGCCGATGTCAACCACGCCCTTGAGACCGTAAACTAGCCGACTATTTCCAGTTCAATAAAAGGACAATAGCTGGTGTTAGCGACCTGTGGCTCGCCAGTCCCGTGCATCGATACTGCCAAAATTCATCAACATGGATTGCCCCTCGCGGACGTATCCCCTCCGCCAACCCAAGAACCACAAGCCGCCGATCCCACGATGGCAATTGGTTCTCGAGGAGAACGTCGATCGCGTCTTCACGGCTTACATCGGCTCTCAATCACACACCAATAGCGAGGAGGAAGCAGCAACGGTTCAAGCTGTGATTGCGAACATCAAGTCGAGAATTGATAACGATGAGACGGACGGCCCTTTAGCCTGCGAACGATTCAACCACCTTGAGGGCGACGACGCCCCGGGTACGATTGTGTGGGTATTTTATTAGAACAACGAGGCCAAGGGCAGATCGTGTCTAGCACGGCTTGATCTTACATCCATCTATTCCAACTATCGTAATAGCTGAAGCTATTCGTAGCTGTGTACGTAAGCAACTACTTACTTAAGTAACTTACCTAAGCAACTTCACTCCATCTCCCACCCCTATAAGGGGGCCTTTACTTTTACTCTACTATATTATAAAACTTAAAAATTAAACTATTACTTTTACTTTACTTTAACTACTTATACTTAACTATATAATAATTATAAACCTAGTTTATACTATACTTCTAAACTACTATTTTTAAAGTAAATATACTTACTAAAAAAATATTTATATAAATACTCTTTTATTATAACATTTTAATTTTTTAACTACTATTTTAATTCAACTATATTAAACTTAACTTCAACCTCCTCCCTCTTATCCTCCTATAAACTTATAAAGTAGTATAACTACCCCGTATAGTTTAAGAACCTTTAAATTAAAGTAGTTACATAAGGGGTCTAACTCTAACTTAACCCTAATAACTTAATTTTACTAAATAAGCCCTTAAAGAAAGTATCTTTAATTTTATTTACTTAATAGCTTTATAACTAAAATATAAAAATAAAAAGAATTTATTAAATCCACTTTAGTTTATAAAAAAATAGTACTACTAAGCACTAGTTTAGTACCTTAATTAAACATAAAAATAGTATTAACTTTATAAAGGCCCCTAAAGTATAAACTTACTTTTAAAATAAAGAAAAGTAGTTTAAAAGCGCCCTAAAGCCCTTTTTAAGTAATAAAACCCTAGGTAATTTAACACCTAATAGTAACAAACCTAAACTAAAGTACAACCCACCTTTTACTAAATAAAATAAAAGTACACTTAATAACTATTTTAATTATATTTTTAATAAAACTATTAATAATAAAGTTTAAAAGTAAAAAGTAAAAGCCTTTAAAAAAATTAAGTTATATATTAATAAATTAGTATTTCTAAATATCTTTAAACTAATTTAATCTAAACTTTTTAATTAAAAAAATACTTCCCTCTACAGCTTACTCTAAAGCCTTTAAACCTAATACTCTTTAAATAATACTAGTTTTTTAACTATAATATAATAAAAGTACTAAATAATACTAAAAAAAATAAATAGTAGCACTATACTAAGTATTTAACTAAGGGAATTCCGCACTATATACCTTTAAATAATATAATACTACCTTCTAAATATAATAAAACTACTTATAGTTTAAAACTTCCTTTCTACTATAGAATAAAGGATTACTCTAAAATAAGTATAGAATAAACTTAAGTAGGTTTTTATAAAAAAAAAACTTAATTAAACCTAAATTTTACTTAAAAACTATATATCTATACTTAAAAACCTCCTTTATAAAAACTTACTTCTTAAGTCTAAAAGTAAATCGTTTAGTATCTTTTTAACTTTTATAAGTTACTTTAATACTATAATCTCTAAAGCCCTATAATCCTCTACCACTAAACTTAAAAGAATCTAGTATATTTATAACTAAAACTATAGTTAAACTCCTATAAACTATAAATATATTTACTTTATAGTCTCTAAATAAAGCAACTATACTATTACTAAAGTTACTCCTAATAAAGCTAAAAAGATTTAAAAAAAACTTAATATAAAAAAGCACTAAAGCCTCTTAGTTAAACTCACTTAAGCTAATTAAATTAAAGTTAACCCCCCCTATTACTTAAGTCTAACACACTTTACTAAATAAAAAAAAAAAAAAAGAAAGGTAAAGATACAAATACTTTAAACACTAAAGCCACCTCTAAACTAACCCTTTTAATAGTACACTAAGTTATAGTTACAATTAATAATAAACTAGTTTAAAAGGCCCTAAAGACCCCTACCTTACTTATATATACTATAAACATTTTCTCTACTCCCCTAACTACTCCTTATACTTTAAACATAAATATAGTATTTAATAACTATAGTACAACCTATTTTATTAATAACTTTTTTTTTTTTAAAAAGGACTTTATTTACTCCCTTAATAAAGAGGAATATATTAAATTAAAAACTACTTTATACCCTATTTTAATAGTAGGTATAAGGGTTATAAAAAACGTACTTAATAACTTAAACGGACTAAATACCCTTAACTTAATACTAATAAATATTACTTATATAAAAAACTTTTATATAAATATTATCTCTAAAGCACTCCTATAAAAAAAAAGTATTTAGTATACTAGTTATAATACTTTACTCTATATAGGTAATAATAAAAAAAGTCTTATAGTTAAAAAGTTAAAAAAAAGGATAAATATTATCTTTTTTAAATTTAAAGTCGCTTCCTCCTACTCTATATCCCTATATATCCCTATTAACTTTACTATAACTATAAATATAACTATATTAACTATAGCCTTTTAAAAGTCCTACTACTAACTAAAAAACTATAATAACAATCCCCTTATATAGTATCTTTACTCTAGCTACCTAGGACTTAAAGTACTTAACTATCTCCTACATAATACTTAAAAAATAAAACTTAAAGGCCTAACACACCTTTAGTATAAGTATTATATAATAACCTATACTACTTAAGTAGTCTTAAAACAAACCTTTAAGAGTCAAGTTGTATAGCTATATAAATAGATATTTTAAAACTTTTTTAACTACTCTAAAAAGTATAATTAAAGCTACTAACTTATAGTAATTAAAAATAAGTATACTAGCTGCCTCTTTACTTTCCCCTATATTAATAAATAATATAAATCTATCTTTTATATACTAAAGATATTTAAATACTAAGTAGTAAGATAGTGTAGTATATTTATTTATAAAATTTATTAAAACGTTAAATATATAGTAATTATAATACATAACTATACTAAGTACTAGTAATAGGCCCTAGAAAAGGAAATTAAAATTAAAATAACTCTATTATATATAAAAGAACTAAATAAAGGGGGTAAGTGCACCGGATAAAAAATAATACTATAAGTTATTAAAATACTTACTTTATCTAACCTCCCCTTTATTTTATAAATAAAAGTAACTATAGCTACAGCCTTCCTTTATAACATAAGTCCCTTTAAGTAAAAAGTGTAGCTTTTTCTAATTTAAATTAAAGAGGCCTAGTTCTACTAGTACTTCTACTAATAGTAACCCTTTTACTAGGCCCTTTTAATACACAACCTTTACCCTTACTAGAACTAGATATACGTATATAGTTATAAAGTATACCCCCTTAAAAAAAATTATAAAGTAAATTAAAAAAAACGTAACTTTAAGGTAGAAGTAAAAGTATACCTTGGATACTTTATAGGATACGTTTTAAATACTTATAACTTTTATTAAATCTAAATACCCTTACTTAAATAAGTTATTATTATACACAACGTAACTTTTAATAAAATAAAGTTTTACTTAAAGCCTAATACAAAAGTAGTAGAGTAAAGTAAAGTAACCTATACTATAGTTAAGGTTATTTAAAAGTCTATTTCCTTTTTTAATACTAAGTTCTAAGTCCTAGGCGTTTTTAAAATAACTAATACTTTATTAATATATAATAAAAAAAAACTATTTCTACTAATACTTACCCTAGTAGTTAAGAACTTAAATAAAGGTATTTTAAAGGCTAACCTAAAGCTATTTAACTAGTATAAAGAGTAGCTATTAACCCTAAACTCTATACTAATACTTAAAAAGACTTAGGATCGTATATAGAAAGCAAAAAGCCCTGTACTTAATACAAAAGTACATTAGGCCTATAAACTATTATTATCCCCTAACCTACTCTTTATTCTAAAAGTTAACTCTTTTTATAAAAAGATTAAAAATAAAATTGTTATAGTAATTAATACTAAAGCCCTATAAAAACTAAATATAAAAACCAAATCTCTCTTACTTTAAAAAAATAACTCACCTTTTTTTCTAATATAGCTATATATAAATTTAAAAAAAATAAGTAGCCCCTTAAAGGGATTAAAGTAGATATATAACTATAAAAATCTAGATTAATTTAAATTAAAGCCACAGAGATCACTATACTTCTATAACTACTTTATATTTCTTAATACTAAATACAACTAAAACACCTTCTTTAATATATATATACTAGATCGCAACCACACCCTAGAAAAAGTAACTTAAAAACACTATATATATTACTATATAGTCTTTACTTTAATTAATAAAGTAAAATAAACTAAGTTAGCTATACTAAATATAAAGGTCTACTTAAGCTAGTTTAATAAAGCTCTAACTATATACTAAAGTATTTACTTACTACTACTAAAGCTAAAGGACTACTTTTATAAAGTAACTAATAAAAAAGTATTTAAATTTAAAAAAATAAAAATATAAAAAGTTATTAACTCCTATAAAGCTAAAGTAAAGCTAATCCCCCTTAAGTAGGTATTTATATATAAACTTAATAAAAATAAGTATTTCTAGTACTATAAAGTAAAACTCTATATTTATAGAGATTTTTAAAAAAAGTATCCCCTTAAGTAGATTTATACAACTACACTTATAACTTATACTTTCAAAATTACTATAGCCCTTATAGCACAATTTAACTTTAAAGTTAACTAGTTTAACGTAGTTAATATATTCTTAAATACTAAAAGGGGACTTAATAACCCTCTAGTTATATACTACCTTCCTAAGGACTTTAAATAAAATAATAAACTCCTTAAGCTTTACCACACCCTCTACAACCTAAAAAATACCCCTCTCCTTTAGTATAAAGAGTTCTCTTTAACCCTTTAAAGCCTTAGACTTATACTAACTAACAAAAACCCATACCTCTTTTAAAGCCACAACTACTATATACTTGTCCTTTTTTATATAAATAATATCTTTATTATAAACTATAAAAATAATACTATAAAAGTAAAATAAATTATTAAAAGCATTAAAGTAAAATATAAACTTAAAAAGTAAAAAGCTATTAAGTAGTACTTTAGGATCCGGGTTATTTATAACTATAAAACAAAAAAAATCTATTTTACTTATAATTAATATATTTAACGTATTATAAAAAAGTTTAACTTTATAAACTCCTACTACCCTTTAACTCTATTACTACTTACCCCCTTTAAAAAAAATACTAAAAACCCTATTAATACTAATATAAAACTATACTAAAAAAAAATTAATTTAATTCTATATACTATAATTATAATCTACTCTAATATAACTTTTACTTATACTATTTTTTTAAAATTTTTAATAAACCCTTCCTATAAATATTAAATTACTATAAATTAAGTTATTTATTACTTATACTATACTTACTACTTCTTACTTTACTATAGTAACTTAGGAGGTAAAAAAGTACAGGTACTTTTAATTACTAAAAATACTTTATTTATAAATAATAAAAAAACACAAAAGTTATTTTAAAAATATATTATTTTACTTTTTAATAACCCTATTTAATAAAAAGCCATAAAGTAAAACACTATAATAACTTCAATAATTAAAGCTAAGCTTTTTAGCCTTAAGTATACTATAAAAAAAATACTTACTTTTAAAAAACTCTTTAAAAACCTTAAACTTAAACTAAGTAATATATAATAAATCCACTATAATAACTATTAAACTATATACTTTATAGTAAAAAAAAAGGAACGTATTTTAATAAAACTTTACCATATTAATATATAAAATATATAACTTTACTAAAAGTATACTAAAAAGTTGTTTAATATTATTTATATACTAACTAACAAAATACCTACTAATAACCTTACTAAAGTACTCTTTTATTTAAAATTTAAATAGTTTAAAATACTCTTTAACCTTTAAAATATTAAATTATATATTATAAAAAGTAAAAAGAATATATAAAGTAAATATAGCCTTAGGTCTATATTTATTTAATTCCTTTTAGCCTAAGAACTAAAAAGTATAAAAAGCTTTTATAAAAGAACTACTACTATACCGTACTAAGCACTACTACTATACTAAATACTACTACTACTATTAATACTACTACTAAAGCGGACTTATACTTTTATTATTACTATTACTACTAAAGTAGACTTATACTAGGTTAGAGTTGAGTAATACTACTACTACTAAAGTGGACTTATACTTCTTTATATTTAATTTATAAAGTATCTTTAAATATATTTAATATAGACTAGAATAAAGAGGCTATACTTTAGTTAAAGTTAACTATAACTAGGGTATTAAAGTTTATTTAAGTAATAGTTAAATATAAAGGCTTTTTATTATAAGTAGAAAAATAGTTCTTAATACTTACTTTAACTACCTTTTTAGGGGTCTGTAGAGTAATAACTACTTTAAATAGCTTTAAAAGAGTTATTTTTATAAAGATTATTTTAACTTTAGGAGCTAGTGTTAAAAAGGCTAAAGCTTTTCCCTTTTTCTTCTTTAAAGGAATTAACCCCTAACTACTACTCTTACCCTTTAGTATAAATATTAATAAAAGTTAGGCCTTTATATTATTAAGAACTATAAGGATAATATACTTAAAGTCCCTATACTAGGCTATAGTTTTTATAATAAAGAACCTATTTTATTAGTACTAAATAAGGCTATTACTAGGAAAGGGAGTATAAAGCTTCTTTTTATTTTTATAATAATAATACTTTAAGCTATTAATTAAAGCGTTATATATACTAGGGTCCCTACTAGCTAGTATATTATAAACGCACTAAATATAAGTAGGAGCCCTGGACTAAATACCCTTATTATTAAAAACCGCTATACTTTTAGCTATACTAAAGTAAAGTTAGTAATTAAACTAAAAGAATAACGTAAAAAAACTAAAACTTACTATAACTACTTAAGAGCGGCTTAGGTGTCTTAGGAGTAGAGGAAGGGGTATTAGTAAAAGGCCCTAAACCTCCCTTCTTCGCAACCTCCTCCTAGGCTGTAGTAGACTAGCTAGTAGAGGTAGTATTAACTACCTCTTTAGTATAGTACAAAGCTATTTAAAATAATTAGTATAGACTTATAGTAATAAAAATAAAAGTAACTTACTCTAAAAAGCTATAAACTCTTTATAGTTAACTAGCTAGGCGGCTATAAGAGTAAAGTACTTTTTTTTTTTAAAGTTTATATAAATATAAAGTTAGATATAACTTAACTAAAATAGTAATAAATAAACTTACTATTAAGGGGGGCGGGAGTAGTCTCCTGCTTAAGAGGCTCTATAGAGCCCCTTTTACTACTAGTATTGTTAAGTTAATTTAGATTAAAATATATATTAGTTTAAGTAATAATAATATAAAAAGGAAATAATTAAATATATTAGTAGTAGCCTTAGTGGCCATAGCTATAGCTACTACAGTAACTACGGCTTCTTTATTAGCCTTGTTCTTTACGCGCTTTGTAGTATATACTATATAAGTAGGCTTAGTTTATTTTTTTTTAAAAGTATTATTAACTATTATACTATATAAACTATTAGAATACTATATCTTAAACTAAATACCGTTAATACCTTTAAACTATATAAAGTAGAGTATTGTGGCGTTAGGGGTAAAATTAAGGGTATTTATACTTTATATAGATATTATTACTAGGGGAGGAAAAGAAAAAAGATTAGGGCCCTTAAAAAATTATTATTTACCTACCTTAAGCCGGGTATTCACTTAGATCTAGTTAATTAAAGGCGCCTAAGGATATTTACTAATTTTTTTACTTACCTCTTACTATATAAATAAAAGTATAACTACCTTAGTAATAGTAATAAAAGTATTATAATAAAGTAAGGGTGGTATTAATAAAGTAAAGGGATTTTTATTTTATTTATTAGTCTTTTTTATAACACAAAATCTTCTATTTATACTCTCTTTTATTAAATATTAATATAAATATTTTTAACTATACGTTAGGAGGTTATAAGTATAGTGTCTTTAGACTTTTTTTAAGTCTAGGGGGGTGTATTATAATAACTAAAGCTATTTGTAGTTACGTATGTAAGTAACTACTTACTTAAGTAGCTTACTTAAGCAACTTTGCTCCGTCTCCTACCCCTATAAGGGGGCCTTCGCTTTTGCTCCACCACATTGTAGGACTTAGAGATCAAGCCGTTACTTTTACTTTGCTTCGACCACTCGTACTTAGCCGCGTGACACCAACCTATCACCAGAGCAACAAAGCCTGGTTGGATTATGGTGCGAAGCCTTCTCCACGCCAAGGTCGAGACTTGAGACGAACTATACCGGGCTTGACTACCTTCCGGGCTTGGCCAAATTGCCCGGCTGTGACACCGCCGAGCACACACTCTCCGCTTACTGGGGAGCCGCCAGAGACCGCATCCCGGAATCTGCGCATGATCTGTTCGAGCAAGACGACGCCGCCAAAGACACCAGACCGGATGCTCCTCCCAAAGGATTGGGGCAACGCCTCATCGGGACGAATTACAACAACATGGTGCACATCAGATCCGGCCAGTATTGGGAGACTTGCGGCCCGGAAGAGACCGAGTCTTACGAGAAGACCCTTGAGCCGACCTTGCGAGGCGGTTTGGCCTATCTCTGGGACAACCGTGAGGAAGGCGGCGCGATGGGGTTGCGATACTTGGGGAATCGGGACGGTGAAGGCCGGACGAAGAAGGAGACCTGTGGTGCCGGGTTTTTCACGAGCCTGCATACCTTGGAAGAGTGGGCGAAGAGGCATCGCTCGCATCTTGCCATATACCTCGGTGCCATCAAGCACGCAAAGACTTTCGGGGACTCGAGAAAGTTTCGGACATGGCATGAGGTATCGGTCCTCAAGCAAGGAGAGGCGTCTTTCGAGTACATCAACTGCTCGCCCACCACAGGAGTCATCAGATTCGTTCCGCTGGAGGACACTGCCAACGGGAAGTAGCTAGTCGTCGAAGTTGGCTGCAGGCAAGACCTCGAAGAAGACTTGGTGCTGATATACAACTATATATATACCGACTCTCGAGACACTCAAGAAGTGAAAGGACACCTCAGACCTGGTTTTCAAGAGGCCCATTTTAGGCCCGGAGTCGGCGGAGTCGGCGGAGTCGGAGGTTCACCGAAGAGTTGCTTGCCCTGATGGGTAAAGAATTAACCATCCCTTCGTACGAATAGTGTAGCTGTCTGGACGAACGTATTGTGGACCGTCTCTACTGCATTACCTGTATTATGCATAACTCCATTACGGTTTACCGCTCCGGAGATTAGCTCAAAGCTCTAAAGCCGATAAAATCAAAGTGACGCGTAGCCAAGCTCTGATGCTAAGTTGTATCATCCCCTGGCATTGCATTGCACTGCAATACAACCCCAGCGGGAAGCCTCTCCGGGAAGCCGCCCGGCAGACCCTGGACCGAGCCTGGATAGTGAGGTCCACTTAGAGCAATGCTTCCGGACGTGTATTCCGCAACGGCGAGAATCCGGTTGGATCACACATGGTCGCCGTCCGGTCTTCGGCAACTCTGTCAGATATCACAGCCTAAACTGTCAATCGCACAATCGCCAATGCCGCCTACGCCATCTTTATCACCTCATCTACAGGCCTGCATATGTCTTGACTCATGGACGCTAATTCTCTTCATCGTCTACGTTCCTGGAAGGCTGCTTGAAAATGCTCACTTGATTGAGGAAGAGCAGGCATTGTCTAAACTAGGGAGCTCTCTGCGGTCGAGATCTGGCCCCTTGGGCACAGACACTACTGCGGATCCCAAGGTTCAGGTGACGCCGCGATGCCACCGTCTTGGCCACATCGTGCAACGGCAGAGATACAATGCAATATATTCTCCTCTGTCGGTGTGTTTCCTCCGCTGTCATATGTCACGCCCGTTATTGATTGACGTAAGTCATTGGTTGGCGAGTGCGGAGACATTATCAGGCCTGCAAAACCACGGCAACCCGGCAACATAAGTGTTGGATTACTCGTAGGTAATGTTGTTGATTGAGCCGTACAGTATACTGCAGTATGGGTAAAAATCGATAGATTCCTAAGTTTAGAGATAGGTACCCACTAGCGTAGATATCTAGAGCTAGCCCTAGTAGGTTACATAACCCCTAGTAGCCTAGCTTAGCCTTACACTATAGAACTTAAGCTACCCTATAGCTATAGTAGCTAATAGTATAGTAGCTATTATAATACTAGTACTTTTTACTTTATAGCTTAAGGCTCTAACTAAAAGAATAATTATAATTATAAAAAAAGTAATAATTAACTCTATTTAATAAATTACTATTTTTTATAAAGTTAATAAAAACTTTTAAAATCCCTATAGGTGTTAAGTCCTTAAGTCTAATAGGCCCGGGGTAGCTAAAGGGTACTTAGGATTTATATTTAGCCTAGTTAAGAATCTAGTATAGTTTCTACATAGTCCTTAGTTTTCTTATTATTTTAAATACCTATATTTCCTCCTTTTTTTATATATCCCTTAATACCTTTTTTTTTATAATACCTTCTTTTTCTACTTTTATTACCTAGCCTTTTATCTTAATCTTTACTTTATTCTTAAAAGTAAAACCTTTAAGGGCTTAGTTTAAGGAGTTTTTTTTAAATATATTAGTAAGGTTATTATTACTAGTAACTTAGTAGATATTATTAATTTTTTGTTTTTATATAATTATTTAAAAACTATAATATTAATTATTAAGTGCTTTTTTTAGTAGTACTAAGTTTAATAAGGTACTTATAGAGTAAGTATAAGTTTATCTATACTATAGTTAGGATTTAGAAAAGTCCTAAGTAGTTAATTATAATCCTTAAGGTTTTAGTAATTAAAAGAGCTATATTAATACTAGCTACTATACTATAAATCTTTAAAGTAAGTATACTATAAGTTACTTACTTACTCTTTACTAAACTATAATAAATAATATTACTACTAAGTTTAAAAGTATTATTAATAATCCGTTTTTTATTACTAAAAATAATTATAAAGCTAAGCTATAATAGAAAAATTATATTATTAATAAATAATCTATTTATAAAAATAAAGAGTTTATTAGTTATAAAGTTAAGAGGGATATATATTAGACTGTACTACTAGTTATTAACTTACTACTAAATTCTTTTATTTAAAGTCTTAATATTTTTATTTATAGACTCTTAGTATTAAGTAGTAACTATAAAGTTATATAATACTTCTAGTTAGTAAATTAAAGTAATATATACTCTATAGGCACGTTATTAAACGTTTTATATACCTTTTAATTATTACTATTAGTTATAGTAGTAAGCTTTTTACTCTAGTCCTTCTATTAGAATACTAAATTAGCTCTTTTAAAAAATAAAATACTACTATTAAATATAAAGGGATCGTTAGTAGTTAGAAAGGACTTTAACTTAGCTATAAGGTTTACTTTAATAAGTTATTTATCCTTTTATTCTAAAAATTTAATAATTAAAAGCCCTAACGTATTATTAGTCTATATTCTAATAATAGTAAACTTATTATTTTTAATTAATAAAATTAGAAGGTATAGGTTATATATTAATATAACTATCTTAAGCTTTTTTTAATAGTAGTAGTTACATATTACTTACTAGTATATACTAGCCTTTATAATCCTATATAATAGTCTTTTAATAACTATAATAGTATTATTAGGGTATTAGTACTTAATTTATATAAATAAGTTGTGGTAAGGTATTTTACGCTTTTTATAGTTAGGACGTCTTTACTAGGGTCCCTAATACGCGTATATAGATTTTAAGTGTTTAGGAGTCTTTTAGAGGGTCCCTTTTATAATACAACTACTTTAAACTGCCTTTTAAGCCTCCTTTTATTACTATAGTTATAAGTCTAGCTTTTCTTCTTTTTACTCTAACTACTATAGACTATTAAAAGGCTCTTTATAAAGCGCGTTTATGTTTATTTAATAATAGTATTAGTTTATAAAACTAGTATTTAGCTTAGGGAGCTGTAAGACTAGCTTATGTAGTTTATTTAGTTTATTTTTAAGTTTTACTAGTATAAAGTCTAGGAATATATAGATCCTAAGGCGCCTAATACTCCTAATGTCTTTTAAAGAGGCCCGCTAGCTCTAATGCTCTAAGAGGCCGTTATAGTAAAAAACGCGTTCTTTTAAGTAGTATATAATAAATAATACTAGGTATAGGCTGCCTACTACTATACAAGGACGCCTAGAAAGAAACTTATTACTACTTTCAATAACCCTAAGCCTTAGTAATAAAAAGATTTATATAAGGATAATCCTAAGGTATAGTGGTACTATAATAACGCCCTAAGATAGTACTAATAAAAAACTATAAATTACTATATTGTTTTAAAAGGATATTTTATTATATAAGTATAAGTAATAAAGATAGTTAATAAAGAGGTAATAGAAGTAGTATAAAATAAGTTTATAGCTAAGGGGTATATTAGTTTTTAGGTATTAATTTAGTTTTTAAAGTGCTTCTTTACTTCTATAGAGTAAAGTATATTTATAACTATTTAATAGAAGTATACTAGGATACTTAAGAGTACTTATTATAGTAACTAAGATTCTAAGAGATAGTATATAGAGTAAAGGAGTGCTTTTTTATAAGTAAAGGTATACTAAGTACTTAAAGTTATACTACTAATTAGTTTAAAAGACTTTTTAATAGTTATATAAGTATAATTTGTATTATTATAAGTATAATTAAAGCTTTAAGTACTTATTATAGTAATAGAGATAGGTAATTTTAAGTATATATTTATACTTAAGGAGTATAAAAGGACTTTTATAGTAATTATATACTATAATATAACGTTAAAAAGAGACTAAAGAGGTATTTTAGGTATCTTAGAAGGGGGTATTTTTTAAACCCTTACTAGCTATTTAAGTACTATCCCTTTAATATTAGTGGCTTAGAATAAAAACTCTACTACTTAGAGTCTTTAGTTTAGTTAATAGACCCCTTATTAATAGTCTAAGAATTAAGCTAGTAAATACTTATATAAGTACTTTTATAAGTAGTAGCTTATATAATATAAATTACTTAAAGTAGCTATTAGGGGTGTTTATAAGTATTATAAGGTACTACCCCTAATAGTAAAGTAAAAAGTAGAGATCCTAGAGCGTCTAAGAGCTTTAGAGTATAGTAACCTTTATATAGCTTTTATAGAAATAGGTTAGATAGTGCTAGGAGACTTTAAAGCTATAAAGGATAATACTTTAAAGTTACTAGAAGTACTAGGGGATATTATTAATTAAGTAGATCCTAGAATACTCTAAATAGCCTATAGAATAACTAGTTCTTATACTAGACGCAGTAACAGCCTACTAGGGGCTGTAGGGTTGTTAGTTAAGGTATTTAGAGTTTAAAAAAGTAATAGTTAGAATACTGGACTAGTTAACTATAGGATAGCTAGCTATAGTATTAAGTATAGTAAATGGTTAGTTAGGGGTAGTAGAGTTATTAGCTGGGGACTATAGACCTTTCTACTGTATTTTTTAGCCTATTTAGTATTGTAGAGACGTTTAGGGAGCCTTTTTTAAGGTGCTTCTTTTTTATATAAATAAAGTAGATATTTAGTTTTAAGTAGATACTTAAAGCTAGGGGGGTGTATAGTAAGGTATTTTATACTTCTTATAGTTAGGACGTCTTTACTAGGGTCCCTAATATACGTATATAGATCTTAAGTATTTAGGAGTCTTTTAGAGGGTCCCTCTTATAATATAACTACTTTAGACCGCCTTTTAAGCCTCCTTTTGTTGCTATATAAGTATATAAGGATTGTATAGTTAAAAGCAGCTTTAGACTATATATAAATTTATATAATATTTTATAGTTAAAGAGTTATTCTATTGTAGATTAGGGATAGAATAAGAGTAAAAATAAGTTACTAATTTATTTATTAAATTATTAGAAACTATATAAGGATTATAGCTTTACTATTATTAGTATAACTTTAAATAATTAATTACGAGTTTTTATAAAAAGTATTTATTATTTTTTTTAACTTTATTAATAATATAGAACTTAAATACTTATAGTTTTATATATACCTATTTATTAAATAGAATAATATTAAATATATTGTAATTCTATAGTACTAAAATCTCCTACTCTATTAATAGTTAAAATAACTTACTAAGGGTAGTAATTAGCCCTTTATTCTATAACTTAATTATAAGTGTAAGGTTAACTTCTTCTTTAGTTAAAATATATACTATAAGTTAGTATTTATAAGGTTAGTTTAGGTACTATTTAGGCTGTTTATAGTAGTTCTTAACTAGGGAAGTAGAAGTAGTATTAATAATAATTTTATTAAGGATCTTTTTAAAAGGTTTAGTCTTACTATAGGTCTCCCTAGAGCTTTTAACTTTATTATTCTAAAGAGTATTTAGAAGCTTAGGGACTTTAAAATTAACTTCTTTAATATTATTATAAAATAGTTTAATAGTTATTAATTTAAATAATTATAAACACTATAGGAGTTAAAGTATATAGATCTTACTATTTATTAAAATAAAGTAGTATAAACCTTACTACTTACCTTTTTTGTACTATATATAGATTATTTATTATAAAGAGAGATTAATAGTTACTATAGTATTAAGACTATTCTATACTCTAAGAGTATTTTAGACCTATTAATTTACGTAGTAATAGTAAATATTATTTATAGATTTATAAATTATAACTACTCTTTATTATAACTCATTAGTTAATAGACTTGTAATAGCGACCCTATAGAGGGCTTAGTAGTTAAATAGGCACAGTAATATATAATAGTATAATACCCTATAGAATAGAAGAACTAAAATATAAATTATATAATAATAAATAGAACTAATATATAATAAGCGGTCCTAGAACAGAACTAATAACACTAAAAGTGGTTTATAGTAATAAACTAATATACTTAATATTAGTTTTAAAAATAAAGAAATATATTTATAAAAAATAGAACTTATATATAGATAAAACTTAAATACCCTTAAGTTCTACCTCTTATAGGTCTTTAGTTATTAACTTTATATTAATCTTTAAATACTTTTAACCCTTTAGTAATAACTACTACGACTTTTTTATTAAATACTTAGATTAATTACTTAAAGTACTCTATACTCTAGAATTTCTTTAGTAGTAACTAGTACTATTATTAATATTAAACTTTAACTTTTATTAATATAAACTATACTATTAAAAGGCTAGTTATAATATTTTAATAGTTTCTATTTAGTAAATTAACTTTTAATACTAATAAATAGTATTTTATAATATTTTCTTTTAGAAATATTAAATAGACCCCTACTTTATTTAACTTCTTTAAATAAAGTACTAAGAACATAGCCTAGGAATTATAGAATATAAATAACTAACTAACTTAATTAATAATAACTTTAAAAATATAGTCAAACTTTAATAAACTACTAAGTTTATATAAAATAAGTTTACTTAAATTTAAAGAATTATCAATAAACTTAATATTAACTTAAAAGGAAAAAGAGCGCTAATAAAGAACTCTAGAATTAACTTTAGACCCTTTATACTACTACTAATATTATTAAAACTCCTGTTTTTAATAGATATAAAAAACTTAAGTTTAATTTACTTATTACTTATAATAAAACTTTAGGAATACTTAAAGAATTCTTAATTTAGGTTAAGAATTACTAGAGCTTTTATTATAATAGCTTTAAAAATAACACTAAGTACGTTATCTATACTACTACGTTCTTTTATAAACGCGCCCTTTAGTAAATTAAACTATTTTAAAAATAGTTCTTTAAAACTAAAACTTTAAACTACTATATTAATAAAGTTAGAAATATTTTTACTACTTTTAAAGGATTTAAATAAGTCCTTTAAACCCTATTCTAGGACCCTAATTAAAAATAATAAGTTAAGTATAACTTTACTTTACTTAAATAAACTAAGTGTACTACTTACTATACTAGTAAATTTTAACGTATTAACATATAACTAAATCTTATTAAGAAATCTAAAATCTTTATATTTTACTAAGGTTTAAAGAATAAAATTAAAGATAAACGTATTAAAATTAATTATCCTAAAGACTTCTTTTAGTATACTAAACTTATAATTAAAATTAATAACTATTTATAAAAAAATACTATAAAGAAAAAGAATAATAACTAAGTACTAACTTAAGTAAAAAATACTAATAGTATAAGGATCTAGTACAGAGCCGAGTACCTAGTATACCTTTAGTAAAAGTAAAGATAAATGTTAGTAGATCTTAGTACAGTAGACCCCTACTAAGCCCTTAGTAAGGACGTATAAAGAGAGAATAGAAAAGGAAAGGGGGAAGTTAAGTAAAAGTAACTAAATATACCTATACCTACCTTTAAAATACTATAATTAAACTTAACTTAAGTATATAGCCCCTAATACCTTTATACTCTTTTACTTTTACTCTAATACAAAAGGTTAGTAATAAGTATATTATAAAGGATTTTATATAGTACTATATAAGATACTAGTAAATACTTAGTAAACTTTATACCTAACCTAAACTAAAATAGAGATAATAGGGACACAATTAACTAAATAATAAACAAGGCGGTCCTATAGTAGGACCCTACTAAAAACCTAATTAATTACTAAGATTATAAAAGTAATAGTTAATATAAGTATAGTATAGGAAATATAATAATAAATATAAATAATACAGAGGAGTTAAGCAACTTAAACAAAAAAAGCAACCCTAATTTATAGTAGTAATAACGTACTAAGCATTTACTAACTTCTAACTATAATAAAAAACTATTTATATATAAAATAATAAAAATAATTTAAAAGCTATAGGCCTAGAATTCCCAGCTATAAGCACAACCCCTACTAAATACCCTACTCTAAATTATAGTATAATAAACTAAAAATACTAAATAAGTTATTAAAGTAATAAAGACTATTTAATAAACTATTACTTACTATTTAGTAAAATAGTAGAAGAAACTACCTATATATAACATAACTTACTTTATAAAGAACATAACTAACTTAGTTAAAAAAACTAACTTACTATAGTTAAAGTAACCTATACTTCTAAAAAAGGCACTACTATAGCTTAATAAATTTAATAAACTATAAGTACTATAAAGTATACCCTATAAAGCAACTAGTATAGCTACTAGTAAGTACTTACTAATAACTATATAAGGAATAAATAAAGCCCAAAGCCTACTTAAGCTAGATTTAAGGTCTTTATCTATAACTAGTATATTACTCTAAAACTATAAGAATAGAACTATTAGAATATACTATCAAAATACTATTAAAAAGATAATAAAAAACTTACTACTCTATTCTACTACTAAGAGGTAATTTACTAAACCTTTAGTAAGAATATAAAGGGGAAAAGTAAGGTGTACTAGTTCTTTTAATACCTATATTAGTCTATACATAAGGAGTTAATACATTAGGACTTTAAACACCTAAACACCCATAAGATTTTAATCTATACTTAACGTATTTAAAAAATATTATAGAAGTATAGACCCTTTAAGGGAGCCCTATAAAATAAAAGCTATAAGAAATACTACTTTAGGTTCTATAAACAAAAAAAAATAAAGAGTGCTGTTATAACCCTACTTAAAGGAAAGAGGTAGCCTAGATTATTACTAAATAAACTATAAGGGTAAAAAGAACTAACTATTTAGGCCTAGTAACCTAGATCGTTACTAAACAGACTGTAAGGGTAGAAAGAACTAGCTATTTAGGCCCTAAGGGTTTATAATAACTCTAAAAAACTTAAATATTAACTATAAGTTAAAAAGGAATATTAATAAAGTTACTTATTATAACTATTAAAAAAAGAGACACTACTTAACTAACTATAAAGTACTTAAATAGAATACTTACTAGAATCTCTATAAACTACTATATAAAAGTATTAATATAATCTAGGTCTAAGAGTTAAGTAGTTTAGAAAATAAGTAGGTATAGACTAGCTACTAACTAAACCTATACTAAAAGCTATTTTAGTACTTATAAAGAAAATAGTTAAAGGCTAAGTTATTACTATAATAAACTATAATAAAGTTGAAATTATAGTAAATATAAATACTTATATATAATTAAATATTATTAATATTAATTTAATTAAATAGCTTAAACTTAAAAAAGTATTTAATATAATACTCCCTAAAATCTTAGTATTTAATAGTTAATTTATTAGTAAAGTTAAGGTATATTAGTTAACTTTCTTCTTTATTAATAAGTATAATACACCCTATAAAGTTAGGCGCGTGTTTATAGTATTGTTTTACTTAAAGGGCGCTAGAGGTATCTTCTTAGTAAATAATACTATAGGTATAGAAGGTATCTTTATAGATACGTATACGCAAACCTAGTAGTACGCTTTAGTATCCCTTACGTTCTTAAAAGTATTAATTTAAAATATAATTAAGAATAAGTTTAAGGTATTTATAATATATATTATAGGGGCCTATACTACAGTAAAAGATAAGAGAATTCTTACTAATAACTCACTTAAATAAAGATATATAGTGATACTTAAAAGCCTTTTAAAAAAACTTTATCCTTATATTAACGTATTTAATAAAAAAGTAGTAATATAAGTCCTAATACTAGTAAACGTAGAATACTTAATTAACTTTATTAAGGAAAAAAAGCTACTATATAAGTCTATTTACTTAATATTACTAGAATAACTTTAAGTACTTTTTAAATATATTTAAGATATAGTAGCTTAAGGGTAGATTAAGTCCTCTATAAGCTTAATAGAAGCTTCTATAATATTAATCCCTAAGAAAAATAGTAGTTTATAACTATATATTAACTATAGAGGCCTAAATATAATTACTATTAAAAAGTACTACTCTTTACTACTTATTAATAAACTATTAAATAGGCTTACTAGGGTATAATGGATTTTAAAAATTAACCTTAAGGAGGTATACTATAGAATTTATATTAAAGAGTCTAATTAGTAGAAGATAGTGTTTTATATACACTATAGTTACTTTAAGTATATAGTAATACTATTTAAACTAACCAATACTCTAGCTACGTTTTAAACCTATATTTAGTAAGTACTTAGTAATATTATAAATATTTGTATTATTATATACTTAAATAATATTTTAATTTACTTTTAAACGTAAAAAGACTATATAAAGTACTTAAAAATAGTTCTAAAATACTTAAAAGATACTAAATTCTTTATAAAACTATTAAAATATAAGTTTTATAAATAAAAAGTTAACTTCTTTATGTTTGAAATCACTTATAATAGGATAATAATAGACCTAGAATGCGTCTAGGCTATTACTAAATAGCTAATACTAAAAAGCTACTATAATATCTAGGTCTTCTTAGGATTCTATAACTTCTACTATAAGTTTATTAAAAAGTACTTATATATAGCAGAACCACTAAACAGGGCCTTTAAAAGTAATAAGAATAGTATAAAGTTAAGAGTCTTTATTTAAATAGAGGAGATATAGAAGGTATTTAATAACCTCTATTAATGCTTTAATAAAGTACTAATACTAAAGTACTATAACCCTAAGCTAAGTACTTATATAGAGACTAACGCGTCTACTTATATAGTCTTTAGTATAGTATTATAGAAATGTAAAATATAATAGTACTTAATTACTTTCTAGTCTAGGAAGTTTATAGAAATAAAAATGCGCTAGGCTATAGGCTAGTAGAAGCTTTTTATAATTATAAAGAATTTAAACTACTAGGCATAGTACCTATAAGGTTTCCTAAAACCTTTCCTAGTCCTAATAAACTACTAAGTACTAAAAGGCATTATAAACGCACCTATATAGAATATTTATAAAAGGCTTACCTAATAGGTATACTACTTATTAGTATTTAATTTTAAGATTTAATACTAGCTTAGGAAAACTAACTCTACTAATAAACTCTTTAAATACCCTAACTATATAAAAGGTAAAATATTAATTAAAGATATTATTTCTATACTTTAAAAGAAGTTAGTACTTATAGAAGAGGTTCTAGAAAAGATCTAGTAATACATCACTAATATTAAGACTAAACCGGGTATAGTAATATATATATATATCTAAGCTATTTAAGTTAGTATATAACCCTAGGCCTAACTAACTAGCTCTATAGGGGAAGGATCCTTATTTTTATACTAGTATATACCCTATAGAGATACTAGGAATTAAGGCTATAACTATACTATAGTAGTTAAAGTAGTTACCTATACTATATACTAAAATATAAACTTAATAAATACTTAGTAAAAAATTAGTTATAATTAAAAGGACTTAACTAGAACTAGGGTTACTAGTTTAAAATAGTATATTCTACGTACTATAATAAAAAAGCTTATTTAGAGTAAAACAGTATTTAAACTGTAACTATTATTAAACCTTAAAGAAATAGGTAAAGGACTATAGATTAAAAACTAATTTTATAAAAATACTATAAATATAGTTTAAGTATATACTAGAACCTATATAGAATATTACTTAAATAAAAATAGGACTCTGTAGTTTTATAAATTACTAGTATTCTTTAATAAGGGCTTACTATAAAAAGAAATTATTTAGGCTTATTATAATAACCTAAGGACTAGTTATATAGGTACTAATAAAACGGCTAAGTTAATCCTTAAAAAGTTCTACTAAGGCTACTTAGTAAAAAATATCTATAAATATATTACTAAATACCTATAATACTAGGGAGTATAAGTACTTAAATATAAACTATATAGACTACTTTAACTACTCTTAATACTAATATACTTATTTTAAAAAATTAACTTAAATTTTATTACTAAACTCTTACTAAGTACTTAGAATAATAAGTATATATATAATACAATCCTTATAATTATATATTAAATAATGAAAATAGTACACTTTATTATAACACAAAAAACTATTAATATAGTATAGTTAGTATAGATTTTTTATAAAGAAATTAAATACTGTTTTAGTACCCTAAAAGGTATAGTTAGGAATAAAGATAAGTTATTCACAAGCCTTTTTTAAAAAGAATTTACTAAAGTAAAAGCAATAGCCTACTAACTATCTATAACTTAGTACCTATAAACAGACAATATAACTAAATAAGTATACTACTCTTTAGAGGTATACTTCTATAAGTATACTAGTACTATACTAAAAAGGTAAGTAATTTAGTTACTAAAAGCCGAGTTTATATATAATAATAGTAAATATACAACTATTAGAGTTGGTTTATTCTAAGTATTAATAGTATACTACTCTTAAGTGATAAAGTATATTTTATTATAAAAGAAAGATATACTTAAGAGTATTAAGGAGTAAATTGCCTATATAGTAGAAGTTTACTAATATATAGTTAAGTATTAGTAATATATAATAGAAATATAAACTAGAAATTATAATAAGAAATACTTTTAAAAGGAGTATATAGTTAAAAAAGTAATTAGTTTTTTAATAAAAAACTTTTCTTTTTATAAGAGTAAAAAAGGCTAGTACTAAAATATATTAAAGTCTCTATTATTAAAAGGGTTAGAAATAGTACTTACTATATTTAACTCTTAAAAAAGTATTAGTAGTTATATAATGTGTTTTATATTAGCTTTATTAAACCCTAAATAGGTAAAGTAGCTAGAAACTAAAACCTCCTAAATATAAAGGACCTTTAAAAAGAATAAAAAGTTAAGGATATTATATTTAACTATAAAGACAGTAAAGATATACTATTCCTTATTAAATAAAAAGAATATCCTATAGAGTATAATACGTAGGAGCCTATAAAACACTTAGTAAATACTTAATAAGTTTTTAAAAAATATTATATATAGACTAAGAAGTTTTATAAAAAGTAGAATAATAAATAAAAATATTAATAATAATAAAAAAATATATTATATAAAAAGAAAAGTCTTTAAATACTAAACTAAAAATCTACCTAAACTAACTAAAACTCTATAAAACCTTAAGTCAAGCTATTCTAAAAACTACTACTAAAAAATAAAGAACTAAAAAAAAAATATAATCCACTTCTACTTCTACTACTATTATTACTCTAACTACTACTACTACTACTAGTACTACTACTAGTACTACTTATATTTATATCTATATAATTCTTTAATAGAGTCTTTAGTAAAGCCGCGTACTACTACGTTATATACATTTTCTTTCCCTATATCTCTTACTAACTATAGTACTTTAAAGAACCCTATTCTATAAAGGCCTTAGTAAGGAAAGGCATACCTAACTAACTATTCTCTATAAACTCTAAAAATAGTTTATACAAATTAGTTTTACTAAATATAGTAGAATACAGGAGCTTAATAGCGCTTTTATTCTTAATAATAGGATAGTAAAAGGGATTATTAGTAATAAAACAGTAAAGTCGACTTTAGAGCTTAAAGAGGGCAGTAAAGTTACGCTAGTATAGAGAAAGAGCTGTAAGAAGTATAAGCTTAGTACTTTCTTTATATAGAGTATTACTACTTTTATAGTAAACCTAAAAGAAAATAAGTATATAAAGTAAGTTAAATAGATAAGTAATTAATTTTAAAGTATATAATAGTACTAGTAGTCTTATAAAGAGCCTACTACTCTTATAGACTAAGTTCTTAAAAAGCGCGTTTAACTTTACTAAGCTTTTTAGTTAGAATTATAAAAACGGGGTTTTAGAACTATTTAATAAGTATATAAAAAGTACTACTAATATATTAAGTAAAGTACTAGAATTACTAATTAGTATAGTTAAAAACGGAACCTTTATTAATAAATTAAGTATAGTAATACTTAATATAGTTCTAATAAGTCTAAGTAATACTATTTAAAGCTATAGGAATTTATAAAGAGTTGGTAAATATTTACTAAAGGTAAGGAAGGAGTGACCTATATAGTAATACTTTTATTTAGTAATAAAGTAAGTAGTATATATATTAGAGTAAGTCTTAGAAGCTATATAAAGTATTTACTAGTCCTTACTTAAAAGTAAAATATAATAAGTATATAGTATAGTAATACTAAGCTAGTTAAGGAAGTTAATTTTAGTATTAATTAAGAACTTAGTAAGGTAAATAAAGTAAATAAGAGTAGATATTGTATTAAAAAAGTAAGTTAAGTATTAAAAAATACTAAAAAGTAATAGTAGTTAAAAAAGAATAAAGTATAATTAATAAAAAGAAAAGTAAGGGATTATAAGTTATTAAAGAAGAAAAAGATTTAAGGTTAATAAATTAAGAACTACTATTATATAGACTTTTTTTATAGAATATATAGTTTAAATATAGTAAGTTTATATAGAAGTTATTTATAAAAGGTACTAAGTAGAAAGGGAAAGCGCGGCTCTTTTATGCTTTAGATATAAAAGGTATAAAAAGTATAATTTATAAATATAACTATAAACTATTAGACTTTAAAAAAACGTAATATAAGAAATAGAAAAAGCTAGGAATCCACCCTATAGTAATAATAAACAAATAATATTACTAAATATACTCACTAGTATTCTTATAAATACTTACTAAATAAAGGATAAAAGAGTTATAAGTACGTAATTAAAATAAATTATAATTAAGAGGGGGGATAGAAAGAATAAATTAATAAAATAAAGTACTTAACTATCCTTTTTATATAATAAAGTAAAAGGAAAGAAACAAAATTAAAACTAGTATAGTAACCCTTTAGTATAATATTACTAAAACGATATAGTATAGTAAATACTAATATACTAACTCTTATATTAATAGTACTAGTATACTATTCTCTATAGTAATAGCTTTAGTATAAAAAGTAATAGTATAGGATACTACTAAAAATTAGTAAACTAGAAAGGGGGATAGTATAAAGATCTAGTATAGAGCTAAGTACTTAGTGTACTTTTAGTAAAAGTAAAGATAAATATTAGTAGATCTTAGTATAGTAGACCCCTACTAAGCCCTTAGCGAGGATGTATAAAGGGAAAATAAGAGAGGAAAGGGGGAAGTTAAGTAAAAGTAACTAAATACACCTATACCTACCTTTAAAACACTATAATTAGACCTAACCTAGGTATATAGCCCCTAATACCTTTATAAATAGTAGTTTAAATAACTTTAATACTATAGCTAGAAATAATACCTTTAGTAGAATAACTAGCTAAACTAAAACTATAACTAGTGTAGTACTACTTATAAATAATACTTAGGCCCTATAAACCTTAATACTACTAAATAATAAAAACTTAATAAAGAACGTACTTTTAAGTACTATAACTATAATAAACTAAAATATATAACTAAAAACTATTACTAAACTAGGAAGTAATAATAGTAACTAGTACTAAAAGGTAAGTAATTTAATACTATTTTTAAAAAGAACTATACTAAACTATTATAAATAGTGTACTATAGTAATAAATATACTATTTACTAAAATAGTAAAGAGAATATAAAATAGTACTCTCAAGATACTAGCCGCTTAGACTACGATATTACTAATATACCTAAACAAATACTTCTTATTATTTATTAAGTACTCTACTAAAATTTAGTCTAAAAAGCAAAAAAACAGCTTAATAATATAAACCTACAATAGGTATATTATAACCTAAATACGCTTTGTAGTAAAAAAGTAAAATATAATAATAAGTAATTTATTAGTAAACTTAGTACTATAATTAAAGGCCTTTAATATACTATAAATATAGAATTTAATAAAGATTATATAGAATGTATTTAGACTTTATTTATAAAATAAAATAAAAAAATAGCTGTATACACTAACTTACTTATACTTAAATAACTCTATACTAAAAACGCTAAAAAATAAAAAGAATTATAATTAACCCTATAGGCTAAAAAGTAAAATATAAATTAAACATACCCTATAACTTAAAAAAACCTTATAATATTACTTATTAATATACTTAAAATAAAGTAACTTAGGGGGCCCTATTTAATACTTAGTACTTAGACTCTACAAAAAACTACAAATAAAAAGAAATATAAATACTTACTATATATCCCTCTAAATAATAATAAATAATAAATTATCTTCTATAGAACTAACTCTATTAAAAGAACTAAACAATAGCTACTTACTAGTATATTAAAAAATTATAAATAACTAAAACCCCTATATAAAAATATTATAACGTTTTTTAGTTATAATATTTTAATAATAAATATCAAAAACACCTTAAAGAGAAACTTAACTTTTAATTCTTTTTTTAGAAAAAGAAGGACTATTATAACCTATTAGTTAATAGACCTCTAATAGTAACCCTATAGGGGGCTTAGTAGTTAAAAAGATAATATTAGCCTATATTAGTATAATACACTATAGAGTAAAAAAACTAGGATATAAGTTATATAATAATAAGTAGGACTAATATATAATAAGTGGCCCTAGGATAGGACTAATAACGCTAAGGGCGGTCTATAGTAATAGACTAATATACTTAATATTAGTTTTAAAAATAAAGGAATATATTTATAAAAATGGGACTTATATATAAATAGGACTTAAGTACCCTTAGGTCCTTTTTTTATAGTTCTTTAGTTATTAATTTTATATTAATCTTTTAATACTTTTAGTCCTTAAATAGTAATTACTATAACCCTCTTATTAGACACCTAGACTAATTACTTAAGTACTCTAAATTCTAGGATCCTTTTAATAATAACTAGTACTATTATTAGTATTAGACCTTCACTTCTATTAATATAAACTTTACTACTAAAAGGCTAACTATAATATTTTAATAACTCCTATTTAATAAATTAACCTTTAATACTAATAAATAGTATTTTATAATATCCTTTTCTAGAAATACTAAGTATACCCCTACTTTATTTAATTTCTTTAAATAAAGTACTAGGAACTTAGTTTAGGAGTTATAGAATATAAATAACTATTCTATACTAAATATTAAGTATATTAAGAACGGTAAAGCCTTTATTACTAAGGACGTTTTTAATACTTTTTTATAATAATTAAAAAAAATAAAGTAATATAATAAATAGTTAACTAACTTAATTAATAATAACTTTAGAAATATAACTAAACTTTAATAAGTTACTAAGTTTATTTAAAATAAGTTTACTTAAATCTAGGGAATTATTAATAAACTTAATACTAACTTAAAAAAGGAAATACTAATAAAAAACTTTATAATTAGCTTTAGACTTTTTATACTACTACTAATATTATTAAAACCCCTATCTTTTATAAATATAAAAAACTTAAACTTAACTTATTTATTACTTATTATTAAACCCCTAAAATACTTAAGGGATTCTTAATTTAAGTTAAAAACTACTAAAGTTTCTATTATAACAGCTTTAAAAATAATACTAAGTATATTATCTATACTACTACGTTCCTTAATAAATACACTTTTTAATAAATTAAACTATTCTAAAAATAGTTCTTTAAAGCTAAAACTTTAAATTACTATACTAATAAAGTTAGAAATATCTTTACTACCTTTAAAGGATTTAAATAAGTCCTTTAAACCCTATTCTAGGACCTTAACTAAAAATAATAAACTAAGTATAACCTTACTTTACGTAAATAAACTAAGTCTACTATTTACTATACTACTAAGTTTTAATATATTAGTATATAACTAAATCTTACTAAGGAATCTAAAATCTTTATATTTTACTAAAGTTTAAAGGATAAAATTTAAAATAAACTTATTAAAATTAATTACCCTAAAGACTTTCTTTAGTATATTAAACTTATAATTAAAATTAATAACTATTTATAAAAAAATACTATAAAAAAAAATAATAACTAAGTACTAACTTAAATAAACAAATACTAATAGTAACTTAAATAATTCTAGTACTATAACTAAGGATAATAACTTTAGTAAAATAACTAGTAAAAAAAAATAACTACTAGTAAAGGACTACTTATAGATACTATATAGGCTTTATAAACCTTAATACTACTAAATAATAAGAACCTAATAAAGGACACACCTTTAGGTACTATAACTATTATAAACTAGGATATATAGCTAAAAATTACTACTAACTTAAGAAGTAATAATAGTAACTAGTACTAAAAGATAAGTAACTTAATACTATTTTTAAAAAAGATTATACTAAACTATTATAAACAATATACTATAGTAACAAATACACTATTTACTAGAATAGTAAAAAGAATATAGAATAGTATCTTTAGAATACTAACTAGTCTAGCTATAACACTACTAACATCTCTAAACAAACCCTTAAAGTTATATATTTTATACTTTACTAAAAACTTACTTAGAAAGTAAAAGAATAACTTAATAATATAAATCCACGTTAAATATACTATAACCTAATAATACCTAGTAATAAAAAGGTTAAGTATAATAATAAATAAACTATTAATAAACTTAATACTATAATTAAAAACCTTTAGTATACTATAAATATAGAATTTAATAAAGATTGTATAAAGCATACTTAGATACTAATTTTTAGAAGAAATAAAAGAATAGCTGTATATACTAACCTACCTATACTTAAATAACTTTATACTAAAAACACTAAAAAAGTAAAGAGAATTATAACCTACCCTACAGCCTAAGAAATAGAGTATAAATTAAATATATTTTATAATTTAAAGGAACCTTATAATATTACCTAATAATATACTTAAAATAAAGTCACTTAAGGGGCCCTACTTAATACCTAGGACTTAAATTCTAAAAAAGAACCTTTAATATAGAAGAAAGAATAAAAGTACTTACTATATATCCCTTTGAATAATAATAAATAATAAATTATATTCTATAGAACTAATCTAGTTAAAAGAACTAAAAAAGAATTATTATAAAATATACTTAGAGACTGTAAGTAGCTAAAACCCTTATATAAAAAATACTATAAAGTTTTTTAGTTATAATCCCTTTATAATAAATACTTAAAATATTTTACTAAAAGACTTAACTCTTAATTCTTTTTTTTAAAAAAAGGATGCTTTATATAAAAATATCTACTTTAGTAAAGAACTTTATATATAGATAATTAAAGAATACTAAGGACCTAAAAAAGCTATATTTAAACTAAACCTAAACTTCCTAATAAAGTACTTTTATACTCATAATATAGCCTAGTAGAACTACTATATTAACTAATACTAAGTTTACTATATTATTAAAGCATAAATACTTTAAAAAAAAAAACTCTAAAAAGAAAAGGGAACTAACTTTATACTACCTATTATTAATATTAAAAATACTTTTATAAAGAAAGAAATAGTTAAATACCCTAACTAAAATAAAATATATACTAAATAAAAGTTAAAGTAGTTAAAAAACTAAACTTACTTACTAAAAAGGAATTATAATAAGTAATTAAAATAAGATTTATATACTTAATTATAAAAATAAACTTAGAAAAAACACACCTTTACCTTAATATTATAGTAAATAAAAAATAGGTTAAAGTTTTAATTAATAGTAGCGCCTAAAGTAGTTTTATATTACTATAAGTTATAAATAACCTATAAATACTATAAAATAAAAAAAGAACTTTTTATATACTTTATAATATAGAAAGAAAAAGAGTATAGTATAGTAGAGGTATTATTAATAGTAAGACTACGCCCCTTACGTTAAACTACTATAACTAAAACATATACTACTATTTTAATATTATAGATATAGAATATTAAGATATAATTCTAGAAATACTATAGTTATAAAAAGAAAACCTATAAATAAACTAAAAAGCTAGTTACCTTTATTAGGACTAGAAAACGAGTTTAGTTACTAAAGGATATAGTTAATTACTAGTTTTAAATAAACCCTAATACTATAATATACTAATAATAATATTATAATTTATTACTTACTTAAAGGTTAAGGAAGTAGTTACCTAGTTATTATATATAAAGGACTTTATTATAATATAAAAAGAATTAATCCCTAATAAAGATTAACTTTTATTTATCCTAGAAGAATATAAAGTATATAAAAAGCTATTTATTTTAATACTAAACATAAGCTTACTAGAATATAGTACTTTTAATTATAAGATCCCTATTAAAAAGGAACAAACACTGTTATTTAATAGAGTTCACTAGTTAAACTAATAAGAAATAAAAGTACTTAATAAGTCTATTAATAAATACTTAGTTAAGGGGTATATTAAAAAATTAATATTACTAATAGGATATTTAATTCTATTTATACTAAGAAAGAATAATAAACTATATTTATATATTAACTATTAATAACTTAATAATATTATAATTAAAAACTAATATCTACTACTACTTATTTTGAAACTAAAAAACCTACTATACAACGTTAACTAATTTATAGCTTTTAACCTTAAAAAAGCCTATAACTTAATTAAAATTAAAAAAAGAAAAGAATAAAAAATAGTATTTTACTTTTACTAAAGACATTTAAAGTATCTTATCATACCCTTTAAACGTACTAATACCCCTACTACGTTTTAAAATATAATTAACTATATATTATAAAAGAAACTTAATATTTTTATAATTATATATCTTAATAATATCCTTATTTTTTTAAAAACCCTTAAAAACTATAAATAATATATATATTAAGTACTTTAAAAGCTCTAAAAAGCTAAACTCCTTATTAAACTAAAAAAGGTAAATTTAACACTTAAAAAGTAAACTATTCTAAATTTACTATTATACTTAGAATTATTAAAATTTTAAATAAAAACATTACTATAGTTAAGGACTAGTTAATACTATAGAATATTAAAAATATTTAATTATTCCTTAAATTTATTAATTTCTATTAATAATTCTCTGAAGGATACTTAAAGAATATATTTATACTTATAGATTTTACTAAAAAGAATACTTAGTAGAAAAAAGAAAAGTAGTATTTTAAAAGATTAAAGACTAGGTTTTTAGTAAATTTATACTTATAATACCTAACCTAAATTTACTATTTAAAATAAAAACTAATACTTTAAACTATACTATTAGTAAATAACTTAGTTAAAATAATACAAAAGAGTACCTATACCTATATACCTTTTACTTAAAAAAATTTAGTAAACTAAAACTTAACTACTAAATTTATAATAAAAAACTTATAGTAATTATTAAAGTATTTAAGGAATAAAGACTATACCTTTTAAAAACTAACTATTAATTTATAGTATATATAAATTATAAAAACCTTATATACTTTACTCTTTTTAAAAACCTTAATAGATAATAAATTAAATAGTTAAAATTCTTTTTAGAATTTAGTTTCTATATTATCTATAAAAAAGGATTAAAAAATAAAAGAGTAAATATTTTTAGTAAATAGTTAAACTTAGAATTAATAGTCTTAAATAAAACTTAAGTAATCCTTAAAAGAAATTTAAATAAAAACCTTATACTAGCTATTTAGCTTTTTATAATTATTAAAAAAATTAGTACTAGTACGCCCGGATAGATAACTAATAAAATAATTAAAATAATTTATAGTACTAAAGTATTTAAATACTAAAGAGTTACTAAAATATAAAAACGTATTTAATAATATTATAGTAATAGAGTTATATAAAAATAAGTAGCCTAAACTATTAAGGATTATAAAGTTTATAATAAAAGTAAATTAAAATACTATAAGCTATATAAAGACATTTAACCTTTTCTAGTACTTAATAAAGTATAGTAATTAATTTTCCTTGATTGTATTATTAAGTTACTATAATTAAAGGAACTACTTACCAAAAAATAGTTTAATAGTATCTTAGTTATAGTAAACCAACTTACTAAGTATATATATTTTATTCTATAAATTAAAGTAAGTACAGTAAAAGACCTTATATATATCTTTAATAAATACATTCTTAGTTAATATAGTCTACTAAAAGATATTATATTTAGTAAAGAAACGTAGTTTACTTTCAAGTTTTAAAAATCCCTAATTCTATAGCTTAGATTTAAACTATAACTATTTACTACCTTCTACCCCTAGACTAACAGATAAATAAAAAGAATTAAATAAATTCTTAAAATATACCTAAAATATTATATTAATTATTAATAAAATAACTAAGTTATTTTATTACTAATAACCTAATATACGTATAATAGTATAGTAGAAAAAAGTATATAATATTTACCTTTTTACTTTAGTTATAGATTTAAACTAACTATATATAAAAAACTATAAGTAGAACCTATAGTAGTAAAAGTAGTTACTTATATTAACTAAATTAAAGAAATCTATAAATAACTCTAATATAACTTAAGATTTATTAAATAACGTATACGTAAATACATAAATACTTTAAGAATAAAGGGACTATTCTTTAAAAAGAGAAATAGTACGTACTTTATATAATAAAATATTAAAACTAAATAACTAAGTAATACGTTAAACTTTAAAAAACTTAGACCCTTTAAAGTTATTAAGTAAATCTTAAAAGTTAACTTTAAACTCGTACTACTGAACACTATAAAATATTACTTAGTCTTCTATATTTTACTTCTTTAACTAGTACTATAAAGTTTATATACTACTAACTATATTAAAGTTAATTGAAAATAAAACTATAAAGTTAAAGAAATTATTAACTATATTTATTAGTAAAATAGTATAAAGCTTTAATACCTTATTAAATAAAGAAACTATAGTTATAAAGATAATACTTAGGAATCCGCTTTAAACTTAGTAAATATATAAAATAAACTATAAGAATACTAGACTTAGTAGTAAGAATAATAAACTACTATAAATACTAAAAAACTAGTAGAACTATTATGTATTATACGCCCATAACCTAAATTTTAACTAATTAAACTTCTAAAAATAAATTAAATATTTCTTTACTTAAAAACACTTAATTTAGAATAAATTAAGAACCCTCTATTATAGTACTAAAAGTACTAATAAGTAAGGGACCTAAATTAGTAAACTTATTACTAAAGCTAAAAAAAGACTATAGTAGCTTATTTTTTAAATCTACTACCTAGAGGTCACTTACTATAAACTACTTATAAGTATTTAATACTAATAATATATTACTATTTAGTAGAACACTATCTTTTTAGTTAACCTCCTATATACCCTATTTAAAAGCCTTAGTCTACCTTTTATAAACTTTTTTCTAGATCTTTTAAATATAACTTAAGTAACTTACTACCTTTACTATTTATATTTATAAACACTTAAACTTATAATAAAAAGCTAAAAGCTCCTTATTTACTTTTTCTTCCTTTTTATTTTACTCTTTTTACTAGGAATTTAACTTTTAAACTATAAATATTAGCACTACTACTAGTAAAACTAGAATAATAAAAATACTTATGGGTAGATACTACTAAAATACTATTATAAGACTTTTTTACTATAATATAAGTATAATAACAAGTTGACTTTTTACTAAAATAATACAAAACCTTTATATAAAACTAATAAGTATAAGGTATATTACTATTAATTAATTAAGACTTAATATACTTAATAAGCATAATTCTCTTATAATCTTTTATTATAATTAATTATAATTTTAATTTCTAAACACAACCTAAAATAGTATTAGTATTATAAAAAACAAAAAAGTATAATTATAGATCCCTAACTTAAAACTAACAACCTACTTATAATAAAGTCTTAAAAGTAAGACCTTTTAAAAAAAGAGTTAATACTATAACCTATTAGTTAATAAACCTTTAATAGTAACTCTATAAAGGGCTTAGTAGTTAAATAGGTATATTAACTTATAATAGTATAAAACTCTATAAAATAGAAAAACTAAAATATAAGTTATATAATAATAAATAGAACTAATATATAATAAGTAGTTTTAGGATAGGACTAATAACACTAAGGGTAGTTTATAGTAATAAACTAATATACTTAACGTTAGTTCTAGAAATAAAGGGATATATTTATAGGGAATAGAACTTATATATTAATAGGACTTAAATACCCTTAAGTCCTACTTTTTATAGTTCTTTAACTATTAACTTTATATTAATCTTTAAATACTTTTAGCCCTTTAGTAGTAACTACTATAACCCTTTTTTTAAATACTTAAACTAATTACTTAAATTGCCCTGTACCCTAGAATTCCCTTAATAGTAACTAGTACTATTATTAGTGTTAGACTTTAGCTTTAATTAATATAAACTTTACTATTAAAAGGCTGGCTATAATACTCTTTTAATAATATTAGGAAATAGAGTAGAGTTGTTATTTATCTTTAAGTATACTTTAAAGATAAAAAGAGTTAGTATAAGGCCGTTCAACTTAGTAGTATTGTTTATTACTTTAATAGTTACTTAGAGACACGTATTATTACCTATTTCTAAGGTTTTGTAGTAGATAATAGTAAAAACTCTATATAGTATTGTATAATACTATTTAACTTTTTTAATTAAGTAATAGGCTTTAATTAAAGTAATAGGCTTTAATTAAAGTATTAATTAGTATAATACTAAGTACTTAAGTATTACTATAAAACTCTATAAACTTAAAGCTAGTACCTAGATTTGTAATAAGGTTATTTAAGGGACTTTAGTATATATTAATCTAGTTTTTTTTAAAGCCTTTCTATATATCTTAAATAAAAATAGACTTTAAAAAGCATATAGTATTAAACTCTATTATAGTATTAACTATATAAAGTATAGAATATTTATTAATATATATAATATTAATAATAACTTTATAATTAAAGTTATAGTTATTATAAAGTATAAATTTAAAGTAGGATAGAGTTAATTTATTAAATTAGTACTTATAGTAAATTTAGCTAAGGGCTTTAATTATAGAGATTTTAATAAAGTATCTAGCCTTTTTTAGTACGTTATAAAGCTTTTAAATAAAAGGGTAGCTAAACTAGTAATATAGGCGCTGAAGTTTAGTGTCTATTAGGTGGGAGTATATAAGGGACTCCTTATTATTAAAAAGGAGCTATAGATAACCCTATTATTATATAATAAGAACGATAGTAGTACTCTAACGTAGCTTATTATAAAGGTTATTAAAAATAACTCTAAGTTAATCTATATCCCTAAGATAAAGTAGAAATAGTATATTTATAGGTATTACGTAGAACGTAATCTTACTAAATAGAGTAGGTACTTTGATTTATTCTAGTAAAATAATTGGATTTTTATTTCTAAAAGTAATAGTGACCTTACTAGCTGCTAATAATTTAATCTTAAAATCCAGAAAAAAATTCTTTTTTAGAGTAAGGTATTAATTATAGTCTACTATTAAGAAAAAAGCTACTCTAGAGTCGGGTATAATACTATAAAAGATATTTATTAAATAATAGCTATTATATATAAATATTATCTTAGGGCCTTATATATTAAATAGGTTTATTAGTCTATTAAAAAGAACTAAAAATAAAAGTAAAAAGAAACAAAAAGCAGAATTAAACCTACAGCCTCTAGCTCTAATAAACTAAACTCTAAGTTACTAAGTTAACTACTTATAGTGGAATAAACTACTTTAAATATCTCTTATCTACCCCTCTAGGGTGCTTATAGTTAACTATAACCCTTGTGGCCGACTATAGCGCCCGTAGTTAACTATAGTAAATACAGTTAACTATACACAGGGCCTAAAGCCACTTAGCTAAACCGTATATAATATACTAAACCCTAAAAAGACTAGTACTTTAGAAACTAGGCCTAAAGGGTAAGGCACTAGGCCTATAAAAAGCAGAGCTCCCTCTAGCCTATAAGGGTCTAAACTTCTACTTTTTTAATAAGTAAGTAATATAACAAAACACTAATACAATACTATTACTACTATAATAATACTTCTACCTCTTTTATTTATATATTATATACTAAACCTATTTCTTTATAACTCTATTAAACCTAATATTACTATAAAAGTATTTAGTAATCTTAATACTAACCTTAATACCTTTATACTTATACTTATAAGTTATAAGCCTAACTTATTAACTAACCCAACCTTCCTAATTAATCATAAAAGTCTATTTAAACCCACTTATTTAATAACTAACTTTATTTTAACTATAAAAAACTAAAATCTATAACTAATACTTATAAATTACCTATAATTTAAGTCCTTAAATAACTAAAAAACCTAGTTTTCAAAAAATCTTTATATTATCTAATCTTTCTTAATAAATCCTTAGTAAATCCTCGTATACATCTACTATAATAAACGAATTTTTAAATAATATTTAATTAATATAACTTATATAGAAATTAAAATTATAGTAACTCTTACTATCTAGCTTAGCTAATATAAACTACTATAAATTAATATTAATAACTTTAAAGTTATAGACTTTAAGTTTATTAGTTATAATAAATTAACTAAAATAGTTAAAAGAAATATAGTAGGACTTTATAATTTTAACTATTTATTTAAACTATTTAGTTAACTATATAATAAGTAGTTTACTCTTATTATCTTAAAAAATAACTCTTAGGTTTTTAAGAATTTACTTAGTTTTAGTTATTTAAATAAAAAAAACTTTAAACTTATAAAATATAAATAAAATTACTATTCCTAAATTAAAAGAATAATTAAATTATTAAGTATAGTCTTTATAATTCTATATAGTATTAACTAATAAAAATCTAGTAATAAATCTTACTAAACTACTAAATAATAAAAATAAAGATTTAAATAATAAAATATTAAGTTATATAAAACGTTTTTATAAAAATAGCCCTTTAGGAGTTATAAAAAACTCTAAAACAGCTCTAAAAGCTTAGAAATACTTAAAAGAGCTATATTAACTAAAAGGATTTATAAATAAGTTTTTTACTTATAAAGAGTTTTTTAATACTACTTTTAAAGACTTTAATACTCTTAAAAAATACCTTAATAAAATTAAAAAGCTTATAGATAATCTAGCTTTAAATAACCTAGCTTTACTTAAATAGGTAGTTATAACTTAAGTTTTAAATAGTTTAAACGACTCTTATAAACGGTTTATAATTAATATAACTTAATTTTTAAAAATAAACTTAAAAGCCTATATTATTGAGTCTTTATTTACTAATTTATTAAATAAATCTAAAAAAAAAGTAATAATAACTCTATATAATTCTCTAAATTTTAAATTAAGTTTAAAAAGACTACTAAACCCTAAAAACAAACTAAGGGTTAATACTGTAACTACTGCAAGAAAACTGGCTATATAAAGAGTATTTATAGATTTTTATATCCTAATAAAGCTCTTAATTAATTTAAAAGAATATTAAAAAATAACCCTTTTATAAACAATAAAAAAGAGAAGAGTTAAAAAATAGAATAAAACAAAAGAATAAGTTAATTTAGTTATTAATAATAATTTTAACTCTTTTAATTTATTAGAAAAAGTTATAGTTACTTTAAATTTAATAAATATTAACTTAGTAACTAAAAAGAACTTAAATTCTAATATAAAATTTAAAAATATAAACATTACCTCTAAAACCCCTATTAATATAAATTTTAAAACTAATAACTTATTACTAGGTAACTTAATAAAACAGTTAAATAAGGAACTTTTAGATTCTTTTACTTATAAAGAAAAATAACTATTTTATTTAGACTTAGCTACAATAATTTATATAACTAATAACCTATCTCTACTTAATAATATTAAAACTATTAAAATAAAAGTTAATTAAGGTAAAATAAACCGTCTTTTTACTTATAAAAAGGGTAGTTTAACTACTATAATAAATAATACTCTTTATATTATAAAAGATATTTATTATATACTTAAACTAAGTATTAATCTTTTAAGTTAAACTAAACTTACTAAAATAGGCATAGCTTTAATTTACTATAATAAGTCTATACTATATAATATAATTAAAAATAAAGTCCTTTTAATAGAAATAAAACAAAATAACATTTACTTCTTTAACCTTAATATAAACAGAAAAGTAATTAATATAATAAAAGATACTATAAAAGAGTATTAAAGTTAAAATTAAACCCTAAACCCTAACATCAATATAATAAAGCTATAGTATAACTAATTAAGCTATATAAACCAGTAATCTTTACTTACTATTCTAAATTAAACTAAAATTACATATAAAAGGACTACTATAGAGGCATTTTATAAACTACCCTATAAGGCCTATTTAAAAGAAGAATTTACTAATACTATAAATAAAAAGTCTAGTAATTACACAAAAAACTACCCTTACTTATATAAAATTATATCAAACTTATATAAGCTAATTACACCTAAAACATATAATAATTATAAATAGTTTATACTATTTATAAATAAAAAGACCCACTTTATATAGAGTAAATTATTAAAAATAAAGGGATCTAAAGAGGTTTCTACTGCTTTTAAGGAATTTAAATCCTTAGCTAAAAATAATAAAAATAAGTATAAAATTAATTAATTTAAGACAAATAGTAGTAGAACGTTTAATAATAGAAGAATAAAAACTATATATATAAAGAATAGTATAACTCATAATATAAAACCACTTTATATATATAAGCCTAATAGTATTATTAAAAGAATAATATATAATATAATAAATAAAGTAAGAACTATACTAATAAACACTAACATTAACTTTAAACTATAAAGAGAAGCTCTTTTAGTAGCTATATATCTATATAATAGAACCCCACATAAGTTAATAACTTATAAAACACTATATAAAGCTAAGAATAATACAAAACCCTTTTTAGATTATATAAGGGTCTAGGGGAGTATTTATTACTATAAAAATAAAGACCTTAATATTAAAAAGTTTAATAATAAAACTAAAAAGGGTATAATTCTTAACTATAGTAGTAATACCTATAGAATATAGGATTTAAAAGAAAATAAAACTCTTTAGTCTAAAAACGTTAAAGTATTTAAAAATATCTTTATACAAAATACTAATAATAATAATTAAGAACTATCTATAAAAAATGAAATAAATCATCCACAATTTAGTATAACTAAAAGCAGAAAAGAATCTTAAAGTAATAGTTTCTTTAAAATAGACTTAAATTATAATAGTATTAATAAAATTAAGAATAGTAATAATAATAATAATAACTCTAAATTAACTATAGAAATCCCCTATATAGATAAAGAGATCTAGAAAAGCTATAAATAGGTTAAAAATCAAGAATGTGCACTATTTATAATAAAAAACTATTTATCTCTAAATATAATATCCACTATTAATAGCTTAAAGGATAAAATCTCTTATATACTAAGTATTAATAACTTAAATAAACCTACTATATATAAACAAATTTTAGAATTTAATAATTTACAAAACTAAATCTAAGCTATATATAAGAAATTAAATATTTTAACTAAATTAAATACTTAGAGTTTTATTAAAAAAACCATAATCTACTAAACCTTTAAGAGGTAGATAGGTTTATAGAAAAAAAGTTAATAATAATATTAATACTAAAGTTAAAAAACCTAATAAATATAAAGCTTATTAAGTAGTACAGAGTTATAATTAACATATAGGTATTAATTACTTAAAAACCTTTAGTACTACCTATAGGCCTAAATTCTATAAACTATTATTCTTAATAGCTATACAAAATAATTAGAATATTAAACAATATAACGTTAGTAGTACGTTTATATACACTAATATTAATAAAGAAATATACGTCTAATTACTTATTAATTTTTTTAATAATAATAATAATAATAAATTAGTTTTTAATAAAGATTATAAAGATTCTAAGAAAGGATTAGTCTATAAACTAAATAAAGCCTTATATAGTTTAAAAAGAAGTCCTAGACTATAGTATAAGCATTTAAAAAATATACTTAAAAAAGAAGGCTTTAATATAACGCTTTATAATAAGGCTGTTTTAATACTTAATAAAAAAGGAGTTAAAGCTATTATAGTTTATTATATAGATAACTTTTTAGTTATTACTCTTAACTCTAAAATTACTAATAGTATAACTAATAATATTTCTAAAGAGATTAATATAAAACTACTAGGGGTACTTAAAACCTTTTTAAGTATTAAAGTAGATATAAATAAAGAAAATAAAACCCTATTTCTACATTAAACTAAATATACTAAAAAACTACTAGTTAAATATAATAAAACCTACTTATATAGGTATTTAACGCCTATAAATAATAAAATAAAATTAGTAGAAAATACAGGTTAAACTACTAAAAAAAGAATTCTAACAAGAAATAGGCTTTTTAATATATTCTACTTTAAAAACTAAGCTAGATATAGCCTTTATAGTTATATTATTAGCTCGTTATATAAGTAATTCTTTCAAAGAGTATTTTATTATTCTAGATTAGTTATAGGGATATTTAAATAAATTCCCTACCTTAGGGATTTTATATAAGTACTTTGTTAAATTTAAAATAATAGAATTTTTAGACTTTAATTAAGCTAGAGATCTTAATAATAGAAAATCTACTACTAGCTATTTATTTTACTTAGGATTTTATAATATAATTAGTTTAAATACTATAAAATAAAAATAGTAGCTTTATCTACTTATAAAGCTAAATATATAGCTCTTATTAAAGCTGTTAAAGAAGCTATATATTTATATAACTCTTATAATTATATATTTAAATCTTTAGACTTTAAAAGTCTAAATAAACCTAAGATTCTAATAGATAATAAAGCAGTTTAAAAACTAACTAAAAATCCTAAATTTTATAAAAAGGTTAAGTATATTAATATTAAATATTACTTTATAAGAAATACAATAATTAATAATAAAGCTTTACTATTCTACGTATTTATTAAAGATAATTTAGCTAATGTTTTAACTAAGTCTATAGGTAAAATAATATTTAATAATTATATAACTACTTTAAGTATAGTAGACTATAAAGGTTTTTTATTTTTTCTTAAAAATAAAATTAAAATAAAAAAGAATATAAATTTATTAAAGAATAAGTTAAAAATAAATAACTTATTATATTAAAGAAAAAGGTTTTTTTTATTAATATATATTTTCTTTTATTTTTATTCTAAATACTTTTATAAAAAAAAGGTTTTTATAGAGTTTTTATATAAACGTTTTTAATACTAAAAACGTCTTTTAATATACTTTAAGAATGCTAAGATCTATAATAAAATTAAATTAATATATATTTTAAGGGGGGATATTAGTTTATTAAAAAGAACTAAAAATAAAAGTAAAAAGAGATAAAAGGTAGAATTAAATTTATAGTCTTTAACTTTAATAAACTAGACTCTAAGCTACTAAGTTAACTACTTATAGTAGAATAAACTACCCTAAATATCTCTTATCTACCCCTTTAGAGTACTTATAGCTAACTACAACTCTTATAACTAACTATAGTACCTATAGTTAACTATAGTAAATACGGCTAACTATATATAGAGCCTAGAGCTACTTAGCTAAACTGTATGTAATATACTAAACCCTAAAAGGACTAGTGCTTTAGAAGCTAGGCCTAAAAAGTAAGGTACTAGGCCTATAATAAGTAGGGCTCCCTCTAGCCTATAGGGGTCTAGACTTTTACTTTCTTAGTAAGTAAGTAATATAGTAAAATACTAATACAATACTATTACTACTATGATAATACTTCTACCTCTTTTATTTATATATTATACACTAAACCTATTCCTTTACTAACTCTTTTAAGCTCGATATTACTATAGAAGTATTTAGCAATCTTAATACTAACTTTAATACCCTTATACCTATACTTATAAGGTTAAATTTTGTTGAGTAGTAAATAGTAGTGTTTTTTATGAAGAGAGTAATAATATAGTAGTTATTAATAAATAGACTTTTATTAACTACTGTAGTAATAGAGCTAGTAGTAGTAGTTGTAGTATTAAATACTATTATAAAGTATATAGTAAGTATTAAAGTATATAAGTATTTAAGGGCATAGATAACTTATAGTTATTTTAGGAAGGGATTTATACTGTAAGGCACTATAATTATTAAAGCGTTATACTTATACTTAGTTACTTTAGTGCTTAAGGCGCGGCTTATAAGGCTAGAGCCTTAAAGGGTTTATTATAATATACCCCCTAGTAATAGTAACGTCGCTATTAGCTATGTTAAGGCTATATCCCTTACTTCCTTTTTTATTCTAAATATAAGTAAATAGAGCGTTTAAAGCGCTTATTAAAGTTATATAAATAAAATTATATAAAGAAAATACTTTTTATAGTTATTTTAACTATAGGGAGTGTTTATAACTATAGGTAAAATTGTAGCTACTGTTTTTTAAAGTATAAAGACTTTTTACTAAGTAAGCTATAAGTAGTAGGATATATGTGTTTTTTTTAACTACTACTTAAAATCCTCTTTTTCTTTTTTTTAATATACTTATTTTAATAAATTATAAGTTACTATTTTACTACTCTATACTTTATACACTACTTTTAAAGCGTTTTTATTAATAAGAATATAAAAAAATAAATATTTAAAATACCCCCTAAGTATAAAATAATAGAGGAGTATAAGGTAAAGATTACTAAGGGTAAGAAGTATACTAAGTTTATATTACGATAAACCCTTTAAGGCTTTAGCCTTACGAGCCGCGCCTTAGGTACTAGGGTAACTAAGTATAAATATAATGCTCTAATAAGCGTAGCGCCTTATAGTATAAATCTCTTTCTAAAATAACTATAAGTTATTAATACCCTTAAATACTTATACACTCTAATACTTACTATAGTTATAAGCTTAGTTTATTTTTAATTAGTATTTATTACCCCTAACTACTTAAGTTAAGTATATAAGTCTTAGGCTCCTTTTTTTTTATTTCTCTTAAGCTCTTTAAAAGATTTATACAATTTATTATAAATGTTTTAACTACTCTTGATAATACTTTAATAAGTTTAATAATTATCCTTAAGACTTTATATAACTAGCTATAATTCTATAGAAAGCTATAATACTAAGTAAAGCTTTAAGGTATTTAGGAATATATTAATTTAAATATTCTTAATATACTAAGTATAAACTATATCTACTTAGTTAATTCCATATACTATAAATTCCTTATGTAGGTTAACGAAACTATAAGAAAACGATACAAAGTAGACCTTAAAACCTAGATTAAAGAGTAGACTAATTTTAATATAAGAAATATTAATAAAGAGGCTATAGTACTACTACGTTGCCCATATAATTAAATACTAAAAGATATTTTTATAAACTATATAGATAGTATTAAGTACTTCTTATAATATTAAGTATACTATACAGCTATTATAGCTACTTTAAGAGGTATTTAGTACTAAATATATTTATTTATAGACCCGTTATATACTAGTCCAACTTATTAAAAACTTACTACTTTAGAATTATATTTAACTTAAGTCTTTATTTATAAATTTAAAGTATAACTTACTTTAAATAACCTTATTATACTTATATTACTTTAAAAAGAATATAATACTATCCTTAAAGATACTATATATCTAAACTTTAATTTTATAAAGTAGTATAACTACTAATATAACTACTTCCTTTAAACTATATATAAAAGCGTTTTAAAAGTCTAAAGAATCCTAGTAGTATAAATCTTTTTTAAAGTAGTTAGTACTTAATATAACCCTATATAAAGATACTAGTAGCTTAATAGAATTTAAAAGGAGCTTTAATTTAATAAAAACTCCTTAATATTATATTAGTATAAAAAGCTTTTTTTAGTAAAGGTTAAGGATAAATTAATATATTAAACGGGGGGCTGTAGTGGAGCTACTTACTTTACCCTTATAGGCTAGACTAACTTACTATTTAGTATTTAAGAATGTTTCTATAAAACGCTTTATTAATAGCCTATTTATACTTATAGACATTTTAGTAAAGCCCTAATAGGGTACTTTAAATACGTTTTATCCCTTTTAAATACTAAAATTAATAAAATTAAAATAGTTTTTATAGATCTAAAGTAAAAGGACTTTAAAAAAAAGCTTATTAAGTATAGCTAACTTAATAAAATAACTTATTTATCGTCTAAGAAGCGATATTAAGGACGGGGTAGTAATAGTAAAGAACCCTTAGTTACTATAAATAGTAAGCTAGAATTCCTAGGAGATATTATTAGTATTATCCTTTTACTTAATACCTTCTTAAAAAGTAATATAGTTAAATATTTAGTCTTTTTAACTATTATATTAACTTATTTATTTTTTTAAAGTACTATATATAATAACTATAGCTTAACTTATTTTATTAACTATATAGTATTTATAAAGCTAAGTACGTTTAAGCCCTTTAACTTAAATAACTACATTAATACTAGTATAAACAGAATTCTAGTTCTAAAACGCAGTAAGTATATTATATAGAACGTATTAATAAATATAAAAGGCAACTTAATATTAAACCTAATATTTATAAACGTTATAGTAATTAAAGGGTTTTATATTAATATTATCTCTAAAGCGCTCCTAGCTAAGGCTAGTATTTAGTACTATAGCTACGATTATATACTTAGAGTTAAAAATATAAAAAGTAGTATTATAGTAAAGACTCTAAAACACTATAATAATATCTACTTCTTTAAATATAAACTATTTTCCTCCTACTTACGTTCTATATTTATTAATAATACTACTTTAGTCTATATAATTTATTTTATTAAATACATATAATACCGTCCTAGCTACTAACCTTTATATAACTACATTAACTCTATAGTACTCTAGTACTTTAAAGTAGGCTACTTTAGTTATAAAGCTCTTAAGTACTTAGTATACTATACTTAGGGGGTAAGGATTTATAGTCTAATTTATATAAAGTACTAGGACTATATAGTTATATATATAATATAGTAAATATTATACTAAGTATTTAAGAATGAGGCTAGTAGACTATACTACTATATTTTTTAAAACCTTTTTAACTTTCTATATATATATATAATAGTAATAACTAACTCCTAGTTATTAAATATAAGTACTTTAATAAACTCTTTAGCTTTACTCTTTTTAAAAAGGATTACTTTAAAGTATTTAAGGTTCTTTAAATATTTAAGAAATAAGTTAAATAATATAAAGGAGTTAATATTTATAAAATGTATATAGATAATAAGTATACTATAATTACTATTAAGGGTATTACTATGTTTTAAATATAGGTATAAGAGGAAGGAATTGATTTTAAGACGCTATTAGTCTATACTAAAAAGTCCGTAGAAGGTAGAGAGTGTGTTAAATAAAAAGGTATAAATTAGGGGATTTATATAAGGGAGGGGGTAGGGCTTTTTAAGCACTTTTAGAGAAAATTAATACTTATGGGTATTAATATTTATAATATAAGTCTATATTAATTAAACTTTTAGTACTTTTTAAATACAGTTAAGGTAAAATAGTTTAAATATTACTTTAAATAGTAGACTCCGGCTTATAACTACTTTATAAACTACAACTTATACTCTTACTAGGAAAAACTATATACTTATAAATACTATATTTATCCCCTTAAGTATAAAAAAGAAATAAGAATTAAAAGGAAATAGTTTAAAGTTATACTAAAAGTATATATTAAATACTTTATAAAATATATCCCTAAAATAATAAACTTATTTAAAATCTAAGTACCTATACTTAAGTAAGTTACTATTATACATAATATTACTTTTAATAAAATAAAATTCTACTTAAAAAACAATACTAAATATACTTTTTACTTAGAAATTATAAAGACGATAATTTTAGAACTTAAAGAGTCCTTTAAGTTCTAAAGTAAAGTTTATAAAACCCTAAGAGACTTTAAAAGCGACTTAGAAGAAACTAATAATAAGCCTACTAATACGTAATTTACTAAACTTACTTAATAAAACGTTATTAAGCTAAGTAGTACTTTTATATATAAAGAGTATAGTATATTACCCTTAAAAGGACTATTAACTCTTAATCCTACCCCTAAACTACTAATACTATAATATTTTAGGAGTAAAAGGCTATATAAAGTAACTACTAATACTAAAGAACCTAAAATAGATAATACTAAACTAGTAGAACCTTTTAAATTAATTAAACTTATAAATAACTAGGCTTATACGCATATAAAAAATCCTATAGAATACTTAGAATCTCTAACTATTAAGTATAGACCTTTAACTACTTAATAAAAGAAAGCCTAATTAGCTAGTAAAGGTGAATTAAACAATATAATCCCTTTAAATATTCTAGAAATACTTTAAAATGTACTAACTTTATTATTATATAGTAGTTAGTACTTTAAGGGGCTTAATTTAGAGTTTAAAGGAAGATACTACGTTTTATATATATATATTAATAATACTTATAAAATACTATATAGTAGTTTAAGTAATACTTTTTTTATAATATTTATATTTAATTAATAAAAAGTATTTAAGGATAGAGAATATAACTATACTTATCTATACTATATTATTTAAACTATAGTTTATATAATACTTTATAACTATAAATATACTATAAAAGAGAGTAACTTTTATATAAATAACTTTATTAGTACTTTAAAGTTGTAAAAAATAATAAAGAAGCTTTTTTTAAAGTTTTAAAAGTTTTTTATAAATATAGTATATAAAGAAATTTATAAGTTTACGTCTATAGAAATATAGTAAAAGCTAGACTATTAAAAGGCCTTATTATAACTCCTTTTTTTAAAGTAGGTTTTTACTTATAAGTTTAAACTTAATAAAGTCCTTAACTACTATAAAGTATATATTTATATTTAAAAAAACCTTTAAAATATAGATTTATTATAATATACTTACACTACTACTTTTATAGTATAATCCTTTTACTTTTTAATATCTCTTAGAGCGTAGTTTAACTATAATATTTAGTAGTTTAATGTTATAAATACCTTTTTAAACGTAAAGCTTAACCCTAACGCTTTACTTATTTATTATAAACTTCTAAACGGCTTTTATTAACTAGAGAAGTATATTAAGGTTAAGTAGGCACTTTATAGACTATAGAATACGTTTTTTTTATAGTATAAAGAGTTTTTAAAGACCCTTTATAGCTTTAGTCTTAAATACTATAATAAAAAACTATACTTCTTTTAGGATCCTTATAAACGCGTTCTTATTATATTTTATATTAATAATATACTTATAGTATACTATTTAGATAAGGCTAAGTATACTTAAATATTAATTAGGGGTATTAAGGACGTATATAAGCTTAAGGAGTAGGGCTCTATAGAGGATTTCTTTAGTATTAAAGTAATTAAAGACTATTTTAAATAATATATTCTCCTGGTCTATAATACGTTTATTAATAAAATAGTTAAAAAGTATAACCTTACTAACTTACTATACCTAGCTATACTACTACTAATAGTTAACTTTATTAAAAACCCGGGTTAAGTGTTATATTAAAAAGTTAAAGATTTTTAAAAAAAGGTTATCTTAATCTTTTATACTACTATTATAATCTACTTAAACGTTACTTTTACTACTTTACAGCTTTTATACTTTTTAATAAATCCCTTTTAAGTATATTTCAAGGCTACTAACTAAGTTATTTACTATTTATATTTAATATATTACTTTACTATATACTATAGTAATATAGGGGGTGACGTAGAGGTACTTTTTATAGTAGGAGATGCTTCTTTTATAAATAATAAAAAAATAAGAAGATTATTTTATAAATATATTATTAAGCTCTTTAGTAGTCTATTATACTAAAAGGCTAGAAAATAGAATATAGTTACTATATTAATAATAGAAGTAAAGCTCTTAACACTTAAGTATACTACTAAAGAATTAATAGTACTTTAATAACTCCTTAAGGAGATAGATCTTAACTTTAAAGACACTTAAAAGGTCTACTATAATAACTAATAAATAATTTAATTTATAGTAGGTGAAAGAGAGTATATAGTTATATACTTAAGATATATAGATATTTAGAATATATGGCTTTATTAAGAATATACTAAGTACTTTTTTAATATTATATATATACTTATAAATAAAATACTAGTTAATAGACTTACTAAGAACTTTATAAAAAGTAAATTTAAATACTTTAAAGTACTCTTTAACCTTTATAACGCCTTAATATATATTATAATAGTATAAAGAAAAGAAAGGAGTGCTTAATTAGAGAAAAAGGGATAGCCCGTAGGTAAGTTATTATGTTAGGCTAAAAGGCCTGTGCTACCTTACTAGGTATATAGAAAAGAGTAAATTAATTATAGCCTAGAGGCCCTAAATACTAAAGATAGATATAATAGTTTAGAAGGTACTTTTAATATATAAGGGTATTAATTAGTTTTATAAAGAGTTAATAAATACCCTTTTAAATCGCCTAAGTGTGGTTGTGGGTAGTAAAGAGCTTATTTATAAGTTAGTAAATACCCCCTATAATAGTTTTAGTATAAGCTTAGTATATAGTACGTTCTATAGGTATACTAGTAATTTTCTCTTTATTCTTCTTCTTATTAAACTCTTCTTTTTTTTCCTTTTTAGACTTAGACTTAGACTTAAGCTTTTCCTCTTTTTCCTTTTTAGACTTAAGCTTCTTTTCTTCTTTCTCTTCCTTAACCTCGCTCTTAATAGGAGAGAGTATAGTAGTAGAGTTAAGTACTACTTAAAAATTATTATATACTTTATAAACTTTTTATAATTTAACTTAATTAATTTTAAACTACTATAAGTACTTAAAGGGACTTATATAATATAATGTACCCGTAAGGTATACTTTAATAAAGTAGTAATACTAAGAAATAGTATTTTAGTATAGGTTAGTATACTACTTATAGTTATTAATATAATATATATAGTAGTTTTAGGTATTGCCCTTAGTAACGAGGTAGTAGCTAAAAGAGTAGCTTTTAAGGCTAGAATTAGTATACCCCTTATAAGGGGAGTTATACTTAAGGTTATTTTTATTAAATAGTATAAAGGCGCGGTTTTTTTTATATAGGGTACGGGAGGGGGCTAGAGTAGGAGAGGGGTTGTAGGGAGAAGGGGTTGTAGTAGGTAGGGTAGTTAACTAGGATAGTAGGTGCTTATTATTATTATCCTTACTCTCTTTATTATTATAGCTATAACTACTAATAGTATTAAAGGAGTTAGTAGAGTTAATAAAGCTGCTACGTACTATATACTTATACTTAAGCTTAGCGCGCTTTTTACCCTTAGCGATCTTTACCTTATACTTCTTTATTATTTTATACTTAGGAGGTATTTTAAATATTTATTTTTTTATATTTTTATTAGTAAAAACGCCTTAGAAGTAGTGTGTAGAGTATAGGGTAGTAAAATAGTAACTTGTAATTTATTAAAATAGGTGTACTAAAGAAAAGAAAAAGAGGATTTTAAGTAGTAGTTAAAAAAAATATATTCTATTATTTATAGTTTATTTAGTAAAAAATCTCTATACTTTAAGAGATAGTAGTTATAATTTTACCTATAGTTATAAATACTTCTTATAGGTAAAATAACTATAAAAAATATTTCCTTTATATAATTTTATTTATACAACTTTAGTAAGTACTTTAAATACTTTATTTATTTATATTTAAAATAAAAAAAGAGGTAAGGGATATAGCCTTAATGCAGTTAATAGTAACATTACTATTACTAGGGGGTGTATTGTGATAAACCCTCTAAGGCTCTAGTCTCACAAGCCGCGCCTTAAGCACTAGAGTAACTAAGTATAGATATAATACTCTAACGAGCGTAGTGCCTTATAGTATAAATCTCTTCTTAAGATAATTATAAGTTATTAATGCCCTTAAACACTTATACGCCCTAATACTTACTATAGTTTAAGTATAAGTATATAGTGTATAGTAGCTTTATTAACTTTACTAACCCCTTTAATACTATTAATAGTTATAACTATAATAATAAAAAAAGTAAGAATAATAATAATAAGTACTTACTATCTTAACTAACTACCCTACTTACTATAACTCCTCTTCCTTATAACCCTTTTTTTACTCTAGCCCCTTCTTATACTCTATATAAAAAGAACTACGCCCTTATACTATTTAACAAGGATAACTTTAAGTATAACCCCACTTATAAGGGGTATACTATCTCTAGCTTTAAGGGCTATTCTTTTAGTTACTACTTTATTACTAAAAGTAATACTTAAAACTACTATATATAGTATATTAATAGTTATAAATAGTATACTAACCTATACTAAAACACTGTTTTTTAGTATTACTACTTTATTAAAGTATACTTTATAAGTATATTATATTATATAAGTCTCTTTAAGTACTTATAGTAATTTAAAGTTAATTTAGTTAAATTATAAAAGGTTTATAAAGTACGTAATAATTTCTAAGTAGTACTTAACTCTACTACTATACTCTTTTTTATCAAAAGTAAGGTTAAGAAAGAAGAAGAAGAAGAAAAAAAGTCTAAGTTTAAAGAGGAAGAAGAAAAAGAGCCTAAGTTTAAATTTAAGCTTAAGATAAGAAAGAAAAAAAGAAGGAGTTTAATAAAAAAGAGGATAAAAAAGAGATTACTAGTATGCTTATAGGATACGCTATGCGCTAAGTTTATACTAAGGCTATTATAGGGGGTATTTACTAGCTTATAAATAAGCTTTTTACTATTTATAACTACATCTAAGTAATTTAAAAAAGTATTTATTAGCTCCTTTTAGAGTTAATTAATACTTTTATATATTAAAAGTACTTTTTAGGCTATTATATTTATTTTTAGTATTTAGGGCCTCTAGGCTATAATTACTTTACTCTTTTTTATATATTTAGTAAAGTAGTACGGACCTTTTAGTTTAATATAATAACTTATTTATAGGCTATTCTTTTTTTAATTAAGTACTTCTTTTTTCTTTATACTATTATAATATACGTTAAAGTATTATAGAGGTTAAGGAGTACTTTAAAGTACTTAAACTTACTTTTTATAAAGTTCTTAATAAGTCTATTAACTAGTATTTAATTTATAAGTATATATATAACGTTAAAGAAGTACTTAGTATATTTTTAATAAAGTTATATATTTTAAATATTTATGTATTTTAAGTACGTAGCTATATACTTTCCTTTACGTACTATAAATTAAATTATTTACTAGTTATTATAGTAGACCTTCTAAGTATTTCTAAGATTAAAATCTATTTCCTTAAGGAGTTATTAAAGTACTATTCATTCTTTAGTAGTATACTTAAGTATTAAACGCTTTACTTTTATTATTAATATAGTAACTATATTCTATTTTCTAGCCTTCTACTATAATAAATTACTAAAAAGCTTAATAATATATTTATAAAATAATCTTTTTATCTCTTTATTATCTATAAAAAAAGTATTTTTTACTATAAAAAGCACCTCTATATTACTCTCTATATTACTATAGTATATAGTAAAGTAATATATTATATATAGGTAGTAAATAACTTAATTAGTAGCTTTAAAATATACTTAGAAGGGATTTATTAAAAAGTATAAAAACTATAAAGTAGTAAAAGTAATATCTAGGCGGATTATAATAGTAGTATAGAGGATTAAACTACCCTTTTTTTAAAACTCCTTAACCTCTTAATATAATACTTAACCCAGGTTTCTAATAAAATTAACTATTAGTAGTAGTATAACTAAGTATAGTATATTAGTAAGGTTATACTTCCTAGCTATTTTATTAATATATATATTATAAACTAAAAAAATATATTATTTAAAATAGTCTTTAATTACTCTAATACTAAAAAAATACTCTATAGGGCCCTACTTCTTAAATTTATATACATCCTTAATACCCCTAATTAATATTTAAGTATACTTAGCCTTATCCGGGTGATACACTATAAGTATATTATTAATATAAGATATAATAAAAATACGCTTCTAAAGATCCTAAAAGAGGTATAGTTCCTTATTATAGTATTTAAAACTAAAGCTATAAAGAGTCTTTAAAAACTCTTTATACTATAAAAAAAAAGTATTATATAGCTTATAAAGTACCTACTTAAACTTAATATACTTCCCTAGTTAATAAAAGCCGTTTAAGAGTTTATAATAAATAAATAAAGTATTAGGGTTAAGCTTTATATTTAAAAAAGTATTTATAATATTAAACTACTAAATATTGTAGTTAAACTATACTTTAAAGAATATTAAAAGGCAAAAGAAATATACTATAAGAGTAGTAGTATACATATATTATAATAAATCTATATTTTAAAAGTCTCCTTAAATATAAATACGTGCTTTATAGCGGTTAAAAACTCTATTAAACTTAAACTTATAAGTAAAAACCTACTTTAAAAGAAGGAGTTATAATAAAGTTTTTAACGGTCTAGTTCTTACTATGTTCTTATAAATATAAACTTATAAATTTCCTTATATACCGCGTTTATAAAGAGCTTTTAAAGCTTTAAGAAAAACTTCTTTATTACTTTTTATAACTTTAAAGTACTCATAAGGTTATTTATATAAAAGTTACTTTCTTTTATAGTATATTTATAGTTATAGGGTATTATATAAATTATATTTTAAATAATATAGTATATATAGGTATAGTTACGTTTTTTATTCTTAAACACTTTTTACTAATAAAGTATAAATATTATAAAAAGGATATTACCTAAGTTACTATATATTTTTATAAGTATTATTAATATATATATAAATAATATAGTTTCTTTTTTTAGACTTTAAATTAAGCCCTTTAAAGTACTAGCTACTATATAATAATAGAGTTAGGACGTTTTAAAGTATTTTTAGAACGTTTAAAGGGATTATATTATTTAAGTTACTCTTACTAGCTAGTTAGGTCTTTTTTTATTAAGTAGTTAGAGGTTTATACTTAATAATTAAATGTTTTAAGTGTTTTATAGGATCTTTTATATATACATAGGCCTAGTTATTTATAAGTTTAATTAATTTAAAAGGTTCTACTAGTTTAGTTTTATTTATTTTAGGTTTTTTAGTATTAGTAGTTACTTTATGTAGCGTTTTACTCCTAAAATATTATAGTATTAGTAGTTTAAGGGTAGGATTAAAAGTTAATAGTCCTTTTAAAAGTAATATACTATACCTTTTATGTATAAAAGTACTACTTAGTTTAATAATATTTTATTAAGTAAGTTTAGTAGATTATGTATTAATAAACGTATTTATTAGCCTTTTTTAAGTTACTTTTAAAGTTTTTTAGGGTTTTATAAACTTTACTTTAAAATTTAAAGGGCTTTTTAAGCTTTAAAATTATAGTTTTTATAATATTTAAATAAAAAGTATATTTAGTATTATTTTTTAAATAGAATTTTATTTTATTAAAAGTAATATTATATATAATAATAACTTACTTAAGTATAAGTACTTAAATTCTATATAAATTTATTATCTTAGGGATATATTTTATAAGGTATTTAATATATACTTTTAGTATAACTTTAAACTATCTTTTTTTAATTTTTATTTTTCTTTTATACTTAAGGGGATAAGTACAGTATTTATAAGTATATAGTTTTCCTTAATAAGGATATAGGTTGTGGTTTATAAAGTAGTTATAAGCTAAAACTTACTATTTAAAGTAATATTTAAACTATTTTACTTTAACTTTATTTATGGAGTACTAGGAACTTAATTAATATAGGCTTATATTATAAATATTAATATTTATAAGTACTAATTCTTTTTAAAAGTACTTAAAAAGCCCTATCCCCTTTTTTATATAAATCCCCTAGTTTATACCTTTTTATTTAGTATACTCTTTACTTTTTATAGACTCTTTAGTATAAACTAATAGTATTTTAAAATTAATTCCTTTTTTATACTTATATTTAAAATATAGTAATACCCTTAATAGTAATTATAGTACACTTATTATTTATATGTATTTTATAAATATTAATTCCTTTATATTATTTAACTAATTTTTTAAACGTCTAAAGGACTTTAAATACTTTAGAGTAATTCTTTTTAAAGAGAGTAAAGTTAAAGAGCTTACTAGAGTCTTTATTTTTAATAACTAAGAGTTAGTTATTACTATTATACATATATAGAAAGTTAAAAAGGTTTTAAAAAATATAGTAGTATAGTTTATTAGTTTTATTTTTAAATACTTAGTATAATATTTATTATATTATATATATAACTATATAGTTCTAGTATTTTATATAGGTTAAACTATAAATCCTTACTTTTTAAATATAGTATACTAAGTACTTAAGAGCTTTATAACTAAAGTAGCCTACTTTAAAGTACTAAAGTACTATAGAGTTAATATAGTTATATAAAGGTTAGTAGTTAGGACGGTATTATATATATTTAATAAAATAAGTTATATAAACTAAAGTAGTATTACTAATAAATATAGAATATAAGTAAAAGGAAAATAGTTTATATTTAAAGAAGTAAATAGTATTATAGCGTTCTAGAGTCTTTACTATAATATTACTTTTTATATTTTTAACTTTAAGTATATAATTATAATTATAGTACTAAATACTAACTTTAGTTAAAAGTACTTTAGAGATAATATTAATATGAAACCCTTTAATTACTATAACGTTTATAAATATTAAGTTTAATATTAAGTTATTCTTTTTATTTATTAATACGTTTTATATAACGTACTTACTATATCTTAGGACTAGGATTTTATTTATACTAGTATTAATATAGTTATTTAAGTTAAAGGGCTTAAATATACCTAGCTTTATAAATACTATATAGTTAATAAAATAAATTAAGTTATAGTTATTATATATAGTACTTTAAAAAAGTAAATAAATTAATATAATAGTTAAAAAGACTAAATATCTAACTATATTACTTTTTAAAAAAGTATTAAGTAAAAGGATAATACTAATAATATCTCCTAAGAATTCTAGCTTATTATTTATAGTAGTTAAGGGTTCTTTATTATTACTACTCTATTTTTAATATTACTTTTTAAACTATAAGTAAGTTATTTTACTAAACTAGCTATACTTAATAAGCTTCTTCTTAAAGTCCTTTTACTTTAAATTTATAAAAGCTATTTTAATTTTATTAATTTTAGTATTTAAAAGGGATAAAACGTACTTAAAGTACTTTATTAAGGCTTTATTAAAACGTTTATAAATATAGGTAGGCTATTAGTAAGGCGTTCTATAGAGATATTCTTAAATACTAAATAGTAAGTTAGTCTAGTTTATAAGGGTAGAGTAAGTAGCTCTACTATAGCCCCCTATTTAATATATTAATTTATCCTTAACCTTTATTAAGAAGAGCTTTTTATACTAATATAATATTAAAGAGTTTTTATTAAATTAAAGCTTTTCTTAGATCCTATTAAACTACTAACGTCCCTATATAAAATTATATTAAGTACTAACTACTTTAAAAAAAATTTATATTACTAGGATTCCTTAGACTTTTAAAATACCCCTATATATAGTTTAAAGAACGTAGTTGTACTAGTTATTATACTACTTTATAGGATTAAGGTTTATATATATAGTGTTTTTAAAGATAGTATTATATTCCTTTTAAAGTAATATAAGTATAACAAAGTTGTTTAGAGTAAGTTATACTTTAAGTTTATAAATAAAGACTTAAGTTAAGTATAATTCTAAGGTAGTAAGCTTTTAATAAGTTAAACTAGTATATAATAGGTTTATAAATAGATGTATTTAGTACTAAATACCTTTTAAAGTAGTTATAATAGCTATATAGTGTATTTAATATTATAAAGAGTACTTAATACTATTTATATAGTTTATAAAGATATTTTTTAGTGTTTATTTATAAGGGCAATGTAGTAGTACTATAGCCTCTTTATAGATATTTCCTATATTAGAATTAGTTTACTTTTTAATTTAGGTTTTAAGGTTTACTTTATATTATTTTTTTATAGTTTTATTAACCTATATAAGGAGTTTTTAGTATATAGGATTAACTAAATAAATATAGTTTATACTTAGTGCGTTAAAAGTATTTAAATTAACGTATTTCTAAATACTTTAAAGCTTTATTTAGTTTTATAGCTTTTTATAGAATTATAGTTAGTTATATAAGGTTTTAAGAATAATTATTAAGTTTATTAGAATATTATAAGAAGTAGTTAAAACGTTTATTATAAAATAGTATAAAACTTTTAGGGAGCTTAAGAGAAATAAAAAAAAAAGGAGCTTAAAGTTTATATACTTTACTTAAGTAGTTAGGAGTAATAGATACTAGTTAAAAATAAACTAAATTTATAACTATAGTAAGTATTAGGGTATATAAGTGTTTAAGGGTATAAATAACTTATAGTTATTTTAGGAAGAGATCTATACTATAAGGCGCTACGCTTATTAAAGCGTTATATTTATACTTAGTTACCCTAGTGCCTAAGGCGCGGCTCGTGAGGCTAGAGCCTTAGAGGGTTTATTGCGACAAAGTATATATAGTCTATATTACTATTATCTTAGTTAGAGATCTCTCTATAGTATTTAATTACCGTCTTAGGCTTAGAAGAAGTATTATAGTGCTTAAGGGATAGATTAGTGCTCTTATACTAGGCTAAAAACTAAAAATATCCTTCTCTCGAGGTGTCCTAAATGTACTTTAAGACTCTATATTATCTATAAGTCTTGTTGCGCTTTTTCTACTTATGTTTTATTAACTAGTAACCCTCTTTACTATAAATATAGTACTTTATAGGGCCCTTATAAAAGAGTATAAGGCGGTTATTATTAGTATAGCGTTAATCTTAGTCTTAGTAGCTAAACCTACTACTACAAACACAATTTATATAACTACTACTATATTGTTAGTTAATAAAGAATACCTTAATAGGCCCTATAGACTTTATAATAAAGTAGTTAGTACTAGAGTTACTATTTATAAGGCTTATAGTAGACTATAGGTTAGTAATAGTACTATTAATAGTTTTTTTTAGTTTAAAGAGTACGTTTATAATCTATAGAGTATTATTATAGGTAGTAAGTAGTTAAGTATAAAAGACTTAGTTACTTTAGAGGTAATTATAAAGTATTAGTTAGATCTTTATTAATTTTATAATTAACAAATTAAAATACTTAATATAAGTCTTACTATAGTCTTTTTAAACCTTATTAGTAAAATTAAGTTTTTATTACTTAAATAAGTACTATTAATATATTTACTAGGTTTTAAAGTAATCTTGTATTTACTTAACTATTTTAATAAAAAAGAGCAAAGCACCTATATAGAAACAATTATAGTAATACATCTATACTTAATTTTGTAGTATAAGGGGAAAATTAATATATACCTAGTACTAATTAATACTAACTAACTTATAGTTACGTTAAAAAATACAAAGCTTTATATTAAATAACTTATACTAGTCCCTACTATACTTTATACTATTACTAAGCTTTATAAAGTCGGTTAGTATTTTAGGTATAAGTAGCTTATACGTAAAAGCTATAGAAGGAGCTATAGAGTTAAAAGGTTAAAGTTTAATATAAAAAGAACGATTATTAAGTTAATAATAAGTTATAGGAGTTTCTTATAAGTACTATAATTGTTACTTAGTTAGTATATATATCTTTTAATAGTACTTTAGTATTTTATAAATTAGCTAGTTAGACTTTAACTATAAGCTATAAGGAGTCTTTAATAAAACTATAGAAAAGGAACTTAGTGTTACAACCCGTTAGTTAATAAACCTTTAATAGTAACCCCGTAGGGGGCTTAGTAGTTAAATAGGTAACGTTAACCTATATTAGCGTAATAGACTATAGAGCAGAAGAATTAGAGTATAAGTTACGTAATAATAAACAGGACTAATATATAATAAGTAGTCCTAGGATAGGACTAATAACACTAAGGGCGGTTTATAGTAATAGACTAATATACCTAACGTTAGTTCTAGAGATAAAGGGATATATTTATAGGAAATAGGACTTATATATAAATAGAACTTAAGTACCCTTAAGTTTGTTTTCTTATAGTTTTTTAGTTATTAACCTTATATTAATCTTTAAATACTTTTAGTCCTTTAGTAGTAACTACTATAACCCTTTTATTAAACACCTAGACTAATTACTTAAGTACTTTAAGCCCTAGAATCCCTTTAGTAACTAGTAGTACTATTATTAGCGTTAAACCTTAGCTTCTATTAACACAAACCTTACTATTAAAAGGTTAGCTATAATACTTAGAATAAATATTAGTAATACTACTAATAAATTTAAAGTTTTTATAGTTATTTTAGAAGTTATAGTGTAAATATTTAGTTCTTATAACTTTATTAGCGGTCTAAAAAGTATAGAACTCTACTATTATAAGCTTATAAAGTACACTATCCGTAATATTGTTAAAAATGTCTACTTTAATACTATTATTATAGAAGTAATTTCTAACTTACTAACGGACTTTATAGTATAAACATTAAAAAGCCTTACGTAGTTAATAGTTAAAATTAAACTAAAATTCTTTTTATAGAGCCTAACCTATAGGTCTATTAGTAGTATACTTATTAATATAGAATATTAGTATTGTATTAAGCTTTATAAAAAGGACTAATATACTAGGGGCCTTAGGGCTAAAAGGGCCCTAAAGAGATATATTAATATTTACTATAAAGTAATAAAGGATTATAAGGGATACTTAGGGGTTTTATATACTTCTAGTATTATTAAGTTACTTACTTAAGATACTTATAGTAGAGCTATAACTCTTACTAAAGTACTTATTAAAGAGTATTAGTTCTTAGGTTATAATAAGAAGTAGTAGCTTAACGTACTACTCTTTAAGTAGCTTATTAAGCTAGTTAGCCTTAGGGGTATAGTAAGGACTACTTCTTATAGCTTATAAGAATAACCTAGTATTAACTATTATACTAATACTCTTAGTAAGTAGTTAATAGTATAAAATAGTAGCAAGGTTTACTATTAAATTAAACTTTTAATTAATTAATAACTTTACTACTTACTCTAAGTAGTAAGAACTTAATATAACTATCCTTAAGTAAGGGTTTAATATAGTTAAAAAGGTTATAGTTTTAAAGGGCTATAAGGTAGAGTTAAAACGTTATAGGGTAAATTATAGTATCTTTTATTACTAGTTATAAAAAAGTAAGGGTTAAATAGAGTATAGGTAATAAATAGTAGTAATAAGAAGTAATAAATAGTAGTTTTAAGGTAATATAGTATTATTTAATAATATTCTAACTTTATAGTTTTTAAGCCTTTTTTATAGACTTTATAGTTTAAAAAACTAAATAGTAAAGTTAACTTATAAGTATAAATTAAATAGTAAAGCTAATTTATAGGCACTATAAAGTCACTAAAAAGTTACTAGTTTTAGTAACTTTTATATTTGAAACTTAACTTATAATAGTTATAATTAACTTATAATAGTTATTTAAGTTATTTAAAAAGAAGAGACTAGTATTACTAATAAAAGAGTTATTATAGAACTAGTTTTAGTTATATAACGGGGAGGATATATAGTTAGTCCTTTATAGTACTAAGGAAAAGGGGAGGATTATTAAAAAAGGCCCTAGGCTATATCTTTAAAGTAGTTTAAAAAAGAGGTTATTATAGGTTTACTTTAGGACTTTAGTAGTTATATTTTTATATTATAAAAGTTTATAAAAATATTTTTTACATTAAACGTTTTTAATAGGGCTATAAATAGTCTTTTTTTAGTATTTTAATACTTCCTTTAATACTTATAATTAATTAAGGGCTAGTTTCTAGGAGTTAAAGTTATTTTTTAAAGTTAAAAGAATCTTAGTATAATAAATAGTATTATTAAAAGCTAGCTCCTAGGAGTTAAGGTTATTTATTAAATATTATTTTTTTAAGAAATAGATTCTTACTAATTTATAATTTATAATAAAGTAGTAATAAATAGGTTAACTACTAATTAGTATTAAATTACTTATAAGTAATATTATTAATTAAGCCGTACGGTATACTATAGTATAGGTAAAAATCGATAGGTTCTTAAGTTTAGAGATAGGTGCCCGCTAGTGTAGATATCTAGAGCTAGCCCCGGTGGGTCACGTGACCCCCAGTAGCCTAGCTCGGCCTTGTGCTACGAGGCTTAGGCCACCCTGCAGCCATAGTGGCTGACGGCGCAGTGGCTGTTGCAACAATAAGCTTGCTTAGCGGCTGCTCTAGTACGACAGGGGAGTGTTTTACAAGCTTTCTCGACTAGTGACAGTCGCATACAGCATCCTACTTAAGGAAACTCCCCTCTCGTCTATCGATTTTTTTCTAGTTCTAGTCGTATTGTAGTCCAAGAGTAGATCCGCGAGCTGGCATCATCGTTGTTACTATAATGATTGGACCCGTAGAGTCTTTTGTACGGGACCGAACCCAAGGAGAATCGTATCGTCGGCAGAGATTTTATTCCAGATTCAGTAAGCTGCTATCAGCCTCTGCTTGGAGGATCAAAGCGGCCTTGCCAGTAGTGTTACCTTATTTTCGATGTGTATTAATCAGACCCTAGTACTATCTGATGCATGCATCAGGGCGGGGTCGCACCCAGATGTCGCCGGCCTCCACGGCTGAGGTCGACAGAGAAGGGGCTGATATACTAAATCTGCTCTTCTCCAGCAAATACTCTCTTTTCAAGTACTCGTCTCCGTTCAGATGTATGACTCGATATGCTTGCTACATGGCGCGGTTACGCGGCAGCTACGGTCTCGCTGTCCTAATCTGGTCCTGTGGACCGGTAACATGGCATCCATCACGGGAGTATGACGAGTTTAGGAGAGAAGCCCCTGAAGTCGTACTGTCAAGATAGGCAAGTCAGAAAGCTTGGCTACTTTGCTAAGCGCCGGGACGCTCCGTGGCGATTTCGGTCGTGCCGATGCTGCGATGTACGCTTTGGAATATGGAAGCTGATTCATTCAGCGTCTGGATGATATAAAACACCTCGAGCCCGAGATGTGTGAAAGAGTCTACCTCATCTCCTCATCGCATCACATTCGCTCTCTACTCAGTCGGTATCCAACCGCAGTCACTCATTCAACCAACAACCGCCAGTCACTCCTTGGACGATCCCTCGCAGCAATGTCTAAGTTTCTCTCTACCGCCACCGCCGTTTTGGCAGCCGTCAATGCCGTTTCGGCAGCTTGCACCAACCCAACCCAGCGCAAGCCTTGGTACGTTTCGTCAACTTTGATTCGAGCAGAGTGTATCTGTTTGTGCTCTAGGGGCTGACTCCCGTTGCAGGACTGATCTGACCAATGGCGAGAAAGCCGAGTTCATCACTCCACGCTTTGTCTCATGGACCCTGCCCAGGCCCCTTCCTTGGCACCGCTGGTTCATGACTGTCCACGAGAACCTCCTTCGTACCGAGTGCGGTTACACTGGTCCGATTCCGTAAGTCAACATTGAGCGCTTAATGACCATTCACGATGCTGATGCGAAGACAGGTACTGGAATGAGCAGGTCGACCAGGCTGCCGGCCCTCTCACCGCCTCTACCATCTGGGGTACCGACCCTGCGACTTCTTTTGGTACTGGTGCCACCGACGAGAACGGCTGCTTCACCGACGGACCGTTCACGAACCTCCGGTACAACATCAACACCGAGCTGGAGCGTGGCGAGGACAAGTGCCTTCAGTACGATCTGAAGCAGAACCAGTTCGACCAGCTTTCTCAAGACATCGTCGATGCCTGCAACGCCCTGGAGGATTACGTTGATTTCAATAACTGCCTCGGCAGCGCGCCTCATACCTCTGGTCACTACGCTATCGGCGGCACCGTAAGCATCATCCCATTACTGCTTGGCGTGTTTGAAGCTTTATGTCCCGTGCTAATACAAACTGCTTCTCACAGATGGACGACGTCTCGCTTTCCCCCGCCGACCCCATGTTCTTCATGCACCACACCAACCTGGACCGTCTCTGGTGGGTCTGGCAGAGCAAGAAAGAGTCTCGTCTCACTGCTATGGGTGGCAGGAACGTTGCCACCAGCACTTTCTTGGCGAATGCTCAGCCCAAGAGCCTTCCTGAGGCCGCCTTCGCCCCGTACTTCGGAGACAACGGCAACGTCACTACCCTGGACCACATCATGTGGATGGCCGGCACGGCGGAGAACATCACCATTGCCGAGGTCATGGACATCAACAGCGATGCCATCTGCGTCGAGTACCTCTAGATGTCTCGGCTATCCTAGCCAATTCCCTCCAGAGCCTTGTAGATACATCGTCACAGATAAGGGGTTCATTGCATGTGCTTCAGGTGCTGGAGAGAGACACATTATAATATAGATTTCCATTACTTACCCATCAGTGCTCCAAATTGTGAACCTTCCAGACTGTTCCATTCATGCCCAACAGTAATATGTTCCTTTCGAATCGGAGAAATGAGAGACCGAGGCCTCCATATCCCGTAACCTGCTAACTAATGATTCACAAGTGGGATAGATAGACACGGATCATCTGTATCTCCATTCTCATTATGAGTTGTAGCTAAGTTTTCCCTCTATGCACCAGACACGATATGCACTAAAACCGATCAATGCTGACGCAGCCCAAACCATCCACAATCAGAGTCCAACATCGCGTCGAACTCATTGTAGAACATCCTACCGGTGTTGATGAACGGGCCAGTAGTCGATGATGGTGATGGCGGCCTCTCCATAACATACCCCGGTGCTTCAGAACCGGAATTCGTCGGGTTTCCCGTAACTGTGATTGTGTAATTTGCGATAGGGTTGGCCTCATCCGGCACTAAAACTTCCACCACACTTCCTGGCACGAGAACCTGCGGGCCACTCTTTATCAAGGAGGACTTCTCCATTTGAACTGTCGATCTGATGTTGTCGTAAACCGCAATGTAGGACTGGTTGATGCCGGTGTCGAAGAGCGCCTTGCCTGTGTTGTAGGGCGAGTCGTTAATGCGAATTGCCATGCTGGCCATTTGCCAGTCATTGTCCGCCGAGCCGGCTCTCGTCTGCAACTTGGTCTTCTTGAAATCGGCGGTCGAAGAACTTGTCAGGCCAACCTGCACGCCCCTTTGGCTAAGGATGTATCCTTGGTGGATGTCTTCTACGTCCTCGCCCCTTATCTGGCCAACGTTGATGAAGGGAATCTTGTCAGGTAGAGCTTGAGGCTGCTGGTCGCTGCCCCTGCCGAAGCCGACGCCGATGTAGTGAACTGCGGTAGGCCATGAGACGACCTCTGTCTTGTTTCCCTCCGGGTAGTATCCGTAATCCGCGAAAGCGAAGCAAATGCTCGACTCGTTGACGGCGAGAATGGGGACGTGGGCGATGACTTGCTTTCGGCGGCCTTTCTCGTCCTTCTCCGCGATGTAGAACGTTACATCGGCATTGATCCAGTATCCTGTCCATAGGCGTCCGCTGGACGAGAGATATTCGTTGCCGGGTTTCGACTTGTCGATGTCGGTTGTATCCGAGAACCCCAGGAGGCCGCCACCAATCACAACACCGTTAGAGCCGGTGTCCATACCGGCGCTGCGGATGTATTTTTTCCTGTTCCATTGAGTTTTGACCGATATGCTCAAGGAGGGAGTAGATTTGAGCGCGGGAAACGGTGGGTTGACAAAGGGGATCAGAGCGTTGTTGTATGGGTTTGCCGTAGGATAATCGGGAGGTTCTGAATCTGAGCAATCATGGTCCGCAGAGACCAGAGACAAAGCCGCAGCTAGCCAAAGAAAAGGGGAAAATTACATTTTGGGCTTCTACTTGGTTTCGAAGAATTGGCAATCCAGAAAGTCGGGTCTGAACTATGGTCTGTAGCTTTCCGAAGTCGTTTCGCCATGGTATTTTATATTAGTAGGCCGTAGCCTAGGTTGTAGCCGTCTTTCGCATTTCTTTCCGATCGTGCACCGGAGTAGACTGTGTTGGCAAGACGGTCTGGGATACAAGAAGGCTCGGTGTAACCGAACGCCCAACAAGCTAGGATAAAGCTTTGCAAAGTGACAAAGTAGCTAGAGATGAAGACGCAAGCAACCATTGATGGAGTCAGTCAAAAGTCGGGTCACTACTTGAGTCTAGAGGACCCGTACTAACTTGGTTCAGCACCATGCTAATATTTGGTACGCGAGTTGCCCCCTTTGCATCGCAAGGTTTGGCCCGCTTAACTGACTGTTGCCATGACTCTCATAGACATATGTTCCTGCTTCTGCTTCTTTCGACGAAAGCAAGATGTTCATACGATCCCCGGGTTGGTATGTCTCAGTTCCCTTCACCAGCTGTCAGAAGAAACCCGCATGTTTTGATGGATGGTGGAGTTGAAGACCGCATAAGCTTTCGGGCGTGGCTTTTGGCGTGAACACTAACCACGTGCCGGACTTGAGCCCGGTCTAAATGCGACCGAAAACGGCCTAGACATGAACCACGGTATTCTTCGGAGTACAGAGGCCCTGGAATGCTGGGCTTGCCCTGCTTCCAAGTGCCAGAGAGCTTCATGGGCACCTTAAGACCAAGACGGGCTTGCGGGTGAGCACGTGTAAACCATGCAATTCTGAACAGCAACATGGAAGTTGATGAGGAAGTTGTATTTTCCATGCCGGGTACTTCCCCATCGACGGCTTTCCCGTCCTAAACGGGCTGACTTGCAACACGGGGCAGGGCGGAGCTGACATGGGTACCCATCCATGGAAAACTTGCTCAGCCACTTGCCAACTCAGAGTAAGTCAACGTCAACATTGAAGTCAAAGGAAGACCTGAAAACTGTCAGTAAGCGACTGTGGCTAAAATGAAGCCACGATGGCAGTACCTAGGCGATGATTGGGTGATATCTTCTGAAGCAACTTAATAAAACACTCTGCGCACCTGTGTAACTGACAGACCTTAGAGATTCAGTGACATTGACCTGGTTATCGCATCAATAGCTTCATCGGCACACTTCTCGGTAGTCTATCTAGGTTCGGGCCACAATGGGCTCTTCCATCTCTGCATGCAATAGTGTATCGCATATGATTCGATGTGCAACAATGGACCTGCACATCTTTTCGCTCTGGCTGGACCACATCCAACCTTGGCCATTGCAATCTACCAAAACTAGAATTAACGTCTGTGTCCCGAGACAATCAAGTCGAATGCTGGAATACTGTTCACGGCTAAGTCGCTAGAGTCGTGGTCATAACATACTAAGAACCCAAAAGCTTGAGTGCTGGCTTACTCACGATTCCCACACTGACGCGGCTTGTGGGCTTTTCACGCCTTTCTAACTGCCGTGCATGCCGAAAGAGGTCACAGTCAGAGGCCCAGTGTCTCCCATGCGTTCAGGAGCCGATGTCCCCCACACAGAAAAGGCTACATCGCACCGGTCGGGGCCGAAGAGACGTAATCGTCTTCACCGCAACCCCCATCGCAGCCTCGGTGCACGGCTCGGAAGATAGAGATCATCGCAGCAGACCAAATATTGTTACGTGTGCCTGTGGAGAGATTTGCTTCTATTCTGGTTCTTAGTCAGGGGTGTCTTTAAGCATGCTTCCATTTGAAAGGCTCATCCCACACGGCTTCGTCGTCGTTGCTCCGCTTTAAAGGGGAAACAGGACGGGAAGTGGGCTGGAACTCATGTTCGTCCGAAGCTGGCCGGGGTGACGCGGTTCGCCAAGAGAGGCGCATGGGCCGATTGCGCAGCAATAGCAGTAACGTCCCGTGCTGAACATCATGGTTGGGAGTAACGGGCACGTTTATTGTAATCAGAAAGTTGGATGTGGCAGGTTGTTATAACTCGAGCTCGTCGCCGTGAAAGACAAAGTTTCTTCCCATCACACAGCAGCATCTTGGCATCAACTCGGACATCACCGCCCACTCTTTAAACCTCGATACACTCTTTCAATATGACCGTCACACTCCGTTCGTTAGTCTCTGTCCTCGCGACGTCTGGCCTCGCGGCCGCAGCCTCGTGGAACACGACCTGCACAACCAAATCCCAAAGAAAGGCTTGGTAGGTGACGCCAATCTATATATCTGGGAGAGTCGAGTTGACGGGGAGAAGGAACAACATGACCGATACCGAGAAGAAGTCCTACATTGATGCTGAGCTCTGCTTGATGTCCACCTCAGCCAAGACCAGCATTGAGGGTGCCCTCAACAGATGGGACGAGCTTGACTGGGCTCATATCGTCCAGTCCAATGTCATCCACAACACTGTAAGCACTCACGATCCAGCCGAAGACGCCCAACCTGACCTCAACCAAAGGGTTCTTTCCTTCCTTGGCATCGCTACTTCATGCGCGTGCATGAGTATCTGCTCCAGTCCGAGTGCGGCTACGAAGGTGGCCAACCGTACTGGAACGAGGTTCTCGACATGGACGCCCTTAACGAGTCAGTCGTCTTCGATCCCGATACTGGCTTTGGCGGTGAGGGCGGCGACTGTGTGACGGATGGTCCTTTCGTCAACTTGACGCTGCACATCAACGCCACGTCTAACTACGCCAACGACTGCTTGACTCGCTCGTTCAACGCCAACGGGTTCCAGACCGGCCAGCAGCAGAACATCGACGAGTGCTTCGCGTCGGAGAACTACACGGCGGCGTTCGAGTGCTACCAGGTCAACCCTCACACCGCGGGCCACTCTGCAGTCGGTGGAACGGTCAGTCTAACTTCCGCTTATCACCTCAATCGAATTGTTTGGTGGCTAACTGTTCGATCCCAGATGCTTGATGTTGTTGGCAGCCCTGGCGACCCGCTGTTCTTCCTCCATCACACAAACCTCGACCGTCTCTGGTGGGAGTGGCAGCAGGCCGACCTCACCACTCGTCTTACTGATATGGGAGGTCGCAACATTCCTCTAGACAGCTACCTTGCGCAGAACGGCATGGACTACCCTAGTGCTTCCATCCTCGACTACAATGGTGACTCAGGCAACGAGACCACGCTGAACCACAACCTGTGGATGGTTGATATCATGCCCAACGCTACAGTTGCCGAGGTCATGGATATCGGTGGTGACTTGATCTGCGCCGAGTACGTCTAATTATTGTTGCTTTGAGAGTGTGCGAATACCCCTGTTCATCCCATTGCCGATGAACAGACAAGTTTCATGTATCGAAACCTTCTTGTTTATATAAGTAGAATAGCCCCAGTGCTAGTGTTGACCCATTATCATTATCGTCATTGTCAAAAGAGAGAAAATGCGCCGTGCAGATAAGTCCCATGAACCGCTGTTGCCGTGGTTGGGTACCCAATCAGATATCATCGTACTTGGACATCTTCAGGAGTCCGCCATCACCTTCGTCCAGCTGTACCTTGACAACCTTGGCTTCCTTCTGTTGTTCTCGCAAGCTGCCCAAATCCTCGAGTCTTTCTCTCGCGTTACAATCAAGCCCATGAACCAAGGCCGCGAGGGCGCTGCTCTTCCATAGACTGGCCTTTCGCCGCCACGTCTGATATATCACGGCGCTCAGAAAGATGGTGGTCAGAAGGAGCGTCAGGAGGGGCACCGTCAAGAAGCTCCACTCGACGCGGATATAGCTCTCGACGGTGTGCGCGACGCCTGCGACGTCGGTGCCGTTGAAGCTGCGGAAGCTGACCGTGACGCTGGTAGCGAGGTCGTTCATGAGCATGTCAATGCCGGTCTCATATGCATAGTGGTTCCAGTAGAAGGCCTGCACGATGTCCGTATCGAAGAACGTCTCGCCGCTGGAGATACCGACGGTCAGGTTGACGATGATGTTGTCGGGCGTGGTGATGTTCTGGTTGATGACTTCCTCGTTGCGAGATGCCGAGCCCGTGCGGAAGAGGTCGACGAACCAAGAGCGCATGCCCATCATGACCTTCATGTCGACCGGATAGGACTCATTGCCGCTTTCTCCCGTGATCAAGATGGGTTCCAGCTCGTTTTGGGTAGCCGTGGCGACGGACTCGTTGGTCTTGATGTGGATGATGGTTTCGTTCAGCTCTCCGTTCACGATGGACGATTTGAGTGTCTGCACGCAGGCTTGGAGGGTGCATTGACGTGCCCAAGGAGCGAGCGCTCCGGGCTTGCCCCCGTACTTCTCCGTTCCCATGAATACGAGCTTCATTATGGTCGAGTACGACATGTCTCCCAGCCCGCGTGGGAAAATAGGGGTCATACTAAAGACATCGGCGTGTGTCTTGAGCTTGGCTCCAACGGGGACTGGCCAGCCGCAATCAGTCCTGTCACCTTCATCATCTGATTCATCCTTACAAGATCGCGTCATAAACTCGGTCAAGTCGACACATGTGTTGCAGACACCGAGGGTCTCGAATGGCTCCCATGTGCAGTTGCCCGTCTGGCAGTTCACGGTGAGGCCAAGCCAAGGCTTATTGTTCTCGGCAAAGAGGCCATAGTAAACGGCTGATTTGAAAGGGAGAATTGGTATAAAGCCTTCCGAGGCAGTCTGACTACTAAGGGCAATCAGGTACTACTGAGAGCGGAGGTTGGTCGCTCCCTCGGGAGAGTCGGTGATGCGGGGTGAAATGTTGCAATTTGCTGCGCGAAGGGGCTGAAGGCTAGGGTGAGGATAGCAATAAAAGCCCCGAAGGAGCCCAAAAGTCTGAGAAGAGACGATCCAGTTAGTCATGGGCCAGCAAGAATATTATTAGGACTGAGCATACCCTCCTCGCAACTTGAAAAGCATCATCAGAGCTCCCCACGTCCCACGACTGGCATCGTCAAAGACCTCCATGTCAGACAAGGGCTCCCGACGGATCTTGAAGTGGATCCATTTCAGTTGACTGATTCCGCTGGAGAGGACCACGGCCATGGTAGCTGTCGCGACGGTCGCCAGCAACGCAATAACTGCGTTGATGGTGATATGGAACTTCCATGACGCGAGGGGGCGGCCGTCGTACGCGGCGAGGACGCCGATGATGGCGGCGGCGGCGATGACGGCGATGCAGAGACTGGCGATCTCGAATGTCCAGGTGCCGGAATTGGAGAACTTCTCGGGCTTGATGTGGGTCTTCTCCGAGAGCCTGCTCCAACGAGATGGGACGGACCGGCCTGACTCGCCGGTAGTACTGAGCGCAGGCTCGTTGGGAGGGATCTCGTCGGCATGGACGGAGACGTAAGCTGGCTGGTAGGCTTTGTAAGAACCCAAGCTCGGCCTATTGTCGGGACTCTGGAAGAACGGGCTGTTTTGCTGGCCGACATAGAATGTGTCTGTCGAACTGGTGCTCGCGTTGTGCGAGTGTTGGCGGTGAGCCATGATGGCCTGGTCTCTTTTGTTGTCGTAGTTATCGGTTACTCAGTCTAAGCCAGCATAAACAGGACGAATACGAATAGAACAAGAGGCCCGAGCAGACGGCAAGTTGCATGGTTGCTGACGATCGGGAGGCCCCAACTAATACAAGAAATGCCTAGAAAGCTTGTCCGGCCTGGGCATCCGTTCTCTTCCCCTCCCTGGAGAAAAAGCGTCTGCCTGCTGACATGGATGCGACCATCAACTGCACGATACATGTCACATAACAGGACAGAAGAGAGACATGGTGACAAATGCGTTGTATCTAATCGTTGATAACGTCAGCCGATGTCCGGTGTCATTGGCCAGCCTCGAGCTTCATGGATGCGAGCTACCCAACGCGGTCGGGTAGGGAGGGATCCAGGCCTCTAAGGGCTGAACTGAACTATGCAACCTGTGCATATATGGACATCGGTGGTTGGGTATCTCTGCCTCTCTGAGCCTTACTTGGTGGCTCTTTTCTCTCCTTCCATCCTTCATGAAATCGTTCTGACCATCCACAGACTCGCTCGGAGGTCCATATCCGTGCCGGACCACACCCGCAACCGCACACGCGCGGATCTTTTTCTTGTTTCTTGTTATCTTTGGGGGCTCGCCCCGCTGCGATAGGGGGCAGCGATGGGAAGAACCAGGCTCCCAGTCGACACGATGCGACCGAGTTGGGGGGGCTAGCGGCGGCACAGCAGCATGGCAAGCAAGACACGCAGCCGTTGGCAATGTGTCTCTGCCCCGCTCCTCCCTGCTTCCGGAGCGCGTACCCGAGTGCTTGTGTTGCGAATTGGGCAGCTCGTGATGCCCATGTCGCATTCATCTCCTCGCTCGGATGCTTGAGTGGCTCTCTCAGTCTCTCCGCCTGCTTCATTGGGGAAAGTCGTATATCGCGCTTATGCCAGGGTCGCAACCATCGCGAGGATGCCGGCCACCCAAGCGACCTGAGTCGAGGGCAGGTAAGACGCAGCAGCGCCCTTGGAGGACCCAGTCGCGCGGGCGTAGCCGAGCTGGCTGTAGACGCTCGTGGCCTGCTCGTCGCTGAGAGTAGCCTTGCAGGGCTCAGCGTCGTGGGTGGCAGTGGCGGTGACGCCGCACACGCTGGTGGCCTCGGAGTCGTAGGTGGTGGTGGAAGCATAGCTCAGGATGCCGACGGGCTCCGGGCAGGTCTTGGTGAAAGTGGGCTCGGAGCCGTCCTTCTCAACGGTGAACTCGAAGCTGCCGTTGGCGATGCGCGGGTTGAGGTTGAACTCGCTGTAGGCGGGCTGCTCGATGAACTCGCACTGCGGGCCCATGCCGAAGACCCAGGCGAAGGTGTAGTCGCCGGCGGCGAGGTGGCCGGTGAAGCCGACCTCGAGATGGGGCCCGTCGCCGAACTTGGTGTCGTTGAGGATCGTTGCGCCGACGGTGCCGTGGGCGGCGGTGCGGAGGTACGTGTTCTTGTTTCTCGAGTAGATGTCCCACACGAAGCCGTAGCCGTAGTGGTAGGCGACCTCGGGGTTCTGGACGTTGAGGAGGACGGGGTAGCCCTTGGAGGTCTCGGCATACTTGCCGCCGTCACGGGGGAAGACGAGGTCGAGTTCGATGGCGTTGTCGGGAATGTCAGCGGCGACAAGCTGAGAGCAGGAAGCCAGAAGGGCGGCGCCGAGGCACCAGACGCGTTGAGAAAACATTATGGATGATCGTGGGTTAAGGTGACTAGAGCTCAGGTTGTTGCTGTTGATCGTTGCTCTGTTGGCGTAGTCCAAGTGGATGTCTTGTTGATCACCAGAAGTCAAGACGTTGGATTCTGCCCCCAAGAAACGCAGATCCAGACGAGGGAGTGCATCGTGGGGCTGGGCGATTTTAAGAAAAACAATCAACAAACAAATTGCTGCTTGACAGGCGCCACGAGGAGAGAGAATGGGGTCAGAAATCAGAATCAGGACGGGCCTAATCTCCGATCATGATCCCAGGCCCACTGCTCGCTCAATGTAAAACTCGCTTATCATCGTCACTGCATTAGCTCCTTGTCAATTTCCCTCAAAAACTTTGACATCGAGCCAACCGAAATGTGCAATTGGGGGCCGTCCACCAATCGCTGGGCGATATTATCATATTCTTCATTAAACGGCGCGTGTGTTTAGTTGGCTCATTTAAGCTTCTTCACAAGTGCCCGCTTCACGGCTCACAAGTTCCAAGTTTTTTGCCAGTATTGTTCCCTGGAAGCGTGTTCCTCGGATGCTCCAATCATTAAAACATTATCTTACACCATCTTCTGGTTCGTTCGTCGCCCCCACCGGTTGCCACCTCATGCCTCGTCCTGCAGTTTCTTCTCCTCTTGGCTGGTGCTGACCTCGCACACGTACGTCTTGAATTTCCGGGCCGGCACGTTGTTGCTGAACATCTCCTGGATCTCGGCATAGTTGCGACCCTTCATCTCGGGGAAGTAAAAGTACAGCCAGACGCACATGGGCAGCGACAGGCCGAAGAAGATGAAGCAGATCTTGCCGCCCAGGTTGGCCTGATCCGTGTTAATGAGGTACGGCATCACCTGCTGCACGAGGCAGGACGCCGCCGTCGAGCACATGATGTTGATGCTGTACGTTTTTTGCCGGAGTTGCACACTGTTTTTTGTGGTTATCTGGTCAGCAAATCATGTTCCTCAATCGTGACATCCATGGGTGTTGCAAATTTCGGCGGACCCCAAGGGTTGCCGCGGCCCACAACCCGGTTTCCCGGCACGACGGGTCACCCATCGCCACCCTCGCCCGGGCGAACTCAGGTTCAGGGTCGATCCGTTCATTTGGGTCGGGGACTGTTTTGCTTTGGAACGGAGCTTGTTTGCAATTGTACTCACCTAGCAGTTTCTCCACCGACAGAGTACGCAACGGCGCCTGTACAACCTCGTTAGCCGACTTGAAACCGTTTCCCAAAGGTTTGGAGATACAAAAGAAAGCAAACGTACCCAGAGTGGCTTGGTAGAGGTAACCCCAGATGACCATGAAAGCGACAGTTGCCGAGAGAGACGCCTGGGTTCCAATGGTGCTGATGCCACCGATGAGCAGCAGCAGCGCAGTCATACTGAAGACACCGCCAACAATCAAGGGTCGGCGTCCGTATCGGTCAACAAGCGGCCATGAAGTCACGTTTCCGACAAACTGGATCGCATAAGCCGCCTGGCCGATGGCCAGCGGGTTGTTGACGCCAGCGAGGCGGAAGTAGTAACTAATCGTCACTGTTAGGCCGACAAGATCACGCGACTTTTGGTCGATGTACTCACGTCAGGTAGCCGCTCACAAAGTTCACACCGATCGCCTGCTGAGACAGGTAGACCATGACGATGATGAGGGTACGGCGGCCGTTGGATCCCCTGAAACAGTCGAGCCAGCGGCTGGACTCCTGCTCCTTCTTGGCTTCCTGCTCCTTGGCGATGGCCGTCTCCGCCACGGCCATGGCGGCGTCAACGTCGAACCTGGGGCCGTTGAAGCGGCGGTATGACTGGGCAGCGTCCTCGCGGCGGCCCTTGATGAGTAGCCAACTTGGGATTCGGGAAGGAAGGGCAGGCCGAGGAGGAGCAGACCGGGGGGAATGAGCTGGGTGATGAGAGGGATCCTCCACGATTTGTCGTCGTGGTAGTGGTCGCTCCCCAGGACAGTCACGGAGTTGAGCCACTGGCCGATGGTGATCATGGTGTTGATGAGCACGAGACAGACGCCGCGCATCTTGACGGGAGCCAACTCGGCGACAAACACGGGACCCAACGAGTGTCCCAAGCCGAACCCGAACGTGGCCACTGCCTTGCCGCCGAAGAGCATGAGGACGGTCGTGCTGAAGTACTGGAGGATGATGCCGCCGCAGCAGATGATGCATGCGATGATGATGGTCTTCTTCCGGCCGATGAAGTCGCTAATGATACCGGTCGCGAACGCCGAGCAGAAGATGCCAATGGTGCCGCCAGCGTTGAGGATCTGCTGGTTGGTGGCAGCGACAACCCATTTCCCGCCGACCTCGTGACCGAAGCGCTGGGCGAAGGGGGTGACGGCGAGGAGCTTTCCGATGGTCGTGACCTCGTATCCGAAGTTGATTGGCAGCAGGTAGATCATCAAGCCTGTCAGGGGCATGTCAGCAGATGCCGGAGCGAAGCAAGGCAAAACATGATCAGATGAACTCACAGAAACCCAGGACGCGCCTGTTGTCCCAGAAGTCGGACCATGTGAGTTTGTCGTCGACTTGCGTCGTGGGCAGCGCGGCCGCAGTTGCAAGCCTGGCGTCCTCGAGCTGCTCGGAACGCTGCTTGTCGTCGTCATGATGAACCGTCGGCTCGGTCTTGGTGTCCGCCATGATGGGCTACTTGGGTGCTGGCAACGCGGTTGAATGTTGACAGGACTGGTCGATGTTGCCGCCCTCTGGCAAGAGTTTCTGTTCGGCTTGGAGTGGGCTCTTCATAGTCTTATAACTGAGGATCACGCGGAACCATCCAGGGGCTGCTGCTACGCTGCTTTCTTCCCCATGGGTGACTGGCGAGTTCCTCTCCGCTCTCCGCAGTTTCCACGTGGAGGAGGTGACATACCCCAGGCCTGGAGATGCTAAAGACTGCCTGCTTGGGTAGGAACCGGACCTGAACGGCATGACTCGGAGGCTGAAGCGGCGGGGAACAGGCCTGCACCTGCGGCTTAGCGTTGTTGGGCCGGACCATCTCGCAGGCTTTTTGCGGAGGTCTTCACCGACGTGAATAACTGGAGTGGAATTTGCGAGATTCGGATTGGTCAAGAGCGTCGTGATAGCGGGACCACCCCGGACACCGAACGGTTTCGTTCCGGAGTGTCCCCTTGAGAATCGCCAGTTGATATTTCGACATTCAACCAACAAGAAGACCAAAAACACGCTGTGTAGGCTTCTCAGACCGGGTTGAATACAAGGAGACTGCCAGGGACATGAGTATTACCGCTTCAGGCAGTTTTTAGCCCTCGATATTGCGCTGATTGGCAGATCTGGTTTTGTTTGGCGTCACAGTCCCGCCTTCCGGCTTCCGTCTTCCGCGGCCCCACTCCGCGCCGGGTCACAGTCACTCCGTAATGCTTTGCCGCGGCTCTGGTCAAGACCCAGATTTTCGGGTTCACAAGGCTTCTTCTAGTTGAGCTCGGCAATGGAATTCCATATAACCTATGGCTTCGTCAACTGTCATTAGCACGGTTCCAGTGTACAAGCCGCCTGTGAAGGTTAGAGTGTAACCTCCGCGAAATCCGGGTCAGAAAGTGTCTCCGCCTTGTCTCACCGGCATCTATAGTTCTATACAGACCGTTGACATCGATGCGGAACTCCGTCAGTGATCGAACATGTTCTGGGTATTAATACTACCATGCACAAAAACAAACTCAAGATTTCTTGTTATCAATGCTTGGAATCTGGTTTGGTCTCCTGATTGACTGCAGCTTCCTAGAGCGGTGCGGAGCTTGGCACCTGATGATTTTGACAAGACGGACGTGTTGTACTCGGGAGGCCTTGCCATCCTTCTAATTTTGCAATGGACCATCCTCACGGATTGAATCGCTCGGAATCGTCCGGGATGGCCTGGTATTGCCTGAAGTACGTATCAGTTGCTCTGCTCTTCTTGCTCTTTGCGTCTGGCCAAGACCTATGCCGCTCCGTCGTTGTCCACATCTGGCCGGCGTGATCTTATCCCGTTAGCTAAAGGCGAGCTACTCCCAAATTGCTCGACAAGGAATAATTATTGCATTAAGATGACCATACCGTAGAAATGGGTTACCTGCGCCGAATTCGTTCCTAGGCATGCATGTAGCCCTGGGCCTCAGGGTCACACTCCAGTTATGTGTGGACCACTGAACCTCCCTTGATGATAGGAAACCAACGCACTTGATCCTTCTGTACAAGTGGTTAGGCAGTATTTACATGCATCCGTGAGAAAATTCAGGAAAGCAGTTAGGCCGTCTATCTACAAATCTCATTTTGGAACTTCTTGACATTCCGGATGGCCTACGATGCGGATGTGCAGGTATGCGAACAGATTTGAAAGAGGCGTCCTTTTTGACGGTGTTTTCTGTGTATGCATTGAAAGATACCAGGTCGGGTATACGTGCGAAGTTTTGTTGCATGGAGATTCCTCCGATACAGCTAAGAGGTCAAAACGTCATCAACTTCGTGGTTCCTTCCGTCACATCATGCCACCGTCAAAATGCACGAGAAGGCTTGCTCATGTCAGTAGCGACTGGATTTATTTTCTACATTAGGTCTCTATTATATGTATTCAGCCCTTCTCAGGCAAACTGTGTTCGCAATGAAATCCTCAGTACCAAGCCTCTCTTGCTATCACCCGCCTCAGACAGAGGCGCCGTCGTCAGAAGCCTTCTCCTTATCGCTTTGCTGGCTCTTGACGCTGCCGGCCGTCCACTCCCGCAGCCTCTTGCCTTGGAAGCAGAATATGGACAGCCCCAGAGACAGGACGATGGTGGTCTCGCCATAGATGGCGAAAGTCGCCAGAGGGCCCTTCTCGGCGATCCAGACAGTGGCCTTTTGTGCGAGGAAGAAGGCGATGACGATGCGCCATGAGGACACGTTGACGAGCACCGGTCTGCAATGGAATTAGCGACGAAACCATGTGTGAAAAGGAATAGGAGATTTACCCTGCCCACTGTGGGTAGCTCTCAACGATAAACACGTTGAGAACCGTCATGGTCATGAGGAAAGCAAAGACGATCAAGAATGATCCAGTCATCAGGACGGCCCAATGCAGATTCTTCTCGCCAGCTGCCCCAAAGACAAAACACCCTGCAATCCCAGCGAAGAACGGGAGGATGAGGTTGGCGAGGTGGTGCTCCGGCTCTCGACTACCCCCGTTCATATCCGTAACGGCGTTGGAAATTTTGTCGGCCACGGGTCCACCAAAAACGTAGACGAGCGCCGCGGCGAGGAAGAATGGCAGCACCGTCAGGCCCGTCCACTGGAACTCCCACCCTTGCGCCAGCAGCGCGAAAGGGGTGATCTGCAGCGAGGCCTGGGTGTTGATGATCATGACGCTGTTGGCGAGGACAGCCCATACGACGGCGGGAAACAAGGTGGTCCGCAGGGCGTCGAGCATCGACTTGCCAGCGCGTCTGAGCTCGAACCCGTTCTGGAAGAAGCCTACATTGGTCCAGAGGGTCCGGGGCATGTATCTGACGTAGTCAAGGTCTGGACGGTTCTGTCCGGGCTGAAGAGGCCATGTTTTCTGGCCACCTGCAAAGAGTTAGGCCGCTATCGCCAGGGGATTGCAGCAAGCACCAAGCATACTCAGCTCTTCCTTCGACCGCGTCCACCTGGTCTCGGGCAGGAACGCGATGAGCAAAGCCCACGCTACGATACCCAGGCCGGACGTGAGGTAGTAAGTCCACCTCCACGTGTAATTGGCAGAGAGCCATGGTGCCGCGACGCCGAGTCCAATGATGACGATACCCTGGCTTGAAATCACCGCAGACATGGCCTTGTTCCTCTGGTGGATGAAGACCAGGTCCTGGACAATCAGCGGAATCAAAGCCTCGACGGCGCCAGCGCCGAGGCCCATCAATATCCTTGCCGCGAGATGCTGGTTCAAGCTCTGGCTGAAAGCGGCAAACAACCCGCCAGCCCAGGCGCAAGTCGCGGCGAAGATGAGGACGGGCCGGCGGCCGATCCAGGTGGACGTGGGCACGAGGAAGTAGCTCGCGATGCCGTTCGCCAGCAACGGCACCGTAGCGAGGAGCGAGACCTTGTCGAGCGGGGCGGGTTTGATCCCGGGGGGCACAACGGACATGGGGTTGATGTGGATGCCGCTTCCGCCGCTCTGGGACTTGAAGTCGATGTTGTTGAGGATGTGCGGGTTGACGCCAGAGTACTCGAGGAGGAAGACGGGGAGGAGTCCACCGATGACCACCTCTGCCGAGAGGGCAACGGAGCCAACTAGGCAGGTGTCAGTATCGACATCTCGATAAGCTTAGGATCAGGCATTGAGACTGATAGAAGCAAAGGCAGGAAATGGCCGTCCACTTGCGCCAGGCAGGGAGATTCAATGGGTCTAAAGATGCTTGTCAGCTCCACCCATCCCACGCATGTGCCGTCTCGACGTGAGCTAACCTTTGGGATCGGGCGTGGGCATCTTGAAGACATTAGTCCATGTAGTCGATCTCGAATCTTAAAGCGAGGCAAGACTCACAGGAATCAGCCTCAACTGCCCGTCCACGTACAGATTCGTGGTGCCGACGACAAGCGTCTCGCTCTTATCCGTATAGCTCATCTCATCGTCGAAAAGCGGCACCTCGACGACCGCCGCACTCTTCTGACCGGTCTGCTCTTCCTGGAGCGACCACTTCGAGTTCGTCGCCATTATCGTTGTCTGCGTATTGCCGCGTCGGATACAAGAGAACAGTAGTCGCACACTCCCAGCCTCCCAAAGCCAAGAGAAGCACCACCGAGGAGGGCACCGGGCCAGCTTTATACCAAGCACGAGGATCCCTCTCCTGTGGTATTCAGATCCAGAAGAATTCAAAACGAGTAGGGGGACGAAATGTGAAAGAGGGCAGAGGGGAGCAGGGGTCAAGCAGTCGCTCGGGCCCTTGAGTCGGAGACTTCCTCCTCTGTCGTCTGGTTGCTCAGGTACTCGTCACATCAGCCAAACTGTCAAAATGCCATGACCTTTTCGGTAAGGATGAAATGCATCGGAGCCGAAAGCAAAGTACCGTAATGATACCGGCTACCGGCTCTCCCGTGGACCAGCTGTCCCGAAGTTGGTGGTACCCTCTACATTCCGCCCGCAACATGGGGTACAGACAACCAGACCACTGGTTTCCAAATTCCTTCGTTGTCCAGGTTGGTAGTTTGTACGTTGTCGTTTTCGATTCTCGTCATGGGCATACGATCGTGTCACGTTTCCGCCCAACAAACGTTGATCGCCGCGAGACCAGGAACCGCGATAATTAAGCTTCGTGTCTTTGCCGGGGGTCTGTGGCACGAGTGGTCTGTTCTGCGTTCTCGCCTCCCCTTCCGGCCTCGAGAACGTCTGGGCTCCTGGGACTGGCGGGCCGGGAACTTAGGATGGATGTTTAATCGTCTTTAGCATCAAAAGAGATGCGCCTAGTAGGCTCCTGCGGCGCAAGACACCAACAAACCCGATGCCAAGGACTGCCAGGGGCGGTGTCAAGTCTGGTTTGGATGCGGACGCGAAGAGTGCCCTTGCTCTGGTTTCCACCACATCACATAGTGTACGGCTGGCCCCATGATGCAAAAGGGACAGCAACACGCGCTTGCCCCTTGCATGTATGTATTGGCCCCCGTGGCCTGGTGCAAGACATCGACCTAGAGCCCCTAGCGCCGCGGCGATGAACTAGGTTGAGGAGAAGCAGAACCTCGCGGAGACCTCCCCGTGACCCTCTCCAACTGCCAGGTTAACCTCCGGAACTTGCCTTGCTAGACCAACTAGGGAATTCAGTTCAGGCTTTGGCGTCCGTGAACAACCGCGCGCGCCGTCCCGCCGGGCCTATTATTGAGAATCACATTGCACCGTTGACAACTTCAGACCAACTGTAGAACGGGTAAATTCTTCAGCGGCAACCGCCGCCTGTTACAACCCCCTAGTTCACACGTGCTCGACAAGAACGATATTTCTCTTCCAGTACTCTTTTCTTTTACTTCTCGTTCTGAACCTGGGGCAAACACGATAGCACGGGAGAGTGCCGCACGTTGAAAGTGTAAACACAGCTTCGCCATGTGTTGAAGGGCTGCCCAAGAAGCTCTCTTGCTCTGCCGGTCCGCATGCTTTCCCTGGTCCGCATCGCATACGAGCGATATCACAGTAGCACAACTTGAACCCGCCAAGAAGGTACAGAAGTTGCATTCCTTGCGTAGGCGTCGATCAGCGGATGACAAAAGACTCAACCCCCACCTGTGCCGTCTGGTGTTTCCCCCGCCTCCGCCATGACTGCATGCCGGCGAACATCACGTTTCGGTGTCCCGATAAGGCAGGTCGTTCCGCCTCGCCCCCAGACCTATGTATGTTCCTCCGTCAAGCCCACGGCCTACGGTCTCATCCGCGATCATCATCGTCATTCGGCGCTCACTGCCTCGATTCTTAATGTTATCTTCAGATGATGCCTGGCTGTCGGCTTATCTGTTGTGTGCTCCTCGTCCACTTTCCGGCCGGTGCAACGAGCCGTGCGGGCCCGTCCTCCGCGTAGTGGGTTGACTGCCGACGAATACTTCCAGGGCGACGACTTGATCGCCGATGTGAATCATAGACCATGGCAATCAGTTTCGGCTCATCTTAAAAAAAAGACGTTGGCTTCTCCGATACCACCCTCACGATGCAGATGCAACGTCGACAACCTCTTATTGAGCGGCGTTATCGCGATCGGTGGCTGTCATTGAGGTTGTATCTTCTCAATCACCAGGATAGCTAATATGTCGAGGTGACGCTTGAGGCGCCACTTTGATAATTGATTGGAGATCTGGCACCCATGTCATACGATAATCACCAAGGCCATTCAGAGTTTGGTCAATGTGCCGCTTCCGGAAGATGATCCCATTGTCGAATCTAGAATACATTCGTCATACGCGTTTTGCCAACCCAAACCTGCTGCCTCAGTCCTCTATTAGCAAGACTCTTGCGTGTGTATCACTCTGGTCCCTTGCTGGAGAAAGCCCCAAAAACGCCATGCTCAGCCGTGTCGTCAATGCGCACCGTATTATCCGCTGCCGATACTGTCCCGGGGGTTGTCGTTGTATCTCCCCAGGCTGCCTTAGCTGTCGCTCCCAAGCACCCTTGCCAGGAGGACGTAGAAGAAGACCAGCCCACCGGCGACGATGAGTTTGTTCTGGTTGAGCCATCCGCGGCCGGCGTCTCGCTGCTGCACAACGGCATCGACGACGGCCTGGGCCTGGTTGCCGCTGCCGGCGGCGATGCCCAGCTGGGGTCCGCAAGAGGCCCCTGCTGCCGCGCCGATCTTGCTCCCCGTGCTGATGTCAATCTTATTTTCCTTCATCCATTCCCAGTTGGCCTTGTCCACCTCGGGCCACTCGGAGCGGAACTTTGCGCCGCCGTCGCCGGCCTTGATGTTACCCTTCTGTGCCGGATTTGACTTTGCGTGAGAGCCACCGCCGGTCGAGTTCCACCACTTCGTGCGAGCCGCCAGTGCCTTCCGTTCGGCTTCAGTGCTTGAGACAGAGCCCGTCGTCATCTCCTCGCTAGTCATGAACGACAGAAGGCCGATCAAGATGGTCGAGACCTCCCAGGCGGGGTTGAAGGATTTGGGGTGGAAGTCGGAAATAGAGAGGCATAGTCGCGTGGAGGGTTGGAAACGGCCGGACGGGGTGTGCATTCGAATAGCCGGGGGCGCAAATGGATAGTTCGGGGGGAAGACGAGAGTGCCCCAGTACTGTCCGCCGTGGTACGGTGTGTTTTCGGGGCCTGTAATGATATAGTGCCACCTGCAAGATGGTTAGTTAGATTCGGTGAGTGATGGAGCGCTGCCCTTACTCGAGAATGTTGGCGTCTGAAGGATGGGCTTCGATGTATGGCGGAGGGTTCTCAGAGATGGTCTTGTACTCTCGTGTCAACTGCAGGGCCGTCCGTCAGTAATGATCTGAGAGAATCGAGAGTAGGGACAGACATACCCGCTTCTGCGCAGGCTTGCTGGCTGACATGATTGCTGAGTCGTGAACGTCGAAAGACCGGTTGGCTCGGGGTTGAACGGCGGTGCGTCCAGATGACGGAGGACGACGTAATCGCAGCGCTTTCGGGCGCTTCCAAGGAGCAAGAGGCGGTCGGGCCTTCCGTACAGAGTCAGGTAAGGAGAGAGATCGAGAGACGGATATGTGGAAAAATAATGCACGGACACGAAGCAGAGAGCGACAGTGAAACGTCAAGTCGACCTGGGTTGTTGTGTTGGGCTGGGCTGGAGGAAGAGTGCAGCAACACAGAGAATGGGGGTGGTTAAAGAGGATGAGGAAACAGATTGGACACGGGCAGGGCGGCCAGTGGAGGACAGAACTTGGGGAATGCGGCGAGGCTGTGGTGCAGGTGCCACCTGTACGTACCCCAGTCACTGGGGGGCACTGGACACGATGGTGATGCTCCACTTTATTATGTCACTGAGCTGGTGCCGTCGATTACATAATCCCAGATGGCCGCCTGCTGTTCTTGCCATAAAACCTGCCAACCTGCGTAATAGGTACGTAGGTACCTACCTACATGGTAGTCACTGCGAATGTGGCTGAAATTGGGGATGGACTTGCTTGAAGATTATGGCAGAAAAAAGATTAAGAAGACAAACCATGAAAACATTAACAATTATGATTCTTCGACTAGCCACACCTTTTACACCAAAAGATGATGCTATCGAGCAACACGGCCAGGACACTGGAGCACCTGCCTGTCCGGCACTCGCCATAGCTCCTGCTCCACTTCCCGTGGCTCGATCTTCAAGCCCCATATTGAACACACACCACCCAATCAGAGCACTTTCTGCCTTCCGGTCCGTCCCTTTCGGCGCCTGTGCTCCGTCCCGTTGCTGCATCTCGAAATTCAACCGAAGCCTGCCGACTGGTGCCACTCTCGCCCCTCGCGACAGCTTCAAGCGTCTTTTTTTTACGGCTTAGCACACGGTTCGACGTCATACGCCGCCTGCTCCAATGGCTTTCAAGGCGGAATCGATCGGAAGCTCTGTAAGTATCCTTCGCAATTGCTATACCATCTCCGTCAATGGCTAACCAGCTCTGTCGGTTCCATAGGCTTCCAACCCTGTCGGCAAGCTCAAGGCCGACGCCGACACGCTGCGAAAGGAGGCCGAGGCTTCGTCCGAGTTCGAGAAGCTGCAGGAGGAGGCAAAGATCAGAAGGCTTCAGAAATTGGCAAGACACCACCGACTCGGGCCTTACGATGCCTGTGCTAATGCCGACGACAGCTGGCCGACCAGAACTCCCAGCCCATGACCATCAACCGCCTTCAGGTCCACGGTGCCAGCAACACTAGAAGAGGTTTCCTCGACCCTATCTTCACCCCCCTTTTGACCGAAGAGGCGAACAGCTCCTCCACCCTCGGCGAGGTGGCTGCTCGCCTGGGCGACGCGAGAGGAAAGCTTGAGAGACTGGGTATGAATAACAAGACCATCAAGTCTGGATTGGAGGCTTGTACCGCCGGTACTAACGTGGTCAGGCATCTTCCACCCCGACATCAAGGTCCACCTCAACAGCTCCAACAGCACCGATCCCTCCTCCACCCCCACCGATGTCGACGTCGACGTCGTCGTGAAGGAGCTGTCCCGCTACAAGTTCAACGCCGGTACCGATGTTGGAAACAGCGAGGGCTCTGCCTACACCTCGCTGCTCTGGCGCAACATCTTCGGTGGAGCCGAGCAGCTCACCGTCAACGCCAGCACAGGAACGAGGACAAGATCCGCCTACAGCGCAACCCTGAGTGCCCCTGTCCAGAGCAACCCCGATACGAGGATCGCCCTGGAGGGTCTGGCTTCGGCCACCGACAAGTCCTGGGCGGCCCATGAGGAGGTCCTGAAGGGTGGAAACCTGCGCTTCTCCTGGCTCTCCGGCCCCAAGGATATGCACTCCGTCGAGTACTCGGGCATCTGGCGTCAGATCACGGGTCTGCGCGACAACGCGAGCCCGACCGTCCGAGCCGATGCCGGAGACTCGGTCAAGAGCTCCATCAAGCACACCTACCAGCGCGACCTGAGAGACAACCCGCAACTCCCCCAGAGCGGCTACCTGCTCCGTTCGGTCTTTGAGCTGGCTGGTGTGGGTCCTCTCGGCGGAGACGTTGCCTTCTCCAAGAACGAGTTCGAGTTTGGCGGCGCCGTGCCCATTCCCATCCCCGGTGTCAAGGGCCCCTCTGGCGTCTCGATTGGCGGAGGCTTCCGTTTCGGCATGCTGTACCCCCTTCCCCTCGGCTTCTCTTCCGCAGGCAAGGCTCAGCCAAGTCGTATCAACGATAGGTTCCAGCTCGGCGGACCCACCGATGTCCGTGGTTTCCAGCATGCTGGCCTCGGCCCCCACGACGGACAGGACGCCGTCGGAGGAGACGTTTTCGCCGCTGGCAGCGTGAACATGCTCTTCCCGCTCCCTTACAAGGGTCCCGACTCGTCCCTTCGCTTCCAGGTTTTCGCCAACGGTGGCAGACTCGTGGCACTGAAGAACAAGAGCAAGGGCCAATCGGCTAGCGACGGACTCGACTCCGGCAGCGTTGCGAGTGGCATGCTGAAGGCGGTCAACAATCTCACCTCTGGGCTTCCCTCGACCGCCGCAGGTGTCGGGCTGGTTTACGCCCACCCCGTTGCCCGCTTCGAGCTCAACTTCAGCCTTCCCCTGGTCCTTAGACGCGGCGAGCTGGGCACCAAGGGCCTGCAAGTCGGCGTCGGTATCAACTTCCTGTAAAGCGATGCCAACCCATGTGAAACTACATCATCTTGTGTCGACGGCGTATAGCACAGCCTAATTGACTCGTGTACAATAAAATACCATAGACTCCTCCAAAATTCAAGGCTTCACGGTTCATACGCGATCACCGACGGGCCGTTCCGTTGTCCGGGACTGTTCCCTGCCACTCGCCAGAAGTGCATTGGGTTGGCCGCTGCTTGCGGTCCCGTAAATCACGGCATGCTCCGCCTTTCCGGGCCTCGGCTCCGGCAGTCTACTCCGACCTCCACGCCCACTGGCGGAGTCGGAGGTGGCGGTCCTTGTATAGGTACCGTACGGCACTCGCCAAGCCTCCAATTCGTCTTGTACAGGCATCTTATATCACGCCCCCAGCCCCCGCCCCCAATGAGTGATACAGGAACTCACACAGTACCATCAAGGTCTGCAGGCCTCAGCGGATAGTCAGCAACCGATTGGAGAGGCAGATGCGCTAACGACTGTGCAGACCTGTCAGCTCGTGTAGACGGTACCTCTTCGCACCTATTTAGGCAATCCAGATGTCGATGAGCACGAGGGGGGGGGGCTGAGACAGAAGGTGAGGCGAATGGCCATGCATACATTTAATATCGAGTTTCCGCCCGTCTGACAGGATTGTACAATGACGAAAGACGGTAATACACAAGGGTGCTAACTTGTGAGTCGCATCTGTCGCCAACTTTCCTCCTTCATCTTTCCCATCGCCAATTACTTCCCCGGCGAAGGCGACCTACCATCTGAAACAACGACAAGTCGATGGCGGATTGAACCCCGCCCCTTTCGCAACCGCATTTGTGTCTCATCCGAAAAAACCCTTGTGCGCACCGAGAGCCCAGATTGCGATGCGGCTTCTGAGAATACTCGCGGTCGCGACGTTGACTGCCGCGGCAGCCAGTCAATCATGCTACTTTCCAAACGGCCAACCGGACCCGAGCGGAATCCCATGCCCCATCGCCGGAGGCAAAGCCGCCGCCTCCTGCTGCCGTAGGGCCGGACACTACTGCCTCACAAACGGCCTCTGCCTCGAGCCACACGCCTGGACCATGTACCGCAATTCGTGCACCGACCCGACCTACCAGGCGAGCGGGTGTGCGAAGTACTGCCACGAGAGCGGCATCTCGGGAGCAGGCAAGCCGCCCACCCCGTAGTGCCACGCTGTCGGAAAACGAGCAGCAAGCTAACATCTCCTCTTCTCTTCTAGCATTGGGTGGGCACAACGGCGTCAACCACTGCGGCTCGGGGAACAACTGGACGTGCAACAACAAGAGGAACTGCGCGAGCGGCAACTTCACGCTAAGCCCCAGGGGCAGGATCCTGCTCAACGCGGCGGTGGAGTCGGACCTGGGCATCATCGCGACGGCCACGAGCACCGGGCCCAGCGGCACGGGCATCTCGGTGTGCTCGACGACGTCGGAGCCCAGCGGCGGGGGCATCTCCACCGGGGCGGCGGCGGGCATCGGGGCGGGCATCGGCGTGCCGCTGGCGATTGCCGTCGGGGTGCTGACGGTGCTGCTTCTGCGGGAGAAGAAGAGGGCGAGGAGGGCGGAGGGGGCTTCCGTGCCCGATGCTGGATCGGGGAAGCCGCCTGTGTCGACTGCGTCGCCGGGTTGGACGCAACATGAGCATGTGGGAGGATATGGGCATCCGGCGGGACATGGCCAGCCGTTGGAGACGACTGAATTGCCGTCGACTCAGACTGTCAGGCACGAGCTTCCTCAGTAATAAGTCTTTACCCGTACGCGTGTTCTCGTAGAAGACAGGTGGCGAGAGCACGAAGTCTCGCCCATATATTCTGGCTGGAACCTGGTAGCCATTTTTACGGTGGGAGATCCCAATCACCACCCCGTCATCTATTGCAACACCCTCCAGCCACTACGGCGTGGCTAGGTAGGCGTCTTTGAGTACACGATCCAGGTTAATACCGTCAAGGGCTATATAGGAGTACTCTCGTTCGTATTGTCATTGCTCCCGGGCATAAGAGAGACGAGAAGGTTGTGGGATGAGGGTGGATTGTGGCCCATTCACCGTCCATGTGTAGTGTCGCCTGCTAGAGTTGGCGGACATTAACAATCAAGTTGAGAGAAGAAAGTATCGCGGTAATATTGCTGGGCTCTACGTAAATAATCCCTAATACGCATGATTCACTGATGATTCTCTGTTTGGTTCTTACTGACAGCCGGCCGACTCCCTTCACAGTGTTCTCCATGGTGGTGAGTGACGTAGCCGATACCGGCCCCACATTCGGCCGGGTGGATCCAACGGAGCCGAAGAAAAAGGGACCTACGGGGAGCCGACCTCAAAACAATAAGCCGGCGGTGTTATTGCGCAACGGTCAGGCACTGGGGTAGCCCTGTGCTACACTAGGCGTTTCCCAGGTTGCGTCGGCCGGGCATGCTCCATCAGAGATGATGCTGATGTAATCCGGCATTGGAACACTAAGCGAGAGCTACGCAGTACGTACCGCAGGTCCCTGCCCTGGGCTGCGACCTTTAACGGGCCCGAGGTGAGGGGTGGTCCGTAGCGTAAGGTACCGGCCGGGCTGTGGCTTGGGCGCCTGTGTTTTTGTTTCTATTTTGATGCGCCGGCGCGGCATCTGACTGCTGGTGGAGGACCGCTAAGGAAATTTTTGCGTCGACGGAGCTGTTGTGCCTTGGACGATGCGCTCGTTTGCACGTGTAGGTATCCCACAATGGGACAAGCAGAGCGATAGGCAAACGGCGCTGACGTCTTGTCTCATTGAGCTCGTACTTTTGATCGTTTGAGAAAGATCTCAATGTCTGGTAATTCAAAGAGACAGACCATGCATGCATGCTCTTTCCATTGCTTGCCTGACACCAAGTGCAGCTGCTTTTCTACTGTCTCCTTCCCTGGTGGTCTTCTCTTGAAGCTAACACCGCGGTACGTACCTTGCTCTGGTGCAGTGGAAGCAATTCGGCATCTGGACACCTTACCTAATATGGCCCAGTGGATATGAACTTGGCTGCATGGGCCAATAGGCGGCTCGGATCAGCTAAGCTTGGGCAGAGCGCACACACCACCCTTTCACGTTCTTTCCCTTCTTTCTTTTTTTGCGGGGGTAAAATTTGTGACGCAGGCCCCAGTCTTTTGTCATCATCGGACGTGGGTTTTCATAGCGCAGCCCCACTCCTTTTTTTTTTCTCCTGCTCTGAGGGTGAGTAACAACTACCAACTATTAGAGCAGGAGCAGGAGCAGGAGCAGAAGCGGCCTGGAACTGGAAGAGAACAGATCAGCCAGCACTTGCTATAACATTCTCCGTGCGTCGACTGACTAATTGAGTTTACCTGCCCACTCTGGTCAGCTTGCCTGCTCGGAAGGAGAGGAAAAAGTAAAGTTTCCCGTACCCTGGACAGGTGCTCATCGTAGCTTCCGCCGCCCCCCCAAATCTCTTCACCGCGTCTGAGTCTGCACCTGTATCCGTACCGGCTGGCCATCTCCACTTCCACACTCCCTGGGCTGCCAACCCAAGTCAGTCATACCTACCTAATTCCCCCTCACCTCAACCTTCTGTTCGGGTCTGCAATCCTCCTCCTCCATGCCTTGCCTCCACGGCAGAAACTCGCCTCTCCCGCTGGACCTTTACCTTGGCTCAAGGTCCTAATCAACACCACGCTGCTCCAAAAGGCTCCTTTCCTTCTCTTCGTTCCCTCGTTTGTGTCTGCTGCTGCTGTCCGCACCTGTCGTCCGGCCGCCCCCCCTGTGTCGCGCGTCGCCGTCTGCGAGATCCTCTTTCTAATATCATGCGCACCCCCGCCCACGACAGCCTCTCATCGTCTTCCTCCTGCATCAAACCACACTGCAGTCACCACTCGGTACGGATACCTTGCGCCGCCAGCCTTTGATTAGCCTGGTTGCCCCGACTGAGGCCCGGACCTTCGACCGACCTTCGCCGTATTACCTGCCTACCTGCGTCGCCTCCATCCCTCCAGGTACCTTGCGCCCTAGACTGGACTGGACTGGACTGGAATTTCTTCTAGAAATATCCACTTTCCGCCCACCTCACCTGCACTTCCGCGTCCCGTCCACGTCCCTCCTGCCATTCCTTTCCACACGGAGGGCGCTGCTATCGCCGACGCTCGTGGACCGACCGCAAACGCCCCCCGGCTCCCACTGCATCTGCTGCTGGTCCTAAACGCCTCAAAAGGACCCAGTCAAGCCCAGTGCGCTTTCTCTTCGACGTGGGCCCAACGACGCCTCAACACCAACACCTCCTCTTCCACCACCCTTGCACCTTCTCGCCTTCCCGCCCATCATGGCTCCCAACGGCAACATGAAGGCGAGGAACGGAGCTGGTGTCGGTGCCGTCCACGGCAAACCCCCTGTCACCAGGCGCGTGGTTCCTGCCATCCCCATCACCTACGAACGCCGTGCCAGGGCCAATGCTGCCGCGAAGCTGGCCGCTGCCCAGGCCCAAGCCGCCCCCGTCGTGTCCCTTCCTCAACCCGCGACCCCTACGAACGGCACCTCCTTCGAGCTTCAAAGCGACACCGAATCTGCGCCCCCGACCCCCAAGACCGCCGAGCCCGAAGGTCCCGCTCGCGACGAGGAGCCCGTTGTTGACAAGAGTGCCTCTGCTGCCCCTGCCGCCAACGTCGGTGCTGATGATGTGAAGGAACACGCGGACAAGGGTATGTGTAGACAACTTCTCGAGCTTGTCGAACCTCGCCCATGGAACCAAATCGAATCGTGTTGACTAATTCGCATCTTTGTTAGAAATCCCCCAGCAAGAATCTTCGAAAATTCTTTCTGCCCCCTCCGACGCTGGCCAGTCCGAATCGACCGACAAGGCACCCGACCAGAAGGAATACCCGGTTGTTGGGGACGCTGTTCCAGGTATGCTGCCTGTCCCCAGCTCCAGATATCAGAAACCAATCTCACTCTTGTCAGGCAACGGCCGTGTGGCTTCTCCGTCGTCTACCAAAGCCGTCCACAAAGGTAAGAAAACCTGTCGTCTGCATTTTGTCTTACACCAAACCTTGGCTCACATCCCGCCAGAGACCCAACCGCAGGTGGCTCCGATTCGACCCCCTCCCGTCATCCCGCCTACGCGATACAATATGCCTCCCGTCGTGCACAACGCCAGCCGCTCGACTCCGGTTGTGCTCAACGGCACGTCCCACAGAGGAGTCCCTCGATCCGTCCACAATGGCCCCCCCCAGCTCATGCATGGTCCTCGCCCAAGCAACGGCAGTCTTGTCCAGTTCGGTGGATTCGCCTCGAACTCGTCGTCTCCTGCGCCCCCTCACTCCGGAGGTTTCATGCCGCCCCCCGGCGCCCCTCTCCCCGATGCGCGCCAGTTTTCCGGCCATGCTGCCGCCGCTGCCGCGAACGGCTACCATCACCAGATGCCCTACGGTACTGAGTTTGTTCCTGGTACTGCTGTTGACCAGTACGGTCGACCGCTGCCCGTCCCCCCAGGCATGGAGCATCACCACCCATACGTCAACGGCTACGGTCCCTCGACTCCTCACAGCTTCCAGGGTTCCCACTCTTCTGTCCACGCCGATGACGCTGGCCCATACAGCCACTTCCCCGCGCCTGGCATCCCCAACGGCACGGGACATATCGATGACGCCCGCTCGCATCCTCCTCCGGCCGGAGCCTTCGGTCTACCGCCTCAACGAATGATGCCTGGTCACATGCCGCCTCCGCATATGATGCACCCCGGACAGGAGGCCCACGGATTGGACGCACTCGTTGCTCACATGCGATCTCAGTTCCGCGACACCTCTTTCGCCGACTGCACCCTCGAACTGCGATACTTGGACGACCGTGCCCCTCCCGTTCGCATCCCTGGCCATCGTGTTATCCTGACCCGGAGCCAAGTCATCCGACACATTCTGGAGACGGAAACTTTCGAGTCGAGCCCCCCGGGTGCTAACCGCACTATCTTGTTGCAGTCGGACGATAAATACCTCCGCTCTGATGCGTTCTGGATGGCAGTTCAGCACATTTATACGTTCCCGCTTTTGCAGCTGCCGGACCCCGGTGCCAACGGAGGTCTCTCCCTGGCTGGCAGCTCTGACGACCGCTTCGACTTTGCCCTTGGGTATGCTGCGGCTGGTCACGTTTTGGGATGGCATGCTATCGTCGTGAGAGGCCTTGAGATCGCCGCTCACTCGCTTAGCTGGTCAACCATCGAACGTGCGATTGGCTTTTGTCTTGGTGGGGTTCGGAGCCGTGCCATTGCTGACCAGCACACCCAGTTCAGGTATGGCGAGCCTGTTCAGATCTTGATCAACGGCATCATCAACTTCCTCATCAACAATTTCCCTTCCGACTTCACCCTGGATACGTCCGTTGCGGATCCAGAGGACTTTGCCCGACTCCCGGTCGGTCCCGCGCCGCAGCTCCCGCACGAGGCTCCTCCGAGCATCGCCTTCGGAATTTCTGGCAACGACCGTCGATCGCGCCCCATGCACATTCAGTTTGGTGACCTGTCTTTGGGGGCAGATCCCGGAGTTAAGGGGTCAGACTCAGGACCCCTGTCCCCCCAGCAGCAAAGCATTCGGTCCACCCTATCGGCGATTCTTCTCAATCTGCCTTTTGCATTCCTCAAGCCCACCTTGGAGTCGAGCGGCTACGGGAATGTCAACGGCTGGGCAAACGTTGAGGCGCGGCACCAGATCATGCGTGACGTTATCAACGAACGGGAGTCACGGCGGGCGAGAGCCCTCGACGCCGTGAAAGCCGGCGCGGTGCCGAACGCAAAGATGGTTATCCACGGCCTCCAGAGAACCGAGCCTAGCCATGAGGAGTGGGAGTGGACAGGCCTCGGCTGGCGTGAGGAAGTGGTGTCGTACGTCAATGGCGACGCGCCGTCCCTCGGCCAGCAGTGGGTTCCGCTCATGGTCCAAAATGGCGCTGGCCACATGGAGAACACAAGCCGTCCAGCCTATCCCTGAGGTGGCCAATACCTTGGCCGGGATTACGATGTTACGACACGGGAACTAAAAAGAAAAAAAAGACCAACGTCTTTGGGGTGGTCTTCATTCGGCATTCGTACCAATTACACTTAAAAGTAGCAGTCCCTTTTCTCCAGGTTTGGGGCGACGGTTTGGGGCATTGCACATGGTGTTGGCTCTTTTTTTGGCGGACGCCGAAAAAACACAAAAGCTTCGGGAGCGATTGGGCCTTGGGCCTTGCGATTTAGCCGGTATGGGCGGCAGCCCGGTCTTCTTTGTTTGAAAGTGCGTTTGTTGATAGTCATGTCAGATATTTTAACGCGGTGCCGGTCGATTTCTGCAGCGGAATGGACTCGGGGGAAAACTGTCTGAGTGGGTGACAGACGGCTCGACGCATCACCTCGGTGCTCCGTCCAGCGACGCCGTCTCGCTCCGGGCACCGAGAATGCGTTACGATGTCACATGACGACACGAGAGGGCATGTAAAAAGGGGCAAGGGCAGGTGGGGGAGAGCAGATTGTGGGGATGAGGCAATGGATACCCGGTGCAGTCAGCGTCACAGTGTAGGTGAGCGAGTTGAGTTTTGAGAGTTGGGGCAGTTGTTGGCGTGTGAGACAGTAGTCATAGCTTGTGCATTGAGCAAATTGAACGATATCCTATAGCGGAAGCTAGGGTTGGCTTCAAGTTTTGTTGCGTCTCCCGTGGAGGTTGTCATATGTGACGGTGGAAAGAGAAGAGTTGTGCGGTTACTTGCGACAATCTAAGAGAACTGCTGACGGCAATACCGCAGATACGATGACGGCAAAGAGGCTCCAAAAGGAAAGAATTTCCGTCGGGAGGAGGAGAGACTAAGGTAAAAAAAGCAAAAACTCCAGACCCCTTGAGCCGGGAGATCAAAACAAATTCTCAAAAAAAGGCAGGCCAAAAGGCGCGTTTTCTCACATCGCCATTAACTGTGCATGAAGCTCATTAAACTTGGGGTCCACGAGAGGCTGCAAGTGATGAGTGTGGGGGGAAGTCCCCTGCCGCGGGGAGGAACTCAAGGTACCGGCTACTTGAGGACGGACAGCCGAGCGCACTGGCTGAAGGTACCGCCTCACTGAGAGGTACCTGGATGCGACCCTCGGGCTACGGTTGTTTCCCCCGGGCCAACAGGGATGCGCTGCCTGAGAGCCGAGGCATGTGCTTTCAGTTCTGGGCAGGTCTCCCGTGACACTAAGGAAGGCGCGCCCGTGGAAACGGCCTACCTGCCTTCCTCGCCTACCGGCAAGCACCCAACAAGTATCCGTACCTGCTGGTAATCCCTTGAAGGCATGCGCCGTGTGCTGGCCATTCCTTCCCCGACGAACAGTCCGCATTCCACCCACGCGACAACCACCACACTTTTTTGCGTTTCTACCTAATCACCTTAATTATCTCTTTCTGTTTTCTGACACCTTTTCTTCCTCTGTCGCAGCGGCAGCCTAGATCACGTCCTCGACGGCTCACGCGAATAGCCGTTTCTCTGCTCGACGCCCGGCCCGTCGCTGAGGTCATCGCCGGCTTTGGCACGTGCTAACGGCCATCACCTTCTCCAACCTCTAGTCCGAGGTACTTGTCCGGACCTGACAGGTTCCCAACCGACACGGCGCCATCGCCTTCAACCTCAGCCGACGAGGCCCCGAATCCTCGACTCCCGCCTCACTCCGCCGTTCCAATGGCCTCTGCCGCGACCTCGTCGTCGCGGCCAGGCCCAGCCGGCGCCGCCGTCTCCCGTCCTTCTCCCGCCCCGAGCCCCCGTCCCGCCGGCAGCGGCCCCTCGAGAGCGCCTCCTTCTTCGCGCAACAGCGTCACCGACCCCGTCCTACGAAACACTTTGCGATACACCATCTCCGCGAAGGAGTATGCCACCTTGCACAAGTACGTGCTGTCGCGCTCGCGCTTGCTGAAGCGGGCTGCGCCGAGCGTGAGTGCCGTCGAGCGCATCGTCGAGGGCGAGAAGACCCCGGCCGCGAGGCAGGGCTCGGGACCCGGTGCCGGAGGCAGGGCTGTCGACGACTACAATGCGCGCGCCGTGCGCCACTCGCTGCGCGTCTTTCTCGGAACGGCCATGGCAATGAAGGGATGGGCCCTTATCTCGACCAAGTTGCTGGGCGGCAAGCCGGAGTGAGTGCCCGCCTCCTTCTCCGTCCCGGACATCTCCATGTATTGCATGACGCTGACCTGCCACCATAGTCCGAACGCTGCCGGCCAGAAACAAGCCCTCCACAAGTCGCCGACTTTCCGCCTCTCCCTCTCCCTCTCGACCATCCTGCTGCTCTACCGCATCCTCTTCCGCTTCCTCTCGCGTCTGCGAGCCCATCTGCTCGACCCCACGGCCGCGCCTTTCCGCCAGCGCAACCCGCGTACGACGGCAACGCTGACGTCTCCCTATGCCCCCGCGATCGGCGCCTCGCTGGCGGGCATGTTCCTCGGCGTATACCCCTCCCAGCAGCTGCGCGTGACCATCGCCATCTACACCCTCTTCAGGGCGCTCGAGTTCGGCTGGAACCTGTGCGAGGAGGAGGGCATGATATGGGGCTTCAAGAACGGCGGAAAGGTCAAGAGAGAGCGGCCTTGGTGGTGGGGCAGTTGGCTCATCCAGCCCTTTGCCTTTGGACAGCTGTTGCACGCAGTCGTCTTTGACCGGGACTGCTTTCCCGAGGTGAGTGGCTGACCGAGGGCTGGTCCATATTCCGTCTGCTAACTGCTGGTAGGCGTACGGCAACTTCATCTTCAAGCACTCGTCGGCCTACATCCATCCCCGGCCGAAGGACTACCCGACACATCTCAAGTGGCCCAGGACGTACGAGATTGTTGACAACCTGGCCCAAATGGCCAAGCTCAACTGGCCGTAAGTGTTGAAACGCTACCCGCCGACACCGGACATACTAACTAACGTGCAAAGGCCGTACATTTCACCAACTCTCTTCCCCAACAAGGAGACTCTCCCGGCGACGCTCACCGGCGTCGCGCCCCTTACCTCGACGGCCCATCCGATCATCACGTCGCTCTCGTGCGCGACGCTCCACCCTTCGGACCCGTCATGCCTCCGAACCTACCTCAACTTCTGGCTGGGCTCCTTTCCGGGGCTGACCCGCTTCTTCCTCGTCATCTACTCTGTCTTGACGTTCCTCCCGCGCTTCCGGTCGCTTTACAACTCTCCCGTCACGACTCTGCAGCGCGTGCTAGCGCGCTCACTGCGCATGAGCACTTTCCTCACCGGTGCCATGTCCACGGCGTGGGCGAGCATCTGCTTCTTCCAGCAGTGGTTCCCTCGCACGTTCCTGCCGACGCAGAGGTTCTTCTTCGGAGGCTTCCTCGCGGGTCTCTGGGCCTGGGTCGAGCGACGCCAGGGACGCGGTGTGTTCCTGTACTCTGCGAGGGTAAGCGTGGACTCCCTGTGGAAGGTCGGCGTCAAGAGGAGGTGGTGGAGGGCGATGAAGGGCGGCGACGTGTGGGTGTTTGTCATGGCTCTGATGGTGACGGGAGTCGTGTACGAGAGGGATGCGAGGGCCGTCAAGGAAGGCGGGTGGAGGAAGGGCATCAGCTGGGTGCGAGGCGAGGGGTGGAAGGACTGGAGCATCGAGGAGGACATCGAGGACGAGACGGCGGAAAAACTCGAGTAGGTGAGGTGTAGGTGACGGGGAATCCCCGAGGCTCGCATTGGGTCTTTCGGGGTTATCGGTTTGCATGTTTAAGCTTCATGGCGTGGTGTTGCGGGTTACGATAGCTGTTGGTGTACGAGAGTGTGACGACTTGACGTTGATACATGTTTAATGTCGTGTAATTCATATTTGCCGTTCGATCTGCAGTAAGGGCTTTTGTCCCAGCTTTACAGACCAATCCTTTACGCTACAGTGCGCACAACCTGGAAGCAGTGGTGAAAGGGCCAAGCCGCTCGCCTGGTCGTGAAGCGCAGTCACGATAATGAGTTGTTAGTATCCACGACTTGGGTCTAGTACGAATCCGTTATGAACCGACGACAAGCGCAAGCCAGGAAAGCCTCGTCTTGACGTCAGTGACAAAACCCGCGAAAACGAAAAACTAACGGAATGGAATCATCGTGCAGCTGCACTGCCTCGGAAGGCCGGGGACGGCGTGGGGCATTCAGCAAGCCGGGGGCCTACAATCACGCGCCCATGGAGAAACTTGGAAGTGGAGGTGAGAGAGCGAGAGTGAGCGAAGGGAGAGAGAAGTGAAGGCCGCAACACACACAACACGGGGTAAACAACCGAGGAGACCGGATGAACCCCACAGATTAAGGTGACAACGGCGTTTTTCCCTCTCCATCTTTTACGACCATCCCCATACACTAAACATTTCTTATTACCCCGCCATATATCGTGTGGCGTCTGCGTTGCTCTTGCGCGCCAATCCGGTGTAACCTCTGCCTCCCCCCTCACCTTAAGCAAGGTACCGGTATTAGTCGACGTCGACGTCGGGTGTTCCTGGCCCGCTAGCCCTGATGTGTTTTGTCTTGGCCTCTCCGCACTTTGAGTGCCTACCCATCGTATCGCCGAACAATGCCTCTTCCATGAGAGCGAATGATTGATGGAGGAGATCAGCTCGGGTTCCCCCGCCTCTAATGGTACGGAGTCGCTCCGGATCGGCCTTGTTGTCCGCCCTTGACTCGAGCGAGCGGTCGACTCGGTCCAAAGCGCTCCTGTTACATCGCGAGAATGGGCGTGATTTCACCCACCACGGCCGCGACCCCAGCCTTCTTTCCCACATGTTAGTGACCGACACATCCAATGCCACCTCGAGGCGCAAAGCCCGACCGCATCGGATCTGCCCAGGGAACCCGTGAAGTCATGGGCGGCTCGGGGGGAACACCTGATGATCATGGACGTCGGCAGTCCTACCACGTCACGCACGCAAGCGGCACGACTATAAAACTCCCGTAGGATCCCGCCCCGTCGTGCATCTAACCCAACCCGACGACACGTAGACAAGCCTCTCCATCCTCCAGAGACGTCGCAGCAATGTACCTCTCCAAGATCGTCTCCGCGGCGCTGGGCCTGCTCAGCACCGCGGCCGCCTACACCAACCCGATCCGCAACCCGGGCGGCGGCGACCCCCAGATCTCGTGGTTCGACGGCTACTACTACTTCATCTCGACCGAGTGGACCAACCTCCAGCTCGCCCGCGCCACCACCATCGAGGGCCTGAAGACGGCCACCCCCAAGGTCATCTACTCCGACTCCAACCCGACGCGCTGCTGCAGCGTCTGGGCCCCGGAGATCCACTACTTCGACGGCCGTTGGTACCTCTACTACACCGCCGGCAACGACGGCAACCTCGACGGCCAGAGGATGCACGTCCTCAAGGGTAAGAAGCCCTCCTCCCCTCTCACAAAACCATGGACAAGACGCTAACACCACGCAGGCGGCGCCTCCCCCTGGGACGACTGGTCCTACGCCGGCCGCGTCACCGACGACTGGTCCCTCGACGGCACCGTCGTCCGCTTCGCCGACTGGGGCAACTACTTCGTCTACTCGTGCATGACGGGCGTCCCGCACCAGTCGACCTGCGTCCGCAAGCTCAACGACGACTACGTCTCCGCCTCGCCCAACATCACCATCATCTCCACGCCCGACCAGCCGTGGGAGCAGAGCGAGGTGCCCGTGCAGGAGGGCCAGTACGGCCTCTACTTCGGCGGCAAGACGTACATCGCCTACTCGGCCAACTACTGCTGGACCCCGGACTACTGCGTCGCGCTGCTCGAGTGGGACGGCGTCACGGACCCGGCCTCGCCGTCGGCCTGGACCAAGAGCGACGGGTGCAAGCTCACGGCCGCCAACGGCAACTTCGGCACCGGGCACAACAGCTTCTTCCGCAGCCCGGACGAGACGGAGACGTACATCACCTTCCACGCCACGGGCAACGCGAACGGTGCTTGCGATGACAACCGCTATGTTATGGTGCAGCCCATCACTGCCAACGCGGATGGCTCGCCCAACTTTGGCGTCGCGCAGGGCTTCGATTTCCAGTGGCCTGAGCCTAGCGCTTAGAGCAGCGTTGAACAGGAGGTTGAGGGTCTTCCTCGATGAGACTATTGAGTAATGAATCATGTATGTGTATGAACGTACCGGAAATAGATTTCACGTACATATTGACAACATGTCCTTGAATGTGAAGTGACTGTATATCGCGGCATGTTGAAGCCAAAATAAGACAGGACGCGACTTCGAGGCCACGAATCATGGTATTCGAGAAGAAGGGCGATGGGAGGCTGAGATCACTGACTGGGACAATGCCGCAACCGTAGACGTTGTTCTCCCATGCATCTCAGAGTCTAATGATGCTGGATGGGGTTTGTTGCAGTGCTTCAGGAACCATTGGTAGCTCTTCTCAAAACGAGGCAAAAACGTGATAAGGTCCGATCTAAGGGGAACGAAACAACTCTAGAGAGCTTGGGGCACGTTGCAAGTGGCCAGGAACAAAAGCTCCAGTGTTAGCCGCAAGTGAGATCGGACACACCCTCCGAGGGACGATGTTTCACCAACGAACGCGGGTAGAGCCGGCGCTACATATTGGCTCTGCGTCAAGTAAGCGCGAGAGGAACCTACCTAGGCATTCAACGCAACCATGGGCTCACTCTAAATTCTAAAGAAACGTCCTCCGGCACGCTGAATGCTGTCCAACCTGCCGGAAAATAGCACTCGGAATCGGTAAGGTTTCCGGGCCCACGTTCCCGCCAAAGCCGATCTGCACGCAAGGAACCCGTTTCGGGAAGCAGACGCACGGAGTGCGTTGGCGAAATGCGGCATCACGTCACTCTGCCGCCCGTTCGGCAAGCTTGGGGCGGTGTAAAGCGTAAACGTCGATCGCCGGTTCCAAATCAACCTTGGGATGTATGTCTGTGGCCGAATATATCTATCTCTTCTTGGAGTAAGTTGACCCGGTCGGTATTTACTCCAGAATACCCCCACGGTCTTTGGGGAAAGCCTTTCCTACGACCTGCCAGCAGAGACGGAGAGGGAAGCCAGTAGCGTGAAGTGGTTCATCCTTGGTGAGCTCCCAAGCCGAGAACGACCAGATGACAGAAACTATGACGCCAACATCCCTCGCAACGCCCAATAATATCAAAGCCGTCCGTCGGAAGGGCAACCGGGCCCATGGAAGACGTTTCGCTCACAGTTTCGGCAAGCGGGGGAAGGGGGCTACAATTAGAACCACGGACGGCAACTCTATTTGTGCTCTCGGTCCAAACAAGAAACCGTGAATGGCTCACAGAGCCGCAAAGTTTCATGCCCAAAACGTCCACGTCACCTCGAGGAAGGTTCTTTTCCCCATTCCTCTCGCCCAAATGCCATGAGAAGAAATCTGTTCGCGCGAGAAGTCCCGGCGTTCCGGGGCGGGCGGGCGGTCGGTCAACATGTGAAGTCAACTTACTCGAAATGGACGTGTGCTTTCGCGTGCTTTCTTCTGAATCTCGCCTCTTCCCATTCCTTCATTTTTCCATCTTCAACGCGTTCACTTGCATGTTTCCTCCGCAAGCGACCGTTGAGCTGATCTCCGTCTCGTATCAAAGAGCCTCGAACCGCCAAGTCTCTTGTCCCTCGTCCCCTTACCTCTCCGCCGCATCAAGCTCGTCCCAGTGGACAGACGACCACAAATGGGCCGCCATGCCACGCTCTTCTCGGCCACCTTCCTGGCCACGGGGGGCTTCCTGTTCGGCTTCGACTCCGGCATCATAACCTCCACGATCGCGCTGCAGACCTTCAAGGACTACTTCCACCCTTCCGATGCCATCGCCGGAGGGATCGTCTCGTCCTTCCAGGGGGGCGCCATCCTGGGCACGATAGTCAACATGCTATTCTCCGACTGGCTGGGGCGCCGGAACACTGTGTTTCTCGGTTCCGTAATCTCCGGACTGGGCTCCGCGCTGCAGGCTGGCTCGCGGAACCTGCTGACGCTCGTCGTGGGGCGGTTCATCGGCGGCGCCGCCGTCGGAATCCTCACCTCCACCATTCCCATGTACGCCTCGGAGCTCTCGGAGGCCAAGGACCGGGGGAAACTCTCGGGTCTGTTGCAGTGGATGCTAAGCTGGGGGTTCCTGGTTGCGCAGTGGCTGGGCTACGGCTGCTCATTCGTCAAGGACGACTTTTCATGTGAGGCTCTCCAGACCCTGTTGCTCATTCTCCTTCATGCTGAAACTTTTTAGGGCGCTTCCCTCTGGCATTTCAGTGCATTCCTGGAATTGTTCTGGCACTGGGCATCTACTTCCTTCAGGAGTCGCCTCGCTGGCTCATGGAGAAGGGCCGCCAGGTCGAGGCACGCCAGGGGTTGGACAAGCTGCGCATAGGCGTCGACGAGAAGGCCGTCGAGGTCGAGTACAACGAGATTCGCCTCGCTGTAAGCGCCCAGTCCGCCCTGAACAAGAACTGGGCCCTATGGAAGGAGATTATTACGAGACCGTCCTGGCGCAAGCGTCTCATCCTCGGCTGTGGCGTCCAAGCGTTCTCTCCTTTGTCCGGCATCAACGTCATCAACTACTTCGGCCCTCGGATTTACGAACTGCTGGGTATTGGCACCCAGACGTCGCTTATGATTATTGGGATAAACGGAGCACTCGGTATTATCTACAACTCTATCGGCCTGTGGATGCTAGATCGCGTTGGCCGCGTGAGGCCCCTGATTGTGTCCGCACTCGGACTTGCAGCGGCCCTGCTGGTCAACGCCATACAGTTCCAGTACCTGGATCACTCGAACCCCGACCAGCTCCGCAGCATGGTCGCGATGAACTTCGTCTTCGGCTTCTTTTTCACGCCCCTGGGCATTATTAGCTGGGTATACCCGGCGGAAATCTTCCCCCTGGAAATTCGGGCGCTCGGTAATGCCCTCACGACGTTTACGAACTGGACGATCAACCTGATTTTGGTGTCCTTCTCGCCCCAGGCCTTGACGGCGATCGGATTCAGATTCTTCTACGTGTTTTTCGTGTTCAACCTGGCGGCGGCAGTGTGCTACTACCTGTTTTATCCCGAGACGAGGGGCCGAACGCTCGAGCAGATGGACGAGCTGTTCGGTGATTCCAAGCCCGAGTACGGCCAGGTTCCCAGCGGCATTGGAGCACAGGAGTCGACAGACACGGCGGACACCAGCGCACCCGCTGGATCGTTGGGTCAACCTGTCGTGGCGAGCAAGCGGGCACAGACGAAATACAACACTTTCGACTTGGAGGGATAGACTGGACGTGGCAGTTTTATACACCAAGGAGATTAAAAAATCTGATTAGTTAATGTAAATCCACACGACCACATACTGATATTGTCTAGAGACAAACAGCAAGATTATTAGAACATAAAGGATTGTCCTGCAATCTGACTCGTAGTGAACACTCTCACGCGACGACATCCAGCATCTTCAGCTGCTGGTTCATCATCCGGCGAGCAAGGCTCGAAAACACGTTCGGGACAAAGGAGACACAGGCCTTGGCACTCTTCTGGGCCAGTAGTATAAAGCTCTCCAGCTCTTGCTGCATCACGGTCGCCCGGATTCTCTCGGCGGCCAACTCGGCGGTTTCCTTGTCGGCCATGCTGTTCAGAACGAGATTCTTCTCCTCTCTCGCGGTCTGTGACTTGCGTCGAGGAATACTGATCGATGTTGCCCTCCTAATGGAGCCTCTCAACTTGCTGAACGACGCTGATCCGGAAGGCGTCTCAGACGCCGAGGACATGGCGATGGAGTTCCTTGCCGTGGTGGCGGTGGAGGTCTTTCTAGTCGAGAACGACCTGTTGGTAGAGATGGTGCTGACCCTGCGGCTGCTGTATGCAGTTCTCGCGGGGGTTTCAATGGGGTGAGGCATGTCCTCGTACCGCAGAGCCGGGAGCTCGGGGACGCCGGGGCTGATTCCCGGCCTCAGCTCGTTGCTTATCTGGAATCCAAAGTTGGACACGGGGCGCGACGGATACACGGAGACGGAGTAGCCGTCGACAAAGGCATCGACGACCTCGCTCCGGCCGTCGCAGGTGCTTGCCACGCCGATGTCCTGGGGAGAGAACTCGGACTCATCGTCGAACTCGAATCGGGTGCGCAGCTTGTCTACAGAGGCCTTGTAGGCCGAGGCCGTGGCGTTGCGCTCCCAGTCGACGTGGAAGCTCTGGAACACGGGCTGCGGGAGGTGGCAGGAGCAGCGGCGAGAGGGCGAGGCGGTGGTGGGCAGGCTGCTCTCGGCAGCGGGTAGCATGGATAAGCCGATTGAGTTGATGCGGTTGTCGATCTCGCTGAAGCGGGTCTCCAGACGATGAAGCTTGGTGAGAATCAGCTTCAGGAGCTCGTCGTTGACCCGCTGTGCTTCCATTTTGGCCAGTGTTGTGATGTCCGCGACACCCTGGAACCGTAAAGCGAATCATGGGTTGCATGAGCCAGCTGGGTATAAATCCAGAGAGGATTCTGCTATGATGATATGACAACGTCACCAGTCCCATGGGCACCTCCCAAGCATTCTCTCATCTTGATGGACAAAGATCCGATCCAACATCGAGATATCGACACCCACGTCAAGCGCAATTTGGCGGTCCAAGTGACGACAGCAGTCTGTTGATCTCCATGCAAATCACGGTAGCTCAACCTACGGAAACACTGAAAACGGCCGACGGCGCGCAAATCTTGACGCTTCGTCCCGCGCATGACAAGGCTGCTGGCTGCCAGTTGTCGTGCCGAGATCGACGTCAGACAATGTCTCGGATGTCAGATTTCTGGCCGTTTCGGGGACGTTCAAAATCCAACCCGGGCCGTCTGGCCCCCGGAAAAGGACAAGGCCCTCGGAAAGGCCTAATGACTTCCCATTTCTATCGACGTAATTGCCAGTGCTTCGGGATGGTGATAATTGTGGCATCGTGTCGAATGCTTTGCTGCTGGTGAGGCTCACATACCTAAGACTCTTCTACTGGCTTGCTTTGTAAATTAAGTTCCCTGTGAATACCAAGATGCACTAAAGGCCCCTTAGGGTAACATATATAGAGAGACTATTTTGGTGGCGCGATGGTGGTGGTTGACTACCCCCAAAGTTTCTGATGCAGGTGGCGGGGGACTTCAATCTCCCAGAACTCAACTAGAGAGCAAAGAAACCCCTTCTGATGTGAGGTTGTCAAGCTGCGTACCGTCTTCGAGCTGTTCACCCGGACGTTCGGCCTGAGCTTGCCCGGCCTGAGGCTGTCCAGTCCGGGATTGTCCAGATTGCTCAGTCGGCCTTTCACAAGATTCTGAAGAAAACGATGTGAAAATTCTTCGGATGAGATTAAGAATGGAAAGGGTCGCGGAAAAGATGAAGACCCCAGGAATGACCCCAGAGTATGCCAGTATCCAGAGGATAACGACCGCGACGTACAAAGTTGCCGGCAGTACCACAAATCTTCTCCGAATCGGTTCAAAAGCCTGGGAAGGCTCAGACGCCGTCTGGGATCTTCGTGTTACGTGTGTAGGAAGTCCAGCCGTACTGTCTGTGCTTGGAGTTGTCAGAATGGGCTGGGAAGCACTGGATTCGAATGTGACAACCCCATCCACATCGTAGTAATGTGGGGGCGAAGTTGACGCAAGATTTACGTCGTCGATCCTAAAAGTGAGTTTCCCGGTCACGGCCTGCCTGCCTTGGTGTAAGTCTGGCGGGCTGTTCGAGTTGCCGGTCCGGAATGCAAGGGCTCCCGTCACACTGTGAGTATTCGAGTTCCTTGATCTTGTCACTGAGGAGCTGAAGTGTCAGTCCCTATGCACACTGCTTTGAAGGTTATTGTGAAAGGGCACATACCGACATCAAGGCAATCCAAAAAATTTAGAAAAGGAATCGCAGTAAGAAAAAGTGGCATCAACTGGCCGTACGCTGGTTGGGTTTTGTGCTCGATACCGGGTTCGGAAAGGAATTTAAAGAGATTAACCAGCCCAAAGACAAAATAGAAAAGAAGAAAGCCAAGCTCGCTGGCCCAACTGGCTTCGAAATGCAACAGCCAGCGGGAGATGATGAACCATAACTCGCCAGCCATGGTGGAGTCTTGTTCCTGCCGCCACCCCAATTTGAGTATGCGGCAGCGTTCATCTGCCTCGGCGAGATGGTCGAATGATTGGATCTTCTTTTCCGTAGTGATCCAATTCCAGAGGCGGCTTAAGTACCCCCATGTCATGACAAATAGAAGGTAGGCGAGGTTGAAGTAGATGATGAACTCGTCGGACACGGATTTGTAGCCTTCACGGTCCGTGTCAACCAACTTCCACTGCGACATGGCGCAGGCAACAGAGATGCGCCGGTTGAAGCGGAAGGTAACAGACTCTGTCACCAGCAGTGAAAAGACCATACAGAAGAGAAATATTGACATAAGGACCGACCGAGGCCAGCGGACCATTGAGATGTGTTGGTGTGAGTCGCGGCAGATCGTAAGCAGGCTGAGGTGGACAGTGCCTGAGAAGTAGCCTAATCTGGTTGCGATTTGGAACGTGTACACAGAAATTTCGTGGCCCATGCCGCCAATGTTTGCCATGATGAGGACAGTGGCCAACAGCAGGGCTGTACCGTATCCAAGATGCAAGTCCGCCATGGCTTTGACGAAGGGAATGATGGCTTCCTTCAAGAGTGCATCTCGGTCCGGCCCGCTATCGTCGGCTTCAGGTTTTCGATTGAGAAGGGCGTTGTCCCACTCCTTGTAGAGACTGGGCGACAACCACCCTTTGCAGTAGAACCAGAAGACTACCACGAGTGTCATGAACGCGGTAAGTATGAAGGCCGTGAGGACCTGGAGAGCCAGAGGTTAGTGCTGCGAAGCAAGGACGATAAGGCGCTGTCGACGACGCTCGAAGGCCACTACGCACCCCCCATCCTGTAATATCCGTGTTGTTGAGGGCTCCATCCGTAAGAGGCTCGCAGCCTGCGAGGCTCAATGGTGGCTTTGCATTCTCCATCGTGTCTGGTTGCTGTCAACGAGCCTTTCAAGTGATAATGTCGGTAGATGGACAGCAGGGATGGGAGTTCAAAACCTAAGGAATGGAAACAGCCTCTGCGGGAGCAGCGAGGTGGTGACCTAATATCAGCCAGGGCCGACCCGCCTGGGTAGGCAGTATTGCACGCGACAGTGAGGCGGGGGCAGGGGTGGGACTAGATCCAATGGCGATACAGAATCACCTTGATCTGATAACGACCCAGGCAAACGCCACACTTGACCCAACGTGGGAGACAAGGGCACATCCATGGCTCGAACGGCCGAGCCCCTGGACATGTGCTGTTTGCTCCTCCTGCGCGGCGGGGAGAGCTCCAAGTTGGGTCAGTTGGAGGTCACTGGAGGGCACCTCAGCCTGTCACTAGCCGCCGCGTCATCCTGGCCTGCAGAAAAGGCGTCCAGCTTGCGGGCTGCCTCTCGACTCCCTCCCGCCGCTGCGTCGTCCGCAGGCATTCTTCACTTTCCACTGTCCCACAGTACTCCATAGCCGGGCACAGCCATTGTTTGGGGGCGAAGCACGGCATATTCTGAAGCGATGCGCAGTTGACTGGCGCTCCGCCTTGGAGGACAGCAATGAGCCCATCAAGCTGAACCAACGGGCCCGCCTGTCGTGTGATGTGCGCGTCTCCCCGGCAGGCAGCCGCCCCTGCATCTGATCTGATAAGATCAGCCTGTACGGATAGGATTCCGGATCTATTCGTGACGAGCACGCGCGCCTCGAGGTGCTTGGCGACCCCAAAGCTGGCGAATTGGTCCTTGGCGCTGGGGCAACAAGCGAGGAGGTGACTGACGGTGCCGAACTTGTAGACCAGCAACACGAGTGCGGGATGACGTAGCAGCAAGAGTTGCAAGACCGCATAGGTAAGACGGGATCCGGAGTTTTCCAATCAGTATGGTCGTAGTGTATGTGGCTATTTTGAAGACCGAGCAGGCGTTTCCCGATGCGATCGATTATCCTGGGAATCTGGTTGATTTCATGAAAGCACTGGTCCACACGCTGCCAGCTTCTCGAGACCTGATAGCCCATCTTTTTGGGCATTCCGAAAGTTCTTTAGAAGCTTCTGACGTCCATATTAACATATCAACCGTCCTTAGAAGCGGATTCTGATGATTAGACGAAGGGGCTTAATTGACGATACGGAACATAGCAAGATTGTTATCAAGTCGGGCACTGAGAAGCAGAAAGGTATACCGTATATTAGTAACTCTCGGGTTTCATTAGCAAAAGGGCTACGTTAACGCATGATCATGACCGCGCGGAAAAGAGAATCAATGAATGATATCAGAGCATCAGGGAAATCTACATTAGAACCAGAATTGGTAGCCTGAAGGCGTACGTAGGCATCCAGAGTCAAGTTGGGGCGGGCGGATGGCTATCATGCCGGCCCACGGGAGCTAACTAGGGTAAATCGACAAAGGAGGCTGTGAAACCATCCCGTCAGATTGAGAACTCTGAAGCTTTAATTAAAAAGCTACTGTGTTGAAGTTCAACTGGCAGACGTCTTATGGAAGGAATTTGGAGAGAAAACCATGCAATTTCCGACGAAGAGGCTGAGGGCGGGTTGGCACTTTCAAGCGCTGAGGCCGTCTTTCGTTTCTCACGACACCCCAGTGCTTCTGTAGCTAGGTATAGATAATTATTTTAAAAGTAAGAGAGCGCCGTGGGGTGGAAACTTTTTCCTGGCGATTTGCCGCAGCGAGAAGTCTCGCTCCCAAGGCGCAAGGCAAGCTGACACAGAGGGTTTAGAGATGTGGGTAAAAAGCTTTGAGATGCAAAAGACATACAACACCAGGTATTCGCTGGTCGTCACCGACCCAACTACTAATCCGGCCCTCATTAGCTTATCTATGGGAGAGCGGACGGGATCCCGAGTTTTCCAATGGGTATGGTCGTATGTGACGAGCTTGGCCAATGTATTAACTATGTAGCGAGCACATCCGGGCGTACTCGGAATATGCCGAAAGGCAGAGGCGAGCCGTCTCAAGTTTACAGGTCAAAACCCTGCTTCAGGGCAAAACTCTAACGGCAAATATAAACCGACTACCCGTACTGGTAATACAAGTACACTGAATCTCTCATTTCAGGCAAAGTTCGGCGGAATTTAGCAGTTCGTAGAAGCTAATAACTCGTTTGAGATAGACAGTGCCGAGTCAGGAGCGGAAGCACATTGAATAGCCAGCGGCCCTCGGGATTGTGTTTTCGTAAAGGCGGACGTCGGATTACAGTCAGTTATCAACTATAATCACTCATTCCACGATCTGTTTCGATTTCTTATAGGAAGATAGACCAGGGCAAGCTGTGCGTGGTCTAGAATGTACACACCCCTATTGGGACCTCGGTACCTCTTTCAGCGCGACTTCATCCGCTAATTTGCAATCAAGTCTGGACGTGCGTGAAGGCCACGGTTGTCTGTCCAATCTTTGCGTGCGATTCGCTCCTTCAAACAGAGGTACTAAGTTCTATCTTTTTTCGTGGCCCTAGTTTCAGGTGCCGGGCTGATGTAAATACTGTTTGAGAGAAAGCAGCACAAATCAACTGCTTCCACCATAATCGCACCATTTCTTTAGGCTGAACGCCGCCTACGTAACCCACATATTTCTCGGTGTTGCAAAGATATAATTTGCTCTCAATCTCAATACTTGATTCTGGTTGCATAAATATGCCTGAAGCGTGGCTGCTGATGTACCGCAATGAGAAGATCGACTCGTGGAAATGGGCGCTCTGGACAACCCCTACAGGGAGGAAGAAGTCACGCGCAACTACATCACTATGGTCCAAATGCAGCTTTGATTCGTCCAGTGCGCCGAGCAGCCCACCGTCTCCGGAGTTAGGGATCGCGAGTTGCCATGTCGAGTCCTCCCCGAAGCTCTTCCGGTAGACAGGAGACAACACTTAGTGTCAGACGGAGAAGTTCCAGAAGCCGGCATTGCAACACTGAGCCGTCAAATCTCACATACGTGATCTACAAGCCAGGCCCTTGGAATTGGCGGCTAAGGTAAACCTTAAAGGTCCCGCGCATGCGACGATGTCGGACTTCAAAACCTCGGATTACGTCGCACCTGTCAATCTGGCCCTGTGTACAGTGTATCTGTCCGTTCCGGCGGGATCGATGGGATAGGTGGGATAGGTCTGGTGGTAGGCGCATAGGGCCAGGCGGCCGAGCCCCCCCTTCATGACTCAAACCCCGAGAAGCTCGAAAGTGGTCCGTTATTTTGTTCAGTTGACAAGAGCTTGTTCTATGTCTACGGTGTCTTAGTCCAACGGCCCATACCGCAGAGGCACACTGAAGTCGGAGTGCACCCTGTCCTTCATCTCGGCGGGGATCTTCGCCATGGACTCGACTCCTTCCAGGAGGACAACCTGCTGCCCGGCCTGTTCTTAAGTCAGTAGTGCTCACGAGTCATTCCAGAGGACTTGAGACAGCCAGACTTACCGCAAAGTGGTGGATCATGTGGCAATGGAGCATGCTCGCAGCAGGGAACGAGATTTCATATCGGATGACCGTCCAGTCGCCGGTGCTGTTACCCAGCCTGCAACCGTCGCGGTTCGGGGGATCAACGAAGTTAAAGTGGCTGGCCATGCCTCCCTCGCGGATTGCGTCCTCGACCGTGGGCCAGGGGAAGCCGCCGGAGCCGGTGCCGATGATAAAGGCCTTGTTGTTGTGCTTGTGGAAAGGGTGCTGCGAGGTGACATTGGCGCCGTTCTCGAAGATGATGTCCACGACGGTGCCGTTGAGCAGCGTGCCGCCGTGGACGTCGTCTCCGTAAGTCGTGGCGCCGCGGGACTCCTCGTCCCAGAGCAGGGGCGGAAGCTGCTGACGGAACGCTTGATGAGGACCGATGTTCAACGCCCAGCTGCTAGGACCCGTCATGTTGACGAAGAACCTGACGGTGCTGTCTGCCTTGGCTGGCGGCGGACGAGGAGGGTACGGAGCGAGCTTGGTCTCGTCCATCGCCACGGAAGACGACGAGATCAGCGTGCCATTGAGATGCACCCAAGGCTTCGTGTCAGGAATCTTCTGCTGGCTCTCGGCCTTGTGACCGGAGTAGCGAAGAATGCCAAAGCCCTGAATGATTTGTTCCCGGCGAAGTGAAGTAACACGGATCGCGTAGTCACCTGGCTTCTGGTCCAACCGAATGAGTATACTGAGAGATCGTCAACCATTGTCACACCAATGCGAACGGAGCACAGCGTTATCTATACGTACCTGATACGCTCGCCGAGGTTACAATTGGCTGCGTGCACCTTTTGCGGGTGTACGAATTCTCCGTCGGCTGCGACAACATAGAACTCATGCTCGTCAACGCTGATCTGGAGCTCGTGGTGGGCTCCCGAGTGGATGAAGTTGATCCACATCCACTCCTCGCCGCTCTTCGCCTCAAACACCTCGAGATCGGCGAACGTCTCTTGACAGGTCTGCAGGTTCGTATACTCCTCCTGACCGTTCTGCGGGATGCAGCCCAGGGCGTCTCTGCCCGGGCCTCCGACAGACTCGATCAGCTCCTTGGAGTGGCAGAGCGTCCTGCCCTTGCCGTTCAGGACGATCGAGTTGCTGCACCAGGGCACGACGCCCGTGTCACGGTACATGATGAGCAGGATGTCCATCGGCTCGGCGTTCCAATCGCTAATGACGACGTGGTGCGGGTTCTTCTCTGCCTGCTTCATTCCCTTGATGTCTGTGGGAGAGGACGAGATGAGCTCGTAAGGCCTCGGCCTCCACGCCGCGGGGGCAATCCAGATGGGGCCGCGCATGCCATCCGCAAAGGCCGGTCCAAAGTGACCGTGGTAGAAGTAGCTTCTATACTGCTGCTGGACAGTGAAGCGGTATGTGTAAGTGTCGCGAGGTTGAATGGAGTACTGCGTCACGCCGGGAACGCCGTCGTTCCAGGGCTTATCGATTTGGTAGATTCCATGCCTAGATGAAGGTCAATCAGGTGCCTCACTTACAAGACCGCTCTTGGTGGCTTACCAGTGCATCGTCGTCTCGAAGGCCAGCTGGTTATCGAGAAACACCTCGATCTCGTCGCCCTCGTCGGCCACAATGAGCGGGCCGGGGCTCTCATTGTTGATGGCAAAGATGGGCCGCCCGTGGCCATCCCCAGCACTCCACTGGTTGGTGATTGTGAAGTTGTATCTCCTTGTCTGCGCCGCCAAGCTCGCGCCGGCGAGGAGGAGAAGAGTTGCGCATCGAGCGAAGGCTGCCATGATGGGCCGTCTCGTGTCTGAAGGGGAACAGGAGAGGAACAGACGGGGAGCTCTTGGACCCTATGTTCCCGCTCGTCCTGAAGCCCAAAGGGCGGGTTTATCACCATGCCTTCACCGGGGTCCGCGTGCCGACCTACGGATATCCCTACCGCCGTCCGATGCAACCGTTAGAGTTTACCGAGTCAGGGGTCTCAACCCGCTTTCCGTAACTCAAGACAAGGTATAAGCTGGCTACGGCGTCTCCCACCGCTCAATAAACCTTTCGGTAACGCCCATTCGCTTCAGCTCTCTGTTAATGAGCACCAAGTTAAGCCTATCCAGGCAAGTATCTGAGGTCCATGTCCACGTATCCTGGTGCTGGCTCTACACAGCATACGCTTATTAGTGATCATGGCAGAGCCAGTAGTGTCAGTAAGATCAGCAAGATCAGCAAGTTCAACGGGATCATCAGAATCAGCGGAAAAGGAAGTCCGTCACCTGGCCATCAAGAACCACCAACACCGAGATACCGGCTGGAAGATGCTGCGTATGAAGGCCGAAGGCTCCGAGTTCTACTGCTACGACTCTTTGATTGTCAATGGTGAGTGCATCAGTCGCTGGATATGATCTCCTGCTGACCGCATGCCACTCAACAGGCAAGGGCCGTGTTCATTGTCGCCAACCCGGGTTCGAGACTCTCAATGGCCAGAACCTGGATGAGACCGGCTGCATTCAACCTGCCGGGCTGCCCCAGGAGACTTGCAAGCCAAGCCAGGCCGACTACGAGGTGTGTATTTGGTGCTAAACAGTCTTCCACTGGAGATGCTGACGCTTGCGGTAGATTATTGAAACCGAGGGACGTCCCTACATCATGTTAAACCTCATCAACATCGGCTTCGAGCACTCTGTCATGGCTTCCATCGACAACCACAAGATGTTTGTCGTCGCGAACAACGGCGGCTTCACCACCCCTGAAGAGACAGATGTAAGCAGCATTTTCATCCAAGAAGCATACCACTATTGACATCCCCCCTCCTAGGTTGTCTACGTTCCCAGCGCTGGTAGGGTTACCGTCCTCGTCAAGCTGGATGCCAAGCCCGGCGACTATGCCGTGCGCCTGTCTTCGACAAGCCAGCTGCAGAACCTTCAGGGTTACAGCATTCTCAGATACCCGGTAAGGACAATCGTTAATGCGACCAACCAAGTCGATTGGGCAGGCTGACGAGTGTGACGATTCCAGGCAAGTCGTCGACCGATCTATGGAGCCCCCATGGAACTCCCTCAGCCAGAGTCCTCGGAAGACATCTGTGTGCTCGCAGACAGCTCCAGGAGAAAGGGGTGCAAGACAACCAGCCCCTTCACCATGGCTCCCTATCCTGTCTCCCCGCCTCCGCAGGCCAAGAATTCCCGCCCGGCTTCGGCAGACTTCACCTTCCGTCTTGCGGCCGGCTCCAAGCCCTCGCTCACGGAGCCGCACGTCCCCGAGTACTTCCTCAACGAGAAGCCATGGCAGCTCTTCCGCTCCTCCCTGAAGCCCCTTTTGTTCCACGAGTTCAACTCCTCGAGCTCCGACAGTTCCCTGGGCAAGCCCGTCATCGAAGGGATACCCGTCGGCAGCGTCGTCGATCTGATCATCGAGAACAACCTTGACGACACGATCCCGCTGTACAAGCACGCCGACCCCGCATGGCTGCTCGGCTTCGGTGCTAACTCCAAGTTCTCCTTCGCCAGCGTCGAGGAGGCGATCACTAGGGACAAGGACGTCGCCGCATCCCTCAACCTCCAGGACCCCGCGCTGGTGACGATCCACGACCTACCGCCTCTCGGCTGGAGCGTTCTGCGGTTCAAGGTCAACGCCAAAGCGGCGACGATGATTCACGCTGTGAAGCTTCGGTACTTTGCGGTATGTTTGGCGCCCATTTCTCACACATTGATGACTATGATTCTAATGCTTACGTTTTCTTAGCTCGGCATGTCCGCGCCTATCATGGAGGGAATCCTTCCCGACGATCCCGCGCAGTACCCGAGCTCAGCGGTCAACAGACCTCACGTCGACTTTGAACCCAAGAACGATGGAGTGTTCGGTTAGAATTTGTCACACTGCAAGAATGCATTGGAAGACGTAAAATGGCTGGTTGCGTATGTTACGAAGGCTACTCTTGACAGAAAAGAATACATGTACCTTCCATCAACGAGAAGCTGTACGCGTGTCATGTGTGACAAAAGTAACATTGGTTACAATCTTGACAATTAGTCTGTTCATTGTTCAACGCCGGAAGATACCCTGATACCCTAACTTGGCTTTAGGGCCCCTGTTGGGAGCCTATCTATGTATAACGATGAACCAACCAACCCCTTTCGACCACAGGAACCCAACCGCCCGATTTACAGCCTGGGCTTACGGCTTCAACCTGGTCATTTCTTCTGCTCACTTTCCTATCAATGGATCTCAGAGTAGGCTGCCTCATTGTACTTGTCACTGCGCCTCAGGGCCGAATACCCACATATCGGCCCAGAACATGCTATTGGTCCAGTTTGCCGTCATGACGAATGGCCCCCTGCAAGACTGTTGGAGGCCACGCCATCCGAGGGGACGTTCTCAATTTCTTCCCTTAATAGCATCTCGCAGATAAGAACCCCCGCGACATTGTCAATTTAATCTACAGCTTCATTTCTTTCTTCCTCGCCGGCTTGAGCGCATCGCTGCATCCCGACATTTCGGGCTCCTATTTCCCCAAATCGACTTGCCGAACCGATAAGAAAACGCCAAGCATCATGGCCGTTCGGGTCATTCCACTCCTGCTGGTTCTTGCAAGCCTACATGTTGTGTCGGCAGAGGAGGCATCGCTGGCTCTGCCCCCGGCAGACCCAGCGGGTCAAGACCCGGATCCTTGCGCTTACAAGAACCACTGGGAAATGATTGAACGTCTGGGCCAACTTCCTGGTTACAACGACTCTATAAGCTCTCTTCTGGTTGAGCGATGCCGCAACGTCTGCGAGCTTCTCCATGGATCCGGTAACCCTGACGTGACAGGAATAGGAGTACGTAACCGTACAACTTGGCCCCAACTCTAGACCGCTGCAGACCCTGACTAATCTGGTGTCTTTTCTTGTACAGGCGATTATAGCCTACCACATCCAAGGATTTCTCGTCCTCCTCAGCGGGCCGATTTCCCTGCGGTTTCTTATTCCATTCGTCGGCGACCAGGTTTCTATCCTTGACCGACGCCAGCGGGAGCCTGAGAGCAGGGGCATCAGAAGCGCACTATTACTGATGCAGTCAGTGCACAGTACAAGCGTTTTCTTTGCCTTGTCTCTCATGGTCTCTGCGGCCGTGCGACTCTGGAACTGGAAAGATTTGCCACTGGTAGAGATTGAGGTTCTCTACTACCTCGTCTACTACGAGTTCCTCCTCTGTGTCGTCAGCATGTTGTTCTACTGGCAGCTCGCACCCATCCGCTGGTCGTTACGCGAAATTCTCACCGTCTTCCTCGCCTTATGCTCGGTGCTCCTGCAAGTCACTGTTGGCATCGTGAGGGTTCGGACCAGTTGGATAGCCTCTTTCGAAGGCTCCAAAGCTGCAAATGACTTGCTATCTTCTTGCTCGCTTTCGTATCACTACCCAAGGACCTCTCTGACTTTTGAGAATTCCACCAGCTGGTTTCACACCCCCACAACCGCCTTCTGTCTTCTTTTGGTGGAGTTCCTAGCTAGCGCGCTGAGGTTGGTAGTCGTCAGCTGGGCTGGCTTCTCGACATTTATCCTGGGCCCTTGGTATGCTTTTTCCGTAATACACGATATAAGACAGGGGAGACTTCATACAGAGGGTATCTTTACTACACCTTTCAGAGGACCAGCACCAATCTCAGTTTCCATCTTGATCCCTTTTAGCGCTGACTGGGTCGACGGCAGAATATCAAGACTACACGCGGTCAGGGCCATGGCTTTTATTTTCTGGCTTTTGGATCTTGCATGGAATGTCTCGTGGATTGAAAGGACAGTTTTCAGCAACATCCGCAGCGCCAGAAGAAATATGCAAGCGTCCAGCGGAGAGGACTACGAGGAAAACCAGTGGGGCTTTGGGCAAATCACAATCATGTTGATGTGGCTACCTCTGGTCCAGGATGCTATTGTTATTGGGTGGGGTGAGTGGCAATCTACCTACGAAACCTAGAGCTTTCCGTCCTGATACGATCCGGTTTTGCTCATGATACTGATGGATTCGCACCCAGAGTACTACAACAACGTTCCCCCCCAGCAGAAGGTTGAGGTCCATGAGTCTGACACGACGAATGTCACGGCTCAGACGGAGACTTCATCCACGGCAACAGGCTCCTCGAATGCCGAAGCAAATAGCGCACGCCAAAGAGTGAGGACAAGCGAAGCTGAGCACACTCGAGCCAGCATACGTACAGCTCATGCACAAGAGCCAACAGCCCACGCTCAACCAGATGTCGCAACATCCGGCACCGAGCCTATCCGATGGCTGACGCCTAAGACCACTTTTCCTCGAAACGAAACCGGCACGTATCTACCAAGTTCGGCAGGAGACTAAACACACGTCCGGTCATTATTCTCACTTTCGGTATCAGGCTCCGAGGATGTTGAGCAGTGGAGATTGATGACAGGTCACGGAAAGATTAGATACCCATTAATGGCATCACTTGGGAGCTCAGATTGGAGCTTCGCCTGCCAGATTTGTTCGTCTGTGTCAGGTCATCACAGACTAAACCCTTATCATGTGATATGTCTATATTCTCACGAGACTGCCAACCTGTGGCTCAGATGTAGCCGGATCACCCACCGGCCGCCCTCAGGTGGCCCGTCCGAGGGTGAGCCGGATAAGTGTGTATGCATTATTGGCCAATAGCCTGGCCCCCGTTACCCCTCACTCCGTCCGTCACCCTTCTTCTCCCGTTCACCTAGTTGCCTAAAGCCCTGCCTAGCCTTATTGGATTTTTAGATCGTATCATTTTGCTATCTACCTCCCACGCTTTCTCCTCACAGGCGCCGGTCTGCTGCTCCAAGCCCGTCAACCGGGGAAACACCCTGCTAGATTTCCTTCCTCCGCATGACCAAAGACATAGCCACCTTCAGGCATCAGTCGGGATGAACAAGTATCAGTACTCCCCGCTTACTCGAAATCGCCAAATCCGTCTTCTGAAGCTCTATGCCGGAGCGGAGACGGAGGCGGTGTCCGGTGAGCTGGTGCACGTCTGCCTCGACGAAAATCCATCCTTCGCCGCGCTTTCCTACGCATGGGGCGATCCGCAGCCCCGAAAAGCCATTGTCTGTTCTGGCCTTGAGATGGAGATCGGCCCCAGCCTGCACAGCGCCTTACACAATCTCCGACAGCCCGATTTGGACGTTTTTCTCTGGGCGGATGCGCTCTGCATCAATCAAGAGGATATCGCGGAGCGCAGCCAGCAGGTCAGAATGATGGGCGACATCTATGCCGCGGCGTCCGCTACGGTCATCTGGCTTGGCGAGGAGTCGGGCGAGGTCACACTGGCCTTTGGCTGGCTACGCAGGTTCGCCGGAATCTGTGACATGTTGGAGCTTAGCCCAGACTCAATCACCAGAGACGGGGCCGAGGTGGTGTTGCAGGCGGCGTTCGGCAGGCACCGGGAGGATGCCTTTCGACATATCTGGGCCCTTCTTGATCGACCATGGTTCACACGGAAATGGGTCATTCAAGAGCTGGTGAAGTCGCAGAGGCCCGAGTTGATTGCTGGCAGAAGAGATCTCTCATGGGAGGCGTTGGCTTGCTGGCTCAACTTCGTCGAGTGGTGCCCGAAAGTCAAGGAGGAATTCTCAATATTCTGCCTCACGCCTGTAGAAGCGGGTTCAAGGGTGCTGGCACCGTCTTTGCTGCGAGCATCGCTTCTCATGCGCATCGTGGGGAAGGAGAAGCAGCTCCTGTCGTTTCTCATCGTGAGGACGCTTGAATTCAGATGCGCTGATCCCCGTGATCACATCTTTGCGGTGGTAGGTATCGCCTCCGATGCCAACCGGTTCGATCTGATCGACTATGGAAGCCCCATAGAGAAGGTTTGCCAACGGCTAGCGTCTGCTTGCATCGCCGACAGCATGAGCCTCAAGTTGCTGTGGTCTCTGGTCTCCCTTACTCCGTTAAAATGTCGAGTACGTTCTTGGGTGCCAAATATCGAAAGCGTGGTGAGTAACAGGGACGCGGGTACCTTGGCGTCCCAGTTCTCTGTGCAGCAGCACAGAGATAATAACGCATCTGGAGATACGATGCTGCAAGCGCAGTTAGACGATTATAGGGGCATCCTGATGATACGGGGTCGCCTCGTTGACAGGGTTCGACTTCTCGGATTGGACAGCAGCAGGATTGGCGACGCTCGCATCGTCGAAAACTTGTTTGACGGGGATGCACACTCTATTTGGAAGAGGATTCAAAGGAATGGGAGGTGGCAATGGCAATGGATTGAAGAATGCCTGGCCATTGCGAAGACCTCAGGGACGACCAACGCCGAGGGAGCCTTTCAAAAAGCATTGCTTGGTGATTCCGCGGTCAACAAAGAAGCTTCTCAGAATTTGGAAGTGGTCAGAAGGGAGTTTGCTACTCAAATGCATCTTTGCAAACTCACGGCCTATGCAAGCAATTATGCCACCTGGAAGTTTGCCGCAAGGGAAGGCTTGAGCCTTGAATCGAGCTTTCTCCTAGATAGTATGATTGTTGAAAAGCAGCGCCGGCGGTTTGGCACTACTGAGAACGGAAAGCTAGGCTGGCTACCGCCGGTGGCTGAGGAGGGAGACTTCATCTGCATCTTTGACGGAATGGAGCTCCCGTACGCCATCCGTCCATCTTCAGAAGGCCGATATGTCCTCGTTGGTGAATGCATCATCCTTGGACTCATGGAAGGGGAGGCATTGAAGTCGTCTAATGTTGCTTCGGAAATCATCGTTCTCGAATGAGTCGGGTTCTTCACATATAAGGCACTGAAGCAGGAGGTAGCCGACAAATCGCCATCACACCAACTCAGTGTTGACCACGCTACCTGCGTAATTGTCGGAAAGGACGAGGTACCACACAGCAGTCTTGACGTCTCCGGATGAGCTTGTATTCTCACACTACAGTCCTGAATTACCGTTAGCCATCCAGGCTGTGAAGCTATCATCGTATAGGCAGCAGATTCCTTTCTATACAACTCACCCGGCTCGCCAGTCTTCAAAGCCTCCAATCAACTCGCTATCAAATCTCGGTGAGTTCTACACCAATAAACGAAGCGTACTCGAGAAAAGAAAAGCGCCCAGCACGCCCAGCACGCCACTCGGGGCCGCCAGGCACACCAGATCAATCGTCTATGCACGTTACCCAAAGGAGACCGTAAAGCTCTGCCCTTTCAGCCTGGTCATTGAAAACCCGTCGAAGCCCCCAAAATGTCCTCCTCGATGGTCCCTCAAGTGCACGAGAATCAACGGCGTACAGCATGACAAGGTCAACCACCCACCTCAACATCGTACTCGTACTCCTCGGCTTACATGCCGTCTCGCTAGCCGCTGAGTCGTCGAGCGAGCTTGTCTTACCACCAGCAGATCCTACAGGTCAGGAACCCGACCCCTGCGCGTACAACGACTACTGGGATGTTGCGGACAGACTTAGCCAGACTTCTCACGATGCGGCAGCCCTGAGCGACCTGCTTGTTCAGAAATGCCGCAACGTCTGTATCCTCGTCTACGGCTCAGGAAACCCCGATATTACGGGAATAGGAGTACGTAGTTCCCCGAGCTTGATCAGCCCCTCAATCGACTGCGAGCCCTGTTTCTTACATCTCTCAGGCCATGATATGCTACCACATCCAAGGAATCCTAGTCTTCCTCGCCGGCCCAGTCCTCAGGAACCTCCTAGTCCTCCGCGGGCGCGACTCCTTCCGCAGCGGCATACGCTTCCCGCCGTCCAGCAACGACCCCCTCGGCCGCGTCTTCGCCCTAGCAGAGCTGACACACACCACAAGCATCCTCCTCGCCGTGCCCATCGCCGTCGCCACCACCGTCCGCATCTCCGACTGGAGGCACATCCCCGTCACGGAGCTCAAGCTCCTGCGCGACCTGGTGCGCTACGAGTACCTTGTCTGCCTCGTCAGCATCGCCTACCTGATCATGACCCCGCCGCGGTCCATCAGGCGGCGCATAATGCTCGCCTTCCTCGGCGGCCTGCTGGCGCTGTTCCACGCCGGTCTCGAGATCACTACGTCCGCGGTCACGGGCGGCGTGGGGGAAGGCGCGCACGTCGTAAACGGCCTGCTGCGCTCATGCGCGCGCCGGCACGCGTTCCCCGACCTGCAGACGACGTTCAGGCCTTCCGGCCGGTGGGTCCCGGCGAGGGCCTGGGCCGAGCTGTTCGTCAGGTCCTGGCTCCCGTTCACCTACTCGCGCGTCTTGTCCGCGGTCTTCGAGACCGAGGTGTCCGGCGAGGCCGCCGCCGAGCACAAGGCGACCAGCGTCCTGCCGACCTGGCTCTGTTTCGCCATCGCCAGGCTGTCCGCCGCCCTCGACGTGCCCATATACCTGCCCGTTTGGGACCCCGAGGCCGGCCTGACCGTGATAGATCCCCGGGAGCGGTTCTACCTGCTCCGTGACCAGACGTTGTTCCCCGTGAGGGTTCTTCAGAAGGTGTACTTCGGGCGCCGTGGCTTTGCGGCGCGGCTTGTCCTCGCCGTCTTATTCATCCTCGAGGTTCTTCTGCACGTCTTGTGGCTCGATTACCTCGCGCTCGGGCGCATCCGCGCGGTCAGACGGGATATGCAGGAAGCCGTGGGCGAGGACTACGACGAGAATCAGTGGGGTTTCGGACAGATCACGATCATGATGATGTGGCTGCCCTGGTTGCAGGAAGTTCTCTTTTTCCTCTTGGGTAAGTGAAGATGCCGCTGCTGATGTTCGGCCCGCTTACATCATAAATCAGACCTTTACAAGACGCGGAGGGAGAGTGATGCTGCTAATGGTAGTGGCGGTGATGGTACTCAGCAGGGCGTGGCGAGTGATGTTTCCGCGGAGCCGCCAGACATGCCAGCATCACGGGCTTTAGATGGTGCTTCCCAAACAGAGCAAGAAGCAAGCTCAAGCAGCAGCGTACCGCGGCAAGGCATCACGGCTCAAACCACATTCCCAAAGAACGCCAACGGCAGCTACTTACCCAAGGCCCGGAATGACTAGACCTCCCCACGATGTTTGTGGATGAGAGGGGCGGCTTGATCGGATTCGCAGAATCCTGTGCAAAAATTGAGGCGGCTCAACTCGATGTATAGACCAAACCAAATCCCAAAGGCCAAACAGACTCCCAACGGCGCCTGAAGTCTGAAGATGGCCGCAAATAAAGCGGCTCATCAAGCTGCTGCAGTGCCACACGATTGCGCCCCCCGGGCGACCCACAAACCCAATCCAAGATTAGCCCAGAGATAAAGTTCGGCGAGAAGGCAAGCAGCATCCCTGCATCGCAACTCAACATCAGACCGATCCCGAGTCCCGAGCGTGCGGCGCCCAGCCACCGCCGGACATGCCCGAAATCGTCACGCAGGGCGGATCGTCTCTCTCGAAGGGTTTCAGTGGTCGCTCGTTGAGATTCCCACTGGAAATTGGGTAAATCTTCACACTCAGAGTCCATCCGAAGCCTCTGTAATAACGGAAAAGTAAGTGATACAGCACCGCACATGAACGACAACAATGGGTAAGGTTAGAAAATAGTTTTAGGAGGCATTCTTCTCCCCCTGGTCTGTGTCCAGAACGCCGTGCGATGCGCATCCAGATATGTACCTTTACAACAAATCAAACACCCCGATTATCCCCCACCATTCAGGATCCAATCCACGTACCCCAAAGCCTGTTAGTCACCGAAGCTCATCCAGCCCCAGGTGCCCAGACCACCAGCCAGGACGATGGCCGTCAGGATGCCCGCGCCGGCCTTGTCCGAGGTAGAGATGGGATCGGGCTCGATGCGGTCCTTGGAGTTGCTTCCTGCGTCCGGGTCGCCGACGGAGATACCTCCAGTCATGTTGGTAACGGGCGGCTCGGCCTGGTCGATCAGCAGACTCGACACGGCGGCGAGCACGTTCATGGCCTCGCCGGCGCCGGTGGTCTTGTCGGCAGCCGGGTCGACGAAGACGCCCTCGTTCCAGTAGAATCCGCACACGCGTCCGGAGGCACCGCCAGTGCACTGCTTGACGGCCGCCTCGGCCGAGGCCCTGAGCACGGGGGCGATCTTCTCCTTCATGAAGGGGGCGATCTGCGTCACGACGGACATCCAGCGGGCGACGTAGCCCTTGAAGGACAACATGTCGGGTGTGCACTGGCCCTTGCGGCCCTCGCAGGCGAGCTCGTAGGCGGTGTTGTTGGGGAAGAAGTTGATGAAGAGGGACTCGGTCAGCTTCTCGATGCGGCCCTTCCAGATTTCAGAGCCGTTGGTCTAGAAGAGGGTGTTAGTCTTTCTGTTTATGGCGGGGTTGCAGGAGGGGCTGCGCTTACGTAGTTGTACATGAAAGCGGCGCCTTGGGTGAGGATGGCGGCGTTGTAGGAGAACTGCTGCTTGTTCACGTCGGTGCAGTTGTGCTCGACGTGGCCACCATCGTAAACGTTCCAGTTCTCATGGTCGATGTAGTTCACTCCCCAGAGCCAGTCCCAGGTCTCCTCGGCGTGCTTTGCGTACGTCGCGTTGTTGGTGTACCGGGCGAGACGGGCACCGATGTTGAAGAAGCATCCGTTGGCAATGGCTGTCCCGTGTTAGCTACCATGTTTCAAGGCGAGTGACCAAGCAAGCTCTCGATCCGGGGGAGGCACCGCGTACTGTTCTTGTAGTTGTATCCTGCATTGGAAAAGGGCACCTGCCAGCGCAGACCACCGTTGCAAGTCTCATCGTGGCGATCGGGGCTGGCCTGGGTGGTCCAAACAGCTTGGGCGAGGGCCAGCCACTGGGGCTTCTCCTCGGGAGGGTTGGGAAACTTGTTCTCAGCAGCCAGCATGGCTGACATTCCCCAAAAGCCCTGATCGTCGTTTCCCAGGGAGGCGGTGTGGTTGGGAGGCATGTAATCGGCGTTGGGACCGGTCTGGTGAAGCATGCCCTCCATGATGAGGTGGTTGTACGTCGAATCACCAGTAAGCTTCCAATAGTCGATGTAGGTGCCCATCATGGCACCTCCCTCCCACCAGTAGTAGTCGCCCTTGTGTTCGGTGGGCGGGCCGGGCAGGATACCGGGGATCTCGCCGCTCTCGTTGCCCTTGTAGAACTTCATCAGGTCGTAGGCGAGGTCCTTTGCAGCCGACTTGATGTTCTCTGGCCGTGGGTGTCAGTCATTCGAGCCTCATCGCATCTCGTCGTGGCGCATGAGATTCCCGCCCGTGGGGGTCACATACCAGTCGTGTCGATTTTGTAGTACTGCGCCTGCACCGCCGGTAGACTCCCAACGAGCAGGAGCGCCGCGGAGGCGGCCGAAGCGAGTGAAGCGACCATGGCGAAGAGCCGGTCGGGGGAAAAGGCGACGGCCCAGCGGTTCAATCGAGAGGTTCAAACCCGGGGAATCTGCGGTAAATCGGGGTGACTAGAGTCGGTCGGGGTCGGTCGGGTGGTTTCGGTCGGGGGTTAGAGAGTCGTCGGGTTACAGCGAGTGCGTCGGTTAAAAAAAGAAGAGATGACAAACGAAGGTTTGGAAGAGAGGGAAAAAAGGTTTCGGTTAAGAAAAGCGAGTCTTCATGACCAGCGCCGCCGTATTTCTTTTTCTCGTGTTGCGCGCCCGCCGCAAATGGTCGTTGAGAGCGGCAATTATTCTGGGGCGGAAGTGAAAGTGAGAGAGGGAGGAGTGTAAAAGAGGTCGAGAGTGGGTGGTGGTGAGATGGAGATGGAGTCAGGTCAGGTCAGGTCAGGAACCGGCAGAACAGAAACAGCAGGAGCGGCAGGGGAAAAGGGGTGGGCGGCGTCCAGACCACTTTTGGCTCTTTTTTTTTTTCTACCGTTGTCTTGTCAATACCAAGAAAAATAGGGACGGGACGGTACACACAAAACGGTTCACAAAAACCACGGGCACAGAGGACACACAGGATGACGCGGTGAATTTGTCTGGGTGGCCGCCAAAGTCTTGGTATTCTTGGTACGGTCTTGGCCTTCTGGGCATCGGGGCTGTGCCGCAAATGAGAGACGAGGAGGCAGCTCGCCAAAAGAGACAGGAGCAGGCCGCCCTGGCCGGCGTCAAGGGGATGGGGGGGAATGTCTGCCGTGGTTCCTCGTTGATTTTGCTTGTCTCCAAGAATTACTCGGTGCTTAAGTTACGGTTCGAGGTAAGGTGAGTTGTGGGAGGAAGACCCGGTTGGCTTTGGACGTGGATGAGTGGCCCTTCAACACCTGGAATACGACAAAACTCAACTCAACTCAGAGACTTGACAGCTGCGGCAGGAGGGATCAGAAGGCGACACAAGGGACGAACACTCACACCACCACCACCAAGAAGGAGGGCAGGGCAGGCCATCAATCACCAGCCATCCCTACTGGACCTTGGCAGCAGCCTGTCGACACCTTGTGTCGCCAAGACTCATTCCAGGCCAAATACGCGGGGAGTCCTCTGTCACAGCGAGGGGCTTTTGGGGCTTGTCACGACTCACGGGCGGGTTTCCCCTCGGGACCCGGTGCCAGACAGGAGGACCCGACTCGGAAGGGAAGTGGGCGATTGAAGAACGGTGCAGCGAGCGACCGACGAGTGACAGACTGCTTCGCTTCGTTGTGGATTTCCATCGCCAGCGGATTCGGATTCAGGGGTCGCCCCGAGCTAAGACTCGAGAAGCGCCTTGGCGATGCGATTGATGGCGCCTTGGTTGTTGCGCGTTGGTTTGGCCGGGTTGGCATGAGACTTTGGGTAGTCGATAGGTAGCCTCGTGGGATTGAGACGGATGCTTGCGCAGTAGTGAGATTGGGATGGGAGAGACACAGACACAAAGCGACCGCAGATCGTACTAATCGTCCGACAAAACAAGCACGCGGGAACCGTTGCGCTTGGAAGTTGGCAAAGGACAACAACAATAACAATGGCAAGGAGCCGGATGAAAGAAAAAGGCGAGGTGGCAGGGCAGGTGCAGCAAACGACAGAGCAGTTTTACGGGTTAGCGCCTGCCTTCGCGCCAAACTTAGACTTAGTCAGCGCCTTGAGCTTAATTACCAGGTGGTAATACAGGTACCGAAGTACCTAGGTACCTGTGAGGCGGTAAATAACCTGATTGCCCGCTGCAGAGGACCGGATGACAGCGTTGGCGAGGAAGGAACGGAACGGAGGAAGGAATACGAATTATCGGACGGGACTGCAGATACGGCCCGCCAAAAATACGCGCAAGAATAGGTAAGATACGGTAAGATGCTGCAGCAAAAAAACATGGCAGAGGCAAAGCTGACGGTCGTCCGTGTTGTGCAGTTATGTACGCCAAGCAAACCGATCGGTTCGGGCCAAGGCAGATCACACGACGGCAGAGAGAAGAACCACGCCGCGGGGCTGCCGGCCCTTGACAGCACACACGCTGGCTGTTTGGAGGGAGGCTGGCCCCAAACGCTGGGCGACGTCCAAGAGTTGTTGATCTTCGATAGCACGACTCTTGTACTTATCGCGGTGGTGAGGGCGAGAGACACGAGGTGTGGATGAGACGAGGGAGAAAAGTTGTGGATGGTGAGAGTCGCGAGTGAGACGTGATTGGCAGTGGCTCGTGAGCTGCGTCGAGGGAAGGACCCTTCCTCAGCGCCTGCCCCTTGGTCGAGACACGTGGACCGCGACATCCCTCCGCACTCACACTGTGACCACCCCACTCCGTCCCAAGCGAAGCCAGTCGCTATCGAATGCCAAGACCGCTGGGAATTTGGATGGAACGTTCAATTTCCAGCGCTTCGAATAGGGGGCCATCGCACAGTACGCCCTCTCCCCTACCCGAGCCGGCTTGCACTGTATTTCTGCCCAATCGCCTGCAGGCGAGCGTCCCCCACGTCAGACACGGAGGCGCCTTGCGGTGGCGGGCACCGACAGCGCCAAGACTCCATAAAATTAGCGCAACTGCGGAGGGCGTTCTCTCAGCAGGCTTGCCCCCTGAACATCTCCCCGTGGGTTCGTCACCGGCACCCGAGCTGTCCGGCCTGCTGTGAGTGACCACCTCAGTGATCAGTGACAGCAGGCACGCTGGAGGCTGGGGGTCCATCTTTGGAGAACACAAGTCGATCCCCGAATGCCCTCATCCCAGGCCCCCTCGCCTCCCACCTGAAGCACTCGAAACAGACAGAAACATCAGCACCAACGAGGCACGCTTCCAGAGCTTTCCAGACACCCTCGTATCCCGTAACGCCGAGCCCTGTGCCTGATCCTTCTGCCGGCGGGGCTCCCCTCCCTCCCGCCCGTCCTGCACGCCCATGTCCAGCTGATCGTGCCATCTCCCGAAATTGCATTGCGCACGCCGAGCATCCCGCGGCCATGAATGCGTTTACGACGTGCCGGGTCTGGTCTGGTTGTCGACTTCAGGCTCCGGGACGCCGAGAATGCCGGTCGGCCGGCGCGTGTTGCTCGGGGGCTTCCCACCGGGGCCCCACACCTAGCGCCGAATTCCAATTTCGACCTCCGATCCGGGCCGGGATCAAGCTGAGATGGTGGTAGCTATACGAAAGACTTCCAACAAGTTGGCTTATATCTAACATACAAACACACAATTTCCTAGTATCCTACATAAGGCGAAGAGAAGTAGAGATCTTCTTTTTTCCAGATGCAAAGCCCAATCGTGCTTTTTTCCAGTTATCAGACCTTGGCCATCCTCTTTGTGTCGTTCAGCTCCGGGCTTACGTGAGACTTCAACAAAATTTCACACTATAATCTGCATTAGACACAGCGGCTATGCATAGCTGACATGCAAGACACACAAGCGATGATGACTTCGACTCGGACTCTGAGTCCCAGGGACGAACTGCACCAGGCAGCCAGGGCCATTCCCTCAAAACCCCGAGGAATTCGATTTCAATCTAGGTAGTTATTTTCAGCGAAACAACCACCTCAACATTCCGCGAGATATTCGATAACCACTCTCCGCACACGCCCCCGACCGATCATGTCTCTCCTCGAAGCGGCGTGCCTTGGCGCAGGCCTCGCACTTTACCAGCTCCTCTACCGTCTCCAACACGTCCTCGTCAAGCGATGGAACCCCTCCTTCTACGCAGACCTAAAGCTCGACCCGTCCCGGAAGCTGGCCCCTTACTTCGTCTTCCCCCTGGGCATCCTCATAACCCTCGTCACGACGCCGATCTGCCTGTCCGCCTACGCCAACACCCCCGTCGACGCGGACGAGTCCGGCGCCCCGCGGGCCTTCACGCCCGCCGGCAAGATCTGTCTCGCCTCCCGCGGCGTCCTCTGGGCCTCCGAGCTGGCCCCGCTGAGCTTCTCCCCGGAGTACGTCGCGCACCACGTCCTCTCCCTGAGCTCGCTGCTGCTCGTCCTGGTCCGCAACCTGCCCCGCCGGGCCCTCTACCTCATTTACACGGGGCTGGTGACGGAGCTGCTCTCGGATAGCGTCGCTATGTTGAGGCTCCACGGCCGGAACCCCGACAACTCGCCTACGTTCCGGAAGGTCCTTCTCGTAAACGCTGTATCGCTGGTGGTTGTGAGGGCCGCGCCCATCGCGGTCTTTACCGCGGGCATGCAGCACAAAAGCCCAGACTTTGTGTGCTCCATTGCGCTGTACTGCGGTTATCTCTTTCGGCTGACCTTCATGCAACTCCGGTCCCTCGGGTTCATCCAGTCCACGTTTCAGCAGCTCCTCCAAACCTGGGTCTTCGGGGAATCTCTCAAGTCTCTCAACACGAGCTGGCTTCCCCGCCCCAGGGTTCTGGTAGCCGGCGTAGCTGTTGCCATTGCATCAATGTCAGCCCACGAATACCTCCAAACGCAGAGCAGAGCATACACGTCCTAGCCATCACATCATCCAGTCACGCCAAACAAAGGTGGGAACAACTGTTTCCAATTGGTATCTTGAAAGATATGTACATGCCTACATCCAGCGGCTGACAGTATACAGTGAAATAAAAATTATTTACGCAAAAGACGGGAGTCTCGCGACCCCCTATTCCCAGAGCTCACGCTTAGGCGGTGGCACCGGTGAGGGTGAAGGAGTACTCCAAGCCCTTGTTGGCCTCGCTGCTGGCGAGCTCGAAGCCGTTGTACTGGATCAGCTCCTTGGGCGTGTTGGCGACGACCAGGCTGGCCTCCTCGCCGGCGGCCAGGGTGGCAGAGCCGGCGCCGTCGGCGAGCGCGACGTAGCGGGCCTTCTTGGCGCTGGCGTCGAAGATGGACAGCGTGGCGGTGAAGGAGCCGGCCGAGGTGACCTTGACGTCGACCTTGCCGGCCTCGGCCTTGAGCGGGATGATGTTGGCGCCCATGTAGCGGGGCGCGCGGGCGGACTTGACGGTGTAGCTGCTGCCGGAGCCGTCGACGTTGGCGAAGTTGATGCGGGACTGCTGGGCGAGGAAGATCTCCTGGGCCTGGGCGTGGCCGATGTCGACGTAGGCCATGCGGGCCCAGTAGCGGCCGACGACCTCGCCGGCGGTGGAGTTGCCGAGCACGCGGCCGAGGGTGTGGAGCGGGGTCTCGTTGCTGCCCTCCTTGTACTGCTTCATCATCTGGTGGAGGGCATCGGTGCCGAGGCCGGCGAAGTCGTCGGGGTTGTTGGTGAGGTAGGTCAGGAAGGGCCAGGCCTCGTAGTAGTTGCCCGTGTCCACGGAGCCATCAACAAGAACCTGGAACGAGTCGCCGAGGACCTTGTCCGCGTTGAACTCGGTGCGGCCCTCGCTCTGGCCGTGCTTCTTCCTCGCGTCGGCGCAGAGGTCCGAGGTCGAGTACGTGTCGGCGATCCAGTTGGCCACCGTCTCCCACCAGGTGCCCGTCGCGCTCTGGTCGACCCAGGTCTTCTGGTGGTAGTGCAGGCCGTGGCCCCACTCGTGCACCGTGACGCCGGGGACCTTGAGGTACGTGTCGACGACCTCGAGCCAGGCCGCGCCGGACTGCATCTCGGCGTGCATCACGCCCGCGGCGCTGTCGAGGTTCTTGACCGAGTAGACGTTGGTCTTGTAGTACGGGCCGGCGTCCGTCTCGTCGTTGAACGACAGGCCCGAGGTGCGCCAGCCGAGGGTGTTGACGAAGCACTCGTAGGCGCCCTCGAGGATCTCGAGCGTCTCGCCGGCGTCGGCGTCCGAGGCGCCGTAGACGCGGAAGTGGGCAGAGTCCTTGAAGGTGCTGCCGCCGGGGCCGGCGGTCGGCTGGGCCTCGAACTCGGCGGGCTCGTTGGCAGCGGCGTTGGGGGCAGCGGCGGCGGGGGCGGAGACGGAGGCGGCCGGGGCCGAGATGGCTTCCGGAGCCAGGGACGGGGTCGGGGTCGGGGTCGGGACCGCGCTCGTGGTCGTGGCCTGGTTCCAGCGGTTGGGCCAGTTCTCGGGCCAGTTCCAGCGCTGGGGAGCGGCATAGGAGGTGCTGGCGGCCAGGAGGGCGAGGAGAAGCTGGTTGGAACGGGTCATCTTGGGCTATCTGCTTTGTTGGTTGACGTGGGAGGTGTTGTTGTATGTGGTTCTGCGTAAAGCAAGGTGGATCGAAAGAAAAGAATGTGAGTTGTTATGAATGAATGAATGGACCAGAGTAAAAGACCTAGGCTTTTCTCGAAGTCAGTGATACAAAAGAAGGACAATGTCAAAAGCTGCGAGAGTAGGACCTGCTGAGGAAACAAGATCTCCTCCAAGAGAGAGGGCGTCGAGGTCAACCGCCTGTTTAATAGCCAGACGAGCCTCCATCGCCAAGACGTCCTAGTAAGGGTTGTTCTTCCAGAAAGTGCCGCCGTACTACCACCATTGCAGCAAACCCATAGACGTTCTTTCTGTGGCGTTGGGACCGGGAACGCGCCGGCCTTGCTGGGCTCTTTGCGAGGGCCATTTACGAGGGTCGTGATGTTGGCGAGGTTAGCCTCCCTGTCTGTGAGGTTGCATCCAGTGTTTCCGAAAAAGTGAAGGTAATTTGCGATGAAACGGCGCGCTGAACGCTCCAATCACGTATCGTCCGTATCCCCCCTTCGCTTGCCCTATTCGTCTTGTCCCTGCATCGATCTACCTAAAAAGGCACCTCAGTTTCATCCCCCAGACCAAGAGGAAGAGCCTTGCAGAAAATCTTATGATTGACGTGATCAAGCTTAAACGATGACCGCATTATGGTCTTTGGACAAGACGGCCAGGCGGCTTGCAAGCTTCGAGAGAGTTGATGGGGGGTATCTGTTACCCCAACTCTTATCACGCTAGTTCGCAAGCATCGTGCTAACATCCCGAGTACCGACCAAAGAACAAGATTGTCTCAATATCGACCTCTCCAATAATCCACAACTCGAAATGACGATGCCCTCGTCTAACACCCGACCCCGAAGAGCCCCATCGTGGTCTGGACTTCTCCCCCAGAAGAGGGCTTCATCCCCTCTCCTGTGCCACCCTCGCTAAGCGCTGACGGGACGTGTTAGCCAAAAGATCCCACCCACATTGGATTGGGGTCCACCGCTCTCAGACGCGCTTACCGATAGTGATTGACGGCATCCTCTCCATAAACAATTAAAAGCCTCGGGGGGTTCACTCTAGTCGGCGCTCCCGGCTCCTTGGTAGGCCAAATGAGGCGAAAATTCCCCGATTATTCCGCGCCCCTGGTGAAGCTTGGCCCATGTCAGTTTTGACATGACCTCCTGACGTCTGCGTCTGCTCATAGGAGTCAGCCAGCTCCAATGCTGCGGCAGCTTGTATGCTTCATCCAGTCCCATTCAGAGACCCAGAGAGGGCTTAATGGAGGTCGGTTTTTGTTGGATGACATCCCACGTGTTCGGACTGTTTGCTTCCAGGGGTGTTGCCCGGACATTTCAGGACCAGCCGGCCGGGGGTTGCCTGCGTCGACAGGCTATCGGACTCTGTGTCCGATCGAAAGAGCAACAAGCTCTCTCCTACGCAAGACTGTAGACACGAACTTCTACCAGAGCCAGTGGCCTCCATGTGCACAAAAGAGCATTTCTCAATCATCACAGCTGCCTCTTCTGAGCAAAAGGGCTCTCGTATTTGCCCTTCCAAGCAACTCGCCCTAGCTCTCCAGAGCAACCCAGTAGATGGGGAAATTGTTTCAGAGTATCGCGTGGCTTTGATCGCTAGCGTCAAATTGCCCCCAATAGATTGTTAAGCACCACCGCCCCAGCAACTCTCGCTCTCGCTCTCAGGACCAACGCCACACTTCATTTGCGCAAATTGATTCTTCCATATTGCCAAGACGGCACCGGCAGACAACTCTGGAGAGCCTTTGCTCGGCGCCAGTTACTGCAAGCTCTGGTTAAGGATTGTGTCACTTTCCGGAATGCTTCCCCAATACGACCTTTGCTTTCCACGAGTACTTGAGGGTGTTCCCTCTCTCTCTAGGGTTACATTGTAACAGACATGGACTGAGCTTCAGGAACGATTGAGTCATTATATTGAATGGGACGCAGAGACCACTGACCCAACTAGCAGGGCGAATCGATAAATCACAACTAGGCGTTCTGGAGTAGTGGAAGAGAGCGAATCCAACGTGGGGCGGAACCGCTCAAAATAAGGAAAAGAGAAAGGAAAACATATAGAATCAGATAGCAAGAAAGCCAGACAGAAAGAGGGGAAAAGAAAAATCAGAAAAGACCAAAGCATTCGTTTCCTCAACCCATGTAAACCACCTCGTTCATTTCCAAGAAGGCCTCAAACAGTGGAGTAGAGTCCAAGCTGGTCTCCAAGGCCGTGCTTCGTAGGCAGGCTTTCAGGGCAGCAAACATCATGTGATGAAATCTGATTTCCACGGCCTCGATGCTGATATTCTCCCCCGGAAACAGTTGTGTGATATCGACAGGGTACTTCTGTATAACTCCAATCACAGAAGGTACGTTGAGAGTCGAAGACGGTCCCAAGTCTAGCGTCACCGACTTGCCTGTCGAGTCTGGGATCATCCGGACAGCACTCGTAAGTAAGTCTCGGAATTCCGCGCTTGTAATTGTAACGACTCCAACAGCAGCCATAGCCTTTGGGTTGAGTGGTAGGAGTTCTTGAATGATCACATCTAGACTGTAGATGGTCTGGTAAAATGCCCTTGTCGGTTTGTAATTCAGGCACATGCCAAGTAACTTATCGGAGATTTCGATGAATTTGCCTTTTGCGCTGTCAGGAACCTGTAGGTAGTCCAAGTCATTGCATATTCGTGTAAGAAGGTGTGGCAGGAGTTGGGCAGCGTTGCAGAGAGTGGTACGGCACCACGAGTCTTTGGCGAATCCAACAAGATAGCCGTCCGGCGAGAGAGGCAAGTCGAGTAAGCCTTTGGCCAATAATTGCAGCGAAGATCTTTCTAGGAACAATGACAAGTCTTCAGAATATCCCTGATGTCTTCGACCTTGTCCAAGGCGAACGAAGTTGCTGGATCTGGGATGGTACGTCCAGCCGAGAGACGCTTTGAGCTGTGTCGCAACGTCATCTGGGATGTCCACCTCTTCCAGCAAATATACATTTCCAGGCTGATCAGGCTCCTCGAGGCTGCTTGCAACTTTGGCAAGTCCCTCGACTCTGTCTTTGACGCCACTGAACGGGTAGACCCTCAGGTCTCTAGGACCTATGAGGCGCTCTTTCTGTTTTGGCTTGGCCGATATGGTATACGAGGTGGGTCTGCGAGTTGACGAAAGGCCGACATTCCAGTCATCACTAGAGTCGTCCTGGTCTTCAAAATGCACCGCGTGTGTGGCATCGGACGGACGGAGGATAAACTTGGACCTGCCTGTCTCCTCCGTCTCTGGGTAAATGACGCAGTTTTCGAGGCTGTAAAGGTCTCCGTTTGCAAGTGGGAGGCAGCCAACGGCTAGCCAGAATAAGTTCTGGATACTCAGCGCGTCAAGTATCGGGCTTCCGGACTCCTCGTCGGTATGCTGCTGATAGTAGGCCTTATGACGAGAACTGTCTGATGCATGACGCATGGTCCACAATGTCCCAAACGTGCCAAATAAAGGGCGGAGGCTATCGCCGGACTCGTCGATCATGGAACCACGACTCTGAGTGGTATTATAGTCCCAAAATTTGCCTTTTGTTTTGAAAGTGTGTGTGTCCCTCCTCCCTCCCAAGCCCGGCAATCTTTGGACAGACTTTGCTCTTCCTTTCAACTGGATCGGTTTCTTTCCCTCATCTGAGCGTGTCGTGAATCTGCCGGCAATACCAAGCACTAGAATCCAGTTCTTGTGTAGACGCAGCCAAGTCCTCTGCCCCTTGATATCGAGAGGGCCGCCAAGACTCATATCAACGCCGTGTGCTTTGATCAGAAGACAGAACTGGACCCAGCCTGACGAGCTGGGTGACACTCGTCGGGCTTTTTCGTCCCAGATGAGATTTTGGCCCGAGAGTCGAGGCTCTTTTCCGAGTTCAGGGACGCGTACGCGTCGAAAGAGCCGTATGGTTGGGGAGACACGTAGGCCTTTGGAGATGAATCCACCCGTCTTCGCTTCTCCTTTCTCCAGTTTGTCGAGTGCCTGATGACGTTCTGTCAGGCTTGCTCTCCATATTAAGAACGGTCCGACGAACACCCCAAGGGCGAGTAGAGCGAGGAAGACGGCGACCCAAGTCCCCGCTGTCGACGCTACTTCTAAGTCAGCCATGGTATAGAATGAGTCAAATGATGTGAGAGAAGGTTAAGTATTTCACTTGGTAGTGGTTGTTGAAGCTGTATCCATGAACCTGGGCTCCTCAACCCTTTTATGTGAGAGGAAAAGAAGAAGAAAACTCAACCAGCATTTGACTGGTAGTCGTTCTCGTCGACGAAGCGGGGTGGTTCTCACGAGCCTCAGGTTATCACGCAACCTTCCTACAGCCACATCTGCGAAATTGACAAGAGTGATGCGTTTGTCCAATGATGACAGACGACGAGCCACACTACCTAGCTAGAGCTCATGTCAACCAGAGCCGGAGCCCTCGCCGGAGCCACGTCAATCGGAGCTGTCGCTGGGGCTGACGCTGGGGCCCTCGCCGAAGCCCACGTCGATTGGAGCCGTCGCTGAAGCCATTGCTAGAGCGGTTACTAGAGCTGTTGCTCGCATCAATTAGAGCCGTTACTAAAGCACAGCTTAAAGCGCTACTTGGAGTGGTAGCTGCTTGGAGCACTGTGCAGAGGCTATCCTAGCTGGAGATGATGCTGGGCATCCATACTCAGCCACGAATTACTGAGTAAACCTCGCCCACAAAAAGACAGCCGGATTGGCTCAAGTTTCTCGTCCGATCATCTGGCAAAACGTCTTGTGGTCGCCGCTCACTTCGACCGAACTTCCGAGCCAGGCTTTCTCGCTTTGAGCGAAACGACAATCTCAACCTCATTCCTGTAGAGCCGGCTGGTTACCTCCCGATGTCTCTCTCCCGCATTGTACCTATCACTCGTCCAGCTCCGGCGCCTCCATACTTGGCAAGAGCGAGAGCCCCGTGGGATAATTCCCAACAGTAGCATGTGTTCATCCAGCCGACTGGGTAGGAAGCCTCAATGCTTGCGTCATTCTTATCTTTCTTCTAAGTGCCCCATAGTTAGCAAGCAATACCTACTCGTATCTCATATTTATGACGTTGGGTTAAGAATGTTTTAAACTTCATCATGCAACGGCTAGGGCAATGCTGAATGTTCCGAGTCGGACCCAAATGCCGTCGGGGTCTACGGCCACCCATGGCCTGTTTCTAGTTGGCACCCATTTTGCTATTCCAAGCATGGTCCTACATGCTTTCCCCGAGTCTCATACTTGAAGTAAAAAATTGCCATCCAAACACCCCCCCCCGATCATCGTGGAATCGTTGAACCATACGATAAGCCACCAAACGTCACCGCCAGATCACCGAGGCGGATACTGCCAACTTCTTGATCATCTGTAGGACGTGTTCGGGAGCACTCCAGATGGTGACACCGCCGCTGGACGGAGACAAGACGATCCTCGGGGGCGGGGCCGGAACATCCGTCCTCGAGCTGTACCTAGCGCAAGATGTTCGCCGTCGATCGTTCCGGCGAGGGCACAAGCGATGCCGAGAGCCGTGAAGTGCTAGAGAGGAAGACTACCATGCTTCGGTTCGCCCAGGCCGCGCACGACAACCGTTTCCAGGCGCCTTGAAGGACTGGGACTGTGTATTGGCTGCAGCCCGTCTCTGAGATTCTCTTCGGCGGCCGGACTGTTGCGTTACCTGTGGGCCAGATCCCGCACATGGCACTGCTGCGCGAGAAACTCAACAACATCGTGGACGGGAGGGAGCCCAGCCCTTGGGTTGAAGTTGTCGACGAAAACTGAGACCTACCCCAGTGAAGCGCAGATGCAATAGAGCTAGTAGTAGTTGCAATATCAAGCAGGACTTGAGTGCTATCAATCAATCGTACCTATGAGAGGTGAGGTGAACTGTGTCGAGACCGGAAAATAAGTTCCGTGCTCACCTCTCATCTCTCCCCAGCAATTCGATCCACTAGACCAGCAAGGCAAAAGGAACCAGGTATGTCGTAAGTTGATAGACGGCCGCGCGAGTCGTCAGTGAAAACTACCGACAGGGAGCCCTAATAAGCGGGAATTCAATCGTCAATTCGTGGATTCAAGTACGGCCATGGTGCCGTGTTAGCCTTCATCCAATCACATGTTGCTTCGAACGCAACCCCTTGCCTAGTCGGGCTGTTTGCTTGCTGTCAAGAGCCCGCTTTAACCCAGCGACAACCCCTTCATTTGACGTCGGCGAGAATTGCCGAAGTAAACTCGGTGAGAATAGTGACAATAGGGGATCTGCGACGGAAGACAAGAAAACAATATAAGCAATCGGGATACTACCAACTGTTTTCTTGGCTCGTCTCTTTTCGCGGCCTCGTTCCATAAACCAACCAACTTCGGTTCTCGCTCTTTTGTGTTATTTTTCTTCTTTCGCTCGTTTGAAACCAGCCGCTACCATGCGTTCCACTTCTCTCGCCGCCATTGCCGTCCCGCTCGGCGTGCGAGCGGTCGCAGCCCAGTACGACGACTGGAAGTTCGGCAACATGTTCAACATCGGCCCGGCCAGCAGCGCCATCGCCAAGGCTACGTGGTCCTTGATTCCCCCCTCGATCCCCTGCGGGACCGTGACGCAGGACAAGAGGGCCCAGCCGTGGATGTCCATCTGGGTCGGCATCTCCCAGTCTCTGAGCGACCAGGGTACCGACTTGTTCCAGCCCTTGCTGAACTGGGCCCCCAACAACGCCCAGGAGTGAGTCTTGATGTCAATTTGCACGGCGTGCCAAGGTCTAAGTGCTAATTCGTGATCGCCGCAGGGGCTGCCCCGCGTCCAACTCCGAGTGGTGCGTTGCCGCGAGCACTTACACCGGTGGTAAGGAAAGATGACAAGGTGCTCTCTTTGGCAGACTGCTAATGTCTCTCTAGCCGGCATTCAGGTCGCCCAGCCCTACGTTGCGATCCCCTCCAAGTCAGATATTGACTTTGAGCGTCAGTGCCCTCTAACCTTGATCTGCCGAAGACTTGGTTGTTGACAATGACATGGTAATAGTCTCCCACGACGCCTCGAAGGGTGTGACCCAGAAGGTCTGGATCAACGGAGCTCTCGTCTCGCAGCAGACCGACAGTATGCAACCCACAACACCCCTCGAACTCATGTGATGTTAACAACGAGACACAGAGGACACCAACGGCAAGGCGCCGACCTACATCTTCTCCAGCAACGAGTGCTACAAGGGCACTTGCGGAACCCTTGACGCCTACAGTAAGTCGCTTTCTCCCAAAAACAAGAACGCACGTCTAGAGGACGTCTTTTCCGCCGGTGCTAAGTGCCCCAACCCCAGACTGGTCCAACCTCACCGTCACTCTGACCAAGGCCGACCCCAACTTCGGCAAGACCCTGCAGCTCACCGGAGCCAGCTCCAGCGGCCTGAAGACGACCGACAACGGCAAGACCTGGCACGCCGACTCGATCAAGATCAACCAGGACTACTTTTACGCCGACGGCTCCAAGAAGCAGTGCTAGGGCCGAAGCTTTGGCGAAACTGTTTTCGTTACCAGATCGGCGCGATCGCTCTACAGGTACTCGGGGCCTCTTTGACAGAGGCCGCTAGACAAAATCACTTCTATCTTACATATTCTCATTATACAAACACCAATACATACTGTACATGCCAAGAGGTGGCGTCCATACCCATACCCTCCAAATGTACATGTATGTCAGTCAATCACAGTGGCATTGGGTCAAACCGCGATTCAATTCTAAACAGTATTTCTGCAGACCACGGATTGTCTTTTGTCCCAGCCACTGTGAATATTATCCACCTTCAGCCCGTATCACCCATATCGTGTGTGAATCGATTGCATGTAACCCGTCTGAGAGAAACTGCGAGCAACGCCAGTGCTTTTTTATAAATTTTTGAGGCCTACACAGACCGCCCATGACCTTGTGTCACCATAAGCATCTTCCCCACGGTATCCTCGTTGAGCGCATTCTCCGCCTCGCTCAGCGACTGCGCAACAGCCGTAGCCCCGCGCTCAACGACGTCCGCTCCATATGTCGCCATGACCTTCTCCCTAGCGGCGGCGTCGCCGTCCCCAGAATCCCTCAGCTGAACAAGTGATTTCACGTACTTGAGCGAGTCTATGATGGCGTGCTGAAGACCCTGACCACGGACTGCTCACCTCCAGGTTAGCGAGCCCATCAACGGTTGCGAACTGGACTTACACGGTAACATGGGGTGCGCCGCATCTCCCGCAAGTGTCACCCTACCCCCGTGCGTCTTCCACGCCGACGGGAACCAGTACTTCATCTCATCGATGTAGCAGGGACTGCCCTCGGGCGTCCATTCCATCGCGGATCGAAAGGGCTCGCAGATGCCATTCATGTCGCCCTTGGCGTGCTCGACAGCCTCCTGCCCGCTGAGAGTAACCGAGTGGCCTTTCCAGACCTTGACCCAGAACGTCTCGTACGCTGCGACATTGTTGGGGTCGTCGACCGACATGACTGAATCACACGCCAGGGTTAGAACCGTGATGCCTGTCTGGCAGAGGACTCCTGGGAAACTCACCACCACAGCCAGCCATAACGCCAGAACCAAGCATGAGAGCGCACACCGAGTGCGTCTTCAGTATAGTCCTCACCTTCCCCTCGTCGCCGTATCTGACATGACAGTTCGCGATGAGGAACCCCGAGGGAACTGGCCTAGCATCCTCAACGCCGACTAGCAACTCGCGGACCTTGGACGAAACACCATCCGTACCCAGAACATACTCGGCGTCAAAGCTACTGCCGTCTTCAAACTCAAGCCGAACGGCCTCCTCTCCCGGGACAAGCGCACTTAGCTTCCTCCCCCACCGAATATCCAAACCCTCAGCAACCACCTTACGGCACCGCAGACGACTGACCCGCCGCGCCCCGGGCGTCTGGTTCCGGAAGAGCAACTCCCCAGTCTTGCCGTTGTACCCGGGGATACTCTCGTCCCACTCATCGAATGCCAAGTGCGGGTTACAAAACGCCCCCGGCAGCTTCTCTAGAACGGGACCGGGGACCAGATCGGCCAGCGTCGCCATGCCCCAGTGGATGAGGATCGTCCAGTCCCTGGGCCGCGCGTCGATGCTAGTGTCGCGCTCGAAGACGATGACTTCGAATCCATGCTGTCGGGAGGAGAGTCAGCATAGGTAGTCCATTGCGACGACAACACATCGAGCCACACCTTCTGAAGCCCGTGGGCAGCGATCAGACCTGTCAAGCCCGCTCCGATGATAGCGACCTTAATCCCACCGCTCCCGGGCTTGGAAGCGTTTTCGTTCGAGTCTTGAATAGCCATTGGAAAAGGATGAGAAAGTCGAACCCAGACGGACAGTCACCCTCCAACTAGCCGCAGCTTGGTACGGATCAAGAGAAAGAACGAAAGGCAGCTGTCAAAGGTGGCAGGAAATATTAATGACGTACTTCACCTGACGGACATTTTGAAGACACGTGATTTGTAGGTTAATCTGATTGTGACGATGCTTTTACATCCCTGGCCGTTCTATCAGACGAAGCCTCTTGCTCCGCAGCGGGTGTGACGTAGTTTCCGGTTTCCCCAGCTTCGAATCCGAGCGAGCCTCTTAGCTGCTGTTCAAGTCACAGCTCTGTATAGCGCTGCTAACTGTTTAGAGCCCAGCTCGCTGCGGGTTCCATCTGGAATCGACTCTCGTGCAGACAGGTCTAAGGTAGATCTCCACTTGGGTACGGGTTGCGGGGCCAGCTAAGCTTTCTAGGCACTGACAGAAGCCGGCCGGACCGAAGTTGGTTATTGAATGATTCTACTATCAAAGGTGCATGTTGATATTCCGGATTGTTTGGCACCAGGAGCTCAAGAGGTCTTTAATGGCACTTGTTCTATTACTTGTGCAGCTTTGGCCAGCCCAGCGTTTTGGGTTCAGCGGTGTATCATCAATTCATGCTTGTGCATAGCAGATCAATCACCTTTTGAGAGCGCAAGTCTGACTTGGATGACTTGTCAGTATTAGAATGGCTCTTCTATCTGAAATATGTCAACTCACGGTTGGAGGCCGTGTCGTCCGTCGCTATCATAGTCCGTCACTATATAGGTAGGTAGGTAAGTACCTAGATACCGTAATGGAGACTCCTTCCAGAAAGGGTTAGGCGGACCGTCCAGAGGAACGGAGGTTATTACCGTATCGTACCATGTATGGAGCACCGTATCACGGATAATAACGAGTGCCAAGTTCCTCCCCGCGCAGAATGGCAGGCAAGTGACCAAAGGAGGTTATGTAATCTGGCCTCTGCTTGGTGCTGCCAAGAGAACCACCCCCGGCTGACTAAGATCCTTCCTGCCGGGGAATGGAGCCATGGGGAGCCAAGGCTTCACGCTGATTCGTGCCCTCACCAACGTTCCCCAATCATTCCGGCTTCACGCGAGTCACTCCCCTGCGCCGTGCCGTCGCGCTCAGTTCAGAGCACTACTAGAGAGACATGTCGTCGGCTCATCCCCCCCCAATTCCCGCTGTTCTGGCACTCACTTCAACAGCGGAGCTGTCTGCTCTACAGGTTAGGGGCAGCGTGTTTGATAAACCATCATCGTCGTCTTCGGACACCAGATCTCCCCCAAAAAGAAAACAAAAGAAAGAAACAGTCTCGTCTCGACCGACACCACTCCAGACGTCGCCGTCGTCAAGCTCGCCTCCCTCTAACTCCAAGAAGAGAGAGACCTTGACTTGACAGCTGCCATCTGCTGCTGGTCCCTCAACCGAGATCGCCGTAGGCACCCGGCTCCCTCCAAAGCCCCTCTCACCTGGATGGAGGATCCTCAATCGCAACGTCCAAAGCAGGCCGCCTGTCTGGTCTGCCGCCGAAGCAAGATCAAGTGCGACTATTCTCCGCACGAGAACAAATGCAAGCGGTGCATTCAGCTCGACTCTGAGTGCATCCGGCCGACCTTCCATGCCGGCCGCCAGAAGGGCATCAAGAAGTAAGGGTCCTCCCTCTCTCACTCTCTAGCTCTCTCTTTCGCTCTCTGGAGTAGGTATGGACCACGTCTCGACAGAGTCTGGCGTCTGTTCACTCCAGAGTATCCCCCCTCCTCCCCCCCTCCTGCCGACGCCATGTCGTGCTGGATGTCTCCAGCGGGTGTATCCATAGACGCGGGACGCCAGCCATGACATACGTTCGCTCCCCCATACCCAACCCCCCCCATCCGTGCCCATTCCAAACCCCCACACTCTCACGCACCTACCAGACGCTCCATCCTGGGTCGCGTACCCTCACCACTCACTCTCACTCTCACACTCACACTCACACTCACACTCACACTCATACTCACTTTCACACTCATCTCATACTCATACTCATCTCACCTTACTCTGCACTCATTCTCACCCTTTCACACACCTCGCCTTCTCTCTTATTCTCATTCTTATTCTCGCTCTCACTCTTGATACACCTCGCGTTCATGACCTCCTCCCACACTCTATGCGTACAGCCTCATTGACTAGTGGACGCCCCTCGCAGCAAGCGAAAGGGCCTAGACAAGGCCCTCTACCAGATAGAGCAGGCCATCAAGAGATCCAAGTCCGGCGAGCAAAACTCCGAAGATGACAAGGCCATCGGCAATCTCCAGGCGCTCCTGGAGGGCTCTAGAGCTTCTCGGTCAGCTACCGCCTCCTCTCACTTAGGGCGGGGGTCGTCTCAGTTCAACAGCCCTGACCAACAACCCGACCTCTCGTCTGACGATGACGATGACCTCGACAACACCCCCGACAGCAATGCCTACATGAGCCTGCACCACCACGGGGAGGAGAGCCTGGCCATCGACGATGCCGAGAACCCACTCCAGCTGCTGGCGCGAGCCTCCAACTTGCAGCTGTCCCCCAAGCCCATGAGCGGCCTGTCCCCCAAGCAGCCCGGCCCTCGCCTCGGCCGCAAGAAGCAGCAGCAGCATCAGCTCCACCAGCAGCAGCTGCCGCTTCACGTCGAGAATCCCGACGAGGACCTCGAGATGCAGTCTTTCTTTGACTCCGTCCGCGTCAACTTCGACGTCGGCGACGACATCGACCCCATCGCCATGGGTCTCGTCACCGAAGAAGAGGCCGAGTCGCTCTTCGCCTTGTAAGTCGGCTCTCGTGGCCACCGTGACGTCGCCGCATTCTTCTCACCTTGTGCCGCGCAGTTTCCACACCAAGCTGGCTCATACCCGCTGGGGTCTCGATCCCAAGATCTACACCCCGTCCTTCACCCGCTCGCGCTCCGCCTTTCTCTGCACCTCCATCATGGCCGCCTCGGCCCTGTTCCTCCCGTCCGCCGGGGCCCTGTCGAAGAGGCTTTCCAGCCACTGCAAGACCCTCGCCCAAAGAGTCCTCACGAAGCGCCACAAGTCCGTCGAGATCGTCCTCGCCTTCATGGTCAACGTCCCCTGGATGTTCCCCGGCCAGCACAGCACCGACGACGAGACCTGCTGGTACGTCAACATGGCGGCCACCATCGCCATCGACTTGTCCCTCCATAAGCTCCTGGTTCCTATGGAGGTGCTCGGCTCCGGCTCCAACATGGCTCTGACGCGAGGGGACTGCCTCGACCCGCGGACGGCCCTCGCCATGGACGGCTTCGGCCAGGTCGATTACACGTCCGACCTCGGCCAGCGGCTCCTCCGACGCCGCGAGCGCTGCTGGATCGCCCTCTTCGTCCTGGAGCGCGGCATGTCGCTGGCGCGCGGCCGCCCCTACACCGTGCCCGTCACCCGGGTCATCAAGGACTGCGACCAATGGCACAGGTCCAGCATTGCAGACCCCATGGACGGCCACCTCACCTCCATGGCCGTCCTCCGACGAGACCTCGATGGTCTGCTCGCCACCGTCCGCGCCCTGTGCGACGGATCACAGGGAATATCTACGGACGGCGGGCTCATTGCGCAGTCGATCCAGAGCGCCATCGAAAGATTCTTCGACCAGTGGCTCACGGAATGGGGGTTCTCTATCGGCACGGGACCACAGCGTCGCCTGCCGCCCTACGTCGAGATCCTGGTCACCCATACCCGGCTGTCGACCTACAGCGGCGTCATCAACCACCCGACGGCGCCAATGGAGGTCCGGCAGTTCTTCCGCACGGCCGGCCTGTCATCCGCCGTGACGGTTATGCGCGCAGCCATTCAAGGCGAAGCGCAGCTGCAGTCGATTCCGAACAACACGACGATCATGGTCTCCTTCGCCGCTTGCTTCGCGCTGACTCTGAGCTCCTACGCCACGGGAAGCTCAAACCTGGCGCCCAGCATTCGGAACCTCATCGAAGAGACGGCAGACGTCTTGGAACGCATCGGATCGGCAACAAAGCACAGGAACGGCCTGTCCACATTATACGGAAAGTATCTAAAGAACATCGTGAGGAAGGCCGCCACCGCTATGGACGGCCAGCCTCAGGCGCACATGCACCACCCCGAGGTGCCCCTACGCCGAGCCAGCCGCGCCAGCCAGCTCAACACGCCCTCGGCGATGGCGGCGTCGCCTCACATGAACACGATGGGCGTGCCGGTCTCGCAGGCGCCCTACATGGAGTCTCAGCTCTGGCCCGGCAGTCCCCTCCAGTTCTCCGCCATGTCCGACGACCAGATCGCCGAGGTGCTCAACCGACCCGGGAACGAGTTTAGCCCGTCCTTTGCCGGCCTGTCCTGGGAAGACATGAACAACTTCGACTGGCTGAGCTGGCCCAACCTGACCGAGGTCGGGTTCTAATAAGTTTTATGAGTGTGTGTCTGGGTGGCGGGCACATCACGCCTTCATGGTCTCAACCGGGGCCGCGAATTGCCACTGGGTCAGCTTCCGCAGCTGCTCCATGAACACGAACGTCAAGACGGTGTTTGGTCTGCAAGAACACGGTCAGCCAGCGCTCTTGACGGTCTCTTTTATCTTAACTTTCGACTCACGTCAATCTCAACCACGCCGGGGTCCACCCTCTCATGAGGAACCGGGGGCCCTCTTCGCGGAGGCCAGTCTGCACAACCTGGAGCAAGGACTGCGTCTCCGTCAGTAAACCATATCAACACATATCAACGGCAGGGGTGCTTCGTACGCTCCCGCCAGGCCCGCTCGCGGCGGCGCTCTGGATTCTGCTCTTCAGGACGTCCGCCGGGGCGCAGATGGTCGTCGCCGCGGTTCCGGCAAAGAAGGAGGCCAGGGCGTGCGTTTTGATGTCGTCCTTCATGTCAGTCTTTGCCAAGATGTATCGTTTCGCGGTCGAGTATCTGTATTTTCGCGTGTCAGTCTTTTCTTCTCTGCGTCTTTTTCTGGGCCCGTCTTCGCTGCGGCCGTCCACTCGTTTGGTATAGACTCACGTGGCGATCTGTCCCACGTCTGTCGATTTGTTGTTAGCTTTGAATCACAGTCGCTACCTCTTGCCGATATGTCTTGACTCACTCATGAGAACGCTGCGCACCACGTTGGCCGAGATGCCCCTGCCAAAGGTGCTGATACCCTCCTCGCGACCGATCCTGTACAGGCCCTCGAGGGCGTTGGAGTATGCGAACCGCTCGCCGACGCCCTTTGCCCCGTCGGCGCACATTCGTACTAGAACGACCTGCGATGACCCATGTCAGCATGCTACTATCCTACTACTCAGCGACAGGACTCGACTCACCTCGGCAGGGTTGCCGACCAGCCCAGCCATACCACCCGCCAGCCCCGCGCACGCGATCGTTAGACCTGTCGATAGCTTCTGCCCGCCGGTGTATCGCTTCGCCTCCTCGGCGAAGTAGTTGTAAAGCCCGAACCGCGCGGTCGAGTACGTCGTCTGTCGGAGGATGGACGCCGACAGTCCGGACCAGAGGGAAAAGAAGCCTGTCCGCGGGGTCAGTCCGTCGCGTGTTTCGTGTGCAGCCGGGAACTCGATCGCTTACCGTCTCGCGCGGCGAAGCGGTACATTGCTCGGAACATGGACTCTCTCGACTTGAGGACCTGCATGCGGCTGCGGGAGTCAGCGGTTGGCGTTGCGGTTACGAGGGATGGTGAGGGATGACTCACTACTTTGTCTGGTCGAGGGGATGTGCTGAGGACACGCAATCGTTAGCAAGACCGCGAAGAAGCTGGCCAGACTGAGTCCAACTCACTGAAGCAGACTGCCATGGAGGCGGCCGCGCCGCTGTTTCCCGTGTCAGTCGATCATGCTTCTGTCGTCTCGTCGGCGAGATGATACTCACCCAAGCCAGAAGGGCTCGTTTTGCTTGTTGCCCGTCATGATGTGTATGTGTATGAATGTGTGAAGTGCGCAAAGAAGAAGTCAAAAAACCAGAGAAGCTCAAAAGTATCACATCCACTTCCAGGAAGACGCGGACCCAGGATATGCTCTCTTGATAAGGAACGCCGCAACGCCTATCCAGCTCCCCCTGTCCAAGCCCCCCGAGCTAATAATCCCAGGACTAAAGTCCAAGACTAAGTCCAGAACCATGACAATCTCGCGGGGTGCCAATGCATGGCACGCGGGACAAGGTCAAGGACTCGAGAATCCCATCTCACGCGCGGCCGGCGGCCCCTCGTTCAGACCTGCGCTCCGATTCCTTCGTCGGGGCCCAAAAGTAGCACCGGCGATGGCTCGGCAACTCGGCGCAATGTTGGTCGCCAAAGGGTCGCTGACATCACATGCGTCTCGTCCCTTCGGAGCTTCTTCTAGACTCCGCACCTGTTCGCGCCGGAACGCTCTTCTGTCCTCCGACAGCGGAACCGATTCCACCCGCGCGCGGTTCCGCTGGGGACTCGCGAGGAAACAAAACCACTTTACCACCCACACCATCACGAACTCTCTCGTTTCTCCTGATGGACGACGCGCCGCACGACGAACCTAGAAGCACCGAAGAGAAAACAGGAAATACCGAGACCATGTCGAAGCTCTCCCCCTCGCTCAAGACGCTCATCAACGCGCCCTTCGCGCGCCCCGGGCAGACGGCCGCCCCGTCGCACATCCGCGACGTCTACCAGACCATCGCCCGCGATGCGGCCAAGAACAAGGTCGGCGCGAAGCCGTGGCTAGCCCTCTCGGTAAGTTTTTCTACCCATTGGTCCGAAACTCAATTGAATCACAGTCTTCAATTGAGTTCTCAAACCTCCAGGAAGCCCCCAACTAACCGTCAAAGGCCGCCGCGACCTTCACCCTCAACTCCCCAGAGTCCCTCGAGTCCCTCTTCACAGTCGCCTCCTCCTCCGGCCGCCCCGACCGCCGCGAGACGGCCGAGTTCATCCGCGAGATCGGCCTCAAGTGCATCTCCTTCAACGGCATCCCGCGCACCATCAACTGCCTCAACGCCTTCCACGCCTCCCTCCCCTCCGACGTCGCCTCCCGGCTCGAGACGCAACCCACCCGCGCCCCGACCCCGGAGAACCTCCCCGCCGTCACCGCCCGCGGCCGCGCCCTCTGGGACTCCGTCTACGCCCCCTTCGAGAACAAGCTCTACGACAAGCTGGCCCAGTCCCACCCGGACCTCCCCGTGCACATCCTCCACAGCCACTACGCGGGCCTTCTCTCGGAGCCCAAGGAGCGAGGCGGGCTGGCGAGCGTGGGCCGCGTGTTGACGTCCGTCGTGGCCATCTCGTGCCTGCGCGCGCAGACGGGCGTCGGCCCGCAGGTCCTCTCGCACGTGTTCGGCCTGCGCAAGGCCTTCGAGGACGGGTCGGTGAAGAAGGACAACCAGGAGGACATTGAGGGCGCCGAGTGGCTCGCGAGCAACGAGGGCAGCGAGTGGATCATCAAGTCCGTGGACAGCATCACGGAGGCCATTGGCGGCTCCAACTTTGCGCCGGGGCGGGAGGCGAAGCTGTAGAGGGGTAGAGCGTGTGCCTTTGTTTTTTAAAAAGCGAAACTGTAGAATAATTCTCAGGAGTACAGACCTGAATGCATGAGTTACATTGAATCCAAATACTGGTTCACTTGGATTGACTATCGTTGGTGTTTGTAGCGTCTCGCCCTCTCCTCGCGGGACCTACCACCGTGACAGGCCTCGGCTAAGAATCATCTGCCGCCTGATTCAGGGCTTGCCAACGTTGACAGGGGTTTGTGAGGGGTTCCGACGCTCAAACAACAGGCCCCTCAATTGCTGGGTTCTCCCTGCCAGCTCTCATGTCAAGGGTCTACGCCCTGGCTCAGCGGGCATTGGAGTTGCCTGAGGTGTAGAGTATCCGGCGTTCCAGAGACTGCATAGTAACAGAAGACATACTTTTCTGCGGTTAACAGCGACTGAAAATGTGAATCATCATGTGGATTGTTCTCGTCTCGGTTTTTCCATCCTGGTCTCTTCAACTCTTGGCTGGGCAACTGTCGACTCTCGTCAACGGATAGTTCCTGAGGAACTGTGCCGCAACCACGCACTAGCCCGACCAGGGGTCGCTTTCAGGGCTTATGCAACTCCATGAAAGTAGTCTACTGCTGATCTTGACGTTGTCAATCCGCCCATCGTATGCCTCACACTTCTGACTTCAGATCATCTCAACCAACCAGAACTCCAGATGCTATTCATGAACATCTAGTAACGGAAGATGCAGGCCCCAATGTCGTGGATTCGCAACCCTCGAGGCGCGTTATGCCGCCCCTGCGCCGAGGCGATCCCCAAGTTCCGCGACAAGCACAACGACTTCGTCGCCTTCCACGGGACCGCCCTAGTGGTCGTCAAGTCGGCCCGCAACGGCTGTCCCTTCTGCCGCCTGCTCACCGACGCCCTGCACCTGTACAAGTACGCCCCCGTCCACGGCGACCCCTGGGACATGACACCCTCCTACGACACGCCCTCGTCGGAGTCGGACACAGCCAAGACGTACGGGGGAGTATCCGAAAGCCGCGTGAGCAGCTCGGCCGAGCACGAGGGGGACGCCCGTGGGTCCGTCATACGGATCGACGTGTGGCAGCAGACGCGTGCGGGCATTCACTTCCCGCGACTGCTGCGCCTGGCGAAGTTGCAGTTGTCGAGCCTCAACGATGGTGAGTTCCGAATTACACCAAGACTCTCGAACAGGAACGATAACTCCCGGTGCTAGATTTGAACTACTTCCGTGACGTGCTTCAGCCCGAGGAACTCAAAAAGGCACAGGAGTCTAGTAGTGCTTGTTATCCCCCGTCGGCTGTCGCAAAGGCCTGCTTGACGAGTTGCGACTCAGATCACGATTGTTACTCAAGTCTCGAGGACGGCATGCTCCCAAACCGCGTGATTGACGTCGGCTCAACCCCCCAAGACCAGCCTCGGCTCTTCGTCCCCAGGACCCCAACTCGCGCAAAGTACATCGCCCTGTCCTACTGCTGGGGACGAACAAACACGTTTGTCGTGACCCCCGCGAACCTCCCCCAACTCCAGCAAGGCTTCTCCATCACGGCGCTTCCACAGACGCTGCGCGACGTGGTAGAGTTGACCCGAGACCTTGGCCTGCGGTACCTCTGGATCGACGCCCTGTGCATCCTCCAAGGCGACCACCCCGACTCCCGCCAGGACTGGGCCGTCGAGTTCCCCCGGATGCACGAGTACTACGGCAATGCCTACCTAACCGTATCCGCCGCGGGAGCCTCTGATGCCAATGGCGGGCTCTTCGCGCCGCAGGTCGAATACGGCCGCATTCTCACTGATACCAATGGCTACTTCACCGCAGACAGGTACGACCCGGGCCCGAAGTTGACGGGCCAGCCCATCAACGCCCGCGGCTGGACGATGCAGGAGGCGTTAATGTCCCCGCGTATGCTAGTCTTCTCGTCGCTAGGCCTCGCGTGGCAGTGCCGGCGGACACGTCTCGGGCGCGCGGTCGACACCGCCGGGACCGTCAACGAAGACGTCGAGCACGCATATCAGCTGCCGGCGCCGCCCGCCAAGCCGGACTGGAGGCGCATCGTCGAGGACTACTCCCGTCGCAATCTGACGAGCCCGGGAGATAAGCTACCCGCCATCGCGTCCCTGGCGCAGCTTTATGGCACGACGGCCGCACGGGATGACGAGTACCTCGCCGGGTTGTGGAAGGCGGATCTGCTGAGGCAGTTGCTGTGGAACATCGATCTCAGCGAGAGGTCCTTTCGACCTCCGAAGTACCGAGCCCCCACATGGTCCTGGGCGGCGATAGATGGTCCCGTGAAGTACTTTCGAGGCGAGGAACACGACGCAAACGACAGGTGGGTAGCCAGTCTGGTAGACCGCAAGATCGTCCCCGTAGACCCCTCGAACCCCTTCGGACCTCTCGACTACGCCGAGATGACCATCCGCGGACCTCTACTCAAGGCATCGTGTCCCTCGGTCTCACGGTCGTCGGCGTTCGGATACATCTTCACCCTCGGCCACGCCAAGCGCGCAGAACGAGGCAACCAGCAAAAACAGAAAACGGACCCCGAGATCGGACACGTCGACTACGATGTCCACAATAGTCCCGATAGTCTCCTCCAGCAACTGGAGGAACAGAAGACTCTCTACTGCCTGTTGATTCGTGCGGGAGATGACCTGTACGGCGCGCTGGGCATTATCCCCGTCGCGGAGGCCGAGCCCAAAGCGCCCATGAAGTTCCGTCGCGTCGGGGTCGTCACGGTCAAGATGAAGAAGGCGGGGCTTTTTGAGAAGGCGCCGGTCGAGACCGTGGTTCTCGTTTGAGTTTCATCGGTCGTGATTGCGGCAGGAGCAGGTTGAGGAATGTGTCTATGTGTCCGTCTATAAATCCGTTGGAAAAGCTGCAGTCTAGTACCGTTTGATCCTACGTCTATACCCTCGAATGTTGAATCTTTGGTAGCCTTTGTGGTTGAGCCAGAATGAGATAGGAAACATATTCGAAGAAATATGAAATAATACCAAGAAAATACAAGAAGAAAATTCTATGCCGTCGTAATGTCGTAAACATTGTACCGTAGTAATTCGAGCCAAAGTACCGTATATCCATGATCCGCGCGCATGTTGAGACATCCAACTTCAGTTCTTCACCATCAGAACTTCAGTTCCTTACAACATCATCTTGAAGCCAGGCTCTCTGTCGTCGCCGGTGCCGATGTGCTGGTCGTGCTTGCCGGCGGCCTTGTCGCGGTTGATCTTGGCGCACCAGAGGACGTTCAACAGGGTCCTATCGCGACGGTCAGCGTCTCTACTCCCAAGAATGGTTAGGTTTTACTCACGCAAGCCAGGCGTAGCACAGAAGACCGAGGATGATAGTATGTCCCTGGCGGTAAAACGGTCCCTCGTAGCTGGGGTACACGAACGCTGTGCCTCACGTCAGTCCCAATCTTAAAAGTACCCAAGGAGCACAACTCACTCGCAACGAAGCCTCCGCAGTTGGCAATCGCCAGCTGCAGCGCCGACGTGGTGGCCCTCTTGTAGTGGCCCGCAGAGTTGTTCGAGTTCCAACTCAGCACGCACGGCACCGCGCTGTACATGCCGATGGCCATCAGGCAGGTCATGGCGAACCGGGTCTGCGGGGAGGTGACGTTGGCGATGGTGGCGTAGCCGGCGATCGAGATGGGCAGGACGACGAGCATCAGCGGCCCGCGGACGCGGAGCCTGTCGGAGAGGAAGGCCACGACGACTGTCTTTTTGTCAGATGTGATCTTGTTACTCTCTAGAAAAGCTCTTACCAGTGACGGGGGTCGCTACGGCGTAGGGGATGACAGACCAGAGCTGGGCCTGGTTAGGGTTCGACGCGATGTGGAGGTCGTTGATGATCGTAGGAAGCTGATTCCACAAGTCAGTTACAGTCTCCAGTCAACTTAATCATGGGCCACTTACGAAGAGACCGAAAGAGTAGAGGCCGGAGAGGATGGCAAAGTACGCGGTCGAGCTGAGCCAGACTTGGACGTTGAAGACGCCGCGGCCGACCTCCGACCAGCGAAACTTTTCCTCGTGCTCGCTAGCAACGCTACGTATACAGAGTCAGCGTACGACATTGATGAGTGGACGGTGCGCAGTATTACTTGAATCTCTCCCCGGAGGAGCCTTGACGCCTGACCATCGCCCACTCCCTCTCCTCGGGGGTCAGGATCTTGGCCGTGGCCAGGTTGTTGGGCAGACCGATGGCAGCAATGACTCCGCACACGATGGTCTATTCTCGGCATTAGAAACATCGCAAAGAGATTTCATATGAGCCACTCACAATCAGTCCCTCAATGATGAAGATCCACCTCCATCCCTCAAGGCCACCCCTAGGCCCGATGGCCGACAGCCCGCGCGCCAGCAAGCCTCCGAACGCACCCGAAAGACTCGCAGCCGTGTAGAAGATGCCGATCCGCAGGGCCAGCTCGCCGCGGGTGTACAGCCCCGAGAGGTACAGCACCATGCCCGGCAGCAGCCCGCCCTCGGTAGCGCCCAGGATCGCACGAACGGCGACGAAGCTGCCGTAGCTCCGAACGAAGCCGAGGCACATGGTGACGGTGCCCCAGGCGATGGTCAGGAAGGGCAGCCAGATCCGGGGGGAGACCTTCTTCAGGACGAGGTTGCTTGGCAGTTCGCTGGGCGAGCGTTAGCGGATGGATCGTGGGGGCGGTTTTCGTCTTGGCTCTCTCCAGACTCCAAACGACTCCAAAGAACAGACTAAAGATAACCAGAGGGGATAGGATTACATGCCTGGCAATGTAGGTTGCGTAAAAGACGGCCAAGCCCTGGTTGTATTGGATGTTGCTGATGCCAAGATCCTTCTCCATGCCGATGATCTTTGCGTTGCCGACGTTGGTTCGGTCGAGGAAGGAGCAGAGGAAGAGCAGGGCCAGGAGCGGCAGGACTCTGTTGACAGATGACACAGTTGTTAACGGCTATTCCGATATCAAGAAACAGATGGAAAGTGAGACTTACCTGGTGTCGATTTTGAAGAGCAGAGACTTGGTCAGACTGTCTCGGTGCTCAGCGTCCGCCCGACTCTCGCGCTGCTCAACCTTGGGCAGGTCGAAGTCATAGTCTTTGGAAGTCATCTTTGCTGACGATGATGAAGCCGAATGTGATGGGACACCAAGAGGGAGACAGAGAGAGACAACCGAGTTGGATGGAAAGACTCTAGAACAAGACTATCAAACTCTCGAGGACGAGTAAAAGTAAAAAGAACAGAGAAGAGCGAGACCCTTTGACAAGAAATGCCAAGCATAGGCAAAGCTTGACAGGAGGACCCTCCCTTACCCCCCGTTTTTGAACCACGTCTCTTTCCCCAGACGCCCAAATCTGCGGGGTCGACAAACCATCTCTGCGCGAACTATGCTTACTCCCATCTTACATCCGTTCCCGCCGGCCCCAGATCACCACCTTTGGGGTAAGGGCCTCTGCGTGTGCCCAAGTGGGTGTGAGTGGGTTGGATGTCACCTTTGCTATATCAAACGCGTGCCGATATCCGTCCCGGGCCAATTGCGTCTCGTGTCGGACTCAACGTCCTCGGAGCCTACTTTTGGACGCCGACAACTTCCCCAAACGCGTGTGATGGAGCCGCACCCCCCACTGTGACAACGTCAGAAACCCCTCCCCGGTCTCCCCCTCATGCCGAGCCCCCCGGTTCGCGCCAAGTTGGAGTCGGGACGGCGTCGGGACGCAGAAGAACGTCCGAACGGGTCCTGGGAGCTCGTCAAAAAGGTTGGAAGGCGTCGCGCCCACCTAACCCGAGGCCTCAGAAATAGCCACCGAAAATCGGACCTATCTCTCTCTTTTCCTTCTTCTTTTTTTTTTGGCTTTTCTTAATCACGGTGACACTCGTCTAACTTGTCGTTTCAAAGCGTAATCGCAGAGGTAATCACATCACATCCACAATGCCTTCAATCACCCGCCAACTGCGCCCGCGGCTGGTCGTCCGCGCCGCCCTCGCGGCCACGCCCTCCATCTGCGCGCAGCCGGCGCGCTTCCCCCGCGCGAGGGCCGTGGGCGCCCTGAGCTGCCGCGCGATCGCGACGACGGCGGCGCGCAGGTCGGCCAAGGCGCCGGCCGTGAAGAGGGGCGGCTCGAAGCTGTACGCCTCGGCGGACGAGGCCGTCGCGGACATCAAGAGCGGCTCGACCATCCTGAGCTCTGGATTCGGTCTCTGCGGTGTTGCTGGTAAGATGGAAGAAACCTGACGCGCAGGAACAGAGTCAGAGACTGACACATGGCGCGCGCGAATAGACACAATCATCGCGGCGCTGGAGCGCAGAGGCCCCGAGAGCCTCAACTCCCTGACGGCCGTCTCGAACAACGCCGGAATCGAGGGCAAGGGCGGCCTGGCCATCCTCACCAAGTCGGGCCAGGTCAACAACCTGGTCCTGTCGTACCTCGGCGCCAACAAGGCGCTCGAGAAGAAGTACCTGACGGGCGAGATCGGCATCGAGCTGTGCCCGCAGGGTACCCTCGCCGAGAGGATCCGCGCCGGCGGCGCTGGCATTCCTGCCTTCTTCACGCCGACCGGAGCTCGTGAGTGTTGTCTTGAAGACTGGACTCTGTAATCTCGTGCTGACGTGACGTCCCAGACTCGCTGGTCCAGACCGGCGACATCCCCGTCCGCCTCGATGCCTCCGGCGCCGTCAAGGAGCGCGGCCGCACGAGGGAGACGAGGGAGTTCAACGGCAAGACGTACCTCATGGAGACGGCTCTCACGGGAGACGTCGCCATCCTGAGGGCGTGGAAGGTCGACACGGCCGGAAACTGCGTCTTCAGGTAGCACCCTCCAACCTCCCACATACCCTCCACAAGCCCAGCTGACCCCATCCGCGTACAGATACACCACCAAAGCCTTCGGCCCCATCATGGCCAAGGCCGCGACCGTGACCATCGTCGAGGCGGAGCACATCGTGGAGGCCGGCGAGATCGACGCCAACGACGTCGACCTGCCGGGCATCTTCGTCGACCGCATCGTCCCCGCGACCGCCGAGAAGAACATCGAGATCCTGAAGCTGAGGGAGGAGGAGTCCGGCGCGGGCGAGGACCTCTCCAAGCCCAAGAACGTGGCGCAGGAGCGCAGGAACCGCATCGCGCGGCGCGCGGCCAAGGAGCTGCACGAAGGGTTCTACGTCAACCTCGGCGTCGGCATCCCCACGCTCGCGCCGTCGTTCCTGCCCGAGGGCCGGAACGTCTGGATCCAGTCCGAGAACGGCATCCTGGGCATGGGGCCGTATCCCACCAAGGACCAGGTCGACGCGTGAGTCCCCATTCGCACTCAGAGCGAAGAGATGACTGACAAGAACAGCGACATCGTCAACGCAGGCAAGGAGACGGTCACCCTCGTCCCCGGAGCCGCGACGTTCGACAGCGCCGAGTCGTTCGGCATGATCCGCGGCGGGCACGTCGACGTCTCGATCCTCGGCGCGCTGCAGGTCAGCGCGTCGGGCGACCTGGCCAACTACATGATCCCGGGCAAGGTGTTCAAGGGCATGGGCGGCGCGATGGACCTGGTCTCGAACCCGGACAACACCAAGATCGTGGTGGCGACGGAGCACGTGGCCAAGGACGGGTCGAGCAAGGTCGTGCAGGACTGCAGCCTGCCGCTGACGGGCGCGAGGGTGGTCAGCACCATCATCACGGACCTGGTGAGTTGTTCGAGGCAGCTTCTGATGTTTGGGGGTTTGTTGCTAACGTTGGATAGTGCGTGTTCGAGGTCGACCGCAAGAACGGCGGCCTGACGCTGACCGAGGTCGCGCCGGGCGTGGACGTCGAGGAGGTCCGGTCCAAGACGGACGCCACGTTCGAGGTGGCCAAGGACCTCAAGACGATGGAGTAAGGAAACTGTAATTGTATAGAGATGGACGACGTCCAGTGTTTGAGATACCAAGATAGATAGCAACGCGACATGATCTTTTCGAATTTGAGTTAATTCAATTATTCAAAACATTTCTCTCAGTGCTAAAGCAGGTATGAACAGTAAATAGTAATACATTAACGTCTATGAACATCTCGTGCGAAATTCCAAGCAAAGTCGTTGACGGTCATTCTCCCGGTGCGATCGTTCGAAGGGTGGTAGGGGTATCATCCAAATTGCGGCACCAGTGTGTCGATTAAAATCGTGACAAAAGGAGATGGGAAGCATTGCGAGCGCTTAGTCGCTGCTGGAGCTGGAGCTGCCGCTGAGGCCGCGCTTGTGGTGCTTGTCCTTCTTGTGCTTCTTGTCCTTCTTATGCTTCTTGTCTTTCCTGTAGAGGGGGGGGGTGGTGGTTAGCAACTGTGCGACAACTGCTTTCAGGACTGTGGATTGGGACACACTTCTCAAACTTGTTCTCGAGCAGGTTGGCGCCGATGGCACCGGCAACAGCACCGCCGAGAGTGCCGAGAAGACCGCCGCCGGCCTTGTGGGCAGCCCACCCTGCGGCGCCGCCACCGACCAGCGTCGCTCCGAGGCCGCGCTCGCCGTCAGGACCACCGGGACCGCCGGGACCTCCGGGGCCGCCGTAGGGACCGCCCTGGCCGCCCTGCTGGTGGCCTCCCTGCTGGCCGTACTGCTGCTGCTGAGGGGGGTAGGGCGAGGTGCTGCGGTTGTCGTGGCCGTAGCCCTGGCTCTGGGAGCCCTGGGCGTATGTGGGCTGCTGAGGGGCGCCGCCGTAGCCGTGCTGCTGGTGCTGTTGCTGGTGGTGCTGGGGAGGGGCGTTGTAGCCTTGCTCCTGGTAGCCGCCGTGCTGCTGCTGAGGGTGTTAGTTGGTATGGATGATTGCAGAGACGATGGGAAGTTCGAGGTTGATTCGGGTTTCGTACCTGTTGAGCGTAGGTAGGCTGCTGAGGAGCGTAGCCGCCCTGGTTGTAACCCTGCTGGGGGTAGCCCTGGCCCTGGTGGCCGCTGTTACCGTAGTAGTCGTTCGAGGACATGATGTGATGGATGGTTGGTTGATGAGAAGAGTTGGTGATCCGAGGTCGGGTAGTATCGATGGTGTAAGACTGTAGTGTATATAGACAGGTAGTTGAGGTATGCTGTGATGATGATGCTATCCAAGACTTTGAAAGAGGGGGAAGACCCGAGCTTAAAAAGACCAGTGGGATGGTGTAAGACGGGCTTCTAGATTTGGTTACTCTCAGTACTAAATTCGGAGCTGGCGGAAATTGCCAAGGATTGGCCCCGAATGCGCGTAACGGGACCGGGGAATTGCCCATCTCTCACTGCCCCTCCGCGGAACACTTCCTACCCGCCGACCCTCGCCTCATTCCACTCACACATGCATGCAATACGCTGCAGTGATTCATTCATTCACTGGATTACTTTGCGGATACTTTGCTGCGGAACTGCGGCGAGGTGATGCGTAAGTTACTTTGGTACATCGTCATTCCGGTGGCGCAGTCCTCGTGCGGGGCATTTTAGCACTCTGTCCAGTAAGCGCCTCCACTGTTAGGGCCACTGGGGCCACTGGGGCCACTGGAGGGCACTGTCAGCCACTACCGTCCAGCTGGAGATGGTGATTCGATTGGCGTCTTAGCCACCACTGCAATGACGCGACTTGCCTGCCAAGCCACCCGGAAGCCACCAAGCCACCGGCAAACCACTTCCAGGGCCATTCGCACTCGCTTTCTCGGGTCCGACGCGGCGAATCCGGGGAAAGCTTGGCCGTGGAAGATGTTTGCTCTAGGCTGACCTCATTCTTGCTCGTAGTGCTTCATTCCCGTTTGTCTCTTCCGGAGAGATCTTTCTGCCTCTCTGAGTGAATAGCAGCAGTAACTACAACTGAGAATGCACCCGACCTCTGCCTGAAGAATGTTTCACCCCCAACCTATCCAACATTCAGACGAACCGCTGGCCTGTCATCGCTCACTGCCACCCCGTCGCATCAGCAGGCCCCTTGCATACCCCGAGCCAAGATCGCTGCAGCCCTCCCCCAACGCTCTGCGAGTGTGGAGCTGAGAATGCCCTCCAGGAATCGGCGTCTCCGACCCGGACGTGGGGCCGATTGGGCAAAGCCGTACCTCCCCCCCGTCTCTCGCTCTCGAGGGCCGACGACTGCGGAAGTTGATTGCGCAATCGCATTGGCTGTGAAGCTCCCTTAGCTCTTACCGAGGCTGAGAAGCTAGTTGGTCCTTGCCGTGGGTGCGTAGCTTGCGAAGGATCACCGTGATAAGCAAGGCACGCAGGTAAGATCAGCTCGTCACCCGGGCTAGAACCCATCTGGAAAACAGATGTCGCCTTGCCAAGACAGGCAACGACATGGAATCACCTGGAAGAGAACTCAAGAAGCGACTTATTTCCGGGGTGAGTCGGGCTGACCGAGGTATTCGTGGCTCCTCTGATCAGTATCGACGGTTTAGCCCCTCTATTGTTGTTTGGCTGTTGCTACTTAGCGCTAAGCTGACGATTCAGGCGCTCAATGGCTCAAGCAACTGCACTCATTGAGCTTCTAACTGTCTTGATAGGGCTAAAATACTGTGTCGCACCAAAAGCAACACTGCTGGCAGAACGACCAGCAATTACGACTACATACACATTGTAGAGTTACTATCACGACATCATAAGAGGTGGCATGTTAGATGAGAACTCTGTTTCAAGAAGCAGCAAAGTAAACGGGAAAAAGGACCACCTCGACGTTTCGCCAACTCCCGGGTACAACCAAAATGGAAGCAAAAGAACGAACCATCACAACTTCGGCTTCGAAGAACTTCGCCCAGGACGCCAAGGAGTTTGAAAATGTACTCCAAGATTAACTAAGAAGCCATTCGGGGCTTGGATGCACTTCAAATTTCACACTGTCGCAGTATTCGTGAAATTGACTCATGACAAGCTCCGCAACTCCAAGTGCCCCCTTGAGACAAGTGCTTCTCCAATACCCAAGAGACGCCCACGGATTACTGTCTCTCAGCTCCGAGTAGAAATAGAAATAAAATAAGAATCGCGAAGAAACAACCAATACAGCACGCCCACGACGGCGTATATTCACAATGTGCTTTTGCCCAGCGATGCAGCCCGAACGGACTCCGAAGAGTTGCCAAGTTCAGCTCTCCCAAGCGTGCTCTGAAAGACAAGATTTTCCCATCACTCCGGTACAAAACCGGAGCAAAGCCCCCTGCAAGTCTGAGGTTGACGCGCCAAGCGTGGCTCGGGTCCGTGAGGTACTGACAGTTAGCGGGGTTCCGTCTTCGTCTCTACTTCCAGCGTCCTCAGCAAGGTTTCCGAAAAGCGAAGCTGAGCTCGAGCAGCCGCCCGCTTGATTGGAACAAGCCCGCGCTTGTCTGCAAGCGTGGACCTTAAACTCACCCCGAACGATAAAAAGCCAGTAGTTGATGCCGCACAAGTGCTGCCACATCGGCCGAGGCCGTTTCACAGGAAGTGCAAGGTTTCGATTACTGTGAATCTCGTCTGTGATGCCGTTGAATTATGAGATGGAGGATCTGCAAAGGAGTTCCGCGGGGTGAGGCAGGTGAGAACCGTCATGCCCCAGCAGAGACGCTGCGCTATGCTGTCGACTGACAATATCTGAGCGGTTGAGCTGCAGCTTCAGATCATGTACCACGGACTCGGCAACGATGGCTCATAAGAAGCTCTCATGTCTGCCGAGACCCGAAGGCTCTTAGAGAGAGTCAAGCTTTCCACCTAGCGTTCTTGTCGCCTTGGTATTGAGTCCGGTCGTCTTGGTATCGATCGTCCGCGAGAGTCAATATCACAATATCACTAGAGAAATCATGGCTACAACAACAGTACACATCGAAGCCAAGGAGGATGAGTCCTCTTCCAGCGGCTACACCATTGTTCGAAAGACGAGTAAGTACACGCATCCAAATCACAACATCCTCGGCTGACAATCCCAGCCCAGGTCGAGCGCATGTTCTACATCTACCACCGCCTCGGAATCCAGTCCAACGTCGTCGTCGCAGCCCGCTATGCCTCCGCGCAACCAGGCCGACAGGGCCTGTACCTCTCAGACGAGGCCGTCTTCTCGGCCCTCAACGCCGTGGTCGCCAAATACCCCGAAATAGGCCTCGTCGGCGTCGTGGAGCAGAACGAGGCGAACGCGCACCTTCTGTCCATGGCGTCGCTGCACACCATCGACCTCGACACCTGCGTTGAGTTTGTAGACGACAACGTCCCCGAGCTCGACGAGACGTTCTTTGAGAAGCTGCACGGCCAGTGGTTCTGGGCGGAGGACGAGATCAAGCCCGGACAGCCATGGTGGAAGGTCATGGTCCTCGGCCGGCGAGATGTTGTCTTCGTATTCCACCACTCTGTTTGCGACGGCTCCTTTGGCATGACTTTCCATCGCGAGTTCCTCGCTGCGCTCAACGAGTCCGCCGGCTCCGGAGCGAAAATGCAAGCTTCACGGAGGATCCAGCTGAACCCCGACAGGGTGCGTCTCAGCGCCAACCTCGAAGAAGCCATCCGGAGGAAACCGCCCATGTTCGGCATCCTGTTCGGTCTGGTCATGTTCCTCTTCTACCGCTTCTTCTACGCCAAGGCCCTCTTCTTCACCGACTACCCCAAGCCGAAACCGCTCCTCAAAGACCCCCTCGCCATCGCCACCTCGCCCGAGCGCACAAAGACCAAGGTCACAAACTACCGCATCCCCGCCGACAAGATGGACGCCATCCTCGCCGCCTGCCGCGCGCACGGCACGACCTTCACCCCGTTCATGATGGTCATGATCACGGGCACGCTGGCGGCGGACTTTTACCCCAACGCCAAGGTCGGCTTCACACGGTACGCGGTCGACATGCGGGCTGTTGGCAACTTCGACGCCCTCGCCGGAGACCAGGGCAAGGACCTGAATCTCGCCGCTAGCGTGCCGGAGCCGGAGTGGCTGAAGAAATACCGCCGCGCGTTCCCGGCCTCGGCTGCAGGCGAGGAGAGCGATGTCAAGGTCAACTCCAAGGCCGCGTGGAAGCTGGTACAGGACTACGGGAGGAGGATGACGGAGACGCGGGCCGGCGGCGAGGAGTCTGCGGTGTACAAGGCCTGGCTCAGCGGCAACGCGATGGGTCCTAGCCTTGAGGAGTTTGCGGGCAAGTCGCTCCCGTCTCTCAAGGTGTTCATGCAAAACACGTTTTCGTTTTCGAACCTCGGGGCCTTGAAGTCTCTGCCGCAGGTTTCGAATGCTGAGGAGTCGACTGTTAAGATTGCGGACGTGCTGTTTTCGACTGGCTCGCCTCACGGCGGTGCCGGGTATCATGGAATGGTTTTCAACACGGCTGGCGTCGCCGGGGGCGATACCGTGATTAATGCCTGCACCGAGGCGGGCATGGCACCGGAAGGAATGCCCAGGGCTATGTTGGATGGTGTGATGGCAAGGATTGATGCAATCGTCCAGCAGAGCTGATTAGTGGGTATGTAGGTGAACCCAAGCCGGAAAACCATGCTCATCAAGATTGATCCTATCGATCCGCCTTTCGTCATGCTGAACATTTAGTCCCTAGCACTGTCGCATCGCCATCTTGTGAGCCTCCGTCCTCTGCATCCGAATCGACATGGCCACCACTGGCGCTTTCTTCGTCGTCAATGGTGGCACAATCATTGTTGTCCACTTCCCTATCGGAGCCAGTTGCATAAAAGCCTCTCAGCCAGTCGTTTCGTGATGTCTGGTCCCACGGTGATTGGTCAATCTTCTCTAGCAGAAGCTCAATGTTCTCATCGACGGCCAGCAACGCCTCTTGCCACATGCCTTCCCGAACCTGCAAGGCGACCACCTTGTACGTCTGAAGTTCGTCCTGGCGTTTCCAGGCCTGCTTATTTTTGATCAGCGGACCCAGGGCAGCTGCGGCCCCCCGTCCGTCTCTATCCGTCAGGTACTGGCGCGCTCTCTGCAGCGTGTCAATGTCGAACTGCAAGTTACGGTCCCTGATGCGTTGGTAAAGGGTGACGAAAGCATCTTGGACGACGGGATCTGGCCTTCGCCGGCTACCAAGATCCCACTGCGGCTTGTGTAATGTCCAAACGAAAGAATCCCACGGACTGTCCTCGTCACTGTCCAGCTGCTCATGATCTATGTCTAGCAGCTCCACAGTCATCAGGTATTCAAGAATTTCAATCCCAGCGTATTCTGCAGCCAAATGAAGCAAGTTGCGGCCGAAGAAGTTAGAATTCTTTGTCGACGCGCCAGCTTCAGTCAATGCTTGCAGTGGCGGCAGCCGATTGCGCATCACGGAGATCATCAAGGGTGTGCTGCCTTCGCCGTTGAGTGCGTTCATGTTGGCACCAGCTTCCAGAAGGACCTGCAGCCTGGCCTTCACGGCGCCTTTTGTGGCCCAAGAGTAGGCCAGCTTGTGTAGTGCAGTGTCATCGTGACGTTCCTTGGCATCCGTATTGGCGCCGGCGGACAACAGAATGCGCAACATCTCTTTCGGATCACCCTCGGCTTCCCTCGAGGAACTTGCGGCGAAATGCAAAGCCGTCCAGTCATCAAATGCTGTAGCAGTGACGGAACAGCTGGCATCGAGCAGATGGCGTGCCACCGTAGTGCGGCCATGCCTTGCTGCCTCCATCAACGCAGTGCGTCCCTCAAAGTCGCGCTGGTCGAGGCTGCACCCCTGGCGGACAAGTTCCTTGACGGCGGCTATATTTCCCTTAGCTGCAGCAACGGCCAATGGCGGTTGACCACGGCTGTCCCATTGATCGATGGACCATGGAAACTGCGCCGCGGCCGCTCGAACACGTTGACGAGTCTCGTTGTCATTCTCGTCCAGCCGAGCAGCTTCATGCAGCGATGACGGGGCGATTTCGACGATTTCTTCGCCGATAGATATTACTTTCTGGAGAGCCTGGACTTCCTCTGCTGGCATGTCCGGTTTCTCATCAAGTTGACGGTGTGCTGTATAAATCCAGTTGCTGTGGGGATGCTCAGCATGGATGAACGACCCGCCGCATAATATCGCCTACTTACGGGTTGAAATTGCCCTTGCGAAGTTCATCACCCCAAATCTGCACACAGAAGAAGAGCACTTCACTAGACGCTCGGTCCATAACATACTGTCGTTTGTCCTACTCCGTCAGCGTCGCCAATAGCGCGCGAATCACGTGCGAACTTGGATGGAGTGTTACTCACCTCAAGAATGGTCGCACCGGCAGAGTCAGCATCATCCGGGAAAATCAGGCTGGTATTTTCAACGAACTTCAGCAAGTCCCGTTTTCTTTTTACTGTGACGAACCATATTGCGTCATTCATGGCCAAAATTCTAACTGGACGTAATTTGAATCCGACAGAGCTGTTCATGGCTGCCTGGAGAGAGATGTATCGCGAGCATAACCACGTCGGGAACTGGTATGTGAATGTCGCCGACTTCCTTGTGCTTCCCTTGCAGTCGGGCTCGTTGCATGTAGCGCTACTCCCAAGGAGTGGGTGCCGATCGTATGAAACAAGTAGAGAGCCCACCAAGTTCCGCGCCCAGTTCGCCGTCCGGAACTTGGAATCCGGCACACCGTGACAACGGCATGTGCATGGTCTCTTGCAGCCGACTCTAGCCCAAAGTTTGGCTTTGAAGGTGATCATTTCGACTTCGGCATCCTGACTGGTAACTTTGCTGGTCATCTGCCGGCGGTCTGCCACAACGGCTTGTTCCAGGCTCTGAGACAGGTTTTGGATATTGTGCTCCGTCTCTGGCGGTTTGTTCTGCTCAGCTTTGCCCAGCAGCAGCCGATCGTCTTCTCGCGCCGGTGGTGATGTCCTCTGCAGACCTGTCGTAGCGTGCCGTATAATGAAGCTCTCGAGGAGCACCGTGACTTGACTATCAGCCCAGTATTAGCACTCTTAGGTAGGTAGGCTAGATGTGAATTTGTGAAATCTGAAAGTCTCTCGGTGCCTACGTATTTCGCTTGAGGTTAAGCGTTGTCAAGGCGATCGCGAGACTCGTGTTCGCGTCGCGGATCTTTTCGCGGCAGTCCTTGAGGTCTCTTTGCAGCCAGAGCCACTTGGTAACTTTCGGTTTGATCTTTCCGCTGCTTCTCACGGCGGTACACCGCTTCTCGATCTGCTCGAGGGCCTTCATCGTCTCTTCAATGCGCAGCCTGGCACTCTTCAGGCCTGCCGGCTCGGGTTCGTCGGCGCAGGAATCCGCTGCCGCCATCACTGCCTCTTTGACACTGATCCGAACGCTTTCGATCTGTGCGTTTTACGCCGGATGTCAGCTGCTGAGGGGACCTCGTGGCCAGGGCAAAAATAGGTTGCAATCTCCACACTCACCTCATTGTTGAGCGACATTAGCTCGTTGCCTGCCTTGGAGGCATCTTGTAGTTTATGGACGATTTTGCCTCCGGCTGCTAACGCCTGGCCGATGGCGATGAAGCTCGCCACCGCGCCTACGACTTCCATCGAAGCTGGTGGACGGTAGGACCGTTGAGTTTGCTCGATTTCCGGAATGCTGAAATTGAAAATGACGAAGAAATGTCTAGGAGACGGACGGATATCTGGATTGCGGGGAGACGCAAGGATATGCCTTCAGCTCAGCCTGATTCTGACCACACTCTCGACACTGCCATCATGTGAGCTGTGAACAGAAACCAATCACACAAGCCGTGGAGGATATGCATGCTGCATGTATGATGAAGTGTAGCTGTGGCGCAGGCTGTGCCGCTTGGCAACCCTGGCAGACTTCGGGCCATCTCGCTCTTCAGGCTCGAACACTGGGCATTCTCAATCATCGAGTCTCGTAGTTCCTCGAGAGCGAGGCCAATCAGCAATTCGGTGTCTTTTACATTCGTTGACCCTTCTCTATGCCACTAACCCTCTACTCCCTCACAAACAAACCAGCCATGCCCATGCCGGTTCCAACGCACATACTGACGACACCAATCTCGCCACCAGACCTCCCAAGGCCGTGAAGCAGGGTGCTCGTCATGCGGGCGCCCGTCGCGCCAAGGGGGTGGCCGAGGGCAATTGCACCGCCATCGGGGTTGACCTTACCATCCTCGTAAGCCTGCTCCAGCCCCAGCGCCCTCAGGCAGTAGATGGCCTGGCTGGCAAACGCCTCGTTGATCTCCCACCGGGCGACGTCCTTGTTCTCGAGGCCGAGCTGGCCTAGCAGCTTCGGGATCGCCAGCGCGGGGCCGATGCCCATCTCGTCCGGCTTGCAGCCCACCGTCGTCGCCGACACGAACTTGCCGATGATGCTGTCCGTCAGGCCCAATTCCGTCGCCGTGCTGCGGCGCATCAGCAGCGTCGCCGCCGCGCCGTCCGACACCTGCGACGAGTTGCCCGCCGTGCTCGCCCCGTCCGGCTTGAACGCCGGCTTCAGCTTCGCCAGCGCCTCGATGCCGACCGTCGCGCGGATGCCGTCGTCCTGCGTAACCGTGATCGTCTGCTCCTCCCCGACCTTGTTGCCCTGCTTGTCCACCTCCTGGAACCGCGTCGTGACCGGCACGATCTCCTCGGCGAACGCGCCCTCCTCCCTCGCGCGCGCGGCGTTCTTGTGGCTGCGGACCGCGAAGGCGTCCTGGTCGGCGCGCGACACGCCGTACCGCTCCGCGACGTTCTCCGACGTGAGGCCCATGGGCATGACGCAGTCCCTCGCGTCCTTGACGGGCGACTCCTTCAGCGCGGGCCACGCGTCGACGGGGATCGCGCGGCTGCCGTAGTTGCGTGTCATGCTCTCCATGCCGGCGCCGATGCCGACGGATATCGTCTCGGACCGGATCTGCGACGCGACGAGGGCGATGGACTGCAGCGACGACGAGCACGCGCGGTTGACCGTGTACAGGGACGTCGTGTTGGGGTAGCCGACGTGGTTCATGGCCATGCGCGCCGCCTTGGAGCCGCCGAGCTCCGAGAGCACGACGCCGACGGCCACGTCCTCGATCTGCGCCGGGTCGAGGTTCGGGTTCGCCTCGAGCGTGGCCTTGAGCACCGTCGAGAGGAGCTCCTCGGGGTAGGCGTCTTTCAGCTGTCCCCGGTTCGACCGGCAGATGGGCGTGCGCAGCGACGAGAGGATGACGACGTCCGAGGGCGCCTTCTTGAGGACCGACGAGATTCCCTTGGGGAGCGACATGGCTGCTGTTGTTGATGTGGGACTCGGTTGTTGTAGGAGCAATCGGAGCTTTCTAGTCTCTCAATTGAGGTGAATATTAAGAGAATTGGTGTCGTACAGACCGAGTGATGAATTGAGAGAGAAGTGAAAACGAGAAAAGCATCGAAAAGAAATCGGATAAACGTGAGCGATGTCGCTGGGAGCTTTCACCACGAACGCATGGGGCGGGGAGAATAGCTCTTCCCCCTTCTCTTCCCCAGCTTGATCCTCGAAGCCGAAGTGGGGGACCCGTTCCCCATGGCAATTGGATTCGGCAACGAGTCTCGGGATCTCGCCGGCGTTCCGGGGCTAAACGTTCTCCCGGCCACCGATGGCTCACCGAGCGTCGCTGAGCCTCACCGAAAGATGTGGGGCTGACCGAGTTCACCTTGACTTGTTCTTGTTAATGGCGAGTCAAGGTACTGCCGAGTCAGGATAGTAGCTAGGTATCTATACAAAGAACCTTTTAGCCTTTTGATATACCGTCACAATGTCGGCTTCAAAGTCCGCCTCCTAGCTGACGGCACCTGGGCTTTAAAGACTATGGACCATGATGAGGCCAGACTCAGCCCCATCTTGTATCAAAAACTACCCGGCTGTACAGTGCCACACACCCATGGTCTTGGTTCAGAAGTATCCGGAGATTGGGATGCCCCCTGAGCTGTCCATTTACATCTCATGAATCCTCAAAAGCCAAGGACTACCGGATGAACGACAAGACAGTATCTTTAGTATAGTATCTCAATATATAAAGGACTCGCCCGTCCTTCTTGAGTTCCACCCATAGGTTCTTCACGCTCTTGCCTTCTCTACTCTCTTCAAATCCTTCGCTCAAGCACATATACCGGCGCCTCACCCTTCCTTTCGAACCCGTCGTCGACCACTCGCCCAACATGCGCGTCAACATCGTCCAAATCACTCTGGCCGCCCTGGCCCTCTTGACACAACAAGCCTGCGCCCAGTCTTGCGAAACCGCAGCCGATTGCGGAGGTTGCCCAGCTCTTATGGACAGGGTCTGCGTGTAAGCGGCCATCTGCAGGTTCGCCCAGCACTCACATGGCCTGCTGACTTTCTCAATAGGCGTCCGGGCAACTTTTGCCAATGCGTTCCTTACTAAAGCGGGCAGAGACTGTCAGAGAGACGTGGTGTTTTGGTGATGGGGATGCAGAGCAAGCGGGACAATGGGCAACTTTGTCGGGCATTGCCTGTTCTGTTACCACGACGTATCCAAGATGGGGGTCCTAGAGATATTAGACGTATAGCCCCTTTCTCAGTTTCTGTATTCTGAGAGAGTCTGAGAGAGGCCTCACGACTTCCAAAGTTTGAAGCCATGTGACTGAATGAAGGTTCTCGAGTAGCGAATGTCGTACGTATTGAAAAGAACACTCTACTAGCTACGATTTTCATTGAATATACGCTCTTGACGCTGCTTCTTGCGCTTCGCTTCGCTTCCCATCGGACCGACACACGCTCCGGGACCAGGAAGGGCCCTCACTTAAACCGAGTCGTGTCGTCTCGCAGTCATTGTGTGCGCCAACCAGTGTCCCACGCGACTCGAGTCCACAATGCCATCCACAGAAACCTCACACCCCTCAAAAGGAAGATTGTTGCCATTCACAGAACCCTCACATTCCTCAGGAGGGAAAGTCTTGTCGTCGGACGAGTCAATCGCACCAATCCATTCGTGCCGCATAACGTCCCGCTCCCCGAAAGTGTAGCCGCGCACGTCTCGGATCCAATAGAAGGCATTCCTCGTGACGTCCTTGGACAGATCCTTCTTCCGGTTCAGCCAGCCGTAGTTCACGTTGATGGCGAGTTCTTCTTCATTCTGAGACCCATCGGTTTCATGACTTTGAGGAGCGGGAGGGACATGTCCATCAGGCTCCTAGACCACATCCGTACCGTTGACGCAGTGCCACGTAATTGACAAGAATCGAAGATGGTGCTGCGAGGGACAACGTGCGTGAAGCTGAACACATGCATCGGTGTCTTCGATAGCCGTGTCCCCCAGAGGCGGATAACGATTTATCGGCGGGCATCTGTGCGGGACTGCGGCCAAAAACATCAGGCGGCACTCGTCAGCTCTGGATATTGACTTTGAGTCGGGCGGGATCGGAGTCGTCGGCTCCTGAACAAAGGAGTGGATGGTGCCGGTCCACGTCGCTGCGTGGAAGTCGATACAATCAAGATCGAGGAGGCCGAAGGTGTCCCGCAGGAAGACGTTGTGAGCTCCGGTAATGATGGCTCCCACCCAAAGGTATGAGACTTCAGGACTGCGATCGCACAATATGCGGCCCAATGTAGAAAGATTGCCTGCTTCCACCGCTTTCAAAACGGCCATAGTGCCCTGCAACCACGCCCCGTAGGCATTAGACGGGATTCCAGGCTCGTAGAAGACACTCCCCAGTACGGCTCTCATACCCATAGCGTCCATGCTAAGGGCTAGAAGCCTATCCAATTGAGCTCCTCCGACGTATCCAAAGTCCGGATATCCAAAGTTCGGGACGGCCTGTGCTGCGTTGTCTATCCGGCGGTCGCGGGGTCTTCTGGGCGCAGGAAACACAATCGTCCTCCTCTCGAAGTTGGAAAAGGGCAAATTCAATGCGGCAGCAAGAGCAGCGCGGTTCTGCATGTGTGCCCCGTGGAGTACGGAATAGTCTTCGATGTACTCCAGCGCATCTTCAAACGATGCTGGAGTGGAAGAGCAGGCCTCTTCGGGGCGCCGAGACCCGGCCAACAGGATCGCTAAACTGGCTTCGCGTGTAACGCTCCAAGGGGAAAATTGTTGCCATTGCTCGTGAGGTATGATCGCCCTCCAGCCGACACCCGGGGCAAGGACGGCCGCCCACCATCGAGCAGCATCAGCTGTCAGGTTGCTTCCCAGCTCGACCGTCACTACTCTGGAACCTTCCGCCGTTTCTTCAGATGGTTCCTCAGCTGCCCAGGAGGCCTGGCTTGGCGTGTATCCCATCGGAGAGGCCCGTCCCATGATCTGCGTCCATCGAGCAGACAGTGCATATGCCCAAGCAAAAAACAAGACAACGATATGTCCGCCGTCTTCACCGAACCAGGGAAGCTCCAAGTGCTCCCAATGGGAGATGACGGTCTTCGTCGGTTCTTTTACAGCTGCGATGATTCTGAACGTCTCCTGGAGCTTGGGGGTGTCGCAGGTCCCGCCTCCAGATGGATGTGACGATGTCCAATTGGACTTTGCCGTCAAAATGCCGGTCTCGTCCGTGTCTACACCAACAGGAATATAGGGATGCTGCGGAAATGAGGGCGGTCCCTTTTGCAGACATTCTGGTGGGAGGCAGCTTTCGGCGGCGGCAGCGTCTTTCCGCAAAGTATACCAGAGGCGGTAGGCGCGTTCGTAAACAGCTTTGAAGGCGTCGTCGGTGGGACGAAGGCAATCCGCCATCTCAACTGGCTCCATGGTGTCTGGACACGAACGGTTCGTTTACGGATGTTGAGGTGATGTTGAGTTGTGATTGTGTCAGGCTGAAGAATTCCAGCCCTTGACTGCAGGTATATGGGAAGGCACCTACCTACCTCTTCGCCACGTTGCCGTTGTCGGCAGGCACAAACCATCTCACATTGTCTAGCACGCGGCTGCCGAAAGTCTTTCTTGCCGTAACCAGCTTAAGCGTTCGATTTCACTGTGTGAACCTCAAGGCCAAAAGTGGGAGGAACTTACGAACCCGCGGTTTCTATCGCGAAAAAGGCGTTTGGTCGTACATGTAGGGAAAGAGACATCCTGTTGATAACTGTTTCAATTTGTAAGCCCAGCCAATTGTCAACAATTCCTGGCAACAGCGACTGCTGCCCATGGAAACAAGCCGAGTACGATAGCCACTTCCGGGACTCATACTATGCAGACCCGGGACCTTGTAATCCGTTTGGTCCACAGCGGCTCGGGTTAATCATGGCACGATATCGTGTGTCCATTAAGTCCGCTTATCTGCTCTTTCGCCATCGCACACCGCAAGGCAGCACGCATATGCATGCGGCTCGTACGAGCAGATTGCCGTAAGCTCTGCGTCACACCTGTATCCGCCGTTATCTCGGGCCCGGGCTGACCGCTGATTAAGTAGCATCATGTTGGACATCCAACACTCAACACCACCAACCGCCGATCACGGGCTCAACAGGTTGCAACGCTACCAATGTCGTCAGTCAACATGCCCACATTCTTGCATCACCCACAGGACCTCCGAAACCCGAAAGGATCCTGCAATCCACACCTTACCATGGCCTCGAGCCTCTCGGTCCCCTCGAGTTGCCTCCCCCTCCCCCGGTCCAACTCCACCTCCCACCCCCCGGCCGCTGGCACTTCTGTCTCTCCCTCTCCCCAAACCGCATCCACTCGACACGTTTTCGAACGAACCAGAGCTCTTGGACAGAGACAACCTTCCTCTGCCCCGGTTCCAACGTAACAGTCGCCTAGCATAACATTGGCACTAACCCCAACTCGACCCCAGTCTGTTCCATTCCCTCGGGTCTTGGCACGCGGGGTTCCATTTCCCCCGTCCAGGATGGTCTCCCACCCCAAACGCGGGCTGACAAACTCCAACCTCTCCAATGGCGCCCGCTGGCGGCCTGAGTTGCCGCCCTCCAGCACGCTATCCGCTTACCGTTTCTGGTGTTCCGCCTGTCCTTGTCCTTGCCTTTTGCCCTTGTCCCTTTTCCATCGACCGCTTCTCCGTCCAGGTCTCTCTCTCGGATCCCAAATCTGACCCCGAGAACCCCGCGTACTCGTCTGGGATGCGGCTGCGGCCTCGACCCCGTGGTCCCCTATCCGTGTATGCACTCTTTTTTCCCCAGCTTTGAGACGCCCCCGGATTCCAGATCTTGCCCCCGCAGATCCAGCTTTCCCCGGATTCGGGGGGCGAGTCGACGGCCCTGGCGTGGGGTGCTAGACGAACTGTTGAGAAATGTCATAAATACCCAGAACCCGGGAGCGAGTTGTGTTTGATCGAGTCCGAAGTTCTGTCGAAACCACAGCTCGGGTCGTGCAGTTCCTCTCCGGTTTATGCTTATTTCTGAGTTCTGCCTCTTTTCGTTTTTGGCTCGACAACTCCCTGCCCCAGCCAATCGTTAGCGAGTTATTCAAAATCTTAGCGAGGCGTCCACAACTCTCTCTACCGGAAAAAGCCACAACACAACTCAAAATGGCGGCGAGCGAGAAGCAGCGGCCCTCGGTCGAGCGCGAGGAGCACGTCATCAACCACGTGAGCAGCGTCGTCGACGACGAGAAGCAAGTCCAACAAGATGAGGAGCGCGACTGGACCGGCACGGCGCGGAAGACGGACCCAGAGGAGATCAGACTCGTCCGCAAGCTTGACTACCGGATAATGGTGAGCCAAAGTCTCTCTGTTTTGTTTGCAAACGAGGGTGTTGATGCTAACAACTATTCTCTCTTCAGCCGACTCTCTGCATCATGTACTTCCTGAGTGAGTACCCCTCCCGACACACCGCGTCTTCATCGGCCGAAACTAACGACAACCTTAGACTACGTCGACCGAAATGCCATCGCTCAAGCCCGACTAAACGGATTGGAGGATGACTTGGGCATGTCGGGAAACCAGTTCAACACCACTGTGTCCATGTAAGGACCTCATATACAATACCCCAGGACTCTTTTGAACACGGGCCTAACCGTTGCGCAGCCTCTTCGTCGGTTACGTTCTCATGCAGGTTAGTTGCAAGAGCCTCTGGTGCAAAGGTCTTGGCTGACGGCTTGGCAGATCCCTTCCAACATGTTGATCACCCGCATCCAACCGGGCATCTACATGAGCGCATGGATGTTGATCTGGGCAGTGGTTTCTGGTAAGCTGCGTCTCAAACTTGTGGTTAGGCACTCTGTTCTGACAAGACGTCACAGGTTGCACGGCTCTTGTTCAGAACTACGGAGGCCTTGTGGCTTGCAGATTCTTCTTGGGTATCACTGAGGCTCCCGTAAGCAACTCCCACATTCCCGCCAAGTCCACCGGCAATTGACTGACCATTCATAGTTCTACCCCGGTGCCACCTACATGCTGTCCATCTTCTACACTCGCAAGGGTACGTCAAGCATCATGAAATCAATAAGCCAGACCCGAAAGTCGCTAACATCGTCATCAGAGGTCGCCACCCGAATCGCCGTGCTCTACTGCGCCCAGATCCTGGCCACCGGTCTCTCCAGCCTGATTGCCGCCGGCATCTTTGCAGGCATGCATGGCCTCAGCGGCCTCGCCGGCTGGAAGTGGCTCTTCATCGTCGAGGGCGCCGTCACCGGCGTCGTCGCCATCTTCGGCTTCTGGCTCCTCCCCAACACGCCCCTCACCACCCGCTGGCTCAGCGAGCGCGAGCGCGAGCTCGCCCACTCCCGCATGGAGCGCGACAAGATCTCCGACGCCTCGGACAAGGAGGCCACCGCCATGGACGGCCTCAGGCAGGCCGTCCGCGACAAGCGCACCTGGCTCTTCTGCCTCATGCAGAACTTCCACCTTTCGGCCTGCTCCTTCAACTCGTTCTTCCCCACGTGAGTCGCTCCCGGCATCATTTTCACTTCTTCAATCGCTGATTCGTTGGATAGTGTCATCAAGACCCTTGGCTTCAACACGACCGTCACCCTCCTCATGACCTGCCCGCCCTTCATTTTCGCCGGCGCCGCTGGAATTGCCTTCGGATGGAGCTCTGGCCGCCTCCACGAGCGCACGTGGCACATCACCGCCGGTCTCGGCGTCGCCGTCGGCGGCTTCGCCATGGCGGCGGCGACCCTCAACACTGCGGCGCGCTACGTCGCATGCTTCATCTTCAGCGCCGGCGCGTACTCTGTGAACTCTGTGGTAAGACTCTCAAGCAGACTCTAGACATCCCGTGATTCAGTGGCTAAAACATCGCAGATCATCGGATGGGCTTCGTCGACTCTGTCCCAGACCAAGGAGAAGAAGGCAGTTGTTTTGGCCATGACCAACGTCGGTGGTCAGGTATGTTCAGCACCTTTTGAGTCATTATCATGCGCGGCCTTGTCTGACATCGATATTGCAGATCGGCTACATCTACGGCGCCTACCTCTGGCCCAAGACCGACGAGCCTCGCTACGCCATCGGCTTCGGCGCCTCGGCCGGCTTTGCCCTGCTGTCCATCGCTTGCGCCTGGTGTATCCGCATCTTGCTGGTCAGGGAGAACAGGAGGATCCGCGCATCCACGTCGGAGGCCGTCAACCTGTACGGATACTAGATGATTCAGGAGGTCATGAATATGAGGAAAAGAACATCGCAAGTCGCTTTGTGGTAGCGCAGAGGAGGAAAGCCACGGGAAATGGGAATTTGATGCTGCAACACTGGCAGCTACAGACGGATTTTGATACCAATGATGAGGGGTTCGCAATGCAACCCCGAGGAGCTGTGCCATCACGCACGGCAAGAAGAAAGACAATGAACGAGAATTCCATGCACGCTCATGAGATCTAAATCTTCATCCAAAGTGACGACGATTGGAGTTCAACTTGCTCCTCTTGACGCGAAATGCTCACTTTAATGCTCTTGCAATCCTCGAGTCTCTGTTAACGCACTCTATGTGCACATCCTTATGCCAACAGCAACCCAAGCGGAACAGGCTGTTGTAGCATAATCTCTGGGCCAGCAACAACATTTTCGAGCTTAAGGGCTCCAGGAGCATCCGCAAAGACCAGCGGTGATAATGACACCCTTTGCCTCAAAATTAGCCGGTATGGAAACATTCACAAGATCCCCGACCCGCCACTTGGAAACATCGACTGGGACGCTGATATTGCCCACTCCGTGAAAGAAAACAGCATAGTATGACTTCTTGCCGTCGAACTTGGGCTGATTCGCAGAATCCGTAAAGTTGAACGAAACCTCAGAGCCCGGCGCAAGAGACTTGGTCCCCGCGGCGGCAGACAGAGCCGGCAGTCGCTGGTTGTGGCTAGGATACGGCGGGTTCTCCTTCGGACAGCTCCCCGCCACGATGAACGCGTTGGTCAAGTCGAAAATCTCGTTGGAATAGGGGAACACCGTGTCGCTCGGCCCGGAGAACGGATTTGCGCCCCAGACGTCCGCGAGCGACCACGTCTCGTGCCTCGCCTCCACCGCCGCAATGGCCACCATCGCGCCCCTTGCTGCCTCGCTCTTGGGTTGCTGCACCAGGCCCGTCAGGAACGCCATGCTCGCGACCTCGAGGAACGTCGTGAGGGCCAGAAAGCTACTGACATACGTGAAAGGGTACTTGTATTTGCACGCGCCGGGCTTCACGCTTCTATTCGAAATCTCGTTCTGGAAGATGCGCAGGTGACCCGCCTCATTGTCGCGGATCTCGGCGATGCGGTCGTACGTGTTGTTGCGGAAGCCCGCGGCGACGAAGGACGACGCGTTAAAGGCCTGGACGCCCTGCTGATAGAAGCTGAAGATGGCCCACTCGGCGGCCAGGAGGTTCTGCCAGATATGGTCGTCCGGACCAGGCTCGCCCTTTTCCGTTGGTAGGATTGGCGCGGTGATGTTGCCTGGGAATGGAGGTGCCTTGCCCCGGTAGTCGCTAAAGAGGCGGGACTGGCCTGGGATCGGGCCGTACTTTGGGTCGGCCAGCTTTTGGGCTTCTAGATTCGAGGTTGGGGCGCATGCTGCTGGTAACGTGAACGCTGCAAGAAGAGAGGCGGCCAAGATCGTTTCCAAAGTCTTGTGCATCTTGAATGGTGGTGATTCAACCTTGAGAAAGGGGTTTTCAGGTGGATGATACTAGTATTCGTTAAGATCAAGCACCGGAGCACCTGTTTGTCTGAGGAAGCTGTTAAGTATGGGCTACTCAAAAAACTTGAAATACTTTGACTTGATATCTCATTCGGTCAAACTGTTGGACTCAGACCGACGTCAGGACGGCGTTGCGGAGAAACGGTGCTAATGACTCTACGGCTCTGTCGGATGGCCTTGAAAGCAAGCTGCCTACACCTAGGAGATTGACAGAGCAGCGAAAATACCTAGATGAAGTCATAGCTCGTGCATCGCAACTCGGGGTGCGAATGCGACTCGAGGCGGTGCCAAAGACGCTTCCACAAGGGGCATCGTAGCAACGGCTAGCCGACCTCAGGCCAGCCGAGTGCCGGTAGAAAGGACAGTCCCGAGATATTTCCAGGCGAGATGCCACGGAAATAAACCAACAACCCTCATCATTCCGCTAGGTCACAGACCGAGGAACATGCCCTGACGTCAAGCTAGAACGTTTGGGCCTTGCCGGCGCGTGGCTTGGTGCCGATCACCTTCGCGTTGTGTCCTCCTAATCCACTAGTGCTCACCATCGGCCCGTCAGCAAGTCGGATAGAAGCTATCGCGATGACAACAGTCTACAGACTTCGGGGTTGCTTACGAGGTTCAGCTACGATCGAACATGCGAGATGGTAGATGAGCGGGAGCATTGAATGGAGTTCCAGCTGTGAGCCTTGCGATTGCAGCCTGTTCTCTAGCGCAGACTCAACGTTTCATTCCTTCGATATAAAGCTGTTTCTGAGTTGGAGTTAGCTAGTCCTCAGCGGAACACAAGAGTGTGCGACATCAGTGATGCTTGATTGAGGTGGTAGCTTTGGAACCAAGTGAGAGAGTCATGACAATACTTGGACAAGAAGACTTTTATTCTACGTACCTACGGATTACTACCTAACTGATATTCTTGTGAACTACACTATCTATGAAGGTGGGACTTTGGCGGTGTTTTGTTGATAGCTCGCAGTCTCTACTTCTTCACGCTTCCAGAGTGGTGACCATAGCCTCCACCACCCTGTCTACCGCCACGGGTAGCCGCGCAGCCGATGGTGTCCTTGTGGCCACCACGGACACCCGAGGCCTGGGATCCCGTACCCGTCGGGCCGTTGGGCCCGTGGGGGTACTGGGAGGTGTAGTAGGGAGGGTTGATGTTGTTGCTGGACATCGTGAAGGGGATGATGGGTAGTATTTTGAGGGTGTGTGGCAGAGGATGTGGTGTTTTGTGTCTGTGTCGATGGTTTTCAGAATCTCAGGACATGGAAGACGCCCGGGATGAGCGAGATTATATATGGCCGAGAATTACTTCTTCTCGTTTCATGAATGAATCACCGCATCAGCAACATGCGTTGTGAGTTACACGCAGATATTGTCGCGTTGGACAGTGAATCCCGACAAGATAATTGGCCGTGACCATGACGCCATGTGAGATCCTCACTTTTCCAAGCTTTCGGGTACTTCTCTCATGCATTCAGTGTTCTAGACTTTCGTCAAAACAATAGTCTCACGTCTGCATGATCATACTCGTAGTCTGCCCTGCCTTTCACTGCACACATTCTCGAATCTTCTTCCTGGCATTACAGCGACAGCGAATGGAGCATGGCGTGTACTTTTCTGCGATAATGATTGAATAGAACTCTGAAGCTGCAGCGTTGAACTTTGAACAGGATACTGCGACTTATCTCTTTCCGCAAGACCTGCGTAGGTTCTTCCCTGGTGAATACGCAGAGCACACACCAGCGATGGGCCCTCGGGTTTACTCTTGCTCCGACAGATGGAAAGCCTTACGTGATAATGAACGCAAGCAATATCTTCATGGGGCCAGGCAGGCTGGGGTACTTTAAATCTTTGTGCTTTGAAAACAAGTCGCGGAGTCTGGTGTTGACTTGTTTCCTCTTCAAAACGCAGGTGTCGACCCTGACTCTTGGTGTGATCAACCCGCCTGTGAGACGAGTATGAGGGGCGAAGGAATCATGGTGTCGACGTTTATGGTATTGAGATATCTCAGACTTTAAAACTCCTCTGAAAACGGTATGCAGATCAATCAAATGTGACGACGGAGACATGGCTGTAAGGCCAGCGTTCTCATGATCTCCCAGATTCGAGTTGCGGCACAAGTGCTTTCTTTGCGCTTCTGCCTGGCAACATCGCCGATATTCTGGACAAAAGCAATAGGTCTTCAACTTGAATAACAGTAACCCCTATAGTAAGTTTACTGGACTGAAGTCGGAAGTCATTCATCCAGGTCTCAGCTATCAGATTGCGGCGCAACATAGATCCACACAGCACAATGACTACTTCGTGTTCGACGGCATGAAACTATAGCGTCAAGACTGCTATGAAAGGCCCCAAGATTACAAGACGAATTTGAAATTCATCGACCAAACTAACCTCTGTGAAAGTATGGGAAATAAGTTCTACTCAACTGCCCCTATCAAAACACATCGCGTCAAAAGACACCCCGAGACTCTGCGTCTCGTCGCTCCAGCAGGGGACCTTCTCTCTCTTAGCGTCGAGACTCAAATCAGCCTTGACAGAGTCGACATGTTCCGCGACAGTCTTCCTCCACACAACATGCAGCGGATCGAAAATCGTCTCGGCCCAAAAGTCCGCCGTAACATGGACATCCTCTCTCTCCTCCTCGGTAAGCGGCCTGAGAACTCGGCACGCCGGCCGAGGAACGACAACCCGCTCGAGTCTATCGATATCCCCCGAAGTCTTCGGGTATACGATGGATATCGACTCCAGCCTTGGCAGGCGCTTCATGGCGATGGGGAGCCACAGGCCCCTGTCGACGACTGGGAGGGCGAGGGCCAGGTGTCTCGTGGCGGACGGCCAGTCGTCTCGGCCGCATGCCTCGCAGAAGTCGTAGAAGCTGCTGCTTCCGATGTACAGAAAGTCCTTTTCCGGGTTGTAGGCACGAGTCCGCGGCATCTTCTCGAGAGCTATCTGGCGAGCCTCGGCGTTGGTTGCCAGTAGGGACGAGTACGGGTTGCGAACCTCGAGGGATACATCTCTCGATGGCCTGAAGTTCGAAGGCAGGACGCAGACGTTGGAACAGACCCCGAGGGAGTGCTGCCAGATGAGGTTCCTGAGGTCGAATGGCAGGCGGGAGAAGGGTTCGAATGTTGATGGTGCCCCGTCGTCCCGAGGAGGATCGCCGGCATTCTGATGCGGCATATTGGTAATCGTAGAATTGATAGAGCTGTTGAAGGTTTGATTCGACAGTGGGCAGCACCTGACGCGAGTGTGACAGGCCGCGAGTTGTGGTCAAATACAAGTGAGTCCATGTTATGGTTTATATCGGTTATCATACCTAGAGCAACTGTTTGATATTTTCATGTGATGAAATAATGGGTGAAGACACTGTGTTTTTGGTGGTTACCTAAACGAAAACCTAATGCAAGTGGGCGTTTGGGTTGCCTCTTGCTGTCTTGTCTTCGCACAGCCTCAACAACAGGACCACAACCCAGGCGATCAAGGCGCAGCATCACCCCAGTGGTATTGGCATAGCTGCCTGCTATCTGCACTTTTTCTCGAGTTTCGTTTACTATGGTAAGTAGATAAAGGATCTCTCACAACTTGAAACGTTGTCCATTGCTTGCAGCTTGGCTGCCTTCCCTGCCTAGCAGGTTGCCTTGTCTGGCTGACCGGCTGCCTCACATACTCAGGCGCCTGTTCGCGACTGCTTAAGGCAGGAGAAAATCACCCCGGAATATAGGCAGGCTGCCACGTCTATCTCACACACATGTCATAATCAAGTCGTCGTCGCGGCCGTTGGGGTTTCGGAAGGGTTCAGAATTATCCCACCGGCGCGCATATTCCGTGCCGGCGTCCGACCACATTGCGGCCACAAAGCAAACGGCGTTTTCGCCCCTGCCGGAGCGGGCCGCCGCTCTGCGATTTTTATACTCTTATTCTTAATCCCCTTAAGCTACTCACTACTTTGTTTGAACCACATCACTCCACGTTGTTCATGCTACGGAGCGGTTCGAAAAACACCAGGAACCAATCCGCCCGTCCACGCCCGAAGGCCCGGACGTCCCGGCATCCCACGCACACGCCCCATCACCTGATTCGCACGCCGCACAAGCCCGCACCCCTCCCCCAAAAGAAGGACCGTCTGAACGCACCCCGACACCGCCCGAAGGGAGCAGGCCGAGCTGCCAGGTGATGTGCGGGGTTCGAGTAACAGAGCAAGCAAGAGCTGGGAGCTGCGTGTTCGGATGGAACGAAGCAGGACATCTCTCTCCCGCGTAAGCACGGCTCGGTGTATTGAGCCCGGCTTATGTCCGAAGATGTCCGGAGGACGGAGGTTGGCAGGCGGGACTGCTTAGATCCGGAGCGCCGGAGGGAGCTGTGGGGCTTCGTGATACTAGCATCACATCGCATCGCTCCACGTCGTTGATGATTCGCATGAATGGTGGGGACAGAGAGAGAGAGGAGAGAGCCTATAGCTATAGCTATAGGGGGGGAATGATGGAAGCATCATAATCGGCAGTGGGTGTGAATCCCGGTATTGAAGTCACAGTTGCACGTCAACTGGCTGGAAAAGACATCAAACACAGAGGAAACTTAATGGCTGCATCGCTTAGGGCCCGATTGGCTCGTCTGATTTAGACGTTCTGAATTACTATGGTGGAGTTAGAAATTAGTATTTTTTGATTTTTCAGTGATACTATGCCTTTTCGGGTAGGAATTTTCTCTGCACAACTCACGATAGCCCCGTAACCTTAGTTATACGTAAAATAACCCACTTAAGCAATGTATTTTTCTGGACTAGGGCCTAAATACTCGTATAATTAACTAAAAAGAGGGATAACTTATGAATTTCTACTATGGAAGTAAATCCTTGATTTTTAAGGATATAGCGGCGCATTTATCTAAAAAAAATACGTATACTAGGGTAATAGATTTCTATAGTAACCCTTCTCCTCTTAGTAATATAGCTAGTAATATTAACAATAACAATACCCTTAACGGCGAGGCGGAGATGTGGTCGCTTGCTATAGTAGTAATTTTAACGATCTATACTATTATTACTATAACTATTAGTATTAAGATCGACTTTAAATGCCTTAAACGGCTGTAGATTAATTAAAGGATATTACCTTAATTTGGGCCCATAAGACTAATTTATAGGGGCCCTTTAATAGTAGTAAAGAAGGCCTATGTAATTCTTGCCGTTCTAGAGGAGATTTTCTATAGCCTTTTTTGGTTAATAAAGGCTGAGTTTAGTACTCTATGTACGTGGCTTTAAACTTACAGTGCTTTAAGGGATATATAGTACTAAACTATGGAGTAAAAAGTAATAATATTTTTATATATTATGGGGTATTTAGTGGTATAGTGGAATACTGCAGTATAGTTTAATATGGCTTAAAGTACTATATTTAATATTTTTTACAATATTTTTAAAGGTATGTGTATCTTATATAGGTACTTTGTTAAATAGTCTAAGTAAGACTACGTTATGGCAGAGATGGAGCTAGACCCCGTGGGTAGTTAGTTTAATAGCTGTATTGGGGTAATAGACGGGATATATATACTAGTTTTTTTACCTAAAGTGGACTAGTAAAGGTTTTTTGATTATAAGGGGTAAATATTATAAAACGTCTTTGTAGTAGTTTGTTTTAATTATTTCATTTTGTACGTACTTGTTGGTGGCGAGGGGTTGCTTAACGATATGAGTTTACTATACTAAGTATTAACTAAGTTCTTTTTAGTACTAAATAAAAGATTTTACTTTACTAACGTAGGGTTTAGTAGTAAGTACTAAAGTATTATTATTCTTTTTGTTAGTGAGAAGTACTACTTTAAAGATTTTACTAAGAAAGACTTTAAAAAGCTAAAAAATAGAAAAGAGTTATATAACTTATATTATACAAGGTATTGGTGTATTGTTAAAAAGGTTTTTAGTATACTAAAAAAATCCTTCTTAATCTTAAAGGGGGCACTACTAGAGTATAACTTTTAAATATAAATAAAGTTAGTATATACTCTTATGGAGCTATATAACTTTATCCGGGCTTAAAAGAAGGTATAGGAGGAGTTAATGGTGGAGGAGGAGCTTATTATGGACCTTGCTTGGTAGTACGCTAACGAGGTTGTTGGAAATAAGGTTAGTGATAAATTGTGGTATTAATTAGCTGTTTAGGGGTAGGATTAATAGAAGGCCTATATAGAGAGGTAAAAGAGGAGCGAAATTAATAATACTAGTTATTATAGAGGATAGGTAAAAAAAGAGGTAAAAAAAAAAGGTTAATATTAAGGGAGTAAAAATCGAAAAACAACTATTATTATACTTTAAGATATTTAAGCTGTTGTAGTTAGCTGCTAGTAGCTTTATTAAAAAAATCGCAATAAGGCCTACTTTTTTTCTTTATTAAGATAATAAAAAGCTCTTATTAGAGAAATATCCACTTTCTGGCCTACTTATAAAAAATTTAATACGTTTTATTAGTTAAAGTAGTTGCAAGGCTAATTTACTATTTATATTTCCTATAGCCAAGGAGGTCCCTTCTACCCCTCTATATTACTACTATTTTCGCCTCTTCTAACCTTAACCTCTTTAGCCTTATTAACCTCGTTAACTTTATTAAACAGATTAATATTAACCCTTTTCTTCTATAGTTTGTATTACTTTAAAAACTCCTTTTTTACTTTTTTTAGAAAGATTAAGAATATTTAAACGCACTCTAGGTAATTAGCGAAAAATTTACTAATATTAACGAGCCACTAAGTATCTATCTCCTCACTAAATATCTCTATATAAGAAGTAATTACCTTCTTTTTTATATCTTTTACTATTACCTTTTTTAATTAAAAAGCTAGGAAAATTGCTTTTACTATTTTATTACTAAATTAGTTAAGTATTTTTAGTATTTCTAACGTATATACAGACTCCTCTCCCCACTAGACCCTTACTAGCCAAGGTCGATCTTCTGCAAGGTTATTTATAGGTATAGGGAACAATAGGTTCTTATTAGGGTTAAGCTGCTTTTTCCGTCACTTCTTTACGTTACCTCGCAATACTACCCTTATGTTAAATAACTATAAATCCGTAGTGGTGTCCTTTTACCCCCCCCCTTATTATAATAAATCCCCTACTTCTATAAAATCCTTCCCCATTACTTACACTAACAGCCAGAACTCCTATAGTATAGTTTGAATCTACAAGAAGCTAGTATCTTGAATACACTGCATCGCAGAGTATTTTTTTTCAAACTCCTCCCACGTTTTTTCTAATACTATAATAATACTACTCTCGTTATTATACCCCGTGCCCGACTTTTTAAATAACTATAAGACCTTCCAGTACACTGTATAATACTCTCTATACTTATTATAGAGGTTCTTTAGCGTCTATAGCTAGTTAGGGTATTTAGTTAATATTTTAGGTAGAATCTTTTTAAGGGCCTTAAAGACGGTAGTTGCCTTATTACTCGTTGTGAAGAGTTATCCGGCTTATTTTAGAACAAGGTAATATTAGAGGAGGCACTTAAGGGACAATTAGGTCTACGCAATGGATTTTACCTTTAATGTTATTAGTTGCGTATTGAAGACCCCGGTGGCTGGTAGCTAGGACGCTAGTAGCTGCGATTTACCGCCTTCTGTATCGTTATTATTAGACCCAGATACAGTATTATCGTTATTCGTAACTAGAGGCTTAGGATATTCATTATCTTTAGTAAAGGGCTTTAAAATAATCTTAAATTCGTTAAATAGGCTTAGGGGCCCTTAGGTGGCTAACAGCTAACTACTTATAGTTATATATTACAAAAAAACACTCTATATCACTAAAATTTTAGTAGGTATTAATGTTTTTAACCTAAGGGTAGTTAATAGGGTAATCTATGGCTGTTTAAAAAGAGTATGGTCCCTTTTGCCCCCCTCTATGAGGTACATTGACGATCAGACCCTTTTACTGACTTATGAGAGACCAGGGCCTCAGGTCACTTTTTACTCCACCACTGTGATTCAGAATGTCCGAATCAGTTGAGCCGATTGGGCCCTTAGGCCGCGCCTGTGCCTGTGCCTGAGCCTCCGGCCCATGCCCATGGTCCGTGAGCCCGTGATCCGTCGCTGTGGGTGCAAGTGTGAGTGTGTGTGAAAGACTTGATCTGGGGACATCCAGGCAGGCTGTCAAGCCCATCAGTGTCAGCCGAAGGAGTTCAGGGTAACACTAAATGGTGATGGGTGGGTGGTAAGCATCGCAGGCCAGTCGGCATCATGGCCTCGGACAACTAAAAAAAAAAGAAGAGTTAGGCTAATCCAAACAGGGCAGTGCTGTTGGAACGAGTGGTTTTGAGTCAATTGCCAGATCAACGAGCTATCAACCGCAGAAAAAAAAAAAAAAACAGGCTGCTGACCGACTGGCAACGGGCACCCAACAAGAAGTGCCCGATCGGAGGGTTGCTGCGGTAGAACCGCCGGGAAATGGCGGAGGTCGGAACATTTTCCAGCGACTTGTTCACAAGAGAGCCCGGTTCGGGGCGGTGCCAGACTCCGACGTGCAATTGTCCAGGCCCAATATACCTACCTAGGTAGTTCCCATCGTTTGCGTACCACAGTAGGTACTACAGCCTGTGCTGGTCGACGCACAGCGTGTAGAGGGTCTACTGCTGGCACCGGCGCGTGATGGCACTGATTGTCCAAGACCTTGGAATGAGGGCGGGAGCGCTGCGGATGATAACAATAGTGCACAGCGCTGGACCTGACCGCCTTGATGCTGTTACGGGCTATACATTGCTCATCGAGAGGCGCTCTATTCGGCCATCCCCAGTTTCATATCCGGCCAGTATTTAAGCCTATTACAGAAGGAAGGCTCCGCTCCCCACGTGACTAGGGTCCACGTGACTGATCAGCAGGAAAGACTAAAGTCACTTTACCATCGCGCGTTATTTTTTTTTCCCCTCTCTAACACCAAAACACTAAAACACCTACAGCAGCGCATTATTTTTCGTACATTTCAATTAAAAACACAAAAAAAGTACGCCCAACACAACGTCGCATACGTTTTTAGCTATAAATACGTACAGCTTGCATTTGCACAGTATTCTTTTTTTCCGTTGGTTGACATTAGTGTAGTAGTGTTATTGTAAAGTTGGGCGAGCGTATTAAGCCGTCTGGGTAGAATACTTAGACCTCAGGGGCGACCTGCTGACGTAACCCCCGGAGCCGGCTAATACTTAGTCCGTCGCCGCACTAATTCCTCAAAAGGGTTTAAATACTAGCCGGATATGAAACTGGGGATGGCCGAATAGAGCGCCTCCTCATCGACTGCGTAAATAGTACCGAGTAATTACGACCTTTTTACGCAAGCTGCAGAGAGAGACAAGGGAGGGAGCATGGCGCTGATTTCGCTAATCATTTCGAGGTTGCCCGATCAGGTAATCGCTTACGCCCTAGAGCCCTCTAGGCCGGTTCGCGTTCGTATTGTGGGTCCCGACTTCATCTCGTACCTTCTATCGTTCCCTCGCTCGTACCTCGCGTACACGTACCGACGCCCTTGCGACAGGTGGACGCTTGCCTAGCGCAAGCGTGAAAAAGGTACTTGCACGATGTACTTTTTCAACAGTGAAGGAAGTCTAAGGTAGATAATGTTAAAAATGGACATTTGACTACGAGCGCCGGGTCGAAGTATCGGTGCATCATGGACGTCAGTGCCATTTACGTTCTCAGATCCAAGTCTGAGAAAGCATCTATCTTTCTGCTGTCAGGTGCCTCGGGGTTGGTCATCGCGTTAGAAGCCATGAGCGGAGCGGGACGCGAATGTGCCCTCAACCTGGTCCCGTGTAATACTATCAATCTATCCTGGGGCGCGCGTGTAATATACGCATGGAAAAGTTTGCTTCCTGGCCTTCTTTCCAATCCTTCTCCCAGGTGCCTCATCGTAGGCAGGCAGTTACCAAAGGCAGCTGTTAGTGGGACGGATCCGGGACATCGGGTTCGCGGAACAAGTTGCATCATCTTGCGGCGGTAGCCCACCTGGGTGGGCCAGTCACATCACAAAGTACCCTTGATATGTGTCACAAGAGAGGAAGCAAGAATCATCGAGAATACTCACGCCTCGGCACCGTGACACCTCCATCGTGCCTAATAAACCCGGGGGGTGGACGGGTATCGTAGATCTGTCCCATCATGTGACCACGATCGAGACATAGGTAGCCCGGAATATACCCGCGACGACCACGATGCGGCAGCAGCAAACGATTGCGTTTCACGGGTCGGCGCCACATGCCGGCACCGGGGGGCAGGCATCAGCGAAAGAAGACAAAACGAACCGGCGGGACATGCGCCGCCGGCTGGCCTGTGGATGTCGATGACCGGGACCCGCGGGGTCGGGGTCGGCATCTGCCCCCGATGACGGGATCTTGGCTGCTCGGCGGCGCCTCCCCCTTCGTTCGCAAGCTGGTGGTGCGGGTCTGAAAGTCAATCCCACGTCCTGATTTCCTCATCTGGCCTCCCTTTCGTACGCCGTCTGGTGTCTGTCTGTCCAGCCTGGGGGGAAAAGTCACATATTGATGCGGCTGGGAGTTGCTTGCTCGCAAACCTGATCACGGTGGATGTACGCGGTCTGGGCTGGGCGCTGGCGCATGCTCGGCCGTCAAAACATCGCTTCGCTTAGGACGAAGGTTGTCGTTGGGACGAGTCAGAGGGCCGCACGCCATGGGATCGGCCTGAATAGTATACCTGTGACTGGACAGAACGTAAATGCCCCCCTAAAATGGACATGTTTGTTGTCTGATGGTGAGACTTTAGCTGCTGAGACACGCTGTCTCGCGGGCAACAACTTTTGCTGGTAAGCCATGCTGATGAGAGGCGCTAATATGGCGGGCGGATGGGCTAGCAGCACTCCAGTTGGTGACAGCACACGCCGTGGCTTCTCGGGACGCTGCGAGCAACCCGCCCGATATTCCATCGGTGTCACGGGCGGTCCATAGTCGGCGGTTGCGGGGCCAGCGCCAGTTAAACCACGACGCGTCGGGGGGATCAATAGGGGGCCCCTCCGGTGAGATTTGATCATCATTCGCGGTGTTGATGCGACCTAGGGTGCCCCGACGGACCCGGTGGGAATCCTGCAGACAAATAGCAGCAGTTAGGCGTACACTAAAAAAGAGAGGCAGCCGCCCAACGGAGCGTGGTGTAGAGTGACCGGGGTTCTGTGTTGGTCGTAAATCGTCGTATATCGGGGGTCCTTGTGTGATCGCCAAGTTGGAACCTGAGCAACATGGTCCAGGATGGGGGTCATTGCGGAAAACCCGAGCTGCCCTTTTGCGTCCAACACCTGGTATTTACGGCGGGCACAGCTTGAGTACTCCTGTATGATGTATCCGTACCGGATCAACAGTACCTTGTTAAGTGGTTTTCAGCATCGTATCTCTGCATCAAGTCAGTCGCTGTAAGCTTTCATAGCCTAACTATACCTACGTTGAACTCTTACTCAGGTACCTAGGCACCCAGGCTTAATAGACGCCCATCTCTTTAAAAGCGAAAACGCAAGTGAGATTTTGAGCAAACGTGACTGAAAGAGCAGTAGCTGGTACGTATACAGCGGGCGAGTCCTCGGCGACGGGATGATGGAACGGGGTGTGGGCCCCACTCGGGGAAAGAGTTGCGGGTTGTCGGGGTGCTCGAAGAACCCGAGACGGGCAGGCAGCTCGCTTGCGGCTGCTTAGCGTTACGGTACGTACCCCGCCGAGCCGAGCGACGCACGCCCAGGAGCCCCACCTGTCTTTCGGCAGGCGTACCTCAAAGTATCTGATTGGCTGGCTGCTAGCTCCCTGTCAGTCTTCCAATTGGACGCGGCGGGGCGCTGCTTCTTTAGTGGGGGGCCTTTTCGGTGGGACCGCCCGAGAACGCCACGCCACGCCACGGCAGCGCATCTGGAGGAGAAAAAAATAGGGCAACCAAAACACGCGGACATTACATTGCGCATCGCAAAGGACGCTGAGTGGATCGGTACACTGTATCCGTACATATTCTGCTCCGCCCGTAAGAACATCCGTAAATCGAGCAGCCGCAGGGCCAAGAAAAAACGCTGCGCTCTGCACGTTTGCGTTGCAGTACTAGTGGTACGGATGCCAGTAGGTAAGCATCTCGACCGACAGGGGGTTACCTGTGGAATAGGAGTCCAGATTCCTTCCGATGACAGCTCCATGTTGGCGCACATCCGCCACCAGTATCACGTTATGTTGGCGCACTTCCGCCGACGTGTGCTGGATCGATGGTAGGGCTTAACGAGGTGTGCGCGTCAACCTTGCGTCTCCGACCGTGAGGGAGTGCGGTAAGCTCGCGCTTGAAGGGTGCGTCGAGAGTTTGCGGTTCTGGTTGCGGCAGGATATTAGATGTTTTTGAGCTACACGGAACGTACAATTCGCCATGGATCTCCCGCGATGATGTGAGAATGAGATGCAGCTGCAGCCCGGGGTTGGCCTACCGTCTCCCAGTGTTGACAATTCCCGACCGAATAGCCTAGCTGCGAGCCTCCAAGTTTCTTCTGCCGATCCCTCTCACCCTTTCGAGTCTGAGGGCTCGGGACGGGATGTGACAAGATGCCGACAGGATCGGGACACGCAGGGTCTTGTTCCGGGCCCCTGCGGAGTGTTGGGGCTTAGATGGAGGGGCATCCGAGAGCCGCAGGTTGAGCATCTGGCTTTGCTTTGCTCGAGAAGGACCGTCTCGAGGGGTCTAACAATTCGGACAGCGAGAGTGGTCGGTCTTGGAAAGACGTGTTCAACGGTTGAAATGCTTAATGAATATGGTTATTCGCGACCCCATTCGAGAAGAGCTTCCAGCACTGACCTCCCTCCATCAGGCGAACCGTGGCCAGGAGTTCGTCGTCTCTGCCCGCCGCAAACAGGCCAGTCCTGGATCGGACGATTGAAGAAGGACCTGGCCAGCAGGAGCGATACCGAGAAGTTACAATACCTACAGAGGTAGGTATCCGTACGGTGGATGTTTTCTCCCAGAGCTGCTTACCAACTTGAACGGCGTCTTTCGACCGAATCCAATCCACGTGGTCGACGTGATTCAAATCTCCCACCAGGCTTGAGGAGTCGATCTGTCTCTGCCTACCCACTCCGCCAGCAGACTTTGGTCAAACGGTCATTGTTGGTGCTGCGGCTGCTGGTCCGGAGCGACGTGTCGATAGAAGAAGTCCGCAACATCGGCGGAGGAAAGGATTCACACCATCCCAACCCTGTGTATCGAAACTCTTCTAGAGGTTGTTCCCGGTGGGATTGTCCTCGCACACCCCTCAGCGCGCTAGGGGTTCTGGAGACTTTGTGGGGCCCGTTGAGCGCGTCATTATCGCTCAAGGCATGCGCGCACCTTCCACGGGCAGCGTAGACTTACAGGTACCCGAAGCTAAAGAAGGGGCAGGCACATGTGGTGTGTACCTTGTGAAGTCGCTTTCCACTCTCGTGGGTTGCACCTGCTGCGGCCTGCGTAAAAACGACATCAGGTACGTACTCGGTTGGTCAAGTACGTAGGTACATCCTGTATGCTCATTAAACATGAGGAAGGTCATGTATCTACTCTTACCTAGGCACCTAGGTCCCAATGTGGATTGCTTACATGGCGACATCCGTTTTGGGATTTTTCCGTCTTGCTCAAAATTGGCCATTCAGAAAGAGAGAAGGCATGTTGGTACCAAGCAATTGCTCGAATATTGTGTTATTTTCCCTCTCACCTTCCCCGTCTTCTCGCCTTCTTTCATTTCCAGTGCCAGTGCCTGCCTTTTCTGCTTCACGCCCCCCCCCCCCCATCTCTTCCCAGTGGCAGCTTCCCCGTCCCATCTTTCCTTCCTTCCCACACCCCCCCTCCCCCTCCAACTGACGGACCGTCGTGTCCCACTGCCCTGTCCAGTGCCTTGCGGCCCTTATCCTGATCGCCCCGAGTTGCTGGGATCTTTCTTTTTTATTCTCTTCTCGCAGCCCACCCGCCGCTCCTTCGTCTGAGCTACTTCTACCTGCCCATCCCGTTCCGTCCTCCACCAACGGCCTCTCTTTTGCCTCTCTTCTTTCCTCGGCCCTTGTTCCCCTAGTTCTTCTTCCTCTTCGCGTCGGTCCTTAATTCCTCTCGTCCGCATCGCCTCTCTGTACGTCAGAGTCAGAGCGTGCTTAGTACCTAATTCGACAGACTAATTCCGACACCCGTCGCCAGGTCACCGACCGAACCACGCGAAGCATCACCGGAAGCTACCACCGGAGCATCGTCAACTCGATATCGGCGCCGAGCGGGTGGTTCTTGTACGCCCGCAACCCCCATCGGCCCGTCTGACAAGCGAGCACCTTTCCTCGAGACTCGGGACAGCGGCTCCGTCCGTGTCCACGAAAATGGCCTTCGCCGGGATGGCCTCCATTCCCAACTACGACAGCACAGCCCAAACATCCGGAGTGCCCATCAACTCTGCCCGCAGCGGTCACCACGAGGAGGAGGAGATTGCCGCCGCGAACCAGAACACCGTCGACACCGCCGCCACTTCCCTCACCGAGGTCGCCGCGAGCGATTCCCCGCCCAAGAAGCTTTCCACCCCTCCCGATAGCGACAAGATCTCCGCCGAGGACGATGAGGATTCCGAGATGGAGCGCCGCCACTCGTTGGTCCAGTCCCTCGCCAAGCGATACTCCCATGCCTCCGTCCCCGGTACTGTTGGCGGTAACCCCTTCTTCGCCGACGAGAGCTCGCCTTTGAACCCCAACTCTGAGAACTTCAACGGCCGGTCCTGGGCCCGCGCCATCGTCGACCTCATCCAGCAGCACGGCGCCTCCTTCCGCACCTCCGGCGTTGCCTACCAGAACCTCAATGTTTACGGCTACGGTCAGGCCACCGACTATCAGAAGGATGTCGGTAACATCTGGCTGAGCGCCGCAGGCGTGTTCCGCAAGTTCACTGGCGGTGGCAAGACCAGAATCGACATTCTGCGCGACTTTGACGGTCTGGTCCGCAAGGGCGAGATGTTGGTTGTTCTTGGCCCCCCCGGTTCCGGCTGCTCGACCTTCCTCAAGACCATTGCCGGTGAGACGAACGGCCTGTACACCGACGACAGCTCCTACTTCAACTACCAGGGTAAGTAAAGTATCTCTCCACTTGAGAACCCGGACAAGCGCCTCGGTTGGCGGCTGTCATGCCCATCTCCCCTGCGAGACACGGACGCCGCCACTTGTGTAACTTGGTGTAAGTGAATAGCGCTGACGGGAACCTAGGCATGGCCGCTAAGGAGATGCACACGAACCACCGTGGCGAGGCCATCTACACGGCTGAAGTCGACGTCCACTTCCCTCAGCTGTCCGTCGGAGATACCCTGACCTTCGCCGCTCGCGCCCGCCAGCCCCGCCAGTTGCCCGAGGGCATTGACAAGACCACCTTCGCCAACCACCTGCGAGATGTTGTCATGGCCATGTTCGGTATCTCGCACACCGTCAACACCCGCGTTGGCAACGAATACATCCGTGGTGTGTCTGGTGGCGAGCGTAAGCGTGTCACCATCGCCGAGGCCGCTCTCTCTGGTGCCCCCCTCCAATGCTGGGACAACAGTACCCGTGGTCTGGATTCCGCCAACGCTATCGAATTTTGCAAAACCCTCCGTCTGCAGACCGAGCTCTTTGACAGCACTGCCTGTGTTTCCATCTACCAGGCCCCTCAAAGCGCCTACGACCTGTTCGACAAGGTGGTCGTGTTGTATGAGGGACGTCAGATCTTCTTCGGCAAGGCTACCGAGGCCAAGCAGTATTTCGTCGACCTTGGCTATGACTGCCCTGCCCGTGCCACCACCCCCGATTTCTTGACGTCCATGACCTCTCCCCAGGAGCGTCACGTCCGCAAGGGCTGGGAGAACCGTGCTCCTCGCACTCCTGACGAGTTTGCTGCCGCTTGGAAGAACAGCGCCAACTACAAGGCTCTCCAGGCCGAGATTGAGGAGTACAAGACCACCCACCCTCTCAACGGTCCCGATGCCGAGGCTTTCCGTGCTTCCAAGAAGGCCCAGCAGGCCAAGGGACAGCGTGCCAAGTCCCCCTTCACCCTGTCCTACATGCAGCAAATCCAGCTTTGCTTGTGGCGTGGCTTCAGGCGTCTCATCGGTGATCCTAGCATCACTGTCGGCTCTCTCATCGGAAACGTCGTCATGGGTCTCATCATCGGCAGTGTCTTCTTCAACCTGCAACAAGACACGGAGAGCTTCTTCCAACGCGGTGCTCTCCTCTTCTTTGCTTTGCTCATGAATGCCTTCTCTAGTGCTCTCGAGGTTAGTTGAGATCCCTCGACCTTTTGGTATTCATGAACTAACCTGGCCAGATTCTTACCCTGTATGCCCAACGTCCGATCGTCGAGAAGCATGCCCGCTATGCCCTGTACCATCCGTCTGCCGAGGCTGTTGCATCAATGTTGTGCGACATGCCGTACAAGATCGCGAATACGCTCGTCTTCAACCTGATTCTGTACTTCATCACGAATCTGCGTCGGGAGCCGGGGGCATTCTTCTTCTTCCTCTTGATCTCGTTCTTCACCGTCCTCACCATGTCCATGATTTTCCGCACCATTGCCTCGTCTTCGCGCACGCTGTCGCAAGCCATGGTGCCGGCTGCTATTCTCATCTTGGACCTGGTTATTTTCACCGGTTTCGTCATTCCCATCGACTACATGCTCGACTGGTGCCGCTGGCTCAACTACCTTGACCCTCTGGCCTACGCGTTCGAGTCCCTCATCGTCAACGAGTTCCACGGCCGCGACTTCCGATGCTCGCCAAGCAACATTGTGCCCGCGCCCATCAGCCCGAAGTATGCCAGCGCCACCGCTACCCAACGCGTCTGCAGTGCTATCGGCTCCGTCCCTGGTCTCGACTTTGTCAATGGTGACGACTACGTCAACTCTGGATTCCGCTATGAGTGGGCCCACCGCTGGCGCAACTTCGGCATCCTCATTGCCTTCATGCTGTTCTTCCTCATGACCTACATGGTTACGGCTGAGCTGGTTTCCGAGAAGAAGTCCAAGGGCGAGGTTCTGGTTTTCCGCCGCGGACACAAGCCTGCCGCCTTCAAGGAGAAGCACTCGGACGACCCCGAAGACGTTCGCGTTGGACCCGTTACCACTGCCGAGCGCAACCGCGTCAGCGAGAAGAACGGCTTCATTGAGGAACAGAAGTCCACTTTCCACTGGAACGACGTGTGCTACGAGGTTCAAATCAAGAAGGAGACGAGACGAATTTTGGACCACGTCGACGGTTGGGTCAAGCCCGGAACTCTGACTGCGCTCATGGGTGTCTCGGGTGCCGGCAAGACCACGCTTCTGGATTGTTTGGCCGATCGTACGTCAATGGGTGTCATCACCGGTGAGATGCTGGTTGATGGTTACCACCGCGACGCTTCCTTCCAACGCAAGACTGGTTATGTTCAACAGCAGGATCTGCACTTGCAAACCACTACGGTCCGCGAGGCACTCAACTTCAGCGCCCTCCTCCGCCAACCCGCCCATGTCCCTAAGCAGGAGAAGCTCGACTACGTCGAGGAGGTTATTAAGCTGCTCGACATGGAGGAATACGCCGATGCCGTCGTTGGTGTTCCGGGCGAAGGTCTCAATGTTGAACAGCGTAAGCGTCTGACGATCGGTGTTGAGCTTGTCGCTAAGCCCCCTCTGTTGCTCTTCGTCGATGAGCCTACCTCCGGTCTCGATTCGCAGACATCTTGGGCCATCCTTGACCTCTTGGAGAAGCTCACCAAGAGCGGCCAGGCCATTCTTTGCACTATCCACCAGCCTTCTGCCATGCTCTTCCAGCGTTTCGATCGTCTCCTGTTCCTTGCCAAGGGCGGTAAGACTGTTTACTTTGGCGACATCGGCGAGAACTCCAAGGTCATGACCTCATACTTCGAGCGCAACGGCGGCTTCCCCTGCCCTCACGATGCCAACCCTGCCGAATGGATGCTGGAGGTCATTGGCGCCGCCCCCGGTTCCCACACTGACATCGACTGGCACCAGGCCTGGCGCAACAGTTCCGAGCACGACGACGTCAAGAAGGAGCTGCAGAGACTCAAGGACGAGCGTGGTGTTCAGGTTCCCGCGACCCAGGACAAGGCCAGCTACCGCGAGTTCGCTGCTCCCTTCTTCGCCCAGCTTCAGGAGGTTACCCACCGTGTCTTCCAACAGTACTGGAGAACCCCCTCGTACATCTACGCCAAGGCAGCCCTTTGCACCCTTGTTGCTGCTTTCATTGGTTTCGTCTTCTACAAGGCTCCCAACACCCAGCAGGGCTTGCAGAACCAGATGTTCGCCATTTTCAACCTTCTTACCGTCTTCGGCCAGCTCGTTCAGCAGACCATGCCCCACTTTGTCATCCAACGGTCCCTCTACGAGGTGCGAGAGCGTCCGTCCAAGGTCTATGGCTGGAAGGTCTTCATGCTCAGTCAGATCATCGTCGAGCTCCCATGGAACACTCTGATGGCTGTCATCATGTACTTCTGTTGGTACTACCCCGTCGGTCTCTATCAAAACGCTGTTGCTGCCGACCAGGTCACGGAGCGTGGAGCCCTCATGTTCCTGTACCTCCTTGTTTTCCTTCTGTTTACCTCGACCTTTACCGACTTCATCATCGCCGGCTTTGAGACCGCCGAGGCCGGAGGCAACATTGCCAACCTGCTTTTCATGCTCTGCCTCATCTTCTGTGGTGTTCTCGCCAACCCCGATACCATCCCTCGCTTCTGGATCTTCATGTACCGCGTATCACCCTTTACATACATCGTGTCAGGTATGCTTTCGACAGCCGTTGCCAACACTAAAGTTGTCTGTGCCGCCAATGAGTACCTACACTTCGACCCTCCTTCGGGAGAGACATGCATCCAGTACATGGGAGATTACTTGCTGGAGAGGGGCGGCTACCTCCAGGACAACAACGCCACCTCGAACTGCGAGTTCTGCCCCATCCAGTACACCAACGTGTTCTTGGCCGCAGTCAAGAGTGACTACAATGACCGATGGAGGAACTTCGGCATTGCCTGGGTCTACATCATCTTCAACATCTTCGCCGCGCTCGGCTTGTACTGGCTGGCGAGAGTGCCCAAGAAGGGTGGTCTCTTTGGCAAGAAGAAGACCGAATAAGTGGGTCCCGCCTGCTTCCTCTCAAAAGTTATTGGAAACGATGGAACGAAGAGAGAAATTTCCACGAAAATATGTCAATGTGTGGAGGCTTTTGTGTGTGCGAAACGAGCTGTTTAGAGAGGAGAGCTCGGGTGCAAACCTTGAGGAGGGCATACTCTTTTCATGTCTGTTTACCTGTCAAGCGGACTTGTTCATTGTCTCTGGAAGCTGGCGACTGCCCAGCATTTTTGTATCCAAATCTCCTACCATGAGAACTTGCGCGCGCGTAGATGATATATCCCCCCTTTTTTTCTTGTCCTACTCTTAATAGATATCCAATCCTAGAGCTTTGATCATCTTCAATCCGTGTCAGTTCATGTGTGCTGTGGCGTGGTGTACCGAACTGCCCCCTCCGCGGGGGAGTAAATTGCTGTGAAAGCTGCCAAGAAGGGCATGCTCAGATTACAGGGACCAACGATTGGATGATACCTAGGTAAGAGCTGTAAACCCCACCAGTCCTCCGGGAGTCTGTAACTCGGGGGTCGTTGACCCATTGTGGAGGGAACAGGCGGGTACTGGGGGAAAACAAAGAACGGATGGAACAGACTCTGAGGCGTTGAAGGCGCGGACAACGGCTTTCTTCACTGCTCCGTCGAGACTCTTACTACCGAGTAAAATAGCCAACGTCTTCGAGTCTTGGCAACCAACTCGAGTGTATACCTCCACCTCCTCAGAACGTCGAGCCGTCATTGATCTCTAAGTAGCCATTTTTCTTGGTCCCACCTCTCGTCCAACCTTTGGAAACGCCCGGAATGTGTATCGCCGGGTTCGCTGAGCGGACGAGTGACTCGTGAACCGAGACTTGGGACGAAGGAAACCAAAATGGCTCGCAGGACATTGAACACGACATTGATCTCTGCGATCCTACCTTTATCTTCGCAGATCATCCTACCCTAGGAATGCAGGAGATCGGAGCGGCTGAGAGGGCTGAAAAGCATGCAGTGCTCTAGCTTACCCCGTCCGTGATATATGCATGGATATACGTAGGGTTCCCCGTCAACCCCTCTCGGACTATGGTCCGCGGGGGGACGATATCTGAAGGCTTGTGCTTCCCACCATGCCACAGTCTCGACCAAAGCAATTGACAGGACTGCAAAGTGTCGCGTCGCACCGCATCAATAGTCAGCGCTAACACCCACGGCCAAACTGAGACACGGAACGCTCGGGCGTCCCCTCAACTCGACGCCCATCAGATACATCGGCCTCATCAGCTCCTCACGGCCTATCGAGCTGGTGCCACCGCATGTCCACCATGCACGCATAATCATCAACAACAACATGCGGGGAGGAGGTCTACGCATCCCACAGATGGCCGACCCTCCCAACCCCAACCTCCGTGCCCTTGCCTCTGTCCATCTGATAGGGCTGCTAGACCGAAAGCCTCGCTCCTTCGGGGCGCTGTGTTAAACGCGAATCATCGGCATAGCGGCGTTGAGCTGGCCCGCCGCCCCCTCCAACGGCTGCAATGACTAGCGGCACTTGTGGTGCAGACGCATCCTTCTTGTCTTTCGGCCTTCCCCAAAGCCACATGCAACTTCTTCCTGCGTCACACCCTAGCTTCCCTCTTACTTGGCCACCCGGTGTGCTAAGATCGGCGGGCCGGCCGCGGGGCCGTCCGTGGGACTAACGCGCCCGGCGCATAGGTAGGTAGTCAAGTATGTAGGTACCTTGCTTTGCTTGATAGAGGAGGAGGGGGGGTTGTGATACATACATAAGATGAGATCCCGCCCCTCTCTTCACCGCGCATGTCTCGAACCAAGGGACCGATCTCTCTGCTCCCCAATCCAGCTATCCGACCGACCATCATGCTCGAAGCGATGGAGTTTCCGGAGTACCCGCCGAGGGTCGACATCCCGACGCAGATCTACGAGCCGATCCCCGAGGACCTCTCGTCCTGCAGCTGGGAGAGCGTGCCCGCCGTCGAAGTCGCGTCGCGCGTCGTGTCGCAGCTCTCCGAGGCCCTGCGCGACGGCCGACAGCAGACGGCAGCCGGGCTGTTCGCGAACAAAGCTACCGACGGGAGGGCATCGCACTGGAAGGACACGCTCGCGCTGACGGCGCATTTGAGGTCGTTCAAGGGGAACAGGACGATCGCCGCGGCGCTCGTGGAGCTGGGCCGCGCGAGGGGCTTGGGGTCTCTCGAGTTTGACGCCGCGCAGGTCGTCACGGCCACCGGGACTCTGGTAGGTTGAAGTTTGGTATTCGGGGAAGACGTTCAGCGCAGCTGACATTGGTGGAAGAGCTGGGTAGACTGCGGCTTCCACTTCGCGACCAGTTTTCCGAGGGCCGCATGCAGGGGCAAGCTCATGCTCGTCCCCGGCGGCTCGGGGTCCCCGGACGACTGGAAGATCTGGTCCATGATCACTTGGATGACGGGCCTGGAGGACCATCCCGAAGACGAGGCCGTTCTCAGGGAGCCTTCCGACCCGCTCCCGCAGGAGGGAAATATCTCGACCGAGGTGCTGATTATCGGAGGCGGGAACGCGTGAGTCCAGAATCCTTTGCATTCGGAGGCGCTTCTGACAAACGTGAAAGTGGCTTGTCGCTGGCCGGACGCCTCAAGGCGATGGACGTCGACTACGTCGTGGTCGATCGCAACCAGAGGACGGGAGACAACTGGGCTCTGCGTTACGACTGCATGCGCTTCCACGTCTACAAGTCGTTCTGCGAGTTGCCGTACATACGTAAGACTTCCCTCCAAACATCTGCTCCGGGCAACCACAAGAGAACCTCAAGCTGACGTTGGGACTGAACCTAGGCTACCCCAGAGCATCGAACGACGGCCTGACGCGAGACGAGCTCGCCGCCCAGATCCGAGCCTTCGCCGAAGAGTTCGACCTCGACCGCCGGGTGATCCACGGCGCGAGGGTCACGGCGACCGCCTACGACAAGCCTCGCCGAATCTGGACTGCCAGGGTCCACGACGGCCAGCGGGAGAGGGAGATCTCGTGCAGAAGCATCGTCCTGTCCACCGGGGCCGGGTTTTCGGGGATCAACCCCCTGCCCGACCTCCCAGGCCGAGAGCTCTTCAAGGGCCCCAGCATTCACTCGACGGGATACCGGAACGCAGACGAGCTGGTGAAGAGCGGTGCCAAGGTGGGCTAAGGGTAACCCTGAGCCCGTACAGCTTTTCGACTAATCCAATTGCCAGTCCGTTGTCATTGTCGGCTCCGCCAACACCGCCTTCGACGTACTCGTAGACTGCCACGACGCGGGCCTAAAAACGACCATGGTCCAGCGCTCCGAGACGTACGTCGTCCCGATGACATACTTTGCCCACCCGATGGGCCTAGGCTCATACGACTTCCTCCCTATCGAGGACGCGGACGCCGTCGTTAACGGAGGGCCACTGGCGATCGGGGGACCTATGCTTAAGATGTGCCACGCCATGCAAGCCCATGAGGAGCCGTAAGCACCTTGTGATCACAGTCCTCCGTAGGCATTCTTTGCTGAAAACAAAGCAGGAACCGGTACGACGAGGCGATGAAGCGCGGCTTCCGCGTCCGAGACTCCCGCTCCGGCGACCTCCTCGAGAACCTCATCGACCGCTGCGGCGGCCACTTCGTCGACATGGGCACCGGCATGGGGCTCATCGCCACCGGCCAGGCCGCCGTCCGCTCCGGCGTCACGCCCGCCGCGTACACGGCCGGCGGCCTGGCGCTGACGGACGGGACCGAGGTGGCCGCCGACGCCGTCGTCTGGTGCACCGGGTTCGGCAGCCACGACGTCCGGCACGGGCTGCGGGACGTGCTGGGCGCCGGGGCCGACGAGGTCGCGGGCCGGCTGGAGTCCACGTGGGGCGTCGACGCCGAGGGCGAGATCCGCGGGCTGTACAAGCGGCTGCCGCGGGTGGACAACATGTACGTCTTCGCGGGAGGGACGGCGCAGCACCGGTGGTTCTCCAAGGTTATTGCGCTGCAGATCAAGGGGACGCTCGAGGGGATCTTTCCGGAGGCGTATAGGGAGACGCCGGCGGTGGCTAATGGGGTGAATGGGGTGAACGGGGTGAACGGGGTGAACGGCAAGGCGAACGGTGATGTTTTGCTTTCTAATCTGTAGATATTCGAGGACATATTGTGGTGACTTAAGGCACCGGCTTGGTACTTGGACATAAGAATGCTAGACCAGACACACACGACCCAGGGGTTTCTCGCTCTCGACCTGCTCTCCATACATCATCCCATGAACGAAACAGTCTCCGACCAGGACGTACTGACCTTCCGCGCCCGAGTCTGATGGACATGGGCGTAGGAGAAAGGGCACCGTCCCACCAGCCAATATCCACACCTCGTCATCCGGCTTCAGCTCCAGAGCCAGTCCAAAGAACCCTCTTGCCGTCGTGAAGAAACTCTGCTGCCGCGTAGCCACGAAGAAAGACTTCCTAAAGTGCTCGAATCCTGGCTCGCGGCTCGCAATGTGTGACTTCTCCGCGCTGTTCACTTCTGCGCTCCACTTGCGGAAGGCTTTGTAACAGCTCGCGTCCTCCGGCGTAGCCTGCCTCACTGACTCTGGCTCCCGCACGCCGATGATCATGTCTCGAATAATAGTCCTCCAAAACGCATCTTCTCGTGAGCCTCCGGTGGGGTAAAGGCCATTCCCTGACGTATCAATGCTGTCGATTCCCAACTGGCCTTCCCAACGCACCAACCCTTCTGCTTCTTGCCCGTCGGTCATGGGAGCAGATGCCGTGCTGACGGTATCGATCCTATGGCCACAGAGGTGCAAATGACCCCCATTACGAATGTGTCTAATATGCAGCCCCTTGGATGCTGTGGAGCGCTCGGATAGGTTGATTCTCCGAATCGTATTCTGAAAGAAACGATCATCGGCACCGCCAATCAGATCGGGAACCCAAGAAGGGAGTCCCCCAACACGGATTCTTGGGCCTGCGAGAGCCATCAAGCTCCTCTCCGAGTTTATAAGGAACTCCGTGGCTCTGGCAAAGACCTCCGCCGTGTCGATGGTGTAATCTGGAAAGAATTCAACCCCAGGAACCAACCCCAAAACGCCGTAGATCTTATCCCGCGGGTCGGTGGACTCCTTATGCCGCATCAACCACCATGCCTTTCTGAGGCGCGCAGCGGGAGAATGAGGCCCCTGCCGTTTTTCGCCGTGGAACTCATTTCTCGCAAGATTGAGGCTCCAGACCGTGCGGCGGATGTCCACCATGTGATCCCAGAGCCCGCCGGCCATCCTCCAAGCGACTGACAGGTGGCAGCAAGACCCGGGGGGCAGGTGCCCGGAGTAGCTCCGATAGAAGCCCGTCATCAGGGACCCCGGAACGGCGGCGTTCCCGACGACGAGCCGGGACTCCTGCGCAAGGACGAACTCCTGGACGACCCACATCCTCGACCACCAGGAGCACTCCATCAGGCGCATGAAGGCGTCCCAGCCCCGCTCGCACTCCTTCGCAACGACGAAACTCCCTCCCTCTTTGTCGAGCGCAAAGACTCTTTTGGAATCCCAGTGCGTCGTCGGGTCCGCCAGCAGGTGAAGGACCGAGAACGCAGAAAGTGCTTCCGTCTCCGTAGTGTCGAAGACATCCGAGGTGACGAGCTGCTCGACGTTCTCGCGTACCCAGGCGTACTCCTTTCCCTCATCCAGGCAGCCTTCGGAGAGTCTGACCGGCGGCCCGGAAGAAGAAGGCCCCACCGGGATGGCATCCCCCAGCCAGATGATGACCTCGACGGCGCTCGCGTAGACCCGGCCCATAAGGGAGACCTGCCCCGACCTCTCCTCGTTGTTGTCCTGGTCGATGCAGACGGCGTCGACCCAGAGGTCTAGTACCTCTTCTACCTTGCGAAGTCTCCTAAGAGCGTTGAAGAGGTTGGTGGTCACTTCGAATAGGACCCCGCCGAGGGTCACTCCTCGCGTCTTCGTCGGGCTTCCCCATAAGTAAGATAGGGCGCGGTACCGGGGCTCGGCATCCAGAGAGACAATGCCGAGTTCGAGCTCTATCGGTTCGTTCCATGAGCCTGGCAGAACCTGTAGGAGGCGGATCTCCTTGTTGGCGTGGTCGAGCGGCTGGAATGCGTGGATGACAGTATGCATACGACAACGGTAATCGACCGGATACATACGTTCTGACCACTAAGATCTGTTTCCGGGAATCTCGGCAGGTGGCAAGGCAAGGGTCCAAGGGATAACAAGTACCTATCCAAAGACAAGGGGAATGAGCAGTAAAACATATCGGCTTCGCTTGGCAGAAGGCGAACCATGCGACCACACCAACAATGCAGACTTCCGGTTCCCTTCCATCACAAGAGGCTTGCAGCACAGGCACCGGCGCCACACTGCTTAGGGGGACCTTCCCACCCAACGTGCCAACTGTCAGCTTGGTGCGGTAACACTAGCAGGGGTAAGACACCTACAGATCTTCAACTCTAGATCAGAGATTTCGGGCACCCAGAAAAGAATACTTGTGACATTCTTGCTTCCATGTTCGTTTGGTCACTTTTCATTCAGGTTTAACCAAAATTGCAATACCAACAACCATCACGCCCGTCACTCTGTGACCACCATAGCAACATTCCTCGTGCTTCCACACTGGCTCGAAGCCCGCAGAGCATTTACAATCTAAATTTCGATATAGGACAGTGCGCACACCGTAAAATGCCACAGTTACGGCATGCGTCCGATGTGATTGGAAGCAGTCCCTGTCCACATTGGCACTAGGGGAGAAAAGGCCAGCACTGAAATCCAAAGCCTTTTCCAGGGACACGGTAGACGGACACATTGCCACATGTAGACTTGCTTGCGTTTAGGTCCGTGTTCAATGCTTTCCGGATGTCTAGTTTCCAGTCCTCCCTGCCCATAAAATACTGTAGGGCTATCGAAGCTGACGGGAGAGAATCCGGGCATATTGGCACCGTATGGTTGGCTGTCTCCCGGAGGTGACAAGGGAGACCAAAGCGACGGAGAGATCAACGAACTGTCTTTGGCTGATTGTGTGCTCGCTGGAGGGGCAGTTTCTGATGGCAGGTCCCAGGGACATCCGTCAAGTAACTTCTAGATGGTCGCGTTCGGATATTGGGTAAGACTTACCGACCAATTGCCTCATTGCGGGCCGGCCGTGTCTTCTGCCGTTCTTGTGATGTTTCTTGGGGATCGGTATGGAGAGGGTCTCGAGTTTGGCCGCACTGGATGACGTGCCAGAAACCAACAAAAGTAAGCCGTGATCGACCAAGACACAAGAACTGGTGGGATATATGTCCTGAAAGATAAAATGGAGATGATGGACTAGTTGAGAAGGTGCGGAAGATCCGGGCCTTTTAGTAGTGGAAGAGACGATTGTTGAATGAGCCTGACTCGGAACGAGACATGGACATAGTCTTCCAATTGAGGTCTGCTGTATCTGCCCCGGGCGTCCGTCTCACCATCCCCCAGAAAACGGTACGTTCTGTACATCGTGACTTAAACCAGCTACCGAGTTCTGCTACAGTCCGTTGCGTCTCTTGAGCCTCCCACATCGACATTTTAGCCCACCTCCCTCTACCGATGGTGACCAATCGGATGAGAAGTAGAGGATGGGGGCGGTGTGGCCACTTTTCAGCAGTCATCCTAACGATCTTCCATTTCAGGAAAGATGGCGTGCCGCGTTTGGTCCGCATTATTCAAGCACCTCGGATCCACCAGAGCCCTTGAGACGCCGGAGGAGGAATTTTTACCCAAGTGTCACAAGCCATGACATCCTAGCCTTTGACAGGCAATCGATCTTGCGAACCAAACAAGATTTGATTAATTAGGACCGATATAATTGATGCGTTGCGGCCGATGCGCCCGGGCTGCGGCTCCTATGACGACACTTCACATGGGGGGGGTGCGGCCAGTGGATGCAGGGGCAGTTGGCTAGCCCGCGGCCGAAGGCCGATACTGCTCATTCTTTTACAAAGAAGGCCGATACTGCGTTGATGTAGTCCTATTGGCCGATCAAGAAACGGTGGATACTACGAACTAAGCCGACTCTGGGACATTTGGCCAACATTCCGACTTTTTGAACGCACACTGCAACCTAACACCGGAAGAACGGAAAACATGAACCAAAATGTAGTGACGGCGCTGCGATCTACCATTACTGTCGAGCATATGGCACATGTCCAAGTGCCCAGGACTGAAATGCCTAGCCTGGGAAAATTCAATAATAATCATTACTATGTTACGCCATCCGCATGGCAGATGAATACACCTCAGGAAAACCCCCAAGCTGGGTTTCCACCTCACAAATCGCCCATCCTCCTGGGCGGCACCTTCGCCGCGAACAGACGATCAATCTCGTCGAACGTTTTGCCCTTGAGCTCGGGCACGTAGAAGAAACTACCGATGGTGCCGATGAGCGACAGCCCGCCGAAGATGAAGCCGACCTTGCCCCGGAGGTTCGCCTCGTCCGGGTTGACCAGGTACGGGATAGCGACGTTCATGGCGATACCACAAACAGCCTGGGTGGCGGTCGCCAGGGCAATGGTCTTGGCACGCAGGACGGTGCTCGAAGCCTCGCCGAGGACGGCGAAGGCCATGGCGCCGATGGTGAGGAAGTAGACGAAGGCGTAGACGACGGTCGAGCCGGCCTGGACCCACTTGGCAGCGTCGCTGGGGACGACGTCCATGATGCCGATGAGGAGGAGCAGCAGGGTCAGGCAAGCCATGCCGGAGATGAAGATCTTGCGGCGGCCGAAGGACTCGACGACGAACCAGCTGACCATGTTGCCGAGCACGCCGCAGGCGGTGACGCCGACGCCCATGTCGAAGGACTTGGAGACGTCTAGGCCGGCGAGCTGGAAGAAGTAGGTCGAGTAGCCGAGGACGAAGACGATTCCCACCTGGTGTCAACTGTTAGCAGGAAGCTTTCCGAGTATCGGACAAGAAGATGTTTGCATACCAAGTGCTGGCACAAGAAAACACCAGTCGAGATACCCGTGCGGAGCAGGTTGGTCCCCTTGAAGCAGTCCCTGAAACCCAGCTCCTTGGTGTTGCTGAGGGCCTCCTCCTCGATGGTGGCGACGATGCCCGCCAGTCTGCCGCTGACATCGTGGTCTTTTCCGTAGAGCTTCTTCAGTGCCTTGGTAGCCTCCTCGAGCTTGTTCTTCCGGGCAAGGTACCACGGCGTCTCAGGGGCAAACGGAAGGAATGCCAGCAAGAACGCGGCGAAGAAGAGCTGGGTGGCGAAGGGTCCACGGTAGGCCCAGCGATCAGTCCTCTCGCCAAAGCCCTTGACGACGGCATTGGAGAGCAGCTGACCCAGGGCAATTCCCAAGTTCACGCCGGCGGTGGCGAAGCCGCGGAGGGCGACGGGAGCAAGCTCACTGCAGGCGAGCGGCGCGAGGGTCAAGTAGAAGCCGAGGCCGGCGCCGAAGACGAGCTTGGAGCCGAGGAAGGCAGCGCGGGTGTGGGAGAGCATCTCGCCGACGCAGCCGCCCGAGCAGACGACGACGCCGATGAGGAGGGAGTTCTTGCGGCCGATCTTGTCGGCGAGGTAGCTGCAGAGGAAGCCGCCGAAGAACTGGCCTACGGTGGAGATTGTGTTGAAGGCGGACTGCCATTCGGCCGGGAGGATCGCTTCGCCGTCTTGGATGTATCTGTGGGAGGTTTCTGGTTAGCGAGGGTGTTGATTTCGTTTTGTTTCGTTGTCTGTCGTACCCGAAGTCTCGGCGGAAGGCCTCGACGGAGATCATGGCGCCGTTAATCTGGGCGTCGAAGCCCCTGAATGAGAGAACAAAAGTTAGTTGATGACTCTTGCGGTTGACTGAGGCAACTCTGGTGAAAGAAGTAGAAAAGACTTACCATCCAATGGCCGCCATTGCCCAGTAGAAGCACCACCACACGATAGCCTTGTGGTTCTTGAAGACATCCCGAACCGTCAAGTCGTGTTCTTGTTGGTTGGTGGTCGCCGCGGCACCCTTGGGATCATGGTGATGAGAGACACTTGGCTCCAAGTGCTTTTCGAGACCGACCTCTCCCATGGTTGGCAGTGTGTGACACCAGCTGTTGAGTTGCCAAGCTAGAGTTGCAGGAGTTGAAGAAAGACTCTTAGGTAAGAAAGGGGTAATTGGGGAAAAGCTGGAGAGGAGGTGGCAGGGCGGTGGGGAAAGACGAGCCGATCATTTCTGAGAATCCGGGGAAGACGTGAAGTTATATTTACAATGCCTTCGTTACCGGACGGCAGGTTACCAAGCTACTGGACCCGCCGGGTTGTGATGGTTGCGTGCGGTTGCAACCCAGTTGGTGTATTGAGGTCATCCTGACAGTCGGCTCTGTTAGAGGACACAATCGGAACCTAGGGAAACTGCGACACTCCGCGACGTGTTCTTCCAGGGCTAGACCGAGCTTTGGCCCGTTACGGTCTGGTCAGCCCGGGGTTCAGGGAGTTGTCAGTCCACGCAACTCCGTGTTTGGCCGAGAGGAAGAACCACGCGCACGGAAAAAACCCGAAGTTGTGGACTGACTGGTACGTATTGGTACGTACTCTGTGACCGTTGTGGAGCCCCACACCTTCCCCCGCAGTCCAATTCAGGCTAGCGCCCTCTCCTCTGCGTCTGGAGAGGAAGGAACGAATATTTGTTAAGAACGACATTCCGCGATCCCTTCCATCCCCAGTTCTTCTCTCCATCTTCACCTCGTTCTCCGGTTTCTTTGCTACCGCCCGCATTGCTCTCCTCGCCTTCCCCACAAAGTCGAGCCACTGTTTTTCGCCCGAGTTGTCGTCCCCGTCTTGTTCCCTGATGGCAGACCCATCTCCCCCGGAAAACCACGTGTTGATAGCGCCTCGAGAATCGGATCCAGACCGGAATCGTCCGGAAGATGAACAGTCGGCAGCAAAAACGAGCACACGCCCTTCCGCTCGGGGTACGGCGTTCTATCAACGAAAACGAGCTGTCAGAGCGTGTCAAGTGTGTCGTGCCCGGAGGACAAAATGCGACAACCTCAAGCCGTCGTGCTCCTTCTGCTTGAAGGTCGGCGCCACCTGTATCCAGTCGCCGGTCGACCTGTCCAGCTTCGATCCGGCCAGTCTCAAGATCCTAGAGAGATTGGATGACTTGGAGGAGCTGATGAGATCCGTGTCGGTCGACGGTCCTACCAACAAGACGAGGGTGGTCGAGGCCCCGGTCGAGCATCTCCAGGAGGTTCCCCCGGTTGTGGGGCCACCCATCCAACTCGGCATGATCATCCCCTGTGGTGCGGAACATGTTATGGCCTGGCCGGTATTCCAGAAGTTCAGGAACAATGCAAGAAGCGAGGACATGGCGCTGCATGTTGAACATGCCTCTGTTGCTGGGGGTTCGCCTGCGTCTGTTCTGGGGGCGTTGGACATGGAACCACGGCGAGTCAACGACCTGCTCGACAGTTTCTTCGCCCACGCCCACGTGAAGAACCCAATCCTCGACGAGACGGCGACACGAAAGATGGTATCGGCAACGGTCATGAACGGAATCGACTGGTCCCCGGAATCCTGCCTGTCTCTCCTGATCTTCGCATTGGGATCCATCGCCACCCCATTCGGCCCGAGTCACGACACCATGCCCGGCACGGCCGCACACGCCAATGCCCACTCCTTCTTCCAGGCTGCCCAAAAGAGATTAGGTATCCTGCTCTCGTCGGACGACATCATTGCGGCTCAATGCCTCTTCCTGTCAGGGGTGTACATGATGTGCATGTTCCAGCCGGTCAAGGCGTGGAGGTACTTTGTGCAGGCGCTCGCCAGCTGTCAGCAGTTCTCCTTTCTCAGTCCCGAATCACAGCAGCGCTATCATAGCAGCGTGGACGCTGGAAGGGAGACAAACTACTCCATCGATACTCTCCAGCAGGCCGTCTACTGGTCCTCATGGAAGTCGGAGCGGGAGATACGAGGGGACCTCTACCTTCCGGATTTCTCCCTCAGCGACAAGGAGCTCGCCTTCTACCCTCCCTTCTTCCCGACCCCTCCGGCTCCCAGAGCGGAGGTCGAGGCCGCAACCGATCCGCGACTGGCACGTGAGAGGACGTCTTGGTACTTCTATCTTGCCGAAATATCTCTGCGCAGGCTCGCTTCCCGGATCAGCGCCGAAATGGTGGGTCTCCAAAAGCAGTATCCCACGCGCCAAGCATACCTCGCAGCGGCTTCCGAGGCTGTGGAGCAGCACGAAGAGCAGGCCAAAGAGTGGATTGCTTCTCTCCCACCCAGTCTGTCGTTTGCGGAACCCCCGGAAGAAGACGACGTCTGTCGATTCGTGCTCCGAGGGCACGCCATCAACCTCTATGAGTTGATTTACTGGCCTTTTACCACTGCGTATCTAGACAGTTTGGGCCCGAATGCAAGCTTTCCGAGGGGTGTTCTTCCCGCTAGTAGCATCCAGTTTGCCCAGAAAGGCCTGAACAACCATGCCTTCAGACTAGTTGCGAACTCGCTCGGATACCACCACCGACACCACGGCACGATGCCAATGCTTCGTTCCTGTTCACGAAGCGCGTTGGTCCTGACAGCTGCGGTCATACTCATTCATCAAGACATCGGGCTCGGGGGCGGCGCTGACTCGCCAATGGGCTGCAGCATGCCGCCGGGATGGCACGAGGCCGTTGGGGAGCTGATTGATGTCATTGCTTTCTGGCAGGGGGAAGCCAAAGACGTCCAGAATGCGCGTCACCTGCTGGAAGAAGTTTGCATTGAGCTTGCGGAACGAGGGTCACCAACGTATCAAAGAGGCCCAGCAACGTCAACAACACCTCGGGCCACGTATACATGGATTTGGTAGACAAGGGAAGCCTATCAATCTGAAATATACGGTCATGGCTTTGAATCACGGACATGTCCACTCACCCCGCTATTCAATTCAGCCTAAATCCAACCCGATCGATGCTCGGCATACGAAGCTTCGCACCGATGTAGATGCCGGCCGATGTGACCTGGCGGGAAACGACATGGACCCGATGGGCGGGCTGTTGGTCGGGAACTTGAGACAGGCACCTATGCAACCAGATGACAGTCTACCTATCCGACCTTCGGCGAATTCCCCGGGCTGATCCTGGCGTCTTGTCATGTGCCCATCCCGTCTCTGCACCCCAGATCCGGGTTGAGCCAGTCTCTCATCCCGAAAGACTGGGGGACGGACCCACACGGTCCACCATCGCGGAGTGTCGCAGTTAAGATGTGAGGTGGCCATAAGCCATCCCCTCAGCCACTGCACGATGACAGAAACCGGCATCCCGAGAGACCAGAACAACTGGAACGACTTCACCCCACCGCTATGGCTTGGTAACGATACTCGAAGGTATAAAGCATTCCTATGCAGAGATTCGGCAACCCAAAGACGACCGACTCTGTAGGCCCGAACCCAACATCAGCTCACATCCTCAATCATGTCAGCCACCACACCCAATCCCCCCTGCACTGCCCTGCGCGTCAGCGGCACCAAGATCGTCAACGAGAATGGCGACGTGGTTGTCCTGAAGGGTGCCGCCGTGGGCGGTATGCTCAACATGGAGAACTTCATCTCCGGCTACACGGGCCACGAGCACGAGCACCGCGAAGCCCTCGCCGAGGTTCTCGGTCAAGAGAAGGCCGACTTCTTCTTTTCGCGTCTCCTTCACTACTGGTTCACAGAGGCCGATGCTGCCTTGTTCGCATCGCTAGGCCTCAACTGCCTGCGCGTGCCCTTCAACTACAGACATTTTATCGACAACGACAACCCGAGCGTCATCAAGAAGTCGGGTTTCGAGCTTCTCGACCGTATCGTCAACCAGTGCGCCAAGTACAACATCTACGTCATCCTCGACCTTCACGCCGTGCAGGGTGGGCAGAACCAGGACTGGCACAGTGACTCGGGCATCTCGAATGCTCTCTTCTGGGAGTTCAAGGATTTCCAGGACCGGGCGATTCAGCTGTGGGAGGCCCTTGCCGCGCACTACAAGGGCAACAAGGTCATCGCAGGTTACAACCCGCTCAACGAGCCCGCAGACCCGAAGCACACGCGTCTCATCGCATGGTACGAGCGCGCAGAGAAGGCCATCCGCGCCACCGACCCCGACCACATCCTCTTCCTTGACGGCAACACGTACGCCATGGACTTCTCGGCTTTCGACCCGGCCAAGACGCTGCCCAACAGCGTCTACAGCTGCCACGACTACAGCCTCTACGGCTTCCCCCTCCCGGAGCAGTACGAGGGCACCGACGCTCAGAAGGCGAAGCTGCGGGCCAGTCTCAAGCGCAAGGTGGAGTTCATGCAGAAGGCTGGGGTTCCCATCTGGAACGGCGAGTGGGGTCCGGTCTACCAAGACCCCAAGACGGACCCCAACGCAGCCGTCACCAACGAGAAGCGCTTTGCCCTGCTCAAGGAGCAGCTCGAGATCTACCGCGAGTTCGACGGCATCTCGTGGAGCATCTGGCTCTACAAGGACGTCGGCTACCAGGGCATGGTCTACCTCAACCCCGAAAGCCCCTACATGCGCCTGGTCCGCCCCTTCATCGAGAAGAAGCAGCGCCTCGGCCTCGACTTCTGGGGCTGCGCCGACAAGAGCGGCATCGACAACGAGGCGTACGGCCCCTTCATCGCCAAGCTCAAGTCGACGCTGCCCGAGCACCTGCACAAGAAGAAGTACCCCAAGACGTGGACCTTCGACCGCCAGGTCGAGCGCGTCGTGCGCGAGTGCCTCATGAGCGAGTACCACGGGTGGGAGTTTGCCGAGCTGTTCAAGGGCAAGACGGAGGCGGAGCTCGAGGAGCTCGCGGCCAGCTTCGCGCTGGAGAACTGCGTCAAGCGCGACCAGCTGAACCAGATCCTCACGGCCGACGCCGAGAGGGGGATCTGAGCGGGCGGAGGAGATGTGGACGACAACGGAATGACGACAAAACAGGGATTGGCTGGGATAATGTTTGGTTGGTTCGCTATGGAAATGGGACCATATGCAGGAACTTTTTGTACGGGAAATATCAAGCTAAACCTCATGAGTTGATGAGTTGGATCCATTCGCCGGTGAATTTCGCATTTCGAAGTCTTGGCAGACCATCAGGGTTCTCAGTGGAAAATGCGCTCAATCGTTCAAAATCAGCACCACTCAATCGCGTTTCTCTTTGTTTTCATCCGTCTCACGATATTGAGGTTGGTCGATGATTTTACGGTCTGTTCTCGAACACTGAGCATCTGATCGTTGCGCTGGGCGGGTTCATATCCAGGCGGCTCACTCACTCACCGACCACTCACCGATCACTCAACGACGTCTCCACCCAACGACTCGCAATCATGAGATTCCTCCAGTCCGCCGCCTGGCTCGTCGCGGGCCTTGCCTGCGGCGCCATTGCAGGCCCAGAGGCAGACGTGGTCAAGGATGCTGGTGAAAAGATCGAAAGCGCCCTCAAGGACGGCGTCGCGGAGGACAAGATGCTCGCATCGGTGAGTCTGCCCGCCCCAGTGGGACCCACACATGGAGTCCCCGACATCACAACTCCACGAGCACAATGGACGTAGCTGACCAGAGAGACAAGATGCCCGTCGACTCGTTCGTCGAGATCCACGAGGTGACCGTCACCCTCGAGGACGTGCCGCAGAAGCCCAGCCTGCGCCACGAGCAGGAGAAGAAGAACCTCCTGAAGCGGATGAGCAAGTCCCACGGCAAGTGGGACACGAACCATCCCCGATCGCGGCTGCTCGACGCGCTGTTTGGCTACAGCCGGTACAAGCATCGCCAGATGGCAGAGTTGGACCGCTGGAGGGGGCTGTACAAGCACGTCTCCTCGGCGCAGAAGAAGGTAGCACTTTCTCTCACAGATCCCGGGCGATATCATCTAAGTTCTCACGGACTGACTCGGACAGGTCCTGGAGAACACCATCGGGTACTCCCAAAAGTTCGAGACGGCGGAGCAGCTCCTCGACCTCAACCAGCAGCTGTGCGACGAGATCGTCGACACGGCGCTCGAGTTCTACGGCATCTCGCACCAGGAGCTCGCCGGCCACAGCAAGGCCAAGGACGAGGCCAAGCAGCTCGCCGACCGGGTCAGCGTCTCGCAGGCGCTGAAGCACTTTGTGCGGGACTGGTCAACGTCGGGGCGTAACGAAAGGGACGACGCGTTCCCATGCCTCCTCGGCACCTTACAGACCTTGTATCCTGACCGGTCTGAGAAGGATGTGAAGGTGTTGCTGCCCGGCGCCGGCATCGGACGGTTGGGTCATGAGGTTGCTGCGCTGGGCGGGTTTGAGGTGACGATCAACGAGTGGTCCATGTTCATGAACCTCGCGTACCGGTTCCTGGAAGCACACACCCGACCCGGGTCCAAGGCTCTTCACCCGTTTGTGGATAGCTGGTCACACCACGCCACGACGGAGGACATGTTCCGCGGCGTCTCATTCCCCGATGCACGTGTCAACGCCAGCGCTGTACTCATGGTCGAAGGCGACTTTGTGTCTGTGTTCAAGGCGGAGAGAGCGCAGTATGACTCCGTGGTAACGCACTTCTTCATCGACACGGCGCGCAACGTCATGAGCTACTTTGACACCATCCACGCGGTGCTCAAGACGGGCGGGTACTGGGTCAACTTTGGCCCCCTACTTTGGGGCACTGGGCCTTTTGTGCAGTTGTCGCTGGACGAGATCGTCGCGATTGCGAAGAGCATGGGTTTCGAATTTGTGGATGTTGGCGAGGAGTGTGGGGAGCTGACGATCCCCGGCGAGAAGGTCAGGGGCAAGAGGGCGGTTTACGGGTTCAACGACAAGGCGCTGACGAGAAATGCATACTCTGCGCAGTGCTGGGTCGCGAGGAAGGTTCGATAGAGCACCTAGGTACCTGTGATTGGATTCGACCACTGGGCCGGGACGCAATTTAGGAATCTTTGAGCTAGTTGACACGTCAGGTATCTCAACCACCCATGCATGGTACTTGCAGTTGATGTGTAGTTGGCGTTTGTATGGTTTCGATCCCGCCAATAATGTTGTGTCACGTAAAGCCCGAGTTAGTGTTTACCAGTCGTGCGGCATGCGAGCATTCACTGGACGCCTGTGCAACGGGTAACCCGAGAACACCGGTTACCGGCAGGTGCCAACGACGGCTCTACTCGAAGCGTGGGAGCATTTGAACATTGGGTGTAACCTTTCTCGACGACACTGCTGGCTTAGTATTCACGGGAGCTTCATGCGTCATATTCCCCTGAAGGTGTTCCAAGGCGAGGCTTTAAACATGGTAGGCAGATAGGTAGGCCCTTGAATAGGTTTGATCAAGACCGCCGCCGCCTACGTAACGCCTGGCAACGCTAAGCAAGCGGTCTGAAGCGGTTCCATGTGTTGGAAGAGGGATTCTTTCAGAGTGACCCAGTCTCAGACGATCGAGATAAGGAAATTGTAGATTCCCGTGTTGGCGTTTAGGTCAAGCGACTCCATGTCTCGAAAAGAGAGTTGAGGTTTACCCATCAAAGAAGATACATACATGTACATGCGAACCCTACCACAGCTAACATCTACGGAAGATAAGACAGGGTATGGTGTTTAGTTGTATTTGGGGAATCTTGATTAAGACAAATAAAACGCCGCGCTTAAACATGACATTGACCTCCCAGCCGCCTCCCAGTATGTACCTGCATATTAACAATACTCCGCCTCCGTAGTCCTCTGACTAGTCCTATGATCCGACCGCTGAATTGACCCGTGATGCGACGGCTGGAAAGACCAGTGGTTCGAGTCCTGAACCGACGAGGCCTCCGACGCGTGGCTGTACCTGTAGTCCGACTGCTGAACGGAGCTGTGGCCGGACCACCGACTGACCTGCTCCGCTTCCTGGATGAGTCCCGGGATTCCGGACGCTTGGCTGGAACGCGAGTCCGGCCGGCGGCTGCTTGGATGGCGGGAGGCGGTCCTTTGCGTGGAGGAGATCTGACTAGGTACCCGACAGCCGTGGCTCGGAACCCTGGAAGCGTGACTTGAGACCCTTGAAGGGTGATCGGGAACCCTAGAGACATGGCTGGGAACCCTAGAGGCGGTCATTTGGCTCGACGACAAGTGACTCGACTTGTCCCACCAGTCGAGCTCCGCGGCGATCTCGCGCCGGATGCGGGTGTTGATGGGGGAGAGGTACAGCTCGGCCGGCGGTTCGGCTTTTTCGCGGAAGGATAGGGAGCGGACGATCTCCTTCCCGTAGCCCAGCAGCGAGCGCCGCTTAGAGGAGGGCATGGTCGACTCGGTCTCGCCGGCGCTGATGGTCGACATGGACGCCGGGAGGGTGTAGCGGATAACGCGGTACGAGTCCTTGCCGTAGTCGAGCACAGAGCTTCCCGCCTCCGGGATGGACTCTGATCCATCGGTGAGACGGCGACGGGGAGGAGAGGGCATCGTCTGGCGGTTTTTCTTGGACACCGTCGTTGGCAAGGAGGGTACGGGGGGCGCTTGCAGGGCCTGGCGAATCTCGCGGAGCTTGTCGCGGCCAAAATCGAAAACGGAGCGGCGCTGGGGGATGGAATCCATGCTCCAGCGGGTCATGTTTGCGGAGGGGATGGTGTCATGGTGGTGGAGGCGCTTGGGGGAGTCCCAGTTCGTGCGGTTGGGCGAGGAGCCGTGGCTCGAGTCCTTGGTGGTCAGGCGGCCCCTGATGGAGTGAAAGAGGGGACGCAGGGCGGGAATACTGGCACAGAGGATGGCGCAGAAGACCTCTACCAGGGACCAGACGATAATGTCCACGTTGTCCCAGGTGACGTCGAAGGTCGTGGCGATCTTGATGAGAAATTTGAGCCGGACCATGCTCGTGATGCAGGCACTATGCCATGTCAGCTTCTGTTACTACCCGAGGGAGGAGGGTCGGTGTGCTATTTACAAGGATCCGAGACTGAACATGAACCCCAGCCCAAACTTCCTCCTGGTGCTCAGCTGGAGGCGAATGAGCTCGGGGATAGGGAGCATCAAGATGGCAAAGTCCTCAACGATGCTGAAGCCAGCACCGCTGTACCCGATGGCCGAGATATCGAGACACGTTCGGTTAGGGTTTGTGAGGTCCCAGGTGGACGATATCGGCGTGCACTCGAAGATAACGATTAGGAAAAAGGTGACGCCGTGGAGGACGAGGAAGGCGATGAAGATCTTGCTGGCCTGCTGGAGCCACTTGGATCCCGCGAACACGCGGGAAAACAAGAGAAGAATCGAGATCTTGGCGCACACTTGAACCAGGATGTAGAGCAGCTGGCCTGCGTAGAAGAGCTGGATCAGCTTGGTGCTCGCGGTCGGGTCGACGTTCCAATAGTGCAGGCCGAAGCCCATGGTTGTGCCGGCAATCTGGACTGCGGCCATGCCGGCTAGGAATATCTGTTTGACTACGGTCAGGAGAACTTCTCGGCAATCCCGACGGGTATGTGCCTTACCGTTGCTATCACCACCATCCAGTCATCCCACCATAGTCGCTTGGTAGCCAGCCACCGTGATACACATCGTAAGAGAACTACAGGAAATGTGAGAGCCGATAGGGCTATGGCTATGTTCCTGGCCTCCTTGGCCCTCGAGGGCTTGGGGTATGCGACGCAAAGGTTCGTTTGTAGCGCGGCGGCCCCTGTGTACTCGCGAGCAAGTCAGTGGTGTTGATCTCGGAGAACGGCACTAATTGGGAGAACCCACGCGTCTGGTCGGTGAAAAAGCAGCTCTGCTGCACACACATGGATAGGTCGGCCTGGATGTCGATGTTGGGGCAGAGGCAGTCGGTGATGGCCGAGATCGAGGTCAGTTTGCACCCGCCTTTGGGTAACCCGTTGAGAATGCATGGTAGCTGAGATGCTCGTTAGCGGTCGTGGCACGAGATGACCGTATATTCCGATTTCTCGCGATGAACACGGTTGCCATTGGGCCTTATTTTTGAATAAGAGAGGAAACGAGGGTAGGGAGAAAAGGACGAGAGGGCTGCCGGGATGCCCGAGGACGAGGGCGTTGACGGGAACTCACAGCACAGTCGGGAACTTGCGATAACAGCCCGGTCAGAGTTTGTCCTTCTGCTGGTACCGCTGAGACCTCGCTCAGATTGGACAACAAGAAAAGAAGAATCGGATAGTGAAGGCGTCCTCGCCTCGTGGTTCCGTTCATTTCTGAAGACAAGAAAATCGCCACATGCCAGCAAACGGCGCTCAGAGGGGGCTTTCTCGAGAAAACCGAAAAGAAGGAAAGAAGGAGAAGAAACAAAAACGTTCAAGCCCGGGGGACGACGAAGGTTTCAATGGTTCCTGCGGCTGTCATCTCATTTAATGGGATGAAGAGGGGATGAAGGAGAACGGACGGGCCATTGCCCGTTCTTCCACTACATGGGAAGTCCATGGCTGGCCCGAAGCTAAAGGGGATGAGACGGACTTTTGATGCGCCTCGGCCCCAGGTCCGTGTTCGATCCAGACTGCTGTCGTTTCTGCCCACCGTTCAACGTCCTTGCCGGCCGAGTCGTGAATGATCGAAAGGGGGCCGAAAGGAGGTTGCTCACAGAGAAGGAGATTTGGCGCACAGACAGGGTGGCAACCGACGTATCCGTCCAAGCATCTTCGGGGTTAGCGCGGCGGAGGATTTTGGGCTGTTTCTGCTGCCCGCGCTAACCATTGTTATCGCGTTTAAAGGTTTAGACGTCTTATTGAGAGGATGGCAGTAGCTATAAATCTCATGATGGGGGTTCGGAAGCTTGTTCATACGGCGATAGACTTTTCAATATCACAATACCTAATTGCCTCTTGAATCGAGGTCTATTTCAAGGTAAATTGACACCGGACGCGGCAACCCCTGAGTGAAACTTTCCAGACACACGTGTCCTGCTGGAGCTTAGCAGATAATAGTTCCTCGAACGGACAACGCTTAGCGCGTCTGCTGACGGAACCGTCTCGAGGTCGAAAGCCAATGCGGTCCCGAAGACGAGCTGTGTTGGTCCATGCATTCGTTGATCCCGTAAACGGGGGCTTGGTCGAGTGAGGTTAGTGCGGCACCAAGACAACCGTTTCGTACTTTGACCGCAATTCGATGTCAAACATCAAACACCATCCACGCCACCCGAAGAACCAGAGGGGGCTCGCGTGAGGCAAAGCGAGGAGGGCTTCACCATGGCTTGATCCGTTGTTCCGTCGTGCGCCTCCGTCAAATGTGCTGCAGAACACTGGTCGCATACGAGAGGGGCAGGGGTCAAGAGCGGTCACCAACTCTGCGCATCCTTGTCGATGTGATTACACATCAACTGGTTAGAAGCACTGCGCGGCACGTTAGGTCTTCTCAACAAAAACCATCCTTCATTCTATGGCCTACTTTTGACTCGCTCTGGTTCTGGATTGCCAGCCATATTGAGGCCATGTGCTTACGACGTGAAAAGCACTCCGCAGAGCTATTTCTAGCCGCTTCGTCCCTCTTTTTTTTTCTTTTTTTTCCCCTTTTTTTTTTATGAATCTCGACATCTTCTATTGCTTCCATACCGCTTGCACTATTAGTGAGTGACATATCCCTCTGCTTCTCTTGTTGGTACCTTGCAGAATGCGGTATGATGACGTAGCCAATCACGAAGCGAAGAGCTGCGCAAACATGCATGTGTACAGAGACGTCGCGGCGCAGGGACGGGGTATCTGCCGTGTAATGTGCATTACCTATAGGGGGCTTGGTGTCTTGCCCCTTTAGGGCAACACCTAAGCCGACGACCGTCCGTTGCATGGGTATGGTAAAGGGAAACGTTTCGGTCCAGCCCTGAGGGCTATTTGAATGTGGACGTAATCAAACAGATTTCCCAAACCAAGTGTAACAAATCTTAGGGCTTGCTTGGGCATGAAGCAGGCCACCACGATATAAGTATCAAAATATTTTACTGAAACCCGCACGCGGCGATTCTTGGACCTGCAATATTCGTTGTAGGCAATGTTTGTTTGTGTTGACCTTATCGGTGTCGTGTCTAGCTCCGCCCCTTTTTACGCAGTCTCGAGGGCGGGGTTAAGCTCACCATCATCCCCAGCGGCAGCGTCCGCCCGCCGGAATCGCATGCTGGCTGGTACCGTCCGGTGCCAATCACCATCGCTGGTCCCTGTTTGCCTGTATCTGGCGTGGGGAGGACGCTTCCTTTCCCTGAGCAGCTGCCTGGACAAAAGTTTTACGACATATTTGGGGATTGCCGCCGCCTTAAGTGACGAAAGACGAGTGGCCGCCAATATCAAGGCACCTTGTCCCGGCTCATCCCCTGGATGCTTGTTATGCTCAACACCTCGCCACGCCTATTCATTTGACTCCATCCGGCTCGAGTGGTTCGGCTACATTCGCAGCTCCACCATGTCGTGCCCAGTCACCCAGAGCAGCTGGGACGTCGCCAGTCGACAGGACGACAGCATCCAGGACTTCTGCGCCGACCACCAGGAGCGAGGCACGAAGCGTAGACAGGTCTATCTGTGGCAATGCGTGAGCCGGCCGATCACTCGGAGCGAGATTCATCCAGCTGCTGACGCGCATACAGTGCCAGTGTGGGCAAGGGGGGAACCCAATTCGACGCGACGCTTGCCGTAACTGCGGGATTCCTCGCTGCGCATACTGCCCAGTGGCAAAGTACCGAGTGTGAGCACGGAACCTTTGACGACACACACATACGAGGCGAATGTGAGAGTGCGACGGGCAGATGTTTGAGCCCGCTGGGAACATTCAAGCCATCTCGGCCTCGTGCTCGTGAATCTCGAACGACTCCAGTGCGGCAGCACGGCCACATTGACAAGATCAAACGTCAGCCCCCATGGTAGCCTCAAGGTACGGGGACAAAAAAAATGGCCGTCTTCATGGTCCAACCTCGATAAAACATGGTTGGCTTTTCTTGTGTATTTCACCGAGTGGGACGTGGCAAAACGGATAGCTGAAAAGGATGGCCGGCAGGGATTTTTGGTCAGAGGGAGAATGAAGTTTGCAGGAATCTGAGACAGCTTGTGCTCTCTTGGGGTGTTTTGAGGTCTAGTCATGATTAGAAAAGTTATTGGGAGGCAATAGAGACAAGATGGCTTCGGGAAATGGAGCGAAATCCACATCTTACCGGCTCACATATGATGAATCCAATGGGTTTCTGAAATCAAAATTGTGAGAATGCCATTTTAACGTTGGTGTTGTATTCTCTTTCGGCAATCTAACCTATACTCAAGTTCAGTCAGAGGTGTAGTCTGCCATGATTTTGGTGTCTCAGCGTCCAATCGAGGGCGAGGTTAGCCAGACATGACTCGACTTGGCGTGGCATCTAATGCTGACCGCAACCTATAAAGTCACTCAGAAGTTCGAAAGATTTACAGCCAATCAAAGTCGGGTAAAGCCGGTTAAGGTCACGCACCGTCTTTGTACTGTATATTCTTAGATACAATCACAGCCATTCAAGATTTTTGCCCTATGTAAATACTCTACCTGATTTTTGGTAAGGGAGTTTGGGCATCATTTTCCATATTGATACCTATAAAAATAAAACTTTGCGCTAGTCCTGCTGGAAACAGCACGCGACCTTTACTGTAACGAACAAGATAGCCTCCTCACCCTGCTCCTGGAAGACTACCCCGGGTCCACTAGGCTGCTCTATCAGCGGGACGTCCTCGGATGTAAGTTCGGCCCCAGGACGTTGGAAGATATTAGGGATGGCAAATTCGATCATGCAGAAGGTTCAGTGGTGTGGCTACGTGACATCAATCAAGAAAGAAGACCTTAAGATGTCGACGTCCTCATAACAGCCAAGACATTGCACTGAGATTCGACTCTCATGGTAAGGCGTCCTCGATATGAGACTACGCACCTAATAAGTAAGAGTTTTTGAGTGCACCGAGTCTTCTCAAATTCCAACGAATCGGCGAGACTGGCATGGTTGACACATTCAAACGCAAAACTTGATGTTTCACTCCTCATTTTCCTGAGATGACGAGGCACGCAAACCACATGGATTGGACTAACGTGTGGATCCCAACGTAACATTCCGTTACTCTGGGGACTCCAGCCTTAAGGTTGTCCGTTGAGCAATGCCGATCGATTAGAAACATAATTCACCTACCTGTACCCAGGCAAAAATGCAGATTGGCCTCAGTAACCCCGTAGGTACTCCTACTTGGCGCCTTTAGGTCAGGTGTATTTCAACGTGAACGTCTCATACAATGATTCAGTTGTAGACAGACACTTCTGTCTTGTGTTCTATATGCGGTCCAGTCTAGCGCAGTAGTGGCCCTTACCGGTCGGACAAGAGGCTAAAGGCGAGCCAGGCGGCAAACCACTGCATGAAGTGAGATATGTTTCCTTCTTGTCCGCTCTGAAAGGTGTGCAGCGACTTCCTCTATGAGAACCAGACGTCAATATGTGTAATGGGAGGGGATACCGTTGGATGGACGGCTGTCGACTTGATCGATGTCTACATGTATTTCGACGTGGAGACTGATGCCGACCCGGGCATGCTCTCGCACTACGTAAACAAGAACGACCCGGACAGCTCACTCTTTGACGTACTGAGCCTCAGGCAGCTTGTCGGGAACGAGACGGCGCTGAAAGACCCCCGAGACTATGTCCTGTTCGTTCACATGTGGTCCTTCCGGACGATGAGAGAGGACTGGCAAACCAAAGAGCACTAGCTTGAGACCAATCTTAATGAACAATTTAGTAGCCGACTCCATCCCGATCTCTCCATCCCAGTCTCTCTATCTCCGAGCCCCTGGATCTTTCCTTTGCGCTCTGACGCTCACGACTGGCCAGCTCAAACGCCTTCAGAAATCCTTGTAAGGGCAGAAAAGAACCCTTGGAAACGAGGACCTCAGCTGCGAGAACGTGAAATGGAGCGAGTAGTGGTCCAAGCAGATGAGCGGCGTGATCGACCACCTCACGAACTCCTTGGAAACCAAACCTGCACTATGTTAACTGGGTGTTGACGACGCGGAGGACTGCGAGCTATCCTCACAGCTGCAGAGCTCTGTTTCAGAGATCTTGGGCACCCGGGATCAGTTGAGGATGACGATCAACGGACTGAAGGCTTTGCATTCGTGTGTCAAGAACGTAGGTTGTGCTCGACATTGAAGGCAAAGTTCATAACCACTGACAACGATGCATTTCCTGCAACTCGGGCTTTACCTGGCCGTCAAAAACATTTAGCCCATCGTCCTGCAACATTGGAACCTCGCGATTGTAAGCCAACCACTCGTTTGCCCTTTTTTACCCTCCTTGTTGTCGTGCCGACCGCGCTTGGAACTGGAACCCTTAATTGCAGTCCTTCTCCCCGCTGGCGCTGGCCGGCAACATCATACAGGCATGACTCTTGGCGCAAAACGTCGTTCTATGGTTCGGCGCTTGGCTACACCCTGTGTATCATTATGCAGAGATCGCAGACGCAAAACATAGACAACGTTTCGTTTGAAAGAAGAAACAGTTTCACAAAATCTATATTTGAAACCGCCAGTCACTTTCAAAGAGGTTATTCTAACACAAGAGTCTAGCTTGAGCGCATGTATATTGATATACGATAGCGCCTCGTTCTTATTGCTACTTGTTTTGTTCAGTAGTATACTTGAAATAGGAACCCATCGTTTAAGTTTAATTACAGGACACTTAATGTTGCGAAGTGAAAATTGGGCTATCTACGAATAATACCTAATACTACTAATCGTCAGACCGTCCTTTGTTTAACTGAAGCTATAGATAGATATAACCTAACCCAGCTCCCTATATTCCCCGCTCAGCTAGATTAACTAGCTTAGGGTACCTCTATAAATTCTAACTTTATTGATTAATTTTAGAAGTCAGTTTAAAAGTAGTAGGAGTACTAGGTACTATACCATCACTACTGTGTCGCTGTGTTACTAACGAAGTATGTATTAAACCCTATTATTTAAACTATAACATAGTATTATTATATACCTTATAGCGATAGCTCTCGTTAATAGTATATCAACGGCTGTCTCTCCACGCGTTGACTCAAATATTGGCATGGATAGTTCTGGCCTTATTGCCTTTGGTCGTACCAGGTCGGCCAAGAATGCTGACAATCGGTGTAGTAGGATCATCAGAAACCTGAGGAAGGAGGTTCCAATTAGCATGCGGAAGCTTTTAGTGACTAGTTTCCTTGCGACAGTTTCCCACTGAGTGTGTTGTTCTCATTACACCTCCGCCGACAAGGTCAGGATTCAACGAGCTTAATAGATGTTTTCACATGTGGCCCTGGAATATGGCCAGCGTTTTCAACGTACCGTAATGTCTCCTGAACTTCCAGGTTTTGCAGCCAAACGAGCATCGCATCGCATATTGCATCAGAAAGTCATGTTAGCACTCTACAGCGGGTAGTAGATAATTCGCTACCTATCTTCTATCTCTTGACTAAACTCTCAATCTAATAAGAAATCCGGAATCTTTGGGTCGTTCTGCCGTTTAGGGCACTAGAAGTATTAGTAGGGTCTCTTCCTATTTGTTAGTCGTTCGAACGCTTACCTATCACTTTCTGATGCAGTCTGTTCGTTGGCCCTGGTAACCTGATTTTCAGTTTACTCGAGGTTTATTGGCTGTCCGTCATCGAGCCTGCACATGTAAGTGACAAATGTCATGCAGTATTAGTGGCAAACGATCCCTCTAGTCGATGTTGCAAATGACCAGGAAGCCGAAACGCCGCCCGGCAAACTCTTCATCCTGCATCAGGCGTACATGCAGTTCCAGAGGACTTATTCTCGTGCCATTGTCACTCATGGCTTCAGCCCCAACGCGTGCCCGCAGGACACATGAAATACGGGACTCCACGCGGATACTATCGTTCCGAAGTTATGGATCGCAGTCTTGAGGCCCACCAAACCTCTCGGTTGCTCTCATCACTCATCTTCAGCTTATCCGTCCATGGCCTTCATGTTATCACACAAGTCACCGTCCTATCTCAATCTTTAAACTCGCTACATTGTGCACGTGAAACCTCTCGACACTCTTTGCCGCAGATCAACTACGGGTCTCCTCAGGTCCACAAAAAAGCATGCTCTCGTGACTTTAGTGGCACAATAAGATAAGTCTAGATAAGATATTTTGGAACACACCCGAGGGTGGAGTATCGAGTAGTATGCCATTGTTACCTAGGCAGCTGTAGGGTTCGTGTCCATCATATTTGCGTCACAAGCTGAGAAGTAGGTTCTCTAATCTTACAGCTCTGTGGTGCCACTAAGTACCCAAAGGACATACCGGCGACTTGCAGCAATACGTAGTTCGAATGCGGGTACAACACCATTTTCAGATGTCCGGTCAGCTTGCTGGTTCGACGTACAGACTCCCGACAGAAATACGTGTAACCTGCTGCAGGTGCAAGCAAGGTCTTGGCCCAACCTCCAACACATAGCTGATCACACCGCCCCTGTGCTGCGCGAAGCTTTTGCTGTCTTCCTTTTGTGGTTCTGGTTATGAATGTCTGCATAACCATTGTCACAAGACAGGACGGCCGTTGGCCACTTTGACTGCAGTTGAACGTCAAACATCATACACTACCCCACGCCACCCGACAAACGAGGGGGGGCTCGCAGGAGGCAAAGCGAAGGGACGGCTTCACGAAGGCTTGGTCCGTCGTTCCAATGTCCGCCGTTGCCAGCGCAAGTTGTTACCTGGGGACAGAGGGTGTCTGCTGACTCGAGTCTTGGACGCATGTGCATGGGTGTGGATAAGAAATGCCAGTCTGAACTCTCGATAACCTACTTCGTGACGGGATTGTTTTCTTTTGTTTTAGGGACGGGTCAAGCAGTGGATACATCGTCGATGGTTGCGGCTTATACGTAGATTCTATTGCTGTCTAGGTCCTCTGATGTTGATAAACAATGCGAACAAAATGCGTCGGCTGATGCCCTGATATCAAAGCTCCTCCCAAGCCTTCTCCGCGCTGAACCCCGCGCATAGCAATGGTGAACTTCAAAGCCTTTGAAAGCCTCAGGCTTGCAACCAGTTCTTTCCCCACAGGTGAGGTAGTGCCGGCCCCGCGTGTCCGTCGATGCCCCCGGTGGCTTGAGACCAGGACGTCATTTGTCAGCCGCGTCGGATCGGATGCTATCATATCGAAGCACCTCTACCGCCGACGTCCCGGCCGGTGCGGGTCCCGGTTTTGTGGGGTGATTTTCGGGGCCCAGCGGCCCACGAAAGGAACACGTCAGACTGTTTGGATTTGTTTCCCTCCTTTGTCGGCTTCCGACAAATGCTGCTCCGGTGATGCAGGGCAGCCCGCACATAGGCACTGTGACCTACACTCTGACCTTAGAAACGGGGCAGTAAGCACACCGAGCAATTCCGCAGTTGTAGCAATCATCCAGTCGAATAGATATACGACCTTGGCCGCACTGGCACTAAGCAAGGAACGGTTAGCGATCCTTCCTACAACGGCCCGGCTGGCGGCATCGGGTAGGTGCTGGACGTACGCATTGCCAGAGGTAGATCTGTTTTCGTTTCGGGCCCCGCTGGGTGTGGCCGGCGTCGTGACCGTCCAGAGGCTCTGAGCCGTCGAACTCGACTGAGCTGTCGATGGTAGCCCAAGATGGTTGGCCGTCTTGGTCGCCACAGAACGCACAGGTCTGTCGTGAACCATGGCGATAGTGAGGGTGGATGCAGACTCGGCCTCCCACCGCAGTGGCGTCCGAATAGCTGCAGTACAGCTCCATCCCGTAAATTGTCGGGCATCCCGAGCGATCAGCATCGCTCAGCGAGTGATCAAACGGCGGCGAGTGGACATCGCGGTGGCCGCGTTCGTGGTGGGATTCACGAGCGGGGTCGGGAGCAACATCGTGAACCTCGTGATGCGACAGGAGGCAGCACTGGCCGGATTCAGAGCCGTTGTGACCGTCGGGGCAGGTGATGTCCGGGAGAACCATTTCTCGTGATCAATCTCGAGTCCAACCGACCAGGTGCGTGCGCGCGCGTGTGTGTGTTGTGTTTGTATGTGTATGTAGTAGAATAGGGGGTGCGGAGTGCAGGTGCTAGGTATATACTGGTCGACGGGCCACAAGAAAAAAATACGATAACTGGATCGTTTACTGCTCCCTAGTTATTCACCGAGCGATATACCGGCTATGCGCTCACCGCTTAATGCTAGGTACTCGCTTCTTCCCCTCAACTGCGAATGGCCTTGATATGGCCTGTGGCTAATCCTTCTTAGGGCATCGGCCCGTCTCGTAAAGCCCCACGAGAGGAACCAGACGGCCCGCCGTCTTGATTCACGACGCGTGTTTGCTGAATGAGGCCAGATACAATCACGAGCGGTGTCTCAGAGACAAGTAGGTAACAGAAAAGGGCGATACCAAAAATCTACCGAGGACATACTTGTTAGTAAGCTGTGCTGATGGGGTGGGTGGTGCTTTTTGTACTCAATTCCAATGTCCCGCGTGTCACTCTTTTGTCATTATGCGAGGTGAGATACCTAACCTTCATTCCCATGCTAGCCTAGTTGCCGAGCCACGGGATTCATGTGTGCGGCGCTTCCATGCATCTCTTCACCTATCCGAATCCTGAACCATCTCGGTACGGAAATCGTTGGACCACTAGCAACGTAAGAAGCTGTGGGCAATGAGAGTTTCTTTTCTTTTCCCATACTGCAAGAACCCGGGGGTACCAGTACGTGGCTCGACCTCCGTCCACTCCTGACAGCTCATGCGTCATCCATGGATATTAAGCCCCACTACTCTTCCTGTCCCCAATGATGATCATGTATTCGTAGGTATCACACACCACTGACCAGCATACGGATACGGATACTTGGTACCTTGTCAGCTGGGCGGCCTGACGTTTGTCTAATCTACATGTGCTCTATACGTACTCCGTAGGTCCAATGCAGTAAAACGTATAGAGGCCTGAGGCACTTCTGTATTCCCTGTGAGAGCCTTCCGACCAGCGGAGGGATTATACATTTAGACATGGCGAGGCCTCTTGGCGGTTTTATTACTGTCTAAACCTGCTAATGAACTTAACCTAAAAAAGGTAGGAGACATCACCCGAGCTAGCGAATTGGCTACTTTGTTCGACGCTTGCTGGTGCATATGTGAATCTCGGGCGTTGAATATCGGCAGTCGAACGATGATGCGCTTTAGCGTTTAGATGTGCATCAGTGGGGTTCAACGTGGCATTATGCGGGTCAAGTTCCCGGTCAAGGTTCGTGAGCCGCTATTCTCATTATTACCCCAGGTGGCCAGGTGGAACACACGAAAATGTTTGGAGGTGTGGACAGGGGGTATCACACCACACATTGGTAGGCGCAGTGGGTAGGACTGTTGAGTAGGTAGGTAAGTACCTAATGTTATCAAGACTATACCCACCGCCACTTCCTGACTTACGGGACCGTCGCAACATCTCGTCTCTGAGGCAGAGCCACAGAGGTTATTCGGGAGTCACCTCCATCTCTCTCCGGACTGTTTGACACACCAACGCCTTGAAGTATCTGTCAAGGCCTGGTCACCCAAGCGGTAACTGTCGGTAGACTCCAGTCATCTTGGCATTGCAGCATAAGCACGACACGTCCACCGACGGAATACGTGCAGGTCATGTTACTAAGAAAAGATGTAACCATGACGGAGTATTCCGAAGCAAAAGCCGGAGAAAGAAATCACCATCCAAAGATGTGAGCGAGGATCAAAAAAGACGAAGGGCTCGCACGGCTGCAGAATGCGTTAGATAGGGATTCTGTCCTTTTAACGTAAGGGAGTACAGGCCCTGCCACCACCGCCACAAGTCAGGGGTCATTCCATCTTTCCGGTCCCCATTTTTTCCAAACTCCTGCCAAAAACACCATCCTTCGCCCCTTTCTTGATCCTTTTGCGTGCCGCGATTGAATCTCGGAGTCGACATGGCCGCAGGTTTCGGTTCAATGATACCCAAGCCGGCGAGGGAGGGGCCACGTCGACCGTCATTCCGACACCGCCGTGAGAGACGCGACGGGATCCATGAGGATGGGGCCAATCCACTGCAGCCTTCGGGGGCTCTCCTATCCAAGCCTCCGGCCTGGAGGGCCTGGATTCGGTCAATCGTTCGTCTGTGCCTCGCGGCGCTCGTGGACGTGTCCCGGGCGACCAATTGGCCTCTCTCGCTTTCTGTCGACCGCCAGACCGCAGCTCCCCCCGACGTGCCGCCCAGCCGACAATGCTCGACCTGCCTGCCCTCTCGCCACGTGTTTCTATACGACTCAATTCGCGTTGAGTGGTTTGGATACATCCGCAGCTTCGTTCTCTCGTCCCCGGCTCTTGAGGGCGATCGCTATTTTCCCGGCCGAGAAGAGGACACAAGCGGCGGCTACAACCAGCTCGCCCCGAAGCGTAAGCAGGTCTACATTTGGCAATGCGTGCGAGATCCAATCGGCCCAAGTACTTCCCCTGCTAACGGTTGTATAGTGTCAATGCGGACAGGGCGGCAACCCGATCCGACACGATGCATGCCGAAACTGCGGGATACCGCGCTGCGCGTATTGTCCAGTTCACAAAGTCCGGGTGTGATCGTCCTTTAGATCGCCAGGCACCGCCGTCGGACAGCGTACCGTATCCGTCGGCGACATCGAACGAACTCATCGACGAGCGTATACGGGAGCTATTCGGTGTCGGGACCGGCGGGGGCTGGCAGATGTGGATCGGGCAGCCGAACGAGGCCCACAGGGCAGAAGCAAAGGATGTAAAGATAGGCGGAGTGTTAGACTATAATAAGAACGCTGACAGAGACCTACCTGGATTGGATAGGCCAATTGCCCTTCTCGATGATGGATGCGCCCACTGAAGCCCGGCGAGATCGAGAAAAACCTATGAGCAAGCTTAGGCCCATGTTCCTCGGCGAGGTCGAATGGCCGTATCCACGAGCGTGTACGAAGCTCCTCAGCGAGAGCAAATTAGCATACCACGAAGACCACGTAACGGAGCTTCTATGTGCGCGCCGATACTCGATAATGGACCAGGTTACTGGTATTTTCGTCCATCGAAGTGTTGGGCGTCGAAATATTCGGAGCTTAGGCCCTCTCGAAGGAACGATTGCATCGGCTTTGGCTCTATCGTCACCTCGACTGTGAAGATTTCAAGAGACTGAGTGCCAGACTTCAAATGACAAGAGGTCCGTGTTCGGGACACCGTCGGTGCGCCAAAAGGAATGCAAACAGAAGAAACAGAACAACAGACGAAAGTGGACGGGAGATTAAAATGGGTAGCACCGGAATCTTGGCAGGTGGAAAAGGGGATGAAGGAAGGAAGGGAAGGGACACGGGACGGTACTAAGGGTGGCACAGCGGAAATGCTCGGAACGACCTAGCGGGAAAGGTGGGACCGGCTCCGTCTACTGAAGGTGTCCGGCCCCACTCGGCCGAGTTCGCTGGACCCACAATGGATAAACGCCCGGCTAATGTGCTACAGCGTCATTACCCGAGGGGAGAGACATCATTCGCAGTAGCGCCGTGCTGCGCCTGCTTGGAGAAAATGGCACATGACACAAAGCAGAGTGCATTCGAATTTCGGTGACGGCTCTTGAACATCAAAAACCTAACTCCCCAGCCCGCCCTGTAAATAAAAAGCACAAGCCTGCTGCATACCAAAGTGCAGTTCCATGCAGCTCTTGGTACCATTCGTGGATTGTCTGTCGCTACGCAATCTTTGAGAAGAAGACGCTTCATCTTCCGTCTTCTCCCGGGACTACCAAGGCTTGATGCCAATATACATTTCGAGGCTGCCAGGTTGGGCAGCAGGAATGTCTGGGCAACGGGAGCGTATCTCTTCCCTCCGTCAAGAGGGTGTATCCATTAGGGCGCCTGTCGTCGTGTCTGTCAACCGTTTGCTGACTTTCCGCTCGTCCGGTCGCCTGCGGATGCCTCGCCATCGTGGTTGGACTGGCGATCAGCCCTCAAGCCTGTGGTCAGTCAGATGGCACCAACTCGACAGATGCAACTTGCAGTCACGAGGACGCTCTGCCACACACCGAGATGCTCATGCCAATGAACAGTCGGGCATACCCGGGGCGATCAGCTCTACGGGCTGAGGAATGCTGTTGATGTCGGTTTCCAATCCATTCAACACCTCGTTTTGACATCGTGAAGCGAGTCTCTCGCGCCTGACGAGCAGCATAGGGCCGCGATGCAGCAGTCTGTCGAGGGGAGGGTGTTGGACACTGTGTCCCTTTATTGGCCGTCTTCGGCCATTTTAGGTCCCGTGCAGCTCGATCAGCTTCAGAGTGCCGCATCATTGGGTATTCCGTGCAGTTGAAGAAGGACGCGACTTTCGTCGCTGGTATGACGCTTCATGAGAAAAGTCTGGTCCGAAGCTGGGGCTGCAGACTTTAGCATCCGACTCGCATACGTCTTGCTTCTATATGAACGAGGGTCCTCCGATTAATTTGTGAGGAAAAAAGTGGAATAACCGCGCATCCTGATGTGAGAAGTGATCAGTTACTTGTCCATTTTCTCTCTTTTCTCCAGCTTCGGGTCACCATGCGACAATATGAACTCACGTATATCACGCCCCACCCGGCAACCATTCAAATGGAGCCGTCCGGTGACCACGAGAGACTCGGAAACGTCAAAGGCTGATCAGCATCTCATCGTCGGGCATCACTTCAGTAGCAGCGGTGACGAAAAAGACAACCTCCTGGACCTCTTCCTCGACGCCTTCACCAAGTCGCCGAGACTGAGCGTTGAGCGCCCATTTTTTGAACGATTCTTTCCCCGTGATTTACTGGAGAGGATCAGGGACGACGACTTTCATGAGCCAAAAGGGCCGGTAGCGTGGCTATATGACGTCGATCACAACAATGACCCTCGCGTATACAGCGGCCTCCTAACAACTACGCAGCTGCGTCACTACACAAGTCTCAAAGTACGTATTCTACACAGATGTGGCACGAACCACGTCTTCATTCTAATTTCTCGTATACTCCCTCTATCGTACCGGACTCTAACCCCTTCTCCAAAGCGTGTCAAAGAAAAAGGAATGACGGACGCCCTACGACGACGAATGTGCGTTTTTACACAGATAAAGCCCCCGCCCCCCGTCCCAACACATACACACACACACACACACACCACCAGCACATACACATACAAGGCCATAGTACAGATTTTCTGACGAAAACAGCTACATTCCCAACCCAACCTCCCTGAATCTGGGAATTCTAGCCTGGAGGTCTTCACAAGAGCAGACTCCATCCATGAGAAGGATGATTTTCAAGCATCTGATGGGCGACACAGCCATGTCTTTTCCCTCTTCTGTACGTTATTCCAGCTTTTCTCGATGCAATTGGCCAGTTGAATTTCTTTACTGACCAGCTTTTGTTTGGTTTACATATAGTCCAGTACCGAGTTTGTCCTCGAGTTCCACATGCCCTGCCCAGTATGGAAAAACGACAGAGTTCTCCGAAAAGACAAGCGGGAAACCATGGACGGCAAACCTCTACGTCAAGGCAAAAGTTTGTCTTTTCTTTCAGCACCCCGATACGGCAAGCCTCCTCCTGAAGCGACTGACATTCTCTATGAGTGTCAGACATCTATCTGCGTGACGGGGTGGGACACCTCCGCCTGGACGGCGGTATGCTTGGTGGATTCCTACTTCGACGACGAGTCGGACGACGAAGACCCTCGAATGCTCCCTCATTATCCCGGGTCGAATGACCCCGACTCCCCCGACTCCGACGCCCTGTGTCTCGGTTTATGCCTTGCGGATCACACCATGCTGGAAGATCCCCGAGAGTATTTCTTGTTGGTCTGCAAGTTCCACGCCGAGAGGATACGCGACGAATGGCAGAACATTGTAATCAATTTGGAGCAAAAGATCGATGAATACGTGAGTAGCTCGTTGGAGTTGTACGCCTTCAGTAACCCACATGGAGGTATGCTAACGTCAATTCTTAGCTGCGCCATCCTCACATCCCCCTTCGGAGACAGAGAACGAACCTAGGAAACGCCGACGGAGATTCCGCGAACGTCGAGGGCAGCGAGGAGTGGTTCAAGCAGACTAGTCTTCTCATCGAAGAACTCATCATTAAACTTTCTAGAAGCGTGAAATGCCTGGAGCAGTTCGTCGAGCGGGACCGCAGGCGCATTGATCAATACGCAGACGAACGAACGTCCGCCTGGCTGCAGAGCTCCTTCGATGAAATCATCGGCATCAGGTGGGATCTGGAAAAGTACCTCGACAGACTGGAGGACCTGAAGAAGAAAGTCGGGACTTTCAAGAGCCAAGTAAGCCGACTCAACCGCACCAAGGCACAACTCTCCGAGGATTGACACCTTCTCCGTAGCTTGGGCTCCACGTCGCCATCGATGGCAGTAGGGCAATCGTTCTACAGCATTGGAACGTCTCAATTGTGAGTCTCCTCACCTCTCCTTTGATTTTGGTCATGTGCTGACGGTTGTTCCATCCGAATAGCTCCAATTCGTATCCCCGATAGCCCTGGCGGGCAGCACCATGCAGGCAGGGATCGTGGCAGGAAACGTCGTGCTTTGGTTTATCGCCCTCACTTTCATGTTCGGCGTACTCACCTGGAAAATGCGGACAGTCACGCAATGTATTGACTTTGTCATCAAGAAGATCTGGCACAAGACGCCGTGGGCAACGGAGGAGGCCGTTCCGACGCTGGAAGCCAGTGGTGCATCCGTGACTACGGGCAGTTCCTTTCCGCCACAAACTGGCTCGGTCCGCAGGAGGGATCGGACTGGCCGAACAGAGAGGGATTTAGAGCAGGTTGTGGGGCGCTAATGTCCCAGAGAACTTCGAGTTAAGCATTTTGTTAGGTTTGACGCATTAGCCATTCAATTGATTTTTTTGGGTTTCCCGAGGTTACCCCTAAGTTATATGACTATAAGTTCCCTACCTGGGGCTAGTATAGCAGGACTTCAATGCAGGTTGACACGTTTCGCAAGAATTGGTGCGACAAGAAGAAACTTCAAACTCGAAACTGAGTAGACTATTAATTCAGTCGTTTTCGCGCCGTACGTGCTGAAAAGCTAATGGTTTCTAAATGGTTCCGGCGTGGAATCATCTAAACACGCTCTCACGACGCCTTTATGACGACAAAGTTCGAAATCGGGGCTTTGAGACATACGAGCGGCACATCGTGGGATACTACTGTGGCGCTAAACAGTGTTTCGATGGGTTTGCCATTCATACATAGGTATGTCGCAAAATCAGCCCTACGCCTATTTCCCGATCCCACCGACACAGTTATCGGCCGGTTCACCGCGGTACGGTAGCGGACGCTCAAGATCGATGTAATACCCCGCTGAGCCCCAAAATATATCCAAATCCCGGCTTTGGATTGGCTGAGACTCGTACCATAAGAGCATTCATCTCAGGGGCTTCACCGCTGGACCTGCATAAGGCTCAATGAAAGTTCGTAGTCGCCCTCTCAGCATTATGTCTTCCTTTAAATTTCGGGCCAAAAAGAACTTCCTAATCTTCAAACCACCCCCTAAATCCAATGTTCGTTTCGCTCCTTGTTTTTCCCCCCTTTTGGCGTCGTCGCTCTATATTTGCGCTTGCAGTACATCGTTGTGCTTTATTCCTGGCCTACATCCTCCGGATCCTCCCCTAGGTACCTTGCCGACGGCAACCGTGAGTACCTGGGAGATCACGATTGCAATAGCTGCCCCGGCCGCTGCGTCACTGCTATGTTCCTGTTGTCAACCAACCAAGCCGGCGTGCCTGGCGTCACGTCTCGTTGCGAAAGGTCAATTTGCCTGCCTTCACGCAACATCTTTCCTCTCGGCATCCTCCTCTGGTTTCATTGGTTTCATGTGATTCACAACTTCGGTTCCTTCCATCAGGTCTTCATCAACGACCGGTTTGCCCCTGGCAGGCAGGAGGACATCAACATTCACAGCCACCAACGGGGAGTAAAGCGGAAGCAGGTTTATCTCTGGCAATGCGTATGGCACCCACTTGAATTTGTTATCTCTCCTGCTAACAGGTCCTTGTGTAATCACAGTGCCAGTGCGGACAAGGCGGCAACCCGATTCGACACGATGGGTGCCGGAACTGCGGTATCCCAAGATGCGCATACTGCCCTGTATCCAAGTCCCGGATCTGACCACTGAGTTGCTGATGCAATGCGATGGAAGCGGCCATTATCTGGTGGGAATGTGTGTACAAGACGAGCTTGGAAGATATGTAAATCTGCATGACACCGGACGATACACCGTTGAACTGTACCTGCATGACCAATAGTGCAGGGGGTAGTTGAGCATCTACTGCCAGTCCTGCAGAAACATTTCGCTTAGGTAGCCAGTGGAAGAACAGCGTTGAGCTTTCAAAAAAGTAGTGAGACATTCCTGTTTGGTGCCTTAATTATGGGAGGGAGTCAAGACCGCGTGGCACCCTTAGTCATCAGTGTATCTCCCGGTTTTAGGGACGACTAGATAAAAGGGGGTGCTAAGCCATCCCTTTTGCGCGCATGGTCCAAGATTATAAGACAATGAGTTTTCTCATTAATCTTGATTGCCATCATCACCGTCATCAGTATCATCAGTATCATCATCTATCCATGCTCCCGGTACTGGCATTGACTGAACAATGGCGGTATCCTTCTCGGCTTCCATGAGAGTCCAAAAGTCGTTGGCGAACTCATCGGTTTCCTGCGACCAGTAAAGTCGCCAATCCTGGAGGCTTGACCCTGAGTCAAACCCAATCAACCGGATAGGAAAGGCACCGAGACCCTCGGAGAGCCTGAACTCCCTCCTCGATGTATCCTGAGCCAAGAAAAACTGCTCTTCCCTTCCGTACGAAGCCAGATCCACTCCGCACGCTTGCAGGTCTTCTAGCCACCGTAGCATGGCGCTCTTGCTCTTGCGAAGCTTGTGTTGTGTGCTGGATCGTTTCCCTCTCGAAAAGCCTTCATAATGAAGAGACTCTCCCAGAAGACCAAGAAATGGCGTCTGGTAGTACAGCCCGCTAAAAGGGCATCTTGCTGGTAAGTGAAGCTCCGCCTCTTTGCTTGTGGCCTCTCTCAACACCTCCCTGACCAGTTCGTGGACTTCATCAGCGTGGCTAGTCCCCTCTAGAAACCCGGCGGCCTGTGCTAGGCTACTCAGCAGAGTGTTCCCGAAGTTGTCCGCGATGCCCAGATCCAGGTCCACCTGCCATTCGCCGAGCGCGCAGCGAATCATCTGACATGTGTTGTCCGGTGTCTTCCGGGCTCCTAGACCGAGAGAGATTGCAACACGCATGCGTTCCATGATGAACTCGGAGTCATAATACTCGTCATCCGGCCATATTGACTTTCGAAAGTGGTTGAAATTCTGTGCAGAACCTCGGTAGTTGCGGAACAAGCTTACTGGGAGGAAGTTGTTGCGATGTTCTCGTTTGATGAGTCGCTGTAGCTCTAGGGCATCTAGACCATTGCCGGTTTCCTCCCAGAAGGCGTCCCTGCGACCAATATCATAGACGTCTGCCGTTACCGTAGGAAATTCGGGGAGCTGAGAACGGAGTGTCAGATTAGTTGGCAAGCAAACATAGGAAAAGAAAAAAAGAAATGAGCAAAGTCACAAAGCGACGAGACTAGCTTACAGCCGAGCAAAACATCTCACGACCCCACAAGGCTTGAGCACCGCGATCCAGGAGGAGGTTTACTGTTTGCCACCGCAAAGACTGTAATGATGCCTGTACGACAAAGATGGTTAGTCCGATACCCGCGCGAGAGTGAAGTCAATTTTGGTCTAGAACTTACGACGACTAACATAGGGGCGTTGGCGTACTCATCGAGACTGATGGCGTTAGAGTCAAGCAGAATTGTCAACTGCCTCACATTCCCCTCCTCGGCATGTTTAATCAGTGCCAGATCAAGATCTCTCTCTTCAAAGAATGTGGTCTTTGGGGCTCGAAAGATCCTTTTCCACCATGAAAATGACACTGATGAGGTGGTAGCAAAATGTAATTCAAGACGTGACTCGGACAGCCACGATGGAGATTTTGCTCGAATACACACCTCCATACCTGCATATGAATGTTCGTCATCACCCCCGAGTTGTTCCATATCAGGAAATATTCTGTATTTATCCTTGCAATGGTGTGGTTTCGTGGCGATGTAGTTAGCCTCGACTTCAAGGCATCCGGTCAGTCTTTCGCTTCCGAGACTAGCCAAGCGTTCGGTATAATATTCGACAGGAAGCAAGCTAGCTTGAGTTGAAACCTGGTCGGTCCAATCGCTTCCAGAATCGCTGAGACTGTCTTCGCAATCTGACCAGGTCATAAGATCGAAGATGAACTTCGGTGGATCTGGCTTGCGTGACTGGACAATGTCGCCAACCTGCTGTCTTAGCAGACGAAGCTCTTGGTTCTGAGACTTCAGCAACTGCCTAGCCAATAGCTTCAGCATACAACAAACACAGTGGAATGGAGATTTCGTTACATGGAGTGCATCTGTCCTGCAAACGAAAGCGATTCGAAGGACGAGGCCAGCCGCCCGTCCACTCTCGCTAACACGTCCCCCTTTAGCATGATACCAGCGACTGCGGCACTTCGTTTTATCCCGTTTGGCTGCTGTATTCGACTTTGGATGTCCTCGAGAACCTTCTGCAGGTCTGTTAGACACGTGTGGCATTGGACTCTTGCCATGTATAGTGCGGACGAGGGAGGCGAAGACGCCTGATCCCTTTCGAGATCTTGAAGGTGTATGGCGAGAATCTCGAGTTCTCTCAGTCGTCTCTGGATATCTTCGGGAAACTCGCGCATGCCTCTCCATAATTCTGCGAGCTTGAAACCGGCATGAACGGTCTTCAGCGCTAGCTCCGCTATGCTAAGGCCGCTTGCGACAGCCCCAAGCACTTCGGCCATTGTGCCCTGGCTGATGTTGCAACGATCGGATGTAATATGCGCAGTTCCCTGCAATGCTAATGAGACGGTCGCTAATGGAGCACAAAACAGATGCTTTGCATGGTGTCTGGAGGCCAGGGTGGGTAGAATACTGAATTTGACCCACCGTACGGCTTCACATGCCTGGTTCCATTGTGCGGCAACCCCTCATCTGAGGCTCTGTCGACGAGGAGCGTATGCCATCGTGCCCAACGGAGCCAAGGCAGAAAGAGAGAACTTGGCTTACCACCCACTAATCAACTCGTGAGGGTTGATTGGCCCTCTGTGCCAGCCTCATATACATGTCAGCTTGAGATGGTGTAGGACTGTCCTAAGTAGCCAGTGTTTTTGGCCTTGGCGTCTGACAAGCAGGACTGCATGTGCAGGAGAAATGCATGCAGTATGGGCAGGCATTGGGCTAAGAAGCCCTGTCTTCACTTCTCCGAAAGTTCTACATCGTAGACGCCAAGATCAAAGATGACTATCAGTCATGGATTGCCTCTCCACTGGCCCTCGCTTCGTGGCCTGAATGTTGATTTAGACGTAAGATAACTGTGATCGAACCATGGGGTCTGCAATTGAGGGTAAAGATCCATAGATTCATAAGGTAGAGCGTGGCCTGGGTGCCAGCGATGACATCGGAGCTGACCCCGGTAATGGACGTAAGCCCCGGAGGTCTCGCTCCGGCCAGCGCCGCCAGGCGCCACCCGGCTGGGGCCGCAAGTGGGTATGTATGCATAAAACAAGCATAAATACATTGCAGCCACAACACCTGTGAACCCCCGATAAGATAGCGAGATAAGTAGGTAGGCCTGCTGTGGCTTGATTGCAAGACCCACACACTGCGCTCCACCTCTGATTGCTTTCATGTGTGTTTTCGCAGAACACCAATCAAGAGCATCTCTATCCGCGTATAAGTGTATAAACAGGCGGTTTCCCCATCCCCCCCCACCCCAAATAGGTACCCAATCACTGCTTCTTTCGTGGTACACATCGCTGATTACTATGCGGTTGAACAAGCTGCAAACTCCTAGTCCGATGCCAAGATCTGAGCTTTGAAGGACACGAAGAACACGGGTGTCGAAAGCCTCCTTATCCTGCTCCGCAGTGTCGATCAACCTTGGTAGCCGTGCTGGTAGCTACGGTTGAGGCAAACCGCTCGGGTAAGGGGAAGAAAAATAACATGAAGAGACCGTGAGACGTTCATCCAACGAACTGCTACTGCGTCGAATCCTCCGAGTTCCTTTTCAGAAGCCTCTCCCCCATCTCAATATCTTCAGTTTTATCGACCCTCTGCAATTGTTCTTCACTCTTTGCCGTATCCCGTGCTAACATAGACCCGATAACGCCGGCCATAACACACAGTATGCCTAGCCATGTCTAGATCATCGTGGCAACATCAGTGACTATACCATCATAGACGAGGGAGGGGTACACTTACGCGGCGCTGTAAAGGCTGGGCCGATATGATAGCAGGGCCTGCCGATGCAGCGAGGAACCCGAGAGCCTGGGCATAGTTCTTGGCCACCGTGCTGGTGGCTTGAACAGACCAAGCGACGATGAAGCCGCCAGTCGCCTGGAGAAGCACCAAGCCCCATACCGGGGGGTGGTATCCCCGAAAGAACGACATAGACAAAGGGCTGGCGGACGTGGACGAGAATGCCAGGTGCACCTGCTGGCCCAAAAACCCCAGCACGCCGCACAATAAGCTGTAGCCGGCCAGCTGCGCGTTCCTGGCGACGAACTTGTCCAAAGACTTGAGCATCGTCTCCATCCAGACGCCGGCGAGCGCCACGCAGGTTCCCGACACGAACATGGCGGCGATGCCCACGAAGGTATCGCGATAGCTGCTCGCCTGGTCATGGGCCAGCGAGCTCGGCGAGGGCTGCACGAGCACCATGCCGCGCGTCATGACGGCGAGGCAAGCCCACTGCCATAGCGACAGTGCCTGTCTCAGAATGACCAGCGCGAAGATCGGCGTCAGGGTAAGCTTCAGCTGGGAAAGCACGACGAACGGTAGGCCTTCGAGGTGGCGAGCTCCTATGCTTTGGCAAGTGGTCGCAATGGTGTAGAGTAGCGCCGGAGCGGCGGACTTCAAGTGGCCATCGCGCAGTTTGTCAGCTAATGACTGACCCTGACTTCTCTCTCGTTCTGTGGGAGGCCTGGCTAGGGCGAGAATGGTAGTTGAGACGAGGAACTTCAGAGTTTCGGAAAGAATCACCACTGTGAGCGGTTCATACAAAACTCCTCCGGAGACACTTGGTTGCTGGAGCCAATGGAGCAACTGAGAAGGAGGCGGGCTTTCGGCTAGTGCCCTTGTTTCTTATGAAGACCGGATACGGACAGGCTCTACGTACGATGAGCGAAGCTGCGTTTTGAATAGCCAACTACAACCAAAGTGTTAGAGACTCCTAGCACGTATTTTGCCACGGTTTCAAAAAGAAAAAGAAAAAGTAATTCCCACCAAAGTCAGACTGCTTGCTGCAGCCCAGGGCCTGAACGAACAAGTGGGCTCGGCGTTATTCGGCTTCTCCATCAGACCGGTAATACAGCGGTATGTGGGGGGCGTTGAAGCAAGAAGCCGAGTGGGATGCTATAAAGCCGTGTGGGACAGCGTGGAAAAGTTTCCCGAAGGACCTACGCTTGATAGCGTGTCAGTGCCTGCCCACTTCAGTATCCGTAGATCCGGTAAGAAGTAACAAACGTCCCGGCACTTGGTTAAGGACGTCGAGGGGGAAGAGTCTTACCAAGCACTCACAGCTAACCACGTGCCAAATCCAGCACACGACATCTGGCAAGGCTCGTATATCGTCTTCAAACGCGTGGCCGAGGAAATTTTCCGAGCGATTTATTCTGTTGCCTGATTGCCAGGCGGGGGCTGTAGGGTCGCCGAGAGATGAATACGAGAATGTGAGGGGAGCTAGGGGGCGGGCGCATTATCACATCAACAAACTGTCACGTCTCATTTAAGCTCCTGTCACGGTTGGCGCTTGCACCGAGCCGTAGCCCAGCCCTATTTTTGTTATCGATAGGTTCTTCGGTGGATTGAAGCTATACTAAGGTAGGTAATTGTAGTTTGTACCCTCCCGTGTGTCCTCGGTTTCGCTATGAGCGACTGGACTGGGAGCGGATAGCGCAAATGGAGATGCCAATCCCTGCCAAGAGGGGCGACCGTACACTGCGCCTCAATCACGAAGTGGTTCTTCGGGTTTTTGGTTTCTCTTTTTGTCAATTCACCGAGATGGTCAAGTTTCATGCGTTAGGCGCAGGGTTGGGAACCGTTGTGTTGGATGAAAGGAAGAAAAATACATGGAACCACACATCAAAATACCCAAAGCTACGGGAAGCTGGGCGATCACGACGCAGAGCCTTCAACCAGAAAGAAGATCCCACCCCGTCACGGGATTCACGCCCGATCCTTGTAGCGTGTCTACACTAAAGTTAGTGTACGGCCTACTGAACTACTCTTCATTTGAGACCCGCAGAAATGATTGGGTGTAGTTCCGTAAATCCCAGCAATCGGGTATTTCCGAGGAGAATCATAGGTCGTATGGACATGTATGCACCACTACAGGCCCCTGACCGCCCTGTCGCCATCTTTAACCTTTTATCCGGCGGTTTTGTCTAGTTGCACAGGGCGTTCTGTTCTTTTCGTCTGTTATTTTCATGTCGAAGACTGAATCATGCCTTGGACTTTGGACGACGTTTCGGCCGAGCCGCTGCAGCAACCGGGCCAAAGGCGAGGGAGAGCCTTTTTCGAAAACCTTCAACGGAGGCTTCAGAACCTTCCAAAGCGAGTTCACATACTGGCCGGCGGCGGCCTGACCGTGTTCTTGCTCCTCGTTTCCGTCGTCTACTTGACCCCCGAGAGCATTCCTCTTCCCGGACCCAAGTCGGCTAAGACTAACGTCAGCGACTACATCCCCTCCCCGCCCCTCTGGTGGAGGCCATCATGGACGACCGAGAGTAGGGTCCCGCGTTTTGCGTACGTGCAGTACGCCACGAATATGGACTACCTATGCAACTCGGTAGGTTTCTCGCCGGGAACGCACCAACGAGTAGCTGACGTTCGGCGTATCTAGGTGATCAACTTTGGGCGCCTGCAAAGATATGGCGCCAAGGAAGACTTCGTTCTTATCCACCCATCAGACTGGTCGACTGGGGTAAGTTCGGATTTATAACACGCTGATTGTTGATTTCGTGGAATCCATACACTAACCAGACCTCTTGGATCGTTTTAGAATTCCGCCGAGGCAAAGGCCCTGGCGAATCTCAGGGAGATAAGACCAGAGATTAAGTTGCGAGCATTCGAATTCATATCCACGGACAGGGGAGATAGGACGTGGCAATACAGCTTGACAAAGTTCAACGCCTTCGCGCTGACCGACTACACGCGGGTCCTCGCGTTCGATTCCGACTCCCTCGTCCTCAACTCGATGGACCACTACTTCCTCAGCCCGGCCGCCCCCGTTGCCGTAGCCCGAGCATACTGGCTAAACGAGAAAGACACGGAGATCGGGAAGCAGGTTCTCGGGTCCCACGTCATGCTCATCGAGCCGAACGAGAAGCGATACCACAAGATAGTGGAGGAGGCGAAGAGGACTGGGGAGTTCGACATGGAGGTCATCAACCATATGTTCAAGGACTCAGCCATGATTCTGCCCCATCGACGTCTCGCCATGCTCACAGGAGAGATGCGCGCCAAGGACCACTCCAAGTACCTCGCACCCGACGACGACATCGAGTGGAACGCAATGGCGGAGGTCTCGCGGGCGTATCTCGTGCACTTCAGCGACTGGCCCCTTCCCAAGCCGTGGGTTTCTCACAGCAACCAGCAGTGGGAGGCTGCTTTGCCAGAGTGCCCCGACGACGACGAGGAAAAGCCGGACCGGCCGAGGTGCGCGGATCGGGTGATGTGGACCGGGTTCTACGAGGACTATGACAGAGAGAAGACAAACCAGTGCGCGATCCTGCGTCAGTAGTTTTAATTGAATTGGACGTTTTTGAATCCTTCTCCACGTTGTTTAAACGCGTGCTTCGGGGCCACGTGGTGGAATCGAAAGAACTATCCGCAGTAGCACGCCCATATTCTCTTGAGTCAATATCACATTCGCCGGACTGGCCAGCAACTATTCAAGGCTCTTCCTGCCGTGAATCTGACCTTTGTAACGAAACCAGCTCCGAATGTCCATTGTATTCCATAACTTACATTCCAGGCGGACAACCCAATCCGCGAAAACGTTCGCCAAATGCTGTGTAGGCCCAGTTACGGTATCGTTGCATAGTACTGTACAGAGTCGATCCTCTATAGCCTGGACATATGTAAACACCATCCCCGTCAATCTAAATACTCAATCGAGGACAGAGCATAATCAGAGAAAAGCTAGGTATTGCTTGACAGGTTGAGACACTCAGTTTGGACTCTCCGCCAATACTCGTCGGGCGACAAAGTGCAGAAAAAAAGACAGCTTACAGGCGGAAAATCAATTGAAAGCGTGACAGCTAGCCACTTAATTATCCGAGTCCTCTCCCCGTGCGCCACACCCCCTTTGATCAACCAGGCTCCGCCCGCCGGATTACTGCGCTCTTCACCGGTTATCTTGAACAGTGTGCTATTCGCCCGTCGGAACGGCACGGGCTCGAGCCTGATGGCGGCCTTATCAACCAGTTGTTCTGCCCTAGTGCAGGAGATTGGGACGATGCTTTGCTAAGGGTAAGGTCAGGTCACGACAATGATTTCATTTTCGGTGCGTTGATTAATCTGCCCGAAGAGGCACTACGTAAAAGAACGACAAAGGTTCCATTCTTTCTCGGCGTGTTGATTAATCTGCCCGAAGATGCCTGTTTACAACTTTGGCGTATGGAGTTGCCAGCCCCTAACCTGCAGGACAGGGGGTTGCAGCCATTCGCTCTCGTGAAAATGTGCGTCATATGCTATTATGCCCTCCGCATGCCCGGATCAACCCAGACTATTACCCCAGTGTCTGTCACGTCCTGCGCTCTCGCCTCCGTCGCCGTCCGGCGGTTGGGCCATGGGTCTCCTTGGCGGCTTTACCCGGCGGACCGGGCAATACGCGCATCTCGTTCCCTTGCAGGCTTCGCACAAATCCGATCGGATGGGATTGGAATCGTGCCAGCATCCGCACTGCGTATGGAGTTAGCCTCGAGTGGGCTCCAGTTGACCCGCGCGCAGACTGATGGGATACGGTATGACGCATAGGTAGGTATATATGTACTCACACAAGTCCAGAGAATATTGAATTTCCTTTTGGGCCCCGCCTCCCAGGTGGGTACGGTGTTTTCGAGGCAGCGGTTCATGACGCGCCCCGTTAACGATGTGACTGCGGGAACGCTGTCGTAGTAAACATGATCATAATGTCCCTCCATCATGCTGCGTGTCTGATGCTTTTGAGCCCTTCTAAGTGCGTTTCAGAAGCCGCGACTGCCTGCGGGATGAAGTGCTGATACTGTGTATGTTGCCAGGTTCAATCAGGGTAGAAGGAATGGTGTTGTGAGTTGTCTGGTTTCAAGAGGCGCCGGGTCATATCGCCTCGGCTAACTATGTAGGTATAGACACCGGCCTCGAGGGGAAGGGGAAATGACGATGATCACCCAAGTGTGGAGCGGCTCGTGTCCGCAGCCTTAATTCTGCCATATTATCGAGCCGTTAAGACCAGCGATCAGCTTCACCTGGCCATTAGGGCCTTGCGTCTTGGCCGACCGAGATCGGCTGGGCGGCCTCCGATCGTCATGCAGCAGCAACGATCCAGTACCGCTTGTCGCATCATGTGGTTTGTGAGACATGTGACTGTCAGCCAGGTAGCACAAGAATGCAGCGCCAGCTTTGCCAGCGGGAAGACTGACTAGACCTCGGCAACAGCTGTACCAACCACATAGGTACAGTCTTACTGTACGTCTGTAATTGTATTTGTGCCATGGGGAATTTGATGTCCATCGGCTCGTCATTTGTTTATCTAAAGGGACCGAGCAGATGAAGTACTCTGTGAATATGGTGGTATCTTTCTCCGCGAGTCTACATGTAAGACATCTAGACAACTTCCAATCCATGCCTGTCAACTTCAGAGTGACGGGTCCTCCGGCGGGCGAATGGTGGACTCTGTAGAGGTAGAAACGCCGTCTGCATCGCCCGGTTCGGCATGATGCCTAAAGGTAGCCCCGGTACAGGCGGCTCAACCTTCCTAAGTTCCGCAGTGTCTGTTCCGCGAAGGTGCTCATACCACGCAACACATCGCGTCATGTTCCAAGTAATGAAAGTGAAAATGCCAGCTAAAAAGGCAAAACATAGAAGCACAGGCCCGAAAGACATTCCTGCTTGCATGATGCTTCCCGCTAACGCCATCGGCGAGAAGAATTGTAGCTGTCACGTGCAACAGCATGTAGAGTCAGCCTTTGGAAGCTTTTGGAATATCCTGTACGGCACCGTTGAACGATACGCTGCCTCGCTATACAAAGGGCGAAAAAGAGAATGACAACTCACGATGACAACATTCCACTGCTGCAACACAATCGCGCCTCTTCCATCAACAGCAACGCGCGTTGCCAACTAGATGAGTGATTAGTGACAGATAGGAACGACTTGAACAGGATAATAAACTTACGTGGGTACTGAAATCGTCAACCTTGAGCTTCAGGGCGTCTAGTCTCCTGAGCACTACTTCCATTTGCTCGATGGATTTGGAAGTCTCGCCGGCAGAACCATCGATGTGGATCTCCATTTCCTCATCATCCTTGTCCACGATTCCTTCAATGTCCAGGCACTTTTCCAACGATGTGATACTTTCTTTGAGGCTAGTCACCAAATTTGTGAGCAGGTCTCTGGTTTGCCTGATCCAGGCCTCGTTGTCTGTAATCATCCGCCCATCTCGTTCGGCGGTTGCAAGGGAAGATGGTTGCCTTTTGAGAGGTAACGGCTCGCTTTCCACCTTGAGGAAGCGTAAAATGTCAGTAACCCTGATCGTGCGCAATGGAAAGCGGGCAGACAGAGAAAGTACTGCTCACAACCCTACCGAGGTGGGAAATGAGCAAAGCCGAGAGACATCGGAAAGCTCCCGATACTACGGGAACGAAAGAAATAGAATACGCCTATACTTACGTATCCGAACACTGTTTCGCCTATTTTGGCACCAACGCTTTCCCACTCTTCCGCCATCCGCCTTGTTTGGAACGCGACGACCCGAAAGAAGTATTCCCGCGGGTCTTTGATCGAGAACTTGTCGGCCATTGTCTGGCCGATGGTCATTGCGTCCATGTCCACCTTATCCGGGTCGACTTCTGGCTTGTAGAACCCTAGGCCAATTTCGTTGTTCGGATCCGAGGCGTCGGCGTCGAAAAAAGTGTCTGTGAGGCAGATCGCCATCCAGCGCTTGGCGTTCCAGCCGGTCACGGTGATCGACGTATGGCATTGGTGGAGATAGTTCGGTCTGCTTGTGGCTCCGCTCCTATCTCGTGTACCCGACAGGAATGAGACGTCTATCGACTTCCGCAAGGGCTAGCCGTCCTTTCCAGGTCGGCTGTCTTTTGGGGTGTGCCAGTCATCCCTCCAAACGTAATATGGCATGTGGCATTCCAGAATGAAGTCATTGGCGATCTATGTTCGTACTTAGTTAGACTGTCTCTCTCAATGTGTTTGGAACTGAGAAACCAAGAAAGGAGGAACGTGTAACATACATGCGGCGAAGCCTCGAGTTCGACCGAGGTTTCGAAAGCCAAGTGTTTCCCCATGAGCCGTTTTACTGCCTGTGTCTGGCAATCAAGTGTCGCTAGTGCCAATACAGCCAAAGTTTCTGGCGAGGGATTGGGGATGTGACTTGGCAATCGTCAACATGTTTCTCCGAGCTTGTGGCAAAGATGAAAAAAGGAAATGGCAGTACTCACATCTTCCGTATGTCAACATTCGTGCTGCCATCTTTGCCAACTTTCTGTATGTATGCAAGAGAGATTAGTAGCCATTAATGAAGATTTTGAAAGGCCTCGAAAATGGTACCTGGGGCTTAAACAGGCGGAAGAAGTCCATCAAGGATATGGAACCGTTGTACGACTGAAGACCGCTAGTATGGCTTATGTCGTGAAGCCACACCACGAGATCGTCCGGGAGTTCGAAACGGCCGGCTCTCACTTTCTCAAAGACAGACGCACCAAAGAAGTGAGGAAAGACAGAGTATCTGTGGTGTAGGCGCTGCGAGAAGTCCGGGATATCAAGAAAGATTTCCAGAAGGGTTTGTTTGCGGCAGTCTTCCGAATACTCTTCTCGCTCTTTGAGCACGGTTTCTATATGAGAAATGCTGTCTGGACTCCGAGTGATGGGGCGCTTCCAGTCGAACGGTCGGCGCCGAGAAAACCAAAGCCTCGTTGTCGGTCGGTTCATAACGTGGTCATGACGTTCCACGGAACGAAGAGAAGAGACTTGTCGTATCTCAGATCAGCATAGCTGCACGCGGTGTTGCATGCCGGATCCTCATGTCGAGGGACTGGAGGCAGACACGTCTTGATATAGAAGCAGAAGATAACTGACAGCCCCCATCTCTTGGAGATACGATGCGTCATTTCCCGTTGACACGTCTCTTTACACACCTCTCAGACGTCGTATTTCACGCGGGCAGAAAGAAATGTCGGGCTGTGCAAAACGGCCAGTATCTGAGAAACCCCAATAAATCGAAGGCAATCGGACACATGCCGCATAGAACTTCCTATAACAAACCAAACCTCCTCATGCATAGCTGCCCTAAATATTCATTGGGTTTCACGATAGCCTCATGTCCGGCTACCTAGTCATCGCCTTTGTGGTCGGGCGCGTGGTCATGTGACCTTGTCGATCGCCCTCAACCGGCGTTGACCGACAGCCCCAGACTTTTAGACGTTTTGTCGAGTTGAAAGGCTGCTCCCCGCACCCTTCGTGTTCCCTCCGTTCTCGGGGGGACTGACCGGTTTCCAATCCTAAGGCGGCTTGCCTCCCCAGCCACTCTTCCGAGAAGAAAAAGGCGGCCAGAAGGCGAGCAGGCTAGCCTTACTCTCCGCGAACGAAAAGCTTACACGACCCTTCGTAGTCGGTTAGGTTAGCAGCACACCCTCTTCAAATCAACCCTTGTCGTTCTTCAGCAGCCGAAAATTCCATACTGCCCGAAGTCACACAAGCAACGCGCACACAGCCCTATGATTCCATAGGGTGGGTGAGGGTAGAAGCAATTTGGTCGGGACAGGATAACGTCCTTTTTGGAGCTGGCTGGGTGGTCATGTGTGTGTGTCGTTGACTGTTGCCAGAGCGGGACGGCCCAGGACGAGACGCAGGGTCTTTATCTTGCAAGCTTCACCGCCGCGGTCTAGTGTATTTGTATGGATTCTCGGGAAGGTATGTCTCCTTGATTTCACCGAAAAGGCACATTGACTGCATGCCTCCCAACAGATTTGAATTGCTGACGAGTTGCCAAGCTGACGTATTCCGACCAATCATCGAGCACGTGTATCGGTGCCGCCCATCACTGGACAGAGAACATAGGGGGAACCGGAAGGAAGGTCATGCGGAGATCGAAAGATGCATGTTGGCCGGTCTTGGCTGAGCGCATGCTGCCTGTGTCGTGGCATTGTCTCTCTAACCCATCGATGAGGTGAGGGAACTTTGGTAACTAATAGAAGCAAATCCTCGGGTCCGGCTTGGGCCGAGCGATCCCAAGAGACGTGCCTATGTGGCGCGGCGAAATGGGAGTTAAGACTTTAGGTACTTGAGAAAGGGTTCTCCCGAGCCGCTGCAGTCTCGGCCGTAGGGGTTGAGTACAGTCCGTTGCACCGGCGGCTTCTAAAACCCAAAGTAGGGCACTACTTACTACATAGAAAATTCGCGTTTTTTGTATAACACTATATAGAATACTACGAATTTTATTACTAACGGGGTAATTAGCCCTATATAAAGGCCTCTAGGCTATTAAATTATACGTTTTTTTTCTAAACGTATAGTATAAAGCTTATATTAATTATAAGTAGTTATAAAAAGCCTACTCTTATTACTTACTTTAATAATAATTTTTATAATATAGTAAAGTTTACCTCTACCCTAGGATTAATACTTTATTTAATATACTAAATATCTTTACTTACTATTTATTATTTTTATTATTTATTATAGTTAATTTATTTTATAATACCTTTTTAAAAGTACTAAGTATTAATTAATTTAGTTAATAACGTATTACTAGCTTCTGTAGTTACTTATACTTATACTTATAAGTAATATAAAGATACTTTTAGTAAAAAGCCTTAAGTTATATTTTAAGAGTTAATAAATAAGTAAATTATAATTATATAAATACTAGTAGTAAAGTAGTAAGTAGTTAAACTAAAAAATACCTTAATTAATCCTAGGCTATCATAAGTAGAACCTAGTAAATAGTAAGTATTAGTAGTTAAGCTAAAAAAGTAACTAGTTATAAAAAAGTAAGTAGCTATATTTATACTACTAAAAGGGCTATTAGATTTTACTAAAAATAATACTAAAGTTAATTTAAGTAATAATAATAGCACTAAGACCTATTATCTTAATAATAAGACCTTACTTAAGAAATAACTAAATACTTTAATTACTTCTTTTAGTAATAATAAAAGCTTTCCTCTTTTTAGTAATAATAAGCCCCCTTTTTAATAATTAATAAAACCCCCCTTTTAAGTAATAATAAAAGCCTATTTTTAAATAAAGTAATATCTATACTCTACAGTACTTAAAGATTAATATACTTTTTAATAATAATATTTTTACTAAGAATTAAAATCTATATATACTTATAAAAATCTCTATTTATATATTATTTAAACTAACTTTTAATAGTATACTTTTTTTACTTAAACTACTCTATATAATTAAGTTATAGAAAATATAGTATAACAAAGTTAGATTCTTAGTACTTAGGCAGCAGAGAAATACTATTATTAATATTAAAAAGTAAATTTATAATTAACTTAAAGCTATATTTAAAGTTATAAAGTTATATATTACTTTTTAAATTAATTAATAAAAAAGAGTACTAAATCTATTTACTTAATATATTAAAATAAATATAATACTATACCTACTCATCCTTAACTATATTTACTATAATACTTACTAGTTAACTAGATCCTTAAGGCTAGTAAGTATAGTAAAACTATAATTAAAGTAATATTTATACCCCCTCTAGGGTAACTAACGGCCCACGGGCCACATACTCTAGGAAATAGCCGTCCGGCCACCCACTTTGTTAATCTTTTTCATTACAGCGCTTAAATTCACCTACTATAACATAACTTCTATAGATTTAAAGTAGTAAGTATTTTTAATTAATTTTAACTACTAATTATACTATTAACACTACTAAACCTACTAACGCCTTCTACCGTCCCTCTAAACCTATTAAATCTAATTTAAACCGAACTGTCCCTTCCCTTAACTATTAAATCCCTCTATAACTAACGCACTATTACTAACTATACCACAGCTAGTTAACCCAATTAAACTACTTTTCCCTATACTTATTAGTAGACGTCTTAATATATTACTAGGCCTTATTAAACATACTAGTCTCTTAACTTTAAAGGATCTATAGTTATTATTACTACCTTTATTACTTACTTAAAGTAGTATTAGTTATCTTTTAAAGATAGTAAATCTAAGATCCAATCTAGTATTAAATTAATTAATAAGTTTAGTTAAATATTTCGTATTTAGTCCCTATTACTACTAATTTAAAAAAAGTAAAAGTTAAAAATAGTAATTTAAATCTTTATACTTAAGGGTTAAACTAACTAGCTATACTATATATTAACAGTATTAATACTAAACTATATAGCTATATTACTAAGCTACTTAATATTATTCTTAACTATAAAAACTAAGTTATAGTATTTAGTATTCTTTAGTCAAAGGACTTTTATATCTATAGTAGTTTTTACTATTTTATTAAATTCTTAAGTATATAAAAATATATAAAACAGGAGGAATTAATAAAGGCCTTACTTATAGTACCTTTTTTCTTTAATTATAAACGCCACTAGAGCTTATTAGGCTCTATAGTACATCATGGCGCCCGTAATCCAGCTAACAGTTTGCACAAGTAAAGGTTTGTTTTAACATTACCACCTATTAGTAATAGTATCGTCGTTATTACTAAAAGAGTAGGTAAGCAGAAGTGTTAAAGTAAAGCTAAAGGGGGTCAAACCTACTAAATACACCCTATTAAATACTTTTATTTATTACACTACTTAATAATATATAGCTATAATATATTCTTTTTAAATTAATTTATAAAAATATCCATATAAAATACTACTTAAAAAGATATATAGTAATATTTATTTTTTAGTTTAGTATTTTATTATAACCTATCAGTTAATAAACCTTTAATAGTAACCCTATAGGGGGCTTAGTAGTTAAAAAAGTAATAATAGCCTATATTAGTATAATACTTGATATAGAATAAAAGAACTATATACTAAAGTTAAATTAGTTAGACTTACTACTAATCCTAATTAATTTAATACCTAGAATTATAAAAATATTATTCTAATTTAGTACTATATATTAAAGAACTAAAAAAGTAATTTAAAGAAATATATATATATATAGTTAAAACTTAAGTACTTTAAGTTCTACTTTTTATAGTTCTTTAACTATTAACTTTATATTAATTTTCAAATACGTTTAGTTTCTTAGTTGTAACTACTATAACCCTTTTATTAAATACTTAAACTAATTACTTAAGTACTTTAAACTTTTAAAATTCCTTTAATAGTAACTAGTACTATCATTAGTATTAAACCTTAAATTCTATTAATATAAACCCTACAATTAAAAAGTTAATTATAATATTTTAATAGCTCCTATTTAGTAAATTAACCTTTAATACTAATAAATAGTATTTTATAATATTCTTTCTTAAAAATACTAAATAAACCCCTACTTTATTTAACTCCTCTAAATAAAGTACTAAGAACTTAGTTTAGGAATTATAAAACATAACTAACTATTTTATACTAAGTATTAAGTATAATAAAAATAGTAAAGTCTTTATTATTAAGGACGTTTTTAATACTCTTTTATAATAATTAAAAAAATAGAGTAATATAATATATAATTAGTTAATTTAACTAATAATAACTCTAGAAATATAACTAAACTGTAGTAAATTACTTAGTTTATTTAAAATAAGTTTATCTAAATCTAAAGAATTATGAATAAACTCAATACTAATTTAAAAGGAAAAAAGAATACTAATGAAGAATTCTAGAATTAGTTTTAGACTCTTTATACTACTATTAATATTATTAGAACCCTTATTTTTAATATATATAAAAAGCTTAAACTTAATTTACTTATTACTTATAATAAAACTTTAAAAATACTTAAAGAACTTTCTATTCAAGTTAAGAATTACTAAAGTTTTTATTATAATAGCTTTAAAAGGAATACTAAGTATATTATTTATACTACTATATTTCTTTATAAGTATACGTTTTAGTAAATTAAACTATTTTAAAGATAGTTCCTTAAAGCTAAAACCTTAAACTACTATACTAGTAAAGTTAGAGATATTTTTACTACTTTTAAAGGATTTCAATAAGCCCTTTAGACTCTATTTTAAAACCTTAATTAAAAACAATAAACTAAGTATAACTTTAATTTACTTAAATAAACTAAGTCTACTACTTACTATATTACTAAATTTTAATATATTAATATATAACTAGATTTTACTTAAGAATCTAAAATACTTATATTTTACTAAGGCTAAAAGGATAAAGTTAAGAATAAACTTATTAAAATTAACTATTTTAAAGACTTTTTTTAGTATACTAAATTTATAATTAAGATTAATAACTATTAATAAAAAAGATACTATAAAAAGAAATAAGTACTAATTTAAGTAAACAATATTAATAGTAGTTTAAATAACTCTAGTACTATAGCTAAGGATAATAACTCTAATAGAATAACTAGTTAAATTAAAACTATAACTAGTCTAGTACTACTTATAAGTAATACTTAAGCCCTATAAACTTTAATACTACTAACTAATAAAAACCTAGTAAGGCATATACTTTAAAGTACTATACCTAAAATAAGTTAAAATATATAGTTAAAAACTATTACTAAGTTAAAAAGTAATAATAGTAACTAGTACTAAAAAGTAAGTAGCTTAATATAGTTTTTAAAAAACACTATACTAAACTATTATAAATAGTATACTATAGTAATAAGTATACTATTTATTAAAATAATAATAAAAACGTAAAATAGCACTTTAAAAATACTAGTTAATTTAGTTATAACGTTACTAATATACTTAAAAAGATACTTACTATTGTTTATTAAGTACTATACTAAAAGCTATTTTAAAAGGCTAAAAAGTAATTTAATAGTATAAATCTATAACGTACTAACTATAGTTTTATAGAATTAATTAATAATAAAAAAAAAAGTATAATAATAAATAAATTATTAAAAAACTTAATACTATAATTATTAAATTAAAATATACTATTAATATAGAACTAAAAGAGAATTAGAGTAAATATCTTTAAATACTAGTAATAAAAAAAGTAAAAAGAATAACTATTTATAGTAATATTAAAAAGTTAAAATAACTTTATTATAATAATAAAAAAGAAGTAAAGGAAGTACTATTAGACTTTATATTTTTAGAGTTTTACTATCTAGGTACTATTAAGTAGCTAGCCGGGCACTCCCCACGTTTCTCAGCCAATTAAGTCAGTAGGATCAAAGACACTAAAAAACAGTATATTATATAATTACTTAATATTTAATTTAATTACGTTTTTATTATAACTATAGCCTTTTCTTAGCACAACAAGCTCTCTAACTAATTACAGCCCCTTTTACCCCCAAATCAATTAATCCTAGTACAGCATAGCTAGTACTATAGATACTAGCAGCTCTAAGCCGCCTCCGGCCTTTTAGGTACTATATTGGGCTCTCTTTAGCACCAGCACTTCCTTACTACTACTTCTACTTACTACAATATATTTTTAAGTTAACTAAAGCTACTATAAAAGCTTATTATTAAAACTATACTTAAAATACAACTAGTTATAATAAATACTTACCTTAATAAACCGCAGTACTAGATTCTTTACCTTCTTAAGCTTTTTAAGCTACTTAAGCTAGCTTAAGGGTATTATAGTACTACTAAAGAGTATAGTTAACAATAAAGCTGCATTATAAATAACTACTACTAAGGCTAACTTATAAAAGTAGCTATAAAGAGTCTTAATGAACTCTAGGTTATAGATCTTTAGTAGTACGTCGTTTATATCCAGTAGTTAAATTAGCCACTAATGCAGGTAGTATTTATACTTAATAACTATAAGGCCTTCCGTCCTTATAATCTTAAGAATTTAGTAAGTATAAAGGAGCTTAAATTAGTAAATAAAGTAACTACTATAAGGTCCTAGGTCTTTTAGGTTCTTATTAGCCTTTAAAACTATTGTAGTTAGAGTAATACAGTACTAATACACTATAAGATTAAGACTATAGTATTTTACTTACTTAGGTATATCTCTAAACTAATACTCCTACTAGAGGTACTCCTAATAAACCCTTACCTCCTATATAGCACAATAAACAATATAGTCCCTCTCCTTATTCTTAAACATCTCCTTAACTATATTAACTATACTAAAGATATTTATAGTACTATAAATAATATAAAACTTAAGGTCCTTATAAAATATTTCTATAAAAGAGTTAGTATATATACTATAGTTTTAATACTCTATAATAAAGTACTATACCTACTACTCCTTAATAAGTAAATAAGTATAACTAATATAGCTTAAAACGTTACCCTTATCCTTAAACTCTTCTTCAAGCCGATTAAAGGTAGTATTAAAGTTATTAATAGTATTAGTATAAATAATATAAGTCTAAAGCTATATAAAACTATCAGGGCTATACTCAACCTCTAAGTTATTAAGGTAGCTTAATAAAAAGGTTTTATTAACTCAGGCTAACTTATTTAAACCGGCAATAGTTAAATTATAGAGCTTAGTAAGGAGCCGGGCCTAGGCCGCCTTTTTAGCCTTAGTAGCAGCCTTAGCAGCTTCTTTATCCCAGCTAACCTTAAACTTATTATTAGCCAGGCCACTAGTACTTTACCACTTACACTTAGTATTAAAGTTAATATTAGTATTAATATAATAAATACAAAGTTAAAGTTAAATACTAGAAATTATAGTAATAAGAGTAAAACAGAGGGCATCCTTAAAGTTAGTAATAGCTACGTACAGTACCACAGTACTAATCTCCTTATAAATTAAGTTAAAGCTCTTAATTAACTACTTATAGCCCTTACTATACTTAGTATAGATAAAGCCAAACGCGCAGTTATATAGTAACTTAATATTAGTAGTACTAGTAACTTAAAAAAAGGGTATTTTATATTAGTTAGTTTAGTATATATTATTAATACTAAGGACCTTTAAAAAGCGCACCTATATTTTTTTACACTATAAATAAGTCTATAATAGTCCCTTAAGTATATTAGGGTCTATAGTAGACTACTTAATACAATATTTAAGGCCCTAAAACTAAATACAGGTAAATAATACCTATATAGGTGTCTAGCCACTAAGGCCCTCGTAACGCACCTTCTATTTTATATTATCAATATCCTTTTATATAAAAAACACATTACTACTAGTCTAGTTATATACAATAGAGCTAACTTTATAAAACTTAATAACTTTATAATAAAAAAGGGATTTAATAAGGTTGTATTATATATTAATAAGCTTATAGTAAGTAGGATAAACTAATAGGTTAAAAAACGAGCTATAGTTATACTCTCTATACTTAATAACCCAGGTCTAGCACTAATTATTACTAGTATAAGTAGTAGTTAGTCTATACTAGGGGCAGCCTTACTTACTTATTGTAGTTTTATAAAAACTAACTCCTTTAGTCTAATATATAGTATTAGTATTATATTTAAAGCAAAACTTAGTATACTTACTAAAGCGGGGGTTACCACCCTATCTACGGATAATTATAAAGCCATTAGGACAGGTGTATATCTTATTAAAGTAATTTTAAAGTTCTTAAACTATTACTACTAGTATACTATTAATACCGCCTTTTAAAGAGTTAAGAATAGCTTTATACTAAGGTATAGGCGGTGCGCCTTTATTGTAGGTAAAATTTATTATAGTAATAGCGTTGTAGTAGTTATAATAGGAAGGTTTTTTTTACTGCGCGGCGCGTAGTAGAAGAAATTATATAGGCGTAGTATAGAAGGATCCTACTAACTTAATTAGCTAAGAAAAGTAGGGAGTGCCTAGCTAGCTACTTAATAGTACTTAAATAGTAAAACTCTATTTTTAAAAAAAACTTTAGAAAATAATATACTTTATAATTTTAATAAACTTTATAACGTTACCTACTAATATACTTAAAATAAAGTAACTTAAAGGGCTTTATATAATACTTAGTCCTTAAACTTTAAAAAAGAACTTTTAATATAAAAAGAAAGAATATAAGTACTTACTATATATCCCCTTAAATAATAATAAATAATATATTATATTTTATAAAGCTAACTATATTTAAAAAACTAAAAAGTAACTACCTACTAATATACTAAAGAACTATAAATAACTAAAACTACTATATACAAATATTGTAATATTTTTTAGTTATAATATTTTAATAATAAATGTTAAAAGTACTTTATAAAGAAACTTAACTTTTAATTCTTTTTAAAAAAGATAAAGAATACTTTATAAAAGAATATTTATTTTAGTTATAAATTTAATATATAAATTATTTAAGAATATAAAAGACTTAAAAAAGTAGTATTTTAACTAAATTTAAACTTTTTAATAAAGTACTTATATACTAATAATATAGATTAGTAAGATTACTATATTAAGTAATATTAAGTTTACTATAATATTAAAGTATAAATACTTAGAAGAAAATAACTTTAATAAAAAAAGAGAACTAGTTTTATACTACTTATTATTAATATTAAAAATACTTTTATAAAAAAAAGAGTAGTTAAGTACTTTAATAGAAATAGAATATATACTAAATAAAAACTAAAGTAGTTAAAAAACTAAACTTACTTACTATAGTAGAATTATAATAAGTAACTAAAATAAGGTTTATATATTTAATTATAGAGACAAGTCTAGAAGAAAAACACCTTTATCTTAATATTATAGTAAATAGAATATAAGTTAAAGTTTTAATTAATAGTAGTATTTAAAGTAATTTTATATTACTATAAGTTATAAATAAACTATAGATACTATAAAATAAAAGAAAAGATTTTTACTTATTTAATAATATAAAAAAAGGAGTATAGTATAGTAAAGGTATTATTAATAGTAAAACTATACTCTTTACTTTAAACTACTATAACTAAAAAATATACTACTACTTTAATATTATAAATAAAGAATAATAAAATATTATTTCAAAAATACTATAACTATAAAGAAAAAACCTATAGATAAATTAAAAGAATAGCTACTTCTATTAAAACTATAAAAAGAGTTTAATTACTAAAGAATATAGTTAACTACTAGCTTTAAAGAAACCCTAATACTACAATATACTAATAATATGTATATTATAATTTATTACTTAATAAAAAGTTAAAAAAGTAGTTACTAAGCTATTAAAAAAAGTACTTTACTATAATACAAAAAGAATTAATCCCCAATAAAAATTAACTTTTATTTATTTTAAAAGAGTATAAAGTATATAAGGAGCTATTTACTCTAATACTAAAAACAGACTTACTAAAATATAGTACTTTTAATTATAAAATCCTTATTAAAAAGGGATAAATACTATTATTTAATAAAGCTTATTAATTCAACTAATAAAACATAAACGTACTTAATAAGTATATTAATAAATACTTAACTAAAGGCTATATTAAAGAATTAATATTACTTATAAAATACTTAATTGTATTTATACTAAAAACGAATAGTAAGTTATAACTATATATTAACTACTAATAACTTAATAGTATTATAATTAAAAACTAATACTTACTACTATTTATTTTAAAACTATAAAACTTATTTTATAAAGTTAACTAGTTTATAGTTTTTAACTTTAAAGGAGTTTATAACTTAATTAAAATTAAAAAGAAGAAGTAAAAAATAGTATTTTAATTTTATTAAAGATATTTTAAGTACTTTATTATACCCTTTAAACTTACTAACGCCCTTACTATATTTTAAAATACAATTAACTATATATTATAAAAAACTTAATATTTTTATTATTATATATTTTAATAATGTCTTTATTTTTTTGAAAGCTTTTAAAATATATAAATAATATATATATTAAGTACTTTAAAAACTTTAAAAAGTTAAACTCTTTATTAAACTAAAAAAAGTAAGTTTTATACTTAAAAAGTAAATTATTTTAGATTTACTATTATACTTAAAATTATTAAAATATTAAATAAGAAAATTACTATAATTAAAAACTAATTAATTATTAGTTTACTTATAGGGTAGAATATTTAATTAATTTATATAAAGTTAAAGATTCGTTATAAAAAGTAATTATATTCGTAAGTTTAGACTAGCTTAAGTGCTAGTATAGATATTAAAGCTATAAGTAGAGCTATATAGTTATATAACTCTATATAGCTATAGCTCCTACTATAGCACTATATACTACTAGGGCTAACTATATAATAGCTATACTAATACTAGGACCTTTTACTTTATAGCTTAAGGCATAAGGCCTTAATAAAAAGAATAATTACTTTTATAAAAAGAGTAGTAATTAACACTATTTAATAAATTACTGCCCCTTAAAAAATTCAAAGAAAAACTAAAAACCCCCATAGGAGTTAAGCTTTATTTCTAATAGGCTAGTACTTATTAAAGTGCCCGGAACTAGCCGGGGCTACTTCTAGAGCAACTATAGTCTATATCTTCCTCCTTTTACTACTTATATCCCTTTATTCTTCTGTTTTTTTAGTTTTATATACCTTTTTGTATAACTTATTCTTTTATTTTAATCTTTATACTATTACTATTAATAAAGCTTTTAAGAGTATAGTTTAGAGAGTATTTTATAAAGGTATTAACTAAGTTATTACTTTTAGAGATTTAGTAGATATTAGTAATCTTGCGTTGTTTATAGAACTATTTTAGAGCTATAATATTAATTATTAATTACTTTTCTTTAGTAGTACTAAACTTAATAAGGTATTTATATAATAAGTATAAATCTATATATACTACTATAGGGACTTTAAGAAGTTAACAATAGTTAATTATAATTTAGAAGGTTTTAATAATAGTAAGGGCCATATTAGTATTAGTTGTTATACTATAAATCTTAAATACTAGTATACTATAGGTAATGTACTTGCTTTTTGTAAAGCTATAGTAGATAATATTACTAAGGAACTTTAAAATATTGTTAGTAAAGTAGTACTTATTACTAAGAATAATAATAAAGTTGAGCTATAAAGAAAGGTTGTTGTTATTAATAAATAATCTATTTATAAATATAAAAAGCTTACTAGTAGTAAAGTTAAAGGGTATATATATTAACCCTTGCTTCTAGTTATTAATCTACTACTATAAATACTTATTTAGAGCCTTAATATTATTATTACTAGGCTCTTAATACTACGTAGTAAAAAATAGTTTATAAGATACTTTTAGTTAATAGATTATTATAATATAAGTACTGTAGGCTTACTACTAAATGTATTTAGCCTTTTAATTTATTCTAGGGGTTAGAATAACTAGCCTTTTACTCTAGCCCTTTTATTTAAATACTAAATTACTATCTTTAAGACTTAAAATACTGCTATTAAATATAAAGGGATTATTAGTAGCTAAAAAGAACTTTAACTTAGTTATAAAGTTCACTTTTTAAAGCTAGTTATTCTCTTAAGTTAAAAAGTTAATAGTAAAAAGTCCTAATATATTATTTATCTATATTTTAACTATAATAAACTATTTATTATTAATTAATAATATTAGAAGGTATAACTCATACGTTAAACTAACTATATTAAGCCTTTTATAGTAGTAGTGGTTATACGTTGCCTACTAGTACGTTCTTACTTTTATAATACTATAAAGTAGGTTTTTAATAACTATAATAGTATTATAAAAGTATTAATACTTAATTTATTTGAAGAATCTTATAAAGATAGTTTAGTTAAACTTTGTCTTTAATTCTATATATACTTAGGTAATATTTTATAGTTAAAGGGTTATACTATTGTGGATTAAGAATAGGGCTAAAGTAAGGATTAGTTACTATAAGGCCTATTAAATTATTAGGAACTATATAAAGATTTTAGCTTTATAATTCTTAATATAGCCTTAAATTATAAGATATAACTTTTTATAGGGACTATTTAAACTCTTTTTTTTTAATTTTATTAATAATCTTTAATTTAAATACTTAGTAGTTATTATAAATTTTAGAGTTATAAGGGATAAAGTTAAAAATATTATAGTTCTAAAGTACTATAATCTCTTATTCTATTAATAGTTAAAAAGGTTTATTAGGTATAGTAATTACGCTTTTGTTATATAACTTAATTATAAAAGTAAAATTAGCTTTCTCCTTTACTAAGATATATACTACTAGTGTGTTTTTATAAGGGCGGTTAGAGTGTCTTTTTAGTAGTTAAGTAAGATTTTTAGTAGTGGAAAAAGGAGTAGTATTAATAATAATTTTATTAAGGATTTCTTTAGGCGGTTTAGCTTTACTAGGAGTATCCCTAGAGCTATTAGCTTTATTATTTTTAGTTTCCTTAGTATACTTAGGGTTGTTAAGTAGTAGAGATTTAAAGTTAGTTTTATTATTATTATTATAAAAGGGTTTAATAGAGGTAGACTTAAACGTTTAAAAGCTTTATAAAAGGGCTAGTATATAGGACTTACTATTAACTAAGAATAATAAATAAAAGCCTTACTAACCGCCTTTCTTATACTATACTTTAACTTTAAATTAAAGTAAAAGGTTTAGAATTATAAATATATTAAAGCTATTATATACTCTAAAGCTTTTTATAACTATTAATTTAGTATAAAAGTAGTAAACTTTGTTTATAGTTTTATAAATAGTAATAACTCTAGCCATAATATTTAGTAATAGTAAAAAGAAGTTATTTATATATAGGTATACTCTAAATACTAATAAAGTTAGGATAAGGCTGTTTAGGCTAGTAGTATTATTAATAGCTTTAACTATAGATTAAAAATAAGTATTATAGCTTATTCTAAAGTTCTTAATTTTAAAGATCTTATAGATCCTACGCACTATAACGTAGTATCTCTTAACTTTACTAATTAAGTAGTATACTTTAATAGGAGTATCCTTAAGAGTAATACTAAAGGATTTAGTATTACTATAGAACTTACTAGACTAAAATCTAGTACTTAGATTAGTAATAAAGTTATTAAAAGGTTCTTAGTATATATTAATTTAGTTTTTTTAAAATACTTACTATAGATATTTAGTAGAGAGTAATTTTAAAAAGTAAGTAGCGTTAAAGGCTATAGATATATTAACTATATATAAGACTAGTTTATTATTAATATATATAATGTTAATAATAACTTTATAGTTAAAGTTAAAGTTATTATAAACGCTAAATGTAAAGTAGGATAGAGCTAAACTACTAAGTTAGTATTAATAGTATATATAGTTAAAAACTTTAATAATAGAGATCTTAATAGGGCTCTTAGCTTTTTATAAAATATTATAAAGTTATTAAATAAAAGAGTAGCTAAATTGTTAGTAGAATTAGCGGAGCTTAACGCTAGTTAAATAGTAGAATACTAGTAACGTTTTAGGATTAAAAAGGAGCTATTTATACCTCTATTATTAAATAATTAAAACAACTATAGTGCTTTAATAGAGCTTGTTATAGATATTATTAAAAGTAATACTAAGTTAATTTATATTACTTAAGTTAAGTAAAAACGGACTATTTATAAGTATTATATAAAAAGTAATATTTTTAAAAAGAGTAGGAACGTTAATAGATTCTAGTAAGTTAATTAGTACTGTATTTTTAAAAGAAATAAAGATTTTACTAGTCCTTAAGGTATTAAACTTAAGATTTAGTAAAAAGTAATTTTATAGTACTATATATTAATTATAGTCTATAGTTAAAAACTTTATTACTTTAGTATTAAGTATAATACTATAAAAGATATTAGAGGAATAGTAACTATTATATATAAACGTTAATGTTAGTACTAAATAAGAAAAGGGGTTTATTTATATTAAGTAGTAGGCTATAGTATTATTTTTAAGTAGCTTAATAATATAGTAGCTATTAATAGCAGCTAGGCTCTTAGTAGTTATAAAAGTATAGTATATTATTATATAGTAAATTAATCCTATATCCTTTTTAGACTTTTAATCCCCTTACTTAAAAGTACTTATAAATAGAAGGTTGTTGTTATTGTTCAAGGAGCCTTTATATTAAAGTAGGAACTAGAAATACCCTTTATAAAATAAGTTTTAGATATATAATAATAATTTATAGTATTTATATACTTGATTATACTCTTTTTATAAATACTTACTAAACTAGTAACTAGTTCTATTATATATATAGTACTTTAGTAGGTTACTATAAAAAGGAGGTACGTTACTATAGGAATATTTGTAATTATTATAGACTTAGTAGTAACTATTATAACTATTACTATATTTATAATTAATATAGTAGACGTTTATAGAGATATACTAGTTATTTATAGAGTGGCTATTAGTGATACTAGTGGCTAACTATAGGTTAGTAATAGTGCTACTAAGTATAAAAGATCCCTTAATAAGGGCAGTTATAAGATTTAAGTAGGAGTAATAAGTTATAAGAAGTTAGCTATATAGTATTTAGTTACTTTAGTATACTTTATTAAGTATAGGTTAGATTTTTAAAAACTTTATAATTATTTTATTAAAGTACTTAATATAAAACTTACTTTAGTTATTTTATATTTCTATAGTAAAGTTAAAACGTTACTATTTAAAGAGGTACTATTAATGTATTTAATTAGTTTTAAAGTAGTTATATACTATAACTACTATATTAAAAAGTAATAAAGGGGAGGTAGAGTTATTAAACTACTTATAATAAAGGGTTTATACTTAACTTTATAGTATTAATAGAAAATTAATATAGGCTTAGTATTAAAAGATACTTATAAAGTAGTAAGTATACTTAAAGATCTTAAGCTTTATATTAAGGGATTTATACTAGTTACTACTATAAATTATACTATTCTTAAACTTAAAGAGGTTAGTAAGTATTTTTAGTATAAGAGGGTTAAAGAGTAGTAGTACTAAAGTTAAAGTGTTTTAGGGGAAATCTTTAAAGTAGTAAAAGTAGGGTTAACTCTATATAGCTGTATAAAACTAATAGAGTAGGGTATAAAGTTAGTTTTTTAAAAAAGATTAAGAATTAGCTACTCTTTATAGTAGTAAGGTATTTATGTTTTTTAATGCAGTATTATTACGATTTTTAACTAATAGTAAAATAATACTTTTACTTTGCTTAATTAGCTTTAAAATACTATATAACTTACTATTTATAATGCGTTTAAGGAAGAGGGGCTTTTTAGAATTAGCTCTAAAGTCTTTATAAAGAGCTATAGTCTTTATAATATCTTCCTTACTCTAGAAGTTAAATTAGTTTCTTTAAGTAATATTAAAAAGCTATTAATTAATATTTTTTTATAAGGGAGTGAACTTAATCCTATTAAAGTAAATATATTCCTTAATAATGTAGTGGACTTTAAGTAAGACTTAGAAAAAGGCTACTATAAGTTAGTTACTAAAATTAAAGTTAAAAGTCTTGTATAGTATATAGTTAGTAAGGCCTTTTGTGGTATACTTATTAAGGAACTATAGTAGGTAGGTTTTAAATATAGCTATTAAGGTATTTTTCATAGGTTTATTATATTTATAAATAAGTTACTATTTAGTAAAATCTACGTTAATTACTAACTAATAAGTAACTACTATAAGGAGAAGGTCTTTAAAAGGCTTATTTATAGGGGCTACGTTAAATATTTTAGTAACTAGTAGGGTTACACGGGACTCTTTCTAGTATATATTATAAAATTTACTAAAAGGCTCTATAAGTACTTTATAAAAAGCTAGTAATAGAGAGTGGTTATTAGGTTATAAATAATTAGTAATAACACTAAATCTTATTATTACTATATAGGTAAAATAGGGTTATAGTAATAAATAATGGGGGTAATAAATAGAGATAGAGAGGGGATTATAAGGATCTATAGAGGGTCTTTTTATTATTTATATTAAAAGACTTAGTAAAGTCCCTTATATTTAGCCTAAAGATATAAATCTCTTTTAGAGTTTACTAAAGTATACTTTAGTAGGTCATAGAAAAAGAGAAGAAAGGCTATAGATCTATAGGGCCTAATATATAGGTTCTTAAGTAGTAGGATTAATAGGTAAATAGTAGTTTAAATGGTTAGTAGATACTATAAGTAAAGTAATTTATAAACTAAAGTAGTTTAGGTTATTTAAGTAGGTTTAGGGGATTTAAAGTAAAGGAGTGAGTTATAATTATAATTAGTAAAGAGGGTATTTTTAAAAGTAAATCTTAACTTTTATTAAGAAAAAGGGAGGTAATATTAAAGAAGTTTATAGTTATAGTAAAAGGTGGTAATAGTAGCTTTTTTAAAAAAAGGTAAGTAATTAAAAAGTAAGTAGTAGTTTAGCTTTTAAAAAGAGGAGTTAAAAAGAGTAAAAGGTAAGTTAAAAAAAGGAGTTAATAGAAGAAGTAAGTTAAAAAGAAGCTATAAGTAAAAAAAAAGGAAAAAGGTTATTATAAAAAGAACTTTTTATAATCTCTTTATTATACTCTAGTAGTAGTATTTTTACAGTCTTAAGTAATAGTCTTGTTAATAATACTTAATAGAATTATAGAGTTTATTACGTCTTAATACTTCTTTTTTTTTATACTCTTAAAAGTCTAGTTATAAAGTCGGGTCTCCTTTAAAAACTAAAGGGATATTTAGTATAGTAATAGTATTTTAGAGGTCCCGCTTTTAAAGTCGGGGTTGTAATAGTTTATTATTGTCTTTTTTAAATAATCCTAACTAATTTATAGCTTAAAGTTAAGTAGTAATAGGTAAATTAACTACTAATGAGTATTAGTTTATTTATAGAATAAAGAATTTAACTAATTTATATAGAGTTAAAGATTTGTTATAAAAAGTAATTATATTTATAAGTTTAGAGTAGCCTAAGTACTAATATAAATATTAGGACTATAAGTAGAGCTATATAGTTATATAACTTTATATAGCTATAGCTTCTACTATAGTACTATATACTACTAAAGCTAACTATACAGTAGCTATACTAATATTAATACTATAGAATATTAAAGGTTTTTTAATTATTCTTAGAATTTATTAATGTTTATTAATAATTCTTTAAAGGATACTTAAGAAATATTTTTATACTTATAGATTTTATTAAAAGAATACTAAGTAGAATTAAATAAAGAAAAAAGAAATAGTATTTTAAAGAATTAAAGACTAGGTTCTTAGTAAACTTATATTTATAAAACTTAACTTAGATTTACTATTTAAAATAAAAACTAATACTTTAAACTATACTATTAGTAAATAACTTAATTAATATAAGAAAAAATAATAATTATATCTATATACTTTTTACTTAAAAAGACTTAATAAACTAAAAGTTAACTACTAAATCTATAATAAAAAACTTATAGTTATTATTAGAGTATTTAAAAAAGTAAAAACTATACTTATTAAAAACTAAATATAAAGTTATAGTATATATAAATTATAAGAATTTTATATACTTTACTATATTTAAAGACTTTAATAAATAATAAATTAAATAGTTAGAATTTTTTTTAGAATTTACGTTTTATATTACTTATAAAAAAGAATTAAAAAATAAAAGAGTAAATACTTTTAGTAAACAATTAAACTTAGAATTAATAGTTTTAAATAAAACTTAAGTAATTCTTAAAAAGCATTTAAATAAAAACCGTATACTAACTATTTATTTTTTTATAATTACTAAATAAATAAATACTAATATACTTAAATAAATAACTAATAAAATAATTTAAATAGTTTATAGTATTAAAGTATATAAATACTAAAACGTTATTAAAATATAAAAATATATTTAATAATATTATAGTAATAGAGTTATATAAAGGTAAGTAGTTAAAACTATTAAGGATTATAAAGTTTATAATAAAAGTAAACTAAGATACTATAAATTATATAAAGAAATTTAACTTTGTTTAGTATTAAACAAAGTATAGTAGTTAATTTCTTTTAATTTTATTATTAAGTTACTATAATTTAAGGAACTATTTATTAGAAAATAGTTTGATAGTATTATAGGTATAGTAAATTAACTTATAAAGTATATATATTTTATTTTATAAATTAAAGTAAATATAGTAAAAGGATTTATATATATTTTTAATAAGTATATTTATAACTAGTATAGTTTATAAAAAGATATTATATTTAATAAAAAAACGTAGTTTATTTTAAAGTTTTAAAATTCTTTAATTTTATAGTTTAAATTTCAATTATAACTATTTACTACTTTTTACTTTTAAACTAATAAATAAATAAACAAAATTAACTAAATTCTTAAAATATATTTAAAATATTATATTAACTACTAGTAAAGTAATTAAGCTATTTTACTACTAATAGCTTAATTTATTTATAATAGTATAGTAAAAAAAGTATATAGTATTTACCTTTTTATTTTAACTATAGGTTTAAACTAATTACTTATAAAAAACTATAAATAGGACCTATTGTAGTTAACGTAGTTATTTATATTAATTAAATAAAGAAATTTGTAAATAACTTTAATATAACTTAAAACTTATTAAATAATATATATATAAATATACTAATACTTTAAAAATAAGAGGACAATTTGTTTTAAAAAGAAAATAGTTTATATTTTATATAATAAAATATTAAAACTAAAGAACTAAGTAATAAATTAAACTATAAAAAACTTAGACTTTTTAAAATTATTAAGTAAGTTTTAAAAGTTAATTTTAAACTTATACTATTAAATACTATAAAATACTACTTAGTATTTTATATTTTACTTTTTAACTTAGTACTATAAAGTTTATATATTATTAATAATATTAAAGTTAACTTAAAGAAGAATTATAAAGTTAAAAGAATTATTAACTATATTAATTAGTAAGATAGTATAGCACTTTAATACTTTATTAAATAAAGAAACTATAGTTATAAAGATAATACTTAAAAACCTACTTTAAACTTAATAAATATATAGAATAAACTATACAAATACTAAACTTAGTAGTAAAAATAATAAGTTACTATAAATACTAAAAAACTAGTAAGACTATTATATATTATATACCTATAACTTATAGTTTAATTAATTAAACTTTTTAAACTAAATTAAATATTTTTTTATTTAAAAATACTTAGTTTAAAATAAACTAAAAAACTTTAGTACTTTTAAAAAATATAACTAAAATACTAAGTAACTTTAAAAAATTACTAACTCTTATATTATTTTAAAAAACTTATTAGTACTCTAACTAATAAGGTTTAATATTACTGAAGATTTTAATATAGTAAAATAATAATTCTTTATTTTTAACTTATTAAAAAACTATATTTATTAGTAAATTAATTTTTATTTATAACTTTTAAAAAAATACTTTTAATAATAAAGTTAAGAAAGGTAACTTAGAGTAGTAGTAAGCAATAATTATAATACTTTAAAGGCCTTTTTTACTTTTTATTTAGTTTATTTAATTGTTTATTATTTTAATAAATAATAAAATACTAGACTTATTAATAAAAAACTCTTTATAATAAATATATATTTATAAGTATTTATTATATTATTTTTATTATAACGCGTTATACTAGTATATGTATACTTACTATAGTAATTTAAATATTTACTTACTTTATTAACTTTATTTAATTTAAAGTATAGAAAATGAAGTATAACGTCAATACTCTTAGATTAAATTATTAAAGTAAAAGTATATTACTTTTAAGTTTTATTATTCTTAGAATTCAGTTTTTACTTTAAAATATACTTTAATATAGTATTAGTATTAATATTAATAGAATAAAATATAGTATAATTTAAATAAAGGGTATAACGTATTTATAACTAGGTTTTAAGAATAAGACTTTTAAAAAAGAAGTTAATATTACGACTTATTAATTAATAAACCTTTAATAGTAACTTTATAGGGGGCTTAGTAGTTAAATAAATAGTAATAGTTTATATTAGTATAATACTTAAAATAAAATAGAAAACTATATATTAAAGTTAAATTAGTTAGACTTATTTTTAAATTTAACTAATTTAATACTTAAAATTATAAAAATACTATTTTAATTTAGTACTATAAATTAAAAAACTAAAAAAGTAATTTAAAGAAATATATATATATATATATATAGCTAGGACTTAAGTACTTTAAGTTCTACCTTTTATAGTTCTTTAACTATTAACTTTATATTAATTTTTAAATACTTTTACTTCTTTAATAGTCACTACTATAACCCTTTTATTAAATACTTAAACTTATTACTTAAGTACTTTAAACTTTTAAAATCCCTTTAATAGTAATTAGTACTATTATTACTATTAAACCTTAGCTTTTATTAATATAAACTTTACTATTAAAAGACTAACTATAATATATCTTTACTATAATAGAAATATAAGTTATTTATAAAGCTATAGTAATTACTTTATATACTTAAAACTATTATAGTTAATCCTTTTATTAAACTAAGTAAAAAGAGTATATTAATAATAAAATACTTACTACTATTAAGTAGGTAAAGAACGAGATATAAAACGCGTTTAAGAACCTACTAAATTATTACCTATACTTTAAAGTAATATTTTATAAAAGTACTACTAAAAATAAAAATTATTAGTATTTTTAGTATTAAATTACTTTTAATAAAAATACTAAAAGTTAAAGTTTCTTAATATTAAAAAATAGTAAAGGGCTTTATTTAAAAAAGAAACTAATATTATACTTAGTAACCTACTACTTAGTATTATACTTATAATTAATAAATATTAAAGTATTAAAGTTAATATAGTTAAAAATAATTAAAATTAATAAATACTCTACTATAAAGGTATTTAAATAGCTATTTAAACTAATATTTTAACTTCTTTAACCCCTATAGTAATACTTAATAAATTAAATTAAACCTTAAATAATACTAGTATAAACTTTTATAGTATACTATTAACTTTACTTTTTTTAATATAGTTATAACTATTAATATATTAAAAGTAACTTTACGTTATTTAGTATAAGTTTATATATATAGATTATATTATTCTATAAACTAACCTATATATAATTAAAACGTTTATTAACTAGTAGGCTTTTAACCTCTTATAAGTAAATAATATTCTAATAAAGGTATATAAAAAAACCCTAAACTCTAAATAAGCCCTTATATACTTCTATACTATAGTAATAAATACTAATTTAATTATAATTTTTAGTAGTACTAAATCTATTAATTAAATACTATAGTTAAATTAATTACTTCTTTTTTTAGTTTACTACTATACTAAGTAAACGTTTAAACGTTAATAACTCTCTTTTACTATTACTTAAATAACTAAGTAAATATTATAGTAGTTATTATTTAATTAAAGGGCGTTTTAATTATTAATTTAATAAAAAAGGTTTTATTTTAAATATTTTAAACGTTATTAAATAAAATATTAAAACTTTTATTAATAATAATATTTTGTATTTATGTAGTAAGGAGATATTAATAGTATTTATAAAGCTTATAAGGATTATTAAGTTATTTAATTTTATAGTTTAAAATTAACTATAAGTATTTAATACTACTATTATAGTACTTATAAGAGTTTTTTATTAAAAGAAAAGTTAAAAAGGATTATAGATTATAAAAGGTATTAGTTAAAGCTAAAAGGGAGTATTAAAGTGAATTAAATACTATATTACTAAATTAATTACTAACTAAGTTAATATTTTAATAGTTATTTCTAAAGTTTTCTTTCCTTTTTTTAAGCCTTTTATTTAAAGTCTCCTCTTTTATTTAACTATTACTACTAAATCTAAATTAATTTAATACTTATTTACTTAATAAAAGTTAAATATTACTTTAAATAATTATTAATAGACCTTTACTATAATTTAATAAATTATAGTTAAAACTAAATAATATATTAAATAATAGAATATTTTTAAGTGATTTTATTAATTTACTATTTAATAAGAATAATACAGAGTTAAGTTATAAAGAAATTAATAAAAAGAATATTAGTACTTAGTTTAAGTTAAATAATAAACTATAATAAGTACTATTTATAGTATCTTTTTTTAACTTTACCTACTTAACTATCGTATACTTATAGTTTACTTAATAACGGCTTTAATTTATTATTAAAGTTTTTCTTTTTTTCTACTTACTTCACTATAGTACTTTTATAACTTAATAATAACTTTAACTTATTATTTACTTTACTTAATATATCTCTAATCTCTCTACTACTTATAACTTTAACTATAAATTTATTAAAAATACCCTTACTACTATTAAAATTACTAAATATATAATAAAAATAGTTTGTAATTTATAGTAATCTTTACTTTACTTTTAAGGTATAGCTATAAGAAAACTCTACTTAATTATAAATACTTTTATTACTAGTATTATATATATAAAAGTTCTTTTTAATATACTTTTTTAAGTCTTTAAAGTACTTTTTAATAGAGTTAAAGTTATATAAGTATAGTAAAAGGTATTTAAAATATATACTAGCTTTTTTATAAGTAATTTAAATATTCTTTTAGTAGTAAAAAGAGGTATTATTTATAATAATTACTAAATAAGAATTAAAAACCCTTTTATACTTAAGTATTATATAATAAATAATTTATATTATAAAGCTTTTACTATTTACTATTTTTAAGTATATTAAAAGATTTAATATACTTTTAAGAGTTAGTATTAATTAAATATTATATAAAGTAGCTATAACGTAGCTTTATATAGTAACTTACTTATATAAGTATACTTATATAAACTATAGTACCTATATTTAGTATTTATTTATTTAGTCTTAGCTACTATAGACCTTAGTAAAGTAACCTTTTTTATTATTATAACTTTATATATATATATACTGTACTATAGTTATAAGCCTAGCTCTAACTTAACTAAAATACTTTTAAAAACACTATATATATAAAAAAGACTACTTAAACCTATCTTTATACTTAAGTTCCTTTAATAATATATTTACTAATAACCTCCCTAACTATATCTACTAGTTATACTATTAAAGTTATTCTTAAGAGTCTTAATAAATAAATTAAATAGTATACTACTCTTAAGTACTTTAAAAAAAACTAAGGTATTTAGTACTAAATAAATGTTAATAGTTCTATTAACTACTCTAATATTACTAAAGCCTCTGTATTCCCTTTTATAATTAAATAATTCCTTAAATAAAAATAAAACTATTATTAAGTAGTTTATAAAGTTTAACTAAAAAAGAATCAAACTATAAACCCTTTAGTTACTATTTCTATTAAACTACTAATTCCTACTATAAAAGTTAATATCTAAGTAAATTAAAATAATACCCTAAAAAAATATACTATAAGTAGTACTTTAAACTTAACTCTTTAAATAGTTTATTAACTCGTTTAAAACTATATTTATAAATTGATTATAAATAACCTTTTTAACTTAAAGTATAACTAGTAGTTAAAAAAAGAAATATATTTTTATAAAGTATAATTTAACTCTTTTAGTTTAACTTTATACTTACTAAAACCTTTAGTAATATAGTTACTATAGCTAAATATAATAACGTTTTTATAAACGCATTTTTAAATATAAGTATTACTAAATAGTAGTTTAAGTAAAAAGTAGCTTATAATAAGTACTATACTTATAATATTACTTTAATAAAGGGTATAATAGCCTTTTTAGTATACTTAAATACTATTAAAGTCTATTTTAACTTAGGATAAGTAAAATAATAATAAAACAAAATCTATAAGTTTAAAGTACTTAGTAAAATAACTTTAATACTCAAATAACTTACTAAAGTATTTAAAACTATATAAACTAAAACTTTTAACTCTAGTAAGTAAAACTATATATAAAATATAATAAAAGTAAAGAATTAAATAATAAATAATAAAAAAGCTTTTATATAAGTTTAAATTAAAAAAAAACCCTTTTAATAACTCCTTTAAAAGCTTTATTTAAAGAAATCTTAACTACTATATTATAGCTAGCTTTTTAATAGTAAAGTTTATATTAATAAAAACTAAAGTTTAATACTAATAATAGTACTACTAGTTACGTAAGGGATTTTAAAAGTTTAAAATACTTAGGTAATTAATTTAAGTATTTAATAAAAGGGTTATAGTAGTTACTACTAAAGGGCTAAAGGTATTAAAAAATTAATATAAAGTTAATAGTTGTGAAACTATAAAAAGTAAAACTTAAAAGTATTTAAACTTAGTTTATATATAAGTATATTTTTTAAATTACTTCTTTAGTTTTTAAATTTATAGTACTAAATTAAAATAGTATTTTTATACTTTTAAGTATTAAATTATTTAGAATTAATAAAAAGTTTAATTAATTTAACTTTAGTATATAGTTTTTTTATTTTATATTAAGTATTATGCTAGTATAAGTTATTATTACTTATTTAACTACTAAGTTTTTTATAGAGTTACTATTAAAAGTTTATTAACTAATAGATTATAATATTAACTCCTTTTTTAAAAGGTTTTATTTTTAAAACCTAGTTATAAATAAATTACACTCTTTATTTAAAGTTATACTTTTGTTCTATTTATATTTATACTAATACTATATTTAAGTATATTTTAAAATAAAAACTTAATTCTATAAATTATAAAACTTAAAAGTAATATACTTTTACTTTAATAATTAAATTTAAAGGTATTAATATTATACTTTATTTTTTATACTTTAAGTTAAATGAAGTTTAGAAAATAAAAAGAAATTTAATTTATTATAGTAAATATATATATATATTAGCTTAGTATACTATAATAGAAATAATATAGTAAATACTTATAAGTAGCCTTTTTTATTATATTTTACTTTTCTATTAATTAATTTAATATTTTATTATTTACTAAAGTAGTAAAAACTTAAATAAACTAAATAAAAAGCTAAAAAGCCTTTTAAAGTACTATAAATATAGTTTACTACTATTTTAAGTTACTTATTTTATTTTTATTTTTAATATTATTCTTTAAAGAATTATAAGTTAAAATAAATATATTAAAAAATATAATTTTTTAATAAATTAAAAGTAATAAATTATTATTTTATAGAATTAAAGTTTCATATACTATTATACTTAGCTAATTAGAGTACTAGTAAGTTGTTTTAGAATAATTTAAGAGTTAGTAACTTTTTAGAATTACTTAGGGTTTTAAAATCTTTTTAAAAAATACTAGAGTTTTTTAATTATTCTTTAGTATTAAGGTTTTAAAATAAAAAGTATTTATTTTATTTTTAAAAGTTTAATTAATTAAATTTTAAGTTATAGTTAAATAATATATAATTTATATATTAGTTATTTAGTATTTATAGTAACTTATTATTTTTATAACTAAGTTTAGTATTTATATAACTTATTTAATATATTTTTTAAGTTTAATATAAATTTTTAAGTATTATTTTTATAACTATAGTTTTTTTATTTTATAAAATACTAAAGTTTTCTACTATTTTATTAATTAATATAATTAATAATTCTTTTACCTTTATAGTTATATTTTAAATTAACTTTAATATAGTTTATAGTATATATTTTTTAATATATGTTTTAGTAATAAAATATAAAAAGCTAGGTAATATATTATTATATTTAGTAGTATAAGTTTAAAGTTAACTTTGAAGACTTTTTAATAATTTTAGAGGGTTTAAGGCTTTTAAAGTTAAACTTATTATTTAGTTATTTAGTTTTAATATTTTATTATATAAAGTATATACTATTTATTCTTTTAAAAAATAGTTCTTTTAATTTTTACTATTAGTATATTTATATATATATTATTTAATAAATTTTAAGTTATATTAAAGTTATTTTTAAATTCTTTTAGTTTAATTAATATAAGTAATTCTTTTTATTATTATAAGTTTTACTTATAATTCTTTATAAGTAGTTAGTTTAAATTTATAGTTAAAGTAAAATAATAAGTACTATATACTTTTTTTTATTATACTATTATAAGTAAATTAAGTTATTAAAATAAAATAATTTAATTATTTTATTAGTAGTTAATATAATATTTTAGATATATTTTAAGAACTTAGTTAACTTCTTTTATTTATTTATTAATTTAAGGGTAAAATGTAGTAAATAGTTATAGTTTAAATTTAAACTATAAAATTAAAAGTTTTTAAAACTTTAAAGTAAACTATATTCTTTTATTAAACATAATAGTTTTAATAAACTATATTAATTTAAAATATACTTATTGAATATATATATAACGTCTTTTATAGTATTTACTTTAGTTTATAAAATAAAATATATATACTTACTAAGTTAATTTACTATAACTAAAATACTTTTAACCTATTTTTTAGTAAATAGTTTTTTTAATTATAATAAATTAATAATAAAATTAAAAGAATAAATTAGTATACTTTTTTAACTACTAAAAAAAGTTAAATTTCTTTATATAACTTATAGTACTTTAGTTTACGTTTATTATAAAGTTTATAATTCTTAATAATTTTAATTCTTTATTTTTATATAACTTTATTACTATAATATTATTAAATATATTTTTATATTTTACTAACTCTTTAGTATTTATATACTTTACTACTATAAATTATTTTAATTATTTTAGTAGTTATTTATATAAGTATACTAGTATTGATTTATTTAGTAATTATAAATAGGTAAGTAACTAATATAAAGTTTATATTTAAATTCTTTTTAAAAGTTATTTAAGTTTTATTTAAAACTATTCATTCTAAGTTTAATTATTTATTAAAAACATTTATTCTTTTATTTTTTAATTTCTTTTTATAAATAATATACAAATTAAATTTTAAAAGAAATCCCAACTATTTAATTTATTATTTATTAAAGTCTTTAAATATAGTAAAGTATATAAAATTCTTATGATTTATATTTACTATAACTTTATAGTTAGTTATATTTTAAAATATAGTAAAGTATTAGTAAGTTTAAAGGGTATAATAAAGTACTTAAAATAGCTTTAGTAAAAGTAAAATATAGTACTTTACTTCTTTTCTTTTATTTTAATTTAATTATAAACTTTTTTTATAATTAAAAACTATAAACTAATTAACTTTATTAAATAAGTTTTATAACTTTAAAATAAATACTAGTAAATAGTAGTTTTTAATTATAATATTATTAAGTTATTAATAGTTAATATATAATTAAAGCTTACTATTCTTTTTAGTATAAATAAAAATAAGTATTTTATAAGTAACATTAATTCCTTAATATAGCTTTTAACTAAATATTTATTAAAATATTTATTAAGTACTTATTTTTTTTATTAGTTTAATTAATAAACTTTATTAAATAATAGTATTTATTTTTTAATAAAGATTTTATAATTAAAAGTACTATATTTTAGTAGTTTTATTTATAGTATTAAAGTAAACAGCTTTTTATGTACTTTATATCTTTTTAAAATAAATAAAAGTTAATTTTTATTAAAGATTAATTCTTTTTATATTATAGTAAAGTACTTTTTTATTATAGTTCAGTAACTACTTCTTTAACGTTTTAATAAATAATAAATTATAATATATATATATTTAATATATTATAGTATTAAAGTTTGTTTAAAGTTAATAATAAACTATATTCTTTAGTAATTAAACTCTTTTTATAGTTTTAATAAACGTAGTTAACTTTTTAATTTATTTATAGGTTTTGTTTCTATAACTATAGTATTTTGAAAATAATATTTTACTATTTTATATTTATAATATTAAAGTAGTAATATACTTATAGTTATAGTAGTTTAAAGTAAAGAGTATAGTTTTATTATTAATAATACTTTTAATATACTATACTCTTTTTTTTTATATTATTAAATAAGTAAAAATCCTTTTCTTTATTTTATAGTATTTATAGTGTATTTATAACTTATAGTAATATATTATTACTTTAAGTACTACTATTAATTAAAGCTTTAACTTATATTTTATTTACTATAATATTAAAATAAAAGTATTCTTCTTTTAAACTTATTTTTATAATTAAGTATATAAATTTATTTTTAATTACTTATTATAATTCTTTTAAAGTAAATAAGTCTAGTTTTTTAACTACTTTAACTTTTATTTAGTATATATTCTATTTTTATTAAAGTACTTAACTACTCTTTATTTTATAAAAGTATTTTTAATATTAATAATTAATAGTATAAAGTTAGTTTTGTTTTTAGAATTATTTTTATTTAAGTATTTATACTTTAATAATAAAGTAGATTTAATATTAATTATTATAGTGATTTTATTAGTTTATATTATTAGTATATAAGTACTTTATTAAAAGGTTAAGGTTTAGTTTAAATACTAGTTTTTTAAGTCCCTTATACTTTTAAATAATTTATATATTAAGTTTATAATTAAAGTAAATTGTTTTATATAAAGTATTTTTTTAAAAAAAAAGAATTAAGAATTAAGCTTTTTTATAAAGTATTTTTAATATTTATTATTAAAATATTATAACTAAGAAATATTATAATATTATTTTTATAGAGGCTTTAACTATTTATAGATTTTTACTATACTAATAAAAAGTTATTTTTTAACTTTTTAAATAGAGTTAGTCTTTTGAAACATAATTTTTTATTTATTACTATTTAAGGGAATATATAGTAAATACTTATGTTTTTTTTATATTAAAAGTTCTTTTTTAAAGTTTATATATTTAATATTAAGTAAAGTCTTTTAAGTTACTTTAGTTTAAGTATATTAGTTAGTAATATTATAAAGTTTATTTAAATAATAAATTATATTATTGTTTAAAGTTTATTTTAAAAATATAGAATTTAATAGTATTTTCTTTACTTCTTTTTTATTATTTGTGTTTTTTTTAAGTAGTGTTTTGTATGAATATATTTATAAGTTAATCTAAAAAAAATACATTATAGCTATATATTATTAAGTAGTATAATAAAAAAAAGTATCTAATAGAGTATATCTAGTAGGTTTAACCCCCTCTAGCTCTACTAAGTGGTTTTAAGTAGAGTTTAGTAGGGCGTACGTACCTTGATACTTCCACTTACCTGCTTTTCCTACTGTAGTGGCAGACGTGGACGTAGACGTAAACGTACTAGTAATAATAACAATACTATTACTAATAGGTAGTAATGTTAAAACAAACCTTTACTTATGCGAACCTTTAGCTAGATCACACTATAGGTACTATAACGTACTATAGGGCTTAACGAGCCCTAGTAGTGTTTATAATTAAAGAAAAAGGCACTACTATAAGTAAGGCCTTTGTTAATTCTTTTTGTTTTTTATATTCTTAAAAATCTAGTAAAATAGTAAAAACTACTATAAATACAAAAGTCCCTTAACTATAAAATACTAAATACTACAACCTAGTCTCTATAATTAAGAATAATATTAAGCAGCTTAATAACATAGCTATATAGCTCAGTATTAATACTATTAATACGCAACACAGCTAACTAGTTTAATTTTTAAGTATAAAGATTTAAATTGCCGTTTTTAACCTTTACTTTTTTTCAACCAGTAGTAATAGGGGCCAGATAAAAAATATTAAAATAAACCTATTAACTAATCTAACACTAAATTAAATTTTAAACTTACTATTTTTAAAAAACAACTAACACTACTTTAAGTAAGTAATAAAAGTAGTAATAATAACTATAGATCCCCTAAAGTTAAGAAACTAGTATATTTAATAAGGCCTAAATAGCAAAACGTCTACTAATAAGTATAGGGAAAAGTAGTTTAATTAAGTTAACTAGCTGTAGTATGGTTTATAACGATGGTGCGTTAGTTATAGAGGGATTTAATAGTTAAGGAAAGGGATAGTTTAGTTTAGATTAGATTTAATGGGTTTAGGGGGATGGTGATGGTTGGGCGTATAGAAGGTGTATGGAAGGCGTTAGTAGTTTTAGTGGTATTAACAGTATAATTAGTAGTTTATAAAATTAATTAAAAACACTTATTACTTTAAATCCATAAAAGCTGTGTTATAGTAGGTGAATTTGAGTGCCGTTTGCTGACTAACAATAAAAAAAATTAACAAAGTAGGTAGCTGGACGGCTACTAGAAGGGGTCTTTTTTTTATTATAATAAAGCTATTTTAACCTTTAAATACTACTATAAGTAGTTATTTTTTTACCCTTTTTATTACTAGTATTTAAAAATATTTATTATAATTATATTTTAGTTTTATATTAATATTATATTTTAGTTTAATAATTATAGTATTAAGTTATTTAATAATTTATTTATTATTATATTTACCTTCTTTATTACTAATTAATTCTATATAACTATAATTTATATACTATAACTTTATACTATTACGTTATTTTTTTAGTTTTTTATAATACCTTTTAATATAATACTTAATAAAAAATAGTAAGGATATTTTTAAGTATATTAGTAATATTATAGTTAAATTAGTTAGTATTTTAAAGTACTATTTTATATTTTTATTATTAGTTTTATAAATACTATATTTATTCCTATAATATACTATTTATAATAACTTAATAGAGTTTATTTAAAAAATACTATTAAGTTATTTACTTTTTAATACTAGTTACTATTATTATTTTTAAACTTAGTCATAGTTTCTAGTTATATATTTTTACTTATTATAGTTATAATACTTAAAAGTATATTATTTATTAAGCTTTTATTATTTAGTAGTATTAAAGTTTATAAAACTTAAGTATTATTTATAAATAGTATTATACTAATTATAGTTTTAGTTTAATTAATTATTTTACTAAAGTTCTTACTTAGTATTAAAGTAGTTTAAACTATTATTAATATTATTTACTTAAATTAGTACTTAAGTATTATTTTTTTATAGTATTTTCTTTATAAATAGTTATTAATTTTAATTATAAGTTTAGTACATTAAAAAAATCTTTAGAATACTTAATTTTAATAAATTTATTCTTAACTTTATTCTTTAAACTTTAGTAAAATATAATATTTTTAAATTCCTTAGTAAACTTTAATTATATACTAATATACTAAAATTTAATAGTATAATAAATAATAGACTTAGTTTATTTAAATAAAGTAAAGTTATACTTAATTTATTATTTTTAACTAAAGTTTTAAAATAAAGTTTAGGAGACTTATTAAAATCCTTTAAATATAATAAAAATATCTTTAACTTTACTAGTATAGTAGTTTAAAGTTTTAACTTTAAAAAACTATTTTAAAAATAGTTTAATTTATTAAAAGGTATATTTATAAAAGAATATAGTAGAATAAATAATATACTTAATATTATTTTTTAAGTTATTATAATAAAAACTTTAGTAATTTTTAATTTAAATTAAAACTTTTTTAAGTATTTTAGGGGTTTTATTATAAATTATAAATAAATTAAGTTTAAGTTTTTTATACCTATATAAAATAGGGGTTTTAATAATATAAGTAGTAGTATAAAGGGTTTAAAGTTAATTTTAAAGTTTTTAATTAGTGTTCTTTTTAAATTAGTATTAAGTTTATTAATAATTCCTTTAATTTAGGTAAATATATTTTAAATAAACTTAGTAATTTATTATAGTTTAGTTATATATTTAAAGTTACTATTAACTAAATAAACTAGTTATTTATTATATTACTTTATTTTTTTAATTATTATAAAAAAATATTATAAATGTTTTTAGTAATAAAAGCTTTATTACTTTTATTATACTTGATATTTAGTATATAATAGTTATTTATATTTTATAACTTTTAAATTAAGTTCTTAGTACTTTATTTAAAAAAGTATAATAAAAAAAAAGTATATTTAGTATTTTTAAAAAAGGATATTATAAAATACTATTTATTAGTATTAAAAGTTAACTTATTAAATAAAAACTATTAAAATATTATAACTAGGTTTTTAATAATAAAGTTTATATTAATAAAAGTTAAAGCTTAATATTAATAATAGTAGTTTTAGTTACTAAAAAGATTTTGAATATTTAAAGTATTTAAGTAATTATTTTAAGTATTTAATAAAAGAGTTATAGTAGTTATTATTAAAAAGTTAAAAGTATTTAAAAATTAATATAAAGTTAATATTTAAAAAACTATAAAAAGTAGAACTTAAGATTACTTAAGTTTAGTTTATTTATAAGTATATTTTTTAAATTACTTTTTTAGTTTTTTAATTTATAGTATTAAATTAAAATAATATTTTTATAATTTTAAGTTTTAAATTAATTAAAGTTAATAGTAAGTTTAATTAATTTAACTTTAATATATAGTTACTTTATTTTATATTAAGTATTATACTAATATAAACTATTCTTATTTATTTAACTACTAAGTTACTTATAGAGTTACTATTAAAGGTTTATTAACTAATAAGTTATAATATACTAAAAGTACTAAACCCCCTTTTATTTTAAAGGAATTTAAAAAATCTTTTTACTTTAACCTATTATTTAAATACTATACTATATAGTATATTAGTTTAAATATATATATATAACTATAGTAGATTTAAAGTACTTATTTTTAATAAGTATAACCTTTAATACTAGTAATAGTACTTACTTAATTAATAAAATATTACTTTTTAATAAATAATTCTTTATACTATATACTAAATAGAAATATATATTCTTTACTTAGTAAATTTTAATTTTTACTCTACTATAAGTAGTATTATAACTATAGAAATAAATATATACTATAAACTAAAGAAAAGTATATTTTCTATAGTAACTTAATTTTATATATTATTAGCTATAGTACTTAAACTATAAAAAGTATATTTCTTAAAGCTACTAAAAAGTATATTAACTTTATTTTATATAACGTAATATTTATTAAAGATTTTTATATATATATAGTTTATATTATTTTATAAGTTTACTTATACTATAAAGTAGAAATTTACTAAGTAGTAGGCTTTTTACCTCTTTTTAATTAAAGATTTTTATATTTATATTATTTTAAAAAAACTTTTAAAAGACTTTATTATTTAGTACTATAGTAAAAACTATACTTTATACTATAATAAAATAAAGAATAACTACGTTTTAAAATAGTTAAAATATAAAAGAAAATTATATTCTTTAAATATCTAACTCTTAATATCTATTTATTATTAATAATTCTAATAAATAATACTAATATACTAGTAATAACCTTTATATTTAATACTTAATTTAAAACTTATTACTCTTAACTTTAATAAAGCCTAGAGGGGACTGTAATATAAATACTACTATATAGTATTTCTTTACTAATTACTTAAGCTTTAAAGTACTTTTAAAACTAGTTTATATAATAAGAAAAGTAAAAATTAAGGGACTACTATAAATTAAGTATAAAGTACACTTATTAATAAAAACTTATAAAGTTATTTTAAAAGGAATATTAAAAAAACAATTTTTAAGGCTTTTTAAAAAAATATATTAAAATCTTTTTAACTACCTTAAGAGTTTTAGTAATAGTTAATAGTTATTACTTATATAAAATAAATACTTTAATACTACTTAAAGGTTTAAATTAACTTTTAGATTTTAGAATAATATATATTATTATACTTTAAACTTTTTAAAATATAGGTTTTATAATAATATAGTTCTTATATTTATAAAATCTATTAAAATATTAAATAAACTATTACTACTATTTAAAATAAAACAAGCTACTAAAAATAAACTTAAATAATAGTATTAATATTAAAATACTATTAGTAAATACTTAAAAGCCTATAGACTTTTAAAAATAAATTAAAAAAGAAATTATTAAAAAAAGCTTTACTATACTTTTTAAAGCTAATTTACTTTTAAAATTATAAATAAAAGTAGTTTTAGTAATGGTATTTTTATATAATATCTATTTCTATAAGTTTTAAAAGTGAAAGCTTTTAAACTTAATTATAAATAAATAGCTCTAATAATATTATAATAAATATACGAAAAACCTCTTTTTTAAACTATTTTAAAACTTAAAACTTTATTTTAAAACTATATAAGTATATAACTACAAAGCCTATATTTTTACTAAAGACTATAAAGTTAGAATAAATAAATTAAACTTTAAAGTTATAAAAAAACTTATATTTATTATTTTATAAAATACATTCTATAAATATATAATCTTTATTAAATTTAGATACTAGCCATTAAAAGAGTTATAGTTACTTATAATATTACTTTTAATAAAAGTTTATTTTTTAACTTTTTTTAAAATATACTTTTTATAATATAAATAAACGTAGAGATTCTACTAAAAAAACTAGAAATTAAACCTACTTACTTAAGTATAATTCTTAAAGTATTTAATAAAAGATTTTTAAAAACTCTTACTTTAAGAATAGTTAAAAAAGACTTTATTATATTTTAGAATATTATAAATAAAAGTAAACTATATAAAATATAGGTTCCTTATAGCCTTTTATTTTTAAAACTTATACTAAAGCTATTAAGTATATTACGTACTACTATAAAAATTACTAGAGTTTATAGAATAAAAACTAAAATATAAAATAACTTATAAAAGTCTATAAAGAATATAGTAACTTTAAATAATACTATATAATATACTAATAAAGTTTATAGACTAACTATATAAAGAAGTAAGTAACTTTAAAGTACTTAAAGAGATATATAAATATAAAATCTATTACTAAGTAATTTTAAAAAAAGAATAAATATATATCTCTTTTTAATTAACTTATAAATACTTTACTTACTATTCTATAATAAAATAAATAAATAAAGCCTACTTACTAAAGTTACTTAAATAAGCTTCTTTACTACTTTTATACTAAATATATATAAAGTAATATATAAAAGTAACTAAGAATATACTATACTATATACTACTATTATAAAAGCCACTTAAAAAAAAACCTAAATAGTTATTATACTTATAAAAATTAAAAATAAAAATAAAAAACTATAATATTATAAATTAACTCTTCTAAACCCTTTAGTAAAGTAAAAAAACATTTTCTACTTAACTCTAAAGTTCTAAAAGCTTTAAAAGGAAGTAGTTTATAAAGAGTTTTATAAACTCTTTAAAAAAAGACTTAAAGGGTAATAGACTATATTAAAGCCTATTTAAAACTCCTTTTTTAAAAGAAATATTTATATATAAGTTTAATAAAAATAACTTCTTTTTAAAGTATAAAGTATATATTTATATTTATAGTAATTTATAAATAGTTAATAGACTTTAAAAAACTTATATAATAACTTTTACTTTAAAGTTTTTTAAAACTATAATAATAGTAGTAGTATAGTTTAACTTGAAAGTTATATAATTTAATATTATTAATACCTTTTTTAATATAAATATAAACTTAAATAAAATACTAGTTACTTATAAGCTTTTAAAAAGCTTTAAAAAAAAGTATATTAAACTTAAAAAGGCCCTTTATAAACTTTAAAATATACTACTACTTTAGTATAAAAAGTTATTAAGTATTTTAAAAAGTATAAAACTAGTATTAAGTTTTAAAAAGCTATACCTCCTTTTCTTTTATAATAAAAAGGTTTATATTATATTTTATATTAAGAATACTTTAGTTTTTAACTACTATAATAATAATATAGTTATTTAAAATACTATTTATAAAATAAAAAAAAGGTTAAACTAAAGAATTAAGGCCTGTTTACTTAGTACTTTAATATTAAAGTTATTAAAAACTAAAATACTTAAAAGATCTTTTTAGTATATAATATATATATTAAAAAGATTATTAAAGAATTTAGCTTATTAATAAAACTAGTATTAGTTAGTTTATTTTTTAAGGGACTTATAAAAATAAGGGCTAAGTTACAAAGTATAAAATTAAAAAGGTTTAAAAAAAGGTTAACTTAATATTATACTTAGCTATAACTATTTAGTTGAAAGTAAATATAGTAATATTTATCCTTTATTAATTCCTTATAAACTCCTTATAAAAATACTTAAAAACTATAAATTAAGTAATATATTACTTTTATAGTACTAAATACTTTAGTTTTTACTATAATAACGTAGAAAATAGGATTAAGCTTTATTTATAACTAAGGACGCTTTTATTATAAATATTAAAGTTATGAAATAGTTATTATAAAGTATAATAATCTCTTTTTTTCATAAACTAGTTATATAAAAGGCTAGAAAATAAGTAACTAGTATAATATTAACTATAAAGACTAAACTTTTTAGTTTTTTAAAAACTACTAAAAAACCTATAGCTATTAAAAAGTTCTTTAAGAATATCTCCCTTAAGTTTAGGGATATTTAAAAAGTTAAGTATAATAATAAATAAATATTAAAACTTATAGTAGCTAACAAAAGCGTATTTTAACCTACTTTAAGTATATTAATATCTATAATATATAACTTAAGTAAAAGTATGCTAAAAGCTCTTTTAATATTATTTATATACTAATTAATATAATACTAGTAAATAGGCTTATTAAAGTACTTAATAAAGTAAAGTTTAAATACTTTAATAGTCTTTTTAACTTTTAAAATATAGGAATAATAATTAATATAAGTAAAAGATAGTATAAAAAAATAAAGTTAATTTAAGTAAAAAAGCCTACTAAATAAATATTTAAAAGCTACTAGCCTACTTTATACCTACTAAGTATATACTAAACTCTATACTATACTCCTAAAGGGGCCTAAAAAAGGAACTATACTTTCAAAAGTATATAAAGATTAAATAATACTATAAACGTTATTTAAAGGTAATAGGTATATTAATAAAAACTAATATAAAAAAAAGTATAGTTTTTAGTTAAAATTATATTAATAATACTATTAAATAAGTTATAGTAATAGGAGTTAAAAGGCTTAAAGTATAGGTTATTAAAGTTACTAGAGTTACTAGGAGTATAAACCTAGTTAGTAATCTACTACTAAAAAGTAAAAAAGCTATTTAAGTTTATAATAAAAGGAAACTTATTAAAATTAATAATAGCTTAACTATAGCTAGCTTTAGTACTACTAAAACTACTAAAGAAGTAAAAACTACTACTAAAAATACTATAATATTTACTATAGGTATTAATAAAGCTATAACTACTTAAAAAGGAGTTAGTAACTTACTATTAAGTAATAATACTATAGATATTAAAAATAGGAGTAAAGTAACTACTAAAAACTAAGTTAGAAATAGAACTACTACTAAAAATAAAAGTAAAAAGGGGGAGTTATTAGGAATCTTAATAATAAAAATAACCTTAGCTTTATTTATAGTAAAGTCCTTATTAATAGTACTAAAAGTAAAGTTACTATTACTACTATTATTATTTAAGTAAAAACGTAAAGTAGTATAAGTAGTATTTATAGTTTATAAAAGTATTAGTAATAGTATAAAAACTTATAAAAAATAAAAACTTATATTAAAATTAACTAAATTAACTTTAAAAATATATTAAAAAGTATAAGTAGGGTTATAAGTACTTTTAAAAAAGTTACTATAACTATTATAGAATAAAATATAATAATACTAGTACTTTTTACTAAAGCTACTATACTTATTAGTGTTATACTTATTAGTATTATAGGTATAGATATTATTATTTTTATATAAAACTAATTTAATATATTTAATATATAGGATTTTATTTTTATTACTTTTAAAATATATAGTAGTTTATTCTTTTTTAATATACTTTTACTCCTATATAATCTGTTTTACTTACTTTAAAGGTAAGCTGTTAAAGCCTTTAGTACTAGTATTCTTAAATACTAAGGTCTTTATAGGTGTTTTAAAAGTAAAACGGATTATAAAAGTACTCTAAGGAGCTTTAGTAATAGTATAACGTTTTCTAACTAATATAGAGTTATTAGAGTCTTTAGGGATTTTATTAATAGTACTATACTTATTATAAAACTTAGTAGTACTACCTTAAGTTTAGTTTTAAAAACTAGTAGTATTAATAAAAGAAGTAGTAAAAAGGTAAAGGCCTTTAGTAAATAAGTTAAAAAGGCTATTATAATTAAGTTTATTAAAAGTAAGAGGAACTAAAAGTAAACTAGAGTTAGTAAAATAGTAAAATATACTATTATAAAAGTAATATTAATAGTAATATTAAAGCTAATAAAAAGAGTACTATAATTAACTTTAAAAAATTTTAAAAGAGTCTACTAAGTAGCTTAAAAGCTAAAGCTTTTTTAAAAAAAAGTAAAGAGTAATACTACTATTTAGGTTTAAAAAAAAGATATATTACTATAGTAGTTAGTAATAGAAGTAGAGTTTTTATGAGTATTAATAATAAAAGACAGGTTTTTATAAGTATTAAAAGTAGAGTAAAAAGTATAAAAGTCCTTAGTAATAAAGCCCTTAATAAACTTATTAACTTTATTATAAAGGTTTTTAGTAATATAAGTATTATTACTATAATTCTTAATATCCTTATTAAAGTTCTTATTACCTTTAAAGCCGTCTTTATTAAAGCTAGTGGCCTTATAAAAGTTTTATTTAAACTACTTATTATTACTAAAGCTATTAAAAGCCTTAATAGCTTTATTAGGAGTATTTATAATAATAATAGAGTTTTTTAAAGAGTTATTATAAAGAGTAGTAGTGCGTTAGTTGTGGCTATAAGGAGTATTAAAAGGTATAGAGGCTTAAAGGTTTTATCTAAAATAAGTACTTATTATAAAAAAGTTAAAAATAGCTTTAAAAAATAATAATAACGTTACTAGTAATACTAGTAATAGTAGGAAATAAAAATAAGTACTTATTAGTTATTTTAATTAATATTAACTAAAATAATACTATTAATTTAGTATTAGTAACGTTAAGGGAGTATATTATATTTAAAAAGATCTATATAAAATTAACTATAAAAGTAATTTAAAAAGAAAAGATGTTTTTAAGCCTTAGTAGCTAAAAGGATTTATTTATTTACTCCTTAAGGGCTCTTAAGGGTTTACTTATAAGTAGTTAGTCTTAAAAGGCCTTACTTATTTATTCCTTTAAAGTATATTTATTTTTTAAGAGTATTATATAAATAGAAAGTATAAAAATAGGTTATAAGAGATAAAGAGCATTGCTTTTCTACTATACTTTTTAAAGACTAAAAGGATATTATTCTAGTACTTAAAAAACAGCGTTTTTAATAGTTATTTTAGTTTATTTTATTATTTTAAATTAAAAGGCGTTAGAGGTATAGTTATAATAGATAATTATACTATAAAGTATACTTAAGGGGTATATTACGTAGAGTAACTATAATATAGCTTTATATAGCAACTTATTTATATAAATATACTTATATAAACTATAGTACTTATATTTAGTATTTATCTATTTAGCTTTAGTTACTATAAACCTTAGTAAAGTCAGCTTTTTTATTCTATATAACCTTATATATATACGTACCTCACTATATAAGAGTTATATTTACTAACTCTATTTTAACTCTATTAATCTCTATAGTATAAGGCCTTTTAAAGCCTATTCTATTTACTTTTTACTAGTATTTTTATTTACTCTTAACTTATTAATAACGATTAGTTACTTTAGTTTATACTATTATATATAATAAAGTTACTTGAACCTTTTTTTATATTTTATTAAGTAGTTACAATATATATCTTTTTATTAGTTTAACCAGCTTCTTTAAAATATTAATTAATTATTAATTTATCAATATTAAAATTAAACTACTTAAGTAGAAACTTTTATATTTTATTTAATAGTAAATTATTATAATACCTTAATAGCTTAAGTAGCTTAGTATAGTACTAAATCTCTATTTTTTAGCTACTCTTATAGGATTTTCTATATTATTAAACTTTACTAATAAGGTTATATTAGTAGTAGTATATATAAATTATTTATTAAGTATAGTTAGTAGTTTTAGTAATAGAGTTATTATTAAGGTTAAGAAATAGGAGTATTAAATTAATTTTAGTAAGTTAGAATATTAAGATATTTAGAGCTTTTATAGTATATAGAGTAATATATAGTTTTTAAATAACTTTATAATTTTTTTAGTAGTAGTAATAGAATACTAATTAATAGTAGTATTAATAGTAGTATTAATAAAAAGCTACTATATAAAGAAAGTTAGATTTTTAAGTAAAATTTATTATTTCTATATAGGTAAGCATTACCCTACTTTAGGTTTTAAAAGCTACTAATATAACGGACTATATAATAATATTTATTTTATATTTTATTATACTCTTTACTAAAAAGAACGTTTTGTTTATAAATAAATAATATACTAAAGTTATATTATATAAGTATTTAGTCTTAAATAAGTAATTTAGTCTTTTTAAGTTTTTTTTTATATAAATTCTTTTAAATAAACTAATTCTAACTTAAAAATATCCTTTTACTTAATTAAAGTACTTATTAAAGCCCTTAGCATATTCTTTAGTTACTTTAATACTTAAGTATTAATATAAATAAATACTAACTTATTGAACTATTTAAAAGTTAGAGTATTTTATAAATAACTATAAATAAAGTTTTATATTAAAAAAGAGTACTCTAAAGGTAATAAATTAGTAATAGTACTAAAAAGATATAGAGTAACCTTTATAAAAATTAAACTTATAACCTTAGTTTATTACTACACTTTATATAGTATTTAACTAAGTTACTAAAAGGGGCTAGTTAATATAAAAATATTATTAATACTATAGGTATAAAAGATAAAAAACTCCTTTTTAATATTCTTTTAATTAATAGCTAAGTAGAGTTTAAGTATAAAGGTCTCTATTTATAAAATAATACTAAAAAAACTTTATTTTTAATTATAAATAAGTCTAGAACTTAAGTAGCTTAGTTAGTATTATTAACTTAAGTTAGAGTATATATATAGAGTATATTAAAGAGTTAAGATTATATTTTATTTTTTTTAAACTTTAATAAAATATTAGTAACTTTAAGAAACTACTTATTATAGACCTAAGCTTAGTAGCTTATACTTAAGTAGAGTTCTAGTTATAGACTGGCCCTATACTAGGGCCCCTATATAAAAAAATAAAGTTTATATATACTATATAAACCTCCTCCCTTTTACTCTTTAAGTTTAGTATAACTCCTTTTAGGTACTACTAAAATACTACTTATAACTAGTCCCTAATATTACTAAACCTTTTAACTAAAGTAACTTCTATAAAAATTAATAAACTAATAAACTAGTAGAATAACTATAATAAATATAAATTTAGTAGAAGTCTTTTTTTCTTTAGAACGGGGTATACTAGTAGTAGTAGAATACTTAATAATAAAACAACTAGTAAAATAACTAATAATATAACTAATAGAATACCTATATAGTAAAAACCTAAGCCCTTTAAAATACTATTACGTTATTATAATAAAACTATACTTTTATAATTTAGGCCCTTTAAGTAACCTATAACTAATAAAAGTCCCTTTTAAAAAGTAAACTCTTTAATAGTAATTGAACTATTTTCTTTACTTAAAAAATAATAATATAGTATACCCTAAAGGTTAATTAAGAATTTATTAAGGGACCTTAAAATTATTAATAGTACTTATAATTAAACCTAGGGCTATTAGTATAAGTATAGGTTAATAACTTTTATATTAATAATAAATAGGTAATTAAGTAAAATATAGACTTATTCTTTACTTACTTCTTTAATTATTATAAAAAATCCTACTATACTATATAGGCTTTTAAGTAGCTTTACTATATTTACTAGGGCCTAAAGTAGTCCTTTATAGAGTTTTTTATAGAGTTTAAATTAATTTTAGTATAGACTAAGGGGCTTTTATAGTTAAAAGAAATATAACTAAACTACTTCTACTTAGAAATCTTTTAACTAATTTATAAAGCTATTATTAGCTATAATATTAATAGAATAGATTACTATATAACTATTTAGTAGTACTACTTAATTACTATAAACCTTAAAATATTAAAATTAAAAATATATAACTACTAAAATAGCTAGTATAGAATATAAAATAAATAACCTATAAATATATAGAGTAATATAGTAATAATAGGTATAAATACTACTTAGACTATATTAATACTATAATAATACTACTAAACTACTAGTACTCCCCCTTATAGAACTACGATAGGGCTATAATATACTTAATAAGTTAATATATTAGTTTACTAGGCCTATAAAGAAGTAGGGGCTTATATTTATTATAGTACTTATAGATATTTTATTACTAAATATAAGTTATACTTTATATACTCTTTTTCTACTTTTTTAATAAACGTTTAGACCTCTAAAGTAGATATAGGTATTATAAGTAAAAAGGGAAAAGAGTTGGCCCCTAAAAAAAGACTCTCTAGGGGGGGTTATATAGTAGATACTAGTCTTTTATATTAGTTACTAAATAAAACTAAAAGAATATAGAATTAAATAAATAAACCCCTGTTTTTTGTTTTTATATTAGTAAATAATATATCCTTTGTTTTTATTAAAATTAATAGTAAATATAACTATTATAGAGTAGTTAGTTACGAGTTTATAGTAAACTATAATTTTAAACTTATATAATTACTTTGTTCTTACTACTTAAGAACGGTTTTAGGCCTAGATAGTAGATTAGTAATTATATATATAACTAAGGTCTATATGAACTTTAATAGTTAAGTATTCTAGGACCTATTTTATATTATTAAGGGAATAGTATACTTTATAATTTTAGAAACACTATAGATATAATATAAAGACGTTATTTTAAATCCTACTAAAAATAAAATAAGGATTAAAGTACTAAGAGACCTTACTATTCTTACTATTAGTAAAGAAAAGGGCTAAGGAATAGTAAGTAGTTAAACTAACTCTATAGAGCTATTAGTAATACTATTTAAGGACTTTTAGTATAGGGGATACAAGTAAATAGCTACGTTAATTATATAAATTAATACTATTCTAGAGTCTACCCTCTTAGGCTTAAAGAGTAAAGTATAAACTATACTCCTAGGGGTATACTCGTATCTTTTAGATTTATTTAATAAAGAAAAGACGTTTAAGTTACTACTATACTAGGGGATACTAAATTACTATATATATATCTAGAAGAACCTAAATAGAACTAAACTAGGCCTACTATAGGGCCTACTGTATAATATACTATAGAACTACTTCTTAGAGGTCTACTAGTAAGTTACTAGTTTAATAAATAAAGGATAAGTAAGGGCTAGCTCTTTATTAGTTAGTATACTAATTCTACTTATAAAGAAACTAAGGGGGAAGTAAAGGTTTTATATTAACTACTATATATTTAATACAATTAATATACTAAATTAGTACCCCTTATTACTTATTAAAAAGACCCTATATTTCTTTTTAAAAGTAATATAGTTTATAAAAGTAAATGTCTATATAGCGTTTTACAAAATCTAAATTATAAAAGAGAATAAATATAAAATAGTATTCTAAATATACTTAAGTTTATTGAAATAATTAATTACCCCTTTTAGTTTTATAAATATACTTATAACCTTTTAGTAATATATTAATAGTATCTTTTATAAAATCCTAAATAACTTTATTATAACCTACTTTAATAACCTTTTAGTTTATAACTATAGGTTAAAATAAAACTATAAATAAAAAGTTATAAAGGTTCTATAGTAGCTATAAGTAGTAGAGCTATACTTAAATTTAAAGAAGTATAAATTGTTAATAAAAAAAACAAAATACCTAGGATTTATTATTAAAACTAACTAAGGTATTTATTATAACTTTAAAAAAATTAAAGTAATTTAAAAATAAAAGACCCCTAAGAATATATAGAGGGTATATAGCTTTTTTAAATTTATAAACTTTTATTATAACTTTATTAACTACTTCTTTATACTTACTAAGTTACTTACTTTATTTACTTAAAAGGGTATTTTATTTTTATAGGATAAAGTATATTAAGTAGTATTTAAAAACCTTAAAATAGCCTTTATATTAAAACCTATTATAGCTTAATAGAACCCGGACTAGTTGATAGTAATAAAGGCTAACTATTTAGAGGCGGTACTAGGGAGCTATTTATTATAAAAAAATAAAAAGAGAGTCCTTTAGTTAGTAGTATATTACTTTATATACTTAACCTCTATATAGTATAACTATACTATTTATAATAAAGAATTACTTATAGGTATTTTATACTTTAAAGTCTAGTTAATAGAACTCTAAAGTATAGTAGAACTATTTATAGTCTTTTTTAACTATAAAGTATTAAAGTACTTTATAAGTTTTAAGTTAATTAGTAAACATTAAGTTAAATAACTAGAAATACTTTTAGAATTTAACTTTTCTTTTAAGTATAACCTAAAGTACTTAACTAGTTAACTAAATACCCTTTTATAGTAAAGTTAAAATAACGTATAATAACTTTACTCTTTTATTTAAGTACTTAAACCTATTAAAGCTACTATAAAGTAAATATTAAAAATTTTATAGTTAGTAATAGTTATACTATTAGATATAGTAAAGGGGGAGTCTAGGGATAGATAGGGGGAAATTAATATAAATAGGGGTAATATAATAGAAACGCCCTACTACTAGTAAAATACTAGTACTCTATTTAATAGTTATATATTATTTTAGAGTCTAATACTCCTAGTACTTTAAAACTAAGTAGTAGTACTAATACTAGTTTATAGAGTATAAGTAAGTGTTATTAAAAATAGAGTAAAGTAATTCCTTTATAAAGTTAATATAAAAACTTAAGTTATAGACTACTTAATTAAGAGGGATAGTGTATTATAATACTAAAACTACTTATAAGTACTTAAGTATAAACCTTTTATAATAGTATTACTATAAATAGTTTATAACTCTTTAGTTTTAAGCTATATTAATATAAATATAACGTTTATAGTTTTTATATAGAATTAGTATTAGGATAAAATATTTTAAAACCTAAAATAGTTTCTAGCTATATATAATATATATTACTGTTTTTATAAAGAAAAATAATGATACTAAAGCCTCTTCCAACTACTTCTAGTTCCTAATAAATTGTAGTTTTAAATTGTAATAAACTTTATAATAAAGTTCTTAAGTATAAAGAACTCTAACTTATACTTTTTAATAATAATTATAAACTACTTATGAAAGTATATTTAACTAGAACTTATAATATTAATATTAACTAAAGCGTATACTAAATACTTTTAAAATATATATAAGTACTTTTATAAGTTCCCCTAATTAATTATTAGTAATAGGGGTTTAAACTAAATAAGTGCCTTTTAAATAACGCTATATAGATTTATGGAGATATAATAAATACTATTAATATTATTCTACCCCTAAACTAATAGTAATATAAAGTAAATAATACTTACAATATAAATATACTTATAAGTATATATTTTGTTTGCTTAGTATAACTAAATAAACTATATTTTAATAGAATAACTAGCTTTAAATAACTAAAATATAATAGTAACTAAAGTAAGCCTAAACTAGCTCCTAAATAGTTATAATATTACGCTAGTTCTAATAGTAGTAAAGGAAATAACTTCCACCCTTTTTAATTTAAATTAAGTTATAACGTTCTTTATATACTTAAAAAAGGGAATAGTACTAACTTAAGTAGTTATAGTATACTTATAGTAGTAGTTTAAAACGTTTATAAAGTAGACCTAATATATTATAAATTAATTTTATATTAGGAATAAAGTTTAGTTATTACTATACTATATTAAAATAAACTAGCTAAGTAAAAAGTTAAACTAAGTAGCTATAAAGTATATTATAATTAATATACTAAGTCTATTAGACGTTATACTAAATATACTTAGAAGTATCTACTTAACCTTTTATATTAATTTATTAAAAAGGGCCTTAGATAAGCCCCTATTATTAAAAGTATAAAGTAATACCTAGCTAGACTCTATTTTTATACCCTTACTTAAGGACAAACTATAAAAGGAATACGTAGTAAAGGAAATCCTAGTTACTAAAAACGTACTAAGATATAGATATAACCATAACGTTCTGATAAAGTAAAAGGGCTATAATAGACCTATATAAGAACTATTAAAAAGTTTAAAAGATAATAAAGTATTATTATAGTTTAAAGTAAGGTTTAAAGATATATAAAAGGATAATAGGTTAATATTAATTTATTAATAGTAAAAAGCTACTTAGAACTTAAGTTAAACTATAGAAACTCTATAAAGTACTACTATAGTAAACTTAGTTTTAAAAAGTATAATAAAAATATAATACTAAATAAATAACTAACTCTTGAAAGGGTTATTTTTAAAAAAACCCTTAAACTTATCCTTTTCTTTTTTTTAAACTTAAGGTACTAGTAGGGAATAGAGTGGGTATATATAATAGGGGCGGAGTGGGTATAGTAAATAAATAAGCTGGCCTAAGTAGGGCCTAAAGTATAATAATAAGGTATATAAAGTAAGGAGTAACTACTACTCTATAGAATATAGTTCTATTATTTATAATATTAATTAAAAAAGAATAAAAAGGGAGAAAAAGGGGTATACTATTAAATTGATAAAGTTAGTAATAAGTTCTTAAATATTAAAGTTAGTAGTTATAGGAGAGGTAGGTAATAAAGAAGAGGGTATAGTAGTAAAGTAAGTAGGAGGGATAAGGTATACCTACTTAAAGTAGTTATTATAGTAATAATAAGTTGTATTGAAGAATATAAAAAAGATAGTACTATAACGGCCCTTATTAGTACTATTAAAGTTATTACTAGGAGTAGTAAAAGTAATAATATAGTTACTTTTATTAATAAAGTTAATAATATAATAACTAGTTATATATAGCTTAGTAAATAAAATAAATAACTATAATCCCTATATATACTTTTACTTTACTACTAAGTACTAGTAGTAGGACTTACTATAGTTATACTAATATATAACTAACTTACTATTCTATATTATTTTATTATAGTATAAAAGATATATTTCCTTAACTATTTAAAAAGGCTAGTTAAACTTATTATTAAAGTTATTATTTATAATAAAGCTACTATATATATATATAACTAGGGCTTATTATTAAAATAAGGATAGGGGGGGTTACTACTAGGGACACTAGAAAAATGCGTAATAGTAGAGGCTATTATAGGAGTTAGAAGGGGGTAGGAAAGTAGTAGTAAAATAATAGTAGTTTAATAGTAAAAAAGGGGGAGTATAATAATACTAGTATAGAGTATTAAAAGGAAAGAAAAGAGTGTAACTAAAGTACTAAAAGCTTTATATAAAAGGACGGAGTATAGTTAGTATGTAATTAATAAACTATTAATTATATACTAACTAGGGACTAAGTTTTCCTATTAGCTTAATTATCTTAGTACTAAACTTTCTATTAGTAGTTAGAGATATTAAGTAAAAAGGTTATATTTAGCTATATTTACTATTTATTACTATTACTAAGGGGATAGGGGGGAGTAGGGGGTATATTATAGGCCTAAGCCTAGTAACTTATACTTGAGTAGAGGTTTAGTTATAAACTAGCCCTATACTAAAGCCCCTATATAAAAGGGTAAAGTTTATATGTACTATACAAACCTCCTCCTTTTTACTTCTTAAGTTTAGTATAACTCCTTTTAAGTACTACTAAAATACTACTTATAACTAGCCCCTAATACTACTATATATTAAAAATAAACTACTAATAAAGGATTATATACTTTAAGTAGCTTTAATTAGTCTTAAAAATCTACTTTATATTAATAATAAAGCTAATAAAGTTTTAAATAATCTTTAACTTCTACTAAAAACAAACGTCTTTAATATTCTAAATAGCTTTTTTAATTTACCTAAAAAGGCTTAGTTTAAGTAGGTTTAGTAGGGTTATAAATTACTAAAGGGCCTATTAAAATTATATTAATAAGTAAATAAATCTAGCTTAACTACTCTAATATATAATAAATAAAGTAAATAATAAATATATAGTACTAAATTTAGTTACTTAATAAGTATAGAAATATATAAGTTATAACTTTAATATATAAAAGGTACTAATGATTTCTATAGTAGTAGTAAATACTAGTTTAAAGTAGTTATAGTTAAGAATATTTTTAATTACTTAAGAATATTTCTAATAGGTAATTAAAGACTATCAGAGTTATAAAGAATACTAAAAGTAATAAAGTTATTATAAGCTTTGAACTTGTAGTAGTAGCTGTATATAACTCTAGCTATATCTATTATAAAGCTATAAATATAGAATAGTAAGTTATTAAAAATAGCTTTAAGCTTAGGTATAAAGTAGTATATAGTTATATTAATTATATAGAGGCTCTTAGTAGTATTTTAAGTCTTTTAATAGAGTATAGCGCTATTAGGAATCTAAATAAAATAATTAATAACTTACTTAATTAAAAGTAATATTATTAAAGCTATTAAAAATAATATTAATATAACTAAATAAGGCTAGGATATTAGTTACTTACTTATAAATATTATTAAAAGCCTCATTAAAAAGCCTTATCTTTATAGTAAATAGTTATAGCTATAAAATAATTTAATTAATTATTTAGTAACTTTTTTAGTTAATTTAATTAAGTGGTTAAGTAGGCTTAGAGTAGCTATTAGCTTTTTATTAATTTATAGTAGTTTAGTAGTATTAGTATATATTTAAGTACTTTTAAAGCTATAAACCTATACTATAGAGAGATTTTTTATAGTACTAATATTAGTATTAAGGAGAAAAAAAAGAATTATTATAAAAAAGACGCGTAAATCATATATAAGCCTTTTCCTTAGTATAAGGTATTATAAGGTTAGTAGTACTATTTAAATAGCTTTAAAATTAATATAATTATAATATAAAAGAAGGATTACTTACTTAACTTAGGAATACTAGGGTTAATAAATCTAAAATAAAAGATTAACTATTCTAGGGTACTAAACCTATTTAGGTTTAGTAAGTTATTCCGGATTAGGTTTAGTATATAGAACGTGTTTTTGTTATTTATTAGGTAGAATACGGGGACGTGGTATTTTATATAGAATACGTATTATCTTAACCCCTACTCGGCCGTACCTAGTTCTACGGGACGAGAAGCTCCCGGTCTGTTACCTGCCTAATATAGGCTACGGCTATACGATAAGGATTTGCGAAAAACCCTGAGCGGAGTTGGCAGCCCGAATTGACTTTTGGCCGAGTCTAGAGTTATCTTGGCCCTTTTAGCATCTTACCTGGGCGTCCTTTCTACGGATGCTTGTCGAGTGCGCCTGGGACGGATGCTGGGTTTGAATTACACCGAAGAGAGATTACCCTCACTTCAATGATTGATCTCGTTAAAAGTGTCTACTTTCCTAATTTCTTGCTTGACCAGACGTCTGCAAAAGAATAGCACACAACAGGTGATATTGGAGGGGAATGCGTGTGGTTGATCGTGTTTGGGGCCCCGCATTCGACGAAGAAGGGAAGGGTCCCTAGTTTATACACGGGACCCCTGGCTAAAGGATTCTTGATGCTGACAGAAAGCCGCCTGGCACTCCTTTCCGGTTATGAAGCTTAAACGCGGGCCATCGAGGACATAGCAGCTTTCGTTCATTCCAGCTACATAATCATAGAATTACAGCACTTGGGGTGAGGAATTTTACCGAGCAGAGGTCACAAGCAGGTCATATGCGAAGTCGTAAATATGCCTCTGAAAACTCGGATTTGTGAACATCAGAACAACCCCAGTGGAGGATTCGGTCAAAAGCTACTAGGCAGTAAAGACTACCATCCCTTGCAGGGGACAAGGCAAATCCTTCTTCCCGCTAAGCGTTTAGTAGTGTCTATTCAACTTGCCTATTATTACGCGGCTAAGTACAAGTAGTTAAAGTAAAGTAAAAGTAATAGCTTAATTTCTAAGTTCTATAATATAGTAAAGTAAAAGTAAAGGCCCCCTTATAGGGGCGGGAAATAGAGTAAAGTTATTTAAGTAAGCTACTTAAGTAAGTAGTTATTTATATATATAGCTATAAATAGCTTTAACTATTATAATATACCCCCTAGACTTAAAAGAAGTTAAAAAATACTATACTTATAGTCTTTTAATATATAACTAAAAATATTTATATTAATATTTAATAAAAAAAAGTATAAATAAAAGATTTTATATTATAAAAAAGACTAATAAATAAAATAAAAATCCCTTTACTTTATTAATACTACCCTTACTTTATTATAATACTTTTATTACTATTACTAAGGTAATTATACTTTTATCTATATAGTAAAAAGTAAGTAAAAAATTAATAAATATCCTTAAGCACTTTTAATTAACTAAGTTTAAGTAAATACCTAACTTAAAGTAGGTAAATAATAATCCTTTAAGAGCCCTAATCTCTTTTCTTTTCCTCCTCTAGTAATAATATTTATATAAAGTATAAATACTTTTAATTTTACCCTTAATACTATAATACTCTACTTTATATAGTTTAAAGGTATTAATAGTATTTAGTTTAAAACACAGTATTCTAATAGTTTATATAGTATAATAGTTAATAACGCTTTTAAAAAGAAGTAAACTAAGCTTACCCGTATAGTATGCGCTGTAAAGTGTATAAAGGATAAGGCTAATAAAAAAGCCGCAGCTATTACAGCGGCTATAACTATAGCTACTAAAGCTACTACTAGTATATTTAATTATCTCCTTTTTATATTATTATTACCTAAACTAATATATATTTTAATTTAAACTAACTTAATAATACTAGTAGTAAGGGGGGCTTTATAAAGCCTTTTAAGTAAAAAACTACTTCTACCCCTTTTAATAGTAAGTTTATTTATTACTATTTTAGTTAAGTTATATTTAACTTTATATTTATATAGACTCTAAAAAAAAAAGTACTTTACCCTTATAGCTACTTAGTTAACTAATTATAAAGAGTTTATAACTTTTTAGAATAAGTCACTTTTATTTTTATTACTATAAGTTTATACTAACTATTTTAAATAACTTTATACTATATTAAAAAGGTAGTTAATACTACTTCTACTAACTAACCTACTATAGCTTAAGAAAAGGTTATAAAAGAGGGAGGTTTAGGGCCTTTTACTAACGCCCCTCTCCCTACTTCTAAGATACTTAAGCTACTTTTAAGTAGTTATAATAAATTTAGTCTTCTCGCGTTATCCTTTTAGTTTAGTTACTAACTTTACTTTAGTATAGTTAAAAGTACAGTAGTCTTTAATAGTAAGGGCATTTAGCCCAGGACTTTTACTTATATTTAGTATATTTATAGTATACTAACTAGTAGGAACCCTAGTATATATAATACTCTAACTAATAACTTAAAGTATTATTACTATAAGGATAAAAAGAAGCCTTATACTCCCTTTTTTAGTAATAACTTTACTTAGTACTAATAGAACGGGTTCTTTATTATAAAAACTATAGCTTAGTATAGGGACTTTAAGTATATTATCCTTATAGCCTTTAATAATACAAAGGCCTAGCCTTTATTAGTATTTATACTAAAGGGTAAAAGTAATAGTTAGAAGTTAATTCCTTTAGAAAAGGAAAAGAAAAAGGCTTTAGTTTCTTTAATACCGGTTCTTAAAATTAAAATAACCTTTATAAAAATAACTCTTTTAAAACTATTTAAAGTAACTATTACTCTATAAACCCCTAAAAAAGTAGTTAAAGTAAGTATTAAAAACTATTTTCCTACTTATAATAAAGAACCTTTATACTTAACTATTACTTAAGTAAACTTTAATACTCTAGTTATAATTAACCTTAACTAAAGTATAGCCTCTTTATTCTAGTCTATATTAAATATATTTAAAAATACTCTATAAACTAAATATAAAAAAGTATAAGTCTACTTTAATAGTAGTAGTATTACCTAACTCTAACTTAGTATAAGTCTATTTTAGTAGTAGTAGTAATAATAAAAGTATAAGTCTACTTTAATAGTAGTATTAATAGTAGTAGTAGTATTTAGTATAGTAGTAGCGCCTAGCGCAGTATAGTAGCGGCTCTTTTATAAAAGCTTTTTATACTTTTTAGCCCTTAAGCTAAAAGGAATTAAATAAATATAAGCCCAAGGCTATATTTACTTTATATATTCTCTTTACTTTTTATAATATATAACTTAATATTTTAAAGGTTAAGAAGTACTTTAAACTATTTAAACTTTAAATAAAAAAGTACTTTAGTAAAGCTATTAGTGGGTATTTTATTAATTAGTATATAAATAATATTAAATAACTTTTTAGTATACGTTTAATAAAGTTATATATTTTATATATTAATATAGTAAAGTTTTATTAAAATATACTTCTTTTTTTTTATTATAAAGTATATAGTTTAATAGTTATTATAGTAGATTTACTATATATTACTTAGTTTAAGTTTAAGGTCTTTAAAGAGCCTTTTAAAAGTAATTATTTCTTTTATAGTATATTTAAAGTTAAGAAACTTAGCTTTAATTATTAAAGTTATTATAGTATTTTACTTTATAGCCTTTTATTAGACGGGGCCACTAAAAAGTAAAATAATATATCCCTAGGATAACCTTTACATTTCTTTATTATTTATAAATAAGGTATTTCTAGTGATTAAGAGTGCCTGTGCTCCCTTACCCCCTAAACTACTATAGTAGAGTAAAAGGTAGTAAGTATAGTATAAGTAATAAATAACTTAATTTATAGTAGTTTAGTATTTATAAAAAGGGTTTATTAGGAATTTTAAAAGAATAGTATAGGTAAAAGCTATATTAGGGTAGATTATAATTATGGTATATAGAATTAAACTAATCTTTTTTTAGTATAGCTTTATATTAGTATTAATAGGGTCTTTAGTATTTTTTTAAGGGGGGTAAGTAGTAATAGAATTAAAGGGTAGTAGGAGTTTATAAGGCTAAACTTTTCTATAATGTATTAAATATACTAATTATAAGTAAAATAAATTTTTTTTACTTTATAGTTATAAATAACCCGGATCCTAAAGTACTACTTAATAGCTCTTTACTTTTTAAGTTTATACTTTACTTTAATACCCTTAATAATTTACTTTACTTTTATAGTATTATTTTTATAGTTTATAATAAGGATATTATCTATATAAAAAAGAACGAGTATATAGTAGTTATAGCTTTAAAAAAGGTACGGGTTTTTATTAGTTAGTATAAGTTTAAAGTTTTAAAGGGTTAAAAAGAACTCTTTATACTAAAGAAAAGGGGTATCCTTTAGGCTATAAAGAGTGTAGTAAAGTTTAAGTAACTTATTACTTTACTTAAAGCCCTTAAGAAGGTAGTATATAACTAGAGGGTTATTAGGTTCCCTTTTAGTATTTAGGAATATATTAACTATATTAAATTAATTAACTTTAAAATTAAATTATACTATAAAGGCTATAGTAACTCTAAAAGTATAAACTATGAGTGTGGCTGTATAGGTCTACTTAAAGAGATACTTTTTTTAAAGATCCCCGCGGACGTAGAGCTTTACTTTATAGCACTAAAGATACCCGTTTTTATTAAGTTTATATATAAATACTTATTTAAAGGGGATTAGTTTTACTTTAGTTTTATAGGAATTAATAACCTTTTATACTCTTATTTTTTTAAACTTAAATACCTCTTTATTAGCTACTTTATAAAAGTAGTCCTTTAGCTTTAGTAGTAATAAGTAAATACTTTAGTACGTAGTTAGAGCTTTATTAAACTAACTTAAGTAAACCCTTATATTTAGTATAGTTAACTTAGTTTATTTTATTTTATTAATTAAAGTAAAGACTATATAGTAATATATATAGTATTCCTAAGTTGGTTTTTCTAGGGTGTAGTTGTAATTTAGTATATATATATTAAAAAAGGTATTTTAGTTGTATTTAGTATTAAGGAATGCGAAGTAGTTATAAAAGTATAGTAATTTTTATAGTTTTAGTTTAAGTTAGCTTAGATCTTTATATTTATATACTTACTTTAATTCTTTTAAAAAACTACTTATTTTCTTTAAATTTATATATAACTATATTAGGGGAAAAAGTAAGTTACCTTTCTAAAGTAGGAAAAATTTAGCCTTTATATCTGGTTTTTATAGAGCTTTAGTATTAGTTACTATAATAATTTTATTTTTAATCCTTTTATAAAAAGAGTTAACTTCTAAAGTAGAGAGTGGGTTAGGGGATAATAATAGCTTATAGGCCCGATATACTTTTGTGTTAAGTACGGGGCTCTTTACTTTTTATATATAATTCTAAGTCTTTTTAGGTACTAGTATAGGGTCTAGGGTTAATAACTTCTCCCTATACTAGTTAAATAGCTTTAAGTTAGTCTTTAAAATACCCTTACTTAGGTTTTTAGTTACTAAAGTAAGTATTAATAAAAATAGTTCTTTTTTATTATATATTAATGAAGTATTAGTTATTTTAAAAATACTTAGAACTTAAAGTTTAGTATTAAAAAAGGAAATAGACTCCTAAATAGCCTTAATTATAGTATGGGCTACTTTACTTTACTCTACTACCTTTATATTAAACTTTAAATAGAACTTTATTTTATTAAAAGTTACGTTATATATAATAATAACTTATTTAAGTAAGGGTACTTAGATTTAATAAAAGTTATAAGTATTTAAAACGTATTCTATAAAGTATTTAAAGTATACTTTTATTTTTATTTTAAAGTTATGTTTTTTTAAATTTACTTTATAGTTTTTCTTAAGGGGGTATACTTTATAACTATATATATATATTTAGCTTTAGTAAGAATAAAGGTTATATATTAAAAGGGCCTAGTAAGAGAATTACTACTAGTAGAAGTACTAGTAGAACTAGGCCTTTTTCACTTAGATTAAAGAGAGTTATACTTTTTACTTAAGGGGGCTTATATTATAAAGGAAGGCTGTAGTTATAACTACTTCTACTTATAAAATAAGGGGAAGGCTAGATAAAGTAAGTATTTTAATAATTTATAGTATTATTTTTTATTTAGTGTACTTACTTCTTCTGTTTAGTTCTTTTGTATATAATAGAGTTATTTTAATTTTAATTTCCTTTTTTAGAGTCTATTACTAGTACTTAGTATAGTTATATATTATAATTACTATATATTTAACATTTTAATAAATTTTATAAATAGATATACTATACTACTTTGCTACTTAGTATTTAAATATCTTTAATATATAAAAAACGGATTTATATTATTTATTAATATAGAAAAAGACAAAAAGGCAGCTAGTATACTTATTTTTAATTACTATAAGCTAATAGCTTTAATTATACTTTTTAGGGTAGTTAAAAAGGTCCTAAAATATTTATTTATATAGCTATATAACTTAACTCTTAAAGGTTTATTTTAAAACTACTTAGGTAGTATAGGTTATTATATAATACTTATACTAAAGGTATATTAAGCTTTTAAGTTTTATTCTTTAAGTATTATATAAAAGATAGTTAAGTACTTTAGGTTCTAAGTAGCTAAAATAAAGATACTATATAAGGGGATTATTATTATAGTCTCTTAGTTAGTAGTAGGACTTTTAAAAAGCTATAGTTAATATAACTATATTTATAGTTATAGTAAAGTTAATAGAGATATATAGAGATATAAAGTAAAAAAAAATAACTTTAAATTTAAAAAAAATAATATTTATCCTCTTTTTTAACTTCTTAACTATAAAACTCTTTTTATTATTACTTATATAAAATAAAGCATTATAACTAGTATACTAAATACCCTTTTTTTATAAAAGTACTTTAAAAACAATATTTATATAAAAGTTCTTTATATAAATAATATTTATTAGTATTAAGTTAAGAGTATTTAGTTTATTTAAACTATTAAGTACATTCCTTATAACCCTTATACCTATTACTAAAATAGAGTATAAAGTAGTTCTTAATTTAATATATTTTTTTTATTAAGGGGGTAAATAGAGCCTTTTTTAAAAAAGGAAAAGTTATTAATAAAATAAGTTATACTATAATTATTAAATACTATACTTATACTTAAAATATAAAGAGTAGTTAAGAGAGTAAAAAAAACGTTTATAGTATATATAGGTAAAGTAAGAGTCCTTAGGGCTTTATAAACTAGTTTACTACTAATTATAACTATAACTTAGTATATTATTAAAAGAGTTAGTTTAAAAGTAGCTTTAGTATTTAAAGTATTTATATTTTTACCTCCTTTTTATTTTTTTTTATCTAGTAAAGTATACTATACTTAAGTAATAAAGGGAGTTAACTTTAATTTAACTAGCCTAAATAAGTTTAACTAAAAGGCCTTAGTACTCCTTTATATTAAATTTCCTCTAAATTTCTTTAACTTTATTAAGAGTAACTTTAGTAATAGTATAGTTACTTTACTTAAAAACTATAAAGTAAATATATTTATAATTTATAAAAGTTTAACTATAGTTTTAACTATAAATATACTAAATCCCTTTAAATTTAGTAGTAAAGAATTATAAGGCTTTAAAGATTATAGTATTAAAGTAATTTATAAAGGTTAAGAAAATACTAAATAATTTACTTTTAAACCTAAAAAGTAAGTTTTTATAAAAAAGGTTTTTAAGTATAGATATATAGTTTCTAAATAAAATATAAGCCTAATTAAGTCTTTTTTTATAAAAACCTATTTAAGTTTATTTTATACTTATTTTAAAGTAATTCTTTATTCTATAGTAAAAAAAAAGTCTTAAACTATAAATAGTTCTATTATATTTAAAAGGTAGTATTATATTACTTAAAGGTATATAGTATAGAATTTCTTTAATTAAATACTTAGTATAGTACTACTATTTACTTTCCTTAATATTACTTAGTACTTTTATTATATTATAACTAAGAAATTAGTATTATTTAAAAAGTATTAAGTTTAAAGGCTTTAGAGTAAGTTATAGAAAAAAGTGTTTTTTTAGTTAAAGAGTTTAAACTAAATTAGTTTAAAGATATCTAAGAATACTAACTTATTAATATATAACTTAATCTCCTTAAAGGCTTTTACTTTTTACTTTTAAACTTTATTATTAATAGTTCTATTAATAATATAATTAAAATAGTTATTAAATACACCTTTATTTTATTTAATAAAAAGTAAGTTATACTTTAGTTTAAGTTTATTACTATTAAGTATTAAATTACCCGGAGTTTTATTACTTAAAAAGAACTCTAAAGTGCCTTTAAATTACTTTTTTTTACTTTAAAAGTAAGTTTATATTCTAAGGGCCTTTATAAAGTTAATACTATTTTTATATTTAATTAAAGTACTAAGTTAGTACTTAGTAGTACTATTTCTTTATAAGTTAAGGTAAATTTAATAAATTCTTTTTACCTTTACGTTTTAGTTATAAAGCTACTAAGTAAATAAAATTAAAAATACTTTTTTTAGGGGCTTATTTAGTAAAATTAAGTTATTAAAGTTAAGTTAAAACTAAACCCTTTATATAACTACTTTAATTTAAAGGTTCTTAAACTATATAGGTTAGTTATACTACTTTATAAATTTATAAAAAAATAAAAAAAAAAGGGTTAAAGTTAAGTTTAATATAGTTAAATTAAAATAGTAGTTAAAGAATTAAAATATTATAATAAAAAAGTATTTATATAAATATTTTCCTAGTAAGTATATTTATTTTAAAAATAGTAGTTTAGAAGTATAGTATAAACTAAGCTTATAACTATTATATAGTTAAGTATAAATAGTTAAAGTAAAGTAAAAGTAATAACTTAATTTCTAAGTCTTATAATATAGTAAAGTAAAAGTAAAGGCTTCTTTATAGGAGTGGGAGATAGAGTAAAGTTACTTAAGTAAGCCGCTTAAGTAAGTAGTTACTTATATACACAGCCACGAATAGCTTCAGCTATCACAACACCCGTGAATATACTTATGTGAACATGAGGGATATTTCATCCTCTTAGGCAGCGTGCTTCCACTTAGTCTTGTCTCTACCATAATCCCATAGGGCCTAGGATGGTCTATGGAGCTCGCCCCCGATGTTACCGAGCTGCTTCACAACCAATAGACACTAAAATCGTTCTCAATCAGAGGCTGAACAACTACTCAGAGGATGCCAAGGGAAACTATTCCAAAGTCCCTTTCAGAGATTGGCAAACACCAAAGTTCTTTTCTGTAAGAAGTTAGATTATGGACCCCACGATAGTTGAACTCTGAAGACTCAGCAGGTTGCTTGGACGTGGTGGTCTGGTCGATGTATAAATAAGGGATGCTCTCCCGCCTTCAAGTCCCAGAATTAGGACACCAGCAAGCTACTCAAGCCTTCAGTCGCCTTCCACTTCAACCCAGCTACCTCCTTGCCTCTCACAAGACTCTTCACCTGCCTCTCAGCCAACATGCGTTCTTCTACCGTCGTCCTCGGCCTTGCCGCCTCCATGGCCTCTGCCGCCGTCGTCCCGGCCCCTGATGCTGCGCCCCTTCCCTTGGGAGAGATCGGCTGGCATGGTGCTCCCGTTGCCGGCGGCCCTGAGGTTGATGTTTGGGGTGAGAACTTCGAGGTACACAACACGCACTCCATGACTTGTGGCATGCCAGTTGCTGACGCTCAAACGACAGGACATCGAGGCCAAGATCAAGACCCAGTACAACCCCGACTTCTCCATCTACCTCGACGAGGAGCAGGAGCAGGAGGTTCCTGGCACCTCCGAGGATCCCGCCCTCGTTGCACGTGGACAGCTCGAGCGCCGCTGGGTAAGCCACCACGATTCCACCCTTTATCTCGTCCGTTCTACGTGCATTCTGACTCCCAACCCTTCCCCAGTTCAACCTCAACTGCGATCAGAGACGCTTTGGCGACAACGTTGTTTACTACGTCGAGCAAGCCATCGGCAACCTGAAGCGCATCAACGGCAACAGCTGCAAGGCCCGGGCCCGCCACTGCATCCGCAACCAGTGCGTCAGTGGCGCGGCCATCGGCTTGTGCAACGACAACTTCCACGACATCGACATCCCCTGCACCGAGGTCGCCAACTACGCCGAGCACATCAAGCGGAACTGCGCCTGGCAGGATGTCAGCTGCAACAAGGGGGGCGACTGCACCCCCGGGCCCTTTACTTCCTACACCTTCGGCCAGCTCTTCTCGGAGGGAAACTGGAACGTCATCGTCAGTTACTGCGGTATGTATTTTCTTTTTCATCCGTTATGCTTCTTTTGAAGCTCCTCCCTTCTCCCTCCCTCGCGGGTTTCTCGACGATCACTGACGCTTCTGGTGCAGCTTTCTTCGCCGGCGGTGAGCGCCCCATCAAGGCTTAAGATGGTTTCGCGGGCTGTCTCGGAGATGTTAAAGCTCAACAGACAAAAGAGTGAACCGGTGTGGCATGAACGGCGGGCTTGTAGCTGTAAAAGCCCAAGGTGGCTGGTTGAATGGCAAAAACCACAATCATGATTGTTGGGTGGCAGAACCTACTCTGCTCTAGGGCCGCCGAGAAATGTAGCCAATGTATCTCATGCAACGATTATCAGAATTCAATCACACCCAAAATTGGTAGACGAGATTTACAGCCAGACACGTGAAGACCGCATGATGGGTCAAACTGATCAAACAATAAACTCCCAGTTTCATTCATTCGTCCATCACCATAAGCTGGCTGCTACACTGTTTATCCGTCCGTTATCTAGCTTAAAGCGGCCTGCTCCAAGACTAGAATCGCCATACCTCGCCCTCAGGCTGGGCCCATCTCCTCCGCCCCATCACGCTTCCAGGTGCAGCTACCCTCGTTCCAGTAAGACTTAGTGTTGTCTTTTCACGTCATTCTGAGGCAGCGTCTTTTGTCCTGGTGCCGAAACTTGAAGTGGGCGCGTTGTCGGTTCCAGTTAATGCAGAGTTCCTCCATGTTAGGGATGGGCTTCCTTCGGCAACCCTCCTTGGCGTTGACAGCCCAAGCCTCGCCGTTGTTCTTGTAGTATGTGCCCTGCTTGGTGCCGGTGACTACTTCCATCCTATCGGCGGCACAGGAAGCGACCAGGGCGGCGATGATGGCGATGATTTGAACACGCATGATGAGAGAGTGGTTGCGGTGTTGAGTAGATGCCTAGCGGATGTTAGCGAATATTCCCATGAACGACTGGGGCTGATTATTAACAACAGTTCGATTTTACCAGAATTTGAGTTGGTAAAGGTGTGTGCAATGGTTGCAGTGAAGTTGGATGATGTGTTTTTTGGAAACGAAAAATGCTCGACGGCCTCCAGGATTATTATACCTGCTTCGACGTAAGTACTACTTTCCGAGCGGGAACGCAAACTTCGCCTGCCTTTGAGTTGTCACTGTTACGATGACAAAACCGTTCGGGACTTTTGTCTCGTACCCCCCACTTAGTATGACAAGGCTCTACTCAGCTTGCCCAGGATTACTGTCTCATACCACCCAGAAAACACGCGGTACGAAACGACTCTAGGTCAGCTTGCCCAGGACTGTTGTCTTAGAACCCATATACGTTCTCGTATCAGAGTTTCCCGGTCTCCCGTATGTCCTGGGATTGATAATACTGTCGCGCTGTGTATCATGCTGTATCCCTCAAATCGAGGCTCATGTTTGTCTTATCATCAGGAAGAGTCAGGATCCCACGTGCGAGGCGTAGTAGGAAGTTGGTTACTTGGCGGGTTGCTTCAGTGATATCGCATTCTTTCTAGCGCTGCGACCATTGCACAGCCCTTACAACTGACTTGTCCACTCAACCGCACGCCATCCAAGTCGTTGTCCATGTATACACGTCATGTCCTGATCAAGAGCACCGAAAGACAAACCTCTGGTGGAGTAACAATAGGACGAGACAGACGGCCTCTGGTAGGTGCTAGATAAGCTGTATCTGATGACTTTGAAAGATCTGCAACGCTCTTAGACTTTGGGTCTCTGAGTTTGGCAAGTCATCTTACTTGGCAATGTTACGTAACTGTCGATCGGGGTAGAACAACGAAGGGATACCGAGTCTCGAGAACAGGCGTTCAAGACATACCGTAGGCGTAGGGTCTGATTAGGTTGAAAACAAGCTATACCTATCCAAGATAAAACCTTACAACAGCCGCAAAACAGGCAAAGCCCCCTGTAACTGCTCAGTTTCGCCCGAACCGGCCCTTTTGTACTAAACGCCTTGTTCCCCCATTTCTGAACTTGCCCAGAGTCAACCCAGAGTCTTCGGCGATGCCGTGCCGTGGTGTCGACCTCTGAGACATTGCGGCGCGGCTCGTGACACGTAGGACTTGCGAACTTTAGGTGAATTCTAAACCGTTGAATCCAACACCGGGACCTAGGATGCAACGGCTGATTTCCAAGGGCTCTCCCGGGCTGGGCGGTAGACTTGTGCGCAGCCGGGCACAACTACACGCCCGGGGCTTTTGGATACGCAATTCTGTTGTAAGTGAAGTTTCGCATCGCGTAACAGTATTTGGAGCGGGCGCTGCTCCCAGAGCCTCACGGCGGTCACGTCGTGGCGCAGAGGAAGCTCGTGACAGGGAGTGTTTGTGGAAGTATGACATTGCCATGCTACCTACGTGACACAAGGCTTAGACGAAAAAGACTAGGCAACCTGACGTCTGGAGTACGAGAGCTACCTACGAAAGGCCGAGGTTCCAACAAATCTCATCCATGAGCTGAAATCGAACGCACCTTCGCCAAGGTACCCTGGGGAGCCTTGCTGAAAGCCGCTGATCCAGTGCTTTCAGCTACGGGATGCACTATGAATCACCGAAGCTCTCAAATACGCCTCGTTCTACTAATGTTGATCAACGACAGATGTCGAGGAGACAGGCTTAGTTGAACTATGTTTGGATGCCATAATGCTGAAATTTGAGATGCCATGCGCTTATTTCTACAATGCTCACGAGTCACAACACCTCGTCATGGTCGTTAAAAACGTTACCCAGTTTTCGTTCCGGCACCCGTCCACTCAACCAGCACCTCTCCCGGGAACGGCAGCTTAGCCAGGCCCCTAGACCAGTCCAGCGCGACGATGGGCGCCATCTCGGCATCTCTCGACCAGCGAAGCTTGTTCACGAGGCTCCCCATCTTCCTGACGACGTGCCGGTTGCAGGTTATGGTAGTGTACCCCGTCCTCCAGCCGTAGATGAACGAGGAGCAATTCGTGTCGTTGAGGGTCTGCTCCACCTCCAGGGCTACCTTTGGCAGGTTTCCCTTCAGCACCTCTCCCTTCACCTGCTCCCTGCGAAAGTCCTCCGCGATCCTGATGGGCAGCCGCAAGTCTTCGGGCACGGGATGGCAGGACAGTTTCTGCAGCTCCGCTACCAGTCTCTGCCGCCGCCGCTCCGTCTCGGGGTCCACGTCTTCGGCCTCCACCGGCCAGTGTTCTTGGTTGAGCACTCGTTCAATAAACGCCATTTTGTCATCCTCCTTCCCCCTGAGAGTCTCTTGACCTAGCAAGATCTCCAACCTCGCAATCTCGGCATCAGTCGCTGCATCGTAGACCATCCTGACGCACGTGTCTGCGGCCTGGCGGGTGCAGACGAGCGTACGTCCGCCAAGCAAAGGATGCAGGGATTTGGTGAGCCGCGGACCGTGTTCTGCCTCATCCGCCACGTCGTCGAGGACCTTTGGTCGCCATTTTTGCCGATCTGCGCGGTTGTGGCAGATGTCCGTCGTCAGGGCGACGAGGATGGACGTGTCGATGTTGAGAACCGGTGTCAAGGGCGGTGCCTCGGCAACTTTGCCCAAGTCCAGGAGGTTCTCGATAGCCACGTCGAGCGGCGGGGGCGGCAGGTGGCTTTCCTGGGCACATTCCAGCACAAGGGAGATCTCGTCGTCTTCAAGGCTCTGCACCCCGCGCAACAGCCTGTCGATATCGCGTTTTTGGCCCCGGTGGATGTTCGGTAGGACGATCCGGATGCGGTGCTGATAGCCTCCGTGAATGTGGCGCGCAGCAGCGAGCAGTTGCTGAGCGGACTTGAGAAGCTCTATTTGAGTATCGTCATCGTTGAGAACCTCTTGCAGCTCGGGGTCGTCGTCCTTGTCGTCGTCGTCGTCATCGTCCGGCTCTTGCCAAGGGAAATCGACCTCGGCCATTTGGACCAACAGAGCCTTCTCCGTGGTACTCACAACCCTCACCCACTCATGTCCGTTTTCCACTATGGCAGTGACAAAGACGGAGCTCTGGCCCTGGCCTTTTTTCGCAGGCTGCGCGTGGGTCTGCGGCAACGGCACCGCATGTCTGAACCCCGTAATGGAGTGGCACTTCTTGATGGCGGACCAGTTGTTCTCGAAAGATGCAACCTCGCCTTCGATGAGCCTGTAGTCGCGGTGGAAGATGCCGTCGCCATCGCCATCGCCATCGCCTTCTGGCTCGGGTTCTGTAAAGTAATTCCTGACGCGCTGCAGAAGAGCCTCCGCTCGGGCACTCTGATGACTATTCAGCTGCAGGAAGGTGCTGAAGCCGGGTATGTGGGCATGCCACTGGTTGTTGATTTTGGCGCTCTCCTTTTCTATGGCGACGCGCAAGGTTTCGAGCTCATGGCATTGTAGTGCGGCGCGGCCCACGAGCTCTTCTGTTTTCTTAAAAAGGTCGTTCTCAAGGTCGAAGTTTGTCATATCGTGCTGCTGAGATCGAGCGAATCAGTCATGGCATGGAAGATCTCGAGATGAGTCGAACATGCTGGAGCGCTGGAGCGCTGAAGCCTAGAGGTTGGAGTACAATGTGACTCCGCTGAATGGGTCCAAAGACCCAGTTCTTGATTATGTCATAGGCATCCAATGGCTTATGTCAGCAGGGGTCCAGTTGGGGTTCTTTGGCTCTCTTGAGGTGCTGCTCTGTGGCTTCTGCCACCCCGTCTGCCCCACCGTTAACTTGTTGCCTACCTAGGTAGATGGCTCTTATTAAGATCACTTATATCAATACCTTAGATCAGTCGCAAGATGTGTATTGACTAGGTCTAAGTACTAGAGTAATTACTTATCCTTATACTAAATACCTAGCTATTAGTTATATAATCTAATACGCCCCCTTAATAAGTAAGGTATTTAGTATAGAAGAGTATGTATCTAACTAAGGCTAGTAGTAGTATACCACTGTTTTAGGATAGCTCTAGGTAGTGCTTTTGTGCTTATATTTACTAGGTTCTCTTTCTTAAGTATCTATTTTACCTCTATAGTTCCTTCTTCCTATAGCTTCTTTATCTTATAATATCTTATATATATATACTTTATTTTTTTATAGTATTTAGTATTCTTTAATATTAAAACTAACTTATTATTATTATAGTATATCTAAATAAGCTAGGTATTAAAGGTAATTAACTTATAGTAACTAATTTCCTTTAGTAGTAACCTTAAATATATAGCTTTAAAACCACCAGTAAAGAGTAATATATACTTTAACTCTATACTTAAAATAACTATACTTTCTTACTTATAGCTCTTTTAACTAATAGCACCCCCTATAAGAGTAAATATATAGTTCTTAATAGATTTACTATTACTTAAGTCCTTAATATACTTAGTATCTATAAATTTAATAAGTCCTTATAGGTTTTTTTTATTATATAAAAGTGTAAGTAATATTATAGCTTTAATATATTTTAGTACTTTTTTTATAACTTTTAAATATATATTTTAAAGAACTACTAAAAACTTACTTAGTTTTACTACTAAGTAGATAAGGTTTAAGTAGGTACTAATTATTATATATATTAATAACTCTATAATAAACTAGAACAACTTTTATATAACCCTTTTTAATATATATCCCTTAAGTATAGGTTAAAGTTATTCTTTAGTATTTATTAGCGTTTATTAGAGTTTATAGGTAGATATTTTAAACTACTTAAGTATCTTTTTAAAGTAGGTACTTTAGCTAAGCTAGATCTTCTTTTTTACTCTATTATACTTAATTTATATACCTAAAAAAAACTAGTATAGTCTAAAGTTAGTTATTTTAAAGTACTCTTTAAGCTGGGTTTTTAGCTATAAGATGTGTTCTTTATTTACACTAAAGATAAGGATATTATTAATATATACTACTAGGATAGTATTTAAGGAATAAAAAACAGCCTTATTCTACTATAACTATTATAGCCTAAGCTTTATTAGCGCCCTTTTTAGAGTTCTAAACTACACTCTTAGGGCTTATTTTAGTTTATAGAGTACTTTTAAAAACTTATAAACCTTCCTTAGTTATTTATACTCTAAAAGTAGTTCTACTAGGACTGTTTTTTTAATAGGCCTATATAAAAAAGCTGTTTTAATATTTATTTATTTAATTTCTTAGTTATAAATTACTATAAGGGTAAAGAGGGTTTTATATATTTTTTACTTAACTATAAAGGTAAAAGTTTTATAGTAATTAATACTATATTCTTACTTAAAGTCTCTTACTACTTAGTATACTTTATAGTACTAGACTATACTATTACTACTTTACTTAGTCTTAAATACCTACTTCCTAGTAAGTATATTAGTGTTTTAAAGTAAGGTTCTATTTACTAACTTTTAAGTATTATTCTTTTAAAGGGTATAGTATTTATTTTATATTATAAACTTTTATTTCTATACCAGTAAATAGTTAATTACTTACTTATAAGTAAAAGAATTATAATTAAAAAACTCTTTTACTTTCTTTAGTACTATAAGGTATACTAAAAGAGTAATATTAACTCTAGTTTCTTCCTTTATATACTATTTTAACTCTTTAAAAAAGGCCTATTTTTATAGTATAGGCTTTAGTTTAGAACTTAATTATAGGCACTTAGGTAGTATTATAGTAAAGGTAGTAGGGATAGTTAATATAGTCTTAGCTAGCACTAAAATAGGTTAATTCTTTTTTAGTATTGCCCCCTTAACTTATAAGGTAGTTAACTACTCTAAAGTATTTTTTTATAGTATAGGGATTTACTAAAACTTATTTAGTTCTTATTATAGTAGTATATCTTTAATATAAAGTAGTATAATCTTATTAGTACTTATAGTTAGTAGTATATATTACTCTTATAGGTTAAAGTATATATTCTTATTAAAAATAATATACTTTACTTACTTAACCACTCCTATAATAGAGTTCTATAGCTTATAAATTATCTCTACTTTATACTTAATAAGTATACAGGTTTAAGTTTTACTATTAAATTTTTTAGAATAAAGGGCCTTTAGTATAAATTTATATACTCTATATCTAAGACACTTAAAGTATTTAACTTTTAGCTTTTACCTAATTTAAACTTTATAGAGTATTATACTATTAAAACTAGAGTATAAAAAGTATACTATTATTTTAACTACTAATAAAAGGATTTCTCCTTAAAGCTAGTTAGGGAGGTGAGCCTTAATTATAATAGCTTTAACCTTGCCCTAAAGGGTATAATATAGTTACTTAACTACAACATTTTACTCTACTTAGTAGGGTGCTATAAACTTAGACTAGATTCCCTTATATTAGTAGTAGGTAATAAGTATACTATTCTTAAATTCTTTACTATTATTAAAGTAAATAAACTAGACCTATAGGCCTATTTTAGTTTTAATCTACTCTATATCCTAGTAGATAAATACCTTTACTTAGTCCTTACTTTAAAGTAAGTAAGCCCATAGTATTTTTATAAAGTTATTTATAATAAATAAGTAGTAGTGTTTATTAGTAGGCATAGGAGGTAAAATAGGGCCTCTAAGGTTTATAAACTACTACTAAGTTTAATATAAAGTACGTAGGACCGTAACTAACTTTACTTTAACTACCCCCTTACTTTATATATAAATATTATAAGTAAAGTTAGTAGTATTATTTAGTAGTATAATACTAAGGTTCTTTACTAACCTCCTATAGTTAGTAAAGCTAAAGTAGCTTATTTACTTATAAAAAGTAACTAGTAGTATTTTAAAGGAGATGTTTTTATAAGGTATATAGTAGTATTACTACTTATAGGTTTTTAGTATTTTATTATAAGAATAATAGAATAGTTAAAGTACTAGAAACACTTATAAGTAGTACTTTAAAGGATAAGGATAGGATAGGGATATTTAGGTATTTAAATAGTAATTTTTATACTATAATAGTTTTATATATAAATAATACTAGGTTATTTAATAAAAGTACTAATAAAAAGGAGATTAATAAATAGAAAAAGTATATATAATACGTTTTAGAAATAAATAAGTTTTATAGTAGTGTTGTATTGTAGTACAATAGGGACTATACTCCAGCCTAGAGTATAAGTGCCCTAGCTAATACTATTTATATATATATAAAAATAAAACTCTTAATAAAAGCTAAAAAGGTAGTATTTAAAAGTAATATAATATTTAGTACTACTATTTAAAAGTTAAGTATTTTTACTACTATTAGTAGTATTTAACTTAATATAAGTCTTAACTTATAAAATATTATTAACTAATAGGGGACTACGGTACGTACTAGTAAACTAGACTTTAAGAGCCTTAGGGAAAACTAGTATAGTATTTAGGTCCAGGGTATTATCCTTAAATAGGTTAGCTTTATATACTACTACTATAGTATTTAATTTAGGGGGACATAAGCATAAGTTCTAGTAGTAATACCTAAAGTTATTATAATTATTTTTACTATTTTACTAACTATAAATAGTATAGGTTTTTTTATAGGGGCTAGTATAGTACACTAGTATTTACTTAAGTATAAAGGCCTTTTTTTTTATATAAAGTCTACTAGACTATATAGTAATACACTTATGCCTATACTTAGGGGTACTAGCTCTATAGTAGGCTAAGGTAGAAACGTAGTACTAAGAGATATAATATTCTATTTATAGCTGGGCCTATTTATCTTAAGCCCTACTAATAATCTAACTTAGTATAAGTAACTTACCTTTTTTAACGCCTATAATTTTATAGCTTTAGTATATATTAACTCTAAAGGATTTAAATTACTCTCCTAAGTTAGTAAAGTACTAGATTTAGTATATTTTATTTAAAAGGCTTTAAAAAAGATTTATTTACCTTACTTAGTTAATATACTTAAAAAACATTTCTAAGTAGGTCTTAATATCCTTATAGTAAAATATATTATCTTAAATAAAGTTAACTATAATCTCCCTAAGGACATTAACTCTTCTATAGGTACTTTTATCCTTTAACTTATAATAACTTTTAAAAGCGTTGTTTATTCTTTATACTTTAGCCCCTATAAAGGGGGTTAGGGAACTGTTAATACTAATAAGTAGGTTACTATTAAGTTTATACTAGTATTAATATACTATAATATACTTATTCTATTTAACTACAGGGGTAGCTTTTAGTATAAAGTATCTAGACTTAGTAATAGTGCTACTAAATAAACAATTAAACTTACTAATAACCATAATCCTTAAAGCGTTATCCTATTCTACCTAGTTCTTAAACCCTACTAAAACAAATAATTTCTAATAGTATAGACTATTCCTACAGACTTTACTTATCTTAATAATAGTATTAACGTTATATAGGTCTAGCTTTACTAGTTCTATAGTAGTAATAGTTTATATAGTCACAGGCCTAGGGTCGCTATACTAATAGGGTATAATTTAAATTATAGTGTCTAGTAGGGTATTATTACTCCTAGAGCTTTAGTAAAAAGGTATTATAGTATAGGGGAGTTTATTATTAAAATAAGTAAATATAGGGATATTATAACTTATAGGGAAAAAATATCTTACGTCTAGGGAACTATAATTAAGTAGCTTATAAACTAGTATAGAGTAGTAATATAAATATTATTATAAGTACTTTATATAGTAATAAGTGTAATAACTTTTTATTTTACTTTTAACCTCTTCTAGACTTTGAAGAATAGAGCCTCTAGCTACCTTTATTCTATATACTTTAACTAATTTAACTAAGTCCTTTTAAAGCCTTTAGAGTTCCTTTTCTATAATCAAAACCTTATTAACTTTAAAGCTTTTAGTATTATAATTCTATTAAAAAGGAATATAAAAGGTAGTATTAGGAGTATTGAAGGGGAGCTCTAGGCTAAGTATAGTATTTAGTAGGTAAAAGGTAGGGTCTTTAATATCTTAAACTTTATTAGTATTAGGGCTAGTATTAGTTGTATTAGTATTAGTAGTAGAGCTAGTTTTAAAAATATCTTAATTAAATACCTCTAATAGGGTAGTATTCTATTTAGTATTAAGTATATTATTCTCTATAATATAAAAGTCCTTATATTTAATAGAGAAGTTATTTTACAATAGTACATTTAGACTAAATTAATTGATCCCTTTAGTAATTAATCTTTAAGTAATTATAGGTTCTATATAGAAGTAATTAATTTTAGTAAATATATTTATATAGGTAGTATATAAAGAGTTTTTTCTTAGTAAGGGGTAGCCCTAAAGCGTCTTAACTCTAGAGCTAACTTATTAGAGTTATTCTTTATAAGTTAGTATAAGTAATAAAAATAATAGAAAATAGAAAGAAAGTACTTATAGGGATCTTGTGCTTTTAGTTTATTAACTCTAGTAGTATATAGTTACTAAGTTAGTTAAAATAAAAGTTATTTCTATAAAATAAAAGGGGAGGTGTTTATATATAAGAATTAAAAATTTAGGTTTTTATTTTAGTATATACATAGCCTCTTTTGCCCCTAAGTTATGTTTCTACGGTTTAAGGGATTTAGTATTACTTAAATATCTAAATTAATAAGTACTATACTCTTTAGTATAGAGAAAAATCACTCTCCTCTCCTTCCCCCTTAACTATATTTTAAGAGACTTAACCTCCCATTAGGGTATTAAGTAGTAGCCTTTTTTACATTATCCATATTCTTTTAAGCCACTAATTTAATAAAAAATTTTATACTAGCCCTTTAACTATAGTACCTTCTATATCTATAGAACGTACTTATAGTCTTTAGAATATACTTATAGTTTTTATAAATATAGGAGTAATAGGTTTAACTCTAATAGTTTTAAAGCTATTACTTTTTTATAAGCTTTAGGTTTAGTATAGTCCTTAGCTTAATAAGCTTTAGTATTATATATTAAGTATTACTTTATCCCTCTAAAGTTTTAAAGGCTCTTTTAGTTATAATATATAATTTAAATAAATAAACTACTTTAGTAAGACTTTACTTATATTACGCGTTGTAGCCCGGACCTAATAAATTATAGGGGTAGTAGTTAACTATTAGTCTTAGTATAGTATTTAGTTTATAATACTCTTTATATAGTATTTCTTTATAGGTTCACTAATTAGGGTAAATAAGTACCTCTACTAATTCTATTAAAACAGGGCAGAGTGTATTTTTAGGTACGTTTTTAGTTTAATAGGTCTTAGTAGCCTATATTTTATTTTATTTATTAGATTTTAGAGAGGAAAAATCTAGTATATAGTGACCCAAAAGTCTTAGTAAAGAGTACTTATTTTAGTTCTTTTATAATATTACGACCCATTAGTTATGAACTAACAGGTGCCCCGTACACAGGGGATTAGCGGTTAAAAGGGAAATAGGAAATATAACTAATACAAAACACAGATAGACTCCCTAGGGAAAAGAAGAACTATAATATAGGTTACATAAAAATAAAATAAAAGACTAAGTATTTATAGCTAAAACTAAGTACTTAGTAGTAATTACTAAGTACTTACTAGTAATTACTAAGTACTTACCTAACTAGTATTATACTTTCTACTATAGTATAAATAAAAGAATAGAACTTATATATAAATAGAACTTAAGTACTCTTAAGTCCTTCCTTTTATAGTTCTTTAACTATTAACTTTGTATTAATCTTTAAATACTTTTAGTTCTTTAGTAGTAACTACTATAACCCTCTTATTAAATACCTAAACTAATTACTTAAGTACCTTAAGTCCTAAAATCCCTTTAGTAACTAGTAGTACTATTATTAGTATTAAACCTTAATTTTTATTAATATAAACCTTACTATTAAAAGGCTAGTTATAATATTTTAATAGCTTTTATTTAATAAATTAACCTTTAATACTAATAAATAGTATCCTATAATATTTTTCTTTAAAAATATTAAATATACTCCTACTTTATCTAGCTCCTTTAAATAAAGTACTAAGAACCTAGCCTAGGAGTTATAAGATATAAATAACTATCCTATACTAAATATTAAGTATAATAAAAATAATAAAGCCCTTATTACTAAGGATATTTTTAATACCCTTTTATAGTAACTTAAAAAAATAAAGTAATATAATAAATAATTTACTAAGTTAGTTAATAGTAACTCTAAAAACTTAACTAAACTTTAAAAAGCTACTAAGTCTACTTAAAAAGAGTTTACTTAAATTTAAGGAATTATTAATAAGTTTAATATTAACCTAAAAAGTAAAAGAAATACTAATAAATAACTCTAGAATTAACTTAAAATACTCTATACTACCACTAATATTATTAAAATACCTATTTATAATAGATATAAAAAACTCAAACTTAACTTACTTATTATTTATAATAAAACCCCCGGAACACTTAAAAAATTCTTAATCTAAGTTAAAAACTACTAAAGCTTTTATTATAATAACTTTGGTGGCGGTAATACTAAGCATATTATTTATACTACTATATTCCTCTATAAATACGCTTTTTAATAAATTAAACTATTTTAAGAATAGTTCTTTAAAGCCAAAACCTTAAACTACTATACTAGTAAAGTTAAAGATATTTTTACTACCTTTAAGGAATTTAAGTAAGTCCTTTAAACCCTATTCCAAAACCCTAACTAAAAACAATAAACTAAATATAACCTTACTTTACTTAAATAAACTAAGTCTACTACTTACTATACCACTAAATTCTAACGTATTAGTATATAACTAAATCTTATTAAAAAATCTAAAATCTTTATATTCTACTAAAACTTAAAAAATAAAGTTAAAAATAAACTTATTAAAATTAACTAACTTAAAGATTTCTTTTAATATACCAAATTTACTATTAAAATTAATAACTATTTTTAAAAAAAAATACTATAAAAAAAAGAACAATAACTAAGTACTAATTTAAATAAAAAGTATTAATAGTAACCTAAATAACTTTAGTATTATAACTAAAAACAATAACCTTAGTAAAATAACTAATAAGGACAAAATAGCTACTAATAAAGTACTACTTATAAATACTATATAAGCCTTATAAACCTTAGTACTACTAAATAATACAAACCTAATAAAGGACGCACTTTTAAGTACTATAACTATAATAAGCCTAGATATATAGCTAAAAACTGCCGTTAACTTAAGAAATAATAATAGTAACTAGTACTAAGAGGTAAGTAACTTAATACTACTTTTAAAAAAAACTATACTAAACTATTATAAATAGTATATTATAGTAATAAATACTTAATCTACTAAAACGGAAAAGAATAAGTAGGATAGTACTCTAGAAATACTAAATACTTTAAATACAATACTATAAGCATATTTAAAAAAACGCTTATAGTTACTTATAAAGCACCCTACTATAAACTAGCTTATAAAGCTAGGGAATAGTTAAATAGTATAAATCTATAATAAGTAAATAATAACCTTATAGGACTAGTAGATAATAAAGAAATTTAATATAATAATAAATAGATTATTAATAAATTTAATATTATAATTAAAAAACTCTAATATATAGTCGATATAGAACCTAATAAAGACTATAGTAAATTCCTTTAAATCCTAGTAATCAGAAGGGTAGAAAGGATAAACGCCCGTAATAATATACTTAAGCTTAAATAGCTTTATTATAATAGTAGAAAATAGGCAGAAGGGGCCTTACTTAACTCTATATCTTAGGAAAAGACCCCTAAGATAAATATACTATATAACTTAAATAAACCTTATAACGTTGCTTAATAACGTACTTAAAACAAAGCTACTTAGGGGGCACAACCTAATACCTAGGACTTAAATTCTAAAAAGGAACCTCTAACTTAAAAGAAAAAATATAAATACTTATTATAAATTCCTTTACATAATAATAAGTAATGAATTATATTCTATAGAATAGACTCTATCTAAAAAAATAAAAAGTAGCTACCTAAAAACCTTTTAAAAAACTATAAATAGCTTAAACCCCTATATAAAAAATACTATAACGTATTTTAAGTATAATACTTTAAGAATAAATATTAAAAACACCTTACTAAGAAACTTAACTTGTAATTCTTTCTTAAAATAAATACTCTATATAAAAATATCTACTTTAATAAAAAACTTAATATATAGACTATTTAAAAATATAAAAGACCTAAAAAAGTAGTATTTAAACTAAACCTTAACTTTTAAATAAAGTACTTCTATAATAATAATATAAAATAGTAAAAATACTATATTAATAGATACTAGGTCTATTATATTACTAAAGCACAAACACTTAAAAAAAATAATTCTAAAAAAAAAAAAGAACTAGCTTTGTACTACTAGTTATTAGTATTAAAGATACCCTTATAAAAGAAGGAGTAGTTAAGTACCTTAATAAAGATAGAACGTATATAAAACAAAAGCTAAAGTAGTTAAAAAACTAAACTCACTTACTATAAAAGGATTATAATAAATAACTAAAATAAAATCTATTAACTTAATTATAAAGGTAAACTAAAAAAATAAATACCTTTACTTTAATATTATAGTAAATAGAATATAGATTAAAGTCCTTATTAATAGTAGTGCCTAAAGTAACTTTATATGACTATAAGTAGTAAATAACTTATAGATACTATAGAATAAAAAAAAGACTCTCTATATACTTTATAATATAAAGGGAAAAGGAGTATAGTATAGTAGAGGTATTATTAATAGTAAAACTACGCCCCTTACTTTAAACTACTATAACTAGAAAATATACTACTATTTTAATATTATAAATATAAAATATTAAAATATAATCCTAGGAATACTATAACTATAAAAAAAGAACCTATAAATAAATTAGTAAACTAGCTACTTTTATTAGAATAATAAAAAGAGTTTAGTTACTAAAGAATATAGTTAACTACTAGCTTTAAATAAACTTTACTATAATATACTAATAATATATATATTATAATTTATTATTTATTTAAAAGTTAAAGAAGTAGTTACTAGGCTATTATATATAAAGAACTTTATAATAATATAAAAAGAACTAATCCCTAATAAAAATTAATTTTTATTTATTCTAGAAAAGTATAAAGTATATAAAAGATATTTACTCTAATACTTAAAACAAACCTACTAAAATATAGTGCCTTTAACTATAAAATCCCTATTAAAGAGGGATAAATACTATTATTTAATAGAGTTTATTAATTAAACTAATAGGAAATAAAAGTACTTGATAAATATATTAATAAATACTTAGCTAAGGGCTATATTAAAGAATTAATATTACTTATAAAATACCTAATTCTATTTATACTAAAAAAGAATAATAAACTATAACTATATATTAACTACTAACGACTTAATAATATTATAATTAAGAATAAATACCTATTACTACTTATCTTTAAACTACAAAATCTACTTTATAAAGTTAACTAGTTTATAGCCCTTAACCTTAAAAGGGCCTATAATTTAATTAGAATTAAAGAAGGGGAGGAGTATAAGACCGTATTCCGCTCTTACTAAGAATATTTTAAGTACTTTATAATACTCTTTAGACTTACTAATACCCCCGTAATATTTTAAAATATAATTAACTATATTCTATAAAAAAAACTTAATATTTTTATTATTATTTACTTTAATAATATTTTTATTTTTTTAAAAACCTTTAAAAAATATAAATAATATATATATTAAATACTTTAAAAGCTTTAAAAAACTAAACTCCTTATTAAACTAAAAAAAAGCGAGTTCTATACCTAGAAAGTAAATTACTTTAGATTTATAATTATACTTAGAATTATTAAAATATTAAATAAACAAATCACTATAGTTAAGGACTAGCTAATACCTTAGAATATTAAAGATATTTAATTATTCCTTAGATTTATTAACCTTTATTAGTAATTTCTTAAAAAATACTTAAAAAATATTTTAACTCTAATAGACTTTACTAAGAAAAATACTAAATAGAAATAAATAGAAAAAGAGGAAATAGTATTTTAGAAAGTTAAAAACTAGGTCCTTAATAAACCTATACTTATAATACTTAACTTAAATCTACTATTTAAAGTTAAAACTAACGCCTTAAACTATACTATTAATAGACAACTTAGTTAATATAATAAGGAAGGACACTTATACTTATATGCCTTTTATTTAAAGAAACTTAGTAGACTAAAACTTAACTACTAAATCTATAATAAAGAATTAAAAGCTATTATTAAAGTATTTAAAGAATAAAAACTATACTTCTTAAGAATAAATTATAAAGTTATAGTATATATAGATTATAAAAACCTTATATATTTTACTATATCTAAAGATCTTAATAAATAATAAATTAAATAGTTAGAATTCCTTTTAGAATTTAACTTTTAAATTATTTATAAAAAAGAATTAAAAAATAAAAAAGTAAATACTCTTAGTTAATAATTAAACCTAAAATTAATAGTCCTAAATAAGACTTAAATAATCCTTAAAAAGATTTAAATAAAAACCTAATACTAACTATTTACCTCTTTATAATTACTAAATAAATTAGTACTAGTACGCCTAAATAAATAACTAATAAAATAATTAAAATATTTTATAGTACTAAAGTATATAAATACTAAAGAGTCACTAAAATATAAAAATATATTTAATAATATTATAGTAATAAAGTTACTAAGGAATAAGTAGCTAGAGTTATTAAGAATTACAAAGTTTATAATAAAAGTAAACTAAAATACTATAAGTTATATAAAGAAATACAACCTCTCTTAGTACTTAATAAAGTATAGTAATTAATTTCTCTTAATTTTATTATTAAACTACTATAATTAAAAGAACTACTTACCGGAAAATAGTTTAATAGTATCTTAGTTATTATAAACTAACTTACTAAGTATACCTATTTCATTCTATAGATTAAAATAAATACAGTAAAAAAGTTTATATATACTTTTAATAAGTATATTCTTAACTAGTATAGTTTACTAAAAAATATTATATTTAATAGAGGAATATAGTTTACTTTAAAGTTTTAGAAATTTTTAATTTCGTAGTTTAAATCTAAACCATAACTATCTACTACCTTCTACCCCTAAACTAATAAATAAATAGAAAGGATTAATTAGATTCTTAAAATATACTTAAAATACTATATTAACTACTAGTAGGATAATTAAATTACTCTATTACTAATAGCCTAATTTACCTATAATAGTATAGTAAAAAAAAGTACATAATATTTACCTTTTTACTTTAATTATAAATTTAAACTAATTACCTATAAAGAACTATAAACAGGACCTATAGTAGTTAAAGTAGTCGCTTATATTAATTAAATTAAAAAAATCTATAAATAACTCTAAAACGACTTAGAATTTATTAAACAATATATATATAAATATATTAATACCTTAAAAATAAAGGGACTATTCTTTAAAAAAAAACAGTATATACTTTATATAATAAAATATTAAAACTAAATAACTAAGTAATAAATTAAACTATAAGAAACTTAGACTCTTTAAAATTATTAAAAAAGTCTTAAAAATTAACTTTAAACTTACACTACTAAACACTATAAAATATTACCTAGTCTTTTACATCTTACTTCTTAAACCAGCACTACAAAGATCACGTACTACTAACTATATTAAAGTTAACCCTAAGTAAAACTATAAAGTTAAAAGAATTATTAACTATATTAACTAGTAAAATAATACAAAACTCTAATATCTTATTAAATAAAAAAACAATAGTTATAAAAATAATACTTAGAAACCTATATTAAACCTTATAAATATACAAAACAAACTACAAAAATACTAAATACAATAGTAAAAAAAGTAACACACTTTAGCTACCAAAACACTAGCTAATAAGTCACGCATTATATACCTATAACCTAAAATTTAACTAATTAAACCTCTAAAAACAAATTAAACATTTCTTTACCTAAAAATACTTAATTTAAAATAAATTAAAAACCCTCTATAGCAACTTTAAAAGTTTCCCCTAATACAAAACTAAGAGTACTAGGATTCTAGTCTACTAATACTTTATTAAAATCAACTATACTAAAAGTACTAATAAATTAGGCTTTTTAAATAACTTTAAAAAAACTTATAAACTCCTTAACTATAATATCTATTAAATCCTAACCCTTCTAAAATACTATTTACTTCTACTACTATATACAATCTAAACAAGCCAAAACTTTATTTACATTATCTTATACTTTCTTTAAAGCCTCTATTTATTTTTAAAATAACTCTTTAAACTCCTCTTCTTTATTATTTAAATAACAAAACTCTACTATAAATTACTTAACTAAAAAAAAAATTAATACACAAAACTACTAAATAAAAAAAATACTTAACTTATAAGTATAAATTATATCCTTTAATATATTATAGAATTTCTATATACTACCTACTATAATATACTTATTATAAATTAAAGAACCTAGTAATATTTTATAATAAAACCCCTTAGTATAATAATAAAAATAAAGTATAACCTTAAAGCCCTTCTTAGTAATTTCTAAGTAATAATAATAATAATATAAAGAAAAAAACGCTTTTTACTTTAACGTATAACTTAATATATTAATATTAAATAATTAAAATATAAGTTTATAAATCCTTTAACTAAAGAACTATAACTTATTTATATTAAGTCTTAAAAATAAGACTTTTAAGGGAAGACCTAATATTATAACTTATTAGTTATAAACTAATAAGTACCCTGTACATAAAGAATTAGTAGTTAAAAGAGAAACAAAAAACGTAACTAACACAGAACACAAGTAGACTCCCTAAAAAAAAAACTATAATATAGATTATATAAAAATAAAATAAAGAACTAAGTATTTATAATTAAAACTAAGTACTTAGTAGTAATTACTAAGTACTTACTAGTAATTACTAAGTACTTACTTAACTAGTATTATACTTCTTACTACAGTATAAATAAAAAAACAAAACTTATATATAAATAGAACTTAAGTACCCTTAAGTCCTTCCTCTTATAGTTTTTTAACTATTAACCTTATATTAATTTTTAAATACTTTTAGCCCTCTAGTAGTAACTACTATAACCCTTTTATTAAATACCTAAACTAATTACTTAAGTACCTTAAGCTTTAGAATCCCTTTAGTAACTAGCAGTACTATTATTAGCATTAAACCTTAACTTTTATTAATATAAACCTTACTATTAAAAGGCTAGCTATAATATACAAACTTTACCTAAGGGTTTAGTAAAAAGTTAAATATAAAGTATCGTTAACTAGGAGGTTAATAATAGTAGTGTGTTTAAGATAATTAGAATTAATTAACTTAATAATTATCGCTCGCGCGTTACTCTATTAATAAAGACACGTATGGTCTCTAAGTATTAATTTTAAAAGGTATACTTCTAGGCTTATAACCTGTTAAGATTACTTATATTGATACCTTAGATCAGTCGTAAGATATGTATTAACTAGGTCTAAGTACTAGAGTAATTACTTATCCTTGTACTAAATACCTAGCTGTTGGTTATGTAATCCAACAGCTCTGTCGTCGCTATTGTCCGTCGCTGTCGTCCGTCAATGTCGTTTCTGCTGCTGTTACTATTCGTTCCTGTATATGTCTGTAGAAATGAACAGAAGAAGAAATTTGCGCATGCTGTAGTCAAGATTTATCTGAGGAAGGAAGGGACTTGGTCGACCCTTCTCTTCCACAGTGCAGTGCTGGTGAGATGCCCCGCCCTATTGCCCCACTAATCCCGTGAGGCGTAGCTTCCCTGATATATATTACACTGTCTTGTAGGGAAGGCACGAAGATCAAGGACTCGAGTTCAAGATGATCATTATTGTCATTATTTCTGTCTACTAAAATATCAAACGCTTCTTTGCCTGGTTCACACTAATGGTATATGGCTCGCTATGCCGCTTCCATGCAATCAACACTTCGCACCATTCACCGACCACGACTCGACGACCTCCGCCAGGGTCTGGTCGCTGCCGACATTACCGGGGAACACGACGTACGGCACCCCGCGATGCCGGCTCGTCTCCTCGTCACACCTCCAAAGAGGCACTCCCGGCGCCGCCTGGCCCAGGATCCGCGCTCTTCGCATCCTCAACCCCTTCGTCGCTGCGTCCGACGACGTGATGCCGCCCTTGGCGATGAGGTACCTCGGTCGCACGTCGATCTGCTCCACGAGCTGAACCAGGGCACGGGCAACCTTGGACCCGATCTGGAGCGAGCTGAGGGCATCGTGGCCCTTGATCAGCTTTCGCGACGTCATCACGAGCACATCCTCGCCCGCTGCAATTTTCTTCGTCGCCTCCACAGCCGCTGACGCGACGACCTTCTCTGCAGCCTCGTCCGACTCGATCAGCCCGCCGACATCGAGCTCGATCACCGCCAGCTGGTCTCCCCTCCGTTCTCGAAGCACCTTCAGTTGCGCCGTCGTCTTGGGCACGTACGAGCCTGCTACGACGAGGCCTCCGGGCTGCTTCACGTCGCCCGTGACCGATACACCGAGGTCTGCCATCGTCAGCGGGGGGATACCCGTGATGCCCAGGCGTGACGACACGAAAGCAGCGCCGGTGCGGAACAAATACCGCCTTCCGCTCTTGTTCGCCTCGAGAAGACCGGCCACAAAGACATCCATGTCGGATTCGGCAGCCGCGTTGACGATGATTACGGTGTTGGAACCAGAAGCAACCGAGAGTAGCTTCTTCGCCACACCAGCAGGGCCCCCGATCCGGATGTCGTCGAGCGTGACGGAGAGGAAGGAAGAGTCGTCGAAGCGGGAGCCGCACTTCTCCATGACGTACTTTCGCAGGTTGGAGTTCTTGTACCCGAAAGTGGCGTCCTGTGCGAACGGCGTCTGGCTCGCGGGAACCAGGACGTCGCCCTCCTTGACGTAGTGAACGTCGTTGATGGTGTATCGTCCGCCCTGGAAGAAGAACGGTGTCACGACCCACGCGTCAAACTTTCCGAGCGCCTCCTCCGCCGCCTCGGGCTCCTCCGGCAGGTGTCCCCGCAACGTCGAGTCACCGCGCAAGACGATCTCGAACGCCCTTCCGGCCTTCTCGGCCGCCTGCTTGACGTTCTGGCAGATCTCGAGGATCAGCTGCCGTGCCTCGGCGGAGGGCAGGGCGCGGGAGTTGGTCAGGATGAAGAAGCCCTTAGGGTTAAGGCTGAACTCATGGTCCAGCGTCGCGGCATCCCAGACGGTCAGCACGTCAATGTCGTGGCAGGTCTGCGTGCCCGTCGGGTCGTCGTCGAGCGCGATGAGGACTGGGACCTCGCCGTTTTCAACCACCTTGCGTGTCGAGGAGACCACATCGCCCGAGTACTCGGCAGGGAGCGAGGCAAGAGACTTCTGCGCAGGAAGGGCTTCGTCCTGGTCCGCCGCCGGAACAGCTGCCTCGATCTTGTTCTCCTGGGCCTTGGGGCCAGCACTGCCAGACACGGAGAGGCCTGCCAGCTCCCACAGCCTGACGACACCGGCGTCCGACTCCTTCGTCCAGCCGTGGGCAGCACCCGAGAGGTAAAGCGTGTGGGCGACGGAGGAGATGGGGGCAAAGTAGGTCAGGCGCTTCGCCTCGTCGAGGACGATACCGAGGTCCTTGACGAAGATGGCCAGGGCAGAATGGGGTGTCCAGTCGGCGTCGAGCATCTGGGGTACCCTGTTCTCGAACATCCAGCTCCAGGCGGCCGCGTTGCCGAGCAGGTCGAACACGCGCCTCGTGTCTAGCCCCAGGCGAGCCGCAAACGCCATCGCTTCGGCGGCAGCTGCAATGTGGACACCAGCCAGCAGCTGGTTGATCAGCTTGACCGAGGAAGCAGCCCCGACACCGCCTTGCACGTGGTAGAGGTTGGCTGCAGTTCCCGTCATGGCCATCAGCGGAGCGTTGGCCTTGGAGATGATGGCGTCGTCGCCCGAGCAGATTATCTAGATGGAATTAGCCGCTAGGTTTACTGATGCCAACAGGGTCAAATTACTCACCGTGAGCGTGCCGTTGGCAGCGCGAACGACACCTCCACTGACGGGGGCGTCAATAAGGCTGATGCCCTTGCCCAGGTTGGTCAGCCTGCTCTCGAGCTCGCGCACGAATGAAGGAGGCACTGTCGAGCTCAGGATGACGATGGAGCCGTCGGGCAGCGTCTCCGCCGCCTTGCCCGCTCCGAACAGGACGTCGTCGGCCTGGGCCGCGTTCTGGACCATCAGGACAAGAATATCGGCCCCCTCGGCAGCTTCAGCAGGGCTTGCGGCCTTGCTGGCCTTGCCTCCACCGGAGACGAACTTGTCGACGGCCGGCTCGTAGACGTCGTAACCCTGGACGGCGAATCCGGCGCGGAGCAGGGAGCCCGCCATGCCCTGGCCCATGGCGCCGAGCCCGATCATGCCAATCTTGGAGATTTCCAGCGGCGTGCTGCTGGGGGTGAGCTTCTCCTGGGTGTTGAGCTGGCCGGCCTGCTCCTTCACGGCGTTGGGGAACCCGGGCAGGAAGACGCGGACGAGACCGGCGTCGTCGTCCGTGCCGAAGCCCTGAGCGGCGCCAGAGATGTACAGCTGCTCTGCCACGGAAGCGAGGGGCGCGGGGAACTGCATAGTCCTCGCCGTCGACACGACAATTCCCTGTTGATGTTAGTAAGCGGCCAAATGCGTTTTCGCGAAGGCCGAGTATCTCACCATGTCCTTGACGAAGATGTTGAGCGCAGACAGAGGGGTCCAGTCTCCGTCGAGCATGTGCGGCACGCGGTTCTCAAAGGCCCACGAGTTACCAGCCGCGTTCGTGATGATGTTGTAGACCTCGCGAGTGTTGAGGCCGGCCTTGGCCGCCAGGCCCATTGCCTCGGACGCGGCGGCGATGTGCGTACCGACGAGCAGCTGGTTGACCATCTTCACCTTGCTGCCGGCGCCCGGACCACCGGGAATGACGTACAGCTTCTCCGCCATGTCGTGGAGGAGCCGATCGGCGCGCTGCAAGGCGACCGAAGTGCCGGAGGCGAAGATGGTGAGGGTGCCATCGGCAGCACGCTTCGTGCCGCCGGATACGGGGCTGTCGACGACGAGCACATCCCCGCGGCCCTTTTGAGAGATGCGATCCGCGAGGGCCTCGTGGTAGGTTGGGGGGACGGTCGAGCAGATGAGCACCGTCGCATGCTCGGGTAACGCTACAGGAAACAGGTCAATGAGACGCGACGTCGTGTTGGGTGGTGCTACTCACTCTCGAGGGCACCCGTCTGATGATGGAAAAGTATGTCGTCGATTTGCTGCGCATTTGCGGCCATGCAGACAAGGATGTCGCTGGTCTTCGCCACCTCTCTTGGAGAAGCGCCCGTCGCGCCGCCCTGAGCGACGAACTTCTCAGCACTCGGGGGGTAGACATCATAGCCCGTGACGGCGTAGTGAGGCTTCCTCAGGAGGTTGGTCGCCATGCCGAAGCCCATGGCCCCGAGGCCGACGAAGCCGACGCGGGCGACATCAGCGCCGGTGGACGTCATTTTGAGCCAACTGCAGCTTGATATCGAGTTGGTGTGAATGTGTCCTCTCTGGCGCGAGATGGAGTCCTGGGTCTCGTGATCTTTTGCAAAGCAAAGTTGTGTCTCTCACGAGGCCTTGGCTTTCTATCACTCACTTCACTGAGACGGGCAATTATTGGAGACCCAGCGATCTTATACCCTTGACCGCAGAGACTCCATCCGGAATTCCAGCCGCCCGGGAACGTTTACCGCGCCCGCCAGCCACGGTTGGGTCGATGGGTCTCTGGACTAAGACTTCCCGAGGTGGACGGACGAGAGGGACGGACGTGGAGTGAGCGGGGACATCCACCACACGAACGCACGGCATCTCTCTCTCTCTCTCTCTCCTACTCTTGTCTCGCATAGCATCACAGGGGGGGTGGTGAGTTGAGTTTGGAGCACCTCCAAGGCACAAACAAGATCAGACAAATTGAGAAAAGGCTCATCTCAAGCTCGACCTCGGAGGTGGAGGTTTTGGCCACCCCCGCACGGAACGAAGTCCGCCCCGCTTATAAACAAAGGAGATGCACGTCGTGGGCTCCGTGGGCCGCGTCTTTTCCCTCTTTTCACCGCGTGTTTCCCCCCGTCCCTCGTCCATCTCGGCCATCTTTCCGCTCCCTCGCACCTTTTTGTCCACACACCCGTCCACCTTCCCTTTCGAAAGATAGGCAGGGCCCCAGAAAACCACGCCAGAGTCAGACCCAAGACAAACCATAGTACGGAGTAGTAGGTCGCACAGAGCAGAAGGGAGAATTGACCACTGCGGCGCTGCTGCTCAGTCACCTCCGCGGACTTCGCTCCTTGCCCGCCCGCTCGCGCTGAAGAGAGGAGAGAGGAGGAGCCAGTCGGGGGAAAAGAAACCATGAAACGGGCCAGAGTCGAAGCGCCGGAGAAGACCCCGTCGTCGGGGGGCCAGGCCGGTCACCAGCAACAAGTCCACCTGCCCAAGATCTCGAGGAAGATCCGCGCCTGTGAGTTTTAGCCCCGTTGGTCATTGTCTTGTCCTTCCTTTCCTTGTCTTGCTGTGTACCTACCTACTCTGCCCTTCCCCCCTCTGCGTCATGACGTTGCACACGGCGGGAAAAGCAGTCCGTCGAGAGATGGGCTAGATTTGCTGATTAGTCGGGGAATCGTCCGCCCCCCGGTGTCCACAGGCCAGGAATGTCAGAACCGCAAGATCAAGTGCGGCATTGAGCCCGGCCAGAACCAGTGCGCCCGCTGCGCCCGGCTCGGCCTTCAGTGCGTCGTCAACAAGAGCCTGCAGACCCTGCTCGACAGCGAGAACGAGTGGAAGACCAAGATGGAGATGCAGCTGCAGACCCTCCACGCCTCCATGATCGAGGTCCAGCGCGCCCTCAACATGCCCCAGCTGATGCCCGTCCACACCCAGCTGCACGAGGGCGGCTCGGCCTCCGGTGCCGGCGCCGGCGCCGGCGGTGGTGGTGGCGGCATGTCCCAGAGCCCCGTCAACCTCGCCGGCTCCCAGAGCAGCCCCGGCACCGGCCACGGCCCGTCGCCCATCCGGCCGCCCGAGGTGACCGCCATGACGCGGGAGAACTCGCCCGAGCAGACCACGCAGGACAACGGCGAGGACCAGGCCATCGTCAGCGCGCCCATGGCCAGCCTCTTCGAGGTCACCAAGCTGCGCAACATCCGCAGCGACCCGGGGGCCCGCATCCACGGCCCCGCGGAGCGGCGCGAGGAGCCCGACTTCATCGCCGCCGGCCACTTCCCCCTCCACGAGGCCGAGCAGCTCTTCTCCACCTTCCGCGGCACCCTTAACGCCTACCTGTGGGGCGGCATCGCGCTAGTCCACGACACCCTCGCGGCTACGCGCCTGTCGTCTCCGCTGCTAACCGCCGCCATCCTCGCCGTCACCGCGCTGCACTCCCCGGACGGCGGGCAGCTGTACGTCCAGAGCTACCGCATCTTTTTAGATCTCGCGCGGCAGGCCGTCTTCGACCGGTACCAGACCCTGGACGACGTGCGCGGGCTGTGCGTCGGCGCGTTCTTCCTCTCCGACCACAGCTGGAAGCTGAGCGGCATCGCGGTGCGCATCGCGACGGAGCTGAACCTGCACCAGTTCTGCGCCAAGGCCCTCAACGGGCTCAACGGCGCGCGGAACGCACCCGCCTCATCGTCGTCGGCGGCGGCGCAGTACGTCGAGCACGCGCGGCTGTGGTACTTCCTGTACGTCTGCGACCACCACTTCAGCATCGCGTACGGCCGGCCGCCCGTCATCAACGAGGACGCGAGCATCGTGCACCACGAGGAGTTCCTGCAGCTCCCCGGGATCACGCAGGCGGACCACCGGCTGCACAGCCAGGTCGGCGTCTTCATCATCCTGAGCAGGGTGTTCCACACGTTCGGGCCCGATCGGTCGCGGCAGGTTGGCCGGGACGAGTTTGATCGGCTGAGGAGGTTTGATGCCGAGTTGGGGGATTGGAAGGCCAAGTGGGAGACGCGGTTAGGTGAGTTGCTCTCTCTTACTCCCAATTTCACACTCACACTCATACTCATTCACTCACTCTCACATTCTCACTCACTCACACTCTGTCACTCTCATATTCTCACACTCGCACTCTCACTCACCTATACCCCTGAACTCACACACTAACACCACCAGTACCCGACAAGCACATCTCCAAGTACCCCGCCAAGGGCGTCATCCTCCACTACCACTTCGCCCGCCTCCTCCTCTACTCGGTCTGCCTGCGCGGCCTCAACGCCGCCAGCGTGCTCGACCAGTACGCCGTCTGCGACGAGCGCCGCGCCTTCGTCAACACGGCCATCGCCAGCGCCTCCGCCGCGCTCGAGCTCATCCTCACCGACCCGGACATGCGCCGCGCCGTCGTCGGCGTGCCGCTGTACCTGCTCACCACCATCGCCTACGCCGCCATGTTCCTGATGAAGGTGTACATGCAGTGGAAGCCCGCCAAGGTCGAGATCCACTACGACGACGTCGTCTCCCTCATCGAGCGCGTCGTGAGCCTGCTCACCGAGACGAGACGCTGCACGCACCACGTCGCGCATTATATTGGTCACGGGCTGGGCAACATGCTGCTCAAGTTTAAAGAACGAGGCCCGCAGGAGAGGTACTACGTCTCTGGGAGCAGCGCGAGCAGCGTCCAGGGACAGACTGCTGCTGCTGCTGCCCCCGTTCCGCTCCAGCAGCAGCAGCAGCAGCACATGCCTCCTCCGCCCCCGGCGTGGCCCGAGGGCGAGATGGGCGGGTGGAACGAGATGATGTACGACATCAACTTCAGCATGGGGCCGGAGCAGTACCACCAGCAGTATAACTTCCTCGAGTCGCTGAACTCGCAGATGCCGGGGTGACACGACGACGGCCGGGTACCGTCTTCGGTGTTTTCACCGGAGTTTAATGAAAGAAGTAAAAGTATCCTGTTTCATCGGTCGTTGTGACGAATTATTGAGCCGTATGGGCCCGGAGTCATCCGCTTGGACGTTCCAATGTTGCCGTTACCATTTTTTCTTCCAGCCGGATCCAAATCATCCACCTCGGCTGGCATAGTATGACCCATCTCACATGGAAGTGCCCCTTTCTGGCGTAATACAATCCGTCTAGATTCCGAGGTCATCCACTTAGACGTCCAGTTGCCGGGTATTCCGATCCATCTCATATGGAAGTGCCCTTTGTTGGCGTAATTCAGTACATTTGAGCCCGAGGTAACCCACTTGAACATCCCGTCGCTGGCAAAAATTTCGATCCAACTCGTTTCAAACCACCCACCTCGGCTGGCGTTCTATCTCGGACATCTTCCTTGTTGGCGTCTTCCAATTCAAATGGATCCGAATTATCCACCTCGGCTAGTCCATTATCTTGGATGTCCCCTTGTTGTGCGTAATATGATCCATCTGCTGGACCTGAATCACCCACTAAGACGTACGTTGCTTCCTGGCGTCAATATCTGCATGCGTCGTGACGCTCATAGCCTCATCTCAGTCATCACGAGAGCCGCCGCCGGGGATTATAAGAGTGCGGGAAGAAGTCCGCTCTACGATCTTCGGAGTGAAGGCCGCGCCCATCTGCCTATTAGTGCAAAGGCGGCGAGACACGGCACTTGCGTCTCGGAACGAACACCGCCCTCCCTCTTGGCCCCTCACCTGGTGGATCTCGCGCCGGTTGCAGACCCAATCAACCCCCCCTTTGGACCGGCTGCCCACGATCACAACATGGCAGATCAGTCAAGTGCTCCAGGTTGGGGGCGCCCGGGAAATGGAGTTCGTCTGTGGTTCGAAAGGGGGGGAGACAAGGGCCCCCATCTTTGGCGTAAGTGTTCCCGTCCAACGCCCTAAAGGCCCTCCCTCGCCAACACGGTCTGTCTACCCCGTGGGGGACTAGAGGCAAAAAGACGGGGGGAGGAACTGCGTGTGGCCGGAATACCCCGGGACAACACGCGCGCCGGTGGACACACGAGTCGTGGTTTTTTAAAGTTATATATCCAGACCGTGCCTTTGTTAATGCTACCGAGGACGAACAATCAAAAAGGGCAGGTTTGCCTGGACATCCCATCTTTGCAGTCTCTGCGCAATCTCAAGTGTCTATTTCTTATCGCCGTGGTGTTCCTTTGGCAGCGCTGCGCTCCGCTTTACGCTGCTCCACCCCGCCGGTTTCGACGACGGTTCGAGCGAGAAATTGTTATTTTTTTCTCCTACCTACCTCACTACTCCTCACCCTCAGCCACCTGCGCGCGACTCAACAGAAAACGACGCCACGCCCACCATGAGCGGGGATCACGACCGGAAGCTGTCGGTCGACATGAAGGAGGACAAGAACGCCGCGGCCGCCGGCGTCGCCGACGCGGACGGCGAGCTAGCCGAGGCGCTCCGGAACTACGTCCCCGGGACGCAGGAGGAGAAGCAGCTGGTCCGGAAGGTTAGTTGGTTCACCGTGGTGTCTCATGTTTGTGTGAGAGGGGGGAATGAAATTTGCTAACGATTGTGTGTATCAAGATTGACGCCTTTTTGATGCCGATCCTTTGGATCATGTACATCCTCAACTACGTCGACCGCACGAACATTGTAAGCACTTTCCTTCCACAGTCGAAAAAAATTCTCCGATGAACCGGTGGTCGAGAGAGGGGGGGGGGTTCGAAAAAAGGGGGTGAACAGGGGGGGAGGGGATGACGACGAACTGGAAAACTCAACACAAAAACCATAACGACGGGGAAGCACGGGCCACTAACTCTTCTTTCTTTCGCGAACAGGGAAACGCCAAGATCGCGGGCATGCAGAAGGACCTCGCCCTCACCGACGACGGCTACGCCTGGGTGCTGTCCATCTTCTTCTTCGGGTACCTCATCTGCGAGGTGCCCTCCAACATGATCCTCAGCCGCAGCCGGCCGTCCATCTTCCTCCCCGGCATCATGCTCGTCTGGGGCGCGCTGAGCGCCCTCATGTCGATATCGAACAGCTACGGCGCCCTGCTGGGCTTCCGGTTCGTCCTGGGCTGCGTCGAGTCCGGGTTCTTCCCCGGTGTTTTGTACCTGCTGTCTTGCTGGTACACCAAGGCTGAGCTCGGTACGTGACTTTCCTTCTTGGAGTCGAGGGAAGAATTTAAAACAAGGATATCGAGACTAACACCCCTCAGGCAAGCGCTTCGCCATCTTCTACACGGCCGCCGTCCTCTCTGGCGCCTTCGGAGGCATCCTCGCCGGCGGCATCACCTCCGGCCTCCGCGACGCCCACGGCATCGCCGGCTGGCGCTGGCTCTTCATCGTCGAGGGCGTAGCCACCGTCGGCGTCGCCCTCGTCTCCTTCTTCGTCCTCCTCGACTACCCGGCCACCGCGCGCCAGCTCACCCCGGCCCAGCGCCAGCTCGCCACCATCCGCATCATCGCCGACGGCATCGCCACCGGCAGCCAGGGCAGCAGCAAGACGCGCCGCCTCTCCCACTGGCAGGCCTTCGTCGCCGCCGTCTCCGACCCGCGCACGTGGATGTTCCTCGTGCTCTTCATGCTCGACGTCGGCGCGGGCACCATCTCGTACTTCATCCCCACCATCACGCTCACCCTCGGCTACGACACCGTCACCGCGCAGTACATGACGGTGCCCATCTACGCCGTCGCGTCCGTGTGCCTCAACATCGTCGCCTGGAGCTCCGACCGCCGCGCCGAGCGCAGGTGGCACGTCGCCGCCCCGCTGGCCGTCGGCTTCGCGGCCAGCGTCGTCTGCGCCGCCGTCACGCACCCCGTCGCCCGCTACGTCATGATCTGCTTCGTCGCCGCCGGCATCTGGTCCGCGCTGCCGCTGATCCTGTCCTGGACGAGCGGCATCATCAGCCTGCCGGCCGAGAAGCGCGCCATCGTGCTCGCCATGGTCAACGCCTTTGGCAACTTCTCCAGCGTGTACGGCAGCAGAATCTGGCCGAGCGGGGACGCGCCTGGCTACCGCACCGGCTTCGGAGTCACGGCTGGGTTCTTGGGCGCGGGCATGGTGCTTGCTGTGTTGATTCCCATCATGGTCAAGGCTGTTGACTGGAAGGGCACGCAAGCTGAGAAAGACCTCCTTGCGGAGCAGGAGGCTGAGTCTCAATAGTTTGCTGAAACTTCGTTTTGCGGGATGTGAAGTGCTTGATTTGATAGCTAGCGGATACCTACTTTTGGCTTGTATGGCCTATGACGTCTAATGAGACTGTTTGCGAGGCATAATTTGTTTGTATTTATGCTGCCTGTTTGTGAGTATGACGAAAGACGTAGCTACTCAGAGTGAGTGCCCTCCGAGGCAAGCTTGAGGTTGTTGGAAAACGATTTCAGCTTCCCCCACCATCAACTCAGGAGAGTCATCCGACTTCCAAGCATGAGTACGGTGTTTCTCTCGTCGTACTGAAGTCATACTGCCGCATGTTGAAGCATGACAAAGCCATATCGTTTGTCATTGCAGCAGCTTCAATTGGGTTTCTGATTGCAAATCCTTGCGAATGTTGACTGTGTGAGCCTCCCTGACTCATCACATAAATGAGGATTGAACGGACCAACAAGGTTCTTAAAGCCGCAAGGCTCTGGCTAACCTCCGTGATAGACGACACTTGTTGCATCCGCGCTCCAAGATTCTCGCATGTCCTTTGACCTTTGGTATCTCAGAAGACACTCAGCGCAATGGCGGAAATACTCAATCTTCAGGACAAGCCGGACCCATTCGAGGAGGAAGATGGAACGTCTGGCAAATCGGCCAACGGTATGCAGTCGCAGAAGACAGCTACGGAAAACAACTCCGGAGAAACCAAAAGGCCTAGGGAGCCGGAAATACTGTTCAAGAAGATCTTCTTTCTCTGTGGCCTCAGAAAGCTGTACAAACAGCCCGAGCGAAATAAGATGAGGCCCTATACCACTTACAAGCACCCGAGAGCGGAAGCCACTCCCCCCGAGCCGAAGGAGAAAGCCTCGTTCAATGACCCCAACACGCTCTTTGAGAAATTTCTCGATAGCCTGGCGCAGGTTTGCTGCTTCGATGACAAGTCGCACATGGTCACGGCGGTGCTCGTGGAGCAGACGGACGCCGGGCCCGTGCTCCATGTGACGCGGAACGGAACTGAAAGTGATGGCACCGAGCGCAACGGGGACTACTTGAAGATATACCTGGTTGGTGTGCTCAAGCGAATCAGGAGCATCCGGGAGAATACGGAGGAGGAGTTCCTCGAAGGACGTTGTAAGGCGTTTAAGTCTCTGCTGATGTATGTCGTTAGAAACACCACTGGTAAGCTGAAGCACTACGCCAACCGCTTGCAAAATCACGCTTCGTCATGTCTTCGAGACCTCGGCACGAAAGGAAAACAGACAGAAGTTGGCGGAACAGTCGAGCGCCTGAAAGAGGCGGCCGAGAAAGACGACCTCGTTGATCTCATACTCAGAGCCGAGACGGAATACCCGTACGTGAAGCACTACATCGGTGGCATGGGGATTGACACCGCTGAGGGCTCCTGGAAGAAGCTCTGCCACTTCTTGGGTAGGCTACGGTCGTATCACACCTGTATGAAGTACTTTTATCATGCGAGCCGCCAGTTTCCCGAGCTTTTCACCGGCTTTCAAATTCAATTCCTCATCCCGAAGCCAGCCACGACTCTCTACCACTGCTGGGACGACGACAGTGTCAAGGCGTTCTTCGAAAACACCAAGGAATTCCTGGATGACAGGTGGACCGATTACGAGATCAACCTGCTCTACGAAAAGATCAAAGAGGTCGTCGCGGCCAACCGCATGGGTATGCCGGCGACGAGGAGGGGCATCAACTGCGCGGCTCACGCCGAGGTCGCACTGGCGCACTGGTTCTGGAAAGAGCGCACGAGTAAAGACGAAACCGGCGGCAGCAGCGACAAGAGCGATTCGGCGACCTGGGGGGCAAGGGAACACGCGTGGATATTTTTCAGAGGCCGGGCGTACGTCGGCACGAGCAAGCCGTGCTGCCCGCTCTGCGTCGAGTTCTTCCGGGTCCATAAGAGCGGAATCCGGGGCCGGGCGCCGCACTCCAACCTGTACCCGAAGTGGATGGTTCCCGGCGACGGGATCGGGGCCGGTGAGGTTAAGGAGTTTAAGCCGAAGTGGAGGGTCCCCGGCAACGGGGCGGACTCCGACCAGAAGGAAGTGAATTCTCTGAACCTCGCGATTCAGGAGTACTGCTACGAGCGGGTGCTGCGTTACCTCCTTCCTGGAGACGAACACGAGCATTCTGTTCATGAATACGACTCGACGGACGAAGATTCTGATCGTGAGACCGAGTTGGAGGCGGGGGACAGTGAACACGGCTCAAAGTGAGCCAGGAAAGGTTGAGTGGACATCTGTATTTAGTAGTGAGATGCAGTTCGACACGTAACTAGTAAAAACACAACTACAGAGGACCTAGTCAATAGCAATAGATTCCAAAATATTCCAAGAGGTTGACTTCCTCCATATTACTCCCGTGATGAGCATAACATCAAGACATCATATCTGGCTCTCATTCAACCCATGTCCCAGGAACGTGCAAGGGTGGATTTTCAACCTGTTCCCAAAGGTCTCCTGCGAATTCCTCGGCGTCAGACTCCCATTTCAGCGACCAATCACCAGGGTTGGGACCGAAGGTAAACGAGTGCAAGACAGGGCCGTATTGCTGGGCCCTCGTTACGTCCGACATGAACTCCATGTCGAAGCCTGTCTTTTCTGGGTCATCGCGGATCCCAAAGTCAAGCCAATCCCACCGGAAAGCTCTGAGACAGCTGTTCGCCTTGAATAGTTCCAGCTCGCGTTGCCCATATTTCGCAAGGTCGGTTCCCGCACACTGGAGGTCTTCAAGCCATAACCGCATGGCGAAAGAAATACGACGGGAGAAGAGGCGGCTTTCGGTGTGACTCGCTGCTGTTTCGTGGTCGAAACGACATCCGATCATACCGGCAAAGAGGGGTGTAGTGGCCAGTGGACGGCGGTGGTTGGGGCTCTCTTTGCATAGGTCGCTCTGCAATGATGCACCTTGGAACAGCCATCTTGTTAGTTGCCGCCAAGGCTGAAACTTTTCTCCGCAATGAGTGCATCTGATATTTTCGCATCCACTGGTCGTAAAGATAAGAAAGTAGCGTTCAAAGTATGCTTGAGCAAAGCTTTGCATAGAGCTGCCTGCGGTGTCTGACATGGCACATCTGAAGTCGTCTGGGTCCACGTGCGGGCCACAGCCAATGTCATCCAAGAAGACTTGTGCGTCGACCAAATACCATGAGAGATGGGCAAACCGAACTGGCGGTGGCAACTTGCGATGTGACACATGCTGCTCGCCCATGATTACGGCAAGAAAGTCTGGTACACTCCACATGAAGAAGTGATGGATGGTCATCTCTGGATATCGAGATGGACTTGCTGACGAGTCTTGAAAGATTTGCAACGCTGTCTGTAACTCGTCGGTCTTGGTAAGGAATCTGTAAAGCTCGATGACGTCGCTTGCGTCTGGATTAGCGACGCCCATATCTTGCAACGGGGTCTCTCCATCAACATTCGTGTCCTCAAGGCTTAGGCCCATATTTACGAGAGCTTTTACCATGCACGAATGACCGAAGTATGCCGCGTACTGCCAGGGCTTGTGGTTAGTTGTGTCATTTAGTATTTCGGAGCTGAATCATGGCAACACGATAGAGACCTTTCAAGGTCATACATACATGGAGTAATGTCTGGCCGAAAGGATCACGATCGAAGGGAGACGCTTCGTTCCGATCGAAAGCTTGTTTTAGCTCCGGAAGTAAGCCTTGGTAGGCAAATCCGAAAACTGGAGTGGAAAGTGGACGTGTGTTCCAGGGCTTGAGTGAGATTTTCCATCCTATGCATGCTCTGTGGACTTCGAAGTCCCAGGCTTTCCATGACAGCCAGGATGGGAGCTGAATTCGTACCTGGGAGACTGTAAGATTCTTAGCGACTATCAAGAACAATATCTGTAGTATATGCACCGACCTTTGGTGTGAGGGTGATTTTGGAAGGAGATATTCTGAAAACTAAGTCCTCCCAGCAATGACCGTTGTTTCCAGGGGATGGCATAATTTCTTGGCTCCCAGGGGCTCACGCTTTTGCTTTGCTGCTGCTGTGAAAACGGAACCTGCTGTTCAGGTTGAGTCGGCATGATTGAGGTGTTTTCTGAGGAAGAGAGCGCAATCGGTGCAATACCAGCCTGACGATGAAGAGCCTGGGATTTCACTAAGGCGCTTGGTTATGTTAGCTCAACCAATACACGTGCCTCTTGCCTCTTGCAGGGCCTCCTACATGAGATGCGTTTGCTGCGCTAGAGACAGCATCTGTATGGAGAACTGCAGTCGCTCATGGTAACCTCGGATCGTATCTTTTCTGAACGATACTTTGAGCTTCGTAATGGTTCTGAGCGACCTTTTTGCCGTGATAATTTGGCGCTGGAGATCAGCTGCCAGCCTTTCCAGCTCATCTACTGCTTGCTGACAATACTGGATGCTGAGGCTTGCGGTAGCGTCGTTCTGAAACTCCATGTCGAGAAGGATTGGTCTTAGCAGGTCGAGCTGCTTCGTCAGCTGATTGATGTTCTCAGGAACATCCTGGACCTCGCGCCAGAGTTCCTGAAGTCGGAGGACGCTGACGCCAAGCTTTCCTGCCAGCTCCGCGACAGCCAGGGCGCTGGCAACCACGCCAAATACCTCGGCCATCTGTATTCTCGTGATTTCGTGTGCTCGCTATGGTGGACCTGATCTTGGAACGTCGCGAGATGTTCGGAGCGAGGCCAAACCCGACTTGGTGCGGGGTGAGGGTTTCACTCGAGTTACTCAAGAGACAGCTTACGCTTGCCAGTAGCCGAGGAGAAAAGAAAGCCCGTAAGGCTTTCTTGCAAGGCGACGCAACCAATATCTGGCTCTTGGTTACATCTGGCGCAGCTCTGTACACAAGAAAACAAGTCAGCGTTGTCAATTCGGGATAATTACCAGCCACTGCCAAAGCCACACTGACGAGTGACATCTCTCTATCTAAAAGGATTAGCATTAAGTGGTGTAGTCACGGATTGCCGCATGTCAACGAACATCTCGTGAGACATTACTAACACCATTCCGGCCAGCCAATTCATAATCTTTCTGCGCATCATATGCGTCCATTCCTGCATCGTCTTCAACAAACTAGAGCACAGTTGGGCGATTGGCCTAGTGCTATAACGACCGCCTCGCATGCGGTAGGTCCTAGGTTCCATTCCTAGATTGTCCAGTCTTTTGCCCTGGAGTCCTTTGGATGTGCTGGAGACGCAATCCTTTTGATCAACGGTCTTAACTGGGGACTTTTGATGACATAAGGAACGATCCAGCTTGTATCATTCATCACAGTTATCACGAGAAAGCAAGAACCTACTATTTGTTATCTTTCCTCTCAGACTAATGCTCAGGGGGCCCGTCGCTGTTCTGGCCCTATCAAGCTGTGTCCTTCATTAAGAGCAATCAAATGCAGGCATCTGTATTAGTGCTCAATGACGCGCTCAGCGTCGCGGACTTTAGCTCAAGTAATTTTCTGGCCGCGGACACTTCTTCCAATACATATCCGACGACTAAAGTAGGGAGATCTTATTCATCAGCCTCTCTTCTAGTTAACAGTCCCTATGTGGCTTGGCTCTCCAATTACCGGCCTCCCTTAATTAAGCCCCCTCTACTATACGACGATGACGCACGACGATGACGGACGACGACAACGACGACGACGATAATGATAAAAATGTGCCTTAGTGACGCCTAGCCACATAGTCGTGGCTGGAGGGGGTGATCGGAGATCTTGGCCCCCTAAGAGGAGCCATTGAAGGCAGACAGTCACTAACAGAAAATGGGTACGGAAAACTCGGATCCCGATGGAGTGCGGGGTGTCTTGGCGACATCGAGGCGTTCACGAGGGAAAAGAGAGGCGATGAGGGACCGCCGAAATAAAGTGGAGACCGGATGCCCGCGGAGCGCGCCCGGCGCAACGGCTGGCGCTTAACGAACCAAATTCGGACAGTGCGCCCCACTTGCGGGACGGGCCACGGAGGCCCGCGGACGCTGCTGGTGACGAATCCTAAACGACGCAATGGTCAGTCCTGCGACTGTCTTCACGGAGATATCTGACATACAATCTGTCGGACTTTCAGTCGTGGGGCATCAAGCAACAAGCCGCGCTCAGCCTCCCTCCCCGAGGACGACGAAATCAACGAAGGACATCCGTCTTGCCCCGCCAGTCCACCCTCGTCCACTCCGGCGGCCGTTTATTCATCCCGCTTCTAAAGTCACAAGGGCTTTCTTCTACAACATCAAAAGGCGGACGCTAGGATCTAGAAACCTCCGAAGTTTGATGCTATATATCATTCATTCACCTTTCCTCAACACGATTGCCCATCATGTCTACAGTCAGCAAACAGCAGATCAACCCGAGTGTCGACAGTAACTCGTTAAACCCTCTTATTCACGAAAGACGCAAGAGATTGTTTAGCTTATCAAGAAGAGCTTCTAAGAAGAACTTCAACAATATGGCGGGCCAGACGGTCGAGATCCCGGAGCCGCCCCGCGTGCCCTTCCTGGGCCACGTGACCGACATTGACATGGAGTTGCCGATGAGGTCATTCGTCCATCTGGCTGACAAATATGGTGGGACCCTCTGTCTGGAGAGAACCCGACAGGGTCATATGAAAAGCTCAGGATACTCAAACATAGCCAACAGGTCCCATTTACAAGGTCGACTTGCTCGGCCAAACTTCGGTGTGGCTCAACACGCAGGAACTCGTCAACGAGGTGTGCGATGACAAGAGATTCCAGAAGGCCATAGATGGCGAGCTTGAGGTACTATAAGCCCTCAATAGCGGCATATCGCGCAGCTAACTCTTCTCCAGTTCTTGCGAGAGGCAGTCCACGATGGCCTCTTCACGGTAAGTTACTCCCTCGCCTAAGAACAAAGCTGCAACTGCGATCAGTCCCTAACAGTTTCCGGTCAGGCCAAGGGTGAAGAAGAAGAGAACTGGGGAGTTGCCCACAGAATATTGATGTCCGCTTTCGGACCCCTGGCGATGCGAGGCATGTTCGACGACATGCACGACCTCGCCGCCCAACTGGCCCTCAAGTGGGCCCGGCACGGCTCCTCCGTGCCCATCGCCACCGGCGAGGACATGACGAGGCTCACGCTTGACACTGTCGCCCTCTGCTCCATGGGTTTCCGCTTCAACTCGTACTACCGGGAGGACACGCATCCCTTCATCGCCGCCATGTACGCCGTCCTCAAGGAGGCCGGTGACAAGACGATGCGCATGCTACCGCAGGTCTTCTACAAGAAGCAGGACAAGCGTTACAAGACCAATATCAGCATTCTCCGCGACACCGCGAGAGAAGTTCTCGACGCGAGGAAGGCCGATCCCGAGCGAGCCAAGGGCCGCAAAGACATTTTGACGGCGATGCTGAACACGACCGACCCTGTTACTGGACGCAAGATGACGGACGAAAGCATTATCGACAACCTCATCACTTTCCTCGTCGCGGGACACGAAACGACCGCGTCCACCTTTACATTTACCATGTACTGGTTGGTCAAGCGCCCGGAGGTGTACCGCAAGGTGCAAGAGGAGATCGATAGTGTCGTGGGCGACGGGCCAATTCGCGTCGAGCACGTCAGCAGACTCAAGTATCTGTCGGCAGTATGTTAGCCCCTATCGCCCTCCGGGGCCCGTCTTTTGCTTTGTGTACTGATAACCGCCCTCCTAGGTCATTCGGGAAACACTCCGCCACAGCGCCCCGATCCCGGCCTTTGCAAGGAAGCCCATCAAGGACGAGATAATCGGCGGCAAGTACCCGGTCAAGGCCGGCGAGATTCTCGTTGCGCACCTCACCAAGTCCCACCTCGATCCTGCAGTTTACGGTCCCGATTCTCATGAGTTCAAGCCCGAGAGGATGCTCGATGAGAACTTCGACCGTCTGATGAAGGAGTTTCCCAACTGCTGGAGCCCTTTCGGCACGGGTATGCGTGGGTGCATTGGGAGGGCCTTTGCTTGGCAGGAGATGGTCTTGGCTCTTGCTGTCCTGTTCCAGAACTTCAACTTTGTGCCGCACAACCCCAACTACGACCTACAGGTGGCACAGACGCTCACGATCAAGCCCAAGGACTTTTACATCCGAGCTATCCTCAGAGAGGGACTGACGCCCTCCCTTCTCGAGGCACGGCTGGCCGGGTCCATCGTCGAGGCGGGGACCAAGGCCGGGGATGCCAAGGCCAAGAATCAGACCAAGGAGGCCTCAGACAAGACCCCAAGCGTGAGTGCAGCGTCGATTGGTCGCAAACTCGCGGTCTTTTACGGGTCGAACTCGGGCACTTGCGAGTTCATGGCCCAGAGACTGGCGAGCGATGCCCAGTCACACGGCTTCACTGCCACGGTGGACTCCCTCGACGCCGCCAGAGAGTCACTCCCAACAGATGGCCCAGTCGTCATCGTCACTTCGTCCTATGAGGGCCAGCCGCCGCACAACGCAGCGCTCTTTGTCGATTGGCTGACAAACCTCAAGGGTAACGAGCTCCAGAATGTCTCGTATGCCGTCTATGGCTGCGGTGAGTGGGAACTGTGCCTCCACTTCGAGTGTTCTTCTAACTAACCATCTTGATAGGGCATGCCGACTGGGTCAAAACTCACCAGCGCATCCCGAAGCTCGTCGACTCATCCCTCGAAGAACGTGGAGGCCAACGTATCATCCCGCTCGGAACGACAGACGCCAAGGACCGCGACATGTTCTCCGACTTCGAGGCCTGGGAGGACGAGCAGCTGTGGCCCGCGCTGGCAAAGCAGTTCGGCGGACAGGAGCAGGGAGATGAGGACGGCGGCATCCCGGACGCCGGCCTCTCCGTCTCGTTCTCCACGCCGAGGACATCCACCCTGCGGCAAGACGTCAGGGACGCGCTGGTCTTAGATTCTCGAGTGCTCGCTGCAGGCAAGCTGGGTCCGGTCAAGAGACACATCGAGGTCCAGCTCCCTACCAACATGCGGTACTCGACCGGGGACTACATGGCCATCCTGCCGCACAATCCGAAGGACACTGTCGCTCGCGTGATGCGCCGCTTCCACTTGACGTGGGACTCGCACGTCACGATCCAGGCATCCGGCCCCACGACCTTGCCCACGGATACCAGTATCCCCGTCTCTGACGTCCTGAGCTCATACGTCGAGCTGTGTCAGACTGCTACCAAGAGAGTGAGTGTCTTTACCTGAGACGAGGTCAACTAGCTGTAGTGGCTGACATTCTTGGCACTAGAACATATCTGGCCTGGCCCAGCTCGCCAAAGATGAAGCAATTCGCAGCAAGTTGCAGCACCTCGCCACGGACGGCTACGATTCCGAAATCAAGTCCAAGAGACTGTCTGTTCTGGACATTGCCGAGCGCTTCGCGTCTCTGGCGATCCCGTTCAACCACCTCTTGCTCATGCTGCCACCCATGAGAGTTCGTCAATAGTGAGTGCTTATCCTGTTCGGGACGAGTAGTAGCTATCTTGTACCTACTGACCGATTCCTCAGCTCAATTTCGTCCTCTCCTCTGGTTGACCCCGGCGTCGCGACGCTCACTTACGGAGTCCTCGACGAGCCCGCCATCTCGGGCCAGGGCCGGCACATCGGTGTTACCTCCTCATACCTCTCTTCGCTCACCGCGGGCGACAAGGTCCAGATCTCCATCCGTGCCGCGCAGGGCGGCTTTAAGCTCCCTGTGGACATGGAGAAGACACCTCTTCTGTGTGTCGCAGCCGGCACGGGGCTCGCGCCCTTCCGAGCCTTCATCCAGGAGCGCGCCACACTCCTTGCTAGCGGCCGGACTCTGGCCCCTGCTGTCCTGTTCTTCGGGTGCCGAGACCAAGCGGAGGATGACCTCTATCGCGACGAGTTCGATGCCTGGGAGGCTGCTGGGGCCGTCAAGGTACACCGGGCGTACAGCCGCCGGACCGAGGCCTCAGACGGTTGCCGGTACGTGCAAGATCGCATCTGGCGGGAGCGCGAGGCGCTGTACGGACTCTGGGACCAGGGCGCCCGGGTATACGTTTGCGGATCGGGTTCGGTCGCCGAGGGCGTCAAGGAGGTCGTGATGAGGGCGGCGGCGGAGAAGAGCGAGAGGGACGAGGGGGAGCCGGCGACCAAGGAAGAGCTGGAGGAGTGGTTCAATGATATCCGCAACGAGCGGTACGCGACTGACGTTTTCGACTGAGAGGCCTTGATGTTTTGGCGGAGTCAGGGGGCATGTAATGCTGTTGTTGTTCTTGTAGGATATTGACTGTTGTCGGGGTTTAATTGAGACCAGTCTCAACTCCAAGCTCAAGTTCTTCCCCCGCTTCTTGGGTCGACACCATGTCAATCTGCGCCTGCTTCCCAAACCATTTCATTTCCCGCTGATGTCAGATGTCACCCTCGCAGAATGAGGAACACGCTGACCGCGCCCGCCCGGTGTGACTCAACGCGAATCCTTCGACGATCAGATCAGTAATCACCACTGGGAAACGCGGCTTTCGCACGAAGTCATGTGCCCCTACTCGCAATCCAACTCTACAACAAGCATCTGAGTCGCCGGAGATGGGCGGCATCACTTCCCCTGGCCTGATCTGTGACAGGTGCTTCATGGCCTGGAGGCACAGATGTATTCGCCCAAGCGCGCGATCCTCTTCTCGAAATGCCTCGGAAACACTGCGAAATGCCCCCATGTCCGCTCGGACAAATTCGAAGTCCAGCGGCCCGCCGTCCGCCCGCTAGGTGAAACCCCTCCCCTCTTGGCTGTAGTCATCCGATCTCACGCGCAAGGTTTGCCTGTATCGTTCATGCCCGTGGCACGTGGCTAATGCCGCGCAATACGTGGCGGTTCGAATGCACTGCCAGGTGTTCCAGCTAGCTACCTACTAGTCTGGAGGCGAGCAGGGTGATATAATACTAGTTACCGAGTCTTCCTGGGCCGTTCCAAAGGATCACCTCTCTTCTTGCGAACCGGGCTCTTCCCAGCAGCTTTGATCGTCATCCTGTTCGTCTGTTATCGCCAGTCCGAGTCTTCTTTCGACGACACGTCCTCAACCAAAGGAAGACATCAGCCTTCGAAATGTCCAACCTCAAGTTCGATGCCGAGTTCTGGGCTGTTGCTGGGCCCGTCATCGCAATCAGGCCACCGGGCCAGGCTCGGACAGCCCATCAGCTCCGCGCCCGCCTCAACACGGGCCTGACCGCGCTCGCCAAGGGCGATTTCCCGGAGGACATCGTCGAGACACGGCACCAGGTGACGTCCTTCGACGGGGAGCAGATCGCGGTATACCGCTACGCAAAGAAGGGGGACGCGACCGCGACGAAGCAGCCCGCCTTCGTCTACGTCCACGGCGGCGGGCTGGTGGGCGGCGACATCGACCCATGCAGCCGACTCTTCGTGGCGCGGTGCGCAGCCCAGGCGGGCGTGCAGATGTTCGCCGTCGAGTACCGCCTCGCGCCCGAGTTCCCCTACCCGACGCCTGCGGAGGACTGCTACGCGGCGCTGCGGTGGCTGAGCGAGGGCGCCGAGGGCCTCGGGCTGGACGCCGCGCGGCTCGGGTTCTATGCGCTCAGCGCCGGCGGCGGTCTCGCTGTCGCGGCGGCGCTGATGGCGCGCGACCGGGGGCTCTCGCCTCCGCTGGCGAAGCAGATGCTCATCTACCCGATGCTCGACGACCGCACGAGGGTGGAGCGCGACGATCCGCTGTGCGGCTTTTTGACCTGGACGAACCTGCAGAACCAGCTTGGCTGGGGCGCGTACCTCGGCGAGGGCCGGCCGGGATCCGACGACGTGCCGGCGTACGCCGCGCCGGGCCGGGTGGAAGATGTTGCGGGCCTGCCGAGTACGTACGTCGACGTCGGTGAGCTGGACCTGTTTTGCGCCGAGTCGGTGGCCTTCGCGGGCCGGCTTGCGAAGGCGAACATACAGATGGAGCTGCACGTCTACCCGGGGCTGCCGCACATCTTCGACCTGTACGCATCGGATATTGAGCTCACGCGGCAGGCGAGAGAGAACAGGTTGAGAGCGGTGAGGAGTCTTTAAAGAGGTCGGAATTGGACTTGTAGATTGGACTAGGTGGGAGCATTATCATTCAAAAGACTGCTAGCATTGCTAACAATACATGCAAAAAGCAAAAGGTAATGGCTTTGACCGTGGCAGGGCTCGAACCTGCGACCTTCTCGGGATCAAGTACACATGCTTGTGAACGAGAAATCATAATCCACTAGAACACACAGCCGGATGCGTTGAAGTTGTCTGGAAGCGAAGAAAATCAAGAGGGTGGATTCTGTGGCTGGGTGGATTTGGGCGCCCGTCTTGGACTAGCGGCCGAGTTGTATCACAGCGAAATGCATGTCAGACGGACTAATTCAACTGATTCGTGATCATAGAGTGGCTTGATATGTGAAGAAGAAGTATTTACAGGGTGAATCAATCATCAAGAACATCTTCGAGTTGACAACTCGACCCAAGACCCTTTCCCACCACTCAGAGACCAGCGATCCCACCAATGCTGCTACGACAACCACACCCGGGAAGTAACACATCAGACACCGGCATATCGAATGTTCGGCCGAGGCGGCGTCTTCATGTCCTTACCGATGAAGTAGTCAACGTGGTGAGACTGCACGTAGCCCTTGAGCGTCATGGCGTTGCGGTAGGCGGGGTTGTGGGCCAGGGTGTACAGCCGAATATCGCTGGGCTTGTCCGTCGTGAAGATGAGCAGCTCGTCGGCATCCGCGTTCGTCAAGATAACCTCCTCTCTCCAGTCTCCGAGGATATCCCCCAGGAACTGCGGGTTCCTCCCGGCCGTGACGCCACCAAAGTCGCTGGCTCTCAGTAGACGAGGCACACGGTTGGACGGGGAAGGGTTCTCCCAGCTCCACTTCTCGAACTTGCCGTCGTTGAACAGCTCCATGAGCTCGTCGCCGTCCCAGTAGAGGCCCATGTGAGGCCAGGGCGCAAGGCTGGTATCCGACGCCGTCAGCGCGTTCTCCTTCGCGTTGTACACGCCCGAGAACGACCACGCCTCCATGCCGGGGTGGGTCGGGTCGATGTCGCCGACCATCCCCCGCCCGACGTCCCCTTCGACGTCGCCAAAGTGCTTCCAGATGATTTTTCCCGTGCCGGCGTCGTAGTAGTACTCGTACAGCAGGCTGGGGTTGTCCTGCTGCACCCCGTAGCCCTGGAGGCCGGCCCGGCTCGGGTCCATCTTGGCGACGTGGAACCGGTCGCCGTGGACCACGCCCTGGTCGCCGAGCGAGTACCGCGGCGTGCCGTCCCCGTTGAGCGCGAACCCGATCTCGAGGACCTCATCCTTCCCGTCTCCGTTCACGTCGATGATGCGCGTGTTGTGCCCGTCCGGGTACTTCGTGCCCTGGTCGCCGCGCGTCCATTTCCACTTCTGCCGGAGGGCGCTGCCGTCGAACGTCCATGCGGTAATCATCAGGTTGAAGGAGCCTGACCCGATGCGGTTCTTCATGTAGGCCACCAGGTGCGGCGTCTCGCCGTCGAGGAAGCCCGCGCCCAAACGCGCAGCCAGCGGGCCGTCCGCAAGGTAGTCGGTGGGCACAGGGGCGCTCGCGCGGAGGGCGCCAGTCCGGCCGTCGAGGACGGCCATGAACTGGTGGTTGTCAGTCTGGCCCCTGTTGAAAATGGTACCGTCCCCGAAGACGACGCCGTTGGCGATGCGCAGAGCCACCTCGGCGCGTCCGTCGCTGTTGAAGTCGAAGACGGTCACGCCGTCCCAGTGGCCGACGTCGGTCGTGGTCGATCCGGGCTCGATGTTGTTCTGGTTCACGCTGTTGGGGCCGAGGTTGACTGTCCAGAGGAACGTGCCGTTGCTGGTGTATGCCTCGATGGTCTGAGGCGAAGTCTGGCGGTCGAGGACGTAGTCCCACTCGCCGTCGCCGTCCAGATCGCCGACCCAGACGAACTTGACGGGGCCGCCGCTCCGGATGGGAATGCGCACTACGGGCTCGACTGCATTGTTGGCGGGCAAACTGAATGAGCGGCTGGCCGGTTGCTCTTGGCCGTTGACGACCGGTCGCACAAAGTAGGTATTGACTTGGGCTGCGTTGGCGGAGTTGTCGACAAAGTTGGTTCCGCCGTTGAGGACCTGCGAGTTGAGCTTGGTAGGGTTGCCGCCGGTGCTGCGGTAAACGTTGAAGCCAATGCCTTGAGGGTCAAGCCCCAAGAGTCGCCAAGTGACAAGGATGCTGGATGCGCTTGAGCGGACGGCGACAACGCCGCGGCCGAGGTTCTCCAACGGCCGGGCCGCCTGCGCCAAGATCCCGCAGAAGAGCGCAAGGATTATCGAGAGGCCAGATGGAAGCTTCATGGTGACAGGGGATGACAAGGAGTAGAGGGTAGGTTCGGATACTGAGTCAAGGACCTGGGATATGATTTAAACATGGAACTGGCATCGTTTAAATAGTTGGACTCGGGTAAGTCCCAAGTTTCTACAATTACTCTTTCGACGACGAGACTCACTTACTCCGGTCGCCTTCTCACCAGTCCATTCTTTGCCCGTCTTGCTCCACGATGAGATGCTGGATCCGCTCTGGCGCCTCGGCAGATGTAACGCGGGAGATGGACTGCACGTTGCACGCTGACGGCATTTTCTGAAGCGCGGGGCCGTAATTGGAGGAGTAAACTACCCCAGCCTTGGCACGAAGCCAAGTTTATTGCCGGGTTCCTGACATGAAGACCTTTCCGAGCCACATGGCCCGAGGGGTCTTCCCCAGAATTGAAATGTGTACGACGTAATGTTTCACGTCGGCCGATGTACCCCGGACTGTCGGAGTAACCGTGGAGGGGATTACTACAAGTGCCTGACTCTCTTCCGGACATAGATGCTGTTGAAACTTTACATAGCTACACAACCACGTAAGAGTTGAGAATGGCTGGCCGAATGAAAATCCTAAAGAATGAGTGGACGACTCGGATGGGACTCAAACAAAGAATAGGGTAGATGAGAGATACACCATATGAATTAACACATGTACCTAAGAATTCTTTGTTTCGGCACATTCAATACACTTAGGATAACTATGTTCGCTCAAGAGGTAAACAAGACAGTTGCTAACAGGCCTTATTCCCACGGGATCGGATCGAGACTTAAGAAGAAATCATCCGTCCCAAAAACAACTGGTTCCCCTCCTTGTCTTCCTTAGACCGCCAATTTGGAACTTCCGATTCCAATCTGTTCCATGATCTTGCTCATGTCAAAGTCTGCACCCGCAAAGTCTCGCTCCACAACCTCCTCAACCCACTTGCCCCTCCGCCTGAAGAGGACGTCAAACGGCGTGGGCGGGACGGTGATCCCCGCTGGCTGCATGTCCATGTTGTCCACAAACTTCTTCTTGCCCGTGGCCGGATCGATTGGCGCATCCATCTCGAAAGCCCAGAGCACGCGCGCCATCATGATCCACAGGCCGTCCCGCCCGACGTGCCGGCCGGGACACGTCCGCCTGCCGAAGCCGAAGGTGTAGTTCGGCAGCCCCTCGCGCTCGATCCACCGCTCCGGCCGGAAGTCGTCGCAGTCCGGCCCGAAGACGGCCTGGTCCCGGTGCAGCGCCCACATGGAGACGGTGATCATCGAGTCCTTCGGGATCCGGTAGCCCATGTACTCGTCCTCCTCCGTCGCGACGTGGTCGATGCCCGCCGGCACGATCGGCCGCCATCGGAACACCTCGTCCATGATGGCGTCGATGAAGGGCAGCTGCGCGCGGTCTGCGTAGGTCGGCAGCCGCCCGCGCCCGACGACCTCGTCCAGCATCGCCTGCGCCTTGTGCATGACCTGCGGGTACTCGATCATCGCCAGGACGAACCAGCAGAGGATGGAGGGGCTCGTCTCCCCCGCGGCCAGGTTCAGCGCCGCGGGCACCCAGGCCGCCTCCGCCTCATTCATGTCCGAGTCCAGATGCTGGGCTCGGTTGGCCACCAGCTTGGAGATGTTGAAGCCGGGCTGGGTGAGGGCCTTGCGGAAGTTGTTGATGTGGTGGCCTGCCTCTCTCTCAAACAGCGGCTTCACCCGTCGCTTCCACGGGGAGAAGAAGTAGGGGATGTGCTTGAGGGAGGGGAAGATGTCGACCAGCGTGGGCGTCTCGATGATCCTGGCTGTTGGGCACTCTTGGAAGAAGTTGAGCTGGACCTCGGTCTCCGGGTCGTCTTTTAAGAGGCGGTGACCGTACAGGATGACGCCGACGTTGCTTGCAAACCACCGCAGGAATTGTCGATGGGGCTTGATAGGCCGGGTGTCTCCATCGGGCAAGGTTGCCGCCTCCTCGGGGCTGACCTTTGTGTCCTGGATGATGTCTTGAAGGAACTGGAGCGTCTCCAGCTCGGTGATGGGCTGGTAGAGCCCCACGGCCTGTGCGTTCAGGCCGTGGGCGGGAAGCCTCTGCTGGAGGCGCATACGAGCATCGTACTGGCGGAAGATTATGTTGTAGCCCTTGGCCAGCAGCTCTCCGCCGATGACGCTGTAGGGACGCCCAGAGTACCGGGGAGCCCGTTTGTTGAGCAGCTCGTGTGCTGCTTCGTTCGTGGTCAGGACGACGACACTCCTACCCATGACCTCCATGTAGACCAGAGGTCCGTAGGTGTATCTCCACTGGAGGTGGCTCAGCCAGCGGAAGTGGAATGGGTTGTTGAAGATGTTACCCAGGAGGGGCAGTCGAGGGGGTCCGGGGGGAAGAGGCAGCTTGGAGTATGGTCTTGAGCTTGACTTTACGTAGGAATACAAAACGTAAGCCACACAGACGCCAACCAGAGAGAGCACCGCGAGAGAGGTCGCTGATGAGACCAAGCCCATCTCCAGGCCACTGCCTGGTCTCTCCATCGTGGAAGGCATGTTTGATAGGCGTGTGTAACCTATGCACTAAAGGGTTTGAAACACAGGGCAATGGTTGAAAGCCAAGATTGAGTCTCAAAACTCTGCAGCCTCTGATTGAAGAGACAAACAGTCCAGGAGCAATCCGAAAAGAAATTACAAGGCCATTTATTAGAGACCCGTTTCTCATGACTTGAGCTCATGTCGGATCCGGCGGCCGACGGCTCGAATCGATACCATCTATGGACAACTTGGCACATGACAATGCATGCTTGATGCACCATGGCATGCATCTCTTACCGTGCCGAGCGGCGCTGCCCGCTCTAAGGTTACACGACATACTTGGCCCCCCTCACCGAATACCACGATGCTGGGGTATAATTCAAGTCGCCATAATCACGAAACTCGCCATTGGCCACTTTCAGAGGCATTTTATTGACGCGGGTCTGCGGATAAAAAGAATCCATGACTTCCTTGTGTGGCGACCTGCCTCTTCGCCGCACCTCGCAGCGCGCATCACGCAGTCCCTCAACCGCTTTCTTTCAGCCGTGATTGGGTCTCCGAGCAACGATCGTAACTCAACCCGCTGCAACAACCGTAACTACCGCTGCTTACTGCATTCCTAGCCTCGGACGCAGCAGAGGGGGGAACGAAATGGGGTGATAACTAGGAGATTATGGGCTCGGCGCCTCACATGCGAGCCTAGTGCTCCATCTGACGCGATCTGCAGACACATTTGATGCGCTGTAACCGAAGTCAGGCCAACTCCGTGATCTCCCCGCCCGAGACGACGTCGAAGAAGGCGTCCGCCAGATACCCCCCCAAGTGGGGGAAAGAAAGGAGCGCAGACTCTAGTATCAGCACAAGAGATTCAACATCTTTCACAGCATACTATGCTAATTATAAATAACAAAATAATATTGAGTAAATACCTTAGACTTAGGAGTATTTTATAAGTATTATTTTAATATTTTTATGGCATTGTGTGAGCCTAAAGGTGGTGAAAGGTAAAGCTCAGAATACGAAAGTCTGCGCTCTTTTCTTTCCCCCACTTGCCCCCGCGGGAGGTCGGCTTGCCGTACTTATCCGTCGCCATGCCGGCGATGGCGGGCGCCGCCACGTCCCGCATGTACCCCGCGATGCCCTCCTTCTTGAACCGCTCCGCGAACTGCTTGGAGTGCAGGCTGAGGCCCTGGGTGGCCCAGATGGGCTGGACCTGCCAGACGATGCCCATCTTGGCGATGTCGGCGGGGAACGTCTCGACCTCCTCGGCCGAGTAGCCGCCCTTGCTGAAGTCGTACGCGCCCGTGTAGCCGAAGGCGAAGAGGCGATTGGGGTATGCCTCCCGCACCGCCGTGTGGAACTCGTGCATGTCCTCCTTGTCTGGGATGACGGGTTAGAGCCTACTCGCTGGTCATGTACTCGGGCGGGGGGACTAGTGTAAAGGAGACGGGCAAGGGGAAAGGCAAAGGGGATCCGTACTTGGTTTATCTGTTCGAGGGTCAGCCATGGTTGCGCGTCCTGTCTTGGGGTTGTTATTGGCAACCACCTTGTCTGCTCCAGGTCACATCTCCGAGTGGCGCGGCCAAGACGCATCGGTCGATGACGGCCCTGGTGGACCATTGCCACATGTACTGGCCAAGCGGGGTCCTCGGAAGCTCCCAGTCGAATGAAATGTCACGACCGAGGATTCTCTTGGAAATGGCTCTGCGGTCTGGAAGTGCGACAGTCTTGTTTGCAATCTCGCCCGCGTAAGACTCGTATTGCTCCTCGCTGGCGGCAACTTTCACGGCTTCGTCGTAGGTCATGAGGCCGGCGGAGGCTTTCCACTCGGCCTTGACGGTCAGACAGTCCTTTCCTACGGCTTTACCTTCTTCGAGGGCCTGGTTGAACGAGCCAACCGGCTTCGTGGCGCCTAGAACGTACGTATGGTCACGAGGGTCTAGGACGCTTTATTGTTGTTAGAACAGCTCAAGTCCATGTAATGTGTCTCGTCAGCGGACATTCGTACCTGGTAATGAACTCGGCATGATCGCTGTCACACCGACAAAGAAGCATCGTGTCTGCTCTGTCGACGGCATCTTAGTCACTCCACATAACGAAGAAGAGTGCCTCTTCAAAGCTCACCCCATAATGTCAAACGTCATCCTCGCAGTCGTCAACCTCGACAGGTACTCAGAAGTCGGCACGATCGTCCTCCCCTCGCCGTTGGTGAACTTCTTCAGACCCATCGTCAGGTGGTCGATGTGTATCATGGCCGCGCCGGCCTCGACGAAGTTCCGCGCCAGCTTCGTGCACCCCGTCAGCGTCCCGAAGCCCATGTCCGCGTCGGCGACGATGGGCAGCATGTAGTCGACGCACTCGAGCTGCTCGCGGTCGGCCTCGCCACACCGGATCCGCAGCTGCGTCTGGCGCTGGTCGTGGAAGAGCTGCGTGTTGAACATGCGTTTCACGACAGACGGCACCAGATCCGCTGGGTAGTCGGCGTGGTCCTCGCCCGGCCACGTTGCTTGGGAGAGACCGCATAGCGCGCCTGAGACGTAGACTGTCTGCACTTGACAGACGTTAGCACCGCAGCCAAACCTCTGCTGCGTAAGAGACTTACTGTATTTGGCCATCTCCTTCACAATGAGGGGCTCGGTCGTGCCAAAGGTGAGCTCGTACGTTCTGTTGGCATTGTGTTCGTTGAGAATCCGCCAGAGCTTCCTCCCCTGGACGCTCGAGGGATACTCGATCTTGAAGCCGATGTTTCGCAGCGCGGCGATGGACTTGGCCGTGTATGGTCTATAGAAATATCAGCGTCCACATCTAATACGGGAGGGTCTGTGTTAGACATACCTCTTGATGTGCTTCTGCCTGTCCGACTGCCACCACTCCTCGATCTCCTTCACCTCGGCGGCGAAGGCGGCGCTCTCGGCCTTGACATCGGTCCACTTCTGCGACATTGTTGCTATAGTCAATTCCGAAAAATACTCTGTGTCAAGGATCGCTACTCAACACCGTTCAAGCCCCAGGGGGAGAGCGCTTTTTGGTCTTCATCCAAGCACCGCGCACTCGGCCAACACCAGACATCTCTAAGTCGGCTCTCATTACCCGAAGACGGGCAGTATCAGACCACAAACTCTCGCTCATACCTAATCCGCCGCTATTTCCTATCATCTCCGATCGGTACCCCCGCAATCAAATCGGTGAATATCCGATAGTGATAGGGGGCGATGGCGTTTAGCGGGGATCGGGATCCTTTCGGAGCCGTCGCCTAGCGCCCGATGGACGCCATGGTGTGGGTGGGTCCGTCCCCGGCCCCGATAGGGAACGCCACCCCGACGCCGATAAGAAGCTACCAACGGGGGAGGGTGCCGATAAGCCCCCCAAGCAGCCGTGTAAGTCGTCCTGCCCCCTTCCAAACCATCTACAGGTCTATCCCGTCTCTGCCTCCGTCGTGAAGCTCACATCGCCAGAGGAAAACTCATCCACCGCAATGGGCAGCAACATCCCGAACCAAAAGCTCATCAACCTCCAGCTAGGCTGGCCCTCGCCGCGCCTCTTCGCGGCAAGCGGCCTCCTCGACGGCGCAACGCAGTTCCTCGCCTCAGAGCCCGAGACCGCCGCCGCACTCGTCTACGGACCCCACGCCGGCCATCCTCCCCTGCGCAGGAGCGTGGCGGACTGGCTCTCGTTCGTCTACGGCACCGAGGTCGACCACGAGCGGATATGCATCACCAACGGCGCCTCGGGGAACCTCGCCAACGTCCTGCAGAAGTTCACCGACCCTGTCTACACCCGCAGGATCTTCATGGTCGAGCCGACGTACTTCCTCGCGTGCCCCATCTTCGAGGACAACGGGTTCCAGGGGAAGCTTCGCGGAGTTCCTGAGGGCAATGACGATGGTCTGGACATCTCCTTCTTGCGACGAGAGCTGGAGGCCGCCGGAGCAGCCGGTGGACCCGATGCTCCCGCGATCAAGGTCGGCAAGACGTATCCAAAGGTGTACAAATATGTCATCTACATCGTCCCGACCTTTTCCAATCCCAGCGGGAAGACGCTATCCCTGCAGGGGAGGAAGGATCTCGTCACTATCGCGCGGGATTACGACGCCCTGGTCATCTCTGACGACGTATACGACTTTCTGAGCTGGCCAGAGGACCCAGCCGCTCCCTACAACACGGCTGCGGCGGTCCCACCCCGACTGGTGGACGTGGATAGAGAGATGCCAGGCTACAGCGAGTTCGGGAACACCCTCAGCAACGGGTCGTTCTCCAAGGTCATTGGTCCCGGGGTCAGGGTCGGCTGGGCGGAGAGCACGGCCGCCTTCGCAACGGAGCTGGCGGAAGTGTAAGTGGCCCCACGCGAGTCCTCGAGAGTGCGAAGAGGAAGCTGACAGTAGTCATAGCGGCTCTTCCAGCTCGGGTGGTGCGCCGTCGCATCTCACGTCTACTTTTGTCGACAAAATGCTACGGAGCGGACGGCTCCAGGATCACATCGAGAACACCCTGATCCCTGTATATAGGCAGCGATACTATACCCTCATGGCGGCCATCGAAGGCATGCTCGTCCCTCTGGGGGTCGACGTGGAGGCTCGTAGCCCCAAGGACGGCACAACCGCCACGGCGGATGGCTTTTTCGCATACCTGAGGCTCCCCGGTGATTTACCCCCTGCTCGCACGATAGCTGCTGTTGCGCTCAAGGAGAGACAGCTGCGCGTTGCCTTTGGGCACATGTTCACCGTCACAGGAGATGAAGGCAGCCTGACAAGGTCCGAAGAGTGGGGAGGCTTCTTCCACTGCATCAGAATATGCTGGGCCTGGCACGAGGTCGACGAGATAACGGAGGGCATCCGGAGGTTGGCGCGTACAATCAAGGACATGCATTGGCGAAACATGACGGGCGAAGATTTTGGCGGCCAGCTGACTATTGGAATCAGATGGCTGGGAACACCATAGCTCTGAAGAAGCGTCTCTTGAATACTACTGTCCTATCGTGCTTGTCTACAGAAGCTTGGTTTGTGCGGGGCAGTATATTGTTGAAAATCAGAAAAGCAGACATTGAATTTTGCACTCCTGAAATGATCCCAGGTTCTTAAAGACATGAGCCACTTAGCTAACTCACTCTCTTACATAACAGTCACTGGCAGTCGGGCTGGCCAAACCTTCCCGTGCACAAGTAACTCGGGTCAAATGAGGGCCTCCTGAGGACTATAATCCTAACCCTACGTGCGCTACAACAAGGAGAAGACTCAATTTATGGTTCTGAAGTACAATCTGCCAACTAAAGAAAAGCCCCTTCAATACGTTCTTTCATCTCGTGTCTCTCAGGCGTCTTCTTGTCAGGAAGAGCCCTACATGATGCTTGACGAGTTCTTCACAGGCTCCACCGCCCCGGCAAGCTTTTTTTCCGCCTCCTTCTCCCCGGAATCCTCCGGGTGCGGCACCTTGGCTTCGGAAGCGGGCTGGTCCGCGGCGAGCTGGGCCTCCTGCCGGAGCTGCCGTTTGTGCAAGAAGTCCGCGACAACTACATGGTGAGCGTCAGCACTTGAATTGGCCAAAAGGAACATCGGCGGATCACAAGCACTTACAAACCAGAACAACAGCGCCGAGCGCGAAAGATAGAATGGAGGGGAACCCCCGCTCGAACTTGGGCGCCATGGTCTGCGGGAAGATGAGGATAGGCAGGAAGGAGTCTATAAGATGGGTTAGTAACTGCCGCCGGTCAAAGTCTTGTGCCTCTCGACTTACTCGTGGCGTAGAAGAGCCCGTTCATGCTAGAAATAGTCAACGCGCGCTCCTCTGCGTTGCCGTTGTTGACCTCATTGGCCCAAGTCTATCTCCCGTCAGCAAAACAACACCACTTAAGTGGTCTGAGGCGTCAGCTCACCCAAGTGACGGCCGTCACATATCCGCACGCGACGAGGAAGAACCCAGCCACCCTCGCAGAGTCGGCGTCTGGCCAGGCAGTAAGGATTGAAGAGCCGACGACAGTAGTGCACATCTTGTCGTCGCAAACTGGTCAGCCCCTGCTCGGAACCTGTGAACGCTCCGGAATAAGCAACTTACGAGAGGCCCGATGATCCACAGCGGCCGGTTGCCGGTCATGTCCGACATGAACCCCCGCGCAAAGTCGGTGACCATGGTGACGAGGTTGGCGCAGGCGGGGATGATGTTGCGCTGCGTGACGCTGTACCCGTTCTCCCCCGCGTCTCGTCAGCCGAGCCACTCATCCATATCAAAAGCCTCCACCACAAGGACTTACTGAGGTAGATGGCAAAGTAGCTGTTCGCCTGGCAGGAGTTTCCGTACTGTCATCTCAGTCAGCATCAACTCCACTCACCAGGTATAGCCGCCAGAAGAGAAAGGAAAAGGGGGAAATGCTCACAAAGATGTACATCAGACACAGCACCCACCACCGCCAGCTCCCAAACATGCGCTTCGCCAGCGCGAGGTCCAGCACGCCCGTGATCTCGGCCTTGCCCTGCCTCGCGGCGCGCTGCAGGGCGATCTGCTTGTCCTCCTCGGTGATGTACCGCGCCTTGGTGTTGTGCGGGTAGTCCGGGAGGAGCCACCAGACGGAGAGGGCGACGGGGAGGGACATGCAGCCGCAGACTGGCGCGTCGTTCCGTGTCAGCACACTTCCTTTCGCTCTTGTCTCGCGAGGGATTAATGCTGTAACTCACCGATGTACATCCACCTCCACCCGGCCAGCCCGAGGTGCCCGTTGAGGGACCGGTGGATCCCGGCCTGCAGGAAGCCCGAGGTGGCCTGCCCGAAGAACCCCGTGATGTGCCAGATGGCCACGCGCTGTCCGGCACTTAGCATCTTTTCCCAACCCTCTCCCCCAATGCTCCCTCACGATAGGTACAAGGACGTACCTTGGCCAGCTCCGGCTTCGTGTACCACGACCCCAGCAGGAAGATGATGATGGGGCTGAACCCGGACTCGAACAGGCCGACCATGAAGCGGAAGGCGTACATCTGGTTGCTGCTCCGGGCCGCGGCCTGGGCGAATCTGCTTTTCCGAATCGCGTCAACGTGTGATGTTGGACCCGGAAAGAAGGCAGGGGGCGGGGACGTACGTAAAGGCGGTCCAGCCCAGCTCGCAGGCGACCAGGCAGATCCGCGGCCGAACCTTGAGCGCGATCATGTTGGACGGGATCTGCATGACGGCGAACGCGATGGTGTAGCACACTGCAGCCGTCAGCCTGTCTGTTGTTGCTTGCAAGTCCAGCGTGGGCCGGTCACCCACTCAGCATGTACGTGTACTCGTTCCCCTGGATGTTCAGGTCCTCCTTCATCCCGCTGACGTCTGTTCCGTCCACTCTGATCAGCACTCCTCCCCGCAAAGACTCGGCAGTGCCCGAGGGAACTCACAGGCGTTCGTGACGTTGCTCTGGTCAATGTATTTCATCCACCATCTCTCGTCAGCAACTTTCCTCTCCTATGGTAGACTTGCGGGGAGCCTACCCATCCGAGCGTCGCGCAGATCAAGATGCCAAAGTCCAGCTTCCGAACCAGCGCCCGCTCTTGCGGGCTCTTGAGGTGCTGGTCGGCGTCCCAGAGGTGGTACAGGATCTTCCTCCCGAGGGAGAGGTCCGGCGGAGCGGCGACCGCCCCGCGCGTGCCGACGCCGACGTCGGACGCCGCGGCGCTCCCCGTTGTCGACGAGTCGGCCTCGGTCTTCTTGTCGCCGTCCATGGCTGTGGCTGGCGATGGGTGTTGCTGTTGCAGCTTTGGTGTTTACGACAGAGATGATATCACTCGAGACTCTGGGAACGGTGGCAACTTGCAAAGGTTTGGGTCTGTATAATAAGATCTTGTAAGAATCATGAACACGAAAAGCCGCCCCCAAAGTCCCTTATACCACACCCTCATCACCCCGGATCATGATAACCACCCCCCGCCCCCCGGCTCCCCGGCGATACGACCTCAAACCTCATCATATCGCGGCACGGAAGCAAACACCACCCTGGGGGCCTATCAAAACTATCAGCAGGTCCCGTGGCCAAGATGAACCAGTGGGCCTTTCGGCATCCTCGCCGATGATAACACCGTCGGGCGTCGTCCGACACTCAACCCCGACGCCTCCCCCGCAATCTTATCATTGGCAACCACCCCCGGTTCTCCCCCGGATAAGCGATCCCCGTCAACTTCGCCGGCCGAGGCGTGATATCTCCAAGCCGAAGTCGGGGGTTGCTACGTTTGTGTATCAAGTGATTATTAAACAACCAGAAGTCGTGACTGTATTCGCACTTCACCCCCAGCAACACCGAACCACACCTCAACTCAGCACCCAAGCCTCTCTCTCAACCTAACCTCTGTCTCAACCAAACCCACCATGTCCGTCCCCAGAAGACCAGCTCGCCCTCGCCCGCGAGCTCTGCCGCCCGAACCTCGTAAAACACCTCGTGCGCTCCAACAAGCTCGCCTTCTCCCTCGGCCTGCGCGTCGCCTTCTCGACCGAGATGCCCCTCGTCGCAAAGCGCGCGGGCTACTCGGCCGTGCTGGTGAACCTCGAGCACATGGCCGTGAGCATCGAGACGATGAAGGACATTGCCGTGTCGTGCCTGAATGTGGGGTATGTTTTCCTCTTTTGTTGCATGGGGAGGGAGGGCGATAGTAAAGCTGACCTTGCTTCCAGAATCACGCCCACCGTCGTTGTACCGACCTGCTCGCAAGAATGGATCTCGCGCTGCCTCGATTCCGGCGCCCAGGCTATTATTGTGCCGCATGTAAACACCGTCGAGCGGGCGAGGATGTGTGTCAACGCGTCCAAGTTTCCTCCCGTGGTAGGCTTCTATACACAATACCCCCAAGCCCCGTATCATGGAGGCTGGAGCTGTTTCGAGCTCCCGTAAGCATTCCATGGTTTCTAAAGCTGACGACAAGCTAGGGCCGCCGGTCAGTCACAATGGTCACGGCAATGACCCAGTACACGACGGAACTGTCCTACGCGGCCATCGCAGAGGTCGTCAACGACGAGGTGCTGATCATGCCGATGATTGAGACCAAGGAGGGGGTCGAGCACGTAGAGTGCGTGGGCTGATGTAGAATTTCAGGGTTTGTTTACTGACGACTCGACAACAGGGCTATCGCGGCCGTGCCAGGCATCGACGCGCTGTTCATCGGCTGCGCAGATCTGTGCATGGAGTAAGTCTTCGGCCTACCTCTATATGCCTCACACCTGCGCAGCGTTCTGACACAATTCCAGGCTAGGCATACCTGGACAGTACGACTCTGAGCTATTTCAGACGACCGTCGCCAAGATATCGGCCGCGGCAGAAAAGGCAAGCGTAAACGGCCGCAAGGTGTTTGTTGGTCTTGGAGGACTGGAACCAAGGCCGGGCCTCCTGGAGACACTCGCAAAACGGCATTCCCCTATTCGGTATGTATACTTTCCGCTCGTTTCTGAAAGCTTTCTGACAGTATCGTAGCTTTGCAATGGCAGGTCGCGATCTGGCTCTGTTAATGGCAGGCATGTCCAAGCAAGCGGCGTCTATGAACGACATTTCTTCGAAACTGCAGTAAAATAATTCAGCCCCTAGAGCAAACGTAACAACTTTCAGTCATCCGAACAGTTCCTATCCGTCCAAACTCCGTTCGAGAATCCGACGCGGGCACACTTTAACTCCGGGGCAGAATCGCTCGCTCCTTGCAATGCTAAAATTTGTTGAAACACCAATAGTCATTCCATCATGCGATGCGCAAATTTGTCATGGCCCCAGAGCTAAAAGATTTACTCTCCCTCCCAGACGTTTCTCAGAGACGAGGGCTCGATGCGGCCGGCCGCGTTGCGGGGTCTGCCACGGGTGGTGGTGCCTTCGCCGGTGGTGCCGTACTGGGGGCTAAGGTCGCGGTAGGTCACGGGCACGTCTGACTCGTCTCCGCTGTCGTTCTGAGCGGCTTGGGAGGCGGCAGCTGCAGCGAGCAGAGGTCGGATGCGCTCGCGCTCCTCAATGGGACGATCCGAGAGGTGCCTCCAGCCCTGCGCCCACCACGCGTGCCTCCAGTTGCTCGCGCTCTGCATGAAGAGGAGGGTGAGAATCTGGCGACGTCTAGTTAATATCGTATGCAGTGAATTGGCATTGCTGTCACATACCTGCAAGACGCCCACGGCCAGGACAACGACCAGGTCCATGGTGGAGTTCCTGATCGTCATATCGCGCCAAGGCCCAATGCATGGGGTGTCGCGGCCATATCTCTCGGCACAGCGGATGTTGCCGGTGAAGGGCGAAGCGCGGTCCTTGACGCTGTTGAGGCCACAGCAGTTGAGACTATCCTGGATGCGCTTGATGGTGCTTTCGTCCTTGCCGGTGAACATTTGTTGCCACGTGGTCGCCAGGCCGCAGGTGAGGTTAGCATTGGGCATCGCAGACTGCAGGAAGAGGACGGCCAGGGCGGTGGTCAGGATGCCCTGCAGGGTCTGAAGGGTGGTCGGAAGCAGCTGCTCGGCACGAGCGGGAGACTGGCTCGCCTTGAAGAGGAGGCGCGGGTAGACCAAGGCATTTGCGGCGCCGACGATGGGAAGGAAGATGGGCAGCAAGGTGAGGAACGGGGTGATGGGAAGAGCGAGGTTCGAGCTCGAGACGTGGGCGGCGCTGTTCGTCGGTCAGTATCGCGGGACAGCGGAGATGAAAACTCGAACGGGGCGACGACTTACATGGCGATGGCAATGAGCACCAGACAGACCTACATCTCCGTCATTAGCCGTCCACGATCACGATATGGAACTAGATATCTCTCGGCGTACCACCAGGTAGACGATGCCCGGATTGACAATCATCGCGTCGGATGCCTTGGCGGACTTGCGTTTCCGATGGCAAGCTGTACCGGGCAGCAGAGGGCGAAGGAATTGGAGTGTCCCGACGGATTCAGAGTTTGATGGAAAGATGTCGACGATATGCGAATATCTCGAAGAGGAGCAGACGGTGGAAATAAAATGTGAGCACAGAAGGAAGGGACCAGGACGGGAGGCGATGGGTGTGGCGCTGACGGACGTGTCTCCAAGGCTCCAAGGCTCCAAATCCACGCCGATCTCTGGGGGCGAGAGGGGGAGACCACCTGGACCTCACAAATCGGGGACCTTTTAGCGGCTACCGACACGCAGCACCCCCAGCCTACAGGTAAGTAGGTGACATAGTAACCTACTAGTGTAGGTAGTTAAGTACCGAGCTACAGGGGGCAGCACGCGCCCCTAGCAGCTCCAAAAGCAGCACCAGCGCCAAAGCCGGCGGTAGTAGGGACAGCTGCAGACCGCCAAACAACGTCCATACCTACCTAGGTAGTGATTACCCGTCAGCCATGTTCCAACCGTCCCAGTCCATCCCATCCGGCCATCTGTCCATCGACGATGTGCTGTTTGTGAGGCCCTTGTCCCGCCATGGAACGTCTCCGCTGCCCGCGACAAGCTTCCGGCGGTGTGTCGCTCGCCGCTTTCGGGTGAGTTTAACGCAGAGAGTAAGCTGATGATGACGCCAGCAGGCTGGACATGGCTTTGGATGCCTGCAGCTGGCACGCAACCTTCCCTTCCCTGCCCAGTGGAATCCGTAGAGCCAGACGCGGCATGGCCTCCGGCTCGCCTGCGGGCGCGGGTAGGCGTTGAATGCCCGGTCGCACTGCCGATTTGGAGGGCAGGTACATGGGAATACGGTTGGGTTTCCTTCAATCGGCTTCTGTGTTTCGGCCGAATGCCCCTGGCTGGTGGTGCTCGTGCTGCCGGAGGCCGTCGACCTGATAAGCCCCTCCCCTGTGAAATGATGCCAACGAGAAGCGGGCAAGCGCCACGTGAAGCCTCATCCAGGGCCGACCAAGCCACCCCGCATACCGTCCTCGCGGCGCGTGCCCCGGGTGCGGAGCCGCGACCGGAGCGCGCCACGCCGAGCGATAAGACGAATACCGTAATGGCTCTGCCGAGTTTGAGATCCGCCTACTCGGGAGATGCGTTCGCCAAGGTCTGGGGGCGGAATCCGCGGCTTGCAGACCAAGGACCCACAAGGCTGAAAATGGTCCCGGTCGGCCGTTCCGGCAAGGGGAGAGGTGCCGAGCCGGCAGCAGGTCGCCGAGGTGGAGATGGGCTTTCGCGGGAGGGTTCTCAGATTGGCTCGGAGCCGGGGCTGCTGACGACGCTGCGAATGGATCGTGGGGTCGCAAGCTGGTTTTGGCCGTGGACGCTAAACCGGCTTCAGTGTTTCCGAGGGGGAACTTCATTGAGCTGTGGGCGACCTGGATCTCGAAATATCAGTCGGTGTTTCGAGGCTGGGCATCAGGGTTTGGCTCCGTATTGAGGTGATGGCAGGAAGTGACGGGAATTCGTATTGTCGGCGTGGTAGGAGCTGCTGTAAAAGACCAGCTGAGAAACATCACCAGGTCCGACCCCTTCTTCGACCGTCTTCTTCTTGGTCTGATTGCTGTTGTCGAGAACTGTTCTGGAAGAACGTTTGTATTGATCAGATGGATGTGTTGGTGGAGAGGAAGGGAAGGAAGGGAAGGGAAGGCGCTCACTCTTGCTCTTGCTCTGTGGGTTGAGACGAACCACTTCCACTTTGCGGCTTCTCCCAGCAGGGCAGCCACGGCAGGCAGGGGCAGTTTCCATTTCCATGTCTGACATAAGGATAAGGCCGCTAGCCCAATCCATCACATTTTCGAGGTCTTCATTGGACGAAGCTCTCTTAGCTCCCCACTTAAATCGATCCACCTTCAATGACCCCTCCATCAGCTTCAGAGCAGGAACTGGAAGGAAGGAGCTGAAGGTGAGCGTGGCGAGGGGCACCCGCACCCACACTCGCACCTGCCACCACCTCGCTCGCGACGTTGCGCGGCGTGCATCAGCCAAGATCGACGCCGTCCGGTTTTCCTCTCTCCAAGCCGCTACACTACAACGGTCCTACTACTACTACTTGTTCAACCCCTTCGCCATCCTGCTCACCATTGCGCGTCCTGGCATCCCTTCGTCCTACTTCATCTTCCTCTTCCCCCTCCCACTCCTCATAACTAGCGCAGCGCCGCTCCTGCATCCCAGGCGCATACGGTGACACGGAAACCCTCCTTGCGCTACCGATACCCCTCGCTGCAGCTCTTCGCGATGGCCTCCCTCATTACCTCCAAGCTCGCCGAATTGAATCCATTTTCAAAGTCTGCGCCCGAAGATGAGGAAGAGCTCGGCGATAAGACGGACAACACCACCCTCGCCGGCGGTGGACACGCCGCTCGCGACTCCGATCTCAAGCACCGCCTGCGCGTGAGCCGCGCCATCAAGGCTTTCCTCGTCGACGAAAAGGTCCTGTCCTCCAGGGATGCCGACCTCGACTCCGAGAAGCCATCACCCGCCCTGCAGGCCCTCGTCGACAAGCCACACATCAACGTTCCCCGCCACCTCACTGATAGGTCCCACCCGCTGCCCGAGTACTTCATCAGCTCCAGCCACAACACGTACCTCCTCGCCCACCAGCTCTATGGGAGCTCGTCGGCCGAGGCCTACGAAGAGACGTTGCGCGCCGGCGCCCGCTGCGTCGAGATTGACGCCTGGGACAACCCCGACAACAAGGACGAGCCCAAGGTCACCCACGGCTACACCCTCGTCTCCAACATCCCCTTCCGCGCCGTCTGCGAGACCATCCGGGATGTTGTCGACCAGGAGACCAGGGACCCCACCCAAGCCGCTCCCATTCTGCTATCCCTCGAGAACCACTGCGACCCCGAGGGTCAGCTGCGCCTCGTCCACATCATGAAGGAGGTCTTTGGCGACAGGCTCTTGAGCAAGGCAGTCCGCCAGAAGGGACACGCCGAGCAGGAAGGGCAGGGAGACCACGTGCGCTTGGAGGAGCTCGGCTCAAAGATCGTCGTCATCGTCGAGTACCACTTCCCGGGCGAGCCCGAGGACTCCAGCTCGAGCTCCAGCGACGAGGACGAGGAGGAGAAGAGGACGCACGACGCGTACAGGGAAAGGAAGAGAGCCGCCCCCAAGACCCTCATTATACCCGAACTCGAGGATCTGGGCGTCTACGCTCAGTCGGTCAAGCCCGTCGACAACTCGTGGTATGAGGAGTCGCTTAACGACGCTCCCCACCACCATCTCGTCAATGTCTCCGAGTCTGGCCTTGCCTCGCATATGCCTGAAGCCAGCGAGAAGATTGCTCGCCACAACGCCCACCATCTCATGCGCGTCTTTCCCAAGGGAACCCGCATCTCCTCAAAGAACCTCCACCCGGTCCCGTTCTGGGGCATCGGCGCCCAGATCTGCGCCCTCAACTGGCAGACATTCGGCGCATCCATGCAGATCAACGAGGCCCTCTTCAGCGGCTCCGATGGATTCGTCCTCAAGCCAGCATCTCTCCGGCCAGGTGGCTCAGGCGGCTTCCCCTCGGGCCGGAAGAAGAAGCTGCGTCTGCATGTTGGCGGCGCCACAGACATTCCTCTTCCCTCAGGTCGCGACGATGACGATGAAGTCAAACCCTACCTGACCTGCACCCTGGTGCACCCGGACGACCTGCAGATCAACCCGCCCAAGCGCAAGACGTCGGCCTACAAGCAGCACAAGTTCACGGGCTTCCTCCACAAGGGCGAGAACCCGCCGGTGACGGACCCCCTTTGGAAAGAGACGCTGGAGTGGGGGTTTGCGGACAACGAGATGGTGTTTCTGCGCATGCTCATCAAGAGCGACGACAGCTTTGCTAGGAACCCGATGCTGGCCGTCGGGGCGGTGCGGCTGATGTACACGATCCCCGGCTGGGTCTTTATCCGCATGCTGGACCTGAAAGGCCGGGAGACGAAGTGTTCCATTCTCGTCAAATTCGAGATCACAGACGCATGAGGGCATCGTGGCGGAATTCATTCCAGCATTCTCCTAGTCAGTAATTAGCAATGTGTATTAAACCTTATAACCTTGAAGCAAGCATTCTTCTTCAGCACGCCAGAGCATGCTAGAAGATGTTGGCATGCTGCACAATATCCGACTCTAGCGGCAGGAAAGTGCCACATTCATTTGATCGAACGATGGTTGCTATATAGACCCCAGAGTTTAGACTATGCGAATGCATGGCGGCGTCGAGCCGCTTACATGTACATTCCAACCCCTATGCGTGTTTACCCCTTCAGCTGGAGCGACTGTGGCTCATATCACGCATGGCAACGGGGACTTGTCCGACTATTGAATAAACATCATGCAACAACCCAAGCCCACATCTGCAGCCACTCACCCACTCTCACACCTTACAGTCACGGTCATTACACTCGTTCAACCCCGAGGCCCAGCCGACGACCACGGACGTCGAGTACGACGTCAACTTCCTGCTGCACAACTGCGACCAGATCGCGCTCAACTGGCGGTACACCGCCGCCACGACGGGGGTCAACTCGTGCGTCATTCTTTTTGCGGATCGCAAGATGGTTTGGGTTTGCTGACTTCCTCTTAGGACCGTCCCTGCGGGAACGATCGTCTCGCTGACCGGCACCGACATCCTCGACATCGACCTCGAGACGAGGCTCGTCGCCAACGCCACGTCCGCTGGGGACTGGATCCTGCTGGCCCGACAGCTGGGCAACGTCTGCCCGCTGAACTACTAGACAGTGGGACTTTTGATGGAAGGCTCTTCTTATCCCGGAATGACTTGAGTTACCCGTAGTGGGCTTCAGAAAGCTAAGGGTCCTTGAGTTGTAGTCAACAGAACTTTTCAAGATATCACTCTGAAGGGCTCTAGTGCCCTACCTTGAACCTTTTGTCACTCTACGAATAATCCAGCGTGATCGGATATTATTCGCGAAGTGATAAACAGGTCCACAGGAAGTTGCTAATCCATCTGTCGTGTTCGTCTCGAATCCCACGGTAGACACCGAAGAAACAAGGCCCCATTCGTTCCGTTCCCTTGGTAGTCATACGCTCCCTATAGTCATGTTTGACAAGGAGACGTAAACATCGGCCAATAACAAGCTGGTGGCCGACGACCCGAACCAACAGTGTTGTCCAGGGTTCATCCTGCTCACTATCATGACCCCCGCTAACCTCGTTACGGCAAGTCTGTACGGGTATCTTGGCCGAACCCCGCAGGCGGTTCTATGGCGGACTTGGACAGCGACAAATAGCATCCCGCGGCCCCCGCATTTCCTTTTCGTCAGACCGAGATAGGCACGATAAGTAGCCGTGACATTGCCAACGCGAGGAGGTGGTGTTTGTGTCGTTGTCCTGCGACACATCCCTAAGATCGCCTGGTTCGATACGCGGCGAATTGCTTTTAGCGAGCACTACGAGTCTTCCTCTTGAAAATGACGATCCACGTTACCACTCTCACCGAGGCGGACATCCCCGGCGCGGTGAAGGCAGTCCAGTAAGTACACATATACGGAGTCATGTAACCATGAAAGAAACGCCCGGTCATTAACTATCGGCAACAATAGAGAAGCCTTCGCCGGCGACCCGTACAGTGCCTGGGTCTACGACCAATCCAAGGTGAGCAGCAACCATGGCCCGAGTAATCACGGCGACTGACGCAAGAGACCCAAAACAAACAGTTCAGCCCCGAGCGCAATTACCAGTCCCTCGCCCTGCGCATGAGATGGGGCATGCGCAACGCCATCTTCCACGTCGCCAAGGAAGACGGCAGCGACGAGGTCCTCGGCGTCGCCATGTGGCTGCCCCCCAAGCCCGCGGACGCGCCGCCCACCTGGGGCGACTGGGTCGAGGGCTGGCGGCTGTGGTTCGGGCAGGTGAGCTACAACCTCTGGTACGGCCGGGGTGGTCTAAACGTAAAGGTTCGTCCTTTCCTCTTGACTTTCGCCTGCGTTTTAACTGACCAGTGACGATAGAGGTACTACATCTGGAAAGAAGCCCAGGCCGCCGCCCAGCGCGAGCTCTGGACGGACCCCCGCGGGTACTACTTCCTCAACATCATGGTCGTGCTGCCCGCGGCGCAGGGCAGGGTCGTCGGGGCCGAGGTGATGAGGGCCGTGACGGAGAGGGCGGACGCGGAGGGGGTGAGGTGCTACCTCGAGTCGAGCCGGGACGTGCCGAACGTGGCCATCTACGGGCGGTGGGGGTTTAGGATGCGGACGAAGATGGTCTGCGATGACGACGGGGAGGCGATCGAGTTGTTTACCATGATCAGGGAGCCGGGGGCCGAGCCGGGGGATGGGAGATAGACGGGGGGTTGTGTAGGATGTAACGGGTGGCTTTCCAAGAGGGCGTTGAATGTAATGACTTGAAAAGAGCACTCTGTTTCACTGAGCTTCAAACTCTCACTCTCTTTTCGAGTTTATCCCATGAACACGTCAACACGGAGGAGGTCATTCTTACGGCCCCCTGTTGATATCAATTCCACCCGTTCTACCAAGGAACCCGGTCCCGGGGCCGACCCCGCAGACCGGACCGGCCATCTGCGGGGTTGACCGGGATGATCTTGCGTACTAACGAGCATGCAAGATAAGAGAAGCATGTTAGGACCCAGAGTTGCGGATTCCGCCCTCTAACTTCCCTTCCCCCTCCAGTTCAACGTTCCCCCGCCGCCTTCGGAAACTGAACTTGTCTCCTCTGATCCAAGAGCCGACCAAGTTTTCCCATTGAAGTCAGACATACCGCTAGGGGCTGACCTGTGATCCATATAATACCTAATGCAACCCTCAACCAGGGCGTGGCACTCCAAGTCCCGCAATGGGTGCCTTAGATGCAAGTCCAAGAAAGTGAGCTTTCTCTGCATTCCCCCCCCTACTACCTAGCCCACGGTTTGCTAATTCCCTGAACAGACAAAGTGCGATGAGAAGAAACCTGGGTGCGCTCGATGCGAGGACCGAGGGGTCCAGTGCCCGGGATACGCCCTCAATGTGCGGTGGTCCCGGAAGCACCAGGTCCGTACGGAAGCCGCAGCGAGAGAGAGCCGCAAGAGCGCATCAAGAGATAGCTTCTCTTGCGCGTCGTCGAGGACAACAACCGAGACGGTATTATTAGACAACTTAACAAAACCTAGTCAAGGCCAAGGCCAAAATGGAAGCCAGCAGCTCGACTCGTGGCTCGCCTTCCCCCCTCCCTGGGACCTCACTTTCCCACTAGACCTGACCTCCAGCCTCACGAGCGCAGTTGACGACATGATTCTGGCCCTTGAGCAACCCGCATCTTCCACCGTTCCGTCGTGGGACGAACCTCGTCTCAGCTCCGCCTGGACCGTCGACGACTACAACTCAAGCTCGCCGTCCAACCCTGAAGAGCTGACGCTCCCCAAGGAGCCGTTCAACCTGCCGACGGCGCTGTCCGAGTACTTCTTCCGCGAGGTCATCACCCTCTACTGCGCCTGGGACAGCCGCTCCAACGTCATGCGCAACATCGTCGAGGCCTCGTGGCAGTCCTCCGCCGCCCTGTACCACACCATCCAGAGCATGGCCGCCGCGTGCCTCTCCGAGGACTTCCCGCACCTCCTGCCGGTGGCCCGGACCGAGCACGCCCGGGCCCTCGAGCTCGTCCGCGTGAGCCCGCCGCCCGCCCGCAAAGACGCCCTCTTGCTGGCATCGCAGCTCCTCGGCCACACCTCGAGCTGGCTGAGCCCGCAGGACCTGGCGACGGACGTGTTCCGCACGAGCTGCGACATGCTGCGCGACATCACGGCGCGGCCGGGCGGCCGGGACGCAGACCCGGGCGTCGCCTCGTTCTTCGCCGGCACGATGGACTACTGGGTCATGCTCCTCGCCTTCCTCACCGACAGCCAGCACCTCGGCGACTGGCACAACCAAGCCCCCTCATCTACAGTCATCGGCCCGGCGCCCCGCGAGGACCAGCCCCCGCCGCACCCGTACTCGGGCATCTCCCGCGCCACGGTGCGCCTCCTCGCCGAGACGGGCGTCCTCGTCTTCCGCTACCGCAAGCGCATGTCCGCCGTGCGCTTCCTCGCCTCGGACGACGTCGGCGTCTTCCGCGCGTCGCTCCGCGAGGCCCGCCGCCTCGAGCGCGCCCTCCTCGCGCACGCCGCGCCACCCGCCTCCCGCGTCCGGGACCCGGGCGACCCGCGCACGCCGCTGCGCCACCTCGAGCTCGTCGACGAGGCGTACCGCTGCACGGGGCTGCTGCAGCTGTACCGCGTGTTCCCCGACCTGCTGGCCGAGCGCTACGCCCCCTGGGACCGGGACCTGCTGCTCCGCCCCGCTGCTACGGCGGAGAGGGCGGCAGCGTTGCCGCCGACGGCGCGGGAGAGGAGGGTCTGGCTTACGAAGCTCGCCATGCACATCCTGGGCATCCTGCGGGAGATTCCCTTCGAGTCGCGGACGCGGAGCGCGCAGCCGTTCATCATGGTCGCGGTGTCGAGCGAGCTGCGGCGCGAGCCGCAGCACCTGCAAGCCCTGCCGACGACGGACCGAGGAGGGGAGCCCGATGTCCTGGCCATCGACCCGGCCTCGATCGAGGTGGCGCGGGCGCGGAAGTTCGTGCTGTCCAGGCTGGCGGCCTACGCGCACGTCCTCCCGCTGCGCAAGAGCCGCGTCATCGCCGAGCTGATCAGCCAGACCTGGGCGGCGCTGGACGGCGGGGACCTGGACGCGTACTGGCTGGACATTGCCTACGAGAAGAACCTCGGGACGATGATGGGGTGAACGGGGCCTGCTTGTGTTGTTGTGTAGTATCTCTATCTCCACGTTCATAGTATTCTCCATAGACTCTCTGCTTGGCCCCTATGCCTGCGTGGCTTACAGCTTCTCGCCCCTCGCTCCTCCGGGAGGCGCGATGCGGGCAAACTTGAGCAGCGTCTGGTCGGCTGTGAGCGTCCTCCCCAACCTCTCCTCCGTGACGAGGAACGCCCGCGGGAACCACGCGCTCACGTCCTCGCCGAACATCATCCCGACCAGCGCCTCGCCCGTGAGCCAGCACTTGTCCATGCCGTAGCCGTTGAACCCGGCCGCGATCCACTGCCCGTCGTCGTCCTCGCTGCGAGTCTCTCGAAGCGATCCCGGCACCCGTCCGACGACCGGCAGGCCGTCCGCCGTGTGGCCCTGGATGCCCGACCAGATGGCCTCCACCTCGGACGTCGTCTCCCCCGCCCCCCAGCCCTCGAGGAACAGCCTCGGGAGCACCGTCGACAGGGCCCGCCTCGCCTCCTCGGGGACGGACGTGTCGTCCGGGGTCAGTATGTCCCGCAGGTACGCCGTCTCGTTGCCGATCCAGATCCGTCCGGTGAGGGCGTTCTGCTGGAGGTAGTACAGCCCCGTGTCGAACAGCCCAGTCGCGGGGTCCAGCGAGGCCTCGTGCGACAGGCTCCAGGACCGCGAGCCGCCGAGGTTCGGCAGCACCGGCCCGGGCTTCTGCACGGACATGGTGCCGCGGAAGGGGTAGAGGCGGCCGGCCAGGCGCGGGAGCAGGTGCGACGCGTGCGCGTTCGTCCAGTGGAACACCTTTCTCGCCCGCATCGTGCCGCGGGGCGTGGTGATCAGGTACGGGTGGTCGCGGTCGGCCTCCGGGGAGAACTCGACGCGCAGCACCGGCGTGTTGGCCTCGATCGTGGGGCGGGTTGGGTACTTCCTCAGCAGGCGTTCGTAGATGCCCGTGAGGAGCCGGTAAGGCCAGATGGCGCCCGCGTCGTGCTCGACGGCCCCCGAGGCGTTTTTGATGTTCCATCTCTACGGTTCCGTGGTCAGCAGTAGCCCCACACGACGAGAGAAGGGGTTGTTGCTGGAAGTACACACCTCTGGAACGTCCTCCTTGTCAACAATCTTGTGGTATTTGCTGTGTTCGGGGACGGCCTCCTGGAAGTCCAAGACAGAGCTCTTGGCCGCGGCCCATGTCTCATCGTCCCCTACGGCCATCACCTTGCGCACGTCGCGGATCTGGCACTCCTCTTGCAGCTCCACGTCCATCCCCCGGACCATCCCCATGACGCGCTCGATGTTGAGGATGCTGAAGCGCGTGATCTGCCTCGCCGCCTCCACGCCGTGCTGCCGGGCGAGAGGGCCGAAGGTGTGTCCCGCGGCGGTGACGAGGTGCCCGCCGTTACGGCCCGTCGCGCCGCTCACCAGGGTGCGGGCCTCGAGGACGGTGACGTGCGAGCCGGCGGCGGCGGCGGTTGGGTGCTCGAGCAGGGTCTTCGTCACGCTGCAGCCCGTAATGCCGGAGCCGATGACCGCGTAGTCCGTTCGCTCGGGTAATTTTGGTGACTGGATGGAGGCGATGGGATGCTCGGGAACCTGCCATGATGATACCGTGGGGTTGGGGCGAGGGAGGCCGGGGTCTTGCGAGATGGCTTTGGCGACGTTCAGGAGGAGCCTCGACATGACGGGATCTTGAGCGCTGGTCAGCCGGGCCTGTCTAGACAAAGGATTTTATCGAGAATACGCACTAAGATACTTTGATATCTCTTCATGGCCCTCGGCAAGTAGATGTTCTTCGTTGTTACTCATGTTGATTTTGGAAAAGACGCCAGTTGCACTAAAAAGGAGAGAGAATGATGCCGCCTGTACTCGAAATTATCAACGTAAAGCCTGGTGCTCTTGACCATTTTGTGGGTGAAAGGCACGAGCAAGGGCTTCGAGTATCAGTCAGCAGCGTTTGCTTTTGAGGTGAGGACGAGGTGGCCACCCAGCAGCCCGGGGCACCGGCCGGCTAACGTTCCGGCCCGCGGGGTCCGAAAGCGGAGGACGGTGGGGTGGGGAACTAGCGCCGCTCCGGGTTGCCCGATGCGGCAAGTGTGTACGAGCTGATAATATTGGCCACTGTAGTGTCACCCATATCGATTGCCCTGCGGTATCACGGCCTTTATCGATTCTTATCTGCGCCCTCAAGATACCAAGACCAGGTCGCACAGGATAACACAAGCTTTCTGTAGCTAGTACAACAAGCCAGCAGCTTGCATATAACCCTCTTGGGTGCTCCACCAGCCTCGACCTACGTGTGACCCCTTTACTTGTTGTGCCAAACTCCATCGCAGCAATGGACCACCAGCCGCCCCTCGATCGAACCTCCTCATCAGGAACCCGCAAAAAGCCCTCAGCCATGTCCGAAAAGGTCGATGACGAGGCTGTCGAGCGCGGCTCCGTCTCCGCCTCCGTCGGCCGCGGCAACGTGACCGTCCAGACCATGAAGCCATTCACGACCCTCTCGGCGCCAGCTTCGAGGGCGCGCTGCCCAGGATCTCCAAGGCGATGCTGTTGTTCAGCTGCCTGACCGTCGCCGCCGTCTTCGTCACCCTGTTCGCCATGTCCCGGGAGCGCGTCTCCGCGCGGGACTTCTTCGTCACGCGGGTCAACGTCTCGGGCTGGCCGGACGGCGTCGCCTTCATCATCGGCATGAACGGCGCCAACTGGAGCTTTTCCTGCCTCGACGTCGCCACACACCTGGCCGAGGAGATGCCCCGCCCCGCGACCGACATCCCCCGGGCGCTGATGTGGACCATCGCCGTCGGCCTCGTCTCGGGCCTGCTGGTGGTCACGTCGGTGCTCGTCAACGTGCCGGTCCTCGACGGCGCCGCCGACAACTCGGCGCTGGCCCTCTTCCACCGCATCACCGGCAGCCGGGCCGCCGCCGTCGGGCTCTGGGTGCCCATCATGGTCACCACCGTCGGCGCCGTGTGGTCGATCCAGACGTGGCAGTCCCGGCTCGCGTGGACCATCAGCCGCGAGGCCGGCTTCCCCCTGCACCGCCACCTCGGCAAGATCGCGCCGGCGCCGATGCACACGCCGCTGTGGTCCCTCGTCTTCTCGGCCTCCGGGACCGCCGTGTTCGGGTGCCTGTACCTCGCGTCGGACCTCGCCTTCAACTCCCTCATCTCGACGGGGCTGCTGCTGCAGTACGTCAGCTACAGCATCCCCGTCGTCCTGGCCCTGGCGCGGGGCCGGTCGAGGTTCGAGCACGGCCCGTTCTGGTACCCGAGGCTCGGGCTGCTGGCCAACGTCGTGATGCTCGCGTGGTCGGTGGTTGCGCTGGTCTTCTACTGCTTCCCGTATTATCTGCCTGCGGTCGCGGACCAGATGAACTACGCCTCTGCCGTCCTGGCGGCCATTGCCGTTTTCGTCATGACTCTATGGTTTTGCTATGCCAAGGATAACTATGAGGTGAAAGAGATTCTCGAGCATTGAGTGATGTTGAGGCTGTGGGGATGGTTGTGTAATTCTTAGCAAGCGACTAGTCAATTCATTCTCGTTATCCGATTTCATCTTCGTCCGAATCTCATGAAACAAGGAAAGCTAATGAGCCTGAACCCGGGGAATTGTGGGCTCTCACCAAGGTGTGTGGGGGTTTAACTCATGCTTGCTTCTGTAATGGATGACACAGGTGAGAAGAAAGTAGTGGAAATGAGGATGTTAAATGAGAGACCGTGGCTTCTGATTCATCTTTCGCTTTGCGCGGCGGAAATCCAGATGCAGATCGTCATGAAGTCAATGTTTGATGAGAGTCGACTGACGGGGGCATGAGGGAGTGAGTGAGTCCTCATGAGCAGTGACATCATCAGTGACCTACAGCCCTCACTCACCTCACTGGGGTCCTATACAACGTCGCAAAAGCCAACTGCCGTTTAGTTCAGTGCCCGGTTCTGCCGGCTTTCGTGCTGTTATTTTTGGACGGATTCTCTGGAGAAGCTGTAAAGCCGTTGCAACGGCAGTCGGCCACATGAAAGCTTATATACACCTCCGAGTCCTTGACCCAACCAAGGCACAGCAGCAACGGACGCGTGTTGATGGCGAATGGGGCTCTTCTAATTGAGAAACGGCGGTTTTTCAGGTTTATTGGCCGCAGATCACTGCCGCGGGCGGGAGGATCGGAGCGGCCAAGGAGCATGGCAGTCGATTCAGGGGCATCCCCGGCTCCACGACCATTCACTGCCCTGATGAGTGGAGAATAAAGGTTGGAGAACACTGCCTCAGGTAAATGGGACGGGAAAAGCCCACTCCCACCTCCCCTGAGCTGAGCTCAGCTCGCTGTGTGGTGTGGTGTTGTGGTTGTTGTCTTCCCTTTTTTATACGAAAAGAGTCGCAGATCTGGTTCGTCTTGTCTCATCAAAGTTCACCTCAAACTCGTCCGAATTGTCCCACTGAACGCTCGTCGTATCGTTACTCACGCACCCGCAGCACGGCCTAAACTCTACTTTTTTGGTACTGGAATAGGGGGAAAGGGGGAGAATCGCGATATACTAAAAGGGATCGCAAACGAAGAGAAACGTGATTGACAGGCGCTTCGTCCCCTCACCCGCATGCCGCCCGGATTCATCGCGACGACCGCCCGCAGGACAGCATGATTTCCAACGTCTGGGACAAGTCCGCGCGGGCTCAAAGGAGCCAGGATGCAGAGCTCCTCCCCCGGACGGAGCACCGCAACGTTGACAACCTCGGAGGCGACGCAGAGAAGGAGAGGAAGAAGGGCGCGGACGGCGACGCGAGGAGGAGCCGGGACAAGATCAGGTGCCTCGATGGCCTCCGCGGCATCGCCTGCCTACTCGTCTTCAACTACCACTTCTTCTGGCCGTGGACGCCCTTCATCATGCTCGGCAACGGCGCGATGCCCCCGGGCGCCCCCGAGCCGTACGTCGGATGGCACCAGATGCCCATCGTCTGCCTCCTGCACCGCGGCCGGCCCATGGTCGCCGTCTTCTTCGCCATCTCGGGCTTCGTCCTCTGCCGGCACATTTTGAGGGCGATCCACGAGCGCCGCGTCGACGCCGCCTACAAGAGCCTCGCGTCCTCCGTCCTGCGCCGCGTCTTCCGGCTCTACATCCCGCCCACGATCAGCATGTTCCTCGTCGCCGTGCTTGCGCAGCTCGGCGCCTTCAAGTCTGAGTTCGCCATCTACAAGGGGCCCGACTCGGCCTACATCAACGCCACCGTCACCTACGCCCACCCGCAGGTCGGGGACTCGTGCATCAACGGGACGTACGCGGCCGCCGGCGCCAAGGGGGTCGCGGGATACCTGCACCTGCAGACGCCGCTGACCCTCGGCAACATCACCAACATGACGCAGGCGCCGACGGACCAGCTCTGCCTGAACCGCACGTCGCAGCTCTTCATGCCCGCCATGCTCTACACCTTCGTCGACGAGCTGGAGGCGGAGCTCAAGGCGGCGAACGAGACTTCGGCCAATGCCACGAGCAAAGCGGAAACCGCCAAGAAGCAACAGCCCCGCGAGGACAAGACCGGAGGCGGCGGCGGAGGCCATCTGGACAAACTCTGGGGCAAGCACAAGCCCTCGACTGACGGGCACGCGGCGCTGGCGGCAGAGCTGGACGAGAAGGCCAAGAACTTCACCACAACCCACAACATCACCTGGGTCCAGATGGGCGGCTCCTGGGAGGAGCACCCCATCATCCACGACAACATGACGTACGCCCTCAAGAACTTCACGCGCGTCTACGCCGAGTGGGCGAACCCCTTCAACTTCGGCCACTACCACACCCGCTACGACCCGCACACCTTCACCATCCCGATGGAGCTCCGCGGCTCCATGTTCGTCTACCTGTTCCTGCTCGGCACCGCCGCCATCCGGGCCAAGTGGCGCCTCGCCATCGGCGGCTTTCTGTCCGTCTACAGCCTGATCTTCGGCCGGTGGGACATGGCCGCCTTCATGGGCGGCACGGTGCTCTCCGAGATGGATATTCGTCGTGCCGACGCCGAGGAGGCCTCGCTAGGCCACCCGGGCAGAAAAGACCTCCGAGCAGGCCGCCTCGGCCCCTTCGAGACAATCCTGTCCTCGACGCCGGCGCGCTGGGCCCTCATGCTCGTCGCGCTCTACCTCCTCTCCTACCCGGACGCCGCCGCCGAGTGGACGCCGGGCTTCGCGCTCCTCTCCTCGCTCGTGCCGCGGTACTACATCCCCCTCTCGGGCTGGATGTTCTACCAGTCCATGGGCGCCGTCCTGCTGCTCCCGTGCATCCTGCGCAGCCCCGTCCTCGTGCGCCTCCTCGAGGGCCGGCTGCCGCAGTACCTGGGCCGCGTCAGCTTCTCGCTGTACCTCGTCCACGGACCCGTCCTGCACAGCCTGGGCTTCTGGCTCATGCCTCGCCTGTTCGAGAGCTTCGGCCGGTTCCGGGGCTACGTGATCGGCTGGGTCGTCCTGATGAGCGTGACGCTGTACCTGACGAACCTGTGGAACAGGAAGATTGACGGCTGGAGCACGACCGTCGGGAGGAGGGTGGAGAGGGCGCTGGTCGAAGGGGCATAGGAGTGCTTTCCGAAAAGTAGATCATAACGCCGGGGCGTGTGTCGTGTTGATGAAATTTGATTTGGCGTTTTTTTCCTGTAAACGTGTTCTCTTGGTGAAGTCGACGATCTGTTGACACGTGTAATGTTTTCCCTCTCCGACGGTTGCCAAAGGCTCCACGACCTAGTGCGATTTGAAGACACTTCAACTTCTTTCACTCGCAGTTTTCCTCGGAGAGGGATCGACACCCTTTATAATACCACTACGCTTCACACAGAATGCGCTCAACTTCCCTCCTATATATTTCTGGACCGTACCCACTGTTAGTATGGCGCCCGGGCACGTATAGCACCACTAACACCCCATTTTACTAGCTCTTAGAGCTATACAACGCCCGTAATGGCCTTATAGTTTACTACGGGCAGTACTAATATTAAGAGAATAATACCTATACGGGCCCCTTAGGGCCTTATAGTATCGCTATACTCGTCCTTAGTACCTCCTTTAGCGCCCTTAGTGCTACTGAATAGTACTAATTCCTTCTACCCCTATTCCTTACTCCTACTATACCTACTAAAAAGTACGCTCCTTACTACTATAACTACTACTATTAAAGCTCTTTAGCCTATAAAAGCTATTATTAATAATAGGGATAAAGTGCTTTTCCTCTTTATAACTACAATTAACTCTACTATAACTAGTTACTACTTTAAACTATAAAACCTTATTAGAACTCTTATTATAGACTTTTTTACTTATTTTAGAAAATTCTTTACTTAAAGTAGGCCTAGAGTTATAATAACTTATACTAACTTACTTAAGCGTGCCCTACTAGTGCCCCCCCTAGCTCTATACTAAAAGGTAGTTATTACTCTATAGGCTTTAAAGGCCCCTATACTATAGCTAAACTACTACTTATTTATACAGCTTTACTCTAAACACCTTAGCCCCTTTTACTAACTAAGTACTTTTATTCTTTATTAAGTAGTTATAAAAGAGGCTAGTATCTTTTTTAGTAAAATTACTAGTTTTAAGAATACTACTACTAGCTTTTTTATTACTCTATATAACACTAAAACACATTTAATCCTTTTCTAGAAGTTTAAAGAGCTTTTGTATTTACTTAGTAGTAAGAAAATTAATAAGCCCTTTATTTAGTAGTAGATAATTATTTTTAATTACCTTACCTAAGTTACTACTATTAATAATAAAATATATAATTATATAGAATTTATAAAAAACAAAATCTTTTTATAAACTAACTATATACTAACTTACTACTATACTATTAAGGAAAAGGAGTCTAGAGGGTATATAGTTATTTATATTATTTGCTTTATATAAATTATACTAACTAGCTTTTATTTATTTAAAAACTTTAGTACTACTTAAATTTTAAAACTTAAGTCTAAGGAGTCCTTTTACTATAACCCTAGCTACTAAAGATACTATACTAGCTTTAACTATTTTTATAAAGACTATTATATTAACTATAACTTAATTAATTATAAAAATAATAATAACTATAAGAAAAATATAAAGTATATTAACTACTATAGACTATACCTAGTTAGTAATAATAACTATTCTATTTAACTTATAAAGAAGAATAAAAAGTTTATTATTTTAACTTACTACTAGTTATAGTGCTTCTATAGAGGGTTTAAAAAACTAGACCCCCCTTAATCCTAAATACCTACGCTATTTATAGGTAGGACTATTATAGTTGCTATAGATATATAGGGCCTAGCTTTAGAGAACGAGAAAAGCTAAAGTAACTCTTAGGATACTATAAACTAATAGAATAATAAGATAGATAGTATTTTAAAAGGGGTAGACGACCTAAAGGGACTAAGTCCCCCCCTATTCCTTTTTCCTATCAGTTATAAAAAAAAGTAGTAGTACTAGCTACTTAGTACTAGGTAGCCTTATAATTACTTAAGAAATAAAAGCTCTTAGACTATAAAATACTAAGTTAGAGATATAGTACTTATTAGAGTATATAAAAACCTAACTATAACTTAAAGAATACCTTTAAGTAGATTTATAACTTTAATAATATAGAATAAACGCCCCCACTAGTAGAATAATAATACTAAAAACTAACCTATTATAGTACTATAATACAACCTTATTAAGTTAAATACTAAAGTTATAGATATACTATAAATGTATTTAGAAGAAGGAATAGAAGTTGTGCTAATCTAGGAGCCCTAGTCCTTCTAGATAAACAGTCCAATAGTATATAATTACTTATAATATAGAGTCTTTATACTAATAGATACTTAGTATAATTAGGATATAAGGCCCTGGGTACTTACCTATATCTGGACTGGGCTTATAGTATAATAATTATACTTAATACCTACTTATAATATTCTATAGCTATAAGTACTAAATACTATTTTTATTAATATTTATAAGTATAATAGGGCTATTTTAAATACTATAATAGCCCTTATAAACTATATCCCCCCTCTTTACTATATAGTAGCTAGTAATTTTAATATACAGTACCCCTTTTAAGAACTAAAAGTAAGTTTTAGAAATAGTAGGGAACCTATTACTAACTAAACTAAGGACTATAATATATAATACTTAAGGGAAGTTAGGGTCCCTATATACAAACTTAAGTATATTCTAGATTTTATATTTTCTAATATCCTTTTAGTAATTATACTAATATACTAAGATCTATATTCTGGGTTTAACTACAACTCTATTTTTATTACTATTCCCTATAGTAAGTCCCTAATAAAGACCCTAACTATATATACCTAAGTACTAAATTATACCTTTAAGTACTTTACCTTACTTATAGTAAATATACTTCCCCCCACTATCCCCTAGAAAGCCACTATTATATAACTTAAATTAGCCGCTATAGTACTCTATAGCTACTTTATAAAAACTATAAAAATAATCTAGTTCTTTCTATATAAAGAGGAATAGTATAAAAGTACTTTATAGTAAGTAAAAAAATATACTAATATATAAAATAAGTATTACGGGGCCCAGAGACAACAAGCCCTTCACTACTCCTTACCCTTTTATAGAACCTATAACTACTATATTACCTTTAAAAAAATAAAAAAGACTTATACTATACTATCTAGTAGACTAAAAAGGCCTACTAAAACCTCTATATTAACAGGACCACTATACCTACTAAACTATATAAAATTACCTACTAGTAAAATAAAATACCTTTTATTTATATACTATTACTTAAAGTAGGCGAAATACTAATAAAGAATATACTAGGGAAGGCCTATGTCCTTTAAGAGGCGCTCTTAAAGTACTTTTTAGTAGATAATAACTTTCTTAATCCAGATACTATTCTAATTATTTCTAGCCTCTTTATTCCTTAGGATACTACTATCTCCCTAAACTAAGTAAGGGTAACTATACTTATAAAAAGTATAACCCCTAAAATAAATAACTTTACTATCTAACTACTTACTATTATATAACTTACTATTATAGAAGTTGTTAGGTCCCTTTATAAGGGATATTTATTCTATAGGTATTACTCTACTCTCTTTAAAAAAGCTAAAGTTATTTTTTTTAAAAAAGGTTAGGGGGAAACGGGACCTAAAAAAAGCTAAATCCTACTACTCTATTTCCCTTTTCTTTTATTTAAATAAGGGGCTTAAGAGGCTTTTTACCTACTATATAGTATATAGTATAGTACTTTATAAAGTCCTTAGCCTATAGTAATATAGTGCCCTTCTAGGGCAGAGTACTTTTAACCTTATTACTTATACTATATATAATATTAAAGTAGTGCTAGAGGTTAGACTTATAGTAACTTTAGTTACTTTTAATACTAAAGTGGCCTTTAATACTATGCTATAAAACTACTTATACATTAAACTAAAATAATAAAGCTAATTAAAGCTAATAGTAAAGTTTATACTATTATTTATAAATAGCTACTATATTAAAGTATAACTAAAAGGCTACTTTACTAAGACCTTTTTACTATAATACAGCCTTCCCTAGGGTTCTTTAGCTTCCCTAGTTCTCTACCTTCTATACCTTACTAAACTCCTTTAAAATAACTTTAAAGTCCACTTTAGCTATACGGATAATATAAGTATCTTTATTACTTTATTAATACTAAAAACAATATATAAATTCTTAATAAAAAAGTATAGGCTGTTTTTAGTAGGGTCTAAATAACTATATATAATTTAACTTAGGTAAGTATAAAGGTATTTACTTTACTTAAAAATATACTAAAAATAAACCTAGTTTTAAATAGTAGCTCTAAATTATTACTTCTAAGCTTACTATTTTCCCTATTCCTTTAAAAAATACTATATAGTAGCTTAGTATTCTTTTTAATTACTACTTTATATTCTATTAATACATTAGTATAAGGGCCTAAAAGGCCTAAAGAGTAGTTACCCTTTTCTAGGGACTTAGTAGTATCTACTATGGCCTTCCCTTATACTTAGCCTATAAAGCTATTATTATATATATTATTTCATTAACTTTAATTAGTATTAAAACTTAGTACACTAGCTTTATAAAGCTAGTAGTACTACTAGAGTAGCTAAGACTAAATACTACCCCTAAAGCCCTAATAGTCTATACTAAATAAGTCTAGTATATTAAAGCTATTAACCGAGTACTTTAAGTAGCTATAAGAGTAATACTCCCTATTTAGTATACTATACTAAATAACCTACTTTACTAAAAAGTAAAAATTCCCCCTACTTCTATCCTTCTAAATACTACCTACTTCTATTTCTCTATATATTTTTACTATATTAATACTAATTATTTTCTAGTCTACTAATTAAATAAACTACTATTAACTCTAAGGGCCTATTAAACTTAGTTTTAAAAAACCTACTACTTTTGTTAGATTTTATGTATATTTATATATATATAAAGCTATACTTTAAGGGCTATTAACGCGTTTTTTTACTTTAATAGCGCTGTGGGCCTTCGAACCCCCTAAACGTAACTACGGCCTTTAAAGCCAGCAAAACGTTACTCTAGAGCAGCTATTAGCCACTTTAAACACTAAAATCTACCTATACGTTATAGTATACTAGCGGCTCTAAGCTATATAATTTAATATACTTCCCTAGTAAGGGCCTTTTAAGGGCCTTATTAGATTTAATTATAAATAAAATTACGTACTAACTATACTCTAACTCCTCTATAATTACTTTTATATAGCTTACTTCTTTAGAACTATAATCCCTTTAAAGTCCTTATTTTAAATAGTTTTGTTATTTTTATTAAACCTCTATCTCTATAATAAAAGAAGTAATACCATTTTTAAAGTACTTAAAAGCTATAATTCCTTTTATTTATTCCTTATTAATAAAGTTAAGGCCCTTATAGTATTTACTTTAAAACTTAGTATTATAAAGTACTTAAAACTAAGCCGTTTAATTTACTATATTAAGTTACTTAAAAAAGAGTTTAAAGTAGGCGCTAGTAAGTAGCTTTATAAAACCGTCTACTATTAACTATACTATAAACTAATATTTAACTTTAATATAGCCTTTTTAAGCCTTTTAACGTAGTTAGTAGTTATAAATATTAATATAGTAAAGCTTTATATATAGTTAAACTGTTTTTTTATTAATAAAATAAATTATTTATTAATAATTATATTAAATATATATACTTAGTATAATAGTATTAAAAGTAGAAGTAGCGCTAAAGGTCCACTTACTAAGGTCTATATAAAGTATAGTTATTAAATAATTTATAAAAATAGCCTTTTTAACTACTTAAAAAAAAGTAAAAAGCTTAGCCTTAGTTATTAATATAGTTATAGTATTCTATTTATTAACTTACTACTTAATAAAGCTATTAAAAAACTTAATTATAAATACTTAAAAGCTTTTATAGTTTAGTATATTATTAATAAAGCTAGTATATAAAGTAATTATTAAACTATTGTTAAAGCCGCCTTTTTTATAGCTGAATTTAAGGTAAAAAGCGTACTTTATAAAGAGGTATTTAATTGCTTATTCTACTTTTTTAAAGTACTTAGGGCTGGGGTTATAGTTAAAGTATATAAAACGGCTTACTATAAGGGCTATATCTAGTCTTATTATTATTATACTATATATAATTAAACTAATTTTACTTTAATAATAATTAATATTTATATATAGAGTAGAGCCCTGATAAGGGAGTAGCTTAAATAATTAAATTAAAAAAGTATATAGTTACTTTATTTATAAACTTTACTTTTTTAAATACTTAATTACTTTATTAATATAAATAAACTATAAAAACTAAAAGCGCTTTATAGTGTAGTTATAAATAACTTTAATCCCTAAGAACTATTATAAATCTTTACTACTTTTAAAAAAGTATTACTTCTAAAGTACTCTTATAAGTAAAAGGGCCTTTTTATAGTATTTAAAGGGGAAGTAAAGAATGCAGTTATTAATATAAAAAAAGAAAATAATACAGCTACGTATTTAATAGTAATTCTTACTTACTATATACTCTAGCTTAAGTTCTTTTAAACTAGCTTTTAAATAGTATTACTATAAAAGTAGAGAGTAGTATAAACTATAGAGTACTTTATTAAACTTAAGAATATACCTAGGCTTTTAATACTTAAAGGGTATTTGTATATAAACGTCTTTATTAAGTAGAACCCGTATAAACGCGCTTACTATATTATATTATAAAAGTTTAAAATTAAAGTAGTTTACAATAACTATAAGTATTTAAAATAATATACTAGTAAGTATTAAAGTATAAGTATTTTATTTATTTTTTAGTTATTAGTTACTATATATAATAAAGTATACTTTAATTTTAAAGAGTCTTCTATACTTATTTAACTTATATATATATACTTAATAGTATTCTAGAATTTAAAAGTTATTAGTAGTACTTTTAAAAACCTTTTTTTAAGAGTTAGTTTTATAATAGTTTTATAAATAGTTTACTTTAACTATTTATATTAAAATTATATAAGGGTAAGTTAATACTTTTAAATAAAATATAAGTAGGGGCTAGAGTTTTTACTAGGGAGTACTAGGAGTAGGAACTTTAGTTTATAGTTAGTATAGTACTTTGTATTTACTTAATAAAATCTAAGTACTTATAACTCCTCTCTATAATTAAATCTTACTATTAAAGTATTTAATATTTACGTTTTAGAACGCCTCTATAGTATATTAAATACTAGGGGTCCCCTTTAATAGGTTATAAGTAATTAAGTAGTTAGCTTAAAAGCGGCTTTATTATAAAGTATTTTAAAATAATAATAAAGTACTAGTTAAAAAAGTAACTTTATAAGATATTTATTTATACTAGAGTATATAAGCTACTAGGGCGGCTTAGTTTATAAATTTAGTTATAAATATAGATTAATAAGGGTTTATAAAAAAAAGGTTTTTATTTACTAATTTAGTTATAATTTACTTTTTTAAGTATTAGTTTTTTTTAATTAGTGTTTAAAAGAATAAAATAGGTAAGTTAAAAGGAGTAAATAAGAGTTTAAAGTAAGTAGAGGAGTATTTATAGTTGCGGGGTTTATTATTATTAAGGGTAGTATTACTTAGATTAAGTTTATTAAAAACGTTATTAAGGGAGTTTATAAAAGGGGATACTTTATTATTTTTTTTACTTAGTAAGAATAAGTAGAGCTATATTTAAAAGTTAATTTTATTAACTATAATAAAGCTTTTTTAAACTTATTTAATAATAATTTAAAAGTTAAAGTTATTATAGTTACTAGTAAGTAAATTTGGGTTATTATTATAGTATTTTCTTTTATTAAATATAATATTATATATAGTAATAATTTTTTTAGTTATAGAGTTCTATATTTAATACTAATTTATAAATATATAGTTAATAAAAAAGCCTACAAAGGTATAGCTATAAAGGTAATTAAAATACTTCTTTTTAAACTATATAGTAACTATAAAAGTATATACCTTATACCTATATAATTTTAAGTATATAAAGTTTAGTTTTATAGTTTTATTACCATAGAGTTGTTAGTAAAGTACTTTATATAGAGTTTTCTAACTAAGGGCTACTTAAAGTATATAGTTATAAAAATAGGTTACTACTCTATAGATATTAAGCTATACTTTATAAAGTAGCTTACTACCTTTATATATTATTTAAGCCTTTATTTTAATTATAGTACTAATATACTTAGTACTACTATTTTAATTTTATATATATAGAGTAGATAGCTTAATATATTTACTACACCTTTAGAGGTTGTTTATAAAGCAGTAGTACCTTTTAATTTTACTATTATACTTAAAATTAAGTATCTTAATATTATATTAAACCTTTAAAAGTAAAATAAACTTCTTAAAGACCTTAGTAAGTATTTCTATACTATAGTTATATAGGTAGTAGTCCTATAAGTACTATAAAACGCAGTTAGTAAATACTAATATAAATATAAACCTACTATAGCCCTTAGTATATAAGTGGAAGTTAAATATAATATACTTACTAGAGTAGGTATACGCGTTGCTCTCCTACAACTTATAGTTAATAATTTACCTTACTTTACTAATACTATAGGTATTATAACTTAAAAGGGTATTATTAGGTACTGTTTTAGGGGTAATAGAGATTTAAACACTATAGACTAATAAGGAAAGGTACTAGAGTAGTTTAGAGCTAGGATAGCTAAGTTACTAGTACTATATCTCTTTAAAGCCTTTTAGAGATTTTTATTTTTATTAAAAGTACTTTATTTAATAGTATAGAGTATATATATACTAAATAGTCTATATAAAGTCTTTATATATAAGTACCTTATTAAAAAACTTATTATACTCTAATACTCTTTAGTTATATATAGTTTTAATAAAGCTAAGAGGGGAGTAATTAAATTTATATAGTATAAAGTACTACTTAAAGTACTTGTCCTACTAGTACTTATACTTATAAAGCTAGTTATAAAAAATAAAGTTAGTTACTATAAACGTATATAATATAACGTTATATAAGTATAAATTAAATTATTTACTATTAATTAATATAATATATATACTTATATTTCTATATCGTTTAATTATAAAAAACTTAAAGTTAGTTTATAGGTAATTACTTATACTAATTATATAAAGGTTATTAAACTATTATTTATTTTTAAAAATATAAATAAATATACTAGAGTTAAAGAGGTAGGAGTCCCTAAGGGGATATAGTAATAGGCCCTTATATTAAGTAGCTTAAAACACTATAGATAAATACTTAATACTCTTTATATAGCAACTATATAGTTACTAACTTTAAATCTCTTTAACGCGCTAGATTAGTTATTTATTATTTATAAGGTTTTTTTTAGCTTTTTTATAGTAGTAGTTAAGCGGTTTTTACCTATTATACGCGTACTTTAAGAAGATATAAAAGTAATTTTTAAAGTAGTAGTATATAGAGTATACTAAGTAGGAAAGAGCTAATAGAGTAAAAAAAGCAGAAGATACTAATAAAACTTTATTTTATAATTTTTTTAAATTAATATTATTATATTTATAGTTACTAAAGTACTTAAAAGGACTATAGGAAGCTACTTTATTAATAGTAAAAGCACTTTATATACTTTTCCCGCATTCTATAGACTCTAGTATTTATTTAATTATAGTAGTTATTTTAATAATAACTTTATTAAAACTATAATTATCCTAATTATTATTTATTATTATATAATAACCTTTAGTTTAAAATTAAAGTAATAAGTAGTTAAAAAAGTAAAGTAGCTTATAGATTTATAAGTTTCTTTTATAAACTACTTTAAGCCTAATAGTACAGCCCTTATATATATTATTAACCTATATTATAAACTATTCTACTATAATAGCTTTTATTATAAACTACTTATTATAAAGTATAGTAAAATAGTTAATATATAACTAATTAGTATACTAGTAGCGTATACTTTTTATAAGTTTAAAGTATTTATAAAAGTTTTAAATTTAAACTATTAACTCTAAAGTACTTAAGTAGTACTAAATTTTAAACTTTTTAATAATAGTACTCTATATTTAAAAAATAATAGTATTTTTAACTTTTTTTTACTTTTAGTATATTACTTTTATAGTATAGTATAAAAATAAAGAGTTAATATAGTACTTAAGGGCCTTTTTAAAAAAGTTAATTATTATTTTAGTATAATAGTAGTTTATTACTTTAAATAAAAATAAAAAGTTCTTTCTTAAAGGTACTTAAAGAAGAGGGTTTATAGTAAGCTTATTTACTCTAGATCCTATAGTTTAAAAGTAAAGAGCTTTTAACTTAAAGCTATAGTAAGTAATAGACTTTAAGTAATTACTAAAATATAGCTTTTAGAGTAGGGTATTACTAATAAGGGGCTTTAAATTTATAGAAGTTAAGTTAAAAGCTTTTTATATATTAAGGGTATTTATAAGTACTTAAAAGTTATAGAGCTATAAGTACTAAGTAATTAAACTATTAAAAATAGTTTTTAAAGGAGTTAAAAGAATATTTATAGTAATCTTTATATTTAATAAAGTAGTTTAAAAATAATTAATTATATATAGTAAAGGGGGTAGTAAAATAAGACTCTTAATTATTAGATTTTCTATATATTTATATATATATAAAGCTATACTTTAAGGGCTATTAATGCGTTTTTTCGCTTTAATAGTACTGTAGGCCTTTAAACCCCCTAAACACAGCTACAGCCTTTAGAGCCAGTAAAACGTTGCTCTAGAGTGGCTATTAGCCACTTTAAATACTAAAATCCACCTATACGTTGTAGTATACTAGTAGCTTTAAGCTACATAATCTAACAACTTTCTCCCCTAGTACTTATACCTAGTACTAGTCCCCCCTATCCCCTCTAGCCCCCTTCTTTTTAGTAAGAAAGAGGTAGTAAAGGCCTTTATAGAGTAGCTAAAAGAACGTCCTCCTACTAAAGTTATTACTTACTTTAATAGTTTAATATTTAAATTTAAATTTATTAAGTTTAGTTTTACTTTTATATAAAATAAATAAACTATTAAATAAAAACAAAACTAACTTAGCTTTATAAAAGTCTTTAATATAAAAGTTAAAGGTGCTATTAATGCCCTTTAGACTACCCTTTTTTCTATTTTTTAGTAAAAACTATATATCTCTACTTTAATAATACTTTCATTCTTTAATTCTTTTAGGACTTTAGTTAAACCCTTTTTAGTTTATAAGTAGTAATATTAAAAGTTTAAAATACCCTTTTTACCTAATATATTTATATATACTAGGTCTTAGGTTATTATAGTATTTCTAAAGATAAATTAATAAATAAACTCACTAAAAAGGGTTCTAAATTACCTCTACCTATACTAAACCCCCTACTAACAATTCTAGATTTAAAAAGACTTAGCTAAAAACGTAACTAAAACTATTTCTACTAGTAATAAGTACATAACTTAAATTAATACCCCTATTTCTTAAGCTCATTTAATATTTTAAATTACTATTCTAAAAAACTCCTACTACTATACCTAACTCTATACTACTTATTAATAACTAAGTTAAAATATAAGGATTTTTATAGTTACTATAGTAAGTTCTATTATCTAAATACCTATTTTTATTTTTATAGGTATAAAACGTCCCTAAATGATTTAGTAAACTATAAATTAAATTATAAAATATAATAGTAGTAGCTTATTTTAATAATTAATAGTAAACTAGGCCTATTAGGGCTAGTTAAACTATTTATTTATTAAAGAGTTTTATTAAAAAACTCTATTGTTTTTAAGTAGTTTTATTTAAGTACTAACTACTATAAAAGGGTTTATACTTACTTTAAGTTACTAAAGTACTTTAGTCTAGGGCTTTTAGTCTTATTTTATTCTTAAATATATAAATTTAGGTTTTTTTTAATATTTTACTTTTTAAAGAATTAATTTATTAGGAAAAATAAAATAATTAATTTATAAGTTAAATATATTTTAAAGATCTAAATTTCTAATAAATAATAGCTTTTAAGTGTTTATAGGTCCTTTATAGGCCCTAGAGTAGACCTATACAGCTTTATAAGTCTAAATACTAGGGTAGTATTAAATATAGCTTAACTTAAAGCTAGGAATAGTATAAAATAGCTTATTAGATACTATAGTTCCCTTTATAAAGGATCCTCTATATACTATATACCCCTAGGAGCGTTCTAAGGCGCACTATCATAGCTATTTTAGTTAGATTAGCCCTTTGATGGCGTAAATAACAACAAACAAACAAACAAACAAACACACGGAATGCGCGGCTGCGTATTACGCTCCGGAATCCAATGCCCGCTAGGCGCGAGCCGGCGTGAGTCATGGCACAGCCCAGCACCCCTAGGAGGCAGCCAACCGCAAGGAAAACAGTGGAGTTTCCAGCTAAAATCGTTCTTTGGTTAGCGTGTGAGACTATCGTATCCGTACATGTACCAAGCATCGCGAGAGGCTTGTAACGGCACGGGCCTTTCAGGGGCGGAGTAGCCGCACAGGAGACGCAAGTATATAAACCTGCAACCTCACGCCTTGAATCGAACGAGAGCATCAGTCAACTCATCGGCTACCTTGACAACACACACATACAACCTCTTTCAAACCAACTCAACAGTCAACAACATGACTCCTCCCCTGGTCCCCATCCCCGCCTCCGGCATCTCGGCCTCATACGTCGCGTCCGCCAGCCAGCTCGTCCTCAGCGCCAAGGGCACCATCCCCGGCTTCTTCTTCGATCCCTTCTTCGCCCGCGACCAGTCCGCCGACGGCCTGCGGTACTCCCTCGGCGCCTACTGCGGCGGCCTCGGCCGCACGCCCGACGAGAACCGCGTTGACGTCACCGACAAGTTCGACAACATCGCCCTGGCCGACGGAGAGAGCGTCGTGGTTGAGACTGAACTCGGTGTTTTTACCATTGATGTGAGAAGACAGTGAGGATAGTCCGGACACGAGAAACAAGAAAGAAAAGAGCCACCCCAATTCAGAAGCTTTGGAACGCAGCGTTGTGGCAGGAACGGCAACCGGCATTCACAGCGCAGGAGGAAACTTCGACAACAGGCATACCTAGGTTGCGATGTTCCACGAGATTATCTCGGATCACATGCCCAGGTACAGAAACGCGACAACCAAGCCGCTTATGAATGACAGATAGTGTTTAATAAGCACAAATACCAAACATGAACAGATCTAATGGCACTTCATGGACTCTGAACTCCAATCTGACCCAGTTTCTTTTGTCTTTCGGTTTTCCTTGTGATCGGCTTGAATGATTCGAGCATCAGACAACTCTATGTCGATAGCGCCGGACACGAAACTTTGACTCTATTAGACTTCAGTCGTTGACATCGAGCGTTGTTATTTTGCCGTTTTCATTGCCAGGTATTAGTCGTCACATTGTTATCGATATCTGCTCGCCTTCTGCTCTGCGCCACGGGACAAGGGTTGCGAAAACATGCATGTTGGCAAATTTCCAGTAAGCTCAATGTGTATCTGGATGATGACGAAATTTTCGGAAGACTTTGCTGTTCGTCATCAAGAACAACTGCAGCTTGTTCAAAAGTCGTCGCGCATGATCTTCCGATGCGACCAGTTGCTGTCCATGGCCATGCTGTGCAACGCAAACATTTACTGGCAGGTAAACCTACACCGCCCTTCTCAAACTTTCAACCCTTCGCTAATTATAGCATAGTCTCACCGCAACGTCTCGGCTCTGTTGCACGCGTCTTGATGAACTGTGATGTCTAGGGTGCTCACGGGTTGCGGCTGCATCACTCGTTGCCCTAGTTGTTGGCTCATGGATTATTTAAAACCCGTCCTTTGAGGCATGACTTCCCCGCATCGGATCAGAAACGCTGCAAGCTTCACACACAATCAGTCCCATTTTCATCATGCCCGTCAACCCCCAGACCGAATCGGCGCTCATCAACCGCCTGCCGCGCGAGATTCGCGAAGCCATCTACCTCGAGTTGTGGCGCTCCCACGGTCTGCGCCAGCATATCCTGTACCACTCGGATCCGGTGAACCACGGGGGGCTGGTGCCCCCGGATGTGAAAAACTACCACTTCTGCCATTGGCCGTGCGCCACCGAGTTTGAGGTCCGAGACGGGCTCCAGGACGAGCTAGAAGAGTTAAGGGCCCGGATCGGCGTTCCCCCGGGTCAGGACATCTTTACCGATCGCTTCGATATCAAAACACCCTACGTTAGACGCCTGCAGTCCCAATGGATGAATCACTGGCCCTGCGGCGAGCTCGTGTGCGACAAATATGGCATGAAAGCGTTGGGAGGACTCACGACTGGGGACCATTGTTGGAAGAAGACCGAGAAAGCGGATGAGGGTATCCATTGGTCAACCCCATACATACCCATGTTGCTATCGTGCAAGCTCATGTGAGTCGTGATGTTCCCAACCATGTTCGGCGCTGCTGACGGCAACAGGTCGGAGGAGTGCTTGCAGTCGATTTACAGGTCGACAACGTTCATCTTCACGGACGTGTCCTCCATTAAGATGTTCTTCGGCCCCTGCTACATACCTGCGGAGTGGAAGTCCTATCATACGAGCATGGTGCCTCCGGCCTTCTTCAGATATGCCCACCACGCGGAACTCTCTCTCGAGCCTCACTTCCCAATGAGTTTCTCGTGCGCCAACCGGGATCTTCCCGGCATCTCGCACCGCCACGAGGTTTACGACTTCCACTGGCTGCGGCTCGATCAGTTCGGTAACCTGCAAAGCTTGAAAATGTGGATCGCCTCACGATCCTTTACGGCCTTTGAACGTCAAGACCTCAAATTCCTAGGCATCAAGCAGTTCGACTTGATCGACTTGACAGTTTTCTTGGCACGATTTACGTGTGTCGAATCTGTCACTATAAGCACCCCGCTCAGCTCTCGCGTAGGACCGAGAGATGGGGAGGTGAAAGAATTGGCCACGCCAGGTGTCCAGCTGTACAAACGAGGGTCTGGAGACAGGTTTCATCCGTTTTTGGTGTTCTTTTACCCAGATAGCGTGGGTAATAACAGAATCCATAATAGCGCCGAGATGTACGTTGAATTCTCTGCTCCTCCCCTTGGTACCTCGACTGACGCAGACGACAAACACAGGGAAGTGCGACTTGGCTACAACGGTGGTAACCACATTCTGATGGAAGACGTGTGAAGACTCTGGCTCAAGAAAGAAATCTACGAGAACATCACAAACTCTCTCCAGAAACCTGTTATCTTTGCTGCATAATACGTTGTCTCTAAAGTACTTCATTTCTTCCTTAAGATCCTTTGTTGAAAGTTTTGTCGAAACATTTGGTTGGACATCAAGGACCAAGATTCAAGCAGGAAACCATCTCAACTCTCCAATGCATGCTCCTGTTCCTCTGCCTATTCCCATACCCTGACATCATTCTGAACAACCATTGGGAAAGGAGAGTATCTCTACTTCGAGTCAACAAAGAAATCGTATCTCAAGCAGCCGGCATCAACCCAACCCCCCGCGCCCTCGTTGTTACCTACCAAACCAAGCCCTGTTAGCACACAAAGAGTCCCTGGTGAGCGGGAAATGGCGCCGCAATACTTACAAGACAGGTAGTTCTCCGTCAGAATTTTCTCGCAGGCGATGCTCCTGTCGTCCTCGACAGGAAACTCGATGTTCTGCTCTTTTCTGGCCTTGCAGCCATCGATCCACGAAACCTTGAAGTTTTGGTAGTAATCGTATTTCAAGCCGCCGATGGGCGCCAAAGGACGTTGGGGTTTCCAATGGTGCGCCTCACTGTCTGGGTTCATCGTCCGACCCTCCTGGCAGCCGTGGCGCGACCAGACTTCTACCTCTGTTCTATGCACTTCATGATGGCTGTGACGCTCGTGGCATTGCCGCTTGCCCTGTGAGATCTTGGGATCGGGCTTCGGCGGCTTCTCGACCTGCCATGTGAACTCGCCACAGCCGACGTCGACGGAAGCATGCTTGAACATGCGATCTCTCGCAGATCCATGGTTCGTGCCGCCTGTTATTCAAACTTTAGCTGATGCATTTTGCAGTCTTCGACTAGAGTGTCTGGAGGTGGACTCAAGACGGTAACTGAAGAGATGCACTTACAGTTACTCTTGACAAGCCTTTCCCAGGCGTTTCTGCAAAGATTCTTTTCGTCGACCAGGCATTTGCCGTCCAGGGGTGCATAGGAAAGGAAAATGTTGTAGTCTTCGTAGCTCCTGATGTTCTTCGGCGGCGATCTGCCTGCAAGAGTGTGACTCGTATGTTGCTGCGTTGCAAGGGCGGCCTGTAACGTGGGCTTTCTGTTGCCATTGATGTCGTACGGCGTGGGCTCCCTTCTGACTTTCAGATCGCTCATCACTGTCTGGCAGAAGCCCTTGGAGGTATTGTCCAGAAAGAATTCGCTGGGAACATTCGTGAGTTCGCCAGGGCATTCCACGAGGGGCTCTTGGGGCATGTCTCTGATATCCTGCAAGGCACCCAGAACTGCCTGATTGACTTCGGTGTTGACGAGGGTAACGCGGGTGATCACCTTTGGCAAGCAGTCACAGCCCTTGGCTTCTCCCTTTTCCCCATTGGTTAGCACGTGTACACAGTCGTGGTTGGATTTGCCGAGAGAAACGAATCGTGGTTTCGAACGTGATAGAAAGCTTGATGCATGTACTTACTTCAGAACAGGCCCATTTTAACACCCCGGTGACTTCGGGGCCGTTGACCTCGACACTCGTTGGGCTACAGTCGCCACCGCATGAAGGCTGCCACGTACCTGTCAGCTTTCGGTGGGAATCGAATAGCAATGGAGATGTCTTACCGGAGTGCCCGTAGGGCAGCTAGATGAAGTTGACGTGCTGGATACCTTGGTCGTGGTTCTGGTCCTGGTCCTGATCCTAGAGACCCTTTGAATTCTCGCCTTCGGGATCTCGTGCGCGTTCGGAATCTTCTTCCCGGCTTTGATGTAATGCCAGATCACGGCCAAGAAAGAGCCTGTCGTGACAGTGGATTGCGCCAGGTATATGCCCTCTGCTGCTGCCTCGCTGCCAGAGAAGACTGCCCCAAGGGCCTCGGCCTCTTCCTCAGTGGAAAAGACTATCGTCTCCTCCACGGCGGATTCGGCTCCACCTTCGGCACCTCCGTCGACCCAGCCGTCCTCGCTGCCAGAGCCGCTCTCGTATCCCGAGTCGTAGACCTCCTCCAAGACCTGTTCGGTGAGGGGTCGTGCAAAACTGGTCCTCAGTTCCGCATCGGCGGTCACTCGTTGCACGTACTCGGCTAGGCCACAAACTCCGCCTTGACGCTTTCGGTGCGAAGACTGTCTACGGCGTTTTGCGGCGCAGGGCACGACTTGCTCTGCGATGGCCCCCAGCTTCTCCTGTATAGCGGGGCTCAGCAAGATGTCGAAGTTCCCGGCGGTGTTTTTGAACGCGGTTACACCATTTGTAACTGTTGCAACTGATGTCTCTCCCGGAGCGTTCGTCGACGTGATGGTTGTAATCGCGATGTACTTGGAATCGACACCTATCCACTAGAAGTTTCAAATTAGCATCAGTCTTGATTCCACAATGAAAGAAACTTACTTTTGTTGTGCCCTGCTCGAGGGTGAGATAGTTCTTGTGGGCTTCGATGTGTCCTGGGCTGTGAATCGTGATGTTCTCCACGGTCAGCACATACCTATAGCACTGGACTGTTCGATAGGTCGTGAATAGTACGCAAAGAAGAAATCTTCCAGGCGTGCGACATTTCTGGGTGGAGGAGGAGAAAGAGATGGATCATATACGTACGTCGGCTCAGACTCCGGTGGGTTGACTCCAATTTGTCCAGCGTGGGTTGGCTCGACAGCAGCAACTGCAACACTGGAGTGAGGGCATCAGTACATGAATCTTCTTCAGAGTTCGTGGTCTAGTCCAGGGCATAGCATACCGACTAGGGACGACATCTGCTGTGTGGCGGGCAGACAAATGAGCGACTGTCATTGATGGTCCGGTACGGAGATTGGTTGCTGCAATAACACGGAACCACAGCCAGTACCCCGCCAGACAATGGATGTGAGATTTCATGGCCAAATGCTGCAAGTTGGACGGAGAACCCTAAGAATTGAAAGTGAATTAGGGTGAAGTGTGATTTCAATCAGCAATCCGGAAAATGACTCTGAATGGGCCAGAATGAGAGATGATGAGATGTCTAAAACAACTGTCCAAGGTAACGAGAGGCGGAATCCCTAGATATGGATTTTGCGGGTCACCACGAGTGCTCAATCCTCAGCTGACGTCTTGCGCTTACCTTCATACACAGTGGCTCTCTTCAACACATTGACTACTGTGTTGCACGTAACAGATCAATCATTCGATCATTCGATGTACCTGTGCGGGCAAATGCTTCCCTTGCACCTTGCAGTCATGACTTCAGGTCCCAAGAGCGCCACGAGGCCCCGACGTCCAGGGCGCCTACTTGCATATGTGCAACCAACCGAAATCAAAGGTCTTTCGCATACCACAGCTGGCCGTTCGACTGAATCCGCAAGAAATGGTTTGCCATCAGACTCTTGGTGGGTCAACAGTACGAAGTAACAGATTCTCACAAACGACATTCAGCGTACACGGTCTACCCAGTTTCCACCAACGATGTTCACCATGTTTGATAGGCCTGATTCTCGCAAACAAGCTGCATCGTGTCCAGTAGGCCCGATTTCAGCAAACGGTGTTTTTCGTATTCGGTATGCCCGACTCTCGCAAACAGTCTTCAGCGAGCCGATCAAACCTGTTATTCAAGTTGAAAATACTGGCATGCACGGCCGTTCGATGTTGAGGGCATCAAGTCGATTGTTCGTGAAACCAGCCTTGAATGTCACGCTACATATACGAACCGCCAACCACATGGATGATGGAGATGTTCGAGCCATTAGTATTTCCAGGCGTTTCTCAATTTGTTTGGGGCTTGGGAACCTGGGGAGGCTCTTTCGGAACCAATCTCGCACAGTTCAACCAGAGCGATTGAGCATTTCCGTTGAGCGACTGAGAGATCTACATCCTGACTCCCAATTAGCAGAGAGTTGTTGTTTTAAAAGTAGAGTCCCCATGACTGAGAAAGAAGGAAGCATACTTCACGAAACCGGTTCCTCTTTGCATTCACAGTACTTGCTTAGTATCACGTCCCACCGCTCGGCTTCAGATCCACGATGCGTCTACTTCACATCACTCTCATTGCCCTCCAAGCTGCTCTCGCGGTTGAAGCAGTCAGCTGGACACTGCACAAATCTTGCTGTAAGGCCAAAATCCCCCGTCGGCTGATCGACATCCTCTACATGACCCACCATCCGAATACTGATTGATGTACAGACCGAAATAGAGAAGACACCATGGACGACAAGGACTTAGAGAACGGCATCACGAAGGGCGTCGAAAACGCAAGGGCATGGGCGGAAGCAAGCGCTTCCAGAATCGACGAGTCGTTGAACAAGATGTCGTTGAAGGGCCGGGCTACGAAGGCTGCCCTCGAGCCTCTTCTTGTTGGGTTGGGTAACTACACTACAGCTGCGAAGGACGTCATAGGTAAGTTCAATTCATACTCGCAGGTTGTTCCGCAACCAGGCCAAACTCTGCGGCCTGCACTTTATGAACGAGATCTCACAGTCATTCGCGGTGGCACAGACAAATTCAGGAAAATCGCCGACATGGAAGGCCCAGTCGGTAGAGAAGGTGGCCAGAACGACAGATATGAAAGGTCGCAGGCCTGGGCACATCTTCGGGGTTTGGATGACCATCACTACAACTTTGTGAGCTCCCCTTCATCGATCATTTGATTGTTCGCTTACAATGGTATAAGATCATTGTATGTCGACCGGACATCGAATATCGCGGAGATATCTTCAACGAACACAATCCACTTCGAGTTCCATGGGATCTCATTCGGAGGAACCAGCTTACAGCTCAACACGACTTTGCAACTTTCATTAACCAGGAAAGGGATATGGCGGATTGGACTGCCGTTCCAGGACCGCCAATCAAAGCCGCCACAGCTGTGGACGCGGACGCGCCGACCGGGCAGCGCTTGAACGTCCCGGAGTCAATCACCTTTCACCCTCTTTGGGTTGAATATCAGCGGAACAGAGGTTTTGTAGACTGGACGCAGGAGAGACTCCGCGAGGTAACAGCACGGGGGGCCCCCGACCGTTTTCTCGAACGTGGCCAGAACAAAATCAGCCCCCGTCCGGTGGATGGTCTGCTCGCCGACTCCTTCACAGCCAACGTTCTGCACGAGGTACGCCCATTCCTGCATGTTCTTCTGGAACTCCTGAATGCTGACACAAGCCTACGAAGTTCTTTCATCTCACGTATTTTGGAGGCATGCGCGACATCAAGAGCCTCAAATATGATGTGGCCTACGGGTGGGCCAGCAACGCCGAGATGAAGGATCGCGAGAACCCCGACTTGTTCGCCATCATCGGTGCTGTAATCAACTTGCTTCACGGAAAAGGTAAGAACTACAAAGTGTCGGCAGAAGGTCATGTGCGAGCCGCCTGGTTGTCTTGGAAGTAATGTTGATATTGAATCTTTGGCGGGTTTGTGAGTTCCGGCTGAGGTCGAAATAAAGATCGAAAAAAGTGCAACTGGCCTAGGGTCCCATTGCAGAAGCGGAGAAGCATGAGACCGCAGATGTTCTCAACTTGATTATTGTCAATCTAATACGCAATTGGACTTTTCTTCTTCGGCTTCCTCGGTTGCTCTCTCGAGACGCTTTTGCGCACTTCTCGTAGTGCCATGCCTGCAAAGGGTCTGTCTGTGTCTGCACTCCTCTATTGGCTTCCCTCGGAACAGAATGCTTAGCGAGCTGATGTCTTCCAGTGATCCCTCGCCGAGTGAGAACACTTGTAAGGTTGACCACCATCCACGTCACTACATTCGTGGAACCACCTCCAAGTATTGAGTCTACAGAAGCCTTCTCGACAACAGGGAACTGTCCCATATCAACTGTTATCCACATCAGGCATGGACCCTGAATCACACCGTTTAACCATAACCACCCAGTCTTGAGGCCTCAATAGTCCGAGGTATCCACCAGGAACTCGGTCAAGAAGCGTATTTATTGGACAGTTCCAACAGGTTACAGGTAGAAACATCAATTGCCCTTCCCGCGCCTCGAGTTGCACGCCATTTGAACGGCAGATGGCTCACGAACACCCGCCCTCTGTGGATTCGCGTGAGGCCTCCTCTGGTTGGTGGCTTCTCCTCCGCCGCCCGCAAACCGACGTGCGACCTGGTGTCAACTCGCGAACGTGTCTCGTGTGGCCGCTTGGTGCACTGTTTGTGTGAGCACTGCCCGACGAACGATTAGAGGCCAGATGAACGTGTCAAGAGCCAAACATGGTCTGCGGGAGTTGGTTGCGCCAGCCACAACTCAATTCCGTCTGGTGTCGCTGGAGTTTGGTGTGCTTTGAGCAACTGCCTCAGGTAGGTAGCCATCCTTCGGACTCATCATGAGAATCGTTGGTCTCCACGAGAATCTTTGGTCTCCAGATTGAGTCAACTCTCAATGGAACAGTTCAAGTTGACAGGCCAGTAAGCGCCGTGAAGATGTGAATAGGAAGGGTACCATGATCGATGTCAATCATTAAACCAAATGAAGAGTTCACGCGGGAGTGAAGTTATCACATTCAGTAAAGGCTGAGTGTGTCACTGGCACACAGCAGCAATCGGTACAACACCACGAACGCACTCATCTCACATGTGCATCTCAGGAAACTGATTGTGTTCAAAAGCCGTTTTTGTATTTCTCTCAACGGCCCCTGGCCCTAGAAGTTGACGCCGGCGCCCGGCCCCTGCTGCTGCCGGAAGCTCCTCGTCGCGCGCGGGTCCCACTTCATCTTCTGCTGCCTCTCGATCTCCTGCTGCCGCTCGACCTCCATCTCGTCCAGCTCCGCGAACCTTCTTCTTCGGCCGAACGGCCACCGGCCCTTGCGGTAGAGCATGCCGATGACGAGCCCGAAGATGAGCACGCCGCCGACGGAGCCAAGCGCGATTGGCAGCGCGGGCATCAGCTTCGCGGCGCCCCCGCCGCCTGATTGCTCCGCCTGGCTCGGTGCTGCTATCACGCTGGGCTGCGGCGTTGGCGTCGGCGTCGGGATCGGGGTTGGGATTGTTGGGAGTGGTGTTGACTCTGGCGGCGGCGGGATGTAGGTTGGTATGGGTGAGGGCGGGACCTCTGGTGTCGAAATGGGCACCACGGGCGGAACTGAGGGGGGGATTGACACCACCGGTATGGAGGTTGGTGAGGGCAGGGGAGGGGTATCTGATAGTGATGGTGTGGGCGCCGATGAGATGCTCGTGGTCGTGGAGATGATGAAGGTAGTAGGGGGTCGAGCGGACGGTGTCGGCGTCAGTGATGGTGTGGGTTTTGATGAAGGCGTCGGTGTGCTACTGGGCGGTGCCGAGGACGGTGTGCGGTCGGCCGAGGCTGATGATGACTGCACTCTCGTGGCCTGGCTGAGTGATGTGTTGAGTGGTGTGTTTGGCGTTCCCGTTCCTGCTCCCGTCTGCCCTCCGAGAATGGCCCCTGGTACAGGCGCGCTGCTGCTCGAGGCGGCAATTGCGTCGCCGAGGTTGGGTTGAAGTCCGGCCATTGTGTAGGCGTTCTGTGTCGTAGTAGGTGATTACTTCGTAGCTGTTGTGGGTATCTCTGTTCTGTTCGGAAGTTCGTTCTCTCCGGTATGTGCAGTCGTGTCGTCGTCGTGATTATCTCATAGATCGGTAGTAAGTCGGACCCAGGCCTCGTCTAGGAGCGATGCCAATTAGAAACCGTGTCCCCTTTGTTGAACCGGTTCAGACGGATCAAAGTTGAAGGAATCCTCTCTGGTCGACGGTCTGTGTCGCTTTTGGAGAGTGGCAGACCGGTCGGTGGTATAGGTAATACGATACGCCCTAGAGTAGAGGGAGGCGAAAGGGCGTGTATGAAGTAGAATGGAAAGGTGGTCGTTGCGAGTGTTGAAGTCGATCCCGCGGCTCAACAAAGTCGTCGCCAAGCCCCAGAAAGCTGTCAACGTCAAAACGGATTTAAACAACCACAAATTAAACGATCAATAAATCTCATACAGTGGCAGTCCCATAAAAATAGTTCAGCTTCCCGTTTCCCAGGGAAGAGGAGAAAAGTAGTACTAGGGCACGGCAGAGCCGAGGAAAAGCTGTGCGCGCCAGCCCATCTCTTTAAACAGTCCTCTATGGTCCCTGCCCCCCTCACTTCGTGCCCGGCTTCTCTTCCCATGTGCTTCTCAAACCCTCAAAACGCACATCAAAAACTCCCTCTCACACACACTTAGTGCCATCCGAGAAACCTTACGTTTGGCTGACGTGACGTACCGTCGGGACCACGCAAAAAAAGACAAACACGTCCCTCTATTGGGTCCGGCGAGGGGGGAGGGGGTAGTCAAGAAAGGGAAAAGAGAAGCAGGGATCTACAGGGGTCGCTGGCGTCTCACAATTGTATTGATCCCTGCACGCCAGCCGGAGGCTCAAGCGCGGTTACATAGTCATTGACAATTGACACCACCAACCAACCCGCACGATTGGAGTAGTGTCAATATAGTCTCAGTCTCGTCGCTTGCAGGGTTGCTGCCAGCCCGTTCCAGACATGCAATGTTTGAGTCTTCATTCTTCAGACCAATGAAACCCCCTAGTCTTGCTTCGTCCCACCTCTTGCGCCGGCCCAGGCTCTGGGTGCATCCCTCCGACCGGATCAGCCCTTTGCCCTTCTGGACCAGGACGAGAACCGTCAACCCCGAGGGCGCGATCGATTAAGGTAGACGGAGACTAGTCCAGGCCCCGCGGAGAGAGAGACCGCCCTCTTGGAACCTAACCTAGAAAGCCGTGCCGCGTAACTAAACTCTACTGCCGAGAATCCTTCCGCTCACATAATCTACTCAAGTATTTCCCTTTTGGGCGATACGAGAGGTGCAGCGAAGAAAGACAATTACACGCTTAGCAGTCAGCAAACCCTCCTCACTCACATTAGCATTCTATATCCTCTTATTCCCACAAACCCCGTCTGGAGAGCCTCATCAACCCCCAACCTGACATCGGAACACCCCCGTCGTCCTGGGCGTCACCTGTCAAAACAGCAACCCCATCCCCCCGTCGGAAACTGCATGATCCCCGCGTCGTAATCCCTCCGAACTGGCCCCCCCAACCCCCTCCCTCCCACGACTGCGACCCGTCGATCGAACCCTTCCTCCCTCATCCCTAGAACCGCCGCCCTCTTCTTGATACCCGACCTGACGCCAAGCGGCGATAATCAGGGGAGCATCATGTCGGCCGCGCGATCTCCATCTCAGCAACTGGAGACAGATGCCCTTTTTCCTCCCTTCTCGTCCTTGTCGGGGAAAACATTGACTGTCGTGATAGCTAAAGCTATTCGTGGCTGTGTATGTAAGCAACTGCTTACTTAAGCAACTTACTTAAGTAACTTCACTCTATTTCCTACCCCTATAAAGGGGCCTTTACTTTTACTCTACTATATTATAAAACTTAAAAATTAAACTATTACTTTTACTTTACTTTAACTACTTATACTTAGCTATATAATAATTATAAACTTAACTTATACTATACTTTTAAACTACTATTTTTAAAATAAATATACTTATTAAAAAAATATTTATATAAATACTTTTTTATTATAATATTTTAATTCTTTAACTACTATTTTAACTTAATTATATTAAACTTAATTTTAACCTCCTTCCTTTTATCTTTCTATAAACTTATAAAATAGTATAACTACTCTATATAGTTTAAAAACCTTTAAATTAAAGTAGTTATATAAAGGGTTTAACCCTAACTTAACCTTAATAACTTAATTTTATTAAATAAGTCCTTAAAAGAAGTATTTTTAATTTTATTTACTTAGTAACTTTATAACTAAAATATAAAAGTAAAAAAAATCTATTAAATCTACTTTAACTTATAAAAAAATAGTACTACTAAATACTAACTTAGTACTTTAATTAAATATAAAAACAGTATTAACTTTATAAAAGCCCCTAAAGTATAAACTTACTCTTAAAATAAAAAGAAGTAGCCTAAAAGTACCCTAGAGCCTTTTTTAAATAATAAAACCCTGGGTAATCTAATACTTAATAATAATAAACCTAAACTAAAGTATAACCCGCTTTTTACTAAACAAAGTAAAAGCATACTTAATAACTATTTTAGTTATATTTCTAATAAAACTACTAATAATAAAGTCTAAAAATAAAAAGTAAAAGCTCTTAAAGAAATTAAATTATATATTAATAAATTAATATTCCTAAATATCCTTAAATTAATTTAGTTTAAACTCTTTAACTAAAAAAACACCTTTCTTTATAACTTACTCTAAAGCCTTTAAACCTAATACTCTTTAAGTAATACTAGTCTCTTAACTATAATATAGTAAAAGTACTAAGTAATACTAAAAAAAGTAAATAATAGTACTATATTAAGTATTTAGCTAAAGAAATTCTAAACTATATACCTTTAAGTAATATAATACCACCTCCTAAATATAATAAAACTACTTATAGTTTAAAACTCTTTCTCTACTATAGGGTAAAGAATCACTCTAAAATAAATACAAAATAAACTTAAATAGGTTTTTATAAAAAAAAACTTAATTAAACCTAAATTTTACTTAGGGACTATATATCTATACTTAAAAATCTCCTTTATAAGGACTTACTTTTTAAATTTAAAAATAAATTATTTAGTATTTTTTTAACCTTTATAAGTCACTCTAATACTACAATCTCTAAAGCCCTATAATTCTCTACTACTAAACCTAAAAGAATTTAGTATATTTATAACTAAAACTATAATTAAACTCCTATAAACTATAAACGTATCTACTTTATAGTTTTTAAAAAATATAACTATACTATTACTAAAGTTACCCCTAATAAAGCTAAAAAAATTTAAAAAAAACTTAATATAAAGAAGCACTAGAGCCTCTTAGTTAAACTTACTTAAGTTAGTTAAATTAAAGTTAACCTACCCTATTACTTAAGTATAGTATACTTTACTAAATAAAAAGAAAATAAAAAAAAAAAAACACAAATACTTTAAACACTAAAGCTACCTCTAAACTAACCCTTTTAATAATATATTAAATTATAATTATAATTAGTAGTAAGTTAGTTTATAAAGCCCTAAAAACCCCTACTTTACCTATATATACTATAAACATTTTCTCTACTCCCTTAACTACTCCTTATACTTTAAATATAAGTATAGTATTTAATAACTATAACACAACTTATTTTATTAATAACCTCTCCTTTTTTAAAAAGGACTCTATTTACCCCCCTAATAAAAAGGAATATATTAAATTAAAAACCACTTTATACCCTATTCTAGTAATAAGTACAAGGGTTATAAAGAACGTACTTAACAGCTTAAATAGGCTAAACACCCTTAACTTAACACTAATAAACGTTACTTATATAAAAAACTTTTATATAAATATTATTTTTAAAGCACTTTTATAAAAAAAGGGTATTTAGTATACTAGTTATAATACTTTACTTTATATAAGTAATAATAAAAAGAGTCTTATAGTTAAAAAGTTAAAAAAAAGAATAAATATTATTTTCTTTAAATTTAAAGTTACTTTCTCCTACTCTATATCCCTGTATATCCCTATTAACTTTACTATAACTATAAATATAACTATATTAACTATAGCCTTTTAAAAGTCCTACTACTAACTAAAAAACTATAATAATAATCCCCTTATATAGTATCTTTACTCTAGCTACCTAGAACCTAAAGTACTTAGCTATTTTTTATATAATACTTAAAAAGTAAAACTTAAAAACCTAATATACTTTTAGTATAAGTATTATACAATAACCTATACTACTTAAATAGTCTTAAAACAAACCTTTAAAAGTTAAGCTATATAGCTATATAAATAAATATTTTAAAACCTCTTTAACTACCCTAAAGAATATAATTAAAGCTACTAACTTATAGTAATTAAAAATAAGTATACTAACCACTTCTTTACCTTCCCCTATATTAATAAATAATATAAATTTATTTTTTATATACTAAAAATATTTAAATACTAAATAGTAAAGTAGTATAGTATATCTATTTATAAAATCTATTAAAATATTAAATATATAGTAATTATAATATATAACTATACTAAGTACTAGTAATAAGCCCTAAAAAAGGGAATCAAAATCAAAATAACTCTATTATATATAAAAAAACCAAATAAAAGGGGCAAGTATACTAAACAAAAAATAATACTATAAATTATCAAAATACTCACTTTGTCCAGCCTCCCCCTTATTTTATAAATAAAAGTAACTATAGCTATAGCCTTTCTCTATAATATAAGCCCCCTTAAGTAAAAAGCGTAGCTCTTTTTAATTTAAATTAAAAAGGCCTAGTTCTACTAGTACTTCCACTAGTAATAACCCTTTTACTAGGCCCTTTTGACACACAACCTTTACCCTTACTAGGGCTAAATATATGCGTATAGTTATAAAGTATACTCCCTTAAAAAAGACTATAAAGTAAATTAAAAAAAATATAACTTTAAAGTAAAAGTAAAAGCACACCTTAAATACCTTATAGAATACATTCTAAATACCTATAACCTCTATTAAATTTAAATACCCTTACTTAAATAAATTATTATTATATATAATATAACCTTTAATAAAATAAAGTTCTACTTAAAGTCTAATATAAAAGCAGTAAAGTAAAATAAAGTAGCCTATACTATAGTTAAGGCTATTTAAAAACCTATTTTCTCTCTTAATACTAAACTCTAAATCCTAAATATCCTTAAAATAACTAATACTTTATTAATATATAATAAAAAAAAGCTATTTCTACTAATACTTACTTTAATAACTAAAAACCTAAATAAGGATATTTTAAAAACTAACCTAAAACTATTTAACTAATATAAAGAGTAGCTATTAACCCTAAACCCTATACTAGTACCTAAAAAGACTTAGGATTATATATAAAGAACAAAAAGCTCTATACTTAATATAAAAGTATATTAAGCCTATAAGCTATTATTATCCCCTAACCTACTCTCTACTCTAAAAATTAACTCTTTTTATAAAAGAATTAAAAACAAAATTATTATAGTAACTAATATTAAAGCCCTATAAAAACTAAATACAAAAGCTAAATCTTTTTTACTCTAAAAAGGTAACTTACCTTCTCCTTTAATATAACTATATATAGATTTAAAAGAAATAAGTAGCCCCCTAAAGGGATTAAAGTAGGTATATAACTATAAAAATCTAAACTAACTTAAACTAAAGCCGTGGAAATTACTATACTTTTATAACTACTTTGTATTCCTTAATACTAAATATAACTAAAATACCTTTTTTAATATATATATACTAAATCATAACTATACCTTAAAAAAAGCAACTTAAAAATATTATATATATTACTATATAGTTTTTACTTTAATTAATAAAGTAAAGTAAATTAAATTAGTTATACTAAATATAAAGGTCTACTTAAGTTAGCTTAATAAAGCTCTAACTACGTACTAAAGTATTTACTTACTACTACTAAAACTAAAGAACTACTTTTATAAAGTAGCTAATAAAGAAGTATTTAAACTTAAAAAAATAGAGGTATAAAAGGTTATTAACTCCTTTAAAACTAAAGTAAAACTAATCCCCTTTAAGTAAGTATTTATATATAAACTTAATAAAAACGGGTATTTTTAGTATTATAAAGTAAGGCTCTACATCTACGGAGATCTTTAAAAAAAGTATCCCCTTAAGTAGACCTATATAACTATACTTATAGCTTATACTTTTAGAGTTATTATAGCCCTTATAATATAATTTAACTTTAAAGTTAATTAGTTTAATATAGTTAATGTATTCCTAAACGCTAAAAAGGGACCTAATAACCCTCTAGTTATATACTACTTCCCTAAGGGCTTTAAGTTAAGTAACAAACTCCTTAAACTTTACCGCACCCTCTATAGCCTAAAGGATACCCCTTTCCTTTAGTATAAAAAGTTCTTTTTAACTCTTTAAAGCCTTAGACTTATACTAACTAATAAAGACCTATACCTCTTTTAAAACTATAACTACTATATACTTATCCTTTTTTATATAAATAATATTCTTATTATAAACTATAGAAATAATACTATGAAAGTAAAATAAATTATTAAAAGTATTAAAGTAAAGTATAAACTTAAAAAGTAAAGAGCTATTAAGTAGTACCTCGGGATCTAGGTTATTTATAACTATAAAGTAAAAAAAATCTATATTACCTATAATTAATATATTTAATATATTATAGAGAAGTTTAGCTTTATAAACTCCCACTACCCTTTAACTCTATTACTACTTACCCCCCTTAAAAAATACTAAAAACTCTATTAATACTAATATAAAACTATACTAAAAAAAATTAGTTTAATTTTATACACTATAATTATAATCTACTTTAATATAACTTTTACCTATACTATTCTTTTAAAATTCCTAATAAACCCTTTCTATAAACACTAAATTACTATAAATTAAGTTATTTACTACCTATACTATACTTACTACTTCTTACTCTACTATAATAGCTTAAAGGGTAGAGGAGTATAAGTACTCTTAATTACTAAAAATACCTTATTTATAAATAATAAAAAAATACAAAAGTCGTTCTAGGGATATATTATTTTACTTTTTAATAGCCCTATCTAATAAAAAGCTATAACGTAAAATACTATAATAACTTTAATAACTAAAGCTAAGCTTCTTAGCCTTAAGTATACTATAAAAAAATAATTACTTTTAAAAAGCTCTTTAAAAACCTTAAACTGAAACTAAGTAATATATAGTAAATCTACTATAATAACTATTAAACTATATACCTTATAGTAGAGAAAAGAGAGTGTATCTTAATAAAACTTTACTATATTAATATATAAAATATATAACTTTACTAAGAATATACTAAAAAGTTGTTTAATATTATTTATATACTAATTAATAAAATACCTACTAATAACTTTACTAAAGTACTCTTTTATTTAAAGTTTAAATAGTTTAAAATACTCCTTAACTTTTAAAATATTAAGTTATATATTATAAAAAATAAAAAGAATATATAAAGTAAATACAGCCTTAAGCCTATATTTATTTAATTCCTTTTAACTTAAAAGCTAAAGAGTATAAAAAGTTCCTACAAAAAAGCCACTATTATACTACACTAAATACTACCACTATACTAAATACTACTACTACTATTAATACTACTACTAAAATAGACTTATACTTTTATTATTACTATTACCACTAAAGTAAACTTATACTAAGTTAAAGTTAAGTAATACTACTACCACTAAAGTAAACTTATACTTCTTTATATTTAGCTTATAAAGTATCTTTAAATATATTTAATATAAATTAGAATAAAAAAGCTATACTTTAATTAAAGTTAATTATAACTAAAGTATTAAAGTTTATTTAAATAATAACTAAATACAAAGGCTTTTTATTATAAATAAAAAAATAGTTTTTAATACTTATTTTAACTACTTTTTTAAAGGTCTATAAAGTAATAGCTACTTTAAATAGCTTTAAAGGAGTTGTTTTTATAAAGGTTATTTTAACTTTAAAAGCTAGTATTAAAGAGGCTAAAGCCTTTTCCTTCTCCTTCCCTAAAAGAGTTAATCCTTAGCTACTACTCTTACCCTTTAGTATAAATACTAGTTAAGACTAGGCCTTTATATTATTAAGGGCTATAAGAATAATACACTTAAAGTCCCTATACTAAACCACAGTCTTTATAATAAAAAATCTATCCTATTAGTACTAAATAAAGCTATTACTAAAAAAAAGAATATAAAACTTTTTTCTATCTTTATAGTAATAATACTTTAAGCTATTAGTTAAAGGATTATATATACTAGGGTCTTTATTAGTTAGTATACTATAAACGCACTAAATATAAATAAAAGCCCTAAACTAAATACCCTTATTATTAAAAATTACTATACTTTTAACTATACTAAAGTAAAGTTAGTAACTAAACTAAAAAAATAATATAAAAAAACTAAATTTACTATAACTACTTAAAAGCAGTTTAAGTATCTTAAAAGTAGGGAAAAGGGCGTTAGTAAAAGACCCTAAACCTCCTTCCTTTATAACCTCCCCCTAAGCCATAGTAGACTAGCTAGTAGAAGTAGTATTAACTACCTCTTTAGTATAGTATAAAGCTATTTAAAATAGTTAGTATAAACTCGTAGTAATAAAAATAAAAGTAACTTACCCTAAAAAACTATAAACTCCTTATAGTTAACTAATTAAGTAGTTATAAAAGTAAAGCGCTTTTTTTTTTAAAGTCTATATAAACATAAAGTTAAATATAACCTAACTAAAATAATAATAAATAAACTTACTATTAAGGGGAATAAAAGTAGTCTCTTACTTAAAAAGCTCTATAAAGCCCCCCTTACTATTAGTATTATTAAGTTAGTTTAAATTAAAATACGTATTAGTTTAAATAATAATAATATAAAAAGGAAATAATTAAATATACTAATAGTAGCTTTAGTAGCTATAGTTATAGCTACTACAGCAACTATAGCGTCCTTATTAACCTTATCCTTTATATACTTTATAGTATATACTACACAGATAGACTTAGTTTACTTTTTTTTAAAAGTATTATTAACTATTATACTATATAAACTATTAAAATACTATATTTTAAATTAAATACTATTAATACTTTTAAACTATATAAAATAAAGTATTATAGTGTTAGGGGTAAAATTAAGGGTATTTGTACTTTATATAAATATTATTACTAAGAGAGGAAAAGAAAAAAAATCGGGGCCCTTAAAGGATTATTATTTACCTACCTTAAGCTAGGTATTTACTTAAATCTCGCTAATTAAAGGCACCTAAAGATATTTACTAATTCTTTCACTTACCTCCTACTATATAAACAAAAGTATAACTACTTTAGTAATAGTAATAAAAGTATTATAATAAAGTAAGGGTAGTATTAATAAAATAAAGGGATTTTTATTTTATTTATTAGTCTCTTTTATAATATAAAATCTTTTATTTATACTCTCTTTTATTAAATATTAATATAAATATTTTTAGCTATGTATTAGAAGGCTATAAGTACAGCATCTTTAGACTTCTTTTAAGTTTAAAAGAGTATATTATAATAATTAAAGCTATTTATAGCTATATATATAAGTAACTACTTACTTAAGCGGCTTACTTAAGCAACTTTACTCTATCTCCCGCCCCTATAAGGGGGCCTTCACTTTTACTCTACTATATTATAAAACTTAAAAATTAAGCTGTTACTTTTACTTTGCTTCGACCACTCGTACTTAGCCGTGTGACATTAACATATAGGTATTATTACTATCAGCTCAATATTATATCCCCCCGTCACACCGAATTTATCACCTCTCTCGCCGGGCTCTCCTGCGCTGCACGTTCTGCCCTATCGGCCGAGGCCGTGCCCGCCGCGAACCTTCCTCGTCGTGCATCTCGGTTGACTCGGCACGTCCTGACTCCGTTTCTCGCCCAGTCTCCAAGACTCCAATGGCCGCGCAAGGCCTGACCTGACCCCCCTCAGGCTCTCATGGGAAGCCTCGGCAGTCATAAGATGCTGTCAAAACACCTGCCAGGCGGGCCTTTGGTGCCACCGTAGATTCTACCTTGCAAGGCCTGCCTTGACTTCGGGGTGTGGGCGAGCCGCGGGACGCCGAGGTCGGCTCCGGGGGGGCCTTTTCGGCCTTGGATTGGACCTGCCCAGAATTTAGAAATGAATGGGGGCTTTTCTCTGTATTTCTTTGGAAGCCGTGCCACACGTCACCGAGTTGGCCATCCCAAGTATAATGGGGATGGGACTAAGACGGCGGCTTCAGAGACGGACCCCACGAGATCCCAAAGGTGTTGTTGATCGAAGGTCCCTGGGCTCATCGGGATTGGAGGCCCGACATGAAATCACGAGGACGGCGGCCTCCAGTATGATGTAGACAGCCCCAATGTCGGCGGGATATATGCTTAACATATTGGCGTTATGATCTTGAAGCGCGCTAAATATGGCATCCTCCAGCCGACCCTCCCGACGTTCAGGCTCCCCAACCGCGTGGTTCCTGAGTCGCCACCTCCGGGCCGGCGCTGTGTACATGGATAGCCTGCCTGGGGGACACCGCAGCATAAGAGCTGACGATCGGTTAGCTGTTCGACTCCCACTCATGCACTCCATGTGGTTCTTCAAAGGCTGTGTGCCTGTATATACCACACACCGCCCCCAAAGCAGCGTAGCATCATCGTCCTCACCCACGCGTGAGCTGTGGACTTCGGTTGGCGATGCGGCGATCAGCTCCTACATCACCCAAGCCGTACCGCAGCCCGCCAAATCATTTGTAATAGCCCAAGCTAGATGATCGGTTTCCGACACAGGCTAAGCCGGGCCGAGATCTGAGGTTCCCGCATGAATCTTGGGCCTTTCCTCCTGCAGTAGCGTAGATTTAGAAAAGTTCAGTCGAATCGGGGATACGAGCAAACCGCGAGTACGACGGATTCTGCAACACCGGTATCAAAACAGGACGGGGTCTCGGTAGGTAGCCGCGAAGAAGGGGAAAAAAAACGGACCGAGTGAATAAACGTCATGGGCAGCGAAAATGGTTCATCTGCGGACTGTGAATGGCCTCACTTGAACGGGCGCACACTCAAACCGGACGGCGGTATCATTCCACCGCCTCCTGGCCTCACTCAATCTCAACCCTAACCCCCATCTCCAGTATCCTTCGAGGCGCTTTTTGGAGGCCTTTCCCGAACCCCTGAAAATCCAATCCCTATTCGACATTCCCGAACCGTGGTTCCGTCATAAACCGGCCTCACCAACGGCGACCATCCCGTAGATCACCTCCAACCACGGTCCACGAGCAATCCCCACCCCCACAAATCCCCCTGCCCGCCGTGTTATCGCCCGGGCGCCGAGTATCTTATCAGTCACATCCGCATCACAGCAACCCCCTATCTACCCTCATAACTTCCATGAATACCTATCAAGCGACACGATCCGCAATTTTCCCGGCACTGATCTCCAAACACGAAACGGATACAACATCACGCGAGCTCCAAGGAAACAAACCCCGACAGAGTCAGCATTGGCAGGTTAAGCAGCAATGGCGACACCGGGCACCGGCCGGACTGCCGTACGACCCCACCCTCCCCGCCACCGCGACCTCGGCCGACGGCGGGGATCACCACCAGAACAACCGTCAACGACGACAACAAGAGCATCGCCACCCCGAACAGCCGCCGGCCAAGCGGGACAAGACGCAAGCCTGCTCGCGCTGCCGCCGTCGAAAGGTACGATGAACATCGCCCTCGTTACCATGGTTTCCCCTAATCATGGATCCGGGTAACTCCGTTACCCCATCTTGAAACCCCTCGGTACCAGACGGAGAAGAGACAAACGTTCATCAAATCACTGACGATCATCTGGTTCATTAGCAAAAATGCGACGACCAGAGGCCGTGTGCCAACTGCGCCAGGTCGGGCGAGCAGTGCAACGAGGCCGTGCCGTCCTATCATCATCTTCATTATTACCATCACGAATATCAGCATCCCCGTTCCCGTCCAGGGTTCACGCCGGTGTAGGTTTACCCCCTTTTTGTTCCCTTTCTTGTTTTTGCACGTTTGGTGCCCAGAAAAAGTTTCATGTCGTTTTCTGGGCGCCAGGTGTTCCAGTGCCAAGGGTATCGATGAAACGCATCCCAAGATGAATGTGAAGATCTCTGTCGATCTGATTTGTGTGCGTGTGTTTTCCCCGCCTCCAGCAGTTCGGACCACCACCATCCCTCGACGCAGCATGCCGCTTCAGCCTGGCTAGGTGACATGGCCTCGCTGGAGGAACGCCTATCCCGTCTCGAGGAGGACAACGCCCGGCTCCAGGCCGTGATCGAGGCCAACGGCATCAGTAATAGCACTCGTTACGCCGCCTCCACAGACGTCGCCGTTACGGACCACGCAACGAGACATTCGGACCGGCGCAGGGTCTCCATGGCCTCCCACGGCGCTGTCGAGGCCTCGCTCGCCCGGAGCTCGCCCGCCATCGGCCTCCTCGCGACCTTTGCGCGCGCCGACGAGGACAGCAACCCCTCACCCGTCGCCTTCAACGACAGAGGGGGCTGGCCGGCGAGCCGCCACGACGCGGACGGCGGGATCCTCGCCATCGACAGCGCCACGGAGGAGGCGCTCTTCGGCATCTACCACGACAAGGTCCAGTGCCGCTACCCCTTCCTCCGCCTCGACGACCTCCGCGACGCCGGCAGACGGCCGAGCGGGGCCTGGGTCCCCTACTTCGTCAACATGATCTTCTCGATAGGCCTCCTCCTCGAGAAGGGCACCCAGCTCGAGGCCTCGCGGCCCCGGCACGGCCACAGCCACCAGGCCTTCTACCGCGCCGCCGTCACCAGGCACCTCTCGCACGTCTTCGCGCAGCACGACCAGCTGCTCCACATCCAGGCGTACCTCCTGCTCGCCATGAACGCCATCTACTCCCCGTCCACCGAACGCATCATCTCCATCGCGTCGGCGACGATGCGGTACTGCGTCATGGCCCAGCTGCACCTCGCCGACGCGGAGCCCGACGCGGCCGCCGAGGTCGAGATCCAAATGCGCCGGCGCGTCTTCTGGTCCGCCTACGCGCTCGACCGCGCCGTCTGCACCACCTTCGACCTCCCCTTCTCCGTGCCGGACTACCAGATCACGGTGCGCATGTACGCCAACGTCGACGACGCCGACCTAGCCGCGCGCTGCGCCAGCTCGAGACGATCGTCGTGCACCGCGACACGCTGCGCATGATCAAGGAGATGGCGTCGGACGAGTTCCCGCGTCCACCTCCGGCCGCACAGCAGGAGGCCCAGAGCGAGCTGGACGTCCTGGCGCAGAGCGCGGCTCAGCGTGCCGAGGACGACTCGCCGTCGTGGAGGACGAGCATCACGGGCGACATCTTCCAGCCCATCGCGCCGCACTTCTTCCAGCCCGACGCGGACGGCCTCGACGCGGACGGCCTCGACTACGCCACGCTGGGCTTCCCTGGCGAGTTCGACCTGCTGGACGGCTGACGACGATCACAAGACTCCCCGAGGCTGTGATCAAGGCACGGCCAAGTTGCGAGTCGTGAATAGGCGAGATGTTCCTTTCCTTTGCGTGCTTACTCCGCAGTAATGAGTACACGTCGATCTCTCTTTTCCCTGGAAAGTCAGTTCACGATTCATGAACTCGTTTTGCTCGTTCTCGTTTGACGTACCCGGGCATCGTAGGCGATAAGGCGTCGTTCAAGGGGCGTCGTTCGGCGTTAAGGACATTAGTAACACAGACATGAAATAAACTCGCGGGATTTACGTCATTGACGCGGCGGTGACGTGACCGGGAAACCGCGGGGCCGGTCGAATCGCGGGGCCGTAGGTCAATGGCTCCATTGTGAGGGAGAAAAATACCTAAGAGGTACTTACGAATTTGCCCAGATTCTCGTCAATAAGTCAATAAGTCACTTTTCGGCCAGGCCGTGGAAGGCGTGGAAGACGTCGGTGCCCCACGGCAGTCGCAGCGGACTAAGACTCCTGCCCAGGGCCGTTTTCCCCTCCCGGCGGGCCCGTCTTGAGCGGGGGATTTGTCGACGTGATTTCAAAGCCGTGGCACGATGGTTGCCGAGTATTTGAGACGGGCCTCCTCCGCACTGAATCTTCGGACTTGGACCTAGGTGAACCACACAGCAATCTCTCTCGGTCACACCTTCACCTTCACAACCACACATCAACTCCTCGAAACCAAAGCAAAAGAAACACAACAATGAGCCGTCACGTTCTCATCCTCGGCGGCCACGGCAAGGTCTCGCAGCACCTTACCCCGCTCCTCCTCAACAAGTCCTGGACCGTCACGAGCGTCATCCGCGCCCAGGAGCAGGTCCCGGCCATCGAGAAGCTCGGCGCCGGCGCCTCGGGCAAGCTCAACGTCCTCGTCCGGAGCATCGAGGACGTCAGGGACCAGGCCCAGGCCCAGGCCATCCTGGACGAGGTGAAGCCCGACACCATCGTCTGGAGCGCAGGTACGTCGCCGTCGCTGTTGTCTGTGAAAGACGTTCATCCCTAGCTTTTTGCCTGCTTGCCTGCTTGCGCGAGTCATGGAGCTCAAAATGACGTCCTTGGGTTGTGGGTACGTACTGACGTTGGATGATCATCACAGGCGCTGGTGGAAAGGGCAACCCGGAGAGGGTAAGCACTCCAACAAGATTCCAAGAAAACTTCCAATTGATCAGCACAAAACTAACACCAAACCCACGCAGACCTTCCTCGTCGACCGCGACGCCGCCATCCACTTCGTCAAGGCCTCCGTCGCGACCCCCTCGGTCAAGAAGTTCATCCTCGTCTCGTACCTCGGCTCCCGCCGGACCAAGCCCACGTGGTGGTCCGAGGACGCCTGGCAGCACTCGCTCGACGGCAACAAGAAGCTGGCCAACTACTTCAAGGCCAAGGTCGCCGCCGACGAGGTCCTCTGGGAGGAGTCCCGCAAGCGGCCCGACGACTTCGTCGGCGTCAGCCTGAGGCCCGGCACCCTGTCGGACGAGCCCGCCGGCACGGTGGAGCTCGGCAGGACCAAGAGCAGCCGGGGCACGTCGAGCCGGGCGGGCGTCGCCGAGATCACGGCGCTCATCGCCGAGAGCGAGGCTTTCAAGTCGTCGTGGGTCGACCACCTCGACGGCGACGAGGACCCCAAGGCGGCCGTCGAGAGGGTTGCCAGGGAACACGTCGACGTTGCGGAGGGCGAGGGGTTTTACAAGGCGTAATATTTTGAATTATCTAAATGGGTATTGGTCATGACATTATCATATTAATACAGCGAACTGTTTCTTTTTCTCCTCGGGAAAATTTAGCTCGTGGCCATCAGGGCAATGTGCTTCAGCTCTCTGTGGGGGGTCTGGTCAGCGACGCTCCAAGCAATTAGGTGAAGGGTGACTTACTGGTGCACCTGCTCTCCGACCTTCATCGCGTCGTACCGGATCTCCTCGCCCTCGTCCCTGCCGAGGTTGAGCTGCTCGGCCCGGACCTTCTTGGCCTGCTCGGCGAGCTGCGGGACGGGGGCGAGGTCGAAGTCGGACGACAGGTGCCAGAAGCACGTCGACGAGATGCGCACGAGCGGGCGGTCGGGGAACTCCTTCTTGCGGCGCTCAATCACGGCCAGCGTCTTCTCGTTGACGACGACCTCGTGGTAGCCCGCCTTGATCAGGCCGCCGGTGAAGTGCTCCATCTGCTTGCCGGCCTGGACCAGCAGGTAGTTGCCCTCGGGGATCTTGACGGCGATCTTGCGGCCCGTGTTGCGCGCCCAGATGTGCAGCCCCGGGTACCGCGAGCGGCCGTGGATGGTGAGGAAGTTGAGGTCGGTGTGGAAGCCGGCGAGGATGGTGTCCTGCTTGCCGTACTTGACGAGGTCGGAGGCCGTCGGTGCGAGGAGGTGGGGGCCGTACTTGCCGGCGGCGCTGAAGGTGTCGGCGGGCAGACCGAGGCCGACGGCGGCCATCTCGGCGAGGCCGGTGACGGCCTGCTTCATGGAGCTACCCCACTTGTTCATGGCGGGCGTCCACCGCTCGCGGATGTGGGCTGCTTCGGGTACGACGTTGGGCGCGTTGAGGCCCGGGTAGCTCGTCTCGTAGGGGGGCTTCTCGGCCATGCTCCAGAAGAAGCGGCACTTGGGGTCGGGCTCGTGGCCCTTGATGTCGAGCGGCCTCTCGGAGGGGGCCAGGCGCTCGATGACCTGCAGGCAGGGCTCGTCGACGGCGCACTTGGGCTTCTCGGTGTTCTCGAGGGTGACGCCGATCTGGTAGCTCAGCTCGGGCCTCTCGTCCTTGCGGAGCTCCTCGGCGGGCTGGGCGAAGTAGTCCTCGAGCAGGTCGAGGAAGGTGGTGTTGTCCGACTCGGAGACGCGCGAGTCGTGCAGCACCAGGGCGCCGTAGGTGATGAGGGCGCGGGCGGCCTTGGCGCACTCCTCGCGCACGGCGGGGGAGTCGCGGGGGGAGTTGAGGAAGACGTCGAGGTCGATGATGGGGAGGTCCATCGGGAGGTCCTGCGCGGCCATCGTGGTCGTTTTTGGAATGGCAGACGAAGTGGTAGCTCGATCGTTCGGAGAGGGGAGGGAAAAGTCGCGATGCGCGCTGGAGTTGAGAAGGAACGTGTGCTTCGCGGGGTACGAAGAAACGAACAAACTTCTGGCCGTGCGGGCAGGACACAATGGTTATTAAAAAGAAGGGAGAAGAATCAGAAAATTTTCAGACGAACAGCGGATGGAACACGGTCGCATTCTTGTCTCGTGCCCACGTCGTAATGTACCTAATGGCGCATGTGAAGCTGGCAGGTCCAGTCCAGATTTCGCAGCGCGACGGTGCACCTTCCCGCTGGAGACTGGAGGGGTCGGTGGGGTCGTGGGTGCGGGTGGCCCGGGACGCCTGACCGGATCAGGCAGCTGACCCACCGTTGCCAGGGTGCCCCGATCCACGCCGTTGAGGAAGGTACCTGCGCTCCGGTGTGGGTCTTTATTTTCATCCAATCACGGCCCTTCGTCGGCGCACTCCGGAGGAGACCTCGCGCGGGTGGTCGAACCAGATTCCATGCCCATTTTCTTTGCAAATTCTGCCATTGGCCCAAGGACTTTTCCCGCCGGTCCTATCTTTAATCTGGCGCAACGAACGCCCTTTTCCATAGAGATTTAGCAATATGGGCTGACTCGGGGTCGCGGGGATGCGGGGGGGTTTCTCACCATCCAGGGACTGGCCTGCGACATCTTGGGCGTTGCCCGGGTTCCTATGGTTACCGCCGGAGACCGCTGATTTGCGGCGGTAAACAGAGGAAAGACGCGGTCTCCGACGGGCTTGTTTGCCTTTTGCTAGCGCACTGCGTTTTGCGGCTTAAAATGCGATCTCAATCAGAGGACGTCCAGGCCTCGGTTTATCGTCATCCAACGTGACGTAAGACTCGGAAAATGGGCCCGAGCACCTGTGGCAATTGATAGCTAGACACTGCCCCTTCTGTTATTTGATGACTCAACATTTTGTCTTGATGTACTCAGAGCCCTCCGATCTTCGGCCACGCTGATTCCCCTGACCATGATCTTTTCTTACCAACAGTTTCCGAGGACCATCAAAGAAGTTGATAACAGTGAAGGCACGAGTATCACCGGCTTATGCCTCGAGCTAAATACCGAAGGCAAGAGCAACGGGACAGAGACAAGCTTGCGCTCGTAGCGAAACTGAAAAAACATTAGTTTCATTGTTAAAGTCATCTATCAATTGCAGAGTAGGCTCCAAAACCACACCTGTCGATGCACCGATGTATTGCTTACGTATGCATGACTTGCTGGCATTTCGGTATAAAAAAACGAGTTTCATGCGTGTGTGTGTTTGAAGATTCCTCCCAAGTCGCCTCCTCGAAACAATCGCCCCATCACGAAGAGAAAAATCAACCGCCATTCGAAAGAATAAATGTATAGGCATGAGTCGGCCGTTCAATATGCTGTTTAATGACGCTCCTCGTTCAGTGCTGCGAGAAGAAAATCCCCCAAAACATGGCCTTCAAGCCTTTGGCTTGTCAGTTGCCGCGTAGTGCTACTACTCGTAAGAAACCGCCGGACGATAGGGTCGTACTCGGTTTATGCGGTTGTCTCCTCCTCCGCCTCGGGCTTGCGGGCGTAGAGGAGGTGGCTGTTATTGATCGTTAGCACTTCCTCTTGGGGATTTGTCCTCTGGACGGGGGGGAGGTTACGAACAAGTCAACGTATGGCTGCAACTTGGGGTCCTTCATCGCCTTCCGCACCTCGGCCATAAACACCAGGATCTCGGCGTACTCCCATCCCATGATCTCCTTCAGGAGGAAGGTGCTGAATCCTTCCATCGACGAGTCCATAAACTCCAAGTAGCACTCTCCCACCTCCTTCAGCCTGGGCTCGCGCGGCCAGCCCCCGACGGGGAACGGGTACTTCTTCTCGACGATGTCGACGAAGCCGGCGCCCTCGAGGAGCTTGACGAGGCCGCCGTTGCGGTGCTGCGATGCCGTTTTGCCCAGCTTGTCGAACGCCTCGAACTGCATCTTGCCCCACCGCCTGAAGGGGTGCGACTCTGGGAGGTCCGGGTTGGCCTGCGACTTCAGCTCGAACACCCAGTGGGTGATCTCGATGTAGCCGGTGCCGGCCTTCAGGACCTCGAAGGCCTGCTCGTAGAATCCCGGCAGGTCGGAGATGCAGCCCTCGAGGTGGCCCACGTGCACGAAGTCGAAGTAGCCCGGCGACCAGGTCCACGGCTGATTCTCGAAGTCGTCGATCTGGAACTTGCAGTTGGTCGGCACCCACGAGGGCTGGATGGGCGAGACGTCGGTGCCGATGACCTCGGCGGACGGAAACTCGTCGGCGAAGTCACTTGTCGTCGATGTCAGCTCCAGCACAATGTGTCCTGGCACCCTCTGACTCGGATACTTACATGGCCCAGATGCCAGTTCCGGTGCCCAAGTCCAAAACTCTCTGCAGACGAATGTTAGATTTCGCATACCTGGGAGGCTGATGTGGTGGCGACTGACCTGCGGGCTTTCGCCAATTGGGGCAAGGAAGAGCCGGTTGTTGAAGAACAGCGTCTGGAAGTAGTGCCTATTGTCGTGAGCAATTTGTCCCCCGGACCAGCCATGAACGGTAATACTCACTGTAGATCAAGACCTTCATTCTGCTTCTCATCGTTGGGCCCGTAGTAATCGGTCTTTTGAGTGTACGGCCGCCCGTGGATGCGGCGGTACTCAAAGATGCTCTCGCTCAAAGACGTGGATGACGAGGCAACACTACACATGGCCGATGAGCATTCCATCTGTGTGGGCACGGTCTGAGGCAGAACTCACCTGGCTGTATCGGACTGTCCCTCATCCTCGGTTTCGAGCGCAGGGTCCTGTCAGATTGTAAGTCGGCCGATCCAGATGTGATAGGTTCAATGGAACAATGGTTACAGCTGCGATAGGCCCTTCGGCAGGGCCCCCTGGTGCCCCAGTGGGCGACCGAGTGGGCGACCGTCCCGGCGACGTGGTTTGTGCTTGCGTTGCGCACATATTATCGGTGTATATCGGTGTGTTTGAGAAAAGAGAGAAGAAATGAGGAAAAAACGGGAAACTCGAATTTTGGAGAATCGGGGGAAACATGCGACAACCCCCCTCCTTTTTTACGTGGCGCGCTGTTTGCTCTCCGTTGGTTCCTCCCATCTTCTGCATCCTGCGGACCGGGGTCCGGCCTACCGAATGATTGCAGCCCGATTCCCCGGGCGAATGAGATCGCCTCGCTCGCCTGCCCGGACGCGTTTCCTAACCCGTTTCCGAACGTCCTCCTTGGAGACGGCCGGGATTATAAACTGGATCCCCTGGGGTTCTGTTCGGACGCTGCGCCTTAGACGAGAGAAATGGAGCGATCGTCTCCGGGCTACGCGGTCTTGGCAACCTCGAACTGTATGCGCAATGCCCATTTGGGACTGGACTTTCGATATCAGTCCAGAGTCTTGAAGGCTCTCGTGTTGTTTTGAAGTTGTCAGATTACGTGGCTTAGAGCCGCTGGCATACTACGACGTATGGGTGGATTTCGGCGTTCGAGGTGGCCGATGGCCGCTCTGGAGCGTTTCGCCGGCTCTGAAGGCCGTGGCTGTGTTTAGGGGGTTTGAAGGCCCACAGTGCTATTAAAGCGAAAAACGCGTTGATGGCCCTTAAGGCATAGCTTTATATATATACAAATATACGCAAAATCTAATAATTAAGAGTCTTATTCTACTACCCCCTTTACTGTATATAATTAATTGTTTTTGAACCGCTTTATTAAATATAAAGATTATTATAAACGTCCTTTTAACCCTTTAGAAAACTATCCTTAATAGCTTAACTACTTAGTACCTGTAGCTTTATAACTTTTAAGTGCTTATAAATACCCTTAATATATAGGAAGCTTTTAACTTAACCTCTATAAATCTAGAGCCCCTTATTAGTAATACCCCACCCTAAAAGCTGTGCTTTAGTAACTACTTAAAGTCCATTATTTATTATAGCCCTAAGCTAAGAGTCCTTTACTCCTAAACTATAGGATTTAAAGTAGATAAGCTTACTATAAATCCTTCTTTTTAAGTGCCTTTAGGAAAGAACCTCCTGCTTTTGTTTAGTATAGTAGACTACTACTATACTAAAATAATAACTAACTTTTTTAAAAAGGCCTTTAAGTACTATATTAACTCTTTATCTCTATACTATACTATAAAAGTAATATACTAAGAGTAAAAAAAGGTTAAGAATACTATTATTTTTTAGATATAAAGTACTATTATTAAAAAGTTTAGGATTTAGTATTACTTAAGTACTTTAGAGTTAGTAGTTTAGATTTAAAACTTCTATAAGTACTTTAAATTTATAAAAAGTATATACTACTAATATACTAATTAGCTTTATATTAACTACTTTACTATACTTTATAATAAGTAGCTTATAATAAAAACTACTATAGTTAAATAGTTTATAATATAAATTAATTATATATATAAGAGTTATACTATTAGGTTTAAAGTAGCTTATAAAAGAGATTTATAGATTTATAAGTTACTTTATTCTTTTAATTATTTACTACTTTAATTTTAAACTAAAAGCTATTATATAATAATAAGTAATAGTTAGGACGACTATAGTTTTAATAAAGTTATTACTAAAATAATTACTACAATTAAATAGATACTAGAGTCTATAGGATACGGGAAAAGCGCATAAGGCGCCTTTACTATTAATAAAGTAGTTCTTTATAGTCCTTTTAAGTACTTTAGTAGTTATAAATATAATAATACTAACTTAAAAAGATTATAAAATAAAGCTTTATTAGTATTTTCTACTCCCTTTACTTTATTAGTTCCTTTCTACTTAGTATACTTTATACACTACTACTTTAAAAATTACTTTTATACTTTCCTAGAGTATATATATAATAGGTAGAAGCTACTTAACTACTACTATAAAAAAGCTAAAAAAAACCTTATAAATAATAAATAGTTAATTTAGTATATTAAAGAGATTTAAGGTTAGTAACTATATAGTTATTATATAAAGAGTATTAAGTATTTATCTATAGTATTTTAGACCGCTTAATACAAGGGCCTATTACTATATTCTTTTAAAAACTCTTACTTTTTTAACTCTAGTATATTTATTTATGTTTTTAGAAACAAACAATAGTTTAGTAACTTTTAAGCAGCTAGTATAAGCAATTATCTATAGATTAACTTTAAGTTCTTTATAATTAAAGGATATAGAAATATAAGTATATATATTATATTAATTAATAGTAAACGATTTAATTTATACTTATATAATATTATATTATATACGTTTATAGTAACTAACCTTATTTTTATAACTAGTTTTATAAGTATAGGTACTAGTAGGACAAGCGCTCTAAGTAGTACTCTATGCTGTATAGATTTAATTACTCTTTTTTTAGCTTTATTAAGACTATATACAGCTAAAGAGTATTAGAGTATAATAAGCTTTTTAACAAGGTACTTATATATAAAGACTCTATATAGGCTATTTAGTATATAAATACTCTATACTATTAAATAAAGTACTTTTAATAAAAATAAGGATTTTTAAAAAGCTTTAAAAAAATATAGTACTAATAGCTTAGCTACTCTAGCCCTAAACTACTCCAGCGCCTTTTCTTATTAACTTATAGTATTTAAATTTTTATTACTTTTAAAATAGTACTTAGTAATGCTTTTTTAAGTTATGATATTTATAGTGTTAGTAAAGTAAAGTAAATTATTAATTATAAGCTGTGGGAGAGTAATGCGTATGCCCGCCCTAGTAAGTATATTATATTTAACTTTTACTTATATATTAAGAACTATAGTGGGTTTATATCTATATTAGTATTTACTAATTGTGTTTTATAGTACTTATAAAACTACTATTTATACAACTATAGTATAGAGATACTTACTAAGGTTTTTAGAAAGTTTATTTTATTTTTAAAGGTTTAATATAATATTAAGATACTTATTTTTAAGTACAATAGTAAAATTAAAAAGTACTACCGCCTTATAAACAACCTCTAGAAGCGCAGTAAACGCGTTAAACTATCCGCTTTATATATATAAAATTAAAACAACAGTACTAAGTACGTTAGTACTATAATTAAAATAAAGGTTTAAACGATATATAAAGGTAGTAAATTACTTTATAAAGTATAGCTTAATATCTATAGAGTAGTAACCTATCTTTATAACTATATACTTTAAGTAGCCTTTAGTTAAAAGATTCTATATAAAGTACTTTATTAATAGCTTTATAGTAACGAGACTATAAAACTAAGCTTTATATACTTAAAATTATATAGGTGTAAAGTATATACCTTTATAGCTACTATACAGCTTAAGAAAAAGTATCTTAACCGCCTTTATAGCCGTGCCTTTATAGGCTTTTTTATTAGCTATACGTCTATAAATTAGTATTAAATATAGAACCCTATAACTAGGAAGATTATTACTATACATAACGTTACATTTAATAAAAGAGAATACTATCATAGTAATTTAAATTTACTTACTAGTAACTATAATAACCTTAACTTTTGAGTTGTTACTAAGTAAGTTTAAAAGAGTTTTACTGTAGCTAGTAAGATTAACTCTTAAACGTGGCTCTGCCCGTTTTTATTAAGTAAAGAAGACAATAAAGTATCTCCTTTTATAAACTCCCCTAATAACGTTTCTAATAAACTTAACTTAGGTAATACTACTTTTAATAATAATAAACTCTATAACTACGGATACTCTTTTACTTACTTTAAACTCTTATTTACTCTTTTTAACTTATTTGTTTTGTTTTTTTAAGTACTAATTAAAAAAGACTAACACCTAGGGAAGTAGATTATAGTTAAGTTAGTAAATAAAAACCTTTTTTTTATAAACCCTTACTAGTCTATATTTATAGTTAAGTTTATAAACTAAGTTACCCTAGTGACTTATATACTTTAGTATAAATAAACGTTTTATAAAGCTGCCTTTTTAGTTAGTACTCTATTGTTATTTTAAAATACTCTATAGTAAAGCCGCTTTTAGGCTAGCTACTTAGTTACTTATAACCTATTAAAGGGAACCCCTAGTATTTAATATACTATAGGGGCGTTTTAAAATATAGATATTAAACGCTTTAATAGTAAGATTTAGCTATAAAGAGGGGTTATAAGTATTTAGATTTTATTAAGTATATATAAAGTACTGTACTAACTATAGACTAAAGTTTTTATTTTTAGTACTCCTTAGTAAAAGCTCTAGCTCCTACTTATATTTTATTTAAAAGTATTAACTTACCCTTATATAATTTTAATATAAGTAGTTAAAATAAACTATTTATAAAACTATTACAAAACTAACTTTTAAAGAGAGGTTTTTAAAAGTACTATTAATAGCTTTTAAATTCTAGAATACTATTAAGTATATATATATAAGTTAAATAAGTACAGAAGGTTCCTTAAAATTAAAGCGCGCCTTGTTATATATAGTAACTAGTAACTAAGAGATAAGTAAGATACTTATACTTTAACGCTTACTAGTATATTATTTTAAATACTTATAGCTATTACAAACTACTTTAATTTTAAGTTTTTATAATATAACGTAGTAAATATATTTGTATAGGTTCTACTTAATAAAAATGTTTATATATAAATACTCTCTAAGTATTAAAAGTCTAGGTATATTTTTATATTTAATAAAGTGCTTTATAGCCTACGCTGCTTTCTATTTTTATAGTAATACTATTTAGAAGTTAGTTTAAAAGAGTTTAGGCTAGAGTGTGTAGTAGGTAAAAATTATTATTAAATATATAGTTATATTACTTTTTTTTTATATTAATAACTATGTTCTATACTTTTCTTTTAAATACTATAAAAAGGCCCTTTTACTTATAGGAGTGCTTTAAAAGTAATACTTTTTTAAGAGTAGTAAAGATTTATAATAGTTTTTAGGGATTAAAGTTATTTATAACTATACTATAAAGCGCTTTTAGCTTTTATAGTTTATTTATATTAATAAAGTTATTAAGTATTTAAAAAGGTAAGGCTTATAAGTAAAGTAACTATATACTTTTTTAATTTAATTACTTAAGTTGTTTTTTTATAAGGGCTCTGTTTTGTATATAGATATTAATTGTTATTAAAGTAATATTAGTTTAATTATATATAGTGTAATAATAATAAGGCTAGACGTGGCCTTTATAGTAAGTTGTTTTGTGCGCTTTAACTATAACCCTAGTCCTAAGTACTTTAAAAAGGCGGAATAAGTAATTAAATACTTCTTTATAAAGTACACTCTTTACTTTAAATTTAGTTATAAAAAAGGCGGCCCTAATAACGGTTTAGTAATTACTTTAAATACTAGCTTTACTAATAATATACTAAACTATAAAAGTTTTTAAGTATTTATAATTAAGCGTTTTAGTGGCCTTATTAAGTAGCGAGTTAATAAATAAAATACTATAACTATATTAATAACTAAGATTAAGTTTTTTACTTTTTTTTAAGTAGTTAAAAAGGTTATTTTTATAAGTTATTTAATAACTATACTTTATATAGACTTTAGTAAGTAGACCTTTAGTACTACTTCTACTCTTAATACAACTATACTAAATATATATATTTAATATAATAATTAATAAATAATTTATTTTATTAATAAAGAGATAGTTTAACTATATATAAAGCTTTACTATATTAATATTTATAACTATTAATTGTATTAAAAGACTTAGAAAGGTTATATTAAAGTTAAATATTAGCTTATAGTATAGTTAATAGTAAATAGCCTTATAAAGCTATTTACTAGTGCTTACTTTAAACTCTTTTTTAAGTAACTTAATATAGTAGATTAAATAGTTTAACTTTAAGTACTTTATAATACTAAGTTTTAAAGTAAATACTATAAGGGCCTTAACTTTACTAATAAGGAATAGATAGAAGGGATTATAGCTTTTAAGTACTTTAAAAATAGTATTATTCTTTTTACTATAGGGATAAAAGTTTAATAAGGATAACGGGACTACTTAAGATAAGGACTTTAAAAGGATTATAGCTTTAGGGAGGTGAGTTATATAAAAGTAATTATAAAGTAGTTAGAGTGTAGTTAGTACGTAATTTTGTTTATAATTAGATTTAATAAGGCCTTTAAGAGGCCCTTACTGGGGAGGTGTATTAGATTACGTAGCTTAGAGCTACTAGTATATTATAATATATAGGTGGATTTTGGCGTTTGAGGTGGCTGATGGCTGCTCTGGAGTGTTTTGCCGGCTCTAAAGGCTGTGGCTGTGTTTAGGGGGTTCGAAGGCCTATAGTGCTGTTAAAGCGAAAAATGCGTTAATGGCCCTTAAGGTATAGCTTTATATATATATAAATATATACGAAATCTGATAGAAGTAATTGAGCCTTTTTGTTTTATAGTATACATAAGTTAAGTTGCACAACTTAGTTGCCTTAATAAGTTATTATTAGTAGTTTGTGGGAATAACTATATTGGTGTTAGTTATAGCTCTGGGTGGCTGATGGCTGTGTAGTGGGGCACGGACCTAGCTCCACCGTTATATAAGTATCTTAAGCCTTTACTAAAAAGGCTTGTAATTTATTTATCTTTAACTTTAATTACTAACTCTTATATTTATAATTAATTACTATTTATTTACTCTATATAAACTAATACTAATTAGTAGTTAATATATATACTTACTACTACTTTATAACTATAGATTAGTAAAGTTTTATTTAAAAAAGATATTATTATAAATATAATTAACTAAACTTAAAGCTAGTTTATTAGTAAATAATATTTAATATACTAAACCCTTATTTAATAACTAAATAAACTTAGAGCCGTTTTATTTAAAAAAGTATCTATTATATACTTAACTTATTAAAAAAATTCTTTTATAACTATATAAAACTATAATTTACTACTTTAGACTATTATATTAACCCTTAAAGACCCCTTGAGCCCTCCTATAAATTTTAAAGCTATTTTAATACTCCTTTCCCTCTTTCTACTATATAACTATAAAGCTTTCTATTAAAAAGCCCTAAAGTTAAACTATACTTTATAACAGTACCTAAGAGTAAGTTAGGTATATTACTAGTTACTTATAATACTAGTAATATATACTATACTTTAAAAAAATTATAAAATTACTAAAGTATCCTAATACCTAACTAAAAACCCTAATATATTAAAGATTATTAGTAGTAATTTATTGTATAAGTAGATATGCCCCTAAAACTATAGTTTAGGAGAAATACCTATATTTAAGGCGTTATTAGATTAATAATCCCTTATTAAAGGTCTTTTTAAATAATAGAATCTCTAGTATAAAAGTAATCTTTAGTGGTATATAGTATTAATTAATAAACTACTATAAAAAAAGTACTTAAGTAGCTATAATGGGTTCTAATTAAAACCACTATTAACTTATAGTATAGTAACTAAATAAGAAAACACTACTAACTATATATCTTATATATTATAAAGAAACCTCTTTTTTATCCCTTATTTCTATTATCTATTACTACTACTTTATCCCCCTTAAATAATACTAAATAGTAAAAAACTAATTACTTAATAACCACTTATATTATTATTAATTAACTATAAAGACTTTATTACTAAATAGCTATAACTATTATTTAACTATAAGTACCTAGCTACTTTTACTATAGGCTAATAAGTCTACTAGCTATATAGCTATAGTTAAAGATCTAGACCTAAGGCTTAAGAGTCCCCTTTTATATACTAAATTTACCTATATTTACTAGGATATAAAAGGGATTTACTTATTTAGAAAAATTAACTTAAAATAGTAAGGTAAAGGTACTATAATATACCTAAGTAACGTAAAATATTATAACTTAATAACAAGGGTCTATAGTAATATAACAAAAAAGTTAATTAACGTTAGCTTTATTTAGAATCCCCTCCCTTATCTATTAACTCTAGTATTTATTACCTTTACTATATTCTCACTACTAAATAACAAAAAAGTAATAATAATATTCTTAGTACTATAAAGACTCTAAAAAATTCCTTTTAAACAACTATAACTATACTATTAGTTAATATAGCTATAATAAAAAAACTCCTAAAAAGATAATAAAGGTTAAAAATAAAAAATAAAGCTACTTATAATATTTTTATAATATTAGCCCTAGGGACTAATTAAAGCTTATTACCCTTAGAGTTAATAAATTAATCTAAAGCTTCTATAACTACTAAAGAGACTAATAGGACTATAGATACCCTTACTCTAATACTCCTAAATATTACCCTTTAAGTTATTAATATAACTATTTAGGGTCCTTAGTATAATATAGATTTTATAATAGAACCTAAAGTTAAAAGACTTATAATAATCGCAGCCTACTATATTAGTAACTATATAACTAATAGAACAGTTAGTATAAAACTATATAATTACTTCTACTTTAACTTTACTAAATAAACTATTAATACGTTTAAACGCGTAAATAAGAACTATTAGTCTATTAAAAAGAACTAAAAATAAAAGTAAAAAGAGACAAAAAGCAGAATTAAACCTACAGCCTCTAGCTCTAATAAGCTAGACTCTAAACTACTAGGTCAACTACTAATAGTAGAATAAACTACTCTAAATATCTCTTATTAACCCCTTTAGGGTACTTGTGGCTAACCATAACCCTCGTAGCCGACCACAGCGCCCGTAGCCAACTATAGTAAATACAGCTAACTATATATAGGGCCTAGAGCTACTTAGCTAAACTATATATAATATACTAAACCCTAAAAGAACTAGTGCCTTAAAAGCTAGGCCTAAAGGGTAAGGTACTAGGCCTATAAAAGACAGGGCTCCCTCCAGCCTATAGGGGTCTAGACTTTTACTTTCTTAGTAAGTAAGTAATATAATAAAATACTAATATAATACTATTATTACTATAATAATACTTTTATCTCTTTTATTTACATATTATACACTAAACCTATTCCTTTACTAACTCTATTAAGCCTAATATTACTATAGAAGTATTCGGCAATTTTAATACTAACCTTAATACTTTTATACCTATACTTATAAGTTATAAGCCTAGCTTATTAACTAACCTAACCTTCCCAACTAATTACAAAAGTCTATTTAGACCTACTTATTTAATAACTAACCTTATTTTAACTACAAAAGACTAAAAACTATAACTAATACTCATAAATTACCCGCAATTTAAGTCCCTAAGTAACTAAGAAACCTGGTTTTTAAAAAATCCTCAAATTATCCAACCTTCCCTAATAAATCCTTAACAAATCCTTATATACACCTACTATAGTAAACGAATTTTTAAATAATATTTAATTAATATACTCTATACAAAAATTAAAATTATAGTAGCTTTTACTATCTAGCTTAGCTAATAAAAGCTACTACAAGTTAATATTAATAACTCTAAAGTTATAAACTTTAAGTCTATTAGCTATAATAAACCAACTAAAATAGTTAAAAAAAATATAGCAGGACTTTATAGTTTTAACTATTTATTTAAACTACCTAGTTAGCTATATAATAAGTAGTTTACTCCTATTATCTTAAAAAAACAACCCTTAGGTTTTTAAGAATCTATTTAGTCTTAGTTATTTAAATAAAAAAGACTTTAAACTTATAAAATATAAATAAAATCACTATTCTAAAGCTAAAAGGATAATCAAATTATTAAGTATAGTCTCTAAAATTCTATACAGTACTAGCTAGTAAAAATCTAGTAATAGATCTTACTAAACTACTAGATAATAAGAATAAAAATCTAAATAATAAAATATTAAGTTATATAAAACTTCTTTACAAAAATAGCCCTTTAAGAGTTATAAAAGACTCTAAAATAGTTCTAAAAACTTAAAAAAGCTTAAAAAAGCTATATTAACTAAAAGGATTCACAAACGAGTTTCTTACTTATAAAAAGTTTTTTAATACTACTCTTAAAAACTTTAATACTCTTAAAGAATACTTTAATAAAGTTAAAAAGCTTATAAATAATCTAGCTTTAAATAACCTAACTTTACTTAAATAAGTAATTATAACTTAGGTTTTAAATAGTTTAAATAACTCTTATAAGGGGTTTATAACTAATATAACCTAATTTTTAAAAAAAAACTTAAAAGCCTATACTATTAAGTCTTTATTCACCAATTTATTAAATAAATTTAAAAAAAAAAATAATAATAACTCTATATAATTCTTTAAGTCTTAAATTAAATTTAAAAAAACTACTAAACCCTAAAAACAAACTAAGGGTTAATACTATAACTACTATAAAATAACCAGCTATATAAAGAATATTTATAGATTTTTATATCCTAATAAAGCTCCTAATTAGTTTAAAAGAATATTAAAAAACAACCCTTTTATAAATAATAAAAAAAAAAAAAAGAGTTAAAAAATAGAATAAAAGAAAATAATAAGTTAATATAGTTATTAATAACGATTTTAACTCTTTTAATTCGTTAAAAGAAGTTATAGTTACTTTAGACTTAATAAATATTAACTTAGTAATTAAAAAGGACTCAGATTCTAATATAGAATTTAAAAATATAAGAATTACCTCTAAAACCCCTATTAATATAAATTTTAAAACTAATAACCTATTACTAAGTAACTTAATAAAATAGTTAAATAAGGAACTTTTAAATTCTTCTACTTATAAAAAAAAATAACTATTTTATTTAGACTTAGCTATAACAATCTATATAACTAATAACCTATTTTTACTTAATAATATTAAAACTATTAAAATAAAGGTTAATTAGAGTAAAGTAAACTGTTTTTTTACTTATAAAAAGGGTGATTTAATTACTATAATAAATAATATTCTTTATATTATAAAAGATATTTATTATATACCTAAACTAGGTATTAATTTCTTAAGTTAAATTAAACTTATTAAAATAGGTATAGCCTTAATCTACTATAATAAGCCTATACTATATAATATAATTAAAGACAAAGTCCTTTTAGTAGGAATAAAGAGGAATAACTTCTACTTCTTTAACTTTAATATAAATAAAAAAGTAATTAATATAATAAAAGATACTATAAAAGAGTCTTAAAGTTAGAATTAAACTCTAGACTCTAATATTAATATAATAAAGCTATAGTATAACTAATTAGGCTATATAAACTAATAATCTTTATTTATTATTCTAGATTAAACTAAAATTACGTATAAAAGGGCTGCTGTAAAGGCATTTTATAAACTACCCTATAAGGCCTATTTAAAAGGAAAATTTACTAATACTATAAATAAGAAGTCTAGTAATTACACAAAAAACTACCCTTACTTATACAAAATTACGTTAGACTTATATAGGCTAATTATACTTAAAATATATAATAATTATAAATAGTTTATATTATTTATAAATAAAAAGACCCGTTTTATATAGGGTAAATTATTAAAAATAAAGGAATTTAAAGAGGTTTTTACTACTTTTAAGGAATTTAAATTCTTAGTTAAAAATAATAAAAATAAGTATAAAATTAATTAATTTAATATAGATAGTGGTAAAGAGTTTAATAATAAAAGAATAAAAACTATATATATAAAGAATAGTATAACTTATAATATAAAACTACTTTATACGTATAAGTTTAATAGTATTATTAAAAGAATAATATGTAATATAATAAATAAAGTAAGGGCTATACTAATAAATGCTAATATTAACTTTAAACTATAGAGAGAAGCTTTTTTAGTAGCTATATATCTATATAATAGAACCCTATATAAGTTAATAGTTTATAAAATACTATATAAAGTTAAGAATAATATAAAATCCTCTTTAGATTATATAAGAGTCTAGGGGAGTATTTATTTCTATAAAAATAAAGACCCTAATATTAAAAAGCTTAATAATAAAACTAAAAAGAGTATAATTCTTAATTATAGTAATAATACCTATAAAATATAGGATTTAAAAGAAAATAAAGCTTTTTAGTCTAGAGACGTTAAAGTATTTAAGAATATTTTTATAAAAAATACTAATAATAATAATTAAAAACTATCTATACTAAATAAAATAAATTATCCATAATTTAGTATAACTAAAAGTGGAAAAGAATTTTAAAGTAATAGTTTTTTTAAGATAGACTTGGATTATAATAATATTAATAAAACTACTAATAATAATAATAATAATAATAACTTTAAATTAACTATAGAAATCCCCTATATAGATAAAGAAATCTAGGAAAGCTATAGATGGGTTAAAAATCAAGAATATGCACTATTTATAATAAAAAACTACCTATCTTTAAATATAATATTTACTATTAATAGCTTAAAAGATAAAATCTTTTATATACTAAGTATTAATAACTTAAATAAACTTACTATATATAAATAAGTTTTAGAATCTAATAATTTATAAAATTAAATTTAAGCTATATATAAAGAATTAAATATATTAATTAAATTAAATACTTAGAGTATTATTAAAAACTATAATCTATTAAACCTTTTAGAGGTAGATAGGTTTATAAAAAAAGGTTAATAATAATATTAATACTAAAGCTGAAAAACTTAATAAATATAAGGCTCGTTAGGTAGTATAGGGTTATAATTAATATATAAGTATTAATTACTTAAAAACCTTTAGTACTACTTATAGGCCTGAATCTTATAGGCTATTATTTTTAATAGTTATATAAAATAATTAGGATATTAAATAATATAACGTTACTAGTACGTTTATATATACTAATATCGATAAAGAGATATACGTCCAATTACCTACTAGTTTTTCTAATAATAATAATAATAAATTAGTCTTTAATAAAAATTATAAAGATTTTAATAAAAGATTAGTTTATAAACTAAATAAAGCTTTATATAGCTTAAAACAAAGTCCTAGACTATAGTATAAGTATTTAAAAGATATACTTAAAAAGGAAGGCTTTAATATAACGCCTTATAATAAGACTGTTTTTATACTTAATAAAAAAGGAGTTAAAGCTATTATAGCTTATTATATAGATAACTTTTTAGTTATTACTCCTAACCCTAAAATTACTAATAGTATAATTAATAATATTTCTAAAGAGATTAATATAAAACTACTAGGAGTACTTAAAACCTTTTTAGGTATTAAAGTAGATATAAATAAGGAAAATAAAACCCTATTTCTATATTAAACTAAATATACTAAAAAACTATTAGTTAAATATAATAAAACCTACTTATATAGGCATTTAATACCTATAAATAATAATATAAAATTAGTAGAAAATACAGGTTAAACTACTAAAAAAGAAATAAAATAATTCTAATAAGAAATAGGCTTTTTAATATATTCTACCTTAAAAACTAGGCTAGATATAGCTTTTATAGTTATATTATTAGCTCGTTATATAAGTAATCCTTTTAAAAAGCATTTTATTACTCTAGATTAGTTATAGGGATATTTAAATAAATTCCCTAACCTAGGGATTTTATATAACTACTTTGTTAAATTTAAAATAATAGGATTTTTAGACTCTAATTAGGCTAGAGATCTTAATAATAGAAAATCCACTACTAGCTATTTATTTTGCTTAGGATTTTATAATATAATTAGTTGGAATACTATAAAACAAAAAATAGTAGCTTTATTTACTTGTGAAGCTGAGTATATAGCTTTTACTGAAGCTATTAAAAAAGCTATATATTTATATAATTCTTATAATTATATATTTAAATCTTTAGACCTTAAAAGTCTAGATAAACCTAAGATTCTTATAGATAATAAAGCAGCTTAAAAACTAACTAAAAATCCTAAATTTTATAAAAAGGTTAAGTATATTGATATTAAATATCACTTTATAAGAAATGCAATAATTGATAATAAAGCTTTACTATTTTACGTATTTACTAAAGATAATTTAGCTAATATTTTAACTAAGCCTATAGGTAAAATAATATTTAATAATTATATAACTACTTTAAGTATAGTAAACTATAAAGGTTTTTTATCTTCTTTTAAAAATGAAATTAAAATAAAAAAGAATATAAATCTATTAAAGGATAAGTTAAAAATAAATAACTTATTATATTAAAAAGAAAAGGTTTTCCTTATTAATATATATTTTCTTCTATTTTTACTCTAAATATTTTTACCTAAAAAGAAAGGTTTTTATAGAGTTTTTATATAGAAGTTTTTAATACTAAAAAAGTCTTTTAATATACCTTAAGAACGCTAAGATCTATAATAAAATTAAATTAATATATATCTTAAGGGGGGATATTAGTCTATTAAAAAGAACTAAAAATAAAAGTAAAAAGAGACAAAAGGTAGAATTGAACCTATAGCCTCTAGCTCTAATAAGCTAGACTCTAAACTGCTAGGTCAACTACTAATAGTGGAATAAACCACTCTAAATGTCTCTTATCAACCCCTCTAGGGTGCTTGTAGCCAACCACAACCCTCGTGGCTAACCATAGCGCCCGTAGCCAACCACAGTAAATGCGGCTAACCACACGCAGGGCCTAGAGCCACTTAGCTAAACTGTACGTAATGTACTAAACCCTAAAAGGACTAGTGCTTTAGAAGCTAGGCCCAAAGGGCAAGGCACTAGGCCTATAAAAGGCAGAGCTCCCCCCAGCCTACAGGGGTCTAGACTTCTACTTTCTTAGTAAGTAAGTAATATAACAAAATACTAATACAACACTATTACTACTACAACAATACTTCTATCTCTTTTATTTACATATTATGCACCAAACCTATTCCTTTACTAACTCTATTAAGCCCGATATCACTATAGAAGTATTCGGCAATCTCGATACCGACCTCAATACTCTTATACCTGTGCTTACAAGAACGTCTAGCGCTATCTTAGGGATTTCCTCCTATATTATAGTATTTATATTAACTATACCCTAACTAATAAATATATTATATACAAAATCTATACTTTACTAATATATAATAAGTTCCCTATATAGTCTAAGGACTAAATTAATATTATAATATAATAAAACTACTTTTTTAAAACCCTTATAAAACGTCCTAAGTTTCTTAATAAGATTTCTTTATATAATATACGGATTTTATTACTTAGAAATTATAGCTTTATAGAATCTTAGCCTTATAAAACCCTAAAAGCCCCTAAAAATCTATAACCCCCTCTACTACTACTACTACTAAAATATAAATAGTATAAAACTCTATTATAAAATACTTATTAACACTACTTAACACAATAACACACTATTTACCCCCCTCCCCCTTAGTAGCCTATCTTTAACTAATACTAAAACTACTATAATAACTATAAAAAAATAATACTAATAACTATAACTTTACTCTAAATAACCCTCTATTATTAAAAGTACTTACTAACCTTATAAAGCTTTATAGTAACTATATAAAGTATAGTAGTAGTTAATTTAACGTTCTTATAATAAAGATCCGGATATTCTATTAATAATATTAGCTTATTAGTATTAATTAAATATAATATACTAAAGCTATTTTAATTATACTTAAAAATTAAACTCTAATATACTACTTCTAGTATCTCTATAACCCTATAAGACCTTTTAATTAAAATACTATAATTAAAAGTCTCTAAAGCCACTTCAAAACTAAAAAAACACATTAATAGTACCTTTTTAAATAATAATAATTTTCTTTTACTTATATAATTTATAAAAGTCTAATAGAAATAAAAGTAAAGGTACTTAATATATTAATTAACTACTTTATAAATATCTAACCTATACTATTAACTAAATTATAAACTAAAAACACTCTTTATAACTAACTTATTAATATATACTATAAAGTAAAAAGATATAGTCTCTACCTCTATAATCCTACTATAAACCTTACTAGAATTATTATATAACTATAATCCTCTATTAGCACCTTTAAATTAACTTAAAAAACACCCTAGTACTTAACTAAAGCCCTTAAGCTATATAGTACTTATATTATTAATTAAATATATAACTATAGTAACTAAAGCTACCCTAGGAAAAAAAACTATAAGGATTATAATACTAAAAACTATAAAAAAAGTTACTATCTTTAATACCCTTTTAAATTAATAAATAATAAAAAGTACTATATCTATAGTAAATTAAGCTATTAATTGTAGAAATACCCTACTAAAAACTATAATAAGGTATATAACTACTACTACTAAACTAATTAGTTATAAAATATTATATTAGTATTCTTTTAGTAATTCTTTATAAAATATAAAAGTAATAAAATATTTAATAATATTTAAAAGTATAATAATAAGCCTATAAATAGATACTTCTTAAATAATAAAAATAGTAAAGCTATAGAACCCTAGTTAACTATATTTATAACCACCTATTTAATAAAAAAAAAGTTAATAGCCCTAAAATAGTAGTAACTCTTACTAAATAAGTATTAGCCTATACTATAATAATAAAAAACATAAACCTAATAAAATTAATACTCTATACCTATAATAACTAATATTCTAAAGCTATTTTTTAAAGTATTATATCTAATACTAGAGTAGTAGAGTTTTTTATAGTAGGCTATAGTTAGTATATAGTCCTTAAAAAACAATCTTTCCTAACCTTAAGCTTAATACTATAAGTACTAGTAGTATATTAATTTACTTTAGTACTAATAATAATATTAAATCTCTTGAATTAATTAAAATCCCCTTACTTTTTAGAAATATTATTTTTTATATTATACTAACTAATACACTATTCTTACTATACCTTAAAAATATAAACTACCTAAAGATTATATATAATAATATTAATAACGTTTTATATAAAAAAAATATTATAGTACTAATTATTTAATAATAGAAGTATAACTAGCTACTATTTCATTATAAGTAAGTAATAACATACTACTACCTTACTACTAGTAAGCTTTAATAACTTTACTATTAATTTAAGTACCCCTTTATTATAAAACTCTATAACGTACTTAAAAAAGCTAACTATTAACTAGATATTTAGATATTAAAGACTTTAATAAAGATATACCACTACTACTAACTCTATAGAGTAGCACTTTTAAGATTTTAATTTATATTATAAAATAAGTATAACTTTAACTATAAAGTTATTATAAATATTATATACCTTAATAAAAAATAAGTTATCTACTTTATTAATACTATAACCAGATTTACTACTATAAGGTTTATTAAAAATATATCTACTAAAGTAGCTTAAAAAAGTATTTATATAGTATAAATTAATATATACTAAGGACCTCTTAACTTCTTTATAACTAATACTATAACAACGTTTAAAGCTATAAAGTTTAAGGGATATACTAAAGAGTAAGGGATTAACTTTAAAATTATACTTATTAAAGCCTATAACTCTATTAGTAAAATTAAAAAATACTATACTATCTTAAGGTGGGTTTATTAAATCTACTATACTAAAAACCCACTTTTACTACCTAAAATTATACTTTAAATAAGTATTAAAAATATTAATAATATAGTAGGCCCTAATAACTTTATACTAACTCTCCTTATTTTTAGAGTGTACTTATAAATTAATAACTCCTCCCTACTAGCCCTAAATATTACTAAGTACACTTAGGCAATTAAAAAGGCTACTAAAGAGATCCACTACTTCTATATATAGTATAAAGTTAATAGTACCCTTAATATATATAACAGGCTAAAAACACTTAAAACCTTAAAACTTTTACTTTAATTAATAATTTAAGTATAGTATAAAAAAGGTAACTGATAAAGCCTTTACTAATTAATCTTAATAAATAATAAAGAATACGTACTTACCCTTCTAGAAGGCCTAAAATTCTTTTAATTAATAATTATTAAACTATACTATAAAAACATTAATAATACAGGTCCTAAAATCCCCTCCCTACTAGAAAACCCTAAAATAATTAAGTATAAAACTAAAGGTAGAGTTAAATATAAAAATAAGGCTAAAGAGATCCTTAATAAAATTATTATTAATATAGAGCCTTCTCCTACTAAAAACCTAGTACTAATAAAAGCTTTAAAATAATAACAAGGCTAACTATAAAAGACCCTAGCTATAACGTTTATTTTAACTAAGAAAGAGGTTAATTTTACTCTTATTATTAAGCTAAAAAGATAAGGGACTATTACTACTCTAAAAAAGCTGTTTTAAAAGTTAATAAAAAAAGATTTTAGCTTTATAAAACCATAATATTTTTAATATTATTCTATTTAACCCTAAGGTTTATAGTAAGTTTAAAATATTTAAATTTTATATTATTAATAAAATTAAAATAAAAACAATAAATTAACCTTATAAAAAGTCCTACTTTATTATATAAAACTATACTAATAATAAAAAAGCTGTAATTTTAATACAGTTCCCTATAATTTAAAGGTTTAATTAATAGTTAATTCTAGTATTTACTCTAACCCTTATATAGACTAGTATAAAGTTATAGCTTTAAAATATTATATAAGTATATATATAATTAGAGATATAGCTTAATTAAATAATTCTTATATACTTTTTAGTTTAGATCTATAACTATTAGTTTATTAAAAAGAACTAAAAATAAAAGTAAAAAAAAACAAAAGGCAAAATTAAATCTACAGCCTCTAGCTCTAATAAGCTAAACTCTAAACTGCTAGGTCAACTACCAATAGTAGAATAAACCACTCTAAATGTCTTGTATTAACCCCTTTAGAGTACTTGTAGCTAACCACAACCCTTGTAGCTAACTACAGTGCCCATAGCTAACTATAATAAATACAGTTAACTATACACAGGGCCTAGAGCCACTTAGCTAAACTATACATAACGTACTAAACCCTAAAAGAACTAATACCTTAAAAGCTAGGCCTAAAGAGTAAGGTACTAGGCCTATAAAAGGCAGGGCTCCCCCTAGCCTATAGGGGTCTAAACTTCTACTTTTTTAGTAAGTAAGTAATATAGTAAAACACTAATATAATACTATTACTACTACAACAATACTTCTATCTCTTTTATTTATATATTATATACTAAACCTATTCCTTTACTAACTCTATTAAGCCTAATATTACTATAAAAGTATTTAGCAATCTTAATACTAACCTTAATACCCTTATACCTATACTTATAAGTTATAAGCCCAGCTTATTAACTAACCCAACCTTCCTAACTAATTACAAAAGTCTATTTAAACCTACTTATTTAATAACTAACCTTATTTTAACTACAAAAAACTAAAAACTATAACTAATACTTATAAATTACCTATAATTTAAGTCCCTAAGTAACTAAGAAACCTAGTTTTTAAAAAATCCTTAAATTATCTAACTTTCCTTAATAAATCCTTAATAAATCCTTATATATACCTACTATAGTAAATAAATTTTTAAATAATATTTAATTAATACAACCTATATAAAAATTAAAATTATAGTAACTCTTACTATTTAGCTTAACTAATAAAAGCTATTATAAATTAATATTAATAACCCTAAAGTTATAGACTTTAAGTTTATTAGTTATAATAAACTAACTAAAATAGTTAAAAAAGATATAGTAGGACTTTATAGTCTTAACTATTTATTTAAACTACCTAGTTAGTTATATAATAAGTGGTTTACTTTTATTATTTTAAAGAAATAACCCTTAGGTTTTTAGGAGTTTATTTAGTTTTAGTTATTTAAATAAAAAAAACTTTAAACTTATAAAATATAGATAAAATCACTATTCTAAAGCTAAAAGGACAATTAAATTATTAAGTATAGTCTTTAAGATTCTATATAGTACTAGTTAATAAAGATTTAATAATAAATTTTATTAAACTACTAAATAATAAAAATAAAAATCTAAATAATAAAATATTAAATTATATAAAACTGTTTTATAAAAATAGCCCTTTAAGAGTTATAAAAGATTCTAAAATAGCTTTAAAAGCTTAAAAAAGCTTAAAAAAACTATATTAACTAAAAGGATTTATAAATAAGTTTTTTATTTATAAAGAGTTTTTTAATACTACTTTTAAAGACTTTAATACTTTTAAAAAATACTTTAATAAAGTTAAAGAATTTATAGATAATCTAGCTTTAAATAACTTAGTTTTACTTAAATAAGTAATTATAACTTAGGTTTTAAATAGTTTAAATAACTCTTATAAGGGGTTTATAACTAATATAACCTAATCTTTAAAAAAAGACTTAAAAGCCTATACTATTAAATCTTTATTTACTAATTTATTAAATAAATTTAAAAAAAAGAGTAATAATAACTCTATATAATTCTCTAAGTCTTAAATTAAGTTTAAAAAAACTACTAAACTCTAAAAATAAACTAAGGGTTAATACTACAACTACTATAAAAAAACTAACTATATAAAAAATATTTATAGATTTTTATATTTTAATAAAGCTTTTAATTAGTTTAAAAAAATATTAAAAAATAACCCTTTTATAAATAATAAAAAAAAAAAAAAGAGTTAAAAAATAGAATAAAAAAAAATAATAAGTTAATATAGTTATTAATAACAATTCTAATTTTTTTAATTTATTAAAAAAAGTTATAGTTACTTTAAACTTAATAAATATTAACTTAGTAACTAAAAAGGACTTAGATTTTAATATAGAATTTAAAAATATAAGAATTACCTTTAAAACCCCTATTAATATGGATTTTAAAACTAATAACCTATTACTAAGTAACTTAATAAAATAGTTAAATAAAGAACTTTTAGATTTTTTTACTTATAAAGGAAAATAACTATTTTATTTAGACTTAGCTATAACAATCTATATAACTAATAACCTATCTCTACTTAATAATATTAAAACTATTAAAATAAAGGTTAATTAGAGTAAAGCAAACCGTCTTTTTACTTATAAAAAGGGTAATTTAACTACTATAATAAATAATACTCTTTATATTATAAAAGATATTTATTATATACCTAAACTAAGTATTAATCTTTTAAATTAAACTAAACTTACTAAAATAGATATAGCCTTAATTTATTATAATAAACCTATACTATATAATATAATTAAAAACAAAGTTCTTTTAGTAAGAATAAAAAGAAACAACCTTTACTTCTTTAACCTTAATATAAACAAGGAAGTAATTAATATAATAAAAGATACTATAAAAGAATCCTAAAGTCAAAATTAAACCCTAGACCCTAATATTAATATAATAAAGTTATAGTATAACTAATTAAGCTATATAAACTAGTAATCTTTACTTACTATTTTAGATTAAACTAAAATTATATATAAAAGGGCTACTATAGAGGTATTTTATAAACTACCCTATAAGGCCTGTTTAAAAGAAAAATTTACTAATACTGTAAATAAAAAGTCTAGTAATTACGTAAAAGACTACCTTTACTTATACAAAATTACGTTAAACTTATGTGGGCTAATTATACTTAAAATATATAATAATTATAAATGGTTTATACTATTTATAGATAAAAATACCCGTTTTATATAGGGTAAATTATTAAAAATAAAGGAATCTGAAGAGGTTTCTACTGCTTTTAAGGAATTTAAATCCTTAGCTAAAAATAATAAAAATAAGCATAAAATTAATTAATTTAATATAGACGGTGGTAAAGAGTTTAATAATAAAAGAATTAAAACTATATATATAAAGAATAGTATAATTTATAATATAAAACCACCTTATACGTATAAGCCTAATAGTATTATTAAAAGAATAATACGTAATATAATAAATAAAGTAAGGGCTATGCTAATAAACGCTAATATTGACTTTAAATTATAGGGAAAAGCTCTTTTAGTAGCTATATATTTATATAATAGAACCCTATATAAGTTAATAGTTTATAAAATACTATATAAAACTAAGAATAATATAAAACCCTTTTTAGATTATATAAGGGTCTGGGGGAGTATTTATTACTATAAAAATAAAGACCCTAATATTAAAAAGCTTGATAATAGAGCTAAAAAGGGTATAATTCTTAACTATAGTAATAATACCTATAGAATATAGGATTTAAAAGAAAATAAAGTTTTTTGGTTTAGAAACGTTAAAGTATTTAAGAATATTTTTATAAAAGATACTAATAATAATAATCAAAAACTATTTATACTAAATAAAATAAATTATTTATAATTTAGTATAACTAAAAGTAGAAAAGAATTTTAAAGTAATAGCTTTTTTAAAATAAACTTAAATTATAATAATATTAATAAAACTAATAATAATAATAATAATAATAATAACTCTAAATTAACTATAGAAATCCCTTATATAGATAAAGAGATCCGGGAAAGCTATAGATAGGTTGAAAATTAAAAATATATACTATTTATAATAAAAGACTGCCTATCTTTAAATATAATATCCACTATTAATAGCTTAAAGGATAAAATCTTTTATATACTAAGTATTAATAACTTAAATAAACTTACTATATATAAATAAGTTTTAGAATTTAACGATTTATAAAACTAGATCTAAGCTATATATAAGGAATTAAATATACTAACTAAATTAAATACTTAGAGTATTATTAAAAAACCATAATTTATTAAACCTTTTAGAGGTAGATAGGTTTATAAAAAAAAGGCTAATAATAATATTAATACTAAAACTAAAAAACCTAATAAATATAAGGTTTATTAGATAGTATAGGGTTATAATTAATATATAAGTATTAATTACTTAGAAACCTTTAGTACTACTTATAGGTTTAAATTCTATAGACTATTATTTTTAATAACTATATAAAATAATTAGGATATTAAACAATATAATATTACTAGTGCGTTTATATACGCTAATATCAATAAAGAGATATACGTCTAATTACCTATTAGTTTTTCTAATAATAATAATAATAAATTAGTTTTTAATAAAAATTATAAAGATTCTAATAAAGAATTAGTCTATAAACTAAATAAAGCCTTATATAGCTTAAAATAAAGTTCTAAACTATGGTATAAGTATTTAAAAGATATACTTAAAAAGGAAGGCTTTAATATAACGCCTTATAATAAGGCTATTTTTATATTTAATAAAAAAGGAGTTAAAGTTATTATGGCTTGTTATGTGGATGACTTTTTAGTTGTTACTCTTAACCCTAAAATTACTAATAGTATAATTAATAATATTTCTAAAGAGATTAATATAAAACTACTAGGGGTATTTAAAACCTTTTTAGGTATTAAAGTAAATATAAATAGGAAAAATAAAACCCTATTTTTATATTAAACTAAATATACTAAAAAACTATTAGTTAAATATAATAAAACTTACTTATATAGGTATTTAACACCTATAAATAATAATATAAAATTAATAGAAAATATAAATTAAGCTATTAAAAAAAAAGTAAAACAATTCTAACAAAAAATAGGCTCTTTAATATATTCTACCTTAAAAACTAGGCTAGATATAGCCTTTACAGTCATATTATTAGCTTGTTATATAAGTAATCCTTCTAAAAAGTATTTTATTACTTTAAATTAGTTATAGGGATATTTAAATAAATTCCCTAACTTAGGGATTTTATACAACTATTTTGTTAAATTTAAAATAATAGAATTTTTAGACTCTAATTAGGCTAGAGATCTTAATAATAGAAAATTTACTATTAACTATTTATTTTACTTAGGATTTTATAATATAATTAGTTAGAATACTATAAAATAAAAAACAGTAGCTTTATCTACTTATAAAGCTGAATATATGGCTCTTACTAAAGCTATTAAAAAAGTTATATATTTATATAATTCTTATAATTATATATTTAAATCTTTAGACCTTAAAAGTCTAAATAAACCTAAAATTCTTATAAATAATAAAGTAGCTTAAAAACTAGTTAAAAATCCTGAATTTTATAGAAAAGTTAAGTATATTAATATTAAATATTACTTTATAAGAAATACAATAATTAATAATAAAGCTTTATTATTCTATATATCTACTAAAGATAATTTAGCTAATGTTTTAACTAAGCCTGTGGGTAAAATAATATTTAATAATTATATAACTACTTTAAGTATAGTAGACTATAAAGGTTTTTTATTTTCTCTTAAAAATAAAACTAAAATAAAAAAGAATATAAATCTATTAAAGGATACGTTAAAAATAAATAACTTATTATATTAAAAAGAAAAGGTTTTCCTTATTAATATATATTTTCTTTTATTTTTACTTTAAATATTTTTACTTAAAAAGAAAGGTTTTTATAGAGTTTTTATATAGAAGTTTTTAAGTACTAAAGAAGTTTTTTAATATACTTTAAGAACACTAAAATCTATAATAAAATTAAATTAATACACATCTTAAGGGGGGATATTAGTCTATTAAAAAGAACTAAAAATAAAAGTAAAAAGAGATAAAAAGTAAAATTAAACCTATAGCCTCTAGCTCTAATAAGCTAGACTCTAAACTACTAGGTTAACTACTAATAGTAGAATAAACTACTCTAAATATCTTTTATTAACCCCTTTAGGGTACTTATAGCTAACTATAACCCTTATAGCCGACTACAGCGCCCGTAGCTAACTACAGTAAATGCGGCCAACTATATATAGGGCCTAGAGTTACTTAGCTAAACTGTACATAATATACTAAACCCTAAAAGGACTAGTGCCTTAGAAGCTAGGCCCAAAGGGCAAGGTACTAGGCCTATAAAAGGCAGGGCTCTCCCTAGCCTATAAGGGTCTAGACTTCTACTTTCTTAGTAAGTAAGTAATATAGTAAAACACTAATATAATACTATTACTACTATAACAATACTTCTATCTCTTTTATTTATATATTATACACCAAACCTATTCCTTTACCAACTCTATTAAGCCCGATATTACTATAGAAGTATTTGGTAATCTCGATACTGACCTTAATACCCTTATACCTGTGCTTATAATAACTAGTACTTAAATAATACTATTATAGTTATTAAAAGGCCTTTTTATAGTATTATAAAGGCTAGGACATACTAGTAGGTAATATACTATTAACACTATAAAAAAAAGCTTAAAATAAGTATATCAATGTATAACCTGTACCTTTTAATATTATTAATTAATAACCTAAACTTTACCCTAGTTAAAATATAAATAAATAATACTCTTAGCTTTTTAATAAACGAATTTTTAACCTATAAAATATTAAAGTTTAAAAAAGTAAACCTTATAGTTAAAATAAAGATATTTCTAACTCTAAAAAAGCTACTAATATTTAATAGTAGTATCTTAATACTAAAAAACAAATCCCTTACCTTTTATTAAAAAGGCTAAGGTAAGAAGCTTGTAATTATTAAGCTTAATAAGGATTAAAAGACCTAATATATTTAATAGTATACCTAAAGAGTATATATTGTTTTAATTTATTAACCTAAAGTATTATATAACCTCTTTATAGTAGCTTAATATTAAGAACCCATAAATAAAAACGTTACTACTCTTAATAAGTAATTATATTAATAAATAAATAACTAGTACTAAGAATTAAGATATATCCCTTTTAACTTTAAAAACACAAACTCTTTATTTTTATAAATAAATTATTTACTAATAATATAGACCTTTTATTATAACTAGGATTTATTATTATCCTTATAAAATATTAATTTATTAGTAATAATATATTTAAAATTTATAATAATATTATCTACTATAACTTAATAAAAAAGAAATAAATCACAAAAAGCGTCCTTATTTTAAAAATCTATACTATAACTACTAGTATTAATATAGCCTACGCTATTATAACCACCCTTAAGTTCGTTACTAATTACCTAAATATTCCCCTAATCCCATCTATTATATATACTAACTCCTATTTACTCTATAAGTACCGTATTAAACTAAATACTACTAAACAAAAATAACTGATAATTAATATTATAGTATTAAAGTAATTCTATAAGTACTAAAAGTTTTAAATAATATAATAAATTACTAAAAACAGTAATATTACTAATAACTTTATAAAAACAAAACTAAACTACACCCTTAAAGACTTTATTTTAATAAACAAAACTATAATTAAAATAAAAAGTTAAATAATAAAAGAAGGATAAAAAGAAGGTATTTAAACTAAAAAGATTTATAAATTTAATAAAAGGACTAAAAGTACTAAAAAATATAAAAAAATAGTAGTATTTATAATAGTAGTTAAACTTTTAACTAAAGTTTATAGCTTTATTAAAAATAAAGCTATTTAGCTCTAAAAAAACTAATTAAAAGGGATTAATTTAAAAAACTTAAAAACGTTATTTTTAGGCCTTTTTTAATAAACCCTTAGTTTAAAGAAATAAATAACTTAAGGTACTTATATATAAGGCTTTAAGCTATAAAAAAAAGATTACTAGTATAGAAATAACTATATTAGTATTAGCTATAGCTTTAAGTAGCTAACGGTTATATAGTAGGGCACAAACCTAGCTCTACTATTATATAGGCATCTTAAGCCTTTACTAGGAAGGCTCGTAATCTATCTATCTTTAACCTTAATTACTAACCCTTATGTTTACAATCGATTGCTATTTATTTACCCTGCGTAAACCAACATAGTCACTAGGCGCTGGAACAACAATATTAGGATGTCATCGGACACATTATCATGTCAACCGTGATATGTCGGGTTATTTTTGAATGAGTGTATTGAGTCAGGGTTTATACGTAAAGAGCGACATGTTACGAGTGAAAGTTGTGTTGGTCATGGACAACGTGGGGGGATGGTTGAGAACCGAAATTGTCCAGAACGAATGAAAGCAGGCACCGCCCATATGTGTACGTTCCCCATCGCCGTTTCCAGGATGCATGCCTACAATAGAGAAGACTCTGAGTCCTCTGATCTAGCACACGACCTTGACCGACCATCTCTTGCGCGTGTCGTAGCAGCCGCCGGTGGTGATCCTGCGGGGGCTCTTGGTGCAGCGGTTGTCCTCGTACGTGTGGACTGTCGAGCCACAGTTGTGTAAGCATGTTGCAAAATGTAGATACGGAGACTTCCACCAAGTGTTTTCGAGAATACTTACGGCTGCAGCGAGGCGGGCCGCGGATGATCCTGAGGCCCCGGGTGCTCTCGGAAAGGGAGATGCAGGCGCCCTTGGGGTAGTGCCTGTGGGGGCCGCCGCCGGGGCAGCTGGGCGTGGCGTAGAACTGCAGGGTGATGTCGTCGGCGCGACGGGAGATCTTGTCCTCCTCGCGGGCGAAGAGGCCCTCGGTGCCCGGGGTGACGGTCTCGAGCTCCAGGGTCGAGGCGTCCTCGACGGGCCCGTCAGAGACGGTGAACTCCACCTCCTGAGGCGCGGCCAGAGCGGGCGCCAGGAGAGCGCAGAGGGCGAGGGCGGCGGGGGCGAGGTTGTTGAAGAGCATCTTGAAAGATATTTGAGGGGTGGGTTGTTGTGGTTTGGTTGGTATTGGTGAAGGAGGTTTTGTGGTTGCTTGATGAGTATAGAATGAGATGGAGGAGAGAGACTCGATGAAAGCGAGGGAACTTATTGTTCTTTTATAGTTGATTTCTCTAGCTTGGAGGTATTAAACCGTCTTCCATGTTAAACGTACTGTCGTTACTTACACAGCTGCCTATGGTGCTTGAGGCGTAGCTTTCTCAAGGGATCCACGAAGTGTTACGTTACTGTCTCTTCCTTCTGTTTTCTTACATGGCCATGATTTGATCCGACTCTTCCTTCAAGTTAGCTCTTACGGCCAAGTATTATCCTAGACTTGTGTCTCGTAACTCGTATGGGAATCAGCAAGTAACCTACCTGCTTGACATTCCTTGGAATCCTACTACATCTTGAGGTTTTTCCTACAAAGAGAGCCGTTGATGCCGATTCAGTGTGACAAAGTCGTGTAAGTCACATGGAATATCAAAAGAGCCTATTGGCCCAGCACCTAAGCAGCGTTACTCGAGGGATAATATACTGTGAGACATGTTGCAACTTGAACAACCTATCATATCGATTCCTCTGTGTTTCTGTCAGCTTACGCTTGGCTTAAGCTGTTACTTAGCCGGGAACCCAGGATATGGTACATCATGTTAACCTGGTGAGTTTCTGTCGTGGAGTTGATCAACCCCCTAAAGAGCGAACTATCCGCTGGGTTCCGACAAGAATGGCTGGCTGTCTCCACCGCCAGTTTCTCAATTACCTAAGACTAGAGTTGTGTATGACTTCAGGAATGACCAAGAGATCCTCCGGACTACGGCAGTCAAAACGACTCACGCTGCTCCGAGACATCCTGTTCCCGAGAGGTAAACCTGCGCCTCTCAAGTCTTACCTGGACGTCACGGAGACTCGAGGCTGAAGACGTCTGTTTACTCGTTTTAACTTGATCTCTGCAGATTGCCTTATGCACAACATATTTTCAGCTGTCAGACTTTTCCGGGGCCTGAAGTAAGGGACAGCCAATATGGTCAGATCAAAGGCTGATCAGAGATACTTCCCTCTCTGCCAGTATCCACGGCTTTTTGGCCCGTCGAATAGCATCTTACTTGCCTGTGAACCCTCACGAATATCAGCAAACAGCGAAAATGATTCGGTCGGTGTCGTAACCCGCGGGGATGTTCTATGCTTCGAGGTATAGCAACAGACAACCTGATCAAGATACAAGAAGCCAGAGTATTTGATCGACGTGGGATGCGCTGCTCAGATCCTGATTCCTATTGAATTCCCCACCTCATTATTCCCCGATTACAACATTACAACAGAGATCCCGGTTTGACAGCTCATACCGCGGTCTCTGCTCGCCCTCGCCGATTGCGAACCCACTCGACTGTCTTGTCTTCCCCTCCTCGCTGGATCAAATGACACACCGGCAGCCTCATTGTTCGCCCGCCGAGCGCCGAGAGTGGTTGGAACAGAACGACACGAAAAAGGCAACTCGGAACCGGCTTCTACATCCGTAGGTGACGTTCGAGGACCCTGACGTGGATCGATCTAGGTATGTGGGGTATGCTGCGGGCCTCCCTCTTCCCTCGGGAACGGCTCGACCCATCCCTAGCGCTGATCCAAGCCCCCATCCCGCCCCCTCACATCTGCATTGGACAGGAACGGATGTTCCTTTTGGCTGCGGCTGGTTGATTTGGTGTTGGGCCAACTATGTGAAAATCAGGGCACAGTCCAGACTTGCTTTGTTGTCGAACTTTAGTCGGACAAAGTTGCACGCTGCCGCAGAAGAGTGACAGTCAATTCTGAAAATCAGTTCGCTCTGACTGTGCACTGGAAACCTCTCAAACCCAGTCGAACAAGTGTTGTTGTTATTGAACCCAAGGGCTTCTTGTTTCCAAGAGCGCAGAAGACGGCAAACCCGCTACCTACGTAAGTTGCGTTGTTGATTCCAGCTTCCATCGTTCAGCCCTGCTGATAAGCTCTAGGTTATGTAGACTAAGACCTCTTGTCTTTAGCAGCCACCCGTAATGCTAAGCTACCCCTTGACTTAGCAGACTTGGCCAGGCACCTTGTCCCGGCTTGACGCATACCAACTAGTCCGGGAATAGCAGTTGCAAGGCAGCCAAGGCAATGGACCCGATGTTTACAGGTCAAAGTATTCTCACAGAACCAACAGGATGTTTCTCGCCCGCCATCATCTGATTGTGTCACTGAAACATATTTATGCATGTCAGATCGGTACCCGCACCCGCAATGCAAGGAGGAAAATGCTTACGCGGCAATATCTTGAGACATCGGCGGTACATGAATCCTTCGATATGCCCGGGTGTGGAGCTTTTACACAACATGTTCACAACCTGATATGAGCCTCGGTATGTTGTTTCCTCAGTACGGTGAGGGTCCTCCACCCTAGAACTAAGAGGATATTGGGCCGAGAGGAGCGACAGACACATTCCATTACAATCAAACTTCTTTCCAAGTCTTGGACAAACTTACCCAACTGGAATATTTGAGTGGTCGTGAAGCAACCCAAGCTGCATACTCAGAGCACAATATGACACCCCAAGTCCCACGGATCAAGCAGAGTGTTAGAGATTTAACCGCATCTCCAAGCCTATGTTCAGCTCAGAGGAGCTGGATCCCCCGAAGCTAACCCTCAGGATCCAAGTCCAGAATGAGAAGCCCCATAACTAGTAACCACTGCCATCTTCGTTCTATAGCCCCGTCTCATGATTACATCGGCCCCATACAGTGTTGCCAGCCACTGCAGGAGATTCAGCCGTATGAGAGCATCGCCTAAATGCTAGGAGAATTAAGATGCTGCACTCGGCTAATGAATATTCACGGTCTCGACGCCAATTTCAGTTACTTAACACGGTCAAATCTAGTAAACTCCGCTGGTGATGGTCGTCGATCGATTGGTTGCAATGATGTCACCGTCTAAGGCAGGTTAGTTCGGACAACCCAGCACCCTGATGCTACCTCGCCATCTCGGTGGTAACACTCTCCTGATCCGGCAGTTACCCTGAAGTGCCCTGCTGCCTGGCCCCGCGTGCTTTTCAAAGCGTCAAGGTAACAAACCTCGGCTTTTACAGGGTAGATATTACCTCTGGACGGTCTACGCAATGGCAAAAACCTCATGTTGGTCAAGCCCTGAGGGCAACATGGGTTTGACACTGGGCTTTTGACGCCAAGCCGTTCCTAGCCCTGGCCAAATTTCCGTACATCCCTACCCAAAGAGTGTTATTACGGGCTCTTCCTCCGATGTTTTGGGCTTTTCGGTTGGACGAATGCTACTTTACCACTGCCGAAGCAGCAAGCGATGCTTCGTTGTAAGCAATACTCCGCCAGTTTATAGAGGCGCACGGTTTCTTTGGTAGTAGAACATCATTACTTCAAACTCTTTCTCGAATGTTGAAGCTGAGGGATCCAAGAATGACCTTGAGATGGCTCTGTCAATGACCAGGGTTACCTCTCGGCGTGACTATTTACAGTCGTTCTCTTCCGATATTCTGACGACTTACCGGCTCATCAACTTTGCACAGCAGTCTGACAACCAAGTCTCCGTTCTCCTTCTGGTCTCCAAATTCAAGCGTCTGAAATATGTCACCAAGCAACAAACACTCCAATCTCCGTCGGCTGATAGGTCTACTCGGCATCATCGCCATACAAGCGGCGCCCCTCGTCCAGGGCATCCCCACGTCCACATCCACGAGCGACATCGACGCCATCTCACACCTGAAGAGAGACACCCTATACCTCCTCGACCTCGAGGCGCGGCAGGACATCCCGGACGTCCTCGCCAAGTTCCCCTCCGGCCCTTTGAACCAGTTCTTGAGGATCATTAGCACCCTCCCCGCGGGTGCGGCTGCCCTCGATGCTGTGGGCTTGCTACTGACTCCCCTGCAGCAAGGTCTTGCGGACTCTATCGACATCGACACGACCGAGAACGACCTGACGCGTGATGCAGCTTGCGCTGACATAACTGTCGTGTTCGCACGCGGGACGACCGAGCCCGGCAACGTGGGCCTCGTTACGGGCCCTCCCTTCTTTGATGCTTTGAAGGAGCAGCTTGGGGGACGGTCGCTCGCCGTCCAGGGAGTAGAGTACCCGGCGACTTTTGCGGGGTTCAATAGGAACGGCACCGACGGTGTTCCGAGCTTGTGCGCTGTGCTTCCTGCTGTAAGCCAACAACTAGAGTCGTTCTAACCCATATCTTCATACCATAGGACCAATTCCATCAACCAGTCGACCACGAGATGCCCTAATTCAAAACTCGTGGTCTCTGGCTACTCCCAGGGCGCCCTGGTTGTCCGCAGCACCACCCGCTCTCTCTCAGCGGCGATGATGGCCAAGATCAACTCTGTCGTGTTGTTCGGCGACCCCGGAAACCCAGCACCCGTGCCCGGCGCGGAAGGAAAGATCAAGGTGTTCTGCCACGAAGATGACGCCGTTTGCAAGGGTGGCTTCATAACCGTCGACCACTTGACGTATGCCGAAGACGCGTCTGCGGCCGCGCAGTTTGTACTGCAGAGAGCGCAAGGTGAGTCAGTATCAGAAGTCGAGGACTCACTTGGCCTGACCGCTTGCTAGGTTGAGTGCACGTCGAGGTACATTGTCCCTTTTGCGTTGAAATTGACGTGGTCCAATCTCTCTCTTCGATCAAGCTTTCGGTTTGACTTGGTTTACTGGATTATGCGTCTTGGGCCATGTGTTATAGCCTAGCTTGGTTGTTGGTTGTGGTGGGAAAGCTTCATAACTGATTCCAAGCTAGACTTGCAGCAATAATGTAATGCCCTCGGAACCTTCGAAGAAACCAGGTGAATATTTCCGGCTATGGAATTCGATCTCAACACCAAGTATCATGACACTGAGCTCGACTTGGACTGTTTGATGTTCGCAATGGTTCTGTAAGCACCCAGTAGACACAAGTAAAAGTGCGTGGCTACCGGCACAAGACTAGACTAGTTGACCCGACTCATATGGTGTGTGGTCTCTATTGTCGCGCGTCTAGAGATCAAGGCTCATGTGCGTTGTGGAAATTAACGTGGAGTCCAATTGCAGTTATCGATTGATTAATCTCGATTGCGATCTTTTAACGGTGACGAGGGCTTCCAAACGAATCGCGTTAGACGGCTTATCGGCAGGTCGATGCCGACAACAGCCACGTGGCTCCTAATCTTACTTCTCGTCATCTGACTCCCGACCGGGAATGACAGCAACAACACGAAGAGCTTCTGAGAGGAGAAAGTGGACAACGTCGCCGATAGAAGTATAATCAATGGACACGTCACATAAACTCCTCAGCACATCGTCAACAACATGCTCTGATCCATTTCTAAGCTCCCTTCAACTTTGCAAACATCAGACGAAAGACCTCAAAAGATGACGACGCCTTTTAAGATCCTCCCCTGCACCGTCGCCGACGGCCCGGCCCTCGCGCGCAACAACATGTCCGCCTTCTGGACAGACCCGAACTGGCGGATCCTCTGGCCGGGCCGCACCCTCGACTTCATCATCACGCACTGCGCGGACCGCGTGCCCCGGAACCTCCTCCGCGACCGCGACAAGCTGCGCCACGAGAAGGCCGTCGACCCGGAGACGGGCGCGCTCGTCGGCCACGCGCGGTGGGTGCTGCCCGCTGGCTTGGCGGCAGCTCAGCCAACGGCGTGGGCCGATGCGCAGGTCTCGGACGTGAGCGACGAGGAGAAGGCGGCGATCGAAGAAAAGGCCGAGGCTGCGTGGTGGGAGCCCGTCGTGATGGGGGCCAGCGACGACGAGAGCATCGGGATCAAGGACCGCGCTTTGGCCTCGAAGCCTTACATCAGTACGTTTGTTTCGTTTTCCCCTTAATGATTCCAAACCCCTGTCCGTCCAAAGCGACTCACCGGTCCAGGTCTGGATTACCTCGCCGTCCACCCCGAGAACATGGGCAAGGGCATCGCAACGATGCTCGTCCAGAGCGGTATCAAGAGGGCCGGAGAGCTGGGCGTCGGCATCTTCATTCTGGCCTACCAGGCCGGCCTCAACTTGTACCTGAGGCAGGGCTTCAAGGAGATCGCCCGCGTTGTCCAGGACGCTGTGAAATGGGGAGGCACGGGCGACTACGCCGTCTACCTGCTCACGTACGAGGTCGACGAGAAGAAATGAGCTCGTCAAGCACATGCCCCTTAGATAAACCAGTCTTTCATTTGTTAATAGTCAAGAGCGCCCGCGTGTCATGGTCCATAAGTCAGATGTTGTACAAGCACACAAACCCCCTCAGAACCGCGCCTCGACCCTCTCCTCCGTGTCCTGCAGCGCCCAGTCGCTCTTCTTGGTCCGGCTCCGCACGCTCGCGGCCTGCTCCGCCGTGAACCCCTTGGCCTCCACCGCCGGGTTGTAGCCCATCTTGTTGATCCTGCCGACGGTGGCCGAGTCGACCTTGGGCGCCTCGGAGCCGTCCGGCCGGCGGTACACCGTCACGACGACGGCGCCTCCCAGCCCGAGGTTGTGCTGCAGCGCGGCCCTGGTCCCGGGCACGGCGCGGTTGTTGGCCCAGCCGCGGAGGTGCCAGACCAGCTCGGCGCACTGCGCGATGCCCGTGGCGCCGAGCGGGTGGCCCTTGGAGATGAGCCCGCCCGACGGGTTGACGACGTAGCGCCCGCCGTAGGTGATGTCCCCGCGGCGGACGAGCTCGTGCGCCTTGCCGGGCTCCGCGAGGCCGAGGGCGTCGAGGACGATCATCTCGTTGGCGGAGAAGCAGTCGTGCAGCTCGACGACCTGGACGTCCCTCGGGGTGAGGCCGGCCTCGGTCATGGCGGTCTTGACGGCGTGCTGCGTCATCTCGAAGCCCATGAGGTCGATGGCGGAGCGGGAGAAGAGCGAGGGGGCGTCGGTGGCGAGGCACTGGCCGGCGACGAGGATGGCCTGGTCCTTGAGGTGGGGGCGCTCGTCGAGGAAGGCCTGGGAGACGAGGACGGCGGCGGCGCCGCCGTCGGAGGTCGGGCAGCACTGCAGCTTGGTGAGGGGGGCGAAGATCTCGGGGGCCTTCATGATCTGCTCGAGGGTGTAGACGTCCTGGAACTGGGAGTACGGGTTGCGGGTCGAGTGCTCGTGGTTGATGCGGCCAATCTCGGCAAAGTCCTCGGCCTTGGCTCCGTATCTGGGACGGTCAGCAGTGTCAATGGGGAGAAAGCGTGCGCACTCACTTCTCCATGTACTCCCTCCCTGCGTTGCCAAACATCTGAGCGGCGCCGGGTGCGTTGGTGAAGCCCCTCGTCTCGGCCATCATCTTGACGGTAGTGCCGGTGGGGTTCTCGCGGTCGTTGAAGAAGCTCTGCAGGGACCCGGGCATCATCTTCTCGAAGCCAACGACGAGAACGCAGTCGGCGGCGCCCGAGGAGATGAAGCTGCGGCCCATGGCGAGGCCCGTGGATCCCGTGGAGCAGTTGTTGTTGACGTTGTAGATGGGGATGGAGGTCATGCCGAACTGGTAGAAGACGCGCTGGCCGCAGGTGCTGTCGCCGTAGCAGTAGCAGGCGACGCCGTGGTCGACGTCGTCGTAGTTGATCTGGGCGTCCAGCATGGCCTTGACGCCGGCCTCGAAGCCCAGCTCCGTGTAGTCGACCTTGCCGCGGGGCTTGATGAACTTGGTCATGCCGACGCCGAGGACGTAGCACGGCGCCTTTTCACGCTTCTGTCGGGGCGCCATCTTGGGTTGTGTGGGAGTGAGTGCGAGTTGATCAAGTCTCGTTCGTGTTGGGTCAGTTGCAATTCAATGTCGTTTGTTGTTGATTCAAACGATCAAGTCAAGAAGCAGAGCCAAAAAAGAGAAAACAATTGGGGTCTCTCGGTGATATAGTGCCACGTTAACAACCAGTTGACTGCTCTCACATGTGTTCCAGATAACAAATCAACGAGGTGAAGTTGCAAGCTTTCGCCTCCCCCTCACTGGGACTATGTAATACCTCGTGTCTAGCGTGAGCTTCTCCAGGTTTTCCCCCTTCCAAACGGCCCCAATTCCGCCCTCCCGCGTAGCCCGTCGATGCGGGGAAACGGCGTCTCCAAGGCGCCAGTTCTGCCGAGGCCCCGCGCGCTTCTTTCATGTCTCTGCTTCTGTCCAATCACAGGGCTTGCCGAGGTAAATCGGTCTCCATGTTGACCATGTTGGAGCAAGGGGCTTCGATACTCCTTTGGGTAACCTTTTCGTCGGTGTTGCGACGGAACGGACGGGCATGAACTCATCAGATAATCGGACTTCTGACTCGACAAAGATTCGACAGAGGTGGTTTGAACTTCGGTTGTTTTGATTCTTTCGTATTCTTTCTCTCTTGTTTCTATCTACATCCACGGTCAGACTTGTTGTCCATCTATTGCGCTCGCAGTAAAGTCTCATCAACCAGCATTACAACCTTTCATCTCAAAAGTGATCAACCCAAGTAGAGAGTCAAACCGCCAACCACTCGCATCAACACCTCACAGCTGCTCTTTGAACCACTCCTCAACCTTCTTCTCGACCTCGGGCACGTACAGCCACTGCATCTGCCCCTCACCCTCCTCGAACCAGATCTCCTCCCGCGGCAGCTTGGCCATCTCCTGGCTCGGCAGCCGCTTGTTGTTCAGCTGCTTCGTCAGCACCACCAGCTTCCCCAGCCTCTCCCTCCGGATCCCCTGCCAGAACCGCACCCCGTCCTCCCAGCCCACCCTCCCGGCGCTCTCCCGCGTCCGCCTCAGCACGAGCGCCAGGCTGGCCGCGTCCTCGAGCGCCATCGACGCCCCCTGGCCCGTCGTCGGCGGGATCGCGTGCGCCGCGTCCCCGAGCACGACCACCCTCCCCGCGGGGGACGCCCACCGCTCCAGCGCGGGGAGCATGTAGAACGGCCAGACGTTCAGCGTCTCGTCCCGGATCCCCTCGAGCGCGGACCGCACGACGTCCGGCCACGCCTCCTCGTTCCTCCTCAGCCTCGCCTTGAGCCCCTCCTTGTCCGCCAGCAGGCCCTCGCGCCGGCCCGCCTGCGCCTCGTCCAGCGGCATCTGCGTCCCCGCCAGCATCTCCCCGCCGTCGGCGCCCTGGGGCGCCAGCACGAACACGCCGTTGCTGCTCGCCACGCTCACGGGGAACTTGTAGTCCTTGTCCGCCGGGACGCGGAGCTCCGCCGTACGCGCCGCGAAGGTCAGCGCCGCGAGCCCGACGAACCCGGGCTTCGCCTCGGGGGCCACGTACCCGCTCCGGACCCGCGAGTGGATCCCGTCCGCGCCGACGAGCAGCCGCGCCGTCCGGCGCCCGCCGTCCTCGAACTCGAACTCGACGACGCCCTCGTCGGCGCTCTCGGAGACGACGCGGGTGAACTTCCTCCCGTGCTCGATCCCCACCCCGCGCTCGCGGCACGCCTTCGCCAGCATCTCGACCAGCTCCTGGCGGAAGATGCGCACGGCGTCGTAGCCGAACTCGGCCTCGCCGCCGAGCGGGTACCGGTCGACCGTCTTCTCATCGCCGTCCTTGTAGTAGACGTAGTCGAAGCGGTACGCGCGCTCGAGCAGGGGTCGGTACAGGTCCAGCGAGTCGAGGATCCGCAGCGCGTTGGGGCAGAGCATCATGCCGCCGCCGGCGTGGTGCGGCAGCGGCGTCTCCGGGCGCATCTCGTAGATGGTCGAGGCGATGGAGTGGGAGGCCAGGGAGAGGGCGAGGGCCATGCCTGCGATGCCGCCGCCGATGATGGCGACGTCGTCTTGGGGGGTGGACATTGTCGGCGTGGTGGTTGGGTGAGTTGCAGTGATTAGGAGTAGTGATGATGAGTGAGATGACTGACGATGATGAGTGATGAGTGAATCTGATGATGCGGAATGGAATGTCTCAACACCGGCATCACCGCCCGTCTTTATACCCAACTCAACAGCTCACTCCAAGGACACCTCTGACCAGCCCTCCTCGGTCTCCGAATCCTTCAATCTGTCACAACCTGGCATCGCCCCAATGAAGAAGCGCGAAAGCGTAGAAGCGCAAAAAAGCGCTCGCCAATCCACCACGTCCGTCATCACCCTAAAAGTCGTCGAGATGCCCAATCCGGCTCCGGGCTTACGTGAATCTCACCCGTCCCCAACTCTCGGCCGAGTCACAGTACGAAAGTCCTGATCAGGACTAGTCTCCGGGCCCACCATCTCCGGCCCGGCCGAGTCCTGGTCCCCTCCCAACATCCGAGCGACCGGCGCGCCGCCGCCGGCGCCGGCGATCTCATCAACGCCGAAGCTACCTGGGTACACTACACTAGCTAGTGAAGACGGGACGAAAATGATGATAAAGTCCGAGTCCGCCCACTAGGACAGAGTACTCGTCGCACGTTCCAGGCAGCAACCTTTCTCCCCTATCCTTGCTGGCACTCTCCTCCTAACTCCCCGCCCCCCTAGCATCTGCCCCCGAGAATAGCATATTCGCCCAATCGAGGTTGCGGTTCACGTCCGAGTTTCCTGGTGCCCGCGGGCGACAACTGCCGGTGGGATACTTACATGTCGTCCTGCTTAGCTTCCTATCCGTCCGATCAAGCCAAAACACCCGAACCACACGCCGTCACTGACTTGTACACTATCACACAGACGTGGAGGTATCTCACACGCCCCCCCCTCCCCCCCCCCCCCCTTTTCTTACGTGCATCCAACACACACACCAGCTCCTGTGCCCCCAAACTCAGAATCAGAGCATTCTGATGTTCGACATCACCTCTCTACACCACCTGCCCCCCCACAACCCGAAGGCATCTTCCCAGCGAGCATTCAACCACGCGGCATTCCCCCCCTCCCTCCCCCCCATTCGGCCGAGTAAGACAATCCCGGCAAAATCTGGCAATAGTCGCAACTACGCGCCGCTCGTCACGAACTATATGCGCCGACGCCGCCGAGGCACGCACGCCTTCGGCTTCGGCGCCGATCGAGCACAGACAAAAGCGTCGATCGTCCCTGCATTCATTGAACTTACCAACCTTGAATACTTATTTCCAACAACGGCAATAGAACATTACAGGGTGGTCTGGGAGATGGAAGGAAGGAAGGGAACCTGCTCTCTCGAAGTCGAAGCGGAGGTGGGGCCGGGGGGGGGGGGGGGGAGATCGGCGGCACTTCCCAAAACGCTAAATAACTACACACACCATTCCTCTCCCTTAGCTCCGCTGACCTTATGCTGACACGACACGACTAAAACGGCTGGGCGAAAAGCATCCCACCGATATTCAATCGTCATACGTTTTTGGGAGGACATGCGCAGACGGCTAAATCGTTCAAGCGACGGGCGGAACAAATGACTCGGATCACTGGATTACTGAAAACCTCCCGGCCGGTAGGTGTGCACACACACACCCCCGCACTCGGGTTCGGCTCCGCGTTGGAGGAAAAAAAAAGGGGGGGGGGGGGGGGGGGGGGTGGAGTGGCCGCCGGCGCCGAATGGATGAACTTAAAGTCAGGTATCTCTATTTTATCCTTTTTTTCTTTTTTTTCGTCCTGCTTTGTAAGCCCCTCGGCGACTTACACGCCACCGGCCGGCGACAGAGTCCTGCTCGGCCGATTTCCACGGAGAATAATCGTCCAGGTCCTATAGGATGTGAGCTCACTCGGCCGATAACACAGTCAATCATACAACTCGTGTTGATTGTAAGCACTCGGCCGACAAACATGGACAACAAACGGCAAGAGAGTGTAGTGTAGTCTTACTCGGCCGAATGGACAACAAATGCCACCGGATGGATGGTAAGAATCCTTTGAAATAGCAGAACAAGTCCGAGAAGAAGAGCATGCCTACTACATATACATCAAGACAGTCCCAAGAAGACTTTCAGAAACCCATATCCAAGCCATCATCGCCATCCTCATCACTGTCAATACCACCGTTCTCCTCCTCGATACCTATCAAGGCCCTCATCCTCAAAACCCTCTTGCGAGAAACAACCACCACCCAAAGAATGCACATCCTCCTCCTCGGCGCGACAGGCCGCAACGGCACCCTCCTCCTCGCCGAGGCCCTCTCCCGCTCCCACACGGTGACAGCCCTCGTCCGCGACCCCTCCGCCCTGCCGCAGACCCCAGGCCTGGCCCTCGTCCGGGGCTCCCCGCTCTCCCTCCCGGACGTCCAGGCCGCTTACGACACTTCCCCCCCGCCGGACGCCGTCGTTGTGGCGCTGAACCCGCGCCGGCAGTCCGACTCCCCCTTCGCGGCTCTGCATCCAGACACGCCTCCCCTCCTGATGCACGACTCGACCCGCAACGTCCTCGACGTTGTACGCTCCTCTACCTCCCGGCCGAAAATTGTCATCAACAGCATGCAGGGCGCCGGGGCGAGCCGTCCGAGCCTGAACCTCCCCGTCAGGGTGATGATGGACCACACCAACATGAAGTACACGCTCCAGGACCACGACGCCGTCAGCGCACTCATTGAGAAAGAAGCCAAAGACATCAGATGGGTCCAGGCCCGCCCGCCGATGCTCACCGAGGGCGACGCCCTGCCCGTCAGGGTGTTCCCCGACGACGGCCGGGGCGCGAGCTGGATGCCCAGGATCACCCGGCGCAGCCTCGCCGCCTTCATGATCGACGCCGTCGAGAGGCCGGACTGGGATGGACAGGGGCCCGTCGTCACGAACTGATGGTACGTAGCGGCTGGCGTGTTTCGCCCATCGTGTTTGTTTCATGGACGGGGAGTTTGGATCGGAGAGAGGGGTGCGTCAACATGTATGTCATCTATTATTCACGCTGATGAGAAGATAATAACGGGCCTCCTGGAGGGCCTTGTGTAATGCATGTAATACATGCTGGGAAACGCCACCCATGCCATCCCTTTTTGATGTCCTCTCCTGCTTGCTTGCTTGCTTGTTGGTATCGTCGGTGTTGTCGGTGTTGTCGTTGTATATTTACAGGGTACTTTCGTATGCTTTGCTTGCTAACCTCCCACATCCTCCTTTTACTACGTTTACTTCCTTTGCTGGGATGGCTGTTTGACTCCATTCCCCGGCAGCCCCTTTTCTCCCATGCCAAAATGAGTGCAAATATGAACTCGTCGAATTATGCTGTTTTCCCCCAAATGTTTGGAACTGCCACATTCGATATTCGTAATCGGGAACTGAGCTTCGGCACGGGCCAAGGCTTCATGTGATTGCTCGCGGCCGCCTGGGGAAACCATGTCGTCCTCCCGGCATCGCCACTTCGTCGCGGCAGTGCGGTGCCGGCCTTGCGCCCCCGGCGCAGTGAGTCCCTCTTCGGGAATATCACGCGGCTAGCTGGCGCGGGTGCGCGTCAGCTATAACCCAATTTCCCCGGATCATGCTCTCGACCCCGCCCGCGCATTGTTATGAAGGCCCCGGTATCATTGGGTTCCAGTAGTCCAGATCCCAATCGGCATAATCATCCAGAGTCTGCCGACCACGAATCAGCCCAGTCCCAGCCTTCCCACAGAGCCCAGCCGCCGTGGTCACTTACCGCAGCCGACGCATTCGCGTGAAACATGAATGGCGCTCTCGTCTGCATGTAGGGGTCCATCGGGTCGGCTGGATTCGTGACGGGAAGGGACAGCTTTTCTGGATTGGTGTTGGTGGCGGCCTGGCAGGCATCAAGCACGCCCTGGAGGCTGCGCCGCATCTCCTGCAGCTTCTGGTCTTGGTTTGTGTATTGCACCGACGCTAGAACGACGGCGAGTGCCACAATGTCCTTGACGTCGTTTCCGCCGACGTTGGTGACAAGCAGGTTGAGCGTCTTCTCCACCGTCTTGATCAGCCTCGACGGCGACCAGAGCGCAAAGGTCTCGGTGCTGAAAGATACGCCGTCGTCCATGGGATCGGGCGACATGGCCACCGTTGATGATATCCCCAGCGTGTTGCCGTTGGCGTGCGATTCGATCGCCGCCTTGATGTAGAAGCACACGCTGAACGCCGCCTGCAGGATGTCCTTCTTCAGCACCATGTGGTACATGTCGCTGATGTCTTGGAAGTGGGTGAGGAGGGGATCGAGCTCGTCGAGGTATCGCATTATAACCATGGACGACCGCAAGTACGCTCTTGAGATCTGAGACGGCGCGTCTGGCAGACCAAGCGCGAATGGGCGGTACAGAGCCAGCAGCGGTCGTCGAACGTGCATGTCGAGTATGACCCTGGATCTCCATTGCTTGCTCTTCTCTACCTCGGTCAGGATCCCGTGGCGGGGGAACAGGTAGTTGATGTCCTCCAGAAACCGGTCGAGTTTCGTTCCGACTTCGAGGACCTCGCTGTAGTCGCGGATGGAATCGACGCGGTTGATGAGGTGCGCAACCTGCATTCGGACACCGAGAGTCATGGCAGCGTACACCTGCATCTGGTTGTCGGTGAGCTGATCGATCGGCTTGCTCGGCGGTAGCTCCTTCATCTCGAAATACAGATCGCTGTCGTCCAGGTTTCGTGGCGGCTTGCAAGTAAAGTCCCCATCGCGGACGAGGCAGGAGAGGTTGCACGCGAGCGACAGATGCAGGTCCATGTCGAGAATGGTGAACCACAGTCTCCTCCTCAGCTCGCCAAAGAAAACGGGAACTCGCGGCTCGAACTCGGAGGGGTCGCGGTGCAGGCCCATAGTCATAGCCATCCGCACGATATATCCCAGTTGCGCCCATGAATCCTGCGGCCGTGGGGTCGTCATCCTCTGCGCGTGCACCAAGAGAATCTCGGTCTGCAGTGTCGTCAAGTCAACCAGCTGCTTGCCCTTCAAACCGTCCAGCCACGACCTCACCAGCGCGCATGCTGTGGGAATGTGGACGCCCTCGACACGCTCGTGGCCCAGTCCTTTCGATTTCGTCTCGAATCTCGAACCGATAGACAGCACAGCCAGCAGCTGTGGAAGGAATGTGTCGCCGGGGAGCTTGCCCTCCCAGAACAGCTCGTGCTGCTCCTTGAAGGTAGGGACGTGAATCATGCGATAGATGGTCTCGGAGGTGTCGATGTACGAGGCCAGCAGCCTGTCGCAAACCGACTTCTTGGGGAGAATGTCCTGCATTCGCTTCTGTACCGGGATGACGGAATCGGCAAAGACAGAAATAGGCGACAAGGACTTTCGGTAATCCTCCTGGATCCTCTTGTGCAGGACCTGCAAGCCGTACATGGTGTCTCGAATGCCGTCGATCTTGGACTGGTTCGCCATCAAGTCCTTGGCGTCGTCGAACTGAGAGGGAAGGGTTAGGTGCACAATCTAGGGGACATCGGGTTAGGGGTGGTAGTTACCAGGTTCAGCAAGACACGTACGCTATTCTGGCCGAAGAAGCGCGTCCTCAAAGCGCCTCTCTTGACCGTCAGTCCTCGCATCGTCTCGGCAGACAGCGGCAAGCGCTGGCCAGTTCCGCTGAACTCGGTTCCTGCCGGGCTCTTGATGGCGAACTGCTTCTCGAGGCGGTCTAGTCGCGACGTAAGCTCCTCCAGGGCCGAAGACCCCGTCTGATCGCCGTTACGCAGGGGAGCCAAGGAAGACGGTTCGGGAGGGTGCGGCCCCGATGTCGTGCCCGCGGGGAGGCAGCTTCTCTTTGGTGGGCGCTGCAGGTCACCGACCTCGACGTCGGAGCCGTCGGACAGCATGGAAGAATCTTGCTCTGCGGCATACTTGCAGTTGCGGTGCGACTTCTGACACTGGGAACACGGTAGATTCCGATCGCATCTCAGCTTGCGCTTGCGACACTCGGTACACGACTTGACAGGCCGCGGGCGCTTGACGCTGCGTGATGCCGATGCGGCGGCTGCGGCTGCTGCTGCTGCTGCCGCCGACGGACCGCCCACGGGTACGGAGGCGGAAGCAAGCGCAGAACCTGGCGTTGGCGTCGGACCGGGGGGCGCGGGGCCGAGGGTCTGGTGAGCTGGCTGAGAAGGCGACGTCTCGTACGGACTTAGTGGGGGCATCGGGCCCATGGGAGCGACGGCGGCGAGACTGGCGTTGGGATGGAGCGTGGTGGCGGCTGCTGCTGCTGTTGTGGTGGTGATGGCTGCGCCCATTTCCGGGCCAGAGGGGGTTGCGGCGGCCATTTGTGCCGCGAGTTACAAAAGTTCCAGAAAAATCTCCGTTCGGGACCGGCGCGAGATATGGGCGCCGTAAATAGCGGGAAACGCGGGCCTGGCGAGGCGAGGCGAGGCGAGGCGAAGCGAAGCGAAGCGAGGAACACAGTGCAGTACGGTGCGATACGATACTGTACGGTAAAGCGCAGCTACAAGCTACAGCTACAGCTTCAGCTTCAGCTTCGGATCGACGGGGGGCAGCTGTTGATCTTGCTTTCATCGACGGACCTGGCAAGACCGGGGGTTGCCTCGGATCTGGATTTTGCTGCTTGACCTTGACTCTGACTGGTGTCGAGTCATTCGCGGACCATACATGCTGTGACCGCGAGTGAGGACCGAATCGTGTTGTATGGCGTGGGCGGCAAGCGAGAGCGAGCGCCGGATCAGAGGAAGAGGAACCGAGGCAAGCAAGCAGACAAGTTGCAAGTGTGGGCTTGGGCGTGTCGTCGTCGTCGTTGTCGTTGTTGTTGCCGCCGTTGTTGGTCGATCTTGCTCGGCAGAAGTTTTTTTAAGTTTGTGGGAGCTGTCCTGGTGCTGTGACTGTGACTGAAGAAAGGGGTGGCCGTCCCTGCTGACCGGCCCGGTTCTACTCGCGTCCCGGATCGGGGTCACCGGAATGTTGTCGGTGAAGCGGACGAAGGTCTGCGAGCAAAGAATGGAGCGTTGAAGCGAGGAAGGGAGTGCAAGAGAGAGAAGAGGAAGTGGATGACGGGCGAGCGGGATTAGAAAAAAGAAGGAATGGAACAGAGGCCGAAATTGAATGATCCAAGCTCCTTGCTTTGGGTGTGTGCGCAAAGACAGATAGTGCGTGCGAGAGAAAGAGAGAGAGAGAGAGCAAGTGTGTGTGTGTATGTGTAGTATGTGTGTGTAAGGTGTGGTGTGGTGTGTGAGAGAGAAAAAGAGATGAGAAAGCGTGAGTAGGAGCGTGTGGTGCGGTGTCGAATCCCGCCAGGCCAGCTAGTGCTTCCTTTCGTCTATGACCACACAAGGCAAGGAAGACATGGAACACAGGTCCGGTAAGGCCAAGCAGGGTTGTGAAGGCAAGGCAAGGAAGGCAAGGTAAGGCGAGGCAAGGTACGAACACCTCCAGATCAGGCGTCGATCGATACCTGGGTATGTAGGTATGTAGGTTGGCAGGTAGGTAGGTAAGCAAGCCTGGATGCTGGATAGCGCCTGTGCTGGGGGAAAAAGATGTTGAGAAGGAGCCGAAGATAGGTCGAGAGCCGGTGCTGGGTGCGAGATGTCCGTCTGCCCACCTAAAGCTCGAATTCGACGGCCGTTCTACTTCCTGCGGTCCGTCCTTTCTCCTTCGCCACCTCGGCCGGCGTTCCAAGAAGTCGGGAACGAGCTGTGAGCGGAGGCAGAGGCGGGTTAGGCCGGTCTGGTCTGGTGTCTGAGACGACGGTAGATGATTACAGCAGGTGATGGTCGCCGATCAGGATGGCCGAGGACAACAGAGCAGAGGTGTAGTAGTGGAAGAGGGATGTAGTGTCGAGCGTGAGGTGAGGTGAGGTGAGGTGAGGTGAATGAATAGACGTGGAGCGCAGTGCTGTGCAGTGTGCAGGGGACACGGAGCCCTGGCTCAGGCCAGGCCTGGTCTGGGCTGGTTCGTGGTGGACTGGACGGGACGGGAAGTTTGGAAGGTTGAGGGTAAGTCGGAGGAGAGACTGGGACTAGAGACAAGGTAGAGTAGAGAGAGAGGGGGGGGTGGTGTGTTTAGTGATGGATTGGTGATCCACCCCCTTCCATCTCTACACTACACTACACCACAGAGCACGCCTGTTTAGAGTAGGTACGGACCTACCTAGGGTGTAAGGAGAAGGATGGAAGGGAATTTGAATTAGCATCCATCGTCTGGAGAGGGGGTGGGATGAGCCGATGCTTGTATCCGATATACCCGGTACATGAGGTAGGTAACTGCAGATTGCGCACTGCAGACTTGCAGCCTCAGGTATTTGGGTCCACAGGTCCTGATGTGCACCGTACACTGTAGGTAAGTACGGAGTAAAGAGGTACCTAAAGATAAGTAGGCGCAGAGCGGGTTTTAAGGCATGGCAAAGAACGTACACTAGGTGCCCAGTACCCATGCTCTCCACCCTATATTCAGCAACACCTAAGGTAGGTAGGTACGGATACAGGCCACTCACTGTAACTCAGCTCGGCTTGACGGTACGTACAGAATATGCGTGGACGGCCGGCCGGAGAGAATACACACGAGCCCGAGAATGCAGCTGAGAGGCACCGCGTCCGCCAGTCCCAGCAGGTGGGCTCGTGGTACGGGTCTTTTTTTTTTTCTTTCTTTTTTTCGTCCTTCTTGGGGAGGGGGCTGGGCAGAAAAATGAGGAGAAGAGCAGAAAAAAAAGGCGCCAGGCGGCACACGCTAGACGAGCTCCGCGCAGCAGAGACACCGACTGAGGGGGGAAAGTGAGAGGCCTGGAACGAAGGCTGGATGAGGGATCGGCGTACCGGGTACCCTTGCCACGGTCTAGGTGCCTACTGTCTAGTGTAGGTAGCAAGTTGGCAAGGTAAGTAGAGCTATAGTGGTGTTACTGGTGTATGCATCTCGCGGTCTCGCCCAGGGTCAGTCGGGCAGGTATCCAGGTACCTATAGATGCCTTAGCTCAGGCATCTTTGGTTTTGGCGCGAGCAGCTTTCTCTCTCTCATCTCCTTAGCGTCTTTCACTCACTGTCTTCTTCTCCATCTCATCTGCGCCATACTAGTGTAAACTACTAGGTAGTCGACTAGGCACGAGGTTACGGGTGGTATTTTCACCTCGTGGCGTACTTGATGGACGTGGTGGCGTGAGCGCGAGGATATGAAGGAAGCCAACCTCCATCGATACCAGGGCATGGCATGGACCTGAACCTGAACCTGAACATGCAGTACTACAGCACCGCAATGCAGAGTGCATCACGCACATCGCCGCCATGCATTGCACATTCACATCCATCCATCGGGATACTGCTAGGCTTAGGCTGCTGCTCTTCTTCCACCCGGCCGGCCGAGCCTCGCCCTCGACAACGTTTCTTCGCTTGTTTAGCGTCGAGGGTGGGGTCCGAAAACGTTTTCTGAATCTCTTCTTCCCCTGTGATTGATACATCATACGCCATCAGATCATGACGTGACGTTGACGTTGTCGTTGTCGCTATCGTCTTGAGCTACTGCTGCTTCTGCTGAACATCTCGTCTTGCCTCGCCTTGTATAGGCTCGCTTGACTTGCTCTGGTAATGCTTGCTCCTGGTGGGCAGTCGTTTCTCCGAGGGCGTCGGGGACTGGACGCTCACTGCCTTTATGCCGTGCATATCATATCAGTCCAGTAGCTAACTTTTGCTGCCCGAGTCTTATCGGAATTCGGAAATCGATTCCCAGCCTGGCATGGCAGACAGAACCGTGCCATCGTCGTGTCTGTCGAATCTCCGATACGTATCTATTTTAAACATGGCAAGGGGCATGTAGCACATGGCAGCCTCTCCAGCATCTCGGAAGGGTAGTGTAGTGCAGTGCTACTCGAGAGTCGACGGTACGCCCGTATCAGCTTCCCATTCCCAAAGAAATGCAAGGCCTAAAAAACTTGGCTGTAAAATCAGTATCGACTAGTCGTCGTCGCGCGCCCTAGGAACGGCTCCAAGCGTTCCCGATCAGAGGCCCCAAAAATACACGTGACGTTCAAGGTAAACTGGATCGCCAGACACCTTAAAAGACATTGCATAGCTGGTGAAATCCACATTTCCCGGGGCGCAGCGGGTGTCAGTGATCACCGAGTGGTCTTGTCTTGCCTCTCTCGTCGAGCCTGGAGCATCCCTTCTCTGGAACGCTCGATCCACCGGCACCGAACCTTCGCCTGTTAGGTTCCATGTTGCTGTCGGGTGCGAGCTGTCCCCGCCGTCTGAAGGCCTGTCAAGAGTCAAGAGTAAGACTGATGAACCGAATGACAATCTTGTTCGTGTTGTGTGCTGTGCGCTCGTGTGTTTGCTCAGGGTTTGAGGGTCGAAAGGCCAAGATGAAGTGGACGTGGTGGGTACGTCTTTGCGAAGCGGTGGGCCTTGCGCGTAGGTGTGAAGATGAAAATCTTCCTCCTACACACATCTGCATGGCCATGTTCAGCCAATCCCATCGACACCATGCTGAGGTAAATGACGATGAGCCTTTCACAATGTCGACGACACGTACGTGCGCCGCCGCCACGCTCGTGGTCCAGGACCAGGACAGGCTGCTGCTGCCGCCGGATGTGCCTGTGAATCGTCTCCGATCCGAGTCCGTCCAGTCCAGTCCTTCATGCCGTCGTAGCGTGGCTCGACCTAAATTGGGGTGATCGTCGTCGACTCCAGCATCATGCGCCGCATGCTTTGATGAACCGCCCAGCTGGAAGCCCCTGCGCTTTCCCCTTTCGTGTGCCTTGGTTCTGCGGCGGGCGCCAGCATGCCATGTATCGTGTAGCATAGCATCGAGTGTATGTACGCAGATGGCAGAACATGGCAGGACATGGCAGGACAGGACAGGGGCAGGGCCTGGCAAGGCAACCTGGAGGGCATGACTACTGTGTAATACCTGGCGGCCATGTGCGTCTGTACATAGTAGACGCTACAGATCACCGCGGGTACAGGTTTGCGTGTGCCTGCCGCTGTCCTGCGTCCCGTCTTGACGTTTCTGCAAGTAACCTTGACGGAGTAAAGCCAAAATAATCCAACCGGTGTGTGTGTGTGTGGCCAGCATTGACGGTTCCGATGGTGGTGGTGGTGGCGGGACTGGTAGACTCGCGAGACGTGGAAGCACGCAAGCTTGTTGACCGTATTGCGGCGAATGGTCATGGAAGACGGTGAGCAATGGGTGTGCACCTCCTGGTTGGTCTCGTGTGGGTGTGCGCGTTTCTCCCTTTGCCTTTCCAAATTCCCACCCTTCCATCTTCCCCTTTGCGCTGAACACTTCAGGCCGTGCCGGAGTAGAGTCCGAAGTCAACCGCATCCCCGTCGCCGTCCCCCAGCCCCCCTTGTCCCCCCCTCTCAACCTCCACTCTCCACCCCGTCTAAGGGTATTTTCCACTGACAGGTCCAACCTGGACGCTACGCATCTCGGACTGTGACATGATTCTCACCTAAGCAACTCAATGTGCGCGCCGCGCGACGTACACTAGCGGACCACTAGCAGCCGCCTCGCCGCTCCGCACGTACAACAGCTAAACCCTTCCTTGGAAACATTGCGAACGCCTCGGGTTTAGGCCCCGCGCCCTACCATCCCGCGCGCCGTGGTAATGCCCGAGTTTTCGGTGTTTGCTGGTGCCTGCTGCTAGTACGGACCGAGGAGGGTCTTGGATACACCGTACCGGCGTAGGTAGGCACCTAGGTAGTAGGTAGTGGACGTTACCGTCTGTATGATGCATCCGTAGTCGTGCGCTATTCGAATGTAGGTTTGAAGTCCATGTATGGTTAGTCCCCGCTGCCGCCATCGGGCACCTCCTTGAGGGCTCCTTGGCTCCCAGAACTCTGTCCCTCCATCGCCAAGGCTTTCCATCAATCCTCGTCGTTTCTTTCACCAGCCCGCCGATCGCCAATTGTTCGCCCCTCCCTCCTGCCCCCTTGAGGCCCCCACCGGGGGCTCGGTAGCGTGCTTGTCGGCGAGGCGTGCGTGTTCCAGACAGATTCATTGTCCGGATCCAATGCCTGGAGCTTGTGCACGGGTGGGGGTTCAAGGAAAGTTTGAATTTACCCCTAGGACCTAGGTGCCTAGTGTATCCGTAGGTAAGCTGCTCACATGGAGTTGTTCAGGTCGACCGCAAGCTCTTGGTATCGACCATACCCAGATTGGCCGTGCCCAGGGAGCATGAGCATGAGTATCGAGTGATGGGGCCGACGGCACTGTACAGTGTACACTACACATGATTCGGCAGGCCGGTGCGTGGCTGTCGCAGGTCGCAGGTCGCGGGCACCGAGGGTGCGCACGAAATTTTCGGTTTGGGACGGCATGTTCCATCCCACCTCATCCCGTACTCGTCGACGATCAATCCGAGATCCACATCCATTCCTCGTACTAGGTATTATTGATGACCTGTAACCGGCAAGAGCTTGCTTGTTTGCTCTCGAGACTCGTGCTCTTCACTGGGTAGTGTATCCGTAGGGGTCCAGAATTGCCCCGCGAAACAGGCTGTGCATGCACGCGAGTCTTGACGACAATCTCGGTATCGCCTGTTTCTGTGTGCGGCACGCGTCGATGACTGTCCAGCCCAGGGCCCCAGGGCGGAAGGCGGCTAGGAGCCCAGGAGCCCAGGAGCCTAGGACCCCGTGCGGAAATTCCACTCATCAACCTGCCGCCGAAGCGGCCGCTGGTGAGATGGATCCGATTCTGGGGGACGGGTTTCATTAAGAGTGCCCCAGTGCCAGTGCCAGAGCCAGAGCCAGAGCCAGAGCCAGTGCCAGTCCATGGAAATAAGGTCGGGCGGCAGTCGGCTCCGTGGGTTAGCACCGCCCTGTTAAGAACAGCAGGAGAGAAAAACTGCCCGATCCGGCTTGCAATCGAGATCGCCCCGAACTCTGCGTTGCGTGTTCTGGCTCGGTACCACCAATGGTTTGCCGCGGGACATGATCAGATAATGGTATAAGGGTAGAGTCTCGACCACGCGCCTCCACGTCTTACATTCTCGTCGCTGCCGAGTCGGCCAACAAGCTGCGAGACACGGTCCAGCCCAGTCGAACTGCCATCGAAGCCACACGGAGGACCGCCCGTATGTAGTGTGCGTTGTGCGGTGTGCGATGTCCCGTACCATGCCGTACTGGGTAGTAAACAGGGGGAGGGGAGGCCGGGACTCCCAGCATCTAGGGCCCCGTTTCGGCGTTATCTCCTCCAAGGCTCCAACAAACAGCAGACTGGCAGTGCGAGCCCAGTGGACCGGCCGGATTTCAGGGACGGGTGCCGTCGATAACGAGACATCCCTGTCCTTCACGCGGTCCTGGCGGCTGGTCAGGTCTTGAAACTCGCCAGCACGACATCAGGTCGCAATAAAGTAGGTACCCACGACGGTCCCCCTCAGATTCAGTGTTTGCGGCCCCGTTGAGACCCATCTGGCAGCGGAAATCTCTCTCGTCGGCTCCGAGTATTTCTCCTGGCGCCAGTCGAGCGAGCGGCCGGCGAAGCTCGGCGGACGTGCCATATACGGAACATGGCAGAGGGCTAGTGCAGTCTTGTTCAAGCCTAGGTAACAGCTGCTAGTGCTAGGTTCCGAGCATTAGCAGCAGCAGCAGCAATAGCACTGACGCTCCGAGACTTGAGACGGAATTCCTCCCTCGAACCTTGCATGCGCCACGACTTCGGTTCCGGCATCGCGTTCGCAAACTGGTATCACTCAGTGTGTGCCAGTGTCACGCCGTGCCATGCAGTCGAAAGCAATTGGCGGCCCGTGGTAGTCCCCTTTTGCGGCTCGGGGCCAATAGACTGCGTCGAAGACGAATGCATTGATTGTTCTTGGAGTCATGTGGAGGGAGGTCGTCTTCTCTGCAGCGGGTCGGGTGTGCGATGGCATGGCACGGCAAGTCGGGACTTGGTGCTCCGCAACTCGGCCGACAAGCATCTAGGACGGGGCGGGCAGTTGCGGCTGCAATGCACGTCGGTGGCAATTGGTGCGACAAGAAAGACGCTGAACTGTAAAGCCAATATCAGAAGACGCACCGATCACTCTTTGCGGGTGTTGTGATGGTGATGGTGATGGTGGTGCATACAGGGTAGCGACGTTCGCTTGCCGCCAGGAAAAAAAAGCCAATAAACTCAGGGAAGCCCTACCTCTTTTGGAGTATCTCCAAGAGCGCGAGTGGTTCGTCACGGTGGAAGAGGCATTTCGTTCGCCATCCACCAAAAAGAACCTTAAGGAACCCAACGGTCGGTAATCAAGTAATCATCCAGCCCTATATCCCGTACCAGTACCATACGGGGTAGCAGTTCGTGGCGCAGGAGACAGCGTGCTGGGTGGGAATGGGCATGCGTAGTGCTCCATGCTCCATACTCCGCACAAGGTAAAGGTTTTGGTAAAAGTGCGCGACATTGTCGGGCTTCGAGGAGAAGGTTTGGTGACATCGCGATGATTGTCAGTTTCGGCTCCTACTTACCGAGATCGAGGGAGTCCCGGTTGCACGAGTGGGCATCTTGTTCCTGGTTGGTTCGATGGCGAGGCCGAAGACATCGGACGAGGGTTTTTCGGCTCGCAGGCCGACAGGCTAGGCCACCTTTTGAGGAAAACGCCCGAGGGGGGGGCGGACGGATGGTGAACGACGAACGAATCTTTTGATCTTGGGGCGGCTTTTGAATGCGTATGCCCAAACCTTCAAGCGACAAACTCCCATCTTGGCAGGCACTTGGTCAATCCATCCAGCAACTTCAGGGTTGTCTCCCTGAGCAAGCTCGTTGTTTTTCTGCAGGTGTCAGGTCGACAGACGAGGAGTTCGAGTCTCAGCTTGGGCCTGGGCCTTGGCTTTCTGAACGTGGTACGATAGGTTCGGTGCGGTGCGTTGCGTTCAAGCATCGTACCTAGTAAGCTCTAGGTTATCGCCAGTCAGGGCAGGTCCAGAGTCCAGACTGCCCGGGATGGCGAGAGCGGACCAACAGATTGTTCCGGGATCCGTCGAGGATGATGATGATGATGGGAGATCTCTTGGAGGGGTTCCGAGGTTGTTTTTGCTCTCTCTCGTCTGTCTCAACATCGTCCCCATTCCCAAGCTGCAAGCTGGGTGTGAGAAGAGGAATTGTAGGGGAGGGGGAGGGGGAGGGGGAGGGGTGTCGTTGGTCCTCGAGGCCGAAGGAAGGGCTGCAGGTCTTAGTCTCGTCTGCCGTGTCTTGGATGCTCCGTTTCTTCGTTCCTTCTGCTGAGTCGAGAGAGCACAGCAGAGGAAATGAGACACTCGGCACATGTCGTGGTGCCATCGCGCCAACCGTCGGCCGAAGTTGTTGTTGGTGTGTTACTGTTGGGTTGGTCGGCGAAGAGATTGAATCGTGGTCGGGCAGGTCCGACGGCGAGATCGGGTCAGGTTCGTCTAATTCAGCAAATAAGGTAGGTACCTCCTACGGTCTGGGACTCTGGGCAGCACCTTCCTTGTGTGTAAAAAAGGAAAAGAAAAAAAAAAAAGACAAAAGTAAAAGCTCTGCTTGTAAATAACCCCTAGTATGCAAAGAATGCTCTGAAAACTGAAAATGCAGCACCTTCCTTCGGACTCGCTGTTCTTCGGCGGCAGTTTTGGTAGGTCTAGGCCGTAGAAGGAAACCTCGGCTCGCTTGGCCGTGACCACTACCTGGGTACCTAGGTATCTAGGCAGCCCCGGAACGAGCTTAGCGCCACGGGAGCCCCGAGCATCAGCATGCAAGGCGATGACACAGCACATTCGGGCCCTGGACTGGACAACCCGGGAGGTTAGGTTGTATTTTAGCGGCGTACCTACCTACGTACCTAGGCGCTGGGCGCTGGGCGCTGGCAGGAATAACGGCCCCCAACAACGTTTATTGGCAGGAAGGCGAGGAGAGCCTACCTAGGGCGCTGGAAGTACCGTTCCATACAACACAGGCTTGATCAGTACAAGCATCCCGTCAGCACTCCGCCCGCGCTTGAGATTCTCCACGGGTGCCCAGGTAGATAGATACGTACACTACACGTAACAGTAGACGCCTCTAGCTCTAGGTACCTAGGTATCTACCGCCCAATGTTCCAAATCTACAACCAGAGCAGAGATATTCCGGACCAATCGACCTACAAGTCACAACATCAGGCTCTCAACCAAGACGACGACGACGTCTACGGCCTGGCCTACCTTTCCTGAGTTAGACCTGGTCGGTTTTGCTTAAGAAAAAAACAGGCGAATCAAAGAGGCCGCTCGCCGCTTGGCCTCAGTCCAATCTACACTAATCAATCTCCACTGCCGAGCCAGAATTCACGACGACGAACCGTTGCCGATCGCCCCCCAGCTCTCTCAGCAGGCGCAGCAGCTACAATTGCAACTTCAGCACCAATACCAAGCTCAACACCAGCACCAGCACCAGCACCAGCACTAGCCGCTGGCGCCGCCGCCGCCGCCGCCGATTCATCAACCTCCCAAATCCACCGCCGCTCAGATTTCGCCGCCGCCGCCGCCGAATACCGATCGCCAGGTCCAGCCCGCCGCTGCCGCTGCCGCTGCCGCTGCCGCTGCTGGTGTTGTCGACATGTCGGTCGCAAACGCCAACAACGGCAAGCCGCAGAACCGTCCCTCCAAGAGCCCCGCGCCGCCTCGCGACGAAGATGCCGTCTCCAAAATCCCGCAGTTCCTGCCCCACGAGCGCGTCTTCCCTATCCAGATCGGCTCGGAGCTCTTCAAGCTCTCGGGCGCGTCCATTTCGTCCGATGGTACGTCCTTAGCACCGGAACCCCCATTCCCTGCCTTCCTCGCACTCGGTTCGACATGACATGCCTCGACGCGCCAGCCGGATCGGCCGGCCAAACGTCTATCCCTCTACCCGTCGTCCCGCGCCGTCTAGTGTTGAGCTAATATACCTCGCCAGCCCCGTCCTACTTCTCCCAGTACTTTTACTGCCAGGTTAAGAAGGCCCAGGAGACCGGCGAAGACCTCTCCAGCGCCATCCGCACCCTCTACATCGACCGCGACCCCAAGACCTTCGCCGACATCTCCCTCCACCTCCAGGGCTACCACGTCAAGCCGCGCGACGGCACCCATTTCGTCCGCCTGTTCGCCGACGCCCAGTTCTACAGCCTGCCCAAGCTGATATCCCAGCTCTACGAGGAGTCCATCTTCATCTCCATCGGCCACCGCGAGTTCCAGATCCCCCGCGACATCTTCACCGACCCGGGCAACTCCCCGAACTTCTTCTCCCTCGGCTTCGCCGTCTTCTTCTCCAATCCCGAGGACCTGTTCCCCGGGCTCGACCGCGAGGGCCTCCTCCGCCCGCCCTCCATCCTGCCTCCTTCGGTCCCGAACCGCTCCGCCGAGACCTTCTCCGAGATCCTCCACCTCCTCCGCGGCTACCCCGTCACGATCCGCAGCGAGAACCACCGCGCCGAGCTCCTCCGCGACTGCAGATACTTCAACTTCAAGGGCCTCGAGCAGAAGCTCATCCCCCACCACATCAGCTACAACCAGAGCCGCCGCCGCGAGGAGATCGTCCTGCGCCTCGAGGACATCCTCAAGAGCGGCATCAGCGTCGCCGCCGACGTCGCCGCCGCCGCCGCCTCGTCCCCCGGAGACCACCTCGCCGGCTGGGTGAACTACGCCCGCCCCTACGTCGACGACCGCGCGGCGGAGCTCGTCCTCGAGATCGGCGGCGAGAGCACCCGCCTGCACTTCCAGCCCGGCGGCGGCGGCGGCGGCGCCGTCCGCGCCGAGTTCTACCGCGACACCCGCGCCCGCGTCGCCCGCCTCTTCGAGGTCGTCGCCACCAAGCTCAACCTCCCGCCCACCACCCAGCCCCTCGGCCTGCTCATGGCCTCGGGCGGCGCCGGGAGCCAGCCGCCGACCCCGGGCCACACCCCGCTGAGCGAAGACCTGGTCCGCGTGGCCATCGACGCAGACGCCTCGATCGTCCTGGACGGCAGGCCGCACAGCCTCGACGCGTCCGAGGACGTGCTGCACTTCGCGAACCCCGTCTCCGCGGCCTCCAGCACCGGCCAGGGCGGCGGCCACGAGTCCCCCGTCGCCGCCGGCGTGTCGTCGTCGGCCTTCCTGCCCAACTCGCGCAAGCGGAGGCGCGTCGACTCGCTCGGCCACGCCGCGGCGGGCAGCCACGCGGCGCTGGCCGCCGAGGAGTGGGTCGTCCGGACGGGCCAGTGGCGGCTCAAGATCCAAGGGTCGCGCAGCGGCAAGAGCGCCGTCGAGTGCGTCCTCGTCGCCGTCAAGCTCGACGCCTACAGCTCCGACAGCGCCCGCAACGCAGCCAGGGGGTTTCTCAGCGGGTGAAAAGGGAGGGGGAAACACAAAATTAACAAGCTTTTATATCTCACGTCCCACTCACATACATAGAGGCACAGGTACTGTCTCGGCTGGATTGGGATCCGGCAGACGGGGAGTCACATATGCTGCACGACGTTACGAACTCTTGACATGTTGTACATATACCACCACCATCTACACCCCCCTCTCACACGTGGGGGGAGACACTTGGTGATTCACCGCGTTTGGAGGAGCAGGCAAGGCAGCGAAATCGTCGATGCGCTTTTCAAATTCAAAATTCGGAAAACATTCGGTAGCGGAGAGCCCAGCCCGTTGCGTGTATGGTATGCTGCCATCCACCCCCATTCGTGACTTCGTGGAAATTCTACCCGCCCCCGTGTATCCTCGCGAGAGGCAACGTAATGTCTTGGTGGTGTTACAGGAGAAACAGAGCAGCAGCAGAAGCAGAAGCAGTATTACGAAAAGGCAAGAGTCAACAGCTAAAACAGAAAAATCAAATTTGTGCAGAAGAAAAAAAGCAAAACACACATTTCCTGGTGAATTCGTACAAAGCCCCTACCCCCCCAAAAGCTGGTATTGTATACTGAGGAAGCATCTCTGGGGTACGCCAAACAACACGCAAAATCGAAAACCGACGCGGTAACAAGGTGGAATCCTGTCCTCGTCAGACAAAACCGCCTCTCCTTCCTGTGCCCAGCGTTTGTCCAGCAGCCCGGTAACCCCCCCCTCCCCCCGTAGTATCCAACCAAGTAGGTATCAGAACGCCGTGACAATGCAGAACCATTAAAAAGGGGGTGAGGAGGGTGCAAAAGGGCCGGCCGAATGGGATCAATCAAATTCCAGAACGAAAAAAACTCCAACTCCTGGTCCTCCCTTTTCCGAGGAAGCCGCCCCCATTGTTGTGTCCATCCCACCGGAACGCCTTGGTATGTCCCCCTTTTGTCATGGCCGCATTACGTGTATCTTCGTCATTATGTGCCCGTAGACCAGCCCAGCGAGTCCCGTGTAATCCTCCACAGGCGGTTGCGCGCTGCGTCGCAGATCTCGGTGGCCCTGAGGAACGCGTTCGGTGACTTGATCGCGTCGATCTCGTCGCCAGAGTCCGGCGAGACCGCCCTCACGCCCATGAGGCGTCTCTCCCTGCCGCTGCCGCGCGGCTCCGTCCTAGGCGCCGAGGGACTCTATGCCTTGGCCTTGGGAACCGGCTGGGCGGCGGGGGCGCTAACATCTCGCCTCTCTCCGGCGCCCTCGATCATCTTGCGTCGCGGCGTCGCGGTGCCTTGCGCAAGGGAGCGGGCGCGTCCTCGGCGCTCGCGGATGCGGGCCAGGGCCTCTTCGCGGCTCATAGTCGGCGTCATGGCCGGGTTGTTGACGTCGAAGGACGCGTGCGATTCGCCGGAAGGCGTGCGGCCGCGCTCCCACCTGGGAACGGGGCGAGGCTTGTCGTCGCGGACGGGGACGGTGGTTGTCGTCGTCTTGGTGACAAAGGCCGCGGCGTTGTGTGGGCGGATCGTGTCTTCAGGGACCGGCGAGGGACTCCTTGACGGGCAAGACTCCTGGCGGGCAGGCGTGTCGGGCATGGTAGGGATGGAAGGCAGAGGCGCAGAGTGAATCTCGCCATCGGAACCGCCGTGAGGGGCGTTGAGCAGAGACGCCAGCGACATTCGCTCCTGGGCAAGAACGGCAAAGGCAGGGGGTTCGAGAGACGGCGTGCGAGAGAACCTCACAGGAGCGTCGCCTGGCGTGGGAGGCTCGTTGAGCGAGGCCTCGCCCTCGCTCTCCTCCTGGTGCTGATGTAGTTGCCTCTCCTCTCGTGCCCTCTGGGCCTCGATCTCGTCAGCTTCTTGCTGCGATACGGTGCGGAAAATGCCTTCGCGCGGGCAGAAGATGGTGCTTCGGCGCTCCTCTTTCGATCTCCTGGGCCCCTCGGGCTTCTTGACCACATCATCCTCGATGGGGGGCACATGGGATGCCCTCAGCGACGGCCGGCTGGGCGGTAGCGAGTCCCGTCCGTCACGGAGAATGATGAGATCGCTGGCGTCGGCAATCTCAGCGGGGGCCATGAGCCTCCGTCGGGGCGACAAGATGCTGGGTCGGTTGGATGCGAGGCTCTGTCTCGGCGAAAGAACGTTCTGCTTCTTGTGGGACTTGGCGCAGGGGCAGCATTGCAGTTCGCACTCTGCCTGCATGAAGTCGACCATCTCGTAGGCGCGGTCTGCGCGCTGGCGCTCCCAGGCAACCTGCAGGGTCAGCTCCTCAATCTCCCCCTCGGCGGCAGCGGACGAGACAACGTCGACGGTCGACAGCGAGAAGCGCGGCTTCTTCTTGGGAGACGCGAACTCGTCGTCGGGGTCGGCACCACGCTTGGGCAGGGGGATGCGGCCCTCGGCAGCGATGCGAGCAACTTCCTCCTCCTTGGCGAGGGTCTTGAAGGCGTCGCGCTCCTGCTCGAGTAGTTTGATACGCTCCAGGGCTTCTGTGAGCTGCTCCTCCATGCTGACCATCTGGTAGCGAGCTTGGAAGGCCTCCTCCTCTCTCGCCTTGGAGCGCAGCCTCTCGGCGTCGATGTTGTCAGAGGCAGCCCGCCACCCATCGCGGGCGGCCTTGAGCTCCTCCTGCAGCTTGATGATGGTTGACTCGTTCTTGAATGTCTTTTTGCGCGCCAGCTTGATTTCCTTTTCCCAAGCTGCCTTCGTGTGTGCGTAAGTCCCTTTCGCGCGACCGTATTGCTCCTGCGTAATGCATCTTAGACGGGTCCATTGTAGCCGGTGGCGCCGGGTGAGTAACTTACCATGACCGTCTCGAGGCGCTCGCTCACGCGCTGCTCCCTCTCCTTTCCCTTCTCCAGCTGGACCCGCAGCACCTTGCACTCGTCCTTGTAACGACGCATCTCGGACTCGGCCTCCTCGCGGCCGAGCATGGCACGCTTGAGGGCGGCGTCGGCGGTCTTGCGCTCGAGGGTCTTGGACTGCATGGCGAGCGAGTTGAACTGGGAGATCTTGTCGTGGACGGAGCTGTCGCGGCCCTCGCTGCCGCGGGGCGAGGGGAATAGGTTGCGGACGTCGCGGCGCTGGTTCGCGCGCTCTGGGGTTATTGGGTTGAGTGGCCCGCCCGGCGAGGATGGTGTTTCGGCGCTGTCGGCCATTGTGTGTGAATGTTAGAGGAACAAGCTGTGGCTGCTGTAACTATCGTGCGTGTCTGTAGTTGCTTGGGACGATGCTGGGTAAAGTCTGCTTCGTGGCGTAAAAGGCGCGAAGACAGGTCACACGAGTCGCGGTTGATATGCAGAGGCGTTACTTTTTCCTTCGTCTGCTTGACGGGAGTGGTATCATGTAGGTCGGGTCAGTTGAGGCAAGGTAGGGTTCGTCGGGCAGGTAAGGTATCTCTCTCTGGGGCCCAGGTTGTTGGTGGGAACGGCGCGTGTTTACAGCGGGCGCAGATGGGTTGCCCTGGAGACGGAAAGAGGGTGCGCGGTAGCGAGATGGCTATTTCCGGATTTGGATTGGGCGTATAGAATGACCTAATCAGCCCCACCCTGTCGTTGGAAAACCCGTTAACGACCTTATGTAATCGTCGAAAAAGAAAGGGGAAATGGAGCTGTGCTTTAATGGAGACCCCACATAGCGATTCTCCCGATAAGCCGCGGGTCACTCAGCGCACGTGGTAGAGTAGAAGAGTCACGCTGGCACGTAGACGCATAGGAGCTTGTATATCGATGTGCACACAATTTGGAGAAAGCATCGTTTATCAATAAATTCTTGTTCTTAACAACCATCACAAGCACCACGTCCCTCTCGGCGCGCGTCTGACGAGTTTCTGCTTGTCGCGTCCGAAGATTCCCAACTCTCACTGTGTCGTGCAAGTGGGCTACGACCAGGGGATCGATCTTCTGGAATGTTGGAGGTGGACGCTTGGATTAGGTAAGCTTAGGTAATGCCGCTGGACATTCGAGCTGTCCGGTGGCCGCACTCTATCCGTAACGGCGCCTCTCTCCCAGGAACCCGCCTGCAGGACCCAGAAAAGGGACCTGCCTCCCCTTCGGATGGCTTGGATTCGCCGCGGCCTATCAGACGCCGTCTAAAAGTCACCTTCTGGGCGCTGAGCCAGCTCGCTCTCGGCTCCGCGTTCACGGTCCTGGCTGCCAGCACTGGGAATTGAGTGCCGGCCGAACCCCATTGCTCTCCTTTTATTAACGGGGAACAATATCCTCCAATTCGCAGAACGATTGAACCAATAAGTGTTTTCCGTAATACCCGTCCCGTCAGGCCACATTGACAAGACCAGGGGTGAGGGCTGCGAGTACGTGTGACGCTATAGGTAACCAAACCTATCTTTAGGCCAGCCCACCATAAAGTAAAAGTCGCGAGACCCCGTCCGTCAGGAGCTCCAACTTACCCTCCGACAATCACCAACCACAGCACAACACCACCGCACGAACTCACACGCGGCTCGAACACTACGAAAGCGAAAAACCATGGCAGAAGACGAGGTTCGGCAGCGCAAGCGGAAGCAGGACGACGACGCCGTCTCGTCGCCGGCGGAGGATGCGTCCCCGGCCCCCGCGAAGAAGAGCAAAAAGTCCAAGAAGAAGAGGCAGTACGACGCCGACTACACGGACGACTACAGCCCCTGGGTCGACGTGCTGCGCGTGCTGAGCTTCCTGGCCCTCGCCTCGTGCGCCCTGAGCTACCTCATCAGCAACGGCGAGAGCTTCTTCTGGGGCTTCAAGAACAAGCCGTGGTACCTCAAGGTGGACTACTGGAAGTCCAAGTTTGTGGGTTCCCCCCCCCCCCCCCTTTTTTCCCCTTTCCCCCTTCAGCCGTCCCCTCTCTTTCTTGGAAACCTCGACAGAATGCTGACGGCCGGCCGCAACACAGAACGGCCCCATCGCGCTCACCCCCGAAGAGCTCCGCGCCTACGACGGCTCCGACCCGGAGAAGCCCATCTACCTCGCCATCAACAGCACCATCTTCGACGTGTCCGCCAACCCGCGCATCTACGGCCCGGGGGGCTCGTACAACGTCTTCGCCGGCCACGACGCCTCCCGCGGCTTCGTCACGGGCTGCTTCCTCGAGGACCGCACCGCCGACATGCGCGGCGTCGAGGCCATGTTCCTCCCGCTCGACGACCCGGAGGTCGACCGCCACTGGTCGTACGACGATATGCAGAAGCTGCGGGAGGAGGAGCTCGCCGAGGCCAGGGAGAAGGTGCACAAGGCCCTCCTGCACTGGGTCGAGTTCTTCGGGAGGAGCGACAAGTACGTCAAGGTCGGCGTCGTCAAGCGCGAGCCCGGGTGGCTGGAGAACACCAAGCCTCCCAAGCTGTGCGATCAGGCCGAGCAGGGCAGGGTGAGGAGGAAGATCCCCGGACAGGAGGAGGGGAAGAACTAGAAAAAGCATGTTGCGATGTGCCGTTATTTTGTTCAAATTGAATATATCCCGTTTCCTGTGCATGAGACCGAAGACAATTGCGGCAGTGTGTCCACTGGCAACGAGTGAAATGTCTGAGCCCCGAATCGAGTGGCTTGTATTCATCTTCGCCGTACGTAATTCTTGCTCGAGGCATCATCGAGATGTATAAACTTTGAGCAAAGTCCATTAAATGCAAGTCAAGGCCTTAGGGTGGGTTAAAATGCAGTGAAATCTTACAACTCCAGATGTTGCCGCGATGCACCCAGCCCTCCCTCAAGAGACCAGCCCACGTCACAAGAGCCGTTCCCCCATCATCTGGCACCCTCGCATCCCTGACAAGCATTGGCAAAATACGAGTCTTGCTCACCACCAAATCACTTCAGTCACCAAAGCGAAGTAAAATTACCAAATCATAAAAAACTCGATGTAGATGCAATGACAAGCATGCAAAGTCACGCCGTCTCCGGCGTGAAAGACTATACACAGGAAGTCCCGTCTGGCTTTGATTTTTCCTTGACGTCCCCTTTGCGGACTCCAGTCCGATGAAAACCCAGCCAATTTCCCACCCCTAGATCCTCCCGGGGTTGTGGTATCGGCGGTTTGAGAAAAAATGCCACCCATGACAGTTTGTTTTGGTAAAACATGAAAAAAGGAAAAAGTGAATGGTATTAAGATCATCATCACAAAGTTACACCGTAACCAGACCAACTCCTGGCCGACCGTGTACCCCATATATCCAAGCGACGGTCGTCGTGGAGTAGCACGACGGCCCGCTGCCGCTGCCGCACGCGCCGGTGCCTCTTACATGAGCATGAAAGTGGCACCGAGAGCGAGGAGGAGGGTTCCGGGTGCGCTGAGGGAGACGGCGCCAGCGGTGGGGGGCGAGGACGGGGTGGCGCCGGCTCCACCGCCGTTGTTGCTGCCGCCTCCGTTGTTGGAGCCGCCGCCAGAGCCGCCGCCGGCACCGCCGGTGGGGGAAGCAGAGCCGCCACCGTTGCCTCCGGCAGCACCGCCGCCGGGGATCTGGGCCTGGGGAACGGTCTTGGCCGCCTTGGCGTAGTTCTCGAGAGTGCGGGTGGCGTTCGCCTTGGTGCTGTTGGGGAAGACCGGTTAGCCATCTCATTCTGTGACATGTTGTCGTTCATGCATCGTCGCCCTCTGGGTATCATCGTCCGAAAGATGAAACGTGGAAGCCCACGTCATCCAACAGTGAGAGGGGCGGACTTGACGTGTGCGTAGACCAGGGCCACGAGTGGGCCTGGCCAGCAATCCAGGGACTTGAGCATGAGGGACTGGATCAAAAAGACTCACTTCTCGTTGATGACCATAACCATGCCGTTTTGGCAGTGCTTGCCCTGGGAGCAGTACAGCCACATGGGTGCGGTGCTGTTGACCTGGATCGTGAAGACGGGGATCTGGCCCATGGCGGCGGAAGCGGCAACAGGTTGGTAGCCGGAATAGACTCCCTTAGCGGAAGTGTTGACGCTGGAGACGGGAATGCACGGGTTGTCGAAGGTGGACTGGACGATCGAGTGGTTGCCGCCGCGGAACTGGAACTGAACCATGGAGCCAACGGGGGCCTCGATCTTGTCGGGGAAGAACTTGAGAGTGTTGTTGGTCGATGCGACGGAGACGACCTGGACATCGACGGCTGGAGTTGTGTTAGTTCCATTGCCTTTTCTTCCTTCAACCAAAGAACTGAAAACTCACCCTGAGCGACGGCGGCCAGAGCCGAGACAACAATAGCTGACATATGCATTTTGATCGAGTTTATTTCGTAAAACCGGTAAAAAAGAGAAAAGGTGTCGTGAAATGAGACGTCGGAGTAGGTCCTCCCAGTGAGCGTATACTAGAAAAGTTGGATAAAGTAAAAAGCGACTCGCGCTTGGTAGGACTAGCCTCTGAAGAATTGGTAAAGAGAATTAGATGAGGAAGAAAATAAAAAAGAAAATCTCGCAACCAAGATGGAGGCGAAGAGTACGAATGATAAACACCTTTGCTGACCTCTTCGGAACGGGAGGGAAGGGGGGTGCGTGGGAAGGGCATGAATTTAAGCAACCTTTGGGATCATCCCAACGTCAACGTCGAGAAGGGCCAAGTGCCAGAGGAGACTCAGACCCCTGCCGGGGCGGGCGTGTGTCGTTGCATCTGAAGGGCAAGGGGGCAGAGAAAACGACCAGGCGTCGACATCAGAGTCGACAAGGGGGAAGATTTTGGGGCGACAGGGCGGAGGAAGATGGCGCCGTAGACAGGGGTGGCGACGCGGGTGGACGTGGGTGAAGGGGCGAGGAGGCTGATGGTGCGTGGTTGAAACACGTTTTGACCATCACAGCCGGGCCATGGGGGGTGGAGTGGCGGACGGAGCCTGGAGAAGAGCCTTCACTGTTAGTGCACCCAGAGACTACAGGTACCTGTAGCCTGTAAGCTGTCTCTTGGCGTGCCTTGCCTTGCCTCTGCCTGCGTGCACTTGCTGCCGACGTCGGTGATTTTCCTTGCCTTTCTGGATCATGCAGACTGTTGAGCCGCCAGGCCAGACTCGGTGACTCTCAATCCTTTTCAAGATGCAGTGCAGTGCAGGGTCGCGGCCTTGGGGGGACCAGCACTTGGTCGCTTAAGGATGAAGCCGCCCTTGTCCATGGCATGGCGCCTGTCAGAAGACCCGGGCGGAGACCAAAGACGCGAATCTAGGTACTTTCCATGGTACCTAGCTATGCGGATACGGGCTCGAGGTCCCAAGCAAGACAAACGGAGACAAGTAAGAGACTACCAAAAGGAAGAGAGTGGCAGGGGGAGGGAGCCGTGGCAGCCGAGTCTGCCACCCGTTTCTGGAAAGAAATGAAGGATACGGGTAGGCCAATCCGAGGACACTGAAGATTTGCAGCGTACAATGCCAGGTAGAGCGCCGAGAAGCCTTCGGAAGCTTGGACAGACGCTATTATCGCTGGTCCTAGTGTATGTAGGTAATACGCCGCCCGTTGCGGCAGGTCGACGTCAACTGATGATGACGGGCCGGACGTGAAGACACCAGACGCCGAGCGCTACGCCATTCCCATTCCCATTCCCATGTAGTGCCGTAGTGTAGTTACAGAGCGAAGGAGGGCCGGCAGATGGGCTTTGCGACGGGATCAGCGTTACCGCCGGGCTGTGGGACGGAACATGGCACCTAATTGCAGCGTGTCCGATTACGCACAGCCCAGGCCGCACAGCCGCATTTTCTTTGGTGGTAAGAGTAATGACTTTGAGGCGAGTACCGCCTGTTTCTTTTCTTGTCTCTGTCAAATCGGTCTCGTCGAAAGGTCGTTGGATGGGACGGACGCAGGATGCCAGAGACTGTAACGGTGGTTCGTCCGCCGTAGTGATGGGAAAAAGTCATCTCATCAAGATATCAGCCGCCACGACAACATTGAAACCTACCTACCTGAGGACCTGACTTGGGTATCTGCCACACCTCATCGTGGATAAGCAGGTAGCCGCTAAAGAGTGACAGCACGGCTAGAGTAGCGCGAGGCGACGGTTCATTTCTCGGTCGACAGATGACGACGTGAAGGATCAATGGCCACAGACACCGGGCAGTCATTGGCATTGGGCATAGGTACCTAGGCAGCAGCAGGAACAATAGCGCTCTGTATCCGTACCTTACCTGAGCTTTTGGTAGGTGATACCTTGGTTCGGCTGGTAATTAGTAGCAAGAGTCAAGTACCGAATCCGAAAGGAGAGGAAGGAGAAAAAAAGTTGAGACTGGCAAGAGGTAGTAGCGCGTGTCAACCAAGTCGGACGACGTCGAAGCCGAAATAAGGTTTAGGCCCGCACAGCCCGCCTAGCGAACCTATGGGGAGTTACCCCTGGGCCCTGGAGGCGCCTGGGCCCTGAGCCTTCCTTCCCTCAGCGGTGGTGCTGGTGCTCTGCAGACTGCAGACTGCAGCCGCCTCTGCTCTGTTCCTGGTGGCACCTGCCCGCCGCGTCCTTCGCCCTCCACTTTAGCACCCATGTCATCTCCACCTCTCGACACTCGCCACTCCTCATTGGCTCCAACTTGGCCCTTCTAAGAGGCAGGCGCTCGGATGTGCTTCACCTTCCGTCACGGCCTCTGACAGTTCCGCGACAGGCCCTGTTTCAGCGAGGGACGCCATCCAAGTCCATCCGTCCTGACTCCTGGCAGTCCCGTCGCGCCTGCCTCCGTCCGCTGCCCGTCGCGCTACTGCTCCGTCCTCCACGTCGTCAACCACGTTTCCCCTTGGCTTGGCCCGTCATCTCCGACTGCTTAAGCCCCTGGGGCTCAAAGAAATTGTCCGACGATAGATTAACAGACTCTGCACAACCACGGGTGCCCCAATACCCTGGACCGTCCATCCTTGACTCCGCGACCGTTGCGTTACGTAGCGCTGCTCATCGTTGCTTGTCTGCGTCGTCCTGTCACCGCGATCCCAACATCCAGCCAACCACGCCCGCCACTTTCTGGCCCCCTTTCCCCTCGTTGTTGCACAGTACGCTGACCGCACGAAAGGCCGTCAGTTGTCTCCTCATCTGCCGTAACCGCGGCCTTCTCTCGGTCGTCGCACGAGACTGAACGGAGCTGTTGGCGTCTGATGTTTTCGCCTTCCCTGGCCAACGACACCCATCCGCGGGCGATAGATGGAGCCGTCCCCTGCTGGTTGACCCCCTCAACAGAGACTCGTGGTACGCCCATCGTTGCCTCGACGAATATTATTGCCTTGTGCCACACGCAAGATTCGCTTCCCGAGATCTAGCATCAACCAGGCCCACCACACCACCACCGGCCAAGCCTCCTCGCAGTGCTCGTTACTGATGCCTCTGCCAAGCGGAGACTCTCCGGCTTGACTATCGTCGCCCCGTGATGCCCGAGCCTGACCGTCTATGCCACATAGGGCTCCGGGGTCTTTGCCTCACCTTTTCCCTGGAGAAAACAGGGAATCCGCGGATCGACGCTTACACGCCTCTGCGCACGAAGCAAATCTTTCTTTCTCTATCCAATGGCCCCTATAGTAGCCATTCCTTCCGCGAGGATCCCTTGCCCTCGACACGTCTCCGAGATTTACACGGAAAAGACAGCCGCTTCTGGTCCATGCGGCCGGCCAGGGACCCATGAAGCATGGCAATAACATAACTGCCCTACTGATATTAACCAGACCCTCTCTTCTCTGGCCCGCCTCCTAACCGACATAGATGTTTCGTCCTCCAAAACCCCCAAGACTGGAGTCGGGCCAATTCGAATCCGCACCGCAGCGAAACGAAACACTCTGGTCCTTCGTAATTCCACCGACTCACTCCCCTCGCAAATCGACCAAGAATAGTGGAAACCCATCTCAGCAAACCAAACAAGTAGCAGGTTCAACCCATCCTCGACAAGTGGCAGGTCTATTTCTCTTGCTGTTCAGAAACCCGCGTCTCTGTTTGGACTGAACTTTTGACGTCGTCCAATATTTCTGCTCGACTCGTCCAACCTTCTCCTACACGAAAACTCTGTCACGGACGGGCGCCCTTGCACGCCTCGCTACTCGCTCCTACGCTAGATGTCGGTCACCAACCCGTGCCAATCGCCGCCATGAATGCCGCTACGTTGGCATGTAAGGTGCTCCTGGCGAACGAATCCGAGACAGGATAACCCGTGCCACCACCAGTGCAAGGCTCTATTTGTTTTGAAAAGTCTGTAGCAAAGGGTGGTCATTCTTTCTGCTGGCCTCGCCTTCTCCGAAGCCGCGCTGAAATCCAGGTCTCCGCGGTTTATTCTTGGGTGCAAAGTATGTTGCGACTTCGGACGGATAATGCCAACCTCGAACTCGACTCAGTGCTTCCCCAGCCAAGACAAGTCCATAGCGCATGCGACGTGTTGGTTCGAGTGCCTCTTTCAAAAGCCCCCTTAATTGGCTGCAGGCTACTTGGCAAGTGTCAGCGGGGATTCTTGGTTTCTGCGGGTTGTCCAGAGACACTGTCGGCGAGGTTGGGAATGCCCTCTTCAAGTCGAAGGCGAGGCGAATGCTTGGCAGGCAATAGCGCGCCGCGCCGGCCAATGCCAGCAGAACCGGCCCCGATCGAAGCTTATTCAGTTCCAGTTCTGGACCGCCGCCGGCACGAAAGCATCAGTTCTATCGCCCTGCCGCTGGTAGATGCATGCTCCAGAGCCAGTAGTCTTGGCATCCTACTGAGCGTAACGGAGTACAGAAGCAACTGACATGCAGTCATGGCGATCAAGATGAGGCTCCTACGGACATTTCCCGAGAGGGTGCAACAACCGATCTGTTTTCATCCAGCCGTCAGTCGATTGCAGTAGGAGGAGCATCTCCGGGGCACATGCACGCGACGTGGATCGGCGACTTTTGCCGTGCACCGTGCTGAAAAGTCATCTGCCCACACGTCCATATAACGAAAGTAAAACCCTAGACGGATGTGCTGAGTTCAGGCGAAACCAGCGGCAGACCAGCCATCTATCAGGCGAAGAAGCCCAAGAAAGGCCCGAGACGCCAGACAGCCATGTCCTGAGGGGATCGACCCCTCCTCAACGGGACATCGGCAAACGTCGACCGTATCCATCGATGAGGCTCTTCGAGTACTTGCGGGACAACAGGGTCCAAACACCAATACTACTTCGGAGTATTTCCTGGAGTCGGAGTAAATATGGCTTGGCCGTGCCACGACACAAGTCGCGGAGACGTTGACAGCTGAGACCCCCTCTCTCTTGGACGTCTCGCCGTCCGGGGTGATCTCCCTCCCATGCATCTTGCCTCGAGGTGGGGCGTTTTATCGAGAAGATCCAGACGACGTCTTGCCTGCCCGTCGCTGTGTTTAAAACACGTCAACTCGGCTTGAGGTCTGTGAGGCTCAAGCTGAGGGAGGAGATGGATAAACGGCCATCGATCATACAGCCGAGGCCGCAGTATGGCAACTGGCCCGAGGACGTCGCTCATGACTGCTTGCGTCTCAGGTGTATCCGAACGCGGGCCGAGACGCCGGGCTGCTCGGAGCAGCGCAGGCGAATCGTCCATGCAGCTTGTTGGTCGTGATGAGGCAAGTCGATCAGGGACGTATGCTTCGAGGCGCGGGTTGTGGTTGTCATTTAACCCGTTTCCTCAATGTGCTCCAGCCGTATGACTCGTAGGAATGGGCATGAAGTCAAGCGATGACAAGAGAGCCGGAGTGTAGCTCCTGGCTTTTCCAAGATTTTGTATCAGGGTCCTCGTGGCTTGGCTCTGTCTGCAATCACCGTCGCCATTTCTTCTCCCAGTGTGACTCGACATGAAGCATGAAGTGTTGGCGGCTTGCTTATCGTCACGGGCCCTGTGTTGGTTCAATATTTTCCGGTACCGTCAGTAAATCGGATCCGGCTGTGTGCTGCATATTCTTGCTTCCATGGCACATAAGAAGGGGAGGTCATCGGGGATGGGTAGAGGGACCTCGAATGTGCAGGTGGATGGTCATGATCATGAGGCTTTGTGGCGACATGACAGAAGGTACCCGTGAAGTGCCTATTAGATTGGGAGTGGAAACTGGAAGCAGGAATGGCCAGAAGCGAGGGCGAACGGACGTCGAGTGATGTTCTCTGCTAGTCTCTCATCAGAAGCCAGAGACGCGCAGGATTTAGGAACAAGATGGGCCGTCGCCATCTCATCCCAGAAGACGAGATATCCTCCACGCGGGCTGCCCGTCATGCCAATCGAATATTTTCCTCCAAGCTCTAATGCCATAATGACCTGACCAAACGACACGAATGGCCCAACAACTGCCGCTAATCACATTTCCAGTCGAGGAAGAATTGATTCAGATACAAAAGCCTCACGCGAATGGCGATGCTTCGGAAAGAAACCTTGCATCCTGTGTCCTCTACACTAGGGGAAATAGAGCTTTGGGACGGCAAGTCGGCAACGCCGTCTTCGTACTTCTACGGCGGCCTGCTTCCCTCGACCGCAGGTCATGCTTCTTCTTGGTATCATCCCCTCCATCTCGGCCGTAGCGAATGGCCGTACATGCCGGGCCCACGCGATCCCAATTCCACGAGCCCATCTCGGAAATCGAAAGAGTTCAACCGACCTTGGATGGATGGCGCCCCCCCAAACCATCACCGCAACTCGGCACCAAGCGCCGGCGGTTGTCGTGGGCGCCGTCACCGAACGAATCCGGCTGCATCCGACGGGCCGGGGCCCCGGTATCTTTATCTGCCCTTCATGCTTCATGCTGCCTGCCTGCCTGCCCATTTCCAAAACGTACGGGCGCTGACCGGTGGGCCCTTGCGTTCATGCTTTCCTCGTCGTGGGCGGCCGATTGACCCGAGAACGGGGACTGAACTACGATGGCAGGTCCGCTAGTTTGGACGTTTCGGGGGATGTTGACGAGGTGAAATCATTATGCATCGTAAGGCGATGTTTCTGGCATTTTCTTTGCTACAGACGAGGGGTTTGGGAGAAGGGTGGGGGCTGCTTCTTTCTTCATGTCTGAAGCTTCCACAACAGGCGACCACGATTGCAAGCATCCCGCAGGCTGTCGAGTCGTGGCATGGCGTGCCGAGAGCCCGACCGACCGACCTCGGGATCTTGAATAGGCAGTCTCGGAGGCGAGCCTGCCGGCGGGGGATAACTCGCCGCTTGACCAAGGACCCTTTACGGGATTGTCCCTGACAGGTTGTGGTCTCGAACGCAGGTACCAGGTGTGCAGCAATCATCAACCTGCAACATATCCACGGAGTCCTAGCCATGCGCGTCCGGCGGACGTTAGACTTGTCGAAGCATGTCCTACAAAGCCCAGCCAAATAGACATCCATGTGCAGTGGTGTTGCCGGGTTTTGAGCACCGCATAAAAGCACTGGACGTCCAGATGCGGGCGCGGTGTCGGCAGACGCTCTCCTCGACATCGCCAACCAACATCGCCATGTTTTCCTCCTTTGATTTCCCAAGTCCCAGTGACCGCTTTGGCTGCTGCCCCAATAGCAGAGACTTGAGCTCTGGCGTGCTGGCTCTCGTCAAGACACCACGAGTGTGGTCAACATGCCTACGCCATCGCCTGGTTCGTCCTTTATGCTACTCGTATACGCTCGTAAAAAGAAAGGGTGGGTATCGTTCATATTTTCGTCGTCGTCACGTCTCCGCCTTCAAAAGTCCATGAGGAGCTGCGGCGCAATCTTCTCCAGATCCTCGACCTGCTCCGTAGTTTAGACACACACACACCACAATGCCTCGACATCCCGGGAAGGCTCCTTCTTACCTCGAGGAACCCGCCAGGCCTCTCGTGGACGCACCGCGCGATGGCCTCCCTCACGAACACGTCCATGTACCTCCCCGCCGCGGCGTTGGCGTCCTTGGTGAGGCGCGTGTCGTCCTTCTCGAAGAACTCGTGGAGCAGCCGCAGGAGCAGCTCCGGAGGGATCGTGTTCTCGGGGCCATCTTCCTCCTCCTCCTCCTCTTCTTGCTCTTCCGGCTCCTGGTTGTTCGCTCGCTGCGGCGCCGCCCCGTCGCTGTCGGAGAGCTCAAAGGGTCCGGACCTCTTCCTGGCAGGCTGCACGGGTGTCTTGCGCTTGGTGCCCGCGGCGGGCTGCTGCGGCTTGGCGGGGCGGCCGCGCTTGGCCGGCTGGGCTGGTTGCTTCGGCATCGTGGTGTTGAGTGGATAGAGAAGGCTGTGAGTAGTTGCCTGCTTGCGTCGTGTACGTGTGTTGTGATGTCCGCGGCGTGTTGTTGTGTGACTGGCAAGCAGGAGGACTGAGCACGTCACGCTGTGGTGTAGAGTGGGCTGAGAGGAAGAAGAAATGAAATCCCCGTACCAGCGTTCCGGAAGTTAACAGGTTCGACGTCGGGTCAAGGGTGCAGCAGGTGCAGAGGTCCGAGATCTGATCTGACCTGAGATCAGGCGATCAAGGCGGGGGGAGCATGTGGGGGAACGGAAGGGAAGCTTGACGTGACGGGCGACACGCGACTGCGGAGCGGAGTGCAGCCGCGAATCTGAGCGCTAGGACGATTGACCAATCAGAGCTGAGATGCGTCAAATCTTAAAAGGTTTCGGGCCACATTGTCAGAATGGCAGGTCCCGTCCAAAGACGATCGGGTTCTCTCTATGGTTGGATGAACGGACACAGGCGCACAAGGTCACGAAGATGCACAGAGGAAATGGTCTTGAGGTTGTCAGAGTCAATGAAATCTTCCCATTCTACCGCGAAAGGGTCTATCGAGTGTCATGCAGTACCAAGGAAAAATCGACCCCAGGATAGACCGGAAGCCAGTCGAGGCCGGCGGAGACAGTGGTTGCGTGAAGGCATGCAATCGAGAAATTGCTTTAGTGTACAAATTACAGTGGATTAGGTAGCCAGCAAAGCTCTTCAGGTCATGGGTAAAGAGAACGCCTTGCCAGATGCCAGTCTAAACCACGAAGGACCGGCGGATCCAGACAGTCCACCTTCCTGTGGTGTCTGCATCGAGTAGTCCCTCCGCAACATCCATCTCACCCCTTTTGTCAACCGATTCCTCATCTAACCTCAGCCAGCCAGGAATGCCCACAGCCCGGGTATTCGCCAACTGCCAACCCGCCCCCAGAAGAAGTGTTCATACACGAAGAGGTGTCAAGGCATTTAGCCAGAGCCACCCTTGAAGGCCTTGCCGAAGAGCAGGACCTGGAGCTGGTCGTAGATGGACAGGACACCAGCACCGGCAACACCACGGAGGATGTTGGCACCGGCACCCTTGAAGAGAGACTTGACACCCTCCTTGGCGATGATCTGCTTACCGGCGTCGAAGGAGCTCTTGTACTTGACGGCCTCACCAGAGGTCATCATCATGCGACGACGGATGGTGTCCAGGGGGTAGGAAGCGATACCGGCACCAGTGGTGACGACCCAACCGAGAGCGAAAGAGGCGAGGAAGTTGTTGGCGAGGTTACCGACGAGGACAACGGGCTTGATGGAGTCGTACATGCCGAAGTACAGACCACGGTAGACGACGATACCGGCGACGGAGGGCATGAAACCACGGTAGAGACCGGCAATACCGTCAGAGGCGAGGGTCTTGCGGTAGACGTCAACGAGACCGTTGAACTGGCGCTCACCACCCTTCTTGGCGTTCTTGGCGTCGTTGGCCAGACGGGTACGGGCGTAGTCGAGGGAGTAGACGAAGAGCAGGGAAGTGGCACCAGCGGCACCACCGGAGGCCAGGTTACCGGCCATCCACCAGGCGTATCCGTCACGGTCCTTCTTGAAGCCGAACATCTTCTTGAACTTGTCACGGAAAGCGAAGTTCAGGGCCTGGGTAGGGAAGTAACGGATGACGTTGGCAGTGTTACCACGCCACAGGGACATGACACCCTCATCGGCGGAGGTGCGCTTGAAGCAGTCGACGATACCGTCGTACTTGCGGTCCAGACGGCCCTGCTTGAGCATCTCATCCTGCGATGGGGTTAGCAACGGTTCGGTCGATGACAGTAGATGTCAAATGCGATATGTGCCGGTGGTCACGTGTCAAAATGGATTGACATTACCGGGGGTACCCGGCTGGACCACAGCTCGCCATCTGGCAAGATCGCAGAGAATAGTGCTCACTAACCTGGTTCTGGATGAGGAGCTTGACACGCTCGATGGGGGCAGCAGCAGTCTTGGAGACGGCGGCGGAGACACCTCCCACTGTAGGAAGCTGTTAGCTGTCTGTATTCCCAACAATGTGTTTGTCGTATCCATCGTGCCAGCTCGCCGTCGGGCAAGCATAGCAGACAGGACATCGGCATCGATGTCAGCGGGCGAACGTACTGAGGAAGTCGGCCATGAAGGGCTAGACAAGGAAGAGTTAGCTGTCTGATATCCAATCTCATGTTGATGACGCTCGACCCGGCTGACGAAAATTCCCCGCAACCGACGACGCTTCCGTCCATCCATCGCCGATAAGCTCGCGGCTGCCCATTGTCGCATCGGATGCAGCCGTCGATATCGGGATGGTGGCCATCATGTCGAAGCCATTGTCGAGTGTTGGTTGGCTTCGATGAAGGGCCGGTGATGGATGGATGAAGAGACGTCGCCGACGAGGGAATATTGTGTTTTTTTCTTTTTTTCGCGCAGCATCGGGCGAAGGGGAGGCGAGAGAGCTGTTGCTTACCGGCATGCCCAGAACGCGAATCTCGTCCTTGGAAGACATTGTGGCTGTGGGTTTCTTCTCAAAAGATCAACCTTGGAGAAAAGAATGAGCGGAGATGGACGGAGGAAGGAAGAAGATGAGAAGGGAAAGGGCAGGTCGAGAGAATTTAAGTGCTCCGACTAGCAGGTTTGAGGGAGGGAAAAAAATTCCTGCAGGGTGGCCGAAGAAGGAACAGCTTTTCAGCGAATCTTTCCGGGAGCGCTAGGTACCTAGGTACATTACCTAGGTAGTAGCGTCCTATGTGCGCTGGGGAGCACCGACCATCTGCGGCAGGAGCAGGGGGGTGCTGTCTCTCGCACTCAAGAGAGACACTGGAGTGGACGCTGGGGTGGAGGAGGCTGCTGCACAGTGGCCCTCCAGACTCCACGGGCAACCTCGTCGAGTGGGCAAGGCCGGGTGGGGTGCCCCTTCCAACCCCCAAATTCACTTGGAAGGTGCAGATGGGCGAGGTTTTTTTTTTTTCTGGCCCGGCAACTGCTGCCTCAGGCCTCAGCGCTAGCTCGCCATGGAATTGAGATACCGGTTCACCCCGAGATTTGCACGGGGACTCCGCTGCAAAGGGCCGCCCCAGAAGGTTAGGTACCCGAACAAGTAGCGAAGCGAAGCAAAATCTTCAATCGCCCGCTGAACGAGATTCAACGGGCCTTATAACATTCTAATAGAAGCCTGAAGGAACTGCTACGAGCTCTAAAGTGTGCCCGAGTGTCTGCTACTGTTGACAGTGCCCTCTTCCACTCGGGCTGGAAAGGTTAGGCATGTAGGCACCTTGTGCTTCGTATCAACCGCCTCCGCGGCTTCGAGGCGCGCGCCCATTTCGGCTAACGGGAGGGTGTGCAAGCCCGTATCAAACAGACAGAGCTCCACGCGGTGGCCGACCAGAGCCTTGATGAATGACGAGACTCCGTTCCACGAGCATTGTTGTGATGAAAAGGGTTGGTTTGCCTCCTTTCTCTCAGTTATTTGGAGTCATTAGTCCTCTCCATCCGTAATGAACACATCGACTGGTCGTTGGACTGGTCCCGAGGTTAACCATAACAGATAACCGTACGGATACAGAAACAAAACATATCGCTGGGCGCTAAGAACCTCCCACCTACCTATCCTGCTGCCGCCTCTTCCCTTCATCCCGAGCTCCTCTGGGCTCCCCATGTCCCGACGCCAAGCAGGCCCAGGGGTGTCCTGTCAGCCCGCAGAAGAACGGCGCCCAATCCTTTGAGCCGCCGCTGCTAGGTCGCAATTCGCAATCCGCCAGTGACCTGCATCCAGACAGCCGACCTCAAAAAGAAAGAGTGAGAAAAACACAGGCTTTCATTGATCATTCAGGGGGCTGCCACTGTCCACTTCCAGTGTCCACTGCGCTGTGTACCCGTCAACCCGCGCTACTACACACACCGTGTAAATAGATACACAAGCAGGTGTACGTACCGTTTTGCTTCCAGGCCCGGCCGCCGAGTCAAGTTCATCCCCCTCCTTGCTCGCCTCGGGTCAATTCAGCGGAAATGGCAGGTTACCCATCCATCAGTCCGCCTCCAGAGTCCCCTGTAGTGCAGATTATTACGTGGGCCGCGAGTCTCACATGCCGCGGATTGGACGAGTGCTGATACGGTTCCTCGATTCAATATCATCGACAACACCTTGCGCAGTGAACGGAGAGAAAGCACCTCTTGGAAAATCTCAAGCTTTCACAATCCATTGTCTGGTTGCTTAGAGACATAGAAAGAACCAGGTGTTTACATTCCTCGATCGATTCTCCCCGGTACTAGACATTCAAAACAGCCGTCTGGAATTGATGGAGCAGATCGACGGAGCACATATGGATACCACCACCACCCATGGCCCGCCTGTGTAAATTTTCGCCATCGTTGATAAGGGATTTTTCTTTCTTGCCCCTCGGATGCGGCCATGGGAAACATGCATGCCGAGCCTCAGTCGCAACTTGCTGGAGCAATTGACTTCTGCTAGTGGCCAGATTGCCACAGTTGCAGGACTGGACTGGCCAGCTACGGACGCCTGCGCGGTAAGATGGAACGAGCACGGTCTGGCACCCGGATGGCCGTTCTGCTCTTCTGTCCTGTCTTCCTCCGACCAACGCGACGTCACGGCTTCCTTACTCGTACACCGGTAGCATCCTGATACCGCCGGCGGCGGCGGCGAGGCCGATCCGGGAATCAGGGTCTGGGAGTTAACAGGCCTGTCTGTGCTACCTTGTCACGTCGAAGCAATCGCATACTATTTAGGAGAGATCTTGTTTGAGGCGAGGTTGGGAGACAGATTCTGTCAACCCGGATGTTGTTGTTGCTTCGAGAACTGGGGCCGGGCCTCGCGTCGTCCGGCCAAAAACGAATTTGAATAGGTAGATACTATTTATTTTTATTTTAATATCTGGTCAGGCTGGGATGCAAATCCGAAAAAGTTCGGGGGCCCCCCAAGAGCGGGAGGCCGGGAGACCGGGAAGAGGGATTTGGTGGACCACGTCGATGGCCGGTGACATTCACCATTGCCTTTTTCTCATTGGGTCGTGGCCTTTCTCCAGCCTTGCTGGACATCCGAGGTGGGCTCTGAGTTGGACATCGCAACTGCCACATCAGCTTCTCCTTTTTCCTACAGGGGATCCGTGGAAAAAAAAGAAACCACCGATCGGTCTGACTAAGGAGTTGGTGATACAGGGGTGTGCGCTATAAGGGTTAGCCGTGGCTGTGGCCACGCTCCGTTTTCTGGCTAAGGAAGGCGCTTAGCGGCCCGCAAGCAGCAGTTAATACCCGCGGACCTTGCACCACGAACTCTCTGTTTTCCGCCGGTACGTACCTGTTTGTTGAAAAGGCAATATCCGGCTTAAGAAAGGCGTTTGGGCGTGTCGCTTATGTAATATGAAATGTCAAGCTCGGATACCACGCACGTGACCCTCAATCTTGGCTGCGTCCACCTATGACTGCGCTCTGGGCTTGTTTCGCTGGCCGCCCAATTATCTCTCCGACAAACCACCACCCTTGCCGGCCGACCATTGTTGAATCTTTACAGCAAAATCTTACCCGTCACGTGATTATAACGGACCGAGAAGGAAAAAAATAACATCACTCGACAGACACCCACACGGCGCGCGACGACGAGTGGCCCCGATTGCCATACCCAACACCCCTGGACGCGTCCTGATAGATGCCTCAGCCCACCTAAAGCTCCTCTCAGAGGTTGCCAGTACGTTCGCGACGCGACTTTCAGCCTTGCGACGCCCGTGAAAGATGACAGTTGTCTAACGTCCAAGATGCAGACCCTGGCGCCCATCCACAGTCTCCCAAGACGTGACGCTCCCCTCGGTCACTGGCCAGGTGGATTCGGGCTCATGAATCATCCGACCGACCACACTCCCCTCGAGTCCCTCTTCCTCATCCAGGCCCTCGCGCAGCACGGCCTTGAGCCTGCCGCCTTCGCTGCCGTTTCCAATGAGCTCATCAACAATGCCTTGATCAAGGACGACGAGACCTACGATGCCGCACGGCTGAAACCCGACGCGCTGCAGCAACTCTTCGTGCATCTGCTCTTTGAGGACTCGAACGGCGAGAATGCGGCTTCATATAAGGCAGAAGGTGCGACATCGCCGAACTCGAAGAGGCGCAGGCTCAACCGCCCGATGCCCACCCTTAAGGAAGCAAAGGCACGAGTCGACAAACTCCCCGCGATCGCGCAACGACTACAAAACGAATACACAAAAGCCGTTCTCCAAAGTATCAGGGAAGATGAGCAGCGGCAGGAGATTCTTATAAAGGAGATACAAGAACTTGAAGCGCAAGAGCGGGAAGAAAAGGCGAAGGCTGCGGCGCAGCGCCCGACAGCTCCGAATGGCACTCCCGGACCCCGGCCGACTCCGACGCCGGTCCCGGTACCATCTCCGGTCCCCAGCACGGCGCAGCTCGCGAATGCGCAAACACAAGTCAAGCCGCCGACTCCCACGCCACCAGCAGAGACGACGAGGCCCATCCGGCCCACTCAGCCTCCGAGCACAACTCCCACTCAAACTCCAGTGCCCGTTCCTACCCCGGTACCTCTGCCGCCTCAAGCCCAGATCAAGCAACCTGCGGTCTCAGCACCAGCTCCTCCACCTGTCCAGCCGAGACGAGATGTGGCCCCTCCCGCCGGCCCGTTTCAACGATCACCCGTGGCGCCTCCGGTCCAAGCAGCGTCGACCCCCGAGCCAGCTGTACCGACCCTGGCGCCTGCACCGCCAGCCAGGCCGCAACAAGGACTCAAACCACCCAGTGGTGCCGGTCAAGTGCTGCAACCTCCTGTCGGCGCAGGCCATGGCGCAGGTCAGCCGCCTATGAGGCCGGGCAAGTCTACGTCGCCCGTTCCTCTGCCAGCTATATCGCCTAGACCGGACACAAAGCCGCGCCCTTCTCCGGGCTTGATCCTGCCCGTGAAACCAGGAACCTTCAAGTGGGAGAAGCCTTACCAGCCACCGACTTTGGCACCTGCGCCTCAACAGACACCCACGACGTCGGCTCCTTCGACTCCAGGTCAAGCGCATCACCATCCCTCGCAGTACTATCCAGGACCAACAGGTCAATATCATGGGCCTCCGCATCAATCGCATGTTCCCATACAGCCGAATCCAGGGCAAAGGCATACGCAGCAATCACAGCCCGTTTTGGTACCACCCCAACCTCAGGGGCAGCCTCAGGGACAGCCTCAGGGACACACCCAGCCTCCTACTCCAGTGCAGTCTCAAGCCCAGGCTCACGCTCACGCTCAAGCTCACGCTCACGCGCAGGCTCAGGCGCAGGCGCAAGCTCATGCTCATGCTCAGGCGCAGGCGCAGGCTCACGTGCAGGCCCAGGTTCAATCCCAGGCTCAGGCACATCCTCAAGCACATGCTCAACCTCCACCCCAGGCCCAGTCTCAAGCCCAACAGCAAAACCAGGTCGAGCATCGGTTTGTACCACAGGGTCCGCCCAAGGGGCAGTTGGTCGCCCCTGCCCCTATGCATTCAACGCCCGTGAAAGGACCGCCCGAGGGCTCTGCTATCCAGCCTCCTTCAGGTCGTGTCATGTCCACGACTCCAATCGCACCTCCAGCACGACCTCAACCTGGCCAGCATCAGCAAAGCCGACAGGCACCACATCCTTCAGACCATTCTCATCGTCCTCAGTCATCACAGCCTACTCAACCGCCTCAGCTTTCCCAACCATCTCAGCCTTCCCAACCGCCGCAACCGGCTGCGGGCTATCCACCTCAGCAGCGACCCCTTGCGGCAGCATCGCCAACCCCCCCGCCTGGTTCAACCGGGCAGAATGCGATGCCAGCCCCGCGATGGCCTCAGACTCAACAAGCACCTTACGCACAATCGCAGTTTAGTCCGTCGCCGGCTCCGGCTCCGCTTCCCGGCAAGGCTGCCGATAATCAGAGGCGTGTCAGCTCCCCATTCAACAGGCAGCAGACTCAGTCCGCTATCCCGGCCCGCCTTGTTCCGCAACCTGCTGCGTCCCCGACCCCGGCGCAAAGAACCGCAAGCACACCTATTCCACCCCCTCGTACCCCCGTTGCCGCCGCTGTGCCGACCTTCCTTCTCACCGGGTCTGGGACTAAGTGGACCGTTAAATCTACACCATCCACACCACGCCCGACTGGGCTTACAAAGGAGGTGGCAAGTCCCGGTTTTGAACCACTTAGTCCAGTGCAACAGCCGGCGCCCTTGCCCGTACCTACACCATCACAACCGGCCAAGAAGGCCAGCCCGAAGCCCACGCCCAAACCGGAAACCAAGACACCCCGGCCCCGTGGTCGGCCTCCACGCAGCGCGAACAAAATCCGCGCAGAAAGCACTCCATCGTCTGTTATCGGCATGACCCGGCGGAGTCAGTCAGTGGCCTCACAAACTGACGAGTTGTCCATGGACCACCATGATCTGGCGCCTAGAGTTAAGGACGAAAACGCCACGCCTAGGGCAACTCCCAGAGCGACGCCAAAGCCACAGGATGACACAGGTGACACCACTGCGGACGAAAGCGTGCCCAGCCGCAGAAACATGATCACTCCTAGCAGCGTGTCATCACGGCTTGCCCACAAACGTAAGCGTCAAGACTCGCCGGCTGACACGCCTCCTGTCCCACCAACACACGTACTATGGACTCGTCAGTTCGGTCGTGTGAGTGCTGCCGCCCTCGACCAGATCGGCGCCCACAGGTTTGCGAATCAGTTCGCGAACCCGATTCGGGAGCGTGACGCGCCTGGCTACAAGACTCTGATTGTACAACCGCAAGACATCAAGTCGATTCGCGCGGCCATCACGCACGGCAACCGAGCCGCGACGGAGGCTGCCAAGGCCCTCCCAGACGGTGACCCTGGCACCGGTTCTGTCCTTCTGCCCATCAGCGATGACCTGGTGCCGCCCAAGAGCATCATCAACAGCGCACAGCTGGAGCGAGAGCTGTTCCACATGTTCTCCAACGCCATCATGTACAACCTAAACCCTAGTCGCGGGCCGGGGCCGGCCTTCATGAAGGGCAACATCTCCGCTGACGGGACCGACATCCTCGGATACGAAGTCGACGAGGATGCCGTGGTCCGCTCCACCAGGATGATGGCCGGCGAAGTCGAGAAGATCATAGTCGAGCTTCGTAACGCAGAGAACCAGCGCACGGGGGGCCAGGCACCGTCCGCGTCGGGCAACACCCGCCCGGCGAGCGTGGCGACGGGCGAAGACACGCCCATGGCGGAGGACGACGTCGACGAGCTCGCGGGGGATGCGGACATCTCGACGACCAGGAGGCGACGCGTGGGCACGAGGAACTAGGTGCTTCCTCTCATGGTGAGATCTTCTTGGTCGTCGTGAAATGGGAGTCGTCGTTTGCTGGTTGGTGCTTTTTGCTTGTTTTTCAAAAACGCCGGGAATGACTGGCGTAAACAGGCGTGGATTGAATTGTGTAGGATACCTAGCTCGGGGCAGCAGCCTGCCTGCGTACGATAATGTTATCCGGATGCCCATCGAGGCCCGAAGCCGTTGTTTCTTGGTGTTACTCCTGTGATTCCCCTAGTTTAGTCTGAAGCTTTAGCTTTAGCCTTAGCGAGTCCCTCTTCAATAGCGGCGTATGCCTATTACTGGGAGTCCACTTACATGAGCGGCAAACGCACGAAAGCCGCATCACACTATGGTCTGACTGCAATGTTGTGGTGAGCCGGGTCACGTGCGTGCCTACCCAGGCGTTCTTGACCTCCTCCCGCCAGGCTGCTGGGCAGGTACACACCTGCCCCAATCCTGCCTTGCATCGCGACGTGTCCCTGCATAACAGGGGCGTAGCAATGAGCTGCCTTATGCATCTTCCTTTTCCGAGCCTCTCTCTCACGGCCCTAGCTAAGCCCCTTCAGATTGATCATACTATCGAATGAACTTAGCTATCTTTGCTTGGTCTTGACTGGAGGTAACACCTGGATGCCTCTGCGACCAGGCTGGCCACTGATCGTCGAGAGGTGGCATGCAGGCACACCCTTAGAAATGCGCCTCCGCCGTGTAAACGATCGCTTGCACCGCTCGCTTAAATGCGGTAACTCCTTTCGGTGTCGACATCCATGCGGGCTGCCGCCGTTGGCAGTCGGCATGCGAGGCACTGGGGAAGTTCCTCGCGCTTCATAAGAACGATGCAGCAATCCAGTTTCATCCCACGATAGTATTTCAAAGCTTGGCATCCTGTGCTATCTATTCAACATGGCTTCGATACTTCAAACATCTCGTCGTTATTCATCCCTGGCCGATGACTCTCAGTTGGAGCTACTGGACAATGCCAACCGCGAGCCAAGGGTATCAACAGCATCCGAACCGTCTGCCAGTCAGTCCTCGGAAGATGTTACACTGCTCGGCAAGCCATCTCGAAAAAAAAATGTTCCATAGCATGGATATTGCCGTGGCTCTTGTAGCTCTGGCTTGCCTGGCGCTGTCGATTTTGGTAGTCTCAAACCGCAACGTGTCATGATATCTTGGTATCGGGAACCGTCAATGAACGGTGTTGCGTTCTTCTTCAACGCGACCGCCTCGTTTCGGGATGCAACTGGACGAGCAGCAAACCTATCCGAACCTCCGCTGCCTACTTTCCCTCAAGCTTACGGGTACAACGTCCTATTGCTCAACGAATCCAGCGCCGCATCGCTCGACATTCTGCATGCCAACTACATTCTCGAGATACAGAAGTTGCTTGCTCCCGGCGAGTCTTGGGACATCACTGCGCCTGTGTTTGGTACCGTCGCTACTTTCAACGAATCAGTCACCGAGGAGGACTCCGAGTCCGCCTGCATGGAAAAGCACGTCAACAACACTTGGTATCACGAAAGCAAAGACCTATTCGTGTGGCCGCCGGGGTGTTCTCTCTCCTTGACCGACAGAAAAGGCGAATCAGATCAATCGTTGCAGTATGTTGGTCTGGCACCGAGCAATCCAACCTGCATGCAATACGCGCCACATGTCTACGCCTACAACATCTACCGAGAGCAATGTCGGGGTAAGTGGTCCGTGAACCGAGGTGGCTTCCAGCTTCTCGAAGGTTCTTGTGATCATGACAATATCCTACCATCGGTCAAAACAGCAGGTTATCCAGTTGCAGTATGCAGCACTCCCCACATGGTACACGGGAGTTCTGATAGACATGCTGGGAACCTTCTGCCTGCCTCCTAGCCCGAAAGATTATCGAGGCAATGAGTCGCATCGGATGATGCCGTACATGTCAGTCTCTGTGGCTGCCATGCTGTGGTCATCAACGGTATCAGGGCAGGCGACACAGTCTGGTGTTATATACGTTGGGTATCTAATGAACATGTACCTCGGAGACTTGAGAGGAAGTCTTTTGAAATTAGAGAGCCAGAAAGCTCAGAGGCCACAGAGTCTATCGCACAGCAACAGTGTCGCGCATTCGTTCTCTTAGTCCAACTACTAGAAGTAGTTGCAATGCGCCCAGATAATTATTGCAAACAGAATATAAACCCCAGAGATATCATTAACGACATCAACTACAAGTTTGCTCTGAAGATGAAAGCCTTTCCTATTAAACTTCCGCCTCCCCCCTGGATTCTCCTCTTCATACATTCGCCGCTTTGACACATTCTCTTCCGCCTATGATTAGCTACCCCTAACCGCATGTCCTACTCGCTGTCTTACTCGCCAGCAGGTGGGTTGATCTCCGTGCCGGTTGGCAGAGGATCGCCCAGGTCAACCGTGTCGTTGCTCCAGCTCACAGGCTGAATAAAGACCTTTCGGGTAGAGCCGCAGCCGTCGCCCGGGTTGAGATTAGCATGGAACACCTGCCAATCCTGCGTTCCATCAGGGCTTTTGAAAAAGGCGTTGTGGCCAGGCCCATAGAGCCCGTTCTTGGTCTCGAAGATGGGCTCGGACAACTTGGTCCATGAACTCGGGCTGAGCGGATCGCCGGCTTTGGTAAACTTCATGGCACCGAGCTTGTATGCAGGCGTGTTACAGGAGTCGGCAGAGTATACCACGTAAATCGTTCCCGAAGGCGAGATTATACCATAAGGTCCCTCGAGGACGGCAGAGTCTTCCTTCTCCCATTCGTATTCAGGGGCTGCAATCATTGTGGCATTGCCACATTCTGTCGGCGATAGGAGTTTGGCGATCCAGAGTGACGCACCGTCAGGACTGAGGGGACCGTCTACAGCGGAGAACTAGATTAAGATTAGTCCCGGTCCCATTAAACTTGCGGAAGAATAGACATACCAGAAAGTACTTTGTGCCTTCAATCTCAAAAATGGTCTGAGGGTTATCTTGTCAGCTGCACAGCCAGCATCAAACACTCATATAACATACCGCATCGAGCATCCCTCCATCGTAGTTTGGAGGAGCAATCGACTCCAACATCGTGTAATTCGCAGACAACGGGTTCTCCGTGCCGCCTTCGAGGACATACACCCTCAGAGACGGCAGCACAATGCCCCAGTCGGAGTTGCAGACACTTGCTGTAAAGTACGTGTACCACCGGTCTCCAACTTTGTGCATCTCAGGCGCCCAGAAATTGCAGGCCCTGGCCGGGTTCGTGCGGTCGGACCAGATGACGCGCGGTTCCGCGGTCTTGAGACCCTCGATAGTAGAGGCCGCAGTGATGCGCACGTCGGTCCACGTTGTAGAGGTCAAGTAGTACCTGAGATTGTTGTTTGAGCCATGGTCAAGCATCAAAACTAGCAGGCGAAACTTACATCCCATCCTCATACACCATTTGCGGGTCGCTCCCAGTTCTGATGGGGTTGACAAAGCCAGACGTAAGGCATGGCCAGAGGCCAGCAAAGCATATAAGTGCTGAAAAGGAACGCATTTTGGTCATTAGGATATCTAATGAGACCCAATATGTGGAAGGATTGTCGCTGAGGTCTCTGTCGCCCGACTGTCTTATACGTATTTAATATTCTGGAACATCAAGCAACAGATATCTACTCCTCAATAGCGTCGCATCAGAATGTTGGCGCCGGCCCCAAATGCCGAGTAGCGCTTTGAGCTATTGGTGCGGTTACTCCAAGTTTGCGTATGAGGCGAAGAATCGCGGGGTTATCGTGGGGAAATCTGGGGTGTAGACTAATCTGGGATGGACATGGCATTTAGATGGATCCTGTTGACGCGCTCCAATCACCAGCTCACACGCGTGAGAGCGGACCTGACTTGCCAGTTCAATCACCAAGGCAAAGCCGGGCGAACCTCAAGTAAAGCCTGCGATTAGCCTTCCCGAGATCAGGCTTAATGTCAAGTCCCTGGCACTTCAGCCGCCTTCTCTTAGTCTTTTCCGATTAGCATGGCGACATGGGAACTCAAAGACACCTTGGCTAATGACACGTTAAAAACACCCATTTTCTTCTTTTGGAGAGAAGTAGAACTAAAGCTCGAATTGAGATTGAGTCATGTTTCTAGCAAAGGTGGGTTTGTTGATAGTATGACCAAAGAGTCTAAAGTCTATAAGAAATCTGGCAAGGAGTTGTGAAAGAGACCAGTTCACAGTAATAATGTGGCCCAAAGACAGAACTTGAATATGCTACGCGACGCGAAACATATCAAGCAGCTTTTCATACAGGCATATTTGTTCATAATGTTGCTGCGTCTAAATTGTGGGCGAGTTACTTGCCTAGTGTACAAGTCTATCTGCGCAACTAGGTTGCTGCGAAAACGACAACGTCATGAGTTAACTAACGTATAAAAGAATAATCAAGCCTAAACGATGAGCTTGTTGCAGCCAAGATAGTATTCCTACAGGAACTAACATTAGGTCTTCTACTGTGAATTAGAATTAATCGAATCTGGGTTGAAGGGGCACTTGCAACTATGCGAGGGCTGGACGCCTGAAGAGCCGCGGACCACTTTACACAGCAATGAGCTCGTACTTCAAACATAACCTCCAACAAGTGCCTTGTTTGCTTGTTCTCCGTAGGTAGACAACAAGTTAGGGGTCACGGTGACCGAGTATGCCCCATCAGGGTGGGACAAGCAAAAATGGAACCACCAAAAACATACAACACCAGGTATTCGCTGGTCGTCACCGACCCAACTACTAATCCGGCCCTCATTGGCTTATCTATGGGAGAGCGGACGGGATCCCGAGTTTTCCAATGGGTATGGTCGTATGTGGTGGTTTGTGGTGTTGAAGTTGGTTAAGTTGCGTTGCAGGTGTCCATTCGTACGAAAGTTTGCGCCAAGTCGCGAAAGACAAAACTAGGGAAGCGACCATTGAAAATAACGCAAACGACTAAACGTCAAGTATAATTCTCATCTCGATAAGCGGAAGCGGTAGAGGTAATTCTTTGCTTCGGTATTCGTGCCTTGCGAAGTATTCTGCTTGGATCGGGACTGTTGGAGCACTTGCGGAAACATGACTAAGACGTCAACCGCCCAACACCACACACTTAGTCTCTTCCTTTTCTGCCATTAATTCGTAACAGGTTTGCATCGTCGTTCTGCTAGCATTGCTTTATTTCGTCTTAGTGATTCATACGTAATGGCTGATAACTGGGGCCTGCGCAACGCCTTCCAGACCGACTCAAGCACCCATCCAGATATGAAGGTGCATACAGAGGTTACGGTAGTCAACCAGCGATCAACCAACACCAACATGCTTGTTGGTTCAGACACGAGAAAACAGCCTGACTTTTGGTGGCTATGCGATACAACCAGCCCCCCAACACAGTTCTTGGCGGAAGCGCAGAGTCAGCCTGGTAGGAAAGTTGTTGCCTGCACCACCGAGCCCTTGTTTTAATGAGAACGGGATCGCGACCCGTCCTCGTCCTGATGTTCGCCCCTTTCTCCCGTTGCAACACAAACGCAACTCCTACCCGGACCACCAAAAACATCTAGCTATTATCGATTCCCTCTCTGCCAAACAAAAAAGCATTACCGGTGTGCTCCACCGAATCACCAATCATGCCTATGGACCCAACGCGCCGTCCGGGCGCACCCTTGCCGCGAGAGCTCACCGATCCCCAACTCTACGACCGGCCCGGCGTTGCGATCGGGGACTTCAACGAGATGACCATACGAATGCCTCGCCAAGGGCATTTCGTAGGTGACACGCCCAACGCAGACATCAACCCAATTACCAACAGCGTACCTCTGCTGATCCACAAGCAACTCCCCCGCGCCTCTTCCTCTGCACCCTTGGGCTCCTTGGACCTCCCGCTGGAAGTCCTCCACGCTATCCTCCGCCAAGTCGACGTCCAAACCCTCATCAACTTCCGCCACGTCAACGAGGCCACCGCGCCTGCCGTCGACTTGCTCCAAGAATTCCAAACGGTTGCGGCCTTTCCCAAGGCCCTCAGCAGCACCCTGACCCTGAAGTGCGCCTCCTTTAACGTCTCCGACCTCGCATCCGCCCTGCGGAACACCACCTGCAGCCGCTGCCGGCACTTTGGCGACGTCCTCTACCTCATCACCGCCGAGCGCCTCTGCTACCCGTGCTGGCGGTCTACTCCGGCGTACGTGCCAAAGAGGCTGAAAACCCGGGACCTCTCGGACGACGTCCTCGAAAAGGTGCCGCACGTCTGGGGCCTGTCGGTTAGGTACGGGTACCTGACGCACAGCCTGATGAAGCCGATGGCCGTGTTCCACCGCCCGTCCCTGCTCGCCCACCTCGGCGAGGATGACGACTCGGAACCGGAGACCAGAAGGCAGCAGCTCCATGAGAGCACGATGTGGATGCGTAATCATTGGTACTGGGACCCCTTCGCGATCCGGTTCATGGTGAGCATGCGTGCGCCGTACTGGGACGAGCCCACCAACTCCTTCGTCGGAGGCTTCTTCTGCCGCGCGTGCCTCACTCAGCCCAAGATCGCGGACGTTCAGAATCGACCGCCGCTGGGGATGCTTATGTACGGGGACCTGCTTTACTGGGGATGTCCGTGGCGGCGGTATACCCGCGAGGGCTTCGGAGAACACCTGGGGGAGTTTGGCGAGATCGTCAGGTATCAGGATGGGACTTACGGGCACGCGTCGAAGCCCACCGGGCAGTGGATGGAGTCATACTGGGAGCAAAGCGGCCCTGTGGACCACGTCCTGGAGAGGGTGGAAGAGGATGAGGACAAGCCTTGCTATCCGCCTTTGGATCATTCTGTTCACAGGTCTCTGGACCATCCAGTTGACCTGCTGAAACGCTACACCACGACCCCCTGAAGGCTTCAACGTAGGCACTTTATGCACCCTCAGCAGTAATAGTCGGTCAAATTGTGGTCCTTATTATGATGACTGTATCATGAGTCGTGTTCGTCTACTGTGTTCTGCTACGAGATGGCACCAGTCATGATGTGTACCAAGATTACACACGATATGGTTAGTTATTGTTAAGTTAAACAACCTTTTTTAAGCAGTGTACCTTCTCTGGCGGGTAGTAGAGACGATACCAGACAGTAAATATATGAAATACCCGAGAGAAGAGAAAGACCCCCCTTACTCTGGCTGTCTACTTCATAACTGTTTCAGTATCAATATTTTGACACCGGTATATCACCCACGTGATTGATCTGAAGGGCCGCCTCGAATTCGCTACTTGTCCCCTGTGACATTCTTCCCGTGAAGCATCCAAAAACATGGCCGTCGAAATAAAAAGAAATAACACGCAAGATGAGGGGATCAATCTCAACTGTACCGCCACAAACACTGACCCTTCCCACTTACACCGCTTTGTGCCCTATGTAACACGTTGTTTTTTCCAGTAGATACGCCAGGACAAATGCTACCTCATCGATGCTATCTTGTTCCAGGTATTCTGTGAAAAAGCACACTTCTCAAACTTCAATATCTGTACTTCATGTGGATCGGCTTCAAAAGTCCTTTATTCATTACGAAGTGTTTCCAGCTGACGACCTACCCCCGCGGCATTCACGACTTGTCCAGCAGCGGCTCAAACGACCTCGCCGTATCCAACACCGACTGATCAAACGGCACAAAACCCCCGCCAACCGCCCGCCGCGCCTTGGACCCGTCCACGTCCCTCACGATCTCCGCCGGCACCTTCCACCCCGGCAGGTACCCCTCCCCGGGCCGGCCCTCCCGGATGCCGAACTGTGGGTACGCCGGGCGGAGGGCGTCGGACATGGCCTGCGGGGGGCCCCAGGCCGTCGACGCGAGGTACCGCTCCCCGTCGGCCTCTGTCGCGTGCTCAAACCCAAAAACGATCAGCCTCGCCACGTCGCGGACGTCCACCCACCAGTCCCACTGCAGCGCGGGGCCGACGAGCTCGCCGCCCGTCATGATCTGCCAGATGAAGCTGCACGAGAGGGGGATCTTTTCCACGGAGCCCCAGGGCGCCACGGGCGGACCGCTCACGAAACTGCGCGTTGTCAGCATATGCCTCCATTCGCACTCGACCCTTCGTCTCCGCAGGAGCACTTACAACGGGTTGATCGCCGTCATGGTGAAAGGCGGCCTCCTCTCCTCCCTAAACCGCCAGAAAGCCCTCTCCCCCAGCACCTTGCTCGCCATGTACGGCACGCCGGGGGGCGACTCCGCGCCCATGGCCTGCAGCACGTCCGCCCACGCGTCGCTCCAGTCCGCCTCGGTGTACACGTGCGGGCCCTCCGTCGGGTAGAACACGGCCGTGGCCGAGGACATGAGCACCACCGACCTGACCGCCGGCCCGGCCCTCAGCGCCGACTCGAGGATCCCCGTCGTGGACCGCTTGATCTGCTCGACCACGGTCTTCGGGTCGGCGCCGAAGTCCGCGCTGACGGGCTGGGCCAGGTGCGCGATGCCGTCGACGCCGCGGACGGCGTCGTCGAAGGCGCCTTCTGTCGAGGTGTCGGGGATCTCGACGACCTCGAGTCTGTCGCCGAACCTGGAGAGCGCTTCGACCGTCGGACCGGCCGAGGCCTTGGAGCGGACAGTCCCGCGGACGGAGTATCCGGCTTCCAGCAGGGCCTCGATCGTCCGGCCGCCGATGTAGCCGTTGAGGCCGGTTAGGAGGATGAGGCCTTTGCTCGACATGGTTCCGATTTGGAATGTTGCGTAAGAGGAAAATGTGATCTTCTCTCTTTGACTGAACCCTGACCTCTACTCCTGATTATATATCGGCGCCTTCTGTGGGGACATGGGAGCTAGGGTCGCTGACCGTCTGTCTGGCATGAGGTGGATAACCCTCGGACCCATGTCGTTCCAACACCAAAACATGCCGCTCTCGGCGGAACTTCAGTCCTGGGAAGGAGGCCCGTGATCCTTCACGACGCACCTATCAGACATCGGAGAATCGTGGCAGCCTGCATCGGCAGTGGTAGGATCGCCAGGTAATGGCTCCCGAGGACAGGGTTAAGATAACATCGATGTCTCCTGAGTTATGGGCCGTCCCGGTTATGATGCAACCATAAGTCTCAATGTCAACTTTGGAAGGAAGAAAAAGAACTCTGCTGATAGCACATGTTTGTGGATAGCAATACAGTTGAAATATGGTTGAGGGATGGGGAAGCAAGGGAATCAAGGCAAGTAGGTTGCTGGGCACGAAGGACTACCCTAAATGTATACTGCCCACTTGCTAACTCTTCACAGCCTCTTTACTAGCAATTCAAGTGGGTATTATGACGAGTTCATTATTTTTATCGGACTTGCGCACTGTCGGTCTATGGTAATTATCGTACAACAAGAAGGGGTCTTATGTCGTGTGTCGATCGGGCCAAGGAAAGAGGAAATAATACAGTTCGGTCGATCGGGCGGTCATTCGTAATGTAACGGGAAAGAAGTTCGCTCAAAAGAAAAGTGATGCCCCTTCCACTTGCTCCATCCAGCAAGGACGTGAATTGGTAAAGACAGGGTGGCCCAGGTAGCCACAGATGAGAGATTCATCCAAGTTGAGCGTGCTCAGTTAGCTCGAGTCTCTTCCTCATTCTCTCCTTCGTTCGTCCGGCGATCGTGTGAGACTGGACGCTCGACTGGCGACAGACCGCCAACACTGGCAGCCAGGATACCCGGCATGCCAAGGGCGGACTTCATAGGCGACATGTTATGTCGACTGGAGGACCTAGAGCCGCTTCGACTCCTAGCCCGCTCGCGATACTCGCGAGGCTTCATGATGACCTCGCTGATATGGTTGATTCTGCCTCCCTTGATACGCTTCAAGAACGCCAGGTCTTCGCGGATCTCCATCAAAGTCTCCTTGACGCCCCCTAGTTGTTCGGCGTCATCCTCCTCGTCCTGCTTCTTCTTGCGCTTCCACTTGGGGATCTTGGCCCAGACCTTGCCGATGGGCCGGACAATGGCGACGCAGACGGAATCGGGAACGAGGCGAATCAGAACACCCACGGGAATCGAGATGAAACCGAGCACGATAGAGATGCCCCACTGCGGACCGTTGAGGCGGGTGACCTTGAAGGCGGCGTCGCCAACGAAGACAATGAGAACCTGACCAGCTGCCATAATAGCCATCATGAGAGCGAAGAGCTTGTTTTTGGTTATACCCTCAAAGATGTTCAAGTTGTTGTCGATACGTCTGCTGTTGATGAGTTTGAAGATCTGCATAAAAACGAAGACGTTGAAGACGAGTGTCTTCTGCTCATCTTTGGGGTAGTTGAGGAAGCTCGGGCCGACGAAGTGCAGAATGAGAGTTACAATCAGCTGATAGATAGACTGGCCGATGATCATCTTCCACATGGGCGTGTTGATCAAGGCGGCAGTCTTGGCTTCCGGCTTGCGGTGAAGCATGCTCTCCGTGGGAGGGTCAGTGGCGAGGGCGAGGGCGGCGAAGGTATCCATGATGAGGTTGACCCAGAGAAGCTGAACGGCATTCAGCACAGGCTCTTGGTTTGCATCTCCCACAGCTGTAACAAATGTGAGGACGACGGCAGTAATGTTGACGGTGATTTGAAATTGGAGGAACTTCTTGACGGCGTCGTTGATGGCACGACCCCAGGCCAGAGCCTTGACGATGGACGAGAAGTTATCATCCATCAAGATGATATCCGAAGCCTCCTTGGCGACTTCGGTTCCAGTGATACCCATGGAGAAGCCAACATCGGCAGACTTGAGAGCAGGCGCGTCGTTCGTGCCGTCTCCGGTGACAGCGACGACCTCACCCAGACTTCGGAGGGCCTTGACTAGAATCTTCTTGTCCTCGGGACTCGAGCGCGCCAACACGCATAGATCCTTAACAATTGCGACGCGGTCCCTGTCTTCCATACGGCGGAACTCGACTCCCTCCATGACCTTGCCCTTCTCGGTCAAGATCCCGCAGTCTCGCGCAATGGCACGGGCAGTCTCGACGTTGTCACCAGTGACCATCTTGACAGATACGGAAGCGGTACGGCAGTCGCTCACAGCCTTTGGTACGCCGGCTCGAACGGGATCTTGAATGCCCACAACGCCCAGCCAGGTCAAGTTCTTGAGGACGCTGGAGAACTCAATGTTCTGCGATTCTTCTTCCCTGCGAGAGTCCTTCGGCGGCCATTGATCGCAGTCTTTGTAGGTGAGAGCCAGGGTGCGGAGCGATCGAGAGGCGTATTCGGAAATGACGTGTCGAATCTCGTCTTGCTGCTGAGATTCCATCGGAGAGGCCGTGGGGGTTTTCGTCGGGTCGGCGACAGCGTAGGAGCAATGTCCAAGAACAATCTCGGGGGCACCCTTCACGAACATGCGGTACTTGTTATCGGGCAGGCGGACGACGGCACCCATGCACTTGCGCTTCGAGTTGAAAGGGAAGATCTGCTGAATGGGGTGGTTTTCGCGTTCGATGGCGAGCTTCTCGAGTGCGAAGCATTTGCGAGCCCAGTCGAGCAGGGCGGTCTCGGTCTTCGTACCAACAAACTCGTGTTTGCCATTCTCCTCCGACTCGAATGCTGTCGTATTCATCGCGACGGACTGCTTGACAAGCTCCCTGTAGTCCGAATCCAGGGCAGATGAGAGCTTGGACATTGAGATCAGCGTCGAGGTCGTGTTCGGCGTCTTCTTGTCGCCTCCAGCCATCTGGAAATGCTCTCCCTGATCAGTTGGTTCGCCCTGGCCAGACTGGTCCTCGCCATCTCCAAACCTCAGTTTACCCGTGCCCAGCGTGCCAGCAACGACTGTCATGACATTCTCGGTCAGGGTACCAGTCTTGTCAGAGCAGATGACCGTGGCATTGCCCATGGTTTCGCATGATTGCAGATGTCGGACGAGATTGTTCTCCTTTGTCATCCGCTTCGTGGCGTAAGCAAGGGCGAGTGTAACCGCCAGAGGTAGACCTTCGGGGACAGCAACAACGATGATTGTGATGGCCGTGATCAGGATCTGTAGGAAACGCTGACCCTTCTGTTCCGCAGTGTCGCTGTTGTTGGGCAGGTGAGCCAAGAACTCGATAGTAAGAACGGACAAGAGGAGCAGACCGGCACCACTGCCGAGCTTTGCAATATAGCCTATAAGTTGTGTGAGTGAGCGAGCAGAACTTCAAGGGGCCGAAGACACATACCTGCAAGAATGTTCAGCTTGAGCTGCAGAGGAGTTAAGCCGGGATCGTCGCGAAGAGACATCATGGTTTTGCCATGGCTAGAGTTCTGGCCAACGGCTGTGACCAAGAAAGTTCCCACGCCGTCCAGGACTCGGGCTCCGGAAATGATAAAGGGGTCAAGCTTCTTGGGGTTGACGTCCTCTTCGTACAGCGCCTTCATGACAGCATCTGCGGGCATCTTCTTGATCAAGTCGGACTCTCCCGTTGCTGAAGACTCGTCACAGCTGACGTTGTGGCCGTCGATGAATACACCGTCCACCGGAAGAATGTCTCCCTGCTCGAGAAGCATGACGTCGCCGACCAGAATGTCGTGTACTGAGATTGTGGAGGGCTTTCCCGAGCGGATCACCTTGACCACACGATCCTCTTTCTTTTGGTTCAACTTTCGAAATTGTCGCTCCTTTTGCCAGTCGTTCAAAGATCCGACGACAACGACGATCGTAATCGCAATTATAATGGCACATCCCTCTATCCATCTTGGTTTTAAATTAGCTGTTTGACTGGAAATAGATGGTTGTGGTGTTGCGAACTCACTCCAACTTGGCTGTATCGTCACCATGGTGGGTTGCGCCAAAGGTTTGGTACAGACCAAGTGCCAGGGAAACCACGGCAGCGACGCTAAGCAAGATCAAAACCTTGTCTTTCATCGCTATCCAGGCGAGCTGGAGCAGCGACTTGGATTTCCTCTCGGGCAGGACATTTTGGCCAAAGACCCTTTTCCGGTCATCGAAGCCTTTGCCGCCATCGTGGTGTTGAGCGGCGTCTTGCTGCAGGGCGTCCGTGCGCACAGGCTCCACCGGTGATTGGATCTTCTTGCCGGCCGCGACTGCCTCTTCGAAACTGATGCTTCCTTCCAGATTCGACTCGTCGAGACTTAGACCGGCGCGTCTGTCCGTTCGCAAGCCCTTTTCCAAACCGGCCAGGCCTCCGACAGCGAAAAATGCATCCAGACTCTTGGGGTTGATAAGCTTCGAAACCTGTCCCGGGGAAAACGCGAACGGGTTGTTCTGCACGTTGAAACTGTCCTCCTCGCCGGGATTCGGGGCCAGCGCATCGGGGTTGTCGCCGAAGCCCTTCGCGGACCCGGAGAGCGGGCCGGTCGGGGAGCCCTTGTCTGTGCCTTCGTCCGTCTTGGACTTGGCCAACGTCGTGTTATTCGAGTCCCAGGACCCGGACCGCGACTTCCTGTTGGTAGGCACGGATAACGTATTGTTTACTTCGTGGCCGTTTTCCGACGACGGCGACGAGGTTGTGGGGGAGTGCTGTTCTGCAGGCAGACGCGGTTGTTAGTGGTCAGCCCAAGAGGCGGGATTTGAGCACTCGTTTGGGTAATCGGTCCAGGGATGAGGAAACGCGACATGGCGTCATACCTTGATCGTTGACGGCCGAGGTATCGAGCGTAATGGTCGGCGCTCTTGGCCGCCTCAACGGCGAAGGGCCTCTCGCCATGGTTGTGGTGTTGTTGTTGTTTTGTTAATGCGGACTATGGTTGCCTTGGTCTACCTTGTCGTCCTCGGTGTGATGCCCAGAGGACAGGCAGATTTTGAGGGTGGAAAGTGCAAAAAGAAAATGTCGACCAAGCCGGTGTTTTTTTTCTGGCGCAAACGCGGTCCTTGGCAGGCGGTTGTTTTCAGAAAAAATATTTTTGTCTGAATGAATAGCCGCAGGCGACCGGTTCGTTTGGCTTCGGCGCAAACAAAGGCTGGTGTGGTTCAAGAGGTCGGTGAGGGCGGGTAGGTGTGTACAAGGCGCGAGGTGGATAACAATCAAATACCTAGGGTAGGTATCGAATTGCTAGGTGCTCAGGCGGAGACGGAGGGACAGCGGGCGGAGTTGCTGTAGGGGCGGTGTGTGAGGACGATTGTCGAACAGGCCATTAGCGCGTGTTGATTGAAGAGGTGATAGGGAATTAAGAATCGAGGGGGGAAGGAGCAGCAATGAATAGGCGCTCGGTGAAGATGGCGATAGGATAGGATACAGGTAGTCGTGATTCCCAGTGGCGGTTGAGGTATACCGGGATCGTTCGCCGGCTAGATTTCTGGGCCTGATGGGTCTCCCAATCTTCCGAGGTGGCTGTAACCTGTCTGTGAAAACCTTGACAAGAAACAGTGCCTGGTCGAAAGTCGGGAAGGTAGCAAGGTGAGGCGGAGTAATGTAAGGTTGGGAGAAGTCGGGAGAAGACCTAGTCAGGCGAAAACGAGGAGGGAAGGGAGCTGCCGACTGGGAGGCGGGACGAAGAGTCACGATGGACGGAAGTGAGGTGACGTGTTGAACAGTTGACTTGGTCGGAGCTTGACGCGGGAGTCAAGCGAGACGGGCGTGCAAGGGGAGCTCACTGCAGGGAAAGCACACGCAGGGTCGATGTGCGAGGAGCGTGAAAAGGGTGGTGTTGAATACCTGAGAATACTAGGGAATACGCCTTCGAGAAGAAGATGGAGGAGGAAGACATAAAGTCTAGCCATCACCTCATCGGCTCACATCCATCCATCAACAGGGTCGGGTCTCTCGCTTGCATACCTAGGTAACCGACCGACCGTTCTCACTCTCACTCTTCCTACCTACACAGAACAGGGCAAGGCAAAAAGTGCACATGGTCTGGATCCAACGGGAACGGGGGGAAGAAAGGGAAAGAAAATCACCGTCAGGCACAGCCACGATGGCTGCCCACGGGCTGGCTTGGCTCCTGGGCAAAGATACAGCACCATACCTGGTGCCAAGAACTCCCGTCCACGCCTTGTACGTAAGGATGCAGAGGCGGGATGGTGGCCCATACCTGTCATAGCCAACGCCTGGGTAACTGGCCAGCTACCTGAGCGACTGCTTGGATCAGGTGTGATGCCAAGAGCGCTCATCAGCGAAGGGGTGGAGGAAGGCGAGTCGAGAAAAGTTGTGGTTCGTGAGGGATAGTCCAGGGTAATTACCGTCCCAGGGCGTCATGGGCGATCCGATGCAGTCTAGTTGCACAGGGGGGGCGCCAAGCCATGTCTTGATTCTGAATGGAATTAACCACTTTTGAAGGGAAAGGGGACGGGCTTGCCATCTCAAGGCAAGGCAAGCTCAGCTCAGCTTGTTAGCAGCAGTCGGAGTATCCGTCCCTACCTATGTACGTTGACAAGACAAAGCCTTGCGGTGGGTGTATGCTTGGTGGACAATTTGATTGACTCGGTTAGCTTGCGCCTACCATAATACGACGGTAAATGCCTACCTATGTTACCTACCTGGATAGGCTGGGTGCTGCTGGTTGATGGTGAATGGTTGCGCTTGTTATCTGGCAGTGGCCAGGCCTGGCCGGCTTCTTTCCTTCTTGTTGTTGCTGCATGTTACGGAATATGTTGTCGTTGTTTTTTCCCCACCTCCCGGCTCAAAGTGTCATCTCATCCCGCAGACTGTAAGGGTGTGACGCCAACGTGCATTTCGGGTACTATGTACATAGCAGGGTTACCATCGAGGGGAGCACCAATACCTTGGCACTAGCACGAGGTGCCACCTCGGGCGCGAGTGCTTAGATAAGATTCTTCGCTTAGGTACCTGATGCCCCGTACCCGTACCTTCCGCGAGCTGCAAGGACGGGAAGGTGGGGTTGGGCCCGGGCCCAGTGTTCACTCCCGTCCTCTCTCACCGATAGGTACTTCCTTTTGGTACCTAGGCGTGGAGACTGAGAAGGGGGTCCCCGGGGAGCTTGGGCCACTGACAGCTCGGCTCTCACAGTGGACTGATAATTGAGAAATGCCCGCCGAGACATTCGCAGAAAAAAGGAGGAACAGGAGCAAAGAGGCCGCCCGGTGAGCATGAGCCACAGTCCGTCCAGCTTGGCGAAAGCTAAGATTCCTTCCTCTCTTCATCAGGGGCCTTCTTCGTCTTGTCGTTCTGTCCATCGCGATAACGAGGTGTTTTGAGTGGAGGGGAAAGGAGGAGGAGGAGAGGAGGGGACAGATGGAAAGAGGATCGGACGGAATGTTCCATCTCAACATGCCATCACCATCGGCAGCCGGCGAGGAGGGATCAGCGTGTCCCGTCATCCCCACGCCGTGGGCATCAAGGCATGCATCTCTCGGAGCGAGACCCCCGTGGCCATCCGCAAGTGCAACTCTCAGGTCGGTCTGGTCTCTCAGAGCAACCCGCTGTGGTGAGTGATCATGGCCAGAGTGGTCCGCACACAGCGTGCACTGCCACCCTTGGTCGTCTCACCTCCATCACTCGTCTCACCGGATTCCGATTTGCTGCTGTTGCACCACCACCTTATTAGGCGAGGAAGCACAGTGATTCACTCTCGCTCCCGACCGACGGGTGCCAAGCATTTGAACTGACATCATCAAATCACCTGCAAACACATGCACTCTGGACCTCCAGCCGTCTGTCCTGTCTCCAGTTGCACATGCGATGCGCTACGGAGACACAGCACAACAACAACGCAACGATGAACCAAACAAAACAGGGCCAAGGGATGACGGGAAGCAAACTGCTATGTAACCTCCAGCGAATGTTAGGCCTTGGCACGATACCCATCCAAACACCGAGATATCCACACGTGCCGCTGGCACTTCCCCCCTGGCCTCCCCTCCCTCCAAACAATCTGCCGCCCTGCACTAGGAAGAACAACTTTTTGCCAAGACGCGGGCAATTTGGTCTTGTTTGATAGCCTGTCACCTGTCCCCCATGAGAGATGGCGGGAGAAAAACAAAACGACGAACGGAAGAAAAAAGACTTTCAACTCCTTCAGGGGTTATCCCCCTCTGACGTCAGACTGAGTTTCTGACATTCGGCTCAGCGCTCCGAAAGCCTACCTACAGCCTACAGCCTACATTTTACAGGTAACCTTGAGGCGCCAACCTTGCAGAGCACACCCTCCATCTTATCAAACACCACTCGAACCAAACTATACGGATACTCTACACACACAACTCCGACTGCCGGAGACTTCCGTGCATCTGCACATCGCGTTAATTCCCTGATTCAAGGTAACAGTCGCGCTGCACAGCAACCCAGACTCAAACACCCGGTGGCTTTTTTTTTCTTCCCTTTCCTTCTCGTGTGGCGGTCTGCCCGTCCATCCAACCAGCCACCCTGCCAAGAAGATGCTAACAGACCGGCTCGACTGGCTCGCTGTGCCTCTCTCTGCCAACGCGCCCTGCTTTCTGTCTCTCGCCGCGCCAAGCGAAACCAGACCGCCCTCCTCTGGTCGAGACACGGGGGGAGGGAGGGAGACCAGACAAACACAGCCAACACGACACAAAGGGGTGAGCCCCGAACGACCGACCGAACTGGCCGCGAACTGAATTGGTCTACCTGGTTCGCGGCAAGGTTTTCTGGGGAACGCCGCTCCGGCTGGCAACGCCGGCGGCTGGACGTGGTTCCTGGGTATCTGGCTCGTAGTTCGGCTGTGGCTGTTGGGAGGTGACCCAGACGCGAGAAAAGCGCAGCGAGGAGAAGTGGAATCATGGCGAGAGGAGGTCTCCGCCAAGGCGGCACGTCTGGCTGGAAATGACCCCAGTGGCTGCTCTGTACCACACGGCTCATCCGTACTTCATGACATCGATCACCGCTTGACGAGGCCTGCAAATGTATTTCGTCATCAGTAACCTTCAGGCCTCTGTTGCTCTGATATTCTCTGGCCTCGTCTGACTATAGAAATTCCTCGATATCGTTTCTGCTTCAAAAAGTCGATACTACCGCCGGTTTCCCCGCCGCGGGAGTTACATCCATTCCAGATTTCGGCGCTGCTGGAATGCCGATGCGCGAGCATTCCCATGCCGTCGATTTTCGGTTTCGGCGGGTATTGGCCAGGTCTATTTTTCGCCTTCGAACAGCCTTCAAAAGAAGTTGATCAACACCACGTTCAGCTGGATTAGCTCCGGCGTAACGCCGAGTCCAGGAGACATCCGCGCCTTGAGGTCGAGGAAGTTTCGTCTTCGTCTTCATAGGAATAGTTTCCTCGTCCCACCAGACAATCCTCGCCAGGCCACAGCTCCTCCGTGAAATGGCCATCACGGCCATTCCTTGTCACTATACCATGCCCACATACGTAATCACCGGCTCCAGGGGCGGAATCGGCCTCGAGTACGTCAACCAGCTCGGCAGGGACCCCTCAGCCACCGTCGTCGCACTCGTCCGCGACGTCGCCGCCGACCTGTCCGCCCTGCAGGCCATCAAGGCCGCGGGCGAGGGCGCAGTGCACATCCTGGAGTGCGACATCTCCTCCGAGCCCTCCATCTCGGCCTTTCCCGGACGTTTAGTTCAAGCCGTCGGCGCTGATGTCAAGTTCGACGTCTTGGTCAACAACGCCGCGACGCTGCAGTACACGCACCAGAGGGCCGACACCCTCGACGCGGCGGCGCTGGAGGCGCACATGACCAGCAACGTCCTCGGGCCCGCGCGCACGTTCCAGGTCCTGCTACCGTTCTTCCGCGAGCCAGGGGATTATGAGGACGGGGTGGGCGCGGTGGTCGCTAACATCACCTCCGGCGCGGGGAGCCTGGGCTGGGTCGCGGCGGGCAGGGTGCCGCACGTTCTTACGCCGTATGCCATCAGCAAGGCGGGGCTGAATATGCTCACGGTGCACCAGGCGAAGCAGTTAGCTGGCAGGGGCGTTGTCGTCGTGGCCGTCGATCCGGGGCACGTCAAGACGGCGGCCGGAGGGCCTGGGGCCACGGTCGAGGTTGGAGATAGTGCCGGGGGTATTTTGAGGTTGCTGGATGGGTTGAAGCGTGAGGACAGCGGGAGGTTCTTTCTGTACAATGGGACTGAAGTTCCCTGGTAGTTGTTGACTGGGATAACACTGGGAAGATTCCATGTGATGTGACAAGCTATAGTCAGTCACCCACAACGATTGATGACCGAGAAGGAATTCCGTCCGATGGGTATTGTCTTTATCTGAGTAATTACACCAACATCAATCTCGCCCATCGTTATCTGCTGGGCGCCTTCCTAACTTTGGTAGTACGTAGGTCAGCCTCGCGATCTTGCCCCCAAAATCAACCACTCTCACCGTCGTTGACAAGAGCACAAGCGGCACTTGCGTGTTGTCTGGATACATCACCCCCCTACCGGCACCTTTATTGATTTCTATGCGACGCCTTTTCACACTTCTGGGCTCTCTTCTGACCCTCTTCGTCGTTTCCTGGGCCGCCCCTGGTCGACTGGGTGCTCTTGCCCCGGAACCAAACACTCCCGCCGAAGACGGCGAGAGCCCTCGACAAGAGCTCTCCACAAGGGCACAGGCGCCGCCGCAGCCTGCATGGGCAGTACGCCCGACACGTGCCTCTTTTCTGCTTCCTAGCCTCATTAGCCCCCTTGCATACGTTTTTTCGCACCTTGTATCAATAGGGGCAGCTGAGAAGAGACCGGGACATAGCCGGAGCAGGAGCTGTTCAGAAGGGGCAGGTCGGATCCGAGGGTGGCGAGGGGGGCGAGGTCGCCGTCGCTGCCGTGATGGTTGGGGGGCCGAGGTCTACGCGGAAACCCGGAGGCAGTTCTAGTGCGCTCATTGCTACCTAGGTATGGAGTACGAGGGACAGTGGAAAAGACAGCGTGGGTCAGAGCTAGAGTCTTCGAGCAAACCATCCGTAGTGCCCCAGAATCAAAACTCTGGTGTTTTGCGGCTCCGTTGTTTCTTTATTATTCGGGGTAGTATTCACACACTATCAGTAATTTATGCTGTTCTACTGCGGCCTGGTACTTTGCTCAGTTCTTCCAGTGCCTCGCCGCAACTACTTTTGCACCTTCTCTTCGCTGGATCCACCGCTCGAGGGGTCCCCAATGCGTTGACCTCGACTTGGCGTGACACAAGAGTCCATATGTCCCGGCATATCGTGTTGTTGGTTCTACTACGTGGCTCTGTTGTTCCTTAGGTATTTGGTATTAGAATAAGACACTGCCGATGGACTACACTATCGCTGCCTCCTAGTCTTGCCGGCCTCCTTGCCGAGCTCTTCCAGCGCCTCCTCGTACTTTTGCACCTGCTCTTCGCTGAAGCCACCACTCGAGGGATCACCAATACGCAGGCGGTCCACCTTGGCACTACGTCTAATGCCCTTGCTCTTGGCGATCTTGCCCCAGAACCAACCACTTTCGCCGTCCTCGACGAGAGTCCAAGCGGCACCGGCGCGGCCTGCTCTTGCAGTACGACCGACACGGTGGACGTAACCAGCAGCACTGGCCGGGAGGTCGTAGTTGATGACGTTGTCGAGTTGAGGCAAATCGATACCGCGGGCTACCAGGTCGGAAGCAACGAGGAGGCGCAGGCGGCGAGCCGCAAAAGCGCGGAGGGCCCGGCGACGGTCCGAAGTCTTCTGCGTTGAGGTAAGGGTCGCAATGGCAGGGGCCAGCGATGGATGCAGGAGCGAAATGAGTCGGGAGAGGCGGAGTGCGGATTCGTTGGATTTCGTAAAGATGAGAGCCGTTGTTGTGAAAGGGCTGGAGGTCGACTTCTTGGTCGGTTTTGAGGCGGAGTCGGACTCGGAATCGGAGTCGGAATCTGACGAGTCTGAGCTCGTGTCTGAGTCTGAGCTGGTGTCAGAATCGGAGCTGTCTGAATCGGAGCTTGTGTCTGAATCCGCATCGGAGGTCCCGTCCGAAGAGGTGTCGTCGTCGTCGTCCGTGACCGTTTTCGTCGTCTTCGTCGTATTCTTGGGGGCAGTTTCCGACATGAGGTGACCGCCGAGGAGGAGATCAATCAGATAAAGCGGCTTGAGATTGGCATCATGCACTCTGATAGCGGACTCCGTCAGGAGCGTCGGCAGGGTGTGCTCAGCGATCGGTGCAGTACCGTCAGCCTGATCACCTTCGAGAACAATAAGTTGAGGGCGGCGGAGCTCGAGTCCGCTCAGCAGACTGAGATCTCGCGTGAGGGTAGCCGAAAGAACGACTTTGCGAACGCCTGTGAGGTTGGACTTGGGGTGGTCGCGTGCGCTAAACTTCATCGTACGCAGCTTGGGCATGACAACGTCCAGCCAGCCCTGGAAAGACTGCGCCAGAAGCTTATCGGCTTCATCAACCACCATCCAGCGCACATAGTCCAGGCAGAATCCGCGGGTGGCTTTGATATGCTCGACGAGCCTGCCGGGAGTGCAGATCAACACGTCTACCTTGGAGCCGTAAGCCTCCACGAAGTCAGGCAGCTTGCTGACCTTTGGCCTCTCTCGGAGCTCCACCTCGGGGTCCAATTCGTCCTCGATCTCAACGGTCTTCCATGCGTCGATCTCGCGCTGCCAGGCTTCTTTGTAGGCCTCGGGGTCGTACCTGTCCTGTCTCTCGAGCAGATTGGCTTGTTCGTTCTTGAGTTGCTGACTGCCGATGGCGATGCCAATGCGAACTCTCTTCTGATTACGGCCATTGAACGCGCTGGCACAGACTTCGAAGACCTCCTGGGCCTGCTTGACCAGTTCACGCGTCGGCAGAACGACAATGGCTCGAACGCGGGTGACAACCTCCTGACTGATGTCCCGGACAATGGGAAGTGCGTAAGCCAAAGTCTTTCCGGAACCGGTCGCCGCTGCGACTAGAACATCGCCCTGGCGGTTCTTGCAAGTCGGGATGAGGAGCGGAATGACGGCCGTCTGGATCGCAAAGGCGTCCTTGAATCCCTTCGACTCCAGGATTTCAGCTGCCTTGGGGTGGATGCCGGACATTTCGGAGAAAGAAGTTCGCGAACTAGGGTTCACACGGATAGGGGCGGCGAGCCACGAAGGAAGAGTCTCGTACGAGGGGTCAGACGTGTCGAGAGCAACCGGCTCGGGTTGCGGCAGGGGCTCCAATCCATGCTCCTCGACCTCTTCAGCGGCGCCTTCCTCGTCGACAACCATGGCCTCGGGAGCTTCCTCTGGAGCCGCTTCCGACGCTTTCTTCAGGTACTTGGTCGCCTTGGCTAGAATGGCCCTTTGTCTTGCAGCAACGCCGTCGTGTTCTGTCGATTCCTCTTCCTCCTTCTGTGCCTTCTTCTTGGACTTCTTGGGCTTCTTTTTCTGGTCATCCACCTCCATCTCCTCCACGTCGCCAACCCTCGACTCTTGTTCTATTGTCTCGTCTTTCTTCTGCTTCTTGGATTTCTTCGGAGTAGCCTCTTCGGCGTCGTTTTCTGTGGCCTCTTCCAACTTTCTCGACTTCTTTGCCGGAGTGTCGACATCGTTGGAGTCTTCCGGAGCCACGCTCGCGAGCGAACTTCGTTTGGTCTTTTTCGAGGGGACGTATCGCGCGTAAGGGCTAGCCGTAGATGCTCCAACAGTGATCTCGTCGTTTCTGGTCGTCACTGGTTCGAGACTTGCTGCGGTTGCTGCGACTGCAGGTGCAGGCGCAGGAGGCCTCGATGCCTCCTTCTTCGGGGGAATATAGCGGTTGTACATTTTCGCGGGGCTGTGAGGGGCAGCTGGCGTAGGAAAGGGTATTGCGGTGAAATAGTTGGTAAGAAACAAGGTAGGACGACGACGCTTCAACACCTATATAATGGCCCTCTTATCAATAAACTATCGAGGTAACCATTGAGGCGCTGGAAAAAAAAAAAAAGGCACTGCAGCCGTCAAAGTGGAAAGTATGCGAAATGGAGCATCAGGTCTGGGAATTAATTTCCTTATCGTGTTTCTGCCGTGTTCTACCGCCCTTCTTATCGGACGCCATGCGCATGCGCATGCGCAAGCGTTCCACCAGAGCTTAAGCCAACGTCAGTACGGATAGGTTCCTGGGGAAGTACCCATGTAGGCCCGAGAGACACGGATACCTTCTACGAGATTGCGACAACCGTCCATGCCCTCGACCTCGTCGCATACGATGCGCCAAAACTACGGCTGGAGGTGAGGGTTTCTCGTGTCGAGCGACACCGATCAAGATGGCGCGAACGTACAACATCGCTATGGTCAGCGACTTCTTCTTCCCGCAACCAGGAGGAGTCGAGAGCCACATTTACCAGCTTTCCAGCAAGCTGATCGATCGCGGACACAAAGTCATCATCATCACCCACGCCTACGAGGGCCGCAGCGGCGTGCGCAATCTCACCAACGGCTTGAGGGTCTACCACGTTCCTTTTCTCGTCATCTTCCGATCGGCCACCTTTCCGACCGTCCTCTCGGCGTTCCCCATCCTGCGCAACATCTTGATTCGAGAACAGATCGAAATCGTCCATGGCCATGCGAGCTTGAGCACCCTGTGCCACGAGGCCATTCTACATGGCCGAACGATGGGTCTCCGGACCGTCTTTACCGATCACTCCCTCTTTGGTTTCGCGGATGCCACCAGCATCCTGACCAACAAGATCCTCAAGTTCTCCCTCAGCGACGTAGATCATGTCATTTGCGTCAGCCATACATGGTACGTTGCGCTGCTCGCCATTGCCCAGCCAAGCTGACCCATTTCCCATCGCAGCAAAGAGAATACCGTCTTACGAGCGTCCCTTGATCCTCTCATGGTCTCAGTCATTCCCAACGCCGTCGTCGCCGAGAACTTCCGCCCCCTAGACTACCCAACCTCCGATACGGGACAAGCCTTTGGCCAGCACCCGCCCCCCGCGCATCAGCTTGGCCCGGAAGATACCATTACCATTGTGGTTATATCCCGTCTTTTCTACAACAAGGGCACGGATCTCTTGACCGCTGCGATTCCCCGTATATTGGAGAACCACCCGAACACGAGATTTGTCATCGCCGGATCAGGCCCGAAGGCCATCGACCTCGAGCAGATGATCGAGCAAAATGTCTTGCAAGATAGAGTCGAGATGCTGGGCCCCATCCGTCATGAGGAGGTGCGCGACGTCATGGTGCGCGGCCACATCTACCTCCACCCTAGCTTGACAGAGGCTTTCGGAACAGTCATCGTCGAGGCAGCCAGCTGCGGCCTGTATGTGGTTTGCACCCAGGTGGGAGGCATTCCGGAGGTTCTCCCGTCACACATGACCGTGTTCGCCAAGCCCGAGGAAGACGACCTAGTCTTTGCGACGGGGAAGGCAATCGCCGCCCTGAGGGCAAATAAGGTCCGCACAGAGCGGTTTCACGAGCAAGTACAGAAGATGTACTCATGGACGAACGTAGCTCTGCGGACAGAGCGGGTCTACCACGGCATCTCTGGCGAGCTCAGCGAGGCCGAGTTTTACGGTTACGATGCTGCTAACGGCGCAAGCCGTGTCCGTTCATTCGCTCTCATCGATCGGCTGAAGCGGTATTACGGCTGTGGTATCTGGGCAGGAAAGCTCTTCTGCATAGTCGTAATTGTCGATTACCTGCTATTTCTGTGGTTGGAATTGTGGTTCCCCCGAGATCAAATCGACATCTGTCCTGAGTGGCCTCGAAAGATCATTGACGAAACGGAAGACTCTAAGGAAGATTGAGCGTAGTCAATGGCGAGGTTGAAAGACTGGCACCAGGAGCATACTGCGTCAGCTCTTGGTCAGGACGAACCGTGGAACGCAACTTCTTAGGCCACCCCGAGGCCTCATCATTACCATACCTGAGTGGTGCAACACCATGCGAATGGAGACTATCTGACCTCAAGGCCAGAGGACTGGACGCGTGGGTAATGACTTGTGGTCAATCACATAAAAACGCTGGTTTCGGTATGCTTCAACGCCCTCGTGTTGTCTCTTGTCGCTCTATACTTACCATTTCCAGCAACGACACATGATAAAAAGCGAGCATTCGACACTATAGAAGATATATATGGGATACGGCGTTTAGATATGCCTCGTGATAAAACTGGGCGTTTGGAAAAAATATACACGGCGATGTTAGCTCCGTCAATTCGGATGTTTGTTCGATGTTGCACGATAGAAAGTCGTGAGGCTAAAAAGCTTAAGAATACCTAATTACTTTCCCTATGTCCCTCTGTCTCTATGTATCTCTGCTGTCTCTATGCACCTCTGTCTCTATTATCTTTGTCGTATTCCTGCTTTTTGAAGTAGGGACGACAGCGACGACAGCGACGATAACGGCGATTAGTGATAATCCATAGCACCCCTGTGGAACCGGTGGCCACTGTGTAGGGCGCGGGAAGAGGGAAACAACTCAGTCTGGCCGGCATCACACTTTCTCCTGGTCACAGTTCATTCGTCCAATCTGGCCAGCTCTAGGTGAGCAGTAACATGCCTTGATGTCTGGGTAGGCACGATATTACAGGTCGTATGGGTTTACTTGAGACCACCGCTCAGCAGTATGCTCTGCCCTGTCAAGTAGCCAGTCTTGCAAAGCATCACGACCACATTCGCACACTCCTGTGGCGTCCCTAGCCTGCCGACAGGGATGTTCTTGACATCACCAGGCGTGCCCTCGACGCGCTTCTCGTCGGGGATCATGCCGGTCTCGCCTATCATCGCCGGCGCGACGTCGTTGAGCGTGACTCCGTCTTTTGCATGCTTGGAAGCAAGGTTCTTCATCAACCCAGTCATTCCAGCCTTGCTAGCGGCATAGTGGCACCCGTTGATGCCGCCCCCGATGGCGGAGATGGACGAGACAAAGACGATCCGCCCCCAGTGCTGGGCGGTCATGTGCGGCATCGCCAGCTTGCAAAGCAAGAAGGAGGCTCGTAGGTTGATCGAGATGGTGAAGTCAAACTCCTCGAGCGAAATGTTGTCGATATACGGATTGGCCTTGTTGTTGAAGCCGGCAGTGCCAGCGTTGGAGATGAGGATGTCCGGGTGCTGGCCGTGCTCATCCTTGATTTGCGTGAAGAGCTCCTCGATTCCTGTGACCGAAGACATATCTACCACGTGACACGATATCTTTATGTTGTCGTCTGAGCTTTTCCTCAGTTCCTGGGCTAGGTCTGAGATCTTGCTGTAAGTGCGTTCAGACGAACAGGTCAGCGCGAGACGAGCTCCGTTGACGAAGAGCTCCCGGGCACATGCCCCGCCGATGCTACTAACTGTGAGTCTGGGCATTCGCATGGTCACAGAAGCTTCGTCTTACCCGCCGGACGCTCCCGTCACCAGCGCCAGCCGGCCTCTGATCTCATTGTCGACGGGGGCCATGTTGAACGGGGCGGGTCGAGCGCAAGAGATATGCTGCCAAGAAGCGTGTCTGCGGGAAAAGATGTATTCAGGAGAAATACAAACAACTCAAAATTTGTCTCCCTAAATTCCCATTTGCGGTGACTCGAGGTCGAGGTGACCTTGAGACTGAGACCAGGAAACTGCGAGTCCTCCAAGACGCAAGGGAGCTGTCATTGTACCCCGCCATGAGGAGCCCCACTGTAGCTATAGGTTTGTACCTACCCCGCGATCTCCAAATTCACCATTAAGACCGAAAGGCGCGGGCTAAAGCCGATTGCCTCGTTGTCATCATTATTGATGATTTAAGTGCCATGGGAAAATGGCAACTGGACAGATTGATCTCGAATTTTGGTGTGACTTTCAAACACCTCGCATGGGCATGTTCCCGGTTGTAGTGAAATCAGTACGTAATTCTCTTCTCATTCAAGGGTGGGGGGGGTTCTGTTGCCTTCGATGGTCCAGGTTGACAACCTGCATCTTTGTCCGAGGACGGCCAGGGACCTCCGCCCTCCCAAATCGTCTCGGGTAAAGCATTTAGCCCATAGCGAGCAGGGAGCTCCCAGCGTGGGCAGAGTATGCATCGCGAAGCTTCGATTCTGTGGCTTTAGAGCTACTCCTACAATGCCGTCTTTCGTTCCGCCAGTACCCAAGAGGAGTGGTTTATGTCCTGGGAAATAGTAAACTTGATCCGCCAACTGCGATTATGCATTGTTTGCTGTCACTGACCGCTATTGATGGTGTCATGCCTCACGTAACCTTTAGGTAACAGCAGTCAGTGAGGGCATCATTTTGGAAAAGGAACCTGCGATGGAAGCTCGGCGTTGGCCCCTTAATTGTGGCTTGACCCCTGGACATCGGCATCACCCCTGTCGGAACAACTGCCACCAACTCCCGGCGCCAGTCTTATCGCACCAATCGATGGCTTATCGTCAATTCAGCCTTGCAGCTTTGCTTGGGTCCGCGCCACAACTTTTTTTTTCTTACAGCTGTCCTCTTCGCTCTCCACTGGACAGGTCAGCAATAGGTACCTCCGCCAAGTACCTTACCCTGTCGAGAGACCCAGTCTGGGGATGGCACCGAATCCAGTAGAGGACACCTTCACGTCTCGTTGAACGACCCTGCACTGTCTATATTCTCTATTTCTGGGTCGTCCAAACCCCTTCCTTTTGCCTCGCTGTTGTTTTCTGTCTTCGTTCTCTGCACACTCAGCGATTCTGAGCTTCACAGGTCTCTCCCAGGGACTTGTCCAACAGTTACTTCTCGTCACTGTTGGCCCCAACCGACACTTGTCTCTACGACACACACCTGCAAAAGCGAATATTTCACAGCGCCATTGGGCGCAAACCGTACACCATGGCGCAACGAACTTTCTCGCCGTTGACTATTGTCCTCGGCTGCGTCCTCTTCTTCTCCGCCCAAGTCTTTGCCGCCTCGGCCGTCCTGGGTGTCGACCTGGGCACCGAATACATCAAGGCCGCCCTGGTCAAGCCCGGCATTCCTCTCGACATCGTTCTAACCAAGGATTCGCGCCGCAAGGAGACCTCCGCCGTCGCCTTCAAGCCTAGCTCCAACAGCCCCAAATCTGGATCCTACCCCGAGAGACTCTACGGCTCCGACGCCGTCGCCATCGCCGCCAGATTTCCCCACGATGTCTACCCGAACCTGAAGACTCTTCTCGGCCTGCCCGTCGAAGACCCGATTGTCCAGGAATACGCTGCCCGACACCCCGCCCTCCAGCTGGAGAAGAACAAGGAGCGAGGCACGGCTGCTTTCAAGAGCAAGGCCTTCGCCGAGGACGAGGAGGCATGGCTCATTGAAGAGCTGCTGGCCATGGAGCTCCAGAGCATCCAGAAGAACGCCGAGGCCGCCGCCGGAAATGGATTCTCTGTCCGTTCCCTGGTTCTCACCGTTCCTCCCTATTTCACCATCGAGGAGAAGCGCGCCATTCAGGCCGCTGCTGATCTCGCCGGCCTCAAGGTTCTGAGCCTCATCAGCGATGGTCTCGCTGTCGGTCTCAACTATGCCACTTCTCGCCAGTTCCCTAACGTCAGCGGCGGCGAGAAGCCCGAGTACCACCTGGTTTTCGACATGGGCGCCGGGTCCACCAAGGCCACCGTCATGAAGTTCCAGAGCCGCACCGTTAAGGACGTCGGCAAGTACAACAAGACCGTCCAGGAGGTTGCTGTGGTGGGTGCTGGCTGGGACAGGACTCTTGGCGGCGACGCTCTCAACTCCCTCATCATCGACGACATGGTCGCCCAATTCGTCGAGTCCAAGGGCGCCCAGAAGATCTCTGCCCAGGCCGAGAAGGTCAAGGCTCACGGACGCGCCATCGCGAAGCTGACCAAGGACGCGGAGCGCGTGCGCCACATCCTCAGCGCCAACACCAACACCGGCGCCAGCTTCGAGGGTCTCTACGAAGACGTCGACTTCAAGTACAAGATCAGCCGCGCCGACTTTGAGAAGATGGCCGAGGCCCACGCCGCTCGTGTCGACACCGTTGTTCTCAACGCTCTTAAGGCCGCCCAGCTCGACCTCTCAGACCTGACCTCCATCATTCTCCACGGAGGCGCTTCGCGCACCCCCTTCGTCCAGAAGCAGCTCGAGGCTGTCGTCGGCTCTGCCGAGAAGATCCGCACCAACGTCAACTCCGACGAGTCGGCCGTCTTCGGTGCCGCTTTCCGCGCAGCTGAGCTGAGCCCGAGCTTCCGTGTCAAGGAGATCCGCATCTCTGAGGGTGCCAACTTCGCCTCCGGCATGAAGTGGACCAACGCCAAGGATAAGCTCCAGCACCAGCGTCTGTGGTCCGCTGTCTCTCCTCAGGGCGGTGTTGCCAAGGACGTCACCTTCAACAACCACGACGACTTCTCCGTCACTTTCTACCAGCAGGTCGACTCTGCCGAGCAGGACACCAAGATCCTGGCGACGAAGAACCTCACTGCCAGCGTCACGGAGCTCAAGGAGAAGTACTCCTGTGTCGACAGCGATATTCACTTCAAGGTCGGCGTTAAGCTGAGCAGCGACAACGGCGAGGTCGAGGTGACCAAGGCCACCGTCGAGTGCGAGGCTGAGGCCCCTGAGAAGGAGGGCTTTGTAGATGGCGTCAAGAACCTCTTCGGTTTTGGTAAGAAGGACCAGAAGCCCTTGGGCGGTGAGGAGGATGACGAGTCCGCCTCCGCTTCCGCCTCTTCTGAGTCTTCTTCCTCCACCTCTACCACGTCGACTGAGACTCAGACCACTTCGGCCGAGGCCTCTCCCATCCCCAGCGGCGAGGCTGCTGATGGTGCTGAGCCCGTCAAGAAGAAGCAGCTTGTTACCATCAACGTCGACTACACTCTCGAGAAGACCGGCCGGCCTGAGCTGTCCCGCGACGAACTTATCAAGTCCAAGGACCGCCTCAAGGCATTCGAGGCTTCCGACAAGGCCCGCCGCCTGAGAGAAGAGGCCCTCAACCAGCTCGAGGGCTTCACCTACAAGGTCCGCGACCTCCTCGACGACGAGGCCTTCATCGCCTCTTCCACCGCCGAGGAGCGCACCACCCTGGAGAAGCTGAACAGCGAGGCAAGCGACTGGCTCTACGAGGATGGCGCCGATGCCCCCCGCGACGAGCTCAAGAAGAAGTACAAGGCGCTTGCCGAGCCTGTCGGTAAGATCCAGAAGAGAATTGACGAGGCCAAGAAGCGCCCCGAGCTTGTTAAGGCCCTCAAGGAGGCCCTGAACTCCACCCAGACTTTCGTCGGCACCATCAAGAAGCAGCTCGAAGAGTACGACGAGTGGCACGCCTCTGCCTCTGCCTCCGCCAGCGACTCCTCCAGCACCTCCACCGAGACGCCGTCGGCCACGCCTTCCGGCGACTTTGACGGTCTCGAGGACGACGAGGCTCCCAAGGAGCGCAAGATGGAGGACGTCGTCAAGGAGCGCGGCCCCGTCCCGCCCCTGTACAAGCGCGAGGACCTGGATGTCGTCGAGGACCTCTATGAGTCCACGCTCAAGTGGCTCAAGGAGATGGAGACGAAGCAGGAGGCTCTGGCCGTTACCGAGGACCCCGTGCTCGTCGTCAAGGACCTCCAGGCCAAGCGCGACAAGCTGGACAAGGCCGGTATGGACCTCGCCATGAAGGGTGTCAAGAACTTCGAGAGCAAGAACAAGAAGGCGACCAAGAGCGCGAGCGCCAAGTCGAAGAAGACCAAGTCCGCCTCGAGCTCGTCGACGACCAACACCGCTTCCGCCTCTTCTGAGGGAAGCAAGAAGCCCACCACCACCGTCCCGCTCAAGAGCTCCACCGCCGAGCCCGAGCCCGCAGCTGGCAAGACCGTCGAGATCCCCGGCGGCGGCAGCTTCGTCCAGTTCGGTGGCGACGGAGAGACGCCGAGCGAGGAGGAGCTGGAGGAGATCCTGAAGAAGTTTGAGCAGTACAAGGAGGCCCAGCCGAAGCAGGAGGATGAGCACGAGCATGACGAGCTGTAAGGGAGTGGAAGGATAGACATTTTTGAGGATTTTGCGTTTTCATGCATACATGCCTAGGCGTTCTAGCTGATGAATTAAAAGAATTCAAGACAAAGTGTGCAAGTGAACGCGTGAGCATACGTTGACAGCAATGTGAATAACTTCGTTTCTGCCAACCCCGTATATCGAGGGTCGTTTCCAGTCGCCACTGGAACCCCCTGGCATAGCATTTCCAACACTTCAGCTGCCAGGAGGACGATCTTGAAGTTTCGGAGACAAGATACCAAAATATCCCACGAAAGTGCAAACGAACACGAGGGGCGGTGATACAGTTCGACTCGGTCAGCACGTCCCGCCAGCAGCAGACGAAACGAAGCCCCCTTTCCCCGCCACCCCCTCCTCCCGTCGCAACAAGATGATGCATTTCCTCGCCCGCGTGACTTCCCATTCCCGTCACCACGAGATCGCCATCATCACGTTAACCGGCCCGAGATCACATCTCACAAGAGAAAAAAGTTTCTTCGCGTTCCCAGTAACACGAGAGACTAACAATCGTCCCTTCCCGTCTTCGTCTCACCCACTTCGCCTCGCCAGCAAGGTCCCGGGGAAGAGCTTCCGGTCCAATTTACACACACGCACACACCACACAAGCACGCATCTCTGACCTCGGTGAAGAACGGATGGCCAAACGGCGCAATGCTCGGCGCCACATGAGCAAGAAAAGAATCCCCGGAAGATATCGCGAGAACCACGTTGTCGTCTTCCCTCCAATTCATCGTGGTTCAACATGACGTGACGGTGGCAGCGATATCAGAAACCGTTTCTTGTTTGCCTCGCCCAACGTTCGGTCGGTGTGCACGAGTGAGACCCTCGTGATGAGAAAGTAAACCACCAGTTTCCCATGCGTTTCTTGCTACCTTTTCTCTTGTTCCGTTTTGCCTAGCCTGTTACTCCAACCGAGACTCTTCCTTCGTCTAAGACCATCCTCTCGGCTTCCTTCCCGTTTCGCGATGGCAGAGGCGGGACGCGGGTATCTGCACCGGCAGGTACATCCGGTGGGTGGCACAACTCAGACAACGACAGCTGCAAGGGGGGAAAGTGCGAACAAACAAACTCCCCTTTTCCTTCCCAACGAGAAAGACCAGGGAGAGACACCGAGTGAGATAGGAAAGAGCTTTGGGGGCAGGAGGGTTCGGTACGATACGGGCAAACAATCAATGGCTCCTGCCAGATCGTCATTTCGGCTTTCTTTACCTGACATGTCCGAGCTCGCGACGGGACAAGGAAAGAGCGTAACGGGAGAATGGAAGCTACCTAGTTAGCTCGTTGAAGGAAGGAAGATGGATGAGTATATAGACGAGAAGGAAGCCGCAATCGTCGAGACTTCCGAATGCTCGCTCAGGACAGCCACCAAGGCCCATCTCAGTTCTCCTACCATCGTCCCCTCGGGCTACTATCTTTCATCTTTCGCCTTTCATCTTCCATCGTCAGTCTTTCATCGTCAATCATCCATCGTTAGAAACAACGTTCTCGTCAGGTAATAGCCAAGCCTTACTCTCAACCTCCCAAGATGCATCTCTCCCTGATCCCGCTCGCCTGGCTCGCCACGGCAAACGCCATGCCGACGACCCAGCAGCAGCGCGAAGAGCCCGCTGCCGCTGCCGACCCGGCGGCCCGCCGGTCCTTCACGCTCCCCGTCAGCGTCAACCCGGACTACGTCCCCAACGGCCCGGCCGAGCTCGCGGCCGCTTACCGCAAGTGGAACATACCCGTGCCGAAGGGGCTCGACGGGCACTTGCTGACCCGGCGTGGTGGATATTCCTGTAGGTTTTTGGCGCCCTCCCCCTCCTCTCACAAACATCAGTAGACGCAGGAATGACAGAGGAGAAAGGACCAAAGACTAACGACAAGTCGTTCCACAGCCGCAACCGCCCAGGCCACGAGCACCAATGGGGACAGCTACTGGTTGACGAATATCTTCGTCGGAACCCCGGAGGCGCAGGTTATTCCCATCATGATTGACAGCGCATCTTCCAATTTGTAGGATCAACCCATATCTGCCCGGCTCAGCCTCTTCCCTCTACAGAACATGACTGACCTCGTGACGTGCAGCTGGCTCATGTCCACCGACACCCAGTTCGGCGACGCGGCAAAGAACGGCAAGCACAAGGTTTACGACCCCTCGAGGTCGGCAGTCAGCCAAGAAATCCCCGGCGTCTCATGGAAGAGCGAATACAGTTCGTCCTTACCCTCCCCTTTTCTTTCCCCACCTCTCCTCGACATGACTCACCAGATGATCCCGCAGACGATGGCAGTGCGCTCTCCGGTAAGGTCTACTTTGACATGGTCCGCCTCGGCCTCTCAACGGACCAGCACTGGACCAAGATCTCCAACGCGACGATCCAGTCCGCCGTCACCGTGAGCAACCGCTTCGCCATTGACCCAAATCTCAGCGGTGTCATGGGCCTGGCCAAGCGTGGCGCGTCGGACATCCAGCCGCGAATGCCGAGCTTCTTCGACCGTCTCAAGAACGAGATGCACTTCCCGTGGGTCGATGCTGATCTGCGCAGCAACTCGTCCCTCGGCTTCTGGAGCTTCGGCAGCAGTCTCCACGGCGATAGCTCGACCATGGTCAACGAACCTCCCATGCCCGAGTCGGAGAACTGGGATGTCCGCATTCCGAGGGTTCGCATGACGTCCATGGGCGATACTGAGTGGCTCATGTACGGTTTCACAGCCACCATAGACACGGGAACCAGCCTATTGCTCCTCCCGCCCAAGATTGTCGCCAGGTACTACGCCGAGATCCCCGAGTCCTCCTTCGATGCCACGATGGATTCTTACCTGTTCCCTTGCTCCGTCGCGTCAGGGATTCCCGACCTCAACTTCATGACGAGCGGAAAGTATATAGGGACAGTTTCCAAGGAAAACATCAACCATGGTCCAGTTCCAGGAATGAACGACAAATGCTACGGCGGCATCCAGAAGAGCGGCTCTGAGGATCGCGCCATTTTTGGCGGTGTTGTGCTCAAGACTCTGTATGTCCGGTTCAACTTCGGCGAGAAGGGGGATTTTGTCAGTTTTGGCAAGAAAGGATCAGACGTGTGTTTTGCCACTTCCGTGTGTAATGACACTGAATGATGCCCGTCGAGGCTCTGGAGGAGCTACTGAAATGACGGAACATGCACCGGTGGCAGTTTTAGGGTGTTGGAGTGTCGAATAGTTGATAGCTGAATTCTTATTCCATCAAAGACCGTTTGAAGCTGGGACTTGTCCCGTGGCACAGACCCAGGGAAACGATCGCCAATTGTCACCCGGCGGAAGGCGGCGCCCGTGAATTGGAGATAGCAGAATTCAGACTTCTCAGAGAATCGGGGATGAATTTTCCGCTCTCTCATCTGGTATATACAGATACAACCCCCTTCTCCGCCGGTTGGGAACATGGGAATAACCAAACGGCGCGTGTCCTGGCGCGGCCAATGCACTCATGCATGCTTCAACTCCCGCAACACGGGGAACCAAAATGCGTCACCGTCCAGGTTGGCATAAGCAGACAAACCGACGACAAAAGACATCGCGGTTAATCAAAAATATCATGACTCTAAAACGCCCAAAAAGCAGGCCTCCTGGGGCTTGTGTAGCGAGTGACGTCCCGTCATTGAAAGTGATCCTCATAGAGGGGTTATGCCATGGGCGACCGAGCCATGCGACATGGACTCCTCTTCCGCCTAGGAAGTCCCCTGGATCCAATGTCGTCGTGGTGGAATGGAAAGACGGTCAAATCGCAGAGGGCGGGTATATGTGGTGGTGCGCTCGTGCGTTGATGTAAAAAAGAGTCCGGTCTCGCAGTCTAGAAAGGGGTATAGATGCCCTCATGCCTGGTCACGATCGCCGTCTGGGTGGGACAAAAACAAGCAAGAGTCAGCATTCTCGTTGCCTCAAAAGACTAAGTGACTGGTGTTGCTTGCTGGTGGCGATGGTGATTATGGTCTGGAAGGAGGGGAATTGAGGCGCAATGTAGCGTCATACGGGTATAATGCGGTAGGGTTAAAAGATGCAGTTGGTTTCAGTGTCGGGGAGGGTGGTCGTCAAGGTCATCCTTGCCGACGAAGTCGTATTCACCTTCGCTGGCAGTGGGCGTAGGAGGCATGTTCGCCGAGGACGGGGCATGAGGCTGGTTCTGACGCGCCGTACCTGGTCGTGACCTGACCTTCTCCGCCTCCTTGGAAAGGGCGGCGACGGCGTCTTGGGTGGCTCGGCGGTCAGCGGGCTTCTGGGCGTTGGAGCCGTTGCGCTTCAGAAGGTCCTCCATCTCGCGGATGCGTCGCTCGAGAGCCTCGAGCTCTGAGGCCTGGCTCTGTACGTTCTGCTTCCTGCGAGGCCAACCCAGTTAGCGACCCGGTTTCGCAGATTGGAGAGGGCAGTGCGAGCAAATCCTGTCGGGGAGCCGCGACATCGCCGTGCGAAGAATTACGTACCGTTGGTCGAGCTTCTCGTCAAGGTCGGCAACGCTGTTTTCGATGCGGAAAATGTCCATGAGCTCCGCCGAAAAAGAGCGGGCAATGGTGCTGCAGGTTGGCAGTCAGCACGACAGCTCGGCCGGGTTCCGCGTACGGTATCACTCTGGGGGTAGGCAATCAACGGGGCACGCACGATTGGGGGCGACGGCCATTGGGAACCCAGTCGCGGTCGAGCTCAGCGTCGCTCATGTTTTGCGCCATGTCGTCGGTGTTTGCGTGCCTTTCAGAAACGGAGAAGAGAGTGAAGACGAGAAGTTGAAGAGTTGTAGACGGTACAGTGGTCGGGCGGAGGACGAGACGAGAAGGCAGGGGACCCGGAGATGGTTGTTGGGTTTGCGGTCGACGAAAAGGGAGGATGATCAGCAGCTAGTGGTTGACGGTATCGGCGGGGTGCTTGTCACACTAGGTAGGTGGTAGCCCGAGCTGGTGGTAGTACTATGTAATGCGCGGCGGAGAGGGTGAGGTGGGTTGGCGAGGAAGAAATGATCTAGAAGCGAAATGGAAGACGAAGAAGAATGTTGGTCTGGCTCGAAAGATGAAGCCGGATAGTTGTCGATGGAAGAAGAGGGGGGTATCTTTATTGCGCCGATGGGGATGGAGGCGGAGGCGGTCGAGGTCCTGTGCGGGTGTGTGTTTCGTCTGCAAGCGGCAGGGAAAAGGGGATAGTTGGCGGGAAGAAGGTGGAGGAGGAGGGACAGGTTGACGGTGTAGGGAGGGAAGGAAAGAAAAGACCAGGAAGGGCGATCTGGGCGTGCGAGGTTTTGGATGCGGGATGGAGTTGGACTTTGTAAGAGACTCGAGAGGGCAGGCAGGCCGGGCGGGTTACCTTCCTTCCCTACCACCTTTGGGAGGTAGCTACTTGTTACCTGTTGGACAGTGCAAGATTGGAGATACGGTATAATACCTGGCAGATCAGACAGACCAGTCAGAGAACAAGAACAAGATCAGCCAGGGCAGGAAATCTCGACAAGGCGGAAGCTGGAACGGTTGTCGGTGCCTGACATCAATGATCAGGGCCGCCTGCTGGCGCACATCACCGTCAGATCACAGGCCGGGAAGGGAAAAGGGCCAGGCACATGAGGCACACACACACACACACACTCACACACACACACCACAGTCATCTGCCTCGATGTACAATGTAGGGAGGGAGGCACGGAGGTTAGGTAGATGGGTAGGTAGACAGCACAGTGGAGGGGCAGACGGTGTACCCGATGCAAGTATTCCTTCTTCCGTGGCTCTCCCGCATCGTGCCGTCCAGCTACTCCAACAATAGGCGGCAGTACATAGCAGAAGCAGCAGCAGCAGCAGCTGAGCAGCAACACCTCGGGCGAAGAGCGAATGTCTGGTGGGGTTTCCTTGGTTCGCTGGGTCGGCGGGTGGAGGTGTAATTACCAGGTTGCCATCTGTAATCAGCTGCAAGGGGAATGGCCTCGAGAACTGTGGGAGCGTTCATGCGACATGACCGGGACAGGCGATCCAAATCTAAAAAAGAGAAGACACTGGAAGCGCGAATAGACGTGGCCCGCCGTCCGCATGGAAACTGCAACTGCGACCGCATAAAATGGGCTCCTGACACCTCCTAGCCTCCTACCACTTAGGCTGGGTCACATCCTCGACCTCCAGCCCGTGGTTCGAACATTGACCGGCCCATGGAGTCCAGCCGGAGCCAGAAGCAGGTACAGGCGCATCCGCAGGTGCGGGGGGATGATACGGAGTACATATGCACTAATACCTGCCCTACCTACCTTGGTACATACTCCGTAACACGTCCTACATAATACATATCCCAGGTACTTGTATCACTGGTAGTGACGAGGAAAGCATGATGCGTGATGGTGGGAGGGGCTTCTGTTTGAGACCATGTTGCAGCCCTATTCAAGGCAGGCTGCGCAAACACAAGCACGAGCACGCAGATGAGCGATGCGATGAGATGCGACTCGACTGGCGACGACGACCTCGTCTCGTTGCGCCCAGAGCGCACCTCAAGCCGCCGGGCGTTTTTAGCTTCCTAGTGAGGTGACTGCTAGTGAGAGGTGGTTGATTAGTAGTGCAGTTATCATATGGTAATTATGTACCCGTAGCGTGGTGTTCTTGGGGACCCTGGAAATCCCACGCGCAACCGGACATGGCCCCGTACGGGCACATTCCAGCCATCATTACACTAACCAGAGTGATAGAGGTAGGTACGACTACTGCAATAACAGGGCAGCAGACGAATTAAAGTACCGGCAAGCGTTGCAAGAAAAGATACGTACCGCATTGCATTGCATCACGAACTCCTTCGCACCCTCACGTTGCCCTCCTCATCCTCCACTTCCACCCCACGAACACGTCCGCTCGCCTTTAAAGTATTGTCCCTGCTTGCCCTGCCTTCGGCACCAAGACACACCCGCGCGCACCTTACCTTAAACACGCTTCGTTCTCCATCCCTCTGCATCCTCATCATGCCGGCAAATTACCCTCGCGACGAAACGGACCAGGTCACCCGAGCCCGTCCCGTTCGTTTCTCTAGCATCTCCGTAGAATATTCCGCGCCTCGTGGGCTTCCAAGGCTAGAGGTCTCGGCTTGTCATTCGCCAGCCACCACATGACGTTCGTTTCTTGACGTACCACACCACTCCTGCCACCAGCGCCTAACCTCGACTTGCAGCCGCATCATGTGCCGCTCCTTTGTGAGGTAGCACTAATAAGACTCTGGAAGACCCTGCAGATCTAACCCGGTCAGTCGTTCCCCTGACCAAGACGGGAAGCACTTTGCTCTATCTCGTCCCGACTCTTGTTGTCGACCTCGACGCAACCATCAGATCTCATCTCTGTCGACCCCTCCAACGTCGCACCTCATCTCTCCGTCCTGCCCTGGTCCGTCGGTCGGGGATGGGGGGGAGATGATGCACAAGAGGGAGAAAAAAGGGGGGCATATTCGCGACTCTGCCAATTTGACCTGACATCAAATTTCGGACCGCCCTAATCAATTTGACTTCCTAGTCAAACTTGACCAAAGCGTCAAGGGAAGTCCCGCCCACGCCGCCAAACAGTAGCGCCCAGCCGTCATCTGGCAGCGAACGACTCCCCCTCCATTTGCCGCACTATCAAGACCCGACGGTCTTCTTGTAATCTCGCCAAAAGGTCGACTCGAACCGCTCCCGGAGCCCTCATGGGCCTGCCTTACTTTATTATCCAGCATCTCAGGGCTCGCGCGGCTGCCCCTCCCCCCTCTTGACTCTGGAGAGTGGAGGATGCTCTCACACTGTGATACTGTGCAGTTCCTCCACGGACAAACGGGCGTGCCGTCCAACCTCGACACCACAAATCACTCGCCCATCTCTGGGATCATCCTTCACAGGGTGCAAAATATTGCTTTCGCATCATCCAAGACGCAGGCAGGCAGAATGGGAAGACCGAAAAGAAACGATGACGCAGCTGGCCGTCTTCGCCATCGAGGGAGAGACAGCCCGGGCGGGGATCTCCGCTGCCGCTTCTCCGGCGCGGCCAACGCGAGTAGTAAATTCGTCGAGAAGCACTAAGCGAGTGACAGATTAAACGCACATGGCTGGATTCTGAGCGCCCCCCCATAGCCAAGCTCCACTTTCAGCCCAGCGAGCTCCCACTGCTTTGCTGCACAAAAAAAACGAAGCCACGGCAATTAATTACGTGGCCGGACGCGAAAATGCACGCGTCTGGGCACGCACGAGAAGTGACTGTGGGCGAGTCTTCGGTGTGTGCGATACTATTCGTGGTATGGGTGATACCAGCAAACGTGAGGAAGATTGTGCGAATCCTACACCGCGAACAAAGCAATCCAATTTGGCACAATCAAAAGGCGTCTCTGTTACGCTGCTGCGACTGATCTCAGTGGCGCCTCGTGAGGCTCAACTACCTGGGCGCGGACGTCGTAGCGCTCCCAGAGTTTGATTGAACGTTTCTGCCGTGTGACTATGCCCTCCGTCGCTCAGGCCTCTTCAAGAAGCAATTCGGCTCGTCCCAGCAACAGCTGCGCAACCGAAGTCGTCCCGACTCCCAGCTCTAGCAACCTGCAGTGGCGGGCCGTGACCATATATCTCACCATAGCGCCAAGAGCTGGGGTAGACTTCTGCCCTTGGATGAGCTGCCCCTCCGCCAGAATCACATGAGTCTTGTCGATTCACCTTGACCCAACGCAATGGGACGAGGGGATGGGACCTCGCGGCTTCTTCCGAGATGTTGCCCGGCCGGGTGCCATGGCGACGACCTGTCCTCTGCGGCCTGGCCGGTGGTTTCCCATCGATATAGACCACCCCGCCCACAGTCCATGGACGTTCGAGACTCGCTCTGATGCTGAACATGGCGCATGCTGCCACCCGCACCGAAACTGGCTACCGAGACATCGACGCAACAGGCCCTCGCGATGGAGCCGGCCTTGGTTGAAGAATGCCGCAACTGACCAGGTGTAGCGAATCAAGGCGATATATGCACGGGACGGACGGACGGACGGACGATTGGGCGAGCGGACGGGGCTCGGTGTCATTGGGAAGTCGGGACTTGTTCATGGTCTATTTTGACTGACGACGCAGCGGATGTACGATCAACTCCGTTCCATTTGCGATGCTAAGCAAATCCGATCCCTAAGGCCCAAGGTATAATGCTTCATCGAGCATCTGTAAAGCCTCCTGACCAGGCAGATGATATATGACCAATCCGCCCCTTGTCCTTCCCGTTGCGTTGTTTTTTTTCGTCATGCGTACCTCGCTCTTAAAGCAGGTTTAGTCAGTACCACCGACAGCACGGGCTAAAAGAGAGACTGCGTCAGCAAGAATTCGTCCTTGGATTCGGCGGAGTGTCGGGGGTGTTCGCGATGAGGCGTGATGCGCCGGGGACGTACTGTAGATCTTCATCTTGCTGTGCTGGACAACGGGCTTGATGATGCCCTTCTCCTCGAGGTCGGCGAGGCACTGGCGGGCCAGGGAGCCGTTGATCTTGAGACGGTCGACCAGGACGGCGACGGTCACCAGGCGGTAAGACTGGACATCCTTGTAGAGCTTGTCGGAAGTGTTCTTGTCGAGGATGACGGCGTGCTGGGCCTTGTCCTTGACCTTTCCCTTGGACCTATGCGATGCGTAAGTCGGCTGTGTGATGGGGTGGACCAGCTTGTGGTAGCGTGGAGCGATCGAGGCGGCGAACGTCGTCGGAAGGGGGGGGTTCAAGACTTCGAGAGTTCCGTCGTCTCTTGACGCGCGCGCGCACCAAAAATGCACAGGTTCATACGTACCACTATCACCGGAGTCAGCAAAATTTGGCAAAGAGACGACAAGTCACAGGGGAAATCCAGATTTCAACGAACCTTCTTCTTTTGCTTCTTAGCTCCAGCAGCAGGCGCCTTTACCAATAACAAGTCAGTACAATATCTCCCAGGCCAAGATCACGCCCGTCGTCGGCGGACGACGGGCAAAGGGCCGACCGTACCATTTTGTCTGATTTCTGATGTCGTCGTGGGAATTCAGGCACCTGGGTCGGTCGTCTAGAGTAGGAATTTCAAGTGCATGAGGTTGCTGGAAGAGGTGCCACCCACTTTGAGTCCCCCTCCAGCCGAAGTTTCGCCCAGGGCAGGAGAACCCTAGGTAGTGGGGCTCGTGCGCCGAATTACGTGGTTTTGATTGGCTGCTCCGCCTCTCATTGCCACCAGCGGCCGCGAAAAATATTCCAGCAGGCGCAAGACAAAAGCCCTGAACTGGAGCCCGGGCCACTCACCGCGCTTCCACGAGTTCCCGCGAAGCGAAGGAAAATCGAAACCCACTCTGGCACTCTCGCACTTGGACATCTTCAACCCACGACCACACATTTTCACCACTCTCGATTTTCCCTCCCCAAGGTCCCTACTAACCCCCTAAGGTCGAGCGAAAATGTCTGACGGCGGCGATATCGAGGTCGAGAACGTGGGCACTTACGATGTCCTCCCCAAGGACGTCGTCAAGGAGGTCGGCAACGTCAAGCTCTTCAACAAGTGGGATTACGATGTTGAGGTCCGCGACATCTCTCTGACGTGAGCCTCTCCCCCCTCTCCTCCAAGGAAGAAAGAAGAAAAAAAGAGTTGCGAATTGGCGCATGTGGCGCAAGGCGGGGGAACGAAAAACACCACGTTCGAAGGGGAGGATAGAAGAAGATCGAGAGAGACAGGAAAAAACACTAGAAGGATCCAAGGGAAATGCTAATTGCGATGTCTTCACAGTGACTACATCTCCCTCCGCAACCCCGTCTACGTCACCCACTCCGCTGGCCGCTATGCCGTCAAGCGCTTCCGCAAGGCCAACTGCCCCATCATTGAGCGTCTCACCAACTCCCTCATGATGCACGGCCGCAACAACGGAAAGAAGCTCATGGCTGTCCGCATTGTTGCCCACGCCTTCGAGATCGTACGTCACCCCCCGAACCACACCGAGAGCAACCGATGAGCTCGAGACATCACACGAAACTGGGAGGAATCCAATGGCTAACAACGTCCGACGCAGATCCACCTGATGACCGACCAGAACCCCATCCAGATCGCCGTCGACGCCATCGTCAACTGCGGTCCCCGCGAAGACTCCACCCGTATCGGTTCCGCCGGTACCGTCCGTCGCCAGGCCGTCGATGTCTCCCCCCTCCGCCGCGTCAACCAGGCCATCTCCCTCCTCACCACCGGTGCCCGCGAGGCCTCCTTCCGCAACGTCAAGTCCATTGCCGAGTGCCTTGCTGAGGAGCTGATCAACGCCGCCAAGGGAAGCAGCAACTCCTACGCCATCAAGAAGAAGGACGAGCTGGAGCGTGTCGCCAAGTCCAACCGGTAAAGGGTTTACCCCCTTGTCTCGGGAAGCGAGCCAGCTTTTTATGGTGGCTTACTACACTATTGGGTTGGTGGTGGTGTCGGTTGGGAAACATCTCCTGACATCACTCGGGCTGTCACAAGAGAGAGGTCGTCCGGTTTCCAACCAGCAAAATGGAGGAGACGGGAGACGCTTTTTAACGTCGTAAAACTGCTTTTGGGGACAAATCAAACGGAGGCGTGGTATTACATACAGGGCAATCATCAATCTTCTTTTTTTCCTTTCAAAAAAGAGAAAGAATGTTGCGCTACTGACCTTTGTGCATTTGCGCGTTCGGGAATGGGGAACGCGGCTACGGCATCTTGTCTCTTACGGCTCTAGGTGGTTTCCAATAAAAGCCAAGCTCGTCTGAGCAAAATGATCAAACCCGCGTTCCGGTGTGCCATGGTGATTGGATACCCCGTTCGAGTTGCTTGTAGGAAGACCTGGGCTGGACTGCACTACTATCCATGTGATATGAATTGACGACGCGTAGAATAGAATTCTTGACTGTTCACACCAGTACGTGAGTACACAAGTGTCATTCCGCAAAGTTGTCATATCTTTCGTTACTTCTCCATGATGTATGCATCAGGTCGCTGTGGTATGAAGGGTAGGTTCTAAGAGGTGGCGGTCCAGGGTCCGAACAGAACCATCGTAAAGGGTCGTAAGTCAGAACAAACTCGAAGGAATGAGGGGGATCTGCGTCTCCATCCTCAAGAACATGCCCTTGTGCTCAATGCCCTCCTCCCACCAGGTACCCATTCCCTCGTCGACTTTGAAGCCGAGCTTCTCCCACAGGCCTACGACCTGCTTCTGCGCATGCACACACACGAGGCCGTTCCACTTGGGTATCGGATCACCCGGGGCCACTCCAATCGCCTCGAGTCCCAGCTCCTTGATGCTCGGGTTGAAGTGGCCCGGGTTCTTCTTCAGCCATTCCAGCGCCGCCTTCACCAGTATCACCGCGACCCGGTGTCCTCTAAACTCCTTGATCACCGCCAACCGGCCAAGCTTGACGTAAGGCTCCTTGCCGTCGTGCAACTCCGTGGCGCGGTCCGGTGCGTACGGCCTCGTCTTTGACACTCGCCCGTCCTCGCCCACATGCTCTGTGGCGTCGTTCAGCACTACGTCCTTCACCACCATTTCGGGCCCCGAGGCAGACTCGTCCTTCACGCCGATGAGCTTGCCGTTGAAATACACACCGCCGTTCTTGGGATGGGGATCGTGAGGGAAGGGAACAGCGCGAATGGTACCGATGGGGACGCTTTTGGTGACGCTGCGTTGAGGCTTGGTCATGCTGCCTTCGGAATCGACAACCGCCCTCTCGACGATCTGGCTGACCGAGGCGTACGTTACCCAGTGACACGAGCGGCTGTCATCTGCATCGAGCTCGTTCTCTCCGGGGACACCTTGCTCCTTGACAAATACGGCCTCGCGCACCTCCATCGCGTCGCAGAAGAGCTTCGGAATGTTGGCCGGCTGCTGATCGTGAGGAGCACCGCGATCGTAGCCACACACCAGCACAGGGGGCTCGAGGAGGGCAACGAAAGGCGTTCCCATGATGGTGAAGTGAGGGCTGGCGGGCTGTTAGTATGAGGCTTTTGAAGTCGGGGGGATGCAACGAGGGGGATGCAACCAACGGTGTTTGGCGTATGTTACTTATGAGGGGTTGCTTGCGTAGTGAAACCAGCCCCCAACAAGTGAATGAAGGCAGGAATTTCGTGTCGTTTTGCGACGGCGTGAGATTGCCAAGTCACAGAGATCTGTTCGGTGGCAGTCTCATCTCAATTTATGGGAGTTGAGACAAGTCAAGCCAGGCAGGAACCGATAAGGCCAAGTGCGCTTCCCCGGGAAAGCGCAATGGACCCTGAAGAAGCCAAACAGAAAAAAAAATGGGGAAAGAGCAGGAAGGTACAAGTGCCGCCACCCACATCGGTTATCCGTCACCTGCGACTTCCCTCCCGCGATCCAGATTCACGACATGTTCAGGTGGTCGAATCCCAACCCGTCTCTCTGAGGGGTGGAGGACTGTGCCGCCATATCGGCGGTACAGGCGGGGGATGCCCACCCCTCACGGACCTGCAACGAGCACGCACAAAATGACGTTAGCAGGCACACCTTCCCCGGTCCCCCGGGTGGCGTCCAACCCGCCGATCCAACCGGGTGTGGGGACCTTCTCAGGACCGGACTCCGGGAGTGGTCGCTGGCGCCCGGGTGATGCAGTTTCCCCAGGCTTTCAGGGTTCTCCATTTCACGTGTCCTTCCATCTCATGCCAAGGGCAACAAACTCTATTGGGCAAGGTATCAAGATCAACATGCGCAAGCCTGAAGAGTCTGGTGCGACGGCGGCAAGCTTGTTTGGGCCAGTGGCCGCTGGGTTAGTTGGGAATAGGTTCCTTCTCGATCATTCGGGTACTATTCCCTGATTATTCCCTGTCATAATGCGTCTGCCTCGGCGTGACACTCTCCAGTGCCTGGACACGTTGAAGCTATTAATACAATCTGCCAAGATGGTTTCGATGCTTCTTGGGCAAGCCATCTCAGTTGCTTGGTCAGGATAGACGTAGTACTACGGTATAGGAAGACTCGGCGAAGCTCGCAGTCAAAGTGATATCCAGTCAGCTGGTTGAGGTCAGGGCTTAACAAGCATCGAAGGAAGGCGTTCGCTATATTGTTTGCGCTATTTAGAGGACATCATCTAGAAAGTCGTAGTACTTGTGCAGGTTTCCAGCGCAACGACACGGCTTTGGTATCACGGGACAGTCTTCCTGGCCACACACGTCGGGCTAAGGCATCTTGCACCGACGTACACTGACTGCCTACAGGCAGATTCATCGAATCGTCGATAGCTCCTGGGTCCGGAGAATCTGTCACAGCCGACGATCCCAAGCAGCCGCGCATCAAGAAAGTGTTCAACAGCGGTTTCCGCCTGTCTGTATTCGACGAAGAAATCAAAATAGATAGGTCCTAGGCGCACGGGTTCTTGCTGCAAGAACAAACAGGAACCGTCCAAATCCGAACAAAACGCCTCGCAAAAGACTTCCGTTATCGATGACGAATCGGCCTCTTTCTCTCTCTTGTCTCCCCGACAACAACAACCTCAGCTTCTTATGCGGTAACCTCGACGCTCTGCTCGACGCCGTCGGCGCTGCCAGAGTTGACCTTCTTTCCGGTCTTGGCGATGGTCTGGAGGACCTTCTCGTAGGGGAGGCTCTCCTCGGCGACGACGGTGGCGGTCTGGCTCTCGAGGGACACCTCGTAGGACTTGACGCCTGTTTCGCAAGGGACCCGTTAGCCAATGCAAAACGAAGAAGAAAACTTCCCAATCGAGCGTGCTTGGAAGTGTCGCGCAACGTTGTCTTCACCGCCTGTCTTGCGACCAGCTGGGTCGCACAAGAAGAAAAGTCGCAAGGGACCTCAGGGTTCCCACAACGCGTGCCGGGGGTGCTGCAAAAGAACTCACCATCGAGCTTCTTCAGGACGCGGTCGACGGCGCCGGAGCAGCCGCCGCAGCTCATGCTGACGTTGAACTTGTAGGTGTGCTCAGACATTGTGGCGGTTCGGAGGACTTTTTGTGTTTGGTGACGGTTTTCGGTGGTTTGTAGGTGGAAAGAGTTCCAGCGGTATGCGGATGGCGTTTTTGGCGGGGTAGATTGATGAATAAAAGGAGGGGCAGCTCTGGGGGTTTTTGCGGTCAGCAACGGTCCCGCTCGGATGGCTCTTAGAGCAACGTGGAGTTCAACTGGCAGACTCCGGACTCGGTGAAGAGGATAGGTAGTAATAGTCGGGAAACAGTAGATGAGGACGGGAGCAATGTCTCTGGAAGTCCAAGGACACAAGAGAGTAGAATTAAATATCACACACGTACCTTTCTGATTAGCCGGCGACTTTGGAGGACATTTAACAAAGGGGGTATCTAGACTGACAAATGCATCCGGTCAGACTTGAGACTAGAGGACGGGAAGCCGTTGATTATATATCTGTTCACCCTCCCAGCATTATTAATTAAAGTACATCTTCCACGAACACGGGTAATATCGAGAGATGGCGCAAGAGCTCCTTCAGCCCCTCCGGACACGCACCAAGCGCTTCTCCAATCGGTCGTCCTCCCCCGAGGTCTCGTTTCTGAAACTTGCTCACCACCAAGCTCGCCCCCGCCGAAGCAGTTCATTCACCCCCTGAAACGGACCCATTCCCGCCGTACTGGCGAAATTTCCTACCACCACGCGCACCTCTGCTCACCTCCTCCGTACATACATGCTGCATCCCGAAATGCCCGGCTCTTCCTGCGCTAGATCGACAATGCATGGCTTGCATCTTGGCCTTATTTTTGTCCGCAATCATATCTCTTTTGAATAGCCTAATGCCAACGTTTTACTTATGCATCGTCTCTACTTTGAACTGTTCCTGTCAGGGATGTCGTGTGCGGTCGAACCCGCTCCGGTTAGCCAGCTCCGGCAGGGACAGGGGGTCAACGTGCACACAAGCGTGGACGACGACAACAACGACGTTTTCCAAGATGGAATGTCTTCAAGGCGAGCTGTAGTTGGCTCTATGTCTTAAAAAGTATGCTACAAGTCAGGGACGTCCAAGCCTTTGACGACACTTCCTCCCACCTTTTCAGACTCATTCGAACGCACCGGGAAGCCGGCGTCTCTCGCCGTCGCTCTCGTTCCCGTCCTCATCGATCAACGGAGGCAGTTCGTCGTCTGTGAGGGGCTCATCTTCTTCATCCTCCTCGCCATGCGGGACTGGCGGCCATCCGCCGGGCACCAAGGACGCCAGGAGATCCGCCATCCTCGCCACAAAGCCGGCCGACGGGGGCTGGTGCTCGTCATCCCCCGAGTCCAAGTCGTTGCCGCCCCAGGGATCCTCCTCTAACTCGTGTGATTCAAAGGCGTTCAACTCGCGTTCGTCAACGGCGCCCTCCCAAGCACCCTCCCAGGCATCGCCGAAATCGTGGTCATCCTCATCGTCGTCATCGTCGTCGGGGAATGCCCCCATCATGGCTGCGGCACCGGCACCGGCCGCCGCGCCAGCTGCTAATCCGCGCGCTGCGCCTCTCTGCTGCTGCCTCCGCAGCATGTTCAGGAGCGCCCGCTCCTGGGCCGCCATGGCATCTCCGGCGAGATGCCTCCACGGCATCTGCGTTCCCAAGCTTGTAAAGATGTTCATCTCCTTCGGCGGCGGGAGCGGGTCGAAGGCGTAGTTCGGCTCCTGCGTGAGAATGTGCCTGGGAATGCCGCCGAGCAGGCTGGGGGAGTCCTCCAACCACACCCACCTGGCGGTTCGCACGTCCGCTGGCCTGTCCTCCGTGGGGCTTTGCGTCGGCTTCTTGGCGACCTTGACGGCCTCTTTGAGCAACTCGATGGCCTGCGAGTTGTTCCAGATGTCTTTGGTCTGGTGGATGTACAGTTTGGTCCAGAACTCGCGCTCGTCGGTGTCGGGGCGGACACCCCACAGCGGAGGGGGCGCTTCGAGGTTGAGCGCCTGAAAGAGGGAGCAATACAGCCATGGCATGCGCTCCATTCCGGCGACCGCTGCCGTCTTTGCGCCTTCGACGTCTCCGAGCTGGAGTTTCGCAAGAATCAGTGTCTGCGTGAGGTAGTTGTCATCCGTCTCCTCCGAGACGTATTCCGGAGTGTTGAGAAAGTTGATAAGCCACTGTGCCTGTCGCGCGCGGATGGCGAGGACGTGGATGAAGTACTTCATGCCGTACGGATCGTTGGGATTCAGGCCGTAGAGCAGCTTGGCCCATTCCAGCGCCGTGCGGTACGTGCCCTTGCGGACCAGACTCTTGAGGTAAGTGTACCCGGCGAGCCACAGCTCACGGTTCTCGGGACGTCGGAAATCCAGCCGCGCCTTGCCCTGCTCCAGCTTCTGCCGGAAGGCGGAAGTCGTGGCTCTACCAAACGTGAACAATGCTCGCTCGCAGAGGTCCGCCGCCAGCGCCTGGTTCTGATCCTGCACCGCGACCTTGCTCACCTGAAGCAGTGTCGAGATGTGGTAGGGGTATCGCATGAGTAGGTTGACCATGTGCATCGGGTCGCCGAGCTGCACGCAGTTGAAGAACGCAATCTGTACCTCGTCGTAGGCCTTCTCGTGGACGAAAGCAAACTCTGTCAGGCCATCGGTGCCCTTCTTGATCTCCTTCATGACCAGACCCACGGCCGAGGCGCGGGGCCAGGTATCCTTGCCCTGGATGAAGACATTGCGCCGCAGAGAGACTTCGGGGAGCTTCTTACGCGGGTCCCCTCGAAGAGCCGTCTCGAGGTCGACGCCCTGGTTCGTTCCACGCTGGGCGCGACGTGCCGCCTCCAGCTCCGCCCGCTCTTCCTCCTGCGCAGTCTGTATCGCCTCCTTGCCGAACAGCGCGCGCATTTCGTTGATGGCACGGAGATACTGCGTGTTGATTTGCAACAGCTCGTCGACGTCCCGGCTGCGCTGCGCCAAATTGTCCGACGCCGCGTCGACATTGCGGGCCAGGTTGAGCTCCTGGAGCGCTCGGTCAATCTCATCCTCCTTGTCATCGCTCTCCTGCTTTGCGCTCCCTTCTGCCGCCTGCTTTTTGGCCTTCTTCTTCTTTTTCTTATTCTTCTTCTTCGCGGGTTGGGGAACCGCCTCAGGCTCGGGTTCGGGTTTGGCTTCCTCTTGTGCGTCATCGGATTTCTCGTCTTCGTCGTCGTCATCGTCATTTTCGCCTCCTAGCGCGGCGAAAAGGCTCTGCCGGGGCTTGATGGGCGCCGGCTCTGGCTCGTCATCTTCGCTGGATCCATTGTCGGCGGCGTTGGCCTGCTGGAGTTGGAGCTCCAGCTCTCTCTGCTTTTGCAGCTTGCGAAGCTGACGACTCGACATGATGCGGGTTATTGAAGGCGTAAAGTCGACAATGTAGAATTGAAGGGGTCGGTCTTCAAGCGACGATTCTTTTATTTGGTTGTGTGGTCTTGGAAAAAAAATAGCAATGCGCCTGGTCACTTTATTATATTAATGCGTCACGCCGGAGGCACCATCAGGGTGTGACGTGTGGCGGGGTTGTGCGGGGCAGAATTTGCGCAGGACATTGAACACCACGCATGCGGCGAAGTGGAGTGCCAGGCATCTGAGCTGAACTGGCTGACTTCTGGCTTCGAGGGTATTCGTACGTATTCTTAGCCGGTTTTTGGAAATGTGTAGTTTTGTTTAGTGGACACTGACAATGTGGCTGGAATTAAGTTGAATTGTGCGTTTTTGCCTCCACTGACGGCGGTGTTGAGAAGTTACAAAAAAAGACTTGAAAAGAAATCAATGGTACCAGGCATCCGAGCTGAAGCTAAGTCAAAGTCTGGCATCACCCAGACTGGACGAACATGCATATTCAAGTCACATCCATATGGGGGAAAATATAGAGTAGCAAGATGGTGGCCGACGTGTTGTATTCTGCTAACGAGACTTGGTGAACCTCGCAGCTTGCCGCCTAAATCTAGGATTACCACCACGGAAACCCAAGCTTCCATTCCACTTGTTCTCATAGCCTCATTCCATATCGCATGGATCTTTGTGCCTTCCTGTCCGCTTTTATCCATTCGCTGTCGGTTGCCAGACAGCAGATGCTTCTCTGCCGCAGCGCAGAGCTGCTCAGGAATCCTCCCGCCCAAGCAACCAAACGAGAACTCAATGCTTGCTACCCACGCCTGAAACCCCGTTGTCATGGCACATTCATGAGGCCACAACGCCCATTGCGTGCGGCTACCACTTGCCAAACTCCTTCCGATCCCATGCGTTTCAAATAGCAGTCCTATGATTCCTGCCGAGGACCTGCCTGCCCAGTGCCCCGTTGCCAACGGAATCCGAGAAAACCCGAGACTTGAAGGGGTGGTAATACATCATACAAAAGTGTTGTGCGAAAGGAAGTCCCTTTTCAGAGACACCGATCCCATCCAAAAATCGGGTGCCGTCCATAGACGCCGTGAACTTTTCACCGGTTGAAAACGTGATGAGTTCCCATGTATGTTCCTTGCAACCGGAACAGCTCCGGCGGGAGTTCAGTCGCCGGCTGGTCCTAGTTTGCGGCAGGAGGCGCGGCACCCTGGCCACCACGACCGCGGTAGGCGCCCCTTCCGCCTCGACCGCCGAAACCGCGACCACGGCCGCGACCTCTGCCACGGTAGCCTCGGAAACCTCCGTCAACACTGCCCTGCCCGAAGGTTTCCATGTTCTTGCGCTGTTCTTCACCACGCCACTCACGGCCACCAGGCTTTTGCCCGTTGTTGTCTGCCCGATCTTTGGCCTCGCTAGAAATATTATCGAAGAATGATCGAGTCTTGTTGTAGGCAACAGGAGGGTTGCTACCCGTCGCCTCTGGCGCAGGGGCCTCAGGGGCGGCGCCGTTGGCGGGCGTCTCTCCCAGAGGGGAGCCTGCAATGGCTTCCTTGAGCAGGTCGTCCTTGTTGAACTTGGCGTTGGCTTGGGCAAAGTCGAAGTCAGCGTCAGGGACGTCGACCTTGGCCTGTCCCTGGCCCTGGCGGACACCGCGACCGCCGCGCGGTGCACGGCCGCCTCCGGGTTGCGTGGTGCGGGCGGCATTCACTCTCATCTCGTTGACCTTCTTGGTCAAGTTGTCCATCGCGTTGCCGTTGCCCTGGGGAGGGTTGGATACGGCGGCGGCACCAGCATTCATGTTCGCCATGGCAAGCGCGACGGCTGCCTTGGCCGCCTCGGTGGCATCCCGAACAGTGGCGGCAGTAGGTGCCGCAGGTGCCTTGGGGGCAGACTGGCCCGCGCTGTTCTCGTTGACGGGGACAGGGAAAGCCTTCGGCATGGAGCCGGCCAAAGGAATGGCTGGCTGAACCCGCATGGGATTCTTAGGTCCGGTGGGCACCGGCAGCTCGACGGGCTTTGAAGAGCCCGCGGCATTCAGCGACGCAGCCGTGGCCTTCACTTCCGCGACGGTCGGCTTAGACTCGACAGGCGGGGTTGGTGCAGGTGCCTGCTGGAGCCTTGGGGGAGCAGTCGCCTTGGGCTCGCTCGGAGTTCCCTGCGCCGCCGGGGTGGCCGGCTTCTGCTTGTCACCAGCAGCGCCGATCGGCGCGGGCTTCGACTCTTGAGGGCCAGGAGTGCCACGATTCTCGGGGGCCGCGCCCGGCGTCCCAGTCGGTCCCGGAGGCCCACGAGGACCAGGAGGACCGGGAGGGTAGTTGTAGTTGTTCCACTGCTCAGGTGGATGAGGGAAACCCTGACCAGGAGGCCCAGGAGGAAACCAGCCGGGAGGCGGAGGATACGGCATGCCGCCCATTCCACCAGCGGGGCCACCACGCCCAGGGCCGGGGGCAGGTCCCCATGGACCGGGAGGGGGGTAGAAGTTGTTCTGGAAAGGAGGTTGGCCGAAACCAGGCGCCGGAGGCGGTTGGTTGTTGGGTCCTTGTCCGGGACGGGGACGGGCCTGTGATTTGCATTGTCAGCCTTGGTCCCATCCAAGAAAATATTTTCAGTACAAGACAATGTGACACCTCGAATCAGAAGGAAGGCAACGGAAATTTCGACATCGTTAAGTTGCGCTTTTCCGACAAGACGATAATTTTTACATCCGCAATATTTCATCATAGAGGCGTTGTCGAGGGTAGGGAAACAGATGGAGGCAACTTACGTTAACAATGGCCGGGTCCTCGGGCATGGCCGGAGGCTTGTTCTCCTTGATGGTCGGGTGGTCCTCGATCCTCAGATCCTTGACATCGCTGCCACGGAAAATGATGTAGTCGTAAACCTGATCGGAAGGCGCTATCTCTTCTTCAGGTCTACTCCTCCGACCCTCTGTTCCGAAAGAGCGAACATTCTCGAGCGACACGGTCGACTCGTCCGAGTTGATCTCGTGAAGGACGCCGACATATCTAGAGGCGATGAGCAAGGGGACTGGGGAGCAACGTGGACGTCCACCAAGTCCTTACCGGATGTCGCTCTTGGAGATGAGAGAGATGCGAGATCTAGGTTGGAAAGTTAGTCGGGTGGGCGAAATTGCGCCTACTTAAGGCGCGAGAAGAGAGTGGAGAGGGGGGTCTCCGTACCCTAAGAATTCTGACATCTCGGCTACTGGGGGGCGCGTAAACCACGCAACGGGGCGGATGCGACTCGGAACGACGGAAATGAAAAAATCAGTGCGAAGATTGCGCTCCCGGAAGAAATCAAAAAATACAGGCCGACGAAAGGCGCGCGGGCCTGCGAGAGATGGAATTGGAGGTGGGAGCGGTGATGATGAAGAGGAGAAGGTGGAAGGCGCAGCGGTAGGCAGGTTATTTGTGTGGAGGAAAGATTTGGTTGACCGACCAGAGACCGACGTGGAAGGACAGCGAGAAGAAAGCGAGAGGCTGAAGTGCTCCACCTTGCACCGCATTGGGCTGCCCCTACAACGCGTCAGGTACCTCTCCTTGTTATTGACTGAGCGGGGTACCTCCATATCATGGTACGTACCTGCTTTGGTACCTAATGCCTTTTCCTACAGGTGAGGTGAGGCGCGGCAGAACCTCGGCTGGACGACTGGGTGCTTGGGCAGGTACCTCCTGCAGGTAGTCCCGTCCCGCTACTGCTCAGGTACCTACCCAACCGATGCGGGGAGAGCTCACAACCATGCAGCTAGCTGAAGCTATGCCCGCCCAACTCATCTCCCCCTCCTCCAAGCCAAACATACAGTCTACGCGTCCCTACTCGGCACTTTCTTATAGCTAATTGTCTGCTGAACATCGCTCACCCCATCATTGCTGTCACCTCTGCTGCCACCGGCCCTACTGTTCTCAGGTACTAATAAGAGGTATGGGGACTGCAGCGATGGAGCTCTGTGTCCAGGACGGGGTTGTGTTGCTTGGTGTCAACGTTCGTTCTATCTCACTCACCGAGAAGCTATATTCGAACTTCTACATCACAATCCGCTGTCCCGTTTCCCGCTTATAAGGGGATGTGTTACTTGGGTGCTTGGCCTGAAAGATGTTCTTAGCTGCCAACAACACTTTGCTCGAGAACCAAGTGTAGATGAGAGTGTTTTTGTCATTGTTTACTACGGCTATGCTCGCCAAGAAACAATGTCTGCTCTACGCGATTGAGTGGCGCATCCAGACCTCGACTTTGAAGTCTGCACCGACTGACCGCTGCTCAAGAGTTCCTCCTCGTCAGTGAGCAAGCTCTTCTCTGCCCGCACCAAACCAATCACCACACCAAACCAATCACCAAACCTGGGCTTTGGATACTGTAAGCTAATTCCACTGTAGAAATGAAGGAAAAATACAGCCAAACCGCCCGGCTATAACTTTTCCAACATCAAGTGGCCGCCGTTTGTTACCAACCCGACTGCCGATCCAACAAATCCCATTCCTCGTTTGCCGTCTTTTCCTGTCTCTTACACTGGTTTTCCCAGTCTCTCTTCGAATGGTTTGTCCTGTGTCCTTGGCTTCTTGCTGAGCTTCAATCCAGTTTGATGTCGTCCACATTGACTTGGTTGATTTCGTTCATCAAGTGGATGACATCATTCTCCTCTATGTCTCTGAGGTCGTTGACGTTCTCAGGGGTGGGCATGTCCAGCTCGAGTGTATCCATGATCTTGAGAACGTTGTAAAGGCCAAACCAGGGCAGAGGTCTGGTCATGCAGATGTCGTGAGGGCAATGATATCTTGCACTGGGAATCCGCGGCTGATTCTCTTCAATATGCTCGTTCTCGTCTGTAGGTTCGTCCAAGGCATATTCTGCATACCACTGTACTTCTCCTTGGAATGGGTCTTGGTCCGCTGGGCCATGAATGTAAGAAGAAGGAACCGGGAGATGTATGCAATCTGGTTTCGGCCACGTTCTCGCCCGCTCAGGTGCCTCATCGAAGTCGTCCCAGATTGAATCAGGGTTCAGCAAGATGGGATGGTATGCGTGCTGGTCCTGCAATCGTTGGCTGGCCTCTCTTTCTGTTCTATCCCTCTTCTCTTTTTCCAGTCGCTCAATGCGGTCCTTCTCATAGGCAACTTTCCACTCCAAAAACTTGCGGCGAAGGTCAAGTACCCCCTCAGGGTCCGTTCGTCGGGTGGATTTGACCATCTTCTCGAGGGTCTCGCGCTGCTGTGCATCCGTGCTTTTCCAAGTCATACTATTGCTGTAGGAAACCGGATATGAAGTCGATGATTGCTGTTGCCGGCTGGGCCCAGCAATGCTTGGCGCTGGCATTCGTCTTCGTTGTGAGGCAGGGCCTCTTGGGGCGTTCGGAGGGGGGTTTTGTCTATTTCGGTATACCGCGGGACCTGTCGGCACGCCAGGAGGCAGGCCGTTCGATTGTTCCTTGCTGGTGATGATACCGTCGACTGACACAGGCGTAGGTGGCAAATTGTTATTGATGGTATCTTTGACAATGAAATCGGATGTGTTTGGTGATGGACTGATGGCTTCTCGGATGTTTGAAGGCGAAGAAGAAGGGGGGGTATCGACTCCGTGGTTCAGAACGGTGCGACTCCCTCTGAGATCCATGGGGGGCGGCACTGCAGATCTGACTGCTCTTTGACTGGAAGTCGTGGAAACGGTTGCGCCTGATGCCTGAGAAGTCATTCCTGTGTGCTGAGCTCGGCCAGGAACGAATTCGGTGGCAAGACCGTTTGTATAATTGAAGAGGAAGGGGCTTCTCTCAGTCGGCTTTGCAACCTCGGGTGTACTCGTAAGGGTAACTCTTTCCCTCGTTGTTGCTGTGGCTTGAGAGGAGTAAGATAATGATTCAGAGGAAGAAGGGAAGAGGCGAGCTGAATGAGTGGAATCGATCTGCTGACTGGATGTAGGTGATTCGGCGACTGTCGTGGATTCGGGTTGGACCGAATGCGCCTCACGAGGGTGCCCTGGGCGATAATTCGACATCTCGAAGAATATCTAACTGCTGTCTTGCGAAGAGAAAAGTCCAGAGTCCGGTTGGCCCATGACGACGGCCTTGCCGTTAAGTAGGTGGCCGGTAGGTACGCACCGAAGAAGCAGCGCCCGATGATACTTTCGGCTGCAGAGTGTTGCGAAAGGTGAAGAAATCAAAAGCGTGGTGATGGAGAGAAATGACAGTGTTGGAAGGAGCGAGGGCTGAAAATCCCAACGGCTGTCTGGAATATGTACAAAACTCATCAACCTTGAGGACCTTTTACAGGCTACGTGACCACCCTGCAGACTTTTTTTTTCCTGCGCCTGAGTTTTCTTCAAGTGACATCTTATTGCACACCTTCCGGCGCAAGGAGTTTGCGGGACATACAGTCCAGAGACATGAGACAGCCGATAGGGTGTCAAACCAAGGTGCTGTGTCAGGAGGAAAGAGCGAGGATAAAGGATTTGTGGCACATTTGCCAGGCAGATGACCCAGTCCGGACCCAAAGTTAATTTACATCATTCTGCTATACTAGAGACACGCTTCAAGTTGGAAGGTCGGTTGGAGATCTTCAGAGGAGCAAAAGATGCAGTCATATGCGGCCGTGGCTGCGAGAAAGGGGCGGGTGGGCGTCCCCATGGGCAATTTTTCTTCGGGGAAAACGCGCTACGAAAAACAGATAATGGAATCCGTTCTTTCAAAGAAAACCGGGTTGAAATTTTACTTCTACGTGATTTTCAATTAGATACTTCATGACTTTCAAACACGCGAACATCGACTCGCCAGTATATGTCGTGTCTCTTCGTGTCTCTTTCTAAAATCGGCAAGACTAACACCGCCTCCAAAAGTCCTCGGCCAAAGGACCTGTTCAACGGCTGAGAGAACCAGCAGTTACAGCACACTTTTTACTGTGCAAATCAATGGAATTCTCGAATATTTTCTGTTCGAGACTGACATGTCGCCCACAATATTTCGGCCCCCGCGAACGTGCCTTACTTCGCCCGTCGTGCTAGTGTCACTGCCTCTTCATTTGCTTCTTGACGCACAGGTGCACATACATGTATTTAGGCTTTTTGATCCTCGTCTTCCATCTATGCAGGTTCTAATCCACTGTGCACGATATTTGTCACGCATTCCACTCGAAGCTATCTAGGTACCCAGACAGCCAAGTTCTCATGACACAAAGGCGCGCCTTAATTGGCAAGCCTTGAACAACGTATGAAGTTATGATCAAGACCTCAGGACTTCATATAGAAACAGATGGTCGAATAAGCTGCGAGGATTCAACACGGTCTCTCGAGTCGTCGAGTCTGAGGTCGGCGATAAGAGACGGGCTGCATACGGATTTAAGCATAATTCATCTAACAGGGATCGGTCCCAAACAGCGGGCACCCTCCGTCCCCCACATCATGCCGAGGCGTCCAACGGCCGTGCTGCACCTTAGCTTCTCAACAACTGCAAGAAGCCCAAGACCTGGACTGCCCACCCTTTCTCCAGCTTCGAGGACTTGCTCCAGTTCACCGACAAGATTCCAAGCACGCACAATTTGGAAATACCGCCGACAATGGCCTCTAAAATCACCCTCAAGCTGAGCAACCGCTGTAAGTATTCTATTCGGCATCGCCGGCCACAGGGAGCGAGAGCCCCCTGCACACATCAGTAAAAAAAATAAATAAAAAAAGCTTACACGTGCCGATTAGCTCCGAAGCAGCCCATCAAGAAGCTCCCCGAGTCCATTGAGATCACCGCTTCTACCACCGTCGAGGATGTCAAGAAGATTATCGCCCGCGAGGCCGGCATCGGCGACCACAACCGCGTCGGCCTCTTCGACCCGGAGACCCAGAAGACCCTGAAGAACCGCAGAGCTCAGATCGGCACCGAGCAGGCCGTCATGGCCGCCAATCAGGTCCTGGTCAAGGATCTTGGTGCGTTGGAATCTCTCTCCCGTCGTTTTCTTCTTGCCAATCGAGGTCATGAACATGGCTGACTTCTCTACTCCCATCCAGGCGCCCAACTCGCATGGAGCACCGTCTTCGTCATCGAATACCTCGGCCCCCTCCTGATCCACGCTGCCTTCGTGGTCCTCCGCCCCTACATCTACGCCGGCGCCGACAAGGAGCCCCTCTCCCCGACGCAGCTCCTCGTCTTCGCCATGTTCCTCGGCCACTTCCTCAAGCGCGAGTACGAGACCCTCTTCGTCCACAAGTTCTCCGCCAACACGATGCCCCTGCGCAACATCTTCAAGAACTCCTTCTTCTACTGGGCCTTCTCCGGCCTCCTCTGCGCCTGGCACATCTACTCCCCGACCTCGCCCACCGCCGCCGCCCGCAACGACGCCGTCGACGTCCTCGGCACCATCGTCTTCCTCTTCGGCGAGGCCTCCAACGCCCTCGTCCACCTCAACCTCGCCAGCCTGCGCTCCCGCGGCGGCACCGAGCGCCAGATCCCCCGCGGCTACGGCTTCTCCCTCGTCACCTGCCCCAACTACATGTTCGAGATCATCGCGTGGATCGGCATCATCATCGCCAGCCGCAGCTGGACCGTCGTCGTCTTCATCTTCATCGGCGCCGTCCAGATGTCGCAGTGGGCCAAGGGCAAGGAGCGCGCCTACCGCAAGGAGTTCCCCGAGACCTACAAGAAGAAGAAGTTCGTCCTGCTTCCCGGCATCTACTAGATGCTGGCCATCGGTGGAACGAGAAACAAAAAAGAGGAGGAGATCGGGACTAACCGGTCACTATCAACGGCACTGCTTTGCCGTTCCCTTGGCGCAAAGGTATCACTGGAAAATGTATTAAGACGCATATAGAGATAGAACAGAAGGGAATCGAACTTCGGGCGCCGGTCATTGCCTCGTTTCGTCAAGTATCGCAGCCGTCATCGTCGTAAAGTGGTATCGTGTCCCCAGGTCCCGTTTGCCATCCTCCCAACGCTCTCGGTGAATCACAATGTCGAAATCGAAGTCGTCTCGGACCCTTTCGCCCGCCCTTCCGTCCCGTTGCTCGACTCCGCCTCGGTCATGCTGCGGCTGGCCTCTGAACAGTCCTCGCGGCTGCCATCCAGCTCCATAGCCCCAGCAGCGATGCCGTTCTGCGCCTCCTTCCCCTTCCCCTTGTCCAGCTCACCCTTCCCATCGGCCTCGCCGTCCCCCATCCTCACGTCCCCGTCCCCGTCGCCTCCACCAGCCTCGCTACCGCTCCAACTCCCGCTCCCGCTCCAGCTCCCGCTGCCGCAGCTGTCGCAGCTCCCCTCCCTCACCAGCCGCAGCGTCTCCTCGAGCACCAGGAAGTCCCGCTCCAGCACCTCGGCCCAGTTCTGCACGTTGCCCAGCTCCTTGACCCGGCGCGCCGCGTCCCCCGCGAACCGCGCCAGCTTGTCGTTCTCCCTTCGCAGCGCGTCCGTCGCCCTCGCCACGTCCCGCTCCTGCTTGCCCAGCGCCGCCGCGTTGGAGTGCAGCATCCGCGCCCGGCTCTGCAGCTCGCCGTCCAGCATGTTGCCCATCGTCGCCACCACCGCCGCGCGCGCCTCCGCCACGTGCCGCTGCTGCTCCTCCGAGGGGAGGGTCTGGTGGAGGTGCTGCTGCTGCTGCTGGGGGCCGGCGGCTGCCGCCGGAGCGGGGAGCGGTGCATTCTGCTGTGGAGGTGGCCCCGCGGCGACGGAGACGGACGTGTCGGAGGACTGCGAGTGCGGCGGCCGGGCGGCGGCGCTCGATACGCTGAGGTGCTGGGATGTGGTCGCGGTCGTGGCCGTGGCCGTGGACGACGGCGGTCCGGGCGGCGGCGATTGCATTTGCGCCGCCTGCGGTGGTGAGGAGGGCGCGGGGTTCCTCGCCGACGAGGACGAGGACGAAAACATGATGCTGGTGTGTGTGCCTTTCTACTTCTTCTTATGGCTGCCGCCTTCCACGTACTCTTCTTCTTCTAAGAACAGGACAGGTTCACTTTTACGCGAACTCTTGGTTCGTAAGCAGTCCGAGCAACACAAGTTCGATCAAACCTCTCAGGTGGCGGGGAAGCACATGGTTGCAGGAGGGGGAAGATGGTTATCGACGATCTGCCATGCAGCGGTACGTACCTGGGCTAGACCGAATTGGTGCTCCTGCCTCGATCAGGTAACTCGTGGACAATGGCGAATCAGAGGGGGCGACGGCGGCGGTTTGGAACTCCCCGCATGAAATGTGGGACAGCGGGGCCGACACCTGAACACCCCCCGGCCGGGCTCGGCCGCGAATTCGACGAGTTTCACGACCACACGCCGGTTCCCAAGTCCATTTTCACTTCGGTCCACGTAGCGTTTTCTGGACTAGAACAACGGTCTGCCTCTTCGCATGTCAACAAACGTTATCGTGCCGTATTTCCCTTCTCACGTCAGCACTTGAAAAGACTCCATACAGAGCGGACTCTGCTATCCTGTTACTAGCGGGGCGATCCGCGGCTTGTACCCGGGGACGATGTACGGGCGGTATCAAGCCGCGATGAGAGCGGCGGGATACCTCAAGCCTAGCTTGGGAGCCAAATGAGATATGGGCATGCGGAGGATTCGGGTCTCAGGTTACAAATCAAGCGTCGAGGGGCGTCTTCATCAGTCGAGACCGATGTAAATAAATAGAGGCATTTCTCCCACCGAATATCAAGAACATCTACTCTGCACTTCAGTCCTGGTCTCAATCTCAAACATTCATTCTCAAGTCAAGAAGCTTCACCTACAATAGCGCCCAAAATGGTCTCCCTATACAATGCCTCCATCCCCATGTTCATCAAGTACCTGGGCAACCTCAAGCATATCCTCACAAAGGCAGAGCAGCACTGCGTCTCCAATGAACTCAACCAGGACGAAATGATCAAGTTCAGACTCATCTCAGACATGCGCAGGTTCGTCTCGTCCACATCCCCGCCCCTTCCTCATACCCAATCACTAAACTAACCTCTCCCCAGTCTCGACTACCAGGTCCAATCCTGCTCCAACACCGCCAAGTTCATCGCCTCCCGCGTCGCCGGCAAGGACGACGTCTTCCTCGAGGACAGCGAGACGACCTTCCCCCAGCTCCAGGCCCGCGTCGACCGCACCATCGACATCCTCCGCGGCATCGCCCCGGAGAGCGTCGACGGCAAGGAGGACGCCGAGGTCGTCCTCAAGTCCGCCATGGGCAGCTTCCGCTTCACGGGCCACTCGTACATCTTCCTCTACGCCGTCCCCAACTTCCACTTCCACCTGTCGTCGGCCTACTGCATCCTCCGCCACCTCGGCGTGCCCATCGGGGCGTTCGACTACCTCGACTCCCAGAAGGACCTGTTCGTCAAGGTGGAGGAGCCCGCCGCTCCTGCTGCCTCTTCTTAGGTGCGGGTTGTGTTGTGACTATGCTTATTTGGAACTGCCGGCGTGTAAAAAATCGTTTTCCAGACACAATAAAAGAAAACTAGCATTTTACATCAAGTCGTCTCCGACCATTTCAAGTCGTGATACCCACCAAAAAATACAAAAATACATGCAACACCGGGCATTCGCCGGTCGTCTCCGACCCGACTACTACTCCGGCCCTCACTGGTTTATCGATGGGAGAGCGGACGGGATCCCGAGTTCTCCAGTGGGTATGGCCGCATGTGATGAATTGTCGTGTCCAAGTCTCTCTTGAACCCTCTGTGATCTATTCGGACTCAGGATATTCACCATGCTTTTCACCGTAGACAGACATAATCAAGACAACAAAGGGCTATCAACGTCTAGTTGTTCAATATATTTGCCTAAGGCAGCATCTAACGTACAGTTGAGCGACAGTTGATGTTGACCGTGACACATGAACTCGTAGCCGGGGTTCCTCAGGAACCAACCGGCTTCCATGTCCAGTATGCATGGAAATGGCATCAGCTTGGCTTCGTAGCTATAACATTACCGGCATTCCTCGAACCTCTGTGTCCGGCCAGGAATTTTGTTCTTGAATGAGTGTATGGCTTCCATCCGTAAATGCAGTCTGACCTTGACGCCTTGCTATGCGTGAATGACGGATGAAAGAATTGACAGAAATGTGCAATGGCCATCGAGACCAAAAGGAAAGGAACAAGACCTCAGATCTATCCAGACCTGTGTTTTCTGCCCAAGAAAGTGCGTCGAATCCAAGGGGCTCTGCGCTTCGACTAGAAGGCGACTTTGCTTCCGTTGAGTCGTAGGGGCACCGGGCCGGGGCCGAAACCGTTCGGGCTGATGACAGATGAAGGAGTGATGACCGACGAAGGAGTCATGATCCCTCCATCGGAGGACAAAGATGACATTGAAGACATGGTGAAACTTGCGGCCGAGCTGTTCGTCATCGTACCCGTTCGCGACATCGAAAGCCCGCCCATGGAAATGAGGGCGTCTGCCCTTTCAAAGACGCCGCCGTTGAATGCTCCCGCGAAGGACGCGCTCTGAGGCGTCGAAGGAACCGTGGCCTGGACGGCGGGGCCCAGGGCTGCGCTCTGGGGTGTCATTGGCAGCTGGATAGGCGCCATGGCCTGTCCGTTGTTGGGGCTAAATGTGCTCGGGCCAGAGGATTGCCGCAGGAGATAGCTCCAGGGCGACTGAAGAATGGTATCGCGCGATTCTTTCATCGCTTGCTGAATAGGGCGCAACCTGACCCTGGTGTCGGGGGGTAGGTTGACAACGTTGGATGCGTACTGAATCTCCTGACCGAACTCGGCCCACGAGCCGATGAAGTTGTTGACCAGGCTTCTGAAAGCGGGCTGGCTCATGATACCGGGCTCCTTGAGTTTGATGAGGGACAAGCGGCCTCGGAGCATCTCGGTTTGCTGCACCGCAGTGTTGCACCTGGCAATAAGACCCTTCCAGCACAGCATTTCGTGCTCCATGGCGCGACGTCCTGCGGCCTGCTTGGCGAGCATTGTCATGTGGTTCTGAAACATGGGCAACGTCCTCATGACGAGTTCAGACGAGCGCCTGAGTGACAAGAATATCTTCTCGAAGTACCTGTCGTCTTCCGTGAAGTCAGAGAGGCCGCGTCCGCCAGAAGACGCCGACACGAACGACTCTCCCGACCGGGGAGTAGCCGATGTGAGCGTCGCCGTGCGGCTCGCCCCGAGCCCGTTCATGTAAGGCATGGGTACGTCCGTGGCCACTCTCAAATTGCTAGGGTTATGCAGAATGGGCCCGGGCCGGACACGTTGTGACAGCCCGAGGCGTTCGGCAGTGGGCGTGATGGAGTTTTCGCGTGAATGAGGCTTGATCGTCTCTCCCATACCCATGCCCAACCCCCTCGTATAAGACTTTCCGGCGCCAGCCTCTGGAGATATCGAGGCGAGAGTGCACCTGATTTCCATAATGCTATTATAGATGAGCATCAGCAGTGTGCGAATGTAGCGCGGGTCTCCATTGTCAACGAAGGAGTCGATGTTGCCGGCGAGAAGTGTGCAGACGTGGGTGTAGGCGCTGACCAGAGTCTGGCAGGCTCGGTGGACGTTCTCGTTCTCGCGGGGGGCCATGTCATCGCCAACCACAGCAGGATCGTGCTTCTGTATCTCCTGTTCCAGCTCTTCGACGTGGGAGTTTGTGTTGTAGAAGACGATCTCGAGACTCGATCTCTTAGACGAGCCGTCGCTCGTCAAACTCATGAGCATCTGGATCATGGGGTGAATCTGAAAGACGGCGTAGAGGATGCCCTTAGCAGCCTCCAAGATCGGGTCGTACACTTTGGATTCGCGTCGCCGCTCTGGTAGCACGGAAAGTCGCCGGACGTAAATCGGGCGCTGGAGGAAGGGCTCGGCCGGGCTATTCGGGCTCTTGACCGACATGCTGGCGGGCGGGGGCTGCATGGCAGATCCGTGGCTGAGGCCTCTGTAGTGACTGAATCGGTTGTTCGCCTGAGTTTCGTCCAGAGTGCCCAGCTGAGTGGCTTTCTGAGAAACAATTCCCATGCGCCTCGCTCGCGACTCCGGCCTTTCGCCACGGGTTGCCTGCAGCAGAGTCTCCGAGTTGCTTCGCAGTCGCTCGTTGACATTTCCTATGGTCAACGGCATCACCCCAGGCCGGCGAATGGACGTGTTTTGCTGAGAAAGTCCCCGGTAGTGGGACCGACTGGGAATTGGAGGAGGTCGGATCAGGTTTGGAGATCGAATATCAGGGACATCTGTACCGTTGACCTTGATGGGGAAACGGCCACTGACAACTCGCTTGATGGGAGGCATTCTAGGAGTTTCCATGCCTTCGCTTGACTCCTCACCACCTGTGTCCGACTCTGCACGGCCATTCATGGCGTGCTGTCTGAGAAAGCGCTTGATGTGTGCAGTGACAGCCACCTCGGTCACCTCGCTCTCTTTCAGGTAGCCTTCGTTCGGAGGGCTGCTTGCCTGCACCTGCAGGACCTCGCGGGGCGGGAATGTGATTGGGTTACCGTCGAACTTCAGCACCTGAAGGGAGACCATGTCGGCAAGGGCAACCGGCAGCTCCTCAATGCGGTTCTTCTGCACAGAGAAGACCTTCAAAGAAGCAAGCTTGACAATATCGGGAGGAAGGGCTCGGAGCTTGTTCTTGCTAAGATCAAGGATCTCAAGCGACTTCAGATCGCAGAGCTACAGGAGCATCAGACCCTGGCTGAACCAATTTCTTTTCAGGTGGGATGACTGACCGGCAGAGGGAACTCTCTGATCTGATTGTTTCTGACGTTCAAGTATCGGAGGGAGGTGCATTCGGAAAAGCGAGCGGGAAAGGAGGTAACCTGGTTGTGCGACAAAGCAAGGCTGGGGCCCGACTACGTTAGTCAAACTGGGGGGGGGCAAAAAAGGAGCGGGTGCAACCGCCAAGATGTACGAACCGTTCCAATTCGTTCTTGATGATATCAACGACCTCGTCAGGCAGCTTCTGGATGCCCTTCCGGCTCAGGTCGATCGTAACACCAGGTTTCAGCTCGTTGCTGACGGCGCTCGCTTCGGCAGCTTGGGATTCGTTCTCGTGGAGGGCGCTCTGCATGGCATCGCGCGCCAGGTTAATGACTTGGGTAGAGGACATGGGCCCGGAGGCGGAAAGGCCACCGGGAAAGTTTCGGAGGTCTTTGGGCATCGGCGGCAGAGGAGGAGGAGGAGGAACATTGCCGAGAGCGACGTCCTTTTGAAGTTGACGGCGGCCCTGGGCGGGATTCTCTGGCAAGCCGCGAGCCATGGACATGGTCGCGGCACCCATAGGGCCGCTGGGCCGTTCTGAGCGATCGGTTCGCTCGACCATGATGGTGTAACTTCGATCGAGGATGTTGAACTGTGAAGAGAGGAACAGAGTCGATATTCAATTGTTGTCGCGGGTAGGAAGGTTTGGTTCGAATGCAGCGTTTCAGGGTTCCCTCTGGTTGATCCAGGGTCGGCCGAGGGTTGGTCGGGCCTCTCAAACAGCAGTAGGACGGAAGCCGGGAGTTTAAGCCAATGGATTTTCGGAACGGAACAGGCTGAACTGCAAGGCGGGCAAGATCATTATGGAGAATCGGACATGCGTTGGAGAAGGTGTGTGGGTTGCGTCAATCGGGCGGGAGAATATCTGCCGCCGATAGAGGGGAGAAAGAGAGGGAAGGAAAGAAGAGAGGATGGAAAAAAAAAAAGTAGCACAAGAAGTGCAAGAATTGGATTGGGATCGAGGGTGCCCGGTGGTTGGAAGGGACGGGACGGGGAGTGTGGAAGCGAAGAAGGTGGTTGAGAGAAAACGGCAGCTGGGCCGTCACACCTTGCTCAGCAGGAGGCCAGACGCGGGCGGGCGGGAAGGTCGATGCACCTCTGATGCAGATGCAGATGGATGGATGGCCGATGGATGGATACAAGGCCGGCGTCGTGGTCTCGCGGCCGCCTCGTCTCGTTTCCGTCGTGCTCCCACCGCAGTGTTGGTGCTGGTGGTGCTGGTGCTGGTGCTGGTTCTGGGCTGGGTGTGATTGTTTCCTGGAAGCAGCGCAGGACCCGAGGAGAACGAAAGAGTGGAGATGTTGTCAGGTTGTGCTACGATGAAACTGACATTTTCCAGCCGGAGCCTCTCCTGGGTGGCCCACGGTGGATGGGGCATTTTGGGGGGGAGAAGGGATGAGGCTTCTGTGGTGGTCACTGGTGCCCGTGAAGATGGGAATTCTGCGACCACACCCCTGCAGAATTATCTGTACACTGCGGGCCGTGGTACCTAGAGCACCTCACTCGCTGGGAGTACTCGTATGTACCTGCTCGAAAGTAGAGGGGAAAACACCACGACACAATCCCACGACAAGCAGCAGGAGGTAGGCACCCATTTCGGTTCACAGTGATACCCCAGGCCGGTACCATTCTGCTGCTTGCCTAGGTACTTGTCTAGGTAGGTGCGAACTTTTAATCGCGAAGTAGATATGTATCTCGAGATGTGAATAAGATGCAGGAGCAGGCAGGTACTGTACTGTTGTTAGCTTCCTCCCAAATTCGACCAGTGCCCACTTACCTACCTAAGTTTGAAATGCTACTTCGTACAGACGGAAGTTACCTAGCAGGAAAGGGCGGCGGACGCAAGGGAAAAGAACGTCTACCTAGGTATTTGGCTGGATCACGCCTGTGTTACAACTTACCGCTAAGGTATCTCCCTACCCTACGCCTACCGCGAGGCCAAGACTGACAGGCAAGACAAGAAAAGGGGCAGCTGTGGGTGCAGCGGGACGTCTTTCCATTTCTGGCACACCTGCACTACGTGCGCCTTACGAATATTTGGCAGGACACCGTCAGCGGCCTTGCGGCCCTGTAAATACCCACCAGGCTGGGTGCTCTGTACACCGTACGGATACAACGGGTGACTTGAGATGGGTACTATTTAGGTGCCCTCCAGCCCGGGGCCCGGGAGGGGGGCGGTAGGTCCTTTGGGGGTCCTGTTGGGGGTCGGATTCGCGCACAGACATCAGGCAAATGGAGACTGCAGCGGCTTGTGTCCGCAGACCGGCGGCCAATCACAGCACCTGGGGATTTGTGCCACACGCTACGGCACGCGACCGGCTGGACTGGCTGTCTGGGATTGGGAGTCGGGACACTTTGGCTGTTGTTGCTGATGACTTCAGTAGCACAGTAGTAGTGTAGGTACCTGATATCGGTAGGTATTATCTAGGGTGCCAGGGACTTCGTAAGTGTTGGACTTGAGCCTGGGTGTGGGGCCGGAACTTGAAGGGGCGTTGGCGGAGTGTCGAAGCTAAAACGACTCTCTAGCGCGCCGCACAAATGCAAGGCACCTCGACCATCCCGACACGCAGTTGTACTCCGTACTCCGTACACATCTCGCATCTCGCAGGAGCGGGCCTCTCACAACACAAGTGTTCTTTCCTCCAGTCTCTCCAGATTGGGTACAGAGTAACTTCCCTGTATACGGATACCTATCAGATATTACATCATCTACCACTCATCCGTGGCACAGCAATTTAATACTGCTCGAGTATTCCATATGTTGAGCGGCTTCTTAACAACCGGCAGCCATGACGACGACGTGGTTTATCTGGCGCCGCTTGTGACCGCAACATGCCGTTTGAAGTTAACGCAGTGTATGGCTACCACGGCACTTGGACCACACACCACTTTCTTTCACTGCCGTTCAAAGAAAGAGGGGGGGTAGGCCTCGAGACACACGGTCCGCGACGAACTGGCCTGTTGCTGGCGTTGGCGCTGTCGCTGTCGCTGTCGTTGTCGGTAGCTTCACGCGTCATGAAGCATGTACGGAGCAGCCCCGGGTAGGGTGCATCCCTATGTGCCTACCTAGATAGAGCAAATAAGGTAAGTTGAGATCATCGCTGAGTCGAACGATGCCCGAGTGAGTGCCTTACTACGCAGTGGTAGTACCTAGGGAAATCGCTTGTGATCGATCTAGCATCCGCACCCTCCTCCACCCTCACAATCATCTTCCCAGCTTGCAAATACACACTTAGAGACAGGTCGCCTACGATGTGCACTACAGCATGCAATACCACTGGCTCGGCTAGGACAGATCAAACGGAACACGACCGGGGCCCGACCGGAGGTCAGAAGAGGCGAGAAACAGAAACAAATACTACTATACAATACGGATACAGGGCGCCTTTCTGGGAAACGTGGGTTTGGGTTTGGGTTTGGCAAGAGGGTGACAACCTCGCACACAGACTTGCCGCGCTAAGATATCCCAGGCCCAGGTGTCCACGTTTTATGGATGCTTCCCATCCCCCCTTCTCTTTTTTTTTTCGTTCTTTGCTCTTTTCCAGCAACCTTGTCTCTCCCTCTCTTAATTCCAATACTTTTTCCGTGCTGCTTGTGTTCATGTACCGCTGTCCGGCCACGACTTTCTTTTTTCCGTCTCCCCACTCACACACAAACCTTTTAATACCTAGGTACCATCCTTGGCGGCCGGGTTCTGGTGAGATGAACTCTGAGGAAAGAGGCGCAGCTGGCTAGCAGAAAGTCATTGGAAACGAACACATCCAGTTCTCTGCTAGGGTGTTACAGAGTCTGGATAGTTCGTATCAATCAGCGGCACCCCGACGACGATGACGAAGGGCCAGGAGGCACACGAACGAGAGCACGGCACACAACTTGCCCCTACCTAGGTTTTGTACTGCCCAACCAACGATCTACACCTGAGGTAAGGTACGGAGTAGTTACACTAGACTCAAGACCCAAGACTCAGAGTACGTACTCGGCCTCAGCCCGGCCTAGAGACGAGAGAAGAACAGCCGCTGCAGATCCGGGGCCGTGTCTTCCAGCGGCTGTCAGATATCCTGTCCGTGTCCATCGTTTATTTACGTCCGCACTACGGATACATATCTACCTACGTAGCACCTTGGCTGGCTGCTTGTCTCCACGTCTGTTAATCCTCTCCCGCCCCTCTCGTGTGAAAGGGCAGGCAAATCGTGTCCTATTTTAGACAAGAAGCCTGCGCCGTGTCTGGCACCTCTGTTCCAGCTCAGTCCGATCTAGACGCAGGAAAGTGACACAGACGCGAACTGAACCACCGTGGCACCGTCCACCCCCGACTCAACCTGTGGCATCTCCACGCCATCCATCCATCGCGCTGCGAACCCGAATCAGAAATGGAGCTAGCACCGAGCCTGAGTGCCCGAACCTACCCGGCCAGGGATGACGAGGCACGATCCGCATCACGACCGGCCGGTGGTAATCGCCCATGAGCATGGCATGGCATCTCCGGGCACAGCAGCTCAACAGGTGTTACGTGCGGATAGGTAGCTCAAGGGGCTGCTGCTGCTGCTGCTACTACTACTGCACGTCGACGCAGAGTCCGTGATGCGCTGCCTGCCCGCTGCCCGCTGACCGTTGCGGCCGCTGCCACAGCTACATGCCCGACGCACGCGCGCCAACTTACTCCGACGGGCTGCAGCAGTCAAGCAGGCAAGATGCCCGCCTCGCCTCGCCTTGCCTTACCTTGCCTTGCTTTGCGTTCCCAAGAGCCGTCGTTCTGTCGTTCTCGCCCATCCCTGGTTGAACCCCTCCTCCCAGGTAGGTTGCGCGGGAAGGGGTGGCCCGGATGGCAAAACTTTGACAGCGTCGCCCAAAGAGGAAATGACCGAGAAGGACTGGAGACGGCGGGTTACTTGTTTCTCTTTTGTCTCTTCTTTTTCTTTCCTTTGGGCTGCGCCGCGGTTGCAAACACGCAACACTTGCGACTTGTCTTCTTGCCGCAGCGTCTCCGTGTTTTCATGTCTTGGCACCCCCCTTCCCGTCGCCGTTGCAACTTGTTGCTCCCTCGAGGGGGAGTAGGTCCTGACTCCTGGGTCCTGTAACCTCCGACCTCCTTCCGGGGTACCGAAGATACCTAGATTTGGAAGTTGCATCCACACCTGTGAAAGTGATGATTTGGAAGCCAGAAGGAAAAGAAGGCACCCAAACTGCGTCTCGCTACTTTGACCTTTTCCATCTGGAAAGTGACCGGCCGAGGCGACCTGGTAATATTGACTGGCGTTACAGTGACAGGATCTCTGCTGCACTTCATCCTGGGCTACCAATATGGCGGTCCTCAGGCGGCCCTTAAAAGAAGGTACTTACTCAAGACACCTGCCTAGGCGATGCTCCAAGTACCTACCCACCTGAAGCCATATAAGATGATTCGATTGGCCAGCGCCAATCTACGTACTAGTACGTTCCTACCCATCCGTTAAGCTAGGTACATGCCCAGGTACCGAGATAGGTACGTAACTGTCCAGTGCAAACCTCGTTCGTGCCCTTCGTCAACAGGCGCTCTCAGTCTCCGATGAAGCTGCAGTTCCCTCTGAACATCTCAACCTCGTAGCGACTGCTCCGCTCCGCGTCTGAGAACCCTTCGGCCACACCGGCTCGTTATACGGACCACCTCCGGACCCGAGCTCGATCATGACCACATCCGGAGCCTCCTCTGGGTCTAGTGCAACTTTATGCCGCTGAGCCCTGCGTCAACCGCGAATCGAAGCTCGGCCAAACACAACTGATCGGGACTGGGCACTGTCGCTCACGACATCCTCATCTATTCCAGACACTCATCATCATGCCGCCTCTATCGCGCTCAAATTCATGCGTCGACATAGACTTCACTCTCAGACGCCAGTTCAACAAGCTGTCCTTTAGGTGAAGACATTCGCATCTGCACACGTTCACGTTCACGCTCACGCTCTCACACACACGTACCGCACGCACTCGTACATACACCACATGATTTCCCTGCATCCTACACGCCCAACCCGCCTCATCCGCCATACACCCGCTTCGCGATGTGACTGACAAGGTGAATCAGGCCCCAGCAGCGCGAGATCATCGTCGCCGCCCTCGACGGCCACGATGTTTTCGTCCAGGCGGCCACGTCGTTTGGCAAGAGCCTCTGTTTTCAGCTCCCTGCCTGCATTGACCATGGGAGTAAGTACTCGAAACTGCCCCGAGCGGACACGCCAGATGGGCTTCGTCAGCTAACAGATTTTGCTGCGGCAGTAACCATTGTCGTTTCGCCACTGCTCAGTCTCATGGTGAGGGATTGCCCATGTAAACTTAGTCAGGCGCGACAGCTGACAGGTCCATCAGATGAATCAGGTCGTGGCCTTGCGATCGGCGGGAATCGACGCCAGCTCCTTGAACAGCAACACGCCGCCCGCCGAGAGGGATCGCATCAACCGAGATCTGGCCAGCGGTCACCCGCGCATCAGGCTGCTTTACGTGACCCCGGAACTCTGTTCCGGCGATTCTTTCCGGAGACGCATCAAGCTGGTCCACGAGCAGTGCGAGCTCGCGCGCATCGCCGTTGACGAAGCCCATTGTATCTCAGAATGGGGTCACGATTTTCGCAAAGACTTTAAGCGCCTCTCGTGGTTCCGCGAGACGTTCCCAAGTGTGCCCATCATGTGTCTGACAGCTACCGCGAACCCAGTGGTTCGGGACGACTTGCTCAAGACCCTTGGCCTGCTCCAGGACCCAGCCAGGCTCAAGAGCTTCGTCATGTCCGCTCACCGTCCGAATCTTCACATCGAAATCCGGTACACGAAGGACCAGGACGACAACCGCTTGTCGGATTTCCTTGCGTGGATACGTGGCGTGTATGAGAGGAGGAAGTCGGAGCCGCGCAAATCAGAGCTGGAAACCGCTGGTGAGAGGCTCGACAACGTCTCGGGCATCATTTACACGATATCACGGGACGAATGCGAGTCGCTCTCAGCGCAGCTCAGAGACGAGGGCGTGGGGGCAAGGCCCTTCCACGCCAAGCTCCCCAAAGAGATCAAGGAACAGACCTTGGACCGCTGGGTAAATAACGAGCCCGGCTACGACGTCATCGTGGCCACGACGGCTTTTGGTATGGGCATCGATAAGAATGACGTTCGATTTGTCGTCCATTGGCGGCTGCCCAAGTCCTTCGAGGGATACTACCAGGAGGCAGGCCGCGCAGGCCGAGACGGCAATGCAAGCTTCTGCTTCCTCTACTACAGTCGCGAAGACCTGCAGCGAGTGCAGAGCATGATTAGGAAGGGCAACCGCGAGGGATCGAACTGGGAGGCACAGGCCAAAAGCCTGCAGAGGCTTGCGCTGTACTGCGAAGACACGACAGCCTGCCGCCATGCGCAGATATGCAAGTACTTTGGCGAGAGCGAGACGCCGAAATGCAACTATGCCTGCGACTGGCACAAGGACGCGTCGGGCCTCCAAAGGCGGATGATGCGTGGCTTGGCAGACGAGGAATGGGTCAGCACCCAGGCCGAGTATGGCTACTACGAAGGTTACTACGACGATTGACGAGGGATTGTTACTCTCGAGCTCGATGGAATAGGTGTTGGTAACGGTGCAATATCAGGTGATACCCCAGATGCGACGACCTCTTTCGCTGTTGTCGTCCACGGATATAAAATCGAAGGAAAGGAACATTTGACAGCAATCCCGACACCATTTTTGGTGTCACTCATTCTACCCAAGTTGGCGTGTTTCTGCAATCCCGGGATTTGGAGGTCACGGCCAAGGCCGACCTTTTGAGATGGACTACGGATAGATCCCGTGCCAAGACGTGACGGTAACAGACTCGTCCCGGTCACATCGATGACGTTTAGTCGCGTGCTGCTGACTGTTCCGGTGGTGGTGTGGTGACAGCTCCGTCAACTCTCAAGGTCGAAAGAAGGATTATCGACAGCTCCATCCCTCGTGATCGTCTATTACAGGTTACTAAATTCTACATGCCGAGGCTCCGCTGGGTCCCGCGCCGGACACGACAGGCCCCTCCGGTGGCCGGTCCACCTCGGCCGAGCCCGCCAATTTGGAATCCACGGATTCCACGTCAGGATCCCTGCACCTCGGGCCAGCCAAAATCCTCGACCCGACGACGGCGCTTAGTTATCCCCGATTCCACGGCCTTCTTTAGCGGGTACTTTTGTGTTTGATTGGTGATGATTCATCGCCGTGCATGTCTTTTGCAAATCAACGCGAAGCTACCTAAGCAACTTGCCTGACATATCGAGCTGCAGCACACCATCCCACCACCACCACTACCGCAGCGTTGGAATCAAAGAGCTCAGCACCAAGTTCGCCCGACGTCGCTCCGTTCGCCGATTTCCATCATCCCGACCCACATCTAGTCGCCGACGGGGGAAGCTTCCGCTGCCGCTTCCGCACCCACCAGCCCGGACGACGAGTCAACTTGCACAGCTAGCTATCTTTTTTTTCCCACTCTTCTCTCTCCCCCCCAACCGGAGTACCCGCCAGCCTTACCCTTTTCCTACAGTTGCTGCATTTGTCAGGTCGCGCATTTGCAAACACATAAGACGTCACTCGGCCTCAGCCCCACCATCCGTACATAAAGAAACTGCTTCCCCCCCCCTCCCCTCCGTTCCCCCCTCCCCCCGCCGCGATATCCCTCCATGCAAGCCATTCACGCCCTCTACCGCACATCCACCGTTGCATCCCGAGCAGCAGCGACAGCAGCCACGACGGCCCCCACGAGAATAGCATCCATACAGAGGCACCTCTCCTCGACAGCCCGCATCATGGCTCCCATCACCAAGGAGACCGACTTCCTCGTCATCGGCGGCGGTAGCGGCGGCCTCGGAGCGGCGCGCAAGGCCAGCGGGCAGTTTGGCGCAAAGGCCCTGATCGTCGAGGGCTCCAGGCTGGGAGGAACCTGCGTGAACGTCGGGTAGGTCTCACACACGCACACACACACACACATGTCTCTTTACCGTCCCACCCGGGACCAATGTTGCGCAGAGAGGAGGGCTAACACGTAAACCAACCCCGAAACAGCTGCGTCCCCAAAAAGGTCACCTTCAACGCCGCCGCCATCGCCGAGACGATCCACCAGGCCAAGGCGTACGGCTTCTCCGTCAGCGAGACGGCCCCCTTCGACTGGACGACGTTCAAGAACAAGCGCGACGCCTACATCAAGCGCCTCAACGGCATCTACGAGCGCAACCTGAACAACGACAAGGTCGAGTACCTCCACGGCTGGGCCAGGCTGACGGGCCGCAACGAGGCCGAGGTCACCCTCGACGACGGCACCAAGGCCGTCGTCAAGGCCAAGAAGATCCTCATCGCCGTCGGCGGCAACCCCACCATCCCGCCGACCATCCCCGGCGCCGAGCTCGGCACCAACTCGGACGGCTTCTTCGACATCGACGTCCAGCCCAAGAAGGTCGCCCTCGTCGGCGCGGGATACATCGCCGTCGAGTTCGCCGGCATGTTCAACGCCCTCGGCACCGAGACCCACCTCTTCATCCGCCACGACACCTTCCTCCGCAACTTCGACCCCATGATCCAGGAGACCGTCACCAAGGAGTACGAGCGCCTCGGCGTCAACCTGCACAAGCGCTCCCAGCCCACAAAGGTCGAGAAGGACGCCCGGGGCAAGCTGACCATCACCTACAAGAACGCCGACGGCGCCGAGGTCTCCGAGGGCGGCTTCGACCACCTCATCTGGGCCATCGGCCGCACCCCGGCCACCAAGGACATCGGCCTCGAGGAGGTCGGCCTCGAGCTGACCGAGAAGGGCTACATCCCCGTCGACCAGTACCAGAACACCAGCGTCGACAACATCTACGCCCTCGGTGACGTCACCGGCCAGGTCGAGCTGACCCCCGTTGCCATCGCCGCCGGCCGCCGCCTCGCCGAGCGTCTCTTCGGCCCCGCCGAGTACGCCAAGGCTCACCTGGACTACTCCAACATCCCCTCCGTCGTCTTCTCCCACCCCGAGGTCGGCAGTATCGGCCTGACGGAGCCCCAGGCCATCGAGAAGTACGGCAAGGACAACGTCAAGGTCTACAAGACGAACTTCACCGCCATGTACTACGCCATGATGGAGCCCGAAGACAAGGCCCCGACCGCCTACAAGCTCGTCGTCGCGGGCCCCGAGGAGAAGGTCGTCGGTCTCCACATTGCCGGCCTGGGCAGCGGCGAGATGCTCCAAGGTTTCGGAGTGGCCGTCAAGATGGGCGCCACCAAGAAGGATTTCGACAGCTGCGTCGCCATCCACCCCACCAGCTCAGAGGAGCTGGTCACCTTGAAATAGACTTTCGCATAGCGGGTTGGCAAGGTATAGAAGCGGATGGAAAGATACCAATTCAGTAAAATTTTCAACTTATTCATAGCCCTTCCCTTGACGCCTGTGCTCATGCTGGATAGACATGTCCCGTTTTTGCCTCCCAAACGCCACCAAAGCCATGACCAGATTTTCTATGCCCCCAACTCCATCTGCGTGTTCTGTTATCCGTCAAAATATGAGGGTTGCCAACTCCGACCAAAAGAAGATGTCTTCCCGTGTTGTTGGACCACACGTTGTTCGTCTAGACCCGTGCAAACGTGCAGTATCATCGGCATCCCTTACAGGAACACGATGCTAAAGAGACCAGTAGTCGAGAGGCCGAAGAGCGTGAAGAGTAACGCATGCGGGGCAATAGCTGCAGCAGCACTGGCCGGCTTGCTTTCCGTGGGCTCCTCGCTGCAGCAAAACGTAAGTAGTCTGGACAGTAATGTAATGGGATGCAAGCACTTACCCGTCGGCCGTGTTCGGGGTCGAGGTCGGGGCAGGAGTGGCGTCAGCAGGGGCAGAGCTACCAGAGGCCGTGGTGACAGAGGCTGTAGGAGCCGGCGCCGGAGCTGGAGCTGGAGCTGGAGCTGTTTCCGGGAGAGGCTCAACCTGGACGCCCACTATACTGCAAGTGGTCGAGAAGACGTCGTAAGCGCGGTCAACAGCATCGTCGTGGCAAAGCGCCGTGATGTTGCCGAGCATGGGCTTCTGCAAGTTGGTGCAAATATGTTCCACTCCGCTGGGGTTGCCTTGTGCCGCCAGAGCAGCGAGCAAGCATGCAGGAGGCTCAGCGGCGACAGCGAAGGCCGCGAGAGTGCTGAAAGCGGTCAAGACCAGAGAAGACTTCATTTTTGTCTGTGTGTAAGGTGACTGAACTGAGAAAGACAATAGGTATTAGGGCGACAATGCAAAGCAAGAAACGGTGATACCGAGAAGAGGTGACTGTTGTATAGGTGTTTTGGTTTGGTTTGGATTTGGGAAATGCTCAGAGGCGGAATACAAAGCAAGTCGAAGACGTGGCGACGATTCGGCCTGGCCGTGTAAGTTCCTTCCGCCTCTCGATGCGCCGCCACAGGGCAGTAGCGAGAATGGGAAGGAGTGAAGGTGGAAAGAAATCTAAACACCTACCACCACCACAAGAAACCCTGGTGGAGCCCAGGTAATAGAGTGTAAGGTTGGGCAGGTACACCCGCACTGTAGGTAATAGGTACCAGGTAGGTAGGTAGGCAGATCGCCGGGCAAATCTCCGGGGGTTCACCGTTGGGTTCCAGTTTCTGGGGAAAGAACGGGGCCGGTAGGTGGGGCCGCTGCGAACTTCTTTCCTTCTGGAACAAGTCCCAAACACCATGTTCACTTTCCCATCCACGACGCACTTGTCCATTTCCGACCCTCACTTCACTTCACCTCGCCTCACCTCACCTAACGATCGACTCGTTCCTGAAAGGTGATGGAGCATCCGTTCTGATGTCACCTCAACTCCCTGTCGCAGGTTGAGTCGAAAGTGGAAAGACTTCCCACCCCAGCCGCGCCCGACTCGGTCCTTCTCGTCGTCGTTCCTCCAGTGTTGTCTGGTGTTTACCAACAGTAACGTGTCAACACCACAACGGCGGCCGCCCGGTCGAGGACCCAGAAATTTCTCCCGACGCTTGCTGTTTTTCCATCCATGTATCCGTCGTCGTCATCACCACTAGGACCCTTATCCAGGGTAGTCACCACCCCAAAAACATCCCGAACTGGCGAAAGCGGCACGTAGCTGCCAACCACAGAAGAATGCCATACTCCTACTTAGGCGGCATTGTTCCCGTACGCCTTGATCCGCGTCACCAAAACCTTCTTGCCGCCGGCATCTACAATTAGGGTTCAAATGTCTGCGGTGATCACACTTGGCAGGCCAGAAATACCTGTGCAGAGTGGCCGGCATGCGGGAATTGAGTTTGTGTCTCTCACCTCGCTTCTTCATCGGACAATCCGTCTTGGTGGCCTCGTTTGTCCCATTGTTCGGGGTCCAGGCGAATTTGACTTTGGTCTTAGATCGCAGCACGTGGGAGTCCTGACTCTCTCTCCGACCTTGAAGACCGAGCTATGTCTCGATGCGGTCGGCACCCCTTCGTCGCCGGCGGGTTGCATGAGGGATTTCTGAGGGACTTCGAAACATATTTCTGTCGGCTGAGATGAGAGATGCCAAGCGACATCTCCGAATCGTGGATAAACAGCGGCTCAAGTGACCAAGGCGGCTCGTATGATTATTGCCTGGGCGCCTTTATTTCCCTCCAGTCTGCTCGATGACCGCCAAACGCATTGCCTTGGCGGCTGTCGTGGTATCTGCGGCGTTTCCCGTCGCGAAAGTTGAGATGAGTTTCGCCGCTTCCACAAATAAACAACGAGTCAGAACTGTCCCCTCGCTGAAGGCGAGGCACCCTGTTCTTCCCCGAGGGCTCGCTTGGGTGTTTTCGCTGATCGAAACCTCTCTTACCCGTCAGTTTCCTCGCTGTTTTCATTGTCTCTGCAGGCCAATCCCCTCTCATCCAAGCCGCACAGCAGGATATGTCACCACCTCTTCCATTGCTCCGTCCTCAGCGCATCGGCGTTACGGCGCTTACTCGTCTGCCGTCCTTCACCGTCGGGATTTCCCCGAGCCATGCACGTCGGTTATCGCCGCGGCGTTGGAACTGAAACCCACCACACGAAATTCCTCTGGCACACGACACGCCGCAACGCTGAGCGGGTATTGCACTCTACACATAAACCGTCATCTACTGGGATTCATTCACGTCGTCAATCAACAGTCCGGCGCTTTTTCTTCCTCAACTCGGCGGCACGAAGGGATGGATGGCTTGGGGCATGGTACGGCATGTCTGATCAGTCCTCGGCGGGCCTCAGACAGTCCACACCAAACATTCACCTGCCGACGGGTTGTGGAGCGCAAGTGCCCTCTCGTAGATGACGATATGACGCGGTTTGAGGCAGTGTTTCTTTCTAGAAGGTGGCCGTGACCATGATGGACGCCGGCCTGACTAGTCGGTCTGGACCATGTCCTCGCTGCTACCTCTTCGGAGAATAACAGCTCGCTCGCACTGACCGGCTTGTCATGTCGGCTCGAAGTCTTAGTTGGTATTTTAACTGGCCGTACCGACGAGCAAGCTTCTGAAGCGAGGTCAACCCGCCAAGCCGCAGTTCGGCACAGCTCGTATATGATGATGGTCCAAAGGATCACGGGCGGTTAAGAAGGCCGCTATTGAGCCGCGAAAACTTGGCCAGCAGCCTGTCTGATTACCGGCGACTGTAAAGATCAGTTAGTCAGTGCCTTCGTAGGCTTTTGGCTGGCCGGTAGGTTTGGGCGTGAACCGTTCGCTGCACGTCCCATCGTCCGGACGAGTCATTGGACAACTCGCTACTAAGAAAGCAGAAACCAGACGTTCTGGAAGCTCCTCTGAATTCCCTCAACGGGCAGAGCACGGTCTGGCAAGCCCTCTGGATGTCAGACGTGCATGATGTATTCGTCGAAGCACGGCTGTGTACCGCGCTAGGTTTCCCCGGATCACCTGTGAATTCTCGCAAGGTTGACCCGTGGGCGGCTTCAAGCCGTTTGGCTCTTCACTTTGCACTCTACCAATCACAAAGCCAGATCGAGACTTTGAGCGGTGCATCTCGCAGAGGGGCCTGATGTTCTGGACGGCCTTCCCCGCAGCGATCAACCAGCCCTTGGACTATGAAACTTGGCTGTTGGAAGTTAAACCTCAAAGCAGGGAGCTCGCAAGTAAGCCTCTGTCTGCAAGCCGCACGAAGCCAATGCGCGACCCGGGCAGCTGGCATCGAACGCCGTTCGCAGCCAGACGTGCTTCTGTTCGGCCGACCACCCTCACGCGACGCTGCTGCACGCATGTCCCTAGGCGGACGTCCCTCCGGGCTTCTAGACCATCTCAAGCTTCGGACTATCGTGGTCAACCTCGACCAGGACCATCGCTGGAGAGATCAGACAGTACTTGAAGAGCCGGATGTGGGCTCGCATTCGTTGCTCCCGCAATGCATCAGCGTTCGCTAGACCTTGTCAGGTACATAGTTAGGGAACCACCTGTCAGTCATGGCCCATCCCGTCAACCTTTGGTTTCCTACCCTTCGCGGCCTGACGATAACTACCCCGTCCCCCGCTCTCCTGAGAACTGTTGAGAAACACCATCGACCTCCAGGCAATCATCAGTGACCATGGCGAAAGACAAGGTCGCCCAAACGGCGAGCGTGACCATCATGCTGATGACCTTCATCACACTTACAGTCGTGATGAGGACATTCGTGCGAAGTGTGCTTTTGAGGAGCGTAGGGTGGGATGACAGTGAGTACCAGCGACGTCCAAGTACCCAGACCTCAGGCTGACAGACGCTAGCTTTGGTGATTATGAGCTGGGTATGGTTCGCGTGGCTCTCACTTGGTTTCAGAGTCTGACAATCACAGATGCTGGCCATGGCACTTTGCGGTGCAATTCTTGCCAGTCAGTAGCGTCGTGATCGCGATGAGTGAGGCTTTGAGGCTGACTTTGGACAGTGACCGACGTGGGCTTGGGATCACATTTCCAGGACGTTTCAAAAGCCGACTTTGCGCAATTTCTCAAGGTTAGAAGATGTTGAAAATGTGACACAGAAGAGAGCTGACGTGAACTCTGCAGCTCCAAGTCGTAACGCAGCTCACTTACATCTGGGCCTTTGTGACGGTCAAGATGTCGTTTGCCGTCCTCTATCTTCGTCTTCTCCCCGACCAAGTTTATCAGAGGATAAACAAGTTCCTTCTCGCCTTGCTCCTAGCGGAAGGCATCGAGGAGACAGCGGTCGTTATCTTCCGTTGCACGCCCATCGAAAGGGGCTGGACACCTACCGTGCCTGGAACGTGCCTGGATCTCACCATCTTCTACTATTCTGCCGTATGTCTCTGTTGGCATCCAAATCGCACACATGCATTCGCTGACGCTTCAAAGTTTGTCATCAAGCTGTTGACAGATCTGGTACTGTTCATCCAGCCCATCCCGACCATCTGGAAGCTACAGCTGCCGATCGCCAAGCGGTGTGGCGTTATCTTCATGTTGTCGTTGGGCCTGCTGTAAGTCTCCCCTGACTCGGGGAGGATAGTAATCACGAAGCTAACTGTAAAGTGTTTGCGTCATTTCAGTCATCAGAGTCAGTTATATCAATGCGTTCGACCGCGACGTCACTTGTAAGTGGTCTTCATGACTTGCCCCTCCCCAAATTTACTTCCGCTAACCGTCAAAGTTCTTGTCGCCGACCCTCTTCTTTGGTCCGAAGTCGAAGTCTGCGCCCTAATCATCTGCTCGGGCGTTCCCTCGCTGCGGCCTCTGATATCGCGCTTCCCCGCCCTGAACAAAGCTCTGGGCCTGTCTACGGGGAAATACTCCAAAGTCTACTACCCCAACCAACGAACGACGATCGGGGGATCGAAACCTTATGAGCAGAATGCATACGCACGAGCACAGCAACAGGCAAAGCTTTCGCAGAGCTCCAGCTCGTACAACACCGCGACGCGAACCAACACGGAGAGCATGGAGAACATCCTGCCGCTGGACTTGAACAAGCCGTCCCTGGCACACAGCGTGGAAATGGGCATCCTCAAGATCAAGAACGAGACCAGGCCGACCTCTCAGGAGGTGATTGACCCATACTTCCCGGCGGGAGTACCGATGGCCAGACGGAAAAGTCGAGCAGACATTCGCAACGGCACCGGTTGGATTTCAGACGACTGAATCCTCAGAAGGAAACGACCTTGGGCAGGTCCTTGGTTAAGGGGAAAGGATGAAAAAGTACATAAGCGCAGCTGTACGAACGAGATTCGATGGCAATTTTAATGTATATACAGCATGCACACAGCATTTGGCATATGGGCAGCCAGCTTTGACTGACTCCGGCCCCATTTTAGGGGTCGCTGCGCGATCAACCCCCGCATTGAACGGGCGAATTCATTTCTTTGGAACCTCATTTTCATGTGTTCTGCCTGCATCGCTGTCTGCTCTGAACTGTGAGAAAGGCGTAAACCATAGCAGGAATTCTGCAGACGCTCAACCGTCTCAGACGCGTCAGTCTGTCAAGCCGTTTTGGGGGACGATTTGACACAGTCCATGCTTGAGAGATCCGACTGCTGTGGTGTGGACGGGGAGCGGATGCCTGAGTTCCGCGTGGGATTTCCGAGCCCGCCCGTGCCGGTGCTTGTAGACGCATCCCGGATCCGATCGGACTTGGGTCTCTTGATCCGCGGGTTTTCCACCCCTGGCGTTACAGGAGGAGAGGGATGCTCCCGTTCCTGAGACCCCTTTGTCAAACAGAATTTGACCAACGGAAATGGGACGAGGTGCGGGAGAGAGGGGTAAAAAGACGTAAGAAGGGGAAGATTTCGGAAGAACTCTGGATTGCGAGAGCCGTGTGATTCGGTATGGAGGCAAGGTTAGCTTCTGCCCAGTGCTTTGGATTGAGGTTCGTGGCAAGGAGCATGCAAGTCGCCGGTACTACGTTCTCAGAGGTGATGACACATGTGTATGGCTCGGGTGGGAGACACCATGGCGCAAAGGTGTGTGACCTACTTCTTCTTGGAGGAATAGAGGGGTAGACCGCAGCAGTGCTGCCAACCCCTGAGGCTCTCATCGCAGTGTCAGTGACATTGGAAGCTCGGTGGGTGGTTCCGTCGGTGTGATCGGTCTGCATCGTTCACCGAGAGCTAACCCCACTAATCTCGGTCAGCCAGTTGACCAATCAAGAACACTCAATACCAAGGGCGTCCTCAGGCACAAATGTTGCCCTAGCATGGCCCGTGCACGCTGGATTGACCTCTGTGGGGTTAGCGAGCCCGCACACAGAAAAATTCCCATCGAAGGAGGACAATCTCTTTTGCTCCGAAGAAAAGTTCAATCCCGACAACCTCGACAATCCAACCACCCAACGCCGGCCAGCCAACAGTCGATTGCATCTGAGTCACCATCAGGTTAGTGAAGAACGATCATACCAGCAGCGAAGACAAAAGCGAATCGAAACTGCGATCCATCTCGATTACTCCCACGTCTCTCGTTTTCCAAACCCCGCGGTCGCCTTTGCAAAGGAGGAGAAGAGGAACAACGAGGAAGGGGGAAACAGAAGGGAAGGGAGTCTCTCACGCGACATCCCACGGGGCCTCGTCAAGACGCCCCCTACTTCTCTGCGTACCCTTTCTTCGCGTCTTGTCGTCTCGAGCAATGGCCGCTTCCCCTTTCCACAATCTCCCCTTCCACAAAAGCCACAAGAGAAACACCGCTAACATCTGCCTCCGAACAGCATAAGCAATCATGGGTATCTCGAGAGATTCCCGCCACAAGCGCTCCGCTTCCGGTGCCAAGCGCGCCTACTACCGTGCGTAACAATCGAAAGCCCGTATGCTCTTTTTTGCACAAAAAAAGGACATGCGTTCTGACCTTTCTGCTCAACAGGGAAGAAGCGCGCTTTCGAGGCCGGTCGCCAGGGTGCCTCCACCCGTATCGGCCCCAAGCGCGTCCACACCGTCCGCACCCGCGGCGGCAACCACAAGTACCGCGCCCTCCGCCTCGACTCGGGTAACTTCGCCTGGGCCTCCGAGGGCTGCACCCGCAAGACCCGCGTCATCGGCGTCGCCTACCACCCCTCCAACAACGAGCTGGTCCGCACCAACACCCTGACCAAGTCCGCCGTCGTCCAGATCGACGCCGCCCCCTTCCGCCAGTGGTACGAGTCCCACTACGGCCAGGCCATCGGCCGCCGCCGCCAGCAGAAGCAGCAGGCCGCCGCCGGCGTCAAGGAGGAGGAGGTCAAGAAGTCTAAGTCCGTCGAGAAGAAGCAGGCCGAGCGCTACGCCGCCCAGGGCAAGGTCGAGTCCGCCATCGAGAAGCAGTTCGAGGCCGGTCGCCTGTACGCCGTCGTCTCTTCCCGTCCCGGCCAGTCCGGCCGCTGCGACGGCTACATCCTCGAGGGTGAGGAGCTCGCTTTCTACCAGCGCAAGCTCCACAAGTAAACTAGTGCGCCTCCTTTCCACTCGTCTTGTGTGTACTTGGGGAGCCAGCGCGCTTTCGCTGCCTAGCGTTTCGGGCAACGGGCAATGTGGCTTGTGACGTTAGATCGTGGTCCGTAATGGAACAAAAATCACGCTTAACGGGAATGAGAAAAACAACGTTTTTTTATCGGGCAATGGTTGTTCTTGGTGTTAACGAGGTTGTTTCGCCGTCTGGTTGCGCGTCCAGGGAGGCGTTCACCAGCTTGCAATGAGTAGGCTCGGATGGGGAAAAAAAGCTATAAAAGCACACCGAGCCGACGGACGGATCTGGGTTATTAGGAAGGACTCAAAAAAACTATACCACCAAGTTTTTGCCCGCCTGAGCTCCATCTTTCCCATCGCACAGTGATTTGTCTTATGAAATGCCTGGCTTCAATCATGTGTTGTCTATTTGTTGCGCATGTTGCAGAGGCCTAGGTAGTCTAAAAACGTGGGAATGCACTCTCCACGCCCACTTGGCCCCCTTATCTCCATCGCTTGCCAGCCTCCCAGTGTGCGACATGTCTTTCGCAAAACGTCCCGTAAAGGGTTTAGGGCCTGTGGGCCGATCTAACAGTTGCATCAACTCCTCGTCAGGGCATGTATTTTGCCGACGTATTCCTACTTGTTTCAGCTGTTTCTTTGTGTGTGTGTGTGGGATATCAAACATGAATAACTGCTGCTCCTCAGCCTCTTGGTTCGTTGCCACAAGCACCCAGATTGCCGCCCTGCTGTGCGTTGGGCCAGCAAACACACACGAAACCCCATCTCAATGGGAAGCTATCATTAATTTTGTACATTAAGATGTTCAGAGAACTTTGCTTCGGGGGTTCCCAGGGTTGTAATTCGGCATATCACTCTAGGCGAACTGTCGCTTCAAGTCCGTCCACTTTCGTGTCAGGGTCTCGTGCTGAGCGTTTATCTGTTCCGAGTCAGCAAATGTGATGGAGGCAGTGAACGGGGCCAATCTTACCTCGGCATACTGCATCTTTGTCTGCACGAGCTCCTCCTCCAGCTCGGCCATCTCCTTCTCGAGTTTCTCGTTCTCCTCATGTACCTTTTGGTTGCGCTTCATGAGATCGTCGCGTTCACCCTTCCACGCGTTTTCGAGCTGCTCGGGCTGCTTCTCGATGACGTTCCGCAGCTCGCGAACCTGACCCTTGAGACTCTCATTCTCGTCCTTGAGCTCCTCGTTCTCGACCTTGGTGTGGACAAGCTCTGTCGCGAGGGCTGCCTGTTCGCTGTCGTATGCCTCGACGCGCTCTTCAAGCTTGCGAACTTTGATGGCGAAGCTGATGTTGGCGTTGCGTAGTTGCTCGAGCTCAGCCTCGCGCTCCTTCTCTGCCTTTGTCTTTTCCTCCCACTCCGCCGTGTAGGTCTTGATGATCTCGGGCGTGATCTTGACGTCACACGCGTCTCTGACAAGCTGGTCGGCCCGGTAGACTTCTTTGTCCATGCTCGAGCTGGAGCTTCCGAAGAAGCCGTTCTCCAGAATGCTTCCCGCGCTTGGTGCCGTGTCAATGTAGGCATCGAAGAGCTTGTCCTTGAGGAAGACGGTGAGCTGCTGCATGTCTGAAATGGCGAGCAAGTTGGCAACGTTCTTCTGCATCAGGACGATGCCAAACTTCAGAATTGCGGAGAGGCCCTCGGAGAAGATCAAGTCGTAGATGCGCAGCACCAGCTGGAGAGGGAATCGGTAGGCGAAAAGAGTGAGGAACCATTGCGTGGCGTAGAGATGAGGCGAGATACTGCGGCGGCGAAGGTGGCAGTAAAGAGCGGGTTCGAAATCCTCAAGCAGCCGTTCAAAGACGTAGAGGTTCTTGTGCAGCCCAGGCATGTCCTGGATGAACAGGTCACGGAGGTGGTAGTGGTTCATCAGCCTGACCAGAATGCAGAAGGACTCCTCCTCGGTCATGTTGAATAGCAGGGGCATGATCAAGAAGTTCATGCCCTGGGCGTACCCGACGGCTTCGTCATACAGAGCATACGCCTTGCACACGCCGAAGAGGCCCTCCTGAAGCCCAGCAGCGGCTGCGTACTTGGAGAAGCTCGTTCTCGCACCCATGTCGCGACGGATCGTCTTCTCGAGCTTCTGGATCATGGCGGCATCCTCTTTTTGCTTCTTTTGCCTCGCCGCTTGTTGCGCCTTCAACACGGCCTCGGAACTCTTCTCGTTCGGCGAGGGAACGCCGTTGGCGACCGAATGCTCCGAGTGAATCGACGAGGAAGAGGAGTTGACTGCTTCGTTCTGTATGCTGAGGTTGCCGTTGCTGCCCGAACTGACGGTGCTGTTGCTCTGCCTGTTCTTTTCCTTGTCGGTTCCTCGCGCCACGAGCTCTCTGTACATCACCTCGAGCTCCTCGTTGTTGCTTTGCGCCAGGACCTGCCAGATCACGCCTCGAATAGCACTGGGGATACCGGTGGCGATAGCTCGGTTCAACTCCTCGGCGCTGGTTCGTGCCACGACAGCCGGCCCTTCGTAGACCACAGACTGCCAGAGGTCCCAGTCCACCTGGGCATCGGGCATGTCGGACGGACCGGCCGATACCCCAGAAACAGTCCCCGGGGCCAGTGCCGGGTTTGGGGTGGTCGGCAGAGGCGACTTGGGAGCCTGGTCTATTCCGAGCTCCTTTTCGTGGCCATTCTGAGCTGGAGGCGTCATCAAACCGAGACCCTTGGGAGGTGGAATTGGAGCCTTGTCGTCGTCGAGCGTGATGCCAGCCTCTTCCCGCATTCGAACCATCTTGAAGCGGTCCTTCAAGCTGTGTCTTGCAACGCCGTTGACCCCCTTAGTGCCTTCGCCCTCTTCATCCAGCCTGCCGAGCATCATCTCGGGATTACTTGTCAACGTGGCGATGGAACTAGCGGTATTCCGGCGAGGAGAAGTGGCTGGCGGTGGGGACGTCTCCTTCTCCTTGCTAATGCTGTTTCGAGACAGCCAGGAGAAGGGGCTGGTGAGCTTCCTTGACGGAGGCCCTGGATGCGGCACAGGGGCAGCAGGAGCCAGGGCGGGTTGTGCCAGGGGGCCGGCGGGTATAACGGGGGATTTGGCGGGAGAGGGCTCAGCGGGCGGCGACCATGGCATGGACGGGAGAGCGCCGGTGATGCTGCTTATCGATATTTTCTTGGATGGTGCTTTCTGAACAGGGCTGCTGGGTTTGAGCTCTGCATTGAGATTAGCATGTTGACACACGTCAATCAGTTCATGCGGGCGAAACAAACGGACCTTGTTCCTGTGGGGCTGCTGCGTGGTCGTCGTCCAGGTTGACATTGTCCAAATTCGAGGTATCTGAAATGCGATGTGAGACGGGAGAGGGTTTTCGCTTGAGCTCGACATCGTCGTCGTCGTCGCTCTTGAGGTCTTCGTCGACCAAGGGTTCGTGTTTGACCGGTGACACGGGGGACAGGGGGGACACGGGGGCGTCCTTCTCGACTTCGCTGGCCTCTTTTTTCGGGGACTCTGGCTCCGTGGGCTCGGCGGGCGGTTCTTTCGAGACGGAGGGCGTCCTCTTGGTAAGGGAGCGTACCTCGGCGATCTCAGAAACTTCAGCAGCCTTGGCTACCTCAGCTTCGTCGGCGACATCAGGCACGGCATCTTCGAAGGTGTCCTGTTGCTAGTCGGGTCAGGTCAGCGAACAGTGTCCAGGTCGACGGCATTGTTTTGCCGCAGCACAGTGCCCACCGCGTGGATGCGTCTGGAGGGAGGACGAGGGGAGGGGGGGCTTTACATTCTCCTTATCCGAATCAGACTCAGTCGAGAGTCTCTTCTCCTTCGTTACCGTCGTGGGCGACTTGACGGCCTCCTCTGGCTGCGACATGGTGTTGTGGAGGATCGAGTTTGTGAGGTGGATTGTTGGAGATGAGGTGTTTGGCTTTCCTCTGGGTCAAGGTCGAAGTTGAAACTAGTTGGCGGCCATGGAGATAGGGATCGGATGGAGCACTGAGCAGAGGCAGAATGCAGGGCACCTCACCCTTACTCTTGTGTCGTCTGTGCCGTTGAAGAATACTGCTGATGGTGCGAGGTGCAGGCGAGCTTCTGTGTGTCTGTCTGATCGTGGGGCAGCAGAAGCAGACAGGAGATAGTGTTGTAGTAAGCTGGCCGCGGGGACGTGCTTGGTTGTTGGAGTGACGAAGCGCCTTGCTTTGCTGCTGCTTGCTCCTAGTGTACGAAGGACGGACGACCGAAAGTCAAAAAAGGCACGCAGAGGATCGAGGGTCGAGGGTTTGATATTCGAGGAACGGGTGTGGCGCACAGTTGTATTCCTATCTGTCGGCCTCCCTTTTTTTTCTCTCTTCCTGACCGGGGATAGGCATGGGGAGACTGCCCGGGGGGTTAGACGGGGAGTCGAAGCTGAGCCTCACCGCTGATGGGGACCTGGGAAATGTGTCTACAGGCTGTTGTGCACCCACCGTTGGACCAATATCAGCGCCCACCGGACCTTGACCCAACTAACCACAGGTACCTCAGGTACGGAGTACAGCCGACAGCGTCCGTACATGTACCGACCGAACAGCAGCGGAGACACACCACACACCAATTGATCGAGGTGAGGTCGCGGTGACGGCTAGCTGTGTCCGTATTCGCTCGAAAATCGTCCCTGCCTTCGAGGGACCCTATCCACCTTTCCGCATGGGCCATGGGGAGGGGATGGAAGGGGAGGGGAACAAGACTCAGGAGTCAAGTCAACAAACGGCCAGCAAGTGGCGGGCTAGGTACTTGACACTACCTGTCGTCCACGTACTAGCGTCTGGTACCTATTCCATTCCGTATTAGCAGATATCGTACCCTAGCGTGCCGCTACGGCACGGGATCGCTCTCAGTTTCGGGGGATATGGCAATATGGTATGGGTACTTCTCCGTACCCGTGAGTTCTTGCCCGGAGCAGTGCAAAAATGCCATCAATGACAGGGGCGCCTTCTGCCAGGCCCGGTCACGGGAAATTGCTGGGATCGACGGGGCAGGGGGTCGCTTGTTTCTTGATAATTGCCCAGCATTTCCACGCTCTCTCAGTCCTTTCCAACGGTTCAACACCCCGGAAGCTTTTGCTCTTGTCGTGGCCTGGCCCTTGTGCCGAGTATCCAGTGAAGAACACGAGAGCTTATCTCCTACCAAGTAAATCCGTACGCAGAACACTCTCTGGTATCGTCTCATGTTTGCCAGCCAGCTGAAATGATTCCGTCCGATACCTAAGGCCAGCTTCTGTCGTACCTACTACCTTGCCCATTGTATAGATGGTGCTTCGTATGGTGTAGTTGGGTTCATCTGTTGGACGAGAGTACCACTGCTATCCTGGGAAAGTGTCGCGGTAAAGCGCGTCAGTCAGCGCCAGAAGAACGTTTGGGATCGCCTTTGTTTGTTTGTTGCTCCCCCGAGCATGTGTGCGCGTCTCCCGAGACGAGCTTGTCTCCAAACGTCTCTGTTCAGCCCAGCAGCCGCTCTGCCCCTGCAGCACACAAGTCTTGCGTGTGGCAAAATAGCTGGCCGCCGGAGCACCATATCGGGTTTAAGGATACTTGCCGGTACTCGTGCTGTCTCAGCCAGCCAGCGGTTGCGCAGAGTAGACTCTCCGTACACTAGGTACGGAGACCGTCCCCCGTTGGTTCGATCTGCATACTCCTGCGCCGTTACAACCGCCGGTAGATCTCGTCCGCCCACCCCCTTGCCCTTCTCCTCAAGCTCAAGCTCAAGGGGTCCGCACCGGCGTGACGCCGCCTCGTCGTTGCTGGTTGGACCGGGCCATCGGTGGGCGACGGCACCGAGGGCGCCTCTCTCGCCTGCGCCCATGGGCTCAGGGGCCGGCGGGATCGTGGTCTTGGCCGTTTTCTTTGCCTTTGTTTTCTCCAGGGATGTAGACGCGGCGGTGCTCGTTTCTCTGGATTCTTGGTCGTTATTTTGGTACCGCCCCCTCATGCCTTCAACCCCTCGTTACCGGCACTTGGTGTCTCTAGGCCATGGTAAACCAATCCATGGAATGCTGCAGTGCCACATCCCCCGAGCCGAACCTCTTCATTCGACAACACCAATACCAGCCACGTTTAGACACTGGAATAAGCCCGCCTGAGGCTGGTCGACTCTGACTGGCTTGGGTGGGCGAACGATTAGATCGATCGACGCAAGGTGTGGGTACACTGGTTGGAATGCGAGCAGTGAAAGGCTACCTGTTTTTGCGTTGCTTCAGCCACTTTCACCGTGTCTTGACTCGAAGCCGCAGACGAGAGCAGAGGCTTGTTGCTCAAAGGAAAAGAGAGAACGATTAGTTGTCATCCGAATATGCTTAGCTAAGCTAACAAACAGCCGACAGCCATCGAAGCTTAATAGCCACTACCTAGGCATTGGGAAACGAGGTACGGGGTACGTATTGCTATTCGTATGTGGAAGAGTTGAGGTGATGGTTTGTTCAGACAAAGGTTCCAAAATTGCGGTCCGCAAAGTGCCTGTGCCAGATCGCCGACGCGAGTAGTCTGAAATGACACCTCTCCCCAATCCAGATTTGCTCTGCTGTTGAAGCTGTACAGCCCTCAATGACTGTGTTCATGACATGACGCATCATGTGTTAGTAATTGGCTTGCGGCCGAACGAGTGGGCCAAACCTGATTGGACGGGCAAAACAGCGGGTCAAGCAGGTGCACTGGAATCTTCCAAGGACATTTCTTAGAAAGAAAAAAGGCAGAAAACAACGCGAAGGGTAAGAAACATTACACAAGCCAACGTTGCAGGCAGCCCAAGGCTCAGGCAAGAGATTTCAAAGAGGAGACCGGGCTGGGCCCAAGGAGGGAGGTAAAAGTGGAAGAATCGGGCCACGAGGCAGCGCAAGCCAATGATGGCATAGCATTATGCCGCTGAGCCTTACGATAGGTACAGGTAGGTATGGTGGTATCCGTATGGTTGACGACCTACCTACGTAGCAGGTGGGGTTAACGACGTCTGCTTGTGATGCCAAATCCCACTTCTTTCGTTGCTGGCTCTATCATGAATGCTGGCTACTTACCTTCTCCTACCCACTCTGATAGAATATACATAAGAGAACAAAGAGTAAGAGAGTATTTTCCGATTCCAGTTGGAAGAATTGGAAGACGGGCAACAGCCTTAGGTACCGATGCACAAACAATTCTCGGGTGACTGACTGTTCGTAATGATGCTCCTCATTCAGCCTTCTTGGTACGTATCGCGCCGACTGAGCCTGAGCAGCGTCCAGCGAGTGCGGGGTGGACCGTGCATGCTTCTCCCCCGCTATGATGGGCTCTTTCTTCGCTGTCCCGCCTTCGCCTACATAGTGCCCATCCGGGAGCAAACCCAGAAAGCCTCACTGTGTAGCTTGCTGGTGATCGTGTACACCAACACAGTGTTCTTCCTGGTGGGCTACTTCCTTAGGTAAGTTCCGGCCAGAATCTAATACCTACCTGCCTACGTGGTAAGGCAGTCGTGAACAACAAGCACCTCACCTCAGCCCAGTAAAAAAGTATATCCCGGCTGGCCACAAACAGAACTGGCCTGGGGATACATATCGTCTCTGAGAAATAAGAAGGCTTGTTCTCCTGCACCTGTCCCAGGTTAAGAAACAAGGATGAATAAAATAAAAATAAAGGTGCCCTCAGCTCCCGGTCTCTTTTGTCAGCCTGCTAGGTGGTCTGGAGTACCTAGCCTGGCATTGGGAAGTTGGAAGCTACCTAAGTACACCACGTTCCTTACCTCCACGGCGACAGTGAGTAGAGGTAGGTAAAGTAGGTACCTTACCTGTGCTTGCCATTACGCAAAGGGCCCACTGTAACCACACCTGCCTGACCTTTCCATACCGATTTGACATCTGCAACTTCTTTTTCAACCAAACTCTCCAACATCCCATCCCGCCGTCTTTTATCCTCCACCGACCTTCAACACTGACACCCGTTGCGTCCACCGGCCTGACCCTGGGCGTCTACTTGTTCGCTCGGAACCAAAGTCTCTTTTCCCGGCGACACGCTTTTCGACGCCGATTTTCCTCTACCGCTCGGTGAAGCTATTTGGACAGCGGTTTGCAAGGACGTCCTGCACCCCGGCCCTGCACCTCTGTACCTGTCTGACCCGAGCTTTCCCATCACCGCCCGGTCGCCCTCTGTTCACTTCCATTGCAAACACGTCGACCATATTCCACTTCCCTATACGCTACCGATAAAGACCAAGTCACCCTCTCTGCTACGCGTCCGGTTCCGCCAAACGATCACGAGATCTCGTTGCGCGAGCAAGAAAATCCACCTCCCGGCATAGCTAGCGAGGCTGCTCCTATGAACTTGCGGCTTGGCCGCGCCCGCCCACGATGGGGAAGATAACGAAGCAGATGCAGCCTAAGCATGCTGAGACCTTGGTATGTTCCATCTCCTCTCTGTTTCCCATGCTCATCCCAGGCGGTCAGACCGGCTAACGTTCAGTAGTCTCCAGCGCTGAAGGACTTCGTCGCGGTGTCTTGCTCGACGCCCTTGCCTCTTCTCCCAGACCACCTTTCCAAGTTCCCCACAAGATGGCCCTACCCTAGAGGCGATCTGTACCACTGGATTCCTCTCCTCAACCGGTTCGACGATATCTTGAGCAGCTTCTGCACCACCTACGCCCTGGACAAGGGCCCTCAGCCCCGTGCCTTTGGCTGCGACCTGCTGCTCAACCGAGGAACAAAGGTCGAGACATACGGAGATCAAACCTGGGACCCGGAGAAGCTCTCCAAGTTGGCATACAAGGAAGATGGCGACAGACAGCTCATCGAGGCGGTCCTCAACTTCAGCTGCGTGCTCCTCGAGCACTGCGGCAACCGGAGCATCTACTCTAGCAGCATGGTCTTGAACATGCTGCTCAACACCACAGAGCTGTCGGTGCTTCTGGCGACTCTGCGGGTTAGCTCCGAACTGGCCCAGCGATACCAAGCATCGGTCAAGCGCATCGGCAGTACTTCCCGTACCGTCAGCACTGCACTGCTGGGGAACCACTACCAGATTGATCTCGACCATGTCCAGGGTCTCGCTCTCCCCTTCGCCAAGACTCCCATCGTGAGTCTCTCTGACCCGGTGGGCACCAGCACACCTGCATCAGCGGCAAAGGGCAAAGAAAAGGCCCAGCCCGCGAGCCAGAAGAATGCCGCTGCCATGTTTGCCAATGATCTGGGCGCTCTCCTTACCAACGGCGACAACCGTTGGAACGGATGGGGTGACATCAAGGTATCTTATACCGCTCACACTTCGGCCCGCGATCAGCCCGCCGCCGCGCCTTCAGACCGGGCCGCAAACAACATGCCCTCCACGCCTACCCCGTTGAGACGCAGCACGACGGCCGGGTCCCAGCACAACACCCCCAGGTCGGGACGCCCACCTGCCGCAGATGACTCCTCCCCCTTGAGTGCTCGGAGCCCGGTGATGACTCACGAACATGCGAACCCTAGCCAGAAGGTGTTTGATCTGCCTCAGTCTGTGGTTGCCTCGACGTCCATATACGAGCTGCTTGCGAGATGTCCCGCGGACATGCCAGAAGCTGTCAAATATGAGGTTCTCAACAAACTGAGAGTTGCCAAGGCTCTGCTGGGCAACGCCGAGTCTCGACAAAAGGCACTCGCCATTCGACTCCTGGCTATTACGAATCTGGCATACATTCATCCCGAGACCACGTTCGTTGAAAAGGTGCTGCGTCATGACAACGACGAGACCCGGCGGTACCAACTTGCTTACCAGTTGGCTGAACTCATCCATCCACCCGCCGACGGCTCCATTCAAGTGCCTCTCTGGCTTCAGTCCATAGTGTTGAGTCTCCTTGAGGCCATTTCAAACTACTCGGCCCGTTACCAGGACGTCTTGTCTGCACTCAACGCCAATGTCAATCATGGCATCTTGCTTTACGTCATTCGCAAGGCCGTTGCGGGCATGAAAAACGACGACGAGGCTGATGGCGGCCTCCACACCACCGAGGCTGATCAATGGCGCTCGCGCTTGTTCTCTTTGACTACCCACCTTGCGATGTCCACCAGAATTGGCGCAGAAATGGTCACTGCCGGTCTCATGGATATTCTCGTGGAGATTCTGAAGCTACGATCTGGTGTGGCGCAACGCATTCAATCAATGATATTGGCATTCATCGACGGCCTTATTTGGACTTACCAGAACGCCTTTCAGAGCTTCTTCAACGGCGCCGGTCTCGATGCCATCTCTGACTTGCTGGTCACCACAGTCGCAGATACAAAGCGGTTAGTCGAGGCTGGCCGAGGAAACAAACCAGAGCAGCAGAACCAGATCGTGGACTATGAGATCCCGTACTATCAGCAGCAAACCCTGAAATGGGTGCTCAAGTTTGTTCATCACATGATGACCAACTCGTATACTTACGGCGGCAACACTGATCGCCTGCTTCGGAATCTGGTGGACAAGTCAGAGCTGCTTGGTAGTCTCCGAGAAATCATGCAGAACACTAAGCGTTTCGGCTCAGTGCTCTGGACGAACACGGTCACGGTCCTCAGCGACTTCATCAACAATGACCCCACTAGTTTTGCCGCCATTTCGGAGTCGGGCATGATTGTGGGCTACCTCGAAGCCATTACTGGCCATGCCGTTGCAAACCAACCAGCCACTCAGCCTTCGCAAGAGTCTCAGGAACAGGATGTCGCCAACCCGGACCGGAGCGAGAATGAGCACGAGAGCAGCCCTGGTGTTTCTGACGCTTCCGTCCAGATTGAGTCGGATAACCGGCCTCATCCGCCACCCGAGGAAGAGCTGGCCAAGTCTCATGATCGTCCGTTGGCACAGGGCATCTTGCCTACGTCGGATGCCATCAACGTCGTCCCACAAGTTCTGAACTCAATTTGCCTCAACAACGCTGGCCTGGGAATGGTTGTTTCATCGAGAGCATTTGAGTCCTTCTTGGAGATCTTCGAGAGTGCCGCGCACGTCAATACGATGGAAACCGACCCCCACCTTCCCAGTAACGTTGGAGCAAGCTTTGACGAGCTAGCCCGGCATCACCCGAATCTAAGGCGCCCAATCTCGAACGCTGTTGTTGACATGGTGGCCCGGATCAAATCCCTGGGTATTCACAAGGCCAAGACTGCCAATTGGGGTGCCAAGCTGCTTTTGGGCGATGGAACGCGCGAACCTGTCCCTGCCGACGAAACCTTGAAGTTCCGCCTCGCTGGGGCGTCCATGGCGAAAGGCAAAGCCAAGGCTTCTGCAGACGACCTCGATGTGGAAATGTCCGATGCCGTCGAGCCTTCGCCCAAGACCGCTGCGGTAAGCGAAGGGCCAACGTCGTCCGCTGCTACCAAGGCCGACATTACACCCTATGTGTACGCTCTATCCAGCTTCCTCTCAGCCTATTTCAACAATCACACTCTCAAGGCTTACTTCATCAATCATGGAGGCATTGAGCTGCTGTTGGATATTGCGGAGCTGCCCAGTCTCCCACACGATTTCTGCGACTCTCACGGGTCCCGCACGTTGAACCTCGTCATCTCACAGCTGGTTGAGCAGTCACCCGTTCTCGGTTTGCCTTCCCTCCTGCGGCGTGCTCAGGCATCAGTCGAAGCGCTCAAGCCTCTTGCCGAGCACAAGCAAGACGCCCCTTACTTTGCTCCATTCCTCAGTCCCGATGACAAGTTAACCGTTGACGAAATTCAACGACTCGATGCCGAGACTCAGGGCCGAGTGTTCGAAGGCACCAAAATGGTCAAAGCCCTGCTTAACGCCCAGTCACTAATCAAGACTTTGTACGAATGCTTCACAGCGTCTCCGCGATCCAACTCGGTCCAGCTCTATCCCATCAATGTCTTCGATTACTATCAGGACCTGGTGAGCTCTCTGGGGCCGCTCTTGAAGGCGGTGCTGGCCGAAGAAGGTGCCGAACACAACGTTCTTCCTCAACACTGGTGGGCTAAAAGGCCTGCTCCGGGAAGCGATGGCGCAGTCTCCTTCAATGGACCTCCGGGAACACAGGCTCCGGCTGAGACCAGCACTGAGAATGCCCCGGCCGCAGAAGAGACGCCGAACACTGGCTCCGGGGCTGTTCAAGCGACAACCTCCGGCGGCGCCCAGCCGAAGGCTCCTACCAAGCAAGAGCAGGCGACGCCCAGGTATCGCAACTACGAGACTCTTCGCATTCTGCTTCACTCCATGGTGCCTTCTACGTTCCCGTTTTTCCAACAGCTTGGCAAGGCTCTCTTCCCGCGACGCGAGCGAGATCCCTACTCCCGCCCGAAGCATGTTGACCTCGCTAGGCAGCTGTCCGGAACTATACTCGAGCAGCTTAAGCCTTCCGTGGCTTTGACCGAACCCACAGCGAAGGAATACCATTACTGGATCATCATGCTTCATACACTGACGGAGATGCTTATTGACTCCTCACGATCAGCCGGCGACCGTTCCTCGGTTCAACTCGTTGTTCCCGTGCTGGTTGCATTCCTGGAACAGGGAGGCTTCGACGTTCTCGCCACAATGGTGCGCCGGTTTTCAACAGAGATGAGCAAAGATACCGGCGATTCTGATGCAGGTACCACGGCAAGTGCCCGGGTCGCTTCTTTTGGTCTCGGAAAGATCTTTGAGTTCTTTGCCATGCTTGTCAATGGCAAGAATATTGCCGACTCTGCTGCCCAATTCGGCCTCGTCCCAAGGTCCGCCGAGAGACGTCCTGACGCCCCAATTCCGCACCAGATCGTTGTCGAGGTACGAATGGCAGTACTTCCAGTCATTCGTCAGACTTGGGAGTCCACTTTGATCGAGAAGTTGAGACCGGAAACAGTGGCCAAGGTCATTGAAATCCTGAGGATCATCTCGACGGCAGAGCACGAGGCTTCTTCCAGGGACAGACCCATCCCTGAAATTTTCAAGAAGACTCCAATGCCCTTCAACTGGCCTGGCCAGACCAGCTTGATCGCTCAATTGATCGATGATGGGGCGGACCAAGACTTGGCCCGCGAGGCCGTATTCAGAGCCAACGGCAATCAACCATCTGCGACGGAGTACAGCCGCACCCATAAGCTTGGTAGAGCTGGTCCCCGTAACCCTATTCCCGCAGAAGATGCCTATTTTCCCAGCCGTCCTGAGGCGTCTCGCTCTTCCAGCCAGCAAGAGGGGCCTGCGCCTGCAGCTCCCACCGATGCAGATGCAATGGCTGTCGACGTGACCACGGGATTCGCTACACCCGAATTGGATCATTTGCTTGGCGATGCCGGTTTGGGCGAACTGAGTGGTCAAGCCTCTCCCGATAGGAATGAGCAACCTGCTGGACTTGTCGAATCCCAAGGCCGGCCCAGTACATCCGCGCCGGTCAACAGTGGCAGTGATCAAACAAAGACTGAGAGCCGACTGACGGCCAAGGAGGCTCTGGACAAAGAGCGGGCGAAACTTCGTGAGAACCTCATTGACAGGTCTCTTGACATTGTCCGAGCTCATCCGCACTCGGCCATCGAACTTTCCGAGCTCATCAACGCCATGGTCTTCCGCCAGCAGAACGACGAAGTCAGGGACGAGGTTGGCGCGACCCTTGCTAATGCTCTGTCGTCTCTGTCATTCGACGAGAGCGAGTCCAAGGTCAATGGAACGAGCATTGCTGCGTACGCACATCTCCTGGCTCTGCTGATGCAGGAAAAGAGTTTCTTCAAGTGCAACATCGACACCCTGCGAGAGAAGGTCGACGAGTACATTTCGTTCCTCAGCGTGAAAGTTCTGCCGACATCCACTGATGAGCTCCCTCCATGGATTCCTTATATTCTCCTCATCGTCGAACTCTTGCTGTCGTATGACGAGCAACCTGTTGAAGCGCAGTGGAAAGCACCGTCCAATGACACTGAGACGGCCGCGCCCGCCGTTCTTCCTCCGCGCAACCCAATTGTCTCGGACAGCCAACGCAATGATTTGTTGGAAGCTATCCTTCGCCTCCTTCCCGTCCTTGGAAAGGAAGAGACACTTGCAACCTCGGTTCTTAGGGTCATTGTCATTCTCACTCGGAAGCCTGTGATTGCGCAGAAAGTGGGCGAGAAGAAGAACCTTCAACGCCTGTTCGTCATGGCCAAGCAGCTTGCCGGTGCAGGTGCCGGTCGATTGAAAGACACGAGGACCACGGGCAGCATCATGGCTATCTTGAGACATATCGTGGAGGATGAAGAGACGCTCAAGCAAATCATGCGCTCCGAAGTCCGCAGTCTCTTTGATAACCCCCAGCGGACCCAGCGAAATCTCGACCTCAGCACCTACCTGCGAAACATGGCACCCTTGGCACTGCGATCTCCCGACATCTTCGTCGAAGTCACAAACGAGATGACGAAATTGTCGCGTTGGACCACTGGCAGTGAGGGTAGCACTCGAGCCCACCAGCTAGCACTCAAAGAGTCCGTGATTGATGCCAACGCGACGGCGGTGGATAAAGATGCCAGTGTCGAACCTGCGGTGCAAGCTACGGAGGACTTGTCTATCCAAGACATTAAGCAGTCGACAGAAACCGATGACAAGGAGATGGCAGACGCGCCAAAGCCCACGAGCGAGCTGAAACGCCCCATGGTTGAGAACCCGCACGGGATTGTCCATTTCCTTCTTTGCGAGCTTCTCAACTACCGCGAGGTGGACGATAAGGAAGCCTCGCAGTCCGCAAAAGACGGAAAGGCCGCCACTGCCTCAGCCGGCAGTTCTACCGCAGACGACGCCTCCAAGGAAACGGCCACTGAAAACCCAGAGTCGAGCGAAGGTAAAGACAAAGATAAGAAGCCGTCGAAGGCTGTTTTCAAGGCGGAAGACCATCCCATCTTCATTTATCGATGCTTCCTACTTAACTGCCTCGCGGAGCTGCTCCAAAGCTACAACCAAACCAAGGTCGAGTTCATCAATTTCAAACGCAGCGCTCCATTGCAAACAAACACCCCCGTCAAGCCTCGGTCGAGTGTACTCAATTACCTCATCAACGACCTCCTTTGCCAAGGTAGCCCTGCCGAAAGCGGAGATAGTATCTTGCTGAAGAAAAAGGCGGCAACCTCAGCCCAGGCTCAACAGGTTCTTGTGGCGCTGGTGGCCAAGACCGGGGAGAAGGTTATCGACAAGAGTCGGGACCGTTTCGAGTACGAAGACGAGCCCGACCTACTCTTCGTGCGCAAGTTTGTACTGGATACTATCCTGAAGGCATACGAGCGTGCTGCTACCCCTGAAGAGCCGGTCGACACCCGTTACGCCAAGATGCAATGTCTCGCCGAGCTGATGAATCACATCATTGGCGAAAAGGATAAGGAGTCTTCCTCCTCGCGGACACTCGACTCCCCGCAGGGTCGATCACAGGCTCAACTGCGCAGAATGATGTACGAGAAAGGCTATCTCGACAAGTTGACCTCCTCGATCGCCGAGGTTGACCTGAGCCACGCGGGTGTCAAGCGAGCCATCAAATACGTGCTCCGAGTTCTCCGTGTTTTGACGGATACAGCCAAGGAATTAAGCCGCTCGCACGTTTTGCCTTCCGCTTCTCTTCCTGACAGCGTGGACGACGAGATTATCTCGACATCCTCAATGTCAGACATGGACGACGATAGAGAGGAAACCCCTGATCTCTATCGCAATTCCGCTCTCGGTATGCTCGAGCCTCGTGGTAGCGATGACGAGTCGGAAGATGAAGATGGTGAGGACCCCCCACGTCGATTCTCCCTTCATAACTTGACTGACACACATCTAGAGGATGAAGACGAAGACATGTACGATGACGAGTATGGCGACGAGCTCGAGTACGGTGAGGAGGACGTGTCCGACGACGGCGAAGATGGCGTCAGTGACGAGGATGAAGAGCTTGGCGAGATGGGCCAGATCGAAGGTCTTCACGGAGAGCCGGGTGTTGTCGAAGTCATCATGGACGAAGATGATGATGACATGGACGAAGATGACGAGATGAGTGAGGACGACGAAATGGATTCCGACGACATGGAGGAATTGGAAGACCATCTGGACGTGGAGGAAGAAATTCCCGATGACGGTAATACCATGGATGACGACGCGTCGGATTGGGAGGATGAAACGGACGATGACGAGGACGAAGGGGAAGAACATCTCGACTACGTGGCCGAACAACACCAACACGCTCTGGACGAGGCACACATGCATGGCATGGAGCCTGGGGACATCATTGACAACCTTGCCCGCGCGGTTATGGATCCCGATGACTACGAGGGCGATGACATGGATGATCTTGGCGACCACTACATCGACGACGGGCGTGATGAGGATGGTGCGTCGCTGCTTTCTCCCTTCAGCCTGACCAAAGCTAACGAGCCGCTCAGATGATGAGGATGACGATGAAGACATGGAAGAAGACGAACTCATCTACGAAGAGGATTACCCTCGTAAGTAAACCACGATAATCAAGTACCAAAGATCTTCGCGACTAATCCCAAGCAGGCGATCACCCCCCTCCGAACCTCCCCTCGGCCCTTGGCTGGGACACCCTGGTCGTCGAGCCTTTCGGTAGTGGCCATCATCACCATCATGTTCATCGCCACCGTCACGGACAACGCAGCCCGTTCCCGCCTGGTTTCATGGTTGGTGGTGGCCGCGACCCGCTTGGAGGTAAGTCAAGATATCCGTATCACGGATTGGTTTGGCTCTTTGCTGACCCCTCTTTAGATTTCAGGAGCTACTTTTCCCCGCGTCACAGACCAAACGCGGTGCAGAATAATGCCGACGATGGTATCAACCCCCTTTTGCGCCGACATAGCCAAAGCCAAGAGGCTTCCCCCCGCCCGCCACCCGGTTCCGGCATGATTGGTCTCCGCCTCCCTCCTGAAATCTTCGGTCCTGGAGCACAGTTGTCTAGCAGCCCCATTGCTATTCTCAATGACCTGGTCGCATCTCTCCCGGTCATGCGCAACGGCCAGTCTGCGGTTCATCTCTCCATTACTCAGAATGGCCGCGGTGAGGTCCGTGAGTATCATGTTGCACCTCGCGAGCCTAGAACAGACAGCCGCCGTGAGACCACCTACCACGAGCCCCAGCAAGCCGTCGCTTTCACTCCCGAGTCTACTTTCGAGCGATACCAAGAAGAAGCTAGGATGGTCTTTGGTGGCGCCCATTTCGTGGAGAAGGCACAAAAGCTCATCAACGTCATTCTTTCCAAGCTTGTCCCGCCGGCTATGGAGTACGAAAAGAAACTCAGGGCTGAGGAGGATGAGCGACGCAAGGTCCGAGAGGAAGAGAGGAAGAAGTTCGAGGAAGAGGCGCGGCGACTCAAAGAAGCCAAAGAAGCCGAGGAGAGAGAGGCTCGCGAAAAGAAGGAGGCCGAAGAGCGCGAACAGCAAGAACGAGCTGCAGCCGAAGCAGCCGCCGCCGCCGCCGCCGCCGCCGCCGCTGGCGAGCGTGCCGCCACGTCTGCCCAAGACGCCCAACCACAAGCAACAGATCCAAATGCCATGGAAGGCGTTGAGACACAGCCACGGCTACCCGCTTCTTCTGCCGACAGTGACGCCGCTGCCGCTGAGGCCAGCCGCGTCCTGACCACCATTAGAGGCGAAGAGGTGGATGTTACGGAACTCGGCATCGACCCTGAGTATCTGGCTGCTCTTCCAGAGGAATTCCGCGAGGAGGTCATCGCCCAAACCGTGAGCACCAGGCGCTCGCAAGCCCGCGAAGATGCCGCCACCGGCGAGCAAGGCGAGGTCTTCCAAGAATTTCTGGATGCTCTCCCCGAGGACCTCCGTCTTGAAATCGTCCAGCAAGAGCGCCAAGAAGCGCGTCGACGTGAGAGAGACGAGCAGCGCCGCCAAGCAACCACCGCAGGTCAAGATCAAACCGCGGCCGACATGGACCCTGCCAGCATCCTGCTGACTTTCCCTCCCGAGCTGCGTCAACAGGTTCTCATGGACCAAGGGGAAGACATCATGGATCACTTGCCTCCCGAAATGGCTGCTCAGGCACGACTTCTCGCTCAGCAGCACGCTCTCCATCCCGCTGTCACCGGCCGAAGCCCTCCTGTGGCTGCACGACGAACCGGTGCCCCACCAGCTGAGGCCGGCGAAGATACCGAGAACAAGGTACAGCGCAGGACCGTGGTGCAGATGCTTGACAAGGCAGGCGTCGCCACGCTATTGCGTCTGATGTTCATGTCCCAGATCGGTTCCATCCGCAACTACCTCTTTAGTGTTTTGGCAGATGTCTGTGAAAACCGGCAAAACCGCTTGGAGGTCATCAGCACCATCTTGCTGATACTGCAGGAAGGAAGCACGGACATGGACGCCGTCGAACGCAGCTTCAGTCAGCTCTCCCTGAAGGCTAAGAAGCCGAAGGACAAGGATGCGGATCCCCGTACGCCGCAGAACCTCAAGAGAACCTTGACATCGCTTAGCTCGACTGTGCCGCACCAGTCCAACTCAGAGATCTCGCCCCTGATGGTCGTCCATCAATGCTTGGATCTGCTGCAGGATCTGTCAACGAAGAACCCGCACATTCCAATGCTTTTCCTGACGGAACACGAGGCCATCGGATCCTCTCTCAAACGCACGCTCAGCCGAAAGAGCAAGATTAAGGATTCAAAGGCCCCGAAGTACGCCATCAACTCTTTGCTCACTCTCCTCGACAGAGACTTGGTGATGGAGAGTTCAGTGGTCATGGCCTACTTGGCCGATTTGCTCAACAAGATCACTGTGCCCCTGGCGACCATGGAGCGGCGACGCAAGGAGGCCTTGGAGAAGGCGGCTCGTGATGCTAAAAAGAAGGCCGAAGCCAACGCGGTAGAGGCCGGCGAAGCATCGACTTCAACGGAACAACGGGCAAACGACCAGCCTTCTGAGCCCACCGTTGCTTCCGAGAGCAAAGAATCCAAGCCGGCCGATGCCCCGGGAACTGGCGAGCCTGAGAAGGGCACAGAGACACCGGAGGCAAACCGAAAGGGCCTGCGGCAGATGCAAGTCCCCGTCATCCCTCAGCACAACCTCACTCTCGTTATCAAGATTTTCGTCGCCCGCGAGTGCAGCTCTAAGACCTTCCAAAACACCATTTCTGCCATCAAGAACCTGTCGGCCATTCCCGATGCCAAGGCCATATTTGGTCAAGAGCTAGTCCGCCAAGCCCGCGTGCTGAGCGAGAACATTGTTGCAGACCTAGACGAACTCTTGCCGCATATCGAGAAAGCCACATCCGGTACTGAGATTCAAGGAGTCGCTCTAGCCAAGTTCTCACCTGGTGCTTCGGAGCAGAACAAGCTTCTGCGAGTATTGACAGCCCTGGACCACCTGTTCGACAACAAGAAGAAGACCGACAAGTCTGACAACGAGGCCGAGACGAGCAGGAACGAAAAGCAGGATCTCGTCACTTCCCTCTACTACCACTCCACATTCTCCACCATGTGGGATAAGCTGAGCGCTTGCCTCAGCGCCATTAGGGAGAGGGAGAACATGGTCAACGTGGCCACGATTCTGCTGCCATTGATCGAGTCTCTGATGGTGGTCTGCAAGAACACCGCTATGAACGATACCGCAGAGGCTCAGGCCCAGACCAGCAAGGAAATGCTTCTCTCCAGCCCTCCTCCGCCAGAGAACCGCATGGCTGGTCTCTTCTTCACCTTTACTGAGGACCACCGTCGAATCCTCAACGAGTTGGTGCGGAACAGCCCCAAGCTCATGTCTGGAACATTCGCCCTCTTGGTCAAGAATCCGAAGGTTCTCGAGTTCGACAACAAGCGAAACTACTTCAACCGTAGCGTACACAGCCGCTCAAACAACAACCCGCGGTCATCATTCCCCGCGCTGCAGCTTTCTGTCCGCCGCGAGCATGTCTTCCACGATTCGTTCAGATCGCTCTTCTTCAAGACGGGCGACGAGATGAAGTACGGCAAGTTGAACATTCGCTTCCACAACGAAGAGGGTGTCGACGCCGGAGGTGTCACCCGCGAGTGGTTCCAGGTTTTGTCGAGGCAGATGTTCGACGCCAACTACGCTCTCTTCACACCAGTGTCCTCGGACCGCACCACGTTCCATCCCAATTCATTGAGTGGCATCAACGACGAGCACTTGATGTTTTTCAAGTTCATTGGACGCGTCATCGGTAAGGCTCTGTACGAGGGCAGGGTGCTCGACTGTTACTTTAGTCGTGCCGTATACAAGCGCATCCTCGGAAAATCCGTGTCAGTGAAGGATATGGAGTCATTCGACCCCGATTACTACAAGTCATTGGTGTGGATGCTGGACAACGACATCACCGACATCATCACCGAGACCTTCTCAGTGGAGGATGATGAATTCGGTGTCACGCGGACCATTGACTTGCTGCCGGGCGGTCGTGACATTCCCGTCACGGAGGAAAACAAACATGATTACGTGCGACTGGTCGTCGAACACAAGCTTCTATCTTCGGTTAAGGAACAGATGGAACACTTCTTGATGGGTAAGACCGATGCCTCAGCCTGATTCTTAATCTTGAAAACATGTCACTAACCTGTTGTGCTAGGCTTCCACGACATTATTCCTGCGGATCTTATCTCCATTTTCAACGAGCAGGAGCTGGAGCTTCTCATCTCAGGCCTGCCCGACATTGACGTTGACGACTGGAAGAGCAACACTGAATATCACAACTACACCCCGTCCTCGCAGCAGATCCAGTGGTTCTGGAGAGCTATCCGCTCCTTTGACAAGGAGGAACGGGCGAAGTTGTTGCAGTTCGTCACCGGAACCAGTAAGGTACCTCTCAATGGATTCAAGGAACTCGAGGGCATGAACGGTGTGAACCGTTTCAACATTCATCGCGATTACGGCAACAAGGAGCGCCTCCCGAGCTCTCACACATGCTTCAACCGTGAGTAATTTCCGAAGCGGCATTTGGACGGACTAGAGGCTAACGAAGCAACACAGAACTTGATCTCCCCGAGTATGAAAGCTACGAGACACTCCGCGCACAGATCATGAAAGCCATCACAGCGGGAAGCGACTACTTCGGCTTTGCATAAGTTGGGAGCGCGCAGACATAGACCATGACGTTGCTTTTACACCAAGCATTTGCATTATGGGCGGCGGGCGACACAGGACACGGTGAATGGAGTGGGTGACTTGTGTGATTCTAAGCGGAAAGGCATCATCACTGAACTCTGGGTCGCGTGTTCGTATGGCAGTTTTCAGGAGAGTGGCGGTCACAGCCCGGTTCTCTCCACATTTCATTCTAGTTTGACTGTCGAACAGGGGTCAACTACCGATTCTTCGCGGAGTGCAGGCCGCTTGGAATCGCAGTTGGTCTTCCTGGGTCAAGATGGTCTTGTATGTAGATTATGCTCAACACGTCCATTAAATGACACTTGTAGATGTTTGACGACCCTTTTGAAACAGTGAAGACCATCGCTGTTGGGACTAAGTTTTCAAAGTCCGAGGGGAACCTGGCCGAAGAACAACAACCTATGAGTTCGGCCCAGCGGTGGTACGTAGAGACCAGGCAACCAGTCCATCGTTTTCCAGAGACTTGTAAGCCGCCAATGCGCCCCCTCCACAGATCAATACGGCAACAGTACGATTGCGGTTTTGCCACGTCTGGGCAGCCGAAAGTCGAGGGCGAGGCAAGTCGAGGTCGCAAACAGTGATGAGTTCTGCTGTTGGGGCATTTCAGAGCAGCCATCAAGGTCTCCCCTCTCTCAGTGTGTTAGGATGGCTTCTTCATACAAAACTTAAAGAATGATAGCAGTAATAACGATGAAGCATGATCCGGCGCGTAGCTCCTGACGCGCAGCGAAGCGGGGCGGAAGACAGCGATGCAACGAGTCTACAATGGATCAGAATGTCAAGGCATGTACGAAATTCCGACACGTGTGGCCGTTTGGTGATTCGTTAGATGCTTCAGGTCCTTCGCGGATGAGTTGAGCTAAAGTACAGTTTACTTTCGGAAGTTACACTCAAGCAAGGTCTTACTTACCTTCCCCTTTATCGTTCACTGTCTGGTATGTAATAGTATGGAATACGGCGACAGAGCCGAGCGACATCGATAGAGCCGAGCGAAATCGACAGAGGCGAGCGACATCGACAGAGCCGAGCAACAGCGACAGAGCCGAGCGACAGCGATAGAGCCAAGTGATAGTAACGGAGCCGAGCGACAGCAACAGAACCCAGTGACGGCATACCATGCGATAGCAATTCTATTTACCATCACCTAATAAGTCTACTAAACAGGGGAAGACCCTCACCCATGTGCCACGCTAATTGCAAAACTCTTATGCTAACCCTGCCACTCACTTTTCACGTGAACCGCGTCTTTTCTGTCAAGCAGCTCTTGATAGCTTGTCTACCGAATAAAAAAAAAAAAAAGTGGTTATAATAAGAAACCCTCGAATGCCCTTTTTTCTGCCGTACGCCCCGAACCCATGATATTTTCAACCCAGTGTCTGTGCCCCTGCCGAAACCCTTTACACGGGAACGTGGTTGAAGAGGTAGCTAACGCTCTCACCATTGTGAGTACGGCGGATGGCCTCGCCGAGGACCTGGCTGATGTCGATAACGCGCAGCTTGGGGCAGCGCTCGATCTTGTCGCCGAGGGGCACGGTGTTGGTGACGACGACCCGAGACAGGCAGCTGCGGTTCAGCGTCTCGACGGCATTGCCGCTGAGCACGCCGTGAGTGACAATGGCGATGACTGGGGACAGTATTAGTATTCAGTGGATTACATTCCTGGCGGGAAAAGAGAGAGAACCTACCTTCGCGAGCGCCAGCGGCGTCGAGAGTCTCGGCGGCCCTGTGATCGGTTAGCAAACGGGGAAATAAATACAGTAGGCACCCCAGGTAACAGATGTACGTACTTGGCGAGGGTTCCGCAGGTGTCAGCCATGTCGTCGACCAGAATGGCAATCTTGTCTCTGACGTCACCGACGAGAATCATGCGGCCGACAACGTTGGGGCGAGGGCGCTCCTTATGGATGAGGGCAAAGCCAGTCTCGAGTCGATCGGCAATACCGGTGGCTCGCTTGGCACCGCCAGCGTCGGGACTGACGATGACAGTGTCCTCGATGCTCATGTTCTGCTTGATCCACTGCAGGACGCTGGGCTCGGCGTACAGGTTGTCGACGGGAATGTTGAAGAAACCCTGGATCTGGGAGGCGTGGAGGTCCATCGTGATGACGTGGTTCTGTACATCTTGACGTTAGCCTACGGTGCTCTGCCGCCTTGCCTCGCCTTTCAATCCGTGATAAGAACTTACGCATCCCGACACCTGGAGCATGTTGGCAACCAGCTTCGCGCTGATGGGGGCACGACTCTTGTCCTTCTTGTCCTGTCTAGCGTAGGGGAAGCAGGCTGTATCTTCTCGTCAGCGTTCCGTTCCTTGGTTCCACATGAAGGGCGGTGACTAACGGATGACGGCGGTGATGCGGCGGGCAGAGGCGGTTCTGCAGGCGTGGATCATGATCAGAAGCTCCATCAGGGCGTCGTTGACGTTGCCGGGCTCGCTCGATTGCAGGATGAAGACATCTTCGTCGCGGACGCTCTCGCCGACAGTGACACTGTCAAGACGTCAATTCAACAGGTCCCTCCTCCCTCAAGGTTTCTCGCTCAAGAAAGTGCTCGCTAACCTCGTCTCTTGGTTGGAGTAGTTCAAGCTGTGTGATTCGCGGTTCGGTTAGCAATCGACTCCCAGTCTTTTCAGCAGCAGACATTTTGAGATTTTCTTTCTGACGGTCGGCGGTCGGCGCGCGCGGTGAGGGTCGGTGTCGGGCGGGCGAGGAGAATTGCTCACCTCATAGTCTTCGCAAGGGGGATTCCTAGGCTATCGCGACGCAGGATCGCAAGTTAGCAAAGTGCCACTTCCTTACGGGATACACGCCCGCGACAAAATATTGAGGAGGTAGACAAACCGCTGCGCGACCTTCTCGGACAGCTCCGGGTGGGAGCTGCCCTTCAAGAGCTTGATGTCGTTCGTCATGTCACCCATGAGGCCGGTCGCTGTATGACGACTAGGGAAAAAAAGAAAAAAAGAAAAGTCGGAGGGGGCGATCAGTCGAGTAAATATGTAGGCCAACTGCAGGACCTGCTGATGTTAGCGGGCTAAGGTCGGGTGCTAAGTACAAAGGTCGAGTCACTGGGCGAGCGAATCGAAACGCAGCGCAGCGCAGCGCAGCGCGGGGTCACGATGGAGGGGTACGGCTAGCAGCCGTCCGTCGTGCCATTGTGAGACTTACAGGTGGCTTTGGTTGGTGCTGTGCACTATAGCTGACTGAGAGCGATTTGGGGGGTGGTATAGCAGTGTAGTGTTTGTTGTCTCTCTCGATGTGTTTTTTGTTTGAATGCGGGCAAGTGGAAAACCAGAGCAGGACCGTGAAGCTTGGAGAAAAAACTTTACGGATAGCACTTACTATCACTGACTCCGTGGTCGCTGCCCAAAAGCCATAGTGGAGCTTGCGCATGGGGTCAGTGTCCTGCCTGCCAGCAATGCCAGCAAGGTATCCGTACCTAGGGGATTAATAACACTGCGTGGTCCGTCTCTGTCACTGGGCTCTGTTGCCGTCCCTAGGCTCTGTTGCTGTCGTCCGGCTCTGTTGACGTCGCTCGGCTCTGCTGTCGCTTGGCTCTGTCACTGTTGCGAAGTATACCATTACAACCATTATTCTCTTGGTTTCGCGTAGAGAAATCCTGTCAACCTAATTAACATGATGAGGCTCTAATAACAATACTCTCAACATAAAAGCTACGTGGGCTTCTTTGGTGATGAGCTATAAGAGCACTACCACTAGTATTCGAGTTAATCTGCCCCAGATTTGCGGCTGCTTGGTGGGCATGTGGTGAACTGAGGATCCCTTAAAGTGGTACCGCGGATAGAGTCGGAGAGAAAATTTCAAGCCTTTGAAATGCGCGGCTAGAGTTTTCTTGGTGGGTCACTCAGGCGGGGAGCGAGGTCCGCGACGATCTAGCCCAGGTAAACCGCTCCTGGCCGAGTATCTGTACGGAATGGACGTTACAAGTTGGAACTTGCAACAACTCCCTCGTAGTGCGAGTCCACGGCGGAGGATGGGCACGGTTTTCAAGAGGGCTGAGCGGGGGAAGGCATTCAACATCATAAAAACTTTTTCGCTGTGGTATTTGCGCGTCAAGGATGCATTTCCATTTCAAATGCCCTATTACATTCGTGATGACTGAGAACTGGTCCGCGTGTTGCCGTGGAGTAATCCCTCCACGTGTCTCGTCCCGGTTCCCCGTGTAAAAACGATCCCCGTTCCACGCCCGAATGCAAGAAACCAGAAGACACGAAGAATCCTTTCACCTTTTCATTTTCCCAACGCCGGGCGCTTACTTGCGCATGGAGGAGGCACGGCGCTTGCGCAGGTCGGCCTTCTCGGCCTTGCGCTCGGCAACGCGCTTGGCGAGGATCTGGGCGTACTCGTTCTGAGAGGTGCGTGTTAGTACGAATCGTGAGCGGAATCCTAGGAGTGCGGGGGAGACGTACGGCCTCGTCCTTGACCTTCTCGGCCTGGCGGCGCTTGAGCGCGATGCGGTGGCGCTTGTGCTGGAGACGCTGGGGAGTGACGAGTCTCTGGATCTTGGGGGCCTTGGTGTAGGCCTTCTTGCCCTCGCCCTTGGGCTGGACCTCGCGGCGGATGACGTACTTGCGGACCTATTGATTGCAGCGAGAAATCGCAGTATTAGCCACTGCGGTTCTTCATGTGTTTCAAAAACCAGCCAGACACGTGCTTCCCCGTTCCTCCGTCTTGGTCGCCACCCCCAATCCACAAACCATCAACACTCGCGCTCTCGTGGGCTTCAAAAGTGTGACCGAGTCGGAAGGGCATGGCGGTTCCAAGCCGAAGGCTGGAAACACGGTCCCGTCTCTCACACTCTACCTGGTCTGCTGAATCCTCCACCGCAGCACCGGGTAGGCGATGACGAGATGGCGGTCGAAAGCGCAGGCAGGTAGCACACATACATCGTCATCCTTGGTGAGGCTGAAGAACTTGCGGATCTTGGTGGCACGCTTGGGGCCGAGGCGCTTGGGGTGGACGACGTCGGTCAGGCCGGGGATGTCGGCCTCGCCCTGCTTGACGACGGAGAGGGCAAGGACGGACAGGTCCATTCCGACGATGCAGCCGCGGACGGACTTGCGCTTGCGCTCACCAGTGCGGCGGGGGCGGTAGCAAGAGTGACCCTCAGAGAGCAGGAGGCGGACACGGGTAGGGTGCATGACACCCTGCTTCATGGGGAAACCCTGCTTGTCGTTGCCGCCGGTGATGCGGAAGATGTAGCCCTTGAACTCATCGCCGATGGAGTCACCGGGGACCTCAGCGCCCATCTGTTGTGAAGAAAGTTAGTGCAATGTTCGATTGGTTGCAGCTTCGCCATCGCGGTCGAGGAGTTTCGTTCCGTCTCTGATTCGCTCTCTCGGTATCCGGCTTCGACGTCTCGAAAAGGGGGCAGTAGTCAACGTACGCGCTTCTCCATGAAGACACGGAGCTTGCGCTCATCCTCGATCTCGATGAGCTTCTGGCTGCCATTGGCAGGGTAAGAGATGTTCAACTATCGTGAAGTGTCAGCCTAGGAAATTTCTCCAACACTTCTTGGGGCCGTCGAAGAGGCGATTACGACGGCGAACGAGACAGAATGGCGTCCATCGGTTCTTCGCATCGTAATTTCGCTCTCGAGAATGGGTGGTATTGTCGTACCTTCATCTTGCCGGCGGTGGGTGGTGCAAGAGTTGTCGACTGGCGGGCGTTGGGCGTGGTTTGGAAATTCGAAAAGATTGCGAAAATGACTAGGCCTTAGTAAATTTTGAGATGTGTGTGCCGTCTAGGGCAGGCTGAGTGAGCCGGCCAATCAGGCCGCCGTGCACCAGACAACCCCGGTCAATTGTAGCACCGACTCTCCGGTCTTTTCGCTGTCACTCGCGAAATCTAGCCCACCTATCACGTGCTTTCATCTCCCAATTCGGAAGGTGGTGGGTCCCTGGTACTCCACCAAGTCTCAACTGTCTTCTCACTGATCTTCTCACGGCGTAATACCTGTCTCGCGACTTGTACGCGACACGACAGCCTTGGAACGCGACAACTTCGTCATACTGGGTTCGAAAGCATCATGACGACAGTCAAACTTTACCCACCCAAGAAGGGGCCTGCCTCTTCGGACAACCCACTTCCTCAAACCATCAGGACCCCGTCTGGCTTGGCTTTGCTCGAGATGCAGGGCACCATCAACCTGCCCTCTTCCAGCGCTGACGAGGACCCCGATAAGCCCAATTCTGAGATCCCCATTGGAAGAATTGTCTTTCCTGATTATCATCCGGAGACCCAAGAGGAAGGCAGCACCGCCTGGATGAAACGGGTCTACATGTACATTGGCCAGCACCAGAGACTCGGCGGAGAGGTCAAGAAGCTCCCGAAGGCGATGGCCATCATTCGCAGGAAAGGAGAGGCCAAAACCGGCAGTGATGGCGAGGCAGAAGAAGAGCTCGAGATTGCCGAGATCGTCAAGTACAAGATCATGTTCTCTCAGCGGCCCGAACCCGTCGGCACGGAGACTTCATAGGAGAAGTTACCAAACCGGACGAGGCGAGGTCGGCGATCCGATTAACGTGCTGAGCTTTCGGTCTTGGAAGCTCAAGGCTTTACTCTCACGGAGTTGGAACCTGCCGTCACATACTTTCGCGTCTAAATGGGACTAAAAGGCCTATTGTGGAGAACGATACGACAGAGCCGCAATACCCCGATATCTGCTCAGCGCCTTGCAAGAAGTACAACGCCGGCTTCTACTGCTTAGATGTTTGTCGTGGCGCTTCCTGCAAACAAGGCGAATAATTAGCAGAGTGTGCAGCAAAAGCCACGAGGACTAGCACCTGGACCACGGCTTCGCCAGTCGCGTCGATACAGTATTCTTTCTGTGTTGTACGAAGATTCAATCATTTTGGAATCGGTCTGTCAGGAAATCCTCAAGCCTCTGTCATTCCGGCGCCTTCGCGGTCGAAAACCCTCTGCACATTCTTGATGCTGCTCATGGGGGGCAGGTCAGAGGAAGGAGAGCATCTCCGGGACAGGCACAAAACGCAGCAAGCGATTTACTGCCAAGATCGCCAATTTCACATGACGATTTCTCGTTCGGTCACGGAAACAGTATGACGATCGGATTCGAAACTTCGCGAAGTACGGGAGGAGGGCTGGTGTTTCCAACGTCAGAGATGGACGGTACTCTTGGCATGAGTAACAAACAATTTCAGTCCCCATCGGCCGATCTTTCCAAGATATCTGAGTTTCACTTTTGGGAGCTGGCAGAATATCGTTTCCCCATGTGTCGAACCGCTGTCTGCTGTTACAGCGGTTCGAGCAGCAGAGCCATGGGTGAGTCTGGGTAAACGTACCGTCTACTCAGCCGCCTCACTGAACAATAATATCCTGCTTGCCAAGTAGTCGAAGGCTTCGATGGCAGGCCTACCACTGACGAATTTAATCGCCAGTGCGAGGCCATCGGACTATGAGCCCATCTGCAACCAGGTCCCATAAGCTCATATCACCCGGTCTGGGCCATCATTGGCAGCATACGCCGATCAATATCACAACGTCCGAAAGTCAACGGTCTTGGTCTTGTTCGTGCCGGCCAGGGATTCTCCACATCTCCGCAGGCGGTGTGAGGGGGTGTTTGGAGAGTCACCCGAGCTGGCTATTAGGGTAAATGGTTGGTGCATCTCGCCATTGCAACTCTAATTTAACCGCAGACAGCCTGATTGAACGGTTCCCCTTCCGCCCCAGCCAGAGATGGAGATTCTGAAGCCAGGGACGACCCCTGCAACCCGCTAGCCGTGGCAGCGCTATTGGCCCTCTTCAACCAAACCACGAGAAGCAGACGTCTGGTTCCCGTCGGAATGAACTCCTCATTCCAGCGACATTGGGCCATAGCCCACATCACGGGTGCGTTGTATAGTATTGCGCACATATCGTGCCAAGCAGGTCCTCATGGACTTCTCCCAACCAGCGGCATAGTACGCAAGCTTGCAGGTCTTGGGCCCAAGATGGCGGGCCACGACCTGGCCAGGTTCTCCTCACTTGAAGGACGTCACCTCATCTATGCCAGTTGCCGGACCTGCCCCGTTATTTTGGAAGGTCCGGAGATGGCTGTCGTTCTCGTCGGCTGAGAGTTTGGGGAAAAGATGGGGGGGGGGGGGGGGGGGCGGTGTTGCATCTGGACCTTGCATATATGAATTGAGTTGCCTTCCTGCGGATTGCGATAGTTGGCCCTCTTCTCCTTCACCTCCCCGATCTCGGTCCCCTGAGATAGGTCCTGTCAATTGGGTGTAACCTCGTCCGGACTGAACGACCATTATGCATCTCCAATCCTTCACCGCGCCCCTGCTGGCGGCGTCGCTGCCCATTGCGTCCGCTCAGCTTCATTACTACGCGGAGAAGGCCGGCCTGCTGTACTTCGGTGCTGCAACTGACACCCCTGGACAGCGCGAGCGTGCCGGCCTAGAGGAAGCCTACGCTCAGTACGACGCCATTCTGGACGACACCAACGAGTTCGGCCAGACCACCCCTACCAATGGGCAGAAGGTCAGTCACAGCGAACCCAGTCTGCCTTTGAGCTCTACTAATAATCATGCAGTGGCTTTTCACCGAGCCCGAGCCAGGCGTCTTCAACTTCACTGAGGGCGACATCGTGACGTCCATTGCTCAGGAGAACGGCCAGCTGCTCCGCTGCCACGCCCTTGTGTGGCACAGCCAGCTGGCACCCTGGGTCGAGACCACCGAGTGGACGCCTGAGGAGTTGGAGGAAGTCATCGTGAGGCACATCAAGGCTGTCGCTGGCCACTACAAGGGCAAGTGCTATGCATGGGACGTGGTCAACGAGGCGCTGCTCGAAGACGGCTCCTGGCGCGACTCGGTCTTCTACAACGTTCTCGGCGAGGACTACATCAAGCTGGCCTTCCGCACGGCGGCCGACGTCGACCCCGACGCGAAGCTTTACTATAACGACTACAACCTCGAGACCGTGAGCCCGAAGAGCGAGGGCGCCAAGCGCATTGTCAAGATGCTCCAGGACGACGGCATCAAGATCGACGGCGTCGGCATGCAGGCCCACCTCGTCGCGCACCGTGCTCCGACTTTGGACCAGCAGATCGACGTCATTCGCAGCTACGCCGAGCTCGGCGTCGAGGTCGCCCTGACCGAGCTGGACGTTCGGGTCGAGCTTCCCATCAACGAGACGAACCTGGAGTGGCAAAGAGAGGCCTACAAGGCTGTAAGTGACTGATGATGTTCTCTGCTACGAGGCTTAGCTGACCATGCCTGCAACAGTCCGTTGGCGCCTGCGTTCAGGTTCCGGCTTGCATCGGTGTCACCATCTGGGACTTCTACGACCCTTTCAGCTGGGTCCCCTACGTTTTCGAGGGCGAGGGCGACGCACTTCTCTGGTTCGAGGACTTCAGCAAGCACCCCGCATACTACGGAGTTCTGGAGGCGTTGAAGAACAAGACTGCCCCTCCTTGCAGGAGACGTCGATCCGTCGGCTCCGGAAGGAGCAAGCAACTCTTCTAAACGGCCGCTCTTTCCATGATGCCTTGTACGGGGAGACTCAGGAATGCGTAGAGTAGCCAACACTTGCCTTAAATAGGACCCTGTCAAGGTCTAGGAGCAAAAAAGTGCTTTTAATCTGATCTGGCTACATCAGTTCTCCGATAAAACAAGTAAACTCACGTAGACGGATGTATCGTAAACGTGTGAAATTTGGCAATCGCCACATGGACCACCAACTTTTGGGCTCGTAACTCCTCAATTGGATTCGGCAATTACCAGCGTTCTCCCGCGCTAAGATTGGCATCAAATCGACTTAATTTCAGACACTGTGGTCTCCAGATCCATTATCGTTAGAACGAGACCGACAGTGTTAGCCACTCACCGAGAAACTCACCGAGGTCACCTAGGACATGAATTCAGGACCCACATTATTGGACCACCCAACCCAATGAGCAGCGCTGTATTTGGCCGCCTCAATAGGTGCATGAGCAGGGTTAGTCAGCCATCTTATCAGCCCATTTGCCCCGCGAAAAATTCAGTTAGCAGAGCACAGAACCGCGGGGCAGCTCCGAGATGCCCTGGTGGGGGATGTGTGTGTGAACTCACTGACGGCCGGCCATCTTCACTGAGCTTGAATTCGCGTTTTTTGAGGTTTCTTGACGACTTTCGGTTCTGCGTCCAAATTTGGCCCCATCTCAAAGTTAAAGGAAGTAAATACAGGTTGAACCTCTCCAATCGACAAGTGTCGCAAAGATGGAGGAGGACCGGGCGCAAACCGACCTGGGCATCGCTGCCGACATTGAAGAGTCGCAGCGCCAGGAAGAGGCGGCGGCGGCGGCGGCACAGCCGGTCATGAAGCAACCGAAGAAGCGCTTCGTCGGAAGGAGGACGGCCGCCGAAGCCGCGGCAAAGAACGGAGGTGCCAACGGGTCCATCGAGGACAGCAAGTCCATCCAAGGTGAGACGACGGCACGAACACCACACACGGTGAGCCCGCAGCTCACGCCTTCGCAGTCGCCCAGCCCAGACGAGGCCCTCGCCTCCTGAACCAGGTGCCCCCCGAGATCCTCGAGGACCCGGCCCTCAAGTCCGCCATCTCCATCCTCCCGTCGAACTACAGCTTCGAGATCCCCAAGACGATCCACCGCATCCGCAGCTCGGGCGCCAAGAAGGTGGCCCTCCAGATGCCCGAGGGCCTGCTGCTCTTCGCCACCACCATCTCCGACATCCTCACCGAGTTCTGCCCGGGCATCGAGACGCTCATCATGGGCGACGTCACGTACGGCGCGTGCTGCATCGACGACTACACGGCGCGCGCCCTCGGCTGCGACCTGCTCGTGCACTACGCCCACAGCTGCCTGATCCCCGTCGACGTGACCAAGATCAAGACGCTGTACGTCTTCGTCGACATCAGCATCGACACGTCGCACCTGCTCGCCTCGCTCGAGCGCAACTTCGCCTCGGGCAAGACCATCGCCGTCGTCGGCACGATCCAGTTCAACGCCACCATCCACGGCGTCCGCGGCACGCTCGAGAAGGCCGGCTTCCGCGTGCTGGTCCCGCAGATCGCGCCCCTCAGCAAGGGCGAGATCCTCGGCTGCACGAGCCCGCGGCTCGCCGACGGGGACGGGGTCGACCTGATCCTGTACCTCGGCGACGGCCGCTTCCACCTCGAGAGCATCATGATCCACAACCCGCAGATCCCGGCGTACCGGTACGACCCCTACTCGCGCAAGCTCACCCGCGAGACGTACGGCCACGACGAGATGCAGGACCTCCGCCGGACGGCGATCCGGACGGCCAAGACGGCGAGGAAGTGGGGGCTGATCCTCGGGTCGCTGGGCCGGCAGGGCAACCCGAACACGATGGGGCTCATCGAGAAGAGGCTCAAGGAGCGCGGGATCCCCTGGGTGAACCTGCTGCTGAGCGAGATCTTCCCGGGCAAGCTGGCCATGATGGCGGACGTCGAGTGCTGGGTGCAGGTCGCGTGCCCGCGGCTGAGCATCGACTGGGGGTACGCCTTCCCGCGGCCGCTGCTGACCCCGTACGAGGCGCTGGTGGTGCTCGAGGAGCGGGACGACTGGGGCAAGGGGGTGTATCCCATGGACTACTACGGCAAGGACGGCCTGGGGCGGGTGAAGCCTGGGCAGGTGGAGGCTGCTTAGAGCTGGTTCTGGGTAAAACGGGAAGCAAACAAAAAGTTATGAGATATGGGCGGGCATTTTAATGATACCTTTTTATAAAAGTACCGGTTTGGACTTCGAGCTTCTATGATTTTCTGTTGAAAACTAAGACGGGCAAGCCGTTGGGCAGTCATCGAGTCAAACGACTGTAACCGATCGTCAAAGACGTTTCTGGGCCGACGTATCACGAATTACGACGAAACATGTGGACTACATTGATGTATTGGCGTAGTAATAATATGTGGATGAAGCATACGAAATCTTCCTCCTGGTATCATTAAAATGGTGAGTTGAAAATGGCAACTACGCTCCCTTCCGCCGTGACACCCTTTCCCCAGCGTACGTCTCACATAGCCTATGCCCCAATCGTAGAGTTGACGCTGAAGCGGTAGCTGGCCTGGAGGACGTACGGGTCACCACCGGGCTCGAAGATCTGCTTCTTGCCACGGCCCCAGGCGGGGTTGTTGATGCCGTCAATCCAGTCCTGGACCTCAAGGACAACGCAGCCATACTTGGGAATGATTCTGGGGAACTCCTCGTTGTCGAACAGGCCCTGGGACTTCTTGAGGGCGACGGAGCCGTCCTGCTGACTGCAGCTGTACATCTGGAAGGCGTCCTGGTCGGTGAAGACGTCGACCTGAATGCCGGACCAGGCCGATTGGAGCCGGGCGACGTAGCCCTCAGTACGCCAGTTGTAGGGACCAAGGTCACCGCGGTTGACAATCCAGCAGTTATCTACCATGGTTGGTTAGCAAGGGTATTACCATCAAGGGCATCTAGGAACCTACCGTATCCAGTGCAGTTGAAGCCGCAGTTGTTCTCGAGCTCATTCTTGCCAAAGTCGGCTCCGATCTGCTTGGGCGCACTCCAGAAGTCGTTGACGGAGCCCTTCTCGTTGGCGACGATGTCGCCCGTGGGGATCAGGATGTTGTCGACGGCGACTCTCTGGCCGTTGTAAGGCATGTGGAGAGTGTGGTTGTAGACGGTGTTGGTCTCGTTGTTGGCAAAGCCGTCGAGGTTCCAGTAGGTGTGACTGCTGAGCATGATGGGAGTCTTCTTGGTGGTGGGGATGGCGATCATCTTGATCTCCCAGTTCCAGTCGATCACGGTGTACGTGACGAGGGAGACTACCTCACCGGGGAAGCCCTCCTTACCGTCGGGGTCGGTGAAGGAGAAGGTGATGCTGTTGTTCGTGTGGGAAACGACGGTAAAGTTGCGGTAGTCCCAGCCGTCGGAGCCTCCGTGCAGAGTGTTGAGACCGCCGTTGTCGTTGGCATCAACCTTGAAGGTCTCTCCGTCAATTTCAAAGGTGCTGTTCTTGATGCGATTGGCGTAGCGGCCAGGGACGCCACCAAAGTGAGGGTGCTGGGTGTCGGTCTCGTAGTAGGTGGCATTGTCCCATCCGGCGACAATATCGCGAGGGACGCCGTACTTGTCGTTGATGATTAGATCCGAGATGGATGCGCCGTAGGGGATGAAGCCAGCCTTGATGTGGTCGCTAAAGATCCAGTACTTGCCGTCCTTGTCCGGGCTCGTCGTGACGGTGGAGGTGTTACCCCCCGGGCCGCCAACGAACTGACCGGAGGCCGGGAGCAGCAGAGCAGCTCCAACGGCAGCGGAGAGGATCGAAGAACGCATCGTGGCAGTTGTGACTGTGGAGGAGGACCAGAAAAGGTAGCAAAGGACTGCAGCACAAAGCATCGTGGACCAAAACAGACGACGATGGTGGCGGGACGGAAGGCGACAAGCTCGGAGTGAGGGGAAGATGGGGTGAAGACGAAGCTTATATCCCAATGGACCCTCGCCCATGCGGGCGGAGGAGGGTCGCGCAGACTTGCGCATGGCAGGAGAGACAGGACGACGTGATCATCCGGAGGCAACGCGACCTTCCCTTCCCTGCCTTGGGTCACGTCGGGCAGTAGAAACACTGGAAAGAGGCCCGGGGTGCAGAGAACCAGCTCCACTCAATCCGGTTGGGGAATAGAAGCAGTAAGCTGCGAGAAGATGTTGTAGCAGGGGTGATCTTTCAACGAGCCGGTTGTGACGGCATGATGTGACTGGAGCGTCTAGACGAACATGTGGTGGAATCCTTTCGCTTGTCCAGTCCAGGTCCAGGTCCGTATCCAGGTCCAGACTGTCCAGCAGGTCGGGCAAACAAAGCAAAACGGCAGACCACTCTCAAAGGTGCCAATGGAACGTAATGTTGGTCGAACCGAGCTGGGGAAGCTTGGGGGAGGGATCATGCGGAGAAATGAACAATGGTTTGTTCTACTCTGCTCTGGTCTTCAGGTCCGGAGCAGGGCCGAGCCGGTCGGAAACATAGAAAGCATACGAGGAGGAGAGGCACGAGAAAGGCCCGATGACACGCTCCCCTCTCCAATGGGATGGGACGAGCGGGGATCAATTGGCGTGGCTGGACGACGATTGGATGGTTCGCCTGCTCAGGAACGAGCAGGCAGGGCAACAGTCGAAAGGTCCTTCGGTCGAGGAGAGAGATTCAGACCGAGGCCAACGAAGAATGAGTTGATAGTGTCGGGCTCGGAGGAAAGTTCCACAAGCCAAGGCCAAGGGGGTATAGCTGCGATGACGGAAGGTGAAAGAGCGGAGGTGCCGGGGTGCGGTTGGGGAAGATGGAGAGACGAGAGAAACATGTCGTCAGACGTCGGGGTTCATTGGTGCGCGTGTGGACTTTCAGGCCACGGGCGAGCACCTACAGGGGCCGTAGCGTTGGTGCAGTGCTTGTTGTTGGCGGTGATGACCTCTGTTGGGTGGGTGGGTGCACCGTGAGGGAGGTCGGCAACGGGTGCGGGGTATTAGTGCCAAATTCCCCGGATGTTTTCCCTGCTCCCTGCACAGTTCCCCCGCTCTCTCTGCGCCACCCGCTTTTCGACCTCCATGAGTGTCCTCCTCCAGTGTGACATTGTGACAGTCTCCTCTCAAGCTTTTTCCAATGATGCAAGTTGTATCCGTACCAACACTACATCAGGTGTGACCCGGTTGGCCTCGCATCCTCTATCATCTGTCCACCTGATGGTACCTGGGAACGGAGTATCACTGCATAACATGTCACATAAACATCACTACCAAGGTCGTATGCATTGAGTCAATTCGTCGTAAGCTGATCTGAAGCGGAAAGAACCTTTGGACCACCCATATGTAAGCTTCACCACGCCTGAGTCGCGAACCATCTCGACTCATCCCAAATCCTGGGTCGGCCGGCTTCCTGCATCCCCAGCCCAATGCCGGATCCCGGGAACTCGAGCTGCGTCGTGGTGGCTTGTGGCTCGAGATGGTGTGTTCCAAGCGTGCCAATCATTGCCTCTGCCGTTGCAGAAGCTTCCTTCCCTTCATCAAAAAGCGAGCTAAGCCATGTATCCCTGTTCACCTTCGCATGAACCATCCCAAGTCTGGATGCAGTAACTTTTCTGTCCCTTATCCCCAAGCTTTTCGTCTTTCTCCAGAGGCACATGTGAGCTGTGAGGCGCTTGATGTAGGTAGTCCAAGACGTCGAAGGTCTGATTCGAAAGCCGCCGCCGTTCCAAATTCATGTCGACTACCTCCCCGCCAGCACGGCACATGACTCTAGTTCATGTCGTCGAGCTCGCAGACTTCGTGGATCCAGCGAGGGAGGATTCGGACACGGCCGTTAGTGTGGGTGTGGCGCTCCGGGCAGATGGCGTGGTTGCCCGTGCCGACGTCGTAGGGCTCGAAGATCTTGGTCATTCCGAACGTAACCTGGAAGAGGCTGCTGAAGACGCTCAGGGTCGACATCTCGCTGATGTCGGGGATGGACAAGACTCGGCGGTGGAGGCGGGCCCATTCGTCCTTGGTGGCCCAGATCTGGACCTTGGGCATGTCCTTGATCGTCTGGGCGCGGGGGACGGAGAAGGGCAGCGAGCCGGGGGGAGCAGGGTGAGCGCGGACTTCGTGGACTTCGGGGTAGGTGATTCGCTTGGTGAAGTTCATAAGGGTTCGCACGATGCGGTCGTGGATGTGGAGCCAGCGATCTCCATCGTGGCGAATCAGTCCGTCGGCGAAGCACTCCTCGAGGTAGATGTAGCCGTCGAGAGTGTTGATCGTGACGCGCTGGTTGGCAAGGGTCTCCTCTCTCTCGACACGGGTGGCATTCTGAGGGGTCAAGTTCTCTGGAGCAACGTTGAACAGGAAGACGATACGCTCCCAGACCTCGTCACGGTGGCAGGCGAAGTAGACGAAGTCGTTCTCTGGACGGACGAACTGAATGGTAAGACGTCCTCGCTCGAGGCCCTCGGGAGTGTCCTCGACCTTCTCGAAGGAGAGGTAGACCAACACGTTGGGGTCGAGATTGTCGAACTCTCGAACCATCTTGTTCTTTTTTCTTCTCTGTTTTGTTAACCCCTTTCCAAAGTATCGTGATGCATACTCTTGGTGAATCTGATGAAATGACTGACCTGTTGATATTTTACTCTTCCTGGCAACACAAGGTTGAAAGCTTCCTAAGGGAGGTGGTGAAGAAGGAAGGAGAGAAAAACATGATGACGGCCTTGTCTAGATTTGACTTGGCTTCAGGAGTTACCCGCTTTATGATGAGTCGTCGAGATGCGCCTGGAGGTTCCTGCAGTTTAGGGAAATTCACTTTATGACAAGCTGTTGAAACGCGTCTAAGGGCTCCTGCAGTTTGGAAAGTCACTTTACAACGAGTCGTTGAGATGTGACTAGAGGTTCTTACAGGTTGGCGAAAGTTGCTTCACTATGAGGCGTCAAGATGCGCCTGGAGTTCATTGTAGTTGGGAGAAGGTTGCTTCATGGCTGGTCGTTAATATGTGCTTTGAGGTTCTTGTAGTCTAGAGAATGTTTTGCTTTGTGACAAGTTATCAAGATGTGCTAGGAGGTTCTTACAGCTCCAGGAAAGCCTTTGCTTGGCCGCGGCCGTGTGGTTAAGAACCGCACTACGGTCCTCGGGGAGGTGAGCAAGCACTCACAGGGCTACATGGCTCTGGGAAGAAACAATGGTCGACTTCCAATCTGCAGTACTGGCAACTGGGGTGGGTACTGGTTGACGTGACAGGACTTCATGTTGAAACAAGCATCATCAATAGCTTCAAATGTCAGTAGTTGAACTGTGAAACTACCTAAAAGACAAAGTTGTCTCGAGAATCCAGACCAGGAGATATGCCAACTTGCTTTCTTTCACGCAGCAACAGTTGCAGTTTGGGTTTAATACAAAGAAACTTGAGAAAAGAAACTGGGATAGTTGACCCTTTGTAACTCTGCAACCGTGTATCTCAAGTTGAATTATGATGTCTGGCATTAACTCGAAATGAAACACAGCAAATCAACACCAATGGTGTCAGAAACAGCAAAGTTGCTGCTGTGAGTTGATGGCAGGACTGGCGAGGCTGTCAAGGCGGATCTTCTTTGAGCCGGAGGTTGGCGAGGCATATATGGCTGGTCTACATCAAGGCCACACGTTGTGAGTTGCTTCCTCTGATGCACCATGTTGGACAACTTTTCAGCCCCAATTCGCTCCAGTCCGGCACCCTCCCTCTTTTGATGTTTCTTGAAATCCGAACTCGACTCACGCAGCTACTAGGAAGTCCGTTTTACTTCAGTCCTATGTTAAAATCTACAAGAAGAACGTTTCAAATGAGGCTGTCAGGGGCGGGATCATGTTGCCGGCTGTATTTGGTCCAGAGACTTGGACAAACTATGATGTTTAAACCCCGAGTCTCTGGCCGAGCACAAGATCTGAGAGATACACGAAGCTTGAGTCATCTCGAAATCCGTCGAGCTTCTTCATCGAAAGATTCCCCATGTTTTTGTGTTGACGCTACTTCGACCGAAAGTTGAGACAGCTAATATGTCTGCTTGTGGTCGGATGTTAGAGCAAGGCAACAGTCGAGTCTAGCCAACAACAGTCCACATCTCACGACCTCTCGTGTCCTCTATATAGGATACCTGTTTCAATTACGGAAATCAACATGGAAAGACTGCGTGCACCACGATATTGTAGATTTCTCAACGCTGCAGTTTGAGCTTTACGTCATGCAGATCACGGTTGTGTCTGGAGACAAAATCAACACCAGCAAGTCTTCATCTTTGCTTTCCCTTCAACCAAGGTAGTCTAATTGGCATCAACAACAACCCAAACTCTGTTCGCCACTCATTTCACCAGAATTTCAGCAGACGATAGCCGATGCAATCTCCATTGTATGAGCGGTCAAGTGAGCGTGGTCTTGTGACCTCGCTACCGTGGCATGGGAGGGCGGCTTCACCGATGTGGAGCTCCATCTTACCGATGCAGGGACGGGAAATTTAGCCGGTCGAAGGACTTGGGCGGTTGGTGGCCACCGTCAATTTCCTCCGTTGAAGCGTGATGAGGTCAGGATACTTACCACACGGCCGGAAGGAATCCAACTGGCTGGAGAGTTTCCACTCCAGTCTCCTTGCCTCAACCTCGTCGGTCCACATCGTGCGACGCCCTTGACCTCACCTGGGTCCGGTCAGGCCTCGGTGAGGAGGCGTCGGAGAACACGTGAAATGACGTTGACCACGGTACGTCTCCCCTTAATTCGGTGAGGCAACATCTGCGGGATAGAGCAGGAAGGTACTGTGTAGAAAGATAGTACCTATCTCGGTAGGTGCCTCCCCGAAAGTAAGAAGCTGTATGGCTGGGAAGGAAGCAGTGGCTGCTTCCCTCGAAATCGGCTGTCTGCAAGGAGGCACGGCCCGGCAGCTCGGAGAGGCAGGAGCGCATGAAGCAGGTACTTGGAAATGTACCTCCGTACCTTAGGTAGGTAGATACTGGCAAACTGGTTTCCATTTGCCTCTTTCCATCCTGCGATCAGCAAAGTGGCATTTCTGTGTTTGCTGTCACGTCGTTGCACATCATCAGTGATCAGTCAACCATCCCTCCTCTTTCTCCTGATTCCCCCTTTTCCGCCTCCAATCAACACGGAATTCCGCGAAAATCGCATCTCGGTCGCCTCGTCTCCCCCAGACGTGACAATCATTCCCAAACACCAGCACCTTTTCGCCGGCCCCGCAAACGCCCTCCCTCCTTTGACCTCGGACAGGCCAGGGTGTCACCGCAGATCCTATTTTCCAGAAGGACAAGCGAACAACACATGGACTTCGACCGGGGGTGACGCAACGCAAACAGCCGGCTCCACATCCGCCAGAGCTTGAGAAGTTCCGGGATACGGATACTGCGCAGAGATCAAGAGAACGAGAAATTTTTTTAAAATTGCCCGCCCCGGACCGCAAGCATTGGGCCGTCGGCCCAAGTGACGCCCGCCGCCAGCAACGCAATGCTGTCGGCAGACGATTGCGACAGCAAAAGGGCACGCGCTGGCGCGGCACACCGTCGTATGGGAAAGGTGCAGATGGTCCATCGATGGATACCTCCCGTCCCTTTCAGCAAGCGGAAGCCCTTCCCCGGTGCCACGAGGTCAATCCCCATCCTTCGTCCCATCTCTTCCCCGAAAAAAGGTTTCCACGGCAGCTCTGTGACAGGTCACAGCTCCAGGGCAAGCAAGCAGAAGGCATGTTCGGCTGCCCAGCCCACCCTTTCTCGACACTCCAGATGAAGATGCGACCGCTGCTTGGATGAGCTTTGCGCTTTCATGCCGTGCAAACCAGTGGCCTACTATGTACATCCCTAATACTGGGCATCATGGATGATGGATGATGGCCACGCACACCAACCGCCTACACCAACTCTGAAGTCGAGGCAATCCGCCCATCGACGCCCTTCGGCCCTCTGAAGACTGTTTCCCGCCTCGCAAACGGCAGGCCTATCCACGATTATTGGCGGAGCAGGCCACAAGAGGAAACGTTCGTTCGCTCGGTGCCGGGACACACACAGGTGCTTGCTTACCCTGACTCGCCACAGAGTTTGGTCACGATTATCATCATCAATTCGGACCAGTCGCAATCAGCCGGCTTAGACTTCCAGAATGCCGTATGGTCTGTGCTGCCATTAATGCTACTACACCATGTCGCAAGCTTCTTCACACTCTCTCGCATGCATACTCTCCAAGGAGCAGCAAGAGTCGGTACCCACGACGCAGATGCAACACGAAGAACTATCCGTACTTTTCACTACGTACTGATGGACGTAAGCTACCTACAAGCTTAAACGGCAGAGCTGACTCGTGACCTGTCGCTTCGAACTCTCAAGTCCAAGCCAAAGCTTCTGGAACATTTCCATGCGCTCGCTTCAATCATAATTCTATTCATGACTCCTGTTGAGACAGCGATGCTTTTGAACAACTTGCACAAGCTCGCGCAGAGAAAGGCCGATAGACCTTCGACAGGTGGAATTCGACGCCGTCGACTCACATCGAATGCGCACGCATCGGCGGCAGTCTGACTTCTCGAAAAATACAGTTCTCCAGCACGAGTCGGGTCTGCCGTTGTCCCAAAAGGGGGGCCTCCTCCCGAACCAAGGCCTAAACTCAAGAAGAACATTCCAAGAAAGATTCTAGGGCCAAGACCAGAACCCTGTTACCCGTCCTGCGTTTTCACCTTGTCACCTCGTCGGTGTGTCTAACGCGGTTCCTAGCTCCTGTTCCCCGATCATATATACAGGTATCCACGCAACGAACCCGTTGTCGGGACCTGCTCCGGGAAGGGTCAGCATAATCAGTTCACCGAAGATGACCCCAACACCTGGTCATCCCGCTTCGTGAGCCCGACCTCACCGTGTCATCCCTGCCTGCGCTCGCCAGCTACGGACGGCTGGGGCCATCCAGAAGGGCCGTTTGCTGAATCTCCCCGTTGGTTCCAAGTCCCCGGCAGCGCGAGCCTTGACTGCAAGGTTCCCTGACGTTGGATTTGCTTTCCGCCTCGCACAATTTGGCTTCGCAGTCGGCGCTGGAGGCTGCGGCTTCCCAGGCCACGGCAGGTGGACACAAAGAACAACGGCTTCATCCGCCAGCCCAGCATGTGGGATTGTGGATGGAGGCGACGCCGCGACGCATGCAGGACCCGGTGGAGTCGACCAGCAAGCTGGCGTTGGGTTGGATTGGGCTGTCATGGAGTGCAACCTCATCAGAGGTCTCGGGCAACCGTTCGGCCGGCCATCAACAACCACGTTGCGGGAGCCAGACACATGATTGTTTCCGGATGCAACAGACTCAGGAAGCCCGACAAGTCCTAAGAACTGGCATAGGGCACATAGGCATTTAATGCCTTGCGTGTTGTAACCATGGTTTGTTCGCTAGACATGATCAACGAGAAGTCCGGAGCCGCTTTGCCACAGAAGTTGCGTGACGACCATCAACGCAAGTCCTCAGGGGAACTCTTCTCTTTGGGTGGACAGCTGGCGCTAGCTGGCAGATGGCCGACGTGAAGGTCCCGTCGAGCTTGAGCTTCTTCCCTCTTGTGGACGACCGGATCCTCGGTATCCAGCCGAGGAGGGTCACAATTTTACCCCTGTTTCATCGCATTTTCCCCAGCGGACCCAGGCCGGCGAATGGGCTAATGCAGGAACGACGGTACGAGGAGTTTTGATTAGCCCTACCTCACACTACGACCTCAAGCGGCACGTACCCCGGCCACCTTTCTCTGGACACGTTTGCCATGCCATGGGTGCTTTCAACGGCGACGTCGGGACCATCAACATGGTCCCTTTTGCGGCTGCGACTTTGGATTGCCACTCAAGATGCCAGAAGCCACTAGCATGGTCGTCGGCTCGTCTTCACGCTGGGGTCCAACAGACAGACCGTAGACGCTCATCCCTCCCCGGCAAACCCACTGGTTATCGGCCTTCGCCTGCCTCTCAGTAACAAACTTGCCCCTGAGAACCAGATGCCCGGGTACATGTCCTGTCCGTTGACAAGGTGCGCTGCGACAAACGGCCTCCACTGGGATTGCAGGGCCCAGCAGGAACAAAAACACCAGAAGAGCCCGAGCCAAGACGATCCAACAAGATCCTTGGGACGCTTGCACAGTATCATGTTTCTCTTCTTGGGGCTGTGTACACACGGTGCAAAGTACCCCGAGCTGCAATTGCCAGTGGATGGATGGATCATGGGGGCGACCTTCGGTGGGCTCCTCTCCCCACGAACTGGGGCGCATAGGTATCCTCAGCCGTGGGTATTGTTAGGGGTGGTCACGGGCATACATCGACGCTTCCACAGCTTCTGGAAGAGTTCCATGCAGTGGAAGCTGGTTGGAGGGACAGTGCTCCCGGCCCCTGTCGCTGAAGCTACACTACACCATTGGTGAGGAACAAAGGTCCCTGAAGTTTGGACTGCTCGCACAGGAGACAGGGGGCCTTGGCATTGCCATTGATTGCAGACGGTAGCCCAGCGCAGCGACAGCGACGGCGACAGAGGGGTAGGCGAACGAAATCGATGAAGCCAGAAGCGGGCAAGTTTCGAGGAAACTATCTGCAGGGTTCCGGATTGATTATGGACGACATGTCTCGCCCGCCGCCTATTTTGAGCAACGGAAGCCTGCGTTGCTACGCGAGATGGCCATCAGGGCGAGACAACAAAGACAATGTTGGGCCGGAAACCCTGTTCAATGTTGTTTGCTGTCGCTGTCAAGAAATCGCTTAAGCCGAAAGCTTGGGACATGCGCAGCTTATCGCGTACCCAGACGTTTCACTGGTTATTTGGACATCACTCCGAGGCGAAGCAATCAGGAGCGAAATGACAGACTTGTTGAGGCACGATTGCACGGGGCACCACCAACCAAACGGCGCTAGGGGTCCTGCCAACCTCATCCCGCTGTTGTTCCTAGAACGACAACCATGGCAGGGAAATCGCTGACTTGAGAGCCGACTACGACGGATTTCAGACGACAACAGGAGGGGACGAGGGAAAACAAGCACAAGCTCAGGGTTTATGGTGTGGCCGAGAACCTACGGATACCTAACCACCGAAATGTCTCCACCGAGATATTGGAACACTACCAGCGTCCTGTCGACCTCTTGTCATCGCTCACGGATGCCAACAGCCAGCAACGAACTTCTGTCATTTCTTTGACACTGACGGTTGGCAAAATGTGTTGGCCGCCTCTACAATCGGATCCCGCGTGCCGCTGCAATTCCATATGCTGCGACTCAGGTGAGCGCGGCCGGGAACGATCCGCTCGCTTCATGCAAGCACTCAAGCCTTCTATGGCTGGCCATTTTCGGGGCCAGCGGTCAGTGTGCTTGACCGGGTCGCTTGCTTCCACTGCTGTTACATGCCGTATTGAGAACAGAAGCCGCAGCGATCGCTCTCAGGTGAAACAGTCTTACCGCGGACTGATCTTCGTCTGAGGGGTGTCATGGTGGGAAACCCTACCGATAGGTACCTTACTTAGTCTGGAATCCGCCGAGGATCCCTCCTGGCGCGATGCTAATCAACAAGTCGCTGCTCGGAATTGACAGACATGGAAGGTCGCTGGCCGAGTGTCGCTCGCTTCCCCACGCCCTCCGAGCGATAGACAAATCAAGTTCAGCCGTGATCAAATCGCCAATTCTTGTTTCTGCCCCCAAGATGGATCAGAAGTTTGAAGGATAGTCATGCCCTGTCGTCATGATCATCGCCACTCCACACTCTGCGCATCCCTAACGGACCCGACGTCGCTGAGAATGGCCGAACCAGGACCGGCAACACGCAATCGCGACCGAAACGAACAGATGAGTTTTGGAGCAGAGACGGAGCCGAGCGCCACACAGTTCAGACGAGAGAGTTTTATTCAACGCGGGAGAGAAAAAACAGCGAAAACAAACGAGAGAATCGTCTGGCTGAGGCCGAGACCCTCGGCCTCCATGGACGGGTCGAATCGCCAAAATACCTATTGGGGGGCAAAGTGTAGGAATGATAATGTCTTGGCCCCGCGGATCATGAACCGCATGCCAGTTGCCATCCGTCAACACGCTTGTGCACAGCTACAGCTGCATGTCGTCCAAGAGACATTGCCGAATGCTGTCGCACTGCGTATCGTCCGTGTTCTTTCGTCGAGGGTTACCTGTTCAACTCGTCCTCCCGCGGCCGCTCTCAAAACCTTGAGAACAAATTCCGAGCCGGTCTGCTGCCTGCGAATTTTGGAGATATTGAGTTCGTGTTCCGCGACAGTCGATACAGCGTTAAACTTTCCCGGAATATCCACGTTCAACATTGCACATCACCCAGGCGGAAACAAGAACTACTGCCACTGTAACTCCCTGCTGTCAGCTTCCCATTCCACCAGCCTGGGTCATGACGGGAAACTCCTCGACGTTGCGAAATTCTGGAACATCACTGTACGCCTCGACTAGAGCCATTGACTTGGGACGCAGTCTCCGTCGTACCTGACGAGGAGAGAGAGAGACCGCTGGTGGCGGGGTGTTCCCGGGTGAAAAATAGCTCCTCGAAAGGCAGCAAGGCGTGGACCAAACACAAGATGTTGCAAGCACCAACCCGGTACGGGAATGGGATATATCAGATGCAGTGGCTCGACGCGCGAACGAGACAAATTTGGTCATACTTGCCGAGCCATAGCAACGGCGAAGCATAGGAGTCGCGCACGCCTTGGATTGGCTGCAGACCGAGGATTGTGGAATCGACTGTCGGTCGAACCTTTTTGTCCAACTTTGGGATGCGTTGGGGATGCCTTCTCGGCTTTTTTTTTCTTTCTACATTTTTCCTTTTCCTTCTTGCGGCCCGTCCGCCCTCGTGTTCGGGCTTTTGACCCTCCCGGTAGAAGGATAAGCAAGCGCGTACCTTGCTCTGCTGAAAACCGTCATGGATCAGGCGGCGGAAAAGACCCAGGATGGGAAGACTTTCGGAGAGCTTTCTTTCTCTCTCAACTGGCAGTCCCTGAATGGAATGCTCGGTCCGGGAAGTGCAGTTGACGGAAGGTAGAACAAAAATGGGGGACCGGCCGGGATGAGCTTCCTCACCGAGAGAGTACCACAGTACCTCGAACAGGTACGGAGGTGGGAGACGAGGCGTCGATGATGAGCGACGGATCGCTCTCGCCATTCCCTCCCCGAGGTGAGGAGCACGACAGGGAGAATTGAGGGTGGCTCCGTCTGGGCGCTCCAAGTCGCCGCCCGCCCAAGGAGCGAAGGGATGGAATGGACATACGTACGTGTACGTGGTGGACGTGCCCCCCGTTTGGCACTATAGCGAGCCGGACAGTCGCCAGACTGGATAGATCCATTGCGCGAGCTGTCAGGCTGGGCCCGTCCAGGCCCCAAGCGGTGAAGGCATCGCATCGCAGGGAAGGCAAGATGGCGCACTAGGGGAAGCCGGCGGGCATCACCAACGCGGATGGAATGGGCGAGTGCATGTAGACGCTGGCCGGCCGTTCGTTCTCGGGACGGGGTACACTACGGATACTACCCACACAATTGCTCTTCGGTTTGGCCTGTAACCCCCGGCGGAGCTGACAGACGGAAGAAACGCGCAAGCAACTCTCTCATCAGATTCCGAAGATGGGATCATGGGAAGGCCTTGCAAGGAAGAAGCAAAGAAGAAGGGACGGAAAGGGGGTTGTCGTCGTGGTGGTGGTGGTGTTGGTGTTGAGTTTGGCAAACGGTTCGACGTGGTTAGCGCGAAAACAGGGCCAGGAACTGAGCTGCAAGAGGTTGAGTTGGCATTCGTTTTTTTTTCTTCCACCTTTCTCAGCTGGCTTATTCCCGTCCTGCAGCTCTCCCATCATCATCAGCATCATACGGCATCAGCCTCTTTGGGCTATTTTTACCCAGACCACACACGACACGGCATCAACAGCTTCAATGCTGTGCTCGGCTGGGCTGGGCTGGGCTGAGCTAAGCCGAAGGGGCGAAGCTTCAGTCAGATCCGACTGACTAAGGACGAAGAGACAAGAGTCTCCAATTGGGTTGGGATGCAACCACGGCGTTTTGGATCGGGTCGCAGCGAGCACGGCGAAGGCCAGAGAGCCACGGCGGCAGAATGACAGGACGGCATCGCATCAGATAGGACCAGGGGGTTCTTGAACACCCGTTTGGAGGAAGCTTCCGGGCGTGCAACAGGAAAGCATGCGAAGAGAGGGAGGGCAGCATGGCGACATGGGGGGGGTGAGAGGGGGGGGGGGGGGGGGGATGGATGGGCTGCACCCCTGGAGGTCAGAGACCAGAGATCCCTGTAAGCCGTCGTGGTGGTCAAGGAGGATCCTGGGATTGGCGGTCACAGCAGTCGGTACCAGCAGCCCAAAAGGAGGACGGGGATGGATTCGTGGTGTTCCGGTGAGCTAAGGTGAGAGCTTCTGGAGCACCGAGTACGTAGTGTAAGTACTTGGTTCCCGTTTTTGGAGGTCCCAATCTGCCCTGCACAGTGTACCGGCGACGCGGCGCAGGTACCCTGCCGCTGGCACTCTTTCTGCCGCTCGAGTGGACCGACGCGATGTACCGGTGCTCCGTTCTTCTTTCTTCTTTCCTGTTTCTTATGTTCTGCTGTTCTCTCATCCTTATTGCCATCATTATCATCATCGACAGGTGGACGGAGCAGGCTGGTTGTCGTCCGAACGGTATCGTATCGCGGCAAGGCGAGGAAAGGATGGCGTTTGTGGATGGAGATTGATATCCGGATGCTGCGCATTCGAAAGGAGCAAGCAGCATCCGTGAGCTGCCGTCCATCTCTCATTAATAGCCGTGGCCGTCGCGGCACGTTAGGGGTCGTCTCCCTCTCTTTAGACTATCTAGGTAGTGTGAACTAAAGGGCAAAGGAGTAGTGTATGCTTCTCTTGGCTCTGGCACACCACCACACCACCAAAAGCCGCACACCACCAGCGGCCACAAGCCACGACTCGGCCCTAGTCTGGGTTTGGTTCGTCGAGGGCCGCGGACGAGATGGTAGCGTATCCTCTGCGAGGGCGGCGTTGGGAACTGGAGTGGTGGTGGTGGTAGTATAGCTACCTAGGCACACTTTGCTTGGGCTCCTTTGCGACTGCGACAGATGTGCGCCTGCCGTCCGCGGCGATACGATGACGGGAGACAAGGCGACGGGAGGCCAAAAGCAAGGCAAGGCAAAGGCAAATGCAGGTGATGGATGGATATCCCGTTGAATCGATCCGTGGCTTGGGTGTCGGTGGCACGCCTCACCTCACCTCACCTCACGCGTCTACATCTTCCCGTCCGCTGCCGCTGCCGCTGCGAGGTGGCGGCCTCGTGGGTAAGGTGCCTGCCTTCCTTCCTTGTTGCTGTGTATTACTATTACATTGTACGGATATCCGTACCTACCTAGGTAAGGTGGTAAGGTCGCAAAGGCAAGTGGTAAGGCAAAGCAAATCCGGTGAGGCAGGCACGGCTCATGTCGCGGAGGTACGTAGCCACGCAGCCGACGGCTTCGCTGAGGGTGGGAGCGGTACGGTACGGGTACCTGGCATGGCATGGCATATGGCATGGCACGGCATGGATGGGACGGGGTGGGCAAGGATGAGGTATACAGGAACGTACCTAGGGCATGGGACATGAGCTTCCAGCATGGGCAGGAACCGATACGTACCTGAGAAGAGAATGAGAACGGTACCTCAAGGCATGGGCCAGGCATGGCAAGGCAAGGGTACCGCTAATTCCACGTCTCCCCGGCGAGACGGCAAGGCCCCAGACCCCAGGCTAGGCCCCTTCATGTTCACCAGGGGGAAGGGGTGGGTGGGAAGGTGCGCCTCTAGCTACCTACCTGGTATAGTGCCATCCATAGGTACTGTCCATATGTATTGTAATAGCTACTCAGGCACCTAGATTGCTGCTCGCGCTGCCGTTGCTAGTGCTGGTACTGGGTAGGTAGGTGCCCGCTGGCACTGGTGCTGGTGCTGGTGCTGGTGCTGCCGCTGCCGCGGGCCTGTCCCTAGGTAATGCTAATCCCAGTCCTTCCCACCCCAGTCGAAAAGAAAGTAGCACCCCCCCCCCCCCCCCATCCCTCCCTCTTGGTTCCCTTTTTTTGCCCTTTAATTTTTCTTTGCAAAAAGGAACCAAACCAAACCTGAGGAACATTGCCAGGCCCCCTTCCCGCCCTCCGCCCTGACGTTCATTACCTTACATTACGGCTTGCTCCAAACCCAAGAGGTACCTCAGCGCAAGGTATCCGTATGGAGTGTACCTCTTTTTACTTTTACATTGCTACTGGGTATCCGTAGTAGTGTAGGGGAAAAAATTTCCCATTCTCGGCCGGGGCGCGCCTTTGAATAAGATCCTCCTCTCCCTCCCATCCGTCATCTCCTGCTCTTACTCTTTCGGATTCCTATCTTCACCTTCTCCTCTCCCTCATCCTCATCAATACGTCCTCGTCCTCACCGCGACAGGCTCTGGTCTTCCTCCTCCTCCTGCTCATCTACATCATTCTCGTCGCACATCTCTTGCCAATTAGTACCGCTACCAGCGTCACTCCGCCATCTTACACACACCAAAGACAACAACACGCGCGCAAAGCCGGACCCCCTTTTCTCCTGCAAGCTCACCGCAGTCTTCTTCGACACCCGTTGGCACGACCCACCTGGACCTGCAAACTGCCCGTTTCCCAGCTCATATTAGCGAGAAGCTGCAGCAAGCCATCCTTCACCTCACCTCTCCTGGCCTATTACCGCCAACATCCACACCCTTACACGCCTCGACGCGCTCGAAACACCCGACGAGGGAACAAGCACGAACAGGAGCAACTGTGGGATAGAGAAGAAACAGGATCGCCCGGAAAACCCATTGGTTCAAGACCCGATCCCGACCTCAGTCAAATAATATCACCACAACACGCGCACAAAAGGCCCGGAACAGCACCAGCACCTCCCGAGACGAGACCTGCGCAACCGCCAAATCCCAGAACGGCATTCAACCAAAACCCAATTACACCCAAATACCTCGTCTGCGACTGCGCAAAGCCCATCCAGCCCAAGCCATCCTCCATGCAACGGTGCCGATAGTTCCTCCCTCGCTTCCTCCTCTACCGCCTGTTTTGCCTCAGCTGCGCTCCCTCCATATTTTTTCTGCCTTTTCCATCCCCTTGGCTCTTCCCTTGGCCCACCTCCTGCTCTCGCGAAACACCACACCCCCGAGCAGCAGCATCTGGTTACGCCCAACTCGGCAACGCACCCAGGTCTCCTTGCATCATCACCGCCTCTTCACCCCCGTCGCCTCTCGCCAATCCCCGCGTCTGGAGACGATTTTCCAAAAAGTCTTCAGGCCTGTCTTCCAACACGTCGCACTACGACGTTCTGAATTGTGAGTCACATCTGCAGCGACAACCCACTAGCCAATTTCTACCCCCGGTGCACATCTGCGAGGTCTTACCGCGGTGAGGCCCGGCGAATCTGGCACTCACATCACCACTGGCATATAAAATTGACGCCTTATCCTCGCTTTTCTTTCTTCCTGAGGATTCAAAATCATCATCATGGCTAACATTCGATTCCCCAATCAGAAGACAAACCGCATCTGCAAGCGCCATCGCCGCTCTCACACATCTTTCAAAATGGTTGTCAGAGAAATCACGAGCTTCTCCAACATGGGCCGCGGCGCCTACGACACGACCGGCGTCCCCAAGCCTCCCCCTCGCCCCAAGCCTCGATAAAGCGCCCTCGTGGTGCTTCGCTCCTCGAGCTCACGACACGAACGACATGCCATGAGCGCTGTCGATGAACGATTCCCCAGTCCGCCCTGCGGCTCCCGCCCACGTGCTGGCAACGCAACGCGCGCCGGACAGGACCACACACACCCGCCTCCTGTCCGGTGCCTCCATCTCATTCGCACATACACCACACGCAACACACACAATTATCAACACCCTACGACTCTACTAATACTGGCGGTCCTCTTTTTCCAACTGTACCACCTCGTCTGTACAACCAACGTCCTGGCCGATTTCGCAACATTACCATACACCATTTTTAATACGCATTCCTGTCCAAGACTAGAACACAACCGGCTCGGAGCCACAACTTGCTTCCCAGCAGCAAGGCGAATGGGAACGCTGATAACGGTTTTCATGATGTGGCATCGAATTTTTCTGTTTTCTGGGATCGCGATATCCCGGCTGTACTCTTTGGGCAACAAAAAACGGCACACGGCGTTACAACATAGACGGATCTCGGGCTTCTGCTTTTTTTTACTGGGACTTTGCCCTAGGACGATGGCCCATCATCTTTTTTACAGGCCATCCTGTCAGCTCTCACATCGTGCATCTGGGGGTCCTCGACGTTCTACGAATCGACAGCCGGCAACGGCACAATATCCCCGGCGGATCCATTCCAAACTGTCGGTGAGCAACCGCCGATGGCTTGGTCGGGCAGCAACGCATGACAACGCAACCACCACCCTCGACGCACATGGCTCGCGGCAGCCGCCTCAACCGTCACTCGAGAGGGTGTGAGACGACACAATTTTCTCTTTTCTTTTTCTCTCTTTCAATCTCTGGGTATTTTTCGGGCAAGAGCGAAAAGAAACGGGCGAGTTGGGCGATTGGCTACCTATTTCTTACACCATTTTCTCTTTTTTGATTTGGGACGGGTTACAAAAAAATCTTGGGACACGGGCTGGGAAAAGAACTGATTCGCATATAGACTATTTGTTTTTGGGACTTTCACTTTGTTTGTAAACTACCCCCTTTTGTATTCCCCGCTTGATTGGTTTTCCCCTTTTGTGCGCACTCGGAGGCTACCTCGCGGTTCCCCGGTGATGCAGGATCACCAAGGACACACGGCAGCAACGCTTTCATACTTTTTTTTTTTTAACTATTGATTCCCCCACCAAGCAAGCACCTTGTTAGAACAAGGCAATGGCGACGAAGGACAACTATTTATCACATTTTACCTCTACTACCGTCTTGTCCCTATTTGCTCCATCTGTTTCTTTGTGCAGTCGAGATCCGAGGCCTCGCGGCCGAGTCTATCAGAACAGCACATTACCTATTACACGCACACACTCAGAATCTTTTTAATGTCGGGACGGCTGGGCTGGACTCAGGAGGTGATAAAAAGAAGATACCCCGCGGGTTTTGCCCTCTTCTCAAGATAGCATGCTACATAGCACCAATCGCATGAAGAGGAGAATTTCATCATCAATGCTGCTCGTTCTCACTGGGACATGTTTTGACTACAACCCTAACCACACACACACACACACAAAGAGATTTGTGACGAAACAGCCCTCTGAGGCACTCGTCCCTTGGGTGTGTGTGACGTAGCGACCGACATTCCAGATCCGTGAGATTGGCGTGAGTGTGTGCAGGACGCATCTCAGGCGGACAGGGGTCGTGGAGGGACGGGGCGCATTCCTCGAGGGCCGAAGGGGGGCAATGACGGCGGGCGGCCGGTTGCTTTTGCGACCAGCAGCAGGCAGGCGGCGAAGGGAGGGGGGGATGGACGTTAAAGTGTTGTGTGGGTGGCTGACCGAGATAGACCGACGAGTCCAGGCCAGCACGAGACGGGTGATGTATCCGGGGGAGGAGAGGGAGAGGAATGGCAAGTAAGGTGAGAGACACAGGAAGGGAAGGGGGTGAGGGTGAGGGTGGTGGATGTGAGGGTGGGTGGGATCGGGAAAGCTGGGGGTGGGCGGATGCGGGAGACGGTTTTTTGGCGGGGACCTTTTTTTTTTTTTTTTCCCTGCAGGCCCGGGTCCATCCTCCTCCCTCAGCCGGGGAAGGAAGGGAGGGAGGAACGCGGCTGCTGGTTGCTTTGCCGGTAGGTACGGCATTGATACGTAGACCAGACTGCGACGCTGCGACGTGGTGTTGCCCCTTTGGGACTGTTGGGGCGGCGCGAGCCTCGATCCTGACTGACTAAATGTGGCAGCAGCGACATGTCAAGAGGGGAAGGGGCGTTCGCAGCGTGAAGGGGGGGAAGGAAGGAAGAGGAGGTGGATGTTTGCTGCGAACTCCTCCTGCCGCGATGAGATCGACGACGTGCTGTGCGCGGCCCCTCGTTCCAGCCGCTTGCTGGGTAGGCAGCCAACAAACTTCTCTCAGCTCTTTCCTGATGGCGGTGATCCAGTGCCTACCATTGAAAACCACCTACTAAGGTAGGTAATAAGGCTTGGTCTTAGCGTGTACGTACGGATGCTCACGAACAGACAGACGGCGCTTATGCGCTGCAAGGTCAATCACTTTAGTGCCCAAGAGAGGAAGGGGAAGGGGACCTGTATCCGTAAGCAAACATGTGTGGTCTACTCGTGCCTTATTCTTCTCCTTTCCTGGGGAGGGTGGCCGTACCACTCTCGATGGAATGTCGCAGATCGTGCATACGCGGGCGGCGCATGCGATGCGAGTCGCAGCCGGGGAAGACGGGCTTCGGCGTTGCTGCAGGGGCGGCTGGAGCGGCATGGCCATGCGAGTGGCTGTTTGTCCCTTGCTCTCTCGCGATGCACACACTTGCAAAAGAAGAAGAAGAAGAAAAAAACAGGAAAATAAAGAAAAGTTTAAAAAAGCAAGAATAGACTCGGTTCGAGGTTCGGATGGCAGGACAAGGGCGATACGGCAAGGAGGGTGAGGGGGGGCATAGCGAACAGAGAGGATGCTTCGATAATCGTGTGTTACGCCAAGCGTTGACATGGGCTCGCAACAAGAAGAGCTCTCTTCTGCGTCGTAATGTGACGTTGGCCCTTGTTTTTTTTCGCCGGCCATGGTTGTTCGTCTCCGAGTTTCTTTTCCAACCTACTTTTCGTCTTTTTTTCTTTTTACTTTTCTCGCTCTCCGGCCGGTGAGCATGCAATGCAGAAAGGTAACAGATGCTGCTACTCTCCGAGAAACTTTGCTTCTCGGACCGGGCGACGCGGACGACGGCCCGACTCGACGGATGCAGCGGATGAGCCGCGGCGGCGGTCGTCATGGGGGGATGCTTGACGCCATAAATACGACGTTGGGGGGACACGGCAAGGTGAGTTGTGAGAGGTCGTCGTTTGGCCATTGATACGACGGTAGAGAAAAGAATCAGCGAGGAAGAAAGTCCCCGGTCCGGATGTGCGACGCCGACGGGTTCCCGGGTTCGCGTACATTGTCCAACCAATTTTATTGGGAGAAAAAAAAGGTGTTCGTGTACTTCTTGTACCCGGTCAGACGGAGGAGGGTCATGAGAGGCACTGCGGTGGTTGGGGGGGGGGGGGGGCCGAAGCTACGGGACTGAGAATTTCTCGCTCTATTTTGCTCGCTGCTGTGCGTGTGTTTCTGTGCTCCTGTGTCGGCAGGCTTTACAAAGGTTTCTGGGAATTCCCGGTATGCCGTCACAGGTGGTGAGACGCGACTTCTTTTTTCCCCAATTGGATTCACGAACACCGTGTCGACGCGTCTCCCGGCGGACCGTGATGGTACCTTGCAGCAGCGTCCCAAAGAGGAAAGAAGGGGGGCTCGTGATCTCGAACCCAAGGCATCCTAGATTACCTCGGTCGCTCGGTCGTGAGCCGTCGGCGACAGGCCACGGATACAGCGCGGCAATGAGCCGAAAAGGAACGTAAGAAAAAGAAAAAAAAAGAAAAAAAAAACAGAGGACGAGCTATGATGAGAGGGAATGATGGTGGCGCACTAGGCAAAGGGGGGAGACGGGCATCACTTTCAGGAACAGGAAAGGCGGCAGGCAAACGGGCGGGAAGCTAAGATCAAGAGGAAAAAAGGGGGTGTTGATGGTGGTGGTGGCGTGTAGGTACCAATGTTTGATGTGAGATGGCTGCGCGACAGCTGACTACACTAGGGATCCGGTATGGATACATTGCACCTGCTACGAATACTGACTGCCATCAGGTATACTGACTTCGGGTGGTGATTTCAAGCTGCTTGCTCCTGCACTGCTAGCAGCGGCACCAGCAGCAGCAGCAGTAGCTGTAGCTTTCTGCCGCTTTTGGTGATGGACTTGCTGCTGATTGCGCTAATGCAGCGGCGGCGTCCCGGGAACCAAAGCGCTGGGACCTTCTCTTCTTTGTTTTTCTCCTCTCGGGAGTGGCCCGCGGTGGGTCAGGGGGGAGGGAAGGAAGGAGGGAAAGAGCACTTGCTGTTTCTGATTTTCGTGGCCAATCACGTCTCGGCAGCAAGCTGCAGCTGCCCCATTTATTTCTCTTGCATTGCAGTGGTGCTGGGCAAGGTGAGGTCCCGGTGTGTGTGTGTGTGTGTCCACCCAAAAGGTGAGAGGTGATGCTTCACCTTGGCACACCTCACCCTCCTCGCCTGCACTGGAGCAAATCGGGGGAGAGAAGCCACATCGCCCGGAACACCAAACCCTCCCCATTGTTCGGTAGTTGGAAGATTGCAGGGATCGAGGACCAGCGGCAGAAAAGACGCTCAACACAAAAGGTTTGCCTCGTCGCGGCTGCGTCTGAATGCGATTGTTGTCTTCTGTTGATTGCACACGGATCCTTTGTTCGGTGATCTTCATGGTTCATCCTATTGGTGGGTCATATTTCGAGATTGTTCATTTGATGTTTTTTTCTTTTGTGGTGGTGATGGTGTGCGGATGGGAAAAGTGTGTGTGTGTGCGTGGTCTCGCTTGTTCGCCTCAGAAAGAGCATGTTTGCAAGGCCCCCCTGCGACCGGTCACCACCAACCGTCTTGCGCGTTATCATCATCCAGCTGATGTTGTTTGCGACGAGTGTCGTCCAGTGGTTGTTGGTTGGTCATTTTGCACACTGCGAAAAAGGATGTGTTTGGCTTATTCGCTTGCGTTGTCGCAATGGGATATGTGATAACGGCGAGATTTCGGGCTTCAATTGTCGCCTACCTACCTGAGTAGGAGGTTACGTACCAACCAACTGATTGCTGTTGGTAGAGCAAGATACCTAAACTGTCTGTCCCTTTGGCTTCTCGTTCGTGTTCATGCGACCGAGGTATATCCGTTTTCTTCTCTCGGATACTACCCGTTTCGGTAGGCAAAACATGTCATCATGCCGTGATGCCCATCCACACCCAGCTGCGACAGCTCCAAGGACAAACGCATGGACGCGGCAATCGGGAGCTGCAGCATTAAGCGAAACGTGTCGCAAGTCTTGTCGTCCGTTCCTGTTTCCTGTCTTCAGCTGCGCCCGAGAGGCCAAGTCCCGGCGGCCGAGAGCAAGAGGTTGCGAGTTTTCGGCCGTTTGGTCGCGACTCCTGGTCTTCAAGGTCTCGACACCACACCTCCGCATCTCAGCTCAGCTCATCGCCGTCGCCCCTCGTGCGGTGGACCACACCACCGCGCGCCACCTGACCGAGGTCGAAAATAAAGCCCAAGACAAGACAAGGTCCCCACGGCCTGATCTCCGTTGCATACCCTTCTCCGTCTCCCTCTCTCTCGGCAGAGTTTGACGTCCCACGCGTCGCGACGCTCCTCCCGAACCCGTGTGTCCCACGTTTGGCTCCTCTGGCCGCTGTCACGAGGGACCGCCCCCTTTTTGGAGGAGGGGAGGGGCAGCTATTTTCAACGACCCCCGGCCCGGCGCATGAGGCATTCCAGACGTCTACACCAACTCTGGAGTGACTGACCCCCACTCCACTAAAAAAGAGAGATGGGGAGAGACAGAGAGAAGAGGAGAAGGGGGGGATGGGGGTGCCGAATTCGAGACTTTGACAGCAGAGATCACCCATCCCACGTTTCATCCCATCTTCTGGTTTTCTCCTGTGCGTTCGGTGTGTCCAAACCCCCCTGTCTGCACTTTTCCCATGATTCCCATCCCTTGCGGCTCGTCCCCAACCTCTGGGAAGCCCGGAGAGGAGCCATGCTGTCTAGCCTTTCCCTTGCCTCGGTGGGTTTTTGAGGCTCAGGGTCCAGTCGGTGAGAGAAAAGGCCCTCATGGATTGTGATGGGGACAGGAAAAAATTCTCAGTCAAGCGAGATCCGGGGCCAAGAGACGGGCAGAGGGAGGGAGAGGAAGATACAAGGTCCTCATTTTCAAACGGCCCAAATTTCCCGGGGCTGCGGTTTTGGATTTGTTCTTTTCGTTGTTCTTCCATCGGTGGACCTCAGGAGGAGCCTCCAGCCTCCGGGCTCAGGTGAGGGGACGAGGGGGGAGGCCGGTCCCGAGCATGGTCCCGGGCCAGGTCCCGGACAAGGTCCCGGACAGGGTCCCGCAGGGCGGACGGCCGTTGCCAGATGCCTTTTCCCCCGGTCTGCAGCTCTGGTCCTTGCCTCTCCCCACCGAGCCCATGCGAACGCCGTCTCCCGGGGCGTGGGTTCCGGGTCCCGGGGCATAATGGGAACAATGTGCCCCCGGCCCCTCCCTCCCTGCCTCCTTCTTTCCATCCTTCAGAGATGTTCTTTGCTTTTTCCTTTCCTTCCCTCTCTCCCAGGGCACCCGGTTCATGGCCCCACTATTTCATGTCCTTCCCCCGGTCAGCCTCATCCACTGGGAAACATTACCGGCGAGCGACTCCGTATCCACTGTGACAACAACGGGCGACATGAACAGCACATCAAATAGCACACACCCCTCCCCCCCTGAACATGAAGCAGCTGAAGCAGTGGATCTTGTTCTTTTCGCTTGGGTCACTTCTTAATTTACCACGTTATTTCGCATTTCAGATGTTCCTTCTAGCGGGATCCTCTTTTTCCTTCTGCTCGCCTTCTTCCGTGGGCCAAATACCAAAACCATACCAACAATAGTTCGCCGCCCCCCCTTCCAGCAAACCCCCGGCTGCCCATATTTCCACGCCTCACCTCACCTCCGCCAATTTCAAAACCGTTGGGGGGGGGGGGGGGGCCTCCATTCATACGGTGTACATGTACCTTGTCGATGGGTCTCCCTCTTCCCTCACCGGTGCTGCTGCTTCGCTGGCCACAACGCTAGCACGACACGAACCCTACCTACCGCCATTCAAGCGCCGGCGGCTCGTCTTCCCCGGTGGCCGGGGAAAGGGCCATGCTGAAAGTTTTCGAACCTCCCCCCGGGTATTGTTGACTCACCGGGTCACCGGGGGACCATCGCTGGGAGATTTGGCTCGGTCTAGCAACTACCGTGGACTGAACAACTGGCACATGGGTCCCTGCAGTCAAAAGGACGTCCTTGTTCTGTCTTTTCTGCTTCAGCGGTCGGACGGCGGACCGTCTATGCCAATGCCACCCCCGACGTCGAGGGGCCAGCAGCCTCAGGACCTTGTCGTTGTCTCGGTGAGGCCTCACCGGACCTGTATTCTTCCCTGTGAGCCACCGAGCCCTGTCAAACACGGCCGGCAAAGGAGCCCCGTCTGGATTCATATTTCAACTCATTTGCCGGTCCCCATCTATGGAACACTGCGGTCCTTCTAGAACGTGCCGAGTCATTCGGACTCATCCCTGCGCCGCCCCTTCCCCTCCCTCCTGCCCCCTCCTCCCCTTCGGCCCCTCTGCTACGGTGCTACCGAGACAGAGGCTCAACACCATGCGCCCGTGCCCTTGACGATGGCGTCCCCGGCGAGGCTTGCTAGACTGGAGCCTCAAGCGCTGGGTGATGGGACCCTCCGCTGTGCTGTGTACCTGGCTTGACCCTGCTCCTCGGGATTGTGACAGCTCATATGGGGGACGGGGGACGAGGGCTTCAGATTTCAGGGTACACATCGCTTGTTTCTTCTTGTCAGCCAAACCGTCCGGCTGGTACCTCACGACGGGGGACTCTGGCGGGAGGGAGATCGCTGGGAAGACGGGGGGTGGTCGTGCTGGGCAGGTACGGTACTCTTCAAGGGGGGGTGGTCGTCCAGCGTGCTGTTCACAATAGGAAACACGAGATGGAGGCTCAAAGGCGGTGAGCGCCACGGCACATCTCCGATGCTTGCGGTGAAGGGGGGGGGAGGTGCAGGTGCAGGTGGAGGTGGAGGAAAAAGAGAATGCCAACTCACGTGCGTCTGGCCAGCGGCATGCCCTCCCTCACCGCCGCCCACTGCTCCAGGTCCACGTCGACGAACCCTACGGCCCCGTCGGCGCCCTCCTCGGCCCTGCCCTCGGCGTCGACGCCCCCGAGCTCCAGCCTGACGACGCCCCACGGGTCCACGACCATGCTGTGCCCGTAGCTGCTGCGCTTCGCGTTGTGCGCGCCCACCTGCGCCGCCGCCACGACCCAGCTCTGCGTCTCGATGGCCCTCGAACGCAGCAGCGTCTCCCAGTGCGCCAGGCCCGTCCGGACCGTGAAGGCCGACGGGTACAGCAGCACCTGCGCGGGACCGGGGCCCCCGTTGGCCGCTAGGAACGGGCTGCGGGGCCCGGGGTGCGTCAGCGCGAGCGCCGGCTCCGGGAAGCGGAGGTCGAAGCATATGAGGCTGCCGGCCCGGCTGACGGGCGTGGGGAACGGCGCCGTCAGGGACGTGCCGGCCTGGACGGTTGCGGACTCGCGGAGGGCGCCGTAGTCGAAGAGGTGGAGCTTGTCGTACGTCGCGGCCTCGTTGACGGTCCCGTCGGCGTTGATCCAGAGGCTGCGGTTGAGCAGCTTCGAGGCCGGGCCCGGGCCGTCGGCGGCGGCGGTGGGGATCGGGACGTGGATGCCGACGTTGACGGCCACGGAGTGGGTCCTTGCGGCTTCCTGGAGGCCGAGGACGAAGGGCGACTGGGACTGCGGCTGGGCGAGGCTGAGGGACTCCTGGGGGCTCGAGGCGATGTAGTCTGCGGCCTCGGGGAGGAAGAGGACCTGATTCGGTGTGAGTGACCATGCGTGTTTCTCGGGGAGTTTCCTCGATGGTTTCTCAGGAGAGGGGCTTGCTTGGGTACGGCAAGCCCGCATCTACGAGAGCCACGTGGTTCACTTCCTGCCAGTGATAGACAACTCACCTTGGCGCCACCGACGGCGGCTTTGGCGACGAGTTTCACGCACTGCTCGAGGTTGTGCGACAGAGACGCGGTCGAGCAGATCTGACCAACAGCCTTTTCGACGCCGGGAAAGTCAGCTCATCAGAAAAAGCATCTTTCCCACGTGGCTTGGCTTGGGGCGACCCATACCGCAATCGCCATGGTTTTTGATTTTGCCCAAAGATGAGATGAGACTTGTTGTGATGTTTGTCTTAGGATCAGCGGGGTGTCTGGGATCTAGAGATGGGAAGATGGTGGTGTGGTGAGATTCGGTACGCCGCCACGTGCTGAGGAAAAGTGAATTACGGGAGATCAGGAAGAAAAGTCGACGATCATTCATGCAAATCTGTCATTCTCTAGACTGGAAGACGTCTTCGGACTCAGATGTTGGACGTCTTGCCTTATCTCTTATCTCGTGGTGGGTTACAGCGGGGTAAACGCCGTTGTCGCAATCCCGACTACGGTCCCCGTCATCGACGTCCACGAACAGAAGAACATCAGATGAACGAGGCTACCAGGTAGTTCCATCTATACTGGCTGCCTCCTAGAGACAGTGACAGATACGTTGCAGTCTCTCAGTACCACACGTCCTCCCCGTACGTCCCGTCCAGCTTCCCCTCGCCCTCCAGCCTCTCCAGGGCCTCCTTCGCCCTCGCCACCACGGCCGTGCCGTACTCCGGCCCGATCGGCGGCGCCGGCTTGCTCGCGTCGTGCCGCAGCCAGGGGACCTTCCTCGCGTCCGGGGCGGCCTTCGCGACGGCCTCGCGGAGCGTCTGGGTCGCGGCCTCGTCGAACGCCGCGCCGAGGACGACCGCGCGCGGGGTCTCGCCGTACTCTCCCGACCCGATGCTGCTCGACTCCGGGTGCGACGGCGGCTCTTGGCCTGCGAGCAGGGCCGGGATGATCTCGGCGCCCGACGCGGGGGTGGTGACGAAGTGGACGACTTTTTTTTGATCATGTCAGCGGGAGGGCTTTTCCGGTTCACGGATAGCTAGCTGCCTGCAGTGACGGATAGCTGTAGTGGTCGCGAGGGTTTTCTTTCGCCGAACTTACCTGAGAACTCTGGCTTCAGGCCCTCGATGACGCCCTGGCCGATCTTCTCCGTCTTGCCGCACAGCACGACGGGGATCCGGAACGGCTTCCCCTCGGACCGGAGCAGCTCGAGGAGCGAGGAGGGCTGGTCGCCCGGCTGCGGTTGCGCCTTGAACTGCCTGTTCAGCATCGTGTTGGTCGCTGTGACTTATCTATGTGCTTCTGAATTTCCTCCCGGAGTTCTCGTTGGGAGCTCTGTGAGGTTTCCAAAGCTGGTGATAGGAACTTTGTTTTGATTGATTGAAAGAAGAGGTTGGGAGCTGTCCCGGAGGCGTGTCTCACGTCAGATTCTGGGGCGTTCAGCAGGCGAGGATAGCTCCTGCCGTGAAGTCCACCGCACGGCACCGTTCCTTCCTTCTGGCACGCCAAAGGAAGCACAGTGGATTCCAATCGAGCATGTGCCTAACGTGCTAAAAGGTACCTTCTATTCCCATTATCTTCATTCATTATGACGTCATAAACAGCCTGAACCAGCGCGACAAATGTCTACCTTCCACATCAAATTTATATACCGACTCGAACAAGTGCGGAAGTTCAGTTACATCCCAGGCCGTTCTGGACGAGGAAGTCCAACATCTTGCCCGTCGTCTCGACGTGAGAATACCCCTGTGGAGTCAAGTCAGCACCATCATCAGCAAACGCGAAACCGTCAAGAAACTCACGAGAGTCAGGCCGTGGGCGGCGCCCGGGACGATGTAGGCCTCGAAAGGGTCCGCCTTGTACAAGAGCTTGCCCGAAAACGCAGGGATCGAGGGCAAGTCGGGATTGCCAGTCGCGAAGCAGTCACCTCCGCAAAAGGGGACATCTCGCTCTAGATAACGGCCGTGTCAGTCAGTCACACGCTTCCTGCATGGGCATGTCTGTACACGTTCGACTTACCTCCAGTGATGACGAGCACAGGCTTTGCAAAAGCGTTCAGCGTCGCCGTCTCGCCGCTGATGGTCAGCAGCTCGCCCACCGTCACCGGCTGGCCCGTCCGGTACGCCGCCGCCAGGACCGCCGGGTCGAAGTCGCCCGGCGCGAAGAACCCGACCTGCGAGGCCCCCTCGTGCCCGCTCGCGAGGTACCCGTCGGCGTAGTCGCCCAGCGCGGGCACCCCGCTCGCCGGCACGAAGGCGCCGCCCAGGAGGAACTGCGAGGTGAAGGACCCGTTCTGCGAGAACCCCGTGAGGACGATGCCGTCCGACGCGTCCGGGTACATGGCCGTCAGCGCGTACGTGTGCCCGGACCCGAAGGAGTGGCCGACGTGCACGACCTTGTCGAAGGCGCGGACGCCCGACGCCAACTCGCCGGCGCGGGCCTTGTCCGTCAGCGCCATCAGGGCGGCGACCTCGAGCCAGGCCTGGATCTCGTTGACCGGGTCGCCGCGCGACGACTCGGCGATGCCGAGGCGGTCCCAGGTCAGCGTGGAGAAGCCGTAGTCGTCGACGGCCGGGGCCACGTAGCTGTAGTTGTAGTCGTTGGCGGGGAAGTCCCAATAGCTCCGGTCGAAGCCGATGCCGTGGGTGAGGATCTGGAGGCTGTTGCCCGCGCCCGAGTCCGGTTCGCAGTAGGTCGAGGCGAGTTCGTATGTGCCCCCGACGGTGGCATACTGGGTTGTTAGCTTCGGTTACTCTTAAAAGACTCTCGGGAATTCTTATTACATCTTGCAAGTATTCTGCGCTGAGATTGTGTCCCTGTCGTGTGAGGTCCAGCGCGAAGTTGGTCACATCGACGGTCGTCTTTGGTACTGAGATGTTGAAGACGCCGTTGCGTGCGGATATGGAAACTTCGATCGTGAGGTTCCTGCAAGATCGTGCAGCTGCAGTGGCCACGAAGGCCGCTGTGAGGGCGGTTGAAATCAAGTTGACCATCTCTGCTGGTTCACGGAGGGGACGTTGGTATTTTCGTTCTGTTGACTATGTGGTCAAGGAAGAGATGTGATGGGCTTCTTTGTGTTGATGAACAGCTGCTAACTGAGGAGGTGATGCATTTTAATATATACAGAATCCAGAGAGAGTATATTCCTTGTCATCATCTCCCATCGAAATATAACAGTATGAAGCTAACTCAGAGCTATCACCGCCAGCCGCCTGCGCACGCATGATGTCGATCCACCAGAGAAACGAAGCTTTCTGGTGATTTGTGGACGATCATGACCATCCGACGAGCCCAACGACCCGAGAAAAGCCCCCGTATGCAGCCGGCCCCAAAGTCCGTCTCCCGCCCAAGCCAGGTCCGGCGGGCCTACGCCTAGCGTCGCTCGGGATGACCTGCTTCCCTTGCCCATCGCCTCGATTTCCAACTAGAGCTCTCGACATTTGCATTCTGGAGTCCCTGCGTCCCGGGTATCCACGGATTCCCGCCCCGAGATTCCAATTCGGGGGACGATTAACGATTACCCGGACTCCGCTCCGCCTTGGCCGCCGAAGCCACGAGCACCGCCCAACGACGAGGCGTGAACGCCAACAGGGCGGGAAGGCTAGCTAGCTAGCTTCCCGTGGATTTGAAATCATGAGCGATGGCGAGTCCAGAGGAGCAACCATCACTAATCTCTCCTGGCCGGCTTACCTCCTCTTGATTGTGCCTCGGCCAATACATGCGAGGCTTCGCGGGCTTTTGTCTGATATCACTCGTCACTTATTACTCTTACTTCGATTTGGAATGAGGCTCCCACCATGCGTGAGACGCAGCAGAATAGAGCAGCTTAGCAGTTGCCCTCTCACGCCAAGGCTATCATCGGTCTAGCAGCACTTGTCAGGTCCAAAAGAGTGATAGATCGGCCGTTGGGCCGTCGGCATTGGTTGCTAGTCTTCTCATAGGCATTCTTCTTTTCCCTCCACGTCTCAACCGAGAGATCCGGCGGAGACCCCTGCCTCACTCTGGAGTCCTTCAATCGCCAATCTTCTCGAGCCCCTCGATGAAGCATCTGCCACTTCTTGGTCAGAAAGCCTCGAAAAGCCGCCGCTCACACCGGTTAAAAATTTGACCAGAACAACCAGCTTCCAAATATTATCATTGTGAGGATTCCCATGGTCCTTCGTAGCGGCCAGCATAGATGGGCTGACTGCTGTGGCACTACCTCGCGACAACGCGCACGGCACCGTTGATGCACCTACCGACTGGCATCACGAGCCAGCCATCGCATCCATCAATCGCTTTTCTCCCGAGAGCCGCTATGCAGCCAACCGCCCCCCTGACCATGCTGTGTGCGTAACGCCGTGCTAAATAGATAAAAATACAACACGAATTTTCGTGAAATTATTTGGGATCTGACGTGTCCATCTTGTTGTATGCGGCTTGCATAGCTCTCACTTCAATCTCATCGCCTTCCAGTGCGGCCACCCAGTCGCGCAGCTGTATGTTCTTGCCCTTCTCCTTGTCTTCTCGCCAGTTGCCCAGTCGAGCACGTCCCTCAACGGTAAGGGCGTGGTTTGTGGGTGGTGGAGGACCTGAAGGGGCACCGCCTCCAGGTTTTCCGGGTGTGCCGAGTCTCGGAGTACTGGCACCGCTGGCACCACCAGTCATCCACGAGTATGACTTGCCGCCCTTCTTCTTTCCAAATAGAGAACCCGTCTTGGGCATACCCACGAACATGCTACTCGTGATGTTCTGGTTGGCGTGGCTGCTAGCCTCCGCCTTCTTCACAGCATCCAGCTTTTTCTGTTCCTTTTTGGAGATGGCCTTCTCCGAATCCGGCGCCGATCCTCCAGGAGTCCCAGGAGCAACAGATCCCGCACGAGACGGTGTCGAACCAGGCTCCGCCGTTCCGTCCTTTCGGGCGTTACGTCTGCGGAGCCTCCGTTCTTCCCAATCTCTTTCGGTCTTCCCTACCTCCCTAACGGTGTGGCTCATAGTGTTCGTGGTAGCAATCTTCTGAACCTTGGTGGGTTGGCTTGAGTTCGCATCCTCGAGAGAGCCTACGTAAATGTCAGTATACTGCAAGTAATGGCCTCGTCCATGACAACTGACGCTTTGGAAGGCGAGGACTGGCGCCATCCTCGGCTCCCGTCTGCTGCGCCCCGCTTTCCTGCGTCTCCATGGCGCTCTTCAAGGGTGCCGCGGCGATTTGCCACTCCTCTGGTACTTCTCCGTGCGACGATGTCTGGCGGGTCTTAGCGACCCTGTTGGCATCTTCGATGAGCGTTCTCATGCGCTGCTTGGTTGCCAGCGAGAGCAAAGCCAGTTGGTCAACGAGATAGGCCTCGTGGGGAATCCAGGTTCCGGTAGTCGTCACCATCGTAGAGTCAGGTCCTGTCTTGGTCGAGACATTCATCGTGGGGAGAGGAAACTCTTCAGGTAGGCGCATCCGACCCATAGGCTGGTTGTTCCTTAGTTCGAGATTCAGCGACAGACCCTGTTCCTTTGCGAATTTCTCGGCCTTCCGGAACACAACTGGAACCTGCAAGAAAGCATTCACCAGCTCCATAGTTCTAGTCTGGGCCAGACGCTTTGCAGATTCCTGCCATGCCTTCTCCGCCTGCTGCGCTACCAGCTGGTTTTGAGTGTCCACGCCCGCCGGCTGAGCTGGCTGGTTCGCAGGACCTGCCCCGTAGAAAGATCCCTTGCCACCCGGCGGATAAGCGGGAAACCCGGTCCTTTGACCGTCGGGGATGTAGAGCTCGGAGAGATACTGCTCTTCGGCGCGCAAGTCGATGCCTGTGCCGGCCAGTGAATCTGTCACATCGTACTCGTACTCCTTTTGCGGCCGATCGGCGGGTCTCGAGGGCGGGCCCATGACGCCGGGGGTAGGCGAAGGCTGCTGCATGATTGGCGTGCCGGGTGTATTGGGGTTCCCAAGTGCCAGAGTGGCATTGGTGTATGGGAGCGTCGGCGGGGTTGGTAGTTGAGGAGTAGATATTTGTGGCGGAGGAGTCGGACGGGATTCGGGAAGGGCCAGTCCTGACGGGGGGTTGCCGTTTGTGTAGGGAGTCGCGTAGGTATTCGCAGCTTGCTGAGGGTGCTGCAGTTGAGTCTGCTGCATTTGAGGCTGCTGGAGTTGGGGTTGCTGTAGTTGAGGCTGTTGTAGCTGCGACTGCTGGTGTTGTTGTTGCGGCTGCTGCGGCTGCGACTGCTGGTGTTGTTGTTGCGGCTGCTGCGGCTGCGGCTGCTGGTGTTGTTGCTGCGGCTGTTGCGGCTGCTGCTGCTGCTGCTGCTGCTGCTGCTGTTGCTGCTGCTGAGTGCTGGGATAAATCGGCGAAGCAGCAGATGTCGCGGCGGTGGAAGGTGTGACAGGAGCACCCGGACTTGCTGCGTAGGGCGACGTCGAATACGGCGATTCGGGTTGCGGTGTCGCGCCGGGTGAGAGTCGCGGTCGTTTGTTGGGAGGAAGCGCGAAGCCTGGTTGCGCCGCGGCAGGGGAGGGCGAGGGCTGGGGAGGGGAGAATGCCCTCTGCGGCATCTGAGGCTGTGACTGCGACATGCTTGCTGCGTTATGAGGGTACGTCGAGATGAGGTCCGATTCGGAATGAGGTGTCGCTCAGAAGCCTGCTCTGGAAGCTCCGCAGGCCGAGTAGCCTGGCAAATCCTCACGCGACTCTGCCCATCTGATGTCTCGCGATACCACCGAAAATTGTCGGACTTCCGGTTCGCTTCGAAGCTGCTCGCTCGTTTCAGATAGTTCGGGGTCGATTTTGACGTGGGCGCGATGCGTAGGGATGGTTGCTGCTGGTGATTAATGGTTGTGGCTAGTTGGTAATATGTGGAAGAAGGAGCTCGCGCCAGAAGAATCTCTGGACCGCGTAAATTTAAAGTCACGTGATAGCTTATGGCCCAAGCGCCGAGGCTGCGAAGGCCTTGAACTCAAGGTCCCCACTCATGGCACGCTAACTTTACCTCCAGCTGCCCTCAGCCTCTACGCGACGTCGCTGCCTCACGCGTTTCGTTGCCTCAGGAGGAACGTCATCGGCGACGCAACTTCGCATCGCACCACTTGCTTGATCTGCTGCGAATGAGCTGACCGTTTTAGCAATTATCACCAGCAGCTGGTGTCATCACTCACGCCTGGCGTTCCTCGACGACCCCGACGATGGCTGCTAAACGCAAGGCGTCGGCCATGGCGGCCACTGTGGCCGACGAACCGGTGGATCCTGCCGACGAGCTCATGTTCCTGTGTCTCGGAGGAGGCAACGAAGTCGGCCGGTCCTGTCATATCATTCAATACAAGGGCAAAACAGTCATGGTACGAATGCGCGCCCCTAGCGCTGGATACACACAGCACTGACGTCCTGCCACAGCTCGATGCAGGACAGCACCCTGCCTACGACGGCCTCGCGGCTCTACCGTTCTTCGACGATTTCGACCTTAGCACGGTCGATGTCCTCCTGATCAGCCAGTAAGCCCCCCTCCCTCTATGCTGTTGGATCACAGGGCAAGGCGGTGAAGGCGACTTGGAAACATTATACGGGATCATGCCCAGGGCTCGGGAACAGCGTCGGCGACGATGATGACCCGGACGGAGCCTCTTGCTACATCTCTATGCTACTTCATCTTTGTACACAGTATCAATACAAACTTCTTTCCCACCTGCCTTGCCTTGCCGTCCTTGTCATTGTGAAAGCTCTGGGCGTTATTCTCGGAGAAGGTTACTGCATATTGTTAGCAAACCAAGACGCTAATAGAGGATAGTTTCCACGTCGATCATGCGGCATCTCTACCATACGTCCTGTCCAAGACGAACTTCAGGGGCCGAGTCTTCATGACACATCCCACCAAGGCCATCTACAAGTGGCTGATTCAAGACAGTGTTCGCGTTGGAAACACATCCTCCAATCCGACATCGCAACCGGTCTACACAGAAGCAGACCACCTGAACACATTCCCTCAAATCGAGGCAATCGATTATCACACAACACATACAATCTCTTCCATCCGCATCACGCCCTATCCGGCCGGCCATGTCCTCGGTGCGGCCATGTTCCTCATCGAGATTGCCGGTCTCAAGATCTTCTTCACCGGCGACTACTCTCGCGAGCAAGACAGACACTTGGTCTCAGCCGAAGTCCCCAAGGGCGTGAAGATTGACGTTCTCATCACCGAGTCTACCTACGGAATCGCCTCCCACGTGCCGCGTTTGGAGCGGGAGCTGGCGCTGATGAAGTCCATCACCAGTATCCTCAACCGCGGCGGCCGCGTGCTCATGCCGGTCTTCGCCCTTGGTCGCGCCCAAGAGCTGCTGCTGATTCTCGACGAGTACTGGGGCAAGCACCAAGAGTTCCAGAAATACCCCATCTACTATGCCAGTAATCTGGCCCGAAAGTGTATGGTCGTCTACCAGACTTACGTCGGCGCCATGAACGACAACATCAAGCGCCTCTTCCGCGAGCGCATGGCCGAGGCCGAAGCGTCCGGCGACGGCTCTGGCAAAGGCGGCCCGTGGGATTTCAAGTACATCCGCTCGCTCAAGAACCTTGATCGGTTCGACGACGTCGGCGGCTGCGTTATGCTTGCCAGTCCTGGTATGCTGCAGAACGGCGTCAGTCGCGAGCTGCTCGAACGCTGGGCCCCCAACGAAAAGAACGGCGTGATCATCACTGGTTACAGCGTCGAGGGCACGATGGCCAAGCAGATCATGCAGGAGCCGGACCAGATCCAGGCTGTCATGAGCAGGACGACCGCCGGCGCGCGCAGGGGCCCAGGAGGCGAGAGTGAGAAGGTATTCCTCCCGCGGCGTTGCAGTGTCGCGGAGTACTCCTTCGCTGCTCACGTCGATGGCACTGAGAACCGCGAGTTCATCGAGGAGGTCGCAGCACCGGTCGTGGTAGGTCCCGATCCTCCCCAGCATACCGCAAGGCGAGAGTAGTAAAGAGCAACACACTGACCCTTTACTAGATCCTGGTCCACGGCGAGCAGCACAACATGATGCGCCTCAAATCCAAGCTCCTCTCCCTCAACGCCGGAAAAGCCACCAAGGTCAAGGTCTTCTCGCCCAAGAACTGCGAAGAGCTCCGCATCCCCTTCAAGCAGGACAAGACCGCCAAGGTCGTCGGCAAGCTCGCCACCATCCCGCCCCCGACCTCCCTCAACCCCTCCCCGGAGTCCCAGCAGCTCGTCACCGGCGTCCTCGTCCAGAACGACTTCAAGCTCTCCCTCATGGCCCCCGAGGACCTGCGCGAGTACGCGGGCCTCAACACGACCACCATCACCTGCAAGCAGCGCCTGCGCCTCACGGCCGCGGGCGTCGACCTCGTCCGCTGGGGCCTGGAGGGCGTGTTCGGCCGGGTCGAGGAGCTGCCCGAGATGCGCAAGAGCCACAAGGTCACCAACGGCGGCGACACCGAGATGCAGGACGGCGAGGAGGAGGAGGAGGAGGCCGACGAGGAGGTCGCGCGCCTCGTGGCGTCGTACCTCGTCATGGGCTGCGTCACGGTGCGGTACCGCAGCGACGGCGAGGTCGAGATCGAGTGGGAGGGCAACATGCTCAACGACGCCATCGCCGACTCCGTCATGACGTGCCTGTTCAACATCGAAAGCAGTCCCGCAGCGGTCAAACGTAAGTTCACCACCCATTGCCCCACTACTACGCAGTGAATTCTTTGGCTCTTTCTTCTTCCCCGTTTTAACACCCTCTAGGCTCCGCAAGATCCCACTCGCACGACCACGAGCCCAAGCCCCTCCCCAAGAACCCGCACGCCAACGTCTCGCCCGCCGAGCGCCTCGAGCGCTTCCTCATGTTCCTCGAGGCCCAGTTCGGCGCGGACAACGTCGACCCCGTCCAGGAGCCGCGCCTGCCGCCGCTGCCCGAGGGCGAGGACGCCAAGACCAAGGCGATCGCGGCGGAGGGCGACGACGGTGACGCGCCCATGGAGGCGTCCCCGGACGACGAGGCGTCGCAGGAGAAGAAGCTGGAGGCGCGGCGCAGGGCCGAGATCGAGCGCCTGCACAAGATCGGGATCCCCGTGCCGGGCGTGCGCGTCAAGGTCGACAAGATGGAGGCCGTCGTGTGGCTCGAGGATTTGGAGGTCGAGTGCAGCCATAAGGCGTTTGCCGACCGCGTGCGCCGCGTCTGCGAGCATGCCGCCGAGGTGACGGCTCCTCTCTGGGGATGAGTGCAGCTTGATTTGGGACTTTCTACTACTAGGATGTTATGGGCATCACGCGGAAAGAAGGCGTTCGCATTGGTCGTGTATATTAGTCACTTGCTTGCTCTGGTCGCGGCCGAGAGCCTTAGGTTTCGCCGAATGCTCTACAGTGCATTGAGCTTTATGATACAATGGGACTAAGGTTACAGAATGGAAACACGAAAAAAAATGCAGGATGCAACGCATTGAAAATCGAACAGCCCCGTGATCACGACGGATCATTAACCGAGGTACTCCTTCAGCTCCTCCGTCTCTTCCAACAGCGTGCTGAACGAGAAGGGAGCAAACGGCCATCCTGCAAACTCGGCAAACTTGGAGAATGACTCGACCCAGGCCAATCTGAGGGAGTGCAACATGGCACTGGTACCCTCCATGAGGACAAGAATGGCAATGGCTGGGTATTTGGTTAGTGCATGTAGATACGAAACGCAATGATCTGAACTTACTCAGGAAGAACCACAAGTAGAAGCCCATGACAGTGGCAACAACACCAATGACACCAGTCATGGAAAGGACGTTGTTGAGTGTCATGTTCCAGAGCACCACACTGAGCTGCTGGTGAGCAAGCGACAGAGCCCAGAGACGGAGGTAAGAAGCCGTGTGGGAAACACAGTTAAGGCAGAACTCTGGTTGTATCGTTAGCATCTTGGAGCCCTTTCCGATAGCTAAATGTCTTACCGATGGTGTGGATGACTTGGTGAATCAAGACCTCGCTAAACTCGAATTCCTCGTGCTCGTCATCGCCGTGAAGATCCTGCGTGATCATAGCAACGCCTTCGCCATCCGACTCAAAGCTCGGGCGGCCGTTAAGCGGCTGTGCTTCGTCGTCGTCGTCCAGAGCACTAACATGAGAGCTCTCGCCAATACCCCTATAGCCCTTGGCACGAGCCTGGTTGTGCTCCCAGCGGAGATAGAAAGGCTTCAAGAAAAGCAGAATGGGGACTTGAACAAAAGCAAGAAGCAGGAGAATGACCTGAATAGTGCCCTGGCCGCTGTAGAGCTTCTCCGGCGTCGATCCAGGCGACAGAAACATGTAAATCAGCATGTTCAGCAGACCGGGAGGGGCCTGCTCAATCGCCGGGTCGTACCAGTTGACAGTCCACTTGTAGACGATGCAAAGCACAAGGTACCCGAAGATGGACTGGAAGAAGATCATTCCGGGAATGAAGTTACCCCAGATGTCAATCTTCTTGTTGAAGTGCTTGGCGTTGACGTAGGAGAAAATCAGGGAATAGGTCATGTGAGCCCAGCCAAGAACGATACTCATCTTCATCTTGTAACTGTTGCTGAAAAGGAGATCGTTGTCGGTTCCGTGCCATCTCCAGTCCAAGCCAAAGGGGTAACGGTAACCCTTGTCGTTGAGCTTGCCGGCAAGGGTCTGACCCGTGGTGAAGTTCTCGGGGACATCCCACTCCCAGGCACTGTCGAACAGGGTCATGGACTTGGAGAAGATATCGTTGTAGATGAGACCGGTGAATATGGAGAAGAGACCCATGACCAGAGCGATGTATCTGCCGTAGTACATCATGGCGAAGAGCTCGAAGGTGACCTTCTTGAGAGGCTTCTCCCAGTAGATCATGGCAAGGGCAGCAAGCGTCATGATGATAGCATGGCCGAGATCACCAAACATGACTGCGAAGAGGAACGGGAAGGTGACGATGACCGGCAGGGCAGGGTTGACTTCCTGGTAGGTGGGGGTGCCATAGGCGTTGACAATCGTCTGGAACGCCTCGGTGAACTTGTTGGTCTTGATGTACGTGGGGGGCTTCTTGTTGGTCCGGATCTCGTTGATGATGGAGGGCACCGACAAGCCCGCACGGTTAGTGACGTCTTGCAGAGTGGACCGGATCCTAGGCAAGTCGTTGGTCGGACACCAACCCTCAGCAATCAGGGTACGACGGGCACGGTCGTACGAGAAGAGGTTGAGCGTGTTGTAGACGGCCTTCTCCTTGGTGACCAGAACCATCCAAGCAGCCAGAGCCTGGGAGATTTGGGTGAGCTCGGCGTTGAGGGTCTGCTGGGTGTTGCGGAGGACGTTCTGGACATCGTTGAGACGGGCGTTGACCTCGTGAATCTGGTCGCGGCGGAGATCGCTGTTCTCGTCGACGTTGTAGACTTCGGCACCCATAGACTCGGAAATCTTGCGAATCTTGGCTAGAATCTCCTTACCATGGGCGAAGATGACGAAGACATTCTTGTTGATCTCGTCGTTGGTGGAGGGGTCGACCAGCGGCTCCGGGATCTCGGACTGGTTCATGTACAAGTTTCCACGGAGCGTTCTCCAGAGGATTCGCTCGAAGGACGCAACGCGGTCTCTGTTGATGACACCAGCGACGAAGCCAATGTTCATGCCCGAAAAGGAGCGCTCGACTTCGGGGGCCGAGTTGTGCTGCTCGACGTCCTGCAGGAGCGGAGCGTCATCGTTATCGGTCGACGCGCGAATTTCCTCGACGTTGCCGTGGGCCCTGTCGAAGAAGCCGCCGGCCTCGCGGAGGACCCAGCGCCACTCGGTGAGCTCGACCTCGCGCTTCTTCAGGGTCTCGTAGCTGTCGTTCAGCTGGAAGACGCGTTGCTCCAGGCTCTGGCTTCGCTCGGCAAGTTCGTCGATCTCCGACGTGGAGGGGTTGGCAAGTCTCTCGGCGTCGACGTCGAACTTTCGGAGAGGGATACCAGCCTTCTCCATCTGAGAGTAAAAGTATCCTGATGGCACGTGTCAGCCCGAGCTTCTATCATGTTCATCGAGAAACCGCGCGTCGCTGGGGGTTGGTCGATGACGTACGAAGCTGGCGCTCGACATTGTCGAGTCTGCGGATCTCCTGAGTAAAGGTGCGCTGGAAAGCGCTGACTTCGCCGTTGAGCTGCAGTTGGATGCGATCGTTAGCTTTGATGACGCGGATCGTGTCGGGGCGATGGAGCGGGCTGAGGACGTACGTCTCGGAACTGGAGGAGACCAAGCTCTCCAAGTGCAGTGACAACCTCGCGACCTATTTCGTTGGAAATGTACAGCTGCACCATACTCATGTTCGCAGAGCGAAACATGGTATCCTGTGCCGGAGCCATCTTGATGTGTGGCGGTAGCTCCGAAGCTGTTCGTGGGTGGTTTAGTTGGAGCTTGACGATTGCAAGGGCCAAACACGGAGCTGCCAAGTCGATGTCGTTGCGTCGCCTCCTACGAGAACGGGGCTGAGTCGGAAGGCGGCACGAGTTGTTCCGAGGGCCTTGGTGAATAGGTAGGACCCGCTTACCTAGGTAGGTAAGCCACATCTGTGGCGCGGACCTTGAGTGGACCGTGGCGGTGCCCCACTCGGCAAATAAAGTAGTTTTTTTCTGCGCGATATCTCCCACGCAATTAATTTCTTTCCACTTCTTCATTCACAACTTCAAACCGCAACGCGCTTGCGACGACCTCGAGCCGTGTCTCCTACCTCGCAAACGACTTCTCACTTTCTGGAAGTCAGGCTATTATTTCATAGCCCTGCGCGACTTGGTACTGGAGGCGCGCGTTTCGCCGGTCGCTGTGTGAGTGCACTGCCTCTGTATATGGAGCTGTCGCCGAACACCCAAGTTACAATATCATCACATCGTAAAAGTGATGGCGCTTTCGAAGCTTTGTTGGCGGCCCTCGGGCAACAATGGTCAAACAAAGTCAATATGACGCCTAGAGCAAACCCCAAATATCCTGCCAAGGATTATTCTCCGACGTGTTACAAAGTCTTAGCGTTTGCCATTAAGAACTTTGCGTCAAATCCACGAGATACATTCCCACTGAGAGGTCAAATAAAAGGTCCAGCCCATCCGGGCCGCCACGACTTCTTTGATCAACTTCGATCATATCACCGTAAGAGCGAATTGTGAAGCGCCAGCTATGATTTTTACAACTAGTATTTGCCTATGTATTATTGCGCGTTACTTGTGTGCATGGATCACAGCTCCTTCTTGCCCTCCGTCGAGGGGGAAGCCGCGGGCTTGTCCTTCGTCGCACCACCCGCCGGCACCTTGACCGGCGTCGCCTTGCCCTGCTTAGCCACGAAGACGAGGCCGATGACCGAAATGATCAACTCGCTGACGAGGGTGACCATGCCGTTGCACGCCAGCTGCCACGACACGATGCTCACGCTGCCCATCGGCGCCTTGGGGAAAGACATAAGCCATTCCGCGTAGTAGGGGAACCATCCGTAAGGCAGCCAGAACATGGGCTCCTTCGAGTACCAGAAGGGCAGGAAGTATTGGGGGATCTTGGTGAAGACCCATCGGAAGCCGGTCAGGGAGGTGTCGAACTTGGATCTCGCCGCTTCCTGGGATTGCTCTGCACAGCAGACGGTCAGCGTCGGCACCTACGATGCTTGCCGGATTTCACCGTCGTCAGGGTCACGTACTGCTCTTCTCCAGCTGGTCCAGCAACTTGTCGTGGGTGCGACGCAGCTTCGCCCACTTGGCAAACTCATCCTGGCTGCTCGTCGCATTCAGCTCCTTTCGCGTCTTCAGGAACTCGGCCTGCAGCTGGCGGTGCTGCTTCGCATTCTTCGCGGTCGAGACGGGCAGGTAGTTGAGCAACGTCCAGAGCTACACAAAGCAGTTAGTCGAGAACGATCCTTCCGCAACCAGGACAAGGGAGAGGAGAAGAGTGGAAGGAAATCGACGGACCAGATTGTTGATGGTGGCAGCTCCGAGGGTGTTGACGAGGTGGGAGACCACCTCCAGCACGAAGATGATGACGAGTAGAGAGGGCATGTTTGTCGGCCGACCTTGTAGATCCAAAACTTCGCAAGCGGTCGGTACTTATCGGCGCATCGCTCGCGCTAGGTGTGCTGCTGCGGTGGACGAGGCTGTTGATTTGTCGTGCAAACGGTGCGTGACGAGCTCTCCCGATTGTGGCCCTTTAGCGGGAAGGGAAAACGTGGTCCTATGTCATTGCCCCGCGAATTGCATCTTTAGCGGGGACCTTGGCCACGGGCCGCCTCAGCGCCCACGGAAGGGGCCAATCATCTTCGCTCCTGCCCTCGACATTTCACGGATCAAGAGAAACAACGCCCTTCAAACGTTCTGAATCGCCGACAGAACCGAGTTCCTGGCTCGCTTGCATTTGGATACCGTCATCATCCAGAGTGTTGTGGTCGCCCCTGCATCGTCTGCCTGGCTCCTAGACATGCCTTGAGCCGGGGCCGGCCCTAATAAACACCACCAACGTCGATGAGATGTCGAGGTCACTAGACAAACATGTCATCGCGTCCTTGAAGAAGGGAGATCACGAGAAAATCTTCCGAGAAATCTCGGGGGTCCTGGTGCAACAGGAAGATGACCGTCTTCTCGAGATCGAGATCCTAGGCCGCAGCCATCAGATTGGACCGGACGAGAGCTTCCTTCGAGACTCCAACGCAGTCGCGATCCCCAAGCTCCGACTCGTGCAGGCCTTCCTGGTGGCCCGGAACATCCTTCAGACACATCTGGACGGCGGATCTGTGGAAAGCAGTAGGCTCCGGTTGGCCACCGGGGCCCTGCTTCTCATGGACCCCGAGCATCTCACGGCCGCCAACACCAGAAAGCGTCTTCTCCGAGACGAGCTGTCTGCGGGCGGCGATCCGACGTCAGCGTTGAGGCGGGAGAAGTGGTTCGTCGACAGCTTGCTCACCAGCCGCCTGTATCGGCACACGAAATCCCCGACGCTATGGAGCCATCGACGCTGGCTGGCAGGACAGATGCGGACCGCTAACATGTCCCTCGCAATTCCAAAGGATGTCGAGAACGTTATCATGATAGCGGCAGAGAGACATCCGCGCAACTACTACGCCTGGAGCCATGCCCGGTGGTTGACGAAGACCTTTCGGGCCACTTGCAGGGACAAAGAGCTCACATCACTGATCCACAGTGTCAAGAGGTGGTGCTTCAGACACCATACCGACGTCTCTGGGTGGTCATTCCTGGCCTTCCTACTGGAAGAGAGCCAGGCAGAAGACGAGAATCAAACACTGCAATCCGTCTTCAAAGAGACTTTGGACTTGGCTGACTCTCTGCGCTGGGCGAACGAGTCGGTGTGGTGGTTCCTGCGCACCACGGCATCGTGCGCGGCGTTGGCCTCAGCTGAGCGGGAAGACTTCGTCAAAACTCAAGAGAAGTTAGCAGCCAGGATTTCTCAGGGCAATGGTGAACTTCGGGTGTTGCAAATGGCACGGGACTGGTGCGAGATGTATGGACGCGGCGACGGAGATATCCCCGGTGCATTGAGATAGGTAGACCTGTGGGTACGAACGAAGTCTAAAAGCCTTCAAGTCGCGTGGTTGGCGCTCGCGGCGTTGCCGTCCGGATTCGTAGGAGTCTACAACTGAAAGACCCTTGAACCCATACTGTCCGACTCTTGTTTGGTGCCGTCCTGGGTTGAGCCCTGGAGTCGGTTCCACCGTGATGGACTACCTGTCCAAGGAGCCAGCGAAATACGAGGTTTACGGTATTTCAGTGAGCTGGAAACACGGAGGTGGCATATAGCAAAGCCATCGCGTTGAGTTGTATGACAGTCATGCGGTCCAACATCTAGGTATTCAGGGAGACATTCTCCCATTGTTCACAGAGTACAACGAGCAACCATGCGTGCCAGCTTTTGATTGGTGCATTCCTCGGATGGATTTAAGGCGAGGTTAGTGGGCAGCCACCCCCGTGCTGGGTCAAATGTACATGATTAAGAGGCTGAAACCTTTGGCGCCGAGGCCCCTGTTTATCACATCCATCTTTGTACGCTGCTGGGCGTCTTCAAGCCTTTCCGCGATAGGAAGCTTGCGGGCGGAATGGGACGAGAAGATCGGGGATCTGGAAGTGCCTAGACGGATGGAAACAGATCCAGTATCGTGGACTGAACGGAGACGAGAGCTCCGGGGAAGATTGCCAAAATGTCTGGCATTTGGTGCGAGTACCTATTCAACGGACAATCTAGATGATGTGCCGATGAGCAGGATGGCATATGCAAACAGCCAAATGAATGAGCTGTTCAGCTCCGGATCGTTTGCTGGCGCCCGCGAACGGCGTCGGCTTGCTTGGCTGGTGGGCTGCAACGGACCGGCTGAGCTGCGGTTCGTGCAGCGCCATGGCCGGGCCAGGAAGCCGCCGTCCGAACCACTTTGTTTGAGAAGCCGGGAGGCCGTGTAGTGCTACACGAGCGCGCCAACAATTAGTGGTGTGCGCGGCCGCCCTCGAGATCTCCGGTTTGCTATTTCTCCAGGTAATGAGGATGGAGCTCCAGCTTCCTTGATGACGATCAGTTGTCAGTTCTAAGATTGACGAGGGCAAATTCGTGGCGCAAAGGGGAAAGGCTGGTCAACAGTTGGCAGTGTAATTAGCCGCGAGAGTAGGGCTCAGGTGGCTCGAGGAAGATTGGACGCTGGGGGCGGCGGCGGCGGCGGCAACGGACGGTGGACCATTTCCTAGGGCTGTTGCTGGCCTGGCAGCAGGGCTGTGGGCGACAAGATAATCTGTCGTCGAGGTGAGTTTGTTGATCTCGGTGGCCAGTTTGCCGGTCGAGCAGAGCAGACAAAGCTTTCTGCTGCCGGGCATTCTCCCTTCCTCTCCGCCTCATTGCGTTGGTCGATCGCCTGCCAGACCCCGTCAAACCATGTTAGCAGACCCCTCTCATGTCGGGCCAGTGCATGCTGAATCAGCCGGGGACCCCAGAGCCTAGTGTTGAGGCAGACGAGCGAAAGCGGAAAGTAAGTCGAGAAATGCGATAGGTGACGGGAGAACGGCCGAAGTAGCGAGGCTAGGCGACCGGGGCACCAAGAGTCGGAGAGATGGACAAGATTGCGAGCGGTGCGGCGTCTGGCTCCAGCCTCCATCATCCAGGGCTGGAGGCTGGGCCTTGGGCACTGAGCAGAATCAGAGCGTATTTCCCGAGGGATCCATCAGAATGGAGCATCCCATGCGGAGGAGACTCGAGATCCAAATGACAGAGAGCACGAGCCAGGCGCGCGCCCGTCAGGCCGTTTGATTGTCTGATTGACGTGGTTGAGCCAGGTGCCGTGCCCGAGTCTACCGGGGAAGCGCACGTTCCCGGCGGAGAAGGATATCGCGACAAAGCGTTGGCTGCAAGCAGGCGTCAGCCATGCTATGCATAGTTAGAAGGGCAAAGAGGCTTAGTGGTTGACTTTCCACGTCCAAGTCCACGGACGAGGCTTCGGGGCAAGACAGCGAGGGCGAGACAACGCGAGTGAGACAAGAGGGAAAAATAAGAGTGGCAGCAGAGGTGCGCCGATGGGATGTTCGATGGGGGTCTCAACCCGAAAGAGCCATTGTCCGCTCCGGTCGCATGGGGTTGGCCTGGAGAGAATCTGCAGATGGAGGGGCTTGGCCTGGAGAGGATGGCCCGAATCAGCAACGCTAGCATCGACTCTCATATTGCGAGTGGAGAGAGTCTTGAGAGTACCAAGGCGTCCCCTTGTTTTCCTAGCGGTAACCCAGGCTATCCAAAGTACCAGGATAAATGATATTAGCAGTACGGATACCTGAGGTGCCTTTGGTACTACCTAGGTATGCTTGTTGGCGGCTTGGTCGGTGGCTGCGGGCAATCTGAACAGTCGTGCCCCAAGGTGGAATTCGCTTCTGCCCGGAACCGCGTTAACGGTCGGCTCAAGGGTTCCTCGGACCACGAGCCACGAGGCGGTGGCTTGCTGAAGATGAGAGCGGCCACCTGAGCTGATTTGTGGTCTCGTCGGAATTACGTTCTTGACCCGGCAGCGCGGGGGCGGGAAGGGGATAAAAGCCAATCGAGAGACACCAGGCTGGGCAGCGCCGGCCTCGAATATTCCAAGAAGACGCGAGAAAGCCGGATGCGAAATGGACCGCCGTCTCGCCTGGTGGGACGGACTGGAGGCGGCATCATGAGGCGCCAGAAAGCTTGTGAGGCCAGTCGGAGTAAAAAGAAGGACGGGAAGTGATGAGCGGTTGCCCCTGAGGGTGATGTCCCAAAAGAGGAATAAATCGGCAGGTCAAGAGCCAAGGAGGAGTAGGGCAAGAACTCGAGGTACAAAGTACAGATGCATGGACCACTCGCAGTCAAACAATGGTTCATCTGATGAGACTGAGAGGCAGGTATCTGGGCTGTCAACGCAGCTGTCTACCCATCAAGGTACCTAGCGAGGTACATCGTGCCTACCTAAATGCTCCTCTGCGTCCGTCCGTTGTTTCCCTTCGTGGGAGGAAAAAAGCAGAAGACGTGCATGACGACACGGACCAAGTGCTCTCCACCACGGACGCTACCTCGAGGCAAGTACCTTGATATCAGGGATGCCCTCGCCCTGATAGTGTTTACCCTGCAAAGACAGCGCCGACGAGCAACAGATGGCAGAGGGAAAAGAAAGACATGCAGGTCTTCGCGTGACGAGACTCAGTGTGAGGTGAGAGAGCCGATTGGGCCATCGACTGAAGACGATGTGTGCGACAGTTCCTTCCTTTCCTTCCTCCTACATGCACATGCACTATTGTATCTCTCCTTCCCCCTGCGCAATTGCATACATTGTACGGGTGCATCCGAGGATGAGTGCATGTAAGGAAAGTACCTACCAGAGCACCTACCTACATAGTTTGATAGTGTGCCAATGTCCAGCGTACGTACCTACGTAGTAGTGTAGGTAGGTACCTGGGTAGGTACACTGCACTCAGTCTTGGGTCTGTAGATCTGACCTCCACCACCGCTGCCACCTCGAGGACGCCGTCGGTCCAGCAGCAATGCAGAAACGGGCAAGCATCTCCACTTCATCCGGGCCGCTAGTCTAGCCAAGTATCTTCTCGGCCAATCATCTTACGAGACTACCACTCTCTTTCAGCAGGTCCCTTACTCTTTCGGACGGTCACTCCATGGGCTCCAGGCCGGGCTGCAGGCGAGCTCCAGACCAGCAGCCATGTCTGACCAGTGAGAGGCGTCTCTTGCCATCCCCATCCCCATCCTCGCCCCTGTCGGCAACTTCTGGGCTCACTTACCACCACCTGCACGTTGCTGCTGCTGTTGCTGCTGTTGCTGCCGCTACTGCTAGGTATGTACCTACCTTACTCTAGGTCGCCTTCCGTCCCGGAACACCACCACATCTCCATATCTACTCCCCACGATCCCCTCCCTCGTCTCCTCCTTCCCTCTCGCCTCTCACCCTCAACCTCCCCGCCGACCTCGCCAGCCTATCCACCTTCCGGAGGCTCCTCTCTCTTCTCTTTTTTCCTTCTCGATCCGCCCGCCTTGAATCCTGCTTCGTTGCACTTCAAGGTCGCCTTTTCCATCTTGTGTGATTCGGCATTTGCGTTATCGACAGGACCTCCCGAGTTACGGATTGATACTCGAATTCCGGATAGAAGGCACTCGCGGCACCAGAGAAGAGACATCCTCCCGTGGCTTGTTTCTTCTCCTTCCAGGTTGCCTTGGCCATTTTTTACCCTTGTCTCATTGTCTTGCAATCGTGTCTCCGGCAGCTTGACGCCCGTGGCGCCCTCCGTCACCCGTCCATCCATCTCATTGTCTCGCCCTTGGTTCGACCGGTCCGCGTACAGCATTTCCAGATCCATCAGCCAAGCCCACAATCGACACATTGTCCATTCCAATTTGTATACCAACCCCGGGCCCCCTTTCTCGAGGCCTTCCAAACTTTTTCTAGCAGCTCTACATGCGCGACACTTAATTCTTAATACCATAATCTGTCCTCCGTCGCGGAGTCTGGCACCCGCGTGCTTGTTCGAACGCTCGCCCGAAAACCATCACGATATTTAATTTGCTTCAAGCAATCCCGATCGCCTGCCGTCGATTTCACCGAACGACTACTGTTGAGAAGAGGCCCCGTTCGCGCGCCACGAGTCGTATCAGTTACACCTCTTTCTCGCCCATCAACCCGGTTTCAGTCGCAGCGGCAAAATGCGCACTGCTCAGGTCCTCGCCCACCTCTCACTCTTCTTGTCTGCTCAGGCATTTGCACCCTGGATCCCCGATTACCGTTGCGACGGCGACCAGCCCGGAGCTTTTTGTCCCATAAAAGAGCATGATGCCGTCCGCTTCGATGTTGTAGACTTTTCGGCGAGGAACGTAAGTGCACATATTCTCACACCAACATGGCTGTGCAACATGGGTGTTGGGACAAACCGTCGGCTGCTGCCATACTGCATCGTCACATCTGCTAACACAAGTCTTCGTAGGTCAAAGATGACGAGCCCGGGAGAGTTGCTCGCGAGGTTCAACGCCTGACTCGCAAATATGCCAGGTTCCAATCGGCCGCAGTCCGCGAGAAGTCGATGCAGTCTAAGAGACAGAGCCTCTACCGAATCATCACTGCCGCAGACACCACGGTGAAGAACGCTGCCCCCGTCGCCCAGGATGGTACCGACTTCTCCTACTTCGCCCAGGTCAAGTTTGGTTCCAAGGAGAAGCCCCTGTGGATGCTCATCGACACCGGCGCGGGAACGAGCTGGGTCATGAGCTCTACCTGCAAGTCATCAGCCTGCGAGAAGCACGGATCGTACGGGCCCAGCGACTCAGACTCGTACAAGGACCTTGGACAAGGCTTCTCGGTCGCCTATGGATCAGGCTCGGTCAAAGGCAACAAGATCACGGATGCCATTTCGTTCGCCGGCATGAAGTTCGATTTCCAGTTCGGCGTGGCCAACGAAACCTCGGACGACTTTAACTACTTCCCCTTTGACGGCATCCTGGGGCTGTCGATGGCCGGTGGCGAGACCGATAACTTCATCCAAGTTGTTAAGAACTCCAACCAGCTCAGTGCGAACATTTTCTGTGTCTACCTGAACAGGGCCGCCGACGGACCGAACACGAGCGAAATCAGCTTCGGCGCCTGCAACCCGGCCAAGTATACCGGCAACTTTACCTATACCGCCGTGGGCAACGAGACCAGTGACTGGGCTATTCCCGTGGACGGCATCCAGTACGATGGTCAAAAGTCTGGCGCAGCAGGCAAGCTCGCCTACATCGACACTGGCACGTCGTACGTCTTCGGACCTCAGGCCGACGTCGCCGCGTTCCACAAGAACATTCCCGGGTCGACTTCCGAGGATGGCACGACCTACAAGGTGCCGTGCGACAGCAACAAGGACGTCACTTACACCTTCTCTGGCGTGAGCTACGTCGTCTCCGCCAAGGATTGGAGGAGCAAGCCCGGTGCCGATGGCACTTGCACCAGTAACATTTACGGCCACGAGGTTGTGCCTGGAGCATGGCTGTTGGGAGACGTCTTTCTGAAGAATGTCTACGCGGTCTTTGATAAGGACCAGAAGCGCATTGGTAAGCTTTTCTCGTAACTCCCTTTCTCGTCCGTGACACTTGCTGACTCGGCCCCGCAGGCTTCGCAAATCGGGTCGACCCTCCCCCAGTGACCACAACCGAAAGTGCCACGCCTACACCGCCGGTGGTGAACCAGCCTGGCATCACGACCATCGCGACGGCCACGCCCAGCCTCGGTCTCGGTGGGCACGAAACTGCTACCGGAAGCGCGGCTGCGCAGACCTCGCCCACCTCCCAGTCGGGCGCGGCATCATTCGCCTCGCTTGCCCGTGTCAACGCGGTTGCCGCCGCGTCATTCTGCCTTTTCGTCATGTTCGGATATTACTAAGGAGTTATGCCAGGCCCTGCGATCTAAAGATCGGGAGCCAAGGATGGGAAATTGGATTTTTACGTGCACATGATACCCCTTTGGGACCGACACAGACGGCCCCCTACACTTGGCCATTGTAGATATTACTTTTAATGCGGATATAAAAGCGTTTGATTCTTATCATGAAATTCGTTAGTCTCAACGGTGCCCTCAAATCTATAGTGAATCATGCGTGAGACATGATAGCCAACGCAACTGACTAGGTACCTTCAATCAAGGCTCTTGACACGAGTGGAGTTCAGATGAAAACGCTTAGAACGCTAACTACAATACTGAGACCAGAAATGCAGTTCATATAGGTAAATCAAAAACATATCAGCCCCTTCTGTACCTTAAATTTAGGGGGTATCCCATTCCAGAAGCCAACAGATTTGCGTGCCGACCGCTCCGCCTCATTTACCGTCCGACCCCCTCTCGACCCCTTGTCCCCCTAGTTCCCAGAGCTGCACAGCATGGAAGTCATACACGGAACAAATGAAACATTTCTGCGTCGAATCATTCCCCCACCACCCCCGGGCATCCGTTCACATCTTCATCTCCCCGTGGACGCCGGTGGCGGCGGCCCTCACGGCGCCGAGCCCGCCGACGTCGGCCTCGAGCATGAGCAGGGCCTCCCTCGCGAAGGGGGCGGCCTGGGCGCGGACGCGCAGGCTCCAGAGGTACTCCTCGACGCGGTCGGCGTAGTACATGGCCTCGGCGTCGTCGTCGGAGGTGGCCCAGAGCAGGCCGGCGAAGGAGCCGATGCCGGCGAGCTGGGCGGGGGCGGCGAAGCCCCAGAAGGACTGGATGTGCTCCATCTGCAGGCCGGAGATGATGCCCGAGGCGGCGGCGAGGCGGGCGCGGGCGCCGGTGCGGATGGCGGCGCGGAGCTCGGGGGGCGCGTTGGAGGAGACGTTGCGGACCAGGGAGCGGTGGAGGGCGAGGTCTATGGAGATGTAGGCGAGGTGGAGGGAGCCTGGGTTGTTGATGTCAGCGAGGGAGGGCTCTGGTTAGGAAAAGGAGAGGGGGGGTTACCGTTTGCCGAGAGCTTCTTGAGGCGCGTCTCTTGGAGATGGAGGGCCTCGGGGAGCTTGGCGTACCACTCCCTCAGCATCATGACGATGGGCTTGGCCAGCTCGGCGACGCCGACGGTGCCGATCTGGTCGAGCGTGCCGCCGCGGCGGGTGGCCTTGGTGGTGTAGAAGGTGGCCAGCACGTCGCTGAGGATGAGCGACAGCTCGATCTGCCGGACGAACAGCTCCCTCCCGACGACGACCTCGGCGCTGCCCTCCGGGTCGTGCTCCTCGTCGGCGGCGTTCTCGGGGAAGTCCTCGACGCGGCAGGGCCTGACGTCCCAGTCCTCGTCGAGGCGGATGTGCGAGGGCCGGCCGTGGACGAGGGCGCCCCACTTGTCCTGCATGAAGAGGGCCCAGGCGAGGCGGCGGCGGAGGCCCTTCTCCCACTCGGGGATGGCCCAGTCGCTGCAGTCGACGTGGAGGCCGAGGCCCTGGGCGAGGGCGATGAGCTGGGCGGTGAAGGTCCAGGTGTTGTTCCTCCAGCGCTGCTGGATGAGCAGGCCGGCCTGGAGGGTGGAGATCTTGGGGCGCTTCATGTCGTCGGACATGGTGCGCAGGGCGAGGGCCTCGAGGGCGGCGCGGTCGGGCTGCCAGGAGGAGGTGGCGAGGGTGCGGTCGTAGAGGGACCAGTCGAGGGCCAGGAGGTAGACGGCGGCGAGGAGGGGCGGGGAGAACTCATGGTAGGAGCGGGCGTACTTTTCGAGGTAGACCTTCTTGTGGAGGATGGGGAAGGAAGGGTGGACGATGCGGAAGTAGAGCTTCACGAGGGTCGAGCCGAGCGGGTGGACGAGCTTCTCGATGGCGTCGAGGTCGGCTATTCGTTGGGGCTCTGACGAGGTCTCGCGGTCGCGGTGGATGAGGAACACGGTCGAGTCGTCGAGGCGGCGTAGTGACCGGACGTTGGGATCTTGTGGACGGTGCAGGTCCAGAAGGGAAGGTTCCCGGTAGTTGGTGTTGCCGACGTACTCGGAATGTGTCTTGAGATGAAGCCCGAGTGTGCCGTCCAGCAGTGATGGCTGAGGACTGAAATGGGCAATGTTCTCGGAGCCGGCCAGTGATGGCGACAAGGCCTCCAGCAGCTCGGGGGAGGGGTGTCTGTACGAAGGTGACACGCCAGTCAGAAAGGAGTCCCGAGTCAAGCAGACGGCGAATGAGAGAGGTGAACGAATGAGAGGGACGTAGATGCTCGAAAGGGGAAGGACGCGACACGGGTCATACCGACCCAGGTCCGTACCGTGATCCGGTACACATGGCGACACCCCAAGATAAAAGAGTGTAAAAAGTAGGTAATGTGACTTACGTTATCTCTTCTTGAGGATCCAGTGGTACAAGAGCCGGTGGAGGAGGGCCGGCGGGCGCAGAGGTAGAGATAGAAACGGATCCATTGGTCGAGGGCCGCTGTTCCGGGGGATCTGTAGCCTTCCGGCGCTTGCGCGGGAGCGGCCCGCGGAGATATGTGCACGGCTGGCCGTGGAAGGAACACATGACGCACTTATCGCGGCCATCTTCGCGCACGCAGCGCGTCTTGCGCTGACGACATATGTCACAGGGGCGGCTCTGGGCGGTCCCCGTTGTGGATGATGCAGCGGCGGCAGCGGCAGCCGCGGCGGCCGCCACCGAACCTGGGGTATGGGGTTCAAATGATGGACCTGCAGATGGAGGTGGCGTCGGCGCGGGCGCCGGCTGGAGCGTTGGGCCGGGACCGGCAGAGGCGGGGACGGGGGTGCCGTACACTGAGTGCGAGGGCGTCGGGTCCATGTCCGCGGGCGGAACCGGGCGGCGGGCCGAGGCGCGGGGCGGTTTCGGATGAGATAAGGCTGTCTAGGTATGGAGCAGATAATGAGACCGTGAGATGACAGGTGAGTGAGGGAGTGAGATAGCGATGGTGCGAGGTGAGATAAGGTGAGTAGACGTGATTAGTAGTACTTGGTTCACGTAAACCGAGTGACACATGTGAGTTCTAAAGAAAAAAAAAAAGAAAAAAAACCAAAAGGAAATAAAGTAGGGAACGTGGTGCTGGTGCCCCCGCCGCCTCTGACGATTTTTTTCGTAACGAGTTCCGGTTCGGCTTTCCTGCACCAACACTGCGCTGCCGCTACGCTGGAAGCTGCTGCCGCCACCACCGCCTATCGTAAGATATCGATCGAACCCTTGGGGAAAAGATGGAAGGGGTTGCAGGGAGCTACGGCAGCACTGAGGCTGATCAATCAGACTCGGGTGAGCTGTAATTGGGACTCCAAACGAGGATCACCGGCGGTCCGTCCTGGTTTTTCGGTACTTCTCAGCCTGCTGTTGGTCGATGAGTCGCAAACCGTTCCTCGCGGGTCGCGGACCGGCTTATCGGCGTCTTCCCGAAGGACTGGGGACGGGAACCTCTTAACGCGATTACACCGGGGCGGCTCTTCCGGCGATTGAGCTGCGGGCGTTGGTCGAGGGTTGCGTCGCCTGATTTGGCTGGACTGGGCTTGGGCTGTGCTGCGTGCCGTTATCGCAAACTTCTGGGTGGGAATTTTTTTCGATTTTGATAAGTCGCTCGCGGTAATTTGGTACGTCGAATTGTGCGGAAATAGGTAAGTGCAGAGAGGTAATGGGTAGGTAGGGGGAGGCAAGGGAAGGGGAGGTGCCAAAACTAGGCAAGTCTATAAATGTAACTCTCGACCAGGGATCCGCTCTGAAGTACTTCCCGGTACGGATACACCACGCAGCTAACCAATGCCTTTCGTACCTCGCCGGGCTGTGCTCCAGAACCACCTCCCCCAAAGTCCTGAACCCACCCACTGAAGGAAGGGGCCCAAGGGGACCACTCCCCCTGTCGCCGCCCCGGGTACGGGTACGCGGACTGCCTAGAGCTCCGGATCCCCTAGTCTCACGCAGTAAAGGGGTACGTACCTCCACTTTTCAGCAGCAGGCCAGGTCAGCTCTCGCAACGTCGACGAAGCCGACGGTAGACGTACGTACTACGTAGCTTCAACACATCTCGACCAAGAACCACCCTCTCTGCTTGCTCTTCGTACTACCGAATCCAGCAACAAACAACCGACACCGCGACTTCATACCCCCACGAAGCCGTCATCGACTCCCGGCTCGCCGTCTTTTCCCACCCCCGGAAAATGACATCGCAATAACTTACAATGGCCAAGGCCCGAAATCATGGAGCCCACCGAGACGACTCCCATCCGGGCGGCGCTGCTCCCAACCCAAGCGAAGAGGATAGGCGCCTCCTCGCCGACGACCCTCTATCCCACGACGACGATGGGGACTACTTTGTAGCCAAGCCGACAGCGCGCGCGCCGCCCCCGCTGCAGCAGATGCCCCTCCGTCAAGCCCTCCGATCCCCCGGTACGCCGCGCACCCCGAACCGCGTGCGCTTCGACCCCATTCCCTCCATCGTCGAGCCTTCTCCCCCGCGGGCCTCCATGGCCACGAGCAACGGCTCCGCCCGAGCCTCCCGTGACAGCTTCGACGTCGACGACGACCTCTTCCACCACGCCCACGACGGCGACCGCGACGGCCACCACCGCCTGCCGCTGCTAACCGACATCGAAGCCCCTTCCGTCGCCCTTGCGAACAGCCCCTGGGGGGATGAGGATGTGCACGAGTGGGCCGAGGCCGAGCTCAACCGGCCCAAGTCGGGTCTGCGCATGGCCTTCATGAACATGGCGAACTCCATCATCGGCGCTGGCATCATCGGTCAGCCCTACGCCTTCAGGCAGGCCGGCCTGCTGGCGGGCGCGATACTGCTCGTTGGTCTGACCATCGTGGTAGACTGGACCATCTGCCTGATCGTCATCAACAGCAAGCTCTCCGGGAGCAACAGCTTCCAGGGCACCGTCGAGCACTGCTTTGGCAAGACGGGCCTGATTGCCATTTCGCTCGCGCAGTGGGCGTTTGCGTTTGGAGGAATGGTGGCGTTCGGAATCATCGTGGGCGATTCAATACCGCACGTCTTCACGGCCATCTGGCCGGATATCCGGGAGATACCCGTCATGAGCCTGCTGGCGAACAGGCAGGTCGTCATTGTCATTTTCGTGCTTGGCATCAGCTACCCGCTGACCCTATACCGGGACATCGCAAAGGTGAGCTCTCCGCTGGCATTCCGCTTGACGGACTGGACCGCTGACGGTGTTGGAAATAGCTTGCCAAAGCAAGCACGCTAGCTCTCATCAGCATGGGCGTCATCGTCTTGACCGTAATCACCCAAGGAGCGCTCACCCCCAAGGCGGAGCGAGGCTCTTTCTCGCCCGCTCTCCTGACTGTAAACACTGGCATATTCGAGGCCATTGGCGTAATATCATTCGGTATGGCCTCTTCTTGTAGCCCGAGGTCCCGTCACTGACTCCCTTAGCTTTTGTCTGCCACCACAACTCCCTCCTCATCTACGGCTCCCTCAAGACCCCCACGATAGACCGCTTCTCCCGCGTGACGCACTACTCGACGGGCATCTCCATGGTCGCCTGCCTCCTCGTCGCCCTGGCCGGCTTCCTCACCTTCGGCGACAAGACGCTCGGCAACGTGCTCAACAACTTCCCCGCCGACAACGTCATGGTCACCATCGCCAGGCTGTGCTTCGGCCTCAACATGCTGACCACCCTGCCGCTCGAGGCCTTCGTCTGCCGCGAGGTCATGCTCACCTACTTCTTCCCCAACGAGCCCTTCAACATGAACCTCCACCTCATCTTCAGCTCCGCCCTCGTCGTCTCGGCCATGGTCCTCAGCCTGCTCACCTGCGACGTCGGCGCCGTCTTCGAGCTCGTCGGCGCCACCTCCGCCTGCGCCATCGCCTACATCCTCCCGCCGCTGTGCTACATCAAGCTCGCCACCCGCTCGTGGAAGACGTACGCCGCCATGGCCATCGTCGCCTTTGGCACCCTGGTCATGGCCTTCACTTTGATACAGGCGATCAGCAAGATGATCAGCAGTAAGTTTCTCATGACACCTAGAGCCGTGATCAACGTGGGCGTCCTGACACATTCGCAGATGAAAGCGGCCCCGCCAAGTGCATGTAGAACAAACAGCTAGCTGTATGATTAGACCAGGAGGTGATTTGACTAGATATTAGGACCGAGTGCTGGGTGCTTTGGGGCGGGAACCTGGCGCATTGCTTGAATAGAGAGAGAGAGAGAGAGGGTCCTCTCGACCTGTAAAATACGAAGAGGTTGGATTTGCACATGCATAGTGTGCTGTAGAGCTCACCAGAGCCGTATTTGGGAAAGCGGAGGCGCTTAAAACAGAAATTTGTTCTTTTTTTTTCCCTTCGAGTCTATCTATTTCTATTGGTGCAAAGATGTGAAAAAGTAAGTCAAGTCTAAGGTATCGCGCGGAAATGTCAAGAAAAAAAAGAAAAAAAAGACCAGCAAATCAAACCGAGCCGGGTCCTACTCCGTGTCGACGATGAGCAAATCATCGTGCGGCCCGACGATGTCACCCTGCGCGACCAGCATCTTGACCACCCTCCCCCTCACGGGGCTCCCGATCTTGATCTCCATCTTGTTCGACTCGATCCACACGAGCGCGTCGCCGACCTCGACGTCGTCGCCGACCGTGACCTCGCACTTCCAGCACCGCCCGGGCATCTGCGCCTTGACGCGCTCGCCGGCCACCGGGCCCTCCTCCTCCTCCTCCTCCACCGGCCGCCGCCCCGTCTCGGGCGGGTGGTACGGCTGCAGGAGCTCCTCCATGAACGGCGCCGTGCGGATCGCCTCGGCGCGGGCCGCGCGCGTCGACTCGATGTCCTGCCGGTTCGCCTCGAGCCAGGCCTCGTACTCGTGCAGGTCCAGGCCGCCCTCTTCGATCTTGATGAGGTCCGCCATCCTCCCCTGCGCGATGGCCCCGTCGAGCTCGGCCTCCGAGATGGTGTAGAAGGAGATTCTGTCAAAGAGGCGGAAGAGCCACGGCTGGGACGCGGAGCTGCGGGATGCGGCCGAGGCGGCGACGTCGTCCCATATGGGCACCGTGCGCCCGACGAGCTGGTATCCGCCCGGGGAGTCCATGCCGTAGATGCACATGTACTGGCCGCCGATGCCCACGGCCCCGCGCGGGGTGAAGGAGCGGGAGGAAGCCACTTGGTGCCGAAGAGGCGGTGTCGCGGGTCCAGAGGCACGGCACAGGGCGCACCGAGGAAGACGTCGCCGAGGCCGAGGACGAGGAACGTGGCATCGAGAAAGATGCGTTCGACGTCGTCCCGGGAACCGAGGGCGTTGAGTTGCTGGAGGAAGTCGACGTTGCTGGGCAGCCAGGGGGCCGTGGCTCGTATGGTTGCAGCGTATCGGGCGACGGCGGCGCGGGAAACGGAGTCGTCAAAGGCGAGCGGCAGCCTAAAAGTGCGAGAGGGGAGAGAAGAAGGGACTTCGCTGCCAAGGGAAGCCTCGTGCGCGCGGAGGGAGGACAAAATGAGCGTCAAGGGCGTTCCTTCTTCGTATTGGACGTGGAGAGTACGCACACCAGGAGAAAGGTCGAGGACGTGCGGTATGGGCGTCTCCCTGTGCCGAGCGATGAAGGAGAATATCTGAAAGCTTTGACGGAGCGAAAAGACATCCTCAGTGCCAAATTCGAGGAGCACTGAGCTGTCGCCTGCCTGACGAACGGTGATGTGCCGGCCAGCGCTGCCGATGTTGCCGAGTAAGGGGTCGAGGTCAGCTGGTGCAGGGCCGCTGACGGCAAGAGGCGCTTCTTGCTTCAAGGGAGTGAGGTTGGCAATCGACTCATCTAGGGCACTCTCCAGAGCGAGAGCATCCTCGACACTGATAGGCTTGAGCTTCACCTTGTCACCGGGCCGCAGTTGTCCCAGCTTCCACATCTCAGCCGATGCCACCACGCAAAAGACTACAAAGCCCCCGAGACTTGGGCCGTCGCAAGCCAAGATGACGGCCTCGTCGCCCGTGAAGCTGATGCTACCGACCGAGTACGGGCTGTCGTGGATGTTGGAAGGGTGCAGGCCAGCCTCGCCGCCAGTTGTTCGTGCCCATTGCGGCTTAGGTCCGTCGAGGCGGATGCCGACGCGGTTGGAGTTGTAGTGCACAACCCATTCGCCGCTGAAGAGTATCTCATACCCATCCTTGGTGAAGTGCTCGGGAAATGAGTGTTGTCCGGGAATCACTCTCAGAGTCCACAGGCTGTTGGCGGATTCTGGCGGGAGAGGGATGGCAGGGCCGACAGCCTCAGACGCTGGAGCGATACACATGTTTCCCACAGGGAGTAGGTCACCGGAGCGAAGGTTGCGGCCATTATGGCCTCCAATCCGGCCCAGGACAAAGGTCGAGCGGGAGCCAAAGACTTCAGGCACATCCAGGCCCCCACGTATCGCGATATAAGTGCGGTAGCCGGTTGTGGGGGCACCAACTGAAAGAGTCGCTCCCTTGGGTATCTCCACGGCTGCGTTCTGCTGTATGGGTTCATTGTTCAGTCGGACTTCAGCAGGTGCGCCAGTGATGGCAACAGTGGCGTTGAGATGGAAGAGAAGAGACGGCCCCTGAATAGTACACTCCAAACCAGCAGCGCGAGTGTCGTTCCCGACCAGTTTGTTCGCCAGTCTTAAGGCGTAATCGTCGAAGGGTCCGGAGGGTGGAACACCCACGTGCCAGAGTCCCTTGCGTCCGGGGTAGTCTTGCACCGCAGTCAACGTGCCAGGGTCAACGACCTCGATCAGTCTGGTGTCGAATACAAAGTTGTTGAGCGATGTTGTAGTGAATTCGCCAGCGCTAAATAGGTCGGACTCGACAATGCTGCGAAGATAATCCAGGTTGGTTTCGATCCCGGTGATCACGGTATGGTCCAAGGCCATAGACATCTTCGCGATGGCTTCTGTTCGGCTCTCGCCCGTGGCGATGATCTTGGCGACAAGTGGATCGTAGGACGAAGACATCTCCATGCCGGCCTCAACCCAGGTATCCACGCGCACGCCATCGGGGAAGCAGACATCCAATAGACGGCCCGGGGATGGACGGAAGTTCTGAAGAGGGCTCTCGGCGTAAACGCGCACCTCAATGGAGTTGTTCTTCACCTCAAACCCTTCAGGCCGGCCCTTGAAGAGATCCTCGCTGTCGCCAGATGCCACTCGAATCATGCACTCGACCAAGTCCAGCCCGGTTACCGATTCCGTTACCGGATGCTCGACCTGGAGGCGGGTATTCACCTCGAGAAAGTAGAACTCCGCCGTGTCAACATCGTAGATGAACTCAACAGTGCCGACATTGCGGTAGCTTACTGCCGAGGCGAGGTCAACCGCGGCCTGGCGCATTTTGGCGCGCACGTCAGCCGGGACAAACCCAGCAGGACTCTCTTCAATAACCTTCTGGTTTCGTCGCTGGAGAGAACAGTCACGCTCGCCCGCTGACGTGACCTTGCCCTTGCCATCTCCGATGACTTGAACTTCAATGTGCCGCGCGTGCTGGATAAAATGCTCGACGAACATGCCGGCGTCGCCGAAGTTGGCCTGGGCCAATCGCCTCACGCTCTCGAATGCTTCTCGGAGGGATGACGCGTCGTCACAGCGCCTCAGTCCAATGCCACCGCCACCGGCAGTACTTTTAAGCATCACAGGATAGCGTATGCGCTCAGCCTCAGACAGCGCCTGTTCCGCGCTCTCCAGCAAATGCCTGCTGCCGGGCACAACAGGAACGCCAGAGCCAATGGCGACATCTCGGGCAAGGTGCTTCAAACCAAGTTGGCGCATCTGTTTCGCGGTGGGCCCGATCCAGATCATGCCTTGGGCCTCAACAGCAGCTGCGAAGTCGGCGTTCTCGGCCAGGAAGCCGTAACCTGGGATGATGGCATCGGCACCGGCAGACTTTGCCAAGCTGATGATCTGAGAACCGTTCAGGTAGGTCTCCGAAACAGAGTTGCCTTGGAGGGCAAGAGACGTGTCTGCATTACGGACGTGTGAAGAGCGGGCATCTGCAGACGAGTGTATTGTGATGGCTCTAAGCCCTAGCCGATGTAGCGTGCGTATGATACGAGTAGCGATTTCTCCACGGTTCGCGATGAGAACTGACTTGATACTGGAGTCATTGCTTCTAAGACCAGCCCCGTTGGTATGAGGTTTGGGGTTCAAAGACTCGATGAAGGCCCTCCAACCCCCAAAAGAGGTGATGTCAACGGCACCATCAAGCCCGTATGGCTCGCAGACGAACCCGGGAGCCCAAGTGCCGTCTGACAATTCGACGGAGCCGATTCCGAGTGGCGAAGACACCGTCCTCATGAAACTGGCCATTTCTGCCACGGGCAGGTTCCAGACCTCGACTTGGATAGCACTCCCTCCGGTTGCGACGCGTCTTAGTCCTGGCTTTTTTACCGACCCGCCGGTGTTGAGTGAATAAAACTTGTAGTTGGGTGAGGTCGTTGTCGCCGTCTCTAGTGTTGCTCCTCGAGACGTCAGGTCTTTGTTCAATGGGAACCCCGTCAGATGAGCACCTACCACCACAAGACGTGTCGTCTTCGGCTCCACCGCAACTTCAGTATCAGATACTTTCGGCTCGAGTATTTTCACTCTGGTCGCGCCGAGAGGTCGAGGGGCCGAACATAACCACTCCCGTGCGAGGGCAAGTAGGTTCGGCTCCTCCCATGCCGAGGATATCAGAGTGATGCCAAACGGAAGACCATCTGATCGGAAGCCGGCAGGAACAGAGAGCGCAGTCCAATCCATGAAGTTGACGAAGTTGGTGTATGTGCCCAAGTAGGCGTTCTCTTTGATCGGTTCCCGGGCGAGATCGTCGATAGTTGGGAACGTAGGACAGGTAGGAACCAAGATGGCATCAAAGCCAGAGAACTTTTCCTGGATCTCGCGAGTGAGATCCTGGCGGACATATTCTGACGCAAAAAGGTCCGCGGCGTCGAAGTTCTTTGCCTTGAGGATGATTTCTCGAACAGTTGGGTCCATTTCATCTTGGTGTGTCTCGATGAAGTCCTTGATCGCCGCATAGCGCTCGGCAACCCATGGCCCTTCGTACAACAGGCTGGCCAGTTTGAACAGGGAGGAGAAATCCGTCGGCTCTAGCGACCAGCCGAGGGCCTTGGCCTTTTCCAGGGCGTCGGCGTAGGCGGCCGCTTGCTCTGTCTTGCCAAACCACGGAGGGTTGTCACAGACAGCCATGCGCCGTCCTTTGCAAGTAGCCTGGGCGTCGGGCCGAGGCCTTGAAAACGAGTCTTCAGGATCGAACCCCTCTGCAGCTGCCAGCACTGCTTCAGCATCACCAAGAGTGAGTGCAAATATGGACACGCAGTCGAGACTCCGGCATGCTGGGACGACTCGGGTCGTGCTTAAGGCACCTCTTGTGGGCTTCAAGCCAACGATGTTGTTCAATCCAGCAGGTACACGGCCACTACCAGCGGTGTCTGTCCCCAGGGAGAACGGGACGACGCCCCTTGCGACAGCAACGGCACTACCAGAGCTAGAGCCGCCGCTGACTCTCATGGGATCGAACGAGTTACCGACAGGACCATACGGTGACCTAGTACCGACGAGGCCCGTGGCAAACTGGTCGAGGTTCGTCTTGCCAAGCACGATAGCGCCAGCGGCCTTTAGGTGCGAGATGATGGTAGCATCCTGAGTGACAGGGCCAGTTGCGAAGCTAGGACAGGCCGCTGTTGTGGGGAAGCTGGCAACGTCGATGTTGTCCTTGGCCGCAAAGGGGACGCCGAAGAGTGGCAGAGTAGCACCAGATGCCCGCAGGGATTCGACGTGGGCCCATTGCTCCTCGATTTGGGCCGGCGTGGCCAATGCGATCCAGATGTTGGAGTTAAATCGAGCCTCCGATTCCCGAAGTGACAGCAGCCGGAAAAGGCCGTCCCCGGATTCCTGCGCGGCTCTCCATTCTGGGATCGTGAGCGGGAAGGTGTCTTGGATTGTGGAGCCTGTATAAAAGGGGTTGTGTCAATGTGAGTAAGGTGCCAACCGATCGGGATGCCCAGATGAGAGCTGGACGTGTGACCAAGGCCAGCTTAACGCACCCATTATGTATTATATGTCAATATGTTCCGCAATGCTGAAAATTTTCCAAGATGCAAAAATTGCGAGAAAAAGAAATAATGCCAAGACTCGCAGTGCGGCGCGTTCTAAAAAAGAATGACGTTAAAAAGTCCAGGATCTTGGTGAATGCTCTTCTTGAACGATCGAGAGGCTCTCATTTAAAGCGCAACTTCAGGAGTGAAGCCGCCGTCCTCTCGTGCAGTGCAATTCGGCGAAGCCTTCGGGCAGTCGTGTAAGTCGCCGGCGGGCGTTAGGGCTGATATCCATTGAGTTTCTGTAAGGCTGACCAAGAAGACGGGGGCGATCCAAAGGTCGTGGGGGTAAGGTAAAAACGCTTATCGCAACGGTTCCTCGGCTGCGATGCGGGTTAACTGGCCCAGGGCTTAAACCGGGAACGCCCTGAGGAACTTTGGATGGCCGTCGGAGCGTGAAGCCGGATATCGATGATGGCCTTGGCTCTTGTCGATGTTTACAATAAGGTAGGGCTCGGCGAGGCCGGCGGCTCTGGAGACGTTCATGGAGGGTCGCCGGCGGGGTGCGAGGTGGAATTTGGAAAACAGCTGGCCCGGGGGTCTACCAGCCGGTGCCGGCCGCCGTCATCTATCTGAAAAAACGGGGTCGGATGTATCTCGGATGAACGCTTACGTCACGATCGATTACCTAATTTTGGATACGCCCCAGCCTTAGGTGGCAACATCAACAAGCGCGGCTCCTCAGCGGAATTGTTCCCCAGTCAGCGGGTCCGCCACACTGTGGCACAGCACCAGTAGACGGCATCCTCCTCGGAACCGGGGTTATTTGCAGCTGCCTCCGCGCCATCGGCTGTCGCGTCTCTTACGGCAGCCCGCAAGGCCTACTATCTCAAAACCCATAGGTCATCTACAGCCACACCACCCTCCGAGTCAAGCAGTGGATTTATTTAATTAAGCCGCGGATATAATTAGATTTACTAGTCTATACCATATAACGATTACATAAGATCCAGCTCGGAATAACATATCCAGAATCTCTATAAATCTACCCAACTAGAACTAAATTAACTAAATAATCCATAAATAATATAATTAACTATATTTTACTTAATATTAAACTTCTTTTTAAATATATCACTACTAGTAAATACTATAATCTATACTATATATAAATATATATAATAATAAATATTCTTATCCCTAAAGAACTTAAAAGCAAAAAACTTCTAATAAATATCCTAATATAACTTAAGTTTAATACTAAAACTCCTTTTATTACTATATTCTATTTAAACAGTACATTATTAAAAATTTCTCTAAATAACATAACTAATAACACCTCCTTTAGCTACTATTAAAAGTACTTTTTAGAAACTTATTAGTACCCTAACTTCTAATAACTACCTTCTACCCTAGTACCTTTTATATATTTACTTAATAATAAATAATAATAACTAAGCTGTACTTTGTAAAATCTAACTTTCCTATATACAGAACCTTAATTCAATACTCTACTAAGTATATAGTAATAAAAAGTAAGGGGATACTCACTATAAGACTTATACAGCTAAAAAGGGGATATATATAACTTATATTATATTACTAAACTAGTTATTATATACTACTTATATATATAACTCCTAAATATTAAGTTACTTTTTAGCTCCGTTTATAACTAAAAAGCATATATTAAAAAGTAATATATTAATAAGTAAAGACTATTAAGTTAAATAAATAAAACTATAGTATATAAAGTATAACTTTATATAACTCTTTATAAGTATTTAGGTATAGTACTTAGAGGCTATTAATAAAGTACTTAATAGAATAATAGTAAAGTTTAAAAATTATAGATATTATAGGTTTTAGTATTATATCTTATATATTAAAAACTAACTCTATTACATAGGTACTAAAAATATAATTCTAATTATACTTATATTTAAAAGTAACTAACTATTAGTATAATTAATAAAAAATATATTAGTTTTAGGTATTTATATTTTACTTATATTAATATATTAAATTTCTAAAATACTTAAATACTATAGTATATTTTTATTTAAATCCTAATACCTATATTAATATTAGTAGTAATTACTACTAAAGTTATAAATTTATTTAAAAAGTAATACTAAAAATAGAAATCTACTAAAAGTTTAAAATATTAATAAAAACACCTAAAGTACTAATATAATTACTATTTAAGTAATAACTACTACCTAAATAATAATTATATCTATATTATATATATTTCTATTATTAATATATAATAAATAAAAATAACGGATAATAAAAATAATAAGTAATAAAGTAAAAGTATTAACTAGTAATAAAAACATAAATACATACTAACTAACACATACTAACTAATAAGTAGTATTATCCCTTATAACTAACTAACTATAATAATATTCTTACTACTATATTAGTTTAGAAAAAAAAAAGGGTATAATAAGTTACGGTATAAAAAGCCTTAAATACCCCCCCCCCCCCCCTCTATAGGCAAGAAAAAATAATAGTTCTTTTCATAAATTAATATTAATAAATTATTATTATAAATTATTAATTACTACCTAAATAACAATTTTATTTATATATTTAAAACTTATATAAATTAAAAAAATAAATATATAAATATATATTATAGTTATTTCTTATAGTATAATTAACCTTATAATAATTACTTATATTAAAATTATATAATAATACTAAAAAGTAAATACTATTATTAATAAAATAGTAATTACCACTAAAATAACAATATATATTAAACCTTAATACATAAAACATTAAGCTGCCTCTACCTTAATCTCACACATATCTACCCCCCGTTTATTTAACTTATTCTATACCTAATTAATACCACTTTATACATAACGAATATTTATATAATTTAAAACCAAGGTTAATATAACGCTTTAACTACTCTTATAAAAACATATACTCTTTAAACCACAACTACAACATTCCTTTAAGTATTATTATAAAAACAAATATTTATCCCTATAAAAAACTATTACAAACCTCTATAGTTATAACTAGTAAAATACTATTAAGATTAACTACGGCGTTACTAAGGATACTTAAAATCTCTTATAACTTTAGTTAATTAACTAGTATTATATAGTCGCGTACTGTATTAGGGTTAGAATAATAATACAACTTATATAGCTAACTAGGCACAATATAGGGGTAGCTAGGTTATAACTAAAATATAAATAATTATTCTAGACACAACAAAGTCACAAATACTTATTAAATTAAAGGTATAAATATGAATAATATAATATTTAATTTTACTAAACTATTTAAGTTAAAAAAATTATCTTAAATAGAAACTGGATAAAGTATATTTAATATATTAGTAATATTTCTTAAGTTAAATAAGTAGCGTATATTTCGCTATTTAACTAACTATACTTAATAGACTGGACATAATATAATTCTACTTTAATATTTTATAAATGCTCTTATAAAGAGCTAAAGATGTTTGATAACTAAAACCCCAAATATCTAAATTAAATGCTAGGTTTATATAATCCTAAGTAAAATAAAACTACGTACTTATAACTAAAATATGATTTTAACTCTTAATTTAACAAAATACTCTTTAGAATAATGTATTATATAATACAACATTACAAAACAGAGCTAAAACTAACTAGCTACTGTAATTAAAAATACTAATATAAAACTATAAAATAAACCGGGAGTATATAATATCACTAGTATAAGCAGCAGAAACTCTAGAGGAGTAGCATTATATATATTAATTGCTGATATAATTTTGAAGCCTAGGTATTGTCTAGCCTCTCTACTGGTATTAAATATCCTTTAACTATTCCTTAATTTATTTAAAGGACATATAATATACTTTGAAAAGTATATTGTGTAGAATAATATAGACTGTCTAGCTAGTGTATAAATATAGAAGAACTCACCTACTATAGTTCTAAACTATATAAATATTAATTATTACTTAGTTAAAAGTACTAAATGGCACAAAGTAGGCTGTAGTAAGTTAGAGAGTATTTGATACACTACTATAATTTATTACTATACTTAAGGTCTTTAAAACTATTTTATATAAATAAGCAAAAAAAGAGACTTGAATTAGATTGTAGTTAAATAAGAATATTGGTATTAGATAGTTAATAGAGGAAGAATAGCTTGTAAATTTGTCTAAGTAGGTTATTTAAAAAACTATATCTGATATTAGAAAAACATGCATGGCTTTTAAGTACTATATAAAGGCATTATAAATAAAAACAACTTGATGAAATTGTATGACAAGTATATAATTACTTTATATTTCTAGTTAATTAATAACTTTTTAGTAATAATATCTTTATATAGTATTAAATTAATATAGAGTTAAGGTATCTTATGTAAATATTAAGGAGTAAGTATAAAAAAGAGAATTTTACTTATGGGGGTTATTATATTAGAAGGTTCTTAAGTCTAATACTTCGGAGTTTACTTTTTAACACTATTAACCTTATTTTTAAAATTATTGTCCCTTATCTTTATTATTTAATACTCTAAACTTATTCCTATAGTATTTAAAATAACTTTTTTATATACTATACCTATTAAAATTTAATTAAATAGTTAGTTTATGTAACTAGCTTAAAAGATAACTATACTAAAAATATTAACCCAAATTATTTAATTTAAAAGTTATTAAAAGCTATACTTAGTATAAAATATTTTATTTAATTAATATAAATTATATTTATAATAGTAGTTATTAATAAATACACAATCCTAATTATAATAAATAAAAATAACCTATATACTTTAAAATAGTTTCCTATACTAAAAACACTAACTAATAGAATTTTCTATATAAAATCTATACAAAAAATATTACTTATTAGTATTACTAGTAACTCTCTATTTTAAATATTATTAATAGCTATAATAATACAAAGCTTCTTATATATAAAACTAAATATTATATAATACTTATAGAAACTATAGTTTTAGTACTATAGAGTTTAATTATATTTAAAATAGAAGTTATTAATAAATCTATAATAGTAATTATAAAAAGTAAAAAGTAAATAAGTATATATAAAGTATATTATTTTAATAAAACAAAAAAAGTAAAAATAAAACAAAAAAACACTTCTTAAGTAAGGGGAAAGGAACTAAGTATACTAATAGCTTAGTTAATAATATTATTAGCCTTATTAGCAAACTACTACTACTACTATTACTATTACTCTTACTACTACTACTTATAAGTATATAGAGCCACTAATACTCTCTTCTATATATTAACTTTAACCTTAGTACTAGCCTACTAAAACTAACTTATTACAGTATACTCTTAAATATACTACTTAAGGTCTAGGCCAGTAAACCCTAGTAGTACTAGGGATAAATAAAGAGGAATTAGAAAAAGAAAAGGCGTTAATAAGGGAAAAGGTAATAAAAAAGGGGACTTATAAAGAGCTAGAACTAGGTTCCCTAAAATACTATTAATCCTAAATTAAAGTTAGTAATTACTATACTTATAATAAAAGTATCTACTACCCTAGGAATTATAGTAGCAGTTAGCGCAAGTACTCTATATAATATACTATAAGTATAGTAGCACTAGTACACACTCTACTTATATACCCTATTACTAAGCACAACAACCACACTTTTTAACAGCCTCGTTACCTACAACCTATAGTATTACTACTAGGAAATTCGCACTTTTATTTATTATAAAGGCGCTGCGGGTATTAGTATTATAAGCGGACTCGCACTAAATAAAGAAGTAAAATAGCTTAAAAGTAGCGCTAATACTAGTTAACTTATAGTAGCCTAAAAGAACAGTATAGGCAATATACTCCTATACAACTAAAATCCTATTCTATTAATTTAGCCTTAAGAACATAATTTAATAGTAATTAATACTTATACTTATTAGGCTTTTTAAAAAAAGAGAAAGGAGGAGGGGGTAGAGGGAGTAGAAGAGGGAGTAAAGGGGACGGGGGGTAGGTATCGCCTATATAAACATCACTATTATTATTATTATTAGGGGGGGGGGCGCTATTATCGTCATCGTTGTCACAGGGGGGGGCACCATTGTTGTTATTATTATTATAGGGGGGGGCGCCTCAACTAGTATAAAAGGCAGAGTAGTATAGAATAACTTAAATCGCTATTAAAGATTAGTATTTAGTATTTAAATAAAAATAATTAAGTATTACTATTAGTAGCGTTAGAATTATTAATATTCTCAGTATTATAAGGGTCCTAAGGACCTAGTATAAAAAATATAGTAATAGTAGTAGTAGTAGTAATATTAAAAAAGAAACTAAAAAAAAGCTAAAAAAATTAATAAAGTAAATATAAAAATAAAATATTTTACTTAACTAAAGGGCCTAAGTTATATTAAAAGAAAGGAGTAAAAAACACTATATTTTTTCCTATTTATTAAAAACTTATTATAATAACTATTATTACTAAAAAAATATTTTTAAAAATAAAACCTAATATCTTTAATATTTATTTCCTTTTTTTTTACTTATATTAATTAAAGTTAAGTAAAAAAAAAGTTAAATTATTCTATTTAAAAATTATATAATATTTATATTCTAATTAATACTTCTTTTATTTCTCCTTACTACTATTCCTTAAGTAAATTTACTATTTTATAAATAATTATTAGTATTTTAATAATAAAAATCAAGAGAGGCATAGAATCACAAACCTAAAGTATACCTTTAACTAAATCCCTTACTAAGTCTCCTACTTAGTACTATACTTAGCCTCTTATTTAGCCTCTTACTTAATATCCTCTTTAACTCCCTATATAGTATTCTAAATAATATTTTATCTAGTATCCCTTTTAACGTCCCTTTTAGTTTCCCCTTTAATTACCTTTAAATTAACTTACTTAAGAGTAGCCTTTAACTTAACTTTTAAAAAGGTATATTTATATAATACTAATTTTTTAGTAGTATTACTAGCCTTTTTAACCTTAATTATTAACTTTTATTTAGTACTTATTTATAACTGTATTAAAATTAAGGGTTAAAAAGGATTAAGCTAATTAACTTAAGTAAGGGACTTAAATAAAGCTTTATTAGGTATAGTTTTAGTATTTATTTACTTTTTAAATATTAATAAGTTGGAATTAATTATAAGACTATTATTAATAGAAAAAGTTAAAACTAAATAGAGGTTATATATATTTTTTTTTAGTTTAACTAAAGTCTTTTTAAAAAAGTTAAAAAGATTTATAGTATTATATACAATATTATAGTAAAAGGAAAAATCTAAACTATTTTTAGTAATAATTAGCATAGCCTTTTAGTTAAGGCAAAAAAAGTTAATATTTTATATAAACTTACTTATAAAATACTGTATAAAACTTATATATAACTTAAACTAAGTTATACTTAAAACTTTAATAACTCTAATAAACTTTTAAATAGTCTATACTATAGTATATTACTTATAAGTAAACCTACTTACTTTTAACTCTATATATTTAGTAACCTAAAGTTAAATTAAAATATTAACTTAAGGGTTTATAATAGGTTACTTTTTTGTTTATTAGATACTTATTTTATGGGCCTAAAAAGTAACTTTAACTACTATAAGGAATCTAGTACTAAGGAGCTACTAATCCTTAGCTTTAACGTTAGTAAAGTAAAAGGAGTAGTTAATAGGATTAGTAGTTAATAAGTCTAGAGCCTATTAGAATTTATTAAGAAAAAAAGTATTATTATTATTAATCTCTAGGCTTATAAAATTAATATAATCGGGGATCGGAAGTTAACTAAACTTAATTAAGTATAAGGGACAGTATTACTAATTAAACTTCCACTTAACTACCTTGTAGTTAATTAAATAGTAGAATACTATTATAAAATAAGCTAGATTTAAAGGAATAAAGTTAGTAAGAAATTATAAAAAGGATTATGTAATTTTGTATAAAATTATAAAGGCTATAAAATTTATACTTACTTAAGTCATTTCAATAATAAATTAAAAAATCTTTTGATTCTACCACGGGGGTCGCCGTAGCCGGCGGAGATAACCCCTTTTAGAAGATTTCGAGTTTTGAGACAGTAGGCCTTGCGGGCTGCCGTAGTCTCTCGCCCTGCACGGACTTACGGGCCCCTTGGCAATGGAGCAGAAACTGGAGAGGCGATACGAAAGTTCGCTTCCTTCCGACACACTCAGCCCTTTCCCCTCCTAGTCAAACGCAGCTTGCGCCGCCGTCATCTCATCTTTTGTTTCCAACGGTCCCGGTAGGAAAAAGTCCCCTGAAAACGGGACGATCTGCGCCGGAAGAGGAACAAGATCTTGTACGCACACCGAATTTCCTATCGCCGTCAAAGAAAAAAATGTCCTCCTCCGTGGCTTATGGCATACGCCTCGCCCGGCACTAGCTGTCTAGAAGACTCAACGATGGCGCCTGGGTAGCCGCCTTGTCTCGGCTTTCGACATCCATCTGTTGTTACTATTACAGTATCACTATGCTGTCAACGTATGTACCCGTGTTCTATACGGATTTCCCGATAGATGTCCCATGACTCTTATCACTGCTGTACTCTCGCCGTATAGACTCGGACTCTACACCGTCTTTCTAACCCCCCGGAAATGGCGAGCAATCCTTACTGGAAAGCCCACCCCGCCATTGAACAATTAGACGCCGCTTCTGGCACAAACAGCCGACCACGGCCGCGGCTTGATTGGCCGTGGGGCAGGGGTGCGAGTCGGGACAACAAGGATGTCCGCTGAGCCCGGCGCTTGCGCCTCTTCCCCATCACATCCGGCTGCCCAAAATAGCCAACCAGAACTGGAGCTGCCTCAGCCGAGGGGTGTCTCGCTGCGTGCGGCACATTCCTTCGAGCAATCGCGTTTATGTTTCTGCACACAGTCACACTGCATTGCATATATGTCTGCTTAGTGGCGCTTCTCGACCTCGACTCGCACCTCTCGACGCCCGCCATCTTGGTTGACCCCTCACCTCCATCGACCCAACGTTGCACCACCTCCCAATTCCAATCTATATAGACGCTGTCTCCTCTGGCTCGCCCTTTCTCGCCTCTGTTTCCCCTCTTTCTCCTGAGTTGCTTGTCTCATCCCCGGAGATTCCACCCCTCTGGGAAGGCTAAGGTTATTTGCCTGATCCTGGTTCAACCAACCGATCAACGAAACGACCGCCCGACTGTTCCATTGGCAACTCGGACAGAGCCGTTGATCGTCGGTCGTCTGTTGCTTCATACGCTAGAACCCGACGTATCTCGACCCGAACGAGACACGCATCACGTGGTCATCATGGCTACCCAGACCGGAACTGCTTCGAGGAGGCCCAAGCTGTCGTTGTCCATCAAGACATCGCCGGCCCCTCATACGACCATTACCAGGTCACTGGCTCTCGTTGATCCCAAGTCGCCGACGACCTTCAACACCCTTTCTAATGTCTACGCCACCGCCATTGGAAGGTCAACACCTGCAGTTAGCGAGCCCTTGACGGCCATCGATACCCGTCTGCATCAACAAGCCGATGCCAAGAGCGCCGTGAAACCTCAGCTACGGTTACAAACACCGTATGCTGTCTCGTACCCCGAGACCCCGTTGACTGCGCACCCTTTGTCACCCGCTACAGCCATGGAAATCACTTTCCCGAGCACCATGACCGCGACGCCTCCATTGTCCGCCGGGCCCGTGGACCAGAACGGACCCCAGATGTTTGGCTTCTCTCCGATCGACGCTCAGACCCCGTTGACGGCCCTCATCAGCGACCAGCCGGTACCCCGTCCCCTTCGTAAGCGGACCAACTTGACATTGTCCGGCGCAAAACCCCCTTACAGCCACCCCCGGTCCCTCCACAGCATCCTCCGCAACTCACCACTTCCGCCTCAGACTGCCAAGACGCCCATTTCCCCCCGTCGCCAGTCTCTGCGCCTGCAGGAGAAGGCCGCTCGCCGGGTGGCCTATAACAGCCCCATCGAGCAGGAGATCACCACGAACACTTACACAAAATCGCACATCGACTTGCTAATTGAAGACGCGTCACCCGCGTCCCCCGCAAGCCATGAGTCCAACAACTTCCCCGACATCGCACATGCTTTCACGGGCAACGAAGCTCTGGATGGCGGAATGACACCTGGCCCCTTCGAGGACATGCGCCGGCGGATGGCAGGTTTGGCTGCCAGCTCACCGGTGATCAGCAGCCCCGCGGTGTCGAGCCCGTCGGGAGGCATCAGGAAGAAGAAGCGGAAGGAGAAGAAGCGCCGCTGGGTCTGGACGATTGGCAACCAGGAGGAAGACCCGGAGAACATCGGGGGCGCCGTGGCTGCTTTACGAGCGGCTGAGGCGGCCGCGAAGAAGGAGGCCGACGGCCAGAAGACCAAGCCGGCCGAAGTCCCCGTCGTGGAGGTGCAGGGCTGCAGCGATCTCCCAACGCCTAGCGTCGAGAGCTTTGACGAGGCTGGGGACGTGGAGATGTCTGACACGAGCAGCGTCTCCTGCGATCGAGGGTTAACGCCTGGAGATATGGACTTGGACCTCACGACGCCGACGGTATGCATGCGAATGGTGCCACGAAACGACCGGCTAGGGTCGGCGGACCTGTACAACCCAGAAACAGGAAGCAGGAGGGACACGCCCATCCCGCCAGAACTGGTGGTGACTTGAGGGAACTTGGCGCATTGGATCTAATTTGATTTATTTGAGCGGAAGCCATTGGGTTAGCGTGGGCATATGGTGTTTGGAAGGATGAAAATGGCGGCTCGGCATTGTAAATTTTATGTACTAGAACCCCTCAGGATCTAATGAGCACACGCGATACGACCAAACACTCGGGAGATCTGTGTAATCATCGATGACCCGTTCACTCGGCGTGTCTAGGTCTGGGTCTGGGGAAAAGGAATGCTTAGCATGTCGTGGAATGCTTGGGCCGCCTCTGCTAGAGGCCTTAGTCAGAGCTGGGCAAACTCGAGGGACGTCAAGACTCAACGGTCTGGCCAGTGTAAAATGTCGAACGACCCCCTGCCATGTGCGGGCAATTGCCGGTGGTCTGTCGCCTGCCGGTTGATGAGGTAAAGGTGCCGTCGGAAGCGGGGCTCGACCGGGAAGTGGACTGACGAGGGCAACCTTGGCTTGCGTAAGGGGTGGTGATATTTTTGCAAGCCCTGCAAACGCAATCGTCTTCTCGGAACTGCGGCATCCCCTGTATTCGGTGAGCCTCACACGGAAACTTTACGATGGGCCAAGAGCAGCTCGCGACACTTGGTCGGTTCTTGGGTACGTGGCCCTCACCGACGAGATGCAAGTGTGAATCGACAATCAAATTGGACCGGTCGTTTAGTTGGATTTACATGCAGCAAAACAAGACAGGTCACAGCACAGATCAAAACGAACAATGCAGGTAGGCACCTACCAGAACCAATAACGGAGCAAATGATCCTCCCGCGACCACCACCACCACCACCACCACCACCAAGCTTCAGCTCCAGCTGTCAGAAATCCAAAGCTGAACTAACGAAATAGCCAAGGCGCGACGCGGCGTGGAAGCCGCCGTGCTAGCCATCCCGGAGCCAATGGAGACGCGGCCAGGTCGGTGGCTTTCCCCAGCCCTTGACGCAAGCAGACAGCGATCCCTACCGCAGATCGGCAACAGCTTGTCGCATCGAAGTTGCCGATGTTGCACAGGCTCGCCATTGACGATGGCAGACTGGGAAAAAAACAGGAATCTGATAGTAGCGGGAACCGAACATTCCCGTCGTGGTGCAGCCACGCGCACCCATACACACGGATTACTAGGCCATCTGGCGGCAGGGCCAGTTGGCATTCGGCTTTCCAGCCACAAACTGCTTCTACCTATCTACTATCTAGTCCTCGGTACCTACTGACTACGGGAATTGCTGCTCCTCGGGTTGGAATGTGTCAATTGCTTGTGTGTGCAAGAGTGCAACTCAGAAAGGCGCCCGGGCCACAAAGTACCGGAGACCTGCTCCGTCATAGGGCCTGCAGGGGGCCGGGGGGCAGTCGGGGGTGGGGCCGAGCATGCTGTTAGTGGGCTTTCCCGCAAGACACGCTACGTCATCGACCATCACAGCTTCCAGTTCCAGGCCTTGAGGTGGCCAGCCCAACAGAGGAAGCTGCAGCTGAAAGGAGAACCGGCTGTCGACCAGAGCTGGCAAGCTGGCTGGCCAGCGAAGAAAGCTAGCTAGGGCGTCTGGGCCAGTAAAGGAGGAGCTATGAGGCAATTGGAGGGGCAGGTCAGGCACCTACCTGCAGGCTGCACTTGCTGTTGCTCTCTGGCAATCCTTCTATGGTATAATTCCCAAGATCCATCCAGCCTCTCCGCGCCCTTATTTCTTAGCTACTCTCCGCATGCTTGCCGACTGTCCGTCTGCCAATTCTCTTTGCTTTCTTGTCCTCTCTCCCCAGGACACTCATTGAATCGACCGTTCGAGTTTTTGACTAACGGCGCTGCCCAGACTGAGCCCCGACCGGGACTGCTCCGTATTGCCGTTACCCGCGCCGAAGTTCGCCGAAACAAGCAGATCGAGGTTGCAGGGTTGTGCATGGCAGCAACATGAACGTCGACGAGCACCAACTGCCGACCGGCGGCCAGCACTACAGCGGCCGCAACCGTATCCCCAACATCCACGAGTTCGTCGCGCAGCTTGACAAGGAGAAGCGTGAGCGCGATGCCGAAATCGATGCCGAGGACAAGGCCATAAGGAAAGAACAGCAGCAGCATCACCACGGTCTTGGCCGCCACGAAAAGAACCAGCAGGAGGTTGAGGACCACGTCCCCGAGAAGAAGACTCGCCACAGAAAGAAGAAGACCAAGACCGTCCGCGACCCCGTTACTGGAAAAGATGTCGAGATCGAGAATGCCCAAGATGACTTCGAAGACGTCGTTGAAAACCCCAAGGTACGCCGATTGGTTTACTTGTCTTTTCTTTTCATACGAGTACTGACAATGGTGCCTGGCAGATCTCAATTCCCAATGAGAACCTCGGAAAAGACGCGACCGTCGCAACGTCATCAAAACAGTCTGGGGAGGAGTACCGGCGAGCTCAAGACATAACGGCACCGCCCGACCCCGTCGAGCCTGGGAGCACCTCCGATGTACCGATCCACAGCGAAAAGACCAACGTCACCTTCTTCAAGACTCCCAGCGTCAGCTACGAGCCCATGTTCGCGGCCCTCGAACAGCGAGCCAACATTCTGTGTGCTGGCATCTTCTTCGGCATAGTCATCGTCGGCAAGTTCTTTGGCGGTGCTCTCTACGGTCTCGTTCCCCTCGGGTTCTGCGTAGCATCTGGTGTTTTCCTGTGGGTTAAGGACCTCATTACTCAGGGAAGGAACACGGAATGGGCCAGCGAGCAGGAGCGTGGCGAGACGGCCACCGTCAACCTGGTCCCGGAATCCGTCGAGGTAAGAAACGCTACTTTGGGGTAAAGGCTCAAATACTGACAGAAAATAGTGGATGAACACTGCCCTTGGAATCATGTGGAACCTGATCAACCCTGAGATGTTTGCCGGTGTTGCCGACACCCTCGAAGACGTCATGGTTGCCTCTGTACCCGGGGTCATCGAAAACGTCCGCGTTGCAGATATTTCGCAGGGCAGCAATCCGCTGCGCATTCTCAGCCTGCGTGCTCTGCCCGATTCCCACGTGCAGGATATCAAGGATGAAGCGCACAAGCAAAACCAAAAGAACACCGATCCCAACGAGCTGGCTGCCATGGAGCAGGCTGGATCGTTCTACAACCTGGAAGCATCGGTCGCCTATCACGCGAAGCCCTCAGGGGCTGACATTTCCTCCAAAGCTCGCAACATGGGAATGCAGTTGGTCTTTTACCTCGGCATCCGAGGTCTTTTTGGTGTTCCCCTGCCTATTTGTGAGTAGACATGATGCTTTGGTACCCGCAGTTGCTAACTCTCGGCAGGGGTCGAACTCCAGGGTCTTGTTGCTACCGCACGAATTCGCCTTCAGCTAACCCCCGAGCCACCCTTCCTCAAGACGCTCACTTTCACTCTCATGGGCATCCCCAAGGTGCAGGCGGGCTGCACTCCGATGATTGAGAAGGGTGTCAATATTCTGAATCTGCCCCTTATTTCGAATTTCGTCAACTGGGCGATTGGTACCGCAGCTTCCATGGTATGTCTACACCACACGCACGTAATGTCACCCAGATACTAACAATACTTCCAGTACGTTGCTCCCAAGAGTATGACTTTGGATTTGAGCAAGATGCTTCAGGGTGACGACATCAAGAAGGAGACCCTGGCCCTCGGTCTGCTATTCATCAGGATCCACAAGGCCGTCGGTCTCAGCAAACAGGACCGTCGCGGCAGCGAGGGTGGAGGCTCTGACCCTTACATCACCGTTGCTTGGAGCAAGTTTTCTAAGCCTCAGTTCTGCACCCGTGTCATCCAAGACGACCTCAACCCTGTGTTCGAAGAGAGCTGTGGTCTACTGGTCACCGCCGATTTGATCAAGGCAGATGAGCAATTGTCTGTTGAACTGTGGGACAGCGATCGCTCTTCGGCAGATGATGTTGTCGGAAAGGTCGAGCTGAGTATTCAGAAGCTGATCCAGCATCCCGGAAAGATGTTCACCCAGGTTTCGAAGCTCGCCGGCGTCAAGGCCGACAGCACTATGCCTGGAGAGCTGCATTGGGAGGTTGGCTTTTTCGGCAAGACACAGTTCCGCAAGGCTCTTCGCACCGACGGTAAGGATGTCAACTTGCCACCCGAGCTCAAGGACAAGAAGGAGCTCCAAGACGAGAAGGGCACCATCGAGAACGCCGAGGAGGACGCTGTGGTCCACACCCCTCCTGACCCGCTTTGGCCCTCTGGTATCCTCAGCATCGTCATCCACCAGATCGTGGGTCTGGAACTCGCAAACGTCAAGGGTTCCAATGGAAAGCGCAAGGGACGTGAGTATGAACCTGCACGTCTCGACGCTGGCGACGTGAAGGAAGAGCAAAGCAGCAAACTGCCCAGCTCCTACTGCACCATCCTCGTCAACGACGAGCTTGTCTACAAGACTCGTACCAAGGCTGTATCGTCTCAGCCTATCTTCAACGCCGGTACCGAAAAGTTCATCCGCGACTGGAGATCTTGCATCACCACCATTACCGTGCGGGACTCCCGCAACAGACAGCACGACCCCATCATTGGCGTCGTTCCCCTCAAGCTTTCCGATATCATGCAGACTGGAAGCGAGGCCACTCGCTGGTATCCCTTGGACGGCGGTATCGGTTATGGCAGGGTTCGCATCTCTCTCCTTTTTCGATCTGTCGAGCTGCGGCTCCCGCCTGCGCAACTGGGCTGGGACGTTGGTACCTTTGAGTTTACCTCCAAGAGCATCACTGCCACGGGTTATGGGCATCTCAAGACCAAGATTCGCCTGCGCACCGGCGGCAGCTCTTTGAGCGTCAAGAGAGACACATGCACCAAGTTGGAAGAGACGGAAGGATACACCTGGGACATCAGCGGCGAAAACAAGCACGACAAGATTCGTTTGCCTGTTCGTTACCGCTACAGATCTCCGGTTTTCTTCGAGTTCCACCCCCCTGGCAAGCGAAACGCCGACGCATTTGCTTCGCTTTGGCTGCAGGGGCTCCCTGACCAGGAGGAGCAGGACTTCGACATTCCTATCTGGAGGTGCGACAAGGGATTGCGCCTCTCTCAGAATTTCATCACCGAGGAGAACTTCAAGAGCATCCCGGACATGACGATTGAAGAGATCGGTCGTCTCAAATTCCGAGGCCGCTTCTCAACCGGTACTGATCGCGACCACGTCAAGTTTGTGACCAGCAACGATTCCCGAGAGACCATCGAGACCTGGGAAGCTTGTTTCGCCGAAGGAGTTCGCGGTGAGGAGGTCAAGTCCGAGATTCCTCCGGCTGTCCAGAAACTTCATGAAGAGTCTTTGACTCACGGACGCGACGTCCTTGCCCAGGCCGACCCAAAGCAGAAGGAGAAATGGATGGCCAAGGATGGAACGGACTGGAGTGGTGCCTTCGGTAAGGATCCCACGACACTCATAGACGGTGACCCGGTCGACCTCAACTCCGAGGGTCGCGACGAGTTTGATGAAGACGACGATGACAGCAGCGATGTCGACCTCGGACTTACGGATGCCACTAGCACCAACCCAGAGAGTGTCAACCAAGGAAGCGATGGCCCCCGTCAGTCTGTCGACAGTGCCAACAGTGCGACGCCCTCAAATGCTTCCAATCAAAGCAATGGAAACGGCCCTATCAAGGCCCTCAAGGACTACAAGGGCAGGAGCCGGGACTTGCATCGCCAACACCGCGGGCTGATGCAGTGGCGTCCGATGCGCAACGTACAGTTCGCCAAGAACGAGGCCAAGTTTGCAGTGAGGAAGATTACCAAGCTCGGTTCTTTGAACGGCCGCAAGCCGGACGTCGAAACTGAGGTTTGAGAAGTGTTTTCTATGTCGCAGGGAGGAATCAGGGAATCAAGGATACGTCTAATGGGTAACGGTCTTTGCTTTTGGTTAGCGCCTCTTAATGTCATGAAGTATATCTATGAGCTGGAGATTGAGATTACGGCCGTCATTTCTAGGATTGTACTTTTAGGTAGGGACAACAGCAAAATGATAATTTGGAGTAATTTCAATTCTTCATACAATGTCTACTTGTGATCTAATGGGGGACATGCCCCTTCTAATCAAAGCCTGTCCTTAGTAGTTGGTGCCACAGTATCCAGTGCCGTGCCCTCGGCCGTTGCCCTCACGGTTAGTCGTGCACTCCGGCCGGACAACAACGTCGCGAGAATACTGCGGCAGGTCGTTCGGGTTCGCAGGAACAGTCACCTCGTTCGTGACGACGCTGACGAGCAGGTTGTTCAAGGACTGCCGGTCCTGAACCTCGCCGTTGATCAACGCCACGCGCCAGTGGAGGTGCTTCTGCAGGTAGGGGATGACGTGCTCCGGGTCCAGGCTCTCGACCATGCCGGCCAGGTACCGCTCGACCAGGGCCAGCGTGACGGGGACCTGGCCCGTGATCTTCTGGCCCGCGGCGCGGCCCTCCTGGCAGTTCCGGCAGGCCGTGTGCTCGTCCTGGCCAAAGGTCGCGAAGGTGCCGACGTGGGAGTGGTTCGTCGGGTACAGGCGCGGGTTGGCGTCGTCGGGGGAGCCCAGGAAGACGTGCACGACGTAGTTGCCGTTGAGCTCGGCCTTCTCGGCCTTGATGTTGACGAGCCACTCGAGGTACTTGCTGTCCTTGACGAGCTTCTTCAGGTCGCGGTCGGCGGGGAGGCGGACGCCGTTCGTCTCGGCTGACAGAGGTGCCTGTGCCTCATCGCCAGAAGCGACGGCGACGCTGGCAACGCCGCCCTGCTCGGCCTTGATGTGGTCCCTGGCGCGGTCCTGCAGCTCGGCCGTCGATTCCTCGAGGTCCGCGCCGCCGCTGCGCATGACGCTGGCGAAGGAGGCCCTCTTGCCGTACAGGCGGTCCAGCTCGTTGATGACGTCCCTCGGGGTGGGGAACCTGGACCGCTGCGTCTCCGGGTAGGCGTAGCCGAAGGCGTCGGTGTAGCGGACGCCGACGGAGGTCCAGAACTCCTGCCCGTCCGCGGTGCCGGCGCGGGCGAAGGGCATCAGCGGGGTGTCGATGGTCTCGAGCCCGCCGGCCTTCACGACGAAGTTGCCCCAGCGCGCGTCGGCCGTCTTGTCGGTGACGTACGTCAGCGGGTCCGAGGGCTCGTCGTGGACGGCCTGCCAGATGGCGAAGAGGCGGTCGATGTTGGCGTGGTGCAGCCAGAAGATGGGGTCGAAGGAGGAGACCTCGGGGCGGGACATGTGGCCGTCGCCGCCCGTGTAGTTGTGCACGGCGTTGTGGACGTCCTCGATGCTGCCCCAGGCGCGGAAGTCGACGTCCGAGGGCCCGGCCGGGTCGAAGCGGTTGCTCGAGGCCGTGGCGAACTCGGCGTAGGACTGCATGATGTACTGCACGCGCTCCGTCAGGTTCTTGCCCTTGGGGGAGCTGACGGCCCCCGTGAAGAAGTCGAGGAGGGCCGCGTTGACCTCGGCGTCGGCGTTGCGGGAGTCGGGGTACCGGAGGGTGGCGCCGGCGTCGGGGAACTGCAGGCGGCGGTTAGAGCTTTTTGAAGTGAGATCAAGGGGGACGTACGATGTTGATGTCGGGCAGGTCCTTGGACTCTCGGAAGGTGTACGAGGCCAGGGGGTTGATCCGGGAGCTACCGGGCATGCTCCGGGGCCTTGTGACCCTGTTGCTCGCCCGGGAGGCGGCCTGGGGCGGGAAGACGCCGAGGTCGGGACGGGCCCAGTCCCAGTAGGGGATGCGGAAGGTCTTGGCCGCCTTGACGTAGTCTGCCTTGCGCTCATCTTCGGCGTAGGCGTTGGCGACGGCGTTGACGTGCTTGTAGAGCTCGGCCTGGTGGGTGTTAGTTGTGTGTGGTCATCACAAAACTAAGACGGGAGCCGGTTTACGAACCTCGAAGAGCGCGAGATAGGGACGGTGCCAGCTGAGAAACAGGATGGAGCTGTGGGTGCAGAACCCGCGGAAGGGGTTGTCTACGCTGACCATGTCGTTCCATGGCTCATCCGGCCACTTCTTGTACGGCAGGCCGTGGATTGCTGGGACTCTTGTTAGGTCTGGGTTCAGCTATGCTGGGAGAGGTTGGTTGGTCTTTACCTGCTAGCTCGTAGTAGGACAGAGGCATCTTCTCTGGAACTGCCTCGCTCTTGAACCTCTCGAGACCGAGAAGGTAGAGGTTCCATTGGTCCGGGTGGTCCTTGATCATGTCCCGAACTTCCATCCGGACTGGCGGGTTTCCTGCACAACATTAGACAGGGGTAATAGAGACGGAACCGAGGAAGAAACAAACGTGGATCGTCAGCCTGCACGCCATGGACAAACACGGGACCCTGGGTTCCGTCGGACGACATGTTGATGGGCTTAGACTGGTTGCGACTTATAGAATCGATGGTGGTGTGTAAGTTGAGCCTTGACTTATCCAATCAAGACAAACGGGCTGGTTGAGCAGATTTTACTCTGAGCAAGTTTCCGGCTGAGCAAGTTACCCTTTTATACCTGTGTTCCGTGTAAGACGTACCGCAAAGATGTCATGCCATGACATTGCTCTCCAGGCAGCTGCACGCCTCGTTCGCCAAGTATACGAGCGTGTGATGAGCCGCAGCCCCGACTAGCTGGCAAAGTCTTGCGTACACCAGCGAAGCATGCTACATCCAGCACCCAAACTCGGCAAGAAGTTGTCTGAAGATCTCGGGAGGCCACCGCGTAAGGCTCACCGGCCTGCCGTGTGCGGGAGGAGTCGTGCCCTTCGGGGACACGGGGGTAATCAAGTTGCCCGTGCAGACAGCCATGTCAGCTTCGGCCGCAGGAGGAGACGGCCAAGGAACCAACGTCAGCTGAGACCAGGCCAATGAGGTCGCGTCATGCCCTCACCGACGGTCGAGGAATCCGACTTCATTCAGTAAAATGTTGTTTGATTCATATTGTGGCTTGCGTGCCGCGCGTGATGAGTGGGCAGCACGGGGTAGGTCGCAAGGTAGAACCAGGGGACGTGTGTTGCCTCCGCGGCCGACTTGCGGGCTTTCCCACGTCTTCTCTCTCTTCCCCCTCCCATTTTCAGGAATTATGTTATACGAGCTTGCTTGTTTCCAACCACTCGGGGAAGCAGCCGTGTTTCCTGTTGGTCCCCTCGGGCGTCGCCGAGTCACGTCTTTGATGCCAGTGCTTACGGGCTGGTCTTACCTCGGGGCATCCCCCGAGGGGTCTTGGGGGGAACGGCTACTAGAGTTGTTTCCTCCCCACTAAAATACACTTGCGAAAGCTGAAGATCGATTGTGAGTGTGGTTGCACGAAGGCTGGTTGTGCGTCACCCTTTGGCGATTTTGGCTTGATCGTACCTTGGTATGAGGTCACTCGGGCGAACGCCGCTTGAAGGGCACAAAGTCACGCCATTCACGTTTGCCCGAGAGACGTGAGATTCCGGTCAAGCAGGCAGGTAGGTAAGCAGAACACTGGGGAACTTGCCTTGGCACCAAGTAGGCGTTCCCTCATGTCTCAGGCATCTGCACCAGAGGTTGTTTGCCCACCTTGAGTCTAGCCAGCAGCTGTAAGACAGCTTGCTTTTTACAGTTGCAGAATGGATCGAGGACAACCCCACCATCCAGCTCGATGTACGGATAAATTTACACAAGATGTGCAGGAGTTCTCTTAGTCTTATGAAACATGTCGTTGTGATACAGGACGGAGCATCTCAGCATTCAAATTTATCTGCTTCAACTACGCTCATTTAAACTCCCTTCGCAACTCTTCACGCTAAAAACTAGTTGTAAATTACACTCTAGTTTACACCTAGAGTTAAGAGACTTACCTAGGTACCTATCCCAAGATTCTGTGCGTGGGTAGTCAGAGTCCAACAACTGCCCTTGGGCTTTAGTGCCGGTTTGGGGCTCAACTTATGCTTAAAGAAAATAAAATGAGAATCAGTATTATGGAAACCCCTAGTAAGTGAATTACCTCTGAAAAATGAAATTTCTTCCCAATAGACTTCAGCCTCTTGGGTCACTACCCTATGTCCTCAGGCGTTACGCCCAGCATTGCGGGTCGGCTCCGTGCTCATGTGGGAAACTTACTTCCACGAGACTCTTTTTTAAGAATCAACGTCGTAAACTTTTCACGCCATTTGTCATCCTACCGCATCACTAGCAACGTGTCTTCAAGTCAACACCCACGAACTTCCTATGGCGATCCACCAAAGCTTTTGAGTCGGCTTTAAATCCCCGAGCACAACACGAACAAAAAGCCGCACAAACAGACCATGCCACTTGACGAATGCCCATCGCCTTCTCGATGGAGTCGAGGAAAACAGATCTCGCGCTCTGTTTATCGTTTTAGCTTAAGCGCGGTCGCCGAATATCTGGTTTATGTTCTGCTGTTCTATTCGACAACAGCACTGGTCACCTTCTCCGTCTTCCTTCCTCTGGACTACCTTCTCGGCCTTTGGCAAGGGGAAGCCAGTCGTGGCTACCTTGTTGACTTTCACTACTCCGTCTTCTGCGTTCCTTTTAATTTCAGACTGAGCACCTTTGCGCTCCCGGCCAGGATCCTTCTCATCACCGTATGGGTAACTACGGCGCGGCCTGCTCTCGCTCTCGCCGGCTACATCATTCAGAAACGGCTACCTGCCTATACGTATCCTTCTGAAGAGTATCCTCCGATACGTTGGCTATTTGAAATCATCTGCTCTTTTGCCAACCGATACCACAAGCTCGTACCAGACATCGAGCTTTATGCTCGCCAGATCCTACGCATGCTAGGCGCGCGGATTGCACCGGCTTCATACGAGCTAGGGACCATCTCGCCGACAGAGCATGACGAGCTCCGTGCTTTCGCGCGGATGTACCAAGAAGTTGATACTCAGTTCTCCGCGAGGAGTTCCGAGGAGCCCAACGTTTACTGGCTGCCTACCAAGATTGCGGACGAAGCACACTACGCATGTGCGCTCATAGTTCTCCAGCAAGCTCCCGTCACTTCGAAAACATACTGTGACTACTGCACCCCATTTTTGGACGGAGCTGCGCAGCCTCTGTCACTCAAGGGCAGAATAACATTCTGGAAATGGCTGGACTGGGAGCACGTGCGCTCAGAAGCTAAGACGTTCTCGTACGTGTACATGGCGGTTGTGTTCTATTGGGCATTCAGGCCCTTCCATGATGTAGGGGCTTTTCTGTTGCCTTATGCACTCGGTGGGAAAGCGGTGTCTTCGACGGAGGAATGGTACGACAGGCACATATTAGCGCCGGCTGCGATGAACTGCAAAGAGCACGGTCAACCCTGTGATTCAGATGATGAGGCTCAAGACTACGAACAACTGGAAGATTCCAACTTTAAGTATCTAGAAGAATGAGAAATGGGTTTTAATGAAGATACCTAACCAGCTTCACGAGCAATTACAAGTAGCAAGTAAGGTGAGACGGATTCCCGGAAGTCTTTTGCGACCTTTGAACTCCTTCAAGTTAGATTTGAAGTATTTTTGTCTACATGAGCGGATTCTATGCAGTCGTTCAGAACGAAGATGGTCATATAACAGAAGTAGTACTTAGAGACCGAGACAGTCTGAATGCCGCTATCGTGAGCTTCCGGGAAGGAAACGACATTTTAATAAGAGAAGAGCACGAGTTACATGATGTTGCTTCATCTTTCGGGAAATGAACGGTAGAAGGAAGAGAGGTCATGATCTGGTTTGACGTCCTGGGGGCTCGCGGGGAGCTTGATCGTGGGATACTACAGCCGGCCTCGAGGAGAAAATCAAATGCTCCAATGGGTTGACGAGGTCGGTCGGAACAATAAACTTTCATGAACGGCACACTGCTCATGAGATTAAATCGCATGTGATAGCAATTTCTTCTTCAGAATCCTCTAGCTGAAGTTGGGAATCTCCTCGCGTCTTTCTGTCGATAGATGACGGAGTTATCGCGAGCTCTGATGTGTAGATTGGACGCGACACGCTGACTTGACTTTCTTCGCTTAAAGCTAATATTTATCCCATAATTCATTAACGGCAAAAAGATCCACGAAATCGGATTCTACTATGTAGATGCGTGAAAAGAAGGTTCCGACACGCAGACATGGACTCCTGGTTACGAGCCCAAGGCATCGCGCGGAGCTCGGAAGATTTCCAGAGCATGCTTTTGAGGCTACGGTCACTTGGGAGTCCTGCTTCCAGGTTTCGAGCTAGGAAAACCCAGAGAGTTGAGCCACAGGGGAGTTCATTGCCGCGCGGCAGAGATGGAAAAGTGATTCGGCTCCCACTCTGGATGAGAAGTTGGGGATGCCTGCCTACCTGGTTGGAAGGGCAATGCCGTGGGAGTTTCCGCTCTCGTATTCGACCGGACAGCATCGCGTTTCCATTCCTCCAGGCGAACGCCCGCCCTCCAGCGCCCGTGAAGACTATAGGCTGATAACAATATGGGCCCCAGGAAAAGAAATGTCCAATATCGGCCCAAGCAAGCTTTGATCGACAACAAGGTTCACGCGGACGACGAAGTATGCAGGGGTGATTTTTTTCTTCCATTCGCTGAGTAAGACCCCGAAAGACAGTTGCGGATAGGAGGAAAGAAAAAGACATCATGAGGCTAAATCGGCTGCAAAACTATGTATGGCCCCTGGCCGGTCTTTTTGGGTGTGCTTCTACAGGAACTCGCTTCCGTGCCTGCCGACCGCGTGCGCCTTCATGGACGTCGAGCAACGGAAATGTCAGCTGCGTCGACAACATCATTTTTCACTGACTCAGTGCCGGGCAGTGATCGACACGCGTCTCCTGTTCCTCAGTCTAGTGACGGTACATTTAGTTAGAGTTTCGGATCTCAACTATATGTAGCTCTTATCCGTATTGGTATTTCAAAATCTGCCCTATTCGCCGTTGGGCACCACCGGTACGGCACCTATGACGCTGGCCATTCGCTCTCGACTCCGCTCTCGCTGCTCTCTCGACATGCATATTCCATGTCGACAATGGAACGTGCCTCCTCGTCGGACCTACCCCGCCGGCATCTGCACCGGTCGGATCACCTCGTCATCAGAACATTGACAGCATTCATCTGAAGGAGGCACTGCGGGGTAGCTACCTGGCTAGGCCATTCGGAGGAATACTGCGGTAAGCCCTTTCAAACATGTCAGGCAGGTCCAGCAGGACGCCCATGCTTTCTACAGCCTCACCTTGTTGTCGTTCACTACTGGTGTCCGTGGGCACGGGAAGGTCCGGTATGATCGACGCTATTCGACTAGGACCGAGCCGGTGGTCTGGGTCAAGCTGTTCGCCGTGGAGACATCTTATCCTGGTATCTTGCTGCTAGCAAGGAGTGTTGGTAACAATAGCGTTTGTTCGGGCTGCAGTTTCCCAGGAACAGGAAATTATCTCCTTACAGCCAGTCAAATACGAACGGTGATCGGGTTTGCCCAGCATGTAAAGCCTCAATAGGATTTTACCATGAGCCATGGACACATGCCCGCCGGTGGGAGCATGCTGAGGATAGAGAAGTGCTCGGAATTGTCTCGGCACCCGAAGCTCTGCACCACGCCGATCTCCTAACCCCACGTGTAGGAAGCTTTTGCCCAGCCCATGATCTGCAGAGGTTTCGTTAACCTGGATCCCCGCCAGAATGTCAACCCAACAACAGTCACGAACGACATGGCATTTGAAACAACGCCATCTGAATGAGAGGGGTTGATACGGCGCGGATAATCAGTGCGGCCACGCAGATTCGGCAGCGTTCAAGTCGTCCTTTCTTTGAGCCCATCTTTGCATTTTCATGGTATTTGCTAGAAACACAAAGCAAATCGGAAAGCTGATGGCTAATCTCATCACATGGTCGTCGGGAGAAGGGGTAATTTCGTCGGCTGGGGGACTGCATCACCTGACGCTGGCTGCCGTGGGCAAGAACAAACAAACGACTGGACGCAGTCCGGATAACATGTTCTAAACTTTGCACTACTGTGCCTAACCCCGGCTATGCCAGTCTAACTCGGTCCATCTTCCCGCAAACCGCCTCAATTAACTCCAGGTTCGCCATGTAGAAGAGAGGGGAAATGCAATATCACCATGCATCCAACACCAAGTAAGCTTGTTGATATTATGCGCAGCATGCATGGCGGCTAAGAAGAAGCACAACGCTTGCGTACACCAAAAGCTTACGCGGAGCCTCTGGCCATCTTGAAGTCCATTTCTACTTACCCTTACTTGCTAAACCAGATCTGCTAAGCTCAGTCAAGCATGGGGCACGGCATTTGTTCATGGTTCATTTCGTCGCGCCGTTTTGCATTCGCATCACTGCCGTTGGTGAGAGAAGCCAAGCCCGAGGCTGCCAGGTCCAGCTTGATTCATCAAACTTCACGCTAACATTCCCAAAGCTTGACTCAACGATTACGATGGTTTCTCTAAGCAGTCGAGTCTTTTGTCCACATTCCGACAAGGCCGTTGAGTGAGGGGGGGCGTGATTGCAAGGTCCTCCGAGAATTCGGGGGAAACACAACGCCCCCCTTCCTTCTTCATGTGTTCCTCGAGAGGACAGGAGAGAAATCATCCTGCCGTCATCACTCGGTAGGTGACAACTATATAAGAATCTCATGGTGTCCCCGTCTCAATGCAATGGCGTTTGGTACTGTCAGGCCAACTCAAGCGAATCTGGCTACTTCATCGTTGTCACTAGCAATCATTCTACAATACCTCTGGTATCTCTCTCTTGCACGCCTTCTCCATTAGTATTCTTTCAAGGCAGTAGCCACATCCACACCCACACCCGCACCATGCGTTTCTCTATCACCATTATCCTGGCCGCTCTGGCTGCCACCATTTCCGCGCTCCCAGTTGCGGTCCCTCCAAGCTTCTTTCACCCTCCTGTCCAGGCCTTCAGGGATGATATCAACTTTGAAGTCTTCGACTTGGAGCCCAATGTAGAGGCCAGGAGCGAGCCCGCCCTGGATTCCGTTGCCGTGGAGCCCCACATCGAGGCCCGAGGTGAGATCGCCGTCGACAGCGTTGACCCAGAGCCCATCATCAAGGCCAGAAGCGAGGAAGCTGTCGATTTTGTGGACTTGGAACCGGAGATACAGGCCAGGAGCGAGGAAGCGGTTGACATCTGGGACCTGGAGCCAGAAGTTTATGCCAGAGGAGAGCCAACCATCGACACAGCTGACGCGGAACCCAACATCAAGGCCAGGAGCCTCGACTTTGTTGATGAACCTGTCGACTTCGAGCCAAACATTCAAGCCAGAGATGAGCCCCATGCCGAAACCGAGGAGAGGCACCGTATCCAGGCAAGGGGCGAGGCCTGGGTTGACCCTGCACAGAGTTCTGACGACTGGAAGTACCAAGACAACTTGTTCAAGCTTCGAGAAGGCAACTGTGGTGTGGACTGCCACCGCTCCATAAACTCTTACCAGTCACGTGCCTCCAGAGCATCCAGGGACAACGCAGGATACTACAGGAACGATCACCACAACAACTATGACTACTCGACAGTTGGAAGGTCAACTAGATCATCCCGCGGCGAACACAACACGACCGCCGACGACTGGAAATACCGAGACAACCTAGTCAAGCTCGACAACAAAAACTGTGGCGTCGACTGCCACAAGTCTCTCGATTCGTACCGCTCTGTGGCGTCCAAGGATTCGAGACTGTCCCAGGAGCGCAGGGAGAGGGAGTACTACAACAACTACGACCATCACACCAATAACAACAACTATCACACCAATGCCTATGACCACCATACCCAACCGGTGTACGACCGCCATACTCAACCGGCAAACACCCACCACAACGACTACACGCCCGTCTCAAGATCATCCCGGGCCTCTCGCGGCGAGCACAACACGAGACAAGACGAAATCAACCACAGATTGAACCATCAGAAGCTCGACAGGAACCAGTGTGGGCAGGGGTGCCTTGATTCCCTCGCTTCGTATCACTCGGTGGCCTCTGCGGATTCCAAACGCTCCAGGCAGTCCAGACAATCCAGGCAGTCCAGACAATCCAGGCAGTCCAGACAATCCAGGCAGTCCAGACAATCCAGGCAGTCCAGGGCGTCCAGGGGCAAAAACCCTCACTAAGGGAAGCAATAGCTGATGGGCACAACACAAGTTTGGCAATTTTGGTAGGAATTTGTTTTGCTCTGCTTCCAGTTGTTCTCAAGAGTTGGGGTGAGGTGTCAGGCGATGTTGTAATTGTGGTCTTTGGATAAGGTCTGTGACCTTGTGTGTTTTGGCAGCGATGGGAAATGTCCTGGTTGACTAGTTTTGGCAAATACCTTCTTTCACTACGGATTTGATACCAATTTCACAACGTATGAAATATTTCAGGCCACGTTTAAATAGCAACATGAGTTCATATGATTGACTTCTTATACCCGAAAGGCTTTAGGACGAAGCATCCGATTCCTCGTCATCAGCATCAACGGGCTTCTGTCCATAAACGACGTGACTGCCGAATAAATTAGTCGCGAGTTGAAAGATCTGCAGATTGTGACAAGGCACTTACATGTCAAACTGGCAGTGAAAGGCATCGCTTTTCAGTTCCCTGCGGACCTCGGCAAGCTGAACCAGCACCTCTTCTCTGGTTCGACCAAGAACGCCACAGAACATCCTGAGAGAGAACCCTTCTAGACCTTCCAACGTCTGAGTGAGGTTCAGCATGCCCAAATCCTTAAGGAATGGATCCTTGGGCCACGGCCCGACAGGAGCCCTGTACTTCTGGTGGAAGATGTTGTCAAACCCTCCGTGCTCTCGAATCCAGCCTTCGAGCTGCGGCCCGGGGGCGGGGTCAAGGCCCATGCTTCGAAGAGTCGTAACAAAAGTTTTGCTCCATTCTCTAGTAGCGTGCTTCTCCGTAAGCGTTCCATCGCCCGAGTAGAGCTCGATGTCCATGTCCTGGAACTCCGCCCAACCGCCTGGGTTGAGATTGCTGAGAAGTCAATCGTGTCAGTGCATCTCCAAATCAGAGCCAAAGTTGATCCACAAGACCGACGGGACATCAAGTCTATCTAGTCTTGGAGCAAGGGGTGAAATCAGGAAACATGAAAGCCGTACTCATAGATGTTTCGGATCAGCTTTGGCCAATCCTTGATGCCTGCAGCCATGTATCGGCACATGATATAGTCGTACTTCTTGTGGCCGATCCAGGGGCTCTCAACGTCATCGACCTCGAATTTGACGTTGGGAGGGACCCTAGCTAGAGAGTGAGCACAAAGCTGTCGGAGAGGCGCCTGTCAGATGAAGAGATACACGAGATACGTACCAAGTGGTCTGATTCGCGCTCAAATCATTCCCGATGATCTGGTCTCTTTAGTACTGGGCTCCCCCTCAGGTAGCGGCATAACATTAACGCAGAGGTCTCACCTCGGCGTGTTCGAAGTAATCGCCCATCTCGCACGCCCCTGTCATCTGTGTCAGCTCTTCGCATTAGATAAACGCAGGAGTGTCCATGGAGACCATGTACTAACACAAGCCAGTGCCAGTTCCAATGTCGAGAATGCGATGAGTCTTCTCCTTGTCGAGAGGAGCCAAGAAGAGTCTGTTTCCGGTAAGCCTAACGATCAGTTCATGCGCCTTGTCAAGACGCTCTGATTCACTTTCATCGTTTGGCAATGGATACGCTATAGTCGCTATAAGTCACGGTCTCGAGAAGAGTGGAAGGCATCCATTGAGAAGGGCCGGCGCTGAGAACTTACCTCCCGGTCGGAATGCATGGTATCGTCTTCCGTGCTCCCTCGGGTAATCAATGACACTAGATGTCAGCGATGCCGAGTACGTCGAACTAATTGGTAGTCTGGTCAGCAATCGTACGGCCAATATATCCATACATTATTCTTTACATTGTCTCATCGATAGTCTTCGCATCGTCAGTCTTGATAGATGGTCAGTGAGGGCGTCTGAGTGAGAAGAGGCCTGATGCCTCGGGCGAAACGAACTCCAAATCCATCACCAGCTTCGAGAGGCTCTTCCTCTTCTTCTTCAGTGGCAGCCGGTGTCGCCACTGGGGCAGTAGCGGGAGTTGCAGGAGTGGCGGGTGTTGCCGAGGCAGAAGGAGTTGCGGGAGCGGCAGAAGGGCTGGTTGGCGACGCGGGTGGCGAGTTTGCCGGGCCGACTGCCGAGCTTGACGTCGTAGTTCTCGCTGTGTTGGGTTCGTCGGCCATTGTTACACACCTTTTTCGCGGTTGCTTGGAGCAAAGAGGGTTGCTGCGTGTTTCAAATCGACGGGCAACGTAAATAAATGAGGAATTCCCAAGGTTGAGTGAGGGGGAATGAGTCTCGCTCATGGTTTTATGTGAAGAAAGGGCGGGGTTCTTGCGTGGCCTTACCTGAGGGATGAGCTACTGTTGGTGACCCAGATGCATCCTGATACAGAAACATGCAGGCTGCAGGGGCATCACCCCTGGAATTCTGTTATCACCAGGGAGCCACATGCCTAGGGCGGATTCCGCAAGCATCCGAACTGGTCAAAGTGAGTTTCCAGATTCAGCTATATTTATCCCTTCTGGATTACATGAAAACTGTCGTTCGTCGCTCTCTGGCCGGACTTTGGAGGATCTGTCGTCAGTATATCAGGCGACAGACAGTCTGGCGACTTAACACCTGACGGAAAACAGGACGGAACGGAACGTGAGCCGGTGTAGGTCCACTTTCGGCCCCCGAAGCGCTAGACTGGCAGGGTTCGGACTTGGCCGTTGCTCTTCCGGAAAATAGCAAGTACACTTTGAGACGAGTCTTGTTCGACGACTCCAGGCAAACGCAAGAAAGTTCAATTGAAGCGCACGATTGAGGAAAACTGGTCACAATAAAAACACACAGCAACAGTGTCTAGAACGTCATCGGCCTAGAGTCACTGTATCTCGGCGGAGTCGGCGCATCACTCCTCTGATTCACCAGCCAACTCTTGAACATGTCCCAGATCGTCGCAAAGCCGTCCGCTAACCAGGAAACGACTCTTCCAAGCCATTCAAAAAATTTGTCCCAGGGAACGAAGTAGATGGCTGCAGCGACTCCCGCACCGACCAAGACTGCTTGGCCTGCGGCCGTGGCAATCCCAGTGACACTGACAGACGCCTTGGCAATTGCGAGACGGAAAAGGGGGCAACTGAAATTTACCAGTGTTCCACTGCCGGCAGCACTGACTTTTGTAATGAGCGTCGTCCCCCCGGCTAGGATCCCCAAGACAGCGGCGAGACTGCCACTCCATTCGCGCCACCAGTTGCCACCTTCCATGCGAGTCGCTTTCATCTCGTTGACACGGCGTCTGATGTCTTCCTTCTCTTGAGAACTCAAGTTGCGCCGGAGACTCTCAGCAGATTCATGCCAGGCCTTGCTCCTGGGATCCACGGTAACCACCGTGTTAGGGCCGAAGAATACTGATCGTTTCTTATGGTCGATTCCTGCCCAATCTTGCAACTCGGTGCCATGGAACGTCTAGTGGCCGTCGACGTAGAGGCAGTCTTCGTCAGAGCGAGAAAGACCGCACCAGAGGATAAGAAGTACGTTGATGTTACTTGGCACGTGAAACTCGATTTGGCTGAGGCGACCACTGACCATGAGCACGAGTTCGTGGCAGTGCTCGTCATCTTCAAGGTCGTCAAGGATGGACTGGAGTCCAGCATACGCCGTTACGATGACCGGCGAAGGGCGTTCTTATCATGTCAGCATACGATCGAAGGGCTGGTGAAATGTTCCGCACAGGAGCAAAACCGCGCTCTAAATGAACGAATGTTTATGGCCACTTACGTCTCCAAACCTGATACCACTTCCTTCCCAAATTTCGGCACTCTTCTGAGAGACGAGATGCGGACCGTCTGCTACAAACGGCAACGAAAGTCCTGTTTCTAGCCTCGGTTGGTCTTTTGGCCTCCTTTTTGGACCCATCCGAGCATTCTTTCCTGAACAATCTCATGTCCTCTTTGATCATGGCACGCATGGTTCTGATCTCGTGTTTGGCGTTGTGCCGGAAGTTTCTGGTTGCCTTGGAACCTGCGATAGTGGAAGAACTGTCTGACCAGTGTGTGGACATGTCGGGCCGCGCGTGCTTCTTGTCAAGGGTTGACTAGTACTTTTCTTGAAGATAATCGGAAATACCTGCTGAAGCCTAGAGATACTAGGAGTCAGGCACATACAGAAGCCAAGGTAGAAGATGCCGAATTGTTCGGGCGGGTTCTGGGGCCAGGTACTTATAGACGGCTGTTCTCCCATGGGGTCATAGACTCTTCACTCTGAGCCTAGGGGCGGATCTCGGGTTCTCTCACAGTTATCTGACAGTTGTAATCTCTAGGCTCAGAATGATACGACGGTTTGAGGATCAAAAGATACATCAAGGACCGTACATGTACATGTAGGTATGTTCAGATGACCGAACTATTATCGAGAAGATTGGACCGATGCTTTGCATCATTGCATGCATGACCAACTCACCATCAATGGGCCCCGGGAATGCAAGCAGAGCCTGGAACCTGATTTGAATTCAGATTGGACACAACCGGTATGCCGAAGCAAACAGGATAAGCCGCCTGAGTGAATTCTCTACCAAGTCAGAGCCTGGCACGATCCTTCGCAAGTACTCTCGCTCCGATTTATCTACAGCAAATACATCATTTCCAAAGCTAGGCTTTTGAAGACGTCCAATAAACTTTGCATCTCCCTGGTCCAAATCACACACCGGAATATGCATTTTTCCTTGTCGAGGCGGCCGAGCTGCATCTACTTCAGCCAATCATTTCAAAGCGAACTTTACTGCAATGCGAGCCAATAGTATGGAGTTTCTGTCGAAAGATTGTGTTCACGCTGGCTTTCCTCATTGGGCAGTATTAGCCAACGGCTCGCAGGTGTTACCTACGAACATCTGCCTGGGGGCATCATACATGATTCCTGCGGGGGTTTCCCACCTACCTGACTGCTTACTGATGGAGGTTGTGACACCGGCGCGAGCACTACCAACGCGTACCAGAACCTCCAAGTTCTTTGTTGGGCATTCGCCGTTGCGATCTAAAGACCGACCTGTGCAGTCTGCAAAAGTTCGTGGGATCGCCCACAGGCAAGGAGCCGTTATCTTCGTCACCTCACTTTGCATTCGTACCATCAGTACTCCATTAGGCCAGGCAGATGCAGCGCCCTGAATCCACCTCGTACGCTATTGTCTCTGTGAGGAGATATGTCCTCGGCATCTCTCAAAGTGGAGCTTATGGCGTGCGGCCAACCTACTCTTGCTCTTGCTGCGGCTCCGGCTGCCAGGCCTCCCAGGCTCCTCCCACGGGTGACCGGGCCTCCACGACCACAATCCGGACTTCCAAGCTCAAATCGACCCCTTTCTTACATAGATTCGAATGAACAAACACCTGGCCGAGCTGTGTCGCAACACGTTTCTGACTCTGTCGCCGGGGTCACACCTCAGTCCGCCCGATCGTCATTGCACGGACGGCAAAGGAATGGGACTGGAAGGAAGGCCAGGTATACTGGCAACGAGTGGCAATCAATGAAAGCCATTATCAAGGATCTCTACGTGGTCCAGAACCAGCCGCTCAACCAAGTTTCGATTCACTTGATGTGCATGCATGGGTTTGACGCATCGTGGGGCGCCCCATCCGTCATTGGCGAAAGGGACATTTACTAACAGTTCTCCTGGATACCAGGCCACAGATGTACAAAAGAAAGCTCAGAGAATGGCAGTTCTTCAAGAACGGGTCCATCCGCAAACCAAACGCTCGTATTCCCGACCGCACACAGATGAAATGCAGGAGATCTCGATCCGTGAGGTCCCTGCCCCGACTAGTCGGCGAAACAAGCCAGAGACCGCTGCCCCGACCAGAATTAGCGATACCTACCCCAGATTATCTAGAAACCCCGGAGGGGAAGGCTTTGAGCTCTATGCTTTCCTCAGTTTCTATATACTTCAAGACACTTTTCGATCAAGGCCGAGACGGGGATAGTAGAAGCGGCTGGACCGGCGACTCTTTTCAGTTGATTCCCCCAAGCGGCCGAAAGGACTTTTCCAGCGAGTGGAAGACCATAGCCGACCAGTGCCATGGAGCGTCTTCTCTCTTGCGGACTCGAGACGAGTCGGATGGGAAATGTCAGAGGACCCTGTTTAACATTATCCGTGGCTTCGAAAAGGTAGCCCTCCAGGACGATCCCTGGATGCTGGTATATCTATGGAGGGCAATCCTCTATCTCAGGGGCATCTCGTTCCGCTTGGAAAGACACAAATCGAGTCTTCCATCCGCCTGCCTCGGCCCACAGAATGATCACTTGGTAGGCCATGTGTTGTCGGGCTTTGCAATCTTCATTACGATCAACAAGGGCCGCGATCATGCCATGATGCGATGCCTTCACGCGCTACGGACTTTCCCCCTCGTGACCATGAAATTGGCACTCGAAAGAGTCTGCGACATGGTCATAAATCTGTTCCGAAAGTACCTAGGGGACTCACACCCAGTGGTTCTGTCCATGACCGGCCACTTCCTCAAGTACTGGCCCAGGAAGCTCGGAGAGCATGTGCTTCCCAGCTACGATCGACTGGTGCGCAATTCAGAAGAAACATTCGGACCTCGCGACAAACGAACAATCGCATTTCTGACCGAATACATGTACACCTCTCACTACCACGCCCACGACGATTCCTTGACTTACACGTTGGCTCTGGATCTCTGGGAAAGGACCAACGCGCTAGGAACCGTGCCGCAATGGGGCAAGGAGGCCTACGCGCACACGCTTGCATCCAAGATGCTAGCTCGGCTTGAAAAGAATAGAGGAAACACGGAAGGGTGGCGAGGTCGGTTGAGCGCCGTTGCGGGACAACTTCGGAACGGAGATCGAGAGTGCCAGACAAGAGCCTTGCAGCTCCGGGTGATGATGGCCGACTGGTATCAAAAAGTCGGAGACAAAGATCGAGCCCAGGGGGAGGCCAGAATTGCGGAAGAAATACGGCATATGATGAGATATCTTGCGCTCAGGGACGGCGGTTGGAAGGAGAACCTGCCATTTCGCCGAGCATGATTTCCTTCCAGGCCAGGCCGCCAGATCCAGTGAAGCACTTGCAGTCTCAGAAGCGCAGAGCTCTTCTTTCCAACTATTACATTGTTTCAAAGTATCAACTACATGCTATGTAGGATACATGCAAATACACGGAAAGATCGATCCAGATAGTCATGAACCCAATGCAAAATACTCTCAATGCCTCGGCCCTCACATCACGACGCCAATTCCGCAGGCCGACTTCCTTCCACTTCTGCAAGCCTAGTCTGCGACGACAACTCGACCGGTGACGCCGACATATTATGCAGCTCTCGCGTCTCGGAACCATGGCCTGGAAGTTCCTGTTTCGTATCGTAACCAGTTCCCTTGTAGTAGGGGTCTCCCTCCATCGTAGCCGTCTGGGACTGCGCAGCGAGGGCGGCTCTCCTCTGCTTCCTCTTCCGAAGACACACGAACACGGCAATGCCGACAAGAGCCAGAACCGCGACCACGACTCCGATCGCGATCCCGGCGATGGCGCCTCCCGGCAGCCCCGTCTCCCCCGCTGCCGTCTCGTTACCGGCATTGGGATCGCGGCCGTACAGCGGGAAGACCGGGTGGCTGATCCTGAGCGGGGACCCGTTGGGGATGTTGGAGACGGAGATTTTCGTCCAGGAGCTGTACAGGGGGCTCTCCGAACCGCGCGTCGTCACGATGTTGTTGACCCATATCTCGGTCGGCGTGCTTAGGAGGCTCACGCAGTCGCGGTACGGCGTGTTGCCCTTGGGCACCGAGAGGCAGGTCCATCCGCCCGGGGGGCAGCACCACGTCTGGACGAAGGTCTTGCCGCCAGTCATGGTCATGGTCTTCGTGCAATCCGTCGTCCACCCGCTGATGCAGGCTGTCCCTGGGTACGCCAAGCTCGGCAAGTGCACTATGGCGAGAAATGTCTGTCAGAACAGCAACCGGAGTCTCTACAGGTTCAAGTCCATCCTTACTGAACTTGGTCCCCAAGGGTCTCCAAATCTGATCATAGCTCTGGGGGAAGCATTGCGTGGGCAGAGATACCGTCGTGTCGGACACGTACTGATCGCCGAGACATTCGACATCGGCGTCTATGCTCTCGAGCTTTCCCGGGCACCGGATTGCCCGGGGATAGACGGAACATTCGCTGCTGGGAGGAGTGAAGGGCGTATTCTGAGGTGGGAAAGAGTATACTATGTTTTCCTCGTTTGGGCCGTTCGTGAGTGTAAGTGTTTGGTACAAGGTTTCATAGGTTGTTGAACCCATCTTCTGCTTCCCAAGTCGCGAGGACTAACGTTGTCGTCCAAGTAGGGAGCCGTTGTATGTGTAGCAAGTTGAGAGTGGGACTGCCCTGGTCTACGCAGGGTGAAAAGAGAGCTCCCGCCGGGGTTAAACAAAGAGAACCAGAGGTATGTTCGAGTTTAAGTGGCCTTGCCCCCCGCAACGAGACATGGCGAAGGTTGCTCAAAACGCCGTACCACAGTGCTTACGGTGTTCGGACGTCTGGCCTCATAACTGGCCGGGTACCTGATCCAGCTTCATCAAATACGAAAACGTAGTTATCTAGCTGCGTCTGCTGTACACCGTCAACGTAAGCTGGGCGAGGTTCTCATTTCACATGAGCGTGCTACATCCTGATCCTTGCCAAAGTGCACTTTCGCAGTCCGAACGCTTTACTCTCTTTCGACCTGCGTCTCTACGACTGGAAATCAAAGCACAGAGAACCCATCCTTCAGCACTCGCCTTGCCTCGGACCCACGTCCCGGTCAGGACGACACACTCGAACAATAGAACTCATTCAGAGGGTCTGGTGGCGCAGGGTCGTTCATGAGACTCTTCTGGAACTCGGTTCTCATTCTCATAACCGGCTGCAAAACCCAGGTATTGAAGGCCAAGATATCCGTCTCTTCTTTCGGGTCCCTCACGGTGTTGAACAAATACGGCGATTCAAGACGGCCGGAAGATTGATTGACCTTGGGCTCCCACACAAGATGCAGTTTCCAGTCTTTCCACTTGATGGCGCGAAGCTCCTCTTTGATGTAGAAGAGAAACCCCTGTCGTTCAGATTTGACTGAGCCTGGGTGCTGGAAGAACAGCGTCTGGTCGATACCGTCAATGGGCCGATCTTTCGGGCATCTAGATCCCGTCATTGACAGAATCGTCGTGAATATGTCGGTTACATGGACGATGTCGTTAGACGTAACTCCCTCTGGAACCTGGCCTGGCCATCGGATGATGAAAGGCACGCGGAGGCTACCTTCCATGGCCGTGTGATATGTACCGGACCACGGTCCCGCCGTGCCCCTGTAAGGCTCTCTGAATTCCGGGCCGTTGTCCGAGGCGAAAATGAAAATGGTGTTATCACGAACTCCCAGAGAGTCCAGGTGGTCCAAGAGCTGTCCGACGCGGTGGTCCATTTCAGCCATGGAGTCGGCGAAGTCGCCTTGGGCTGTCTTTCCGGCGAAGTCCTTGTGGGGAAGAGTCGGGAAGTGGAGATGGACGAGGGGGTGATAGAGGAAGAACGGCTTTTGCTCCTTGACTTGGCGGGTGAGCCAGTCCTTGGACTTTTCGACGAGCATTTCGTCGATGAGCCTCCTCGCCTCCAAATCGTATATGCGGACGTTTTCAGAGTCCCTTCCTGCGATGCCCTGCATGATGTACGGCAGCTCCGCGACCTCGGGGGTATACCCAATGGCTGAAGTGAACTGGGTCTCATCCGTGGTCCTCGGAATGCCGAACCACTCGTCGAAGCCCCGGTCAGATGGATATCGCCCAGGCACGTCTCCGAGGTGCCACTTCCCATGGTGGGCGGTGGCGTAGTAGTTATCCTTGAGGCACTCGGCCAGAGTCTTCTCCCACTGCGTCAGCCCTTGAGGAAAGCCCGCGGGCACAGACTGTCGACAGCCTGTCCGGATGGGGTGCCGGCCGGTCATCAGCGCAGATCGCGTCGGCACGCAGTCGCTCTCCACGTTGAAGTTGTGTAACAGAAGACCTTCGGTGGCGAGCTTGTCGATTCTGGGCGTGGCAGCGCCTCGAAGAACGCCTCCGCCGTAGCATCCGAGCTCTCCCCAGCCAAGATTGTCGGCCAGGACCAAGATAACATTCGGGCGGTTCGAATCGCGGGACATGTTGGAGGTGGCGAATAAAGCGCTCAATGTGCAAAGAAATGCGTTGTTTCCATCCAGTAATGATGGGGTGCGGGATAGGTAGCGGAGCGGAGTCGGTCTCTAATCACATATAATAGGTTCAACCTTCGGCTGATGTTTCTTTTCGCTGAAGTCAGACAGCTACTTTCAGTCGGAGTTGTTGAACGGTATTTGCGACTGAACTAGAGCCCGTAGCACGCAATTGAATCGAACTGTGTTGTGATCGCCATCATCGTCGCGGTGCGATTGAAGTGGGACGTCTGGCCTGTTCATCTCGGGGGCTGGTCCGGGACCGGCCTGCGTTTCTCCAGTTTTCCGAAGTGCAGTAGGTATTTTCTGGTGCAGGTCAACAAGATGCGGACTCATCAAAGTGATAGAAGAGGGGCCAAAGGAGGCCACTCGGCCGAGACGTCGTTGGCCCAAGCACTGATATTTATCTGGAGTTTCCAGCTCAAACGGATCAACGTTCGGGAAGCACGGTGAATCAGTAGGTAACAAAACTGGAGTCGAAAGCAGTGAGTGCCGACCCGACGGTATTTCTTGTCCGGCGCTTGTTTTCGTTCTAGCGCTCTTGAATCGATTGTGAGGAACGTGAACCTGTAGAAATCGAACGTCAATCTCGAAGCTATCGAGTCTCAGATCAGAGATTCACCTTGTCTCGCAGCTGTGCCAAAAAGGGGAGTTCGGGGTGGTGGCACTGGTGGAATGTCTGTGTTGTGGAATGACGCCCGATGGTGGAGACGCACAGTTCACAAGCAGTGCGAAACGCTCAAAAAGAGGTGACATTTCCATGGTTGTACAGTGCGCACTCTTCTTCCTCAAGCGACAAGCGACAAGCGACCCTTGCACTGTTATCGGGGCGGGGTGGCCCGATAAGGATTTTTTTTTGCGCCAGGGCAAAATATTCTCGATTACACCGGCTTCCATCGTCTCCCACAGTCGACCCCGACGGACTGGAACTGGAATACGACAAGCACCATGTCGACTCCAACTCTTGCCGAGAAGCTGGACAAGATCCGGTCTCCCGGTCTTCAGAGCCAGAAGAGGGTACAGTCTTTTCCTTTCGACCGTCCTCATTGTGTATTGTCCCCCAAGCTGACCCCGACGTGAAGACAGCGGTAGTCCTCGAGGCGGTCGACACGACGTTGAAGGAGCAAAACGCCGAACCCACACCGACCAGCTACTTCGCCGCCCTTTTGGCCCTTCTGAACCAGGCTGATAAGAGCGACAACATCAACTCCGAAACGACGACCTCCGTTGTCTACCTCCTCGATACCGTTACCCCGTTTGCGCCCCATCCCATTCTGCGAGCCAAGTTCACCCAGATCCTCACCTGCATCGCTCCCGTCTTCAACCTCGAAGATGCCCCGGCTCTCCTCCTTCGATCATCCATTGGATGCCTGGAGTCCCTGCTTCTTGCGCAGGACGCCGCCGCCTGGGAGCTCGGCGTCACCCAGATTGGCCCCCGAAGAGCCGTCGCCGGTCTGCTCAACCTGGCCCTCGACCACCGTCCCAAGATCCGAAAGAGGGCACAGGAGGCTCTCAGGACCGTCTTGAAGAACCCGCCCCCGAGTCCTTCGCTGGATCATCCCGCCGCCGACATGTGCGCGCACACTGCTCTCGCCAATCTCGAGGAAATCGCCGCCAAGGCTGCCAGCGCGAGGAAGCAGAAGAGCGGCGCCGAGTCGGAGCACGGCCCGGCCCTCATCCACGCCCTCCAGCTCATTAAGACAGTCGCCTCGGCGAGCGGAGGCTGGCCCAGCAAGAAGATCGAGTCTCTGTGCGAGCTCCTTCTCGGAATCTCCAGGTCAGGCAACGAGTACATGACCATGGCCTCCTTTGAGATCTTCGAGATGATTTTCGAGGGCATGGCCGACGAGGTTGCTTCCGCCAAGCTCCCCCGACTCATGGAGATCATTTCCGAGCTGCGCCCCGCCGCGAACGACACACAGCTCATTCCCCCTTGGCTGGCCATTCTCTCCAGAGGCTACGACGTCTCCGCGCAGCTTGAGCCCGAGGAGGTCTTCCAGAACCTGCCCGAGATCTTCTCCATGGTTGCGCAGTACCTGGAGTCGCCGGCCCACAACATCCGAGTCTCGGCTTCCGAGTGCTTGGTCTCGTTCCTCGCAAACTGCATTCCCAAGCAGGTCATCCTCGAGCCGTCCATCTACGACGAGAAGACACTGGACAAGATCGCCAAGATCGCCGAGTCTCTGCTTAGCGTGAAGTACCAGCAGGCTTGGATGGAAAGTTTCGTCGTCTTTGGTGCCATCTTTGACTCCCTTAGATGGCGCGCTCACCCCATGATGCTCAACGTCACCAAGGCCGTTGGCGATCTCCGCGGCAGCGACTCGTTCCAGGGCAAGAAGGAGGCCGATGAGGTTATTGGAAAGGCAGTCCGCGCCATGGGCCCCGAGGCCGTTCTTTCCATCCTCCCCTTGAACCTTGCCAAGCCCGTTAAGGGCCAGCAGGGCCGCGCGTGGATGTTCCCCATTCTCCGCGACTACGTCAGCAACACCAACCTGTCCCATTTCCGGAGCGAGATGGTTCCCCTCAGTGAGCTTATGTTCCAGAGAGTTCTGGACCATGGCAAGTCGGAGAAGACGCTCGAGGTCAAGATTTTCGAGACCCTCGTGCAACAGATTTGGGCCACCCTGCCCGGCTACTGCGATCTTCCTCTTGACCTCGCCGAGGCCTTCGACCAGGGCTTTGCCGAGCTTCTGGCCAACATCCTGTACAAGCAGGTCGAGCTTCGTCTGGAGGTGTGCCGTGCTCTCAAGATTCTCATCGAGTCCAACCAGGCGATTGCCACTATCGAGGACGATGTCGAGGAGGACCTTGTTCTCCAGAGCCGCGTCTCTCGCGCCACCGCCAAGAAGAACTTGGCGCACCTGGGAGGATTCGCCGGCAACATGCTCGCGGTTCTTTTCAACGTTTACACCCAGACCCTGCCTCAGTCAAGAGGCCCCATCCTCCTTACCATCAACGCTTTCCTGAGCGTCACCCCTGAGAACGAGCTTATCGAAACCTTCGACCGTGTCAGCAAGATGCTTGCGGCGGAGCTGCAGCAGATCCCCGAGCAGCAAGAGAAGCCCAAGCAGCAGCAGAAGTCCGGCAGCCAGATGCCCTCGACGAGCAGCACGCTGATGGACTTGATCATTACCATTTCCGTTTACCTGCCTCGCGAGAGCTTCTCCGCGCTTTTCGAGATTGCCTCCGTTATCGTCTTCAAGGAGAACGAGCCGCAGCTGCAGAAGAAGGCGTACAAGCTCGTCCCCCGTCTGGCCGAGTCCGAGACGGGCAAGCTGGCGCTCCAGGAGCGCAGCGAGGAGCTGCAGCAGATGTTCCTGACCAGTGCCGAGAAGGTGTCCGCGCCTGCCCGCAGAGAGCGTCTGGGCGCCCTGTCCGCACTCCTCGAATTCATTCCCGATACCTCCCTGCACTTCATCCCCTCGATTCTCAGCGAGGTTGTCATCTGCTGCAAGGAGAACAACGAGCGCGCACGAGAGGCCGCCTACGACCTCCTCGTCCAGATGGGTCACCGCATGGAGGCGGCAAACGGCGCCACCATCGACAACTCCAAGGTCCCTCTCATGCCCGCGGATGCGCCGGCCGGCAAGGCCAACATCGAGGAGTTCCTCACCATGGTCAGCGCCGGTCTCGTGGGCAGCACCCCTCACATGATCTCCGCGTCCATCACCGCTCTCAGCCGTGTCCTGTACGAGTTCAGGCGGTCGTTCAGCACCCAGACCCTGGCCGACCTCGTCCAGACCATGGACCTCTTCCTGACCTCGAACAACCGTGAGATCGTCAAGAGTGTCCTGGGCTTCGTCAAGATCTGCGTCGTCAGCCTGCCGTCGGAGCTGGTCATCCCGCGCCTCTCCTCCCTGATCCCCAACCTCATCATCTGGAGCCACGAGCACAAGGGCCACTTCAAGAGCAAGGTCAGGCACATCCTGGAGCGCATGGTGCGCAAGTTCGGCGCCGACCTCGTCACCCAGAACTGCCCCGAGAGCGACCGCAAGCTCATCACCAACATCCGCAAGACCAAGGAGCGCAGCAAGAAGAAGAAGGAGGCGGCCAGGCTGGCGGGCGAGGAGAGCGACGACGAGGAGGGCCGCCAGGGCCGCAAGTTCGACAACGAGCTCGACCAGGCCCTCTACAGCAGCGACTCGGACGGCTCCGACGACGAGTCGGACGACGGCGAGGCCGCCGGCCCCAAGGGCAAGCGTAGCAACCGCAAGGGCGGCAACGCGTACATCGTCGAGGACGAGGACGAGCCGCTCGACCTGCTCGACCGCAACGCCCTGGCCAACATCTCCTCGACCAAGCCCGTCAAGCTCCGCAAGCCGACCAGGTCCAAGGCCAAGACCGACCTCGACGGCAAGCTGATCCTGGGCAAGGACAGCGACGACGAGATGGAGATCGACGGCGGCGCCGGCGGCGAGTCGGGCGTCAACGCCTACGTCGCCGCGCTCAAGGGCAAGGACGTCGCCCGCAAGGGCCGCAGCGGCAAGCTCAAGTTCAGCAACAAGCGCGGCCAGGAAGACGAGGACATGGAGGACATGGACGAGGACGACGCCGCCGCCGTCAAGGCGCACGTAGACAAGAGCAGGGATGGCGGCAGGCCTTTCCGCGGCGGGCGCGGCGGACGTGACGGACGTGACGGACGCGGTGGTGGTCGCGGCGGTCGTGGAGGACCTCCTCGCGGTGGACGCGGCGGGCGCGGCGGCATCGCCTCCGGCCGCAGGGGTCTCGGCGAGGACAGGCGACGGGGCGGGCCCATGGCCGGTGGCGGCGTGAACAAGGGCCGCGGCAGGGGCGGCGGACGGAGGTAGACGTTGACGAACGGGATGTTCATTTCACTGTTCTCTTTGCTTTTATTACTGGTTGGAATGTACAGTCTGAATTATACCCGTCTAAATGAGGTAAAAAAGCGGCCTTCCTTTTCCTGTCCCCCTTTTGAACGAAGAAAATAGACGAGGGTCGGGTTTCGTTTCTCACATGTGGCGTCCTGAAGGCAGATAGAGGAAGAAAAGAAAAAGTTGGTATTTACAATGAACGACTGATAAACTGTGCTACTCATTAAGGTGTTGGCTGCCTCGTGGAGTGACCGACCACCCATCTTCTATTGCATCGTTCGTTTGTTCGTTGCGTAGGGACCTTTTCCGTTTGGTTATCGTGTTGGTTTCGGGGGGGACGTCTCTGTTTCGACTTAAACCCAGTACCAGGGGCTTCTCTTTTTTCTTCTTTCTCCCTCGTTATGTAACATTGCACTGAAGCCCATTCTCTGCGTAAAAGACAGGAGCAAACGGAAAACGCGTCGCAATTGAACCCTCGAAGCTCCCTTGAAATTTAAAAAAACCAAGAACAGACAAAAAGTACATCGTTATAGACCTACAACCCAAAAGAAATAACTCCGGGACCGCATTCGGCGGGTTTCGCTGCTGTTGCTGAATCACCTGAACTTGCTGAAAATGACGGCGACGATAAGAAGAACCAGGATGGTGATGATCGAGATGGTGATCACCCGATTGGTAGCCATCCTGCGCCTCCGTGTCAGCAAGATACTGTCCCGACTCCTGATATTAAAACGTTGGGGCAAAGGACGGCATTTACCTACGGGCCATCCCCCGCAGCGTCTTGACGCTGCGGTCCACGTAGCCCTCGCTCTCGAGCAGGATCTGGTGGGTGTGCTGGATGGTCTCGCGCTGGGTGTGGAGGTTGGCGAGGGTGCTGGCGCCGATGGCCTCGGTCTCGTTGGCCAGGGCCTGGGAGGCCTTGAGGCGCTGGGTGGAGCGGTCGAGGCGGTCGGTGCCGGCGAGGAGCTGCTGGCGCTGCTCGAGCTGGACGTCCTGGCCGGAGCCCGATGGGTTGTCGGTGTACCGGGCGCCGAAGAGGGCGGCGCGGTCGTCGGCGAGGGAGCGCAGCTTGCGCTTGTGGGCGTCGATGTCGGACTCGTGGTTGCGGAAGCGCGCGTTGATCTTGCTGCGCAGGGTGGTCGGGATGTTGGCCTTCTCGAGGCGCATCTGGCCGAGCTGGGGGGAGACCGGTGTTAGCGATTCGCCGTCTTCACGATCAAGAGACGCCGGGGCAGCGGAGGGGCAGCGGATACCAGTTCATCAGCCTCTTCGAGGGCGCGCTCGGCGGAGCTGAGGGCGGCTTTGCGCGGCTCGCCCGAGAGTTCGGGGATCTGATCCAGCTTCTGGACCAGGTCGGCCTGGACCAGCTTCAGCTCGGCTTCATAGTCGCTGAAACGCTCGGAGCCGGGCTCGGTTTCGAGAGGGTTGGACATTTTGAACGGGGGCGACGAGGTAGCGAGACGGAGAAGGAGGCGGGTGGTTGCGCTGCCAAGAAAGCTGGAGAGATGGTGTCCTCGCCCTCACGGCGATTAGGGGATGGGCGGGCGTTCCGGGTGGGGGGGACGTCCTTATCAACTGATAGACAGTGTCGAGCAGATGGCGGCGGTCTTCGTCGTCAAATGAGGCGAAAGTCGATCGATCAGTCGTCTTGCGGCGGATTCGTCGAGTTTTGTAGTCTGGAAGGGCCGGAAACGTTGGGTCTGGGCAGTGGTTGTCACTTGTCGGTTCGTCGTCAGTCGCATGTAGTCTACGCAAGTCTGGGACGGGCTTGGCGACATCATGCTGCCGAGTGGCTGGTGCGCCAATCGGATGCAGTCGAGTCGACGCCGCGCACATCAGCCACGTTTCCACGGAGCAGATCACCTAAGCAATTACCACGTGATGTCTCTGGTCCGTGCGCACTCTGCGCCAGCCGCAGACCTTTTTATGAGAATTCTCTGGCGCAGAACTTCGTTCGCCTCTTCTTCTTCTTCTTTCTTCAAGTTGATTATACCCCCGGTTCGAGGAAAAACGGCTCCGCGTCGCGAAGGGCACTTCGGTGTCCAGTGGACGCTGGGTTGAACTTAAGCTGGGTAGAGCGATGACGAGCGTTGCCTTTCGGGGCTCGCTCGTTGCGGCGCTTTTAAGAATTGGGAACTCGAACTCACGTTTTCCGATCCCGTTGAGTGTCCGACATTCTATTGTCGTAGGCTACCGTTTGATGTCAAGTGATTATGTACCACCATGGAGTCAGTTGCCTCAACTAAAGAGACCTCAATTTTCTCGCTACTATAAGATTGGTAGTCCAGTAAACCGACTACAAGGCGAATTTTACCTATGAATTCGCTGTATGCGGAGGCAGAACCGTAGCGGACGGACGTCTACTGAGGAAACTGCAATATCTCCCCTGTACAGTTAAAGACCGATGCCGTATAGAGACTCCGATCTGACGTCCACATTTGGTAAATTGCGCCAGGCAAGGTTGATGGACACGCAGGCTGGTCGCTCTCAAGAGTGCCTGCATCAGAAATCGACGCGACCTTGGCAACGAATTGCGCGGACTTCAGGCAGCACCTAGGCAGCGCCCAGCAGACGGCTCCGCGCAAGACAATTCCCACGTGAAAATTTTGCAGGAAATTTTTCGTGGGCCACCATCGAGAATCACGATGTCTGCAACTTGGTGAAGACTTGAAATCTGCTGCCTGGAGCGAAGGAGTCGCGTATCGCGTTGGTGATCAAGCCCACGCCGCGAGACGCGTAACCCAGCATCAGGTGCCTCAAGCCAACTTCGTAGACGCAACGCGCGGCGGGATATCATCTGGGTGGAAATCAAACAGGCGAGGAGGCCCATTTCTAGATCTATCTACGCAACATCGGGGTTTCCTTCGCCATTCGTGGGTTGTAGGAAGCAGAATTCGCATCAGAGATCTCTCTCGCCGAAAGAACGGCAGAACGTGGGCGGTCACCAGCCTCTGGCCAGAAATTTCAGCACCAGAGCCAGCAAAACCCACCGAAATCAGCATAGGTCCGTGCGTCTCGACCCCGGTCGCCAGAAATCTATATAAGGGCGACCTCCCGCCGCGAATCTTAGAAACTTCTTTTCTCTTTTTTCCTTATGTCGACAATACTTCAGAGAATCATTTCTATAGTATTCGACCTCATCTTGGTTTCCCAAAGAAGCCACAGATCCCACCCTGGTTGATGATTGATATCCTCGACGCCCTAGAGTGAAGAACTCTGGTTGCTCTCGAACTCTCCGTCAGGAGGGCGGTCTGCATTCGTGCACGGCTGTATAGAGAGCGGTGATGATCTCGTCCCCGTCCGTGGTCTTGCCTTCGGGCGCATGGTCGGGGTGGGTGTCGATGGACGTCTGACAGGCGTGTCTTTTTCCTCTTTTTCATTGTTTCTGGAGCTTGTCTCTGGTTGCGAAGAAGAAGCTCTTCGTTCTGTCCGTCAGTCTCGCCAGGCTGCATATCCGGATAGGTGCTTTCGCAACGCAATGCTGTTGTAAACTACATGGTAGCGACGTTCCGCTAGCCTGTATGTAGGTACTCTGCCGAAGCGCGTACGACACGGTTGAGCAGATTAGTTTTTTCCCATAAATCGAGCGAATCCTCAACAATTCAGTCAGCTGGCCAAGAGCAGGTCGACGGATAGTTATCGCGAGCTCTTCCTTGACCAGGACGTCGTGAATGTTCGTTCCGAAGGCGCATCGCCGTCAATCATCGCAAATTCTTCACCGCTCAGGTATCGCGATATTCAACGTGCGTCGTGGCCTTCGGCCAGCCACCTGTGGCGCCTGGATCGTGAACCATGGAACCGAAGCCGCGGCAAGGGGGGCTGGGGTTCGCGGGGGTCCGTATAGGTACATAGTCCCGTCGAGATCGGGTTCGCAGGGGGTGTCAATGCAAGCGTCATTGCTCCGGCAGCTGCGTTTCGTTTCATCGCATCGTGATCCGAGCCCGCCGACCGAACGCTTTCCACTCTCTCCCTCCCTCTCAGACACATCCCGTTTTCCCCTGCACTCCTCAAAAGTCAATAGCGAAAAGTTATCTCAAAAAATCATCGGAGGGACTGCCCGTTTTCCAGCAATACGCCGGTAGCCACGTGTCAATCAGTCCATCAAGGGATATCCAGCTACTCCACCGCGAAACCGAGTCGAGATGCCGCCAGGTCAGCCACTGTGAGTTTTTTCTTTCTACTGCTTTGTCTCTTGTTCATTGGTCTCGTTTTGGTCTCTTTTTGTTCCTCCCGAGGTCCCGAGGAGATCGTCACCGCCATCCACTCCGACCGTCCAAGACGTCGACACGGACACCCGCCCAACCACCACTGCTGCCACTCCCATGAACACTAGGTGCATTGGTAACAGAGCCCAGCATGTGTCCTACCTTGCACAACAACTTCAGACGTACGATTGTATTGCCTCCCTTCTTGTCTCATCGGACTGCAGATACTTTGGCCAGTCTCCAAAAATGGCGAGCCACGTCTGTACCCTGAGGGGCACCAACGCGCAGCAGCCCAGGGTCTGGTCCTCGTCTGGCGTTTCCGCTGACATGTGCGGCGGCCCATCCCATTGTCGTAACCTGGAACTTCCCCCAAAATCGCCGCCCGTGGCTTGTAGCTTGGGAACCCCGCCATCCCAAGACACTCTAAGCTGGCCTACGCAAGCTGCCGACCTCCCAGATTCTCTTTTCTTTTGTCTTCCTTCCTGCCTCTTATATATGCGACGGTAACATCGCAACCCTCCGTCTGCGCGCTCGAGACGTGGCTTGTTCAAAGCCTCGGGCCTTGCATTCGTCTCCTCTCCTTGCTGCCCGTTTAAAGAAGATGATGCCCCGTCGGCCTCCGTCGCTGGAATCAGTGGGGTCAGTGGGATCACCTGTTGACCCGAAGTTTAGGAAAAAGGTCGCCGTCGTCGGCAGTGGGAGCGCCGGCATCGCAGCCCTCTGGGCCCTGAACCGGAGCTATCATGATGTCTACCTCTATGAGGCCTCTTCGAGGCTTGGAGGGCACACAAATACGGTGAAATGGCGAAGTGGGAAGTACGAGACGAGGGTCGATACGGGCTTCATCGTCCTTAACACTGCGACATACCGTGAGTCTCATCCTCGGGGACGGAACCGGGGCCTCGCTCACATTCTGTATAGCCAACTTTATAAATTTCTTGAAAAGGGTCAAGGTCGACACGGTGCCGACGGAAATGACATTCGGTGTCACCAGGGACCATGGCTTGTTCGAGTGGGCCGGCACCAGCTTGGACGCCTTGTTCTGCCAGCGGAGGAACCTCTTTTCGCCTCGCATGTGGCGGATGGTCTTCGATATCTTCCGCTTCAACCAGTTTGCTTTGGATCTGTTGATGGCCGACGACGAGAACGACTCTGCCGCAATGAACGGAGACAGCGTTGGAGCAAAGAGGGAGGAGACGATCGGAGAGTATCTCGAGAGGGAAGGCTACTCGGACGGCTTCCGCGACGACTACCTCATTCCCATGACCGCCGCTGTCTGGAGCACGAGCCCGGACAAGTGCACGCTGGATTTCCCGGCAGTCACTCTGGTTCGCTTCATGTAAGTGCGTCGACCTCGTTAGCTGGGACAGACTGACGTGCAAGCCAGGTGGAACCATCACCTCCTGTCAACGGTTTCCGCGAGGCCACAATGGCTCACCTTGAAGAAATGCGGCAAGTCCTACATTGACGCTGTCATGAGCGGATTCCCATCGAACCACCTGTTTCTCAACACCCAGGTCACGCAGGTCACCAGCGAGGAGGACGGTAGGGTGCGGGTACATGCCCACAACGGCAAGTCCGACGTCTACGACCACGTCATTCTCGCGACCCACGGCGACCAGGCCCTGCGAATCATCGAGACTTCGGCCACGCGGGAAGAGAAGGATATTCTCTCGGCCTTCCAGACATCCGAGAACTCTGTCGTCCTCCATTCGGACCTCTCACATATGCCTGCCAACCCCAAGGCGTGGTCCAGCTGGAACTACCTCACCCTATCTTCGCCCTCTACAGGCAAGCAGAACATCGACCAGGTCTCGCTTACGTACAACATGAATATTCTTCAACACATCCCCCGCGAGACATTCGGCGATGTCCTGGTGACGATGAACCCGCTGCACCAGCCGAACCCCGACACGATCCAGGGCACCTTTACATACAGGCACCCTCTCTACACGCCGGCAGCTGTCAGGGCGCAAAAGCTGCTTCCACGAATCCAGAACAAGCGGGGAATCAGCTACGCGGGCGCCTGGACGAAATACGGCTTCCACGAGGATGGTTTCAGCAGTGGCCTGCATATCGCTCAGGACCACTTATATGCGAAGCTGCCCTTCCAGTTCGTGGATTCGACGTATAGCAGGGGAAGGAAGCCCTCGCTGGGTCTTGGCGATCTCTTGGTCAGACTTGTCATCCTCCTCATCCAAGTGTTCGTTATAAGAATACTGGAGAGGATAATCGCGGCGGCGCAGAGGGTAATTTCCCCTCGCGCCAACCGACTGAGGAGCGCAGTGAAGAGTGGAAAGGCTGCGTGATGTATTTATGCGAAATCGGGCTACATAGGGATATGTTGAGAATATCTGGAAATATGCTGCCATCAATAGATACCTTGTCATTTTCGTCACTTTTGCAGCAAGCTATTGGGTCCCGAGGTCGAGTCGATGTGACCACCCTGGAGATGCCAGGCGGCCCAGGCCCACTGAAGAAGAGCTTCAGCGGGGATCCCCGCTGACGTCGCAGCGCCAGGACCCCTAAAGCTGGCCCATGCCGCCCGGAAGCCAACCGCCGGGGCGGAACAACCACCCCACCCGCCTATCCGGTGTCTGTCGGCGTTAGGTAAGATGGTCAACCCACCTCGAAATCCCGACGGGATGCGAAATGACATGACGCTCGCCGTCCTCACCAACCTCGCAAATCCGCGCCCCCCGCAACCATGAATGCTCTACCGCGCCTCCCGTGGCGTCTGCAGGCCCAGACGGCGCAGAAATGGAGCTGTTTCTTCTGCCAGCACGCCCGCCCGTCCTCTCCGAGCCTCCGAATTCCAGCCGCCCGGCGCGCCGCATCGACGACACCCACGCCGAAGAACACCAGACCTAACTATGGCGGCGCACCGTCCATGGAGGAGATTCACGCACACTACAAGAAGAAGAACGCGACCACGGCGTAAGGAGGCATGCGCAGTCAGAAGGGTTCCAGGGAGGCTAAGAGCGTGCGCAGCTACTATACACTCAGCGTCATTCTCGGGACAGTCGCTTTGTCCTACGGCTCCGTCCCTCTCTACAAGATGGTGCGCCCACCTGCCTCTACGCCCATTCAATTGGGTCGCTGGACACCGGAGCTAACGTTTGCCTCTCTCTCAGATCTGCGCGACGACAGGCTGGGGCGGCCAGCCCATCCGCGCCCACGGGCCCGACGTCGACTACTCCGAGGAGGGCATCGCCTCGCGCCTGGTGCCCGTGACCTCGGCCAGCCGCATCCGCGTGACCTTCAGCTCGTCCGTCTCGGACACGCTGCCCTGGAAGTTCACGCCGCAGCAGCGCGAGGTGCGCGTGCTGCCGGGCGAGACGGCCCTCGCCTTCTACACGGCGACCAACAACTCGGACCAGGACATCATCGGCGTCGCGACGTACAGCGTCACCCCGGGCCAGGTCGCGCCCTACTTCAGCAAGATCCAGTGCTTCTGCTTCGAGGAGCAGCGCCTGAACGCCGGCGAGACGGTGGACATGCCCGTGTTCTTCTACCTGGACCCGGACATCGTCAACGACGTCAACATGCGCGGCATCGAGACGGTGACGCTGAACTACACCTTTTTCAGTACGTGTGTCCCCGGATATTGCCGTTCTTCTCTTCTCAAGGCGGATGTGGTGCGGAATGCTGACGATGCAAAACAGAGGCCAAGTACGACAACAACGGCAGGTTCAAGGCGCCCGTGCCGGTCGCCAGCGCGTGAGGCGCTTTTCGGTTAAAGGCGAAGACTCCCCACTCTAGCAACGTCTTGTCGAGACTCTGCTTGTACAAACAGAAAGCCCAGGACCCGGAAGTCAAGGCAGTGTCACTACCACCAGTGGTTTCGAAAAGGGCGGCATTTCAATCGGCGTTAAGAGGATGAAAAACATTGGAGAGCACAGGACTTTTGCAACATATAGATGTACATATGTATCATACCAGCTCCGAAAATGTCGTAAGCAACAGCCAAACGTTTGCCAGTACTACTTGGTACCTACGCATTCTTCTGGGCACGGCGAACAGTATCACTGTTCTACAGAGGTTACACCAATTTACAGCTCAATGCACTCCAGGAACTAAGCAATCGTTTTGGTATGCCGAATTGGATCAATCAATGGCATGGTACAGCTGCCAGTGAAACTCTCAATTGGCTGGCTTTAGCGCTTCGTTCTCACGCCGACGATGAAGCTCCTCAAAATCGTCCTTATCTTATCGCTACATCCCGACAGGCCACCGGAACTTCCTTGAAGAGGAGCTTGGGCCATCCCGACCCATGGATCACGTAAGCCCCGCCAATAGGTCTTGATCACGTGGCTCTCGCCTACCACCCACCCCACAGGCGAAACCACCTCAATCCTGTCAAAAAGTTTTTCGCTCTCACCCGGTTTTCGTTTTCTCTCCCCGACTTGCGACAATCAATCTCGATACCCATTCCCGCCCAAAAGTCCGTCCCTACTAACCGTCAAAATGGTCAAGGTCAACAAGAGTACGTTTACCCCCCGCTCGCCCTCTGCAATTCGATCGCAATCGAAATACTGACTTTAGCTTCCAGGCGTTGCTGCCTCGCGCCGCAAGTCGCGCGCCGCCCACTTCGGTGCTCCCTCCAGCATCCGTCGCAACATCATGAGCGCCCCCCTCTCCAAGGAGCTCCGTGAGAAGTACAACGTACGTTTTCCCCTCCCAATTCTCCCACCCGCCGAAAGTTCTCCCAGGCCCTAACACCTCCAAAGGTCCGCAGCATCCCCATCCGCAAGGACGACGAGGTCACCATCGTCCGTGGCACCAACAAGGGCCGCGAGGGCAAGGTCACCTCCGTCTACCGCCTCAAGTACGTCATCCACGTCGAGCGCGTCACCCGCGAGAAGACCTCCGGCCAGTCCGTCCCTCTCGGCATCCACCCCTCCAACGTCGTCATCACCAAGCTCAAGCTCGACAAGGACCGCGAGTCCATCCTCGAGCGCATCAAGGTCGGCCGCGAGCTCCGCGTCAAGGCCACTGCCTCCGCTTAAGAGCTTTCTCTCCTCTCGGCACACACCTCGTCAATGCCTAGCTCCTGACCGCGCGGTGGCCCGTCTCCTCTCCTGATAGGACAGCAAGACGCCGCCGTTCGTGCCAGGGACAGGACGAACAGGCTTCCTCCCAAAACGATCAGCGGCAATTCAAGGGACAACATCAAAAACAACGGCGGCGGGAATGAAACAACAATGATATCCAACTTTCGACGGCGTTTCTTTTCGGACGACATCGGAACGCACCACCTTGACTGCGCGTTTTGGCAATTCGGCTTCTTGCCAGGGAAAAAAAACAGGGAACATGAGGGAAATGCAACGGCTAGAAAAAGGGAAAAACTTCTAGACAAGATCACAATGAGAAACACTCTTTCTCAATGGCCATTTCACGTTCCGTCCGTGAAGTGCTCCATGGGAGGTCCTCCCGAAGCCACCATCGTCGCCCCGGCCCCGTCCCTCGGGCGGCGATGCTGTCTCGGGGTCGCATCCCCCCTTTGCTACGCTGCTTCGTGACGTGCTAACTTGACCACCAGCTACCACCCACTGAGGAAGGACGTCGTTCATCACACGAGAACATATCTTGACGTCCTCTCCGAACGGTAGGTCAGTCGTAGACACATGCACTCTCCCGTGACTCTGTCCACCGCTAGGATATCTCCGCGTTAACCACTGAGATCCATGGTTTTCGAGGTATACGACTGGCGAAGAGCAACCCGGCAGGAGGGATTTTTCCAACTGGAATCACCACCCTCCTGCTCTCGCCCGAAGATTTTCGCTGAGCTCTCCGGCTCTGAGGTTGGAAATTTGATGGTGAGGTACATGCCAACGACTCCCAAGAATGCGTTTTTGAGAACATCGTAGTGGTCGAGAATTTCCCGCGTCAACACTTTCGCTGGAAGGGGTAGGGACTCTTCTGCGAGCAGTCTGGCTTATATCCGAGGAACACGATGTTGATATAACACCACTGGACGAACGCTCTGTCTGCCAACTGCAGTGCTGACCCTGGTGTGTCGGATCAACGCGCATTTTTCCATTCTCCTCACACAAGAGTCCCATCATTGTGAGCGATGCTGTTGACGTGGAAGTTTTCGACGACTACAGTCTCTTGATGCAAAAGGTTGTGGCAACGATTTGGTGTGTGCTTTGGGAGGGCTCCGGAGAGACGGCGAGAAATCTGAGTAGTTCGGCGGGAGTCGACAAAAGGACCCGAATTCGGCTTCGTTTTCCAATAGACACACATTTGGTTTCATGCAACTCTTATCTGTGAATACTGTACTTTTCGGAGCCTGTCTAATTATCTACCTAGCTATGCTTCGTAGTGGTCGTCCCCGACCTGTCATGATACAAGCCCAACTGTCATAGCATGTCTTCGCAACCCTTCTGCCTCCATTCGCGGACCTCGGGTCAAGTTTCGAAGACACGAGATCCTCCACTAGGCAAGTCTACCAGGCTTTCTTTGTCTCATTAGAGCCTATGCAACACAAGCAAACTAGGTCTCGCGATACAACAAAAGGATAGTCGAGTGAAAAAAATGCATCGAGACCTTGTCCGCAAATGATGAAGTGGACATTCTAAGCGACTCTTAGCAGCGCGACAACGGGCGCTCCCTCTGAATAATCGAAATCCATGCCTGGGTATCGGAGGCACCCGCGGCCGCAATGATCGCAAATTGAAGATATTCCACACACGATTCGTAATCATACAAGCATAGCTGATGCTGTTGGCGTTCCGGATGTGTCCGTTTAGTTGATGGGCTATAGGACCTGGTCAGCGTTTCGTGTCACCCACCCCTTAGGGATGTCCGCCTGACTTACGATAGAGCGGCAAGGCGGCTGGTTCTCAGCTCGAACGTCAGCCGAAACAGCGCGTAGGCCATTGGCTGTCTCTGGGATGGTGCCCTCACCTGCCTTGAGCGGGAGGGGTCGGGAAGCCTGACCGACAGCCTTGATAATGGCCGGGGAAAGCGAGGCGACAGCATGGCCGATGGTGTATTGGGGGAGGTAGCCTCGAGCGTTCTCGGAAGTCACCGCTCCCGGAAGAGCAGTCGCATTGGATGTGACTCTCTCTGACCATGCACGAACACTTGAGGAGGGGGAGTCAGTGGAATGTCAGCAGCGACCAGGGCTTGGCAACTGACCAAGAGTTGAAGTAGGCCCGCTCGGAGTCCGTCTCGACGACGTTCTCAGACGATCCCGAGCTATCCTTCGACTGATCAAGGCCTTGGCTGTTGAAATAGGCCACGGGACGGGGTTTGTTGCCGTTGCGATACTTCATGGGCGAGGTCACGTTGTCGGACTTTGTGTCCCGCTTCACCTCTTGCTGTCGAACAGACACAGTTCTGGTTGCATGGCCTCGGTACGGCTCGAGCGGGGCGAAAGGATCAAGGTCTGCAGTGGGAAGCGAGAAGCCGTAATCTTTCTCGGGCTTACCGGTCGGCAGTTTACCGATGACGTTGGACTTGGGTCGGGCTTGTTTCTCCGGCGAGGCAGGGTAGAAGTCCTTGCCGTCGAACTTGGGGAACTTCAAGCGCAAGTGATCAGGGGCCTCGGTCCAGTAGAGATGCTTCGCCATTTCCTCATCCTGAGTCAGAGCACGATGGTAGATAAAGTCCCGGAGCTCGGGGCCTGGATCCATGCCAAAGGGAACCTCACCGACGAGGTAGGGCAGACCAAGGCCGGCATTATCGCGAGCGAAGTTGGAAAACTCCTCTATGTCGAGAGCAGGCGTAGGCGGAACCTTGGAAAGGTACCGGTTCGACTCTTCGAAGTTTGCCGGAATGGGACCATGGAACCTGCCGCTGAACGAACGATGGCCGCGTGAGCCGTTCTCCTCCACGCCTGTCTTGGAGACACTGGGTACGTTCTGGTGAGCTTTCTTGATGATTTTCTCATCTCCGCCAGAGAATTGCGGTTCCGAGCGGGGCTGGAACACGGGTGCCAACGCTGCGGTGACTGGTAAAACGGAGGGCTTTCGAGTGTGGTCAACACCGTTGGACCTCAACTGTTGGCCGCCGGAAACAGCATCGGCGGACGCAGAGTGGACGGCGAACATGTCCATATTGCTGAAGGTAGCCGAAGCTTTGGACGTATCAACAGCGAGCTTGATCCGGTCCTTCTTGCGGGACCTAAGGGGCTTCTGCTCGTCAACAACACCGAGAGAGACGGTGCGGTTTGGCTCCGGCTTGGTCTCAGTGGCCGTCTCTTTCAAGGGCTTCATGTTGTCGCCGGCATGCTTCCCAGCCTCATCGCTTGAGAATCGTCGAGCAGAAACATTTCCATCCTCCAAAGCGAGCTCGCCTTTGAGCTTGACCTCAAAATGCTCAATGTCCGCGCGGAGTTGGCGAGCATACTCTTCCATGTGCTTCTCGTCAATCTGGTGGCGGTTGTAAGCCAGCTGAGCCTCGGCTTTCTTGAGGCTAGAACGCAGGCCTCCAAGCTGGTTCTTGGTGATGAGGCTGGGCAGAATAGATGATGCGGGACAGTTGTCGGGCTGCGCTGGCGGGGCGGCAGGCTTCGGAGCCATGGCAGACACGGGTGTGGGCGGATGTTGATACACCATGGGCTGGCCCATAGTGTTGAAGCCAACGGGCATCATCGGAGATCCAGGAAAAGGCATTCCCAAAGGCACCATGGGATGAGGCGGGAAAAGCCACTGTCCGCTAAACTGGGGCATGTAGGTAGGCATGGGTCGGCCTACAGGAGGAGCAGTGTCGTTCTGCTGGATCTTCTCATCTCCATTGTTGGGGGATTTGATGCTGACCGGATGTGCAAAGGCTGCCTGAGGTGGCATCTGCGACATGGTGAACTGCGGTATAGGAAAGCCCGCAAAAGGGGGCACAGTACCGGGCTGTCCTTGGGCCATCATGGAGAAAGCCGGGTGCAAAACCGGTTGCATGTGGCCCATCATAGGCTGAGTGGGCAAGAATGAAGGACCATTAAAGGCGGGACCAAATGAGGTCTGAGCTTGAGGTTGAGGTTGAACTTGTACGCCGTTGACGTCCACTGTGAACCTTTCCTTGCCACTCTTTCCAGTAGGCGACGCGTGAGCAGTATCCAGATTGTTGGGGACGATTCTTCCTCCCGCTGTGACACGGACGTGGGTCGGAGATCTGACGGCCTCATAGAATTGCTCAAAGCCCCTTCGCTTCTGGTCAGGAAGAGTTGGCTTCTGGTCAGGTTGAGCTGGGCGATGGGGAGGTGGATTGGCGGTCGGAAGTTCAGGCTCAGCGTCTTGGCCATCAAGCTGACGGCCGCCGTGTCCATCAAGTTGATGGACCTCGCTGAATTGAACTGCAGCCTGAGGAGCAGGCTGTTCATGGACTTGGGGGAAAGATTGGACAGCCTGGGGTCTGACAAAGACGGTGCCTTCGGATTCAGCAGAGGAAGAGTTTCTCGCCTCCATGCTGGCCCTGGAAAGAAAAGGGTTGCCTCTTCTGTGACGAAGAGGATGCTTTTGACGCATGATATCGCCTACAGACAAGGAGTTAGCATGCCAAAGAAGGAGACAGAGGGTCAAGCAGGCATCTCTTACCTAGGACTTGATTCTCCTTGGCGTCGTCAAGTAGCTTTCGCTCCAAGATGAGCTGCAGCTTTGAGCCCCGAAGAGCAAGCAGCTCGTCAGTGGTGTAGCAAGTCCGTTTCATTGCTTCTTCGACACGCATGACAAGGAAGTCGGTGTCCAGAGAACGACGTAGATCGACCTGCAAGGGTAGCGAACTGTGAGTACTAGAGTAGACCGCAAAGATTTTGTGAGGGAATGTGAGTGGATTGGGATGCGTGACTTCTACGCGAAAGTCGAAGGGTGCGATTTTGATATTTTCGCCGATGGGTACTGGACTGGTGTGGGGAGGATGTTTGAGGATGGCTTCTTCGTTGCCAAAGAATGAAGGCACCAAACAAAAGTGTGATGTCTTTGGAAGGCCAGAGTAGACTGAGGTAGAAGAAATTCACTTACCAGAACTGAAGGTGTCGGTCCAAAGCAATGCTGAGGCGTGCTGATTGTGTTCCAAAAGTCGTGGAGCCAAGTGAAGTGAAGGCAAGTTGAGCGGGGGACATAGAGAGGATGGTGTTGTTTCGGGTGGTGTGGTGGAGGGGGGAGAATTAGTGTTGGTGACAGTGCGGGGGAATACAGAGAAGTCCTTGTCTTGCCCTAAAGAAATCTCCTCAGCCAGCTCGAAAGTATTGACAGTAGTTTAGGAAGGTGCGAGAAAGGCAGCTTCTATTTTTCAGACGTGGAAAGTTGGAAGGTGCCCTTGTTTGGCTGCTGATAGGGTTCTAAGACCAGTACCTACCTAACTTGGAAAGAGCTATTTTGTAATACCTAGCTTCCATAAGGAATACAGGGAAAGAGCCGATTCTTGGATGAAATCGGGAAGGCTTCTGCCAAATTCAAGAGCTGGAGCAGACCTAGGTATAAAGGTGACTCCAGCATACCTACTACACCTAGGTACCTACCATGAGGCCCCCACCATACAGGTGTAAACCTCATGATTGTGCGGCTATTCAGTCCAGCAACTACGTAAATTGGTTTACATCGGTCTAGGTCAGAAGTGTCCATGCAATTGAATAAGAAAGGTGTCAAAAGGAGACGTAATTTTTCATACTAGAAACAATGTTGCTGAAATATTTAAAGAATATTTCCTCTTCTGGTATCTCTCATGCCAGACGGAACTATTCAACAAGATCGTTTCTTGTTCTAGTGTTGACTGAAGATTTGAAAACAAGTCCTGTGACAACTTTGAAGGCAGAAAGATTGCATTTTCTAGAAAGACTGTTGGTTCTTTCTGTTTGGAACAATGGGCTTGGATCGACTAGACAATGCTGGGCCAACTTGAAATCTGATGCCTGGGCAAGAAAGAAGCAGTACAAGGTACTTCCATGGGTGTTGGGGAAAGTGGAAGGCGCTGGAAAGCAAGGCAGGTACGTTGAAATAAACTGTCATCCACTATTAGAGGCAAGCACAACCTAAGGCGAAGAAGGTAAGGTCAGGTAGTGGCCGAGGAGACAACGTTGCGTTGAGCCATGCACCGCAATTTCAACACTACCTATTATCCGTACCAGAGGAAAACGAGGAACCCAGAAACCCCAACCCGCTTTCGTTTTCGTTACGACACAGACATTCTGTGCTGCGTCTCGACCCCATTCTCGCGTCAGTGTCGAGCCGTGGCTTCCAAACCGCTCCTTTCTCTCCCGGGGAAGCACCAGAAACCCAAGAACCGCCCTCCTTCTCGACCTATATCCGAACTCTCGCTCCTCGAGGCACACAAATCATGACCAAGCCCCTCAGACTCCCTCTCGACACACCCATCCCCTGGCGAGCTGCCTGCGTATCGTGTCCATCATCGCTATCCCGGATACCACGCTCCAGAAATGACAAAAAGTCCGCCCGGGTTTGTTGCCAACGAGGATACAGGTACATGGCCCTGCAGCATTGCATGAGACGGGCAAACGGGGTGCCTTTCACAAAGGTTCCAGACGATGATGTCCTGCCGAGATTTCCCAAAGCGGCTGATTCGCAGCACCTGAGCTTCCGAGGGGGGTCTGCTGTTCCGCAATCTGCGCCCGCCACATCCATTGTCTGAGTTGTTACTTTCGCGGCTCGGGAACGCGTGGAGTGAGGCACTGCAGACGGTCAAACTGCCCCGGGTTCTGCGATAAACCGCACGACCAAACACATCTGGCCTGCTTCAGCAGACCCTGTGATCCGAAGTCAAGTTGGTTTTCGTGGGTCGATGCCGTGGGTGCCCTGCATGGCGGTCGTCGAGAATGACCGTGGCAGCCATCTTCGCCACCAACAATCAGAGGACACCACACATGGCGGGGAGGATCGAGATTGCTGTATTTGATGGCTAAATTCGTTGCCGGTCGTCGGGGCCGTCCGGGAAAGGTACTGGAGGGTCGGGACGGGGCTTCGGGCGGGGCTTGTCGCCCTCTTGCAACGGATGTGACGTCCAAATCAGATACATTGTTGGGGAACTTTCTTGCGCGGGGCACCTGGTTCCTGCAAGCTGTGGAAAGTACTCGAGCACTTGGCTCTCCGTACTAACAGATGATCTTAGCCGATGTTGTTGAAGAGGCGCCATACGACCGGCGATGTTGGATCCAAGGCGGAAGTGAACGAGGTTGAATTGAGGGCAACGATTCGAAACAAGCCAGGGAAAACGAGATGATGGACAGAACGAACAGCTTGGGCGGACGGTTCTTTGCACCTTTTTAAAGAGCATTCTCCTGGCCTGCCTCGACTTACCATGCCACCCCACCCCACCTTCACGAGTCCAAGGCGCTCGAGCGGCGGAAGGGATTAGATGCGGAGCAGACGTGCCCATACGGAAGCCCTCCCAAGCAGTCCCAAGCAACCTGACGGCAGGGAGTTGAGTATGGTTTTCTTGGTTCTCGAATGGGAGCTCCTGCCGAAGGCGCACGTGGTTCCCAGCAATGAAACCTCTTGATAGTTTGATCAACGGGGCGAGCAGCGAGGGCGAAGAACAAGAGACGTTCGACGAGCACGTCCATGGAAGCCCCTCATGGTCTTGCCGACCTGACAGGCCTGACCCAAAGTCTACTGGCGACGCACAGGCTCCTGGCTGTCACACTTCTTTCCAATACACCAAGGAGATATCACAGAGGATCAAGGGTAGGGACAGGGATACAAAACCTGCTTGGTCCGTCCGGCTGACAATGACAAAACACGGGACCGAACAACAGAAGACGGCGGGCGGAACACCAGACTGGAAGCCCCAATGGCGCGTCAAGGACTGCTCTCCCGCCGCGTAGGCTGCGCACGCGCTTCTCTCCCGGGGGTCTTGTATCACAGAAAACGTTGGGCCCGCCGGGACTCAGCCCAAAACCAGCACTGAGGCGCAAGCTGGAACCTGGAGACGAACGCAGTGGCAACGTCTAACGGGCGGCCCGGGCTGGCCATCAAGGTATGTAGGGCTCGGTGAGCGGCAGATCGACTTCTGAGCGGGGTCATGGGACGTTGAGCTTCTAATTCCGCAGGGCAGTCCTGAGCGAAGTGGGAAATGTACCGGAAATTGGGCAGGATTGTGCGGTTTTGACAGGTTGCTTTCCCGGCGAGCTGAGCCATGTTGATTGCCAGTTCGGTGCGGTGCGGCCCCTCCTGGTGCCTGTCATCAAGCTTTACATCCTGAAACGACAGGGACGTGGGAACGGCAACATGGATCAGGAGTGGGCGGCCCGCGGAATGGCGACAACTGCGACTGCCTGAAGGGGTTGAAGACATGGCCCTGTTCGCTTCGCTTCACGGTCTCTGCCCATGGGAGAAACGGAATGAAACCAGGATGCCCATCATTCGAGACTGTTCGTTTGGGATCGCTGCGAGGGACCTCGAGATACGGATACAACAAGGACGACAATCCAGTCTCCAAACCGATGTCTGCAACACCGACCCGATTCGGCGGACTCGCCTGCGGTGGCGTGGACCGAGAAGAACATTCCGCAGCTCCGTTCCGGTGGACGTGCGCGGCGAAAGACGGCCCAGATGCGTCGCAGAGACCCGGCATGCGGTCTCACATTCCGACTTCATCTCCTGCTTCATCATTGATGCCAGAGCCTCTGCCCGGTTGCGGACGGCGCATAAGTCACGCCGGGAGGGGCTTACGCGCCCAAAAGAAAGGAAAAACAGGTCATGTTCGTCACAGCTTCGTCCGAGTCGGCCGGTGGGAATGCAAGAGTCCTGTGATTAGTGTTGATCAGTAAGGGATACGGTACAACGAAGCATAGCATGCAAGAACGGGATGCGAGGGCGGCCCGAGCGGTGCAGCAGCCACGTGAGCGTCACGCCAGTTTGCCTTCGAGTATGGCAGGAAGTCTTGTTACGCAGTGGAAGGGAAATACCTACCGATATATCCGTATTGGCAGTCAGACTTTACCTTGCAGCATCGCCGCTGCGTTCTTTGCCGGGGGTGGGAGTTGCAAGACGCCGGGAGGCCCGGAATTGAGGCATCTCCCTGAGGCAAGCCTGACCGTCCGTGTGACCACAGATGTCACCCTCGCACCGTACGACGCGAGCATGACGCAGGGAACGGAGAAGCAAATGGTGGAACGGGTAGCTTGAATGCTATGAACAGGCATGCAATTGCCGGCGAGCCCTCGTCAGTGCCAAGCCAGGGGCTGCACACATGTTGAACCAGCCCACCCCAGGCCAGCTCTGCCGACAGACATAGTATAGTACATAGTATCAGTTGGAAGGAAAATCTGATGGTAAAACCAGCGTCTCTCTGCTGGACATGGGACGGGGTGCCAGGAGGATGGCCAAGGGCTAGAGTACGGAGTGGTACGCATTAGACTTGGAGCTCCGGGCCCCCAGGGGCACCTGATGATGGCCTCGGCCATCGGGCCAGAGCACCGAGGTGTGAACTCGATGGCTAGGTAGTGTTAGTGTCGACAGTGTTTTACCTACTACTCTGCACGAAGTTCCCAGAGTACCGAGGTACGGTATTTGGAACCTAGGTTGAATACGGAGCAGTGCAGCAATGTAGCGCTGTAGGTACCTGAGTGCTTTACCTCGGTACCTACAGAGCGAGGCACTCGAGGGAATACTTTACCTCCGACCTAGGTACCTAGGTACCATGACGGAACCCCCACAGAACCCTTGGAAGACTTTGGACGCTCTAGCGCATAAAAGACGGGATGGCCAACTGGAGGGGCATGACGGGACATCTGCAGCACTGCCCGGTGAGGGGTATTACAGTGTACCTGCCTACCTACATCAGTATTCGTGGGTGTTGGATATCGAGAGACACATGTCCACTGCAGATAGGTATTAGGAAGGAGCCCGCGTCCATCAACCCCTCCTTCTCCGGCGACACCCAGCCCCCAACCCCCAACCCCCAACCCCTGCCGGACTGCCCTGTATCATGACTTGCAGCTAGGCAAATCGTGGCCTAGCCGAGCCATTGATATGCCCTACTCGACCTGCACCTTCAGGCTTCAGGGGATTGGAAGGGCCGCTTTTGACCGGATCCGTCGACGGGGCTCCTGCCATTGGATGACGGGCGACGAGCCTCCCTTTCCTTACCGCAACAACCAGCCCGCGCCGGAGACGTCAGCACCACTGGACGCTGCTCCGGTGTCTGAACCCGATCCTTTCTCGAGTGCGTGGTCCGACCGTCCGTCCGTCCAGTCACCAGCGTTCCCCGCCGCCTTCTCTGTTGTCTCCTCTTTTCCCTTCCCCCGCCAAGCTCCCCTACCTACACCTACAGGCTATACCTACACCACCTCTGGTATCCGCGCGGGCAGATGGCAATCACTCCACGGCGGGCACCCCGCAAAGTTGTGCACAACAGATGCATGTGAGGCGGGCGAAAACTGGACTGAGCGAACCAGCAACGATGGAGCGCCGCCTGTGAAACCTTGGGCGATATGGGAAAGCTCGGCACATGTTGATGTCAGATGCCTTGCCTTACCCCTCCTCTCCTACAAGAAGGGGCCTTGGTGTTGAGTATCCGCAAGAGCCTGGCCTCCTTCTCTCTCTCCCTTCTACACAACCATCCCTCACTGATCAGTGCAGACTTGCTGTGCTACTAACCTGAACCTGACTACGTCTTCAACAATTCGCCAACTTTGTTTTGCCTGTATTAATTGTACTCACCAGCCTTCCTAGAGCGTCTTGCAATCTTTCATCTCATTCATCTTCCACCCTTCGGTCCAATACCCCACGTTAGTCCATCCCATCCGCTCTCAATATGTGACGACAACACTGACCCGTCCGACGCTGCAGGGAACGAGTCCGACCGCCGCACCCTGACTGACATCTAATCGAGACGACACCCGATATCACACCATCGAATCTCATCTCGCCATGGCACCACTCACGCCCCATTGGACCCAGCCGTCCCACCCAGACGTCCAGGAGGTCGTCAAGGCCAGCGAGACCGAGTTCCTCACCAAGAGCTTCTCCAAGGTCGCACTGCCGCCCTTTGCCGTCTACGCCAAGATGGCGTTCCCGCCGTGCGACCTGGCCGACGAGCCCACGTACGCCACCGTCCAGTGCGGCAAGGAGAAGCACCTGAACCTCAACAGCGACTTGCTGTACATCAACCACTCCTGCGAGCCCTCTCTAGTCAGTCTTGTCTTCGTTCGCTGAATTACTCCCCCTCCATCAACTGTGGCCCCTCCGAAGGACCGAGCACCGACAGGCAGGGCCATCCCAGCAAACATGCGAGATTGACAGGTGCTATTTATAGATCTTCGACACGGGCAACTTTAACGTCCTGGCTGGTCCGAAAGGCCTTCGGCCGGGAGACGAACTGACCGTGAGTGTCCCATATTTCGAGAATCCACCTATGCAGGCTCGGATTTTGCTGCTCGGAGCTGACTCCGGCCCCCCGATGACAGTTCTTCTACCCCTCGACCGAGTGGCACATGGCCCAGCCCTTTGACTGCTTCTGCGGCACCCCGTCGTGCCGCGGCAGGATCGCAGGCGCGCGCGACATGTCCCGGTCCCAGCTCGAGGGCCTCTGGCTCAACGGCCACATCCGCGAGCTCCTCGAGGAGCGCGACTCGGGTCGCTCTGGAAACGACGACCCCACGGCCAGGGCGCTGAGAGACGCGCTCAAGGCCGCAGAGCGCGTCGTCGAGGCCGCCCGCTCCGCGCTGCGGACCTACACCGAGGCCAACGGCGACGGCCAGCAGCAGCACCAGCAGCAGACCAAGAACGGCGTCAACGGCAAGAAGACCAACGGCTCCTCGCACGAGCCCTCCGTCGGTCGCAACGGGGCCAGCGCCAGGGAGCTCGGCGGCGAGATGGGCGGCGACACGACCGTCCGTCCGAGCGGGCTGAGCGACTGAGGGAGGCACCCCGGCCCGCGATGGGGGCGTGGGGGCGCAACTCAACTTGTCTCTCTCGCACTCTGACGACCCGCGGACGTGAAGTTTTATTTTTCTTGTTATCTGTCCGTGCACCTTTTTTTTTCCCTTGCGAATTCAACATCTCGCTTCTCATAACATGTCAAAGCTCAGAAGGACTGTCTTTCTGAATCAGGAGAGGACGAGATGGCTGAAAATCACAGAAAAAGAAAAAAAAAAGACACGGGTGAAACACAAGAGAGTGGCAAAGTAGACACGCACAATAGACGTAAAACATGAGCCATCCAACCGCACCATGCGTATCATCACATCGTGTGACGCTGTTTAGGTTTTGCAAAATGCCGTTTTTTGGTACATTTCTTCTTTGAATATACGTAAACAGGAACCAATGCTCTGAAAAAGAACTCCCGGTGACATGACCCGACCGTTCCACGGTTGATAATACACAGCCCTTACACGAGACCTCCCTCCCGCCCCACTTACGCCTGCATATACTACAATTCTTCTCAGACAGCTGTTTCTAAACCGTCAGAGTGTGTGCGACCGCTTCATGTGTTTTCTTTTCTCTCTTCAACCTGATTTCGTTCTGTTTCGTCCATCTTTTGTTTTCTTTCTTCCGTCCAGGTCGACGCTGCTACTCCTTGTCGTCCTTCCAGCGGTCGCCCCAGCCCATCCTCCGGCCCTTCTCGCTGCCGACGCCGCCGGCGTACTGGCTCTCGTTGTCCTCCCACTCCTTGCGCTCGACGATGCGGCGCGCCAGGAACGCCCTCGCGAACTTCCACGCCTCCGTGTCGGCCAGGCTCCACGCCTCGATGGCGCCGCGCACCGCCAGCTCCTTGGGGTCCTTGGTCCTGCCCATGTCGCGCGCCCTCTTCAGCAGGGGCGGCTCCTTCTCGAGCTCCTCGGGGGACGCGACGGGCCCGTCGGCCGGGTCGTGCTCGGGCTGGGGGCGGCGCTCGGGCCCGGGGACGGGGGTCTCGGAGGTGCCGTCGGTGGCGTTGCGGGGGATGGCGAAGCCGAGGTGCCAGTCGAGGTCCTTCGGCAGGTCCTTCTCGGCGGTGAGCCAGAGGGAGTGGGCGGTGGCGTACTCGCCGGCGACGGCCTCCTTGAACTTGAGGATGCGGTACTGGCTGCCGACGCCGGCGCCCATGAGGCTCGTCGTGACGGCCGTGATCCACGCGTCGCGCTCCGACTTGCGCCGGATCCAGGGGATCTCGACCTTGTCCTGGAGCGTCGTCATGAGCACCGTCGTGTACGGGTGCGGGACGGTGCCGATGGTGTAGAGCGTCGAGGTGTTCTTGTACCGGGCGGGCGTGCCGACGTGCATGGGCTGCGCGGGCACGCAGGGCTTGCACTTGGGGTTGTTGGGCGGGCAGGACGAGGGCATGGGCGACTCGGGGCACATGGACAGGTCGCTGGCGAGGTGCCAGGCGTCGTTGATGAGGTGCGTCATGTGCTGCGGCAGGGGCTTGAGCACGGCGATGCCGTCCGAGAAGGTGTTCTGCCAGGTCGTGTGCAGGTGGCCGTTGATGAGGTCCTTGAGGGAGCGCAGGCCGACGGCGCGGTCCGCGGCGATGGCCTCGGCGACCTTGGGGTATTTGTCCTGGATGATGTCGACGTCGTAGTAGGCGACGGCCTTGGGGAAGTTGTCGATCTTGAAGGTGTCCTCGGAGGCGGCGGCGACGAAGTCCTTGGTCTCCTTGAGCTTGGAGCTCTCCATGGCGGCCTTGATGGCGGCGTTGACGTCCTTCTCGGCGCCGGCGAAGAGGCCGTTGCCCAGCTGGTTCCAGCGGGTGAGCTGGGGGTACTCGCCGCGGCGAAGGTAGGCGATCAGGGGATCCTCGTGGGGGCCCATGGGTAGGGTGGTGTGGTAGGCGAGCAGGCCGCCGCGCATGTTATCCCAGGCCAGCCAGCGCATGAAGTCGGTCTTGAGGTCCGGGTCCATCTCGCGGCGCTGGAGCTCGTCGTAGAGCGGGTTCTTCATGGCCTCGGCGGCGCTGAGGATGACGGGCTTGAAGCCGCGGGCCCACCAGGCGCGGCGCCAGACGAGGAGCAGGTCGCTCTCGGCATCCTTGGTGGCGGCGGCCTTCTTGATGGTGGTGTCGTAGTAGCAGTAGATGGGCGGGCGCGTCTTCAGGGGCGGGAGGAGGGAGCGGTCCTCGTCGAGGGTGAGGGAGGAGGAGAAGGGCACCGAGAGCCACTTCCAGTCGGCCCACCAGGAGGACTCGCCGTATGTGTCGTTCTGCTGGCGCGGGGGCGGGTGGGAAGGCTGGCGGAAGGGGTTCAGGCGGCTCGTCGAGGAGAAGGGGTTCTTGATGGCGGCCGGGATGGAGAACTTGTGGTCGGTGTATTTCGAGAGGCTCGGGCCGGAGGGGATGGAGCTCGGGAGGGTGAAGAGCAGGGAGAAGACAGCGAAGATGGAGATGGACACGAGCAGGAAGGAGATGCGCCGTGTGCCAAAGCGGGGGAGGGGACGGCCGAAGATCATGTGTTGCTTCGGCATGATGGGCGAGGTGCGAGGGCCGACGAGGCGGCGGAAGCGACGGGAAGCTGCTGTGCTTGGGTCGGATCCCGGTGGGATAGGTAGGTGAGGTAGACGGTCTAAGGCTGTGCCTAGCCGTATCGGTGATGGAGTTTGTCGCTTCGCTCGAGGTCGTGGGGTGTGAGGGTCTCAATCGAGCTCAGGGGGTCGACATGGGCTAGAGAGCTCCAGAAAAGCCAAGCCAATTAGCGGATGATGATGATGATGGCTTCGGTACCTGCTGTAGATGGGAAAACAAATTGGAGCCAATTGGCATTCAGAGGAAAGGAATCAAAAAATCTCAAACGAAAGAAAGAAAGCACCCAAGCCGCTCGGTAGTGTGCGTGCAAACAAGTTGTGTGGGAAGCCCAGTGAGCTTATCGTCGATTCACGTCCTCCATCCCTTTTTTTCCACAGTCTGGGGTTAGGAGCTGACGCAGCAGCGGCACAGTCGTCCGTCATTCCATGCGCCTGATAGATGACCTGGGCGCGTTCCTCGAGCAGGGATACCCGCCGTCCTGGGCAGTGGACAAGTGGCGCTGTCTGTGGCTGATGCTTACATAAGCAGACGGGACTGCGTGGAGGCGCCCCGCAGCCCGCCCCCCACTGGAACCCCATCCGTGCCTTTTGCCCCTGTATTATCGAGAAGTCTAGGCCTTCTTCAGCTCTACATCACGATCTTCTGGCGTCCATGTAAGATCACAACTGCTTTGGCCACAACCTTTCACATCTATCTGGCAGAACAAGTCTCGCGACGGGTCTCCGACTCCTATTTTTACCACAAATTAGCCCGCGATGGCCGCAAAACTCTCGTGTTGGACCCAGAGTCCTTGCGACCCTTTCGTGTTCCTGTCGCCGAGCGGCACAGCAAGCCAATTTCACCATTTTGGCTCTTTAACCACTCAATGACCCTAGGAAGCCATCGTTGGATGCAACTCTTTTACTCCCAGCACCCATGCCGAGAGGCCTGTATCTCTGGATCTATGTTCTTCTTCGGGTCTAGCCAAGGCAGACTCGAGATGAGAGAGTCTCTAAAGTCCCCCCTGGCCGCGAGGTCCGCCGCTGCCAATCGCACTTAATATGATGAGGCGATTCCTCCCTCCCCACTCGACCTTCGCTGCCGCCTCTTTCGTTGTTGCCGCAGTTCTCTCTCACCATGGTCTCTCGTTATCGATACTGCCTCAGCCATGTGCTCTTGTGCCTTGTCTCGTTCTGGGCAGTCCCCGCCTGGGCTGACTACTTTACTGAACCCCCGAGCTTCGAGCTCGACCGGGGAGGCGCCAAAGCGACGGTGCCGGACCTCAATACGACCTACGTTCTCGGCCAGAAGGTGCAGATCACATGGGAGGTCCCCAGCGTGCCGTGGATCTCTCTCGTCCTGGTGTACTGGGGTAAAGACGCGGGTGTTTCGGTCAAGTCATTCATAAGTGAGCAAGCTCCGGGTTGGCTACTGAAAGGACCACTTTGTTAACGTCGGTGAAGCAAACGAACGCAACAACGGATACTACACATGGTACATTGGCGAGAGCGACGGCATCGATGAAGCAAAGCTGGCATCGAACCCAAACTTTGCTCTCAAGATCATCGACCCAACCAACAACTACACCAAAACGGGCGAGCCCGCGGGGTTCATCGACAACGCCCTCCAGAGCCGAGGTTTCGTCATCAGGGCCAACGCAACAACGGAGCCGGCCGAGTCGGAGGGTTCTGCCGGGGGTTCCTCCGGCCTGTCCGCGGGCGTCGTCGCCGGTATCGCCGTGGGCAGCGCCGCGGCCGGCGCCCTCGCGATGCTCGCCATCTGGTTCCTGTTCCTCCGGAAGCGAAATCCAGGCCCCGGCGGCGACAACGCACCGCCTCGCCGTCATCCCACGCCCACGCTGGAGCCCGCCATGCGACGACACCAGCCCGCGCGCCACGACTCGGCGTACGTGAGCCCCAGCTCGTCGAGCCACATGTTCGAGGCGCCGAACCCCCACGGCTCGTACCTGTCACACCAGGCCAGCAACGTGAGCCCCGTCAGCCAGGCGCGCCCGCAGACGCCGCCGCCGTCGTACCCGTCCCCGTTCGTCAACGATCACCACGCCCCCCCGGTGACGGAGCTGTCCGGTGTGCGGGATCCCCAGGAGATGCACTCGACGAGCGTGAACCGCCCGGCGGAGATGGGGAGCTCGCACCGACCCTAGGCCTGCGGAGGATGGCTCGGTATGGCGATTCCACGGAAGGTGCACTTCGGTCGCGGCTGCAGGGAGGAAAGCGCGCGCAAGAAGCGCTTCACCCGCAGCGGCAATCCAGTCGACCAGGATTTATGACACGGTGAACCTCGGGCGGATCAGCCTCTGGCCAATGCCAAGACTTGCTGTCATCATTCTTTAGCCTTCGGAACGTATCTCACAGGTCTGGATACCTAAGCACTGGTCCTCGGGTCGGCAGATGGCTATTCCCACAGCCGCCCACCCGCTTCGTCGGAAGGTTGGCCGGGGAGAACGAACAGGCGGGACGATACCACAGAGCCGGATCCGAAGCCACCTTGTTCCAACTACGTCCCTTGGGTGCTACAGTCCCGCCACTTTTAGATTCTTTTAGTCAACATGACGCATTAACAGAAGCAGGCGGCGTTGAGAGGCTAGGGGTTCGTAATGGTTCATTTTTCCTGAAGGGAAGAGCCATGATTGTTGTCACTCGCAAGGCTCTTGGAAATTAAATATCAGGCACAATTCATGATCAGAATAGACTCCCTCTGAAACCAAAGCAATCGATCTTTTCGGAGCAGGCATTGATGAATTGTGTTGGAATTGAATCAAACAAGTACATTCTTGTCAAACGGACCCCTAACACGGGCTTTGACAAAACACATTAACTATACGCGCACTGACGCTCCACAATTGTTAGCGCTGGCATAGGCTCCATTGGAACGCCGTAGAAATCCATGACTCTGCGCAACTTCATCAGATCAACCCTCACGCTCATCGACCTGTAATGCCAACGTCGACAACAACCCGACTGTCCTGAAATGACCGACGCCCAATCCGAGATGAAGATCGATCCGTCGAGAGCAAGGACTCTCGTTTCGCAGCTGCAGTCGGTGCAGGAGCGCGTAGCGGCCGTCGCCGCCGGCCGGAATGTGAGTTGAGTTGTCGAGGTCCCCGGAGGTGCGTGGTGCGTCGTCGGAGCGGAGCCCGCTGACATGTTCGCCGCAAAGGTCCGGCTCGTCGCCGTGTCCAAGCTGAAGCCGGCCAACGATGTCCTGGCGCTGCACCAGGCGACGCCGCCGCAGGTGCACTTTGGGGAGAACTACGCCCAGGAGCTGGGGCAGAAGGCGGAGATGCTGCCGCGGAGCATCCAGTGGCACTTCATTGGCGGGCTGCAATCGAGTACGTGAGCCGCCGCCCCCGGGCTGGATTCAATCCCCTTTCTTTTCCGGGGCTATGCGTCTACCGTCCGTGGCGATGTATCCAAGTCCGATTTCCGAGAACGTTCGAGCTAACGCCGCCTGCAGCGCATGCCAAAAAGCTGGCCAAGATTCCCAACCTCTTCTGCGTCTCCTCTGTTGACACGCTGAAGAAAGCGCAGCTCCTGAACACTTCCCGCGGCGAGCTCATCGCCTCCGACAGCGCCGTCGAGCCGCTGGGAGTGCACGTGCAGGTGAACACGTCCGGCGAGGAGTCCAAGTCCGGCGCGGCGCCCGGCGACGAGACGGTCGCGCTGTGCCGCGCTGTCGAGGAAGACTGCCCCTCGCTGAGGCTCCTGGGGCTTATGACCATCGGCGCGATCGCGCGGAGCAAGGCCACGACGCCGGAGAACGAGAACGAAGACTTTTTGTGCCTGCGGGAACAGCGCGACCTGGTGGCGAGGGAGCTGGGCCTCGGGCGGGAACTGGAGCTTAGCATGGGCATGAGCGAGGACTTTGAGGGGGCCGTGAAGCTGGGCAGCGGGGAGGTAAGGGTCGGGAGCACCATCTTCGGTGAGAGGGGGCCCAAGAGCGAGGCCAAGATTCTGGTCTGAGGAGGGTTGCGTGAAGGTCTTGGTGTTGTGATTTTATCCTTGGGAGGCGCGGGGAGTCGAGGAGGAATATATGAGCCGTCGGTGAGACCGTTGTCGTCAAGGGAGGCGGCGTCAGTGACTTTGTTTCTTGGTCTCATATCCGTTTAGAGAGGGCGAAAGATCTTGCCGACACGCTCCTCCAAGGGAGAGCAGACGAGACGCTGGAAAACATCACCACACCCTTCGATCCCATAATCCTGGACCTGATAGGCAAGTGAGAGATTGTCACCGTTCAATCCTTCGAGGAAAGAAGGGTCCACATGGGCTTTCATTGCGAGGCTGCCGACCAGGTCGTCTTCCAAACGTTGGATGTGACCCATGACAACGTCCTTGAGCTTTGAAAGCGTCGCCCGGGCTTCTGCAAGCTTTTGAGTGCCATCGGCAGGTGGCAGGGGATATTTCTTCCGAACAAGTTGGATGTACACGGGCCACCTGTCGTCTGCACCTGGAAAGTATTTCGACAGGATCACCTCCAAAGACACCGTGGTGTTCTCGATCGCCCTGAGCAGGTCGACTCGGTACCCATTCTCCTCGACTTCGCCAGTCAGGCAGAGGATCTGGGCGAGCAACCTCTCGCAGCTACTGACGGCCTCTCTATGCTTGGTGTTATTGGAACTGTTAGTCCGCATATCCACCATTGATCGCACGCATTCCTGCCCCTTTTTCTTGCAGGCATCGCAACTACCGGTGCCGCCCGGGGGCTCGCATTTGATCCTCTGACGGTGGCAGTCGTCGCAAGATAACGACTTAACATTTCTTGGAGATGCCTTGTCGTGGCTTGGTGTCGTCGACTTCTTTTTCACCGTTCCCTTGCTGGCCTTTGCTCCTCGGGTGTTCGGGGCAAGGACACTGCTGGACCGCTGCCGAGCCTTTGGAATCTGTGGAGCTATTGACGGCTGCTGAGCCATCAACGGCTGCCGCATCTGCGGAGCCACTGGCGAACTCGGAGCTGACGCCGGCTTCTGCTTCTGAGGTGGCACAAAGCTACGCCACTGAGCTCCCTGCGAGAAATGCCCATTCATCGGAGGGATCTCCATTTCGGCACCGGCCCCGGCCATGGCATAAGAAGACCCGTTAGCGAGAGGAAGACCTGAACCGTTCATGGGAGCGCTGTTTCCGCTAACATTCCCTGTGACGTCTGCTGGATCGTTCTCACGGCCAGCGTCGATTCCCTTCATTTTGAAGTCGTGATGGGAAAGTCGTTATCCAGGAGTCGTAATGGAGAAGTCGTGTCGAATGAAAATACGAGCGAACGAGATGAAAGAATGACGAAAGAATCAAAAGCGAATGACTGTCAAGCTGGTGATTGTAGTAAAGGGTATTGGAAAATGCTGATGTTGTTGAACAATACAGGTGCAACAATCTCCTCATCCGTCGTGTCGTAGAAAGGAAAGGAAAAGCTGGACCAAAACCAGCTTGGACTCTCTTATGATACGAGAGAGACAGAGAGGTCCATAATGATCTTTCCAGTTTGAAAAACGTTAAAAAAGCCTCTTTCCTGTTATACATGTCCATGGCGGTTGCTCTGGCTAACTGGGTCGGGCTCGACAGGAATATAAGATCAAAAGGGGCCAGTGCAGTTTACCAGGGTGCTCGCCAGACTTTCCACACAGCATGCCTACGAAGTCTATCGTCGGAGACTTCAAAAGGTAGTTGCTTCCTTTGATAGCACGCGGCGGGTCCAAACAGGAAGCATGCACCCATGTTCCAACGTGCGCACCGGCAGGTCCTGTTTCCCAGAGGCAAAAGGCGACGAGCAGATGACCTGGTGGATGGCCTGGGCCAACCCAAAAGCCTTCAGTCCCACCCAAACACAAAAGACTTTTTCAAACAGTCATTCTTACGGGTTGGCTATGGTCATTGTGCAGCACTGCACGTTACGGTTGTTGCAGCCTCACGTGTGTGGCTTCCAAAGACCGGACAGAAACCTCGGACTGGTGACATCTCCAGGGTCTTGATGAGAGTAACACCCCGATGTCTTTTTTGTTTTCTTACAAGAAAGGTTTAACAGGCAGAGCTGAACGTAAATAATGGCCACTGAGAGGGCATCGCGACGATGGCCCTTGGAGACGAGAGACATCCTGGGGACTTGCGAACAGGTCGCTGACCAGTCCATTGAATCTTCTTTGGCAGTATTTGGTAGTTGTAGCCTGATTCTCAAGAGTGTCTCCTTTCCTGACCAACAACGCAGAACTGGTCGTATTGACAATGTGTTGGTCGTTGGATGGAAATGCGTTCGGCCGACTCCCGGGGTGAAACCGATCAGTCGGGTGTCTCGCGGTGGTGGGGACTCCCTGCAACCACTAAAGATTCCCCCTCATAGGGCTGAAGCAGAAGGGTCTCTGATTGGCTGCCTCTGGAAAACTGGAGACAGCCTGTCGGTTGTCTAGCCACCAACGAGTGGGGCCATCTGTTTGTGTACATGGGTTCGTGGACCAACGTCCTCGTCCGTTCGGATCGCATCGATAGAACCCATTCATCCGCAGCTCCCCGAACGAAATCGTTTTGCTGACGGCGGTCGTACCGGGACGAAGGAAACTCGGTCTCGGGAGGTTCAATCGTGCTAACTTCCACGCAGTGCATAATCGTCGTAACCGGTGAGCACGGTGTTGATGGAGCTGCCCCGCACCTCCCCGTCACGAGAACAGCTTCACTTGGGGATGTGTTGAAACCACATTACAGGCGAAGTTTCTGAAAACTTTACTCTGGAAGCTCTATGTGGCAGAAGTGTGATGAGTCCCTCATCTTGTGTCCTCGGTTCCTGCCTACAATCGGAGAAAGTCTGTGTTTTACACCCCGGTGGAAAGGCAGAGTCTGCGGCGGTGGTGGATGTGCCGGAACGGTCGGCCCAGGAATCGTGCGAGATATGCTCTGAGGCGTCAAGATTGAATGAATCGAGTGCGCCAAAGCGTGGATTGGCAGTGGAGTCAAGGAGTCAACCTGGTCTCGGCTCGGCGAGGAGTTGGCCTCGCCGATGTTATCGACGACGATGCCGAGGCCATCACACGTCGCCTCTATACTGGATGAAACTGAGCAACAATCTGCCGAAGTCGGTAAAGGAAAACGGAAGAGAATGCTCGTCAATTTGCTGAGTAGACAAAGGGGACTGGTTGCCTTGCAATACTCATCGTCAATTACTGGTAAACGTTGTTCATCTGCCACTATTGCTCCATCTTGAAGTGTTCCTTCCGACTTTCTCCTGTCCAATTGTTCTCTGTCTTCGACCTGCTCTGCGATCATTAATTGCGGGGTCTGCGGCCCAAACCCTTCCCATCGCGATTGTGGGCGTTCAGGGTGACCGGCTACCCTTGACATCAACATCACCGGGCCGGTGTACGGATTGCAACAACACATGACACATCAGGCTGTCGTCAAGATCTACGGGCAAGGAAAAAAGAAGACACATCCAAGAGCCCAAAATGGCAAAAGAGTTCAGCCCCCCGGTGTCGAATGGGGCCTACATCTCTTGGTGCACATGCTGGGAAATGTCGTCGATAACCTCTCGGATCGGCGAGGAATTTTTTTAAGATGTCGTCGAGCCGAAATCGAACCCAATCGATCCACACTAATCTCCTGAAATCCAAGACCTCGTACCTATACCGTCACACCAAATACACAGTTTGACCTGAACTCCCGCGCCCAGGAGTCGCCTGCTGTGCTGGTGACCGATTTGGTCCTGGGGGGACCTATATGCCCTCTTTCTTTGTTTTCACGCTCCTGCCCTGGGTTCGGATGACATGGTGGGCGGTGGGTGGGAGGCAGCCAGGCCGCGGCGGTCCTCGGGAGCCATGTGCCCACGGCCCACGGCCCACCGACCCCGGCCACCTCGCTGCTCCTGCCTCCTGACGACGGAGGCTCTGGCGACGCTGGGGAGAGCACGCTCTCTGAATGCGGACTGGTATGCATTTGAAAGCACGAACGAAGCCAGAATATTTCACGAGCTTCCCGGCCGCTCCACACCTTCAGAGCACCCGTATCCCCTTTCCACATCTTCTGCCCCCCTACCCTATCAGTACCTCTGCCATTCCACCGGAGGTAATCATCCACGTACGATGTCCTGGGGACACAGGAAGAACGCTGCGTCTTTGCCTTTAGAGACCAATCTCTTCCATGATGCCAGACGGTACATATGTACGTGGCGTATCCAAGATATCCTCCTCCCTTCCCCCTGCGTCCATTACGATTGTGGATACCTTGTGTTGTGCTTCCTCCCCATTTTGCTCTCCTGCCCGTCAATCTTGTGCCTTCCAATTGAGTTAATTTTGATTCCTGAGCGAAGGAGATGAACATATCCGGATGTCTTCTCAGTCTCGCGGCTTACTGGGTTGGTCGAAAACCACAACATGAGGCGCAAGTCTGTCAGTTTCTCATCCAGATTCAATGATGACATGTTCCGACGATATGTTTTAGACAAAGATTTGGACCCACACAGTTTCGGTATCGTTGGAGAAGAGAATCTGGCTGAAAATAAAGTCACCAGAGAGGAAATATGGCCCTTGAAGCTTGCCCCTGGCTGGCAATCGTTGGCAACCACTTCTGCTTTGGTTGACTACCGGAGCAGACATCTTAAAGTGTAGGGATATACGCAAATGAGACGCAGGGGAACCAGTTGATAACTTGCCCGCAAATCGAACTAACACGTCTGGACAGGATACACACACATACACTACTTCTAGCTCTCGCGTCTCTGTTATCGACACGACGGAAACCGGCAACGAGCAATAATGCTTCTGCAATTTCCATGGAATCCAAACATGGGCTGAGTCTAGGATGCTAATATTCACTACCCAATTGTCGCAGAGCAGGACAGAAACAAGTTGCGAGGGACAGTGGAAGTTCCCAAGAGCAGCGAAGGAAAGGGGGCCTCGAGCAGTCTAATCGAAGCCAGGGACATGACATTAGACACGAGAAAGTCAAATGCTACAGCGTGCAGTTTTAAGAGATACACGTCGCGCCACGAGGTGTTAAAGATGAAGATACCCATCACCTGGAATGAAGGAATGTCAAACCTGAGTTTCGGTTGTCTCGGTAGTACTCCATCTTTGGTACAGTGGGCATGGAAGGCGGTCCCGGGGGTGGCTGACCGTGCCCCACGCAAGTCCGCACACGCCACACAGTGCACTGTCCAACCCCCACCACATGAAGCCCCTCCATCAGCGGTAGTTGCAGACGCTGACGCGATCCGATCCTCACCGACGCGCCTTTCAACAACCGCAAAGCCCAGAACCCGAAATGTCGTCACACCAGCGGTCCTTCTCCCAGTCCCAGTCGGGAGCTCGGGAGAAGACGTACTTTGAGCAGCAGCGCGAGGAGCTCATCGGCGAGATTGCCATGGTAAGAGCACCCAGCCAGCCAGCCGGGCCCCTTTCAACCGCACAAGACAAGACCAGCGCTGACGCTGACGCTGACGCGAGTATAACAGAGCTTCGAGCACGTGCTAGCCAACATCAACAAGCTGAACCGCTCCCTAGAGGCCGTCATCACGGTAGACATTCCCACCAACTCTCCCCATTCGAACCAGGACGATGCTGATACGTCATCACACACACAGGTCGGGAACGAATTCTCCTCCGTCGAGGCGCTGTGGTCGCAGTTCGAGAACGTCATGGCCAAGGAGCCGGAGCCGGAGCCGCAGGCCAAAGAGGGCGAGGGAAGCGGCGAGCGGGACCGCGACGTCAAGCAAGAGGAGAGGTCATGAATGATACCCATACAGCGCATACAAGCACACACGAAATGATAATGAATTACGGCACCGATTGCCTGCTTATGCTGTTCTACTTGAGTTCGACCACATCTATCAAGGATCAACCGGGCATCGGAACCCTTGGGGGCTATCCCGTTCTGCGTCTGGGCGTTCGCGGCGGACCGCGCACGCCCAAGCACCTTCTCATGACTGTTTCTTTGGAGAGGGTGGACGGCTCGCAACGGTACGGCGGCCTGCTCTCCGAGGAACCTGAACCCGACGCGGGCGATGGAAAGCGACCGACTCACCTCATCGAATGAAAGTTTCTACGCGGCGCCCAGGAACGACCCCCAGGCCTCCGACGTTTCCTCGCAGCCGGCAACCCCTGACCTTCTTCTCCTTGGCAATCATCGCCCTACGCGACTCGGGCTGTCCAACGCTCTCCGCAACGAGACCGAGATAACCGGTCAAGCGTTCTGATCTCGGCTTCATGACAGCACCTGGGTCCAAGACACACGGCACAGTCTTCCGGTGAAAACCATCGATGAAAACCCCCAAAATCTCCTAACTCGCCCTGAAAACCTAGATGGCTCCATCCCGCCTAGCCACGCTGCGATGGCGGCGGCCATGGTGGTGGTGGTGGTGGGGCAACGTTCGCCCGCCGAGATCTGGATGATCGCAACGGGATCGTGGGGTGGGATCGGCGTTCGTCGCCTACCTGGGCGAAAGCCCGGCGGTGGCTCCATGATTCGCAACGGTCGATCGGCGGTCTCGTAGGATCACTGATCGTTTTCGGTCTTGGTGTGTTGCTTCGGATTGATTGCGTGACTCGGGATGGGCTTTTGAAGAATCCCATCCATCATCGCACTGAATACCTTCTGGCTCGGACCCTTACTCCGATGCGGATTTTCACTGAACATGCACTGGTAGACTTTTCACGAAAATGGCACAGGATTTGAATTTTGATGCTTTTTAACATTTCATGTTCCCCGTCCCCCGGGATGCCCTGGAGACAGAAAACCCGATGCTACAAGAAGAGGAAGAGAAGAAGAAAGATAAGGAAAATAGAACAATTCCCCCGATGTTTAAAAGTACTCGTTGGATACAGGAGACTCATCAGAGTCTTTGCCATACCCGCTCCATTTGTGTGTTTGTGTGTCGCGTGTTACAAAAAAAGAAAAGGGTATGGATGAGCATAGGAAACCACGATGTCACTTCACCCCTCCCTCCCTCCCTTCCATTGGTTTTCCCCTCACCTATATACCATTTCGTTCTTCTTTCCCCCAATTCAAGGAAAAAGACTAAAACACACATCCCATGTCCCTGTTGAAGTGGAAGTCGTCCCCAGTCTAGAGTTCATCCAGCCCCGAGACAGGAGACGCCTCCTTCGCTAATGGTGGCGCATGCTTTTCCAGATCGTAAAGTAGCAGGTCGTGACGAGATCATGCAGATAAAACAAAAGTCATTCATTACGCCCTCCGCCTGTGCCCAATGCCATTCCGTTACAGTCCTAGTAAGAGTCCTCGACCGAGGGGACCTTACAGGATCTTGCAATTCCTCTTCTTCTTCTTCTTAAGAGGACCGATGCCCGGGATGCCGGCGCTGCTTCCCGGAGGACCGCCGGATGACGAGGGTACAGCGGCCTGTGCCTCGAGATTTTTCCGGTCGTTTGCGACGACCGTCAAGATGGCCTGCTCGAAGATCTCGTCGACGCCCGTCATCTCCTTGCTGCTGCACTCCATGTACTGGGCACCCATCTTGCGGGCGACAGCGCGGCCCTGCTCCTGGGTCACAGGAGTGAGGCCTTGTGTCTTGAGCATGTCGATGCACGTCTTCTTGAAACGGAGGTCGGACTTGAGTCCCACGAGGACCAAAGGGGTGTAGGGGCAGAAGTGGAGGACTTCGGGGTACCACTGGTAACGAAGGAGCAAATTAGCATTAGCGACAAAAAGGGAGGGTCCCCCTCCCCGAAAAAAAAGGAGGGGCATGTTATCGGAGGGGCGCACCTTGTCCATGACGTTTTCTAGCGAGTTGGGACAGTCAATCGCAAAACACACGAAGATCAGGTCCGTCTCCGGGTACGAGAGCGGTCGCAGCCGGTCGTACTCCTCCTGGCCGGCCGTGTCCCAAAGCGCCAGCTCTACAGTTTTACCAGACGGTGGGTGCGTCGGGTAGGTGATGTAGTTTTCGAAGACGGTGGGGACGTATTTCTGTTGTCGCGAGAGTCAGCATTGTTTTGATTCATCTCGGTTCAATGAATCGCAAATAAGGCGCAGAGATTGCGCGCGCAATGCGTCGCGAGATCATGTGCACCTCCTTTACTTCGCCGTTGCCTCATCCGCTCTTTGCTTACCTCTGGGAAGTAGCCTTGGCTGTAGCTGATGAGCAAACAAGTCTTGCCGCAGCCGCCGTCGCCGACGACAACAATCTTCTTGGAGTAGGCAGGGCCCTCGGTGACGTGGGTTGCGGCGCTCTCGCGCCCTGTGGAGGAGCTCATGGTGGTGCTGACGGTGCCGTCGCTGCTCCTAATGCGCGTGTTGCGGCGGGAGGTGGCTGGGCGTCCCAGGCCGTCGTCGTACTTTTCGCTGAAGTTCTGGGACGAGGAGTACTGGTGGTGTGAGTTGCGCTGGTATGAGGACGCCATAATGCGGCAGGCTCAGTGTTGCGTGGTGCTGCGGTGCGATGCCGGGCGTGTTCGCTGCGCGGCTCCTCGTTGAGTGGTGTTGTATGTAGTTGGCAAGGTGTGTGGTGTCCCGAGGACTGGTCGCGGGGTTCTGTTGTAAGAGGCAGGAGGCGGCGGGGGAGGACTTGTGTATATGTGTATGTGTTTGTGTTTGTGTGTGTGTGTGGGTGATGGTGTTGACTTATGCGATATTGATCGTGACCTGTGCGCGGACGACTCCCGTGTGCGATACGATGATAGATGCTACTGCTCCTCAAGGGCTCGGACAAATCGGTAGCATGGGTACGATGAGTTGTGGGTGACTATTAAGTTAGACTGGATGAGGCATGCGATACCGGTAAAGAAGACGTTGCGGCGTTGGAGTCTGAGGAATGTTGGAGAAGTGCTTGGTCTACTTCTGTTTGGGCTTGGGATTGTGTATTGCGAGGTCAGGTATGGTATGGGGGTGGGTTTGTGTGCGAGGAGATGTGGATGGGCGGGTTGTGCTGTTCTTGAGGAGAAGGGACGGGAGCAAGGAGGGCAAGTGTAAACAAGTCGACGGGGCAACCAGCCACTTCTTGCCGGGGTGATGACGGCAGGTCCTGTTGCGAGCGGCCAGGCCCACGCGCCCAGCCGAGCAGGCGCCCTGAAAATTGGGTGCTCACTGGTGGATCAACTGCGCCGGTGTCTTTTGCGGCGGCTCTGGTCTGCCCCTGTTAGCTGACGCACTGGGCAAGGAAACAACGGAAGAAAGAGCGGATTTCGGGCCATCCGCGGCACCTCTGCCGGCTGGGACCCGCACAGCAGGACATCCATGGACCTTGGAAAGAGCACCGCCTCGCCTCCGTTCCTGCCGTTCCTGCGGGAGGCTTGCGCGCGGGTGCCTTGGCCACATCTTACCTGCTGCCTCGCGCGGTGGTCCGTGCTTCTACCCCACCACCGCCTCCCTCAAAATCGCGAACCTGAATTTTTTCGTCCCTCCACCGCACGCGTCAACCTTTCTTCTCAACCAAGGCAGGTTCCTCCCATTCCATCCGCGATTGAGAGGAAGAGAACCCACGGGACACATCTCCGGAAGCTGCATCACCTTTTCCCCAACCACCGTTATAAAGCATCAAACAGCAGCAGGAGGAGCCATGGATAAACAGGCGGAGACAAAACAAGTACATCCTCTGGTCTCTGGTGATGTTCGAGTTGATCGTGCTTCACGAAACGGCTCCAGTCAGGCCCGCGATCAAAGGCGCCCTGGACTTTAAGCCAGTTCCGCGGGGCCTTTCGGGTTCAATGTTTCAGGTCAGGTAAACAGTACTTTTCTCGCACTTTCCCCCAGCAAGCGGTAATTTGCGGCACGGGAAAAAGCCATCAACATGATGATCACATCTATCGCTGTGTTCTTACTGACAGACCGCCGCTACAATGGTTGGTTCGGTCGCCGGTTGCTTAACCATGATTAAAGCAACCCCGTTCGGCCTGTTTAACAAACTCCTCTCTCGCCAGCCATACCTCCGGCAACGCTGCGGTTCCTGGAAGAATCGTACAGCGTCATGTTTTCCTTCGCTGGTGGCGGTATCGAAAAGATTAACGGTCGCCCCGCAGTGCTGGTGCCGCTACCGGGACCTGGGAGCGTTCAGACGCTGGACATTCCCCGTCGAACCATCTCGACTTACCGGTCGCCATAGACGCCTGGTGCCGGACGGTAAGACGGCCTCGCCCCCTCAACGACGTCGCCTGCCGTCGGGTCTAACGCGTTTCCAGAATCAACCTAACTCCGGCTCCGTCGGATGAGCATTGATAATTTGCCGAAAACAATGTGACGCACCGGCTGGCTATCTTTCCCCCTCATACGGGTTTGAAGCGTTTCATCAGGCAGGTGACCGGGCTTCACGCCGTTCATTGCTTTCTTCATCTTGAAATCGCTGGGCGCTGGGCGTTCTCTTTCTCTTGAGTGAGCAGCTACTATTCATTTCCCTTCTTTAAACATGACCAGGCCACGGAACCTGCCTGCTGTGCGTTCTCTCTCATCTGCTCTCGGTTCGACCAGAACGGAGGGGTGTTGATTCTCACTCCATGGCTCGGTTTCCTCGAACTGGAATCTACACTTTTCAGCCGGATACTTCCCCATCTTCACACACGAACAACCCATTGATGGGCGTAGTTAAGAAAATACCCAAGCTTCTCTTGGGGCTGTTTGCTACCGTACACGACTCTGCGCAGTGTTTCGCCTAAAGCTTTGCCATGGCTTCGCTGTTGCCATCCGTAACACTACGTGTTCTCATGATGTCCGGTGCATGGTATTCGGCCATTCGTACTGGCTCTTCCTCTGCCTCTGCCTCCACCTCTTCCGCGACCTCTGCCACCACCCCGTCCGCCGCCTCTGCCAAACCCGCCCCGGCCGCCGCCCCGGTGTCCTCTGAACGAGCCTTCGGGCGGTCCTCGCGCCTTGCGCTCCAGCCGCTCCTCCTCGCTGGCGTCCCAGATGTTCTTTATGCCCAGCAGCTCGCAGAACGCCGCCGTCTGCGGGCTGGTGTACTCGAACGGCTGGTGGGGCACGGACTCGGGCTCGCCCTCGGCGTGCGGCGGCGCGGTGATCTCGAAGTTGAGGGGGACGTCCAGCCTGCCCTTCTCGACGACGTTCTCCTCCACCCACAGGCGCTCGGCGTCGATGAGCGGCGCGTAGTGCTCCTCGCCCAGGTCCGTCGGGGCGTGGGCCGACGGGTCGCCGATCCTGAGGGTGGGGTGGAAGACGCGCGTGATGGCGAGCCACTCGGGGTCGTACTGCAGGCGGAAGGGGCGCGCCGGCGCGGGCTGGTCGGCGGGCAGCACGTTGTGGGGGTGCGCCTCGAGGAGCTGGAGGAAGTTGCGGCGGGGCAGGCACTTGTCCAGGGCGAGGAACTTGACTTGCTTGTTGGTGATGGTCGCCGGGACGGGCTGGCCTGGCGTCCTCTTCGGTTGCTGCTGAGGACGGGCGAACGATGCGGGGAGCTGGGCGCGCAGCTCCTCGGGCACGGTGCTCTTGCTTGCAGGCTTCTCCTCAGGCGCACTCGCTTTCGCAGGTGCTGCTGGCTCGTCGTCCTCGTCGTCGAGATCTATCTCGTTGGGATTCGCCTGAGGAGCATCCGGGACGTCGTCGTCACCGTCCAGATCAATCTCGTCTGGGTTGCCCTCAGGTGCTGCTGTCGGCTCAGGTGCGGCGGCGGTGGTAGCAGCAGCCGCGTTTGCACCCGGTGCTGTCTCCTTCACCGCCGCGCTCGTCTCCTCGTCCTTGTAGATCTTCAGAGCCGCAAACTTGCAGTGCAAGTGAGCCGAGAACCAGTACGGCGGCCTCAGCCGGTCGCACACGTACTCGGCCGCGACGTTGCCCAGCGTGCCGTCCCTCGACTCGCTCTCGAAGTCGGGCTTCATCCGCCACAGCGCCTTCTCGTCGCCCCACCGCTCGATGCCCCTCGGCCAGTCGTGGCTGACGCCGACGTCGACCTGCTCCCGCACCAGCAGCAGCTTCCGCACGTCCACCTCCCGCACGTGGTAGAAGCTCTTGACCTCGTCCGGGCCCATCGGCAGCCGCTCGTGGTGCGTCTTGCGGTAGTCGAAGCCCTTCCAGATGCCGCTCATGGCCGCGATGCGCAGGGGCCCCAGGCGCAGCACGTTGGCCGCGCCCAGGTAGTAGATGTTGGGCGCGGCCCAGCCGCCGTAGTAGAGCTCCCACAGGTGCGCCGCCGCCTCGTGGTTGCCGGCCGCGAAGACGGTCAGGTACGGCGCCGTGCGGCGGCCGGCGTAGTACTCCCAGAAGTCGCCCAGCTCGCGGTACTTGGCGGGCACCGACATGACGGTGAGGTCGGCGGCGTTGCGGGCGGCCTGGAAGTCGCCGCCGATGATGAGGATGTCGACGCCGTCCCAGCCGCGGGCCGCACACGACGAGGCGACGGCGGCGTAGATGGCATTGAGCGTGCCGTGGCCCTGCGGCTGGTCAGCGGATGCCGCAATCAGGAAATTCGGGTGGAATGTTGTTATCTTACACAGCCTTCGACGGCGACGCGGACGCCGTTGGTTTCGAATGTTTGCGTGGCCATTTTGTGGTGGTCGCCGGGGTGTTGTTGTCCAGTGAGGATTTGGTGAGGGTCGGTCGCCACGAATTTTTTACAAAGCGTTCGCAATGACAGCAGGAGATCACGGGTGTGTCGAATCTTCCCACCAGCACATTTCGAGTGTCACCGCACAACAATTTACTTGCGAACATGTAATTGGGGAAAGAAGATGTTTGCTTTTTCTAGTCAAGAAAGTATCAAATTCGTCTCATCATTGGGGCATAGCCAATTTGTTCCCGCCATCCCACCCCGCCAACTAACGCCGTCAAGATACTAGTATACGCAAGAAACACGATTGAGTTGAGTAATTTCCTTTTCCATCATTTACAGCTGCTCGTAGAACTCGAGCAGCTTCTTTGCACCAACCTCCCACATCACGTCGTTTTGCAAGTGATGTCCTGCACCCGGGACCCACGCCAGCCGCACGCCGTGACCTCCTTCGTCGTCGCCGTTCTTACCTGCGAGAGGCCTGACCTCCTCGTCCTTGGCGTCGAGCTTCTTGCCGCCCACCAGCGAAGAAAATGCATCCCTGTACGTCGCAGCCAGCTTGGTCATGACGCCGCGCGTCATCATCTTATCCTGAGTTCCCGTCAGGACCATGATGCGCTCGCTGCTCCCCCAGCCGCCGATCGAGTTGATGATGTTGGCTGCCTTGGTGAAGGGCTTCATCATGCTGATGGGCCAGAGGAACGACTCGTAGTGGTTGACGTGCCTCTGGAAGTCCAGCACGCCGGCTTCCGTCATCTGGTCGCCAAAGAACGCCTGCTTGACGAGGAACGGGTGGGAGAGGGGCGAATTGGGGTGCCAGCCGTGCAACAGCATGCGGACGGTGAACCACGGGTCGAACATGGCCCAGTTGGCGTAGACACCGTATCTGGAAAAGAGTCAGAACTTGATGCGGCGTTCCGTCGTACTCGAAGATACTCACGATCCAAAGCCAGGGACGGCCCCGAGGAGTGCGAGCCCCTTGACGTGCGCCTGCCCGGCCGAGAGGATGCCCTGGCTAAGCCCGCCGCCGCTCGAGTGTCCCACGAGCAGGACCTCGCTGCCCTGCCGGTCCTGCACCCACTTGATGGCGGCGATCGCGTCGTCCGCCAGCTTCTGCCGCGTGGTGAAGTACACCATCCTCAAGTACGACGGGTGCCAGCTGTTGCCGTGCCCACGCAGGGAGACTGCATAGCAGGGGACGTCGTGCTGCGCGAGGTACTGCATGTACTCGGTCCACACCCAGGCGCTGCCCATGCCGCCGTGGATGAAGAAGATGGGCGTTTTCGTGGTCGTCGGGTTCGCGCCCTGGTTCGAGAGAACCTCGATCCTCCCCGAGGGCGTCTCAACCCAGTACCGCGTGAGGCCCTTTGGGGGAGCTGGGGGCTCTCCCGAGGGTGCTCTCCAGTAGAGCCATTGGTAGGAAAGGCGAAAGTCAAAGATGCCCATTCCGAGGGGTTATTCAATTGAAAGCCAGCAGTATTCTACTGTTGATCGTTGGTGATGTGTATCGTTAATGTGAGTTCTCTTGCTATTAATTAGTAGCACCGCGACAGCACTTGCGCCAGGGACCTCACGCCTTATAAAGGAAAACTAGAATGCCCTCTCACCTACCTAATCAATAGCCTGAGACAGCGCCTGAGGCGTCGCGCAAGCCACGACCCGAGCTGAAAAAAACATCGTGCCCACGAGACCGGTCCTGGCATGGGCTACTGCTCCCGAGACGTTTTCGCGCCCATGGCCGGGCCCGGAAACTACCCTTGGGGAGTCATCGCGGGACTTTCAGGGACGGACAGCAAAGCCATGTAACCACGGCCGCCGCCCCAAGGATGTCGCCAATTGGACAATTCGACTCGTGGCTGACGCGGTTGCGCTAGGGAGATCCTAGCCACACGAGCCGAGGAGGGACGACATTCTGCGTTCTAGGGCACCGGCGACTTTTCTGCATGGCTGCTTGATGGTCTGAATCTAGTAGGTCGACGCATTTGTCTCTCGATGTAGGTAAGCATTCGGCGAGGTGAGTGAGGTAACGTAGCAAAGGTTCAGCTTGGGGCTTGGCCTGGTAGCTCTGGACGGTGGCAGCGTTGTGCACTTGCAATTGGTGCCCAGGTTAGTCAATTATCGAGAACACTTTCGCAATCCAAATTCGAGCCAGAATCATGGCATCAGCATGCAGACATATCTGTGTCTTATGCGAAAGAGAGAGATGTGCGTGGTAGTAAGGTGGATAAGCTTCAGCACCCCCCGGACATGGGTTGCATCGCTGGCCGGTACCTTACAGTGGACCCGATGATTTTCCGAGAGCCTCGCACCCACTGTAGCTTTCCATTGAGGCACCTGGGCGTGTGTGGCGCCTGAAAATTGTCGGATCAACCTAGGTTCCAAGGAGCCTCGCGATCGCAGCCTCGACCGCGCAAATCCATCCTCCGCTATCACACACATTATATGGGCTGTTTCTCCCCCGCGAACCGCCCACCATGAGCGTATGCAAAAACCCCTCCCTTGCGATAGATGCAAACAAAGGCTGACCGTTTTTTCCCGCAGTTTGTGCCGATTAACCCGCGGCCTATGCTGCAAGACCTGTACGGCCCCCTGATCGTCCACGCGACGCCGCCCGCTCTCTCCCCATGCACCCGCCGCCATCACGATCTCGATGGGACATTTTGCTAACGTCTCTCTCTCATTTACAGTGTCGACAAGGACGTCGTCATCAGACTCAAGTGGGGCGACACCGAGTACAAGGGCAAGCTGGTCAGCATCGACAGCTACATGAACATCCAGTTGAGCGGCGCCGAGGAGTACATTGACCAGAAGATGACTGGTGCTCTCGGCCAGGTTCTGATCCGGTATGCGCGACGACATTCCTTCACCGTCGGTAGCTGCTAACGACCGCACAGGTGTAACAACGTCCTCTGGATCCGCGGCGCGAAACAAGGCGAGAACGGCGACGTCAGAATGGACGGTTGAGCACAGAAGGACCGACGAGCGGAAGCATCTACACGCCCGGGAACCGATAGACGCGCCAGGCAAGGGCGATGGCGCGATTCACAATGGGAGCACGGAGAAAATATTGGAAGGGAACTCGAAAAAGGAAAAAGGTTCATGTCGGCAATGATATCATTTTGTTCCACTCAGGACGAATACCCAACAACCCGGCGCTGCCCAAAGGGACGGCAGACTCGCTCCCTCCCGCAGCAGACTAGTCAGACGAAACTCTCCCGAAGGCGCCCCCCGTGCATCTTCGTTTTATCTGCTCGTAAATTCCTACATCAAACAAGCGACCTTGCGACTGCTGCACAAGTCCGATGAAGCCACTTTGATGCGCTGCGTTTCGCTAACCCACGTGTACGCTTCGATGAGCCACTCGTACCATACCTTGGAGTCGTCCGTCTGCCGCCACATCGTGACTTCCAGCTCAGTATCGGCCGGGTAGTAAACGGGTGTCTGTGACTGTCAGTTGATTCCTCATAACACAATGCCAAAGATTAGAGAGCGCCTACCTTGAGGGGGAAGAAGATGGGAAACCACGAGATCATATCTTTGCTCTTCTCATCGATCGTTTCGGGATGCGTGCTGATCTCCACCTTGTTTCCGTTCTCGGACGCGTAAAGTACCGACTCGAAGTAGCCCGCCAGACCGTGGATGACACCTCTCGTGCGGCAGACGAACGTGAGATGGCAGACTCTGGAGTTGTGATCGTTCGCGCCCACAGAACCTGCCATGCTGCCGCCGCCGCCACCCATGACGCCGCCGGCTCTGCGGGTCTCCATCTGCTTCATTGTAGCCTCGGGAATAGGGTGAGAGAACTCCCAGGCTTGCTGGAAGCGCGGGTGATTCGGCACGCGCTGCGCCGCGAAATCCAAGGCGAAGAGGCGAACCACCCAGGGGGTTTCGAAAGCGTTGGGCTCCATGGGCAGCCTCGTGAGAAGATCTGCGTGGATGCGCGGCGTGGCGATGGGGCTCATGTGCGCCGTGTACGACTGGGGGATGGAAATTCCGTGAGGGGCCAAAACGTGCTGGGCCCCGTCCAGACACTCGGGCGAAAGCTCGTTGTCGCCGTAGGAGCCAAGAAGCTCAGACACCAGAATGTCGACCTTGCCGTAGACCGCGTCCTTACCGGGGGTGCCGGAGACGAGGGGTCCCTTCCACGCACGCATGTCCGTCTTCACGACTGTCACCTGCCCATCCCAGATCATCTTGTTCTGGCGCAGGAGATAGACGTAAGCATTTGGGTTCTTCTCGATAGCCCAGACCTTGACCGGGACGCCGGTGGCCTGGCTAGCCTTAAGAGCTCTCGTCACGAGCGGTCCGCGTCCAGAGCCGACCACAGCAATGACGACGGCGCCATCGTCCGAAGATGTGGGTCTGCGCAGAGCCTGCCAATCGGCCAGCGCTTGCGTGCAGGCCGCCTCATACTGGTTGTACTTGACCGGGTCTCCCTCAAAAACCTCGTATGTCGCAGACTCGAGGTTGTCGGACAGGGGCTGCAGGGGCGACTGAAGCCAGTCCTGGAAGCTGGTCAAGCTGGGCTGCTCCAGGTACGAGAACGGAGGCTGCTGCGCCTCGAGGTACTTCATGTAGGAAACGTAGGCGCGGAATGTCTTCATCAGGTCCGCGGACTGCTGACCAGAATGGGCTTCACTGAGGCTGGGGAAGTCCGCCGCGGTAGGCACTGCTTGACCTGTCGTATTGACCTGAGCCTCGGCGGTCAGGGCGGCCGGTTCAGGACCGACATTGCTGAGAAGCAGCCAGGGAACGTTCTTCAGACGCATGTACCGAAAGATCATCTCTTGGTGCGACTTAAGCAGAGCGGGATGTCCGCCTTGATTCAATCGAAAAGCGTTGGGGCCGAGGGTCAAGAAATGCAGCGGCTCGGCGAACCACTTGTTCTGGAGTTCCTTTTCGGGAACAACTTTAGGAATGCGGATGGCTACACTTATGGTCAGTGGGTTGCTGTGCAATTTGCGAATAGAGGACTCGTACCAACGAAGAGACGGATGCTATACTGGCAGACGGTGCGGACGGAGTGCCACGAATCCCAGGCGCTGTAAACGTCGATGTGGTTGCTGGCCTCGCTCTGAGGCTGCCGGGAAAGTGTCGACAGAAGCTCAACCTCCTCCTCCAGGCCAGGCTCGCGATACATGGGCAGGTGAATGATGAAGTGCACACGAGGTGCAATGTCCATGGCCTCCAGGACGGCTCGGCCATACTGGGAAACGCCCTGGCTGCCTCCATCTCTGGAGGCGTCCCGTCTCAGGCCGGGCACGACAATGCTTCTAACTCCACAGAAGTTTGCGTAAGCGACCTCGAGATTGAGGACCTGACGTGATACATTGGCGATGACGGGGTCAGTTGAAGCCAGGTCGATCCAGGGGCTGACCCAGGCAATGTAGGTGGACACCGACTGGCTGGGGAAGAGACCCGTGTCCTCGGGGGTCAAAGGAGGAACGACCACATCAGAAAGAGGAATGTCGCTCTGCTCTGCCTGCTCGAGATGGCTGGAAACAAGCTCCTTCACACGGGCGTGAAAATGCTTGTTGGTGATAGGGGCGGTGACAAAGTTGATCTGGGCCAAGGCTTAGTGAGTGTGAGGAGGGGTGAGGGCTTGTGGGGTGACTTACACCTGCATTGAGAACCTGGCCGTACTGAAGGTCATCCAGAGGCTGATCTCTGTCGGAGTCATGCTGGCCAAGGGCAAAAACAGGCCTGTTAGATGGGCTGTAGTTGCTGTCCATATTTGCTGCTGTGACGACTGGCTCCTCTATGGCTGCAATTGTCGTGGCAGTGATGATGCTGCCGGTCTGAATGATGCGATTTGTGACTGGAGTAGCTGATTGACAACGCACAAATCACAGCAATCGTCCAAAAAAAAAGGTACCCTTAGACGACGGCACAAAACCCTGGTGCTTCTACTCGAGTGGGAAGAATGCAAGAAAATCAAATTGACGTGTAAGGGTCAGCAAACCATGCTTGGGGTGGGGTTGAAAATGACAAAAAGAAGTGCCCGAAGCAAAGAAGCAGAAGAACTAGAAGGATCTTCTAGCGGAAGTTGGAATTACTCAACCTGTTGGCTTGCTCCTGCTGTTGGGGAATCTGAGAAGTCAGGCTGTTGCTGCCGCCCTGAAGGATAAAAATGCACCAGATTTTGTCAGGCGCGGCATCGTGCTATTGGCTGCACTTGCCTGGACCCTGAAGAAGATAATAGAGAGGGGGACAGTGCCCGCTGTCAGGGATGGTGGGGGTTGATGCGGAAGAAGTACAGATGAGCTGGCTGGCAGGAGCAAGTGAAAGACAATCAAAAACCCCGGGGTTGAAGTCGAGCTTGGTGATAAAGTCTGGTATCTGAGGTTAGGTGATTTCAAGCGAAATCTCACAGAAAACACCACAGAAATGATTGTCAATTCAAGACACTCTCCAACTGTCTCTGACTTCAATGTCTTTGATCGACGAGTCGCTGTACAGTGTGGCTACTTTGGCGCATCTCTTCCTGAAGGTCAGGTACCTGGCCGCCTGGCCATCGCTTGCCAAATACCTACCTACCATATTGTCCGGGGGCAGGTACGGAGCACCATAGGTATCTAGTGTGTACCTGTGTAGGTAGTAATGAGGTAAGTAGGTACTTCTACTCCGTGGGCAATAGTACCTACCTATTAGCCATCTCATGCAGGAAATAGTCTTATCTTATCATCCCGCATTACCATTGGCCCGTGCTTGACCCGCCCAAATTTTTCCCGCGACAGCAAAAAGTTTCCCAGCAGCCTCGCATCGCTATTGCTCGTCGGTCACTTGTTGCTGTTGTCGTCGTTGTCGAAGTGCCCGGCGCAACCTATCCTTCTCTCCCCTTTCGAAACACCTGAGTCCTTACACGATCGGCCCGCTGCACCCGCAGGGCCCTCGGGAATGGCCGACGTCGATTCCAAGGGCGGAAAGCGTCTGAGCGCCGACGCTGACGGAGCTTCGAGAAAGAAGTCCAAGAAGGAGGGTTCCGACGAACCCAAGTACAACCCGTACCTCGCACACATGAAGGAGGAGAACGGCTTCAACGCCGAGGATGGCACCATTGACCCCAGCTCGCCTTTCGCCGGCTTCACACAGCGCGCCACTACTGCCGTGAAGCCGGATGGTCGAGGATCTCGGCTTCGCGCCACCTTCACCGGACGCCCTCACTCCCGCAACAGGCAACGCAGATCAGCGCGAGCCCGTCACGTACTGCCCGTGCAGAAGCAAAGGTTTGTTGATGATCGCTTGCGCACCGCAGGCCTTTCCGGTTGCTAACAACGAGCCACAGACAGGAGTTCCTCGACAAGTACCATTCGACCCAGATTCTCGTCTTCGTCGGTGAGACCGGTTCCGGAAAGACCACGCAGATCCCCCAGTATGTCGTCTACGACGAGCTGCCCCAGCTCAACCGCAAGATGGTCGCCTGTACCCAGCCCCGTCGTGTCGCCGCCATGTCCGTTGCCCAGCGTGTCGCCGACGAGATGGACGTCACCCTCGGCGAGGAGGTCGGTTACAGCATTCGTTTCGAGGACATGACGGATTACCGGACAGCTCTATCGAGGCCGCTGAACTGATGATGGCTTCTCTGGAAAGGCCATCCACGACCACGAGATGTCGCGCTACAGCTGCATCATCCTCGACGAAGCCCACGAGCGTACCCTTGCCACCGATATCCTCATGGCCCTGCTCAAGCAGATCGCCGCCCGCCGTCCCGACCTCAAGATCATCGTCATGTCTGCCACCCTCGACGCCCAGAAGTTCCAGCGCTACTTCAACGACGCGCCCCTCCTCGCTGTCCCCGGTCGAACCCATCCCGTCGAAATCTTCTACACCCCTGAGCCCGAGAGGGACTACGTTGAGGCTGCCATCCGCACCGTGCTGCAGATCCACGCCTCCGAGGGCGACGGAGACATCTTGCTGTTCCTGACGGGTGAGGAGGAAATTGAGGACGCGTGCCGGAAAATCAACCTCGAGGCCGACGAGATGATTCGCGAGATCGACGCCGGGCCTCTGGCCGTGTACCCTCTTTACGGTACGCTGCCGCCGCACCAGCAGCAGAAGATTTTCGACCCGGCCCCGGCCCCCTACAAGAAGGGCGGCCGTCCAGGTCGCAAGGTCATTATCGCGACCAACATCGCCGAGACGTCCTTGACCATTGACGGAATCGTCTTCGTCGTCGACCCCGGCTTCAGCAAGCAGAAGATCTACAACCCCCGCATCCGCGTCGAGTCCCTGCTGGTCTCTCCCATTTCCAAGGCCTCGGCGCAGCAGCGTGCAGGTCGTGCGGGTCGTACCAAGCCCGGAAAGTGCTTCCGCCTGTACACGGAGGCGGCCTTCAAGAAGGAGCTTATCGAGCAGACGCACCCCGAGATCCTCCGCTCCAACCTCGCCAACACGGTACTCGAGCTGAAGAAGCTCGGCGTGGAGGACCTGGTCCACTTCGACCTCATGGACCCCCCCGCCCCCGAGACTATGATGCGCGCCCTCGAGGAGCTCAACTACCTCGCCTGCCTCGACGACGATGGTGAGCTCACAACCCTCGGCAGTCTCGCCTCCGAGTTCCCGCTCGACCCGGCGCTGGCCGTGATGCTCATCTCGTCCCCCGAGTTCTACTGCTCCAACGAGATCCTCTCCATCACGTCCCTCCTCTCGGTGCCCCAGATCTGGGTCCGCCCGGCGGCCTCGCGCAAGCGCGCCGACGAGATGAAGGCGCAGTTCGCGCACCCGGAGGGCGACCACCTCACGCTGCTCAACGCGTACCACGCCTTCAAGGGCCAGGCCAACGTCCCCGGCTCCGACCCCAAGAAGTGGTGCCACGAGCACTTCCTCTCGTTCCGCCACCTCAGCAGCGCCGACAACGTCCGCAACCAGCTGAAGCGCATCATGGAGACGCACGGCCTCGAGCTCGTCTCGACGGCCTTCGAAGACAAGAACTACTACACCAACATCCGCCGCGCCCTGCTCTCCGGGTTCTTCATGCAGGTCGCCATGAGGGAGAGCTCCGGCAAGGTCTACCGCACCATCAAGGACGACCAGGCCGTCATGATGCACCCCTCCACCGTCCTCAAGACCGACTACGACTGGGTCCTGTACAACGAGTTCGTCCTCACCTCCAAGCAGTACATCCGCACCTGCACCGGAATCAGGCCAGAGTGGCTACTGGTAAGCACAAAAACCCTACCTCGCAGAATCCCACCTTTCGTTGTTTCCTTAGCCCTGTCACTTCTCAACTCTCCACGTCGCGTATCCCATCCCATCGGCAATCCTTCCGAAGGGTCCCCTCCATCCCCCCTCCTCGTCTGCACAGGTTGCAGAAATCCGATCCTCTCGGATGCGCAATTGCCTTTCCCCCTTGTCTTGCATGCCTTCGGCACTTGATCTTGGTGTCATTTATTTTCCCCCGCGGCCAAACGTGGTAAAAATCGTTCGATGCTGACTTTTTTCTTCTCCCCTTCCCTGCAGGAAATCGCCCCCATCTACTACGACGTCGACTCGTTCGACAAGGGCGAGGTCAAGACGGCGCTCCTCCGCGCGTCGGAGAAGAAGCGCAGAAAGGAGGCCATGAAGGCGGGCCGATGAGCGCGTGACGATTTGTCTCAGTCAGATCGTCGTCCGTACTGATGGTATAAACCCAGCTGTTATAACCCAGGCCTCCCTTTTTCCCCCCGGGGGTGCCTCATTGGTTTTCCGCCCATCTACCGGCCTCCATTTCCCGAACATGAGCGGGCCAAGACCGGGGTCCGGTCCGGGTATGAGCGACGAGGGACGCAAGAGCACACAGAAAGAAGTGAGGAAGATCAAAAATTAAGCGCCCACGTGTTCTCGATCGAGCTTGTTATGGGGATATCATGGCCATCGGGACTCAAGAGAGAAAAAATAAAACACAGCCCATGGAAATTTTCTGGGACTGGGACAGGGGTTTTTGGAGGGGGGTGTTCTTTATCTTTATGTTTTATTTTGTTCATTTTGGCATACCCATAGAAGACCGCCGCCGGAAGGAGAAATTCTGTCCATGACAATTACTGGTAAGAGGGTACAGCAGGGGGGGGACACGCGGGCCGGCGCTTAAATCGCGCGCAATCATCACGAAATAAAAAAAAATTTATGAAGGCAAGAACGGGATGGGGATCTCCCACAACCCGAGTCTCGAGGCGGATGGATCGAAGCAATGGAGTAAAAGAGGCGCGTGTCGCGAAGCCCGCCGTTTACGCCCTTGCAACTCACATGGCTGGGCCTGGATCGTGGTAATAGACACAGGCAGGAATCGTTTCTCGATCTCTGCGTAGTAAGTAATGCGACTGCCGCTCGCTTCTGCTTCACACACGATAATAGGAACCCGGTACTTTATCTGCACGTGTAATGGATAATATCAATGCCGCCTCCCTCGGCAAGATTCTCTTTTTTCTCCCCGACCTCATTCAGGTTTGGCCATCTCGGCAGATGCCAGATGTGACGGGTCATCCCGGCTATCGACAATGAAGGGGGCTGGCCTGGCCTCGGTTCGGCGACGCGCAGGTTCTTTCTTGCGAGGAGCGAAAGGCCAAGGCAAAAGAACAAATGTTGAGTTAATCACAAGGAACTACGAAAGGGCGCGATGTGACCAAAAACCCGCGAGGGGGCCGGGCGGGAGGACGGGGGCTGGGTCTTCGGCCAGGACCGAGGGGGACTACAGCCTACGAGACCTTCTAGTCCCGGTGTCAGTGTGGTCCGCCCGACCCCCCCAGGCATTATCCGCGCGTCCCAGGCGGACGTCCAAGAGTCCAAGACGACGGCGCGACGGCGCGCACGCGGGCATCATGCCGAGAGTGGCATCAGGTCGGGACGGGCTACGACCTTGCCGCCGCTGGTGATGGCGACGCTACTCTTGCCGCTCGATATTCTGCGTTGCGCTAATACGCCTCGCCTCGCCAAGGGTCTCGGCCTCCGTGTTACACGTGCTACGCGCGTGGCTATCGGTGAAGGTCTCGAGTCTTCTGCGCTCTCCCTTCCTCCCCTCTCTATTGCTTATGATCCTCTGCACGTGTCCCTGTCTCTTCTTCGAGCCCAATTCTCGTCCTGTACCTCGCTGACTAGTATTGTACGTGAAAGCAGACCCAACTTCTCAATGGGCGGGAGAGAGAGGTGGGGTGAAGAAGAAAACTTGGAAAGCTCCCTGGAAGGACGTATAAGCGAACAATAGGACAGGCAGCCCGGCAGGCAAGCGGGCGACCACCAACCACCATGGCCACCGCCAACGAGCACCTTCAGGTGAGAGTTGGGCGGCCCCTCCTTCCCGCATACTAATAAAACCCCTCCGACAGGGATTTCACCCTGTCCGCAAGCTCAGAAGAAGTGCGTCCGTAGCACGTAGGCGTGGGTGATAGCAGAGAAATCTCATCGTGATGCAAACGGCGGTCCCAATGTCTTTTCACACGTTCGGTTGCATGACGACTCCCCTTCGGTGTGATTTTGTCCTCGATGCTTATGCAGGCAGAACGACGTGTTGATCTCCAGAGGCAGAGACTACGGGACAGATGCCCTGGAGCAGACACTCTTCGTTCGTTATCTTGCCACTCGCGAATACGGAGGGAGCACACGCATATAACTCTTGTTGGGACCCTGCCTCGCCTTATTGCCGTTCGGCGTGACGACGGTCGAATAGACCCACCTACATAGTAAACCGCCGTCGGCGGCTTACTTGTCGTGAAACCTAGACACTGAAGGGTGCGTGTGCAGCGCGTCTGCAAGCCCGGCCGCGCATGATAAGATACCGTGCCGTAAAGCACGCCAGAGTCGGTCCAGAAAGGTTGAGATTATGGCGCCACGATGATGGCTGGGCATTGTCCTAATCAGCGTTGTACATAGTACCGCCGCAGCGCGGGCGGCGAAATGGATGAACCGTGGGGGCCGGGCGTCATCCCCACGTTTTACGTCGTCGGTTGACCGTCGAGTGAGAGTCGTCTGTTGTGACGACACAGAACAGGGTTACCCAGGTTGTTCAGTTCGTGCTCGTGGCCGCCCAAGTTGTGCCTGTAATCTCATTAAATCACGCCGCCGGGGGCGACTGGGGGTGTTACATGGCGGTATGAAGACCACCGCATAAGCAGCTGAGTAACGCTGCGCAATAGTGTCGAAGTCGAGACCAACTGCAAGATACAGGCCGGCCGAGCTGTCTGGAGGCACGGCATTACGGTACAGACGAGCTGAAGAGGCAAGGAAGATCACCAACCCTGGTCGAGCTGATGCTGCTGAAGCCAATGGTACTGTACGCAGGCTTGCTTGCCCACCACTTTAGCCGGGGGGGAGGGCTGACGAATGGTTGTTCTCGGAGCGTACTCCTTTGCATGTTTGACTTCATCGACGGCTTGATGGTGTTCCAAGACTTATCCCGTGCCGTGTCTCGACCGCCGAGATGACCCAATCCTGGGCGCAGTGACAGATGCAAATGAAAGGGAGAAACGGATTTGCCGCACCTATCCCAAGGCCTTCCGTAAAGGACCTGCCTTACTTTACGTAAACAGGTGAACGACAAGGTTATCGACGCTGTTGCTTGACTTCTCTTGCTGCTTAACCAAAGGAGAAGAAAAGGAGGAAGGCAAGCTGACCTCCAGTTCCTCACCCGACCGCGGTGATTTCTGGGGTCATTCGCTGTCGAACGAGTTGGTGGCGTCGCCGCATATTATGTATGCGTTATCAAAGGAGTTGGTTGGCGGCGTCCCTCCGTATTTGAGCAAGTCCATATGTCTTCGATGCTGTTCCTGGCTGCTCCCCATAGCAGAGTAAAAGCGTCCTCAGTGTGTATAGTACTGCGCCCTGACTCTTTCTTGTAGGTTGTGGGCTTCGGCAACCCGCAATTTAAGGCAGAATATCTGCCCCATGCTGGCCCGCCTGACTCGCATAGAAATAGCATTCGTCGCCTGTGGCCTGTAGGTTTGTCGGCCCCGCGGGCAGAAGAGTCTTCAGCCACCGTCAGCATCACGCTGAAATCCACCCATCGTCTATCCACTTGAGCCAGATCCCCGGTGCCATCCACCTTCCTTCCGTGGAATCCATGGAAGGCTGAAGCGCACTCTTGACAACTTGATAAGCGCGGGAAGCGAGAGTATGCCTGCGACTTGTGTGCCCTTGGTCAACTGTAATGCTGCCCCGAGGACGACAGGCCCCTGGCAGCAACAGCAACAGCAACAGCAACAGAAGCCAGTTTCGGCGATGTAATAGTAGTCATACATTGCGGTCAGCAACGCTCGCTTGGAGCGGACCTGAAGGGCAAGGGCGATTACGAATCCACCTCAGAGCTGTAAGGTGCAGAAAAGACAAAGGAGAAAAGGGGAGCCTTGAGGGGGGAGCACCCGCAGCTGCTGGGCAATGCAGGCCCTCTTTGCATCCATTGCTCGCTGCGTTGCAGATCGTCGTCTCCCCTCCTCTCCTGCCGGTTAAAACCTGCAGGCGGCAGCCGACTATGTGCGCGGGGATCTCGATGGCCTCATTCTTCTTGACCCTTGATGCCCTTTTGTTTGCCATGGCTGCGTGTACGAAAGGTGACGAGTCCACGCGGATGCAAGAGATTCCAGATCAGACCAAATAGTCGAACAAGACAACAGAAATCTGATGCCCGCCGGCTGGGCTCTCTGTTGGGGCTCAGTTCCCGAGCTGTCGTTCGCGCGCTCCGAAGCCAGGCCATGGTCGGATAGTCCCAACCAAGTCTTCCAAATCCAATTCCACGCATCTCACTCAAGATGGAGCGCCAGTGGAGTCCCGTCGAACCCGCCGCCGCCGCGTCGTCCTCTTCGTCGTCCGCCCGGATCCGAAATGACACCTTGACGACCCAAAACCTGACCAGGATGCGGCGGCCGCTAAGGTACGACAGTCGCTGGTTCCATTTGGCAGCGCCGCGCCGAGCACTACGAGGCACCTAGCACACAGCCCCGGGACCCGGGGTTTCTGGGCAGCGGATTCTCTCTTCTGCTCCTGTGAGGAGCCTAGAGGTATTCTCCTTCCTTGCTGCAAGTCGAGCTGGCACTGGGGCGGCCATCCCAGCCACCCAGGGTTCCTCTGCCGCCTGCGTATCGTAGGGGAGTTCTAGGCCAAGACCCTTCGGCTCCTCGATAGTCGATATACTTTGCGGCCTGCAGAAACGAAGCGCTCTAACTGAGCGGCAAGCCTGGGGCCTGGGGCCTGGGCTATTGTCTCCTCCTTGTCTTCTTACCTCCCCCTCCATGGGCTAATAAGTCTATGTCTTGCGTCCCTTTTGATCTGTCCCAGCTCGAGGCACCGTGCCGACGACGCTACCGGAAGCTAGGATTCGAAAGCAGCCTCTGCCATGGTGGGGGAGGGGGGAAACGAGGTAAAATCTTCCTTGACGCCATTAATACTGGCGGTAACTTCTGTATGCTGGAAGATTCCCGCCGGCGGTGGGACGCCCAAGTCATGCTGGCACCGCCGTGCATGGGTCTCTGCACCCGAAGTCCCACGAAGCACCGCCGTAGTACCCTCAGTTCCCGCTCTGCCTAAGCCTGACCTCGTCGTTGCCGCCCAAAACCCCATCTCAGTGTGATGTGAATCAAGATGTGCAACGGAAGCTCGGATTTGCTCCGGTCCTTGATATCGAATGCCTGGTCCACTCTCCCAGCCTTCACGAGGGGGCAAAAGGCGACTCTGTTGCTCCCACGCCCAGCCAAAGATGCAGGAGGCTGCTACCAGGGGCGTGGACTATGAATATTAGCGGGATATAGTTGCGACTGGTGGACGTCTATCCAGTTGCAGGCATGGCAAACTCAAAGCTCCGGTAATAGTTCAGCGTTTGTCCCGAGGATAAGGGGGCAAGGAACCCCAATCTCATCCCAGTATCCCGCCCAGCAGCACCTTTCCGCATTAGACTGCTTCTAGGTGCATGGACAGCGTCAGCCAGGGCTGTCAGGAAGGGAGGGCCCTCGAGTTTTCAAATCCCGATTGCTGTCTTGAGAGCCCCGCGTGTCCTTTGCGTTATTACCCTACTGCACCTTTAGCTTTTTCCGGAAATCTACTTGGGTTTCTTTCTACAAAGCGAACGGGGGGGGGGGGCTTGGAAACGACAATTGAGACGGCTAGAGAGACAGCAATCGTCAACCGTGGCCCCAATACAACAACAATGGGGACACGGCCCACGACTTTCGACGCAACATCGGGTTGGGCCGTCTGCAGCCCGCTTCAAAGCCACTTTAGCTTGTACCCGGTCAGTTGGGGCCGTCGTCTGTTCTGCTGATGGCAGTCAATGGCATCCTCTATCCAGAGCGGTCCAAAGAGCAAATAGTTCGGGCGTTGCCACCGTCTTGTTCGAGGCTTATTGCGCGCGTCTGCCTTGGCTTGCCCGATACCTCCCCGAATGTGCAGTATTGCCCTTGAGAAATGGTGTAATAGTGCGCAAGTCAAGGAAGCCTCCGAGACCATCCATACGCAGTGGGCCGAGGCCGGATCACCACGTCCGTGTCCATCAAGGGCTTACAACTGTCGAGCCCTTGTCTGCTTCTGTGTATCTTCTTCTTCATGGGGCAATCCGGGACTGTCAATCTCGCGTTCTGTGTCTCGCTCGAAAGAGAGAGAGGGGGGACTTATCCAGGCGCCAACCAAAACCAAGGTGTCCGATCCGTCTATGCATACATAGCATGTGTTGTAGATCAAAGCCTCCTCTCCCAGGACAGAGGAGACTCCCGTCTTATCTCCTCGGGTCGTCTGTTCTTCGCCTCTGCCGAAATCGAGTCCAAGGTGGATGAAGGCTTCCCGGAGCCTTTCGCCATGCAGCTGAGCACATGCGAGGAGCAACGAAAACATGGGCCAATGCGCCAAGTTACCGTTGAGGCATAAGATCGGTCATGGTCCGCTCTGGCCCAGCGGAGGTATCTGTGACAGCCTGCTTCGGAGTTCTCGCAAGTCTCAATGGCGGTCATGTACGGTAGCTCGGGGCAAAAGCGGGCATACCAGAAGCTTCGTAGGAACCGTCAAGGTTTCCAAGCACCTCCCTGGCGCATGTTCCCGGCGCTACAGACTGCAGGAGGTCCAGATCCGTTTATGACGGCTAACCGGGGGAAACGGTCCGCAGCATCAGGACGGACCGGGACTGTCGAGGAGGCATTCGTCAAATGCGTAGACCAAGAGGTTTCTGACAGAAGTCAACCGATCATGACTGCTGTCTGCAAGGGCTACTTTGCCAGCCTTTGTATGGCAATAGCCAAGGGATACCAGCGCCGCCGCCTTCAAGCTTCCGAGCTGAATAATACGGCCGCGAGGAAGATCAGAAGAGAGCCCGCTAGCCTCTAGCTCCCGGTGAGAGTGTGAAGTATGAACCCAGCGAAAGCGGAGCCTGAGCATCTTGATAATGCGAAAGCCACCGAAGAGGAGTAGTTCCACCTCGTCTGTTGGACGCACCCGGGAGGTAGATGTCGAAGCCATTCACATTGGACCGGCGACTCAACTTCTCTGCCTGTCCCACAGTTTGCCGCCCTACTTGCGTGAGTACGCCGTGATCCCGGTCCCGCATGTTGATGCCCATGTGCGGGCGTTTCCGAGTTAACTCAAGTGCAGGCATGGCGAGGCAGGTGTTGTCCGTCCAGACCGTTGGCTGCCTCAGAGGGATGGAATTTTTTCACGAAGAAGAAACTGCATTCAAGAATCCAGCCCAGTTGCCATACCGCCGGGAGCGGCTGACCCTTTGCTACAGCCCCGGGGGCTCCATGCCATTATGAAGAGTGCCGGCAGCCCAGGGTTGCTGCCAGTGAGAGTTGTAGCTCTGACACCCGAGTAAACGAGTGGGAGAAGACGCATGGAAGCAACGAGATTGGCCTCGGCAATTCCTTTTCCTCCAGTATACTGAGAGCTAGAGTCCGCTCCAAGCTCCAAGGTCACCACCATGCATGTGTTTGCGTGCTGATGCTGGCTGGGTACAATGCATGGAGAAGGATGTCGACGTTGCCTTGTATAATACAACCTGGCGCGGGTCTCTAAGGCGAGGGATCCTCCAGGATTGAACTCTTTCTGGAAATTCCTGCATTAGCTGATAAACCTGGGATGTCAGCCAGACTCGAAAGGCCGGCCTGCAGCAGTTGTGGTGTCATGGCGAGGGAGGGTACTTTGATGTACATCAAGAGCTGCATGGTGTACGCCGTCTAGACCCATCCGCCCATCGCGCCGCCTCGTGCGGATACCGGCCTTTCCGCAAGTGAACTCCTTGTTTGTCGTACTTGGCTAGGGCTTCTTGGAATACCAAGCCTAGGGCTGATGCGGCCCCGGACGAGGACGAAGCCGAGACTGGGCGCATGGAAGTTGTTGGTGGTATGCCAAAGAACAGGCAGTGATGGAGGATGGGCACTCTTTTGGCTCTCTGCGACCCGCGAATTTGGTGGTACCAACGGCTTCTCACCCGCCCCTCCCCGCCTGTCATGTCGCGGGCTCCTGCATATCGCGACGTTTATCACTGCACCCCTTGTGCCCTTGAGCCTCATGGCCATCCAGATGCGTCTCGTGTCGCACCATGCTGTGGTGCCCGCTGGCAACGGCACCCTGCAACGGGCTGCAAATTGGGATCAGTCGGAAATGGCAGAGTCGCCTCGAATCCGGTCCACGCCAGATTTCGCACCCGGGCGACGTTTGATGAATCCACTCGTCGACAAGAGGGGCTGTTGGAGGAAGTCGGAGTTAGGAGACGAGTTTCATTGACTCTGCAACTCCTTTATCACTTCTCACAATTTCCGCTCTTCTTGGTGCCTGCAAGCCACGTTTCCATGCGGGAGCCAGTCCCCATAATCTGCCCGTCGCTGAAGGACCATGGCCGTGATCCGTGGGCGAAGTCACACATCGTGCAGACATGCAGATGTGAAGCATTGGGGTGGGTATGTATGCGCTTGACAAGTCGTCGACTGTGCCGTGAGACTTTTTACCGCAATTAGCACCCTGCGAGCAGTCAGCATGCATTTCTGCAACCCTCTCAATGTGTCTGCAACCATAATCCTGCAAGTCCGCAAAACATGATCAGAGTAATTTCTTACCTTTGCCTGCCGCTAGCAGCCGAATACCGAAATCCCGTCGACTATAAAAGGACCCTTTGGAACTTGACAGTCGATCGGCTTTTTTCCCTCAGCGTATAACCAAAGAAACAGATTCTTCAGTCTCTTTTGGTGCAATCCAGACCACTCAGACCAGCCATATCCTCTCAAAATGGACAGCTATCCTTGTGTCAACCGCTACAAGCACGGCGTCGACTGTCCCAAATGGGTCAGAGTTCCTAACGTCCGTTGCGAAGACTGCATAGTCGTAAGTGGAGCTCACCATTGCGCGTGTATACATAGCATGGGTCTCTAACGAAGCACCAGTACAACCGGTAAACGTCGAAACGCACAGTAATCGAACGATCTATCTTGTCTTCCAGACAACGAAAAGAGACTCGACTTTGATTCAGGGCCACGCCAAGCCAGGGAGCTCGTAGCATTGGCTGCAGCGGTCGGTCACCGGCTGCCAATCCTAGCGCCTTTGGGGCTTTTGCCTGGAAGATGAGAAGACCGCACGGCGGAAGGAGACGAAACGGTAGCACTTGGGCTGAGGTCTCGGCCTGTATCGGGAGCCATCATTTGCCTGGAAAATCGGCAGAGGTGTGGGTTTAGACGCTCTGGGGGCTGTAGATGTTGATCAGTAATTCAGATGGTCATCCATGTGCTTTCCAAGTTTGATGAAAGCCTCGTAAATGGCTGTGTCTGCTTTGCCAATCGAAGATTCATAACGCAACACAGTCCATCCAACCGAATAGCATGCAATAAACCCCGTTTCCCAAGGATGAAATGGCTCTCCTGTCGGCCGACGGGTTGCAGAATGACCAACGCAAGGATAACGACTGGATAGAGATCTTCCCCCCGGACGCGAGCCAATAGACTGAGGAACAGGGCGCGAGCGGCGACGAAGCAGAGCAGACAGCATCCTGCGTCGTGGAACGTCGATTGAGATCGAGAGCTTGCGCTGAGATCGCGGAGGGAATGGGACCTGATTGGGCCAGGCAACAGAGGAAAGTCGACGTTGACTTGCCACACGTACATAGGCCAGGTAGGTCAGCGGGGTTGCCTGGGATATGCGCGGTCTGGGGTGCCCATAGGGGGCGGCAGTTGAGTCGTTATCGACAGACGCCTTCAGCGGCAGCTGCATGAAGCCGAGTCAAGTCAGAGGCAGAGGCGAAGCGGCAACCACGTCGGGGCGCGTAGAGAGTAGAGGACAAAGGGTCGATTTCGATTGATGGCTTCCTCGCACGGTGAAAACCAGGACGGCCGACCAAGGAGGATTCAATATGCAGGCCGGCAGGCCGGCAGGCTGGGATTCTCGCATGACGAGTCCAGCGAGCCACGCATCGATGTCGTCTGGGCAGAATGATTCGACGGCCATGGTAGTAGTGGTGGTGACTACCTGGACAAGTCTGTAACAGCGTGACGGCGGGGCGGACTTTTATAATCGTATTACTCATCGCCGGGGCGTAACGACGACGGAGCGTCAAAATACAGTGGAGGAAAGGGGAGGGACTAGGTAGGGAGGCGAGGAGGGTACCGCGTGGCAGGGCTAGGTACTATTACATACCCAGTAATACCCATATCAAGAGACAAGGCGGCGGACGGACGGTGCGAAGAGTAGATGAGAGGCAGTCAAGGTGCAGAATGACCCCAATCGCCAAGGCGTGATTGGCGAAGCTCACCTTGGAGCGAGCATCTTCTCGGCGGTTTGCATGCAAAGGCGGTCAGAGGTTCTGCGCCTCGACGCCGGACTGCGGAGGGGCGACGACCGCAGTCATTTCTTCTTCGTGACATGGTGTTCGTTGGTTGATGATGAAGTCAAGTCTGTCTGTACATGCGAGCGAGGGTTGGATGTTTCCTGGCCGTCGTCGATGGCGATGTCGGTCGGGGTGGCGGAACAACTCGTTCATTGTGACATGTCGCCTGCTTCTATCTCGGCGGTGCTCTACTTTGAGGATGAGGGGGATAGCCCGGGAGGCGCGTCCCAGCGGCGGCAGAAGACAGGTTAATTCCGGCGGGCCTGCTTTGATACGAGCACGAGGCGACGTCGATTGGACCGCGGGAGAGGCAGGCGACCTCATCTGACACCGCCGTCGTGCATGAGGCCGTAGATGTTGGTCGTCGATGCAGTTGGTGTTGGAACACCAAAGGGAGTGCACAGAATAAGGTGACGACGGGGCAAGGATACCGCCGGAATGTACATACCTAATGCATGGAAGGCCAAGGCAGGTATCGTTGTCTGCGCCAGTTAGCGACCTCAGGCCATATTGGCATTGATTCCTAAGGGACGGAAGGAGCGCACCAAGAACAAGGCAAAACAAGAAGGTGCTCCTGTCCGTCCAATCCCCAGTAGGTAACTACCTAGGTACCTACCTAAGGTAGTGTACCTAAGCTGAAGTGAGGTGAGCTAGGTACCTACCTGGAAACTACCTACCAGATCAAATCACTCCTTCTGTCTGAGTCTTTTCCATTCCTCACGACAATTCCAGTGGAAAGTGGTACCATGCCTAAGGCACCTTGCCTTGCGTATAGGTAATTAGTACCTACCTATCTACCTGAGGTACCTATGTAAGGTAGGTACGTCCATTACACTGCAGGCAGGCAGGCAGGTACGGGTAGGTCCCTTATTTTGACTGCGGCACCTGGCCTACCAACCTACCGCCCCTTTCTCTTTCGTAGGTACGGAATCGTGCCTACCTAACTAGGTAAGTACATCAACCACCGAGATTTTGACGTAGATGTACCCTGGATGCCTCTCTCAATTGACTTTCAGAGTGCCTAACTTTAGGTCCCCTAGTACCTAGATGTCTTGGGTAGGTATCTGATGGGAAAAGTGGAGCATTGACAGCAGCACAGACACAGGGCCACATTAATCATTCTTGCTCTCCTACCTTACCTGCCTAGGTACGCAACTATACGTACCTAAAGACATACTTCGTCTCGAGGCAAATGTCTCAAAACAACAACAACAACAACAACAACACTGCACAACGACATCACGATACAGGGAGGAAGACGACGTGGACTCTCGATTCTTGCGGTTCCCCGCCCCCGCCCATCCGGCGAGGTGAGCTATCCCTTTTTTCAGAGACCAGTTGGATTACACCAGTGACTGGGCAAGAGCGCTTGAAGCATGTCATCCAAGAGACGCGTGCGTGTGTGTGGTAGTGGTAGGTGACACAGCAGGAAACAAAGACGACGACGGGACCACACAGCACCGCCGTTTGACAGTCTGCCGCCGCCATCAACAGCATCACGTCGCCTCCAGCGCCACACCAACGCCCCTCCACGTTGCTCATCCTTGCTCGCCTGTATTACCGCATGTACTAGTTATGTACGCCATGCACACAGCATCGCCGCCGTCTGCCTGGATCAAGGGTCAACAGGCTAATTACGCGAAGCCAACTCCGTCCAACGCCGCACCTCACCTCGGGTAAAGGCACTTACATACACCATAGTAAGCAGGACAAGCCATTCGAAGCAACGACATGCGACAAGCGTGGCATGACCAACAACCAAACCACTCCAGTCCGGCCTGTCCACTCAGCGGCCTCGCTAGTGTCAGCATCAACACTAACCAGCGTTGCTGCTCAAGTCGAAGACGAACAACCATGTCGGCAAGGTGAGGCGATCTCCATATTCCATACTGGAAGAAGACTCCTGACGGGCGTAGTAGGTAATAATACGGGCGCATTGCATCGCATCGGACGACCGAAGGTGACACAAACCACATGCGGGAAGGTGGAGTCGGCGTCCACGCTCCACGGGGGGCTATCTTGTTGGTGCCTGGGTCCTGGGATACGGGACGGGGCCTGGTTAACCTGGACCTGCTCATAGGAATCGCCCGATAAACAGGCCTTGCATCGACTTACCTTGGGCCCACGATCTTCTCTCCTCCTCCAAAGGCCAGGTGCCCCAGCAACGATCCTACATGTACTAGGCGGGAATGGTCCCCGTCTCCCCGTCGCCCTATGTCCCAAGACCGCGGGTATTAGCGGCCGCCAACACACATGCAACACAAAGCCGAGTCAGTTATCGCAGGCCATGTTCTTGAATGATCACGAGAAAACACGCAATACCTAGGTTTTCGAAGTGGTTAGGTGTGGCCCCAGTGCGATCCACCATATCTGATTGGTGGCGATGCCACCCGCGAAACACAGACACACTTGGTGCCATGAGACGAACTGGGACGCCATGGAAGGCCGGCGTTCTGACGGCATGATCTCGAACGTCGGCCGCGCACCCTTTAAGCCGTCCGAAGCGAAGACACATTTTGTGGCGCTTGATGCTCGATGCTGATGCCATCACGCACGCTGTCATCTTCCACCTTGCCAGGAACGCATGCGATTGTCAGCTTGCAGCCATCCAATCACAGGGCTACGCAATGTAGACAGCACACTGGAGAACGGCTACGCACTTCTATCTGCCTCTTCTCCGGCCTATGACTGTCTATCCCGCCCCGTCACTACCAATCTTGGTTGACCCTCTCCCTCCCTACCTGTGTACGGTACCCAGATGCTGACCCTCTATGGTGACTAATAATCCCTCACCCACCTACCTGCTGGCGGTTCCTTATCCTCGGAAACGGCATTGGTGAGGTGCTGCCAAGTGACCTTGTCCGCCATGCCACTAATGCTACTGATCCTGCTACTCACACAGTTTCCGATCATCGGTGCCGAGTCCTCGGCTGGTTCCCATCGGCCCGGGGCAATCCACCCGAGCCATAGCATCAGAAAAGGAAACCTTTTCCGTCACTCGCACCCGCGATTTCAAGACAGGACCCGGACACGTACGGATCTGCGCATTCTTGTTTCTGGTCGCTCAACCCACGGGCACCGGTCAGTCAGTCTCGGCGTCGGGGCAACTATTCCTTGTCTACCTAATACATGGTCTAACTGTCTACAGCACTTCTCGCAGCCGCGTGCTCCGGAGCTGTTGGCCGTTCCAGGTAATGAGACGTATCGAGATCGAAAGGAGCCACATGCAGCAACACTGCATGACTGCAGCTGGACAGGGATCACAGCCACGGAGGGGGTGACGGAGAAAAGGCGGGCCATGCGCGAGGACGCAGAGAGACGGGCGACAAAAGTGGAAAGGAATACGCGTGAGTGGAAGGGAAGAAGCGGTAGTGGAAGGCCGCATTAACCCGCAGATTGGGTGAATATAGTATCTACATAGCAATAGAGACTTAGCAAGGCTGCGTGGAATCGTGCCATGACCGGCTAGGGCCAAGACGTGTTGCGCTGTCTGCGCCTGCCGTCATACTCCCTCACACCTGCCTGCTCACGGGGATGCAGAGCGAATCCAATCTTGCAGCATCTGCAGCATCTCGACCGGCCTGTAGAACCCGTTACAGCAGCCCGCAAGGCCTACTATCTCAAAACCCATAGGTCATCTACAACCACACCACCCTCTAAGTTAAGTAGTAGATTTATTTAATTAAGCTATAGATATAATTAAATTTACTAGTTTATACTATATAATAATTATATAAAATCTAACTTAGAATAATATATCTAGGATTTTTATAAATCTACTTAACTAAAACTAAGTTAACTAAGTAATTTATAAATAATATAATTAACTATATTTTACTTAATATTAAACTTTTTTTTAAATATATTACTACTAATAAGTACTATAATTTATACTATATATAAATATATATAATAATAAATATTTTTATTTCTAAAGAGTTTAAGAATAAAAAGCTTTTAACAAATATCCTAATATAACTTAAGTTTAATACTAGAACTCTTTTTATTATTATATTTTATTTAAATAGTACGTTACTAGAAACTACTTTAAATAATATAATTAATAACACCTCTTTTAGCTACTATTAAAGGTACTTTTTAAAAGCTTATTAGTACTTTAACTTTTAATAACTACCTCTTATTTTAGTACCTTTTATATATCTACTTAATAATAAATAATAATAGTTAAGTTGTACTTTATAAGATTTAACTTTTCTATATATAAAACCTTAATTTAATACTTTATTAAGTATATAGTAATAAAAAGTAAGGGGATACTTACTATAAAACTTATATAACTAAAAAGGGGATATATATAACTTATATTATATTACTAAGTTAACTATTATATACTATTTATATATATAACTTTTAAGTATTAAGTTACTCTTTAGCCCCGTTAATAACTAAAAAGCGTATATTAAAGAGTAATATATTAATAAATAGAGACTGTTAGGTTAAATAAATAAAACTATAGTATATAGAGTATAACTTTATATAGCTATTTATAGGTATTTAAGTATAGTACTTAAAGGCTATTAGTAAGGTACTTAATAGGATAGTAGTAAAGTTTAAAGATTATAAATATTATAGGTTTTAGTATTATATTTTATATACTAAAAGTTAACTTTATTATATAGGTATTAAAAATATAATTTTAGTTGTATTTGTGTTTAAGAGTAATTAGCTATTAGTATAATTAATAAAAGATATATTAGTTTTAGGTATTTATATTTTACTTATATTAATATATTAGATTTTTAAAATACTTAAATACTATAGTATATTTTTAGTTAGATTTTAATACCTATATTAATATTAGTAGTAATTACTATTAAAGTTATAAATTTACTTAAAAAGTAATACTAAAAATAGAAATCTACTAAAAGTTAAAAATATTAATAAAAACACTTAAAGTACTAATATAATTACTATTTAGGTGATAACTACTACTTAAATAATAATTATATTTGTATTATATATATTCTTATTATTAATATATAATAAATAAAAATAACGGACAATAGGGACAATAAGTAATAAAGTAAAAGTATTAACTAGTAATAAAGATATAAATATATACTAACTAATAGGTAGTATTATCCCTTATAGTTAGCCGGCTATAATAATATTCTTACTACTATATTAGTTTAAGGAAAAGAAAGGGTATAATAAGTTATAGTATAAAAAGCCTTAAATACCCCCTTCCTTTATAGGTAAAGAAAAAGGTAACTTAGTTTCTTTTAATAGAGTAATTACTAATAAAATTGTTGTTTAAGTAGTAATTACTACCTAAATAGTAATTTTATTTATACTATACTTAAAACTTATAAAGTTTAAGAAATAAATATATAAATATATATTATAGTTATTTTTTATAGTATAATTAGTTTTATAATAATTACTTATATTAAAATTACATAATAATACTAAAAAGTAAATACTATTATTAATAAAGTAGTAATTACTACTAAAATAATAATATATATTAAACCTTAATATATAAAATATCAAACTACTTCTACCTTAATCTTATACATATCTACCCTCTATTTATTTAACTTATTCTATACCTAATTAATACTACTTTATATACTTAGAATAAACCTAACCTCTAGGCTAAAACTAAAGTTAATATAACACTTTAACTACTTCTATAAAAACATATACTCTTTAAACTATAACTATAATATCTATTTAAATATTATTATAAAAATAAATATTTATCTCTATAAAAGACTATTATAAACCTCTATAGTTATAGTTAATAAAAAGCTATTAAAATTAACTATAGTATTACTAAAAATACTTAAAATCTTTTATAACTTTAGTTAATTAATTAGTATTATATAGTTATATACTATATTAGGGTTAGGATAATAATACAACTTATATAACTAACCAAGTATAATATAGAAGCAGCTAGGTTATAACTAAATTTAATAGTTATTTTAAACCTATATAAAGTCTATAAACTCCTATTAAATTAGAAGTATAAATATAAATAGTATAATAATTTAATTTATTAAACTATTTAAATTAAAGTATCTCTAGCCTTAAAAGTAAATAAAGTATATTTAAATATATTAATAATATCTTTTAAGTTAAATAAATAGTATACTTACTTACTATTTAACTAACTATACTTAATAAAGCTAATTCTACTATAATTCTACTTTAACGTTATAAATACTCTTTTTAAAAAGTTAAATATCTTAAAAAGTAACTAAAACTTAAATATCTAAATTAAATACTAAAAGTTTTATATAATCCTAAACAAAATAGAACTATATACCTATAACTAAAATAGTTTTAACTCTTTAATCTAACTAAATACTCTTTAAAATAATTTTATACTATAATATAATATTATAAAACTAGGCTAGGACTAATTAACTACTATAAGTTAAAGTACTAATATAAAACTATAAAATAAACTAGGAGTATATATTAATACTAATATAAATATAAAAACCCTAGGAGAGTAATTTATTATATATATTAATTAATTAGATATAATTTAGTTTAAGTATTATTTAGCCTCTTTACTAGTATTAAATATCTTTTAACTATTTCTTAATCTACTTAAAAAAGACTTTATTTATGTTTTTTTAAGTAGTATCTTATACAGACATTTTTGTAAGTTGATTTAAAAAGAATGCATTATAGCTATGTATTATTAAGTAGTGTAATGAATAAAAGTATTTAATAGGGTGTATTTAGTAGGTTTGACCCCCTCTAGCTCTTGATGCTTCTGCTTACCTGCTCTTCCTACTGTAGTGGTAGACGTGGATGTGGATGTGAACGTACTAGCGATAACGACGATGCTATTACTGATAGGCGGTGCTGAACGGCGCGACTAATATATCAAAATAAACCTTTACTTATATAAACCTTCGGCCAGATCACGCTGTGTCACGGTGCTGTGACGTACTATAGGGCCTAACGAGCCCTAGTGGCGTTTATAATTAAAGAAAAAGGCACTATAAGTAAGGCCTTTGTTAATTCCTCCTGTCTTCTATATTCCTAAGAATCTAACAAAATAGTAAAAACTATTATAAATACAAAAGTCCCCTAACTATAAAATACTAAATACTATAACCTAGTCTTTATAATTAAAAATAATATTAAGCGGCTTAGTAATATAGCTATATAACTTAGTATTAATACTATTAATATATAGTATAACTAGCTAGTTTAACTTTTAAGTACAAAGATTTAAATTACTATTTTCAGCCTTTACCTTCTTTAAACTAGTAGTAATAGGGGCTAAATAAAAAATATTAAAATAAACCTATTAACTAATTTAATACTAAATTAAATTTTAAACTTACTATTTTTAAAAAATAACTAATACTACTTTAAGTAAGTAATAAAAGTAGTAATAATAACTATAGATCCCCTAGAGTTAAGAGACTAGTACGTTTAATAAGGCCTAGATAGTAAAACGTCTACTAATAAGTATAGGGAAAAGTGGTTTAATTAGGTTAACTAGCTGTGGTATGGTAATAGTGCGTTAGTTGTAGAGGGATTTAATAATTAAGGGAAGGGACGGTTTAGTTTAGATTAGATTTAATAGGTTTAGAGGGACGGTCTAGGGAGGTATATAGAAAGCGTTAGTGGTTTTAGTAGTGTTAATAGTGTAATTAGTAGTCTGCGAAATTAATTAAAAACACTTATTACTTTAAATCTATAAAAGCTGTGTTGTAGTAAGTAAATTTAAGTACTGTAATAAAAAAGATTAATAAGGTGGGTGGCTGGACAGCTATTTCTTAAAGCACGTAGCCCGTGGGCTATTAGTTACTCTAAAGGGAGTATAAGTACTTTATATAATATACTATAAGTATAGTAGTACTAGTATATACTTTATTTATATACTTTATTACTAAGTATAGTAACTATACTTCTTAATAGCTTTATTACCTATAGCTTATAGTATTACTACTAAGAGATTTATACCCTTATTTATTATAAAGATACTATAAGTATTAGTATTATAGGTAGGCTTATACTATATAAAGAAGTAGAATAGTTTAAAAGTAGTATTAATACTAATTAGTTTATAGTAATTTAAAAAAATAGTATAGGTAATATACTTTTATATAACTAAAATTTTATTCTATTAATTTAACCTTAAGAATATAATTTAATAGTAATTAGTACTTATACTTATTAGACTTTTTAAAAAAATAAAAAGAGAAAGGGGTAGAGGGAGTAGAGGAGGGGGTAAGGGGGACGGGGGGGGGGGCGTTACTTATATAAATATTACTATTATTATTATTATTAAGGGGGGGGGTATTATTATTATTATAGAGGGGGCGCTATTATTATTATTATTATTATAAAAGGGGGCGCTTTAGTTAGTATAAGAGGTAAAGTAGTATAGAATAGTTTAAATTACTATTAAAAATTAGTATTTAGTATTTAAATAAAAAAATTAAGTATTACTATTAGTGGCGTTAGGGTTATTAATATTTTTAGTATTATAAGGGTCCTAAGGACCTAGTATAGAAGATATAGTAATAGTAGTAGTAGTAGTAATATTAGAAAAGAAACTAAAAGGAAGTTAAAGAAATTAATAAAGTAAATATAAAAATAAAATATTTTACTTAGCTAGAGGGCTTAAGTTATATTAAAAGAAAAGAGTAAAAAATACTATATTTTTTCTATTTATTTAAAACTTATTATAGTAACTATTATTACTAAAAAATATCTTTAAAAATAAAACCTAATATTTTTAATATTTATTTCCTTTTTTTTACTTATATTAATTAAAGTTAAGTAAAAAAAGAGTTAAATTATTCTACTTAAAAATTATATAATATTTATATCCTAATTAATACCTTTTTTATTTCTCCTTACTACTATTCCTTAAGTAAATTTACTATTTTATAAATAATTATTAGTATTTTAATAATATAAATTAAAAAAAATATAGAATTATAAACCTAAAGTATACCTTTAACTAAGTCCCTTACTAAGTCTCCTACTTAGTACTATACTTAGCCTCCTACTTAGCCTCTTACTTAATATTCTCCTTAATTCTCTATATAGTATTTTAAATAATATTTTATTTAGTATTCTTTTTAATATTTTTTTTAGTTTCCTTTTTAATTACTTTTAAGTTAACTTACTTAAAAGTAGTTTTTAACTTAACTTTTAAAAAAGTATACTTATATAATACTAGTTTTTTAGTAGTATTACTAGCTTTTTTAGTTTTAATTATTAATTTTTATTTAGTACTTATTTATAACTATATTAAAATTAAGGACTAAAAAGAATTAAACTAATTAATTTAAGTAAGGGACTTAAATAAAGCCTTATTAAGTATAGTTTTAGTATTTATTTACTTTTTAGATATTAATAAGTTAAAATTAGTTATAAGATTGTTATTAATAAAAGAAGTTAAAATTAAATAAAAGTTATATATATTTTTTTTTAGTTTAACTAAGGCTTTTTTAAAGAAGTTAAAAAAAGTTATAGTATTATATATAACGTTATAGTAAAAAGAAAAATCTAAACTATTTTTAGTAATAATTAGTATAGTCTTTTAGTTAAAGTAAAGGAAGTTAGTATTCTATATAAACTTACTTATAAAATACTATATAAAACTTATATATAACCTAAACTAAGTTATACTTAAAACTTTAATAACTTTAATAAACTTTTAAATAATTTATACTATAGTATATTACTTATAAAAAAACCTACTTACTTTTAACTTTATATATTTAATAACTTAGAGTTAAATTAAAATATTAACTTAAGGGTTTATAATAAGTTACTTTTTTATTTACTAAATATTTATTTTATAAACCTAAAAAGAAACTTTAGTTACTATAAAAAATCTAGTACTAAGGAGCTATTAATTCTAAACTTTAATATTAGTAAAGTAAAAGAAGTAGTTAGTAGAATTAGTAGTTAATAAATTTAAAGTTTATTAGAATTTATTAAAAAAAATATTATTATTATTAATTTTTAAGTTTATAAAATTAATATAATTAAGGATTAAAAGTTAATTAAATTTAATTAAGTATAAAAAATAGTATTACTAATTAAACTTTTACTTAACTACTTTATAATTAATTAAATAGTAAAATACTATTATAAAATAAATTAAATCTAAAGGAATAAAGTTAATAAGAAATTATAAAAAAGATTATATAATTTTATATAAAATTATAAAAACTATAAAATTTATACTTACTTAAGTTATTTTAATAATAAATTACAAGATTTTTTAATTCTACTACGGGGGTCGCCAAAGCCGGCGGAGATAACCCCTTTTGGAAGATTTTGAGTTTTAAGACAGTAGGCCTTGTGGGCTGCCGTAACCCGTTCCAAATCTTGCGAATCTTCACGATACGCCCCCTCCCCCCTCCACACGATACGCCCGTCCCGAGCAGCCAGTCACGTTCCTCGGTAGAGACTCCGGGTGACATGATTGGTCGCTCCGCCTTGCGACCTGTCTTTGCCCGACTTAGTCCACTCTTTCCCTCGTCTTGGAAAAGGACCGAGATAGCATGCATGCAAAGTACCAAGCGCGACGTCGTAAGTATAATCCAGGTAGTGCCATTAGGGTCTCATAAGTCATGCCACGAACCAAACAAACCCCTCCCGCTCCTCTCGTCCTTGCCCACCGTCCTATTATTACACAAAGACTCCGAGACACAGCACCAACAGTCCGACGGCCATGGCCCACGCCGTCGGGGGCGACAGGGACCCGGCGGCGTTGCCCCATCCGAACGGCAGCCCTTGCGTCTTGAAGGTGACGTTCTGCGGGATGGTCTGGTTCCAGCACTGCGCGTTCATGATGTCCAGGTTCGTCAGGTCGTTGGGCTCCCGGAAGAACATGTAGTTGTTCTGCGGGATGTCCTTGAAGCCCTCGGTGTTGTAGGGGAACAGGTCGCCCGAGTCGGTGGCGCTGGTGTTGCGCAGCAGGATGCACAGCACCTGGCCCGGGTAGTCCTTGTACATGGCCGGGTACGCCTTCATGACGTCCGAATTCGTAGTGTCGCCGACGAGGATGAACCGGCGCTGGGGGAACGTGCGGAAGATCTTGTCGAGCAGGAACCGGCGGATCGAGAGCGTCGCCTTGACGTCGGAGAAGTTGAGCGGCCGCGTGTCGAAGCTGCCCAGCGGGTAGGTCTTGTAGATGAACTCCATGTAGTTGCGCGTCACCTGCTCCGGCGTGGTCGTCAGGTAGTGGAAGTGGAAGTCCGGGATGGACGCGGACCAGTTGGCGTAGATCTCGGGCATGTTCTCCCAGGGGACGAAGGGGCGGGCGAACGAGTTCAGGAGGCCCTCCTTGGGCTGGTAGATCTTGGTGATGCGCAGGATGTCGTCGATGTCCGACAGGATGGTGACGCCCTGCGGGGGGACGAGGTACGCGGTCGCGTTGCCCGTCATCGTGCCGTTGACGTACATGTTCAGGGTCTGGATCGAGTTCGTCTCGGTGCCGGGAATCAGGTGTCCGCCCCTCGAGCCGGTAGTGTTCTGCAACGTCACGAAGGCGTCAAAGTCGCCCTGGCTCGTCGTCAGGTACGGCATGTTGATGGTCTGGGCACCGCCGCGCGCGTTGACGGCTCCTCCGCTCGCGCCTGGCCTCACGGACACATCATTGACGAAGTTAACCGTCACGTTCTGGTCGCCTTGCTGGACGACGAAGATGGACTTCGTCACGTTGCGAGCCTGTGCTTGCTGATCGGGGGGTAGGTCGGCGACGTCGACGTCGATGAGAAAGATGTTGGCCAGGTCGTCGACCTTGGACTGGCTGATGTTGGGCTGCTTGAAGACGTTGCCGTGGACGCGAACGTTCCAGCCGTCGTCGGTCCAGTTTCCGTAGGCCCTGTCGAAAGCTGGTCAGCATTGCACACAACACCAGACGCCTTCTGTCACCCAAGGACTAATTGATGACTTACGGAATGTTCAGGACCTGGGTGGGCTGCGCCGCGAGATCTCCATCGCTGATGCCCAGCGAGCTGAGCACCTCGTTGCCGGTGGGGAAGTTCTGGAAGAAATTGGGGACGCCCGACGCGACGAACGAGGAGATGTCGCTGCCGAGGCCGCCCAGGACGCTGTGGACGTAGCTGCCAATGTCGTCGGTGAGATCGGGACTCCGGCGGACACGCGTAGGCGGGGGCGTGATCATGGGGTGCCGGGGGTCGACCGGATGGGGAGCGTCGGCGGGAGCGGCAAGAACTGCCGGCAGAAGCGCCAGAGGCAGCAGAGACGCGCGGAGGAGGGCCATGATGGATGGTGAAGGGGTATTCCAAGCCGCGGCGATGCAGGAGACGGCAACGCGGTTCCGTAGGTAGGCCGTAGGTGAGATGGCTGTGATGTCAGTCCCGTAAGGGTGTAACACTAACACCAATAAGGAACTTGGCAAACCTGAGGGCAATTGATAAACAACACAACGGTCAGAGACGGCACCAGCCGAGATCAAGCAGAGAGACTCTGAGATGCTTCACCAAAGGGGACAAGAACGACACACACACTGAACAGGAAGGGTATGAAGGAAATAATATTATCGCCCGCGGTTGTCGAAGTGGTCGGGGAGTCGCTGACTTGTCTCGCCCAACCTAACCTTCCCTTCCCGTCCTTTGATGAGCTGGCGGACGGACCTGCCCTGTTCTCGCCCAGCCCGCCGTTCCTGGCATGGCTGAATGGCTGCAGATAGTGACGTCAAGGCGCTGGAAGAGCCGAGCTGGGTCAGGGATTGGACCATTTAGCGGGTTTCAGATGCACTAAAGAGGAAGCCAATCAAGCTTTTGAGTGTGGGGGCCCGCTGTCACTCTAGCGAATGGCTTCCTAAAGCCTGCGGGTGTTAATACTACTGCGCAAAGACAATGGCGGCTTTTGCACATTTCGCGATTGATGGGATGTTCCTGGGCGTTTCGATTATTGCTTCTACCGCAGTAAATGGTAGTTTCAAGGGTAAACCCGCGGACGACGTCCAAGTTTAAAATAAGCACCCTGCGCCGCGTTCGAGACCCAATTCGATCTTTGCCGTACACCCGTGTACCCTCAGCCTCAAAATCGCCCCATTGAAGACCCCATTTCGCAACCCGCGGCCGTCGGTCCTGTCCGACGACGAGTTAGCACCTGTATCAGAGTTTTCAGAGGGAGATGGGTGTGACTTATCCCCAGCCGCAGGGGGTTGCCGTCTCGCCATTTCTGGAGAGACGACAACCAGGGCTACCTTCCGATGGCCTGCCCTTTGAGTTCCAACGAGCACACACTCCGAGCGGTTGCCAGAGAGCAGCAGTCCATCTCTCAGACGATCCTGGACAAGCACAAAACTTTGACTCCAACACGAGATGGGTCCCAGGATCGCTTGGATCTGTCCAGCCGCTCAATGCCCCTACCCAGAGCACTGCCAAGTTTGCTTGCGTCGCCCTCTGCTCACGAGCCTCCTCCCTCATCTGCTCAGCCCAACAGGGCTCGGCGAGCTGAATCGCAGCCTGGGGCGGGCCTTGGCAAATCGAAAAAGCTCTCTCTGTTTGTATCGCACGGCCTCCTGGGACTGGTTTTTGTTTCCTCTCCGCCTGGGGCTGAAGGAGGGCGTTCCGCGCGGACAAAAGACGTCCATAAAAACCGCGCTCTCATCTGCAGGGTCCCCCATTTCTGGAAGACCTACAGGCAGGTGCTGATCTCAAGTGAGACCAGCGGGGATTTGGCGTCCTCCGATATCGTGGGACAGAACCCACGACTGAAGGCTAATGCGCCTGGCCAGATCACATGCAGGCATGTCACACCCACAGCAATTGCCGTAGTGTGGCCCGGGGAGACGCCGACTGGCTGCAGGGTCCAGTGCGGGCAGCTTGTCTGCTGAGTAATTCCAAACCGTGCTTTGGAGGCGTGGGTGCCGAGAGCTGTCAGCATGGCAATTCGATTCGTCAGATCAGTGAGTTTCCGCTTGTGGCCTTGAAAATCCTCGCAACACGAATGTGCGACCGGCAAGGGAGACATGGCTGGAGAAACTCTGATGCTGACTGCTTGTGGCCAATGCTGCGCTCTTCCCGAACCTCCTCGACACTGGCAGACATCCGCCGCTAGGGCAAGTCATAAAAGCCTGGAGTAGCAGATCGAAGCCCGCACGACCCTGTAACTGTGTCTGCTGTCATCCCCGAGCGACCTATTCGCGGCCAGAGTACTGGTTCCAGCGGAAAGTCCTGACGAGCGGCCTCAGACCAGAGGCTCTTACCGAAGACTCATAGCAACCCCCTTTCGCGCACCCGAAGGTGACTGGACTGTGTTCCCCGCCAGTCCGTCCGCGAGACCCCGCTCACCTGCACTGCTTTTCAGCAGCTCGGTACCGCTGGCAGGTCAAGCTGACTTAGAAGCCGGGGTCGACGACTGCGGGCGCAAAACTCGAACCAAAGGGCAACTTAGGGTTAAGTTCCGAAACTCGTTCTCCCAGCCGGACTGTGTTGGCCGGCGCCAGAGCCCATAAGCCACGATAGATCCAATCGCGGCAAGCACGAGGTCCTGATACAGGCTCGGATGCGACGTATCGTGGTTTACCAGCCCGAGCTGAGAGGTCTGCGATAGACATTCCGTGCGGAAAACGAGAGTCGGAGAACTGAAGGGGAGGCGTCGTGTGTGATAGTGCCGCCGCGTCTGCGAGAGACGCGTAGGCGAGAGAGCTTTCCGTTTCGATCTACCAGGCTGCTTCCAGCTGGTCTCCAGCGCGTATCTCGAGTTCGGTGCCGATGAGAACTGAGCATCAGAAGTTGACTCCTGCAATTGAGGGCGCGACAGGCGTAAAAAGAAGATTTGTTGACAGAAGTCAAGAAGGAGACGGGTTGAGAAGGAGGAAAGTAAACAGCTGGAAATGGAAGCAACCACGCAGGCGACGCGAAAATGTGGGTCCATCGTCGCGCCCGCGACGCGAAGCACGTGACATCTTCTATACAGTGCTCATGTCATCACACACGGTGCAAACCAGGTTCTTCGTCGTTCTCGAGGAATTACTAACGTCGCAGAGAGAAATCGCCTAATCACCTACACGAGAACCGAACAGACATGGAAACGGATGCGCCCGGAACCGACCGCCGCAAAAAACTGGCGGATAGTATTCTCGATGCAGGAAAACGCGCATTTGACCCTGCTGCCGATGCTTCTGCTAAAGAAGTCGCTCAAAGAGAGTTCCAGCAACTCATCAATGAGTATGTGAATGCTGCGCGGTGCTATCCCAGGCGGCGCATTCTGACAGGACAACTAGGAATGGCTCTTGGAATCTGTTACCCGTGTTGAACGCCCTGATCAAGCCCAACGTCGTTCCACCATGGCTTCGTTCCGAGCTCTTGAAGATCCTAACCCTGATCCCGCTACGCCCCGACGGCGTCCGGGGGACGATGGAGTTCATCTTTTCGGTACATCCTAGCAGTACCCTTAAGGCCTCCGAGGCAGCGACTCCTCAGAAGAGGGGTGCAAACATCACCCAGGAAGCTATGGCTGTTGTTACCCGCATTCTCACGTCCCCTGCTGCGACCGTCTCGCCTGGGGACTGGTTCTCGGCAGTGGCGCCCCAGCTTATGGTGCTGCTGGATGGCAAAGAAGGCCCAGAGCTCATCACAGCTGCAGCTCAGATCATCATGTACGGAGTCCTGGGAAGGAAACAGTTCGGTGCACCTGGTAAAGTGCCTCGTGAGGTATGAATCGTGCCTGAGTTGACGTTAGCGCAGGTTCTCCAGGCTGGAACGTCTTTGTCGAGCCGTTGCTGTGCAACTTGAATCCGTCCCGGAAAGGCGTCGTCACAGGTGACAAGGTCAAGAAGGAGGAACCAGATGACGTTGTCGATCTGAGCGGCGCAATTGCTCTCGTCTCCGCGAGCGATCTATTTATGACGCTCAAGCGCCTAACGTCCCTGATTACAACTACTCCTTTCCCGTCACAGACCAAGAGGATACTTGACCCAGTACTTCCTCAACTGTGGGAAATCTCTTGCTGGGGGGAGACGAGCCCCAAAACGGAGGAACGCTACTCCAAGCCGTCTCGCTCGCTACTTCATACGTTCTTGAAGCTAAGTGCTCCCATCACCAAATTGCATCTTCTCATAGAAAATCTTGTCTATCATGGCGAGTCAACCAAAGACGGAGTGCAGTGGAAATTTCAGGCTACATCCGATGGAGACCTTCAAATAATCGCCACTCCGCTTGGCCACTCCGCGCAGGTGCCAGAGCTAAACTGGAGCGAGATCCAGAAACGTTCCGATGCCCTCGTCCGGCTCATGATTCTGAGCTGTACCCCCGAAGAAATATCATCTTTCTTCTTGGAGCTTCTCGGTCGCTGGTTCCAGTCTACGACGGCTGCCAGAAAAACCGAGATTCTGTTTCGCTCTGACGAGGAGCGTCCCGAGAACGAAATCAGGAAGCTTCTGGAGGTTACGGTGCTCCAGAACATGCTAGAACAGGCGCCCGATAAGCTTGTTAGTCGCGTGGCGCAGGTTTTCGAGCTCGTGTGCCAGATATTAGACCCGAGCAGCCTCCAGGAGCAGGCGGACGATATCCTCGCCGTGGCCCTGAGCTTACTCAACCTGGTCATAACTGCACCAAGCTTCAAGAAGTCGAGTCTCAAACCCGAGATCTCCCAGATTCTGGAGGCGTCCCTTGAAAAGCTCAGTGGGGCTGGGCGGCAGGAGGTATCACAAACTGCCAAGAACCTCGCGCTCTTGCTCCGATACCGTGATGCAGTCGACCCAGATGAGGAGGATGCGTTTGTGCCTACCGACAGGCAGGTCGAGGACCGAAGAACATACAAGCTCGCCTTGGAATACATCACACAGGCAGACAACCCCCCACCTGTCCGCTCCCAAGGACTCAACCTGATATCTGGGCTGGTGGCTGCGAATAGCCCCGTCTTCGATGTTCAAGCTACTCTTGTACTTCTCTCGTCGTTGCTTCAAGACAGCGAAGATTTCATCAACCTGCGGGTCATCAAGCTCTTGACACAACTGGCAGACAAGCACCCAAAGGCAACTACGCAGGAGATCCTCGAGCACTACCTCGATGCAAAGGAAACATCCACCACGGATGTCCGCTTGCGCTTTGGCGAAGCGTTGGTTCAAGTAATTGAACGTCTCGGCGAGACCTTTACCGGGGATATTGCAAAGCGAGCTTGTGAGACACTTTTGTCGATTGCTGGTAGAAGAGGCTATCGGCCAAAAACGGAGGCTAAACAAGCTCGAGAGAAGCGCCTGCAAGATATGAAGAGGAAGCAGGCCGAAGACGCATGGGGAGGAGATGTGCCGGACCTTGGCGACGAGCTGACCGAGGAAGAGCAAGCCAAGAACGAAATACTGACCCAGATCGTGGAAGGCTGGGAAAGCAAACGAGGAAGCGAGGACATCCGTATGCGCACGTCCGCTCTGTCCGTCTTTTCTTCCGCCATCGAGACGAACATCACCGGGATTGGCCCAGCTCTGGTGTCGGCCGCCGTAGACCTCTGCGTCAGCGTCCTTGCGTTGGAGCGGGACGTAGAGACGGGAATCCTGAGACGCGCAGCTATCCTGCTGATTCTCGGGTTCGTCAGGGCTCTCGATGCCGCAAAGCAATCAGGCAGAAGACTCGGATTCGGCTTGACAGACCAGAGCCGGGAGGACATCACAAGGACACTGAAGTACGTCGCCGTAACTGACAATGACGGGCTGGTGCAACAGCATGCCCGGGACGTCGTTGAGAGCCTGGAGAACTGGCAGCTGGCAACCATGCTTCCTTCCGAGAGCTCGATTCAAGAGCCGGGTCTTGCCAGGTTGGCTGGCCTCACTATCAACCGGGATCAGAACCTTAATTTTGCCGGTACCAAGCGGCCTAGGATAGAAGAAATCGAGTAAACTGGGTAGGAGAATTTCAAGGCAAGTATTGACTCGGACGGGTCAGGTAGCACATGTTGGTAGGTTGGCCTCTCGGCGAAATTGGCTGGTCTTGAAGTCCAGAGTGAAGGTAGACTACTAACGCATAAGCGAATAATGTCCGTTAATCGAACCCCGGTTATTGTATGTACTGCAGTGCCATTGAACAGGGAGGTACCTCGGTACATGTTAGTGAATTCGCCTCAAACTAGAGACGCGCTTCGACTCGCCCATCTCGCGACTCCCTTTGCCACCACGCGACGATGGCTCCCGCCAAAATCATTGCGGATTCGGATGACTCCGACGACAACTTTGACCTGGACGAAAGTTCGTCAAAGCCACCGACGCCGAAGCCTGTTAACGAGGGCCGCTCTTCCGATCCCGCGAGCGCTGCGACAGGCTCGACAGACCCGAACTTCTTCCAGGCGATCTACAACGAACAGCAGGGCACCGCGTCGAATCAGCCCTCGCAGCCTCCCGACCGCTCCTCTGCGCCGAACCCCAGAGACTCCAGCTCGGTCTCGGCAGGCGTCAAGCCACCGGTGAAGAAGGACGATACCAACACTTCGTCGCTGACGTCCGTAACCGACCCTACAATGGGTTCGAACCGCACCAAGAAGGCGAAAAAGACCGAAATCGTGGATCTCACGCTTACGCAGGTCACGACGCCTGGGCGGAGTGCCAACAATGGCGCAAAGGACATGTGGGACGTTCCGAGCAGTCCTGTTGGCGCTTCGACAGCCCCCTTCGCGACCATGGTCAACAACAGGACGCCAGCCAGCACAGCGAAGAGAAAACGAGGGAACAATGTCGAGTTTACGTCTCCATTGGCGACCGCGATGCCTTCGCAAGGGTCTACTCAGCCATTCGAAACTACCCCGGCTCGCAGAGCGGACTTTGAACCAATGTCCGCCTCGAAGAAACAGAAGTTGGACGTGCCAAAGTCTTCGGTGACGACGGAGGACGACGTCGATTTGGTCGTCTTTCAGCGCAGTAACGATTCGTCGTTGGCCGAAGCCCCGGTTCTCGGACAGAAGCAAAGCGTCTCGCTATGCATTGAGCCTAGAAGCCTGAGTGACAGCCAGAAGCTGCAGTACGAGTATCACTCGGTGGACCCGTCTCCAGAGGATCAGAGACCTGCCACCTCGCGCCACATCACCAGTCAACAGATGGCGGCTCGATCGAGCGGGGCTACGACTATAGCATATTCCACGCCGAGTCAGAGGCGAATACTGGGCGTCCCTCTGGAGTCGTTCTCAGACGAGACTGATTTTGGCTCAGCCTCGCAGCAAAATCCGCCAGCGCATGACGAACCCGGACAACCAGAAACGCCAGCAGAGCCGCTGTCATCACCCGACATCATTTCCGAGATTCCGGCACGCGAGGGGAAACGCAAAGAGAAACGTGTATCCCCCAAGGCCTCAGAATCCCGCGCGGCAGACGATTGGGACTCGGACGAGATAGGTTTCGCTCGCGAAATGTACAAGCCCCGCCTCAGCCGGCGTAGAGGTAGCAACGCTAGTCGGCGAGGAGACATGGAAGAAACGAGCGCAGCCGAGGCACCGGTGGCTGAAATGGCTCCCACCGCAGAGGTGCCCGTCCCGAGGACCTCTCCTAACAGCCCCGCCAAAGCCAAGAAGAGAGGGCGGCCCAAGAAATCAGAAGCAGTCGTGCCCTCGCCGGGACCCGTCGATGTCTTGGAACCCGCTCGGAGTGCCACGGCAGGGGACGCCGCGGACAGCCGAACGGCCACGGACTCGGCCACGGCGTCTACGCAACAAATCAACAAGAAGAAGAGAGGTCGGCCAAGGAAGGCCGATAAGGCGAAGGTGCAGGAACCGGAAGAGCAGGATGCTGCTGCTGCAGAAGCCGGACCCAAAGAGGCCAACAGAACCACATCGTTGGCGGGCTCAGAGGATCCAGAGGGTGATGAGCTGTCGGCCAAGGCCAAGCAGCCATCCAGGGCTAAGAATAGTGACAGCCGGCCAACGGAAGGGGCGCTTGATAAGAAGAGGGTGCCGAGCGAAGACGTCAGCGAAGCGGAGGAAGCCCGGGCGTTGCAGCCAACGACGCCCAACGCGGGCTCCAAGCCCGGTTCCGACGCCTCGGATCCGCAACTCGCAGCAAGAGACGTTACACCAGGCCTCAAGAGCCAAGGGAAAAAAGAGGTGGCGGGGTTGGTGAGCACGCCTGCATCGTCGCAAGCGGGAAAGCCGCTCTATCGGGTGGGGCTCAGCAAGAAGTCGAGGATCGCGCCACTGCTCAAGTCGCTGCGAAAGTGAATCAATCCGATGTGGGCTTGCAGTGCGGCATGGAGGCTGAAGGAGGAGGCATGGCGGGATGGGACAATGGCGTGTTCGGTTTTATTGTTTCCTTTTTTCTGTCTTGTTCATTTTCGAGATACCCGATTCATCATGAGTTACGGAAGAAAGGCGTCGAGGGACAATGTGGGTTGGACATGGCATTTGGACACGACTTCACCAGAGACTCGGTTCAGCGGTTGTTTTTGGGGGAGCAGGGCAGATTGTTTCTGGCCTCCGTAGATAGAAGAAGCATCATGACACCATTGTCATTACCATTGTCATTGTCTATCCCACAGCCTGGTGCTGACGAAGGATAGAGCCACGATCTGATCTGACAGCAGCCAGCCGCATCACAGCAGCCTCAAGGCATGCAAGGGAGTCGATCCTCGGATGGAGGGGCTGAAGGGGTAAGATAATCTGTTGGAGGGGTCACATATCAGCAGGGCGGGCAGTCACAAGCGCATGTTGCATGGTGTTGCAGCCTGCAGCGGTTGGTTGCAGGCACTGACTTGGGGGCGGTATTCCCCTGGCATTTGGCACCGAGGCCTGTGCAACTAGGTATGGGACTGGTAGTGCAGTGTAGGTACATCGGATACCTAGGCATTACACCTGGCACATCAGGTACACTAGGTAGCGACTGGAAGGGACGAGTGGTCGTTCGACAGCCAATAAGAAGGGCGTAGTTGAACGTTTTTATAGCGAATGACAGGGGACTTGGCATCGGATCGCGTCGGGACCAATTGAGTCCTGAGAAGGAAGGGTTAGGGGGCCGCGGCCATGGCAAGAACCCCGCGGCACGGCTGCGGTGCGGTGCGGTGCAGTGCACCTTTTTTTCTCTGCTGTAGGTAGTAAAGTAGCCCCGCTTGCCGATTGACGGTTGGCGCGGGGCAAATTTTTGCTGTCACTGGCTGGAGCGGAGCGTTGGAGGGGTTCCTCCTTCCACCGACCTCACCAATTTTTGGTGGTCGGAGGAGGGGCACGTAGAAGAAGGTACTTCCAAGTAGCATCCAGTTAAGTACCTCTCTGGGTAACACTACTTTGAAAGATACCTTACCTGAGAGTAGGTACAGTGTATGTATGTATGGTCGGTGGAAAGTGGGTGGGAGGGAAGGAAGGAAGGAGGGGACGGCCCCCCGACCCCGAACCTTTCATTTTGGACGACCGACTTTCGGCCGCTTGACGTGCTGTGCTGGCCCGGGTGTGACTCGTTTTTCTCTTTCCCCTTCCGTCCATCGCGCAATATCCCATCCCACTCCTGCCGCCTTTTTCTCCAGCCGAGAGATCTTGCTGTATTCGCATAGCACGAGGTCTCGCATTGCATTGTTCCCCCCTTCTCCCCTCCCCGCCTCCATTCAATTGGGCTTTCTTTCCTCAGTCTCCTTTTCCTGCCCATCCTTTCCTCCCTCACCGCATTGAACGGCATCATGGCCACCAACGGTACTACCAACGGCGAGACCGGCACCGGCGCCGGCGCCAGCACCACCCACACCCAGTCGCAGCGCTACTTGAGCACTCGCGGCGAGGACAGTGGCGTATGTTCTCCCTCTCGCTCTCCTGCCCTTGCTTCTTCTGCTCCTGCTCCTGCTCCTGCTCCCTGAGAGCAATCTCTCGCGCCATTGGGCGGGAAGCGCTGATCGCATCACCCCAGTTCTCCTTCGAGGAGGTCGTCCTCAAGGGTCTCGCCAGCGACGGCGGTCTCTTCATCCCCGAGCACATCCCCGAGGTCGCCAACTGGCAGGACTGGAAGGACCTCTCCTTCCCCGAGCTCGCCCACAAGATCCTGTCCCTCTACATCTCCCCCTCCGAGATCCCCTCCGAAGACCTCAAGGGCATCATCGACCGAAGCTACTCCACCTTCAGAGCCCCCGAGACCACACCGCTCCGCCACCTCCACGACGACCTCTACCTCCTCGAGCTCTTCCACGGCCCGACCTTTGCCTTCAAGGACGTCGCCCTGCAGTTCCTCGGCAACCTTTTCGAATACTTCCTGGTGCGCAAGAACGAGGGCAAGACCGGAAAGGGTACGTCTGCACCTTGCGACACGCTGCCTCCCCTCCCAATTGGCTGCGAGCCCCGCTAACGCGTTGCGCAGACAGACATCACTTGACTGTTGTTGGCGCCACGAGCGGTGACACTGGCTCTGCTGCCATCTACGGCCTGCGCGGCAAGAAGGATGTCTCCGTCTTCATCCTCCACCCTAAGGGCCGCGTGAGCCCCGTCCAGGAGGCCCAGATGACCACTGTCCTGGACGAGAACGTCCACAACCTCGCTGTCACCGGCACCTTTGACGACTGCCAGGTAAGCAACGAACCCTCTTGCGCAGCCCGCTTTGAACACCCCTCCTCTAACAATTTCCTTCTCCAGGACATCGTCAAGGCCCTCTTCGCCGACTCCGACATCAACTCGACCCACAACCTCGGTGCCGTCAACTCCATCAACTGGGCCCGCATCCTTGCCCAAATCGTCTACTACTTCCACTCTTACTTCTCCCTCGCCAAGTCGTCCGATTCCTTCAAGCTCGGCGACAAGGTCCGCTTCGTCGTGCCCACGGGCAACTTTGGCGACATCCTCGCCGGCTACTTTGCCTTCCGCATGGGTCTCCCCGTCGACAAGCTGGTCATCGCCACCAACGAGAACGATATTCTGCACAGGTTCTGGACCACGGGCAGGTATGAGAAGCAGGCCGCCCCCCCTGCGGAAGCTACTGGCGGCCTCGCGACGGACGGCGCCAAGGCGCACGAGGATGGCGTTAAGGAGACCCTGAGCCCCGCCATGGACATTCTCGTCTCTAGCAACTTCGAGCGTCTCCTGTGGTTCCTCGCCTACGAGTTCGCCTCTAGCGCCGGCATGGACGACGAGTGGAACAAGCGCCAGGCCTGCCAGGAGGTCTCCGCGTGGCTCAAGGACCTCAAGACCAAGGGCGGTTTCGGCCCCGTTTACCAGGACGTCATCAACTCGGCCCGTCGCGACTTCGAGAGCGAGCGCGTCAGCGATCCCCAGACCGTCGACACCATCAAGAGCATCTACAACAAGATCGACTACGTCCTGGACCCCCACTCCGCCATTGGTGTCGCCGCCTCCCTGCGGTCCATCGAGCGCGCCGCCCAGGTGCCCCACATCTCCCTCTCCACGGCTCACCCCGCCAAGTTTGCCGGTGCTGTTGACATGGCGCTCAAGGAGGAGCAGGGATTCAACTTCAAGGAGAAGGTGCTGCCGACCGAGTTTGTCGGCCTGGAGGAGAAGGAGAGGAGGGTCACTGAGATCACCAACGACTGGCAGAAGGTCAGGGAGGCCGTGAGGACGCAGGTCGACGAGGAGCTCAAGGCTCTCCACAGCTGAGCTTAGATTTGGTCTGTGATTTCGACAGCATACAAAGCATTACGATAACAAGCATACGGGCGGCCGCCACGCGGGTTTCGTGCCGCGAGGGGGTCAAGCACGAGAAACAAGAAGCTAGAAGAGGCTTTTCCTTGGCGTGGGGACTTTTGTGGTTTGCTGTGATTGGCATTTCAGATTGCCTTTGGTTCCCTCTCATCTTGGGATGGCTCATAGAAGGATGATGGTCAATGAATTTGCTGCGGAGGGGAGACGCGCAGGGCAAAGAAGAGGAGGCGGAACGGTCCAGGCGCATGATTGCATCGCATTGAAGCATAGTTTTTCTCTTGCCGCGGGCTCCCACATCTGGATTGCTGTCTACCAAACGAACACTAAAAGAAAAACACCGAGCAACTGCGTCTGCAAGCGGAAACCATGATGATATATACGAGGTTTTTATTTTTCTGCAGCTTGCCTGGCTCCCGTTCCGATTCGCTGCCTTGGCATATGGGATGGGTGTCGTGATCTGGCTTTTGCCTTTCATGTGTTGTCCCCCTGGGGCAAACGTAGGTTCTGCACATGCGGGAAGCCTTCCGGACGGAAACTTTGGGAACGCGGCGGTTTTTGATGACATGTGAGCAGCGATAAGCTTGCTTGGAGGAGAGGTCCCGGCGATCTGGGCATGGAGCAGAAAGTCTTGAAGTCTTTGCAAGATGCATTACGTTGCCGCATGTGATGAGAGGACGGAGATGGGTATAAGTATGCGTCCCAACTCCCCTCTCATTGTACCTTCTTACTCGTCTCAACCATAACACTCTCAGACAAGATCTCACACCTTCAAGACAACTCACACACTCCAAGTTCTCTCAGCTCAGCGCTCAACTCAACTCGCAACTCCTCTCAACACAACAACTTCACACAAAACAACCGCCAAGATGCCCAACAAGATGTCTCAGGACGACAAGTCGCGGATTATGTCCGCGCAGGTACGTTCACTTCCGCATCCCCTCTCCCTCACCATCGCACACACGCGGCAGACGGCTGACTTGCGGAACACCCCACCCTCTTCAGGCCCAAGCTGGCAAGGACATGGGCAAGGGAAGCTTCCCCGCCAGGGCGCAGTCCGCCGCGGACACGAACACCAACCAGGCGAACCAGGCCCAGGGCGGCCAGGGCGGACAGGGTGGACAGGGCGGACAGCAGGGCGAGAAGAAGTGAGGGGCCTGTGGTGTGTAACAGGAACAGTGACGGGTTGCGAGGGTAAGGAGATGGATGCCTCGCTCCGTCGTTTCTGTTTCTTGTAGACCTGCTTGAGAGAGAGGACGTGACGATGGGGTAGACAATTCACCGTCGTAGTACTCACTACCTATGATGATGCGATGAGCCGTGATGTGCTGTGCATGACACGTAATCCATCACTCGGCGAGCAAGTGCTGTTGGATACTTAAGCCGGGGGTCAAGTCTCTGTCATGCCAGAGCTTGGCCTTGTTTCTTGTGTGGATATCGGTGTGGGTGATTTCCGTCTCAACTAACTCATGCCACTGTGTGTGGACAGCCGTCTCTCTCTTCTCTTTTCTCAAGCATATCTCTGAATCATGAGGAACTCTCCATCCGGTATTTGCTACATCTGTTTCCGATGTTACTTGCCTCTGACGTAATGCAGAACAGGCCAGATAGACCCAGAAAGCAGTTGCAGTGGCTTATAAGATCCCTCCCCCCCCACCCCCTGGCAAATGCCAAAGACAACGACGCCAGTGCCAAAGGGCCGTGGGCACGGCGGGTCACGGAGGAGTCTCTCACCATACTACGCAGGCGAATCGAGGCATGGTGCACATATCAAGATGGAATCTCCTGAGGCGATGAGTATATCCGCCTGGCAACGACGCGGTGCGTCAAGATGCATGTCACCGTAGGCCGCTTGCTTTACCTTTGGCCACCCATATGGTCCTTCCAGCATCTGGCTCGGACTCAAGGCTTGAGTTGGACAATATTGCTTGGTTGCGGAATACCACCAGGAAAGGTGAGAATAAGACGGCCCGGACGGACGAGGACGGCGGTTGTGTTATGGAGGGGGAGAGAGAGGTCTTGAGGTGCTTGCCAATAAGCACCGGCACCACCATGGCCGCCCACCCGGTCTTCGGCGCGCGATCGCGCTGCCCAGGCTCGAAAAAGGAGGCGCTGGACAACGACGACGTGTGGTCCAACATGAACGGCCCTCACAGAGGCCATGTCTTATATGTTTTGAGCCGGGGCGTATTGCTGCTCATAACCCAACCCACACAGCCCTGGTGTGAAATAGTCTCAGCGGCTTGAAGATGGTGGAAAGCGATTGGACTCGAGTAGACGCATAGGAGAGACTGTCGGCCTTCGACATTGGCCCTTCCAGGCTGCTGGCTTAGTCCACCAAAGCATAACGGAAACAAGCAAGATGCGGATGAGTCCCGGGCTAAATGAGACATGGCTACTTACTCAATCAACTTCGACAAAACGAAATTAAAAAGCCCAGCAGTTTGGAATCACCTGGGGACGATGAGTTTCAACCGCAGAGAGAAAGGAAAAAAAAAGAGGCACAAAAGAATTACCGCCCGCGGCACATCATCACAACTGCTAAGCGCAAACGACAAAAAGAACTGCGCCGAGGGGGAATCGAACCCCCGGCTCCCCGACGCTGCTGGATGGCAACGGAGAATTTTACCACTAAACCATCGGCGCTGATGGTTTGACCCTTTGCGTTGATCTGCGCTGGGATCGTTGCGTTGCTGCCGGCGGAGGCGGGATTATATCGCGCATCGTGGTCGTGATGGGGCTGTTGTGGATCGCGGTCGTGGAGGTGGTCTGTGTTCAGAGAACGGTTGAAAGTTTGGAACGTCAAGAGACAAGAGACGACATTTCCAAAGGGAGAAAATCGGGAAAAGCTCAGCTGAATTAAGTTGGGATGAGTTTGGGATTTGGGGTTGCGGTGGACGTCACTCTGTCAATCCATGTAAGTGGTTCAGTAACGAATCTCATTGAAACACCAAAACAAAGTACATGTCATACCACCCATCCCAACCCAAACTCCTGTAGTGACCCATAGATGCGTAACCCCCACAACTAAGCAGACTCGCCCATGCTCTGAATCATGTCAACGGTGCCGTTCGCGACGCCCACGAACCCGCCCGCCGCCTTCCCCTCGCCCTCGACGCGGTCCTCGGGCCGCCCCCAGCCGCCGCCGCCGGGCGACATGACCACGATGCGGTCGCCCGCCTCCATCATGGCCGTGTTCTTGCCGCCCAGGTTGATCACCCTGCCGCTCTTCTTCACCCACACGTTGCGGCCCCGCTGGCCGTCCCCGCCGCCGTCGAGGCCGTACGGCGCGAACGACCGCCTCTCGCTGAGGATGCTGACCTTGATGGGGATGTTGAACTCAATGTCCCTGATGATGCCGTTGCCTCCGGGGTGCGCGCCCTTGCCGCCGCTGCCCTCCCGCAGGCAGAACTGTCTCAGGATGACGGGGTACCGCCGCTCCAGGGACTCGGGATCCGTGATGCGCGTGTTGGTCATGTTGGTGTGCACGCCGCTGACGCCGTCCCAGGTGGGGCCGCCGCCGGCGCCGCCGCAGATGGTCTCGTAGTACCCGAACCCGGTCTCCGGGTCGTCCGTGCCGAAGGTGAGGTTGTTCATGCACCCCTGGCTCGCGGCGGCGGCGCGGAAGGCCTTGAAGATGACGTCGACGACCCGCTGGGAGGTCAGCACGTTGCCGGCGCAGACGGCCGCGTGCTCCGTCGGGCGCAGCAGCGACGCCTCGGGGACCTGCACGTCGATGGGCCGGATGGCGCCCTGGTTGAGCGGGATCTCGGCGTCGACCATGCAGCGCAGCGCGAAGATGATGGACGAGTTGCAGATGGCGATGGGCGCGTTCCAGTTTCCGTAGGCCTCGGGGCCGGTGCCGTTGAAGTCGAAGACGGCGCCGCCGGTGGCCGGGTCGATCGTGACCTTGAGCTGGATCGGGGTGCCGTCGTCCATGTAGTCGATGGCCTCGAGGGGCTGGCCGTCGGTGCGGGCGTAGATTGTCTTGAGCATGTCGCGGACAGCGCGCTCAGCTGCGCCCTGGATTTCCTCCACTGAGATGCGTCAGTTGTAATCTATATGCAATCAAGGCAGAACTCTTACTATAAAATTGGACGACATCGATGCCGTAATCCTCGATAAGAGCGTGGATGAGCTGGCTGCCGCGGTGGTTGGCAGCCGCCTGCGCCTTGATGTCGGAGATGTTATCACGGAGACACCTAGTTCCTTGGCAGCCGGGAGAGTGCGCGGGCGCCATGAGGAGGTCGGTGAGCTCCTTCTCCTTGAAAACTCCGCCTTCGACGACCTTGAAGGCCTTGATGACAGCACCTTCTTCCCAGAGTTCCTTGGAGTTGGGAGGCATGGAGCCGGGGAGGATGCCGCCGACCTACATGGTGTTAGTTTTGCAGCCGGAGCAAGAACAAAAACGAGACTTACATCAGCGTGGTGACCTCTCGAAGCGGTCCAGAAGATGATCTTCTTGCCCTCGGCATCAAAAATGGGCGTAATGACGGTCAAGTCGGGAAGATGTGTTCCTCCGCAGACAGGCGCATTGGAGAGAATGACATCGCCGGGCTTGAGGTTGTTGCCCCAGTGGTCAATCTGCCACTTGACGGCGAAAGCCATGCTTCCAATCTGTCCAAGTTAGCACTGGAATCCAACACACCTCTCGGAGAGAGCTTACCATCGCAGGCACGTGGGGAGCGTTCGCAACCAAGCCTCCGTCGGGCGAGAAGACGGTGCACGAAAAGTCCAGGCGCTCCTTGATGTTGGTGCTGACGCTCGTCTTCTGCAGCGCGCGGCCCATCTGCTCAGCGACGCCCATGAAGCGGTGACCGAAGATAGAAAGCTGGATCGGGTCGACGGTCGTCGCGGACATGGTCTCCTTCGTGCCGACCTTGACGTCGATCACGACGGTGTCAGTAAGGACCGTCGCGGCAGCGTCGGGGATGACCACGATGGTCTGCTTGTCGTCCATTATCAGCGCAGGTCCAGCGACACGCGAGTGAGGCGCCAGCGTCGCGAGGCCGTACACGGGGGTGTCGGACCACCCCAGGCCTTTGAAGTAGACCTGCTTCGTCGTCTTGGCCGCCGGCGCGGCGACGGCCTTGGCGGAGGCGAGCTCGACGGGCCAGGGGGTGGGCAGCTTCACGGTCGTGCGGCCGATGGCGCGGACGCGGTAGTCGTCGATGATCACGTCGCGTCCCACGGGCAAGAAGCCGAACTGCTTCTGGTGCGCTGCCTTGAAGGTCTCGAGGTAGTTGCCACCCGCAGGCTCCTGGATCATGAGAGGGGTGTCACTGCCCTGGAAGCGCATATTGAGATATCTCTCGGCGTCGATGCGCTCCTCGGGAATGCGCTGCATGCGGAGCACGTCAGAGGCCTTGGTGACCAGCTTGTCGAGTTCAGAGGCAAAGATGGCGATGTTGCCTTCGGTATATGTCAAGGCGCAGGGGCTGCGCTCCTCGTTGACCACGTCGGCAAGAGCCATGCCGTAGGCAGAGAGAACGGAAGAGTACTTGTGTACGAGCACGCGGGAGACGCCGAGGGTTTTGGCAATATCACAGGCGTGCTGGCCGCCGGCGCCGCCAAAGGAAGCGAGGTTGTGGAGGCCGGCATCGTAGCCCTTGGCTTCCGTCAGGGTGCGGATCGGGCGGCACATAGATTCGTTGGCGACGTCGAGAAAGCTGGGACATCGTCAGTAATTCGCTCATGGAATCAACAGAAAAGTGATCTTACCCTGCGGCAACCTCTTCCACGCTCAGGTTGGTGTTCTCGTCCTTGTTGATGCTGGCGGTGAGCTCCTCAAAGAGGCGTCTGCTGGTATCGACATCCAGGGGCAAGTCCTCGTTAGGACCGAAGATCTTGGGGAAGAATTCTGGACGCAGGCGGCCGAGAACGAGGTTGGCGTCGGTGACGGTCAGAGGGCCGCCCTTTCTGTAACAGGCCGGACCGGGGTGGGCGGATGCACTTTCGGGGCCGACCTTGAACATGCCGCTCTGCCAGCTCAGGATACTGCCACCGCCGGCTGCGACGGTGTTGATGTCGAGCTGGGGGGTTTGGACCATGACACCGGCTGTCGTCGTCTCGAAGACCTGCTCGAGCTCACCGGCGTATCTGCCGACTTTTAGCCAACGTCCAAGCACATGAAGAAAAGGACGCACCTAGACACGTCGGTACTGGTACCGCCCATGTCGAACCCAATGACGGGCGTCTTATCCGTGTCGTCGTAACATGTCCGGGCATAGCCGACGACACCACCCGCGGGGCCGGAGAGGATGGCCCTCAGCCCAGACAAGCCGGAAAACTCGACGAGACCGCCATCACTCTGCATGAACTCGCACCAGCAACCGCTAGTAGCCAGATCCTCGAAGCCAGCCTCGAAGCCAGCGATGTAGCGCTTAATCTCCGGCGTCAGGTACGCATCCGCTGTCGACGAGTTGCCGCGCGGCACGATCTTGACCACGGGGGACAGCTCGGCGCTTGGGGAGATGTGGGTGAAGCCAATGTCGGCCGCCAGTTGGGCGATGGCGGCCTCGTGGTCGCGGAATGTGTAGCTGTGCATGAGGCAGACGGCAATGGAGCGGTAGCCCTCATCGTAGGCTGCTTGCAGCGCTTTCCTGGAGGTCTCGAGGTCTGTGACATCGTTAGTCTTGCTTCCGTGGTCGAACTAGCTAGAATCACAACGCACCCAGAGGCTCAAGTACCCGGACGGCTTCGCCCGTGACTCCCGTGACGAGTGCGGGATCTGAGGAGACGTCGATGACCTCGGGCTTGTTGCTTTCCGACCATGCCTCGATCGTGACTCTCTCTGGGATCTCGATGACCTTGGAGTACAGGACGTCGGGCTTGCGGATGGCGAGGTCGAAGAGTTTCGGCCTTGACTGGTTGCCAATGTGAAGGAGGTCCTATTCGGTGTTGGTAATTGTTGGCTAGATGCGGTGAGATCTACTCACCTTGAGGCCCTTGGTGACAGCAAATACTGTGCGCTCTCCTTTCCTCTCGAGCAGCGCATTTGTGGCGACTGTCGTGCCCATCTTGATGGATTCTGCGTCGCGTAAGCCAGCTGTCCCCAATCTCAGAACGGTGCCAACTCACCAACTCCTCTCAACGAAATCTTCTTCCCCTTGGGGTACTCCTTCCCCGTTGCCTTCTCCAAAACTCTTCTGATCGCTTCGACCGGGGCATCGGGGTAGTTGCTGGGGTCGACGGAGAGCAGCTTGACGAGGATGTCATCCTGACCGGGGACGGATGCGACACACTGAGCCGTCAGTCTCGCACAAAAGGCGTGATGTTCATCCCCAACTTACGTCTGTGAAAGTGCCACCGCGGTCGATGGATATCCTGATACCATCGACTGGACCTGGAAGAGAACCCATAGTGACTGAAGAGAATCCTATAATTCGTGTTGATGAACATGCCCTTTCTCCAGGTGATCAGAGATGAACGAAGGCAGCTGGGAGAAGATGGAAAAGACGATATCGAAATGAAGAAAGATCAGTCAGTCAGTGTCGGATATCGCGATGATTATACTACCCTCCTCCATCTAGCCTGCAGTATCTCAATCGCCCAAAAGGGCAGCCCGCCGAGGGACAGGCAGACTAGCCTCGGAGCTCCATCGGTATGCTCTTCGGAGGTCTTGAACGAAGCCTGTGAACTGCTTCCCCGGTGCTTCTCCCACCATTTCGACGGAGAGCGGGGGTGGAGGCGGAGTGTGAGAGCTCCAACCTGTCCGGGGAATGATAGCGGGAAAGTCTGGATACCTAGGTACAGTGTACTCGGGTACCTATCAGAGGGTAGGAGCTTGCCCGTCAGGGCCCTGGCGGGCGCTGGGGATGGCGGGGTCGCCGGCTTATCAGCTTCGGGAGGGGCGCCCGAGGGTGGAGCTCCGCTCGGTGGACGGCGTGGCAGCAGCGTCACCCTTGCCGGGGATCATCACTGACGGACGTACACTAGTATCGGCATCTCGATGATTCAATTAACTGCGACTTCGGACATTTGCAAAGACGTGGAATTAGATGGCAGATATGATGTGATTGGGATTGAAATGTCAAAATTCTAAGCTCTATTGCACGGTCCGGACGGTGTCATCGAGCGCTTTCGCAAAGTACTCGACATTTTTCTCGTTGAGTCCAGCAATCGAAATTCGTGATGTGTCGGCCATGTAAACGTGATACTTCTCTGTGTGAGTGATTAGCATGCTTTCCGATCCGATACAGATGCGACAGAAAGACGAACCTTCGAGATGCTGCACCTGGCCCTTGCTGATCCCCGTGTACCCAAACATGCCGCTCTGCTTGACGATGTGCGACCAGTCGCCGGGCGTCTGCAGGCGCACGAGCTCGTCGTAGACTCGTTGCCTCATGGCGCGGATGCGGCCCGACATGGTGATGAGATCCTTGGCCCACTGCTCTTTGATCTCCGGCGTCCCCAGAACCTTGGCGGCGATGCGCGCTCCGTATGCCGGCGGGTTAGAGACCGTCGCGCGTTGCACGTTCTCCAGGATCGATCCCACGGTCCGGGTCGTTTCCTCCGAGTTTGCGACGAAAGTCACCGCCCCGATGCGCTCGCCGTAGAGACCCATCGACTTGGCAAACGACATGCACACGGCAGCCTCGAGTCCCAGCTCGTCGACAAAGTAGCGGATCGCCCAGGCATCGTCGTCGACGTCCCCGGAGTTGAAGCCGAGGTACGCAGAGTCGAAGACCGGGAATACGCCCTTTTCGACAATGACGGATGCGATCTGCTTCCACTGTTCCTGCGACGGGTCACAGCCGGTCGGGTTGTGTGCGCACGCGTGCAGGATCACGGCAGACCCGGGCTCGGCGGTCTTGAGGGTGGAGATGTAGCCGTCAAAGTCGAAGGCACGGTCCTTGTAGTAAGGGAGGTTCTTGACGGCGAAGCCCATGGAGCTGAAGAGGAGCTCGTGGTTGGACCAGGTCGGGTCGGTGATGTAAATCGTGTGGATGCCCGTGGCGGCCTTCTTCAGGGCGAGGCCGGCGAGGAGGAGGGCGCCGGTTCCTGAGAGAGACTGGCACGAAGCAACCTGTTTTGATGTTAGTATTGGTCGTTGAACCTAGGATTCGCAACTCACGCGGTTCTCTGCGAAAGCTTTGGTGCTGCCGAAGACCAGCTTGACGGCTTCGTCGCGGAAAGACTTCAGTCCTGCGATAGGAAGGTATTCGTGTCCGGGTTCACCCAGGGCGGCCTCTGCCGCTCTCACAGAGGGCAGGATCCAAGGCTGGCCATTCCCGTCGCGATACGTGCCCTGGCCCAGGTTCACTTTGTTGGGATCGGTGTCGGCGAGGTAGCGCCTCGTTACGTCGAAGATGGCATCGGGCGGGATGAATTCTGATCGCTCGAACGCGGAAGTCTGCTGCTTGACTGAGCCCATTTTGATTTGCGTGTTAGTATGTACCGGCTGAGATTACAGTTGAAACGAGTGACAGCGCAATCGAGGTGGACGTGAACGACGTATGAGGGCTGTATCAGTAGCAACCCATCCCATTTCGGGACCCCAGCCGACTCGGAGAGGGGAGCCGGTCCAGAGGGCCGGCACCGGCGTTGCACCATTTCGGGTGAGGGGCCCGCGGGGTCGTTGTCCACTTCCCTGGAGTGTGCTGGGATTTGTGTTACCAAATCCTCCGAGGCCAAGGAGAGCGAGTCCGAAATGGATCAAACTGAAGACGATGGAGCAGGGAAATAAGAGCAGCTCAGCACGTCCTCTGGATTGATTCTGGAAGTTCTGTAGCAGTCAGCTGGTTCAGTAGTACTCTCACGATTCACAAACTCAAAATGGCACCCCGTTGTCCCCCTCGCGGCATCTACGCCCCAGTTGTGGCTTTCTTCCACGAAGATGAGACGCTTGACCTCGAGGCGCTCAAGACACACGCCGAGCGCCTCGCAAGGTCGGGCGTGGCGGGCCTGGTGATCCAGGGCTCCAACGGCGAGGCGCCGCATCTGCTCCACTCGGAAAGGCAACAGGTCATCGCAACAGCGGCCGAGGTGCTGAAGCAGCACGGTCAGCCCGACGCCGTCATCATCGCCGGCTGCGGCGCGCAGAGCACGAGGGAGACGGTCCAGCTGTGCAGCGAGGCCAAGGAGTCCGGAGCCGACTACGCCCTGGTGTTGTCGCCCAGTTACTGGAGTGAGTAGTCGCCCTCGCCGTCTTCGGATGCCGAGCCGTGGCTGCAGGCAACGTGCATAGGTAGCATGAAGCGACAACGTGAACTGACACGCATCAAACAGCCGGGGCGATGCAGAAGCCCGTGGTCCAGAAGGTCTTCGACGACGTCGCGACAGCATCGCCGATCCCGATCCTCCTGTACAACTTCCCGGCCGTCACGTCGGGCATCGACCTCGACTCGGATCTCATCGCGACGCTGGCGGCATCGAACCCCAAGATCGTGGGATGCAAGCTCACGTGCGGCAACCTCGGGAAGCTGCACCGGGTGGCGCACGACGAGCGCATCCCGAAGCCGTTCGCGGCGTTTGCGGGCAAGTCGGACTTCTTCCTCCACGGCCTCGTGGGCGGGTCCAACGGAGTGATCGCGGCGGCGGCCAACTTCGTGCCAAAGGTGCACGTCAAGCTGCTGGAGCTGTACGACGAGGGCAAGCTGAAGGAGGCACAAGATCTGCAGACGAAGCTGAGCCAGGCGGACTAGGTGTTGGTGCAGTTGGGCGTTGCTGGATTGAAGGCTGCGCTGGACAGATATTTCGGGTATGGAGGTGGCAGGAGCAGGAGACCGCTGGGGATGGTTGCGAGTGCCAAGTTTGAGGGCGACAAGGACGCGGCGCTGAAGGGGCTCGTGGACCTGGAGGGTTCGCTGTAGCCTGTAGGCATGCTGAAATTAGGTACCGACCTCACTGTAGGAATAGAAAGCAGGGCCACTTCCTTGGATAGAGCCGCCAACTGAAGCCAGCTGCAGAGAACTGCAGCTGTGTCACGTGAAGCTGTACTTCTTCCAGGTACCTAGCTCGGTACCTAGGTACGTTCTTCCCGAAGTATTCGGCTTCGGTTAGGGACTTAATTTCAACCTTATCCAACTCTAGGTGAGCCAAATGTCTCACTGTAGATCTCATCTTGATCCGTCCTTTTGTCTGAAAAGCTCAATTCAAGCCAGCAATCGAACTAGAACGACGCCCGGCTAGAGTGCTTGGGTGCGCTAGAGCACTTAAGCTTACTGGGTGACGCCCTGAAGCCTCGTTCCTCCGTCCCTTGTCAAGGTGGCATGTGAGCCGTTTGGTGTAAGCCCATTGGGCTGGATCGACCGGGGGGTTTTTGCTGACAGCGCCACCCAAGATGGGTAGGTGGCCCTGGGCCTTGGGCCGGGCGTTCCTTCCGCCCAGCTTCTCTTCGCCTCCGTCATACCTACCTGGGTAGGTACGGTACTCAACTCCAAAACCTCGTCTCGTCATCTTCCATATACATCGCCACCTTCCTACCTAGGCAACTACCTAAGTGCATGAATTCCTCCAGAACCGACTCGACCTCTGCTCGACACAGCTTCAATCCCGTCAGAAACCATCTCCACGAGCAAGGCACAGTCGATCTATCGCCAAGTCCAGCAGCTCTTCCCCGCCTGATCGGCGCTGGCGCTGGCGGCGCATGTACAACGGCCGCGACGAGACTTCTTCCGGTAGCTCGAGCCGATTGCGGCTTTTGCCATCACCGCCAGTTGGTTGCATTGGAATGCATACCTAGGTACATGGTTAGCTGTCTCATTGGCCAAAGACAATGGAACATTCAGAGCTGACTGATAACGAAGCCAGGGAGCTTGAGAGCTTTGCCTACCTACCGCACTATCGCGCCATGCAACCACCACCCCGCGCCTGCGCACCAACTTGGCCCGACCAATCCCTCTCGACTGGTTCATCGCCATCCCTCCATCTCGCGCCTCAGCGTCACTGACATCTCACCTCCGCTGCAACCTTGGCTGCTTCCTTCACCTGCATCGCCCATCATCTGCCACGTTCTCCACCCCACCTGGCTGCAAACACTTCAGACTGTCGCTGCACCTCTACGCCATCCCGGACGTTAGCCTCCTCCAATATCGCCAATTATGGTTACCATTCCTATCTGGGCAACCAGCTTCACGGGCACCAGTTGACCAGGCACTATCGAGAGGGTGTGATGGGGGAGCTGTGCTCCTCTCGGAGCATGTCAGCCCAGCTCACCGTCTTCACCGTTCGCCGTCACGGCTGCATGCAAGCCCGCAAGCTGTGTCTTAAACATCTCTGGAGCTGTTAGCCTGCGTCTTTTATACCGAGCTCTGCCCTCCATCTTCGTTCGCGCAGCCCTTTCTCCGGCCATCAGCTGCATGCTTCGCCTCGTCTCTTCTGATTGCCTGCTCAAGTCAGTCTCTCGGCCGTGGAAATCTGCGACCAGTTCGCTCGCGACTTCAACATGTATGCCCTAACACCCATCGTCATCCTGTCGGCTCTCTTGGCTACCGCCTCCGCCCAGACATCTGGCCCGTCAGTATGGGCCTCCGTCGCCATGATCATGCACGGCGAGCGCACGCCTCTGCGCAGCGAGCTCGCCAACACCCTGACTCCTCGTGGAGCCCAACAGCTATATGCCCAGGGAGCAGCCTTTAGAGCTCGCTATCTATCCGGAGTCACTCCGACCAACACCTCAGAGGCCCGCATCACCTCCCGTGCTGCCATCAGAGGCATCGCACGAAACGTAGTCGAGCACCAGCAGCTGTCCATTCTCTCTGTCCAAGATGCGCACATCGCTGCTGGCGCTACCGCCTTCATGCAGGCCCTCTACCCACCCCTCAGGCAGGCTTTTGCTGCCAACACTGGCGGGACCAACATCTCCTTCTCGACGACCTCTGAGAGCTTCACCCAGTACCCCTTGGACGGCTACCAGTACCCTGTAATTCACACTCCGGGCATGTTAGATCAACGATCGATCGAGTGAGTAGCTCCAGAAACCACCGCAATGCAATAAAGATGCTAATAGCGCCCGGCGCCTCAGCCTCCGTGGCAACACAGAATGTACCCAATGGCACATATCCACCCAGTTTGACATGATACAGGAACCCGCGATGCACAGGATGTACAATTCCACATTCCGCGACTATCAAAGGCTTTTTAGTAACCCTCCCCTCAATGATGGCGTCATCCCGCTGGCCAACGCCAACTTTTGGGACGCATACAACATCTGGGACTACGTTCGCTATCGACGATCGCACGAGCAGGCAATCTATCGTGCCATGGCGGACACCTATAACAGTGACAAGCAATTCCTCGAGCGCTACGGAAAGAACCAACAGTTGGCCATGAACTCCGACATGGAGCCATCCGGCCTGAAGAAGGGCGATATGATCCGGACCGTTGCTGGCAGGACATTTGCGCGCAGGGTCGTAGACGCGCTCAAGGCCAACGGCAACTTCGCCGGCTACTCGAACAAGATGACGCTTATGTTTAGCTCCCACGAACCCTTTATGTCCTTCTTCGCCCTCGCGAAGCTACAGAACGAAGACGCTCCTCTGGCGAGCCCCTTCTGGAATCTTCCCGAGCACGGCGCCGCCATGGTCTTCGAGCTGATCGGCGATCAGCCCAATGAGCCTGAGAGGTACCCGACGGAACATAACCTCTACGTGCGATTTCTCTACCGCAAAAACGCCGACCCCGAGACGCCCTTTGAAGAGTACCCCCTTTTCGAGATGCCGGCCGGCGACCCTCGCGTATCCTTCCGCTACTTCAAGCAGGAAATGCTGAAAATCGGCCTCGACGTGTCGGGGTGGTGCAGCACGTGCGCCTCCTCGCAGCCCTTTTGCAATGCGCTGAGGAATGCGCCAGCACCCGAACCCACAATCGGCGAGTCCGTCCGCTCTGCCGTGCAGAAGCCGGTCGTTGCAGGCATCATCGGCGCATCCATCATCCTTGCCGTTCTCGGTCTCGTCATCGTCGTCGCCGCCGTTTTGGGCGGTTTCCGGATCCGTCGTGTCGGCAGGGACACCGGCAAAGATGACAACAAAGACGGCGGTCGTGCTGCTGGCCTTGGCGGCTTCAAAGCAGCCGAGAAGAGGGCCAGCGACCCTGACTTGTCCGTATCGAGAAGGGGTGTGCATCACGAGAGACAGGGGAGCTGGGAGCTCCGCGAGGGACGAGATGTGGTTTCGGGGCAGGCGGGCATTGTGGTCGACAAGAGCTCAGCGAGCTTCCATTCCAAGAACATGGATGACGACGACATGAGTGATGTTGGGGCGTCGCCTGTGAAGCCTAGGGAGAGCGTCTGAAGTAATCGAATGTGGAGTTTGGACTTGGATCTTCTGGCTTTCATTAATGATACCCTTTGGTACCCTTCAACGGACATTCGCTTGCATATCTGGCACACTCCGTAGGGACACATTTGACTGGCGTTGGAACACACATTGGTCGCTTGGCAAACGATCAAGAAACATGACGGACATTCCTGTTGGCTACGGCCCTGACAAAGGTGTGAGGCATCTACAGACCATCAGACAGCATCCTAGTCTGAAATCAATGAAAGTATGATTTATTGTAGAGGTGCCACCGATGATTCCACGGTAATCTGGTACATTCAGGCAACCTTCAATCGACACAGCACCGCCTCGTTTCTATCAACCGGACTGCCCGGACTGCACACGACAGTAAAGTTGTGCCAGTCCCTTGTGCGGTCTATGTCCAGCCCCTCGACGGCCTCATACCGCTGTAGCATCCTCACAATCACATATCCGGCCTCTGTCAACGCAAGCTGCTGCCCAATACAGATTCGTGGCCCGCCGTTGAAGGGTGCAAAGTGCCACGCGGCGCCAGCGGCCCCTCTCTTCTTCTCCCACCTCTCGGGCACGAACTCGTCCGCGTCCTCGCCCCAAAGGTCCTTCCGACGGTGCAGCACATGGGTGCTGAAGTTGACCTCCGTCCCTGCGGGCACGAACACGGGTGCCGAGCCGTCAGGCCCGCCGCCGCTCGGAAGCGTCGTGTCTTTCAGCGCGCGGCGCGAGTTGAAGGGCACGACCGAGTGCAGGCGCAGGCTCTCGGAGAGGACGTGCTGGAGGTACGCGCACTGCTTGAGGCTCGCGAAGGTGACGTTCTCCGCCGGCGACGACGACGACGAGCCGAAGGCGGCGTGGACCTCGGCGCGGAGCTTGGCGAAGACGCGCGGCGAGCGCAGGAGGGAGTACCACGTCCAGCTCATCAGCGACGCCGTGGTGTCGCGGCCCGCCGCCAGCAGCCCGAGGACCTGCTCGCGGACCTCGGCGTCGTCGCCGGCGCAGCGCTCGCGGAGGACGTCGAGGAAGTCGTACCGCGCGACCGAGTCGCCGCGCCGGCGGGCCTCGTCCGAGGCGCTTATGGCGTCGTCGACGAAGGCGTGCAGGGTGCGGACGCACCGCCGCAGCTCCTCCGTGCCGTGGAGCCAGTAGAAGCTGCGCAGGCGCATCCGGACGCCCAGGAGGGCGAGCATGCGCTCGAAGGCGTGGTGGAACTCGGTGCCCGGGTGGGCGTGGTCGTCGCGCAGGCGGGCCTCGAGCGTCGACGTGCTCTGGCCGAGGAAGAGCTCCGTGGCCGAGTCGAGGGTGAGCGAGGGGAAGAGGCTCGCCAGGGACACGGGGCCGGTCCAGCCGCTGTTGTCGGCGTTCCTCTCCCTCTCGATGCAGCGGAAGAGCGTCTGGACGTGCTCCTCGAGCAGGTCCAGGCGGGAGACGTTATCGCGGCTGAAGAGCGGGCGCATCGTCTCCCTCGCGGAGCGCCAGGCCGCGCCGTCGGCGGCGAAGATGCTCCTGCCCAGGACGGCCCTGAGGTTCGTGCTCCGCGCGAGGCCCATGCCGAAGTCCCAGAACTGGGTCGCCAGCAGGGCCTGGACGTTGCGCGGGTCGGCGGTGACGAGGTTCGTGGTGCCCAGCAGCGAGATGCGGAAGGTGTGGACGCCGAGGGCGGCGAAGCGCGCGGCGACGTGGTCCGGCGTGCGCTGCTCGCGGTCCGCGCGCAGGGAGGCGAGGACGGTGTCGATGCCGAGGGGCAGGCTCGAGGGCTCGAGGGGCGCCGGGAGGCAGGAGAGCTTCTTGGCCTTGCGGGAGAGGCTGACGGCTTGGAAGGTTCGGTTCAGGAGGGCGAGGGTGAGCAGGATGAGCGGGACGAGGAGGTAGAGAGGTGCCTGGCGGAGCATTGCTTCCGCCGAGGACGCTGCCTGGGACAGTGCTGGCGACATTGTGAAGACTTGTCGAGCGTCTTTGTCCGATAGTCAAGCTTGACGGGTGGTGTTGATGCTGGAGTGAAGGTATCACCACCACACCAGAGCTGCAACATCGCGAGACTCAGGACGTCCTCCGGGCTTCTGCCGATGGCCAACACAACCTCTCTCCCCAGCTCACCATTGGTCGGAGAACGTACGTCACTGCTTCCATCAAGGACCCGTAAACGTGCCAACGATCAGGCTTGGCATTGGCTCAACCCCATGGAGCCGTTCGACGACGACAAGGATGCCCGTTGCGGGCTGGCCACATTCCCGATTACGACAGAAACCGAGGTCTGGGGAAGGGGGCACCCCTGGACCCTTGACGTGGAACCCATGACTCGGATCGCAGACCGGGCTGCTGGGACATGGCCAGGGTCAGGGGTCGTGGGAGCCGACTTGACCCATGAGCCAACAGGGGGGTTTGGCCGAACGATTGAGAGTGTTGTCACTCTGCCCAATGACGCAGCGCCCATTTGAAAGGAAAGCCGGGATTGACAGTCTGGCGGCAGAGGCGTGTTGGCGGGAGCTCATCGGAGTGGCTCACGGGAGTTCATGCAGAGACGAGGTTTACAGCACAGAGTTTTCTGGCAGAGTTTGACTTTTGTCCCGTTGCCACGGTAAGAGGAAGATTAACGAGGTGGAACTACAACCGGGGTAGACTTCAACCTCGAGATGACCGCCGTGGATGGCCAGGTCACTGCAACAGAGGCTCAACCGATCTAAACGGTCGTCTCCAAATCCTCCCTCGGATGCAGCTTGATCATCAGCGGCACCTTCTCCCACATGATGTACGTCCCCTGCTTGATCCACCAGTCCTCCGACGGGTCGTTCAGCTCAAAGTCGAAGTGCCACATCATCTTGGCCATGGCGAGGCTCATCTCGGCATAGGCCATCCTGCAGTTGTTAGTTGATCCAGTCACTGTAGTAATAGAGTCGAGGGCAAACTCACGGCTTCCCAATGCAGATGCGCTGCCCGTAGGAGAAGGGCTGGGCCGCAGCGCGGTCGTCGTTGACGAACTCCGAGTCGGGCTCCAGCTCGAGCCACCGCTCGGGGATGAACTCGCCCGCGCGGTGGAAGTTGTGCTTGTCGTGCCCGGCGGCGAACTGGTTCACGGCCACCGCGTAGCCGCCCGGCACCCACCGGCCGTCGATGACCTCGCCCTTCCCGGGCACCCAGCGCGGCAGGGAGCCCGGCGTGGGGGGGTACATGCGCATGGCCTCGTTGAGGCACGCGCGGAGGTACCTGCAGTTCTGCGCCGCGACCATGGTGATCTCCTCCCTGCTCTTGAAAGCCTCCCTGATCTCCCGCCTCAGCTTCTCCATCTTCTCGGGCGCGCGGAGCATGAGGTACGTCAGCCCGGACAGCCCGCCGGCGGTGGTGCCGCTGCCGGCGACGATGAAGGTGCCCGCCAGCATGACGAGCTCGAGGTTCGTCAGCCTCTCCCCCTCGTTGCCGAGGATGTACGACATGAAGTCCCTGCCCGGGTTCTTGGCCTCGATGCGCTGGCGGACCTTGGCCTCCGTCAGGGCCATGTGCTTCTTGCGCGCCTCGGTGACGCGCCGCGGCGTGAACCAGGCGAGGAAGTCGAGCACGCCGTACTGCACGGCCAGCTGGATCCAGACGTACGCCGTCGCGCGGGACATGATGACGCGGATCCAGGGCTGGTCGGCGTTGTCGAGGCAGCCGGCGGGCGTGCCGAAGGCGAGGTCTGTTTCCGGAGGCTGTCAGGAGAGAGGTCCGGAACATCAGATGCATAGTGAAGACTCACCAGAGACGATGTCAAATGCCAAGAGGTTGTACCAGTTGGACAGGTCCACGGCGCCCTTCCTGCACTCCTTCATCAGCTGCCTCACGAGGGTGTCCGAGTGGCTCTGGAAGTAGCCCTCCTGCTCGCGCAGGGCGCGCTCCGAGAAGGCCGGGTTGATGGCGCGCCGGAGCCTCGCGTGGCGCTCCTGGTCCTCGGTCATGAGCGTCCTGCGGCCGTTGATGTGGGCCGGCGCGATGCCCCGGCCGTCGAGCGCCTTGGGGAACTCGGGGCTGCGCTGGCCGTAGATCTTCTTCCACGCCGCGCCCGAGGTGAAGGACAGCTCGTCGGGCGCGATGCGCACCACGGGTCCGTACTGCTCGTGCAGCTCGCGGACGCGCCAGGTGATGCGGCCCTTCATGTTGACGTAGTTCCATGGCAGGCGGGAGACGGCCCAGAGCTTGGGGCCCGGGTAGTGCCTGAGGGGGCTGAGGTAGAGGTGGTAGATGGTTCTCGCGAGGACGTAGAGGGTGATCTGCGACGGATGTGAGGACTTGGTGAGGGTAGTATAGGGGGAGGTCCCAGACGTACGGCGGCGAAGAAGCTCACGATGATGTTGCCGAAGGTGAGGGCTGGGAGCTTGCTCAGATGAGCCTGAATGTGCTCCGGAATCTCCATGCTGGCTGTATGAACCGAGGTCTTGACGTCAAAGTCAGTGACAACTTCTGAATAGTTGGAGAGTGCTCGATGGCAGTTGCAAGTTCGAAGTGGCACACATAGAACGATCTGATTCTCAACTTCTGCCTCGCGAATACGCGGCAACAGTCGGAGCTCTCTCCGCAGTGACATACCCGTCGAGGACCCCATCGACACAACGTGGACCCCGAACCCGAGTGGGTGACATGGGTTCGAGTCGCTCGGCCAGAGACTCTGCCAATGACGTGACGAAATTGCGGCACGTTCTCGGGACCCCCGCTGTCTGTCCCCGAACGACGGCCCGTTCAAACGGGTCCCGAAAACCAATTTCCGGCAAAAGTTCATGAGCCCCCCCGGCCGTTGAGACGCGGATCGCGGCCAGGGGCCCCCCTGACTGCCACCCATCGGGCTACGAATGCCGGACAGGGGTTCCCGTGAGAAGTGCCGCCCAAATATGGATCTCAATCTGCAGGAGAAAAGCTTGTTCTAGTCCTGATCCCGGAGACTGTTCATCGCCGGGTGCACGAGTCAATGCTTGTTTTGGAAACAAGCTCACCACCCCGGGCTTGGCTGACGACGGCCCCCCGTCGGCTGCGGGCGCAAGACGAGATGCCTGTCACCGTCTGTCAGTGATCAGTGATCACGAAGGATCAAGAAGCTCATTGGGCGGTGGCCATCCCACGTGCGATCTGAGATCTTCGTCGTTCGGCTCAACTTGGCATCGTCTCTTCAGAGACTCACCCTGGAGGGGGTCCGCTTTGGCTTCTCCCTGGGTTCCCTCGTCCCGGACTCCCAGGGTCTGGCGGCCGGGGCTCTCGGAGTGGGCAGCAGCTCAGGGTAGCTGTTGAAGATGGTCGAGGGTCGTGGAGAATATCTCGGCGTGTTGGAGCATGTGAGAGCTCCGACGTCGGTTCCTCTCCAGCCTGGTCTTGTTCCACGCTTCTCGATAGCATCGTTCTTGGACCAGTGAGTTCACTAATCGTCACCATAACGTTCAAGATGACGGCAGCGGCAGACATTCAGAGCATCCAGAGCGAGCTTGTGCCCAGGCTCTCTGGCGAAGCAGTGCTTCACTTTCCCGATTCCGAGGGCTTCAGCAAGTCCAACTTGCGATTCACCGAGTACGAGCGACCGGTAAGGTGTTGTGCTTGTTATTTGGGACGGCTGGAGGCTCATGACAGTTGCAGACGTACCTCGTGTCGATTTCGCCCGGATGCGACGAAGACGTGATTCAAATCGTCAAGTATGCGAGAGAAAAGGGCGTGCCATTCGCCCCGCGGTCGGGACACCACGCCGTGACAACGACGATGCGCCACCTGAAGGACGGCATCCTCATCGACATGCGGTCGCTGAACAAACTCACATTTGATGCCGAGAAACAAGAGGTTACGGCGGGGGGAGGTGTCATCACTGACGACTTTGTCAAGTTCCTCTCATCTGTGGGGATGGAAGTCAGTGAGTAGTGCTGTCGCTACCATCAAAACCCAAAGAGAGATCCAGTTAACGTTTTTCAGATGTCGGATCCTGCCCTACGACAGGCATCATCGGCGTCGCATTCGGGGCAGGACTCGGCCGACTCCAGGGGAAGTATGGCTTCCTACACGACAACATGGTGACTTGCAAGCTGGTCCTCGCCGACGGCAGCGTGGTGATGGTGTCCGAGTCTTCGAATTCTGATCTCTTCTGGGCCATCCGCGGCGCCGGGCACAACTTTGGAATCGCCCTCGAGGCTACGTTCCGCGTCTTTCCGCAGGCGAACAACGGAATCCACTACACCTGGGACCTGGAGTTTACGTTGGACCAGTGTGACGCAGTCTTTGAGACGCTCAACGGCGTTCACGAGAGCATGCCAGCTGACCTGGCTATATTCGTGCTCTGGATCCGTCAAAGCGATGGGGGAAGAAAGGTAATCCGAGCCTATCTCATCAGTCTGCCTGAGCTAACGGGGTGCCTTGCACAGCACCACATTCTGGTCAACCTCGTCTGGTCCGGTCCCGAGGCAGAGGCAGACCCCTGGGTCGCCCGATTCGAAAACCTCAAGCCAGTCCTGAACAGCGGGAAGGTCACGACAACCTGGGCCGACCTCCCGTGGACGACGTATAAGGGCCAGAACAAGATCCTCAGCAAGCCCGAGGTGTGGTCTCTGGCGCCGAACAAGATGATGGGCGCCGCGTGCGTCGAGAAGTTCGACCTCAAGACGACGCGCGAGTTCTTCGAGAGCGTCAAGGCGATGAACGAGGAATGGGCCGGCAAGGGATTCTTCGGCGCCATGTTCGAGTGCCTGCCGCACCAAAAGGTCCGGGAGCTCCCCGACGATGCGACCGCGTTTCCGTGGCGCTGGGGTTCGAATCACTTCTTGTGAGCAAACAAACCGAGACAAAATCTTCACGCGGCTGACTTGGAGCACAGAATGTTGATGGCCACTCCCATCAAGCTGGAGAACAGGGGGCCGTTCGAGGCCCATCTCGACCGATGGAAGAAGGAGTTTATCGCGACGTCAGGATACGGCCGGCTCCAACAGTACGTCAATTACGGAAACACGACGTCGACAATGCGGGACCCGCCAGAGGGGTTGTACGGGTATGAGCCGTGGAGGTTGGACAAACTGAGGGCTTTGAAGAAGACGTATGATCCGGATAATGTGTTTCGGTGGTATCAGCCACTATCGGAGTAGGCAGTCACGTAGTTTAGCATCATGAAGTCGGAAATTTTGAGTACGCCATTTCGCTTTCGGAAGGTTTGAGAGTTTAAGAGACTCTTCGTCTGTGACATGTGGCAACGCAGGGACCGTGGGTTGCATCACCTACAAGCTTCGACTTCAAGCGTTCAGATGAACGCACCCATTACAAGTACAGAAAGACTCGATTGAAAATACTCTATGCTACTTAGACAAATTCTCAACTTCATCACAACTCGCCTCTTCTCACGTAGACAGTCTAGGCAGTTTCTTCAAGAACCCGAACCCGAGCCAGGTGCCGGCTTTCAACGGCCTCGGTATAGAGTGGCCTGCGAAATCGGACATTGACCAGCTGGAAAACGATCAAAGATGGCATATCCCTGTCTCAACTACTGCGGTATTCTGGCCAGTTGTGAACGATTTGGGACGCGTCACGAACCAGGGACAGTTGTTGCCGTCGGCATCTCAACTCCACAAACACGTTACACACCGAGCAACGAGAGAGAAGTCTCCCACGTGCTCATTAAGACCAGAGTTCCTTATCACCACGGGCCTGGGGCTTCGCCAATCGTTCCGCCGGTAGTAGGGGGTTGTCGACGACCGAGTCATTGCTCGTGTGTCAGGCCCCGCTGGCAATATAGTGACACGGAGAACGGAGACCCGTTCAGACGGGCCCCATAATCAACCACCTTGGTTTTCACTCACGATGGGTCGACCCATTTTACAATGTGCCCCCCGGATTTTATGCCTTCTTGGCAAGACCCTTGGCGATCGGGTGGTGGATCAGGCTCGAGAACGACCCGAGAGCGTCTCCGGCATATCGGTTTTCACCGTGCTGGAGCACACCTCAGGGAAGAGCGGTTTGGTTGCGAACAACGTGCCTGGAGCTGTCACTCACATTGGGTCGTTTAATGTTCGGATGGAGCAGCTCGATCCAGATCCCGCGCATAGGTATCGGTTTTTGGAAGTCAAGCCGTTGGAAGAGCGCGATGGGGCCGACATGGTCATCAAATCACGTTCCGTGGTATCGAGAGCTGGCGGAGAGTTCCGATACGGCGTGCAAGAGCTGATGAGCAGTTGAAATATCATGAAGGCAAGCCCCTCAACTTCTTCCGTCGTCTCTGGACCTCCGCCTAGCCACCTTGCCCCTCGAACTGCTCTTCATCTCCTCTACCAAAGATACCCAATATTCGTCATCCGTTGTAATAGCCCTTCCATTTCTACCCTAGGCCCATCATCACCATGCCTTTCATCCAAGAGTCCTCCGCTCGCGCCGATGCCGCGAGCCAGCCCATTGCCATCATCGGCATCGGGCTGAGAGCCCCTGGCGACGCATCCGACCCGGAGAAGTTCTGGCAGATGCTCCTCGATGCGCGTTCCGCGCGCTCTGAGATCCCCAAGGACCGCTACAACGTCGACGGCTTCTACCACCCCGACCCCGAGAGACTGGGCAGCATCCAGCCCAGGTGAGTTGACAAGATGAACTCCTCGTTCGCACCGGACGCGGTATCTGATTGCAAAATCTCCCAGGCATGCCCACTTTCTGAAGCAAGACTTCAAGGCCTTCGACGCCCCCTTCTTCTCCATCACTCCCAAAGAGGCCAAGGCCATGGACCCCACACATCGCATGCTTTTGGAAGCAACATACGAGGGCTTTGAGAACGGTACATAATTCAACGAGAAGGTTTCTCGCTAAATCAGCGCTGACAATATCGCAGCGGGACTGAGACTGGAAGATGTCTCTGGCACACAAACATCGTGCTATATCGGCACCTTTACGGGAGATTTCCCCAACCTGCAGGCCCGCGACAACGAGGGCCCGTCCATCTACCGTACGTCTTCTGCTTTCACTCTGTCTCTGATCTTCGAAGCTGACTGGATACATGTTATCAGACGCAACTGGCCTGTCATCTTCCCTGGCTTCGAATAGGTTGTCGTGGTTCTACAACCTCAGAGGACCTTCAATGACCATTGATACTGCGTGCTCGTCGAGTTTGACAGCATTCCACTTGGCTTGCCAGAGCATCCGCACAGGCGAGGCGGAGATGGTAAGTCAATACTCCTTACACGCCCGCATGTGAGAACATTTAAGTAACATGGTACACCTCCAGAGTGTCGTCGCCGGTGCCAACCTCATGTTCGGCCCCGACATGTCCATCCTCCTCGGCGCCGCCAAGATCCTGTCCCCCGAGGGCAAGTCCAAGATGTGGGACGCCAACGCCAACGGCTTCGCCCGAGGCGAGGGTTTCGGTGTCACCATCCTCAAGCCCCTCGATGCCGCCCTCCGAGACGGCGATACCGTCCGTGCTGTCGTGCTGGCCTCGGCGGCCAACGAAGACGGAAGAACCCCCGGTATCTCCCTGCCCAACAGCGAGGCCCAGCAGGCGCTCATCCGCACGGCGTACCGCAACGCTGGCGTCGATCCGGCCGAGACGGGCTACGTCGAGGCCCACGGCACCGGAACCCAGGCCGGTGACCCGTTGGAGGCGCGCGCCATCCTTAAGACGATCGGCGACCAGCCTGGCCGCAAGTCTGAGCTGTACGTTGGCTCCGTGAAGACCAACATCGGCCACTTGGAGGGAGCGGCTGGTGTCGCTGGTGTCATCAAGGCTGCCCTCGCGGTCGAGAGGGGCCTCATTCCCCAGAACCTTTGGTTCGAGGAGCTCAACCCCCAGATCGAGCTGCCCGAGAAGGTCAAGATCCCCCAGACCCTGACCGTCTGGCCGAGCAGTGGCCCCCGTCGCGCCAGCATCAACTCCTTCGGCTTCGGAGGAGCCAACGCCCACGTCATTTTGGAGGATGCTGCCTCGTACCTGTTCCGCCACGGTCTTCCAGGCCGTCATGCGACTGTTGCCCGCCCGCTTCTGCCCAACTCCAACGCATCCGACGATGGCACGGGAAGCACCGTGAGCGACACCGCCTCGAAGCCCAAGCTCATGGTTCTCTCGTCCAACGACCAGGACGGTGTCAAGAGAAACCTGGAGCGCCTCCAGTCGTACCTCGACACCAAGGCGTCGAGCTCGTCGTCGTTCATGGGCGACCTTGCGTACACCCTTTCCTCCAAGAGAACCGCGCTTCCTTGGAAGTCCTACGCCATCGCTTCCGACGTCTCTGGTCTCCAAGAGAGCCTCGAGAACCTCCCGGCCGTCGTTCGATCGTCCAACTCCACTGTCCCGAGGGTTGCGTTCGTCTTCACCGGCCAGGGAGCCCAGTACTTCAAGATGGGCAAGGGTCTCTCCGTCTACAAGTCATTCAGAGACAGCATTTTCCGCGCCGAAAACACACTCAAGTCTTTCGGCTGCACGTGGAATCTGACCGAGGAGCTGGACCGCCCCGAGGCCGAGTGCAACCTCCGCCAGACGGACTACAGCCAGCCGGCCTGCACTGCTCTTCAGGTAGCCCTCGTCGACCTGATGAAGGACTGGGGCGTCCGGCCTGTTGCCGTCGTGGGCCACTCCAGTGGTGAGATTGCCGCGGCGTACTGCGCGGGCGTCATCAACCACGAGGCCGCCATCAAGATCGCCTGGTTGAGAGGCCAGGTCTCGCAGACTGTTTCCAAGAACGGCGGTATGTTGGCTGTTTCTGCCAGTGCCGAGAGCGTCAGCGAGCACCTCGAGTCCCTGAAGACCGGCAAGGCGATTGTTGGCTGCCACAACAGTCCCAAGGCTTGCACCGTCTCTGGTGACAGCTCCGCCATCGACGAGCTTCAGGAGATCCTCAAGGAGGCTCAGATCCCCTGCACCCGCCTCTCCATGGATGTTGCCTACCACTCTTTCCACATGGAGGCCGCGAGGGAGAAGTACGAGGCTGCTCTTGCCGGCATCCCGCACGGCACCTCCGAGATCCCCATGTTCTCCTCGGTCACAGGCAAGGTTGTCGAGCCGGAGCAGATGACGTCTTCTTACTGGGTCGACAATCTGGTCTCGCCCGTCAACTTCGTGAGCGCCGTTCGCTCTCTCCTGCACCACACCCAGGGCAAGACTCGTTCTCACGACAGAACGGCGTTCGCCGGCGTCTTCGTCGAGCTTGGTCCCCACTCTGCTCTGAGGAGCTACCTCCTCGACACCTTCGCCACCGAGGACCGCTTCTCCGACCTGTCCTACGCCACTGTCCTGAGACGCAAGTTCGACGGTGTCCAGACGGCCCTGGAGGCTGCCGGACAGCTCTGGGCCAAGGGCTGCGTCGTCGACGTCAACCGGGTCAACGACATCCCCGACTCTCCCAACATGCTCGTTGACCTCCCTCCCTACGCCTGGAACCACACCCGTGCCTTCTGGGACGAGTCCTACCTCAGCCGCGAGTACAGACTCCGGGAGAAGCCTCGTACCGACCTTCTTGGTTACCGCATCCCTGGCACGCCGGATCCCACGTGGCGCAACTTCTTGAGGTGCAACGAGAACCCCTGGATCCGCGAGCACAAGGTCCAGGGCGACATTCTCTACCCCGGCGCTGGTATCGTCGTCATGGCCATCGAGGCGGCCCGCCAGCTTGCCGAGGAGAACGCAACGGAGGAAGTTTTCGGCTATGAGCTTCGCGACGTCGCCATCGACACCGCCCTCAGAGTTCCCGACACCGACAAGGGCATCGAGGTCATGATCCAGCTGCATCCTCGCCGCACCGGTACCAAGGCCGGACCCTCTGCCACGTTGAACGAGTTCTCCGTCTCGTCCTGGTCCGAGGACATCAAGGAGTGGACCGTCCACGCTAGAGGCCTGGTTTCCGTTACCTACAAGTCCTCTCTTTCCCCGGCTATGCAGCGTGAGCTGGCTCTTGAGAACGAGCAGTACGCCAAGTCGTTCGCCGAAGCCAAGGAGATCTGCCAGAAGCCGGCGCGTAGCTTCCTCTACGACACCGTCGAGACCATTGGCATGCAGTACGGCCCGACCTTCCGCAACATGACTGAGCTCTTTGCCGGCCCGAACTCGAGCTACGGAGTTATCAGCGTCCCAGACACCAAGGCCGTCATGCCCAAGAATTTCGAGTACCCCTGCGTGGTCCACCCTGCCACCCTGGACTCCGTCCTCCACCTCTTGTTCCCTTCTATCAGCGGTGAGGACCAGTCTCTGAACGAGGCCGTCGTCCCCTTCTCTTTCGACCGCATCTTCGTGTCTGCGAAGATCTCAACGGTGCCCGGTACCAAGCTTCATGGACGCTCCACCGCTCAGAAGACCAGCTACACCACGTGGAAGTCGTCCATCACCATCTCGGAAGACCTCTCTGAGCCCATGATCATCATGGACGGTGTTTCTCTGGCTTCCGTTGGCGAAGGTGAGGCCCAGCAAGCTCAAGAGACCCGCGCCTCATGCTTCGGCCAGTCCTGGCACGAGGACGCCGACTTGCTCGAGCCCTCGCAGATCAAGGAGCTCGTCTACAAGCGCACGCTCAAGAGCAAGGACGACGACTCAGTTCTCGACAAGCTCGAGTACGTCTGCTTGGTGCACATCTACCGCTGCCTCGCCTGGCTCGAGAGCGAAGAGGGCAAGGCCCATGTTCCTCAGGACGGATTCTGGAAGCTCTACGTCGAGTGGATGCACGACACCATCAAGCAGTTCCCTCCCCTCCCCTCCAGCGAAGCCGAGATCGAGGCCGAGCTGGATGCCTGCCGCAAGCGCATCGTCCTGTCTGACAGCGGTGACATTACCGTCCAGATGGTTGATCGCATTGGGGAGAACCTGGGCCGCATCTTCTCCCGCGAGGTCGAGCCTCTCCAGGTCATGACCGAGGGCGATCTGCTCTACACTTTCTACCGCGGCGCTTTCGGCACAAGCTTCAACACCAACGTCGCGGAGTACGTGGGCCTCATTGCGGACAAGAACCCCGGTATCAAGATCCTCGAGATTGGCGCCGGCACCGGTGGCACCACCTACCACGTCCTCGAGCGCCTCCGCAACGCCGACGGCTCTTCCAAGGCCGCCAAGTACTGCTTCACCGACATCTCTCCCGGCTTCCTCGCCAAGGCCGCCGACCGTTTCTGCCAGGACGCCTCCATCATGGAGTTTACCACGCTCAACATCGAGAACGAGCCCACCGAGCAGGGCTTTACCCCCGAGACCTACGACCTCATCGTGTGCGCCAACGTCCTGCACGCCACGAAGAGCATCCAGGAGACGCTCGCTCACTGCAAGTCCCTTCTCAAGCCCGGCGGTCGTCTTGTGCTCTCCGAGGTCACCATCAAGCGCATCTTCAGCGGCTTCATCATGGGCCCCCTGCCTGGATGGTGGCTCGGCGAGGATGATGGCCGCACCGGCGGTCCCCTCCTGGATGTCGAGGAGTGGAACACTGCCCTGAACCTGGCTGGGTTCTCGGGTGTCGATGTCGACATCCGTGGAGACCGTGAAGCTTCCAAGGAGCCCGTCTCTCTCATCATCTCGACCAAGCCGGCAAAGGAGGCCCCCGCTCCCTCCGAGTTCGTCGTTGTCAGCACGGGATCTAAGGCTTCTAAGCAGCTCGCCCAGTCGACTCAGGCCCATTTCTCCTCTGCCGGTCAGAAGATCTCAACCGTGCAGTGGACCGAGGTTTCCGAGGCCCAGATCAACGGAAAGTACTGCCTCTGCCTTGCCGAGTGGGAGAACCCCGTTCTTGCCAACCTTACCGACGACAACTGGGAGAAGCTTCGCCAGGTTGTTCTCAGCTCGGCCGGAACCCTCTGGATCACCGGCGGTGCTGCGATGGACTGCCCCGAGCCCATGAAGTCTCTGATGGTCGGTCTCTCCCGCGCCATTCGCAACGAGGATGCCGGCGTCCGTCTTGCTACCCTCGACCTCGAGACTTCCGACAAGATTAACTTCGAGGAGGCTGCCAAAAACATCCTGAAGGTCGCTCTTGGCCACGCCTGCGGTGACGGTTTTGACGGCGAGTACGCTGCTCGCGACCGCACCGTCTACGTCCCTCGCGTCGAGAGGACTCTCAACGTGGATGGCTCTCTCCGCAAGTACGAGGCCAAGGGTCAGCCCGAGCTCGTCTCCTTCAAGGGCTGCGGCCGTCCTCTCAAGCTGACCATCAAGACTCCTGGTCTGCTCGACACCTTCCGTTGGGAGGAGGACGAGACCTACTACCAGCCCATGCCCGAGGACTGGATCGAGGTCGAGGTCAAGGCTGTCGGTCTCAACTTCAAGGACGTCCTCGTCGCTCTGGGCAACCTGGCCGAGAACAAGCTTGGTGTTGATGCCTCTGGTATTGTCACTCGCGTTGGATCTGCTGTCACCGACTTCAAGCCGGGTGACCGGGTCATGACTGCTTCTTGCGACACCTTTGCCACCTACGTCCGCTTCCCGGCCAAGGGAGCCATTGCCGTTCCCGAGGGCATGAACTTTGAGGAGGCCGCTTCTATGCCCCTCATCTTCCTCACTGCCTACTACTCCCTCGTCACGGCCGGACACCTGGTCAAGGGCGAGAAGATCCTGATCCACGCCGCTGCTGGAGGTGTCGGCCAGGCCGCCATCATGATCGCTCAGCGCAAGGGCGCCGAGATCTTCGCTACCGTCGGTTCCGACGAGAAGAAGCAGCTTATTATGGACCAATACGGTATTCCCGAGGACCACATCTTCAGCAGTCGTGACACCAGCTTCGCTAAGGCCGTCATGCGCGCCACCAACGGCGAAGGAGTTGATGTCGTTCTCAACTCCCTTGCCGGCGAGGCCCTGCGTCTGTCCTGGCACTGCCTGGCCAAGTTCGGTCGCTTCCTCGAGATCGGAAAGGCTGACCTCTTCGCCAACACTGGCCTTGACATGAAGCCCTTCCTCGACAACAAGAGCTACATCGGCGTCAACCTGCTCGACTTCGAGAACAACCCCACGCCCCGCGCCGTCGCCTTGTGGGAGGAGACTGCCAAGCTCATCCACGACGGATACGTCAAGCCCATCGCGCCCATCCAGCTCTTCACCATGGCCGAGGTCGAGAAGGCCTTCCGCTTCATGCAGGCCGGTAAGCACATGGGCAAGGTCGTCGTCCGGGTTGACGATGCGGACATGGTCCCCGCTGTCCCTCGTACGCCCCGCGTCGACATCCATGCTGACGCGACTTATGTCGTTGCCGGTTTCGGTGGTATCTGCAAGGAGATCGGCCGCTGGCTTGCCGAGAAGGGTGCCAAGCACCTGGTTCTGCTCTCTCGTTCCGCTGCCAGCGCCGAAGAGAACAAGGCCTTTGCATCTGAGCTCCAGAGCACGTACGGAGCCAACACCTACGCGTACGACTGCGATGTTGGCAACAAGTCGGCTCTCCAGAGCGTTTTGGATGATCTCAAGTCCAAGGGCGTCCCTCAAGTCAAGGGGTGCGTCACCGGAGCCATGGTTCTTCGGGTAAGTAAACACCGCGCTATCTACACGAAAACAACTAGCTAACGCCTCCTCTAGGACACTCTGTTCGACAAGATGACGGCGGACCACGTCCGAACCACCGTTGGTCCCAAGGTCCACGGCACGTGGAACCTTCACGAGTTGCTTCCCCGCGACCTCGACTTCTTCGTCATGCTCAGCTCCCTGGCTGGTGTCATGGGCCACCGCGGACAAGGCAACTACGGCTGCGGCAACATCTTCCAGGACTACTTCGCCGCCTACCGCCGCAGCCAGGGTCTCCGTGCCATGACCATCGACATTGGATACCTCCTCAGTGTCGGCTTCGTCGCCGAGCACGACGAGTACGTGGACCACGTCAAGGCCATGGGTCTCAAGGTCATGCACAAGAGCGGCCTGCACGGCCTCATGGCCACCGCTCTCGAGGGCTCCGAGGCACACCCTCCTCAGGTCATGTGCGGCCTGCCGTTCAACGAGCACGACGACGCGTGGTACTGGATCCTGGACCAGCGCTTCGCCGGCCTCCGCAAGACGGCCGCGGGCTCTGGAGCTGGCGGTTCCGCGACGGTCTCGCTTCGCGACGAGCTCGCCCGTTGCGGCAAGGTGGACGACGAGGCCGTCCACCTCATCACCTCGGCGTTGGTGCAGCGCCTGGCTAAGCTGATGATGATGCCCGAGGACGATGTTGACGCCGGCAAGCCGCTGAGCGCCTACGGTGTCGACAGTCTGGTGGCCGTTGAAGTGAGGAACTGGATTGCCAAGGAGGTGGCGGTGGAGGTCAGCGTTTTCGACATCATGGCCAACATTCCCATGAGACAGCTGGCCGCGGACTTGGCAGGCAAGAGTAAGCTCCTGGTTCAGGAAGCGTCGTAGAAAAACCTAATGTTGCGGATTAAAGATGGAGTTTGGGGAGTTGTGTGAGGGTAGGATTTCTAGGCGTTTAGCTTCTTGGTTTTCATATGTTGTCTATCATTTCATTCAGGGAGTTGAGGTACTTCATAGTCTTCGAGTCAAAGTTCAGTGGTTACATGTGGTAACGAGCAAAGTGACTTAATTGTTTGTCGTGACTCTGAAAAGCAGAGGAAGCCCCTTGAGCCTATAGAACCTCATTAATAGCCGATGATAACTGCATGTAGCTATAAGTTCAATGCCCTGCCAGACCAAGATCCGCATGACACTTGCCGCCTCCATCTCCCATGAGACCGCCGCTGTTGTCGGCCGCGCTGTTGTCTCCCATGCTCCTCTCCTCCCGCATCCCGGCATGTCACTGTCTCCAAGGGCATGGGTGTTTGCTTAGATCGAAGTCGCGTTTCCAGCGTTGTGGTCCACGAACAGGGGCCCACGATGGCACTATCCATGACTCGTGGGCCTCGAGACCAGGGGCACCCAGCAGCTTTCCCAGGTGCAACTCGAAGCCATCGCCTTTCACTTGTCCACGTGCTCACCCTGAGACATTGCTGCGAGATAGCGATTTCGTAGACTTTTCCATCGGGTTTGATTGAAATCCTCCACAATCCCACTTGCTGTGACATATTCCGACAACTGCGCGTTCTCCGGGGCTTTCATCACTCACTAGTCAACCTCTGTCTCATTCCTTCCACTCTCTTCGCCACGACAGCATCATAGCTGCTACATTCTCTCAGTCATGGCTACATCAACCAGCACTAAGGCTTCACAGCCAAAGGAGATGAAAATTCTCTCCCTAGGGATGACGCGGACAGGCACGTAGACAACATGAACCGTCCACCACCTCGGCTACATCTAACGGGCATCTTAGGCTCTGCTTCCATCACCCAGGCTCTTACTATCCTCGGCTACGACGGCGTCCACCACGGCATCCAGGCCATCTCATCGCCCCGCGAATGGACGCTCTTCTCCGCCGCCGCGGACTCGAGCTTTCCCACCCTCCCATCCTACACCGGCGCACCATTCCCCAGGAAAAGCTGGGAGTCGCTCTTCGGCGCCTACGAGGCCGTAACCGACATGGGCTCCTTCTTCGCCCTGCAGCTGATCGCAGCGTACCCTGACGCCAAGGTCATCCTCGTCGAGCGCGACGTCGACAGCTGGTTCCAGAGCATGGACGAGGCCATCTTCAAGACGACCTGGGGCTGGCGCGCGGACCTCATCATCGACTACCTCGGGCCGCGCTGGGGGCTGGCCGGCGGCCAGACGCTCAGGAAGATCCTACTGGGCTTCTACGGCGCGCGCGACGTCGACGAGATGCGCAGGGTCGCCAAGGACAGGTACAGGAGACACTACGCCGAGGTCCGCGCCGCCGTGCCCAAAGAGAGACTGCTGGAGTTCAAGCTGAGGGACGGATGGGAGCCGCTCTGCGAGTTCCTCGGCAAGGACGTGCCCCAGGGAGTCGACTTCCCCGTCGCGAATCAGAGGAAAGAGCACCTCGACCGTGTGAGGACGAGGCAGAATCGTTTCTTCAAGCTGGCGATTTTCGTGGGGCTGCGGAAGACGCTGCCCTGGGTCTTCGGAGTTGGTGCCATTGCGGCGGGAGTCTACTTGACAAAGCCCAAGTGGACTTGGGATGCCGTGGAGGCTGTGTTGAAGAGCGTCAAGACTCACTTGAAATTCATCGAACTCTACTGATTTCCTTTGTTTTAATTCTTTGATTTAGGCGCTTGAATCATAACATGTATTTAATGGCTCAATGACTGTGGTTGCTAGCAAGCATTTAGTACAAACCTGAGGGGGTAATTTATCATAGTCATTGAAACCAGTGGCCTGATGGGCGTGAGATCCTAGAAGTTGTTTTATTTCCGTGTCTGCTCCGTCTAACGCATTGTGATGCCAAGCCATGTCTTTGGCGCGCTGTCTGAGCCTTTAGCAGCGGAACCAGAGAACGTCAAGACCGCGAGGCCAATGGAACGACCCAGTTCTTTGCCTTGATCATTGACGTCGGCTTGCAAAGAGAGAAGACTTAAGAACAATCGGTTTATCAACTATTCGACTGGCTCAACACGCGTTGGATTTGTTCGTCTGTGGACAGGACAAGGACGCAACTTGGCCATCTGAAGTTCCCGGCCCGAACCAGCTGTTGATCGAACGAATCAACTCCCGCGGAGCTGTAGCCAGTCGGATTCTTGGACGACGTTGCTACAAGGGGCGGGCATTCAGATAGAGTTTCTCTCGCAACCCAGCCGAAACGGGATCGTCCAACGCACTTCATGGTTCATCAATATCGATAAATGGCAAACATGAGCCAAAGATTACAGTAATCTGATGTTCCTGTGACATACCATGGTCGGCGGATTGCTCCAGGATCCAGGATCCCACAACGGCGGTCCACGTCACCATTCGGGCTCCCAATACTTCCCGAAAGCGACATCCAAACTTCATATACCCGGCCAACGTGATGGGACGAAGCCAAGTCCGCCTTGGATTCCTGAAAACGCCGGGATCCGCACGCGGCCAACAATTGAGTTTCGACAGCTGGATACGTCCGGGCAGACTGAAGCTCAACAGTAACAGAATCATGGTTAACTCGCGGCAAGATCTGTTAAGCCGTGTTACCATCAGCGCCGCAGCCAAGCTCTTGCAGGCTTGCGGATTGGCTTGCTCAAACGCTCCCGCTGCCTTATATGTTGATCCGCGGCTGCAAGTAAGTGTGGTCGTCAATGCGCCCCTCGCCTGATGCCGTCTAGATTTCGCATATCCCTGCTCTCCGACGGACCGACTAACTTGGGCCGAATACATTTCTACCGATGTGTCCGTTCGGCTGCCCAACCGAAATCATCGCGTCTTCTCGACGAGGTTCGCCTTTGCACAGGTGACCTTCAGAAGAGCCATGATTCTCCCACGCCGACCGTCGCGCCTCGCCCTCGCCGTTTTCCTCGTATTAGTCGTCGTTTTCCTGGTCTTCAACCCGTACCGGCTAGCCACGTATTCTTCTGTTCCGCGACCGCTACAGTTGCAGCACAGAGTTCAGTTCAAGCCGAGCTCGTTCAACTGGTCGACCGCTCGCCAGTTCCACCCCGTGTCGAGCCCCCTCACGCCTCTCCCAACAGGCAAACCACTCAAACTCCCGCGCATCCAGCACGACATCGGCGTCGCGAATCCCCATCCCGACGCACCGAAGCGCCAGAGGGCCGTCCGAGACGTCTTCAAGAAGAGCTACGACAGCTACAAGCGCTATGCGTGGACACGAGACGAGCTCGCCCCCGTGAGCGCGGGCGCAAAGGACACCTTTGGGGGATGGGCGGCGTCGCTCGTCGACTCGCTGGATACGCTATGGATCATGGGCTTCAACGATGAATTTTACGAGGCGGCTGAGGTTGCGGCCCAGCTCGACTGGTCCAAAACCACGGTGAAGAGCGCCAATATGTTCGAGACTACGATTCGTCACCTGGGCGGTCTTCTGAGTGCCTATGACCTGAGCGGCGAGGCGGCCCTTTTGGAAAAAGCAAAGGAGCTGGGAGACATGCTCTACATGGGTTTTGATACGCCAAACCGTATGCCTGGATTCTGGATTAACTTTGAGGATGCTAGAAACGGTGCTCAGCTTGCAGGGACACATGACCCATCGGCTTCGCCTTGTTCGCTGTCGCTCGAGTTCACCCGGCTCTCCCAGCACACAGGCGATATGAAATACTTCGACGCCGTCAATCGTATCAGCAGATTTCTTGAGCGTACTCAGTTCAAGTCAAAGCTACCGGGAATGTGGCCGAGAATGATTGACTTTCGAGACGAACGAGTCGACACTGACAACCGATTTACTTTGGGTGCCCTTGCTGACTCTTTGTATGAGTACTTGCCTAAGATGTACACCCTTCTTGGTGGCTTAGACAAATCGTACGAGAAGATGTACGTCGGCGCCATGGCGATCGTGGAGCAACACATCCTTTTCCGACCGATGACACCCGACGATGCCGACATCCTCTTCGCCGGCGACGTCCACGTCAATTCCGACAGCATAGACCACGTTCCCGAAGGGCAGCATCTGTCATGCTTTGCTGGGGGTATGCTCGGCCTCGGTGGAAAGCTCTTCTCCATCGACGAGCACGTCGATCTCGGGGAAAAGGTCGCTCGCGGATGTGCCTGGGCATACGAAGCGATGCCTACAGGCGTCATGCCCGAAATATTCACGCTCATCGGCTGCTTCTCGGTGAAAGAGAAGTGTCCATGGGACGAAAAGAGGTGGGAGCAAGACGGCGACAAGAAACTGAAGAAGGGCTTCAAGAACGTCCACGACCCGAAGTACATACTACGCCCCGAGGCAATCGAGAGCGTGTTCCTTCTATATAGGATGACCGGGCGGCAAGACTTGCAAGACGTGGCATGGAGAATGTTTCAGGCGATCCAGAAGGCCACGGAGACGCAATTTGCCAACTCCGCCATTTCCGATGTGACCGTGTCTCCCGAGCAGACGAACAAGATAGACTCCATGGAGGTTTGTCTCAATCTCACCCATCCCAAAGGCAGCTATGGAAGCATGCGTGTATGAGTGCTGATGAATCATTGTGGTACAGAGCTTCTGGTTGTCGGAAACCCTCAAATACTTTTACCTTAATTTCTCGTCCCCTGAGCTCATCAGCTTAGACGACTTTGTCTTCAACACAGAAGCACATCCGTTGAGAATCCCGAAGTAAAGTCGGAGCTGGGATAAGTTACTATTTGTGCCAAGACGGAGTGACCCTAAAACGGTTGGGGCCACAGACCTGAGGCTTAACAGTACATGTGTTTAGTTCAAGACGGGGCACACATGGCTTCAGGGCGAAATGAGTTGTTCAGGAGGCCTTTGTCGCCATGTGTGTCTAGGATAAACCGCCCATGAAAAGCATCAACTCGAGTCTCCCGTCAAGTTTTGACGAGAGACATGTTCATGTCGGAGGTGTCATGGTTGCGGAGTCACTCAAGCCTGAAGCCCAGAAGCTGTTCCCACAGCTGCGGTTTGACTGAATTGCTTTTCAAGAACAACTGAGACAAAAACTTAATTGCAGGGAGATTCTAAGTTCGCCTATTCAATAGCTGGTCTTACTTGATGTAATACTGAGACATAGGGCACATCTTAGCATGCGCTTTTGTTTGCCAAGCTGAGGAAAGCTTGTCTGGCGGTAGATCTACCCCCTTGCTTCATCTCTGGGGGTCTGATATTACATCACAAACCATCAATACGCAAGCTCTTCTCCCGTTATGATGAACCTTCTTAACTTCAAGCACGATGCTCAGACCTGATCAGATTATGCCATAACTATGACAAGATTTCTTCCTTGGGCTATGACGGAAACGAAGACCAGCCGTGGACTAGAATGTTATTGTGTCCCTTGCGTGCGTCGGCTTTCCAACTGGCCGCCAAGACCGGCGCCCCAAGCTTGCCACCAACAGCCAGGGTTCATGTTCGTGAACCGGCCAATCCTTCGAAAGTAGGCGAAGAATGCGGGCTCAATTGGGCGATTGCGGCTGAGCTGATAGATACCCTGAGCATCAGCCGCCCCCTTGCGAGACCAAAACTCGCGATCTGGAATGGCCCACGAGGTTTTCGACGGCAAATGTCGCGCGGATCGAGCCGTCGAGTCTCTAGGTAACCCAAGCCACATGTCTCATACCTGCACAGCTTCGTAGCTAGAGTTCAGAGTTAAATCGTAAATGAGAATATTGCCGCAGAGCTCTTCAAGTTTGCAGGCTTTTATCCATGCTTAGCCATACGGTCCAAAGCTTTCTTTTGAGAATATTGGCTCTGTTCTTGGTTACTGCGCTGCAATGCTTCGGAGCATGCGAGACACCCCAGATCAGCCGTTGTCTTGATGATACTTCAGGTAGTGTCGAAGCCATCGGAGGCTTTTCATATTCATTTCGACTCTGGATCGTGATGTATTTAACCAGTCTGTAATCCTGCCTGGCATGAGTTAACACGGCAGACAAGCTCCAGTATCACAGACATCACCATCAAGCCAGTCATCCTTTCACTCTTTCACATCATGAAGACCTCAACTATTCTCGCCGCGGGCCTTGGGCTGCCTTGGTTGGCTTCAGCAGCCATATGCAACAACAACTGCGGCCGCGCCGTCGCAGGCTCCGCACGCGTCAATCCGCCGTTCTCCGTTCGCCAGTCTCAATGTGCGGCTTTTGTCTCGACCACTGTCACGGTCACTCCCGGGTTAGTTCAATCCTACTCTCTTTCGTAGCCTTTGGTATGACGCCACGACCGTTGCTGACGCTAGACATTACCCAGAGCTGTGACTGTCACAGCGAACGCTGTCGCCGCTAGGAATGTTCATGGACCTCGTCAAGCTTCTGCGCCCGTCATCACCGGCACTGCTCCCTCTTATGCGAGCGCTTGTGCCGATGCTACGGCATACTGGTCTGCCTGCCAGTGTTTCTCCGGCATCACAGCCACCACCGTCACCGTCACGGCCGCAACCCCGGTTGTCACTGTCACCGCAGAAGCCAGTAGCTCTTCTTCCCTCGAAATTTCCTCCACAGAGGTTTCTTCCGAGATTTCTACAACAGAGACCTCTACTTCAGTGATCACCTCCACTACGGACTTTCCATCTGAGTCGTTCACCTCGGAGCCTGCTACGGAGACATCCACCTCGTCCGAAGAGCCTTCTTCCACGACCTCCAGTGCCATCGGCAGCACCTGCACCCCTGCTCCTGTTCTGCCCAGCCCTACGGTCATTATCTCAGTTGGCGATGACCAGTTCACGAGCCTCACTCTCCCGTTCCCCATCACCATCTTCAACTCCTCGGATTCGACCGTGTATGTCAGCATTAACGGACGGCTCTCGATAAACAGCGGCACGACCACCTACGTCAACAACCCCCTGCCCGATACGGTCATCCCAGCCGTATCCGTCCTCGCGTTCTACGACGACCTCATCATCGTCCCGACTGATGGAAACTCCGTCGCCTACCAAGTCTTCGGCTCCGAGGCGGGCAGCCGCAGGGTCACCTTTGAGTGGATCACGGGCCTGTTTGGCGTCCCTGGCCAGTTTTACCACTTTACGGCTACTTTCGAAGAGGCTGCTCCTGGCATCTTCAACTTCCAGTACTACTCCACGTCGGACCAGGGGAACAGCGCGACCATCGGCGCTCAGAACCTGCTTGCTGACGGCGGGCCCTTTGTGCAGTACTCGTTCAACACAGCGAACGCTGTCCCAGACCGGTCGTTCGTGCGTTTGGACACTACCGGGACTGGCACGTTCACCTCTGGCTCCTTCGGAACTGATGCTTGCTGAGGACTGTCGACCTAGTCGCTGATAAGTCATGTCGTGTAGTCGTCATGGCCAGTCAGTGGGAAGAGCTGTTTCATTTCTGACCACACTGTCATCGGAGTTGACCGAGCCCCAAAAAGTGGGATGGATTGAAGATGTGTGTAGGCCAGGGACTAGTCATAGGCAACAATGGCCTCAGAGTTCTATGAGTGGTTGCGTAGCTTCTGTTAGTAAGACTGTGATATTTACGAATGCAAAAGCGTTCGCGACGCTCGTGTTTCATTCATGACAGAATCATCTTGTTCATGGTGTATTGCTTTCCGGGTATAGGTATGACGATTGGCAGCAACCTCAATGTTGTATTCAACAAGACTCATGTCAATGGCTCATGGTGGCTGTAATTATGGCTAACGCCTTGTTGAAGAGGCCGAGGAGAAGTATGGGCGAGCTGGTCCGGAACTAACAGGGCTAAGAATCAGAAGTCATCACAACTCACAGTCTCACCCTCGACTTCGTTCGAATGAGGGAGATCAGTAGGCTTGTCATTGGCGGTGCCAATACTTGCAGCAACCTCCTTACACGCAGTCAGCATCCCAGGAGGTTGACAACACCTGAGTGTAGAACAGAAGTATAATTTCTGGGCCGCCTGCTTCTTACAGCAATCGGTTGTTGGAATTGCCGGATACAGACTCAATCACGTCGCATCGCGCGGTAAACGTACAGTGGAATCAGCCACAGGAACCACAAGACAACGCTTGGCGAAGACCTGCTTCTTTCGACAGCGGTGTCCGATGCACGCGCGCCGCCCCGGCAGTTCGGCAATGAGTCCTGACCGGGCGCATTAAGCATCCAAGAAGCTTTTACGAGGTTGAGCTTGGCGGTCTGGGCGTCCGTGTTGTCTGCGGGGAGAGGTGGAGGTATCTATCGCCAAGAGGCCAGGAGAAATGAGCTGCGATATCGCGTGTGGATACCTTCAGCGGCGCCGAGAGGCCAACTTGATCATGGGTTGACGTGCCTCTCCGCTTCTCGCAGCGCAATCGCCGGGCCAAAGACGGAAGGTGCTTCGTCGATTCAACCCAAGTGGTGGGAAATAGTCAATGTTCGCTGCTGTACTTACACGACGGACTTGGATCTTATGTGGCGATGAGAATACGGCAAACAGAAGAGACATTATGAAGCTTGCGCAACTCGGTGTTGTAGGTACCTGTGAACTTCGACTCTGATGACAACATGCACATTGAAGGGTAATGGTAAATGCTTTTTCTTGCCATATTCACATCGTCTTGTCGCAAGTAAACCAACCACCTAAGCAAGCACCGATTCCGGCGGACATCCCAGAGAGATATCGTACCATATTGGCAAAAAGGGATATGCGTTTCATTCTTATTTACCTCCTTCCCCCCTCGATCTAGCCTCCGGCAGGTAGCCTTGGCAGCAACCTCGCATCAAGTGTTTGGCACCGTCTCATTGGAAGCTGATGCTTCCCGTTGACTCTGGGCATCGATGATCCCCAACTTCGGCTGGAGCCTTGGTATAACACCATTGGCTGTCTCGACCAAACCGAACTGCCGCTGGGACCGGACGAGACCCCGGTCTCCGCGGGCTGACTTATCACAGGGGAAGTGGACGAGCCGGCATCGGCTGCAGCCGCCCGCGGACTCGGCCAGTGCCGTGCGAGGTTCTCATATCCAAATTCTTGTGGATATCATTGCTTGATTCTTGGACTGACAAATGATTTACCGGGCGACTTTCCATTGAGGATTCTCATGGTGGATGGCCCTGGAATGCCATGATCATGGCCTTTGCTTGGAGGTTTACCCACGGTGGTCACAATAAAACCTGGCCATGGAAGCCTCAACGTCTAATGGGAATCGTCTGGTACCGTATCGGAGACTGCAAGCTCTTGCGATGCGGGGCCGTTCTTGGCAACGCTTGCTTGACGCCTGCAAGGTCAAAATCTCGTCCCTGTTATCTGATGGATGGCTGCATTCGTTCTTGCATGTGCCCAATATCCGCTTTGATATCAGCTACCTACCTTAGACAAACCGAGACCGACGACCTTCCATACTGCCACCCAAGATCCGTCTGGGCGCTCTGGGCGGCGGCTGCATCTTCCTTTTTTCCCCTAGCTCAGGCATTATGGGACTGTGCCTAGATGGCGCACGTATGTTTGCGCCGGGAGGCATCACCACCGCGAGAGACGAGAGACTGATAGCGATGAGATTAGTATAAAGAGAGGGGATTGAAAGTCCAGGTTTGATTCCTATCTCACCACCCTCAGCATCCTCAATAGTCTGGTCTCTTGCCTCTTGGTTCTCGCTGTCAAAATGAAGTTCTCCATCGGTGTCTCTCTCCTGGCCACTCTCGCCAGCGCCGTGTCCGTGGACAAGGCCAAGCGCGACGCCTCTCCCCTCGATGTCAAGCTCGAGGTCGTCGGCAACTCCGGCGTGAAGGCCGTCCTCACCAACACTGGTGACTCTGCCCTCAAGCTTTTCAAGACCGGTTCCATCCTTGACTCCGCCCCCGTCGAGAAGGTCGAGGTCTTCACTTCTGGTAGGCACCCCATGCAACCGTGAACTTGGGCCAGCAAGCTGACACCCGTCAAGGCAACAAGATCGACTTCGATGGTATCCGCCTCCTGATCGCCACTTCTGGCCTTGCCGAGGATGCTTTCCAGGTCGTCGGTGCTGGCGAGTCCATTGAGGTCCAGTTCGATGCTGCTGAGCTCCACGACCTCAGCACCGCCGGCGAGGTTGACATCGTCACCTCTGGTGCCTTCTCCTTCGCCGACGCCGACTCCACCGAGATTGCCGGCACCATCCCCTTCACGTCCAACAGCGTGCACACCGCCGTCAACGGCGAGGAGGCCGCCAAGGTCCGCCGCGACTTCCTCGAGAAGCGCACCGTCGTCCAGTCCGACTGCACCGGCACCCGCCGCACTGCCACGGTAAGCCCGCTCCGTCAACGACCCGCTTTTATCGGATGGCCCGGGCCCCCGGCCCTCCGCTCTCCCGATTCCCTTCGACTAACACTGCATCAAGGTCAACGCCATCAGCCGCTGCCGCTCGCTCGCCGCTGCTGCCTCCCAGGCCGCTGCCTCTGGCCCTGCTGCTCGCATGACCGAGTACTTCAAGTCCTCGACCACCTCCACTCGCAACACCGTTGCCGCCGTCTTCGGCAGGATCGTCAGCGAGTGCGGCAGCACCACCTCCGGCGTCTCTCGCCAGTACTGCACTGACATCTACCCCGCCTGCTCTTCTGGAGTCATTGCCTACACTGTGTAAGCTCAGAATGCTCTTGATTTGCTGTTTTGATGTGGTAACTAACGGGAATTCCAGCCCCGGCCAGAGCTACATGGTCAACTGCCCTCTGTTCTTCACGATGACCGCCTCTTCCAGCACTTGCCACGCCCAGGACCAGAAGAACACCGTAAGTTTTCATCACTTGACTGAATTGGAGTTCGTGGCACTCATCATCAGCTAGATTCTCCACGAGATGACCCATCTTACCCAAATCGCGGGCACTTCCGACTACGGCGGATACGGCTACAACTGTGAGTACTCTTCACTCATTGCTTTTGCTTCTTGGCTTCAAAATCGGGGCCTTTGGACTTGAGGACCCGCTTCCTCGTCTCACTGCCTCACTTTCCCCTTAAATCCGCATCCGTATCCCACATCAGGACACATAACAATACTCGTACTCTCGTTGGAGAACCAAGACTAATGTTGTTTCAGTCGTTCGCTCTTTGAGCGCAGCTCAGAACCTTCGCCACGCGGACACCTACACCCTCTTTTCCCAATGTAAGTTATAGTCTCATCGTTTTGAAGCAGTCCATGGCATAAAACAACAGCTAACACGCCAACTCAGCCATCTTTGCGAACTGCTAAGCGTACCGGCCCCAGTGCCATGAGGGAGCTGTCTCAGGCATCAGGAATCATGTATCTTAAGCTCATTACAAATGATCAGATGTCATCTTCACTCATGCTTGGTTGTTTCTGATTGATGATAATCCGTCATGGCCAGACCCGAACAATTTCAATCCGGCGCCGACATGGATCGACGCGGTATTGCAAGCTTACATGTGATTGATCCTGGCTTCAACATTGCCTTCTCCAACGAATATTGAGAGACCAAATGACACTAGCCTGTCTTGCAGTGAGCGGAGGATGGATATCCCACATCGTGAGAATCCGAAACTCGACGGCTTCATAAGTGTAAAGCGCACCATCGACGTATTCCACAAAGCCCTGTCCCAGATGCTGTATTTCAAGCAACAGTCCCACCTAGTACTTACCATGTGGTGTGTTCAGGGTCCAAGTCTCACCACGCGGGGTGTGCGGATGGCACACAAGCCGAATGAAGTCTAAGCTTCTTCTAGAAGCAGGGAAGGGGGAACCCCTGCTGGAGAAGAGAGGCAATAAATGTGTCAAATATGAACGCAGTCAAACCGCACAAAACGCGAGCCCCAACAAGCTTATACCGGCGATCAAACCCGGCGGGCGGATCATGAGTATCGGGAGAGGAGGGGAAGCAGGTTATACGCGTCGTCCTATGAATATCACCGCGGATCAATTCAAGTCTCTTCTGTGGACTCTCAGCGATATCTGGAAGATTTATGATGTTCGTACTGGCCGGATTTGTTTCGTGCCGATTACCAGCTCACATCGCGACTCGCCGCTCTCGATTCAGAGCACGGCATCAAGACACGCGCTGCCGGCTATGCGGCTTTGGAACTACCCGACTTCAGCGCTCGGGAAGTCGGCCAGCTGTGGTGTGCGCGCGGCCGCATAGTTGATGTAACCACATGTTGAATCAGACGAATGGAGAAAAATGTGTGAGGCTTTGAAGATAGCACCACCTTGAGAGCATCCGAAATTAGTTGTCTGTCATTCGTTCCCGCGGTTCAGGTTCTCGGTGAAGGAGCTCACACCGACGGGTCCGCAAATTCCAATCTGAGACATGGAACGCGAACAAATTTCCCGAGACTGACAGGAGGGCCGGGTCGGGTCCGTACCGCGTCGGACACAACTCTGGTACAGCGAATTGGCAATCGAAATGACTGCCGAAGAGGTGTTCGTGTCACCAACGCCAGACCGCTAGCTCTGCAATTTCCTCGTCCGAACGATGCGCCCATCTCTCTCACGAGACAGGTTCTCTCTCGACGAAATCGCCTATCGCCAGCGGCAGGGTTCGTCGATAACACAGAGAGGACGACGTGACCGATAACGAGCAGCGATACGCATTAGGTTGCGATCGACACCAGTATGTCATAGCGACGACCGCTTTTGTCACGGCTCTGCAGGTCTCAACCCTGAAGAGACGACCGCCAGGGACCGGGGTGCGATGTCACCGATTTGACATGTTGCATCACACCAGCTGGACGGATCGCCCTCTGGCGACGTTTCAACGACTGTGCTCAGCCTCTGTTGTCTGTTTGTTGTGTGTGGGTGCAACACACGGGGGATAAGGGGTGAGCGATGAGAACGCAAGTCTAGGTGAGAGCACGACGATGAGTGAGTGAATTGGAGAGATCAAGATGAACTCCAGCAGCGAATGGGCTGGGAAAATATGGTTTTCGTAAGTATGTACTGACTGAAGACGGGAAGCGTCCGCGTCCCAGTCGTCAAAAGTAAGTAAATACACGATTTCGCTGTCCAGCCAAACAACGCGGTGATGATAATGTACAGAGGCTTAATGTTTGTTATTTCGCCCAGCTGGTGTTTCTGGTAACCGCTCCCTCAAAGATTTCCCATCCGCCCCCCAAGCCTTTTCCCTCCCATCCAGTGAACTCCGTTTGTTTTCTCAATACCAGATGAGCTTCGTTGTGATGTGTTCACCCGACGGGGCGGGGCCAAGAAGATCTTTCGTCCTGATTCGAAACCGCGTTGGTTTCCTCGATGAGAAGTCGGTCGGGATGTGAGATGCGTGTGCGCGCCGCCCAACAAAAAAAGGGAAGTAGTATGTGGCTTGCGAAGAAGCCGAGTCGAGGGGTTCTTGTTCCGGTCCCTGAGCCGGCGAGGTCCGCGTCTTGGCGAACCTCTGTCGTGCCTCTTTTGTTGGGCGAAGGAAGGGGGTGGAGGTGTGTGTGGCGTGGCGGTTGAAGGTGGTAGTAGGTAGTTTCGGTAATGACGGTGATGTATTGTTGCGCACTTTTTACTCTTCTTTCAAATCGAAGCGTCGTCCTCTGCTGTCAAGAGTTCATCTCCGTCGGAGGGGAGGTTGAGGGGACCAATCCATGGGTGGGTGTTTTTCGCCTCGTTGTCTTTTCTGTTTTCAAAACTCTTCTCAATTCCTAATCATCGCTAAGGAAACCGACGCGGCGGTGGCGGCGATAGTCCCTGCACAGGTGCGGCCTCGATGTCCAGATGAGACCCTGAATGGCGCCCGCTGCCGTCGTGCTCGAAGTCCAGGCTCTTCCCGGACTGCGAGCCGTTCGTCAGATCTGGCGCCTCGCTGCCGGAGAGGGGCCACATGTCGGGCAGCGGGGCGGTCGGCGGCCGGGGCTTGTAGTCGGAGTCGGACGAGCGGGTGGACGGGTCCTTCCAGTAGAAGTCGTCGGTGGGCTCCTCGGGGATCTCGCGGAGGGCGATGCGCTCGTTGCCCTGCTTGTCGAGGCCGGCCGAGGCCGGGCCGTTGCCGACGATGGTGCCGGAGATGCGCTTGCCGCTGCTCATCTTGGAGCCGAAGGTGGTGCGGCCGTCGGCGGTAGACTCGAGCTTCTTGGAGGTGAGGGAGGTGTGGATCTCGCGCAGGATCGGGCGCAGGATCGGGATGCACTGCACGATGATGGTGCCGGCGATTTCGGAAGAGTACCTATGATATCGTCTCAGTACTATGAGCGTTGTGAGATTAGTCCGTGTCTTGACTTACCAAATCTGGGACATGCCGTTGCGGTCTGATGAGCGCGGATGATGTGAGTGAGAGTCCAGATGAACGTAAGGTCTATGGTGTCGCGCGACTTACAGATGTACCAAGGGTCACGGTCGTTGCCGTCGTCCTTCCAGCTCACACGGATGGCCGAAACTATGGCGACGCTGTGAGACGTGTTAGTTGAGTGCCAGTGCGACGTTGTTGTCGTTCGTCTGTCTCATGGGGCTGAACTCACATCATTCCCAGACTCATGGTGATGCAGAGGCCGACCTTTTCGGCACGTCTCATCTCCAACGATCGGGTGATGAGCCACGGGAAGCTGGCAAAGACGAAATCCATGATGATGTTGTAAACTGGAGTAAAGGCGCTCGGTCAGCCGCCGCTCATCTCATCTCATCCCGCCTCATCGCATCTCACTCCACGGACGCGCAAAACTCACCATTTCCACCCTCCTTAAAGTCGTCGCGGAACGTCTTGCCGATGCAAAAGTCGAGGCGGTAGTCGCCCTGGTAGCTGGACTTGCCGCAAAGCTTGGCCCACTGGAAGATGACCTTGGTGATCATCCATGCGTTCATGGTGAAGATGCAGAACCACAGGACCCATCGCTGCCACTGGTTGCTCATACGGAGCAGCGTCACGCCGAACGCCGTCTTGGTCCAGGCCTGCCCGATCAAAGTGCCGCATGATGAGATGTTGATGAGGATGTGCATGCGGTCATCCCATTTCTTGGTCGAGTCCTCGAGGACGTAGCCGGTCGCGAATTCGTATACAATCAAAATGTTGTTTGCCAGTAGAATCGACTGCGGGTGGGTAACGTGTGTTAGACCAAATACATTGAATCGGCAAGGTTCCGTGTACATTTGCCGTTGAAGAAATGTGACGGGATTTCGGTGTGGCGTTTTCGTCACTATTCAAGACAAACTTACCCAGGATACTACAAGAATGTAATCATCGTACCACAGTCCATGTCGTCTCGTAACCTTGCACCAAAGTCGCAGAGCAAGAAAAACGGTCGCGCCGGCAAAAAGCGACCAGAGGCCGGCGTTGAGCTCGACGAAGGGGTTGACAAAGGTGTGGACGGTGTCGTCGTGGTTCCTCGTTTCGGCGCTCATCCTGGCATTCTGGGCCGGGCGCGGGCCGCTTAATCGAATAGGAAAGTTGTCGAATTGGGCGGTCGATTCGAGCGTAAACGGCGGCGCGGAAGACGGGAAAGAGAGTTGCGAGGGTTCGAAGTTTGGGAGCGCGGGTAGTGGCTAAAAGGGAGAAACAAAAGACGAACCAAAAGAATGCAAAAGCGACCAAGCGCGGGATACAGGGAAGTGAGAGGCGGGAAAAAAAAGGTAAATAGAAATGAGCGACTAGATTGACTGCAACTTGCAGGAAAAAGAGAGATGAGGAGAAAGTGGGAGTGCGGCACGGAGATGGGAAGGGAAACCCGGTTCAGCCTAGCCCAACCTTCACTCTCACTCACTATCGGACTACTCTCTCGCCGCCCTGCTAGCAATCTGCACGAGCAAGGAAAAGGAAAAAGCAACGACAAGCCCAGCCAGCGCGGAGGGAATCAAGGCACGAGGACGGGAAGGGGGGCAGGGGGGATGCACAGCAGAAGAGGGCGGACAAGAGCAGAGCCAACAACATGAGATTCTAGACTTAGCGGACCCCGCGAAGGCGACGACTCCTGGAATTATATGAAAGAGCCGGGGTCACAGACATTAGTGCGCAGCTCTTCTCCACCAACATATGCAAGCATCGTCGGGTGATTGGCCGTATGAGTGAGGTGTTTCTCGTCTGCTGTACGCGGTTCTACTCAGCGAACGGTACTTTGCGCTGCTGCTGTCGGGTCGGGTGTTGCCAAGGAACGCTTATGCAGTAACCATCGATGGGATGTGATGGGATGGGCCTGAGTTCAGTCAAGTCCATCCCACATCCCACCACGCCCACACACACCACACATTTCGGAGGGCAGGGCACCAGTCGGGCAGGTGTGTGTGGTGTCACACACACACTGCAGCGGAAGTTCTTGAATCCACTGATGACAGACTACGGTAGCCCAGTCCCCGATCCCTCTCTGATCGAAGAATTGGCATGAGGCTTGTGAGGGTTGGGCTGTGCTACTCAACGACGTGCTCAGCGCAACGAGGCTGTGGTGCAACTCACTGAAACCGGGCTGTTACAGAGAGCGAAATTCCATGTTTGTTCCCGTAGCTAGCGGTTCCTGTTCATGACTAGCAGCGGTACTGACTCGTGTCAGTGAAGGTGACAGGACGGGCTGTGCACGCAGTCTCCAGAGTCTTGGAAGTGTTTCTGCTCGCAATCAACTCGGGGGTTTTGCACTGGTTGAACCGCACCAACGGGTACGGCAGAAAATAGACTGAGGAGGAGTGCGAAGGAAAGAATTGTTTGACTTGAGGTTTCAACACTCGTGGCCTTGGCGTCACCATTTCTGGAGTCTTGGTCCGTCCCAGGCGATTCTCCGCCCTCCAAACATGGATCTCCGAGTGCGCCGTCGACTCATGTTAGGCGATTTAGATGAGACATGCAAAAGCCCATGTCCCATGTCCCGGGGAGCGCAGAGCAATCCACACTCCACAGGCCTCCGCTCCGTTAGTGTATCCCGGCAGATCGTTTCTCTCTGAGCCCCGTAGCGGCTTCTGAGGGATTCGACGGGATTGGGTCTGCCTGGCGGATCCTATGCCATGCCATGCAGCATACGGCCTGTTTCCGCGAGGGAGCCAGTGGCATCACCTTGTTGGTGTTCCCAGAATGCACGTAAGGTGCATCGCAAACCCGAACGTGGTGGGAACGGACAGAGAGGGCGAGAGGAGGGGCCTTGGCCCTTGGGGCCAAAGAGAGGCGAGATAGATGGACCAGGGAGGCTCGGAGAGACAAGGATTTCCAATTGATTGAAGTGTGGCGTAGACGACCGCTTTTGGGGTAGCATTTTGGCTCCCTCTTTTTCGTCGTCTTCCTCGCCATGACCCCCGTATCGTATCCCGTATGGTATAGGGGGCTGACTTGATTCTCCTATACGTGGTAGTACAATTTTCCCACTTCCCGGGTCTAACCTCAATCCGTGCGGCCACGTGGAAACCACACCCGACCAGCTAAGGTGGTATTAGTTGTGTGAGAGAGGGAGACGGCGAATGAACCGAACCATAGTATAGAGACATCCCTCCAGAAGCCTGGTTATTCCAGAACTGTCGGCTCCAGCTTCTCTTTACTGTCACCGTCACGTCGACGATGGGTATCGTATCCGTACCGCCAGCGTCGCAGTCAAGTGTCACAGCCCCATTGCCGCTCGCGACGTGGTAATTGTTGCACCCGCCCGGCGCCGACGACGACAACGACGTTGTCGTCTCTTGTCGCCAATCGTCGCTCCTTTTGGATTTGGCGGCTGTCAAAATCGTCCGCGTGCCGTCCCATCACGTTGCTTTTAACACTTTCGATGGCACAAACCCGCGGCAGCGGCAACCCCCTTCCCCTCCCCTCGTCATCGGACTTTGATCTTTTCTTATCCCACGATCAGCAGGTTTCTGCTCCGAAATCGACCGCTCGTACGTCAAGTCGGCGTCGCAGCTCCATGATTCGGCCGAACAGTTGACCGTTTAAGGGGTCGTCAATGGCAGTTCAGCGGCGGGGTCGGACATTTTGGTGACATGTGTCGCCCGCCAAGTGGGACGGTCGCGCGTGTCAGGAGGGAAAAGAGGAGAAACACTCGGGGCTTTTTCGTACGCTTCTTTTTTCTTGCCGCTTTTGTTTGTTATTCGCGCCCTTTTTTTCCCGATACCCTTGGGAAAATTGAACTACGACGGCGTTCTGGCCCCGACCGGGCGCCGGACTGAGTTCGCGTGGCAGCAATATTTCATATAAATCCAATATGCTCGCCTACCGTCAGAAGCGGGCCTCGCGACGGATGCGGGAGCGCTCGGCCACTCCCAGCTGATCTTGGCTCCCTAGTGACTGAATCGTGAGAAGGGGGAACGTTGCAGAGAGACGGAGCGCTTCCTCAGGAGGCAGAAAGGTCGCACTTCGAATGGATCGGTTTGTCAACAACAAACAACCAAGACTCTGTCTCCTTCCCTCTTCCGACCTCGAGGGGAAAGTCCAGCACAACTTTGTTTGTTAAAAAAAGTTGGACCAACAGTTGGGAGACCTCGATTCCCAAGTTCCAAGTTCCAACCACGTGTGAGTGCGAAGGGAAAAGGAGGGGAAGACGGCCCAGACCTAAGCGGAATAGCGTGTGGAGCACCTTTTTTCGGCTGGCAAAGAAAACTGGTCCACGATGTTTCGGCTTCGCGAGATTTCCAGGAGTATGGATGCCGGGACGGAGATGATGGACGCCAACCGCCGGGAACCGCACCAACGGTGGGAGCAACTGTGGCTCCTGTGACGCCACGCGATGGCCCTACGCCCCAAATTACCCTATATCACAGCATATAACAAACTAGAATAGCAGACGATTTGCTCTTCCTCTCGGTCAACACTCTCCTCGGCACCGAGACCGAGGTTGTACGGCTACGCCGGTCTGCCACTCTGCCTAGCTCACCCGCCCTCGCCCGCCCTGGTGCGACGATAGGCGACAGTAGTGGCTCGTCACCCGGTGACGCAACTTACAACTGGGCGTGAAAGGACACAACGCGGGTTTTGCGTGGTGTCCGGAGATACCTGCCCAAAAGGCGCGTAGTCTCCGGACGAGATGTAACCGTCCGCCACAGAGCTTCTGGTGCGTTGGAGGGAGGTCTTTTTATGACTAGTGCGATATGGAACACCTTGGCTTCCTTGCGGGTGAGCTGGAGAATGAGCTTATGTCTCCTAGCTCGCCCTCTTGGTCCTCACTATCTCCCCGGGGAAGTGAAGACTAACGGCCCTCTCGCCGGTCAAGGGAATGTCAGCCGCGCGCTAGCAAGCCACTGTGGCTTCATCGCAGACGACGGTCTCACCGGGTGACGGGGGGCCCATGGCCTGCCAAGACCCTTCGCGATGCAAGGCTCCGAGGTCGCCATCAGTCACATGGCGGTGCTGCCCGACTGTGTTCGTCTCGCGGGTTCCAGTTACTCGTGGCGTGTCTTTCACATTCCGTGGGCCACAACAGCGCGCTATTGCACTAAGGGTATGAAATAAGCTAAACTAGCATGGACAATGTTGAATCAAGCAATCATGTCTCGGACGCAGGCTGGAGATGGTGTGTTCTTCAACCAAGGAGAGACTGCCGTCCAAGTGCCGGCGCATGACTTCCATCAAGTAAAGATTGGTAAGGTCCAGGCCGTTGAGGCCATCGTCACGCGCCCCGATGCGGATATCTGCATGCGGTGCGGATATATGCTGCGGAGGTGAGCTCGTTGGTGTGGTGTTGCGTTGGGTCGCTGGCGGCAGACACTCTTCCGCCAATAGGGAGAGGACTCGGCGAGCAAGAGCGGAGAAAGAGTCCGGACACGCTATCAAGGAATCGATGGGCCGAGGGTGTCGTAGTGGTGTGCCGGGACGGAGCTGGCCCCCGAGCGGGGTTGCCAGGACGATCCTTTGGAAGCTGACAGCTGGACGGAGATTACTTGCCCTTGAGTATATGCAGACCGCAGTTACAGTATCCGTCCAGACAATGACGTCTTGAAAGGCAACGCGAGCTTGCCAGAGACGGGACGATGTCCTCATCAGTCTGACGCTTTGGCTATTGCAACTTGCTGAACTGGCCGGGGCAACGAGATCGGAGAAACGACAGCTTATCTGGGTACAGAATGATTAAGAGAGCATTTAATTACCTTTCTTACTGATTCTTATGTCTCTTGGTCTGGTCCTGTAGTCTGCTTGTGGTCACTGAAGACTAATACGGCATTTTCTCCGTAAAGCCAGCAATCAATAGCTCTGGCAGACCCTACGAGTACAGTTCTAGTTTCGAATGCTGGACAGCCTTGTGTAATTGCGCCTCATCTCATCTCTTGGTCAGGAAATCAATTCCTCAGGAGAGCCACGAGGGGTGTAATGTTTGCCGCCTTCTAGGCAATACAGCGCATTCAAAGGGCCCGTAAGCACGACCGGCAACATTGGCCTGTCAGTCTCTAGTCTGAGTACGGTTCAGAATATTCCCACTTCTATTATGTTCGAGCCATCAGCTGAAATCTCAGTTGTAGTTAAGTATCTTAATTATACTGTCAAAACTTGAGGAATTTTCGTACATCAGAAAGGTGATTGGTTCCCCCCCAGATCGAGGATACAAAGCGTCACGATCATTTGGTCATACGAGATAGATGATAGTTTGGTTATGTTTTCTAGGAGGTTGAGTTGCCATCGCGGGGCACATGTATATAATCTCTGCGTTTCAAGCCAAGTAGCTCGGATTCAGCGTTTTCTTTGATTCGCATCATGTCGTGATGGGTACATACACCCTTTCTATACAGACGTGATTTCTCATCGTCTTACCAGCAGCGTGGCTTTTGGTGCGACATAATACATATAAGAACTACCTGTCAGATTTAAGCAAGTACAGAGAAGCAGCAACAGAGGCAACGGCACTGGCTCAATGCGAATGTGAGAAGTGTAGTTTCGATACTTAGTCTACTTACAATTGTCTCGATCCCGTGGTCTCTTGGATGTCCAGCAAAGTCGAATATCCCACAAAAAAGCTAAATGTCTCTCTTGTCACAACTCAACGATTGACTCATTCTCCTGTGATTTCCATGTTGGAAAGGTTGCTAATGAGAGCCTCGAGAAATGCAGCTTGGTGTTCGTGACGCGTCAAATGCAAGCCTTGCGTGGTACCGGTGGTAAAGTAAATAGTAAGCACTAGACCTGCAAAGTAAACTCATTTGTTAAAATTGTGTCTTAGCGCACTTGGCAGTTTTAAACATAAACAGATTTCAGTGTTTGTGTTTTGCTATGTTCTCGGAGGCATGAGGCGGAACGGACAATACCCTACTAGCTATAATTATATATGGCGAGTACTAGGGCGTATAAGCGTTCGAGAGCATAAATGACTTATGGTTGTATTAAGAAGAGATCTATACTATAAGGCACTATACTCGTCAAAGCGTTATATCTATACTTAGTCACCCTAGTGCCTAAGGCACGGCTTATAAGGCTAAAGCCTTAAAGGGTTTATTATAATATACCCCCTAGTAATAGTAACATTACTATTAGCTGTATTAAGGCTATATTCCTTACTTCCTTTTTTATTCTAAATATAAATAAATAAAGTATTTAAAGTACTTACTAAAGTTGTATAAATAAAATTATATAAAGGAAATATTTTTTATAGTTATTTTAACTATAAAAAGTATCTATAACTATAAACAAAATTATAATTACTATCTCTTAAAGTATAAAGACTTTTTACTAAATAAACTATAAGTAGTAAAATATATATGTTTTTTTACCTACTACTTAAAATCCTCTTTTTCTTTTCTTTAACACACCTATTTCAACAAATTATAATTATTATTTTACTACTCTATACTCTATATACTACTTCTAAAGTATTTTTACTAATATAAATATAAAAAAATAAATATTTAAAATACCCCCTAAATATAAAATAATAAAAGAGTATAAAGTAAAAATTACTAAGAGTAAAAAGCGTACTAAGCTTAAGTATAAGTATATAGTATATAGTAGCTTTATTAATTCTACTAACCCCCTTAATACTATTAATAACTATAGCTATAATAACAAAAAAAATAAAAATAATAATAATAAGTACTTATTATTCTAGTTAACTACTCTACTATTAGATTTTGTGTATATTTATATATATATAAAGCTATACCTTAAGGGCTATTAATGCGTTTTTTACTTTAATAGTGCTGTGGGCCTTTAAACCCCCTAAACACAGCTACGGCCTTTAGAGCTAGTAAAACGTTGCTCTAGAGTAGCTATTGGCTACTTTAAATGCCGAAATCCGCCTATATATCGTAGTATACTAGTAGCTTTAAGCTATATAATTTAATATACTTTTTTAATAAAGGCCTCTTAAGGGCCTTATTAAATCTAATTATAAATAAAATTACGTACTAGCTATACTCTAACTACTCTATAATTACTTTTATATAGCTCGCTTTTTTAGAGCTATAATCCTTTTAAAGTCCTTATCTTAAGTAGTTCTATTATCTTTATTAAACCTTTATTCCTATAGTAAGAAAAGTAATACCGTTTTTAAAGTACTTAAGAGCTATAATTCCTTTTATTTATTCCTTATTAGTAAAGTTAAGGCCCTTATGGTATTTACTTTAAAGCTTAGTATTGTAAAGTACTTAAAGCTAAGTTGTTTAATCTACTATATTAAGTTACTTAAGGAAGAGTTTAAAGTAGGTACTAGTAAGTAGCTTTATAAGGCTATTTATTATTAACTATACTATAGGCTAATATTTAACTTTAATATAGTCTTTTTAAACCTCTTAATATAGCTAGTAGTTATAGATATTAATATAGTAAAGCTTTATATATAGTTAGATTGTTTTTTTATTAATAAAATAAATTATTTATTAATTATTATATTAAATACATATACTTAGTATAGTAGTGTTAGAAGTAGGAGTAGTACTAAAGGTCTACTTACTAAAGTCTATATAAAGTATAGTTATTAAATAATTTATAAAAATAGTCTTTTTAACTATTTAAAAAAAAACAAAAAGCTTAGCCTTAGTTATTAATATAGTTATAGTATTTTATTTATTAATTTATTACTTAATAAAGCTACTAAAAAGCTTAATTATAAATACTTAAAAGCTTTTACGGTTTAGTATATTATTAGTAAAGTTAGTATTTAAAGTGATTACTAAACTATTATTAGGGCTGCTTTTTTTATAGTTAAATTTAAAGTAAAGAGTGCGCTTTATAAAAAGGTATTTAATTACTTATTCTACCTCTTTAAAGTACTTAAAACCAGAGTTATAGTTAAAGTATATAAAATAGTTTACTATAAGAACTACGTTTAATTTTATTATTATTACGCTATATATAATTAAACTAATATTACTTTAATAATAATTAATATTTATATACAGAGTAGAGCCCTTATAAAGGAGTAGTTTAAATAATTAAATTAAAAAAGTATATAGTTACTTTACTTATGGACCTCGCCTTTCTAAGTACTTAATAACTTTATTAATATAAACAAACTATAAAAACTAAAGGTACTTTATAATATAGTTATAGATAACTTTAATCCCTAGGAACTATTATAAATCTTTACTGCCCTTAAAAAAATATTACTTTTAAAGTACTCTTATAAATAAAAGGGCCTTTTTATAGTATTTAAAGGGGAAGTATAGAACATAGTTATTAATATAAAAAAAAAAATAATATAGCTGTGTATTTAATAGTAATTCTTACCCGCTACGTACTCTAGCTTAAGTTCTTTTAAACTAGCTTTTAAATAGTATTACTATAGGAGTAAAGAGTAGTATAGACTATAAAGTACTTTATTAAGCTTAAGGATATACCCGGGCTTTTAATACTTAAAGGGTATTTATATATAAATATCTTTATTAAGTAAAACTTATATAAACGCATTTACTATATTATATTATAAAAGCTTAAGATTAAAGTAGTTCGTAATAGCTATAAGTATTTAAAACAATATACTAGTAAGTATTAAAGTATAAGTATTTTACTTATTTTTTAACTACTAGTTACTACATATAACAAAGCGTACTTTAATTTTAAAAAGCCTCTTATACTTATTTAATTTATATATATATACTTAATAGTATTCTAAAATTTAAAAGCTGTTAGTAGTATTTTTAAAAACCTCTCTCTAAAAGTTAGTCTTATAATAGCTTTATAAATAGTTTATTTTAACTACTTATATTAAAATTACATAAGGGTGAGTTAATACTTTTAAATAAAATATAGGTAGGGGCTAGAGCTTTTACTAGGGGGTACTAAGAGTAGGAACTTTAGTTTATAGTTAGTATAGTACTTTACGCTTATTTAATAAAATTTAAGTACCTATAACCCCTCTCTATAGCTAAATTTTACTATTAAAGCGTTTAATATTTATATTTTAAAACGCCCCTATAGTATATTAAATACTAAGGGTCCCCTTTAATAGGTTATAAATAACTAGGTGGCTAGCTTAGAAGTAGCTTTACTATAAAGTATTTTAAAATAATAATAGGGTACTAACTAAAAAAGTAGCTTTATAAAACGTTCGTTTATACTGGAGTATATAAACTACTAGGGTAGTTTAGTTTATAGGCTTAGTTACGAATACAAACTAGTAAGGGTTTATAAAAAGAAAGTTTTTATTTACTAACTTAGTTATAATTTACCTCCCTAAGTATTAGTCTTTTTTAATTAGTACTTAAAAAAATAAAACAAGTAAGTTAAAAGGAGTAAGTAAGAGTTTAAAGTAAGTAAAGGAGTATTTATAGTTATAGGGTTTATTATTATTAAGGGTAGTATTACTTAAGTTAAGTTTATTAGAAATATTATTAAGGGAGTTTATAAAAGGAAATACTTTATTATCTTCTTTACTTAGTAAGGATAAGTAGAGCTATATTTAAGAGTTAGTTTTATTAGTTATAGTAAAACTCTTTTAAACTTACTTAATAATAGTTTAAAGGTTAAAGTTATTATAGTTATTAGTAAGTAAATTCGGGTTACTATTATAGTATTTTTTTTTATTAAATATAACATTGTATATAGTAATAATCTTTTTAGTTATAGAGTTCTATATTTAATATTAATTTATAAATATATAGTTAATAAAGAAGCCTATAAAGGTATAGTTATAAAGGTAGTTAAGATACTTCTTTTTAAATTATATAGTAATTATAAGGGTATATACTTTGTATCTATATAATTTTAGGTATATAAGGCTTAGTTTTATAGTTTTATTACTATAAAGCTATTAGTAAAGTACTTTGTATAGAGTCTTTTAATTAAGAGCCGCTTAAAGTGTGTAGTTATAAAGATAGGTCGCTACTCTATAGATATCAAGCCACACTTTATAAAGTAGCTTACTACCTTTATATATTATTTAAGCCTTTATTTTAATTATAATACTAATGCGCTTAGTGCTACTATTTTAATTTTATATATATAGAGTAGATAGCTTAACGCGTTTACCGCGCCTCTAAAGGTTGTTTATAAGGCGGTAGTACTTTTTAATTTTATTATTATACTTAAAAGTAAGTATTTTAATATTATATTAAACCTTTAGAAGTAAAATAAACTTCTTAAAGATTTTAGTAAGTATTTCTATATTATAGTTGTATAGGTAGTAGTTCTATAAGTACTATAAGATATAATTAGTAAATATTAATATAAATATAAACCTATTATAGTTTTTAGTATATAGGTAGAAGTTGAATGTAATATACTTACTAGGGTAGGTATATATATTACTCTTTTATAGTTTATAGTTAATAATTCACTTTACTTTACTAATACTATAGGTATTATAGTTTAAAAGGGTATTACTAAGTACTATTTTAAGGGTAATAAAAATTTAGATACTACAGGTTAATAAAGAGAGGTGCTAGAGTAGTTTAGGGCCGGAGTAGCTAAGCTACTAGTACTATATTTCCTTAGAGCCTTTTAAAGATTTTTGTTTTTATTAAGAGTACTTTATTTAATAGTATAGAGTATATATATACTAAACGGCCTATATAAAGTCTTTATATATAAGTACTTTATTAAAAAGTTTATTATACTTTAATACTTTTTAGTTATATATAGTTTTAATAAAGCTAAAAAGGGAGTAATTAGATCTATATAGTATAAAGTACTACTTAAAGTACTTATCTTACTAGTACTTATACTTATAGAATTAGTTATAAAAGATAAAGTTAGTTATTATAAATATATATAATATAATATTATATAAATATAAACTAAATTATTTACTATTAACTAATATAATATATATACTTATATCTCTGTATTTTTTAATTATAAGGGGCTTAAAGCTAGCTTATAGGTAATTACTTATACTAGCTATTTAAAAGTTATTAAACTATTATTTATTTTTAAAAATATAAATAAATACACTAGAGTTAAAGAGGTAGGAGTTCCTGAGGGGATATAGTAATGGGCCCTTGTGTTAAGTGGCTTAAAACACTATAGGTAAATACTTAATACTCTTTATATAATAACTATATAGTTATTAACTTTAAATCTCTTTAATATACTAAATTAGTTGTTTATTATTTATAAGGTTCTTTTTAGTTTTTTTATAGTAGTAGTTAAGTAGCTTTTACTTATTATATATATACTTTAGGAAGGTATAAAAGTAATTTTTAAAGTAGTAGTATATAGAGTATACTAAGTAGGAAGGGGCTAATAGAGTAAAAAAAGTAAGAGATACTAATAAAGCTTTACTCTGTGATTTTTTTAGGTTAGTATTATTATATTTGTAGCTACTAAAGTACTTAGGAGGACTATAGGGAACTACTTTATTAATAATAAAAGCGCTTTATATACTTCTTCTACGTTCTATAGACTTTAGTATTTATTTAATTATAATAGTTATTTTAGTAATAACTTTATTAAAACTATAGTTATCCTAACTATTACTTATTATTATATAATAGCTCTTAGCCTAAAATTAAAGTAGTAAATAGTTAAGGGAGTAAAGTAGTTTATAGATTTATAAATCTCCTTTATAAGCTACTTTAAGCCTAATAGTATAACTCTTATATATATAATTAACCTATATTATAAACTATTTAACTATAGTAGTTCTTATTATAAGTTACTTATTATAAAGTATAGTAAAGTGGTTAATATAAAGTTAGTTAGTGTATTAGTAGTATATGCTTTTTGTAAGTCTAAAGTACTTATAGAGGTTTTAAATTTAAATTACTAGCTCTAAAGTACTTAAGTAGTACTAGATTTTAAGCTTTTTAATAATAGTACTTTATATTTAAAGAATAATAGTATTTTTAGCTTTTTTTTACTTTTAGTATGTTGCTTTTATAGTATAGTATAGAAATAAAGAGTTAATATAGTACTTAAGGGCTTTTTTAGAAAAGTTAGTCGTTATCTTAGTACAGTAGTAGTTTACTATACTAAACGAGAGTAGGAGGTTCTTTTTTAGAGGTACTTAAAGAGGAGGGTTTATAATAAGCTTATTTACTTAAGATTCTATAGTTTAGGAGTAAAGGGTTTTTAACTTAGGGCTATAGTAAGTAATAGACTTTAAGTAGTTACTAAGGTGTAGTTTCTAGGGCGGGGTATTACTAATAAGAAGCTTTAGATTTATAGAGGTTAGGTTAAGAGCTTTTTATGCGTTAAGGGTATTTATAAGTATTTAAAAGTTATAGAACTATAAGTGCTAAGTAGCTGGGTTATTAAAGATAGTTTTTTAAAGGGTTAAAGGGACGTTTATAGTAATTTTTACGTTTAATAAAGTAGTTTAAAAATAATTAATTATATATAGTAAAGGGGGTAGTAAAATAAGACTCTTAATTATTAGATTTTGTGTATATTTGTATATATATAAAGCTATACTTTAAGGGCTATTAATGCGTTTTTTGTTTTAATAGTACTATAGGCCTTTGAACCCCCTAAATGTAGCTATAGCCTTTGGAGCCGGCGAAACGTTACTCCAGAGCAGCTATTGGCCACCTTAAACGCTAAAATCCGCCTATATATTGTAGTATACTAGCGGCTCTAAGCTACGTAATTTAATATCTATTTACTATAACCCCTTCCCCCTATAACCCTTTTCCTACTCTAGCCCCCTCCTACACTCTATATAAAAAGAACTACACCCTTATACTGTTTAATAAAATATTATAACTAGCCTTTTAATAGTAAGGTTTATATTAATAGAAGCTAAAGTTTAACGCTAATAATAGTACTACTAGTTACTAAAGGGATCTTAAGGGTTTAAGGTACTTAAGTAATTAATTTAAGTATTTAATAAAAGGGTTATAGTAGTTACTACTAAAGGGCTAAAAGTATTTAAAAATTAAAATAAGGTTAATAGTTAAAGAACTATAAAAAGTAGGACTTAAGGGTACTTAAGTTCTATTTATATATAAATCCCGTTTTTATATATATATCCCTTTATTTCTAGGACTAATATTAAATATATTAGTTTATTACTATAAACTACCCTTAATATTATTAGTTCTATTCTAGGACTACTTATTATATATTAGTCCTATTTATTATTATATAACTTATATCCTAGTTCTTTTACTTTATAGTATATTATACTAATATAAACTAATATTATTTATTTAACTACTAAACCCCCTATAGAATTACTATTAAAGGTTTATTAATTAATAAATTATAATATTAGCTTTTTTTAAAGGTTTTATTTTTAAGACTTTATTATAAGTAGGTTATTAGTCCTAGGTTAGGGATCTATAATTGTACTTTTTTATTTACTATAGTACTAATACTATATTAGGTTGTATTTAGAAATTAGAATTATAATTAACTATAATAAAAGATTCTAAAAAAGCTATACTTATTAAGTATATTAAGTTTTAATTAATTAATAATAATATACTTTATACTTATTACTTTTATATAAAGGTTCTGTATTATTTTAATTAAAAATCTACTTATTATTATACTTATATTATAGTAAAAAAGTTTTATAATAGAGTTTTAGTAGTATCTATCTATAAGTATTTTAGTTTTAGTAAACGTAGTAGTAGTACTAATATTTTATAGTTTAAAAATTAAATTCTTAATAAAAAGAGTAGAATAAAAAGAAAAAAAAAGTAAGTAAAGAGTTTTAGTTTTTTATTATAAGTTTGAGTATTTATAATTATAAATAGTATAAGTAGTAAGTTACTTAAGTTATATTTAAAAAATCTAAAAAAAGATTTATAAAAAGTAAACTAAGGCCTTTAAGTAGAGTATATAAAAAGTTAACTAGGAGGATAGTATTTTACTAAATATTAACGTATTATTAGTATTAAATACTTATAAATAGTTTATAGTAAGTAATTTTTAAGTAGTAGGTTTAGAAAATAAGCTATTATAGTCTTCTTTTAGCCTTAATAATAAGTTTACTAATTTAAGTCCTTTATTTATTAGTATTCTTAGTACTATAATAAAGGGTTTTTAATTTATTCTAAACTAAGTGTTTCTAGGTAAAGAAATATTTAATTTATTTTTAGAGGTTTAATTAGTTAAATCTTAAGTTGTAGGTATATAATACGTAATAGTTCTACTAGTTTTTTAGTATTTATAGTAGCCTATTGTTCTTACTACTAGGTTTAGTATTTTTATAATTTATTTAGTATATTTATTAAGTTTAATATAGGTTCTTAAGTATTATTTTTATAACTATAATTCTTTTACTTAATAAAGTATTATAGTTCTTTACTATTTTACTAGTTAATAAAGTTAATAATTCTTTTAACGTTATAGTTTTATTTAAAGTTAACTTTAATATAGTTAGTAGTATATAAACCTTATAGTACTAGTTTAAAAAGTAAAATATAGAAAACTAGGTAATATTTTATAGTGTTTAGTAGTATAAGTTTAAAGCTGACTTTTAAGATTTATTTAATAATTTTAAAGGGTTTAAGTTTTTTAAAGTTTAACTTATTACTTAGTTATTTAGTTTTAATATTTTATTATATAAAGTATATACTATTTCATTTTTTAAAAAATAGTTCCTTTACTTTTAAAGTATTAATATATTTATATATATATTATTTAATAAATGTTAAGTTATATTAAAGTTATTTATAAATTTCCTTAATTTAGTTAATATAAGTAACTACTTTAACTACTATAGCTTTTACTTTTAGTTTTCTATAGGTAGTTAGTTTAAATCTATAGTTAAAATAAAAGAATAAGTACTATATACTTTTTCTTACTATATTATGATAAGTAAATTAGGTTATTAGTAATAGGATTACTTAATTACTTTATTAGTAGTTAATATAATATTTTAAGTATATTTTAAGAATTTAGTTAATTCTTTTTATTTATTTATTAGTTTAGGGGTAAAAGGTAGTAAATAGTTGTAGTTTAGATTTAAGCTATAAAATTAGAGATGTCTAAAACTTTAAAATAAACTACATTCTTTTATTAAATATAATATTTTTTAGTAAACTATATTAGTTAAGAATATACTTATTAAAGATATATATAAGTTTTTTTACTATACTTACTTTAATTTATAGGATAAAGTATGTGTACTTAACTTACTATAACTAAGATACTATTAAACTATTTTCTAGTAAGTAGTTTTTTTAATAATAGTAATTTAATAATAAAATTAAGGAAAATTGATTACTATACTTTATTAAGTACTAAAAGAGGTTAGATTTCTTTATATAGTTTATAGTGTTTTAGTTTACTTTTATTATAAATTTTATAATTCTTAATAGCTTTAGTTATTTATTTTTAGTGATTCTATTACTATAGTATTATTAAATACGGTTTTATATTTCAGTGACTCTTTAATATTTATATACTTTAGTACTATAAATTATTTTAATTATTTTATTAGTTATTTATTTAAGTGTACTAGTATAAATCTATTTAGTGATTATAAAAAGGTAAATAGCTAGTATAAGGTTTTTATTTAAATTGTTTTTAAGGATTACTTAAGTTTTGTTTAGGACTATTAATTTTAGGTTTAATTATTTACTAAGAGTATTTACTCTTTTGTTTTCTAATCTTTTTTTATAAATAATACAGAAATTAAATTTTAAAAGGAATTTTAACTATTTAATTTATTATTTATTAAGATCTTTAGATATAGTAAAGTATATAAGAGTTTTATAATTTATATATACTATAACGTTATAGTTAGTTTTTAAGAGGTGTAAGTTTTATTCTTTAAAGGTTTTAATAATAATTATAAGTTCTTTATTATAGATTTAGTAGTTAAATCTTAGTTTACTAAGTTTTTTAGAGTAGAAGGTGTATAGGTATAGGCGTTTTTCTTTATTATATTAACTAAGTTATTTATTAATAGTATAGTTTAAAGTGTTAGTTTTTACTTTAAATAGTAGATTTAGGTTAGGTATTATAAATATAGGTTTATTAAGGACCTAGTGTTTTATTTTCTAGAATACTATTTTTTCTTTTTTTATTTATTTCTACTAGGTGTCCTTTTTAATAAGATTTATAAGTATAGATATATTTTTTAAGTATTCTTTGAGGAATTGTTAATAGAAATTAATAAATTTAAGGAATAATTAAATATCCTTAATATTCTATAGTATTAGTTAGTTTTTAATTATAGTAATTCTTTTATTTAATATTTTAATAATTCTGGGTATAATAGTAAATCTAAGGTAGTTTACTTTTTAAGTATAAAATTCGCTTTTTTTTAGTTTAATAAGGAGTTTAGTTTTTTAGAGCTTTTAAAGTATTTAATATATATACTATTTATTTTTTTAAGGGTTTTAAGAAAGATAAGAATATTATTAAAATATATAATTATAAAAATATTAAGTTCTTTTTATAGAATATAGTTAATTATATTTTAAAATATTATAGGGGCATTAATAAGTCTAAAGGGTATAATAAAGTGCTTAAAATGTCTTTAGTAAAAGTAGAATATAGTTTTTTACTTTTTTTTAATTTTAATTAAGTTATAGGCTCTTTTAAAGTTAAAAGCTATAAACTAGTTAGCTCTATATAGTAGGTTTTATAGCTTTAAAATAAGTAGTAGTAGGTATTAGTTCTTAATTATAATATTGTTAAGTTAGTAGTAGTTAATATATAGTTATAGTTTATTATTTTTTTTAGTATAAATAAAATTAAGTATTTTATAAGTAATATTAATTCTTTAATATAGCCCTTAGTTAAATATTTATTAATATACTTATTAAGTACTTTTATTTTTTATTAGTTTAATTAATAAACTCTATTAAATAATAGTGTTTGTTTTTTTTTAATAGAGATTTTGTGATTAAAGGTGCTATGTTTTAGTAGGTCTGTTTTTAGTATTAGAGTGAATAGCTTTTTATATACTTTGTATTTTTTTAGGATAAATAGAAGTTGATTTTTGTTAGGGATTAATTCTTTTTGTATTATAGTAAGGTGCTTTTTTTGTAACGGCCTAGTGACTACTTCTTTGACTTTTAGGTAAGTAATGAATTGTAATATATATATTATTAGCTTTTTTTAGTGTTAAGGTTTGTTTAAAGTTAGTAGTTAACTATGTTTTTTAGTAACTAAACTTTTTTTATAGTTTTAATAGAGGTAGTTAGTTTTTTAATTTATTTATAGTTCTTTTTATAGTTATAGTATTTTTAGGATAATGTTTTATTGTTTTTTTTTGTGATGTTAAGGTGGTGGTATATTTTTTAGTTATAGTAGCTTAAAGTAAGGGGCGCAGTCTTACTATTAATAATACCTCTACTATACTATACTCCTTTTTCTTTTATATTATTAAGTAGATAAGGATCTTTTTTTTTATTTTATAGTATTTATAGTTTATTTATAATTTATAGTGATATAAAGTTACTTTAGGTACTACTATTAATTAAAGCTTTAACTTATATGTTATTTACTATAATATTAAAATAAAAGTATTTTTCTTTTAAGTTTGTTTTTATAATTAAGTATATGGATTTTATTTTAGTTACTTATTATAATTCTTTTATAGTAAGTAAGTTTAGTTTTTTAACTACTTTAGTTTTTATTTAGTATACGTTTTATTCTTATTAGAGTACTTAACTACTCCTCTTTTTATAAGGGTATTTTTAATACTAATAACTAGTAGTATAAAGCTAGTTCCTTTTTCTTTTTAGGGTTATTTCTTTTTAAGTATTTATACTTTAATAATATAGTAGACTTAATATTAGTTAATATAGTAATTTTATTAGTTTATATTATTAGTGTATAGGTACTTTATTAAAAAGCTTAGGTTTAGTCTAAATACTACTTCTTTAAGTACTTTATATTTTTAAATAATCTATATATTAAGTTTATAGTTAAAGTAGATATTTTTATATAAGGTGTTTTTCTTTTTTTAGAAAAAGAATTAGGAGTTAAGTTCTTTTATAAAGTACTTTTAATATTTATTATTAAGATATTATAACTAAAAAATATCATAGTATTTTTTATATAGGGGTTTTAGCTATTTATAGTTTTTTAGTATACTAGTAGGTAGCTATTTTTTGGTTTTTTAAATAGGGTTAGTTTTATAGAAAATGATCTATTGTTTATTATTATTTAGGGAAATATATAGTAGGTACTTGCGTTTTTTCTTTTTTATTAGTAGTTCTTCTTTAGAGTCTAAGTACTAGGTGTTAAGTAGGGCCCCCTAAGTTACTTTATTTTAAGTACGTTAGTAAGTAACGTTATAAGGTTTATTTAAGTTATAGGGTGTGTTATTTTTTGGGTGTTTTTCTAGGAATATAGGGTCTAGTAGAACTTCCTCTATTTCTTCTTTATTATTATAGTAGAGTTGTTTTAATTTTCTAATATTACCGCGGGCAGTTATCCTTTCTACCCTTTTTATTACTAGTATTTAAAAATATTCTCTATAATCCTTCTTTAGTTCTATATTAGTAGTATATTTTAATCTAGTAATTATATTATTAAGTTATTTAATAATCTATTTATTATTATACTTAACTTCTTTATTATTAGCTACTTCTATAAGATCGCAATTTATATATTATAGGTTTATACTATTAAGTTATTCTTTAGCTTTTTAAAACAGCTTTTAGTATAGTACTTAATAAAGAATAGTAAGTGTTCTTTTAGGTATATTAGTAATATTATAGCTAGATTGGCTAGTATCTTTAAAGTACTATCCTATATTTTCCTTACTATTCTAATAAATAGTATATTTATTACTATAGTATACTATATATAATAGTTTAGTATAGTTTTTTTTAAAAACGGTATTAAGTTACTTACTTTCTAGTATTAATTGCTATTATTGCTTTTTAGCTTAGTAATAGTCTTTAGCTATATGTCTTAACTTATTATAATTATACTACTTAAAGATATATTCCTTATTAGGGTCTTATTATTTAGTAGTACTAAGGTTTATAGGGCCTATATAGTATCTATAAGTAGTACTTTATTATTAGTTATTTTATCCTAGCTAGTTATTCTACTAGGGTTACTACCCTTAGTTATGGTACTAGAATTATTATAGCTATTATTAGTACTTCTTACTAGAGTTAGTACCTAGTTATTATTCTTTTTTTTTATAGTATCTCTTTTATAAATAGTTATTAATCTTAATTATAAACTTAGTATACTAAAAAAAGTCCTTAAGTTAGTTAATCTTAATAAGCTTATCCTTAACTTTATTCTTTAACCTTTGGTAGAATATAAAAATCCTAGATTTCTTAGTAAGGTCTAGTTATATACTAATATATTAGAGTTTAGTAGTATAGTAAGTAATAGACTTAGTTTATTTGAGTAAAATAAAATCTTATTTAGCTTATTACTTTTAGTTAGGGTCTTAAAATAGGGTTTAAAGGGTGTATTTAAATCTTTTAAAAGTAAAAAATATATCCCTAATTTTAGTAATATAGTTAACTAAGGTTTTAGCTTTAAGGAACTATTTTTAAAATAGTTTAATTTATTAAAGGGTATACTTATAAAGGAATATAGTAGTATACATAATGTATTTAGTATTGTTTTTAAAGTTATTATAATAGAAGTTCTAGTAGGTCTTAACCTAGATTAAGAATCCTTTAAGTATTCTAGGGGTTTTATTATAAGTAATAGATAAGTTAAGTTTAAGTTTTTTATATTTATTATAAATAGGTATTTTAATAATATTAATAGCTATATAAAGGGTTTTGTTTTAGTTCTTAACCTTTTAAGTATACTTATTAGTTTATTAAATAGCTTACTAAAGTTTTTTTATAGTAGTAGAGTTTTTATTAAAAAGCTTCTAGAGCTGTTTAATGTCCTAATAAGCTTATTTAAGTTATTTATTAGTATTATTATTACTATATTCTTCTCTATTATTCTTTATATATTATTCTTTTAGTTTCTAAGTAAGGTTATAAATCTATTTACTAAAAGACTTAAATAAAGTAGGAGTATTTTTAGTAGTTTTAAAGAAAGATATTATAGGATACTATTTATTAGTATTAAAGGTTAATTTATTAAATAGGAGCTATTAAATATTAGATTTTACGTATATTTATATATATATAAAGCTATACCTTAAGGGCCATTAACGCGTTTTTTACTTTAATAGTGCTATAAGCCTTTAAACCCCCTAAATATAGCCACAACCTTTAAAGCTAGTAAAACGTTACTCTAGAGCAGCTATCAGCCACCTTAAACACTAAAATCCACCTATATATCATAGTATACTAATAGTGTTAAGCTATATAATTTAACACACTTCCCTAATAACGGCCTTTTAAAGGCCTTATTAAATTTAATTATAAATAAAATTACATACTAATTACACTTTAACTACTCTATAATTACTTTTATATAACTCACTTCTTTAAAGCTATAATCTCTTTAAAGTCCTTATTTTAAGTAGTTTTATTATCTTTATTAAACCTCTATCCTTATAGTAAAAAAAGTAATACTATTTTTAAAGCACTTAAAAGCCATAATCCCTTTTATTTATTTTTTATTAGTAAAGTTAAGGCCCTTATAGTATTTACTTTAAAACTTAGTATTATAAAGTACTTAAAACTAAGCTATTTAATTTACTATATTAAGTTACTTAAAAAAAAATTTAAAGTAAGTACTAGTAAATAGCTTTATAAAGCCGTTTACTATTAACTATACTATAAACTAATATTTAACTTTAATATAGCCTTTTTAAGCCTTTTAATATAACTAATAATTATAAATATTAACGTAATAAAGCTTTATACACAGTTAAACCATTTCTTTATTAATAAAATAAATTATTTATTAATTATTATATTAAATACATACACTTAGCACAGTAGTATTAAAAGTAAGAGTAGCACCAAAGGTCCACTTACTAAAGTCTATACAAAGCATAGTTATTAAATAGTTTATAAAAATAGCCTCTTTAACTACTTAAAAAAAAATAAAAAACTTAGCCTTAGTTATTAATATAGTTATAATATTCTATTTATTAACTTACTACCTAATAAAGCTACTAAAAAGCTTAATTATAAATACTTAAGAACTTTTATAGTCTAGTATATTATTAATAAAACTCGTATTTAAAGTAATTACTAAACCATTATTAGAGCTACCTTCTTTATAACTAAATTTAAAGTAAAGAATATACTTTATAAAAAGGTATTTAATTACTTATTCTACCTCTTTAAAGTACTTAAAACTAAAGTTATAGTTAAAGTACATAAAATAACTTACTATAAAGGCCATATCCAGCCTCGTTATTATTATACTATATATAATTAAACTAACATTACTTTAGTAATAGTTAATATCTATATATAAAGTAAAGCCCTTATAAAAAAGTAACTTAAATAATTAAATTAAAAAAGTATATAGTCACTTTACTTATAAGCCTTACTTTTTTAAATACTTAATAACTTTATTAATATAAATAAACTATAAAAACTAAAAGCACTTTATAGTATAGTTATAAATAACTTTAATTCCTAAAAACTATTATAAGTCTTTACTACCTTTAAAAAAGTATTACTTCTAAAGCACTCCTATAAGTAAAAGGGCCTCTTTATAGTATTTAAAAAAGAAGCATAGAACGTAGTTATTAATATAAAAAAAAAATAATATAACTACGTATTTAATAGTAATTCTTATATTATAGAAGGGTCCTAAGGGTAGGCTGGCGCGCTGCTAGGAGGCTCTATTAACTATAATTTATACTTAAAAAAGGGAAGAAATCTAGTACTATAGGCCACTACTACGGAGCCCTGAAGGCTTAGAGATTTTAGTAGTTATATAACCTATAATAACTTAGTTAATACCTAAAGTTATAGGGCTTTTAGTACTTTTAAATACTAGAGTTAGGGTAACTAAGCTAGTACTATAATATTACCCTTCCCTCTAGAAAAAGCAATACTATTTATAGTGTTTTTAAGTATAAAAAGTACTACTTAAATTTACTACTTTTTATCCCTTAAACTTTATTTTTACTATAGGGTAGTAAGTAGCTTATAGTATTAAATTAGTAGTAGAATTTAGTATTAATTAGTAGTTAAATTAGTACTATAGTATTTAAAACTACTAAATTATAGTTATAAAAACTTTTTTTAAAATAAACTAATTAGAGGCCCTATATAAATTCTGTATAGGAAACTTAATTAGTTAAATTATCTAGCTCCACTTTAAGCGTTTAGTACTAGTACTTTTAAGTAATTTTAACTATTATAACTATAGTATTATTATTTAATATAGTTAGTACTTCTTTATTAACTATAGTAGCCTATAGTTACGCCTCTAGGTACTATAGGGGCCCTATAGTACCTAGGTATAGGTTGTAGAAGGCCTAGAGGGCCTTTAGAGCGTTTTAAAAGTTCTTAGTATTATACTAAATTAGGTCCTTATTATAGTCCACCTAGTCTACTCTATACTAGAATTTATAGTACTATAGTTAGGATACTAGGACCTTCTAAACTTTGTATTTTAGCTTATTAGTATACTATATAGGTAGGGGCGGCTCTATAATCTATCTTAGTAGTAGGTTATTAGTAGCTTTTTAAAGCTTATTAGGGTAGAAAACTGGGTAGTATTAGTGGCTTTTAGGTAGGTTTAGTACTTAAGTACTACTAGAGTTTGTTTTTATAATTTAGTATAGGCTGTTCTAGGGTATTATAAGTTTAAAAGGATTGTTTTAGTACTAGCCCTCTATAGAGACCTAGATATAGTTACTTATAGTAAGGTTATTTAGGTAGTACTAGTGGTTAGTAGCGCGTTTTTATTGTACTTAAGCCTTTACTATCTTCCCTTTTATAACGTTCTAGGTATTATAAATCTACTTTACTATTTATTAAGCTTTTAAGTAGTTTAGTTTTTTATAAGTAGTACTAAATACTATAGTTTATTATTTTTAATTAAAGTTAAGGTATAGTAGTTACTTAAACTTAATTTTATATAGTAAAAGTTTAGTGGTTTTATTAGGTAAAGTAGTATAGGCGAAGTCTATAGTAGGGAGTATTTTACTTTAATTATTTTAGTAGTAGTTAATAAAGGGATAGAGTTATTGTATAATATACTAATTTAGAATTTTAGTTTATTTGTTAGTTTAGGGGTAGTATACTATAAATAGCTATATTTTAATATTATAAATTTTATAGAGTTTTAATTAAAAGTTAGAAATAAACTAGGGGCCTTAGTTAAAAGTAATTATTTTTAAAAAGCTAAAGATTAGTAGTATTTTTTTATAAAATATTTATACTAGGTCCTTAACTATAACTTCTTTATAATATAGTATTAAAATAGTGTATTTACTTAAGTAGTTAACTACTACTTAAACTACTATAAATTCCTTTTTATTAGGTAGTAGTACTATAAAGTTTATAAAAATATACTACTAAGACTAGTTAGGTACTAAAAGGGACTAAAGCTTACCTAGTACTTAGTCCCGGGGCTTATAGGCTTAGTAATATATATAATAATTAAAAATATAGTATTCTATATCCACTATAAACTAGAGCTAGTAGTACCTCTCCTTAATTATCTTTAGTATTTTATTTTAACTAGGGTATATTAATAGTTTTTACTTATAGGCTTTTTATATTACTTAAGTATATAAAAACTCCTCTTTAAGTATAACTAATTTACTATTTATTATAAATAAGCCTATATTCTTTTATATTTTTTAATATTCTTTACTAATAGTAGCTATTTTTTATAAAGAATAAAGAAATTTAATTATAAGTTTTTAGTTTAAAATAAAAATTTATTTAACTAATAAATAACTTTAAAGTTTATTAGTAAGTTCTATAGTACTAACTATAATAGTTTTTATTATTTTAGTATTTTTTAAAAGTTAATAAAGCTTTATAGCAATTTTAAGTAAAAGGAGGTTTAATATTAAAAAAACTTAAGTATAACTAGTAGCCTTAAAAGCCTTTTATATAGTAATATTTTTAGACTTTTATAAACAAGTATTAACTAGTATATTTTTTTAGCTAGAGTAGTATTAAATTATAAAGTTAAAGTCTACTAAAAGGCTTAACTAATAGACTTACTAGGAATTAAACTTATACTTAGTTATAAAGTATAAAAGGGCTTAGTAGTTTATAATAACTTTAAAATACTTTTAAAGGGCTACTAAGTCTATTCTTTATTCTTTTATAGTCTATATAATAATAAATAACTCTTTATTATAAATAAAGTAGTTTATTTTAGTAAGTACTATTATTTCAAAAAAAAAGGCTATAGGGTACTAGATATTATTATTAAACTATAGTTATAATATAGTACTAATATAAATAGAATTAAAGGCATCTATTTTAAACTATATAAATAATTTAGAGTACTAGTAATAAAAAATAAATACTAATATTAATAAGTTCTTTAGTTAACTAAATATAGTTTTATAGTTATTATTAAAGTAAAAGGGGACTTTTTTAACTATAAAGTATACTAAGGGATAAGCAACCCTACTATAGTTTTTAATAAACTACTAGTAAAAGTTATAGAACTCTAGGAAGAACTAAATACCTTTAATAGATATAGGGGCGTACTAGTTTTTTACTATACTAACTTTTTTAAAGTTAGACTAAATACTATTAATAAAAATAATAAATTCTAAGTACTTAGTAGTAGTAATACTAAACTTATACTTTTTAATATTAACTTATAAACTAGTGTCCCTTAGGTATATTAGTACTTTAGTAACGTATTTTTAGTACTAAAGGGGGTTTTTTAAGAATACTAGGATATTATTAAGGTATACTATATAAAAGTTATTTAGGTATTTTATTAAAACGTTATTTATATACTACTAGTATATTATAGGGCCGTTATAGAGGCTAAATAAAAGGACTTTATATTTATAAGTACTATATTAAGTTTTAAAGGTTATTAAGTTTTTATAGTTTAAATATATTTAAATTTTATAAAAGGCTTATTAAATATCTATTTTAATAAAAATTTTTAAGTAGTTAATTTATATTAGTATTTTGTTAATTAGTAGTAGGAAGTATTAGTCCTTTTTAGTAATTTTATTTAACTTATAGAAATTAATATAAAAGTAAAGGCCCTTGTTAGCTTTATAAATAAATAGTATAGAGAAGGCCTATAGAGTATTACTAGGGGTAATAAATCCCTTATATAGGTGTTTTAAAAGATATTTATAGGTTACTTTTAGCTTAAGTAGTAACTACTTATAAAGGGAGTAGTAGGTAAGCTTATTATAACCTCCCTTTTTAAGCTCTATTTTATAATTATACTAGTAGTATAGTAAAAGGGTATTATTAGTAGCTTTATTAAAAATATTAGTAAATTACTAAAGTTTAATAAGGAGCTTTTTTTTAATTAAGTGCTTTATCTCCTTTATATTATTTTAAAGGGGGTCGTTAGCTCTAGCTATATTAATTTTCTTTAACTTAATTAGTTAATTTAAGTTATTAAAAGTAATTAATTCTAGTTTAACATCTAGGCGTTTTAGGTTTATTTTAAACCTAATAGTACTAATAAATACTAATCCTATATTTTACTATAGCTTTTAAGTCTCTTTTAGTATAAACTAGCGCCTTCTAGGGCTCTAGACCGGCTTTAGTAGAGCTTTAGTACTATAAAGCGCACATTCTATCTTATATAAGCTTTTAGTATTGTTAATCTTTTAAGTACTAAAGGGTATAGTTAGTGTTAAGCGCTTTAGGATTTACTAGGGTATTTAAAGTTTATACTAGTTTTATTAAAACTTATAGTTATAAAATATTATATTAGCCTTAAAGGCGGTTTACTTTTTATTAGTATTTATTTAGTATTTTAAGTTAATTTTATTAAACTTATAATACTCTACTAAGTTATGGATAATAGTAAAAAGTAAATCTTTAATTAGTAGTAGGTCCTTAGGCCACTATAGGCGCCTATAGTATATATTTAGTAAAACGTTATAGTATTTAAACTAGGCTCTTTTTAGTATTAAGTTATAGTACCTAGTATTTAGCTATAAAAGGAGTATTTATAGTAGGACTTAGTAGTTAATTTATATATTAGTAGTCTATACTGTATTAACGTTATTTAATTATTTACTATTAAATCCTATAGCTAAAATAGAGTACTGTAACTTATATAAGGGGGCGTAGTAAAAATCCTATAGGGGGCTAGCTAGGAAGGTATTTATAAAGGCGTATTTATTTACTCTAGTATTAAAGAGGGTGTGTATATATAATTTGTATTTATTAAAAGTTAGTACTAACTTTATTTCTAAGGACTGTTCTTTAATAATTCTTTTTAGGTTAATAAATGTTAAAACTAAGTATTAATTTTTATATAATCTTTCCCCTAGTTAGGAGACTCTTTTTACTAAAGGCTTTAGTTTTCTACTATATTAGTATTTTTAGCAGGGGTTTATAGCTTTATAATAGTTAGAGTAACTTTTTTTTTAACTACTTTAGAGTATAAGTACTTATAAGTACTATAACTAAACTCGCTATAAGTAAAGTAAGCACTAGTATCCTTTAGGTACTAGTATAGGGCTAAGGGGAGTTTAGTATAGTTTTAAGTATTACGGGGAGTTATAGAGTTACTATAAAACGGTATAGTAAAGACTAATATGCTAGAACGGCCCAGAGTTGCCTTATAAAACTATTCTTTTACGGCCTTACTAGTACTATAGGGGTCTATAACATTAGTAATAGTAATAACTATTTTAATATATTTTTAAAAGTTAAAAAAGGTATTTAAATAAACTATAGTAGCTTAGGTTTAAAGAGTAAAAAGCAGCTTATAGTAAAACTTATAGTACTACTAGTAGTTAAAGAGGTTAGCTTTATAAGTAAGTTTAGTAAACTTAGTATACTATATTTAAACATTAGTAAAGGTAATTTTTATAGTTTTAATCTTTTACTTAGTATCTTTAATTTATATATAGTTAATAAAAGAAGAATAATACTTTTAAAGTATAGCTTTTAAAGTCTTTATAACTTTATTTTTTATTAAAAGTAATATTAGTTTAAAAGTATTACTTTTAAAGTAGTTAATAATATAGTTAAGCTTTTAGGTATTAGTAACGTTATTTCTCTAGGACTAAAAGTAGTTAGTAATATAGTAGTACTAAATACTAAATAGGGGGTTCTTTTTATTTTTACTATTCTTTATACTAGTATAAATAGGAATTTTAAGCTTTTTAGAGCTGTATTTTATTTTTATAGTAGTAAAAAAAGCAATAGAGGGTTAGTGGCCTATCTTTAGGTACTTAATATAGTTAATAATAGTAGTAAGGGCGTTATTAATATTTAGTTCTAGGGAATTACTTTATTAAAAGACTATACTAAATAAAGTATTCTTTAGCTAAGTAAGGCGCTATTAAAGGGCTTTGTTAGTAGTAAAGAAGAGTTCCTAGTTATAAACTATTTTAGTTTTTTTAACTTAAAGGACTTAAATATCCTTTTAAAGCTTTTAGTTATTAATTTTTAGTTAAAGAGTATAGTTATAAACTTTATAAAAGTTCTTATATATAGTAATATACTAAGTATAAAGTAACTAGGCTTTTTAGCTTTAAGTACTATAAGCTTTAACTTATATATTAACTTACTTAGAAAGCTTTTTTAGGTTTTTTTAATAAAAACTTTTAAAGGCTTTTTAGTTTTATAAAACCTAGTAGTTATTACTAAAAAAAGGGTTATTTATAAGGTAAATATTACGTTTATATAGGCTATTAAAGTATATATAAATTTTAGTATAGTACTATTTTATAATAGTATTTAGAATAAGGGTATTAAAAGGCTACTCTATAAGGGAACGTTTAGTTTTAAAGAAACTAATTAAAACGGGCTTAGTGCCTTTAGGGGGTACGTACATAGCGTAGTAGTTACTCTAATATTTTAGGGGTTTAGTTATATTATTTATATTAATAACTACTTTATCCTTAAGGCTATAACTATAGGAGTAACTAAAGTTATAAACTATTTTTAGTATAGTAGCTTAGATATAGTAAAGATAAAGGGAGTGTGTTAATTATAATTAGGGTATTAAAAGGTGTATATTAGTTATTACTTAGTATTACTTTTAGTATAGAGATTACTAATTAATAAGGGATTAATTTAGTAATATTATACTACTTATTACTAAAAAAAAAGAGTTAAGGAGAAGTATAGATAATATTATAGAAGGGTCCTAAGGGTAGGCTAGTGCGCTACTAAGAGGCTTTATTAATTATAATCTATACTTAAAGAAAGGAAGAAATTTAGTGCTATAGGCTACTACTACGGAGCCCTAAAGGCTTAAAGATTTTAATAGTTATGTAACCTATAATAACTTAGTTAGTACTTAAGGCTATAGGGCTTTTAGTGCCTTTAGGTACTAGAGTTAGGGTAGCTAGGCTAGCGCCGTAATAAACTATAGCTATTAAAAGGTTTTTTAAGGGTATTTCCTTTAAGTTTAAAGATATTTAAAGAATTAATTATAATAATTAATAAACTATAAGACTTATAGTAACTAAGAAGGAGTGTATTTTAACCCACCTTAAGTATATTAATATTTATAATATATAGCTTAAATAAAAGTATATTAAAGGCTCTTTTAATATTATTTATATACTAATTAATATAATACTAGTAGACGGACTTACTAAAGTACTTAATAAAGTAAAATTTAAATACTTTAAAAGTCTCTTTAACTTTTAAAATATAAAAATAATAATTAATATAAGTAAAAAGTAGTATAAAAAAAGAAAAAGTTAATTTAGACTAAAAAGCCTACTAAATAGATATTTAAAAGCTACTAGCCTACCCTGCGCCTACTAAGTACATACTAAACTCTATACTATGTCCCTAAGGGGGCCTAAAAAGGAAACTATACTTTAAAAAAATGTATAAGGACTAAATAATACTATAAAAGTTACTTAAAAGTAACGGGTATATCGGTAAAAACTAGTATAGAAAAAAGCGCAGTTCTTAACTAGGATTATATTAATAATACTATTAAATAAGTTATAGTAACGGGGGTTAAAAGACTTAAAGTATAGGTTATTAAAGTTACTAAAGTCACTAGTAGTATAAACCTAGTTAGTAATCTATTATTAAAAAGTAAAGGAGCTACTAAAACCTATAATAAAAAGTAAACTACTAAAACTAATAATAGCCTAGTTATAACTAGCTCTAGTACTACTAAAACTACTAAAAAAGTAAGAACTACTACTAAAAATACTACCATATTTACTATAGGTATTAATAGGGATATAACTACCTAAAAAGAAGTTAGTAACCTACTACTAAGTAATAATACTATAAATATTAAAGTTAAGAGTAGAGTAACTACTAAAAACAAAGTTATAAATAAAACTACTACTAGAAGTAAAAGTAGAAAGGGGGGAGTTATTAAGAACTTGAATAATAAAAAAAACCTTAACTTTACTTATAATAGAACCCTTATTAATACTATTAAAAGTAGAATTACTATTACTACTATTATTCTTTAAATAAAAATATAAAGTAGTATAAGTAGTATCTATAGCTTATAAAAGTATTAATAATAGTATAAAAAGGCTTACAAAAAATAAAGACTTATATTAAAATTAACTAAATTAGCTTTAAAAACATACTAAAAAGTATAAGTAGAGTTATAAGTACTTTTAAAAAAGTTACTATAACTATTATAAAATGAAACGTAATAATACTAATACTTTTTACTAAAACTACTATACTTATTAATATTATACTTATTAGTATTATAAGTATAGTTATTATTCTTTTTATATAAAACTAATTTAGTATATCTAGTACACAGGATCTTATTTTTATTACCCTTAAAATACATAGTAGCCTATTCTTTCTTAGCACACTTTTACTCCTATATAATCTTTTTTACTAACTTTAAAAACAAGCTATTAGAGCCCTTAATACTAGTATTTTTAGACGCTAGGGTCTTAATAAGTATTTTAGGGGCAAAAGGAGTAGTAGAGGTACTCTAGGAAGCCTTAGTAATAGTATAATATTTCTTAGTTAGTACGGGGTTATTAAAGCCCTTAAGAATCTTATTAATAGTATCATACTTACTATAAAACTTAGTAGTACTACCCTAGGTTTAGTTTTAAAAACTAGTAATATTAATAAAAAAAGTAGTAGAAAAGTAAAGGCCTTTAGTGAATAGGTTAAAAAAGCTGTTATAATTAAGTTTATTAAAAGTAGGGGGACCTAAAGGTAAACTAGGGTTAGTAAAATAGTAGAATATACTATTAAAAAATTAGTATTAGTAGTAATATTAAAGTTAATAAGAAGAGTACTATAATTAACTTTAAGGAAATTTAAAAGAGCCTACTAAATAACCTAAAGGCTAAAGCTTTTTTAAAGAAAGTAAAGAGTAATACTACTATTTAAGTTTAGGAAAAAAGATGTATTATTGTAGTAGTTAGTAATAGAAGTAGGGTTTTTATAAGTATTAATAATAAAAAATAGATTTTTATAAGTATTAAAAGTAGGGTAGAGAGCACAAGGCTCCTTAGTAATAAAGCCCTTAATAAGCTTATTAACCTCGTTATAAAAGCCTTTAGTAATATAAGTATTATTACTATAATCCTTAATATCCTTATTAAAGTTCTTATTACCCTTAAAACTATCCTTATTAAGGCTAGTAGCCTTATAAAAGTCTTACTTAAGCTACTTATTATTACTAAAACTATTAAAAGTCTTAGTAGCCTTACTAGAAGCGCTAGTAATAATAATAAAGTCCTTTAAAGAGTTATTGTAAGGGGTAGTGGTGTATTAGTTATAACTATAAGGAGTATTAGAAAGTATAAAGGCCTAAAAGTTCTATTTAGAATAAGTACTTATTATAAAAAAGTTAAAAATAACTTTAGAAAATAATAATAATATTACTAGTAATACTAGTAATAGTAGAATTAAAAATAAGTACTTACTAGCTATTTTAATTAATACTAATTAAAATAATACTATTAATTTAGTATTAGTAATATTAGGAGAATATACTGTATTTAAAAAGGTATGTATAAAGTTAATTATAAGGGTATTTTAAGGAGGAAAGACTTTTTTAAGCCCTAGTAGCTAGAAGGATTTATTTATTTACTCTTTAAGGGCTTTTAAGGGCTCACTTATAGGTAGTTAGCTTTAAAAGGCTTTATTTATTTATTTTTTCAAGGTATTATATAAATAGAAGGTATAAAAGTAAGTTATAAAGGATAAAGAGTATTGTTTTTCTACTATACTTTTTAAGGACTAGAAGGATATTGTTTTATTACTTAAAAAATAATATTTTTAATAGTTATTTTAGTTTATTTTATTATTTTAATTAAAAAGGCCTTAGGGGTATAGTTATAATAAATAATTATACTGTGAGGCGTAATTAGGGGGTGCGTTGTGTAGGGTGGCTATAACGTAGCCTTATATAGCGATATACTTATATAAGTATACTTACGTAAGCTATAGTGCCCGCGTCCAGTATTTATCTATCTAGCCTCAGCCACTATAGACCTTAGTAAGGCAAGCTTTCTTATTCTATATAACCTCGTACGCACGCGTGCCTCGCTACAACTATATAGTCCTAGTACTTTATATAAATTAAACTATAAATCCTTACCCCCTAAGTATAGTATACTAAGTACTTAAGAGTTTTATAACTAAAGTAACCTACTTTAAAGTACTAAAGTACTATAAAGTTAATATAGTTATATAAAAATTAGTAACTAGAATAGTATTATATATATTTAATAAAATAAGTTATATAAACTAAAGTAGTATCACTAATAAATATAGAATATAAATAAAAGAAAAATAACTTATATTTAAAAAAGTAAATATTATTATAGTATTCTAAAGTCTTTATTATAATATTACTTTTTATATTTTTAACTCTAAATATATAATTATAGCTATAGTACTAAATACTAACTTTAGTTAAAAGTACTTTAAAGATAATATTAATATAGAACTCTTTAATTACTATAACGTTTATAAGTATTAAGTTTAATATTAAGTTACTCTTTTTATTTATTAATATATTTTATATAATATACTTACTATATCTGAGAACTAGGATTTTATTTATACTACTTTTAATATAATTGTTTAGACTAAAGAGCTTAAATATACTTAACTTTATAAATACTATATAATTAATAAAATAAGTTAAATTATAGTTATTATATATAGTACTTTAAAAGAGTAAATAAGTTAATATAATAGTTAAAAAGACTAAATATTTAACTATATTACTTTTTAAAAAGACATTAAGTAAAAAAATAATACTAATAATATCTTTTAGAAATTCTAGCTTACTATTTATAATAACTAAAAGTTCTTTATTATTACCGCCCTATCCTTAACGTTACTTTTTAAACTATAAATAAGTTATTTTATTAAGCTAGCTATACTTAATAAACTTCTTTTTAAGGTCCTCTTACTTTAAATCCATAAAGGCTATTTTAATTTTATTAATTTTAGTATTTAAAATAAATAAAATATACTTAAAATACCCTATTAGGGCTTTATTAAAACGTTTATAAGTATAAGTAGGCTATTAATAAAGCGTTTTATAAGGGCATTTTTAAATACTAAATAGTAAGTTAGTCCAGTCTATAAGAGTAGAATAAGTAGCTTTACTACAGCCCTCTATTTAATATATTAATTTATCCTTAACCTTTACTAAAACAAGCTTTTTATACTAATATAATATTAAAAAGTCTTTACTAAATTAAAGCTCCTTTTAAATTCTATTAAGCTACTAGTATCCCTATATAGAGTTATATTAAATATTAACTACTTTAAAAAAGTTTTATACTACTAGGATTCCTTAAACTTTTAGAACACCCCTGTATATAATTTAAAAAAAGTAGTTATATTAGTAGTTATACTACTTTATAGAATTAAGTTATATATATATAGTATTTTTAAAAATAGTACTATATTCCCTTTAAAGTAATATAAGTATAATAAAGTTATTTAAAATAAATTATACTTTAAACTTATAAATAAAAACTTAAATTAAGTATAATTCTAAAGTAATAAGTTTTTAATAAATTAGACTAGTATATAATAGGTCTATAGATAGATATATCTAGTACTAAATACCTTTTAGAGTAACTATAATAGCTATATAGTATACTTAATATTATAAAGAGTATTTAATACTATTTATATAATTTATAAAAATATTTTTTAGTATTTATTTATAAGGGTAATATAGTAGTACTATAGCCTTTTTATAAATATGTTTTATATTAGAATTAATTTAATTTTTAATTTAAGTTTTAAAGTCCACTTTATATTGTTTTTTTATAATCTTATTAACTTATATAAAGAATTTATAGTATATAGAATTAATTAAGTAAATATAGTTTATACTTAATATATTAAAAGTATTTAAATTAATATATTCCTAAATACCTTAAAGCTCTACTTAGTATTATAACTCTTTATAGAATTATAGCTAATTATATAAAGTCTTAAAAATAATTATTAAGCTTATTAAAGTATTATAAAGAGTAGTTAAGACGTTTATTATAAAATAGTATAAAGCTTTTAAAGAGCTTAAGAAAAATAAAAAAAAGGAGCCTAAAGTTTATATACTTTACTTAAGTAATTAAGAGTAATAAATACTAGTTAAAAATAAATTAGACTTATAACTATAGTAAGTACTAGGGTATATAAGTATTTAAAGGTATAAATAATTTATAGTTATATTAAAAAGAAATCGATTATTATAACCCGTTAGTTAATAGACCTCTAATAGTGACCCTATAGGGGGCTTAATAGTTAAATAAGTAATATTAGCCTATATCTATATAATATACTATAAAGTAGAAAAACTAAAATATAAATTACGTAATAATAAGTAAAACTAATATATAATAAGTAGTCCTAGGATAGAACTAATAATACTAAGGGCGGTTTATAGTAATAAATTAATATACTTAATATTAGTCCTAAAGATAAAGGGATATATTTATAAAAAATAGAATTTATATATAAATAGGACTTAAGTACCCTTAAGTCCTCCTTTTTATAGTTCTTTAGTCATTAACCTTATATTAATTTTTAGATACTTTTAGCCCTTTAGTAGTGACTACTATAACCCTTTTATTAAATACTTAGACTAATTACTTAAGTGCCTTAAAACCCTAGGATCCCTTTAGTAACTAGTAGTACTGTTATTAGTATTAAACCTTAGCTTCTATTAACACAAACCTTACTGTCAGAAGGCTGGCCGTAACATCTATACTATAAAGTGCTATACTTATTAGAGCGTTATATCTATACTTAGTTACCCTAGTGCCTAAGGCGCGGCTTGCGAGGTTAGAGCCTTAGAGGGTTTATTGCAATATTATAGACATATCTTTGCTACTCTCTATTATGTTTCTGTCCCTTTTCCATCTCTTCGTGGGGGCTTCGTTGATGTCCAGTTGAAATGTTCATGGTTTGATTCGGTATTCAGGGCTGTGCTGCCATGCCACCAACTTCTGCTGTGCGACCTTGTCCGACGAATGGAGCCACATAATTGGACAAATTGAAACGCAAAGATGCAGATCTTGTGCGAGACGCTTTTCAAGGCAACACTCATAAGGCCAGTTGCTGCTAGTTTTCGAGCACTCTGGATTTCAGTCTTTCAAATTAACAGTACTGCAGACCGATCGCAGACGAGCGACAGCGAAACATGACCATGAGCTTCTCCTACGATCAATGCAGCCAACTGCCGGCTACTCTCGAACCGTACGGTGACATATCGGGCCTAGGAGTAAGTTCTCTTCGTTCTACACAATGCAAACAAGTATCTTACTGTGGAGTACACAGGTCATGTTGGGCTTCGTCATCAGCGCATGGCTGACTATCTTGATTCTCGTCGCGTTCTATGTCTTTTCTTTCGACTCATACGCCGACCCTTTCGAAACTACTCGCCGGGTAAATTCGAACAATCGTCAATACTCCCACAAGCCAAATCCCGTCGATCTTCTGGTCCTTAATTACGTCCAATATCTGCGGCCAAGCAATATGGCGAGGTTCGAGGGGAGATATGCCGAGGCAGCTTTCCACAAGGTCTGTGTCTCCCCACATGCCCGATTCAAATTTACACAGGCTCATTCATGCGGTGCATCCTCTCTCTTGCCGATACGCAGTTAATCACGGGGCTCTCGATACTCGCCAGCGGCTATTGGTCTCTCACACATGGGTCAGGAATGAGTGCGTATCATTGGAAAATGGTCGTATCTCTCGCCTGGTTCTCGGGTGTTACCCACTTGTCGACGCTTACATTCCTACGGAGCTATTTTGCTAAGCACAACGTGGGTCGACTTTGGCGCCTATCATTTATGTTTATTCTCCTTGTTCTTCTCTTCGTGGGCCTTATCCCTACAGGTCACTTCGAGTTCCTAGGTGGCACCATCGAAATGACTGAGAACATAGACCTCGGTTGGTCTCGATACCCAAAGGACTGCTCTGGCTTCCAGGGAAACGAAAATCGGTACTATTTACCCATAGTCGCTGCTCATGAGTCGAATGGTCTCGATTACTTCATTTACGACGCGGGTTCATACACCAATGCAACTCAAATGGTCTCGCAGTCCTTCAACGATGGCTTAGCTGGCCCAAAACTTTGCAACATATCTGGAAAGCCGGCCCTACGACCGGCCGTGTCTTTTGAACATATAGACTTTGACCAGATGAAGTATCTCAGGCTCTTTGATAACTCCTCTCACTCGTTGCGTTGGAGTAATACTAGTGAAAGTTTCCGGCACCGGGCAATTTTGTACGAATCGCCTGCTGCTTGCTTTTTCAAAGGAGATATAAACCTAGAAAGTGAAGCATTTGTCTCTATGCTTTCTTCCATTCTCCTTTTGGTTTACAGCTATTTAATCAGAGTTGCAAAAGTTTTCGAGGGGCCGAGCACATTTCTCTCAGTTCTTGTCCACGATGGCCTCGAAGCTGCCAATAAGAAAATGTTGAAGAGATGGAACAGACGGCTCCGCCGATCCAAAAGCAACCGATATCTCTTGATAGCATTGGTTGCGCTCCCTTTGCAAACTTCTGTCTTTTACACCGTTCGGGTCTTCATCGATCTGTACACTTCCATGTTCGCAGAGGTATATTATGGATCTCGCCTCTTAGATCACAATAAGCTGACAAAACATTTAGATTTTCTCAGTTGTATTGTCTGCTCTCTGGGGCACACTAACACTGAAGGTGATGAAAGACCTCGACGAGGGTCTTAATATTGCCGAGGCCGAGTGGTCATTCGGGCAGGTTATTCCGCTTGCGCTTCTCTAAACCAGAGGGGTGCGTCTTGCTTTTGCATTAACGTAAGACTTGTGAGACCAGCTAATAGAAAATATAGAGCCTACCCGTCCTCCCGAAACAGCATACGATAGTACTGGAATAACATCTCAGAGCGCCATTCCATTAGATGACCTCAGCTCCTCAGACGTCCAAAGCTTTCGCTCAAGGTCGAATACAAATGCTGGATTTGAAGCCCGGATATGCAACAGTAAGTGGTCCTTGGACAACGTTGAATTACGGTTGCAAGACCAAGCTAAATTTATTTGAAGATTTAGTTTGTGCCGAGCCTGTGGAATATACCGAACTGGTCTGTCACGAAGATCACCACCCCATTGAGGTGCAGTCTCGGCTCAAGCGCCTTAAAGAAAGTGCAATGATCCGCATTCAAGAAGGCACTACAGCATATGGAAGTGTCTGGCCACTTTCTTTATTTCTAGTTGTCTGTGGCTCCATGGTCACGGTGATCCTTCTACTGCTCCCTTTATCTCGGCAAGTTATATCCCTCAGGGAAGACTACACACCGACAGACCACCTGGAGGCAAGTGCTAAGATAGCTGGTTCCCTGCCGTGCTTTGTTCAGTCACATGTTTTTCTTCAGCTATACATCCAAAGAATCTCTAATGGAAAGAAACGAAAGGCATGTGATGCAATCAGGTTCCGCAGTGCGTTGAACGTTATGTTCAGTGTGGGCATTGCGGTAGTTTTTACAATGGGAGCGATATTAGGAGACTTGGAAGATGAGACTCCACTTGGGCTAATAATGATGATGGCTGCTCTGGGGTTTGGTTATGTAATGCCGCTTGCAGTAGCGGTCTGCGACCTTCTTCTACTGGGTGCAAGGTAAACACAGATACATGTCTCTAGAGTCCATCGTCGTTAGATCATAGGCCGTAATGATCATCTAAGAACTCAAGTAAGGATTCATTTTGTGTCACTAAACATTATAACTCACGTACTAATCTGATCTTTTAAGGAGTGTGTGTAGTATAGATAATACCACGATGTCTATTTGTCGATGTTCATTTGTGTTGCAAACATCCCGGATCACAATAATTTGGTTCAGTCATAGTTCTTACATTTTTCAAGGGTCTTTATAAGTTGTTAAACACAAATCTGTGCCGCATAGCCATGTGGGTGGTTCTGTAGCCAGGGAGACTACAGACATACCTGTTTCTTTTTCCCTGTTGGGGCCAAGCCTTCTCTTACGGTCGAGGACACTGGACTCCTGGAGAGGCATTGACTATCCCTAACCTGTCCGACGTTTATCCGGTCAAGTCTCAAAGCCACCATATCCCAGGTAAACTCGAGATTACTCGCAGCGGGTTCGAAAAGCAATGCGCGATCGGCGCGCCAAGCCTCAAGTTGCCACCTGCTCAAGTAATAACAAGATCTCTCTATGCGCTTGGTGGGGGTGGCAGCGAGCATTGACCCCAATCCAACGTGGGCTGCCGGGATCAGAGCTGGACGATGTAACAGGGACGCGAGGGTTTATTCGCGACAGTGCCTTTCTCGCCGTTTCAAGGAAATTTATGAGGGTTTTCTATTCCAACCTATGCTGAACGGGACTCAGGGGGGGAAGAGGCTTGATGGCTTGCTGTCAACTCAGCTGCCACAGTGTCATTGTCTTAGTCGGAAACACGTCCGTCAGTTTCACCAAAAAAGCCAGGGAAAAAAACGAGTTGACTCGGAAAAGGCATTTCAGATTGATGCGTCTTCGAGACTAGTATATACACTCTTTTATGGACGATGCTTGTTTTTGAACGGGGTGCCTCCAGCTGAAGCTCATTTCCAACAGGGCCAAAGAAAAGGAGCCCGAGGGAAAGATCGTCGAGGCTAACAGGATATACAGTGAAAGGAGAAAGTACCGCCCGGAACATTAAAAGCAGAACCGGACGGCGTGTGTGTGGAAAAAAGCATTCCCTCCAGGGAACTCCCCCTCTTGGATCGCAATCCGACAGGCCTGCCGTCTGTCTTTGCGTTTTCTTTCAAAGCTTTCTCAACATTCCCAAAATGACGCCACCCGTGCGCTTCTTTTCTCGTGAAAAAGGTATCCCACTTAGTTGACGATGACAAGGTCACGGGGGTGGCTGCGGCGCTTCTTGGCGTTGTAGACGGCAGGGCCGGGGACGGGGTAGCTGGAGGCGTCGCCGGAGTAGATCTGAGAAGGTGTCAAAGTCAGCTAGATGTTCTTGGAGAGAAGATGGCGCTGTATTGCCTGGTCGTCGGGGAAGAAAACTCACGTCGTAGATGACACCCTTGTCCTTGGCGGTGTACAGGCTGGTGCCGGCAACACCGGCGGGCTTGGCGGAGCCGCCGCCGGTGACCTCGAGGTTGATGCACTGGGGGTAGAACTGGGCGCCGTTCTCCTGGCCGGCGGAGTGGAGGGCCAGGATCTCGTGGCGGAGGACGTAGTTGCCGGCGGCGATGTCGCTGGGGATCTTGATGTTCCAGGTGAGGTCGTCCTTGATGATGTCGTCGGCGGCCCAGGTGCCGTCGGCGAAGCCCTTCTGGGCGATCTTGAAGAACTTCAGGCTGGTCTTGTCGACCTTGGTGCAGTCACCCTCGCAAGAGGCGAGGTAGTCCATGACGGGACTGTGTCCGGTGTTAGCAACGGGGATCTTCTTGAAAGACAGGCCGTGGATGGCACAACTTACCCCTTGTGGGAGTCGGGCCAGGTGTTCCACTTGACCTGGACGCTCTCGCCAGCGGCGACCTTGATGGAGGAGGTGCCGGGGGTGGCGCCGCGGTGGCAGATCATGTCAGCGGTGCCGGCGGCGTCGGGGGCGACGAAGCCGAGGTCGGTGTTGGTGGCGGCCCAGCCGGGGGTGGTGGGCTTGTCCTGCATGTAGGGGTAGCTGGAGGGGTTGAGGCCGTCGACGGTGTTGCCGCCGGCGGTGATCTTCTCAACGAAGCCGTGGGCAGAGACGACGGAGGCGCCGAAGATGGCAGTGAGGAAAGCCTTGGAGTACATCTTGGATGGTTTTGTTGTGGGTGTTTTGTGGTGAGAAAAACGGGTGTGGTATGTGGGTTGATGAAAGAATGGATGGTAAAGCTCACAGAGCAAAGAATGAATTGGATCAAAGAAGGGTAGGAGTTGGAGAGCAATGCAAGTGAAGTGAAGGACGAAGTGGGATGCTTGGGATGAGAGAAACCGAAAGACAGCGGAGAGGATGGAAGTCTCTTATACTCTGAGAGTCCCATCGATCTATCACTTGCCCAGAGACCGGTTCAGACGCCGGGCCACGCAGTCGTGGAGCTGTGGACCGCAATCCCGTCCCGTCACTCCTGGGTCTCGAGCACAGTCCTGACTCCTGGCATCTGATGCTGCTCAGGCACATAGTGGAAGCCATCTCGCAGAAACACGCCCATCTCCCGCAAAAGGAAGCCCAGGACTTGGCGGAGGTCAGGGCCGGAGTGTGTACGTCCGCTACGCGTGGGCCACGGGAACCGCAGAAACGGGAAGTAGACATTGGACGGACGGGCTGTCCACATGGACCACAAGTCAATCTATTTCGCACGGGGGGCGGTGGAGACTGGAATGTCTCGGCGGGATCGGCGCTCAACACACAACGGGGCCGGGGTTGTGGTTGGCCGAGTCGTCGGAAGCGCAGCCCACGTCGGAGGGGGCACCAGCTCACGGGTTGGGCCTGGGCCGTTATGGCAGGCCTTGCTGGATGGATCCCGGGTCGAATACCAAGACGGCAGTCGGGTTGGCATTACCGGCAGCCTACACTACACTACGCGCGTGTAGTCAACCCTCGACGATTCAAGTTGAACACCTGCGTTGACGACATGCCACCTCCCGGCGGCCGCTCCGGTCAGCCAGCGGCAGACGAAACGCTAGGGTGGCACGTAGTATAGACTCTCCGATCCTACCGACTCATCTACATACGTCGCATTGCGTTGGGCCATCTTGGTTGAGGCTCGCGATTACCATCCTCGCCACCGCCCCGAGGCGCTTGCCAGGCCCCGCGCCACCGGGCTCGCAATCTGGCAGTTGAGATGCCGGTAAGGAGAGAGGGATGTGAAAAAAATGTGACGGAAAATCCGGGGACGGCCGAGGGGATCGGCATTCAGGACTGCATGACGCATTAGACGGGGGGGGGGGCCCAAGGGGTGCGAGGGTGACGAATCGAGTCTTCTCTTCGGGGGAGACAACTCCGCCTGGCCCCTTTTGGCTGAGGGAATCCATCATCATCAGGGAGCCGAGTCGACGAAAGAGGGAGGAACTCGAGTCCGGTCAGTGGAAACTGCAATCTTTGGGAGACCGGGTTCGTCGTCGGCCCAGGTACGCGGCCGTGGCTTGGGAGGGGCGCCGCCAACAAGAACGTCAGCAACCGACAGCAGCAAGCGTCGAGAAAAACCCACGGAATCCTGAAACAGGGACGACGGCGACAGGCATGTCCACGCGCGTCGAGGGTTGAGTCGAGCCGAGCAGCGCGGGAGGTTAATCTACCTTATTCTTAGTTTGGGCAGTTATGGGGCCTGTGCCACCCCGTCAACCCTGTCCGAGCCCACAGTGAGCAATCAATTCGGAAGCAAGCGAATGACCAGAGGACCACAGATCCCAGCCCACGTTCCCCCTCTACGGGAAAAGGGGATGCAAGTTGAAACAAAAGGGAGTCAATGACTGACTACTACCAGTACCAAGAGACAATTCCGAACGAGGAACATCCCGTCCTTTCGTTGTAATGACGCGAGCACAAAGTTCATCTCCTTCGTTATGCTTAAAAAAACTTGGCCGTGGAGAATTTTTTTGATTACACAAAAAGTAAATCTCTGAATTCTCCTAGGTAGTAGGTTGTTTGTTTTCCCGGCGCCTTTGCCACCGCCTCACGTCGCAACAAGGGGGTTGTGGCTGAGCCGACGGATACTCGAGAGCTGTGCTCAACTCATTGCTCAGCTAAACCCACCCGCCCGCCATCCACTTCAGAAAGGGGCATTCGCTTCGGGATTTAGAGACATCCCGTCGGCTTGATGTACATTAAGCAGGAGTCCTCAGCCCTGCCTGTCAAAGTGCCATCCGCTGTGGAAACGGCACGCACCCTGGGCCTCGGGAAAAGGAAGCAAGGGCTGAAGCAGCAAGCTACGCGGAATATGGATGATGCCATCGTGTCTTGCCCTCAAACGGTGACTCCGGGCCGCGTTCCTGGGACTAGAACAGCAACTTCGATAGGTTCCTGAGATGGCCCACAGTCTGCAGGCTTGAACCCTCGCGAAGTTTAACGAGTGTGCGTGCCCATGACAGGAGCTAACGAAGCGCATCTATATTACGTTATTGGCATTCCATTGGGGCCAAGCCAATACTCATTCTAGTAGGGTAGTGCTCCAGCCGCTTTCGACCTCGCGTGTAACAATCCATACGAGGCCGTCGGCAACGAGTCATTCCAAAGATGCCAAGTGACAACAAGGTTGGCGTTCCCACAGGACGTCCAGAACTCCTTCGCGTGGCTCATAAGATGAGTTTGTCATCAGGTTCAGGCTTTCGGCGTTTGGCCGGCCTCCCCATGTCTTCGCGGGATGGGTGTATTGTTCAACGCGAGGGTAGCCGTGTTGACCAATGAAAGCAACTGAGCTGAGGCCAGATGAAGGAGGTATATCCGTCAAGTCCAGTCGAATGTCTCTCTTTGTGACAATTAACGCACGCCACAGTGGTACCGTACCGTAGGCTCTGGGAAAATTCGGATTTGGGCTAAAGGCGGGAGCCAAACCCTTCACCGTATTAATCAACACCGTTCTTCAGAATCTCACTACTAAAACAGTAATTTTGCCCCCATTTAGTACACTTTTCACAGTTTTAGTGTGCTCCCTCGTCAAAATCAGGTTTGGCCTAAATCCGAATTTCTGAGTGTATACGGTATCTCATGACGAACGTGGAGCGCCACAGCATCTCATGAAATGGAGGCCCTCTGCACGATGCCTCCACTCCCCGGGCCGCCGCTCGGGGATGGCATTTATTAATAGGGTCTCCGTCGTGAGTACGAAGTGCATGACTCAACAAGCTTGAAGAGAAATAAAGAACCAGGGCTGTGTCGCGTCTCTTAAGACTTCGCGGGAAACTCAAATACCTCCTCCCATGTCCTCTTAGTTGGTACGGAAACTCTGCTGGCAAAAAAAGAAGACTCCATCTTATTCATGTGAGATTGATCACATCATTCATCTGGCCCTTACGAGTAGAGTCAAATTTACATTGGTCTGCGTTGCGAGGAAGAAGTGTCGGACAGAGGGACTTCATCCGAGGCCAGCGTTGAGTCTCTTGTGCTCAATTTGATTCTCCCACAACTTTCAAGTTTCACCTCAATGCTATTCTGCATCTTGATACCAGCATTGCAAAGCTTGAGCAAAAACTGTCAGATTTTGCCGCGCATGGGGGTTAATATGATTGCAAAATTGCTCTTGATCGAAGTTCCCACAGGTAGCAGGCATGGTTTCTCAGAAATCAGAGGACAAGAGCAAGGCCTCAACGTGGTACAAACATTCAACATTCCAGTAGTTACTATATAAACATATCGGATACAGGAGAGTCTGGTCCAGTGTTCCCAACTCGTTTGTTCCCCCGTTCATACACCTTCATCTTGCCGCAGACCTTGCCAGTCATTCGACTATTTGAGATACACACAAAAGAAACAGAGGGAGCCTCAAGAGAGCGTGGTAGAGCGAAGACGCAAACATATTCGAACCCGCCAAGTAACATGACGCGAGGCAGGAAAGCCAACAAGCCGTCGTCTTGTCGACGCGACTAACCCCTCCACTGAAAGTCACCAGAGCCGCCAGCACTGGCCGAGCCGTAGGTGGAATCCGCGATCCGGAAGCATTCCAGCGCCGGATCCTCAAACAACGCGCCGTCGAACGCCGCGTCGAGGCCGAACAAGTTAAAGTCCTCGGCCAGCGGCAGGTTGAACGGCCAGGGGTTGATGGCCTCGGCACCCTGGCCGACGGGGGCCGCCGCCGTCTCGGGCGACGCCGCGCGCGAGCCGGCCCGGCTGGCCTCCGGGTCGCCCTGGGCCGCGGCCTGCGACGGCGAGGGGATGTACTCGAAGATCTTGGCGCACCGCGCCGACGACGTGTGGATCCACGTCGCCAGCTGGTCCATCATCGCGGCGTTGATGTTGGTGAAGCACTTGGACACCTCGTCTTCGAGCTCCTTGCGGATCATGGCCGGGATCCTGCGCCGCAGGAACCGCACGTACTGGCGCTTCATGTCGTCCGAGACCTCGTTCTTCTCCGTGTCGTAGTCTATCACCTCCAGAGTCAAAAACCCGGTTCATCCCCAAAGTTTTGTTTTTCATGGCACTGCGGAGTACTTACATGGGGTCGGAAAGTTCTCGACGCCCTCATCGGGGAACACAATCTGGTACACCTCGTACCACTTCGCCTTGTCGTTCTGTCTGTCCTGGGCGTCCGGCTTGCCCGGCTTTCTCGCCTTGAGTTGCCTCACAGTGTCCTGATCCATGCCGTCACTCGGATCAGCCTCGTACGATGCCTTGTCTCTGGTCTTGCAAATGTCGTCGGCTCTCATGTGCTCATCGACCAAGGCTTTGCTCTTGAAACCCTCAAAGCATCGGGTGCACGTGAAGAGCACGTGGTGGCGGTAGAGATGCTCCCTTGGTCGCGTTAGTCATCCTCCGGGCCTCTGGGAGTTTGGAGGGGAATACTTACTTCAGTCTGTGAATCTCCAGCCACCCAGGACCGCAGCAGCTCCGGTGTTCCTTGAAACGCTCCGGGTTATACTTGAAAAAGGGGCATGCAAACCTCTTGCGGTCATCTTGAGTCTTGGATCGCTTCACAGTGCGGTTCGGAGCACTTCCTCCATTTCCATCATCATCTTCCTCATCTTCTTTGTCCCCTCTGTTCTGTCTCTTTGTGCCAGGCACGAGCTTCCCGGCACTCGCTGCCCTCTTGATTCCCCGGGACCCGGAAGACTTGGAGCTGCTGGGCGAGTCGCCGTCGTAATCGTTTGCCTCATCTAGAGTACAGACGTTGTCATCCAGCCACTCGCCGACCTTCTCCATAAAGATCTGGATGAAGAGTGCTTTCCTGTACTCCAGGTAGCTGTCGATGTAGGCAGGGGGCGTGAGGCTCGTTCGAACTCGACCGGCTGATCCCGGATCAGATGACTGCGGTCCGACTGATAATCTTGGAGCAATGTCAGCTGCAACATCTGCGGTCCAATACACCGTGACTGACCTGTTAGAGGCTGTTGAAGCCCCGCTTCCTCCCCTGTGCTCTTGAGTCGGAGATCGGGTAGATCCGTTTGTCTGGGTTCCCTGGGTCAGTCAATCGCTGTTCAGACTCTGTTTTGGCTAGGAAATCGTACTGATGCTTGTCTCACTGCAAGTGTTGAACTGGCTCGAGTGTTGGAGGAGCTGGATGATTTGGGCGTGTGGTTTTCGTGCTTAGGCATGTCCGTAGAACAGTTGCCCGGCCGGCCGTAGGTTTGGGCCTTGAGCCGAAGTTTCAGATAGGACGAGATGATGTAGGAGAAAGGGTTCTTTGGCAGTGGACGACGGTTGGATCTGGACAAAGTGGGAGGGTGCGAAGGCCTGAGTGCTGAGAGCATTCTTCTCTGGAGTGCGCACTAGAGCTGAGACCGGGACATGTTGGTGTTCTTGATATCGAAGCTTGCTGCCTGGTGTGAAGTGCAAAATTGTAGTATCTGAAGACTAGGTAGCTTGCGAATTTGCGAATTGACTGTTTGCGTTGATGGCAAACAAAAAGACGCCAGGCTCCAAGGCGGCGAGGTGTTCTCTTATAATGGGTGCCACTGGAAGAGGACGTTCGTTTCTGCCTCGAGTCTGGGCGCACGCATTTGCGAACAACTGCTTTGAGAGCATCGGGAGGGGAAAGCTGTCTCAATTGCCCGCCTCACTTCGCAACCCAATGAGGGTTGCAGGGTCGCGATGATAAGCTCATTGGACGCCCCAGATTCATCGGGGGATCAGGAGGATCCGACCAAGGGGTAATCTGCCCGTCATGCCACTCGAACGGTGGAGTACGCAATGTCGCGCAGAGGTAGCTGCACGAAAGGTCGCAGGAGGGCGAGAAACTATAGGACCAGGCCGTTTGCGTGGCCATCCAAAGGTGCGAGCAGTTTAACATAAGATGGCCGCCGAGGACGAGGTACGAGGTCCGTCAGTCCAAGGATCTTCAACTGATGCCAAATGGGAGTCAATTGACCTGGTAGCGACAAGGAGCTCTGTGGACGCTGTAAGTACTGGCCATTGCCCTATCAAGCATCTCAACGGACACTGACGGTAACCAGTTCTCGTGGAGTCGGTACCGGAACGATGCTAGATTCAGCGAGACCAAGTCAACCATTCCGCCGGACATCGCCGGCCGCTGACAGCACCTCGTTGTCTGTTCGATCAGAAGACTATTTCGGGTGAAAGCTGTGGTTCAGATCTTGCCACGTCGAGGCAGGAGGGGGGTGCCGAGAGGGGATCATCGGCAGTGGTCTGCGCGGGAAGATGCGGGTGCAGACTGGTTCGCCCGATGCCGTGGTACCTCCAGAGACCGTTAATTCTAACGGAACGTCTCCCCAGCAAAGAGATTGCTGGACAGAAACGTCATTGGCAGCGGGTGGTGGTTCTGCCAGGAGGGACGGCAGACCGCCTGCTGGAAAAGACGCAATGGCACCAGGCGGGTGCGCTATTGCAGCAGCTGAGTAGCAGGCTGGGAAGTGTACCCGGATATGACGGCAAAGTGTTGGTCCCTGTTGTGCTGCACAAAGTTGCGCCCGCTCGCGTTCCTTGGGGATCCTTTTCGCCGGATGCTTGAGATGTTTGCTGGAAGAAGTTGACGATGTCGGGAAAAGCGTCGCACAAGAGGTCCAATTAGAGTTTGGAGCGTGCACTTCCAGCTGTCTGGCCTTTAGTCCTGAGGAATCAGTGCCTGCTGTACGTACTACCTGCGTAGAGCTATGCACTGGCAGCCTTTCAGTGCTGAGGGTCGCTGACCATCTCCATGCCTGCACTTCGACGGAACTCGGAACTCGCCTCGGCTATTGCGTATGCACGTGGAAGCCTTCGCGGTATGACCAGGAACCGAGGAAGGGGCTGAACACGGCGGTGGATGATGGGTCTGCACACCTTCATGATGGGAACTGTTTAACAGCAATGAATTCTGAATGAGATTAGCGCACATGGCTTGCAGAGCGGATTCGATAGTCGTGAAAGCCACGTAAAGTGACATGGGTCGTCTAATTATGTATTTCGCTGAAGGCAATGGTATTTCTATGTTTTCTTTTTCTAATTATTGGACGCCCACTCAAGCGATGGGCACTCCCAGGGATGCGCAGAGGCCGTCGTAGGAATCGCCAGGGGCCAGGTTGGTGTCCGTCCCATTCTCGAAAGAGATGCGATTCAGGGTGTTGCCGTCGGTCTTGTACTCAGGCCACGATCCGTGGCAATCGTAGTCGACGAGACCCGTCTTCGTGTTCTTGGCAAAAGCTGTCCAGGCATTGCGGAGGTACTTGCCAACGGCCACTTCCTGGGACGTGCTTTTGACGGCGCTCTGGGGCACCGTATCGAAGAGGACAGGGAGCTAAGCGATGTCAGCGGGAGTGTCTCGGGAGAAAAAGAAAGCACACAGGGGAAAAGGAAACACGCGGCTCACCTCAGAGGCATGCCAGGCTCCACTCGGCGGCGTCGTGGTGACGGCAAGGTTGGGGTAGTCTCCAAAGTAGCGGTATCTCCACGTCGGGTGGCCGGCTGCGACAGCTCGAGCTGCTCTTCTCGCGGCCGGGCAAGTGAAGGCTACGAGGTTGAACCCAAGCCAGTAGGTCGCGTTCGTGTCGGGAGACGCGAGCTTGAACAAGCCGGCCTCGTTCTCCAGGTTGCCAATCAGGTAACCGCCGTCGGCCGATTCACGATCGCTGTAGTCGGCAAAAATGAGGGCGTCGTCCACCGTAGGCGCAAAGGAAAGTCCACCAGCCGAGCCAAGGCCCGCGTCCGAGGAGGACAGGCCCTTGGAGATGATCTCATCTGCTGACTTGCTGAGCATGCACTCGGAGACGGCCTTGTGATCAGCTGCCTCGTCTCCACAACCGATGTTGGAGGAGATGTTGAACCACTTCGCGTTGACCGTCTGGTTGGTGAAGACGCCGAAGCCGGTGGCAACACCGCTCATCGGGATGAAGCCGTTGGCGATGGGGTCGGAGGCGTAGCCATACGAGTAGTAGTCGACGAGGGAGCCACCGGCAGATTGGCCGAAAATGGTGATGCGCTCGACGTCGCCTCCGAACTTTGCCACATTGTCACGAACCCATTCCAGGGCGAGGCGGACGTCGAGCAGTCCCAGGTTGGGGGCGGTAACGGGGTTGCCTGGAAATCCGAAGACGTTGAGACGGTAGCTAGGGGGTTGTCCCGTGTTAGCTTGGGCCTCCTCTAAACTCCGAATTCCGTCGGCAACTTACTTCATGGACACAACCACAACGTCATTCTTATCCGCAATGAACTTTCCGTTGTATGCGGGGATGCGACTGCTTCCTATTGCCCGAGTCAGTGCTTGCTCCCCCACGCCCCGTGCATGAGATGGGAGCAAAAAGTAACTTACCTGTTGAGAAGGCGCCGCCGTGAATCCAGACCAGCACAGCCTTCTTGGCATCGCCGGTCTGCGGCTTCGTCCACACATTCAGCGTCAAGCAGTCCTCGCTCTGGGAGCCCGTGTCGCTAAGTGCCTGCAGAACCACGGCAGCCGAAGCGGGAACACCGAGCTTCTTGATGGCATCGCCGCTAACGCCGCTGGAAGGCGGCTGCATGCATTGGTGGCCCTACCGATACACTGTTAGTCTAGCTCCCACTGAACAGGTGAAAGAGCTTACAAAGTTGGAGCCGTTGATCGCTGCGGAGCCGGTGTACTTGACGGGAGGCTGGAAGCGAAGAGTGCCGACGGGCGGCTGGGCATACGGAATACCCAGGTACTCGGAGACCTATGACCTCAAGTTAGTATGAGGCTTGGCCGTAAAGGCAACGGTGCTCACCTGGTCCGCGTCCGAGGCGGCATGTCCATCGACACGACCGCTGGTAGTCTCGACCGTCTCGCCGATGGTCCATCGAGGGAGGACCGGAGAAGCAGCGGCAAGGGAGGCGATAGCCACGGTCCTCAGGACATTGTTGATGACGCCTTGGGCTCTCATGGTGGCTACTGAACGGGAGACCAATGACCCGGGGTCGGAGCGGTGGGCCGGGAGAAAGTGAGCGGATGGCCTTGAGGCTGGAGGTCGCTTGATATCGAGAGGAGCGCCGTGATGGTCTAATAACCACGCCGGAGAACGGGCCTTGTCTTTAATATGTCAACGAAGTTTGCTGATGCTGGTCTCGGTGGGTCATTTTTTCTACTCTGGCCTGCCGAGGTGACGATTCCCTTTCTCCCCGAACCTCCCCTCCAGCGCGTATATGCGCGATGCCACCCAAAATCGTCCCATTGTTCGTGATGGATACCCCAGATAGCTTGTCCGCCGTCGCTCTCGGGTGGGTGTAAGGAGGGCAGGCGGGCCTCGCTTGGGCCATCCACCTGTTTGTTGCAGGGAACCTAGTCGTTAGGAGCGTCGCTGGCGACTGATATGTGCGGATGACAGGGCAGTTCGTGTGCTCCCTTCGACAGAGAGGCTCTGCCTCACAGCAACCGACCGGGGGTCAGTACGGATTGTGGATAAGTTCGCAAGCGTGTCCGAATTGGGCAACCCTGTCTGCCCGCTGTTCCTCGCAATCCAACCCGAGAAGCCCACAATAGTCAGATTTTTCGTTTTCCCAGCCACGTGCGACCAACGACTTCATATTACCAACTGACAGCAGATGGGTTACATCTTCAAAGGACAGGTGGGTGAATCAACTGCTCAATTGACACCCGTCTGTGCAGCACGTCAACCCCGTCGCCTTGCATAGGGGTCCCAACAGCGGTCAACCCGGCGAGCGCTGGCCGGGCAGAAAAGCTAGCGTCGAGCGGGGTCGTTGGCCGGAACGGCAGTGCAATTGTTCTCGCTGCATTGGAGTGAATGCCGGCTGCCTACTCCTGGCGGGTGCGACTTGGCTGTGGCCTTCGGCTCACCGTTTCTTCCATGGCTGCTGGGGAGAGCTTCCAGACCATTCCCAAGAGGGGATATATCGCGAGGCGAAAATGGCAGCCGATGCCGGCCAGCGGGGCATGATCTCATCGAGCACCCGCAGCTCAGCCTCCGAGTGAGCCGGTGCCGGGCTGGGGTCCACGGCCCAGCGAGCCGGCGTTTGTCGATTGACTGCGAAGTTTCCTGGCTCAACCCCGCCAACCTGGGGCTGTTTGACTTTCCCCGCCGTCAATGCTCCAAGTGCGCAGTAAAGGTGCACCTTCGGACGACGATAACGAATGAGGCAATGGGCGAGGCCGAGCACAAGATAAGCCTGAGCCTAAGTCAGGCACAGCTTAGCAAAATCCGAAGTGTGGCCCAATTGACTTCGTGAAGAACCAGACGAAAGGCACGGATACGAATGGTCGGCGAGATACCTGAACGGAGGGTGGTAGTAAGGCGGCGAGTAGTACGTGGTCTTGGCCGATCTCTGGTGAAAGACGAATCAGAACTCGTAGTCCACAACTACCCACGCCGCCGGAGCGGGAAGGTTGGCCAAACAAGCTCATGGGGCTATATTCCTCCTGTACTTTGATGATGTTTGGATCGACCGGGAGGTAACATTCGCGAACATAACGTCCACCCACCCTCGTTTGCACTCAGGCCAGGGGACATCGGCTCTCTGGCGTAGTCTGATCAAGGGATCGAATCGAACTAGGTAGAGGGAAGCTGGCCGGCCAGCCAAGCGCCTCGAGATAGATACCCCGCTCGGTATTAAGCTTGAACAAGGTGGGCGCGGCCGTGAATTCGACGATGCACGGTTCTTGCCCCGCAGAAAGTAGATAGTCCAGATAGCGCTTCGTGTTGGCGTCACGAGAATTCGGTGTGATGGCGGGAGGCATGATGCTTTGCGTCGGCACTTGGCTGGCCATGAGCTGCAACTCGGGAGTCTCGATCGCCACCCATAGCATTGATGATAGCGCTACGTGTTTGCTTCTCTAGCTTAAGCGCCTCGGGAATGTCTGCTGCGTGTGATGATGCTTGGCTGACCTCGTATGAGCTCGGTTATCGTCGTGGAATCGCGACGAGGAGTCGGATTCAACTACCCAGGTGGGCTGTGATGGAGATAGATACCCGTCGGCAAGACGAAAATAGCTGGAGGGGAAGTCTGAGTTTGCTTTGCGCGGTCCGGCCAGGTCCAGACAGAATGGCTTTCAGGGATCAGCGAGGTTCGTCTGCCGGTAGTTCGGTCGACGTAGGCAAGCGCGTAAGAGCGCCCAGAGGGAGGGCTGGCTGGATGTTTCGGTAGGCCATTGTGGCGACCATCAGCCGCATCGCTAGGAGTTGATGAATACAAACAGATGTGTTTGTCCAGGCAGACTATTGTCTAGCAGACGACGACCTCGAGCGCGATGTGACCACACAGAAGACGTCGTCAGCCTGGCACAGGAGGAGCGGTTGCAGGCGCCACGGTCGACTCGCAAGCTTGCCTCGGGAGGGAAAGGCGATATGCGCACCGGAAAACATGCAGATGGCCTGCCCCACGATGGCGTTTCTCGAGGTCCTGTGGGCGTTGAATTCCTTGGTGTAGTCTTGGCTCTGCGGGTTCGTTGACCTTTGATGCCCAGCACATAGTTCGGCAGGCCCGGCAATGGCCGAAGCAAGTGAGCCGTGGCCTCTGAGCCAGTCTGGATCGACGCTCCATGGTTCTTGGCCGAGCAGAAGTTTCGATGCTGATGGAGGCCAACAGCATGGTCGGAGGATGAAGTCGCCAGCCAAGTTTCTTTGTGCAACAGATGGAGTGGAGGTGGAACTGGGAAAGAAGCAAAGACACTGGACCGGAGTCGCAACAAAGGTGTTTGTGGGTCCACGTGGGGACCGCGTACTGGCCGTGCCTACCTAGAGTGTACTTACCTACCTACCTAAGGTAGAGTGTACCTATTCTCATTCACATTGGGCAAGTACCTACCTACCTACAGGCTGCAACACTGTACCTCGATGGCGCTTGCCTCTTTTCTCCTGAAGCTGATGGTTCAATTGTTACTCCGTACACTTCGGCGGAAATGAGCTTCGCGGGCAATCTTTGCGACTGAGACCAAGACTACCCAAAGCCATTGGATTGGATTATTACTATTATCCGTCGATCAACTGTCCGCATTCCGGGAACCGCCGTCGACCGACACAAGACCATTCCTCCAAGTTTGGTTTCGATTGTCCGCCCTAAGAAACGAGCCAGATTACCCGCCATCAAGAGACATGCGACGAGGACCGGTGCCCTAGAGCAACAACACCAGGACGAGGGCTCTGTTTTCGTGGTCATGGTTCTCTCGGTCGAAAACCAAGCCTCAGTCGTCGCCTTTGCCTCGGTCTCCCGTTACTCTTCCCATCCACCCCCAGCTTCTTTCAAATTCTCCCTTGAGAAGATCAACTCCCCAATAACAGCTTTCGCCATCCGATGCAGACCGCAACGGCAACCCAGGGCCTCAGTGCCTCTTCGCATCCTTCTCCTTCCGCTTGCCGGCGACGATAGTGTCGAATCTCTGGAAGCCAGGGTACCCCTCGAAGAACAAGGTGCCGGTCCACGTCCACCACAGGCTCGTCCCGAACTCGATGCCGTGCCTCCTCAGCCTCGTCTTGTGGAACCAGCAGCACTCGCCGATGTGGATGCCCAGGACGGGGACGAAGATGGTCTTGACCAGCCAGCGGTAGAAGAGCGGGCCGCCGGGGAAGACGGTCTGCAGGAAGCTCCAGATGGGCGTGCCGGGCAGCACGAAGCCGAGCGTGAGCCAGCAGAAGAAGTAGAAGGCGACGGAGATGAAGACGACCAGGGCGAAGCCGGACGCGGCCTCGAAGTGCGTCACGGTGATGTCGCTGTAGCCGAGCGCCTCGCGCGAGACGCGGGCCATCTCGACGACGGCGGGCCGCACGTCGGCCAGCGACGACAAGGCCGGGTCGAAGGCGACGAAGAACTCCTTGCCGCCGAGCCCGCCGGCGGCGACGGTCATGCCCTCGGTGGTGACGTCCTTGAGCCACGGCTCCGAGGCGGCTTGCCGGCTGAGGCCCGCGTAGTGGCGCAGGTAGAGTGAGAGCTCGCGCTGGTGGTCTTGGTTCATGTGTGCCATGATGCGGTCGCGCGGGGCGGGGGCGCCGTTGGAGGAGGAGGAAACGGCGGCGGCGGGAGCGCCCGCGGCGGCGATGTCGGCCTGGCGAGACATTTCACCAGCTTGCGTTGATTGGGTGGGTGTCTGGTCTGAGGGGAAGAGATCCGTGGCCGGCGTCCGGGGGTCGGCCTTCGGGTGTGCGAAGCTCCAAGGCAAGGGCGAAAGCTTTGATCGTTAACGTTTGAACGAAGGTTCGCAGCCCTTGCAGGTGAAGAGGGGAAAGACGAGGCGAGGCGAGGCGGTGGTTCGGGATGAGTTAGGTTGGGGACAGGAGAAGACTGGAGGCAACAACCAACAGACACTGGACAGACACGAACACACGGTCCAGTCCACGGAGACCGAAATTGCGGGATTGGTCCGTGCGACCCCTGCTCATGTGTTGCAGCATTTGGGTTGGCGGTGGCCTGTGGTTTGCTCCACTGCGAGATGACGGGAGCACCAGGGGTTCTTCTTTCTTTTCTCCTCCTTCAGATTGAAGAATAAATTGTTTGTCCCATGGCAAACATTGCAATGTTGGTTTATCGCGTCGGGCTTTTGGCGAACCTGGTCTGATCGGAGCAAACACTGAGATGTGACATGTTCGAGACCTCATGTGACATTCGCCAAGTCTTCCTGTGCGAGAAGGCCCCTTTCGGAGGTTTCAAGTCCTCCGAATATTATATGGGCATCGCCAAACTCTATTTCCTCTCCGGACTCCTGATCGGGATTCTGGATCCCATAAAACCCTGTGCCGACACACTTCCCGGCTTCTTGGATGCCCACCGGTCCGGATCCCGAGCCGGGGTTTCTTTACCCCGAGCCGGGCAGGACGGCCGGCACGGTGGGGTCATCTGACGGGGTAGGTAGAGCCAAGACACGGCCTCCGGCCGGAAGCAACACCCAGCGCTACTACCTACCTAGTAGGTGGTAGGTAGGTAAATACCAGGTTGGTAGGCGTTCAATCGTGCCTTCCGAATGAGGAGGTAGATTAGGAAGGTAGATATCTAAAACCCTAGATGAAGAAGGCAGATGTTTAGGAAGGAAGGAAGGAAGGAAAGAAGTGGGTAGGTAGGTAGGTAGGTAGGTAGGTAGGTAGGTAGGGCCTGACACCATGATCGGCTTGGAATCAACAGCAAGCACCAATTTTCGGCAGCCATCCTCAGATCGTTCACCACCAACAACAACAGCAACTTTCTCCCCATTCCCCATCGGTTTTGGTGCTCTCTTTCATCATCTTCCCATTATCAGAGTTGTTTGTCAAACCCATACTAATAAAATCATGGCTTCACAAAAGGCCCACGTGCTGGTAGTAGGGCGCGGTGGACCAGGCGTGGTGGCCGTCCTCAACCTCGAAAGTAGCCTGGAAGCTGAAGTCACAGCTGTCCTGCGTTCTGACTACGGGGCCATCCCTCAAAAAGGATTCTCGATTAAATCAATGGACCACGGTCCAAAGGAAGGTTGGCGACCGTTGAGACGTAAGTTGCCTGCCACACACTAGCACCACTGAGCCCGTTTAACCACGCTTGCAGTCCTCACCGACGTACCTGACACGACAAACACCCCACATCAGCGGTTTGACTACATCGTCTGCTGCACCAAGAATATCCCCGACGTCCTTCCGAGTCTCTGCGATTTCATCAAACCGGCAGTGACCCCGGGGTGGACCGCCATCGTTCTCATCCAGAACGGCATCGACATTGAGCTCCCCTTCTTCGAATGCTTCCCTGACAATGTCGTCATCTCGGGCGTTAGACGCTTCGCCTCCCACGAGGTATCACCCGGGGTCGTAGAACAGAAGCAAAACGAACTCTTATACATTGGGGCTTTCAGAAATCCTAATCTCGGCGATGAACACCAGCAAGCCGCCGCGAAACGCTTCGAAACAATCTACCGCGCCGGAGGCAAGACGACAAGCATGTACAGGCCGGCTGTTGTCCTCACCCGCTGGCATGACCTCCTTTACACCGCCTCATTCAACATGATGTATGCCATGGCGACAATCGACACACCAGATTCGAAGATCAACGAACTTTTTCTGAAAAAAATGGCGATGCCGTCCATGCAGGAGGTTATTGACGTCGCACGCGCAGTCGGGCATAATCTGCGAGAGGATCTGATCAAACCAGTCGCCGACTTCATCCTAATGGACGAGAACCGTATCGCGCCGCCCAGTATGCTCGTCGAGATTCAACGGGTATGCCTCTGATTTCCCCACCTGCTTGCCACTGGGCGTTACTGATGGCTACAGGGGAGCCTGATCGAGTACGAGAACATTGTCGGCCAAGTTCTTAGGCTTGGGCAAGCGCACAAGGTGGATACACCTGCCTTTTCTTGGTTGTATAATGCTTGCAAACGCTATCAAGATGGAAGGGTGGATGCTGGGATAGATACTTAGTGGTGACCGCTGGCCTTGTCTGACTTGTATGGGGTTGACTATTACTATGAAACGGAAGTTACTGTAGGCTAGGGGATGACACCCAGTGCAGAGGCTGGTATCGCCTGACTTGTATCGGAGTTGACATTACTATCAAACGCAAGAAATCAACGGCTAGAGGTTTGGTTCAAGTTCTATTCTCACGAGCCTTGACCCCACGCATGTTTAGCTCTACAATCCATGCACAGTAAGCGCCAGAGCTGTCTCGCTGACACCATACATCAAATGAGGGGGCCCAGGGATTCGCGAAATATGCGGCGGGGACTACGAGGACGTATCATCTGCCAACACGCTCGCCTTGGACCCTCGCACGAGTTCCTGCAGGAGGATGGGAAACCCTCGGAGGCCAGATATCAGACTGCAGTACCCAGGCAGGAAGATCTGACCACTCTTGCCGGCGATGATGTGCCGGGTGACGGTCTCTGCCACGTCGTTCGGGTCGAGCAGTGGCTCCGTAAACGTGTCCCGCCCGATGACGCTCTCGATCAGAGGCGTGCGGATGAACATGGGGTGCACGATGCTGCGCCAAGTCCGGTCAGCTGGCGACGCATGCCCTTTCAGGTTGCGAGACTCCACATACCTCGTACACACGTTCCTCGCGCCGTACCGGTGTCGCAGCTCCTGCGCCAGCCCCTCGTGGAACGACAGCGCCGCCGCCTTGGTGCAGCTGTACGCGACGTTGGACGCGATGGTCAGGAACGAGGCCATGCTGGCGACCGTCACGACGTGCCCGTGGTCCTCGCGGATCATGCGCGGCAAAAACTCCTTGGCGACGGCGAAGTGCACGACGACGTTGACGTCGAAGGTCCGCCTGACCTCCTCCTCCGTCTCGTCGAGGATCGGCTTCAGGAAGCCGACGCCCGCGTTGTTGACCACCACCGTCGGGTCGCCGACGTCCTCCCGGATGAGCGCCGCGGTCTCGCGGAGGGCCGCGGACGAGGTCACGTCGAGCTGGTAGAAGCGGGCGCCGGGAGGGAACGGGTCCGCGGGGGGTCGGACGTCGACGGCTACCACTTTGATGCCGCGCCGGGCGAGGTTGCGGACCATGAGGTTGCCGATGCCGCTGCTGCCGCCCGTCACCAGCACGACCTCCCTGTTCCAGTCCCAGGCGGAGGACGTTCGGAGGTACCGCCACTTCAGGGCCTCGTTCGCCGCGTAGAGGAGGCCGAGGATCGCCAGGGCGCCTGCGGGTCTCCTGGCGGAGGGCGAGGCCAGGAACCTGACGACGGCGTCTTTTACTGCTTCCATGGTGTTTGTTTTTTTGGTTGGACGGCGCTGCAGATGAGATGGCAGCGATGGCGAGGTTTGAGTTACACGACTTGACGCAGCTTTATCTTCTTCCCAGGCAGTCCAGCCGACCTCATATACACAGAGCTGCTTACTCCGTTCCTTCTGGTCGAACACACCTTGGGAGGACCAATCAGTCCACCGTCTTGCACCTGCGACCGTCGCGGTGGCTGTTCGGCGTACACCGAAATCAGTTCTTCCTGCCTCCCTGGTCGCCGTCATCCCCCGATCCTTCGCTCCTGGCTGACGGGAAGGTGTGGTGTAGGTATCGCTGACTGCTTGGCTGCAGGGGTCGTCGGCAGTGGCACTCGTCACACCGACCGACGTGTATTTGAGGGGGGGTTCGCGGGGCAAGTCATTGACGATGTTGTGCGACGATTCTTTTCAAACGGGCGAGACGGATGGACGTTTCCAGCGCCAGTTGCTCCGTCCGGCGTCTCCGTTTATAAGAGGGGGGGGCCGTTCCGGTGTTGAAGTGGAGACCTGTCACCCGGACATCCGCTCCGTGACACGGCCGCTCGGCAAAGTCCGGCGTGCTGCACGGCGATCGTCCCCGGAATGGAGTCGTCCTGTAAGCGCAAGGGGGATCGTCGCGAACGGGGGGGGGGGGGGTTTTGGACAGAGGAAACATACCCACGTTTCCTCGGAAGACAATCCCGACCAACCAGAGACCTCGTTTCCTCCAACTCTCTCGCGGGATCGGGGGACGTGTGACGCCTCGAAAGTTTCAAGAAACGAGCACAGACGATGGACACGAAGGAAAAGTCTCCGCGGGGATGCCACCCACTTACCAAAGTTCTTCCCTCCCAAAGTTCTTCCATGCTTCCTTCTCCGCATCTAGCACCGACCCTACACTGCAAGTACCCCCCGCAGCAAGCTCGATGATTGGCGATCTGCCGCCGAGTCTGGACGGGCGGTTCGCGGTGGGTGCGTCAGAATCAGCCCACTCATCAGATGAATAGACGAACAAAGACAGACTTTCTCGAATCTGAGGCATGGAGCGCACCGAGAACAGGCATCTCGGCTTTTCAAAGAGACAGCGGGTGATCCACGCGCCAAGCTGGCGTCTGCCGAACGCATGGGTCCTTCTTGGTTCGCTGTCATGTACATGCCTTGCTGCTGAATGCTTATGTCGTCTTGGCTTTCTCGATAGAGTTGACGCCGGGGGTTAGTGGATATCGTGGGTATCGCGTCCGCCCTCGCATGGCACTTTCCGGCCGACGCAAGTCCGGGCCTCTCAGTACTTCGGGCCTTGGTTTGAACTCATTCGTATAGCTTGTAGCTTTTACTAACCACCCTTATGTACCGTGTCAAAATGTCCATTTCCCAACGCCCGCCAATGCTAGTGGTATCGTCAAATCCCATGCCCCATCCGGTATCCCCTTCTGATGCCCCTCCTGTAGTCGATAGTGTACCCAGTAATCGTGAACCTGAATGACCTCAACGCCGCCTCGTGACAAATCCCCCATCAGAACGTCGACTTCCCGTAGACGCTGTTCCCCGGCGTGTCGCCAAACGTCGTCGTCGTGTGCACGTGTATCCCGCTCTCCATCGAGCCCCTCCGCGGAGACGGCTCCCCGTTCCCGTACCGGATCTGCGTCCGGACGTCCCCGCCCGCCCGGTCGCCCAGCTCCAGCTCGCTCTCGTTCGGCGGCCTGTCCTTGGACACGAACGAGAAGAACTTGCGCCTCTTCTCGACGAGCCTCGCCGCCCTGGCGATCTCGCGCCGCTCCTCGTCGTAGTCGTGCCCCCCGTCGCCCGATCGCGCGGGGTATACCCCAGTCCCGGACGACCCGGCCGAGGCCTTGTGGGGCGGCATCGGCGTGCCCTTCGTGGCGGCGGCCGAGCCGAAGAGGTTCGGGATGGTGTTCTTGACAAGCGTCCGCAGCGCGGGCAGGCAGACCACGATCATCGACACGGACACCTCGACCCCGGACCAGATCAGGGGGTCCGTAAAGTCCCACGTCGGGTTGAGCGAGCGCGTAAAGTTGACAATGTACAGCAGCCGCACGCACGACGTGATGAGGATGAAGATGCCCAGGCTGAACATGACGAAGATGCCTGCCTTCTTCCGGCGCGACATGTTGAGGCGCATCACCAGCGGCAAGGGGAGGAGCAGGATGATGACGTCGTGGCTGATGCTGAGCCCGCCGGCGACGAAGGCGAGCGTGTTGATGTTGAGGCACTGGTGCGGGCCGAAGTCGCCCTTCCAGCCGATCCAGTTGAACTCGAAGGGTATGCACTGGAAGATCTGCATGAACAGGAGTATCGTCGTCGAGAGAATGATGTAGCCCATCGTCGCGAACGTTGCCCAGCGGAAAGTCTTGGTGGGGAATATCCTCAGGTAAAAAAGGAGGACCGATATCTTGGTGAGTCCTAGGCATACCAAGTAGAAGCTCTCGTCGATGTAGAATATCTGGCATTCGCTGTCAAAGTCTGCGACACACAAGTTCAAATCCGGGTACCTACTTTCAGCCCGAGAGTGAGCTCGTCGGGAGACACCATCCAGATGTCTTCTCCAAAAGCTATCGCTCCGGCTGGATGCACGTCAATACGAGCAGAGACTAAGAACATCCCATGATGTGCTTACCCAGTTGCCCAAGGACAACAAACACCACAAACATGAGCTAGGTTTTGTCAGTTGAGATCCTTCAGAACGCTGTCTTCATCGACGTACCCCGCAAGCGAGCATGATCCAGTCGTCCGCCGCAAAGCGATGCATCGTCGACCACCGCGCGTACAACCGCAGCGGCACCGCCAGGAACCCGGTGATCTGAATGGCAAGCGGCGCCAATATGTCCACCTTGCGCTCGCGGACCGGCTTCTGACACGCATCGGCCTGTATCCTCGCCACCTCTAAGACCTCGCTGTTAGTCTCCATCTTGTCTCTGTCAATTCTTGCGCGCGAAGAGCAGTCCTCACGTAGAGTTTCCAGCCGGTTGCACCTATCGAGAAGACACAACTCCACCATGCCCTGCAGGTTTTGGTCGGTGCATATGCACGTATCGTTCGAGACCGTCTGGCACGCCGACTGCGGGATCTTTTCAAGAATACACGAAAGCTACCGCCGGATGTCAGCAAAGTTGCTCAGGATGTTCGTCCCCGCCGTCACGACTGGTGGACTGAGTCCACTCACCCCGCACTGAGGTAACTGGGTCGCAAAGTCTACAAGAGCAGCTTGTGAGACCCCAAAAAAGGCGGCGCCCAGCAGGCCGAGCAGCATCGACTGCCTCATGGCGTCTTTGCTGCTAGCCGTCTGCCAGCGACGACGTTTGAAGCGTATCAGAGATTCGTCACCGCCGTCAAAGACAAGGAAAAGAGAAATGAGGGCGAAGTGGAAGCGAATCCGTCGCAGGCGGCGCAAAGAACAAGTCTAGATGCCTTTGATGGCTCGACGGAAACCACAGACGCTTGTCAGTGTCATCCTTGGAATTGAGAGGAACCAGTTGAGGGGCAAGGGGCTGCTTGGGAAGGCATCGGCGATATAAACTGCGGATCGCCGTCCGAGAGCATCGTATTCCCTTCCTAGGGAGGTGGGGGAGGGATGGACACCAAGTGGAGAGGACAGGGAGCCGCACGGGAGTTGGGTCAGAGAGGGACACGGGCAAACTTTGGACTGATCCGTCCCGTCTTAGCGGGAGTGACCCCGTTGCATGCCGTGTTGCGCCTAGCAAAGCATCTCAGAGATGGGCTCGGCAGTGGTGCGGCGCAACAGACAGTCATGTGGAGCGCGAGACAGGAGGAGCCGTCCAATGAGTCTCCCTGCATGCGCATCGATGAACTGAGAGCAGCGCGACGCTACCAACTACGTGTCGGGGCCGGGATCAGGGGTCGTGGCGGGCTGGGCCTTGAGTCCTTGACGTTGAGGCTTGAGCATGTCTGTAGTGTAAAACCCTTCTTCGGTCTGCATCTCCGATGATTGCTCAACGGTGAGTGGCTGCGAGACACCACGATTGGCGCAACAGAAATCAAACCTCGTGGCTGTGGATCTTTGGGGTTGTTCGCCAAGGTGGTTTCTCCATGGTAGATCAGTTGGCGGCGCTTCGATGTGTGGGCATGACGGTTTCGTGCATGCTCGCGTGTCACCACGAAGCAGTCCGATGACATGACTGCGAGAATCAGTAATCACCCTTCGTTTCGTTGTCAGAAGCCAAGTCAGGGGACGCCACCCGTGTCTGAGAAGTACCTAAGCTCAGTTTGTAGAGAAGCAAGCAGCCATCGCACGGCTAGCTCTTGTCGGTTGCCCCCTAGGAGGATAGCAAAGCCACGATGTTTAGGGCTGAACTAACATGAATCATGTTTGTGTTTCCGGGTGGGAGTATCCAGTCTGGGACAACGATTGCGCTGGGACTGAGTAATGAACGGGCACAAAGCGTCGAGGGCCTGGGAAAAGGCATGCAGTAGCTCACCCTCCCCACGCAGGCAGCAGGTGTGAGGCACGGGCCTTCAAGGACTAAAATTACAGGGGGAAGCCTTCAACAGGCGGGAAGAAACTTTCTAGATATAATATTAGAAATAGACGTTACTTTGAAACTACTGGCCAGAAGGTATCCTTTTTAGCTACTTACTATATAAAGTTGACTTATCTTTTATTGGAAAAGTAATTAGAATTAATTAACGCGTTACTTTAGCTTCTCTCTATATATTTTTTAACTTTTTTATACCTAGGAATTATTAAAAACCCCTTAGGAAAATACTAAGAACCTAGGAATCTTATACTATTTAATATACTTTTTAATATAAGTACTTTTCTTAATTTAACTAGTACTTACTTTACTATTTAGAGAATTATAGTTATAAATACTTTTTTCTATTTAGCACTTGCATTAACTCTAAAGAACTTAAAAAGTAAGAACTAAGGAGTATACCTACCTATTAGAATTACTAACTTACTACTCTACTTTATATTCTATTAGTTAATAACGTTAAGAAATATATATACTAATTTAAAAATTAATTAGTTTTTTTTTTCAAGAAGGATCTATTAAAGTCTAACTAGTTTAGTCTTTATTAATAAAGAAATTATTTTAGAAGTATATTATTACTATTTAAAGTTCTAAGGGATCTAAACCTAGACCCTATAAATATACTAAAGCTAAAGAAGCGGGACCTTAAAAATAGCCTAGAGACTTTAACTATACTTAAGATTAATCCTTTAACTGCCCCAAAATTAACTACTACTATAGAATAATAATTTAAAATTCTAGTAGCCTATTAGCTACTTTTGTTTAAAATATTCTTAAAATTCTATAAAATACTACTAAACTAGTTTTAATATACCCTAAATTCTTATTTAGATTTATTAAAGGAGGTTATAAATATTCTAGAACGTTAAACCCTTATATTACTAATTAAATAGTTAGTATTTAAATTACTAGAATTAATAGGTAATATAAGTGACCTAACTAATACCCCTAAAAGCTTAATAGTATTAAAGCTACTAACCCTTAACTATAGTACCTTTAGTAGCTAGACTATAGTAGCCCACTAGTTAGTACGCCTAAAATAGGATTTTAAAATAGTTGGCTATAGACCCTTAGAGTTATTATTTTCTTAAGTAATTAAAACTATTAATATATAGATTAAGAAAAAAGCCACTTTATATATTAATAGTATCTCTAAACTAGTTAATATTATAGATAAAGCTAACTAAGGAGTTACTACTAGAGTTAACTTTATTATATTAAAAAAGGCTTTAAAAGAATAATTTTTATTTAGAATTATAAACTAATAGACTTTAACTTTTAATATTAATAATATTTTATAAGAGTAAAATAAAGCTTTAATAGGGTACTATAATTATGCTTTTTTAGCTCTTTATAGAATTAGATGCTGAGATACTACTATTAGAATAAAGCTATTTATACTAAAATAAGTTATTTTTTAAAGTTTAATTTAATAATTTATTAAGGGCTTATAGAATAGTAAGCTTTACTAGTAGACTGTAACTATAGTAGCTATAACTTCTACTAGCCTTAGAGTAGTATATAACATAGTTTAAAATACTAAATAAATTCTTTAAAATTAAGAAGTAGAAGATAAATAACTTATAAATAAAATATAGTTAAAGCTTTTTTTATAACTTATAAAGTATTAAAATCCTAAATAGAATGTTAATTAAGTTCTGGTATAGTAAATAACTAACCTATATTTACCCCTGTATATAGCCTAGACTTATTTTAATAGTTACCCTTTTTAATAACCTTTTAACTTTTTATTAGTAATACTAGTATAGACTTAGAATTAATAGTAACTGCCCTAAATAATATAGTTTAAAGCTTATTAATCCTAAAATTAAAACTAGAATACTTAAGGTCCCCCTTAGTAACTTTGTTTTTTAAATATATTTAATAATTTCACTAGAACTAATAAAAATCTTCTATTATTACCAAACTAAAAGACGTCTAGGAATAAGTATATTAATAGCTCTAAGGTAGTAAAGCCTAATAAAATAATCTATATTAAGTATAAACAAACTAGCTATAAGCGTCTTAACTATACTAAAAGAGGCCTTTAAATATAAGAATAAGTATATATTAAGTTAATAATATAGCCTTTAAACTAGAGTTTTTTAAGGAGAGTAAGGCTACTACTAAGAGTTATTAATACTTATTTAGTATAGCTTTATTATATATAAAAGTTAAATTACTATATAAATAATCCTAAATTATTTTTACTAAACTTTACTTAGAATTTGTAGAATATAACGGATAAGGTAGTCGGCTTTTATTATTTTAAATTTTCTATAGTAAAGGATTTAAAAAACTTAATAACTCCTATCACTCTAAAAAAGAAAAATCGTATTATAGTAAAGGCTAGAATAGTGTTAGTTAAGGAGTAGCTTAAGGAAGTTATATTAGTACTTTAAGTGCTTTCTAATAATAAACTTAATTTTAATAAGTAAGTTATTAAACTTAACTCTTTAGTATTAAAGCTTATAACTAGAAATTAAAAAAAATAAATAAAAACTATTTTAAATAATCCCTCTAAAAAGGCCAGAATAGTCAAACTACTAAATACAAACTCTAAAAAACACATTCTACTCTAAATAATTATTAATAAAAGTTAACTTATTAAAGTAACTAAAGTACTTATAAAGCAATAGAGTCTAGTTAATATTATAGTATAAACTAAAATACTACTTCTAAATATTTAAGAAATTATAAAAAAAATTATATTTAATATTTTACTTATAAACCTAATATAACTAAGTCTAGAGTTTTTAAAATTTATTTAAGCTATATTCTAAAAAACTATTATTAAAAGGCTAAAAAAAAGTAAAGATAAGAGTAAAGTTATTACTATAAAAAAAGTACCTAATAAAGGTAAGGTTCCTGTTTAAAGTAATTTAGTATTATTTAAATATAAAAACGGATATCTTGTAACTATATTAAACTCTATAAAGAATATTTAAGCCTTTTTTATAAATTATAAAGCTACTAAACTATTTTACTTTAATTATATTATCGCTACTTAAAAGTCTTAATATACAGTACCTAATAAATAAGTTTAAATTAATTAAAGCTTAGAAATAAGTATTATTTTTCCTAAGCTTACTAAGATATATAACCTAGTCTAGTATCTACTAGTAAGAATTAGTTTTAAAGGTTTTTAAATAGAAGCTATTAATAAAGCTATATATAAAATAATATACTTTATAGTTATTTAAGTTATTATATACAAAATATTTTAAAAAGTTTAGACCTATATACGCCCTAGAGACTCTAATAATTCAGTTATATTACTACTTAAAATGCCCTAGCTATTTAATATTAAAGCAATAATTAATCCTTAGGCTAAAAAGATTATAATTAAAAACAGAACTAGAGAGGAAACTATTACTAAGATTAAGGGACCTCTTATATAAATATTAGAATTATAGTATTTTATTTTTATCCTAACTAATAATAATACTAATTTATTTAAAAGAAATTAAATAACTACTTTAATAAACTATAAAGAGTCTAGTAATAAATTAAAATTAAAATTAAAAAATAAAAATAATACTTAGAATCTACTAAGAAACACCTAATCCTACTTTAACTTAGGCAGGTTATTAAAAAGTATTTACTAATAAATAAAATTCATAAAAAATACTACTAAAAAGACTCTATTATAAACTAAAAAAATACTAAATTATATAAAAAACTAACTATAAAAGATTTTAAATAGAGTTTTAAATACTTATAAAACGCCAATATAACCTAGCTTACTACTTATACCCTAAGACTTACTTAAAATATAACAATACAAAAAGAGTTTTATATTTTTTAAACTTTAAACTCTTAAATAAAGAAGCCTTACCCTAGAGTAATATTACTTTAAAATAAATAAAAGAATTGCCCTTTATAAATAACTTTTCCTATATTAAAAAAACTAAAACACCTTAAAATAAATTTTACTACACTACTAGTAAAAATAAAAAAGTAGTAAAATATAAAACTAATAACCTTAAAACCTAATATACCTAAATATACTTATAAAGAAATAAAGAGAGTAATATATACTTACTAAGTTTTATTTTTAAATTTTCTAAATAACTTTTTAACTATAAACTTATATTACTATATTCCTAGACTAGAAGAAAATATAATACTTTAGAATAGTAATAAATAAAAGAAGTAGAACGCAACTAAATAATACTAGTTAAATTACCTAATTACTAAAAAAAGGGAAGTTAGCTTATATAAGCCTACTATTATAGTAAATAGAATTACATTACCTTAAGGAGCATAACTAGTTATTATTAAAAAGCTAAGAGTTAGACTATTAAAAGAGCACTAACTAATAATTAACTATAAAAATATTAATAAAAAATTACTAGTATTATTAATTTTATTACTTAGAGAAGTATATAAAAACTTATTAAACCCTAGGATTTAGTTATATTTAAATTAGAATTTAAAATATATATATTAGAGCATTCCAATTCACCCAGAATACCACTATATATATATATTTAATACCCCCAACTAGCCACAACTTTAACCTATTAAAATACAGTAAAGAGTAAAGAGTTTAGCCTACTAAATAACAAAATTCAACTATATCTTTTTAAAAGCTATTCTAAAGCCTAACCTAAAGCTATTACTACTAGTCCCCAACACCCTAAGTAGTCTATTACCCATAAATATCTATTTTAACAACATCTTTACAAAATTCAAAAGCTAAAAAAAAGAGTAGAAGTTTATTAAATATTATTTATTCCTAAAATTCGTATAGGCTAAAGTTAAACTTACTTAAAAGAAAATTAAATTAAGTTTAATATCTATTATTACTATAAAATAGATATACTAAATTAGTAGAATTATACGTATTAAACCTAAGAGGATTATAAAGCTTCTTAAATAGCCTACTCTAAAGACTTAAACTAAAGTTAAAACTTTTATTACTACTACTAGACCTTACTAGAATTAAATAAAAAATATTATAGAAGTTACTTAACCTTTTTATTAATTAACTAAGAACGTGCCCTAGTACTAAGGTACCTTAAAAGCGTACTCCTTTACCCTTATAAAAAAACTAATCTTTAATATAATTAATATTTATAAATTAAAAATCAAACAGCCTATTCAACTATATTTAAATACTTTAAAGTTTACTAAAAACTATATTATCCTCTAATAATAAAAAAGTAACTATATTCTAATCCTTTATAATTTATTTCTCTTTACTAAAAGCCAGCGCAACTACGGTATATATAAAAGGGAGCTATTAGCTATTATAGAATTTTATAAACACTACTCCCACTTCTTAAGAACTAAACAGGAATTAACTATCTATATAAACTATAAACCTTTAACCTAGTTCCTTATATTACTTTACTATAATAAAATCTATACTAAGTAAGTTACTAAACTAAAAATACTTAATAGTAAGTTTAAATATATTTAAGAACATTAAAATATAGTAGTAAACACTCTATTTTAAACTATTTTCCCTTTTTATAACTATAATAAAAATAACCTAAAAGATTTTAATAAACTAATAAAGAACAGAACCTAAATTTAGAAAAATAAAGCTAGAGGGTATAAGAAGCTTATTTAAAGAAGAATATACAACTTACTAAATCTAAACACCATTAATAAGATTATTAATATAATTCTTTTAAACAAAACCCAAAAATCTAATAATAAACCCCCCCCTCTATTAATAGGCCCTAATAAGGTATCTAGTTTAATATTAACCCCAGCAAATATAAAAGTTACTTACTTAGAAATTAAACTAACTACCTAGTCTAATAAAGAAGTTTCTAAAAGGATTTTAATTCCTTTTATAATAAACACAGCCTAGTAAAATCTAAACAAAGTAAAAAGCTAGATTTCGAACCTATAGTTAGCGTTAATTTATGTAAATAAGTCCAAAGCTATTACAACTATTATAAAATATCTATTAAACAAAGCAGAAGCAACTCTACTTAAAATATAAGTATAAAAATAGCTAAAGAAACTATAGTACTTAGAAATTATTAGCTTTTTAATTAAAAATAACCTAAGAATTAACAACCATAAACTAAGGTCTCTTAAAAACAAAAACTAACTATACTCTATTTAAAACATAATACTTTAGTATATAGTATATAGAATCTAAAAACACTGTTTAGTTCCTAAAGAAGTAGCTACTATATATAAATAAGAATATAATAATACTAGACATTTTAGAATTAATATTACAAAAAAGAGGCTTTTAATAAAATATTTCTAGTTAAAAATAGCTTTAAATATTATAGAGTACGTTAGAGGCTACTAGCCTTATACTAGTATAAAAGCTCAAAAGCATACACACCCTAATTAACTAGTTTTAGTTACAGAGCTATTAAAAATTATAAAAATTAATTACTTTAGTCCCCTAAAAAGGACCCCCTAAAGAAATACCTTACTTTTAGTATAAATTAATTATCTTAGTTAATTCATATAAACTTAACTAATACCAGATACATTAGTAGAAACCACAATCCCCATCCTAACTAACTAAATAAATATTATAAAAATAAAGCCTAAATCCTTTTATTTAAATACTAAAAGAGTATTTATTTTAAAAGAGTTTAAACTAGTAATATAGAGTTAAGGTATAGAAGTTAATCTTACCCTAGCTAAGTTATATAAGTCTATTAAAATAATAGAATCTTATATTAAACTATTTATCAAACTTTTTACTAAAAGAGTCCTAGAAAACGCTTTTAAGTTAAAAAACTAGAACCTATATTATAGAAACGTCGTATATAACATTAATACTTAGTAAATAAAGAATCTTAGATACTTACTAATAAAGATACTTTTTAACTAAAAACATAACTTTAAAGGGGGGATTTTATTAAATAGCGGAATACTAACTCTAAAGGTATTAAAAAAAGTAGTAGTAGTGTAAATAGTAAACGTAGAAAGTTAGAGAGCTATAATTAAAAAAAGCTAATTAATTAAAAATAAAGCTAGATTAGTTTAATATAAATAAAGAGTTATAGAGCTATTTAAAAAGGGGGATTTTATTATATTAATCTAGGAGGAGAAGCTACTAAAGTTTAAACTAAAATAAAAAGGGCCGTTTACTATTTAATATAAAGTTAAACGAGTTACTTATATCTTAAAATAGCTAAATAGTACTTTAATACTACTAGCACAGCACTAGAATTATCTTAAGATCTTTTAACTAAAAACTAAATACTTTTAATCCAAAATAAAGCTATTATTACTATTTATACAATTTTTATATTAACAAAAAAACAGAATTAATTAATATAAAATTCAGAATTTTCTTTAAAGCTATTATAAAACCCTCCTACTATATTATAACTAGACAAGTACCTACTTTATTAGCGCACCTACCGTACTTAGATTTTAATACTCCCTACCTACCTTAACCTCATAACCTTACCAACTTTTAATCTTACCTTTATAACTCACATCCTACCTCCTTAACCTCTTTAACCCTACTTCTTACTTCCTTAGCCTTATACTCTCTTATTAATAATTAATATTACAACTATTTAACTTAAAATATTAATAACATATACTTAAAATACTTTACTTAATATATTAAAAACCTAGAAGTATTAAAAAGCCTCTCTTAGAATAGTTTTTTTTTAATAACTAGGACCAGGAATCTATAAAACCACCCTAGAAGCGCAGCACTAAACAACTTAAAAAGGCGCACACCCTAAGCTACTCCTATACCTACTAATAAGTAGAAGAGAATAATTACAATTTCTAAACTAAAGAAAGAGATCTAGTAACTATAAAAAAGAGTTAATATATTATAAAAAAAATAAAATAAAAAAGTAGAACTATATATAAGACTTTAAAAAGCTTATAATAAAGTATAATAATTATATTTACTAAGTTTTATATAAATAAGTACGGATAGTATTTTTAAAAAAAATTTAATACTTAACCTATACTAGTCCTTTATAGTAAGAATAATTCGAAAAAAGAAAGAAATAAAAGTAAAATTAAAAAAAGCTAAAAGGACACTTAAGCGCAGCTTAAAATAGATTAAAAAAAATTAACTAGTAGTAGGTATTTAATTAGGGAATTAGGCTGCTTTAATAACTAGTACCCCTAAAGTTACTTATATTTAATAGTTAAATACTAAGGTAATAGAAGCCTTAAGTAGTTAACCTAGGAATTAGGATACTATAAAAACCAAGGTATTAAATATCACACCTACTTAGTAGTTACTAACTAGAAACAAAGACAGTTAGTATATAAGTAATAAAACACTAGCCCTAAATTTTAATTAACTAATAGGATTTTTACTATTATATAAACTACTTTAACTAATTAAGAAAAATAATCATAGTAAAATTAGTAGCACAGCCTTAGAGTTTTACTTTATAAATACTACTTAGGTACTTATTAAATTAGGAATTATTAACCCTACTTTACCTATTAATAGCTAGATAGAGGGACAGTCTAGAAATACTAATATCCTAATAGTTAGACTTAGTACCTTAAAACCTATACCTAAGGGAATAACTTTACTTACTTTAAAGTCTATAAACCTAACTAGGAATTTAAACTTTAACCTAAAGGGAGCAACTTTACTAACTTTTAGATAGTAGGATACTAATAGTTTTATTAGAGATTTAATGTAGTTAACTTAGAAGTTTTTTTAAAAAAACTAAAAGCTATATAACTTAAAGGATAATTTAATTATAGTAAAATCTAAACTAAAGTTAAACTTAAAAAATAAGAATAAAGTACTAGAATAGTTATTCATTTTAGCAAGGTTAATTAATAAACCCGTTATATAATAGAATAAATTAAAGTTACTAGGAGTAGTAGAGAAAATAATAAAGTAATGGGTGAATAAAAAGAAGTTATCGAGAAAATACATACTCTATGGGGTCTAAGAAACTTAAAAACTCCTTTAAAACGCCAAAGTAAGAACAACTGCTTTTAACCTAGTCTTAACTATAGTAATTAAAAAGTTAAAAAAAAAAATTAATAGTTAAAAAGCTATAAATTAAGAAATTATAAATAGTAAAATTAATATAAAGAATTTTATAGAGGCTATTAAGGAAATATAGGTAAAAAATAATATATTTTAAAAGGCTATCTCTAAAACAATACTAGAAAAAATAAAAGCTAAAATAAACTAGAGATAATTACTAATTACTTATTTATTATTAAAAACGCTTATTATTAAATTATATTATACAGTAGGTGGCATTCATTAGGAGTAGTGATTTAGTTAAGGTGCTGTTTCATAATTAGGGATCATATTATTATTTTTAAAACAATAGCTATATATTGTTATGTGTTCAGTGGTAATACTAATATACTTTAAAAATAATAAAGTAATATAAAGTATCTTACTTAAAATAAAGGTAGTATTAACTAAAATCTACTAGTAATAACCTTTAAATTAGGGATATTTTAGAATAATTTATAATATAATATATTTAGTAGTTAAATAATAAAATAGTTTATAGTAAGATAGAGTGCTAAGAAAAATTATAAAACTAAGGGGAAAATAAAATAATTTAAAGATACATAATAGTTTAGCATAAAAAGGTAAAAATAAAAGATAAAAATAATACTAAGTCTTAGAAATTATAGTAAACTCTAAAAGGTTAAGTTTTTTTACTTAAAGAACAGCTAAATATAAATATTAGTTAGAAAAACAGCATGTACTAATATTTAAAAAAAAACTAAAAAGATTATTAGATAAATTAACTAATACTATAAAAACTCCTAGATAAACTAAAGGAAAGGTTGGGGTGTCGCGAGTATTAATTTATATAATAAGCAGCAATTAATGAAAAATAGAAAAGGACGTTTTAATAGTTTTAAAAGTAATTTTTAGCAGAGGTAGAAAAACTTTAATAAAAGTAGGATACTAAAGCCTAACACTTTTTAATACTACAACTTATGGCATTTTAAAAAAACTTAAATACTTATAGGTTAATTTAGGGAATTACTAATAAAATGCTATATAATAGCTTAAAATTATTTTTTAAATAGTTATTAAGATTAATAAATAAAAGCAGTAGAACATTAACTTAGAAGAACTTTAAGAAATAAATAGCGTTATTTTAAAAAAAGGTTATATTAGAATCTAGTTATGGTAAGTATTATTGCTTTAATTTAAAAGTTATAAAGTTAGTAAAGTAGTAAGTTAGAGTAGTATATTAGAGCTAATAAGTATTTTAGACTTAACTAAACTAAGTATAGAGTAAAGTAGCGTAGAATACAAGCAAAATTAAATTAAAAGCCTTTATATTAAAAAGAAATTAAAAAGGTTAATAATTTAATAATAACTATTAGTAATTTTTAAGGAAATAGAATACCTTTAGGAAGATTTAGAATAAATCTAATAGGTGGTAAACTAGTTTAAAGTTAGTTTAGTAGAAATGTTTTATAATTAATAGAAAGTAATATTTCTAATTAATAAGATTATACTAATAAAAAAGGGAAAACTAATAATACTATATGAATAAATTATCTTCCATTAATATTAAAACTTTAATTTAAAAACTTAATAATACTAAACTTATTATAGTAAGTTAGTTAAATTATATTTTAAAAGTCTATAATTATAACCTAAGTTAAATAAAAATTAAAAGTCTACTAATAATTTATGATAAATAAATAAACTATTTATAAATCTAAAGAGGGAAGCAGAAAAGGGATTAAGGAAGTAGGCGGTAGTACTAGAGAGTTTATTAAAAAAAATAGACTTATATAGGTATTGTATGTATTATACAGATTTAATTAAAAATAAGAATAATTTAATTATTTATTTTGTATTTTAATACTTTTAATTATATATTATTAAATAACCCATAATAGTGAATAGTTGTATTGTAGTTTTTTTTTTTTTTTTTTATTTATTGCTTTATTATAATAGACGGGGGCGGCCCCTTTATTGGGGATTTATAAGGCACGGGCCTTTAAGGACTAAAATTACAGAGGGAAGCCTTTAATAAGTGGGAAGAAACTTTCTAGATACAATATTGGAAATAGACGTCACTTTGAAACTACTGGCCGGAAGGCATCCTTTTTACAGGTGTACTTGCGGAGAGTTAGACTCTTGGTACACTTTTATTACTGCAGGGCATCCCACCGGGTGTAGGGAGAAAACACCGCCGCGGCCGAAGCCTCTTGCAATGGTGGGGCCTGCGCATACAGCAGGCATTGTGGGGTGAAGGGTCAATCCACGTTAAATTTTTATTTAGCGGTAAAGGTACCAATGATCCACGGACTGTTCGACGCAGCCTTGGGTGCGGTCTTTCGTTGATGATGGCCGAGCTCTCGCCCAGCAACGTTGGTCAACACATGTATCGCCTGACCCAGACTTTGCGTTAGGTAAAAGGAGACCGGCGCGAATACTGCTTCATCAAGCATCGCAGCCTCCCCGCCGAATCTCGGCCGAAGCCCGTCCGGCTGAGCGATAGAAAAGGTCTGGTACCGCCCAAGCGGCTTCACTGGAAAGCTGGCGGCTTTGGGCGGCGCCAGCGGCCAGAACGTAGATGATCACGTTGGTGAAAAAGACGAAACAGTAGTACAAGCCAGGCGTTCGAACGGTGTTGCTGGAATAACCGCATCGCTGTCCCGGGGGTGAAGGGGGTTGCTTCTCGGTCGCACAATGAAGATGTTCATCAGCCGGGCGGCGAAGAAGCAAAAAAGCCAGAAATTCGCCGGCGTCTCCGGTTCCACGCCGCCGGCTACCTGCAGACGCTGTTTCTCCAGCGTCTCCATGCCCTCTTTGCTTTCCTTCCACGGGCTGGAAGACTCACCGTCTCGGCGCTCGTTGGCGTCGTTACTGAAACGGGAATCCGATTGCCACCCCGACGTCGCAGCAGACGTCGCAAAGCAAAACACAATTGGGAACCTGGACAACGCGTGCGCGGTGAGTGCCGTCGGCCTTGTGGCCAGCCACCCGAAAGAAAGCCAGATGCAGTGTATCTGACGCCTCACTTATTGACACACTCAGGGATTCTGGGGGACTGCCGCCACCAGTTGCCGTGAAGGACCCCTCGGCGCATCCTCCCAGCTAATCCGAAAGTCGTACGTGAAAAGCGCGCCGATACCTTCGCGATGGTGGCGCGCGAAATCACGCTGGCCGTCATAACGTTGATGAATGGGCATTGTGCCTCGCGGCATGCCTCTGGGTACGACCTGCAGGCGACGGCGTGTCTCGGCAAGTTTCGCGGGCAACTCTTCGCTGTGTGTGCTCAGAGCGTTTAGAAGGCTTCTAATGATTCCATAGTCTATGGCTAGCGTCGATATAAGGCACGCATCGATGTTTCAATCGCTGTCGAGTCATGACGCGTCTGACCTTCGACTTCTTGCCTGCCGACGAGACCTCTCGGACGCTGGTTTGCCAGCAGTCGCGATCCTGGCATGCCGATGGCGGATGGTGCCGTCAGTGGTAATCGGTGGAAGGCCAATTGGACGAAATTGCGGTGTCGGTAGCTCAGGAACAAGAAAAGGTTGACGCCCTTGGGACATCTGGAGATAGAGTTGATCTCATGATTGCGTTAAGTCTAACATTTTCACACACCCTGTTGAGAGTATTGAACGGTATCGAAAGGTCCTTGCGTGCTGTGTATTCAGCTAGGTACTGCAGGTCAAACTCTGGCCCTCGAACTCTAGTCCAGCAACATGTGTGTAGCAGTCGAGCCTGGGCCATGTGCGTTCAAAGCACGGGGACATTGACACATATTCTTCAACATGTTCTTCCGGGATAGGATACCTTGTACGGCAAATCAATACCGGCCAGTGAATCGTGTCGTGGCGTGTCGTGTCGTCGGAAGTGCCAGAGTTGCTGCTGTCAGATTACGGAAGGCTCATCGGGGAGCACCAGCTTGGTGTGGCACGCAATATTTGCCGTCTGGCAAATGAGAGAGCTTCAGCTGCCACTGGATGATACGCCATTTCTGGGAACCGCACCAGAAAGCTCTAGACCGTTCGAACTTCCCCCGCTAGACGTAGGATAGAGGCCATTTGGTTGGGGGCTAGTCAAAAGGACTTGGGCGCGGCTATGATCGTCCAAGACGCTCAAGACATAGCCAAAGCAACAGCCAGCATCGCTATCCAGATCGCGTTGGCAACCTGCCGGGAAATGATGGCGTCTAATGTTGGTGCTGTGGGAGATTGTTCGTCCCGGAACAATCTCGACCAGGTACGACCCGCATCGAACGCTTGTCTGACGAGGTAGTGGCCTGAGGTGCCAGTCTCCCGTCTCTCATCGGCCCTTTCGGACGCAAAAGATCTCAAGCGCCCTGCTTGGCTGCTACCTGAGGCACATAACGAGGCTGAGAGTTGGCATCGTACAGAGTGCCGTTCCCGTCGTAAGGCGTTTGCTCTTTGTGAAATACCCATTGCAGACGGACGTGTTCCAGTATCGGCGCTGCCTTAACGTTGGAGTTGAGATCAGCGGATAAGCGATGAATCCTCGGTTGCGTCATTGTTCAGCGGGCTTAAAAGTCAGACTGGGTTGTTCACAGAGGCCATGTTGGGCGGGTCTTTATTGGCGACGAGAACCCGGCTCCCGAGGTCCTGGACAAACTGGAAGATGTTGGCACCAACATCGTACCGCCCCAGATTCGGTAGCTCCCAGTTGAACGGACGTGATATCATCGAGTAGTGGTGGCCTTGTCTTCGGTGCCCTTCAGGTTCATGGAATTGTTGCCCAAAGGTAACAGAGGATACGATATGGTTCGGTTGCTCGTGTGTCGCCGCCTCGTCGTAGGTCAAGAGAATCAGGGTTCGTTCCTTGAAGGCGCCCTTGGCGAGCATGGGCTGCAAAAAGTCACGCACCCACTCTGTCGCAGTTTCCAAGGACGTGTTGTGGCCATCGTTCACCAGGTTGGGTGTTATGAAGGCGTACTGCGGGACCGTCTTGGCTTCGAAGTCCTTCTCCCAGTCGAGGAAATCCTGGACGTTGAGCAGCCTGGTTCCGTTGAGGTTGATGGAGTCGAATTGAGACACGAAGGCGACGAGGATTACATCCACCGCAATCCCAACAGCGTCGATGGGGCTGTCCACCAATAAGTCGAGACGTAATCCCATCTTCGTTATCCGTGACCAGCCACTGGTGCCGCCAGTTGGCCGTGGGGATGTCCCTCCATGTAGGCCTTCCATGACAAGCCCCGCCAGTCGAGCAGATCCACGATGGTAGAGACGTTCAGTGGCAAGCGCACGCGTCCATCATGGTTGAGGCCAAAGGGTAGTAGTCCTTGTTAGCGGCACGTAGCGCTAGCTGCCTGGGTAATTTGGGCATAGTAACGATGGGGACAGGATCCCTTCCTTTTCAGATTCGCATGTGGAATCTTGACGACTTTGGCAAAGTCCTGCGGCACTAACGTCGGGCAAGGCTTCTCCACGTTGGTGCAGAGGAATGTGGGCTGCAGACCTGATTTTCCAGCCAGATGGAAATGAACCGATCGAAGCTCCGACCCGGGATGTGATTGGCTCCGACGAGGGCGAGGAAACCGGCTAGGAAGCTGGGCAAGAGGCGCATTCTGAATGTTCAGTTCGTTGGCTGTACCTGTGGCATTATCAATTGGCAGTTCGTGGCGTGTCTTTCTTCAGATTTATTTCAATGAGAAGCCACGGTTTGCTGTTGTCACCGCGAAGCGCAGCACTTATTGTCACCGTTTCCACGCCGCTGTGGTTCGTTTCCGCCCGGTTCGTGTCTCATGCGCGTTGGTGTAGCAACCACTGCGGGGCCACTACGCGGTTCGGTTGCGCAGAGCGAGGGAGCCTTCCTGCGCCGTCCCGTGCAGCAGTGCTGACGTTATCCCCAGTCGCCCAGTTTCCCCTTCTTCCATGTGGCTGCGTCCGGGACCGGCAACGATCTTTCGAGGTGACCGCAGCGGTAGGATGTTTTGATCTGATAACTTTGCTGTGAGGGGAGATTGAAGAAAATCTTGCAGGTTGATATCGCCAGAGTCTTTCCTGGAGAGCTATGGGCTCCAGGTCAGTTGGTCCATCACCGCAGTAACGAATGGCTTCGTCTTGCATCAGCTGAAAACCGACTCCACGTAGCGTCGACACGCTCGTGCGGCCCCTGATTTTTAGATGAAGCCTTTGCTGATGCTCGTATTCGAGGTCGAGGCGCCAGACTTGTGGGCAATAAGGTATCCGTTGCGCCAGTTCGCACGATGGTCAATATCGTCCGCCGGATCTTCGACCGGCACCTTCATCATTCACAGAGTCGAATGTTGCAGCTCGTGTTCGGGAGGCGTGAGTCGCTGCGAGCTTGATCAAGACTTCTGGCCCGATGCCAATGGCGGCGCCAAGGGTTCACCGTAGGTTTAGATGACAAACAAGATCCATGGATGGAGACTGCTGCATCGCGAGCCCGGGATCATCGGCAGGACTAGTGACGGTCGGTGTGGCACAGCCCTGGACAGTCGCATGCTCGTGGTCCGTCGGGACGGACGAAGCGCGGCATCCCTAGGGGGACGGACTTTGAGGGGTTTTCTCCCGCTTCCTCCTCCTTTTTGTTCGACCTGATCAACGGGTAATTAACCCGGGCATTGACGGCCGACTAACGATGGAGGATTCCGGAGGCGCGTCATATGGCGGCGTCTGTTTGGCGCCAGGCATGTGGATGACTTTCGATGGCGTCGTCCGGTCTCAAGGGCCACGTCTGCCCGCCGCGTCGTCGGATTGCCCCCTCCCATCATCCGCAAAAGGCAACCGACGAGGATGAGGGCAGAAAGAAGGCATCTCGATTTATGTAAAAGATGGTGGGAACCGCGCGTCTTGCGTCGGCTCATCCCACCGGTTGTGGATTCCAGCGCAACAGTGTCCCCAAGAAAAAATTATCTGATGAAGATCCCTGCAGTGTGAGTCAAAGGATGGAGAACTTTTGGTGGGAAGGGCCGATCTAATCTTATCAGATGCCCCACATCGCGATGGAGAATCCTGCTCGGAGGACCTCGGCTATGTGACCTCGGCGCTCGGAGGAACGAGCTTTACATAAGCAAACCAGCCTTCCGCTAACATGGAGCGCCCACAAACTTTGTGGCGGCCTGTTAAGGCAGGAACGCTACCATCTCGGCGGTAAGGAAGGCGTTGAACTGACAGGGGCAAGTTTCTTCCCTGGGGATTTTCAAGCACATCTTGACAGCAAGCGGCAGGTGGAAAGCGCGCTCCGAGTCGGAGAACTGGCTCCAGTTGAGTTTTTGTCACTTTGTCACTTTGGTTATAACCATGACGGTGGCGAGCATTGCGCGCGGCACAGTTTTCCCTCGTTTCTGATCGTCTTCAAACTCTCCCTCGCGTCCCCAGCCAAGCAGCACATACAACGCACGCACAAAAAAACATCGCGAGCCGCATCATTATTTATCCATACATGACCACTAACCTACCACCAATGTCTCCCGAGGTAGACGAGTCTGGGAGTCTTTCTCCCACCAATTCACGCGGCGACGAGGATGAGAATACCCAGCACCCCCGCAAGCGTCAACGTGTTCGTCTCAGCTGTCTAGAGTGCCGCCGGAGAAAGCTTTCCTGCGACCGCGGCTACCCGTGCCAGCGCTGCCTGAAGAGCGGTACGCCTGACCGCTGCACCTACGAAACCAAGTCGGGCGTCGTCTTGAACGCCAGCTCCGGAGTCCCGCCCGCCTTTGCCCAGCTGGATTCGCGGAGGAACGGCGAAATGGTCATGGCCGGCAAGGAGGCCGACATCACCGTCATGCGGGAGGCCGCCAAGGACCACGACCGCATCCGCCGCCTCGAGCTCGAGGTTGCTCAGCTCAAGAACCAGCTCACGCGGCAGGCCATGTCCTCCTTTGACGGAAGCACGGTGGCCGGCACCAACTCACCACACACCCAGAAGGACGAAATCACCGACACGGCCGCCGAGCCCTGCGCGAATAACTCGCAGCTGCAGTCGTGCTGGCACCAGTACAGCGACGGCGACAAGTCGGAGCTGCGCTTCTTCAGAGGCAAGGAGTTCAGGACGAGGTATTTCGGTCCTCACAATGCCACCATGGCTTTCATCGAGGTAGGTCTTTCTAGCCCCCAAGATTTTCTCGAGGACACGTGTCTGACTTCGTCCCAGTTGACCGGCCTGTGCCCCTTCATGAAGGAGACGGCAGACGAGTGGCTGAAGCCCGTCAAGGCCCACGACCGCAAGGATCGCAAGAAGCGCAAGGAGGACCGGGACAAGTTCTTTGCTCAGCCCGATCCCCAGCTTGAGTCTCTGCTGCCGCCCAAGGAGCAGGTGGACGCCCTGGTCGAGGTCTACATCGACCAGTTTGAGCAGATGCACCGTATCATCCACATCCCCACGTTCAGGAGGGCATCAAGCCCGAGAACCCGGCCCATTCCGCCATGCGGCTTTCTACGGTTTCCTGCCCGCCATCATCGCGGTGGCCAACTGCATCCACACCCACGATTCGCTGAGGTTTACCGGCATGATCTCGAACGCCCAGACCACCGCAGAGAGGTGGATCAAGGCCGTCGAGGAGTGGCAGGACAACCAGAGCATGAAGCACCGAAGCTCTCGTCCGACTACCAGATCGCGGTCGCCTCCTGTACCCTTGCAGCAAGCGGCACGACGTGAGCAGGCAGTTGCTACTGCATCACCCGGGATAGCCCTCATCCAGGACGGCATCTCGGTCGGTCTCCACCGTGAGCCGAGCCACATGTCCGGCAAGATCTCAGTCTACAACCAGGAGATGCGGAGGAGGATTTGGGCAACCGTCCAGAGTTGATGCGGTGCCCTCGACCGCCGCTGCCCACGTCGGGGAGCCCAGCCGCACGGCGACCGCAGCCGCCGAGGAACCTGGACGACGAGGACTTTGACGAGGACACGACGCAGTAGCCAGGCCCCGTCCGGCGAGGTAAGGAGTACACGTACTCTTCACTGACCTGCAGTTCGCCGAGAGCCTTGCCGCTGGCGGTGTATTCTCCCAGCAGGCTTCGCGTGGCCGCCCATAGCCTCAATACACCAGGTCATACGATACACAAACGGATATCACCACGACGACTCGCCTTCCGGAAGAGCAACAACAACACCCACGGCGGCAAGCGCCCGCTCCTCGCCTACACCCTGCTTCACATCCAGCTGCGGCAGTACATCATCCCCCTCCACCAGCCGTTCCTCAAGCTGCGCAAGTCCAACGCCGGTACCACACTGGAAATCATCGCCAACGTCAACGGCAGCAGACCATCAAAGTTCTCCACGAGACAGCCCGAGCAGGGCATCCGAGCTCAACTTCCTCTGCGCGATTAACGACTTCACGACGGCCGTCAACCTGTGCAGCGTCACAATGCTGCAGCCCCGGGGGTCGACCAACATGATCATGATCAACTCGCAGCACACCGTCAAGCTGCTCGAGAAGTGCCTCACCATGAAGGAGGACAGGCTTCTGCGGTGCGGCAACAACGAGCCGTGGGGCTACTCCATCCAGCGCAACTTGGCCTGCTCAGCCCACCTGGGAACGCCACAGCACGGAACAGCTGTCGTCTGCGGAACGGTTCGTCCAGCTGCACTACAAGCTCTTGGCGAACCAGGAGCCGCCCGTGTCGAGCCAACCGTCGGAACTCTCCAAGATCCCGGGCTTGGAGGTTCCGGAAAGACCAAAGGTAAGCCTCACACTCGACCCGCCCACAAAGTTGCTAGATTTGCTGACCCGGCCGCTTCAGTCCGTGACACCGTTCGCGTTCCATGGCTTCCCCGCCTCACAGAACACCGTCGACGGACTGCTGCCTCAACTGCCGCAGCCGCCGTAGACAGCAACATTCCATTGACCCGCAGAGTCTTCACGGATAATTTCCTCCCTGAACGGCATAGCTCGACAGCCAGCCGTGGTTGGCAGTGTCGTTCTAACTCATTCTAGTCTTGAAGCTTTGGGATTGAACTTGAACGAGTTGTGGGGAGAATCGTGGGACTTTAGCTGAAAACCAGCGGCGTGCGAGCGTAGCAGTGATTGTGTGTTTTGTGTGTCTTTCTAATAGCCGGTCAACGTGCCTCGTGGGTTTTGCAAGGCGATGATTAATGTCGCGAATCGTGTGTTACGATGTTCGAAAAGATACCCACAACCATTCCTCTCAGATCTAGATAGGTAATAATATCGTTCGTCTGACTGCCGCCTCTCGCCTTTTTCTCGCAGTCGAGCGGTCAGAAGCGGCGCAGCCAGTGCTTTTCTCTTCTCCTTCCTCTTCTTCAGTAACGATGATGTGCTTTGCTGTAAGTCGGTGTCGTTCATTTTCAACCATGCAAGCTGGGCTGTATCCACCGCCGCAATATCGCGTCGCCTGTATTGTTCCTGAAAGGCTTAACCTGCCTTCTCGACGGCCCCGTTGAACGAGCTGACCAGGGACATCGGATGACACTGCCGACAAACTGACTCGAGCACACTGGAATATTGGGAGAGCTCCCGGTGGGCTGCGCGACGCTTGGGGCAAATCCCAGGCCTGGCCTCTGCTTCTCCGGCAGGCGAACCACGATATGCCCTCGCGCTTGCCGGGCGAACAGACTCGTCGATATTGCCCAAGTGGATGCTGAAAGCTCGTCTATACGAACTCGCCCCCGAAAGAGCTCAATAAAGAGGTTGAGTCAGAGAGTTCCGCCATGACGACGTAAGAGTTCTGCCCAGCAGCAGGTTGTTCCGTCTCGCCGGGCGAAACCGTTGTAAAACGGTCAGGTCAATCAATCACCTTAGCCAGCCGTACTGTTCGCAGAGAGCATACCGGTTTTCCAGGTAACCCGGCGCTCCCCGCACGCCGCGGCAGCGCGCATCCACGCCGCCGAGGCGCGTCCGATCTTTATGCTCGCCGTCAGTGGTCACCGTCGACTTGCAGATCACCTCGTCAACCTTGTCGCTTTTCAGTCAGCATGTTCAACTTTCAGGTGAAATGGAGGAAAAAGCTGTCAACTCGGTTCCAGCCCCCACAACTCAATTCCTTCTTTTCCCGCAATGCCGCCGTAGTACACATCAATGGATAAAGATTGCTCCGCGAGTCTTCCCCATGAGGGACTCGAGGGCGAGGCAGCCAACCGTCTTGAGAAGCAGAGACCACGAGGTCCCTGGCAGCTCTCGTCTTCGCAGAGCTCGAGCGGGGACGCGGCGACGGTGGGATATCGAGGTTACATGGCGCCCTCACTGGCGGCGGACAGGAATGCCAGATCCAGGCACCGAGACAGGGATGTGCTCGGCACCTCGCCGCCATCAAGCAATCGCAGATCCCCGACCTTCTCTCACAGACCCAACCACCCTTTCCCCCCTCGTGGCCCCCAATGAGATTTGACAGGTCCAAACGGGCAGCTCACGATGGTGTCGTCCTCCAAGCCGGACTCCTCCAGGGGTCCAACGGCGGGAAGCCCCCCATCGTCTCTTAGCACCGGCAAACGGCACTTGGGACCTGGCCCAATTGCGTCGCATTGCCGTGCCACGGGCGGGGGTCGAGGAGCGCTCAAGTGACTGAATCCGCGAGCACTGGCTCGGGGATGATGGAGAATCGCGGTGGGAAATATTGGTTTTGGCCTGTCCAGACCCCTGGCGACCTTGATGCCCGCGTGAACGAACGACGCATTCTGAGGACGAGGGAACCAGAGGATGCGACTATAAGATGCGGCGAGACGCTGATCGGATGCAGGAACAGGCCTTCTCCTTCTCAGCATCAAGCTTCCAAGATCATCTCTTCTTCCGAGTCATTCTCCCATACGTCACTCCTGTCACCGAGTTTCAGACTTCAGACATATTTAGAGACGACCTTCCTGTTCATCTCACGACACATCCCATCTCCCTCCTCACAGTCCCGTCACTTTGACAACCATCGCAATGGCCCCTTCTCTGTTCCGCCTCGCCTCGTGGCTCGCCGCCGCCGCTAGCACCATCTCCGCTGCCCCCCTGGCGCCCCGCGCCGTCATCGCCCACGATGCCGTCGTCGGCTTCCCTGAGACCGTCCCCTCGGGCACCGTCGGCAACCTGTACCTCAAGTACAAGCCCTACCTCAAGGTCATCAACGGCTGCGTGCCCTTCCCCGCCGTGAACTCCAAGGGCGACACCAGGTGAGCAGACCCCATGTGATGATACTACGTTTCCAAAAGCACCGACTAACACGAACCCAGCGGCGGCCTCAACCCCACCGGCTCCTCCAACGGCGGCTGCTCCTCCAGCCCCGGCCAGGTCTACGCCCGCGGCGCCTCGTACAACGGCGCCTACGCCATCATGTACTCGTACTACATGCCCAAGGACTCGCCCGTCACGGGTCTCGGCCACCGCCACGACTGGGAGAACGTCGTCGTCTGGCTGTCGTCGGCGTCCGAGTCGGCCACCGTCCTGGGCGTCTCCGCCTCGGGCCACGGCAAGTACGAGACCAAGAAGGAGGGCATCAGCTTCACCGGCACCCACCCCCGCATGGGCTACCAGAGCATCGTCGTCATCAACCACCAGATGGTCTTCACCTCGGAGCAGGGCGGCATGCAGCCCCTGGTCGCCTGGGAGTCGCTCACGCCCGCCGCCCGCACCGCCCTCGAGAACACCGACTTTGGCGACGCCAACGTGCCCATGAAGGAGGGCAACTTCCTCAACAACCTCGGCAAGGCCGTCCTCTGAGCGGGCGTGGTCTTTGCACATTAATTCTTTGGTGAACCTTTTAATTCTTTCACTTCTGGGGGGGCCATGACGACAAATGAGACGAGAACGATCATGAGATTATCATTCTTATATAATAGGGGAAGCTTCACCACTTGGTGTGCTTCGGGGACGACTTCACGCACAGGCTTTGGAGCATTTTTAAAGAGGTCTTTCACGACCCTGACGACAGCCTGCATATGACCCCACCTTTTCGTCTTTCATCTCGAGCATCTGCTGATTGTGTGGTTAATGGTGTCATGAGCTTACGTCTGAGGGGTCATATGAAGAAGTGAGCTGTGAACTGAGCGCGCCATCCGGCCTCTCGAATCCCCGCAAAGTCAATTCATCAGAGTTTGGCTTCCAATCTACTTGAGATCATCGAATCTACCCGGGTTGCAAAATTTCAAGCAGCCGCCAAAGCATAATAGACACACGAACACGGGGGGCAGGGGGGCGACATTGCTGACATTGTGAAAGGACAGAGGAAAAACTACTTCAAGTGACCCCTTGCTGACGCGCATGTGCGGCCGACACTGATGGCCTGACAACCAGAACGGCCGTCGCCGAAGACGGTAACGCACTTCCAGGCTAAACCACCCTTCAGATGCGCGATCGTCATCCAGGCCAGACATAGCGCCTGAATTGGCAGTTGGTGTCGACTATCCGCGCCCGGTCACACTTACCTCTGCGGTGAAGGTGGGGTAGTGCATGAGCGGCCGACTGAGTTGCAACACCAGTTACGCTACGGCACGCGTTCACATGTTTCCTTCACAGCGACGCGAGTATATGTGCCGTCGATGCGTGAGTTCATGTCCATCACTGCAAAATCTTCGAAAACTTCAGTGTCTGTCAACAGGACCCATTCATCGCATTTCGCTCTCCCTCGAGGGCAGTTAGAGATCACCGCGTGGGGGCTCGTTGGATAAGGTTCTCTGTTATCCTTGTCGCACCCGACCCCGCACGCGCACGCTAAGCGAGCTAACTCCGCTCCAATCTGCCCCTTTGCGCACAACTTCATAAGAATAAATTTTGGACTAGGTTTCAACAATAAGAGGCCTCGTGGCGCAACGGTAGCGCGTTCGACTCCAGATCGAAAGGTTATCCGTTCAACCGGGTCAGTCATCCTTGCTTGTCCGAGCTGCCTCGACGTCCGGGAGAGCCGTTGAGAATGGCGATGACTGAGTGAGGCAGAGGTTTCTCACATGATTCCGGTACCTTTGGTTATGTGTAAGCGACATGTCAGGCTGACCGTGTCAAACCACTCATCCGGTGGGTCCTGCATTGGTAGGTGCAGGCCGCTGCCACTTGTTGGTTAGGCAGGTCCCGACCTTCCAGTGACTGAGCCCTGTATCTATAACCAATTCCATGAGGGTTGTTTCTCTCGACAACATGATGTTGATTGAAGCTTTTGACCCAACCAACGACGATCAGTCATCCACGTCCCATCATTGCAAGCACCACATCCATGAACGCCTGCCAATGGGGAGGTGCATCTGAGTTCAACGCTGAAGCCGAAGACAATACTTTTTCAAGATTTCGTTGCATCGCAGCTATTCAACCTACTCCAACCTCTACCATTCCAGACGGTTCACGTCGCCCGACCAGACTGTTCCAGCGGTGAGTCACCAATCTTCCTACATCTCCTCTCGGAAATCGTCATTATCCAGTTCGTCAGAGCCGCCTGGTGCTCTGGAGTGAAAGAGCACCGCCGTGGTGCGGGTTCTCGCGCCCACCTTGTCGTTCCTGTCCAGGAGCCTATCCACCACCATGGAGTCGTACGCGGGGTTGCGTTCACCACCGACGGACTTCGTAGGAATGTGATCGATCAGCGTCCCCCTGAGTTCCCAGTCGAGGCGATGCGCGAGGGAGCGAAGACGAGGTTCGACGGCTCGGTTTGCTGCTCGCTTCGTGGCCGCTCGCGGGGTGCCCTCGTAGGACGAAGGGATGCTCGTAATCAACCTCGTCGCCCTTCTTGAGAAAGAGAATGTCGCTGCTGCATAGGTCGTCTGGCAGCCACGGGGTCTGGTGGAGCTGAAGTCGGAGGATGATAACGGCGTGCGCACGCGATGTCGGGGTTTTTGCTGCTGTGAGGGTACATGAGCGGCCGCTCCAGGACCGCAGCGGCGTCGATCGATCGCTGTTCACCGCCGGAACCGAGCTCTGCTTCAGTAATGTGGAAGTCCGCGGCCAGGCGTCCGGTCCCTGATCATGCCGTAGCAGTCCAGGGCTTTTTGTTTCTGGCTGCGTTTGATGCTGTTGCATAGGTTGATGTGCTCGTCGAGCTTGGTGGTCGAGTTCACTGCACACGGCGGAGAGTTGGAGACAGTCTTCTGTACTACCATTGTCGCTGTTCGTTGTGGTGCTCCCGTCGGAGTGTTTGAGGTGGACTGGCTGAAGGCGAAGCTCACCCGCTTCCGCTTGACGCTGGTGTTCGGCAGTTTGTCGCTGGTGGCTTCGCGGCTTCATGCATGCTACGCATGGGCTTCCGGGTCGACCTCTTCCCACGAAACCTGAGATGTTGGCTCATCGCTTATCGGCGGCCTCGTAGGTGAGCGCGAGGCGGAAGGAAAGCCTCTGGATAACTCCCTCGTCGGCTTCACCGTGTGGGAGATCGGCTGAACGCGACGCCAGGCCCAGATGGATGTTGTGGCTGCAACTGCATTGCAAACTCGACATCAGCGCCCGATACACGCTGCCGGATACCTCGCGGGCCAGTCTGATGAGGCGACCTTGCGACCGGCGTTTCCTTTCGGGCTCCATCTTGACGTTTCGGTCGACCATACCCAGTCGGCATTCCCTGATCGTTTCGAGTGTCTTCCATCAGGGATGCGATCGCTCCAGCGTGAAAGTCGCCCGCTTAAACTCTCGAGAAATGGTGTAGAGCTCGCCATTTGACTGTACGGCAAGCCTGTAAAGATCGACATCAAAGAACCAGCAACTCACCTTGCCTCCTGGCTGGAGATCCAACTTCTCAATCACCTCCTCAATCGCACCCTCAATATCTTTGACCCTGCCCTCGAACACTTCGAACGATCTGTACAGCCGAGCTCTGATCTTATCCTGAAGCCCGGCATCGAGCCAAGCAGGGTCCAATCGCTCGCTCACCATGGAGTCGATCTGAGATTTGGGCACAAGCCCGAACAACAGCTTTTCACAGACATCTTGAAATCTGACCCTCTCGGTTTCGAGGTTTCTTATCAGGCGTCCCAGAACCCTTTCGTAGCAGCGCCAGTTCCCGACGGTTGCGATACCTTTCTTGTAATGCTCGAGGGCCGAGATGATGAGCGGAATGCTGCCCAGGACGAGACCGGCTACCTCGAAGCCAGACATCTTTGCTTATAGTGAACCGATGAGTTTTTTGACTCTGAGAGAAACTCGAAGAGACTACCTAGAAAACACCGATCGAAGGAGGACGGGGAGTCCAGCCTGCCCACAGCTCGCAGATGCACCCTGGAGGCACAGCCTCACCTGTAACCGCTTGCCTCCGTCATCTGACAGGGGGAGATGTGTGATTCGCTCAAGCTGCGGGGTTTGTCGGGCTTGGACAGCACGCCACAATTAGATTCAACTGGAATGGAACACTGCGGCCTCATCGAATCGTTGGGCCATTTCTGTGAAATCGTCACCGAGGTCCGTGGCCTTTCGACTTCCTGACGGCGAATCTCGTTTTCCAAGCGTGAATATGACTTCACGCCCGTAAACATGGCCGACAACATTGCAGATGTTGTCCTGAGAACGCTCGCTCAATTCAAAGATCTTTCGGAGGCCGCTCAGAATTCAGAAAACGAGTCTCTGCGTCGTTTTCTTCCCCCAAAGCTGGATGACGACTAACCGTTTCCCGCATAAGCCGGGAAATGAGCGGTGCTGGAATGGACGCGATCGCTACGGAGCATCGACTCCGGGATGCCTCGGGCGTCCGCCGTCAAGTCCTCAGGCTTCTCAACGATCTTGACGAGACACTCGAAGAGGCTCTACGCTCCGTTGCTGAACAGGATGCATCATGGGCCGAGGTCCCCCCCGAGAAGGGGGCGGGTACCGAGACGGATGTCGAGCTGATTGCACTGGAAATCACGGACGTTGTCGACTGCCTGCTGCGTTTGAGCGTTGCGATCCAGAATCAGTGCCTGCTGACCGAATCGGCGCTCTTCCTGAACGGGAAAATTGCGGCGAGCCCGTAATATCCAGTGCATGGCGGTTCAGTACTGACGATACCATGCAACGTCTCGGGGAGACGGTCTGGCATACGGAGTTCTTCAGATACAGAGAAGCGCACAGTCAGTGCTTTCGGCATTCAGCGACACGCGTTTTCCAGCGAAGACTGACATGGCCGAGATAGCTGCCAGTACCGTAGCATCATCTATACCCGGCCCTATGAAACAACTAGCAGACTATCCAATCCTGACGACAGTATTCGTCCAGTTCCAAGCCTACAAAAACACTCTACGCGAATGTGGTTGCAACGGACCAAAAGCTCAAGGTCCCGCCGATTCCGGCGGACGCACTCGAAGGCCCGTTTCAGTGTCCCTTTTGCTTCATGATAGTTTCCGTCAGGGACACCAACGCTTGGAAGTAAGTCAGAGAATGAGAACTGCTTCGACTCAACAGCTGACGCTGTCACAGAAAACACGTCTATGGCGACCTGCGGCCTTACAACTGCCTCGCCCAAGTCTGCACCGCATCTGATCAAGATTTCGCCAGTCGGAACGATTGGATGAAGCACATGCCAGTAAATTAACTTCAGGATATGCTGCCAGGAACTCAAGAATGCGAAGAAACCTTCTTTCAGGCCGAGGAATCCATGAACCATATCAGAATCACCCAGACGATTCCTGAAGCTCAACTCGACGAACCAGTTGTTTTTTAGCGCCTGCACCTTGTTTTCCTGCCGGACACGACAACGTTGCGCCCTTTTGTTTCGAGGACCTCACATCGCTCAAACAATATCGACACCATGTTGGTCGGCACCAACAAGACTTGGCTCTGTTTGCGTTGCCCAAGACCGTCTTCACGGATGACAGCAGCGAGAACGAGAACGCGGTCACTGGCGACAATGGCGATGACTCGAGTTCTCTTGCCAATGATGACCAGCCAAGCTCTGAATCAGAAACATCAGCAGGCGCCTTGCCCCCTTTTAACGCCGTGTCCCCCTTCGGCCCCAACGATCTTTTTGGTTTCTCTCGTCCCGCGGGGGAAGCTCAGTTCATGTCGAAACTTACTCGTTTTCTCATAGACAGGAAGATCGACATCTCGTTCAAATGGGCCAATATCAGCCAGGGGCCAGCAGTGGAGAGAAAGCCTCAGGCCCTTGCGGGTCCAAGCGTGTTGAAGGGGATACTACACAACGAATACGCGCGATCGGTGGTCCACCGTTGCTTCCGTTTTGGGTCTTGAATTCCAGAGCCACGACTTGACAAGTTTGAAGTCACTTTATAAGAGATATCTTCTCGAATTTGAAGGAGCTGAGAACCCCCGACCGTTGCATATGAACACAGTACAGACACATGACGACCCATCAACACTCCTGCCGTCAGAGCCCGAAGATTCACAAGACAGCGATACGGAGCGAAAGAGGCTTAAACTAACCGATACCGAGAATCAGCTAGCATCAGAGCCTATGGATTCAAGTAGTCACACCGAACCCGAGAAGGCCAACTTAGAATTCGACCGAACAAGCGCTTGTCCTTTTTGCAATCTTTACCGCGGAACCGCGCGTGAGATGCGGTGAGTTTGTCTCTACCTCGCTGCCCATGCCCACAAAACTCCAGAGCCTACACTGATCACCTCAAAAGGGAGCATATTCGTCTACACGGTAGACAACACAGATGTGAGAGATGTGACAAAGCATTTTCTACCCCGCGAGACCTCGAGCGACACAGAAAGAGCGTTCACCCATCCCTTACAGTGCCACGCTACTGCTGCAACATCGGGGATTGCAACCCCAAGGACAAGTCCTGGTCCCGACGCGATAACTTCCGGCGGCATCTCAGGCAAGCGCATGGCAAGGTCTTATCGGCAGAAGGCGATCTCAGCGATTTTGTCTATCCGATGCCCCCATCGCAACCGGCAGCATCAGATGCCATCACCGAACCCATGGACCAAGACAGCTCCGTCCAGCCCGATCCTCGCATTTCAGGTCCGTATCGATGCACCCTTGAACAATGCAAGCACAAGCAGTCGGCTATCTTTACCGTAATCGAGGACTTCCGGCGGCATCTCTTGAGCGTGCATGAAATATTCCCAGGAGACGGCGACTTGAGCGAGTTTGTCGACACACCGGTTTCGCCCCCAGGGACTACGTCCTCCGGCACCATCACGATATCTAAACGCCAGGATGAGCTGATCGGTCCCCCTTTCCGGGAGCTGAACGCACCGACATGGGCACAATATGACATATCCGTCGAGGCCATAGTTCCGCAGCTAAAAGCGCTGAAGAAGACGCTGGACGAGCTTTTCGGTAGAGCAGGTTACACCTTGACAAATGTTTGCCTTCCACACCCCGCCCACCTTTTTTATCTGGTGCCGCGAGGCTAACTAGCTCTTCTCCCTTAGCACGTGACAAAGTTCACCGTCAACCTCCCTCGTACACTGACCACGGTAAGGTGGATAACAAAGCCTCCTTTAAGGGACGTAGCTGACAGGAGGTGCAGGCTGAGCAACGAGACATAGTTGAAGCTCAGGCCAAGGCAAAGAAGGAGTCGAAAGAAACGGGAGAGCGCCTCCCGCGGTCGGCATATCCAGAAGCCGAGGGCTTCGAGCCACGGAGCCTGTATTTTTGAAGGGGTATCTCATTCATTACCCCTCCTCTCGTCTTCAACAACCCCCTCTAGCTACAACTATGTGGCTAAGCGTTCCTCAGTCCTTTCCCTAGAATTAATACTACCAAAGGCTCTATGGGCTTATGGTCGTGGTTGTAGTCCGTCGTCATAGTCGTTATTGTGAAAGATGAGTTAACCACTTAGGGGTATTGGATACTAGGGGAGGGGTGATGAACAGCATCCTCCTTTTTGGACTATGAGGACAACAAGACACTCTCGGTCGACACGCCCCTTAAGACACGTTGGTTCTCGCACGTCACAGTGACACGCCCAATATATACTTTTCATTACGCCTCCAAGACAGCATGAGCTTCCGCACCAAAGGCTATAGGGAACGACTGCTACCAAGATGCCTCCTGACGCCACCCCAGTGGCTTGCCATGCAAGACGGAACAATACAAAAAAATACAATATATGGTGGATGAACATCTGGAAAAAGAGAAGAACGGTAAACACGGGGGGGTATGTCGTTACGGAAGTGTATTACATCGGTGGGACGCGCGCTATGAGACCATGACTGAGCTAAAGGCGTCGGAGATCTCCTCGGCCGTGGGCTGGTGGATCTTTTCTGGCGTGTAGCCGGCGGCGAGACGTTCTTGCATCATCTTCATGAGCACTGCGGGCACGCTCTCGTCGGTGGCGCGGATGGTCAGACGGATCATCTGTGTAGAGTTAGTCGCAATGCAACGGATCAAAGTCAGCGACGACTCACCTGAGTGCCGTAGTTCGGCTCAAGACGCATCAAGCAACCAAACTTGCCCGCCTCGGAGGTGTGCAGGACACCGGCGCCGACAAAGTTCTTGGAGTTCGGGTCGACGCCGTCGAGGACGCGGAATCGGAAGCCGCTCACCGTCTGCCGGATGAAGGACTCGTTGATCTCCCGGTCCGCGTTCTTGCCGGGCGACAGACCAAAGATCTGCTGAGCCTCGCGGGGGGCACCTCCAATCTGCTTCCACCGCTTGAAGAAGTCCTCGGCGGAGAGGTCCGCGGGGTCCATGAACTTGTGCGCGTTGACGGGCAGCTTGAGGGTGACGGCCTGCAACGCACCGGCGAGGTAGCTGATGCGTATCGTCGGGCTCTTCTCAAACACCCGCTTGCACTCGAACATGATGACCTGCTGGGACTGTCCAGCCTGGTAGATTGTGCTCTCCGGCAGGTTCTTGACGTCCCACGTGAGCTTGCCCTTCTCGGCCTCGTCGAGGTCCAACGTCGTGGTGAACGAGCCCAAGGCGGTTGGGGTCTTGTTCTTGAAGTAGAGGATCAAGCACGCCATCTGGCCTCTGTACTCGGACCGCACGCCGACTTGCATCTGGCCATCCTCGTACAGAACACCCTCGCCCTTGAGCATGAGCTTGTTGTATCCAATCTCCCAGTTGGGAGACAAGTGGGCCGCGCTGGCCAGATTGGGAGCCTTCGTCTTGGGCTCGGCAGGACCAATGTTCAGCATGTCCAGACCGGCCAAGTCGCTGGCGCCGTTGCTGTTGCCATGGCCGTTCGCTCCGTTTGCACCTCCGTTGGTCGGAGGGTGGCCGTTGGTGCTGAAAGTCCTCTTGAGACCACCTTCCTTAGCCATCTTCAGCTCCGCAACGTCCGCGTTCGCATCCTTGCCGCCCACAACCCAGGTTCTCTTATCGCTGGTGTTGGCGTGCTTCTGATGCACTCTTGCGAGCAGCGCGGACTGTCTTTCGGGGAACGGCGGCATCTCGTCGCACACGGTGCGAAGGAGGTCGTCGGTCGCCATCGTCGCTAGTGTGAGGTACTCGCATGCTCTCTGCTGGAGCTCGGAGTCGAGCGTGTGGCTGAAAACCTGGAAGGCCTTGAGGAGCTGGGGCTTGATTTCGGGGAACAGGTTGACGAATTTGACGTAGCAAGACAGGATCATGGCCCTTGTACTTGACGAGCAAGCAGCGACCTTGCTCTGCAGAGCCATAAACTGCTCAATGGGACTGCACTTAGGCTGGTCGGCGATGAGGTGACCGAACTCGCCCAAGATGTACGCGCCAATCTTGACCAGGGTCTCGTGGCAGTGATCCGACTTGACGTACTGCAGGGAGTGCTGAGATGCGTATACCTGGAGCTCCTCGTTGTTCGTCACAATCTGAATGACACGCTGCCACACCTCGTCGCTTACGTGATCGCCGGCCATGGCGATCAGACGAAGTGAGATGTCGACGTACCACTGAACATCAGTGGCATATCTTTCCGTCAAGATGGCAATCTTCAGCACCATCTCTTCACGGATGGCAAAGTCGGCATTTTGAAGGTAGTGCAGGAGCTCGCCGACGATGACCTGGGCATTCGAGGAGTCGCACATGCTGTAAAGGAGGTCGAGACCTTTCCTGCGGACACTGATATCCCTATCTTTAAGAGACCCAATGATGACATCCTGGTGCTGCTTGATGGGCTCCAAGGTGTCGATGCGGGCTGCCAGGTGCGTCATCGCCTCCAATCCTAGGTAGCGGACGTTCGTCTCCCTCGAGGTCAAGAAACGGCCGAGGCGGGATGAAATCTGCTTGAGCAGGGCATTCTCGTTGTCGAGATGGATAATTAGGTTGATAGCCTCGAACAGGACAGCGTTTTGTGCGTTGTTCTGCTGCACGTTCTTGGTTTGCTCCATGGCCAGGTTCAGAATCCTCTGGAGTGACTCGCGGATCATGTCCCGCACGTGTGTATCGTCTGCAGCTGTCAGCACGTCTCATGCCTGACTCAATGCCTGATCTGGCCACTCACCTGAGGGAGGGAAGTACTGCAGCAGGCGGAGCAGCTTGACCTGAACCCAGGGACACGGGACCTTGTAGTAGAGGTAGTCCGGAGTGTACTCTCCGTCGATGACTATCCTCTTCAACCTCGCCGCGGCCTTGGCGTACGCGCCCTTGTACTGGTTGAGGTTGTCCTGGGCGAGGGTCATGACGAGGGACGTGATGGAGAGCGCCACGCCGATGTCGATGTCGTCCATGAGGGAAATTATGCGCTCGGCCCATTGGGGCTGGACGATGTCGGGGTTCTTTCGGTACAGGCGGAGGAGGGTGAGCGACGCCTTCTTCTTGACGAAAGCCTTGGATGTCCTGGAGGTGTCTGTTAGCTGGCGCGCGAGAAACCAGGTGCTGCTGCACATACGGCGAGATCAGAAGCCTGTGAACCTCTCCGCTCAGGGCTTCTCCCATCTCCCTGCCACCCACGTTGGCGATCGCGTGCAGGGCCAAGCAGTTGAACAGCTCATTGTGATCCAACAGGTCCTTCCGTATGCTGTTAACGACCAGGTGCAGCAGCTCGTGCTTCTCGTGCAGGAATAGGGTCATGGCCAGGTAGCCGATCTGCTTCTCGGAGTACTTGTTCGCGGAAATGAGGTTGACCGCCTCGAGGTGGCCAAAGTCGACGTTCCATCCGAGGATGTAGATGTAAAGGAGCTTCGCAGACCGTCAGCGCGCCTCCCAAACCCAAACCACTCCGGAGTCGCTCCGTACCTTGCACACGTATTTCTTCTTGTGGTATCCGCTGAGGTTTCCATCTGCGCTTGGGGTTAGTACCACTCCACGGAGCTGCGCGGACGCAATCGACTCTCACCCTTGAACTTTTGACTGCGCCGGGGATCCGTCAGCACACACGCATCACACACGAGATGGGAGAGTCGTCCGGCCGCGCCCACTCACCGAATGTTGGCCAGCTCCTTGTTGATTCGCTTCTCCTCCAGCTCTCTAGCTCTTGCGTTTCTCAAATCGGCGATGAACTGGACCAGGCCTCGCATGTTCGAGTTGTTGCTCGTCGAGCGGCTGAGGAAGCTGCTACCGCCGGACGACATGGTTGCGGTGGTTGTCGGGTTCGTGAGAGCCTTGTGCTACTGATTCTCTCCTGTTCTGTCTCGGAGCTCGTTGTCGGACTGGCTGGTGGGCGTCGGTTTCGCCACGCGGCGGGCTCGGGCGCGGTCTGAACCCGGTGTACGGAGCGGTCGAATGAGGGACGATTCGGTAGTATTGTTGCAGCTCGGGGGCGAGCGTTGGGCGTTCACTCCATGCGCGCAAGCAGTCGTCGAGTCTCTGATCGGGCACGCAGCAGCTCTCCGGTTGGCGGCGGCGTGGGAAGTTGTTGTTTCCGGGGAAGAGTTGAAAAACAAAACAGTCGCCGGACGGTGGACTCGGCGATCGAACTCGAACTCGAAACCGGCCGGCAAGTGCCGCTGCGTAGTGTCTTGACAATGCGTTGGCCCGGGGGGCGTGTGTGTGGTGTTTGACGTGACGCAAGTACCCTTCCTTTTTTTTTCTTTTCTTTCTTTCGTTTCTTTTGCTCCTTCGGACGTGCAGAAATTGGGTTTGCAGAAGAGCCGCCTGTCGAGATTCGCGATGTTGCACTGAAGACCCGAGAAGCGAAAAAAAGACAGCAAGGCCAGGGAAAGGGGTTCGAGAGGGGGGTGGGCGAGAGAAGAAAGAGGAACTGGACCCGCGGGAAACGACACTCTAGAGAGACAAGTTACGGTGGAGGAAGTGGCGCCGCACCGGAAGGCGTGGGAATCTCTGGGGCAGTGGATGCTCCTGCCAGAGGACCTACACTAAATTGCAATACCTAAACCCAACGGGCAGGAAGCTACGCTGCACGGCCAGCCGTCAGGTGCTGCTTGTTTGCGGTTGTTGCTTGAAGACTGGGCGGAGTCAGGGGTGCAAGGTGCTTCCCCGAGCGCTGTTGGGTGCTGCTGACGGCCCTGTGTAGCCTATCAGGCCCCTGTTATTGCGACCGAGTACGTGCCGCATAATGCACCAAGCTTACCTCATTAGGTACCTGCCTAGGTACCTCGGTGGGTTGACTACTGCAGTGCATCATCGAGCTCTCAAATCCCCATTGACGGCGGGCTGCAAGTTCCTCACCTCCAAAAAAGAAGAACAAAAATAAACTTCCGTCGCAGCGTCTCAACTTCTCCCACACAGACCTCCAGCGTTCCTCCGAACCTCGCCCCAGTTCGTCACGCCACCTTCCCGCCTTCATGTCCGCCGCCGCGCGTCCCGCCAGCAATGTGATGCCACCGATGAGCCGCTCCATCAAACGGCTGTGTCTGGCGGCGCCGAACCCGAACCCCCGGTTCCTCTGTTCCGGCGCCGCCTCCTCCTCCGGGCTCCCCCTCCGCAGAGCTGCCCCCGGGGCTCAATCCCGCCGCTCCTACGCCTTCGCCGCCGGCGGAAGCAGCCCCGCTTTCCAGGTCTTCAACCGCCGCACGAAATGGCTGCAGAAGGAGCGCGCCGCGTCAGACCCCGAGGCCAGCAGGCAGGCTGACTACCTCAAGGACGAGGTCGCCATGCGTCTCTGCGAGAGGTTGCTCGTACGCTTCTCTCCTCCCCTTTCTCAGAACCCGTCTCGTCCCAAATTGCGACGTCACTAACACCAATGGGCAAAACGCAGGACATCAAGCGAAGCTTCCCTCGCGTCCTCGACCTCGGCGCGAACTCGTGCAACATCGCCCGGGCCCTGACCCGCGAGAACCCGGACCCGGACCCGACGAAGCCCATCTCCCCCCCCATAGCGACCCGCATCGGGGAGCTCGTCGCCGCCGAGTCCTCCCACTCCCTCCTCCACCGCGACGCCGACCTCCCCTTCAACTCGGACGTCAACATCACCCGCCAGGTCCTCGTCGACGAGGAGCACGTCCCCTTCGAGCCCGCCTCCTTCGACCTCGTCCTCAGCTCCCTGAGCCTGCACTGGATCAACGACCTGCCCGGCGTCCTGACCCAGATCAACAACGTCCTCAAGCCCGACAGCCCCTTCATCGGCGCGATGCTCGGCGGCGACAGCCTGTTCGAGCTGCGCACCTCGCTCCAGCTGGCCGAGCAGGAGCGCCGCGGCGGCATCTCCCCGCACGTCTCGCCGCTGGCCGACGTCCGCGACGTCGGGGGCCTGATGCAGCGCACCGGCTTCAAGATGCTCACCGTCGACGTCGACGACATCATCGTGGACTACCCGGACACCTTCGCGCTGATGCAGGACCTGCAGGCCATGGGCGAGGGCAACGCCATCCTGGGCCGCGAGATGGGCGCCATCAGGCGGGAGGTGCTGCTGGCCAACGAGGGGATCTACAGGGAGCTGCACGGCAACGAGGACGGCAGCATCCCCGCCACGTTCAGGGTCATCTACATGATCGGCTGGAGCGAGGGCGGCGACCAGCCGAAGCCGCTCCCCAGGGGCAGCGGAGACATCAACCTCAAAGACGTCCTGGAGTCCAACTAGAAGCTCTCCCGGAAGTCAATGTAAAACCAAAAAAACAAATTGTAAAACAGAGGCCCTTGTAAAACAACGAACACAAAAATCTATGGCTTTCCATTTATCTGCCCGTTAACCCCTTCCGTCATTCTAGTTTCGGTGGGAGCCCGGGGCGAGAACACCGTCAAGCATCAAGGCAAGGCTCTCGTCATGAACTTCGTTATTATCCGACTGTCCTTCCTCCTTCTTTTTTCTTCAAACTCGACTCTACACCCGCCTCCAGTCCGTCATGACGCGGCCGATGGATCCCAGGCCAGCGACGTCCACCACCTTCTCGTGCCAGCTGAGCAGCACGCTCATGGCGCTGCCGACGTTCTCGTTCGTGCCGCCGGGCCGTCCGCCGATCTGGCTGAAGCCGCCGGGCGCGGCCTGGGGGGGCGGCGACCTCAGGCCGGAGGAGCCGCTCGAGGACGCGGCCATGCCCTTGTAGATGTACTTCATGAGGACGTCGAGCAGGTCGGGGCCGCCGGGGGAGCCGTAGATGGACTTGAGCAGGGGCGTCATCTCGGAGGCCTTGATGGACTGGAGGACCTCGGTGATGGTCTGGAGGTGGGCGTCCTGCATTTTTTCACAGACTGAAGTTAGTTTCCTGCTCTACATGCCACCCTGAGCTTCTTCGTCGAAGAACGTAATGAACGCACCTTGGCGGCGTCAGCGCCGTTGTAGACGGGGAACTCCAGGCATCCGCGCAGCGCACCCTCGGGGTCGCCGCCGCGGAGCAGCTGCCGCACCTGGCCGGCAAGGCTGCGGACCTCGGCCTCGTCGATCTCGGGCTGCGGCGGGCGGAGGGTCGACGTGTCGAAGTTGTACGGCGAGTCCTCCTGCAGGGCGTCGATGTTGATGGTGCGCCAGGCGTCGCTGAGCGTCTCGGAAGTGTGCTGCTGAATGATGGACATTTTGGCGGTGACGAACTAAGCGTGTGCGTTGAGCTCGTTTCGATTCGATTTGGAGGTGTGACGGAATCGACGGCAGCTTCGTATATCGTCGGGTCGTAGTGCAATTGGGCGGTCGTCGTGAGCTTGTCTGGGAAACTGTGCCTTGCGTAAGGTCGGGGAGTGAGGTAAGGTAGCCGCAGTGGTGGGGAGTTCGGTGTGGAGGGTGTGGGGTTCACTGAGGCGGTGCGGCTGGTCGTAAGTGGTCTGTGCGTCAATATCAAGAACCCGCTGCAGATCCGGGCCCGTCTGTCTTGGATGCACGTATCTGTAGCTTCATATTGTTGTAGCTGACCCAGATCCGGGTAGCGTAGCATCATGGAGACTGGCTAATTATATTTCATCGCGATTAACAAACAATACTGCCGAAAAACAAACACAGGCCTCACTTGGACCAGACATGATAGAACTGATAATTGCATGCCACTGTCTAGGTCCGCAAGCTGCCCACCACGTATACACAAGTCTCGGCCGACTCTCCTGCTCATCGCCGACCCCTAGAGGATACCAAGCCCCCACATGCGCAGCATCACGCGGTTATGCGTCAATAAGGTTCTCCTCGTTTTGCTGCACCTGCTGCCTCTGCTTGCCCTTCTCCTTGGCCTCCTTTGCCGCACGCTGGTAGAACTCGTTGAGGACCTTGCCGGGAATGCGGTTGAGCAGCTCCTTGGGGTACACACGGAGCAGGCTCCACGCAAGGTCGAGAGACTCGAAAATCGTGCGCGACTCGTACTGGCCCTGGTTGATGAACTGGCGCTCAAACTTCTCGAGGAACTCAAGGGAGAGCTTGTCCTCCGCGGACAGAGCCTCCTCACCGACGACTGCCTTCATGGCCGCGGCGTCACGACCGATGGCGTACTTGGCGTAGAGCTGGTTGGAAACATCACCATGGTCCTTGCGGGTCATGCCCTCGCCGATGGCAGACTTCATGAGACGAGAGAGCGACGGCAGGACGTTGATGGGCGGGTAGATACCACGGTTGTAGAGACCTCTGTCGACGAAGATCTGACCCTCCGTGATGTAACCCGTAAGATCGGGAATGGGGTGAGTGATATCCTCGTTGGGCATGGTCAAAATGGGCACCTGGGTAATGGAACCGTTGCGACCAGCCACACGGCCAGCACGCTCGTAAATGGTGGACAAATCGGTGTACATGTAACCGGGGTAACCGCGACGACCGGGCACTTCTTCACGGGCGGCCGAGACCTCACGGAGAGCGTCGCAGTAGGCCGACAGATCGGTCAGAATGACGAGGACGTGCTTCTCGAGCTGGTAGGCGTAGTATTCGGCGGTCGTCAGGGCAAGACGAGGAGTAATGATACGCTCGATACTGCAGGGCATTAGCAGCTAGCATTTCGCATTGCATTCGATAAACTTACGTAGGATCGTTCGCAAGGTTGAGGAAAAGAGTGACACGCTCCAGGGAGCCGTTCTCCTCGAAATCGCGGGTGAAGAATCGGGCCGTCTCCAAGTTGACACCCATGGCACCGAAAACGATGGAGAAGTTCTCCTCGTGGCCGTCGTGGACGCCCTTGTTGGTGACACCCTTCTGCTGGACCAGGCCGGCCTGTCTGCAGATCTGGGCGGCGATTTCGTTGTGCGGCAGACCGGAGGAGGAGAAAATGGGGATCTTCTGGCCACGGGCAATGGAGTTCATGGTGTCGATGGCAGAGATACCGGTCGAAATCATCTCCTCGGGGTATTCCTAGCACCTGTCAGTCTCCCGGGACAAGTATTTTTTTTCGGCGAGGGCGACGTACACGGGCGTAGGGGTTGATAGGACTGCCGTTGATGTCGAGGTAGTCCTCGGCCAGGACCTTGGGGCCCTTGTCGATGGCGCGACCGGAACCGTCGAAGATACGACCCAGCATGTCCTCCGACACACCGAGCTTCAAGCTCTCGCCGGAGAACTGGACTTTGGTCTGGCGGACCTTTAGCGCACGCAATCCTGCATCGAGATGGCGATGATCTCATACCTTCTTGACATCGATACCTGTTGTGCCCTCAAAGACCTATTCCATCGTCAACCGGTGATACTCGGGAATTCGCATCGCATCGCATCGCGTACCTGGACGACGGCTCGGTCGCCTGTGGAGGGTGTCAGCACGCACGTCGGTTTCAAAACGAGGGCGGGTGGCTAAATACCTCGAACCTCAAGGACTCTGCCCTGCCTGTTGGTTCCATCGGGAAGGGTCAAAGACACAATCTCGTCAAAGGAAGGGTTTTTGACCTGCGCGAGTTAGCGCCTGTATCCTCCGGCTTTCAGATCCTGATGGCGGCCGGCACGAACATTCTCGAGGACGACGAGGGGTCCGTTGACACCAGAGATGGTGTTGTACCGAAGCTTCGGCACGATCGAGTAGGAAGGCACCCGCGGGTCACTCATTGTTTCGACGATGAATGAGAAAACGCCCGATCAAAAGAAATGCGAGTCGGCGAGGGCGAGGACGTCGATAGGAAGGGCGAGGGCGGATGGATGAGCGTTGCGAGGTGATGTACGCAGCGCGCCGTAGCTGGAGGAGAGGTTGGCAGGTCAGTGTCCCGAGTCGTCAACCTTACAGTGTACGTACAGCGGTGCAGCGGACTGGAGCTTGCTTCGTCTTGGTGGAGCCCGTTCGGCAGGCTGGTGGCGCCGATAAGATAAGTAGCAGGTACCACTGGGCCTGGAAGCTCTCAGTGCCCTTTGCCGGCGTTGTGTCAGCGTCCCGATCAGCGGGCTTTGGGCTGCAGTGTGGCGGTGATGGTGACATCACATGACTGCACCTCCCCCTTCCTTGCCGCGTTCGTCACTGGGTGATTGCATCAGCGGCACTAGCAAATTCCAATGGACGCACGGCTTTGTGCACTCGTAGATGATGGTATGTGATAACTCGATATTAACAATTGCATTTGCTTCACGATGAATTACGCCGTCTGCGCCTCGCGTCCTCTGGCGCCCAGCACTGCCTTACCAACGGTGCTATCGTTGGCCTTGCCTAGTTCTCCCGTGATCCAAGCACCAATATCCGACATGGCGTCCAAGTCAATACCAGTCTCCATACCCAAACTCTCGACAAAGTAAACCATGTTCTCGGTAGCCACATTGCCCGTCGCACCGGGGCTGTAGGGGCAGCCTCCGAGTCCGCCAACGCTGCTGTCGAACGTGCGGATGCCGTGCTCGAGCGAGACGGCCGTGTTGACCAGCGCCTGGCCGTACGTGTCGTGGAAGTGCATCGCAATGTCCTCGTTCCTGATGCCCGCAGCCCGCATGCAGTTCAGGAGCTCCTTGGTCCGGGGCGCGGTGCCCATGCCGGTGGTGTCGCCGAGGGAGATCTCGTCGGCGCCCGACTCGAGCAGATCCGTCGCGATCTCGGCAACCTTGTGAGGGTCGACGTCGTACCCCTCAAAGGGGCAGCCGAGGACCACGGAGACGTAGGCGCGGACGCGAAGGCCCGCAGCCTTGGAGTCGCGGATCACCTCGCGAAAACGCTCCAGCGACGTCGCGATGTCGCAGTTGAGGTTCTTCTTGGAGAAGGACTCCGTGGCAGCTGCAAACACGGCGACCTCAATCCCGGGGGTGGAGGGGTCGGACGACGGCTGCAGCTGCGATGCGAAAGCACCGGGGTATTTGGCCAGCAGGGCCTGGGCGTTTTGCAGGCCCTTGGTGTTCGGCGCGAGGAAGGAGTATGACAGTTGGGCGGGCGACGATATCTTTCGTGTGAGGAGGTGCTCGAGGATCTCGCTCGAATTGGCCATCTGCAAGGTTCCCGACGTCAGTAACAAAGCTTCCCCCAAAGTCTACCCATCAGCCCACTCTGAGCGGCTTACTTGGGGAACCCATTTGGGCGAAACGAAAGAGCCTCCTTCGATAGTGGAAACTCCTGTCCGGGCGAGCTTCTCAATCAGCTCGATTTTGGTGGCGAGGGGGATCGTCTTCTTCTCGTTCTGGAGGCCATCGCGGGGGCCGACCTCGACCAGCTTGACGTAGTTGTCATTGCGTGGCTGATGGACGCCGCTGTTGGCTGTCGCAAAGCCTCGTACGGTGCGAAATTGGGCCCTCCGACACGCCCGACAGATAGCTGGACGGATTGAATACATTTTGAGGTTGGTTTGTGGTTAGAAGTTGGCGAGGGGCTGATCGGCAGCAGGTCACAAAGCAACTCCAAGAGCTGGGCATGGGGAGCTTGGCCGCATATCGTCGGCTTCAGTGGTTCGAGATACCTCGGTCATTGACAAGTGCTGGCAGGTGGTAGCAGCTGGCGCGACCAGCTGCGAGTCCACGTCCCTTTCAGTGCCTCATGTCCCTGGCTGTGCTCCACAATTCTCACGATAGCATCATTCACGCACGCTGCAGGCTTCATCTAGTGTCAACCAACCATAGATCGAACGTCCGGCTCTACCACTCAAGCTCCTCAAGTCAGCCTCGTCGCTTGGCAAGAACTCTTATACGAATTTGACAGCGGGCGTTTATCCAGACTAGCGCGCAACCTCTTCAACGGGCACCCTGTAATGCAACCCAGCGGCACAGCAAACGGGATGAAGCCAAATTGAACCAAATGCAATTTCCCCTATTTCCGTCTTTCACGCTCGATACCACCATGATGTGTCGCCTCTCATTTAAGTGCCGCGTCCCCCACAACGCGGAGGGCGCGTTCCTCGGAGGCATCTCCTGCGACGTTGGAATGTTCACCGGTGTTTCCTGAGTAGTTTCTGTCCACCACGGTTCATCCAGTTTCCAAACATCTCGCTCGAAAATGACTAGATATTCGACCCAAGAAAGAGGCAGTCTGCTTACTATGCTCGTCCTCTTCATCCTGGTCCTACCGCAGCTGGCGACGGCGCAGACGGCCACGCGGACAGACTCGATGCCAGCCATCATGCCCACTTTGGCCGGACCGTCTAAGCCTAGGACTACACCGTGGGAGGAGCTTTGCACAACAAGAGGTCTCATCGCACCGTGGATGTATGAGCTGCCCCTGACCCCCGTCATTTTGGCCTGACGTTAACATGGCCCAGGTCATACTCGTCTTGCACGAATTCCGCGATGCTCGCCCAGCTGACCAAGAGCGACTGCTCGCCGTATGCGACTCGCACGCTCAAATACACAGACGCTTCGGCTGCGTCTGGCGTGCTGACAGACTGCTTCTGCCCAGCATACCAGACCATCGGACAGTGAGTTGCCACTTTGACCCCCCTCGCAGATACAAGGTGCTGACTTCCTCGATAGGGAGTGTCTGTCAATCGTTTGTCCGACTGAGGCAGCCAGCTTGTACACGCGACAGCTTCTCCAGGGCGTCTGCCCGGGCGTTACGGCGACGGGCAACGACTCCTTTCCGGTACAGACCGGGACGACGTCGCCAGGCGGCGACAGTGCTGCGGCGGAGACGTCGAAAAGCAAGGGGCCGGACGATGCTGCTGGAGTTTTGGCCATACCGCTGGGGCTCTCTCTGGTTTTCAGTGCGGCGGTGATGCTGTTGGGTTTAATTTGAGGGGATTCGTATCTAAGGTTGGGCAAACACAAACGAGGGACAAGTCAAGGCAAGGAAGATCCCATATGGGGATCGCCACCGCCTCCCATGGTCCTGATCGGACAGAGAACGCCCGTCTGACTTCATAATGTACTTCGGCGTCTCCGTGAATTTGAATCATACTGTGATCAACGAAAGAAAAAAAGGAGGGAGAACTTCATACTATCAGTGGCTTGATCGAGTCGTGGTTACTGGGTTGCAACAGCGACTGTCAGCAGGCATCACCTACCAATTGCCGTCAAAGCTGGGTAAGAAGAGCCAGAAGCATACCTACGCAGGTCAAGTTCTGACGGTAAACACGGTTTTAGTTTGTTCAAGTCGTATGTTTCATCTAAGTAATGGGGGTTGATCTTTTTCGTCGTCGCGAAAGTCCAGCGCCGATTCGAAAGAGCCCGTTCATTTGATCCTCACTCATTTTCCTACGATTAAGCCTGTGACCTTTGCTTGATCATGTCCTGAATCATCAAAGCCGACTGTTTCGGCGTCCTCTCTAGCGTCTCGTAATCCGTGAAAGTCACCCCAAATCGGATGTCGTACCCCGAGAACCACTCTATAAACAAACGATGTCAGTCCTGGAGTCACGAGTGGTTTCTCTAGTTGGAGGGGGCCTCACCGAAGTTATCAAGCAACGACCAGGCGAAGTATCCCGCTACTTCTGCGCCGTCCTGCCTCGCTCGAACGAGAGCGTCCAAGTGTTCTGCGAAGTATCGCTGACGGTAGTCGTCCTTGACGGACTCGTCGCGGGTCATGGTATCTTCGCCAGGGCAGGGGCAGCCGTTCTCGGTAACGTAGATGGGCTTCCCATACCTTCTGTAGGCCCTGACGAGGTGCTTCTGGAAGCAGTTGGGGGCCGAGCGAAGCCAGAAAACGCCACTCGGGTCGCCGATGGACACGCCGTCCTTGTTCTCCTGCAGCTCGTCTAGGTTGCCGATGAAGTCGGTGTCCGGAGCAGGGGTGGTGCGGTGACGACCGTACTGGGCAGTGTAGTAGTTCATACCGTAGAAGTCAAGATCGGCCTCGTGCAGGAGTGCCATGTCCGAATCAGTGAAGCGCGGGAGTCGCTCCCCGAGCTGGTCGCGCATGACCTTGGGATAGTCCTGAGCAAGGCTAAGGATGAAAAAGCACGGTCAGTGGGTGGTGCACCTACCAAAGCGACGACGAGAGACTCACAGCATGGGATTGGCAAACCAGCCAATGCAGAATTCCATCCTCGTCTCGGCTGCCTGGTGGTCGTTGGGCTCATCAGAGTCCCATGGCTCAAAATAGTCGCCACTCAGGGACACTCCGATCTGCCCTCCGTTCTTGGGCTTGAACTCCTTGTTGTACAAGCTTGCCGCTCTCGCGTGAGCCATGATGAGGCTCTTACCGGCGATCCAAGGCTCTGTGGTCGAGTCGCCCTCGGCACAGTCCTCGTTGGTGCTGCTCCGCCCAGGAGCATCGATGCCAGTGGAGTAGCCCTGCCGATATCGCGTCAGCCTCTCCTTTGCGGCGTGTCTCCCAGCGTCGTATCGTCGGCAGCATGATGTTCTCACTCACACGTATGGCGCAGACCCACGGCTCATTCAGCGTGATCCAGTTCTTGACCCGGTCTCCGAACCTCTCGTAACACACCCTCGCATACCTTTCGAAGTCCCTCTGCGACTCCTCGAGGTCGAGCCAGCCCCCGTACCGGTCATGCAGCGCCTGGGGTAGGTCCCAGTGATAGAGGGTCACCCAAGGAGTGATGCCCCGGGCGATGAGCCCGTCGATGAGTTTGTCGTAGAAGCGGAGGCCTTCCTCGTTGACAGGGTCATCGCGCCCGCCGAGAGGAGTTATGCGCGACCATGCGAGAGAGAACCGGTACGCCTTAGCGCCGAATTTGGTGAGGAGGTCCAGATCCTCCTCGTATCGATGGTAATGGTCGCAAGCAACATCGCCGGTTCCCCCGCTGGTTCGAGAGGGCTCTAAGTGAGTGAATGTATCCCAGATGGACGGACCACGCCCCCCCTCGTCGAAGCCACCTTCGATCTGGTAGGCTGCGGTTGCGAACCCCCACTCGAAGTTGGGCGGAAGTGGCTTACATGTGGTGGCTGATTGGGAAGACATGATCTCGGTGCAGAACTCGGTCCAGCAGTAAGACAAATGCGACGAAAAAGAGGTTCGAGTACGTCGATTGTCTCAGGCGGCCATAGCCATTATCTGGTCTACAAGATTGACTGCTGGATTGACCCTAAAATATATAGGTATCATTGCATCTCAGTACGATGTTGATATCGACCGTCTTGTTGCGTCGGGCACATTTGACCGACAAGTATCCTTAGGTGCCAATGAATGGCGAACCGGACAAATGATGAGATAATAAAATAATAGCATAGCAGGCAGATGCCTGGTACCGCCGTACCGGGGAACGAAGAGAGCTCGTTTACATCGTATCTGAGCTCGTTCAAGATGATGGGAACCCGATCCCCTTTTCCTTTTCGGGAGTAGCGGTGCGGGGGACTAGTGGGGCCATTTCACCGGTGGGGCCGGGAATGAGGGGATTTGGCCGGAACCGATTGCGGATCCCGGGAATACCTGGTCACCTACCTAGGTCGAATAATACGGCAGAGTCCCCAGCTTGCCGGACTTACCTACCTAGACACCTAGATATTGTCCGTAGACCTGGACCTGATAAAATGAAGCAGATTGAAGCGGCCCAGGACTTTTTGTTCGTTCTCGAAAGTGTTCCGTTCATACATCTCCAGACAGAGGGAGAGCATTGTGTAAGTGCAGAACTCGCAGGTGCCTTGCGCGAGATTGCCCCAATTGCTTACATGGACTCCGTTACACCCACAAGCCTGAGAAAATAAGAAAAGTCGGTAGCATACTCCTCGAGATAGCCGAGGGAGCCACGATGGATGTGGTCAAGACGCGGGCGAGTCAGTGTACGATGCGCCTGGTGAATTTGCTGGCCCGCCTGGACTCGAAAGCATCAGATGTGCTGGAGCAAGACAACAATTTTTGACGAGCAATGGAATAAACATTCACGTACCAGAAGCTTTCCATTCCCAGGCTTGGATAGTTCGTTCACGCCACTGCGCCATGCGGGGCGGGGCAAGTTACCCCTTCTTTCAGGGGCACGCCCGTGTACCTAATGCACGCATCAGAAGAATGAGAGAGACAACACACTATACACATTACTACGACCAATCTGACAGTAATAGTATCGGACTGGAGACCGAATTCTCACCCAGACTCTAGAGCCTCTGGGTCTTCTCCTCCGAAACAGTCTTCACTGCGTGCTCTTCATGAACCAGTCCCTCGGCCTTGTCCTTGATGTCATAGACCCTGTCCAGCGCCTGCCTTCCATCGAAAATCATGCTGATCTCCTCCAAACTCAGACCTCGGGTCTCAGGGAACGTGTAGTAGATGATGGCCAGCCACAGCACAAGCGCGCAGACGAAGACGATGTAGTACTTCCAGCGAAGAGCCTCGAGCGCCACCGGGTTGACGAAGCCGTTGAACAGGCCGCTGCAGTACTGCGCGAGGTTGAAGACGGTCAAGCCCTTGGCCCGGAGGGAGTAGGGCAGGATCTCCATCAGGTATGCAATGGGAAGCGGGCTCATGGCGATGTTGTAGAACGTGTAGAAGACGAACATCATGACGACGATGCCGACGCCGAGACTCTTCTGGCCGTTCTCGACTTGCTGGTTGCGCGCCGCGAGGCCGGTCCAGACGATGAAGGCGCACAGCATGCCGATGGTGGACGTCAGGAAGAGGAACCGCCGACCGAGGCGTTCGACAAATACTGACGCGCCCACGGCGATGAAGAAGTTGTAGATCTGGAGGCCGCCATTGATGAGGTTCTGGGTTTCGGGGTCGGTGATGCCAATGTCGCGCAGGACGAGCGCCAGATATCCGCCGATGAGCTGGTTGCCACACCACTGGATGATGAAGCCCAGGATGGCGACCACGAACAGCCTGTGGCGATTGCCCTCTGTGCACGGAGGTTATGTTAGTTGCGGTGGCGAGAGAACAGAGAAGATGGTGCACCCACTTGTGCGGAGGAACTGCAGGTACGAAGCCGACTTTTGGGCTTTCTCAAACTCGATGGCGCTGCTGATCTCGGCAATCTGAAGTCGGACGAGCTCGGTGGGCTCTTCGGTGCCGCTGTGGTACTTGCACAGGATCCTGGTCGCTTCTTCCGTGCGGTTATTGGCGACCAGCCACCTCGGGCTTTCCGGGACGGAGAAGATCAAGGCGCCCTGGAAGATTGAGACGACTGCCTGGAGCAGAGACGGAATCCTCCAACTCCAGCTGTTCGGGATTCTGAAGGTGCCGTAGGTCGACCAGGCGGCAACAATGGCTCCAGCATACTACGTACGCGCATGAGCAACAACAACAACGATATCCGCAGATTTTGGTGAAGGGCAGAAAGGAGGAGGAGGGTGTAGTGGATGTGTATGCAGGCGTAAACTCACCCATTGCGTGTTGTAGATGGCGGTGATGATGGGCCTGTGCGTGGGATACGCAAGCTCTCCAAGCAACGGTGCAGCAGCGGTGGCAACGAATCCTCCGCCCAGCCCAATGAAGAAGCGACCAGCAAGGAACATGCCAAAGTTCTGAGCTCCTCCCTGAATGGTGGCACCGGCGATGACAGTTATGGAGGCAAGAAGGATAGGGGGTCGTCTGCCGTACTTATCCGCGATATAGGGAGCGAGGGGCAGAGAGACGACGCCGCCGATCACCTGCATATTGACCAGAAGGCCAAGAAGGGGTCCTGAGGGGTGATCGAAATCTGAGAGAGACACCCCCGTGTGTCAGCTAGGTATCTAACATAGGCCATGCATGCACCACGCAAGGACTGTTTGTTTAATTACCCTTCTGCCAATGCTCGACCGTCTGGATCCCATTGAGCATGCTGCCATCGAAGCCGCCGATATAGCTCGTGAAGAAAGGTATGAGGAGGAGCAGGTTGAGCCTCACGAGGTGGGGAACGCGCCACCAGGACTCCTTGGTGCAGAGTTGCTGCAGTCGCAGTTCACCATTCTCGTGAGAAGCCATAGGTAGGTATGTACCTAAGGTAAGTAGGTATGGGCAGAGGATCGGAATCAGATATCAGAGGGTGGAATTGTTTAACGGAGGCTCGGTGACATGAGGCCGGGCTGGAAGTGATGGGGAGCTTGGCCGTACTTTTAAAGGATTCCGGCCAACAATGAGGATCGGGACATCTCTACATTTGCACCAGATTCAACTTGCCTGCTTTGAGCTTCCGGCCCGAGTTGTCTAGGGGGGATCGTACGCTTGATGGGCTGTTTTCTGTTTTTCGCCGCAACGCCGAAACCCGTGACCCTTGTACTCCAGATTTCGGTCCCCATGGGGTCAGAAACAACCCCCGATCACCTGTGGATGTCCCAACGGTAGATCATGTCGTCCGGCAAGAGTGTTCCAGGCCCTCATGCTTAGTGATCATGCCGTGTGTGTACTGTTGTATTTGGCCGCCTCGGTCAAATAAGTCAACGGTCAGGGGAAGAGCCAAGCATGGTTCTGCCGAGCACTAGGGAGGGCCACATCGGCTCGTCATCCCCATCCTGGCCTTGTTCTGGTGTCTGGCCCTCCTTCGACTGTCCCCTCAGTCCTCGTTCCCGCCTCACTGGGAGGCCGGCATCTCATCTGGAGCTTGAAGGGACGACGTAGGTATGCAGGACTCGGTGAAATTCCTCCATCCCGGTCGGCGGCACCCGGCCACGTGAGTGTCATGGGACGCCATTCGTATTGCGTGCACAAAGCCAACGTCAAGATGGCATGACGGGGGCTAAGAGCCGGCCATCAGTTTGCGCGACATCAACAATCCTGGCTACCTACCTCGGTAGTCATGTCCATGAATTTGACCGATGGCACGCAAGAGACATGGCTGATCCCGATTTACCCCAGTGCCTCCCTCATTGGCAAAACGAGAACGGGAAACCTTCGGTATAAGAGCGCACAAATCTAGGAGCTCTGCTAACTACAGCCGATGATGAGCAAGCAGACACCCTCTTTTGCACAGCATGGAATCTGTCCGTGTTAACCCCGTCATCCCGGGCTTTGCGCCCGATCCTTCGCTCGTCTTCGTGGACGGCACGTACTTTCTTGTCAATTCAAGCTTCCATCTCTTTCCTGGGCTACCGGTATACGCGTCAAAGGACTTGGTCACGTGGAAACAGATCGGTACGGCTGTATTTCCTTAAACCCCACTGTGGCATCACTGAAGCTAACACGAGCTCAAGGTAACGCGTTAAACCGGCCGGGTCAGCTCACACTCCAACAATCGTACACCAAAATAGTTGATGAAGGCGAAGATATCGTCTGCTCGCAAGGCGGCCTTTACGCCCCCACCATCCGACACCACCAAGGCACGTTCTATATCGTCTGCACCAATTTTATTCATACGTCATCGCAACCGCTCAACAGGAACGTCAAGCAAAATTTCATCCTAAGCACGACCGACATATGGGCAGACGAGTGGAGCGATCCGGTGTTCTTCGACTTCGATGCCATCGACACCAGCCTTTTCTGGGATGACGATGGCAAAGTGTATCTGATCGGCGCGGCTGACGAACCTCCCGACAGCAGCATCCGTCAGTTCGAGATTGACCTCAAGACCGGAAAGCGGCTCTCCAATTCCGTAGTCCTCTGGCACGGCATCACAAGAGTGTATCCCGAGGGACCGCACATGTACAAGAGGGATGGGTGGTACTACCTACTCATTGCCGAGGGCGGTTGCTTTGCGGGCCATCACACCATCATGGCGCGCTCGAGAAACATCTGGGGGCCTTACGAGTCGAACCCGGCAAACCCGGTGCTGGGGAAGACGAGTCCTGACAGTTACATCCAGTACACGGGGCATGGGGACCTTTTCCAGGACCCGTCTGGCCAGTGGTATTTTGTATGCCTCGGGGTCAGAAAGGTCGACAGTCACTTCATCATGGGCCGGGAGTCTGTCCTTACGACTGCTTCCTGGCCCGTTGGCGAGTTTCCGACAATCGACACGGTCCAGCTGGAAGTTGCCATCGCCAAGAACTTGACCCCATGCTTAGAGTGGCCTCAGAAAAGAGACGCAAACCGCCCTGACATTGGGCTCATTCACATCCGGGATCCCGTCGCGGAGAGTTACGAGTACGACGGAGAAGGAATCACTCTGTCGGCCAGCAAAGCAGACTTTACAGTGTACGATGAGCCACTGACGTATGTCGGGAAGCGTCAGAGACTTCTCGAGGGCTCTGCCTCCTCGACTCTGGAAGTCACGGCGTCAGCTATCGCTGGTGGTGGCCATCTCAAGACCGGTCTGTGCTACTACAAAGACGAACACAGATTCGTTCGCATCTTTGTCGACTTTGACTCGAGAGAGATCGTCCTCGAGATTCTCAATGAGGCAAAGACGATCAGGCGGAAGAAGAGTCAACCGCTGGAGAGGCTCGCAGAAGGCAGCACCATAACATTCGGAGTTGACTACACTGAGTTGCGGCTCACCTTCTGGTTCCGTGCTGGCGGAGATGGCCAGAATAGAACGGAGGTTGCGCCCATAGACACCCTCGACATGACCGGACACGATTTCGTGGGTCCCATCATCGGGATATTTGCTATCGGTAGCAAGGAGTCCAAGGTGCATTATTCCGGTCTGGATATGCCAGGCTTTTAGAAAGAGCGTGCTTCACCGTTTACCTAGTGTAAATGTCTTCTATAGAGTCTGATTCTGCATGCATCAAAGTGCACCGCCGAAAGGCAGCTCTTCGTAAGCTTAGACATGATAGCATCCTCCTTGCCCACGCAGTCACCCCTACGTCGTGATGGCTACCCCTCTTCTTACTCGTTCGTCGTCGCCATCCCCCCGAAAAAGTCGCGTCTGCTGGCTGAGAGCGATAGCCATGGGGTCGATTAAGCCCTCTACGATCTGAACCTCTCCCCTTTCGCTACAGCAGCGACTGAGGAGCTGTACTGGCCATACGTTCCTTCCATCGCTGTGATCTTCGTCCTACGGACATCCTGACGATGTTGTGGATGCATGGTCAAAGTTTCACGACAACACTTACACGGAGATGACGATTCCAACTCCTCTTCTCTTGGCAGTGAACTGAATTGAGCGTTGATTTGTACGCATTTACGTGTACGGGTACCAACCAAATCGTCAAGTCAGGTGTTCTAAACCCTTCCCAGCTACCTACTTCCTCGTCCAAGTACATCAAGCTTCCTCCTCCAACACGTACACTTCAACCTCTGCAATACCGGTACGAGCAGGGAGGGAGGCAGGGATGGGGAAGTCGCCGTAGTCGGGGTCCTCGTTGTGCATGACCATCGCCTCTCCGCCCTTGATCTGGTCGCCGTTCCAGATGCGCCCGACACGGAGCTTACCATCCTTGCCGCTTTCCAGCTCCTTCGCCGTCAGGATTCCGGTAAAACCGGCCCCCTTCTTCAAGCTCTTGAACCTCGCGTCAAAGCCGAATCCAGCGAGAAGGAATTTATTCTCCGCAAGCCTGACGACGAGGCCGCCGCCCGAGCCAGGCTTGCCAAAGACGGAGGCCCGCTCGATCGTCACCTGCATGTCCCCAAAGACCTTGGACCAGGCCTTCTCCTTCCTCGGGGGGTCCTGCAGCTCGTCAAAGAAGAACCCAAAACGATCCGCGGCGGAAGCCTTCGCGACGATGTTCTTGACTCGATTCAGGACCACGAACTCGCGCCCCACGGCTGTCGGGTCGATCTCGATGGCAAACGGGCTGACTCCGATTGCGCCGTATGTCCCGTACGACAGCCACATCCTGCGGGCGCCCTCGGGATCGCGTCGCTGCTCCGGGATAAACAGGGGGTCGTCCTTGTAGAGGTAGTCCTTGCACGTCATCTCATAGTCCTGGAAGTAGATGTCGGGAGAGATGAAGTCCAGAGAGGGGGTGTCGAAGCGCCAGATGTCGAGCACGTGGGTGCAGGGGCCGCCCGAGGGGTACTGTCCCGGCACTGCGCCGCCGGCGACCTCGTCTGAAGTCGCTACCGAGACGGGAGTCGAAGGATCCAGGCACTCCGGCCCGTCGACGATGAGCCAGGCGTTGGCGTACAGCGGGAGCGGGTAGGCCGCCTTGCCGGCGGCCGCCACCTTGTTGACGTAGCGGGAAATGTGGAAGGCCATGAACATCTCATCGGCGGGGGCCCCGGCCCCGAAGACTTCCTCCCAAGAGTGCTTCCCGCTCTTGTGGATGGTTGGAAAGCGCTTCGCGAACTGCGGGTGGGGGTTCTCGGCCAGGTGGGCGAGCAGGGCTTCCGGCACGGGCTCCTCCCACGCCGCCTCGGCCAGAGCGGACCTGTCCCTGGAATCGCCGAGGATGCCCGTCTCGTTTTCCACCTGCACCATGAGCACGGTCGAATGGTCGCCGTCAAACTCCTTGAGGTGGGCCAGCAGCGTGCCGAAGGCCTTTGCGTCGGCGTCGGCGCACTCTGCAGACAAGGGCGAGATGATGTCGAGGATCCTCCGGTTGCCGTCAGCATCGACGGCCCTCGCGCGCGGGAAACGCTTCGAGTCCGTCTTCACCCAGGGGGGGGACGTAGGTGCTGACGGCGTTCTTCCAGGTTCCGAACCACAGGAGCACGAGGTGCATCCCGTGCGCCCGCGCGGCGAGGATGACCTTGTCCAGCTCCGAGAAGTCGAATTCTCCCTCGACGGGCTCGACGTGCGCCCAAGAGACGCCGCCGAGCAGCGTGTTGACGCCGTGCTGGACCATGCGCGGCCACACGTCGGCCATGTAGCTGGCCGAGCTCAGGTTCGAGTTGTGCAGCTCGCCGGCGAGCATGAGGAAGGGCTCGCCGTTGACGATGAGCTTCGTGCCGTTCTCCGCATCGCGCCGGAGGTGGGGATGAGACGGGGCGTTGGAAGTCATTGTTGGAAGGCGTCTAGCGGAGGCTGGAAGACGTGTGCTGAGTGTACTGCGATGTTGAGTGATGGTAGGACTTGTGAACAGCAAGGAGGCGCTGGAGCTTCATTTCTTATAGAAGACGTTGCCAGCATCGAGCAGACGATGTGCCTTTCGGTCGTCTGGCGACCCGCTTGGTGAGGATAACTGTCTGTCATGGCTCAACCTCGCTGTACGTAGAGTGGTTTCGTCGATTGACGAGCATTTCCAAGGGTTCCTGTTTCCCCTCACGCAACGAGTCGATTGCCTGTTGTCTATCGTTGACATGGACTCCACTTCATACGGACGTTTGACTCCGCAGGGGATGAATCAAGAAATCTAGGCACTGTTGGAGCTCAGACCCAAAATGGGCCGAATAAAGGCGAGGTGAGGAAGTAATTGACCGAGTGACCGGAGGCGGCATTTATGCCGGAGCAAATGATACCTGACGCCTCGGGGAAAGGCCCGTGCGTCTCCGGGCAAATAAGCGGCGGGGCGGGCCCACTTCGGAGTCAATCCCGGATCGCTGGCAGTGTTCATCGCCAAGTTGTGTACCGGCCCCCGGCAGAATACATCCGATTTGACCGAAATACGTAGACAGGAGCCGACTTAATTAGCTGCACGCGGATGTCATTAAGCCCCATGTCACATTTTCACCGCAGCACAGCACAAGGGCACGTGCATGGAATGCCCCGCCTTCTAGGGACTATTTCTGTTTGATGCGAAGACTGCGTAACATTGCCCCGAAGCGAACAACGTCACGCTCCTAAGTATGGGGTGGGGGATGCGAGCCTCGGTCCAAGTTGGACTGCATCGCTGGTCAGGAAGCCTTGTAAACTCTCAAGTTAGCATCCGATTCTTCTTCCCGACTCTTAGGTAGTTTATAACCCCTAGAAGATGACTCCCTACCATCGAAGCGACCGATAGTTCTCTATTTTGATGCCGAAACTGGCGTTGACCTCCTTTGAGATTTCCATTGTTTCCAATCAGTTGTCGCTTACACGCCGCTGCCTATCATGTCTCATCATCACCTTGACGTCGAGGATATACTGTCCAACCTCACTCTGGACGACAAAATTAAGCTTCTTTCAGGTCGAGACACCTGGTCCACCTACCCCGTCGAGCGATTGAAGGTTCCGTCAATCACAGTATGTCTGCATACAGTGTCGCCGTGCGAACGATGAAAGACACTGACACACCTTTTACAGGTAACCGATGGACCCCATGGGGCGCGAGGCACATCTTTTTTCAATGGCGTAAGTTGGCTGCTTGTCCAGACCGTCGTTTCGTCCTTTTGCTGACCGCGGCTGGTGGTCAGCCCCGAGGCATGTTGCTGCCCACAGCAACTGCTATGGGCGCGACCTTTGACACGAAGCTGATGCGGTCCGTGGGCAATTTGCTGGCTACCGAGACGAAGGAAAAGGGTTGCCAGGTGCTCCTGGCTCCCACCGTATGCTTGCAACGATCTCCACTCATCGGCCGGGGCTTCGAAGCCTTTGCCGAAGACCCTATCTTGAGTGGACTGATGGCCTCAGAATATATCAACGGCGTCCAGGAACGAGGCGTTGCCACCTCGCTCAAGCACTATGCTGCGCACGATCAGTCTTCAATGTCTTTGGAGGACAACCTTGTTGTCTCAGAGAGAACACTCAGAGAAACCCACCTGTTACCCTTCCAGCTGGCCGTCAAGCACTCTGACCCCTGGTCGATCATGAGCTCCTACCACCGCATCAACGGCGTCCATACGTTTGAAGACCCTTGGCTCAATACTAAGCTGCTGCGCAAAGAATGGGGCTGGAACGGCATGGTCATGAGCGACTGGGGTGGTCTTTGCAGTACCTCGGAGGGAGTGAATGCAGGCCTCGACCTAGAGATGCCGGGCCCCTCCCGATGGAGGGGAGAGCGCTTAGAGCTGGCCATGCTCTGTCAGAAAGTCAAGATGGAAACGATCGACGAGAGGGTTCGCAACGTCCTCAACTTTCTGAACAAGGTAAGTCCGGAACTTGAAGACTCTTCGAAAGGCGCGGAGGGCCAGTCATCTGGTGATACCGCCGAGAAGAGGGAAGTCTGCCGCGAAGTTGCTCGCAGCTCCATCGTTCTTCTCAAGAATGACAAGGACATCCTACCGCTCGACCCCCGGGCGGAGCAGACGTACGGCCTGGTCGGTCCTGCCATCAGAAACCCTGCCGTCAGCGGCGGCGGCTCGGCAGATCTCGTCCCTTACTACATCAGCAAGCCGTTCGACGCTATCCGAGAGGTTGTCGGCCAAGAGCGCGTCAAGACGGCGATCGGTTGCTACTGTTAGTCTTGCCAACCACGTCAAAGCGGCCCCCTGTGTGCGTGAAAGCTGACGCTCATGTTTTCACAGCACACCTTTTCACCCCTCTCCTTACGGAGAACGTTCAAGTTCCTGGCAAGGTCGGGGCAAGCTACGAGCTCTTTTGGTACTCTGAAGATCCCACGACCACGCCCGCGCCCAAGCCGATCCACACGATGACGACCACCGAGGCCCAGATGTACTTTGCAGACAACGTCCCAGCAGGCGTCCCCCCTGCATACTGGCTCCGCGTTGAGACTACCTACACGGCTCCCAAGAAGGCAACCATGCTCATAGGCCTCTGTGTGATGGGCAAAGCCCGCCTCTACATCGATGATCGGGAAGCCATCGACCTCTGGACCAGCCATCCGGAGAAGACGCTCCAAACACCCATGTTCAACCAAGCGAGCATGGAGCTGACGGCAGAACTGGCTGCCGAGGAGGGCAAGTCGTACCGCCTGCGTGTGCTTGTGAAGAACGAATCCATCCGACCTGGTTACGGAGCTCAGAATGCCGGCGGCGTGCGCATCGGCTGCTGCGAGAAGCTCGACCCTGCGGAGGCGCTTCGTGACGCAGTCGAACTCGCCAAGACGGTCGAAGTCCCCATCGTGATTGCCGGGCTCAACGCCGACTACGAGTGCGAGGCCCTGGACCGCGTCGACCTGGAACTCCCCCCTGGCATCAACGAGTTGATCACGGAGGTTCTGAAGGTCAACCCAAGAGCGGTGAGTCGTCATCTGCAACACTTGTCTGCGGACCTCCTTGCTAACCCGCTCTTAAATCATCGTCAACCAGTCCGGTTGTCCCGTGACCATGCCCTGGGTCGATGCTGCGCCTACTCTCCTCCAAGCCTGGTTCGGCGGACAAGAGACCGGCAATGCCATTGCCGACGTTCTCTTCGGTCGTCATAGCCCGAGCGGCCGGCTTTCCGTGACCTTCCCCCGCCGCCTGGAGGATACGCCCGCCTTCCTGTCCTGGGGTAAGGGGCTCCGCGACATGTACTACGGAGAGGGCGTCTTCATCGGCTACCGGTACTACGAGAAGCTCCGAAACAGGCCGCTCTTCTACTTTGGGCACGGGCTGTCTTACACGAAGTTCGAGTACTCGAACCTCAGCGTCCCTCAGAAGGTCGCCCTGGGAAGCCGCGGGGACGAGACGTTCGAGGTGTCCTTGGACGTCACCAACGCGGGAGACCGGGCCGGCCACGAGATCGTCCAGGTTTATGTTGCGGACGTGAGCTGCAAGGCTCTCAGGCCGGTGAAGGAGCTCAAGGGCTTTGCCAAGGTGTGGGTGGCACGTGGCCAGGCGGAATCGGTTCGTATCACCCTGGACAAGTACGCCTTGTCCTACTGGAACGAGTGGAAGGAGCAGTGGCACGCCGAGAAGGGCGTCTTCAAGATCGTTATTTCTCGAAGTGCGGATCCCTTGGCCCAGGTCTTGGAGAAGGAGTTTGAGTTGGTTGAGGATGTCTACTGGACTGGAGTGTAGATGGAAACTGGGTCGCAATGATCATTCACAGCCAAGATGTGGTGGCTGATGGCAGTATCGTAGGAACTCGCGTAGTACTGTATACACCAATACGACTGCCTCGATGTAGCTCAGGCAGGTAACATCCGAGGTACCTTCCAACTACTTGAGTGAGCACACCCGCTTCCCGCATACATGATTCGCAGCCCTTTAAGACGATTTGCCCCTTATTTCAGTCTCCGTTGCCTTCCTTTCTAGCAGACGGCAGCCTGGTGCCTCTTTCCCCCACCACCATGGCGGCGACACGTCGCACCTACCACGAACCACCCACGGAACTTAGCAGGCCTTGTAAAGTAGTTTTTCCTATGATTTATCATTCTCCAGTTATCTGTCTGTCTTCTGGGACTGTCTCGACCTAGTGTCTTGAGTCGGTCATGTCTCACTTAGCCTTTACACCTCCCACGGGGTGCTACTTGACCAAATTGAGTGCGCGAAACTGCCACATACGACCATACCCATTGGAAAACTCGGGATCCCGTCCGCTCTCCCATAGATAAGCCAATGAGGGCCGGATTAGTAGTTGGGTCGGTGACGACCAGCGAATACCTGGTGTTGTATGTTTTTTTGGGGTGATTTTTGCTCGACTGTGGGCACGATACGCCCGAGGATCACGATACCATCTAATGTTGTGGAGCATACGCTCCGTCGCCGCTACACATCACTAGAATGTCACCTAAGCCAGCCGTCATCCTCATCGGACTCGTCCTCGTCTCCGGGAATCTGGAGCGCCCTCTTCAGGTCCCTCCTCCACTGCCGCAGCGGCTTCTCCCCGAGCCTCAGCTCCGCATACGAGGACCGCAACGGCTCCGGGAGCTTGCCGACGTCCAGCAACCCGTCCTCGTCGACGTACATCTCCACGTAACCGATCATGGGCATGGCGAAGGCGCCGATGCGCCTCCCCGCGTCGCGCACGTACAGGCGCAGGAAGGCCTCGAGGAGCACGTGGGCTTTGGGGACCACCACCGGCTGCTCGGCCGACTCGAAGACGCCCGAGCCGCGGCCGGGGCGCCAGGGCGGGAGAGAGGACCGGTCCGAGGCGAGGAGGAAGGGCGGCGGGAGTTTGGAGGCTTCGGGTCGGGTGAGAGAGCCGTCGAGGGCCGGTAGGAACCATAGCGTCTCCGACTGGCGGTACAGGTCGACGGTGAGCTCCGAGTCGGTGATGTGGAGGTGGAATGCCGGCGGCGGCGTGGGTCGGTCCGGAGAGATGGCGAGGCATGTTTCTGGATCGGGACAGGATGTGAGTCTGGGTAGGACTTCCAGAGCTTGTTCGCCGGCCGTCAACAGATGGTCCGGAACAACGTAATCGATCGACTTGTACCATGTTAGTTATAAGAACTCCAGTGTATTCATGGGGTGCTTGCCGCGACAATTGAAGGTATGCCGTGAACCCTCAGCAGACAGTGGCCCCAGAGAACGCAGGGGATATGGGAGGAGTTGAGCGCGGATGCGATAGATGCCACGAACTGTTCCGAATGATCCGACATGATTGTGCCTGTTCTGTGTTCTGCTTGGAGTTTTGCCGTGATTTTTTTTTTTTTTTTGGTTGAACAGAAGAAAGGGAAACTTGCTGTTGTTTGGAAATATGTGAATAGGCCGATGAGTTTAGAAGAGCGTTAGGAAGGAATCATTATTATGGGTAGCCTTGGGAGCTGAATGGCTGGGCTACGAACCTACCTAGGCTCTAAATTTATCTCCCACTGAGTTGAGGCTTTGTTATGTACCTAGGTACTTAGGTAGGTATACTGTTGTAGGAGCCACCAGGGCTTAGAACCAACAAACGTTTCATTCCACCTGCAACCCAACCCACGACACGTCGCCACCATCCCCGCCAACAAATGTCGATCCCGGAGAGCTTCACCTGCTTTGGCGCTCTGCCCCCGGAGCTGCGACTGAAGATATGGACCGAGGCGCTTTTGACACCGTTCGTCTGGGCCCCGGTCGGCCCGGCTCCGTACTTGGCCGGCCTCGCCTGCAGGGAGTCGCGGCAGCTGCTGGAGCGGCTATACGGCAAACCGCTACGAGGACCGCCAGGCGGTTCCGGTGTCTACTGGGTCAACCTGGAGAGCACGATCGTCTACCTCGGCGACGGCGCGACGGAGGCCCTCGACGCCTTTGGTGCGGAGGAGCTCGCGAGATTCAGGCACGTCGCGCTGCGATGGCGTCAGTTCGGGATGCTCGCGAGGGCGTGCCAGCGTCTGGCTGCCGGGTGCCCGGCGCTTCGCACCATCATCGTCGAGCGCGGAGAGGACGGGGAGGGGTTTGCTGCCGGTCACGACGGAGGTCTGAGCCCTGAGGTAGCCGCCTACTACGCCACCATCCCGGACTCGGTCGGCCCCGAGCTGGAGCTTGAGACCCTGGATACGCCATATTTCCGTTCGCTTGTGTTGGAGTACTTTGGCGATTCGCCTCCCAAGTTACATTTGGTCTCTCCCAGCTCGGCCAGTTTGAAAAAATGACAGCAGCATGGGTTTCTTACACGCGGCTGTCACATCACATTTTGTTATGAACGAGGCTTCCCGCGATGCAGTGCGTGCTGGTAGTCCAATGGACATGCACTTGACTCATGCCGCCATGTCCAGGTCGTCTTGTTGGTTCGGCCTCTGGACAGCGGACGGGTAGCGCCAAAGAAAACGAGTTCATGATGTCAATCTCAGCCTTTGGGTTGGTATATCAATGAATGGCAAATCGCTCTTTGGCAGGAACCTCTTCATTCTATCATCACGACACACCTTCATACACCACTGTGTCCATTAATCCGTTTGCTTTACCCGTCGCATCATTTGCTTGAACGTCTCGATGCCTTCTCGCCACGAACTCGAAAGTGCCGCCGCTCAGGTCATCACCGTCCTGAAGGGGATGAGCGAGTTTTCGCAGGCGCGAATCGCAGTAATCGGAGGCCTTGCCCTTTGGAAATACATGCCCCGGGGCAGAACTACTGAGGTATATGGGTCTCACGTCGCCATGAGATGCCATCAAACTTACCCAGCCTTTAGGACGTGGATTTTATCATCAACATCGACTCCGCCCCGCACGGGATCAAGCCGAAGCTCCTGGACCTCCCGAACTCCCCTTTCGTCCAGCAAGCCCAGTTCTTCTTCTTCAGCACGGCTCGACTCTTATCCAAATTGACATTACGCCAGGCTGGCAGGTCAGTTAACACCCGCTAATCGCCCGTGTCCCCATCCAGGGGTCTTTTGGGAGGCTGGAAATATAATGCTTCTTCTTTGCTAACATAATTTTGGACTGTAGTCCCCGTATATACCGGCTGCCGCATTAGAGATCAGACACGTGCCGGACGGCGCCATCCCGTACATCTCGTCCATAGACCTCATCGTTTTCAAGATCCATTCCTGCGGTTTGCGGTCCACGGCGGGTAAGAAGCGCCAGGATGCAGCGGATGCCATGAATCTATTGGAGATGGAGACGAGGTCTTCGGCTCTCAGCCTGACGAGCACTCAGCTGGCAGCGGTGGAGTCTGGCATTTCTGACGTCGTTGCTCATACCGAAGCGAGCGAAAGGTGGTGGAGGCAGCGGCTCGGCCTCCTCTGATCTGCGTCTTACTTTACTACCGAATCGCCAGCTTGATGGTGGTTGCTGTTTGTGGATTGGTTGTTCGAGGTGTTGTCAACGATTGAAATTCCGACCCAATGAATGATAAAACGATTTAACAACCCCTTTGTGCCCGTTCAACCATCCAGCGACACTACCCTCTCCGCATCAAACCCCGCCGCCTGCGCAAAATAATACCCCCTCTGGTTCGTCATGAGCCTCAGCGGCTCGGCATCCGCCCGCTCAATCTTGAAATCGCAGTTATAATGGGTGTGCCCAAAGACCCAGACCTTGACCTTGGGGCTCGCGAAGCACGCCTCAAGAGAGAGGTCCGTCGCGAAGCCGGACCCGATTGGGCTTGCAGCGTGACGCGGGTCTACAGACCTCGAATCCCCCACTGGGCTCCAGTGCGACAAGATAATGATCGCAGTGCCGTCAGTCCGTTCTAGCTCCGTGACGCACTCGTTGAGCCAGGCGACGTCCCGTGCGTGCGCCGCGTTATGTGCCACCACATCCCAGTCCTCGCCGGTCTGAAAGAAGTCATTAAGCCCTATCGACACAGCGTCAACACTCTCTGGCGGAACGTAGGAGAAGAGGCTGCAGCCCAGGACGACGACGTTGCTGTCGGGTATTCGGAAGACGGTGCGGTCCAGTAAGACAAACTGCCCTAGCTTAGGGTTCTGATTAGTTTCCTCCTCGAAGGCGCGGAGGATGGCGAGGGTTCGTGGCCAGGTGGAGCGGTACGCCTCGTGATTCCCGGGGACGAAGAGAACAGTGCGGAACTGGCTAAGCTGCTGGGTCAGGAAGGTAAGGTAGTCATCCTTGTGGGCTTCAACGTAGCCAATGTCGCCTAGTAGGGCCAGGATCGGGGCTTTAGGGACAACATCGAAGATGTCGTAGGCTTTGGGTGACTCTAGATGCAGGTCAGAGATGATTTGGATTGACATGTTCATATTCAAGAGTGGGTGCGAGCGGTGTTGTCCAAAGTTTGAGTTGGATCCGCGGCCCGTGGTGCTGTGCTGTCTAGGTAGATACTCCTTTATGTACGGGCGGCTCTATCACACCTACCCCATCTAGGTTTCTAGTTACCTAGACAACGGTATGATGACTAATCGACAGATACGGCAATGTCACCATGTAACAATACATACCCTCCCCCCCCCCCCCCAAAAAAAAAAGAAAAGGAAAAAAAAAAGTATGCCACCGTAACCTACCCACCCACGTACCTATCCACCTTCCTACCTCAGGTACTATATATTTCTATTTCCCTCCCGGCATACAGGTCCAATGGTTCTTAAAGCCGACGACGCACCCTTAGCTTGGGCGGCACGTCGGACAAGCTGATAGGTTCCAACCCCTGGGAATTGTGGGCCTGCCCACCCACCAACCTACCTACCTAAGGTAGGTACAGGTACATACCTTCAAGTGGCCATGGGCGAGCACCTTCCACCTTCCACGGCGACAGCGCGTGGTCACGTCGGGTCGGGCCATGCCTTCCTATCTTTCCCTCGCTGCTCGGCGCACCTTCCCACTTCCACTTCTCGAGAACTTCGATCAGACCTATCGCGCCTTCTCGGGGATCAGACGATCTTCTCACCTATCCCGCTGTCTTTAATCTGTCATCGTCCCACCACCAGCGACAACTACCCCTTCATGATGACCTCTCCTCGGGACAGGAACACGAACGTCCGCCTTCTCGCATGTCTCATTGACCAAGACGACGAAGATGACAGCGACTATCGCTTCCTCGTAGACGGGCGGCACGTCAAGTACGTGACCACAGCGCCAGGCGCATTTCGCGGTGCCGAGGACGACCGCACCTTTGAGCCCATCTTGCTTGCCGAGCTCTTCCCACCCTTCCCCTCTGGAGATTGGAATCGCGGCCGCGTAGCCAGAGATCCCGGGACTGGGAAGGCCGCCTTCGTCAGCACCGAGACCGTACCTCTTCCCGGGGTAGGTAACCTTTGGCATCCCGTGAAGCTCAACGAGCTGGACTTCACACGAAGAGACCGAGTGAAACAACAGGTCCACATCTCGACGCATCCCCAGATCGAGGATGGCAAGCCCGTGCTCGTCAAGCTCGCCGTCTGGCCTTGGGAGATCCCCTTCATCGAGGCCGAGACGGCCGCCTACCGGTGGATCAGCGACAGCGGCATCGGCCCTCGCTTTCTGGGCCATCTCGCCGAGGGCAAGGGCGGGCGTGTGGTTGGCTTCGTCGCCGAGTGGGTTGAAGGCGCGAGAGAAGCCGGACCGGCGGACATCGAGGGCTGCAGGAAGGCTCTGGGCCGGTTGCACGATCTGGGTATTAAGCACGGCGACACCAACCGACACAACTTTCTCGTGCGCGACGGTCATGACGTGGTTCTGGTCGACTTTGACGCGGCGAAGCGAGACTGCCCAGCCCCGGAGCTGGAAGCCGAGATGAACGCCCTAGAAAACAGCCTTGGAGCCACGGATTTCCGGGGTGGAGTAGAGCCCCCGTACGAATGACAGATGCGAGATAATCTTTTAGGAGAGGAACTTTCGGCAACGGAATACCAGTGTTCGAGTATATATCTACATGTCGACCCAGCCTTTCTATATAGCAGCATTCACACGCCACGCCCCGATCCCAGGCCACCCTCCGCCGTACCCGTACCCGTACCCGTACGGGTCGCCGAGCATCCCGCGCCGGCCCCGCTCCCCGTCCCGGTCCCCGTCGGGCCCCACGCGGTTGTGCTCCGCGCAGCGCGTCGGGTCGGTGCCGTTCACGTCGGCGACCCGCGTGCAGCCGCGCCTGCGGCACCGCGCGTGCTCGCGGCAGTAGTGCGTGTCGCCGACCGCGCTGCCGTGGCACTGCTCGTGCCGGCACGCGTGGCCGTTGCAGTACCCCGACACCATGTAGGGGAAGTCCTCCTCGCGGCCGATCAGCTGGTGCACGTTGGCCATGTTGATGCGCGTCCGGCGGTGCGGGCAGCCGGGCACGGAGCACTTGTGCCCGATGCAGAGGCCGTTGCCCGTCAGGGCGCGCTCCGCGATGCAAGGGCGCAGCGTGCAGAGGTGGTTCTCGCAGAAGGTGGTGCCGGCGACGACGGGGTTATCGCAGCCGTCCTTGGAGCAGCGGACGATTGCGTCTGTGGTTTCTCGCCGTCAGTCTCGGATTCACCAGGGAGATGTAAATGATCGCAGAGCGGACGACGGAAAGGGGGTTGATGGCACTCACGCTCCTGGCACGTCTCGTGGATGTTCTCCCCCTCCACCCACCGGAACCGGTCGCACCCGGGAACGGTGCACGGCCGGTGCCGGTCGCAGTAGTGGTTATGCTCCCCCCTCCGGTCGCACCCGGGCCGCCCGCACTGGTGCTCCGGGCACCACTCCCCGAGCCACCGGCGCCAGCGGCAGTCCCGGACCTTGCACTCGTGGTTGTCCTTGCACCACTGCGCGCCCTCGAGCCGGTGGTCCCGCGCGCGCAAGCACCCGGGCTCGACGCACACGTGCGCCGCGCAGGTGCCCTCCTCGGCGGCCGGGTCCCGCTCGGCGTCGCAGCCGGCCTCGCCCTCCCAGCGGCAGTAGTGCGCGCCGCAGAAGCGCATCGGCACGCCGTCCGGGCGGACGAAGGCGAAGCGCCGGCAGCCGGGGCGCGAGCACATGCGGTGCCGCTCGCAGAAGCGGGACGCGTCGTTGGCGTCGCCCGCCGCGCCGGGGCAGGGAGCGGCGCAGGCGGGCGCGGCGCACGTGTGCGAGGCGCAGTTGTCGCTGCCGGGCTCCCGCGGGGACGCGCAGTCGCGCTGGCTGCAGCGGTGGTCCGGGCAGTATCTCAGGTCCACGCCGGCCGGGTGGAAGCGCTCGCCGGCGCAGCCGGGCTGGAGGCAGTTGTCTGGACGGTGTCAGGGGGTGGGCTTGTTGACTTTGTCAGAAGGGGGAGTCTTACGGAATTGGGAGCAGAACATGTACGTCTTCGGGTCGTAGTTTTTGACGTAGTTGTCGCAGCGCTGGCCGTTGACGATGCCTGTGCAGCGGATGTCTGGATGTTCAGGGGTTAGTTCAGGATGAAGACGACATGCATGGGGAGAGCGTCCCAAGATGAAGGGAATGTGCTCAGGGGTTGCGTGCGTACGTGGCTGGCAGTATCCCGCGCTGTTGGTCTTCAAGTTCGTGCAGGCCGCGCGGTCGACGACCTTCTTGCAGCAGTGGACCCTGCAGTACGGCGAGAGGAACCGGCCGTTGTCCTTGACGAGCGTGACCCTGCCGTTGGGGCACCGGCCCTCGGCCGTCGCGTAGGTGCAGAGCCTGGCGAGCTCCTGCGGGGTGAGGCGTCTCTTCTTGCCGTGGGCCATGATGTGGGCGAGTTCTTGAGAGGCGTGAAGGTGAAGTCAAACTTTGGGTGAGTATGAGGGCGAGTTTGCAGCTGGCTTGCGTCGAGGTTTGTTGTCGGGACAGGCTGGGTCAACACAGGAGTCAAACGGGCTCGTTGGGACTTTAAGGGACAAGAACCACCCCCCCCCCCCCCCCCCCCTCACCGTGACTAAAAGTCGGTGAGTAGGCACCCGCCCGGGCACGCCTCGCCGAATACCACAGACGAGGTTTGATATCTGACGGGCGGGCAAACAATTACATGACGTGGGTGAGGCAGCCCTCGGTGGGGGAGGGGAGTACGGGGTGGTGTTGCTCATGTGAAGCTCCGTGGGCTAGCGCATCGGACGCTCGGTGCTATCGGGGGGCAGCCGCGCGAAGGGATTTCAAGATTCTCGAGGTACACACCGGTCTCGTCGATGCGTGTTTGGCCGGCGATGTCGGGGGCGGTGTGCCTCAGGAGCGTGGTACGGGGATGCTGATACCCGTTTTTGGTCCGACGCCAGTCACGTACATCGGAGGGGGAACGATGAGACTGGACGGTGTCTTCCTCGTGCGTGAAAAAAGGGGAGGAGTAATCTTGTGCGCGTGATCTCTGCTTGATGGTCGACGGGAGGCCACGCCCTCTTCGGTTGTACGGCAGTGTCGACGGGCAGCCCAAGCCGCCCGGTCATGCTGAATAACCACGGGGCCTCAGTCGATTTACAAAGGACTAAGCATAGTTTCGGTGGACTTCGGCTGTAAGGACCCTCGTACCATCCGGAGTATGCCGTTCATCTGTTGTCGGGACGGCCGGGAAAGTGGACCCCGGGCCGGGACCCACCCGCCCGGCCCGCCTGTCTCATTATTCGCACTCATCACAATATCACGGCTAGACGCAATGGAGTGTTTGTATCTTGGTGTCATTGAACGTGATATTGCACAGTCACATAAAAGTCATGTACACATTGCGCCAGAAGCACCCCTTTTTTTCATTACCATTTCCTCCCGCATTTTCCTTAGAACAGGGGTCCGCCCAGACGGATCGCGACGGACTTGTTCTGGGTGTAGTTTGCGAGCGCGGCCTCGCCCAGCTCTCTGCCGATACCGCTCTCCTTGTAACCACCGAAGGGAATGGCGTGGTGGAGCATGTTGTAGCCTAAGAGTGGAGGTCAGCATCATTCGGCTATATTGTGAGTTGCAGGGGCAAAGAAACTTACAGTTGACCCAGACGGTACCAGCCTTGAGCTTGTTGCCGACGCGGAGGGCGGTGTTGAGGTCCTTGGTGTGGACGGCGGCGGCCAGACCGTAGGTGGTGTCGTGGGCGAGCTTGAGAACCTCCTCCTCGTCCTTGAACTTGGCGATGGCGCAGACGGGGCCGAAGATCTCCTCCTGCATGATCTTCATGTCGGGGCGGACGTTGGAGAAGATGGTGGGCTGGATGAAGTAGCCCTTGTCACCGTGCCTGGCACCACCAGTCTCGATGGTGGCACCCTCGTCGGTACCGGCCTTGATGTAACCCATGATGCGGTCGAACTGCAGCTGGGAAACCTGGGGGCCCTGGAAGGTCTCGGGGTGGAACGGGTCGCCGACCTTGTTGGCCTCGGCACGGGTCTTGAAGGCGGCAAGGAACTTGTCGTAGATGTCCTCCTGGACGAAGATGCGGGTGCCGGCGCAGCAGGCCTGGCCGTGGTTGTAGTAGATACCGAAGTTGACCCAGGAGATGGCCTGCTCGATGTCGGCGTCGCTGAAGACGATGTTGGGGGACTTGCCACCAAGCTCGAGGGTGACCTTCTTGAGGTTGGAGGCAGCGGCGGCCTTCATGATCTGGCGACCAACGGGGGTGGAGCCGGTGAAGGCAATCTTGTCGACGTCCATGTGGGAGGACAGGGCGGCACCGGCAATCTTGCCGAAACCGGAGATCAGGTTGAAGACACCGGCGGGGAAGCCAGCCTCCTTGACCAGGTTGGCGAAGACGAGGGCAGACAGGGGGGTCTGCTCGGCGGTCTTCATGACGATGGTGTTACCGGTGGCCAGGGCGGGGCCGATCTTCCAGGCAAGCATGAGGAGGGGGAAGTTCCAGGGGATGATCTGACCGCAGACACCGATCTGGTGGTTGTTAGCCATCTGCGAGCGAAGTCCGGGCTGGGGCCGGAGTGGGCGTGGTACTTACGGGCTCGGAGCGGGTGTAGTGGAACATGTCGGGGGCGACGTCAATGGTCTTGCCCTCGATCTTGTCGGCCCAACCACCGTAGTACCTCAGGCAGCCGACGACGGCAGCGACGTCATCCTTGGCCATGGAGATGGACTTTCCGTTGTCGAGGGACTCGACGGCGGCAAGAAGCTCGCTGTTCTTCTCGGCGAGCTCGGCAAGCTTGATCAGGTAGATGGAGCGCTGGTTGGGGGTGACCTCCCTCCAGGTGCCCTCGAAGGCCTTGCGGGCGGCGGCGACGGCGATGTCGACATCCTTCTCGGTGGCCTCGTGGACGGAGCAGATGACCTCCTCGGTGGAGGGGTTGATGACCTCGAAGGTCTGCTTGTCAACGCCCTCAACCCACTCGTTGTTGATGAACCTGGAGGCAAGAGAGTTAGCTGGAGCTCATCGGGTCAGAAGGCTGAAAGGGTTGAAGGGGATCGTCACGTACAGTCCAGTGGGCTGGGTGTAGGTGCCCGTCACCGGGGTCTTGAGCTCGACGGACAAACCCATTGTGATTGTGTTAAGAACAGATGAAACAAGATTGGTATTGGTATCACGAGAATAAAAAGAACAAGAAAAAGATGGGTTTGAGCGCGGAGGTTGTGAAGAGTGAGAAGAGGGAAGATGCGAGAGATCAGACTCGACGACGGCCGGGGACGACAGGACTGTATATAAAGCGGGGTATGGGGGGACGGACAGCACAGCTTTGGGAGGAGAGAAGTCCGAGTAAGTGACGCCAACCGGGGTTCAACGTCGCGAAGCCAGACATGAAGGTCGGAGGCGAGGGCAGTGAGGGAGTGTGGATGGATCTTAGCGTGGGTAGCTCGGCGGGGGGGGGGGGGAGACGGAGGCACTGGGAGGGGGTGTACGGATGCCAGGAGAGGCGGGGCAGTCTGTAAGTACCTGGGTACTTATTCCAGCACTGCAGAGTGTACACTACGGCACTGCCAGTGCATACTGAAGCACTGCACTAGCGCATGTATGCAGTACCTAGCCCCGAGACCTGGTCAACGGATTCACAAATCAGCATCGAGACACCATGAGAGCCGGAGCAACAAGTCTCGTCGCGGGGTGGACTAGACTTGCAGGCACTTTACGCCTGTAGTTTGGGTACCAATGTAGGAACTACAGCCTGCGTAGCAGAGGTATGCAGAGATGCAGAGACGAGACACTGAAGGACACACACAGACCTTGGAGGACGATGGAGGGGGCGAGAGGGGCAGAGTGGCAGTGGCAGGGCCCTGAAAACTCCAGCTAGGTAGGTACTACTATGTAGTGTCTGATGCAAGGGAGGGCGCCGCTTCGGGCCAACGCCTGTTCCTCTCGGCCACCTCGAGACGAGTCCCCTACACCCAGCAACCAGCACAGCGACAGAAAGGCCGTCTGTCCAGCCGAACAACCGTCGACCGTCTTCCTGTGACCCGCCCATGTTCATTCTTTTCTTCTTCTTTTTTTCGGACTTAAGTAACAGAGGCAGTCTGTAGAGACCAGTCTGTCGGACAATAGGAAATTCGTTAGTGGATGATGCCTGTTACTTCGGCTCGAGTCTCGTCGACCTCCAAGGGTACGTACCGAGACACCTCTTGCAAGTACCGAGATACCTGTAGCAAGCGAATCGAGTTCCCCAACCCGCGCATTCGCATTCCTGAGCCTCTCCGCCGTTCCCCCGTTCCCCGGATTCCTTAGTCGTGGAAATCAGAAACCGTAATCGTATGATAGGAGCAAGGGAAGCGCGACAGCTGACAGACTGCATGTGTTGGGAGCTTCCTCACTCCCAGTGCTGTGCTGTGCCTCTCTTCAACCGTTTGCCACAAAGTCCCTGCCTGCTTGCCTGCGTACCTAATGATGTACCCAGGTACCTACCTACATACCTAGGTAGGTGTGCTTCAGACACGAAAAAGACCCCTCTCCGCCTCCCCCTCTTCTTTCACCCCGCATTTTCTCCATCACAGCTCGCGTCTTGCACCTTGGAAGCAACCAATCACTAGTCGTACAATCCTGTTGCATCTTTTTGCAGCAGCCACACCCGCTTGGAAGCGGCTCATCTGGCCGCTGTATTCCTACTATTAGGCATTACAGAGGCAGGAGGCAATAACACGGCGATGTACCTACCTAAAGGCGGAGAATGCACCCGTGTAGGTATGACAAATGCGCCACTCTATTGCATCTCAGAGCTGTCACCAAGGAAACAAACTGCTTCCCGGTTGATCGTGGCCAACGCCCCTTGCATACTGAGACTGGCATAGCTTGCTGCTTAACAAATGCATTATCAAAGCCAAACTACGCACACCTACCCCAGAGAAACCAAACGTAGGTTAGTATGGCAATCGGATGGATGGGGAAGTGTTCCCGCGGAGAGACGGGAATGCCTAGCCAACCCAGAGAACTGCAGTCAGCAAAAGGAAGAGCAACTCAATCCTTCGAGTCAGAAAGGGGCCTCGACAATTACGTCTCCAACGCCTCGGCATATGGGATGAAAAGTCCCCTTCAGCTGGAGCCTGGAACCTCCAAAACCCGCCACCAGAGCCCGTCCGGAGCCCCAGACCACGCCGCCATTTCCTCCTCCACCCTCCTCCACCCCACCCCACCACGGCCACCCACCCTGACGACACGCAGTGGTAACTAGGAAAGGATTGACTGCGCCGGTTGGCTGGCCGCCCTGTGACCATTCTCCTCACACCTTGATGAACGCTACTGTCAAAGTCGGGTTTTGAGAGCATGCAATGACACCAATGAGACCCACCAGGCATCTAAACCCCGTGTGCACCATGCAGACGTATAGGAGATAAGCATAAAATGGAGTGGGAAAAAAACACCAACGAAAACGAGACGATGGAAGTCGCCGGTCGGTCAGTCATTGTCGGTCAGGGCGAGGCTGCGGTGCTTTATGCCACGAGGGCGAGGTCGAAATCCCCGTCCAGGCTCAGTAGCCTCGGGTTGTCATTGCTGCCAGCTTGCCGGGCCATTTTCTCGGTCTAAAGCCCAGCGAGCATCTCTTCTGCCTTCCTTCCTCGAGATTCCCCCGCACACCAGCTACCACCCGAAACGGGAAAGAGGGGGGGGTGTCTCGAACGTCGGGGGATGTCGCTATATCAATCTGCAAACGCCGTCGGCCATTAGCTCGCTCCTCTCTTCCAAACCCCCATTCTCCCACCCATTTCTCCCTCTCACCCAGAGCCCCGAGTCCCAGACACCACAGTCCTCCCGCTCCCCGAGGCCCCGATCCCGAAGACCCCTGCCTGCCCCCCATCCTTTCCTCTTTCCTTGTCCCCGACATCATTCGACAGCAGCGAACCCTCTTGGCCGAGGCGCCCTGGGGGATCCTGTGGGGTGCTTCTCGGTCTGATGGCAGCAGTTTCACGGCTACACGGAGGTCTACTTTCTGTCGCCCTACCTACACTAGGCATGCTGGCACTGGCAGACGCGCTGGCTGGACACAAATAGGAGCCCCAGGCGTTGAAACTCTATTCGTCGTGTCGTGTCAAACCATTCGACTCGCAGCTGGATGTTGGGAATCCAACTGCTATCATGGCGACGCTAACCGCCCGCTCCTGCGCCTAGGTCCCTCCCCTCCGGTACCGCGGCGGCCCCGGCCATGTTCCGACCTCCCCTCCCCGGTTCCGGTTTGACAGCTTGACGTTGCTTGTATGCCGCCGCTGCTGATCCTCTCCGATCCCTCGATAACGCCCACCGGACATTACCTATTTTGTTTGTCATTTTCAAGCATGTTGCCCCAATGAGGAATGCGCAACTGGTGGAGAGGGGAACCAGGAGCCGAGACAACCCATCCGCTCATCGGTGCGTATTATCGACGTTGGAGGCTACCGGGTGTCCAATGAACTCGCGGCGAGCTGAGAGCCAAGTCGTTGCCTAGGTACTATCCAATGGCCTGGTTGCGATCTTGGTCGGAATCGGTCACTTCGCACAAGATACTGTGGCTGTGAGCCACGTTCGGTCGATCCCCCGCACTTGCCTCGCGGCTTATTCGAACGCACTGCTTCCCGTGAACGGCTCTGCTGGCGTGCCGCCGCGACGGAGCCTCGGTCTGTGGGCTCTTTGAGTCGAAACGTTCGGGGTCCGTTCTTAGGGCCGAGCCTCTTCAAGTCGTTGCGCTTACACCGGCGACCAAAGTGCCTCTGATGCTAGTTGATAATTGCTTCCCACCGCAAACGGAAGAAGTCGTTTTAGGGTAGAGACGAGTCGCGGCAGGCTTCTTGGCTGCAGATGCCAACCCTCAGGTCCTCAGGATGGTCCATGAAGACCTGGACCGGCCTGTTAAAGAACCCAGACGACATCAGCTCCCATCGACCGGAGCCCGTTCCGTCGGGCATTTTGCCTGCCACCTGGTCTAAGGGAACCCCAGAGCGTAGTAGCATTTGCAGGATGGCATGGGCCTCGACCCCGAAACGCACCTCGACGATGACCAGGGTCGGACGCATCCCGGCGTTGGCATCATCATGTAAGACTGAACCGTCTCTTCGGGTTCCCTTGAGCGATGCGCGGCAACGAATCAGAGGGCCTGGAACGTTCACGCCACGGGCACCGGCAGAAAGGGAGACTTCGCGTGCTCTGTCGTCGGGGAACCGGGTCAGGCTTCTCTTGCTTTGAATCTCTCGCACCATTCTGCAAGAACGCGGTCGCGGTGCGCATTAGCTGCTGGTACTGCAGGTGACGATGGTAGCCAGGTATGCCGCAAAAACGTCCTTGCCTGCTTCTGTGAGACGAAAGCCACACTGCAGAGATAGAGAGTGTTCCTTCACAGGCAGCTTACTTCAATATCTTCACGTGAAAGCTCATTCTGTTCTCTGCCATGATTCGAAGGAATCTGGTCTCATCGGTACGGATCTTCTCCAGCTGACAGACCAGGTTCAATCTCATGTGCCGGGATACGGTAGGAGTGATCTTATAAAGCCGTAAATAATGTACGAGCTTTGATGTAGCAGTATGAGCTGCAATGATGCGAGTATGACGAGACTAAAGGTCGAGTCACAGCCAGCTCTGGGTTATCGCGATGGTCCCATCATGTTCAAGCCAGCATCCTGCTACCTCTGATATCCTCTGGCATGGCACAGCTCTTTTCTTGTGCCTTGAATAACTTCCATCGTATGTCCCGTAGATGTCTACATCTCCACTTGATAGCCTTGGAGACAGACATCACCGGTAGATGCCAGTGTCTGAACGTTGCCAAGTGCAGTTCTTCAGGGTCCTGGCGGTCTCAACTGGCAGAAACAGGTCCATCCTGATCCATCCAATGAGCCAAGGGGAAATACAAGTGTAGCGGGGATCTACCATTCCTACGCAAATGTCGGGAATGACGTCACGGCGAAGAACTTCCAGAAGACGAGAGCATCATTCACAATGTCGAGGGCAAGCAGACCGAGTTCAACAAGTCCTTCGGTGAAGTTCAATGGGGGGGAGGCGTCCAACGCTTCCTCAACCTGCATTGTCAGTGTCACACCGAAAACGCACCAGACCAGACGGAACGGGACCAGGTCCAAGACTCGGAAAAACTCCTAAGAGGAGGGGCTGGGAGCTTTACTCGTCCGGGTGGTGAAGGCTGCTCCGAGGGGCAGGGGACGTGAGAGATGAAAAAAAAAATTGCTGCGATAAGTGACAAGAGCGGGACATGTGCACGGACCACATCCACCATCCGTTGAGCGCCACCAATCACAGCACAGTTTTCAACGCTTTTTTTTTGCAGAATTTGCCAGCATCTTGTGTATCGGGAGTGACATCTTCTTCGGGGCACATTTTGAGGGCATCGGTGCTCGGAATTTCTCCCAAAAAGTTTTTCCGCCCTCCTGCAAGAACCGCCTAGATCACCATCAACCCCCGCGATATCGAGCTGTACGGCGTTCAAATTGCTCTGAAACGACGTCTCCTTGCTTCCAGATGCTCATGGAGAGCATTGAAGCTATTGCCGAGTCGGCCCAGCCCGCCCAGGCTGAGGCGCACTCGCCGACAGGTACGTCTTGCCCGCCTGCCGTTCTCACGGAGACGACCAACTCGTCCCTCTGCGCGCCTCCGGAGCCCTCGATAGCGACCAGACACCGTTGGAAGTGCGTCGCAACCGCTTCTGACATTGATTGCAGCAATCGACATGAAGCAGGAGTCGCCTAGTCTGGTGACCGACCTGGGCGAGACCTCCCCGTTCCCGCTCAAGCGACCCCGCGATTCGAGCGCCGATGACCCAGATTCCGAATCCAAGAGGTTAAAACTCGACAAAATCGACGATGATGAGTCCGCCGCCGTCGTTGACATAGACATGGCAGCCATCTTGGGCGGAGTCATGATGGAGATGGAGCAAGAGATCGGGAAGGTTGACGGGCTCGACTCTGTCGCAGACATCGACTTGTCAGGGGATCCCCTCGCCTCCGTGTCGCAAGAGCCGTCGTCTTCCCACGACTCGCACCCAGCTGCCCTCTCTGAGCCGTTGTCTCTTATGAGGCGGACAACCACCTCCTGCTTGTCAAATTTTGTACGTGGCGGTCCTCGTTGGTTCTCGTTGCTCCGCTAACCCTTTTTTCTTTGCCCCGCCAGGCTATGCAGCTGCTTGTCATTCTCTCGCAGCATGCTTATAACGACGTCTACATGCAATTGCAGGAGAAGGATTCCGAAATCTGCAAATCCTTCGTCGCGATCAAGGCCTTGTTCCAGCAGACGCGAGCCATCTACTCGACCACCGACCTCATCCTGAACCCCGCCACGCTAGATCTCACCGAGCCAGACCACCTCACCGATATCCAGGTCGCGAACTTGGCAAGCTTCTGCTGCGCGCTCTTCTCGTTCGACGGACACCACGACTCCTCCGCGACAGAGCTCCTGGCCCTGCAGGACCACTTCTTCTCAGTGTTCTTGCCCGGTGGCGAGGAGGATACCGTAACACACGAGATCTCGGAGCTCTTTGTCGCAGTCAAGACGCACCTCGTCATCGACGCCGTCACGAATGCAGACCAGTCGGCCGCCCCTGTCGACCAGCTGATTGCAGAGGCCTTCTCGGTCGACTGGGAAGACAAACTGCGGGCTAGACACGGAGGGACGGAACTGATGATAGAGGAGCAGGCGCTGATAGCCGCCCTTCAAAAACGGAAGACGGACCTGATTTCCTATGCCTCAGGGCTTCCAGATACCGGTAGGTCGCGGACGCTATGGGCTCCTCAGGACGTGCTGACGGGATACCTGCAGTGCTGCTCAAAATCGGGTTCGGGGACGAGGAGCTGTTCCGTCTGCTGAACCTCTGCTTGAGGCGCAAGCTGCAGTCGCTCGCCGGGCTTGCCGCTAGACACTCCATCAAAATCCCGTCGATGCTGACGAACGGCGACCTGGTCTCGCCGATGCCACACGAACTGGATTTGGCGCATCTGTTTTCAGTGGCGGATAACCTGGCTGATCAATACCTGCCGGACTCGGCCGAGCCCCTGGACGGCCTGTCGGACGGCTTGTCCGCCGACCCGGCTCCCGTGCCCACCACGGAGAACAGCAGCCTACCGCCCCCCGAGCCTATCATGTCCGCCCCTGAACCAGCTCCCGCTCCCGTTTCCGAACCAGCTCCCGTTCCCGCCCCTGTGCCCGAGACAGCTCCCGCTCCTTCGCCCACCCCCGCCCCCACCCCTGCTCTTGCCCCTGCTCCCTCGCCGACGGCGAACGGCACGACGAACGGCACGACGCACGGTATGACGAACGGCATGACGAACGGCATTACAAACGGCATGACAAACGACACGGCAAACGTCACCACAACCACCGAAGCCCAAGACTCCAGCGACATCCTCGCTCTCGTTGCCCAGAGCACCAGGGAGTACGTTGAAAAGACGCTGAATAACCTTTCACCCGCCCCATACCAGCCGACCGTCCCAACGCCGACCGGTGCGGCCCCGGCTGCGCAGACCACATATCTCTCTCACCTACAACAAACCCAAGCCCAGTCACCATACTATGGATACCCCCAACAGGTCGAACAGCCCCCGCAACCGGCCATCCACGAGAGCGCCGAGAAGCTCCCCCCAAGGCAGTCCCTGCCCAGCGCAGTGTTATACGACAGAGCCAGACAAGCGGCGTTGAGCAAGAGTAACAATCAGCAGAGGAGAGAGGGTAACACTTCGACGAGACGCCCTTGGAGCCAGGAAGAAGAGAGAGCGCTTATGACGGGCCTCGACATGGTTCAGGGGCCTCATTGGAGCCAAATACTATCCCTGTTCGGGCCCGAAGGCACGCTTTCACAAATACTCAAAGACCGGACACAGGTGCAGCTGAAAGACAAGGCACGAAACCTGAAGCTCTTCTTCTTGAAGACAAACTCGGAGATGCCGTACTACCTTCAGGCCGTCACGGGCGAGCTGAAGACCAGGGCCCCCACGCAGGCAGCTCGCAAGGAGGCCGAGGAGAGGGCCCGCATGAACTCGGAGGAAGAGCAGGCGCGCGTACAAGGCATAATGACCCTTGCCAGCGGCCTGCAGCACCCTCAGCACAGCCGAGCGAACGTGCCCTCCGCCAACGGCGGCCATGCGGTGTTGCAGCCTGCCGCTCAGATCTCGCACCACATGGCGGCGCAACACCCCGCGGCGGCACAACACGCTGCCGTCAACGGACAGCCCGCCGCGTCGGCCGACACCACGCCGACACACCACCGCGTCCCGGCCTCGTCGCCGTACGCGGCAACCGCACAGCAGCTCTCCCAGACCCCCCACGCGCTCGCCCACACCCCGGCGCACTCCCCGACCCAACATCACATGCAGCACCCATCTCACCCCGGCACCCCGCAGCCGAACCACCAGCAACACCACCAGCAACAGCATCCGCACCAGCAGCAGCAACAGCAACAGCCGCACCAGCAGCAGGCACCGCACCAGCAGCAGCAGCACCAGGAGCACGCCCAGCCGCCGGCCTCCCAGCCGGCGGAGGCTGCGCCGCAGTACGCGGCAGACGCCTCCGCGCCCGCGTACAGCCAGGAGAACGACGACCTGAAGGAGGCTGCCCTCCTGCGCGAGCTCGAGGCGTACAGCGACAATGCCATTATATCTTAGGGAGAGGACGCGATCGTCGCTTCGTACCATAATCAGCCCCACGTGCTCGCCAACTACGCGAGGTACTATTCTACGGAGGCGAGGAGTCGCCAACGTCCGGCGGCTTGAGTCAGACTCCCCGGTACGACAGCACTTCCATCTTCAAAGGCTTTTATCCACGTCTAGCCGGCGCGCGCGGCGCGACAACAGAGTATGGGCTCCTCCCCTCAATCTCTTACCGAATTGAAGCTACGATACCCCGTTCTTTTGGAAAAACCACGGCCCCGCGGGCGCGGAGAACGTCAGTATAACGACGGGCGGAGAAGCCGGCCGTGCTTAGAAGAGCAAGTGTTTCTTCATATATGCATTTTTTTACAAGGGGAAAAAAGATATCATGGTAGGTAAATGTGTTTTACCCTTTCCCCTCTGCTCAAGCCCTTTCCATTGGAGAACGGAAGAGGGATTCTATGGTGAGCAGAGGGGGGTTTCCGATAAAGGGCTATCGGAAAGACAACGGAGCAGGGGCAGCGAGCATGAACGTTTCTACTTCCTTCTTTTTGGGGAGGTGGGCGGCCACCCAAAAAAAGGAGAGAACAGAACCGTAAAGCGGTTATTTGTTTATTGTGTTTGTTTTTTTGCTCATGATACCACGAATGGACCCAGAGAGAATAGCGGGAACTAGGCTAAGCCGCCCCTTCTTCTCCCTAGATATTCTTCAGACTACTGCATAGCGATGGGATAGGGAACATGAACGGAATAAATAAAAGTATAAAGTTTTTTTCAAGTGATTTTCAAGTCGCGTGCTGGTCTCGAGGGGAGGTTGCGAGGCAGGGACTGAGAGGACTGATGTTGATGTTGATGGAGGTCTTCCTTGCGTGCGGGGCTCCCCCTCTCTGTCTCTCTTTCTACTTCGGTGTTGTTTAGCCACGACCGGTTCGCTGTGACCTATGCTAGGCAAGACAGTCTGGCATTCGCAGACACGGGTTCCACGATTCGGTACGAGTTGAATTGATGATTTAGAGAAGGCATGTGGCAAGAAGTTGGTGCCTCTCAACCCCCCGCTCTCTGGGTCCTAGCTCGGCGAGGGGGCGCGCCGCTCCCGCCGCAGGTCCTTGCCCCTGAGTCGGCCGCTGACGGTATGTACGGTGCCGGAGCTTGTCAGCCTACAACTCGAGGGCGACCTAACGTCAGATCTGGTGCCAAGGCCGCAATTGGGTATGAATCAGTATGACTAGATCGATTTAAGGGCATAATAATCATAGAGATGACCCAAACAGGACAGCCTCCAGCTCCCACAAGCGGCCGGCGCAGCGCCCGAGATACTATGTTCTGGATATGGGTTAGGTTTCGACGGTGGGACTCGCCTCAGCGGCCGACGATAGGACGCCAAACACTCCAGGAACAACCTCGAAATAACCTATTGCTAGCCCCGCGAGCAACCGCAGCACTGCCCTTGCAGGCCGATGCAATCGCGTCGGGCGCAGCTCCGTCATTCAATTGTATTCCTAATTGGGCTGCGTTTGGCAGCAATAAGCATAGTGCTTAGATCATACGACGCGAATCAAAAACACCAGGTTTGATTAACAGAGACACTTCCTAAGTAGGGACGACGACGAAGCACGGCCAGGCGTCTATTGATCAGACAACGTGCCGATTCTATCACGTTGCGCATAACTCCAGTGCTCAATTGTATTCCTAGTTAGGTTATATTCAGCAGCCAAGAGTATTGCAGCCCAGTGCCCATTGATCAGACAACATGGTCTACCATCATGCATGTTATCTCGTCGCAAGCGCAACTATAAAGCAACCAAGTTGCCATCCGAATATCACAAACCTGTAATCCAAGCAACCACCAACAGCCTTCTACATCTTCACAGAACTCGTCGAAACAACAACCGCCAAAATGCACCTGCCCTCCGTCCTCCTCTTCGGCCTCGGCCTCACCTCCGGCGCCTCCGGCTACGTCATCACCATCTTCACCGAAGCCGACTGCAAGGGCTCCTCGAAGCGCGTCAACGTCTGGGACAACACCTGCTCCACGCCCAACTTCCCCGCGACCCAGTCGGTCCGGGTGGAGAAGTACGGAGGCGGGGGCCAGAAGGCGAGGTTCTACCGCTCGAGGGCCTGCCTCGTCAACCAAGTCCACCGGGGCCCCTGGGACGCCGGCAAGTCGGACCACTCATGGTGGGCTGGCAACTGCATCAACATGGGCAAGGGATACACCGTGGCGGCTTTCTCGTCTTACCACGGCTGATTAAGAGGCACGCTTGGTGAGTGAAGGCGAGACTGTGGATGTAAGTCTTTCCTGTTGATTGACACTTTTAGGAGGCGAAGTACTGATATTATTAGATTTCAGTTGTTCTAGTTCGGCATGTATTTGTTGATTCTTTGAAGTCTTATTTGTGGTGGATTTGAAAGTAGTTTACTTGAGTTCACTTCAAAGTAGCTACATTGAGGTCGTTGAATCGGTTCCTTACTACGGAAGCCAACTGTAGACGAATGAAACACACAGTTTACCTCATAAGCGCCGACTAGTGACTAATATCCACAACGTCTTTCATCACAGATACAGACAACATTGATACGGACCAGCCGAAAGGCTGGGGAGGGAAGATTCTCTCAGGAACGCCAAGTACCATATGCGGAGTTGACGAGCCCAGATCGCACTTAACTCTTGAAGGCATACCCAAAAGATGGACCTAAGAAGCCGGGGTCACTGCTTTCGTCCTTAAGTAGGAAGGATTACTTTCCTCGATCCTATCCTTACCTTCGGTTCTCTCTAGGCGGCGTTGCTCTACTACACATACGTACTCCGTTGTAACATAGGTACAGACCAAAGCACTGGCTCCCGCCTTGATAATACCGGGACTGTCAGCCGACTCCTTCGGGTCTCGTTAGCTGAAAGACTCAACAAAACAACCATCGCTACCGCCACCGTTACCGTAGAGCCTCCCTCTCTACCCAGGGCTCAGTAGGAATTATTTCAACTACTATTTAAAAGTGGGATAGAACATTTAAGCAGAATAAACAGAAGTAGAAAGCTTTTTCTTAAAAAAGTTTTCCTATTGCGTGCTGATATTTAAGGGAGTTAGTAAGGGAGGGCAGGAGGAGGGGCTGGGGAACTAAATAATAATGCTGTCGCGACTTATGGTCTTCCTGCGTGCGGGGCACCCCCCTCTGTGTGTGTCTCTCTACTTATTGAGCCACAATTTGTTCGCTATAATTTCTAGCCTGGCATCTTCAGTCTTGCTTTTTGCGATCCGGTTGAGTTTAGACTGATGACCGCAAGTGGCAAGTTGTCCGCGGAGCCAGGCAAGATGGATCCTGAGCATCTCAGGCCCCAGCCAAGATGCGGGGTCGGCCCGATCAGCGTCATCGCAGCAAGAGTATCCGCACATCCACTAAAGAGTGGTCGAAGAACAGCAGAATGGTGAAGTAAACCACTGTCGCAAGCTTTGCTAGGGGCCGTCAACGCCCAGTTTTCGTCGATCGGCTCGAATTCAACCCCGACCTCGTCATACTCCAGCTCTATTATTTGTGTTTTTCTTTTTCTTTTCTTGGTCTGCGATGACCGACCGCCCTTTTCCCCCATCCCCTCTCAATTGGTTCAGGTCAATAAGCACTGGTGCATCTGTGAGGGTTCCCAATCTTCCACCGTCGCCCCGCATCACAAGTTTCGTTCGCATCAGAATAGCTTTGAGAAACAGCAGATCGACCATGCCACCAGCCCGAAACACCTGGAATCCAAGTTTACAATGCTCGCGGATCGCAGACTCATTTCCACTCAAGATTCAAGAATCCTCCTTCGGCACGTTCTACATTGGAAGAGTCGGTCAGTTAGAACAAGGCACTCAACGCTGCGATCACTATCAGAGTAAGATAGTTATTTGCCATGTATAGTATGGTGTTCTCTGATCATGTAAACTTCGATCATAAGATATCTTGAAGTTCTATGGGACGTACGTTCCACCTTTTAGTAAGTCAATTACGCGCCTTTCTTTTTCGTTGTTGAGCCCAGTTTCTCTGGCTTTAGTTGCATGATCCAAAGGTGTCCATCCGCTCTTGTCACCCAGAGTAGGATGAGCTCCCGCTTTCAGTAACGCTGAGACGGCAGCAATATTGAGACACCCGGCGGCATGAGAGAGGGGTGTTCGGCCTGAGTTGTCTTTAGAGTCTATGTCGACTCTATTAGTGCCGAGGAGAAGTTCGATGGTACGAGTAATATCAGATAAATAGACCCATCGATAAGCAGCATTTGAGACTGGTGTTCGGCCCAGATTATCCTCGGCATCCGTCTCGACATGATCATTAACCCGAAAAAATATGCCGTTATCGATTGCAGCATCGCCTGCAGCATGTGAGAGTGGTGTTCGGCCCAGATTATCCTTGGAATCCGCCTCGAACTGATCACTATCCAGCAGAACTTTGACATTATCGACTGCAGCTTTCCCTGCAGCATGTGAGAGTAGTGTTCTTCCCGAGGCATCTTGAAATTTCAAATCGACCTTGCTACTCACGAGCAAAAGCCTCAAAATGCCTGAAGAGGAAGAAGTCGATGCAGCAGATAAGACTTGCTCGTTTTCGAGATGCGGCTTGACCTGATCAGACTCAAGAAGAAGCCCAACAATAGACTCATGACGCTGCGCCACGGCATCCCATAATGGCACCAAACCTCTCTCAGGCTGGTGGTTGATATCGATTCGTCCAGTTCCGAGAAGCCGCTTGGCAACAGCCTCGTGTCCGTTTCTGCAAGCATGACAGAAAGGTGTTCTTCCATCTCTATTCGCGTTATCAGGTTCAACTTGACCAGTCTCAAGAAGCATCTTGACTACAGAATCGTGTCCGTTTTTGGCAGCATGCGCTAGGGGTGTCGTTCCGTCTTTGTCCTTGCGGTCCAAATCAACTTTGCCACTCTCGAATAGAAGCCGAACAATCGCCATCCTCCCTTTCTCGGCGGCATATGACAGTGGTGTCCTGAGCTTAAGACCCTCTTCAGAATCCACTTCAACCTCATCACTCTCAATGATGAAAGCAGCAATTGTTTCAAGTCCAAGCTCTGCGACATTCGATAATATACTTCTACTTGCCGAAAAGGAGAATGAGTGTGCCGATTTGTAGATTGCGGTGTTTTCCTGACTGTATTGCATCTCGAGGCTGCTGAGTGCTATGCTATTGGGGTTTGCCTCCTTGAGGGCAACCAAGAATGCATGTACCGTCTCGAAACTACCGGTAGCGATAGCTGCAAATATGGGAGCCCCATATCTCTCGGCTTCGACGTGGAAGCATGCTAATTTTGAGCGATTGATTTTGACGAGATTGACTTTATTTTGCTCCGCTAGGATGTACAAGAGACTGACTTGAGGTTTGTGTCGACGGACTTCGCGTTTTTCGAAAAGATTATTCAGCGCTGTCCAAGTAGCAAGATCGAATGTTTGTAGAAAGTCAACCTGGCTGACTCCTAATTGTTCTGCCAAGTCTGAATGGTGCAAGACATGCTGCGTTGCATATTGAATAAAAGGTAACCTTCCCTCCGCTGATTGACGGAGTTTATTAGCCTGATAACGCTCTCGCCGCGACGAAGTCGAGACCTCAAGGGGATATTTATCAATCCCAATTGCTTTAGCAACAGCTAGGTAGTTGAGGCAGCAGACTTTCAACCGTTCATGGCATTGTCCGTGAAAGTTTCCACTGAACTCGGGCCAGAACTGGCTGAGTCCAGTATGTTTCAACAAGAAGTCTCTCACTGACTCGTGAATAAACTGGACAGTTGGGGATGCTGATTTGGTAATCTCAGCGAGACCCTTGGACGCGTCGAGTATGAATCGTTTTATGACATCGGCCGTAATATCTTTAGGGTCCCATTCAGATAGTGCTTCTGTCGAATCGATTTCAGTCCCGGACAATATTGCAAAATACATTTGTTCTGGGCTGAGTGGGTTCTTTGCGAAAAGAATCCATTGAATACATAGGAGCAGCTCGTCTCTGTGGTGATGATCGCGGATGAAGATGTCGCGAAACAGGGCGTTGAGGTCTTTGGGAAGTTCCCGTAGTCTTTGCCGAAGTCGATGCATGCGACCACCGTCGTACTCCTTGTTTAGGATGTCCACAACTAGGACCACCCACATAAAAATCCCGGATGCCTTTTCTTGGAGCTCATGTCGAACCTGCTGGGCCGTCTTGCTGGTTCCTATTCTCAGCTCACTGAGCACATACTTGACAATGTCGTCTTTATGCCCTTCTTGCCCTTCTAGGATGAGGCTCACTGCCTTTGAAATGGTGATATGAGGGTAATGTCTACTCGAGAAGCAGACTTGAAAACCAATATCCATTGCCGTGGTAGTTTCGCTAACTTTCTCAAAGAACTTCACCATGTCTCGGATCTGATCTTCATCGCATTCATCCAGCGCGTCGATGAAGCATGTAACAGACTCATCTTGGAGGTTCTGGAATACCTCTTCAAGCAGCTCCTTGAGGAACTCGATGGTCCACTCGAAAGGCTTCGTGCTTGGTGACATTAAAGCGGGGAAGTCCAAGACCGTCCGAAGTTGAGGAATACCCTCGATAAGTTGAAGAAGCAGTGATCGATACATCCCTGTGGTTGACTTTTCAAGTTGCTCGCCTCGTGCGTTGAAGAAGAATGTGATGAGGGTGCCCGTTCGCCTTGTCTTCCGATAATTTTCGGAGACGAACTTCATCAGTGTCGATTTTCCAGTGCCTGGCTTTCCCTTAATCCACAAGAACCCATGATGGTCTTCGCGTTTGGTATGGTCCAGCCAGTCAAGGTACTGAGAGCTTTTCAGCACCCATTTGCAGGTTTTGGCATGCGCTTTCTTGATAGTCATTTGCCGGGCGTCGATCTGGTCGAAGCGCAACGAATCCAACAGTTGCTTCCTCCGCTCGTCGACCAGTCTTTCCCTATCAGCTGCAGCCTTCGGGTCCTGAAACTCAGTTGAGGTAAGAACGGGCGACGGAGGACACAGCGGAGTGAGCTCGCAAAGAAGATCCTTTGCATACGCAGCAGCTGTCATTGCTGCATATCCTTGCCATTCCTTGTTCTTATGAGAGTCCGAGTAGTCGCATATGCCGCGAATAACTAAGCAAGGGAAGGTGTTGCACAATCCTGCAGCTTCCATTTCAAAGCATAAGACGTGATGCTCAGCTGCAATTTTGTCCCGGGTCTCAGCGTTCTTCATCACCTGATCGGCTGATGCAATTACGCCATAATGGACGACCAGATTGTCTCCGGCCCGCGGGAATCTCTCCACGACGTTTGAGGAATCTTGCTGGCAAACTGCAGCGCAAGTTTCTGTAGAGTTCCGAGGGTGAACAAACGTGCTTCTGTACAGCTTGTCGCTGTCTGAGCGCGGGCGGGCAAACTTGCTCCCCAAATTTGGCATACGACGGAGAACATCGTCGACTGTCTCTTCGATATGGTGCCCACCATTCAAGTACCGAGTCCGAAGTCCAGCGACCGCCCCAAGCAAGTGCTGGGGCGGCTGATCTAAGAACCCAGTTTGATGGAAGCTCTGACCCTGTATGTCTTTGCCAAAGTCGTACTGAAAGACACTGCCATGGCCATCATGCGTAGTGCTGACGACGACATCCCCCAGGCGAATGTCGTTGATTCGAGTCGGAGCGCCACCGCCGATTCCTACCATCAACCGGATCTCAAGTCTGGGAAAGCTGTGCTGCATATTCGTCGCCACCGTGGCAGCGGCTACTTTCCCCAAGCCCGGTAAGACAGTCATCACAACGTTATGTGGCCCGATGCTCCCGAACGTGTAGTGGTTCCCGTCATTCTGGGGCAGATTGTGTGGATGCGCATGTTCCTCGTCCAAAAGCGCCTTCGCCGCGGCGTATTCCGTCGGTATGGCACATATCCAACCCACAGTATACTGACGATGGGTAAGCTTGGGTTTTGCGTTTCGTTCGAGTTCGCGTCGTTTTTGAGGAGGTATGTCTGGTTCATGGTAGGAGATCTCGTGAGCGCGCTTTCTCTTCGGCCCCATTGCGCCGTTCAATAAGGCTGTCGGCGTCGTCGTTGAAGTTCGAAGGCCCAAATCGGTGAGTGCTGGGCACTTGATAAGGCTAGAGGTAAGCAGTCAGCATCATCCCAAACGTTGAACACCCCGCTCACGACTTACACAGCCGTTGAGAGAGGCCGGTTTCTGAGTCTGAGTCTAATTCAATTGCTAGCTGCGATGCGTGACGATGACGAAGTAAGCTTTGCGGCGAGGCCGGGCGCTTTGGAGAGATGTACGAGCAAGGAAAATTGCGAGGACGAGAGGGACGAGAAGGCGTCGGCTCGAGAATGTGGCACGCTGAGGCAGCCATCTTGGCATCAGCTGCAGGTCTCATAGGTCACTCAATACCCTCCTATTCCATGCAATCTTCACATACCTGAACAGGATTGATTCATATCGGGTGCGTGCTGATTTCATAGTCTGGCATCTTGCTGTATTACTTACTTGTCTCTGTATTTCCATTGATGCACGTGAGGCTATGATCTAGGCGAGGATCCAGACGAATCACCAACCATACTGGGCTCTGAGACTCATGAACTCAACATCTTGCGAAAGATGACTGTTTTTAGTGTTCTCATTTGGGGAAACTGATTTCTGAAACGAAATCCTGGGCGATTTACCTAGCTGTGTGTGCGAGTTTGAAGGACAGGTACCGCTATGTCCGTCCCGTTGGTTGGTGATAGCTTTGTTCTCGCATCTGCTATCGTTCTCCCCTTTCCTGACGATGGCCTCCATCGCTGTTGTACATAGTCAGAGACGTGATAGTAATATCGGATGGAAGATAGCGTTGCGAGCACGAGATCTGTGAGAAGTCGTCCGGGAACAAGGAAGTCACGTAATGCTTCCAGCGCCGAGGTCTTGCCAGGTCATAATCCCTCGCGAGATCACCTCGCTGCAGTACATGTATCCAGCCCTGCTTGCTGTCTTCACGATTTTAACGCCTCCAGCACTAGCTTCCTCATTTCGTCGGTCATAGGCAGGGTGGCCAGGTTGTCAAGATTCGCCCAGATGCCCTCAGAATGCTCGCTTTGATTGACAACAAAGTCGTCGCCGTGGCCTTCCACCTCGACAAGGTAACTGAGCTGAACCGCAACGCGTCGGACCAGGAGCCCCTCATCTCCCACCCGCTTCTCGGTTGTGTAGACGAATGGCTTTAGCGACTTCGTGGCCTTGGTCACTGCGAGGCCCGTCTCCTCGTGCACCTCTCGAACGACGGCGTCGCGGACTAACGCGTCCGTATCGTCGACCTTGCCGCCCGGCATCTCGAAGACGCCCGGGTGATAACGCTCGTTGGCGGACCTCTTCAGCAGCAGGATCTCGCTGCACCCCTCTGTACCGGTACGAACGATGGCGGCCCCAACGGTGATTTTGTTGACTGCGGAGGATAACTCGTGGCTGGCGCAGGCCCGCGCATTCTCCTTCGACATGTCCAGGAATTCCATTGCGGAGGAAGCGAAATGGGTATTACTTTGCTGCTTCCTGAATGTGATTGGGATTTCCTCAATGAGAAAATTGACGAGGGACCTGTGTTGTGTTTCTTCCGGGTGAGAGTTAGATCTTTTTGTATACAGGACAGCCCTTTACGGTGACGCCACGAAGCCCTCCTAGGCACCAATGTGGAACAAGGTGGAAGGTCACATGCGTCTGCCACGAACTCTTTCTCACATCATGAACTCAATACCTTACGGAAAACTCACGTTCTCGTCATTAAATGAGCGACAATATTAAGATACAGAGCCCCCCCTCGAGAGCGTTGTGATAAATTGCCCTTTCTTCCCCTGCGCCCGCTCATGTACTCGTCTCTCACATGTTCTCGTCGACTCATTTGTTCCTCCCTATCGCTTCCTCGGGCGCTTGAAATCTCTCAAAGAGTACCAAAAGAACTGGACGAAAAGGTGTATATACCGCCAGGAGGGCGAAAACAAAAAAGAACCCAGGAAATTTCCTCGCCGGCCAGCCAGCCAAGCCAAACTCGAACTGCAGGTATATCAAATCAAATCAAGCCCAGAACAAACAAGACAACCAGAAGCAAAACCCATCCTTTTTTTATCTTCCATTGAACCACAAAAGAGATCACAGCCCTGTTGCTCAATACCGGCCCCCCATCCTCTCCAGGTCAGACTCCTCGAGGACGGTGCTGCTCGTCCTCCCCTTGTGGCTCGAGCTGCTGATCCCCGGCCCGCCGGCCCCGATGCTCCAGCTGCCCCAGCTGTCCCTCTCCCTGGACTCCCGCGCGTAGCTCTCCGTCAGCTCGCAGAAGTCCCGCGCCTCCTTGCCCAGCACGACGCCCCGCGCCGGGTTCCGCGGCGGCACGTACCCGGCGGCCAGGGCGAGCCCGATGTTGTGCCCGTAGTCCGCGGACTGGTGCCGGAAGAGGGGCGCGGGCGTCACGGGGCTGACGGGGCTCACGGGCGGCGCGGGCGGGAGCGCGCGGGTCGGCGGCGGGCCGGGGCAGACCAGGTCCGGGATGCGGAGCGGGGCGTCGTGCGGGCGGGTCGGCCGGTACGGCGAGGCCGGCGCGAGGTGGGGGAACCCGCTGGAGGCGTTGGAGACCGTCGTCGCCGTGCGGTAGCTCCCCGCGCTGCTGACGCTCGCCGTCTTGAAGGCTTTTCTGGCGACACCGCCGCCGCCGGACGAGGGAGGTGGAGGCGGAGGAGGTAGTATCGGGGATGTTGACGACCGTCCCTGTCTCGGGGCGAACCTGCTGCCTATTGGAACGTTGATCGGAGAGTCTGGGAACCGGGACGCGCTGGAGGCGGGCGTGGTGATCGGTGAGACTGCGAACGGAGCGCTTCCAAAGGACGGTGTCGGGCTCAGGAGCGTTGAAAGGAGCCTGCGCTCTTTGAGACGGGGCGGCGGCGTCAGCGGGTTCTGTATGCCCTCGTGGGTCGAGGCGGCCGGTGATATAAGGGGTGTAGGGGAGCTAGCCGGCGCGAGCGGGTGGTGCTTGATCTCGCTCTTGATGCTTTGGGTGTATCCACGTCGGGAGCGGCGGCGGTAGAGGCAGATGACGACGGCCACGATGGCGAGGAAGGCAACTGCAGACGTTATGCCGATGGCTATCCCGGCCGTCCTCGGAAGACCGCTGCTTGATCGCTGTTCTTGGGACTGAGCTGAGCTGGAGGCGGCGGACGTCCTCGCAGCGGCGTGCGTGGACTGCGCCGAGGACGCTACAGACGTGGCGGTCGTGGGGTACATCCAAGGAAACATTGAAGACAACGATTTGGCTGAATCTGTTATCGGCCTCGTGTCGCCGATGAGGAACGGCTTCTGGCAATCATTCGATGTGGTCCAAGCCGGGCAGGTGTATTCCGAAGGAGGCGGGCCTGGGTCCGAGACCGTCGAAGAGCCGATGCTGTTAGAGTGTAAGTGATTGAATCCACAGATCGTTTTCCCGAGTGCCGATCGACTCACTTTTGGCAGGTATTAATGATGAGGTTGACTCCGGCTGGGACAGGGTTAGAATAGCTGCCACGAGCGAGGTGCCCGCCACCCTTGGGGGGCTTCTCTTCACTCACGATCTTGCCCAACATCGGGCTTCCCGCCCAAGGACAGGCCGCACACCGTCGTGTCGCAGCAGTACAGCTCCCATAGCCTCTCCTTGACCCTGGCATCCTTGGAGAGAATCCCGCAGGCCTGCTCGAACTTGGCCTCGGTGTATCCCCCCAGCAGGTTGTTGAGAAACCGGCCCCGGCAGCTTTCCATACACTTTGGCGGATCTGGAGCATTGGACGCGACCTTCCCCCATTCCTCCTTCTCCCCGGCCATCACCGGGTAGCAGTCCTCCGGCTCCGTCTCCATGATTGGCAGCTTCTCTCGAGGCCCTATTCGATTCTTTTCCCTTGGTGGCTGCGAGACAAAGGAGGGCTGCTGGACTCGGTCTTTCCCTTTCAGGCGGGTGTAACTACGGTTATAGTGGAAGCTGAGTCACCGTGTGCTCTGAGTGGCGATGGTAGTTCTATAAACGAGTGCGGTCGAGCCGAGGAGAATAGATCACCGGTGTATACTTGGCAGGAAGCAAGCAATTGGCCATGAAGTTGACAGAAGCCAGGAGAGGGGGCGAGATCCGCGGGCTGGCCAGAACACTTAGACGGACGCCCTCCTCGTTTCTATATACTGAATCCTGCAACTCCAGAGCGGTCGTCTCTCTCTTACACACACGGGAGGCTCGGTTGACACGGAGGAGAGGCGCTGACCAGTCGGGCAGGCAGAACAGTGGCTACACCGCACTGTATCTGCCCGCCGCCGGTCGAGAAGTTGGCCTCGTATGGGGAGGCTGCGTTACACGGCACGCATAGGTTGGGAAAGAAAAAAGGAAAACTGCACGCACCCGAGTGGCCGCGAGGATCATGTACGAGCGGGGGTTGGGAAGAGCGGCGGGCATGGAATCATGGCTGCTGACGTACATGTAGGAAGCGAACAAGACGATGAGCCCGACGCAAATAGCAGCCATGTCGATGCCCGCCGGCTGGCTTGCAGAAATACAACAGCAGCACCGCCTCTCTGGGCTCGAGTCTCGGGGGGCTCAGGGTTCAGGGTCTGGTTGAGACACGATACGAGATATTCGCACCCGTCGTCGACAATCATGGAACTGATCCTCAGCCAAGAAGTGTCCAAGAAGCATCTTTTCAATAGACCGGAAATCCGGGTACCATCGACCAATTTCCCCCCCCGGGACCAATCCTGATACGGGAATCCCCTCAGAATCTGCGTCTTGGACCTGCGTTCGCAGGGCTCGTCGTGTTACGAACGGCCGTACTTCGCACGAACTCAACAGGAGACATGGAAGCACCGCGCGGGGAGGGACAGCAGCGACAGACCCGGCCGCTCGGGGGGCCGTCGTCAGACGGACGTCGTGCCTTCTCTGCTTGGCTAGTCGTCTTGTCTTTCCCCGGGCGTGATGGCCCTTTACAGCAAGTCTTGGCCCCGTCCATGTTGCCTCACTAAGCTTATATGGGATTGCCCTCCTCCGCCTCGTCCTGCCTCTTCTCCCTTCCCACCCGCGCGAGCAACTCTGGTGAGGTGCCACGAACGGGGAGGAAGGGAAGAGGGGCCGGGATCCTTTGCAGTTGGTTGAAGAGACACAGGCCAGAAGGTATCACGGGTGCACTTGGGGGGGACCCAATGGATTTCGGACGTAGGCGAAGGGCCACAGGCGCCCCCGTGGGACGCCCGCGAGCCCTCTTCCACGTTGAGACCTAGCGTCGTGGCACGGCGGCCCATTCGGGTCATCTTCCTGCTTTCCAGGCTGGGCCGGATCGGCTTTTTCGGTCTGACCCGTCCGGCAGAAGGGGTGGGGGGGATGATATGCAGGTGATGATGCGATGCGATGCGCGGCGGGATACTCGCATGGACGAGAGGAGGGATATAAGGCCGAGATGGATTCATTGAGAAGACACACCACTCCACACAGTAGTTGAAGTTTGCTTTCTTGGTTGAAGAAAAGGTCTTCATGTTTCCATCTTTGAGGATCTTTAATTTTCTAGAATCCTGGGCAGTCGGTGGGAAAAGTGTTGGCGTCCGGGTCTGGACAGCGCATCATGCACCCTCCCGTGCTGGCTTGGCCTAGCCGGCCTCATCTTCTCGGCGGCAGTCATCCACCGTCGAAACACAGACTTCGGAGGCCCAAGGAAGAAAAGGCTGGAGAAGGGGTGGGAGACTGAGACTTGTCGGCCTCTGCAGATCCCTGAAGAGCTGGAGGGGCGAGAAGAGCCTTCATTCGCGAGAAGGAAACTCGCGGGAACGGATGCTCGGAAAGAGAGCCTGCCGTCCCTCTAGGATGCCACAAAACGGTGATTAGAACAAGCTGTGCAACTCACGTGGCAAGCAAAAAAACTTCCCGTAATCTTGTGCCTGGAGGGCTTGATGTTCAACGCCGACGCGCGTGGGTTTGGCGAGTCTTGGGGGTTGGTGTGGCGTGCCAATGGCTGAGGATCGACGGCCGAGGGCTGCATGAGATCGGTGAGCCGTCCCTCTCTGCCTCGTGTCCGCCAGGGGTGGGGGATGTTGGGCATCGCCTGCTCTCAAAAGCGTGCCTTCGTCCCCTTTTCTTTCAGCCGTTTCTGGGCGACCACGAGGAGCGTCGACCGAGGGCCTCTCTGCCTAAATCCAGGGCCATATGTAACGGACGTGGCAGACCCTTGAAGATTCTCAATACGAGGCTCGTCGTCGAGATGTTGGCCGGTTACGGGCCCGCCTGACGGGCGCTTATGCAGGGGAAATGCCTTGGCCTGGTAACCGCAAGCAGTGTTGAACCCCGGGCCAAGCTCTGCGAGCAACATTCAATTGACATGGCGTTCAATAGTCTGTTGAATACTCCGGTTGAAGAATTGGAAGAAGTCGAGGAGACACTGCAGCTGAGGAGGGATTATGGGCTGGGCGCTGTGACTGATTGTCCAACAACAGCACGTCTACCTAATCATCAGGCTCCGGTTGGCCATCGTCATAGAGATCTCTCCACCACATGATATCCCGAAGAGTCTCTTCACTCAAGTTCGCAGCGGTAAAATGTTCCCTCTGGGGTGTCCTGATCCTGCGGTGGATCTCACCAGCCGTCTTCCACCCAAAGAAGCCAGCCATTTCCCAGTCGATAAGCCCGACGATCCTGTCGTCGTCGACTATGCAATTGGATTCGGTGAAGTCGTTGTGCACGAGTCCCGCGTCCGAGCCACTGTCATGCGAGAAGAGAATCTCCGCCTCTAGGGCAGTGATGCGACCATTGGTGGTTATGTTGGGGTCTTGGACAACGTGGCGGTGAGCCTGAGATTCGTCGGCAGGCTTTATGGCGCTTAACCGTCGAAGCAACGTCCGCGCCTGTTGCTTGAAAGATGCCTTCTGAGAGGGTGATAGGTATGGCAAAGCAACGTTCAAGCCGACGCCCGGAATCCTTTCCTGGATGAGGACCTGGCGGCCTCTGATCTGGTGGGGTTCGTGAGCAATGGGGAGTAGACATGGCGAGAAAATCGGCACAGGACACACACCTTTCCATGGAAGTATATCACCGGAGCTCGAATTTTGAGTTCCTCCAACGCGTCCCTGGCGATCGCGATGGCTTTTACTTCGTTGGAGTCCGCGTACGAATAGTCCATCTCCCCTTCCTTGTGCAGATGACTGGACTTGACGATGATATTACCGAGTGCAAACACATCGCGGCCGCCCTCGTCGGCTGGGTATATCATGGTGGATTCGTCGCAAAGGTCGATCACCGTCGTCCAGTATTGCAGCGAGACTGGAGAGTCGCAGTTGACGTGCTCAAGATTGACGTGAAACCCGTCAGGCCTGGGAAAATATCTGCCATAACATGGCAGGTCGGCATAGCTGTCAGTGGTAGGTATGTCTTCTGGCCTGGACGCGTACGGATTCATCTTCATTGCCGAGGAGGAGGAGGGGAAGAGAAGCAGAATTCGCGTCGGAAGGATATGATAAACGGCGCCCCCGTTGTCCCTTGTTCGTAGGGTGCGTGGCAACGAGGAGTGAGGCTTCAAACCACAAACCACCGGGAGAAGCCGCTCCGCCTGCTCGCAGGCTGACTAATAATGAAGGGCCAACCAAAGTCTGTACATATATATACGCATCTAAATTTCATTGGACAAACCCCTCCCAGCCTCTGGCTGATGCCTACATTATCAATATGCAAGCAAATGCGGAGGTGTGGCCAGTCGTATGATCAAGTCAGGCGGGTTTGCGGTCGCTGATATGCAGCCGTACTTCTTGGAAGTACTGGAAGATGATATCTGGGATCAGCCATTCATGCTGTATCCAATGAACGCGGACACTCGAAAAGTGCAATACGAGCAATATTTGTTTATGAAATCCCCTCCCCTCCCCTCTCCTCCCCGCTTCCGTTAGCCAGCATCATCTTTCCACCATAGCAAGCACGCTTTTTGAGAAACAGAACCTAACTTAATCACCCAACCGCCTGCCGACTCCCTCTTGGACCGTTGAACATGGCCGCCCGATGTTCCGTCTGCCAGCAGTGGATCAAGACAACTGGCGGGACACATACTTGCCCAGGCGCCCCTAGCTCCTGATGAACAAAGGACTGAGCCCCTTCTCGGTAGCCAAGTAGTGGGTGAGTTTCACAGATCTGACCGCACTTCGCCAGCCTGTTCTTACATGTGAGGCACGATAGTCGGATATCACAGAAGAGCTAACTGTAAGTGCTGACAGGAGAGACTCTGAAGGATGGAACATTGTATACGGGCATGAAGACGGGGAAGCACTTTGGACGTGTTTGCGACCCCTCGTGAGCCCGGGCTTGAAGTTCAACATGACTGGCGGTGGCAACAGGTACACGTGTCTATTACGTCAATGATGTTATTGTTACTGTCCACAACACGCGCATCGTCTCAGTAGCAGGCCAGCCCTGGAATGAGAACTGTGACCATAAGAGCGTGAGCACTGCCGCTGAGAATGGAGGCCATCCTGAGTGCCGGGTGACGTTGGAGTTGAAGCAGAGATGCGTGGCTTCCTCCCAGGACACCCAAAAGTCCCAGACGAACCCTGGAAAGGGACTCTTCTTGCGAAAAAGCCGCCGCAAGGAATGCCTGGCTTGGGTAGGGAGAGCAGAACGTTTATCTTGTTGGCCCACGCCGGGTTTGCCGATCTTGTCCGGTCAAAGTCAGGCTGAAACTGCTTCAGAGGCTTGGCTATCGTAGAAACCAAGGCTTTTTCTCTTCCAAAGGGATTGCCACAATGCCGGGAAAAGCTTCGCCTTCTCTATTTGCGGGTTGATCCCCCGAGACATCTTCTGGAATGTCGCTGTAGCCGAGCTGAAGATCTGAGACTCCACGACTGTCACTCAGATTCAGCCTGGCAGTCGTTGGACCAAAGACACCAAAAGAATGGTCCCTTCGATTGCCGCGTAGACGCGATAAAATGTGACGGCTTTGCTGTGGAATGTGTGGCTAGTCGCGATGGGGACTCAGGGCCTGCACTGGTCCTTTCCCCTTGCCGCCACGGCTTGAAAGCTTGGAATGGCCCAAGGGAGCTTCGAAGCTATTGTGAGACCGGGACTCTCTTCCCAAGCCGACGGTTCAGCGCCCCTGCATTGTCGTGACTTGATGGTTGCAAACCGAGATCTCGACGAGATCTCATCGGCTCTCTGGAGTTGCTTCTGATATCAGTCTCCTCCCTTCGGGGCGCCCGGCTCAATTCCAGAGGGTTCGACCTCAGCCAGCCGGTGAATCTTGCGCCATAGATACACCTTGATGATGATATTTAGACGAGAAATCGTGGTTTGCTTCTTCAAAGACGTTCAGAACCGATGATGATATAAACCAGACATCGTCCTCGGTTCTTCCCCTGAGTTTTCACAGCAAGCATCCAGCATCACAACAAAACCTTCTCAACTCCAAACTACTTTCACGATGAAGTTCTCCGTCCTTGCTAGCCTCGCCTTGAGCCTGCCGTCGGTGGCGGCGGCGATCTGCAACAACAACTGCGGTCGTGCAGTCGCCGGCACCGCCCGGAATGACCCTCCTCTGGCCTCGAGGTCGTCCATGTGTGCGGCATTGGTGACTAGCTACGTGACAGCCGGGAACGGGTGAGTTGAGAGATGCCAACGACGCAAGACAGAAGATCTAACCTCGCCCGTAGACTCCCACCCATCGTGCCTCGTATGGTCCACGGCCCTCGCCAGAACGCCCCCCTGATCACGGCCACGAAGCCTGCGTACGCCAGCTCCTGTCCCGACGTCACCGCGTACTGGTCTGCTTGCCAGTGCTTCTCGGGCATCATAGCCACGACGATCACGGTGCCGGGGCCGACGTCGTCCCCGGCCGTGATCTCGACCTCGACCCGTCTTTTGTCTTCCAGCTCTATGATGGCAACCAGTTCCCCAGTGGCATCCAGCTCTACGGCGGCACCCACCTCTACCACATCCGAGGGTCCTGGGTCCACCACGACTTCTGCAGAGCCCAGTTCCACCGTCGTCTCCGAAGAGCCCAGCTCTACCACGACGTCCGAGGAGCCTAGCTCAACCACAACCGACGTGGCTGAGTCGACCACTTCTGAAGAGCCCAGCCCAACTTCAACTGATGTTCCCGAGACAACCACCTCTGAAGAGTCCACCACTACGACTGATGTTCCTGAGACGACAACTTCCGAAGAGCCTAGCTCAACGTCAAGCGATGTTCCCGAGTCGACCACCTTGGAGGAAGCCACATCCTCGACCGAGGCTCCCGAAACGACAACCTCAGAGGAACCTACTTCTTCTACTGAGGTTCCCGAGACAACCACTTCCGAAGAGCCTAGCTCTACCACGGAGGCCCCCGAGTCGACCAGCTCGGAGGAAAGTACTTCCACGACTGAGGTCCCGGAGACGACAAGTTCTGAAGAGCCCAGCTCTACTACGGAGACACCCGAGACAACCTCGTCCGAAGAGCCCACGTCCACGACCGAGGCCCCCGAGTCCACCTCCTCCGAAGAGGCTAGCTCTACTACGGAAGCCCCCGAGACGACTTCTTCCGAGGAGCCTAGCTCAACAACAGAGGCCCCTGAGTCGACCACTGAGGAGCCTAGCTCAACAACCGACGTCCCTGAATCCACCACCTCGGAGGATTCCACTTCGACCACGGATGCTCCCGAGCCAACTACCTCGGAGGACCCAAGCTCCACGACGGAAGCTCCCACGTCGAGCACCGACGACTTCAGCTCCACCACGACCGATATCCCCGAGTCGACTACGTCGGAAGAGTTGAGCACTAGCACGACTGAGGCACCAGAGTCGACCACTTCGGAGGACACCAGCTCGACTTCGACTGAGTCTCCCGAAACCAGCACCACTGATGTTTCAGAGTCCACCACAACTGACGCTCCCGAGTCGAGCACTACCGAGTCTCTGGAGTCCTCAACCACCACTGAGGAGCCCACATCCAGTACAACCGACTCTTCCGAGTCTAGCACGAGTGATGCCCCTTCTAGCACGAGCGAAGCTCCCTCGTCCAGCACGGTCGATCCCACATCCAGCACTGCGGAAACGTCGTCCTCCAGCTCGACTGAGGCCCCTCCGTCAACCACGTCAGGGCCGTCCACAACCAGCACCCTGACAACCTCCAGCTCCAGCTCCAGCTCCTCGAGCACCTCGAGCACGCCGTCGTGCACACCAGGTATCGAGTACGCGCTGTTCGTGATCCCGCCGACATCGAACCTCTGCACGCAGGTGCTGCGCAACAAGTCGATCGCGCCGCAGAGCTACAACCTCAATAGTCTCCTCCAGGGTCGCGTCCCGGCCTCGGTCGGCGTCACACCGCAGATCGGCGTCAACTCGCCCAACGACAGCGGCCCGCTCAGCATCTACGGAACGCAGGGCCCGGCGGGATCGACCTCGCGGTGCAACATCGTCAACCACCGCGGCTACATCAAGCCGACGGGGGCCGGCCTCTTCTACGTCATCGTCAACGGCCAGCCCGACGACATCATCCACGTCTGGGTCGGCCCCAACGCGCTCTCAGGATCGTACAGCGCGGGCAACAGCCAGGCCTACGGGCAGTACAACCAGCCAACGAGGTCGTCACTCACCTACCCCTTTTTCGTCACCGACCCGACCGAGTACATCCCGCTGCGCGTGTACTGGTCCAACGGCGACGGCGCCGGCCGATTCAACATGGAGGTGCGCAACCAGGCTGGCCAGGTCATCCTCGGGCCAGGCTCGAGCGCGAGCCAGCAGATCATCGCGGGGTGCTCCGGAAGCAACCCTCCCGTTCCTGCTTGGCCTGCCTGGCAGAGCGAGATTGTCGGTGCTTAGAGCGTCCTCTGGGACCATGCAATATCGAGGCGATGGGTTTGCTGAGAAGGTCAGCTCAATCACGAACCCGGCCTTTAATCACTAGACAGAACATTTCCTTAGCTTTCAATTCATTCGAGATTGTCAAGAGTTTGATAATTGTGATGACTGTGACGGTGATGATTCGTGATACCTATTTTCGTAGATGCAAACGGGAGTTTCAGCAGTGAAGATTCCAGCTGTGCGAGATTGGCCAAGTACCAAGACACCTGACGCAGCTACTAAAAGTACTGCCCGAGGTCAGGTACTCACAGTCTCACTGCAAGGTACGCCTGGAAAACAATAGCGGAGGACTCTGGCGGGAAGATCTCCCCACTGTAATGGAACCGCCCGGGCGCAGTGAGTGGACCGTCGGGGAGCTAATCCGACGAGGTCGCCCACTAACATCTGGGGTAGCCCCGCCAATAGCGTCTCAGGCTTCAGCACGCCCCGGCGAGCCTCGGTCCAGCAAATCTCACCCACCCACCTACCTAATGCCTGTAGCACTGTACTATGTAGCACCGCACCTTCCAACCCTCGGCTTCCGGCTCCTTCTCGCCTAGGTATCCAGCACCAGCACCTCGACCACCAAAGTTCGGCATCTTCTCCTCTTTGAAGCCATGTAGAGCAATCTGTCTCTCTCAAACCTCATCAATTGAACCCACCGTCCCTACCAGCACAATGGCCGACAACGCGCAGCGACGACTCCAAGCTCTGGGCAAGCAGCTCGACGGTCCCGCCCCGATCACCAAGGTCGCCGGCCCCTCCGCTGCTCCCCGCGTCCAGGGCAAGGTTGTCATCATCACGGGTTAGTGGGCGCGTGTCCTTCTCCGAAGCTTTCTCCGAAGCTTGAAGCTCTCGTCTAACCTCAACGTGCAGGCGCAAACTCCCTCCTGGGTATCGGCCGCGCCTCCGCCCACCAGTTTGCCGAGAACGGCGCCCGCGCCATCTACATCTGCGACTACGACAGCACTAACCTCGAAGCTCACAAGGCCGAGATAAGCAAGCTGTTCCCCCAGGTCGAGGTCCACACCCGCAAGTTCGATGCCGCCGACGAGAGCGCCGTCAAGGAGGTCGTTTCCCACGCCGTCACTACTTACGGCAGGCTAGATGTATTCTTTGCTAACGCCGGCATCGTCGGCCCCCACGCCGTCGTCACCGAGGTCACCGAGGAGGACTTCACGCAGAACCTGCGCACCAATGTATTGAGGTGAGCACCCAACTTAAACCCCCGTCCCTCTCGGCAGACGCATCAATGCTGACTGACCTGTCATCCAGCGTCTTCCTTGCCGTCAAGCACGCAGCCCCGGCTATGCAAAAGACCTCGGCCGACAAGAAGACCCCCGGTGGCAGCATCGTCCTGACCGCGTCCGTGGCCGGCATCCGCTCCAACGCCGGCACCACACCCTACTCCGCCTCCAAAGCCGCCGTCATCTCCATCGCCCAGACGTCCGTGTACCAGCTCGCCGGCACCAACGTGCGCGTGAACGCCATCTGCCCCGGCCTCATCGAGACGGGAATGACGGCGCCCATGTACGACACGGCCCGCGCTCGCGGCACCCAGTCGCGCATCGGCCAGATCAACCCCATGAAGCGCGGCGGCCACGCCGACGAGATCGCCCGCGTCGCCCTCTTCCTGGGCAGCGACGAGAGCAGCTACGTCAACGGCCAGGCATGGGCGGTCGACGGCGGCTTGAGTGCGGGACATCCGTACGTCATGGGGAAGCTCGCATAACCAGCGAGGCGGCCATTTTTGAAATATCTTTTTGATTTTGCGCGTTGTTTTGTACTTATGCGGAAGCAGGCATATGTTTGAATTTATCATTTCTCCCCACGGCGTCATGGAGGGGGTTGTGCCGGCATGAAAGCGGCTGTGTTGGACAGGCAGCATCCAGCGACGACCGGACCATCCGTTCTTCGCGGCGGCAGTTCAGATGGCATGTGAGAGGCAATATAGCACATCTGAGAAGGAAATGAGAGAGGAGAACGAAGTTACATCGACCCCTCGATTTACGGGACCACGAAACAAAGATCACCATCAAGCTTGAACCGTTCCGGACGCCATTACCACTTTCCATCCTTGACTTGATCCTCCGATGCCTCTTCTGTGGGGAAGATATTAACCATATCATCTAGTTCACGCCGTACACCGCCGGCCATTACGACTACTTCGGCCTCATTCGCTCGTGACGCGTCATCCACCGGCTGGAGATACCACCCTTTCAACGGTGGACCTGGGGCCGAGAACAATCAAGCACAAGGTTCTAGCGGCCTGGCCGGGTAAGCTGCGGGAACACTGCCGCTCACCGGGTCTCCGCCATAATCTACCGAAGCCCGCGGCCGGCAGGCTAAATCCCTTCCGAAATCACTCGCGTCTCCGCAACTTTGCCAACCTGTTTACTAATCCAACAGGAGACTGAGAAACTCACGCGGATTGGATCTGCTAGCTACCGGAGCAAGCTTTTTGGCCGAGATATCTAGGCAAGGGGAAGGTCGTCCACGTGACGTTCTGCCCGCGTGAAAGACAAGTCAAACGCTGCGTTTCGCGTTATCTCCCTTCCCCTTCTTCGGCCATCACCCGAGATGTTCGCTATTCGATATCTGTCTGTCCCCTGGACTCGGCCGATCCGCGTAGCCACTCCCGCCCACATCCCGATGTGCTAGCTCCCGGGCCCCACCCACCCGCAGTATAGTGAAGGTGACCATGTCTTTTGATATTGGAGCGCGGCGGGGAGTTTCGATTAAACCAGGGCGACGTAATTCCAATCGTCTCCTTTCCCATTGGAGGACCGATCAAGTGCCCCTTCGATCAGAGATATTCCCGGTGTGCGGGGTGCCGGACGGAAGCAGGAACCCCTTGCTAGCCTCCGGGGGCACGTTCCGCGGCCAACCACCACGCACTCATAGGTTCACTTCACACTAACACACACGTCTTCGTCACCCACTGCCCCCGTCGAAACACTCTGAGGGAAGGTGACGACGATGTCTCGCGAGACGCCAGCGGCAGTGTGGGGACGGAGGCTTCTTTACTTGGTACGGAACGGCGTTCGTTGCTTTTCTCCTGCCCGTTGCGGACGGCAAATCGACAAGGCATAGCTTTGCCAAGTCTTCGACGTGATTAGGACTCCCAAAGAGACCAGATGATGGTCGATCACGTATCGTGAAATGCCAAGAAGAAGACTGGTATAAGAAGAGGGAAGAGTTCTGTGTAAAAGCCATCTCTGCTCCTCATCCAGCTCTTCACTCACTCACTTACACTCAACATCCCTCTCTCTCTCTTGGCCCCTGACGCCACTTACACCAATATCAACAATGGCTCTTCGCTCCGCTCTCGCAGCGGCACTGGCTGTCTCCCCCCTATTTGGCACCGCCGTCGCCCACGGGAATCACTCCCCGGAAGAGATTGTGGCCGAGCTCGCTCTCCGGTCCGTGGTCACAACCCACGGTAAGCGGGCTCTCGATGCTTGCTCCAACTCTCCGGCCGCCCTGGCCCTGAAGGAGCGCGCTCTCGCTCGTCGCGCTGCCACTGCGCAGAGGCTTCGTGCTGCTCGCGGCCTTGAGGCTCAGAAGATGAGCAAGCGAGCCCAGGCCGACCTCGAGTCCTGGGCCGCCATCGACCACGAGTCCTCCGCCGGGTACACCCTCGACACCCCTCTGGGCGAGATCTTTGGTTCCAACGCCACCTGCGCCCTCGTGCCGGAGACGACCATCGGCCCCTACTACGTCGAGGGCGAGCTCATCCGCACCGACATCACCGACGGCGAGGCGGGCGTCCCGGTCCACCTGGACATCCAGTTCGTCGACATCGCCGACTGCGCCGCCGTGCCGGAGCAGCTCATCGACGTCTGGCACTGCAACGCCACGGGCGTGTACTCGGGCGTCTCGGCGCGGGGGCAGGGCGGCCTCAACACGACCCACGGCCGCGGCGTCCAGCAGAGCGACGCCGACGGCGTGGTGGAGTTCGACACCATCTTCCCGGGCCACTACACGGGCCGCGCCACGCACATCCACATCATGTCGACCGACGGCGCCGAGGTGCTGCCCAACGGCACCTTCGAGGGCGGCACGGCGCGCAACATCGGGCAGCTGTTCTTCGACCAGAGCCTGATCGGCGAGGTCGAGGCGCTGGCGCCGTACGCGACGAACCAGCAGGCGCTGACGACCAACCTCGGGGACATGATCGCCGCCGGCGAGGCCACGGCCGAGTACGACCCGTTCCTCAAGTACGTCCGGCTCGGGGAGGACCTGGCGGACGGCCTGCTGATGTGGATCACCATCGGCATCAACACCACCGCGAACCTGAACGACAACGTCAGCGCGGCCGCGCACTACTACGAGGGCGGCGGCGTCGACCAGAGCAGCGGCGGCGGCTTCCCCGGCGGACCTGGCGGCCCTCCTCCCCAGGAGTAAAGGGATTTTGACGGTGTACGAGAGAGAAAAGGGTCGACGAAGTGGTGGTTTCGAGTGCTTTCGGGTATGTAGATAGGCTGCATGTTGCGAAGACCGTGGAAGTGGTGTAATGAAGAGCCCTCTGCTCTGAAGGAGATATCCTCCTGTCGGCGGGCGACGGTGATCTAGCTGGACTCGCCATGGGCAAACTCCGGTCGAAAGAATACAATTCGACCTCAACTGCGTCTTGCTCGTTTAATAAATTCACTTAGTCAGTGATATCAACTGGTATCCGGGCAAGTCATCTCATCTGGCTACTGTCTGGCGTGTCTACTTTGGTGACAAAGCTTGGAACTTGTGTCTCTTTCTGTCTATGCTCTGATATGCAGTTGCCTCCAAGAGCCCGTTCAAATAGAAAGCGGCTCCTTCCTCTTTGCTCTCAAGTTTTGGCCTGATCTAACACAGATACCATTTCTCTTTCCTTATTTCACCCCTGTGGTATCTTGCTCTCTTCGGCCCTTTGGCCAAGTCTTGGAAGTGACGATCACATGCCATTCTTCCTCTTTGAAGCTATGATGAAAAGAACACTAGGCCATTGCTGAAGAACCACGGCACAAACAGTGGTGACAGCTTACCAGCCTCCGCCTTCCGAGGGTATACCATGATGCCAATGGCTACCATTATGATTATCACATCATCTTACCGACGGAAACAATGACTTGAGCTCACTCATTGTTGGCAAACTGCTCCTACTTCCGAAAAGAAAATCTTGTACAGGGTGGACCACCCAGTAGCATAGACTGAAATCCTGCCTTCCGCAGTGGAACTGCCACCCGGGCACACTCCAGAGCTGCTAGAGTTGTCCTTCAGCAAGTAGGCTCAAGTGATACTGCAGTACAGCATCACAATACTTACCCGAGACTTGACTTGGGCTATTCGTACTGATATGATGAATCTTTAGGTTCTTGCTGGGATGGTAGTAGGTACATCATCGGTGTTTGCATCATGTGGCGGCATTCATGTTAAGAATGAATTTCATTGTGAACTGTTTCTGATTCCAACGCCCATCGGCAGACTTTTTGGGCCATCTCTAGGTAATCAATCAATGTAGTATTGGAACAAGTTCTGAAGACGTCTGTAAGATAGAAGGGACGACTAGAGAATCCAAGGCTAAATGCTCCTAGAAACAACACACTTGAGAAGTTACAAACTTTGATTTGACCCCAACTAGAGACCAACTTTTTGGGCTTTTCCTCAAGTACAGCTTTTACACTGAGGACGAAGTCAAGAAAGGAACGGCCGATTGAGCTGATCTCGGGAGTTGGCGGACAACGATTGAACAAGACTCTCTTTAGCATATCTCTCCATCATCTCTGTCCACCTCCTCAATCCGAACCAGACCTGCAACAGAGCTGGGGCTGAAGTTGGAGCCGAAGCTAGTTCAGCACTTTCAAACTCATTACTTGGTCGCCTGGCAGCTCCTCAAGTTGAGACACTTGGAGATCCCATCCATTCGACGACAAATGATAGATTTGTCTAGGCGTAATTGCGACTCGCGGTTGGCCATCCTCAACCTGTATGCAAAGGTGCGTCCCGATGTTTGAGTAACGTGGCCGCCACTCCAAGACTGCCAAATATTGCCAACCACTCCTCGTCATCATCCAAAACGCCCATTGCCTCCAGTATGCTGCGTCCCAGGCGGCGCTGTACGCCCTTGGAGCGCCAAAGACCATCTGCTCCTTCCGAAAAGGGCCGATTCCCTCCTTACACAACACCCGTGGATGCACCTGCCATGCGTAGCTGCCATCGCCCATCGCGACTTCCTCGCTTGTCGTTTCAACCAGAAAGATCAGGTGCAACCACGTGACTGTAGCCCACTGCCGGCGTCTGCAGCTAAGGCGTGGAAGCGACGCCCGGAGCTGACGGAAACCTCACAGACACACACCTTTTTGCCTTCTTCGCCTGTCTCGATGTCACCTCCGTCTTCCCCGATGGCCATGTTGCCTGTTTTCGTTTCTTATCTCGCCGCCAGCAGCCTCCGCTAGCGACCCGGATCGGTTTCACCCTGAGGACGACGAAAGGCCCTCGCCAAACGACCCGGAAGAAGAATGGCACGACAAGCCCGCCGTTGGAACCAAGCCCAGGTATCGGTACAAAGAGCTACTTCTCAACGGACGAGAAACACAGAGAGTCCTGTCTTGCTTTTTTCCCAATCATCTCTCTTCTCACTTCTCGTGTACGCAAGAGATAAGTGACAGGTCAGTAGGCGTGAAGAGACATGAGCAAGACAAATCAACTAATATCGAGCGGCTTTCAAAGGTCTCGCCGCGTACGAGAAGGAAAAAGCAAACATGCTGCAAGCAAACACCGCCAGACTGCTCCTACGTCGCCGCACAGTGTCAATTCGAGAAGATACATACGGGCATGCTTTCTTTTTCCTCACTTCCCAACCACCACCAGGAGAAGCGAACAACGGCCCCCGGCCTGTCAGATCCCCATGATGCCATCCGTGATCTGGCTCCGGCCCTTTGGCAACGGCTTTTTCTCTTGCCCGTGAGCAAAGACCCTGTCCGGACGTGCCCGGCCCCGTTCCCCGGCATGATCCCATGCCGCGGCGCTGGTGATATTGTCGGGATGACTGCTTGAGCCGCGTCTCGCCCGGCGACGGAATCACACCTCCCTTGCATTCGAACCCGTCAAACCTGCCTCTGAGCGGCGCAGCCTTCCTGTCTCGAGGAGGTGCGGTTGATCGACTAGCTCCGTCGACTGGGGTTCACGACAACGAGGTTGTGAGCGCATGCCCCTCATGGAATTCTATCATCTTGACAGGATTTTTGTTTTTTCCTCAGGTTAGAGCCCACAAACTGCGTCTTGAACCACCTCCAGAGGCCAGGCTCGACTTCAACCGAACCATTCGATTCCCTCACATTGCTTATGCAGCCCAGGATTGGCTCGATCGCCAATCCGGGGTCTCGTAGCCCATGATCTAGCACATTCCCAACCCCAAGGGGTCGCGACGTGTTGACATCCACCCCCGCTGCAGTTGCGTTGTCGATCTTACCGATGGATCTGAAGAGAGAGCATCTTTGCTTTTTCCTCAGGTTGCCTGGCAGGGGGCCCTTGGAAGCGACAGGGCCAACCTGATGGAGGCCTTTCCGTCATATATCAGATTTCTGCAACAACTGCGCTCGACATCCACGCATTCGAGCCCCCACAGGCCGACGACGAAAGAAAGACAGTCATCAGTGTATTATATCACATTTCTTCCCCCTATTGACCGACCTGGTAGTGTTTGTCACTGGAGTTTTTGATTGCGAGGCTGGCTGACCCTGCTTCTGCTGAGGCAGTACATACCCACCGACGATCTGGCGACCAAAAGGGGACACCCAGGCGTCCGCATCATCCCGCGACGGCGGCAGATTGCCCTGCAAGATCCTGCACCAAGATCTGCCTCGAACTCCACAGCCCTGCAAGTCCTCCTGGCAGTGCCACCATCAGAGATTTGCTTCTCCCTGCAAGGGGCGGCACATGGTACGATGCTTTCTCACCGCCACCACGCTGCTTCTAGTTACGACGAGAACTTGCTGGATCAGCGGCTACAGCGCTCGACGCCTGCGTCACGAGTTCAGACTTCCGGGGGTTTGCTTTTCGTCACATATGACTTCGCGAACCTGGAAAACTCTGCTACGTTCATGTCATCACCGGTTTCACTATCGCAAGCGGCGGAGGCAGGCAACATTTGCCATCGGACATTGAGCGAACATCTACTGGGTCTTGGGGCCTGGAGCGACGCTCACGATCGTGATGCAAAGATTGTGTCATTCCGGAGGTTGCCTAGTATGGCAGAGGATACCGGGCTCATGCTTCAGTTTCCTCGCTATCACGATCCGTCAAGAACACAAGTACAAACATGCGCGTAAACGGTTCCACGCTCAAAGCACAAATTTGCCCCGTCCCTCGAAGCCTGCGCATCCGCCTAGCAGGATTCCAGCGTCCCACAGCCCTGCATGCGCCAGAAAATTTGACTCTGTAGAGCGATCCGGTAGTGGACGTCGGTTGCCTCACTGATGACGATCGGCATGCTCCGGCTCGGCAACACGGCGTGAAGTCGGTCTTGGCCAGACCCGGCCGGCCGAAGCAACCGGGACCCCACCAGCAGCAGCGTGGTCCGGTGTTTGATGCCACAGGACACATGCTTGCCCACTGACTATCCGTGCTGTGCATTGTGCATTTGTTTCCCTCCAATGGAAACGGCGAGTTGGTCCAGTGTTCGGTGGATTCGGGAGATCGGAAACCTAAGCTGAAGACTCCCCGCTTCTCCGAGTTAAGATGAAGCTGTCTCACGGCGCACCTCAGACCGGAGTTGTTGCATTAGACAGCGTCAGCCTCGCCCAAGGAATCATCGGCTTAAACTCGATGGAAGAATCCGTCAAACGACCATGGCCATGCACCGACAAGCTTCGGATGCGCACCCTGCATAATCCAGCTGCGCTACCTGCTACGGTTGGGACGTTCGCCAAGCGTCACAGCAGACACCGTCATCCGTCCGCTTGGCTTGGTCTGAATTAGGACCAGAGCTGAAGAACGATATCTGGCGTTGGAAAGCATGCTCCGCATACCGCTGTGGAAGGCTCGTGGAGGTGTTCAACCTGAGACAAGCCCGTCCGAAACGGCTAGCATCTTGTCGTCAACGATGGCTGCACCTTAACTTTGTCATGGTTTCTATCTTGGTGGCTCCTTCGTCTAGGGCTTGCGAGAGACTCGACTCGGGATCGCCACCCCTTACTGAGATTAGCGGATGCGGCGGACTACTATGGGGATTGCTAACGATTGACGAAGCTGACGCCGGTTCCTTGACGGAAATGCCACGGAGTACTGTTTTGGCCATGCTGGTGGTTGCTTAGCACAGAGTTCAACGTTGCCATCATCTCTCATGGACTCCCCTGACAGGCTTAGCCTGGATAAGCTTATGCGGTCTTCAGTCCAGACCACGGAGAAGAGGATCTGCGTCTCCAAGACCAAACTCATCAGCCCAAATGACTCGAAAGCCATCCAATACTCGGCCGAGAAGTACTGGACTATGCCAGCTCTAATCAAGCTTTTGCAGGAGGCAGTGAAGCCATCTTCCGGAGACACGGAATCCGTCGGCTTTCTGTAGGCTTGGCGATAATGTTGATTCCGAATGACGCTCATCACAACCACCCTACGGAACTGTCGGATTGATGCGCTACGAGGATCTCCTTCGACCAGTCGCAGCGAGTCGGGGTCATGTTACTGGGACCGACGTTGGGTGTGTCGTGTTGCGGTACATGGGCCACACCGAAAGCCAAGTTCCCGTGCACGTCGAGGTGCTGGCCCGTGATGGCGTCAGGTCTAGGTGGCCTTGCTAGGCCGATGGCTGAACACACAAGAGCTCATCTGCCGCGAATCCAGTCAGCAACAACCTTGAATGCGTCTGTCGGCATCGTGGTTTTTGACCCTCTCAGTGGATACACGCTGCAACGCTCACCACGATCTTCCTGGGCGGCCGAAGACTTGTGAGAATTTTTCCTTATAGCGCCCGATTGCCGCTAAGGGATCTGCCTCTAGCACGTCGATCCTGCGCGACCAGTGAGGGGTTTGTTGTCGCGTCCCCTGCCCGGGAGGTGCCTGGGCCGTCCAGTTGGCAGTTACTGCGACGCTCTAGGCCCAGTGTCAATTTCCGTTGGCTTCAGAGGCAATCCCAGACAGGCTGCGACAGTTGGGATGATTCGCTAGGCAACTGGCATGTGAAGTCATTCTGCAGGTCGCTGGCTCCAATGGAATGGCGTGGTAGACGACAACCTTCTCAGCTGAATATGACGAGAGACGGTGGACGAAAGCTCAAATCACAGCTGCAGGTACAGCATACTGCAGCGGAGGGATGGCCTGTCGGTCACTTCGGGAACTCAAAGAAGCGTGTTGCACAAGCTGGCCTCTGCCGGCCGAAAGAGAGCCAGCACTTCCCTGCCGCTAGAGAACACGAGGATCCCTTGGCTCAGTGTCGTAGCTCTTCGACTTTCCACTTACAGGCAGCTTGCTTGTATCAGCTTGTCGACGCGATTCCGGACCACTCTGCGTCTCGAGTGTCGGACGGGGGCAATAGAGTGTTCTCCAACAGGTAATAACGCGAAGCGGGCTTTCTACACGTCAAGCGCTCGTCATTGTGGCCACCAAGCTGGCCAACGGGACCCTTAGTCTCAGCCCGAGCATCTCTCCATCGGGGGGCCAGCGCCGATGCAAGACGACGATACAGGAAATGCCTCGATTTCGATGCCATTCGGCACTCAGAGTTTACGTACGGCCGCCCTTCCGCGGAAGAAGAGAGTAGCATTCAGGCAGGCTGCCTAACATGTCGGCCAACGGAAGCAGCATATCATGCCATACAACACTCGACGGACGCTAGACATGAGGCCCATGACACCCGGAATGGCTTCCGGACACGTGGGATCTTGTGGGGTGTGCCCTCCTTCACGTACAAAGCAACGTCAAGTCTCGCCTCCCACCCTCCATTTCAACGTCTCCACCACACCACACCACACCGTCGAGTCTTCAGCGTCGCAACTTGTCGACCTCCTCCTGAGTCCTCTTTGCTTCGGCATGCGGGATGAAGGTGTGGCGAGCAGGAGCCACTCCCCCAACTCTGAGACAGTGATGGGCGGCCCACGCCTCCACCACGCAAATAGACTACGCAGTGTTTTTACAAGTCGGTGAGCGACAGCTGCTCAGTGTTACCCGGGAGGAGGGGCGGGACGGGGACGGCTCTTGTTGAAATGGGGCCTTTCTGAGGTCTGAACGGACGCCCGACCCCGTTCGACGCCCGTCACGAGTCCACATAGCGAACTTCCACGCATCTTCAAAGCGGGCAGTCCAAGGCCTCATTTGTCGACAACGGTACCCAGTGGGCAGTGGGTGTCCGTTGCGATGGCTTCCGTTGGTCCGCTTGAGGTTTCTATTTTGGCTCCGCAGGAATACCTGGTCAGGAAGGTGAAAGAAAGTCTGCAGCTCCTGACTCCCTGAGGTATGAAAAGTCAACAGGGGGGGGGACTGCCATCGAAACACGCTTCCAACTACCTAGCACATGCACGACGCTCAAAACAGAAAAGCAACCCAGGCCAACACGATGGATCCCGAGACTGGTTGTCGCCAGAAGCGCCGTGCGGAACAGCTTCCCCTGGCGATGCAAATTTTGCAACGGATTATAGCTCTCAGGGGATGGAGGGGGTCCGTAATCGTTAATGCCCTTGACGGCCGCCAAATGACTCGGTATTCCCGGCCAGGAGTCAGTAAGCAGCCAACGGCAGTTTGAAGGGCAACTCTCGTAGTCCACACTACTACGTACCATATAGCATGCTATACACCTAGTGTGCACTACTCCAGAGAGGGAGAGGGAGGGGAGTCACTAAGGAAGCTCCTTGCTTCCGTTTCGACCTGGACCTTATTTTCGTTTGGTTGAGCTAAACGCGACGGTGAGCAAAGCTAGTTCTTTGGGCCGAACCACTGCTCTACCATGCAAAACTGACAGCTGCTTCACCGGGTTCTAGCTACGAAAGTCATTCTATCGCGCCGTTTCAGGCACCACTGACGGAGTCAGTCAGCAAGACCGTGGAGATTAACATGTCGGAGTCCGTTCCCAGTAGCCTCACCTCCTCACCCGGGCGTGGCGCATGGTCACGACCCAAACTGTCAACTCCAACCCCGTCTGCGCGGGCTTCTCGTTCGTTCGTTCACAGGATGCCATGTCCTCCACTGACGTTACGAGTGAAGAGGAGACAAAAGATCAACCGAGAGTTTCGTCGTCTGCATGAATATCCAATATCTTGCTGAGGGGGTTCGGAAATTTACTTGCCTAGTCTCATCAGGTGCATGGATGAGCTTGCGGCATGAACGCTAAGTGCGACGACGACGACCTTCTTCACCGGGCTTATTTTGGCTGATTCTTACGAGGATCACGTACATGGATGAGATCTGCAACAAAGTTCTCGCCAGGCGACTAATCACTCAACGATTGGGTACGTCCTTCGACGTGTTTACAAGCAGGTCGTTGAGAAGAGATGCTGACTGGCCTCCCAGAGAAACCGAAAGCCACGGCCGTTCTTTTTTCTCTCTTTCTACTGTTCCTTTCCCGTATGAAGGACTTCCGAGCTGAGACACGCAGTCCCCACGGACAGCGACGGGGAGTGTCGACCACGCTCCCTGCTACGCACAGTCTTCCGGCGAACAGACGTGCTGAGCAAGCTGGGCTTGCCCAGCACGCTGCTACTAGCACCCAGTCCATCATCGTTCGCAGCCACCCACGAGAGTGGGCTATTTCCGATTCACGCTATGTGGTCGGCGGGTGAGCAAGGCGTGCCAGTCTGTCCGCACAAGGCCTCCCCCTTGGGACGAGTACCTGGTGTACGTGAGAGGGGTGTGGTGTCACTTGAAAGGTCCATAGAGCAGGCCGCAGTGTTGCCTCCGAGCCATCCGGTTTCGTGCAAAAACCAAAAAGAGGAGAATGACAAGACGAACATGAGGCCGCGCGCTCTTGTGGTCAAACCGTTGCCCCCGCAGACCTTGTCGAGCTTTCCTGGCAGCTTCTGTGCTCACTCAACACGCCTCCCCCGAAACTGGACTCGCACGGGCGTGTCGACTCGCGGGAGTCGTGTGCAGGGCAGTGTGTGTGTCTCTCGTCAGCGACGGCCGCCGTCGTCGTCCGGCTGAGCCTTGATACGAGGCTCCTGCCGCCCAACCTGCAGTGGGGGTCCAGGGTCCTCGAGGGTTGCAGGCGGGGAATGTCGTCAAGTGACGGCCCAACTCACGATACCGTCGCCTCCAAGGTGGCTACGCGGAACACGTTCCAGGATGATCGACGTGAGGATGGGCAGAGCTGCAGCAGTGGTGCCAATGGGCCCTGGTCTGGGTCCTATCTCCTCACGTCTAGTCTAGTTGACGATTTGTCCGGGGAACTGAAAGCCTCTTTCCCCAACCCTATCAAACCAGGAAAACAAACCCAGTTACAACCGCCGGAGATCGGCACCAGTACTGCTGCCTTGAGAGCTAATCAAGACGTGCAAACGAACGGCGGCCGAGCGGTCAGGCTTCCCAAGGGACAAATCTGTGCGACCGCATTAGTTTGGCGAAGCTAACGCGAGCTCTAGTGTCCCTCCCTCAAGTTGTCCCGACGGCGCTCCGGCGGTTTTGGCACTACCGAGCCGCTACCTGGATCGAGAGCGAGCAAGCATACCGAACCAAACCCCTTCAATACCGAAGATGGACCCGTTGACTTTCCGAAAAGATCACCTCGAAAACCTGCCTAATCGACGCTACCAACGAAAAAGCAAGGGGGGGGAGGGGAGTGGGAAAAACAAAACCTAAAAAATGGGGAAGAAAAGAAACTATGGACAACTACATGCGACAATGCAGTTGGAGAGACGTACTCCAAGTCACGCACATACAAAGTCAAGTTGCAAGTCAGTCAGCCAGCCAGCCATCCATCGACCGACGCTAGCCATCAGATGGAGGGGTGTTGCCAACAGCTCCGGAGAGTCACAGAAGGTGTGCATTTGGAGGAGCGAGCACAGACGACGACGGCTGGTGAAACAAGCCTTCCATACTGTTGTTGTTTTTATTTGTTGTCCTTTTCCTCTGGACACGTCTGTCTCTCTGACGAACCCCGTTGCCATCGTCACTTCACATTGGGATCATCCATGACCCGCCGGCCCTGGGAGGAAGCTTGCCCGGATTCCGGGGCCGAGACCCGAGCCTCCCACATCGGACGTGTGCAGGATGCTACGGATGCGAGGGCGAAGTCTGCGTTGGGGTATGATGCAGCAACAAGATTTGGGATTACAACACGCCTGCGCCTTACGGAAGGCCCCCCTCTCCCTGTTGGGAACGCCTTCGGATGAGGACATGTAACATGCGACAGCACAAGTCGCAAGCCACGCCTTGCCATCGGTTTCTCGGTCTTCCTTGGCTTTGCCATGCTATGTGGTAAGCCAGAGTAGCGCAAGAGCAAGCCGTTGTCGGTGTTGTTGTCAAAAAAGTCTATGGCTGAGTGTTGTTATTTCCTGGCTAGCTCGGTTTGTGGCTTAGTCGCTGCCGGCGGCATGCTGACCCCTTTCCCTGACTCTGTTCACTCTACCATCATCAACGGATGCACAAGGCAGCTGACTAGTTTTGGTTATTCTCGACCTTCCTCATCTCTCGTCTCGGGACTATGGGGGCTGCTAGTCCAGTCAATTACCACGTTGTCCCACGTTTGGTCTGGCTACTGCTAGCTCTCCTGCAGCGCTCTCCGCGGAGCTTCACAATCTCCACAGTCTGAGCGCCGTCGTTCGCAAGCCGCGCCTCCCTTCCTTTGGTGGCTTGACTACTGCCCGGCCAAGAGGGGCGTGGATCTATTTGCGGAAGTCGAGCGAAGCAAAAGCGAGTCTCACGATATTGGCATCGGCAGGCGAAAGATTCCAAACCAGAGGTTTTGAGTCCTATTGAGCATATTTCCGGGCAAGGAAAGTCGGACTCTTTGCGGGTTCTGCAGAGTTGCAGTAGTCTCTTTTCCTCCTCTCCCCTTCGGAGAGTTGTCGAAAAGTCCCACTGCCGCTGCTACTCACTGCCATTTGCCGCGATCATCACTTGCTACACCATCGCTGCCGCTGCTATGCTAATGTTCATGGCTAGTCTGCTATATGCCCGTGTACTCGCACCGCAGCGCAGCGCAGCTGAGGAGGATATGCTCGTGCGCACTTTCTCGAGTTGCGTAGAACATCAACCTCGGTCTTGGCAGAGTCTGAAGTTCGGCCGTGGAGTGATGGCAAAGGAACGTTGGATAAAGTGGGACTATGTTGTTGTCGTTGTTGCTGTTAGTGTGTGTTTTTTTTTTTTTTCGTGGAGAAAGAGCGCATAACGTAGCAATGTTTGTGGGAAAGGATCTAGGTTGTAGCTTATCTCAAGGACGGCTTTCTTTCCCGCTTGGGTCTTTTTTCTTATTACTTTTCGTATTTTCGCTCGACGGAGGGGGGAAAATCCAATCCAACGTCGCATGAAAACGACGAATCCCGTGGGCCATCGTGACGGTCACGATCCCGCTGGGTCTTCGGCGGATGACGTGCTCGTCGGCATCGATCCATGTTGTTCGGAGAGGAAGGTATCGAGAAAGAGGGCACGCATTGAGCTATACAGAAGACAAAAGTCGTTCGAGGGGTGGAAGACAACAGGCTGAAGGGGGTGCGTACGATAGACGAACGGACTTTGCCCAAGGGGGGCACGGAGGGAGGCGTCCGGGCAAGAGAAGAGTGTAGATTCGGACACCCGGACATGGAAAAGTAAACAGAAGGGCGGCAGAAGGGCGGCGTTGCTCGTGAGTTGCCGTCGCTCGTGGGTTTCGTTGCCGTTGGGACGTTCTTCATCAGCATCGTCGTCGTCGTCGTCGTTACCGCACGGAGTCCCGGAGCACGGAAGTTCCACAACGGTTGCGCGCGGGATATTAGAGCACGGAAGACCGGCGGCGGCGGCGGCGGCGGCGGCAGGCCCAGCCAAAAAAAGATATCCCCAAGAGAGGGGGGGAAAAAGCCACGGAAGAAGCACCACACAGACGCAAACAAACAATAAGCCGATAGACTTCGCTGACAGACAATGAGGAAACGGAAACTAGAATGCCCGTTGATGGGACGACCGAAAGACCGAACCCGAGCGCTGTCGCTTTGACGCTCTCGCTTGTGATGCTGTCATGTTCTGGTGGGAATCAGGTTGTGAATCCAAGTTGGAAGAGAAGGAGACGGAAGCCAGAACCCTCGGTCCTCGCACGCTGCGTAAGGCCAACCCATCAGCCTCGCCCGCACGTCCGACTTAGCACGTGCAGTAAGGCAAGGCACGCACACATGGCCGTCTAGGTATCTATCCACGTAGTCGAAGGGGGGGAGGAGAGGGCTCGGACGCGCGTGTTCGTCGCACGTACATGCGGTAGCCGGGGGGGGGCGGAAAAGGGGCAGCAAGAAAGAAAATAGAAAAATAAACGAACCAGAGAAAAGGAAAAAGACGTGACGCACAAACTCGGGAACGCACAAACGTCGATCTAGATCTCGACTCGGTTTGCTCGATTCGATCGCACGAACTCTTGGTCAGGAACGAGCGCTCGCTCGTTCGCGCGGACCTCTCCCGAGCGCTCGAACATGTTATCGTTCTCTCGGCTCCCCCCCCCCCCCCCCGTCCCTCGTTACCAGCCACATAGAATCGACGGTTTGTTTGTTTCCTCCGCCAAAACCATCCACATCTTTGTACGACAGAAGGAAACCCAAAAGAAGAAGGAAAAAAAAAAAAAGTGTCTTCTACTCCATGCGCAGATGGAAACTTCGTCCGCGCGGCCACGCCGTCGTCGTCATCGAGATATCACAACCCATCCCTCGTCACCGCCGTGACCTCGTCCGCGCCCCCTTTCTAGCGTTTGCGCGAACAGACAGCGTTCGTTCGTAAAAAAACATACACGCACACCATCGACAGAAATACCGAACGAGCGGTCCGCCGCCAGGCTGACATCCGTGAGGAGGTGGTGGTTGTTGGGGAACAGTGCTCGGGGCGCTCGCGAGTTCCCAAAACTCTGGGAAACCCGAGAGGCGAACCCAAAGTCTGTTGTTGTTGTTTCCCCGGGCGGTCTCTTGTTTTTTTGTTTTTCTGTTGTTTTTGTTCAGACAATCGTCGCAAGAAAGGCATAAACGACGAACGGCCTTCCCACCAAGGCAAACACACAAGCACCCGCCCACGTTGCTTCCCGTCGTGACAATCTCGCAGAGCCGCTCGCTCGCCCTCCATCTCGGAGGACGGGCGGGAGTTTGTCTGCAAGGTACGTAACGTCTGGACCACCGGTTCCAAGGACGCGGGAAGTATCCATAGAGTCGACGTTGTGCGACGTTCGGTCCGCTTGAGACGGGTATCAGGCTCTGCTCTTTTCCCGCCGCTCCAGGAACACCCGTGAAACCAGAACATTAGTCGTCGTCGTCATTGTCGGCTTATAGCATGCAAGTCTATTAGCGCCTGACTGCCAATGCAGCCGTCGGCTGGGCTGGCGGCGGACTGGTTCTCCTCCCGACATGGGGAATCTGTAATTCTCGTTGGTTTCAGTCTGCACGCATCCTTATGATCCGTATGTACCGATCTGCAAGCAAATGAATCAGACAGTACGGGCACTCGGTAAAGAAACGTGCTTCAAACCAGATCAAGATGCAATGGCATGCACGAGTGTGCGTGCGTGGCTGCTCGTTTGCTGCCTCGTCCTGCGAGAGGGCGGACCTCTTCCCCAACCCCCTCGTAGCCTCAATCCTACACCCATGACTGGACCTGCATGAGACTATCAAGATGTCCGCATGTCGATTGGTGAGGGGCGTGTAGTATGTCCTTGGGCGAGATCGACAACAGGTTGTGTCCGTCGATGAAAAGCAACGCCCAAGAAAACATCTTCTCTCTGGGCAACGCGAATACGGAAACAGTCGCCTATCTCCAGAGACGAGGCTGCCTCGCTCGTGCCCATTGTCGTCGGCGCTGCTCCCGCCCACAGGAATGCTATCGGCATTAGCACGCTCATCCATCCAGCTCCTGTTCCTGCTCCTCCGAAGTCGCTTGCAGGCTTTGGAACCAGGGTCTGCAGAAGCTGAGGGACGGGGCCCGCAGCCGCAGCACCCTGCACAGGACAGTACTGTGGGTGTTTTGACGTCGAAAATAAGCCAGCCAGCCGGTTTGGCTGTTCCGGAGGCTGCAGGCCTAAACTTTGTGATACCTGCCGGGGGAGGACAATGATAGAGGAGGGGCATCGCAGCCTTTCGGTCTTGGAGTTCGTCCGTATGGCGAAGCTGCAGCCTGCTGACAAAACCAACGTGAAAAAAAAAACCCCACACTATGGGAATCACAAGCCGCGAATTCGTTGCGAGCGAAGTCGTGACATCACAAGTACGAAATCGCAGCCGGATCTTCAGGTTCACGCAAATGCACGCAGAAGGGAATAACCCTGTAGACGAGTGGCCCTATCTCGAGCTCGCGGAATCTCGTCCGTGGAGAACCCCAAAATGTCCACTCGTCATCGGATGCCTGTGATTTCCGGGAGCGAATTGCGTCGTAGAGAGAGGAACTCGTTGTGGCCAGAGTGAGCCCCCATGGGACGATGATGTGCTGCTGTTGCTTTGTCACGCGCGGGGGGGGCACACATGCTGTCAAAGGGCCCTTCCGAGTGACAGGCCATTGTGACAGTCGGACAGTCGGTTGGGTAAGATCTCCGATGCCAGATTTTGTCATTTGCTCATCCCGTGGCGGCGGACATGGCGGCTGCAGCAACGGCATCATCTCCTCTCGATGACAGTGATAGACGATGGCTTTTTTGCGTCGTGTAATATTCGATCAAGTGACAGCACCTGCATGGCCGATAGGGCCATTTTCCCATGTCGTTGGGATCTTGTCGTGCCAGGCGGGTCAGGGGATTTTTCCTTTTGCGATCCAACGTGCAGGAATCTCTCCCATCATTCCTACCGAGTACGGGATACACACCGTCCGTAACAAGTGACAACCGACAATGATTGAAGGGACCCGGCCCAGGAAGCCCGGCAAGCGAGCCCCTTTCCCCGTCATCGTCGTCGCCGCAGCTATCGTACGTAGCCGTAGCGGTAGGCAACTCCGAGAAAAGAGATTCTTCTTTCCTTGCAAGTCGTCGGCATCTCCTTCTCCCCTCCTTCTCTCGCCCTTCCATTTGACCCGCTTTGCTGTGCGCATTGACTCTGTCGGCTGTATTTGGCGACGGAGTATGCTCCTCTGGTGAGTTGTCATTCCGTAAAAAGCTGACAGACACCTTCCTTCAGTCGGACCAGGAGGCAAGAAAAAAAAAAAGGAACAGAGTCCCTCGCATCTGCAGCCTCCTTGTCTCCTCCGCCTTGCCCCCTGACGCGCCGCCGCCAATCTCGTTCCAACGGTTTTGACATCCCAAGGCGTGGGGTGGCGCCCGATGCTGGTCCTCCCAAGAGCTCGCTGCTGAACCTCATTTGCGAAAAGGGGTCCCCTTTTGCGGTGGCCGTCGTCAATGTCGAACGACTTGCTGATTACACCGGCTGCACGTGGCAGGTGAAGGGGCTCGGAGGAGCGCATAGTATCCGTAGGTAGACATGTAGTCCTGCAGTCCTTCCTGGACAATGTAGACTGTGGCCGTCCCGGGGAACCAGCCCTGGCCGGCCCCGGTGGTGCGGTCATCCGGGCCGGTCGGCATTTGCAGTCACTTATTCTTTTTTTTTTTACTTTTTTTTTACTTTTCCCTTTTGGTCTTCCAAATACGATCATTTGCAGCCGGCACCGTCGGCGACGTGTGATGTGCCGCGAACTCCTGCAGGCGGCAACCAGGAAGCGCTGGTCCGGATTGCACTGCAGTGCTTACTACGGAGTAGTATCCGTAGTAGTAAGTACTATGCCCAGAGCGCCCGGCGGCGAGGTTCTTCCTGGTTCAGCGTCGGTCGCCTGCACCGACGTCTATTTTCCGATAGGCTTGGATGGTGTTTAGCGTTGCCCGGAACTCCAGCTGGCGGCGAGCTATTACTTGTTACTCCTGAGTTCGGTTCTCTCTGCAGCCTGCAGGCAACATGCGATAGAGAGAGTGGGGGGTTGTTGCCAGCTTACACTGTAGGTAGTGTAAGTCGGCGTTTCTTAACCTGGGCGATGCAGTCGGCATCCGATAGGTAATCAATCGATATATCTGGCTTGCTACGAATAGTATAGCCCACCCCTGGTGCTTGAATTGAACTTGGCCATCAATAGCACGAGGGTGATATAGCCGCATTTCGCAGCACGTAATCTTATCGTCCATATATCACGGCAGCCCCGCCTTTGAAAACACACTCGCTGATGTTGATCACGTCGGTGCCGCCTCGTCGCCCCTGCGCTGGCGCAGGCCGTGATGTGACGGCGCAGGGGGCCCGGCATCTACTGGCAGCTGCACCAGTCGGCGAGGCCATCGGCCATGTACGAATAATCAATCAACTAATCCATCGTCGTCTTTCTTTTTCTCTTCCTCTGGGTGTTTGAGATGAGTAGCACGTCGCTTGCAGCCGCCGTCGTCCCATGCAGCATCCAAGAAATGGCAGGTGGTGTAGGATGGTCTTCCTAATCCATGTCGACGTCGACGCAAGTCAAAAGTCACCGCGGAAGGCATCCGGTAATAGAGCGAGCGCTCGCCTGCGCTGTTGAACTTGTTTCAATCCTCACATGTCAGCCTCTGGGCCAGTCAGCGATCCGCGTTTGATTTGCGCTTGACAGCTGGAACCACCGTTGCCGGCCTTCATGTAACCTACGCAACTCGCACTCCATAACAGCTGTGATAATATGCGGCAGGTTATGCTCTGGGACAAGTCCTCCGTGCTGGCCGGCTCGGTCTGTGGCTTCCGATCCTTGGCGTTCATGGGCGAGGGCCGCTGTCGGTTGTTGTGGCTGATTGGGAAGGACACCGCCACTCGCGCTGGGCGTGGCGTGACGTGGTAGGATACCTCCAGAGGTATTACTCTGTAATAGTATACGGTTAGGTATTCGTACTCTTCGTGGTATCATGCGGATGCCGTCAGACGTATGTTTCTTCCAGCCTTGAGCCTCAAGACGATCTCCCTGCCTCCCGGCAGCGCTGATGCCGGATCCTCAGACTGATCAATGCGTGAGAGCCTCTCTTCCGGGTTACCCCCTCCACGCCCCGCGAAGTCATCTCATACGTTGTTGACGCCATAGGTGTTTGTGGTGGGCCTGCTGGCGATGGATGGTTATCCGGACGTGCCATCCACTCATAATCCCCCCCCCCCCAAACCTCAAAGGAGCTCAGTGGCTGATCGCCCTGCCAAGCTGGCAAAGGCCCAATGCAACCGTAAACTTTGGCTCAGACCAGAGAGAAAGAAGCCCATGATCGGCCAGCTGCCGACGGCGATGCGATGAGATGTGAATGGCTGGCGTCTTTTTCCATTGATAACAATGTTACACCACCGTCGTGCGTCGTGGAGAGGTGAGGGGAGGGGGAGGTTGACCCGTTGCTGTGTTCGTGGCCGCCGTTGAGGCTAGACTGCTTGTTCCTGACTAGGCGCAACTAGAAGGGTGCGGGGTGGTAATTCAGGACCCTTTCAGCGCCAGCGAGCAGTCCGTTGCGGGCGGCGTGGCCCCTGGGTTAGGGATCGTCCCTCCCCAGCCCCCTTGTATCCATACTCCATACTCCGTGTACCACTTCAGTTGGACGGCCACCCCCTTGACCTTGACGCTCCAACGTTACTTCATGGGACGGCAGCACGCTGGCTGGGAAGCCTGCCTTGCTCAGAGTTCGACGTTGTCGTTGCCCGGCCCTGCTGCCGTATCTCTCCGTACCACGAAACGTCGACCGCTGAATTGCCTCGTTCTCGCTCAATGGCATGCTTGCCCAAGGGCAGGGGATCGTCCAGGCTCGTCATCATGGGCACGCACGCAGGAGCGAACCGGCCGGCGGCCGAGATCCGCACGACTCGGAAGTGCTAGTATCGTGAGTAATCGTGTAATAATAGCGGTTAGCTAGCTTGGCGCACCGCTGTCTCAATTGCCTGCCGAGTCGGCGTCCGGTACCTGAAGTCTCTTGGCCTTGATGATTTGCGCACCTGCCGACCCGAGGTGCAAGACATGCAGTCGACAGCGTGGGATTCGTATTTTTCGGGTTCCATCTATGCAAGGCACGGCTGCGGTATTCCGTACCGAGCAAGACTTTGTTTTGGCTGAAGGTGAAGGGCGAAGGAAGGGCTCGTAGAACATCGGAACCATGCGGGCGAGACAAGGGCACGCGGCCTGCTGAGACATGGAGAGCGCTATTGCGTCGCTAAACCGCCTCGTCTTGGTGCTCCAACGTCCAGACTGCCCCGAGTTGCTCCCAGAGAGGTCATCGGCCGGCGCGGTGCAGCAGAGGCGGAGCAGCAGAGTACGGCAAAGGCAGAGCCGGTTCGCCGGTCTTCTCGTAGTGACATTGTGGAAACCGTTTCTCACTCTCCATGAGACACTGCAACACCACTAACGGCGGTTCGCGCAGCAGACGAGTCAGTCAGTTGAACCGTCGTAGTGTACCCGCAGGCGCTGGTCAGATGACGAGACGGAAGTGGCGCGCCCTGTGCCTGAACTGGCGCCTAATCAAACGGCGTGTAGTACAGCGTGGTGTATTGTAGCGCAGAGAGGAGATCCACGGCATGGACACCGGTACTGCGTGTGTCGTTTGCGAGCCGCATTGCCGCTGTGTGGTCACGGTACGGATACTCTTGGAGAAGTTGTCTCTGCCGAAGGCCCGTTTCGTCCGCCCAATTCGAAAAGGGTGACGAACGCAAGGACGACGCAACGCACAGCGGCCCCTCAGCATCGCAAGGGCGGCCCTGTGACCGTCCCATTCCAGTACCGCTGCAATCACGGCAGAGGCCGCTGTCAAGACAGCCGAGCCCGGCGCGGTGGGCGACGGGGAAATGCTGAAATGAATGCGGATCTGGAGGGCAATGCTGTCAGCTGGCTCTCCTCGCCGGAGAAGAAGCCTTCAGGCGACCGGGCGGCCTTGTAAACATGCTTGTTGTAGGTACAACAAGCATGTTGCCCTAGAATGGAGAAGACGGGCGACCGGGCAAGGGAAGGGCTGGGGGCCGGGGCCAGGGCTCCTTGACAGCTGGAGGTTAACCCAACCCAGGGCGTGGCGTGGCGCGGTGCGGTGCGGTATGGCGTAGCAGTGAAGGCGTGTACAGCGTAAATAACAGTGAAGAATGTGGTGTGGTGTAGGTGTCGTGCGGCCGTCGTGTGGCGTGGGAGGATGAATCGTGAGGATTGAGATGATGCAGCGGTTTCCATTGGCCTGGGAATGGTGTTGCTCGAATGGCAGCCAAGACCAGTGACCATTGGCCGAGGCTGCAGCCGCGACCGGCATCGGAAATTTCCCTCTCCGCTTGACTGGAACAAACGGCAGCTGCTAGCCAATTAGAGACCCCCTAGCTGCCCCATTAGGGAACCCTCCTGTGCTCCTTCCCCCCCTGACTTTTCGCCCCAAAACGGAAACAAGAGAAAAAGAGAAGAAAAGAAAAAAAGAAAAAAACAGCTCCTGCCGCGTCGACGTCACCAAAGGCAGCGACTGCCAATTGCCGCACGGCAAGCGCATCGTATGTCCGTAACGGGCCTAGTTCGTACCGTTTCCTTCACCCAAAGACTCCAGAAGCCTGCCTGGGCCGCCCGGTTCTGAGGGCATCCCCATCACCCATTAGGCTATTACCTACGACTAACAACTTTTACTCACTACTCACAACCTACACACCGTATTACCTTGTCCGAATTTGCGCCCTGGTATCCATCGTGTCGGGCTCTACTCCGTAACGTCCCAATCACCATCGTCTCTAGGGAGCGTGTAGTGTAGAAGTTGTCATCTGTCACAATTCGGTTCTGACCGAGAGTCCCAACTAATTGCCTGCGTACGGATATGCACTCCGTATAATAAAGTAAAGTGAGACGGGATCAAACCACCCGTCCACTCGCCGGACTGCCGAAATATCGGATTGTGGCCCCCCTCTGAACCCACAGACAGACCCTGAGCGATATTTACTACTACCTATTGCTGTTAGTATTTCTGCTTCGGTAATGTCATCGTATCAATCTCGCTGTGGCCGAACGAAGTCGGCACCAAGTCGGAGCAAGTGTCTTGTCAATCAGCAATTAGCAACTGCCGTGAACGGCAAGCCCGTTCGGACCCCGAGTCCGCCGTCTTGCACCCGGCCGTCCGTTCCGTCGCGGAAGTTCGCCGTCTTGGTTGTCTCGACTCTCGATTCTGTTGCCAGCCGGGCAATGCAACCCGGCCGCGGTCCACATTCTGCAGCGCGCGCTGAAGCAGTCCAAGTGAGCATGCTTGTCGTGATGATGCTTCTTCTTGAACCATGAACCATGCGTGCCACGTCCCCTGTTCGTCCGTACACTGCTACGCTGTGCACAGGAACCCTTCACTAGGTAGGTGCTCCGTACACGTAGTGTAGATTAGTACTACACTAGATAGTATCCGTAGATACGAGGGTTCAACCCTTGCCCGGAAGACCTCCTCCACTGAACGAAACCCGTGGGCCGTCGAGCAGAAAACCCACCTGCTTCTCCTCCACTCCACCACAGCTCCTCCGCTCCGCTCTTGACTTGGACGGAGGGGGGAGTGGGATGTGGGCTTCGATAGAACCCCCCACATTCGCGCCGACCTTGATCCATCATCCAAGCACCACCGCTCAGCCTGGTCCTGGCCGACGTGACATCGAGGTTGGCGACAGGACAGCCCACAGCGGATAGCAAAACACCTGCCAAGGGTGCTGCTGTCAGTGTTTGATGTGCGCCCACGGAAGAGGGAGCCTGGACCAAGCCGTCGAGCCTGCTTGCGCCCGCCCCACCGACCGAAATGAAGTCGAAGAGGTCAAGTGCCAATTGGCAATTGCTGACACATTCGAGAAGTCCGGTACGACGGGCGAGCACCGTCTGCAAGACGGGGCTTGAAGCCTGGAGGCTGGAGAAGACCCAAGTTACACCATTACCTAGTTTCAACAACGAGCGAATTCGACTACCTAGTCTGACTCTAGCGCCCTTGGAGGAGTCGAAAATGAAAATCGTCGCACTGAGTGTCCGCTCTTCACGCCGGTTCAGCAGGTTTAGCTTACCTAGGTAGCTTCGCTTTTGTCTTCTCGCTGTAGCTTGCGGGGCCGCCTGAGAGGTCCAAACTGCGAGGAAACGCCGGAATTCGAGCTGATGAGACAGAGAGGACGACGAGACCCGCCCGGTAGCACTTATTCTCGCTCGATTCTTAATGTAGTTCATCTTCCCATATTGCAATTTGTTGTTGGTTTCATCAACAAGCTATGCCTCGGAACAGTGTTTTGCAGGCTCATCCATGGAAAGGGCACGTACGGTACGTACTCAATGGCCTAGGCAGTGTGTCCGAAGGTGTAGGTAGATTGGAATACACTAATAATCGGGGTGATCTTCAGGCACCGGCTGGGCAGCTGGGCAGCTGACTGAGCCAGCGGTACGGGCCTGTTCCTAGGTTAGGTAGGTAACCGTAGGCACAGACAGCACCAAAGGCACCTAGCTGTAGGTACCTATACCGTACCTATGCTACTCCGTATGGCAACCTGGAGACGTCCGGGCAGCTTCTGGTGAGCCCCCAACTGCGGCGGAGATGTCCTCGCCCGGCATTCGTGACTAGAACGAGAAAAGAACACGCTCGTTTGAAATTTCCCGTTTCCGTCCGTTGCTCGGCTTCCGCTTGACTGCCTTGCAGAGTGACGGCTCGTATTCTCCGATTTCGACATCGTTCTCGTTCTGGGTTCTGGGACGGGAGGGCTGTTCGGAGTTCCCAATCCTCTGGGTGAACCTCAGCTCCGAGAAGCTTGGAACATCTGCAGACCCGTTATATTCTTCCTCCCTCTTTCTTTTTCTGGACGCTTTCTCCAGAATCATGGCGTCCAACAAAAAATTGGACCAAGTCCGATGGCTCCCTGCTCGAGCTTCCCCGCCGGGCAAGGATCTTAGTGTACACTACTCTTTGCCGTCACTGGATGTCGAAATGTCCTTCAGGCCCAGGGACATTTGTAACGTGTTGCCCGCGCTGCTGCCCCAATTCGTCGCCCCCAGCACCGGCAAATGTTGGCCGTGATGCCTCGGATCCCAAAAAGAAAACGACATCCTCGTCGTTACCGACATTATTGGTTCTCCAGCGTGCCAAATGGGCAGTTACATGCCATTGCAATCACTCGTCGACCCATGAGCCATGCCACGCCAGGCCACGCCATGCCATGACATACGCCACCGACCCTTGCCTTTGGGAAACCCGGCGAGGCAGAATGGCACTGGTGTCGTGATCGGTTTTCTGATAGAACCCTTGGCGTGTTCTTGCTCCAGGGTGACGACTTGGGCAAGTCTCAGGGGAGACTGTTGGCCGTTTTACAGCGTATGCGACCAGACTCCAGAGCCGCGCTTCGTTCTGTGAGAACCATATCGCGAGGAAACGTCCGTTGCCGTGAGCCTAGCCCGGCAGGAGCCAGCCCACCGTAGCGATTCTCACTCCAGGTTCGTTCGCATTACGAGTTTGCGAGTCACGGTCCCTGCAGCGCAATATCTGCAGTGCCCAGGTACTGCTTATGAAGGCATTATTCAAATCCCCATCCGGGCCCTGCAGGCTCCTTCTGCCAGCGCAGAAGTGCTGCGCCCCGGCTCCGATGAGGCTCATGCAGAAACTCGGTTTGGATTTCTCTAGTGAGTAAGACACCGGTCGAGGATTCCTGCTTCGGCCTGTGGACTCGACGTCCGCTTTTCTCGCAGGTGGCATAGTGTACGGATAGCCCCCTCATCGTGCTCTACTGGCTTGGAGGGGCTGCGCGTCTGTGTGTTGCAAGCGAGACTGGCATGCCACACAGCGCTGTCCGTTAGGGGGCATGTTGACGAGTTTCTGGTGGCAGACAAGAGCACCCCGCTGGAGTTGCTAGGTTTTATCAGTGGTAGCACCCACCGTGGCAGACGACGAAATGGCGTGATACTTTGGGGGCTCAGGGCGGTGACGAGCTAGCCGTCGACAAGGTCGTATGGAAGAGGCCGTGCGCGACATGGGCACAACAGGGGCCCCCGGATGACAGACTTGGGATGGACGGAAGAAGATCTGCGAGGAGTAACATCGTCCCAGGACCGCAGTCGACGGGGACGTGGATGAAGTCGATGGGGTACGCTAGGCAGAGCCCACTGCCCACTTGACCGGTCTGGGTTCTTCGAACAAGCCCTCCAAGCAAGGAAGACAGATAGATCCGCGATTGACAGAGGCAGGTTCTTCCTGGCAGGCGGGAGGGCCCCCAGGATGACAAGCAGGCAGCATCCGGTGCAGTACCCTCTTCGAAAGATAATCGACTGGTCCAGTCCGATCCAGATCACGAGCCGTACCATGATTTTCCTTATCAGCCGCTCTGAGATGGGCCACGAGCCTAATTTGGTAGAATATCTGCCCGAGTTCGGTGTTTTTTTGCGCTTAGTGGGAAGTCCTATGCGCCGAAAAGAAGCTTGCAATTTGCAACACTTCTAAAAGTGAAAGTCAAGCCAGTCGTGGTTCGGACACCAGTCCGAGAATGGGGCGCGCCTTTAGCACCTGACGGCTCTGCGTGGAAACTTGGAACCATTGGCCCAGCCCATCGTTCCTGCATTCCGGCGGAACCTGCATGAAGCCCACCCCATTTCTGCCCCTATATGTGTGACTGTTATGGTTCTGTTTGTCCTAATGAGCTTCCGGCAAGGGAAGCTGGAAACTTCCAGTATCGAGCGGTGTCTCGCCGATTTCGAGAAACTCAACAGGATCCGAACCGCCTGGGTCGATTCATCCTATAGACTGAAGCTATAGTCTCCATCTGTGTCGTGCTGGCTGTTGGCCATATCACACCTCTCGCAAACAAACAGGTTCGCTGGCGCAAAACGTACGTGCGTCGTGTCCGTGGGTGGTGGGTGGGAAGCAAGCAAGCAAGCAAGCAAGCAAAGCCGGTGGTGATCTGCAGCGATGGCCGAGGGAAAGACCAGCAGACGGTCATGCGAAGGGCTGCCGGGCCGTATTGCGGAGAGAACGGACCTCTTCCCTTGAAGATTCTTCAGTGGCCCCTCCTGGCTCATCAGGTTCCTGGTACAGACTCAGACAGTTCGGTCCAGGTTGGCCAGTTCGTTTGATTCTCCACTCTCGTGCCAAGACATGGAAGACAGGCGTCGTCGATTTCAGGGTGAGTTGGATCCGGGCCTTTTAGAATTCGAGGCATCCGACAAGGCGATTGGCTCCTCAGGTACTTCATGGACCTCCGCGCCGTGGTTCAACTCGACGGTGACAATGCAGAGTTTGCAGTGAGACCGGCTGCCGGGGCTGAGCTCGCAGTCGAGCTAATAATGCAGGCCTTTTTGGCGCGGTAGAGGCGAACGCATGGTCTGTGGGGGTGAGAGAGCGTCGCAGGTCGGCCAGTGTTTCGCCGGCACCGCGAAGCCACACTGGACGGCAACAACGAAAGTGACTGACGTGACGATGTTTGAGACGCGGCTGGGACATGCGGTGCCATGTATGTGATTGGAGACGTGCACCTGAACCTGGCAGCGACGCTGATTGACAGGTGCAGGCTCGGCACGTTCAGGGCACACGGCTGGCGGACTTGGGCGTCCTGCTTCGGCGGGATTCAAGGACGTACGAATCCAATATCGGCAACGGCGAGGCCGCAAGCTGAGCATCTGCTGGCCGCTTCGTATTCTGCAAGGCAGCGGGATAGAATTTTAGACCTTGATCGAGACCGCGGTCGTGGTGCGCTTCGACGGTCCAACATGAATGTGGGGCCTCAGATGGACAGGATACCGCAGGTAGGTATCCGTTGCGTAGAGAGAAAGAAGGAAAAGATGTACACCGGTGTCCGGCGTCCCTTCGTTGGTCTCCGTCCTTTGGGTCTGTTCGCGGCTCCTCTTCCAAAGGCCGATCCAGTGTCCGTGACCCTAACCGTCAACCGAGTCGCGGTGGGAAATTTTCTGCTCGCCACGTTTGCTGGGTCGCCAAGGAGATCTTTCTTGGGAGCTAACCACGAACGAGAGGTATGGCCGAGGTGGTGGGAGGCAGGCTGAATGCCGGACGTCAATCCATCGAGCAGGAGGACCTCGCCAGTGCGAAGAGAAGAAGCGATGTTTGAAGTCCGAACTGCGTGTTCAAGAGGAACCAGACGTAAAATTCTAACCTGCCACGGGTCTTGCGAGATGGCATCCGTCGTGTCAGGTACCTATTGGAAGTAGTTACGTATCAGGAAGCAGGTACTTGGGGGAGACATTGGCCCGTCGCTGGTTGTCATTGGCGGGCCTCGGGAGAAAGGCTGCCGTTCTTTCCTCCACAGCATGGTGGAAGTTTGGGGGTCAGCCGTAGCACGTGTGACAGGGGCGATAGGCATCGTCTGCCCTGAAGCCACGGAAGGTACGGGCGGCATCCGTATGGTACCTACCACACCACGACCTAAGTACCTAGGTACCTGGGGTGCTGGGCAACTCCATTCGGTGGCAGGCGAGGCAGCCCGGTGGCAGGTGCAGGTGCAGGTGGCGATGCAGCTGGGCTGCGCTGTGAGGATGGAAGGAAGGAACCACACTCACTGCGTGGGTTCCCACAAATAAAAGACGTCCCGTTTCGTTCCCGTTTCAGATGGAGTGATTCCTACGGGGGCCCCTCATTGGCTCGCCGGATTCTGGAACGAGGAGCTCAATTGTTGACCTCACCGGTGCTCCGCCGTCGCTCTGCAGTCTGCAGGTAACAGGCTGCAGACCCTCGAGAAGCTTGGGCCTAACGCAGGAGGTTGGGGACCGGTTCAGGTACAGGTACACATCCCGTGCCTGGGTATCCGTGAAGTATCCGCACCTTCACCTGGTTGTTGTATCTCGCCATTACAGGTCGAGTTTAGCTGCGACAGCATCTCCTGTCGACCGACCTGTCTTGACGCTCATCTTACCTGAGAATGTCTAGCTCCTATCCGTAGGTGTGCACGCCCTATACGCCCCGTATAATCAGCGCTTCCACGCGATAACGACAGGCCAAATCCTGTCTTGTTTTCTCCCGGGGTTTCCTTACTATAGGTATCTCCTAGATACTCGACAAGGCCAGGACAGACGGGCACGGCACCCGAAGCAATATCAGTCCTCTTCGAGTTTTCAAGGCCGCCAGTTAACTCGGGCCAGAACCATCATTGCACTCAAGTCACTACTCTCTCCCTTCCGTCATGTGACGGGATCCAAGAGAGAGCGTGGGCGATATGTACTACGTTCGGGAGGCGGGAGGCGGCAGGCGGGAAGCTAGAGCCTTGTCCATCACCACGCATTCACTCACACATCCATGGCAGCGTTGGCAGCATCATGGGGGGTTCGATGCAGGCACTGTGGCCACTTTGCCGCGTGCGTTGCAACCATGTCGTGTGACATTACGCACCGAGTGAAGTAAAGGTCGACGTATCCGTATGAGTGCGGGCACACATACATCTTGAACCGCATACGAGCCCTCATCAACACATGATAGCGAACCCCATGGAGCACAGCGTGGCAGTCGGAGCAATTGCCATGCGACGCAAAACAAGGAACTGGCCCGGACACCTCTAGCATCTGCAGACTTCAGAGGAGGCCATGGATTCGTTGCCACATTGGGATGCCATTGACGCGGACGAGCCACACCTAGTTCGGGGCTGTTGTCGAAATATGACACAAGGCGCCTCGGCTCGGCAGGACAGGCAGGACAAGCAACCTCTGATTGAGCCTAGCCACTTGGTCCGCATGGCCTTGTCCGATTTCGACCATTGATGAGCATGGCAGAGCGGATGATCGCTAGGAGTTTAGGAGACTTCCCGGTCCCCCTCATTTCGAGCTCTCACTTTCCGTCCGTCTCTCAAAGGGGGGAAGTTCTGCCCGGTGCAAGGCGCATTCTATGTTGTTGGTCGGCTCCTTTCGCTCAGCAATGGTTCGTTCGTCGGCTTATTAGGGTACCTTGGTAGAAGAAGCCAACGCCAGATGCGCAATCAAGGCTAGCCCATGTGGAATGCAACCCCCACAATCTGTCGTCTGCACGGGCAGAAGCAGTGGGACAGGGGCAGCCAGCCGCGTGTTGTCAGCACATTAGAATAGGGGATTCGGAGAACTACTGACTGTGCTGCTTGGCCCGGAGGATGAGGCTGTTCACGAGTCTGTGCGCCAGGCGGGCGAGGCATCAGTCTGGTCGTCAGTCGATGGGTATGTTAGGCACAGGCACAGGAGTAGGAGCGGACAGCGTGTGTGATGCTGTTGATCGGAAGCATTCGACATTGGGCAGAGGAAGCAGCATCGTCAGTGCCCTGCATGTCTTGGAGGCGTGTGGCCCCATGAGGTCAGGAGGAAAGACGGCAAGGGAAGGCGAACTGGCGGAGGCCCTATTCGGTCTCGGCCATGGTCCAAGGACATAGCAAGGGCTAGATGCTTGGAGTGTGAGAGTTGTTCCGATGGTTTGATACAGCCGATAGGCACCTATCCAAGTAGTACCTGACTTTGGTGTTCGGAATTTTCGATGTCGGATCTGAGGGGCGAGAACCAGAACGACGTCCCCAAGCCCGCCGTATGGACGGGCCGACGACACTAAGGATGCGGGATAAAAAAGACGGTCAGAAAGTCGATCGCTTGGACGTGGTGTTTCGACCCAGACTTTATCAAAGTTTGGTTCACCAGAGCCGCCACTGTGATGCAGCTCTACTGCGTTGCATGCAAAATACAGCGCGGTAGGTAACATTGTAGGTATGGAGCAGGGGGAAGGGAGCTGCAGTGCTGAAAACATGTGGGGTCGATATGGGGCTGCTGATTGGCCTGAAGGTCCTTCGAGACGACCAGACTATGCCAAAAAGGAAAGAGAAAGGAGGGGTTTAGGTTCGGGAGGGTTGGGGTTGCCCGAAGGCGGTGACAGAACACTGAGAGACACGGCAGGCAGCGCGGGCTGGCTGGCTGGAAGGAAGACCCTTTTTGAAGTGGGGCAAAGGAAGGAGGCACTGGAAGGAACCTTACGCAAGAAAGGCACGGCTCAGAAGCGGGCCATTGCGGGGAAGTGGAGGGGTCGGGTCAAACGCAACACCTTCCTCCTCGAAATACTGCGGATAGAACACAGAAGTCGTTGTCTTCTCTTTGTGAGGAAGGCGCAGGTGGTTGTAAACTCCAGCAGGTAATGAGTGTATTAGGTACTCGATTGCTCTTTCTCCTGCGCAGGTTCTACTAAACAATATGCTGGGCTCCTTTCTGCCTCTGAAGTATCTATCTACCTACGGCATCTATCTACCTAGGTATGGCATAGCATACAGCTGGTGCCTACTTCCCTCAGCTTGGAATAGGGACGATTGCGGGCAAAGGAAAGAACCCCGCATGTACTATGTGCGGCACGAGGCAGCTGCAGGATGGCATCTGCAGCGCACTGCATCGTACCGTCCCTCCTTCCTAGCTATTATCCCGCCCCCCTGGACGGAAATTTGACGACGCGGGTTGATGATCCCCAGAGGAAGGAAGGAAAGAGGGAGGCTGATGTTGATGCTGGCTTCCCTTCCCTCCCCTACCTATTGCAGCAGTGATACCCGCACGCCGCGCAGCACCAGCAGGTTTGCTTACCTGACCATTACCATGTGGTATTATTACTTCCTGACCCGAGCGGGACAGGGCACTCACACTCACAGCAGTCGCAGCAGTCGCAGCACCCGCAGCACTTGCATTTTTAAGCTGCAGAGGCGCAGGGAAAGTGACGACAGCGCGGGATGTCCGCCTTCCCTGCCGACCTGGACCTGCCGCCCCCTGGGCCCTTGCCTGGCCTGTCACGTCTCCCTCATCTTGTTCTGGACCGGACCGTCAATCATCGAATTTGCAACTCCCTCTCGCCCGCGGTGGCACCCACTTGTCGCCCACCGCCCTTTTGCTTCTCACGCATCACGCACATCACCTACAGATTCATCATCGAGGCCGAGACCGCCTGTTGCCACTTTGTGCCGTTCCTCTCCCGTCTGCCTTATCTCCGGCGCTTCCCTTGCCCTGGCTGATACACCTGGCCGTGCCCCATGGTACCTATTACCCTTTCGGCGCGCACAGATTAACGTCGACCGACGATTGCGGTGTACCAACGGACACGCATCGTCGACGGACATCTTGACAGGCGTAAGTGTCCGTACACTATACCGCACCGCCTCAGCGTCAGCAGAAATAACCGTTGCGCGGTAGAACCACCCAGTCGGGTCCCTTCTTGGAGTTCCGTGCCGTTTGCCTCCCAAGCCGCAAGACGCCCACATGGCACTGAGACTCGTCCAAGGCGGTCGAATCTTCGATGTGTTCATCTGTCTCACCATTCATACCAACCCCCGGCTTTCCATCGATCGACTGCGCAGATGAGAGAAACGCCTTGCAGATGCGAGAGACATGAGACGATTTCCTGCGGCGCATCTAACTAGGTGCATAGGGTACATGTGGATGATGGATACCTACACTACCTACGCCATTTCGCGAGACCCGGTCGCGACCTGACACCCTTCGAACGATGGCAAGCAGCTCTAGAAGCCTGAGCACTTCCACGACCCATGCTCATGCTGCTCGTCTCCTTTCTCATTCCGCCCCTTGCAAATGCGCACCACGATGCCTTGCTCCTCGGCTCCCGCTGACGTGCGCGGCATCGCCTTCTGGTCCAATTTTGGTCAGGGCGGTTCTCAGCCCTCTCCACCAGCGACATGCTCGGCTGGTGGACTGTGGTTCCCCGGCACCTCGTCGTTGAATCCCACATTGCGCTATCATCCTTGCTGCCCGGGATCTGCCTGCTTCTCAATCCCCCGACCTCACCACTCCTGGACTTCTGGGAGGGCCGGGTCAGGCATGGAGCTGCCAATGGGCTCCATCGGAATCAGACCCAGCACGCCACGGACTGCTGTCAAGAGGACAGGCCCGCGATGTGCCGCCGGGGTCAACATTGCAGGGTCGCCAGCGAGCTTGATTGGAGACGCCATCGCCGACAGCCTATCACGTCCTTACGCCTGACACCACACCCTTCCTGCGCACGGACACCCTGCTGTCGAGAATCTCGTCAACTTCTTGATCTCTCCCCGACAAGTCGCTGTCGGTTATGACTAGGTATCCAGATGCAGATCCATCATCCAACACGATGGAAAGAACTTTGAAGGGAAGGGCCTGACTTCGACGCCAAACTGCCCGCTCCGCCCGACATGCCCGGCGGAGTTCTCGGCATGCCTCTTGCGGCCCCTCGTCGAGCTGATTTGGCCTTGCCAAATGAGCACTGAACGAATGCACCTCTCGACCGCAGCCAGTGTGGACTCCTCGGACTCGTCGCAAGTCATGCGCCTGCGTAGTACATGCTGCGCCTGCATACCGCACCCCACACTCTGTGTGACGAGTTTGGGTCGTTGCAACAGCTGTGCTATCTTCGTACGTGATGTGCGGAATACTACGGATACAAACACGGCGCAATGTATTGCCGACCAAGGTTTAGAGAAGTGGCCCTGTATTACCTGGTTCTCGCTCACCGCCTCGCTGAGATAGGTGCCAACAAGTAGCCGGCAGGTCATTCTTGCGAGCGTGGCCAAGACGCTGAATCTTGTACATCGTCTTCACTCAAGTTGATGACAGCCAGCATCAAGACATTCTTTTTTTTTACTCGGTCACAAAAGAAACTCCGAGATACCCTGGGAATACCGCCCAATCCCGCGTGTGCCCTCATGCAACCTTAAAGGCGGACCGGCGGGACGTGGCCGAGCCGTGACAGGCAGTCCGCAGGCTGGGTACGCTCAAATGGGGTGGGGGCAAGAAAAAGCAATGTGAGGCTTAGTGTGGTTTGGTGGTGGCCTTACAGGAAACGGTCCAATCTGAGGGCGCTCACTCCTCAAGCAACATTCGGCATCAGCAATTTCGTGCTCTATTTGCGCGAAGGACGAGCTGTCGCTCATTTGATCCAGTGAATCAGCGGAGGCACGAGGCTTGAGCTGAACGCCGCCTAGTCATTGGCGAGCGACAACGTAATCCGCATTCCGCGGCAAAGGGGCGCACTACTGTTGGTCGTCGACGTTGGCGGATCTGGAATTAGGATTCCGTGAGGTCCGATTCGAGTCGAGGAAATGAAGAGACCGGGCAACGACGTGCTGGGGACAGACCGACATCCGAACACCATTGGAGCCTGCGAGATTGGGACCGCCCAATTCGGTGTAGCTGTCACGGATCTCGGGCACATATGAGCCGCCGACGATTGCGCTGGGCGAGCCTGAGAGCCCCAAACCCCCTCCATGGAATCTCACCGAGAACTTGTCCGGAGCCACTCCTTGTTCAAGGCATGCCTTCGGATGCGAGCCGGTGTGCGAGACGGTCCGGATAAGGTATGGAAGGTTTGGACGTGTCACGCCGCAAACTCCCGCTCGTTGTCGAGGGTGGATCGCAGCGCTGACCAACTAAGAAGCCAAAGCCGCCATGGGGGCCTGCCAACACCGACACCGATTGACAAATAACATGGTTCCCCCTGCTATGAGCAGCTGAAGAATTTCTTGTCGACGCGCCGCCACGCCTACGACCGTTTACATAGCCTACGCGGACTCGCGGCATACTCTGTCCATTCCCGTTATTTGGGTCTTGCTCCGAGTTTGACCAAGGTGCAATAAGGGGTGCCAGAAATGCGCTTTCGGCCGAAACTCTCAGCGCATGGTAGTGCAATTGTAGCCGGCGACACGCAAGACCGCCCCGAGGGGAAGGGTCCGGATCAGCAGCTTACAAAACCATTTGCTCCAATGGTGAGAACGCAGAGATGCGTTGCAGATTGCCATTGCGTACATTCAAAGAGAGTCGGCAAGGGGCCAGTTCGCCCCATCGAGAACTTTGTCAGCTCTTGTTAAGGCAACTGCCGGTTTCCCAAGGCCCAGCCCGATGTCGAAGACATTAGGACAACCCCACGACTCGAGAGAAGACTAACCGACAGCATGATGGGCGGCAACTGAGGCTAGACCAGTCCTGGCCTTATCGAACAGCGTGAGTGGGCACCAACAGGCAGCGACGCGTTGGTGTTATTGTTGTTGTTGATGATGGATCTCTTTTCGATCTTGCAACGCTCATAATACCCGCTGCGGAGGACATGTCTTCAGCGGAGCACTGAGGCGTCAATCCATTGATATGCTAACTCGGTCAGGTGCTGAATCGCCAGGCAAGTTAGGTGTGTTGCCCACGGCAGGCGGGACCGCTATTACACGGTATCTGTACACCACAAGGGGTGCTAGATGCTCACCGGAAGACAACGATAGCTTGCCTTGGGGAGACGGGGGCCCGCAGTCCCAGCTACGGGCAGCAGAAACGGCGGACTCGTGTGTGAAAAGAGGAGAAGTCGGTTTTGGCTAGACAGGGGCACAGCCAACCGCGCAGTTTACTGGACAACCTGGGCTCTGTCTTCAGAGCTCTGGAGTAAAGACTCCAGCGACCTTGACCCCAAATGGCATGGCGAATTGAAGCAGTAACGGCGGAACGCCAAGGCGATAATCAACCGACAGGGGACGGGCAAAACAGGCCCAGTCGAAGCATCGCTCTTGAAACAATGGGGGCCCCTTTGGTGGTGCAGTACGGTGCAGTACGGTACGGAATACCTACCTACGCCTTATTGCCTATCTTCACCACCAAGTATTACGGATACACAGACTGCAACGGTAACGGAGAGCACATTGAATACGTACCGGAAGACGTTGCCAGCCAACAAGCAAGATAACGTCGAGCGAAGCCAAACGCACCCGGCTGCTTATTATTGCGCAGTCGCCAGTCAACAACAACGACACCTTTCACTTTCTCTGATTAAAAAAACCCAAAAAAAACCGACATTTCCGGGTGTAGATTAGGGGACGGGGGTATTCCTTGAGAGGGGCCATTCGCAAGCCAAGAGCATTGTTTTTTTTTTCTATTGCGTCTTCTTTTTCCTCGGTATTCCTCAACAGTTTACGATATGCCGTCCCCATTCTTGGAATGTGGGCGCGCCCGGTGCCAGCCAGCAATAAGACGGATGCTTGTTTGCTGGGTACCGGAACTGTCAGTACAGCAGACAGGCGTCGTCAACCAGCGAGACCAGTGTTCAACTGACCATTGGGGGGGGGGGGTTACCTGACCTGACCTACCGCATTAGGCCTAGCGGGCCCACTGGTCACTTGACTAAGCGAGGACCCACAAGGTTAGCTGCTTATGGTTAGGTAATGTTAAACTATCCCTCCTTTTACTTTTTATCTTTTATAATAAATAAAGACCATAATATCTACTTCCTAAATTAATTCTGGACCCTTTTAAAAGTACTTTCTAATAATAACAGACAAAGAGGTTTTCCCTCAACTATAAGCTATAGAGTTTACCCTTTTTCTTGAGAATAAACTAGACTATAAAGCTTAAGAGGTAATTACTTATTATTAGTACTTACTTAAATAATTTATTAGCTTTTTAGCTTTAATTAAAGTAAAAGGCTCCTAAGTCCCTTTTAAACTACTTCTAAATTATTTTAAAAATTTTATACTTAATTTTAATTTACCCCCTTAGTTTTTATTTTTATTTTTACTTAAGTAAAGTAAAATTAATACTAAAGTATTAATAATACTTCTTTAATAATTAAAAAGGTTATATACTACTTTATAATACTTAAATACCCTAAAACTAGTATAATAAGTGTTCTTTATATAGTTAATATTAAGGTATTACTACTTAAAACTTTAAAATAACTATAAAAAGTAGTATATTAGTTTTAGATTGCTTTAAAAGTGCTTTTAACTTATTTTAAAATTAGTATAACTATTAATAAAAAGTAGTATTTAAACAAACTATATCTACTTTTCTTTAAAGTATAGTTTATATATAAGTAATATATTAGTATATAGGGGGGAAGGTATATTTATATTATAACTAAACCCTACTAATCTAAAATCACTCCCAAATTACTCTTAAAATAGTTAATAATATTGTAAATTTTTATATCTAGACTCTTAAGGGGACGTTATTAAAAAAGGCTATTAAGTATTTTAACTTCTAAACTACTTTAAAAATAATTTAAAATTTTATTTACTTTTTTTTAGTTAAACTTAAGTATAACTTAATTACTTTAAAAAGAGTTTTACTTATAATATTACTCTTAAAACTTATAAAATATAAATTTTATAGTACTAAGTAAGTAAATACTTTATAGTTACCTAAAATTAATTCTAAATTACTTCTAGAGTATTTTTAAAAAGCTATACTTTTAGGTATTTTATATTTATTAAAGTTAAATTAAAACTAATTATTAAAACTACTATATTAATTACCCCCTTATTAAGTTTTAAAGTTATTTAAAACTTATTTAAAAAATCCTAAAAAGGACTCTATTACCCCCCTTCTTCTAGAAAAACTATTACTTATTTATAAATAACTGTTAAAAGACCCCCTATTATAGTACATATTAAGTCTTAAAGTAATCTAGAAGTACTTCTAAAACGTTCTTTAAATACAATATACTTTACCCCCTTAAAAATTCAACAAGTTCACTATAAAGTAAAGTAAAACTACTTTATCCTAATTAATTTAAAAGTAACTCTAGTTATTCTTATAACCTCTTATAGTCTCTATACCCACCCCCCCCCCTCTACCTATCTCTACCCCTTTATATATTATATAAGGGATTATAAATATAGTAAAGAAGATTAATAAACTATAAACGAGTTTAAATAAGTTATTTTAATTTTTAAAGTACTTTAAAATAGCTTTTAAATTACTTCTAAATAACTTCTTTTAATTAAATAAATTAACTAAACTCTATACTAAATATAGTAGTAAATTAATTTTTAATATTTACTAAAGTTTTTTAAATTCAAATTATTTATAGTTAATTATCTATAAGTAAAAAGCTTTTTAAAACCCTACTAGTTATAATAAGTTAAGTATTTAGTATAAGTATTAATATACTTAACACTATAATAACTATTAAATAAAAACTCTTTAAAACTACTTCTAAATAGCTTTTTAATTTATTATATAATATATCTAATTCTTTAAGAATAATAGTTTAAATTACTTTTATATTTATTTTTATAAAGAGTAAGTAGAGCTTTAAAAGTAAAGTACTTTTAAAATGTTTTAGTTTAATATAAATTATAAGTATATAACTAGACCCTAGGATATTAAAGTTATTTAAGCCTAGTATAAGGCAACTTCTAAGAAGTATAAGTAGTCCTAATTTAATTTAAAACTACTTCTAAACCTAATACCTTTTAACTATTCTATTAGTTTAAGTCTTCTTAAACTATAAATCTAATAGTATATATAAACGTATATATAAAATCGTTTTCAAACTACTTTAAAAGTATATTAAATATAAGGTTTATTAAAAGTATATTTATAGTAATAGTTTATTAAATATAACTATTAATTAAAACTACTAAAATATTATTAATAAGTAATACTACTTCTAAAGTACTTTAAAACTAATTTTAAAAGACTTTAAATCCTACTTTACTAAACTAAGTAATTAATAATATAATTAAAAGTAGTATATTAAGTAAATAGTATAATACTATATTATTTACTTTAATTAGAGTATAAAAAATTATACTAATAAGGACTACTCTTCTAAATCACTTTAGAATTAAATATAAGGCCTTTTATTTTATTAGTTATAAAATAATTACTATATCCTCTATAATATACTAAAACGTAAGTAAAGTACTTCTAAATTACTCCTAAATATACTTTAACCGTTTTATATATTTAAATAAACTTTAATTAATAGACTAAATAAACTATAAATAATAATGTACTATATTTTATAAACTAAACTAGAAGTACTTTAAAATTAGTTTAAAAAACTAAAACCTCTTTATTCTTAATACTAATATTATAGAGTTACTATATAAAGCTTTATATTACTAAAGTAGTTAATATATTAATCTACTTTTATATATAAATATATAAGTCTTTTACCTCTATTCTAAAAGTACTTTTAAAGTAGTTTTAAATATAAGTAATATAACCTTAAAATCCTTTAATAAAATAAAATCTTTACTACCCTTAGTATTAAATTTATATAGTATAATATTTTTATTATAAGTAAATATTAAACTACTATAAAAAAGTTAAATAAATAATTCCTCTAAGTACTTTTTAACTACTTTTAAATTAATTTAAAAGTGCATTAGATTTAGAACTATACAAAGTATAATATAATTAATAATATATAATTTAAAAAACTACTTTTTTAATATCTTTTAACCCCTTTTTAATCTTTACCATTATAAAACTCAAGTCCTACTTCTTAAAGTAATTTAGAAGTCATTTAGAACTAGTTCTAAACCCCTTTAGAATCAATTAAGTAAGAACTAAAGTATCCCCATTACTTTTTATTTTCTAGAGTTAAGTACTAATAGTCCCTATTAGTTTTAAAAGTAGTATAGGCCTAAAATAACTTATAAAAAGCTTTTATAGTTAATTTTTAGAATAAAAAAGTACTTTAAAAGTAAATTAAAATAGATTTAAAAGAGTATTGTTTAGCTATTAAGTAGAGGTATTTAAAGCTTAAAAAAAAAAAGTTAGTATAAAAGGAAAGGCAGTTTAAAATTAAAAAAAAAAAGAGGCGTTTAGAATAGAGTATTTAAAGTAATTTTAAAGTAGTTTAAAAGTAGTATTAAATTTATTATAATTTTATTAGTTTTATTTATTTATAAATAATAAACTTTTAAATTATATTTTATATATTTATATAAATATATAACTATATAAATATATAAATATATTTATATAGTTATATTTATATATTTATATATTTATATATTTATATATTTATATATTTATATATTTATATATTTATATATTTATATATTTATATATTTATATATTTATATATTTATATATTTATATATTTATATATTTATATATTTATATATTTATATATTTATATATTTATATATTTATATATTTCTATATTTATATATTTATATATTTATATATTTATATATTTATATATTTATATATTTCTATATTTAAAAAGTTAATCATTATTATTTTATTTGTTTAAATATATTTTTAAATAGTATAAATAAATAAAAAGATTTAATAGAGTATATTTAATAAAATTAATTATTTTTAAATTTATTAAGTAGTTTTAAATAAAACTTAATAAAATATATATACTTTAATACTTTTATTTATCTACTTTTATATATTATAATAATAATAATACTATTATTTATAAATAGTAATATTAAAATAAAGCTTTATTTATATAAATATTTAACTAAATTATACTATATATAAATCTTAAGAAATTTTAGTAATATATATATATTTTTAAAAATACTACTTCTGAAGTAAATAAACTTTTTATTAATTCTTTTTATTATTTATTTTTTAATATATATAATAATTTATAATATTTAATAAGAAGCTATTTATTATTATTTATTTATAAAAGTATATTTATTAATTTATATTAATTAATTTATTTTAAATAATATATTATAAAACCTTAAATTATATCTTTAAAATATATTAATAAAAATATATTTATAAATAAAGTATATTTATATATATATATATAATAAAACATAAATAAAGTTTAAAATATAATTTATTATTTATTATTATACTTACTTTATTTATTTTAAATATTATTATACATAAATATAAATATAAAAGTATTAAAATTAATACTAAAAATATAAAGACTTTTATAGTAATATTATACTTAATATAAAAAGTTAATTTAATATATAAAGTTTAATTATTAATTAAATACTTTAAGTTTAAATACTATTAAATAGTATATATAATAAGTAAAATATACTATTTAATAGTATATATAATAAATAAATAAAACGTTAAATGGTTCATTTTTATAAAAATAAATTAAATATAAAAGGGTTTATTTTACTACTTTTATAAATTAAAACTTTTAATTAAACTATTTTATATATTTATTAATTATGTTTAATTTAAAAGTGTTATTATTAAAAAAAGAACTATATAAGTAATAGTAAATTATTAATACTAAAAACAGTATTAATAGTTTAAATCTTTATAACTTAAAAAAGGTTTAAAACTTTATTTATTAATATTAAATTAATAAGTTATATTACTACTATATACTAATAGTAATAAGTACTAATTAATTTAATTTAGTATATAGTAAATTTAAAATATATAAGTACTATATACTTATACTACTAATAAAATATATTTTATTTAAACTATTATTAAAAGTATAAGCACAAATATAAAAGTATTAAAGTCAGTATCAAAATTACCAAATACTTCTATAGTAATATCAGGCTTAATAGAGTTAGTAAAAGAATAAGTTTAATATATAATATACAAATAAAAAAAATAAAAGTATTATTATAGTAGTAATAGTATTGTATTAGTGTTTTGTTATATTACTTACTTACTAAAAAAGTAAAAGTCTAGACCCCTATAAACTAGGGAGAGCCCTACCTTTTATAAGCCTAGTACCTTACCCTTTAGGCCTAGCTTCTAAGGCACTAGTCCTTTTAAGGTTTAATACATTACATATAGTTTAACTAAGTAGCTCTAGGCCCTGCGTATAGTTGGCCGTATTTACTGTAGTTAGCCACGGGCACTGTGGTCGGCCATAAGGGTTGTGGTTAGCCACAAGCACCCTAAAGGGGTTAATAAAAGACATTTAGAGTAGTTTATTCCACTATTAGTAATTAACCTAGCAGTTTAGAGTCTCGCTTATTAGAGCTAAAGGCTATAGGTTCAATTCTACCTTTTATCTCTTTTTACTTTTATTTTTCATTCTTTTTAATAAACTAATAAAAAGTATTATTAAAACTATTATTTAAACTACTACTTAAAGTACTATTTAAATTACTTTAAATTACTTTTAATTACTTTAAATTATTACTTAAATTAATATATTTATTATTATATTAATAAATATACTTTTAAGTATATTATAATATATATATATTAGTATATTATAATATATACTTTAAAGTTTTTTAATTATATATTATATTTAAAAAAAAGTAATAGTTTTTTTTAATAAAATACTTAATTTTTAAAATAGTAGTATATACGTATTTTTTAATTATAATATTAATAATAAAGTAATTATTATTTATTGAAAATATAAATATAAATTACTTTTTAATAATAAACTTTACTATTATAACTATATATAGTTTAAAGTTTAATTTAATTTATTACTTTTATAAAATATATTTTAATTAGTTTAAAATCTATATATATCTTATTTTATAGTTATAATTAACTTAATTTAAATAATAACTATAAATATTTAAATTATATAATATATAGTTATTATAATAATTTAAAAAATTAAAAATATATTACTTTAAGTTTTTATATAATTCTAAAATTTAAATTACATTTAAAAGTATATTAATAAATATATTATATATATTATAAAATATAATAAAACTATTAAAACTTAAATAAATATAATTATTATTATATATAATTTTAAGATTATTATTATTTTACTTATATTAAATTATATAGTATTAACTTAAAAGTTATTTATAAATATATATTTAATTTATATTTAATTTATATATTAATATACTTAATAATAATATAATATATATAATATATTATATATATTATATATATTTAAATACTTAAATTTAAATTATTATATAAAATAATAACTACTTTAAAATACTTTATTCCTATTTTAAGTTTTTATAATATAAATATATAATATTTATAATTTTAATTATATATTAAATAATTATACTAATTAAAATTATAATTTAATATATTATATACTTTTTAATATTATATAGTATTATAATTTAAAAATATATATTATAATTAAATATATATTTATTTTATTATTTACTTTAAATATTAATATAATTTATATATAAATAAAATAAAATTATAATTTATATAAATAGTACTTTAACTTTTAAAAATTATAAAATACTTTTAAAGTAGTCTAGAATTACTTTAGAAATTAAGTTAAGCTATAAATACATTTACTACTTATTACCTTTATAGTAGTTTAATAGGGTATTTTTCTAAATACTTAAAAAAAAATAAACTATTCTAAACTAATTTAAAAGTACTTTAAAAGTTATTTTAAAACTTACTCCTTAACTTCTTTCTCCTTATCCTTAATAGTACCCTTAACCTCAGAATTAATTTTAAAGTAATCCTAAACTAAGTAACTAGCTTTATACTTTTTAAAAAGGCTTTTTTAAAATTAATACTAAAGTACTTTTAAAGTAATTAAAGAACTTATACTTATTAGTATTAGCCTCTTTATAGTTATTATAGTAATTAACTTTATTATAAATAGAAGAGTAACTAGTTAAAATAAGTATTTAAGTAATATTAATTTAAAAAAACTTTAAAAGGACTTTAAAAATACTTTAAAAGTAGTTATAAACTTATACTTTTATTTCCCTTTTTAACCTTAATAAAAAACTTTAATTTAGTAAGAGTAGCTAGCTACTTTTACTTTTTAAGAATAATAATTTCTATAAAAGCCTTACCTTTAATTTAAGGGGCGAGAAGGTATTTATAGAATTCTTTAAAAGTTAGTTTTAAATTACTTTAAAAGTAGTTTTAAAGTACTTATTAATTACTACTTTAGTTTTAGTTATTTTAGTAAAGTTAATTTTATAGTCCTTAACTATAAATAAGGTTTTATTACTATAGTTACTATACTTATAAGTATAGTATAAAAAGTTAGACTTAGTTATAAACGGGGTTACCTTTAAAAGTATATTAAAAGTAATTTTAAAGTAGTTTAAAAAGGATTATATACTAACTTTATTATAAATAATAGTACTTTTATTTTAAGAGTAATAATAGTAAACTTTACTTAAAGTAATAGTAGTAGTTTTATTCTATTTTTTAAAAAAAAAGTTAAAATAGCTTTAAAAGTACTTTAAAAGGGCTTTAAAAAGGCTTATAAACTTATAGTATTAGCCTTTTAAATAAAAAGGTTAGTAGAACACTAGAGCTAACTGTTTTTAAAGACCTAATTACCCTTAAAGTTAAACTAACCTAGCTTATACTTAATATATACTATCTATTTTAAAATTAATTTTAAAGTACTTTAAAAGTATTTTTAAAAAATACTTATAAAGTTTTTAAGTTTAACTATAGTACTAATATTACTAACTCTAAAAGTACTTTAAAAGGGCTATAAATTATTAAAGTTATAAAAAAAATAAAAAATAAAAGTAAAGTTAAAAGGAAAAAGAATTTATACCTTAGTAGGTCAAGGTGCTTAATTAGTAAAAGTGGGCCCGGTCGTATAATTAGTCACTTATATACAGCTAATTAAAAATCTAGTCACCTAGACCTACACACAATTTTTCAACTAATTAATTAATTCCCTACCCCTACCTCTTTTTTTTCGCACCTTCCCTAAACAGGTAGGTCAGGTCAGGTAACCCCCCCCCCCAATGGTCAGTTGAACTGTCATCACTCAACCAGCAAGGGTCTATTACCTATTATTAACTACCGGCGCGGAGGCCATCTGCCTTTGTAATTTCAGAGACTTCATCGACGACAACGATGAGGCAAGTAAGGGATGGCATGCGCAAGCGAAGGTGATTTTCGTGGAGGGGCGACTGGGGGCCAGACTACTACACTATCCGTACTCGACGACGGGGAAGACGGATGACAATCAACAAGCCAGGCAGGACAAGAAACTTTCCTGCAGGGCATACACGACATGATCTGGCATGTGGGATGGGATGCTGCATCTCAGTGACGAACAGCTCCAAGCGACGAGCAAGCACTTCGCTACTAGCACGACGAGCCAGGGGCAGAGCAAATTCAGAGGCGTTGCTGATGGGAGACGTTAGCGTGACGCAGCCAGGCCACTGCAGGTTCCTGAGGTGAACTCTAAAACCAGAACAGGATCTCGCTGCATTACGCTACGGTACACTACACCATCAAGAGTGGGTGGGCGGGGAAGCTCAGCTACCGATTACACTACTGCTCCTGCTGCGTAGTGTAGCTTACGTTGTCGACGGAACCGAAACGACGCGGGTTGCCTCGAGATGGAGCAAGCCATGGGGGAGCCGTCTCGGCCTGTGGCGGTACACTACTACATGCGGGCATCGGGCCAGAGGTTGTCCAGCTCCCACAACTCGACGAAAGTACCAAGGGTATACCATACCAGCATGGAGCTCTCGGCGGTCGTGGTGGATGGCTTTGGAGAGCAAAGCCACGGACAGGATGGAGGGTGTGGCGGAAACATGAGCAACGAGATTTGCAACATTCACGTTCGAGACCTTCGGTGTCGAGTTCACGCCAGAAAAGATGTGATTTGAAAAAGAAGGTTGATAGGGATGACAGCGACGAGTAAGGCACCGCCGAGAAGGCCGGTATCCAGTCAGCCCGCACACCACCATGACCGACACCGACACCACCCCCATCATCATACCTGCATACCGACGATGCCTTTCTCGAGAAAGGTTAAGGTACGGATACCACGACTACGATACGCTACCTAGACTGCATGGCCACGGCCGGGGACCGAAGCTCTGCTCCGCGGCTGCGACGCGCCTCCTCCCACCATGATCCGCTTGCACTCTGAGTTTGTGCGACTAGCCATGGTAAAATCAGCGGAACAGAAGATGGGAGATGGGCTGACAAGAAGCTTGGCTTGGTTTGCATCATGCCTTGAGCTTGAGGATGGATGGATTGGCCGCAGGATCCAGGGCTGCAAAGTACGTCAGTCTGAACTCTCCAGCCTCTCCCCAGCCGGACGTCCAGACCAGACCACCACTGTGGGTGCCAACCTTCGCAACTCGGGCATCTGCGCCTGTACGGTGTACGGATACCTCACCTCAAGAAGCTGCTGTACGTTGCGTATATGCACATGCACCATGACACACCGTTTCCCCTTCCACCCCCCACCGTCACCATGGTTTGAATATGCCGTACCCATTTTCCACGATACGTTCCTTACCTTATCCAGTAAAAAGAGACGGCCGGCAACAGCAGCAGCAAACCACAACACGACCAGGGGTAAAGAGAAGACAGAAGAACACACAAGCCTCCCCTCCCTCTATCCGTAGTGGGGAGAGAAGGATAGAGAGACAGTGCAGGGAGAGCAGAGGTGACAGACAAGAAATGTGTGCCCCAGAAGCGACCAGCAGGGAGCCAGGGGGGACCCCAGGCCATGGGCCTGCAGCAGCAACAGCACGCTAGGCCTGCATCCCTTTTTTTTTTTTTTTTTGTTCTCTCGCGTGTGTTTTCTTTTCATTTTTCGCACTCCCCTCTCTCTGTTTCTCTATCTGTCATTGCCCCTGCTGAAGTTGGGTTCTTGGCGGAGACATTCCTGGTTTGGTGAGCCTTTAACAGATGGGAGGCGAAGCGGGAAGTACTCTGTAGTGTGCAGTGTACGGATACATAGGTGAACTGAACCCCATGCCCGGAGCTTGCGGTTGCCGGCGCAGCGGCTGTCGCGTTTCGAGTGCTGCTCTGCTCAAGGTTTTGGGTTTGTTCTTTCTATTTTTGCATTGCGTGTGTTTTGCGATTCAATTCCTGCATGTTTCGCCACCTATTTCTGAGCTTTATTTTTTCTCGATACTACTTTGGACCGATTCCCGTATTTGGCTGGCTGGGTTTCTGCTGACAGGCAGGCACACTTACCAGAGTAGCTAGAGGTATCCGTACTGTCTACAGTGCTGTTCCTGCGTCGAGGAAACGACGAGTCATTGTGGGCCGCGAGGGTGGATCAAAGTCACTGGGAGTCGGGACACTGCAAAATGTGTGCAGGACCGCAGGTATGGAGTACCTGACGGTGACTGATGACACTTCCAACGCTGTAGGCGGTCCGGATACGTACCGCATCTATTACATTCTACACTACATAGTGCCTACACGTGTGCCTATCCCCCCGGTTCCCCGGCTCCGGCGGACGCAGCTGCATGCTGAGACTGTTCCGTAGAAGGAGAGGAGAGAGGCAAGACAGAGGTACCTTAGAGCAGGTGGGAGGCTTCTGCTAGCCTGAGGTTGAGTATGAACACCTTCAACTCCCTGGTCGACGTGCTGCCGACCCAGGTACCTCACGGAGAGGGAGGAGGCAGAAGGGGAACTATCTACAGCATACTCTGTAGTGCCTACCTGCCACTCGGGTGACAAAAAAGATGGCCGCTTTTTGGTGGTGTTAGTAGGCAAAAACGGCCATCTTTTTTGTCGCCCGAGTGCCTGCTTGGTGTACTGCCTACGGATACTAGGTAGTGTGGTATTAATAAGTGCCCTTGAGTAGGTACTCTGCATATCCACAGCGTCAGACTGGACCTTGAGGTGGAAGAGAGATAGTAGTACATGCCCATCTACTTCGTAGGGCCTGTCGCTTTTTCTCGACTCTGGCTCGGAAACAGATGTGGAGTGGCCCCGTCCCCTTCTCTCCCTTGCACTCGGAGTTTCTTCCATTTCCCTTCCCTTTCCCAGAGGAAAGGAACCACGACTGACGCCTCTCGCGGTCTAGGAACGAACGGTACGGCAACGGCGCAGTACTTGCTTTCCACCGGTTGTCCCAGCCACTTTCCTATGTTTCTCCTGTACCTCATATCTCACCTAGGGATAGCGTGAGTTGGGCGCAGGTGTCCCTCACACATCCGCAGGGTTACTCGCTGCTGGCAGCTGGCTGCGGCCGTCAACCTTTCCTTCGACCTCGACATGTTGATTACGGAAGGCATTACGGTACGGTAATGGCTGACTTATAGAATGCACTACGCGGCAAGGGGGAAAGAACGAGAGACGGCAGCCCGACGCGAGGCTACCAACCCCATACGGATCTGCTGCTCACGTCACATCACACGCACTCGCTAATACTCACTTACCAACTCCATCACACTTACACCGTCGCTTCGCTTGCTCTTCTGCGTCGAAAAGCTTGCGATTCACTCCCAAGATGGTCTAGCTGAGTCTCTTGGCCGAGGTCGTCGAGAAGACCGTCTCGTCTCGCCCTTGGACGGTTGAATTGGCTCTGAAGGGACATTGCCGTTGGTTGCCTCTGTTACTGTTGCTGTCGCCGTCGCTGTTGCCGTCCAACCACGACAATTTAGTGTGCTTCTTGCTGCATCAAACAACAAAACACACAAAGAAACAGGAAGCCGTGGCTGCGGTCGTTAGATCGGCTCGCTGCCCGCGCAACGGTTGCCGCAGCCGCAACCGCCTCCGCAACCGCTTCCACGGTTGCAACTTTGTTTAATACTGCTGCTGCTGGTGCTATTGCCGTTGCTCATGCACGTCGGCAAAGACAGGCGGCGCGGCTTTCTTGCTATCCCTCTCCATCTATCCCTCTCTGTCACCGTCACCGTCTCCCTTCCCCTCCCACTCAATCAATCCCTGCCTGTCCCTTTCCCCCCCAAACCATCTTCGGTCCTTTCGTGTGGTTTCGACTGCTACACTTCGACGTTGCGGCGAATTCTACCCAATTCACATCTAGACGCTCGGTAGCGGTCCCTGTCTGCCCAGGGAAACATGCAGTCGGTCGGCCTCACCTGGTAGATCTACTTGCTTCAGTCCCATCCGCTCCCTTGTCCCTCGCTTGGCTGTCGTCGACAACTGCTGGTCTGGCCCGCCGTCCGTGTGTGCTGCCATACGTCTGCCTGCCTGTCTGTCTACGCCTTCAGACACGCACACGAACATACGCACACGCACTCGGTCGACAACCTTGAATACCACTCTGGACCCGGACCTGCTGGAGCTCTGGGAGATCTCGGCCCTCCTCCGCATTATCCCGCCCGCGCCCATCGAGCAGTCACTCACTCCCTCCGAGGGTGGTTCACCCCAACTCGTCCGTTCTGGCCAGACACGGCCGGCCGCCAGCAACGTCGTGGGAAAAGAAACGCCCTCACATCTCATCTTCAACACCGCTCGTCCTCACTCACAGACGGGCACCCCGGCCGTCACCTTCAGCCCTGCTGCTACTGCTGCTGCTGTTGCTGCTGCTGCCTCTCTCCATCCCAAGAACATCCCAACGCCCAGGGTCCCGTTCCCCCAACCGAACGTCGTCGCCCACGCCAGAATTTTTATTTTGTCTTTATTTTTCTATCACATCTCGCTCTCTTCCTTTTTCCTCTGCGACGTAAAGCAAACTTGTCCGTCTATATATCGCATACAACGCCAACGCCAACGCAACTCGGAGCGAGCAGCAACAATAATACCACAGACAGCAGATCCGAGAGCAGCGTTCCGTCTTGCCCCAAAGAAGGGCCCTTGTAACCGGCATACGTAGGGCGTCTCATCCTCCTCTCTGTGCCGCCTCGACCCGTCACATCTATACCTTGCTTCTTCGGTCGCTGCTTGGAGTTGCAGTTGCGGTTGCGTCGTCGTCTCTGGCGGCTCCATTCATTGGCCGCCTCCACCACGACCACGGCCTGCCGGTCCCTGGACTGACTCTGACTCTGCGCTCGCCTCCTCTTCGCACTCGTGTCGCCCGCTGCTCTTCGCCCCTCTTAGTAGCGACGGCACCAGGAGCAGCAGCAGGTCTTGTTTTTCCGCCGCCTCGTGCGCGGTTCGTGCGTGCTTTTGCTTCCCGGCAACAGCATCTGCACTGCAGAGCACACAGCACAGCACTCAAGAGCTGCGGGTGTGTGTTTGTGCGCTTGCAGCTCCCTCTCTTCCTCCGCCTCCCTCCTTCTCTATCTGTCTCTCTCTCTGTGCGCCCTACTCGGCCTCTCGCGGCTACTCTATCCCTCACGAAATCCCAGACAAGTGAAAAAAGTCTGGTTCGCCCGACGCAGGATCCGCCGCGTAGAACCGGCCAAGATAGAGACAGTCGGAGAGCAAGAGAGAGACGGGCTGGGTCTCCCTCTTCCATCTCGATCATCGACCTGCCAGAACACACTCGATTATATTTATATCGAGGGCTATTTGGTTTCGAAGTCCTTGGACCTGACGCACAGAAGGTTGGTTGCTACGAGGTTCTAAAGATCGCCACGCCCGCAGGAGCTAATCCACCTTCTCCGGCTACTCTCACTCGCCTTCTCTCTCTCTCTCTCTCACTATCTCTTTCTCACCTGGGCCTGGCGTTTGCGTGGTCTCCGCGTGCCCTATCCTTTCTGTCTGTTTCTGTCTCTGGCACCGCAGTAGCAGCAGCACCAGCAGCACCACCGTACACTTACTTCTCCGTTGATCTAATCAATTTCTGTAGCAAGCCAGGCCGGCCCTACCTGGCCTGCCAGCGCTCGAGCGTTTCCCACACCCAGACCAGGGCCGTTGACGAGGGGGGGAGGGGCGCACGACTAGTACAGTGTCGTAGTACTCCGTAGTAGTGTAGGGTACGACTACGGCACCCCGGTACATGCCAAAGTCACTCGACCTACTCCTACTCCGTAGTGTACCTACACTACCGTCCCGATACCCTGCACACACACACACACACACACACACACACTCACCCACCATTCACCCTCCCCTCTCTCTCCCGTACCGTGTAAGGTACATCGGTACCTCCCTTCCCCTTCCCCTACGCTAGGTACCTACCTACTCCTCTTCTTTCTCTTCTCTTTTCGTCCTGCACCATCGAAAATAAGAAAGGCCCCAAATCTGTAGTGTACTACCTCACCCACCTCAGGTACCTGGACCCAAGGGTGCCCTCACACTCCACGCCTCCACAGCTCTCATCCCCCCCCTCCCCTCCCCTATCCCCCCTGTTCTCAACCCATACCTTGCTGCTGCCGGGGGCCCCTGTGGATGTCTACAGGCCTGTCCACTCCAGCGAGAGCAGAAGAAGCACCACTTCTTTTGAATGCCATGCTATATTGCCGCCGATAATATACATATACCTTCATCAGACGCCTCACGTTTTCCCTCTCATATAGCAACGCCTCCACGATAATCCTATTTTTTTTTTCGGCTGGCCGGGTGTCGAGCTTCTCTTCCCTTGTAGTATAACATTACCCCGTCAACGACGCTCACATCACATCTCACACTCACCCTCACGCCCGTCGACATCACCTCATCCCAACTTTACCCACCTTGTTTCCGTTTCTCCCTGTCAGCAAACTTGCCTGCCTGAGTGCCTTTTGCTGAGTTGTGTGTGTTTGGACTCACTCATCATCTCGCGTCTTGTGCCGGGCATATCCATCCTCCTATTCAACCACCAACCACCAACCACCAACACCACCACCACCAATAACAACAATAACAACAATAAAACCTCCTTTCGGGCTCCTACGACTCATTCCTGCATCGTCGGCATCGTCGCTCATCTCATCATCCTTCGAGCCTTTTTTCGCTCCCTAGTCGGCCAAATATATCCATACCGCAAAATTCGACGGCTCCCTCTGCCTCCCACCACACCCACCGACACACCAAGGTTTCTCCATTCCCGGCTCACCGTCGTCGACAGCCTACAACATCCCGGCTCTGGTCCTAGGTAGTCGTAGCTTCTCACTACCACGGGATCACGTTGTTACGACAGACACGAGGAAATAGAGCCTCAGACGCCCTTCCTGGTCTTCCTTCGGGCCCCCACTTGGGTGATTCTCGCGGTCCGTCTGTCTAGACTCACTCTAGACCATCTTTTTTTTCGCGGGGTGGATCCTGTTCTCTTCTTCGGAGAGGCACTACCATCTGGAGCTCTGTGCACGCAGCTTCGCGCGAGTCGTTGAGGAGAAGACGCGGAGATAATAGAAGCAAGGAAGCTGCCGGTAGAAGAAGAGTCGAGTTTTGTTTCTCGTCATCGTCAAGACACACCCCCCCTCCATCTTCGTCAAGCCGAACGAGACGAGAAGTACAAAAAAGAACCGACGCCAGTCGTCCAAGATCCCGCTTGGTCTCCCGTGCCTGAGCGCTCAGAGGTTCGACGATCGCATTGTTCCTGGTTGGCCACCATTATGCTTCTAGTCTCGGAAACTTAACACACGCCGCTCGACACTTTGACTTCGAAACGAAATACACGGCAAGCCAGCCCGGACTTGGTTCACCCTTCTTATCTCACCCCGTCTGGCTTTCTCACCCTCTCTCTACCCCCGAAGAAGGGATTGTCCTGCAAGCAACATCAGCACTTCCCACCAGTTTGCGCTCGACCACTCGCAACAGATCCTCCAGTCAGGTGGCTAATTTTCATCGAGAACCGAGTATTTTAGTGCCTGTGCACCGGGGACCCTCTTGCCTTCTGGTACGTCCACAACACGTCCACACTTGTGGCTTGTCTTAAAGGAACCTACTTTCCCACCCGCTATGAACTTCCTCTACCTTCTGCCTCCCATCAGTTCGTCGTACCTTGGGTTATCTTGAGCTGATCGTTTTCTTGCAGCTTCACTCCCCCCTTCCTCTCTTTCTCCCACTCTTACTCTCCCTCTCACTCACCCACACACACAAACCACGTACGCACACACACACACACACACTCTCTCTCTCTCTCTCCATACCTACCTTCGCCCATACCCGAGAGTAGTGTTAGCTTCTCCAACGCCGTCACCGCCACCGGCCTGATTAATACCACCACCCCCCTCCCCCTTAGCTCAGGCCTCTTCTTCATTCTCTCTTCTCCTTTTCTTATACATTACTCCCTCTCCATCCTCTCTCTCTCGCACACATACGCACTCTCATCATCGGTCTTGGACGCCTCGTTGTCTTCAGCGCTTCAACAATATTGCTCAACTTCGGCAACCTTGCGCTGGACGCCGCACCGTTCCTGTCTCAAGTCGGTCGACCACCTCCTGTTTCTCGGTTCGATTTCTCCACCCTTGCTCTCTCCTCCCACGCGCACACACGCACACACGCACCCGTCATTCCTTGAACGACGATACGGGAGTCTGCAGACGGAGAACCCGCATAAAGCGTCCCGCTTAAGCAACGTTCCGAACCGGGGTGCCTTATTCCGCACATCAACCCACGACACCCTTGTTTTCTTCTTGCTCCGGCCACCCTGCTCCAGGCCCTGGTCTTCATCACCCGATAATTCAAGACATCCTTTAATATCCTCCGCGGCGGCACTATAAGTAGCACGACTACTGCACCGGTCCGCATCTTGGTAATTCGATCGAGACAAGACACACAAAACAAGAAACCCAAAAAGAGATGGAACTCATGGAACTCGTCGAGAACGAGCCCACCGCTCGCCCCTTCCAGTGCGACTGGCAATCCTGCAACAAGGTGAGTGAACCCGCAAGAGCGCCATCGACCGCTTGGCCTGTCCTCCTCTGTGGTCTCGGATCACGTATTGACGCTTGTCATCCAGAGCTTCAACAGAAAGTCGGATCTGCAGAGGCATTACCGCATCCACACCAACGAGCGCCCCTACTCGTGCACGACGCCCGGCTGTGGAAAGAGCTTCATCCAGCGCAGTGCTCTCACCGTCCACATCCGCACCCACACGGGAGAGAAGCCTCACCAGTGCCAACACATTGGCTGTGGCAAGAGGTTTTCCGACGTGCGTATCCAGCCCTCGTCGTCACCGCTAACAGAATGAGACTCGTACTGACTTCCGGCAGTCGTCAAGTTTGGCCAGACACCGCCGCATCCATACTGGCAAACGCCCGTATAAGTGCGCACACGATGGATGCCTGAAGAGGTAGACTTCGAGACACTTGCCCCCAAAGACTTTGCAAAAGACTCGGCACTAACCATGTCCCAATAGCTTCTGCCGCAAGACGACCATGGTCAAGCACCAGAGGCGGTCCCACCAGCGTGGCCTCCACCCGAACGAGCTCCTGGACGACTGCACGTCCGACTCTGACAGCGGCGAGTCGCCTTCGACACCGAAGCACGCCGGCATGCAGTGGCCTCCCCACGGCGGAGTCATGGCCATGAACCACCCCATGGGCCACAGCCAAGCCATGCACCGAGCCGCCTCCTTCGCCGACTTCGGCCAGCACATGACGCAGTACCCGATGCCGCCGCAGCAGCAACAGTACGGCGCCCACCGCCACAACCTCTCCTCGGGAGGTGCCCACGAGTTCCACGGTCAGCCAGTCCACGAGCAGCAGCACCCCGGCGTGCAGATGCTGCACCGAACCGCGAGCATGCCCCAGCATTCGTACTACGTGACGGAGCAGAACAACCCGGGCGTCGCCACCATGAACACGAACCACCACATGGCCCAGCAGTACGGCCAGGTTCCCCGGCAGCAGCAGCAGCCGCAGGTCGAGATCCCCTACTCGGCGTCTGGTATGAACCAGTCCATTCAGAGCAGCCCGAGTAGCTTCTCGGCAGCATCGGGTAGGAGCCCATCCTCCCAGGAAGGGTTTTACACTCACCAACCGACTCAAGCAGCCACATATGCATTGCACAATGCCTCCCCCGTCATCGATCAACAGCAGCAGCCGGGTATCGTCCCGTACGCGCAGCAGATGCACCAGCAGATCCACACCCCGCAACCGATCCCGACGCAGGCGCCCCCGCCGCCTCCTCAGCAGCAGGTTCCCCAGCCGTATGCCTCCCCGACGCCGCAGGCCCAGCCCGAAGAGTACTGGAACGGCGTGCCGTACCAGCCCCCCGTCGAGGTCGCCACCATCGGCCAGATCCCGACCTACGGCTCCGGCGTGTACGACCCCTGGGGTCCCAAGATCGAGTTCGAAGATCCGTCGATGCAGCTGCCCTCGGCCCGGATCGAGAACCTGTAGGTGTAAGCCACAACACCGCATTCTTCCCTGGTCTCCGTGGCGCGTCGATGCCACGTCTCACCATCATCACCACGCCCGATACATAATCACAACATTCCTCCGTCGGTGGCCCACCTCGGGCTGCCGCGTGTACCACTACCGGAAAAAAACGTGATGGCGATTTGATTTCCGATTCCCCCAACATCGTTGAACGCAAGAGAAGGAGATACCACACGGGCTCCACAGAACCGACCTGTCGACTGTTGAAAGAGAAGGCGAAGTCCGGATGCATAATGGCCGTTTGCCAAACCTGCTTGTCGTCCATTCATTGGCGGTACCGGAAAGAAAAAGAACAAGGGACAGAACCAGTCAACAACAGCCCCCCCAAAAGCATACATACATCGGTGGTCATTTGCGTTTTTTCTTCTCTCTTTCTGCTTCGGTTTCAACACCCACCATCCAGACTGGCGTCTGAGTAATCGTTCCAAGACTGCGTCGATCGAGGTCGAGGTTTCGTACACGTCTTCCATCGTCTTCGCAGCCGTATGTCCCAGGGCGCTGTTTCCTTTGTCATACCAAATACGATTACCCCTTTCGCAGACGTCGAGTATTGCGCGCATTTTTGGATCTTCCTATTGGGGATATATCATGGAGGCTTGTTTTGCTTTTTGAATAATCCGCGAGTTGTTGTCGATTTCCGTCGTTTTTGGGACATGTCTTTTCATACTCGGGGAGCTCCGGCACTGGCGGCGGTTTTTGCTGTCCATTAATACTTTCTCTTACTTTTTCCAAGTTCGCATTGTTTCTCTCTTTTTCCTTTTTTAGTTTCGCTCCTCGTCTCCACACGAGGAGCCCGGGGAACGGGGTTGACAACCTGTCGACCAAGGCCTCGATGATACGATGCAACGAAAGCAAACTTGGAGCATAACAACCGGAGCGGGGGGGGGGGACGGGCAGAAGGGGTGGGGAGAAATTTGGGAAATCATTTGACGATATCCGAGCACTGACGGCCCTTTTTTAACGACCTGAAGGAGAGAACGGAGGATGTATTTCATAATGCGGAACAACAGGAGGGGAAGGGGGCTTGGGGGGTGGGGGGCGAAAAAAGGGACGTCAAAATTACGATGCCTGATACATGATAGGCTCGGGTCGGGTTGTCTTTGTCCGGGTCGGTCGCTCGCGCGCCGGACCTGGCAATCTTGTAACAACAGTACGAAGTCGACGATTTCTGTCTGGCGGCGCGGCGCAAATCCCTAGACCACAGCGGGTTCCGAAAGAAGAGGAGAGAAGAAGAAGGGGGTAGGCGGCAAGCTTTTGACAAACTCTGTCTCGTCGGAAACGGCCAACAGAAGAAAGAGCTGTCGTCGGGTGCAGAGAAGAAGGTGACGGAAAGAAAGGGCTTCAGGTGTCTATATGTATTTTTAGTGTCTTTTTTTTTTTTTTTTTACCTGGTCGGTTTGTCTTGCGCCGGAAAGGGGGGAAGGGGAAAGCAAAGGGATAGTTCTGCAACCGATACCTAGCCGGGGACCCAAATTAAAGACGTGTCAATCAAAACTGAGGAATGTTCGCTTGAACTGTGATGTTGGCTGTAAGTTGGATTGTGTAGTTACGGGGGGACTGTGTGTTATACAACGTCTGGAGGTACGGATCGGCGGCGGGAGGAGTGGGCGCATGACACGGCAGCCTTTTTTAGCCTGTTGGCGTTGAGATTAGGTGTGCGGTTGACACGTATCACTGCAGGCGAGGCGAGGCGCTTGAGCCGGAGGTCGTTTGGTTCCTGGATCCGTGGACGGAGGGGGGGGTCGGGGTGGGCGGCTACTGCAGTGGGACGTTGGCAAGTGCGGCGGTGGGATGTCAGCTGCCGTTGTGATGTACGGTCGTGAGATGAGGTTCTGCTGAGATTTCCGGTACGATCCAAGATGGTCTATAGAGTGGTTTTGGCGTCGAGGTCCGGTTTATCGAAATAACGTTGCGTTGGACAGTCGTGAGATGAGGTTCGGCGGGTTATTGGGAGGATGTCCGACGGTGGTGATGGAGTTCCAGTACGGCTCAGGAAGGTCGGCGGAGGGATTTCGACGTCGACTTTCCTCGGTTTGTCGGAAGTGACGACTGGTGACTTCGGGGTTCTTCGATTCGTCGGAAGAGGCTACTGGTGGCGTCGATGGAGTGAGTTTCGATCAGGCCATGGTGAGGGTGTAAGACGGTCGTTCATCTCAAGTGAATCCTGGAGGTGTCGTCAGGGAGTCTGCAGAATCCGAAGAGCTCCGGGGTGGTTTTGGAGCCGAGGGAGCGAATCTGACAGTCTTGAGTGAGACTGATGAAGGGGGACGAATCCGGTACATCATAGGTCTCCTTGGTTGCTGTCGCTTACTGTCCCGATCTGTGGTCTGCTTCTCAGAGGTAACAGGCGGCCAGAGAAGGTGAGATCACAGAGGCGAAGGGGGAGATTCTCACAGATGGTACGGGAGGGGGACTCGGAGATTGATATGTAATCTGCGGGACGGAGCAACGCGGCGGGCGCGTATATTTGGATGGACTGGCTGGTCAGAGAGCGATCTGCGCGGCCAATGTCTGAATGCGGAGAGATGCATCCATTCCAACAATGGGTGACGGACCGGGGCCGTCATTCGACGAGACAGGGGATGCTGTTTGATTGGCTGCCATTTAGGCCAATCAGCGGCTGTCCCGTCAACCTAAAGCGGACTTACATCGCCGACGGCGAGCTTTGCAGTCTGAGAGAGGAAAACGACCCGCGAGTGTGGAAAAGTTTGTTTGATGAGACTACCGGTTGAGTTTCCATCAACTCCACGTCTTCGGGATTCTGGTCCGTCGATTGCCAGCGCATCGGGTTGCACAAACGGACTTCGAGGTGCTTCCCCCGTCTGACAGCTGAATATTAGCCAATGAAGTCGTGGTGTGCAGCACCTTCCCGTTCGTCTGAGATGCCCGTCGGAACATTATTTCTCCATTACCAGGGTCGGTTCTAGAATCCCGGCCACCACCGAGAGCAGCTAGATGGACGACGTCACGTGGACCCTCTTTCTTTGTGCTACCGGGCAGCAGCCTGCGATGCGGCTGCACTGCACTGCACTGCCCGTGCCTGCGCTTTCGGAAGCTGGAAAAATTCGGAAGGCAGCGACACCTGGCGTGGTCCCGTCCCTCCTGCCCCCGTTCCACTCGCAGCATAACGTCAACTAGCGCAATTCGCCTCAACGTATCCATATCCGTCGGCCCAGTCGCCTCTCAACAACGACGATGAGCAATCGACGGTGAGCCATGTCATCTTCACCACAAGCACATCCACCACGACGTCGATAGCAGTTGAAGTTTTCCATCTTTCATCTCTTCCGGGCCTCGTCGCTTCGGCGAAACCCCAATCCCCCCATCGAAACTTGCATCAAACACGGCCAGAAACGCGCGGATACAGTACTGCAACAAGACACATCTCGCCTCCCTCTTCCGGTTCCCCCGAAAGGCAACCATGGCCTTGCGCCCAGCATCGCTGGCGCTGAGCGCGGCCAGTCCGCTGCTCCGGCGCGCGGTGATGCGGCCCGCAACGATGCAATCCGTCTTCAGGCTCGCGGCGGCTTCCGCCTCCGCCTCTTCTTCCTTCGCCCGCCCGGTTGTCGTCCCCCTCGCGACTACGCCGGGACTGGGACTCGCACATCAGCAACGGCACTTCGGATCGAGCAACGGCATCTCTCGCAATCTCCTCGCTAGTAGGGAGGCGGCGGCGAACAGGAACCCCGGCAGCGCCACCGCGCAGAACGCCTTCTACCAACTCCTCCTCAAGGCCAACATGCCCGCCATCGTCATCGAGCGCTACCAGTCCGGACGCTTCGCGAACAACAGCGCCACCGACCAGGCCTACACCCAGGCCCTCGGCATGCAGAGCACCGCGGCCGTCGGCGGCCTCGGCGGACACGACCACCTGCCCTCCGCCTTCGGCAACCAGGCCCACGAGACGTCCAACGGCGGCAACCTCTCGCAGGCCCAGCTGCAGGCCGTCGGCCAGGCGCTGGCTGCGCGCTCCCGCGACTCGAACATGGCTGTGGCTAAGGTCAATGGTAACGGGCAGACGGGTCCGCTCCACGTCGTCGTCGACGAGTCGTTCGGCGGCGTCGTGTTCCGCTGGGTCAAGTTCGTCCTCTGGTTCTGTCTGTTCACGTATCTCAGCTTGGTCGTCGTCACAATGTTGGTCGAGGGGCTCAATCTGTTCAAGCGACCCGGAGGCAAGGTAGACAGTGAGGCCAAGGCCGAGAACCAGACAACCCGCTTCTCCGACGTCCACGGCGCCGACGAGGCCAAGGACGAGCTGCAGGAGCTGGTCGAGTTCCTCCGCAACCCGGACAAGTTCTCTACGCTCGGCGGCAAGCTCCCCAAGGGTATCCTCATGGTCGGTCCCCCCGGTACTGGTAAAACTCTCCTGGCCCGCGCCGTCGCCGGCGAGGCTGGCGTTCCGTTCTTCTATATGTCTGGCAGCGAGTTCGACGAGGTCTACGTCGGTGTTGGTGCCAAGCGAGTCCGCGACCTGTTTGCCTCCGCCAAGTCCAAGTCTCCTGCCATCATCTTCATCGACGAGCTCGACGCCATCGGTGGACGCCGCAACACCCGCGACGCCGCCTACCACAAGCAGACCCTGAACCAGCTCCTGACGGAGCTCGACGGTTTCGAGCAGAACAGCGGCGTCGTCATCATCGCCGCGACCAACTTCCCCGAACTCCTCGACAAGGCCCTCACCCGTCCCGGACGATTCGACCGTCACGTTACCGTTGCCCTCCCCGACGTCCGCGGCCGCATCGCCATCCTCCAGTACCACGCCAAGAAGATCAAGGCCGCCCCCGACGTCAACTTCGAGGCCATCGCCGCCAGCACCGGCGGTCTCTCCGGAGCCGAGCTCGAGAACATCGTCAACCAAGCCGCGGTCCGGGCTAGCAGACTCAAGGCCACGGCCGTGTCGATGCCCGACTTCGAGTGGGCCAAGGACAAGGTCATCATGGGCGCCGAGCGCAAGAGCATGGTCATCGGACAGAAGGAGAAGGAGATGACGGCCTACCACGAGGCCGGCCACGCCCTGGTGTCGTTCTTCAACGAGAGCGGCCCCAACAAGCTCTACAAGGTCACCATCCTGCCCCGCGGCCAGAGCCTGGGCCACACGGCCCACCTCCCCGAGATGGACAAGTACTCGTACACGACCAGGGATCTGAAGAGCCTCATCGAGACCTCCCTGGGCGGAAAGCTCGCCGAGGAGCTCGTCTACGGCACCGACAAGGTGACCACCGGTGTCTCTAGCGTAAGTCGCCCCGCCGCCTTCAGTTTGTGATACTTTTTTCTCTAACTGCGTGCAGGATCTCGAGAACGCCACCAACCTGGCGTTTCAGATGGTCGCCCTCTACGGCATGTCTGCCAAGCTCGGCCCCGTCGAGTACGGCAAGCGCTACAACCAGCTCAGCGGAGAGACCAAGGCGGTCATCGAGTCCGAGGTACAGCGCACTCTGAAGGAGTCGTACGAGCGCGTGCGCGAGCTGCTCACCGAGAAGCGCAAGGAGCTCGACCTCCTGGCCCAGGCTCTCGTCGAGTACGAGACGCTGGACAAGAACGAGGTTGCGAAGGTCATCCGCGGCGAGAAGCTTACAGACCGCGTCCCGATGCCCAAGGGACCGATGAAGGTGCCCGCCAACGCGGCCGCCAGCATCGGCCAGACGATCCCGCCACCCTTCCCCCCTCCCGCCGAGGGCCCCTCAACTCCTCCCCCAGCACCACCGCCGCCCGCTTCCACGGGAGGTCTGGTTCCGGACCAGAAGTCGTGATTTCAGTGACTGGGCATCCCCCACCCAGCTGACGTGATCACACATTCACTTTTCAACAGCTTGCAAGAGTGCAGACGTCGAGTCGCGGCCGGAGAGGAGGCGGCTTTTTTCGTCATTACTTGTATCATTTTACCGGTACAGCATGGCAGGCGTTTTCAGCGTTTCGAGAGAAAGAACGTGGGAATTATCTGCTTTTTTGAACAAACAAAGATGGGGAGGCTGGGCCTGCAGGTTCACGTTCACAAGGGGTATCATCCTCGTCCTGGACGGCATTCACCGGACCAGAAGACGGAGACAAACACACAAGGCCCGCCCTGTACGAAAGACTCACACAAAAAAACTAACTCTCCCCTCAGCCGGGGCTTAGATCGGCCGATGCACCCCCAGAAACAATGACTGGGCGGCGGCTTCGAGCACATAGATTGGGAATAAGCTATTTAGGGTCTTTGGGAGGAGAGCTGATGGTCTTCCCCAGCGATATTGGAATTGGACTCGCCACTATTGTGGGTGGCGAAAGCGGCGGACGCTGTTCCCTTGTGGAGTGTGCGCAGCGGCTGGACTCGATGAGTTCTCTGGTTGAAACAACCCCCCAATTGTATTATTTCGTTTGTAGGAATATGTACCTCGTGCATGGCCCGTGTCAGAGTGTTGCCGTGTGTAGATGTGTGACGTGAGCTGAGATGTACGGCACCGGCACCGACCCGGAGCGGACGGAGGTAAGGGATAGATTCCTTCGGCAATGGATGGATGTCAGCTACGGTGTTGATCGGCGATTGGGCCCGGGCCGTGTCAGCCCGGGTCCAGGACGTTCAATGGCGTTTGCGACATCGGCGTAGGTGAAGCCGAGTTTATCTGGGGGAGGACGAGTGTCTAGCCGAATCGATGAGCTTTGAAAGGCTGGAATGACGTGATGGGGGCGGACCTCCCACGTCCCCCCGGGGGGTAGGTACCTAAGGCGGGGGGAAGGCAAGCTGAAGCGGGGCAGATTTGGTGTTATTCATCATGCAATGGAGGGGTAAGTTGGGGGTCATTGTGCTGTGATAAATACCGAGGGAATCTGAACTCAACCTCTTGGTATTTTATGAATCTGAATCGGAGAGAGAAATCTATCAAACACAGACTATTTCAAAATGACCAAGATCCTCCTCACTGGTACGTTCACATCACCACTCATCCACCTCACAGCTAACAATCACCCCAAGGCGGCTCCGGCTTCATCGCCGCCCACATCCTCGAGCAGCTCCTGGAGCGCGGCCACGACGTGGTGACCACCGTCCGCTCCGAGGACAAGGCGCAGAAGATCCGCGACGCGCACAGGGACCTGCCCGCCGGGCGCCTGCAGGTGGCCATCGTCCCGGACATCGCGCGCGAGGACGCCTTCGACGAGGTGGTCAAGACGCCCGGCCTCGAGGCGGTGCTGCACACGGCGAGCCCGTTCCACTTCCGCTGGACCGACGCGCAGAAGGAGCTCATCGACCCGGCCGTCGTGGGCACCACGGCCATCCTGCGGGCGCTGAGGCGCGACGCCCCGGGGGTGAGGCGCGTCGTCGTGACGTCCAGCTTCGCGTCCATCATCGACGAGGCGAAGGTCGAGGACCCAAACACGGTGTTCTCGGAGAGCTTCTGGAACCCCGTGACCGCGGCCGACGTCGGCCGCAGCCCCGCGACGGCGTACCGCGCGAGCAAGAAGCTGGCCGAGAAGGCGGCGTGGGACTTTGTCGCGCGGGAGAAGCCCGCGTTCGACCTGGTGACCATCTGCCCGCCGCTCGTGCTGGGCCCCGTGGTGCACCACTTCGCGGACCTCGGCAGCATCAACACGTCCAACGAGCGCGTGGTGGACCTCGTCTCGGGGAAGTGGAAGGAGGGGATCGCGCCGACGGGCGCGGCGTACCTGTGGATCGACGTGCGGGACCTCGCGCTCGCGCACGTGCTGGCGGCGGAGAGGGAGGCCGCGGGCGGGAAGAGGCTGTTCACGACGGCGGGCTGGTTCTGCAACGCCGAGATCGCCGAGGTGGTGCGGAAGAACTTCCCCGATCTTGAGGATAGGTTGCCTGCGCCGGGGACCAAGGGGGGCGAGCTGCCGCCCAAGGACAAGGTGTACGGGTACGACGACTCGGACACGGCCAAGGTGCTGGGGATCAAGTGGAGGAGCCTGGAGGAGAGCATCGTGAAGCTCGTCGAGGACCTGAAGAAGCTGGGCGTTTAGGGGTCTGTCTGTCTGTATGAAAATAATGTGGTTGTTCCATAAGCAGTAACACCCTTGCCAAATTGGACTCAAGGTGAATCAACCTCCCAAATTTCATCAAGTCTATGTATCGTCTATGTCGGTGGTTTCCACGCACACCGCAATCGGTGCACGCCGGACGACCTCCGGATCGCCGCCGCTACTGACGGGCCGACCCCGCATCCCGAACGGCCCCACCAACAGAAAACGTCCCCGCCGGGGCCATGACGTCCTCTCACCCTGACAATTAAACGCCTACCAAACCTTTTCATCTTTCTTTCTTTTCTCATCGGCAACACATCCCAATCCGGTCCCAAACGACACCACTTCCCCCAATGGCCACCACGGGAATGCACTACGCCCACTGCGGCGCCAACGACGGCTGCAAGCTCGCCTTCCAGACCTCGCTCCCCCTCGCCGACGGCGGCGCCGCCTCGGCCACGCGGTGCGTCCTCCTCATGCACGGCTTCAGCGGCTCCAGCGACTACTTCCACCGCAACTCCGCCGCCCTCGCGGGCCGCGGCCTCTGGGTCGTCGCCCCGGACATGCGCGGCCACGGCAGGTCCGACCGCACGCGCGGCGGCTACCACGTCGCCCGCCTCGCCGCCGACCTGCGCGACCTCGTCGCGCACCTCCGCCGCGCCGCCGCCCCGGGCCTCCGCATCGTCCCCGTGGGCTGCTCCATCGGCGCCGCCGTGCTCTGGACGTACGTCGAGCTGTTCGGCGGCGCTGCAGACTTTGCGGGCTTCGTCTTCGTCGACCAGGCGCCGCTGCAGGACCGGTCGCCGTTCGACGGGTGGGACGAGAGCAGGGCGCACACGGGCTGCTTCGACGAGGCGAGCATGCTGGCCGCGCAGAGGTTCTGGATGGAGAAGCCTAGGGAAGCGTACGTGGACCTCGTCGAGGGTTGCCTGGGGTACCGCGCCAAGCCCGATCCGAAGGACGACGTGTCGCCGGAGAAGAGGAAGGAGGACGAGGAGTTCTTCACGGGCATCAGCGCGCTGTGCGACCCGGCGTGGCTGGCGAGGCTGCTGGCGGACCACACGCGGTACGACCACCGCGAGGCCATCGAGACGATCAGCGTGCCGACGCTGGTCATGGCCGGGCGCCGGTCGGGGTGCTTCCCGCTGGAGGGCATGCTCGAGACGGTCCGCCGGGTGGAGAAGAGCCGGCCCGGCCTGGCGAGGGGGTCGGTGTACGAGTCGGGGCACTGGCTGTTCTACGAGGAGCCGGACAAGTTCAACCGGGAGATCGGGGAGTTTGTGGAGGAGTGCACGCGGTGAGCTGGACAGCGTGAGGTGCCACATCTGGGTGAAGATGAGTTTCTATCAGTAGATGAATGCTACGATCGTGCTGGGTCAACTAAGTACAAATTCTGGCCTCGTATTGCTCTTGAGAACATCTGCTTCATTTCAGCTTCCACTCCACACCTATTATGCCTGGCAGCTGACCTCCACAGACCCGTCAACGCCGTCCTGCCTAGAGTCGCAGACGGGCAGCAACTGAACGTCCGCGCAGCCGAGCAGAGTCCTCTGGCCGGCCTGCTTGAAGCTCAACACCACGACGCCGTCCCTGGGACACGCCATCCAGGACCCGCCCTGGAACTGCAGGTCCCACGCGTCTCCGTCGGGAGCGACGGTGACCCCGGCGGTGCCCGTCCCGCACTGCACCCGCACGGTGTTGTAGCTCGGCACCGTCGCCGTGCCGCCGGGGGTGACGACGAGCCCGGCGGACGGGGAGCCGGGGGCGCTCGAGAAGCTGGCCACGTTCACGGTGCTCCCGGTGGTGTAGAAAATGGCGCCCTGGCCGGTTGGGCCGAAGGTGGCGTTGGCGCTGCAGTCGCCGTCGATGCTGGGCGTGTAGGTGAGCTCCTGGCCCTGGAGGGAGGGCGTGAGGTCGTAGTTGGTGACGTTGGCTGCGAGGCGGAAGGTGCGGGATGTGCCTGTGCTCCGGACGGGGAGAGTGGCGGCGGCGGCCATGGCGGCGAGGAGGGTGGTCTTGATGAGGGCTTGCATCATTTTGAGGGTGTTGAAGGTATTTCTTGGTCGAGTTTAAGGTGAGTGTTGTTGGTGTCTGATATGCTCAAAATCAAGAAAGAACCCAACGGTCTTATACAATTGTTCATCACGACTATCCCAAAATGCAACGTTTCCAATCATGGTCATGACAAGTCACTTGAACCCTTTGGTCCAGATCCAAGCCCTACCTCGGATCCTTCCAGCCTGCTAATGATGCGCCCATCATTCCGTCGAGGATGGCCCGTCGAGTGAATAACTGTCTAATTCGGTCCCCAAGGTTCGTATAAGCTAGCACGCTGCAGATCATTGAGGCTTGGCGATGCTAGCGCTTAGGGTCTCACAAACGACTGCCGGTGATCCGGTCTGAGCCCCCGGGGCAGATCTGTGGTCATGGCCCCGCACCCTCCGGCCCGCGCGGGGTACCGGCGGTACTGGTCGGGTTGGCGGTGCCGATGCTCCGGCGGGCTCCAAGTCGCATGCATCTTCTTTTCCAAGTCGCCTATTCTCGAACTCTTCCGTATTCATCACCCACGTGGAAGCGCCACTGAGCGCACCACGGTCCTCCGTCCTTCGTCTTCCAACGTCTAATTGATCAACATCCGCAATTGCCATGCCTCGTATTCTCAATCAAGCAGGTGAGATGTTCGGTCCTATTCCGGCTCGTTGAGTGAAGCGCGTATGGCTGACAGCGCAAAGCATGGTACCACCAGGATGCGTCACACCCTCGCCGACGGCCTGCTAACGAGACACAGCAACACCTGCCGCTTACGCAAGGTCAAGTGTAAGCCTGGAGGGCCCGTCATGAGACCGCTCTGATTGAGACTAGGCGACGAGGCTGTTCCCATATGCCAGCGGTGCTCCAAAGCGAACCGATACTGCGATCGGTCTGTCACACTCCCCCAATCTCACGGCCAGACTCATGAGGGTGGAGATGAGATCGCGGGGCAGTATCCATCACCCAAAGACCCTCGAAAAGCCCTCCAGAACCCACTGATAGCGCGATACTTTCATCACTACGTCTCTCAAATCTCGCCATGGTATGACCTCAGCGACAGCTCGTCGTCCTTTGGGACGATAATCTCCGAGGCCGCGTTGGATAACCCCCTCCCGTTCGCCGCGATCCTGGCCGTCGCCGCGGTGCACACGAGCCAGACGACGGCCCCGTCGGCGAGGGCGGCGGCCGAGTCCTACCACGGGCACTGCGTCCGGCTCCTCATCGAGCTCACCGCGGCCGAGGGCGACGATGCAGATGCGCAGGGGCTGGCGCTGGCTTCTGTCTGCCTCCTCCGCTCGTACGAGATCCTCAGCGGTGAGCGCCTCCTCGTTGGATAGGCTTTCCCAGGGGCTGACTGCGCGCAGAGGAAGTCGACCCGAACAGACACCTCCGCGGGGCGTATTCGCTGGCGGCCTACCGGAGCCCGCTGGTGGACTACCTGGGGTCCGGACTGAGGACCGCCGGGTTCTGGAACTACCTCCGCGAAGACATCACCTTCAGCCTGTTCGAACGGTGCCCGCTCAAGATAGACCTGGAGCAGATGCCCCTCCCGGCGACCCACGACACCGACCACAGCTATCTGAACACGGTGTCGCTGATTCTGGGCCAGATTGTCAATGAGTGCTTCTCGGGCAGCGTGTCAGAGACGGCTTGGGATACCCTCTTCTTCACACTCCAGAACTGGCTCTCGAGCCTGCCGAATCGGTTTGAGCCCTTCTCAAGAGAGGAGAGGGGTTTAGGTCTAGCTCTGCCTTCGATATGGATGCTCCAGGATTGCCATGGTTAGTGTGCTTCCGTGAGACTGACACTGCTGGATGCTAAAGGTGTCGTAGCAGCGGCACTGCATTATCAACTCATCTGCATGACCGTCTTGTGCGCTCACGCTACGCAAGCTGAGCTCACTCAATTTAAACACTTCGATCTTCTCAAGGAAGCAGACACGAGAGAGGCGATGCTGGACATGCTCGCTCTCGAAGTCTGCGGCGTGGCTTTCACTGCCAACGTCCCAGCGGTGTTGGTCAACTCCTTTGGCCCGATCGCCTATTGTGAGTCCAATCAAAGCGACTCAATTTCATAAAGCTGACAGCCGACCCAGGCGGGCGTTTCATCCGGGGAGAAGCCTCGAGGCAAGAGGTGATCCGCCGGCTCATGGCGTGTAAGCGGGCAATCGGGTGGCCGGTCCAGAGGCTCGTGTTGGACCTGCAGGGCGCATGGGCTGCGTCTAAGACAGCGAATGACAGCCGAGTCAATAAGCCGTCAGAGGGTGTTTTGGGGAAGCTTCAGTAAATCCGGGGTTCAGGTGGCTGGGCGAGATATCCCGAGCTCGGGTTTGGAGGGGAAGGCGGGGGGTGGGGGTGCTGGACGCCAAACCCGAGCACGGGATTGGGGTAACTGAGGTCTCACACCCTCCAAATATATATTCATGAGGACTCTTTCATGTCTCTCACTCGAATCTCACAAATGGGCTCACCTGTTCATCCAACTCATTCAAAATGAGAATCATTTCACAGTCAACATCGTTGCTGATCTGCCGGCGGGCAGCACGCAGCTTTAAGCCCGGCCGCCGGACCCTGGCCTCACTTACACGCTCACCCCAACCAACTCCCCCCGCCGTCATCCGCCCCTCAGAGGCCGAAGTGCGCAATAACCTCCTCGGACCGCGCAACCTCGAGATTGCCGTCCGTCACATGCACTCCGACGGCCTCGTCGTCGTCGAAGACGTCGTTCCCCACGGCGAGCTGGACGCCCTCAACGAGAAGATGGTCAAGGACGCCCGCTACCTACAGTCCCTCGGCGACAAGGGCCCCTTCAACTACAACCAGGGCAACCTCCAACAAGACCCGCCGCCCGTGGCCGAGTACTTTTACAAGTCCGTTTTCGCAAGTACGCATGACCCCTTGATTCCTCATCAGACGCACATATACTCACCTCCAGCAGACCCCATCGCGGCGCAAATCACCTCTTCCGTCCTCGGGCCCCGGCCCAAGTGGACCTTCTGCTCCGCCAACGCCGCCATGCCGCCCCTCCCCGGGGCCTCCCCGCAGCGGCAGCCCGTGCACGCCGACGCCGACTTCGCCTTCCCGGCGCACCCGTTCGCGCTGGTCGTCAACGTCCCGCTCGTCGACATGGACCCGGACAACGGGTCGACGGAGCTCTGGCTCGGGACGCACACGGCCGATGTCTCGGCGCAGGAGGGCGCGCACGGCGAGAGGGCGAGCGGGCGCATCAGGGAGGACCTCGTAGAGGAGCGGCGGAGGGCGAGGGGGCCTTCGCAGCCTGTTGTTAAGAAGGGCAGCGTCGTGGTAAGAGATCTGAGGCTGTGGCACGCTGGCATGCCGAACCTGAGCGGGGAGGTGAGGGTCATGCTTGCCATGATACACTTTGCGGGGTGGTACCGCAACCCGATGAGGCTGCAGCTCGCCGAGGACGTGAGGCCGCTGCTGGCTGGGCTGGAGCCGCAGCTGGAGATGCCGGTGGACTGGGTGTCGAGGGAGGAGGCGCTGGGGTCTTACCTGGGCCGGGGGTTCGGGAACAGCTACGACTTTGACCAGGCGGAGTGATGCTGGCGAGTTGGACTCTGTATGGATTGGATCTACGATCAGCGTTGCATGTGCATGATTGATCAAGAGCCAGAGGAGTCTTTGTCAATTGGGTTAACTAATCCCTTGTCCGTAGTGGCTGCGTCCACAGTCCGCCTTGAACAACTGTCTCTCTTGTGATTGGTTTGGCCTCAAGTTGCTGTGTGCTGACGTGCAATCAGGCTGGAGGCTCGTGTCTTGGCTTTCCTCAGCCCCAAATGTAGAGGCCAGGCCCAGACTCTTAAGAGGCGGAGATCTCACTCGAATCTCATTCTGGAAACTCTTGATCTCCAAGTCTACCACAACGCCCCTCAGGCGGCGACAGGGTACGGCTCTGCTGTATCCATCGTGGTCTGAGCTGGGCAGAGTATCGGCCCAATCCATATCTTTGCGTAAAAGGCAAGTCACAATCTTTCCAGTAGGATATGTTCGTATTGCCAGCCTGTTTCCAGCGCTCTCTCCCAAAACCCCTGTGCGTTGCGTTCGCGGGATCCTGATCCCGCGTCCGCTCCATACAGAGAAACCACAATGGTCATTGTTTAACGCAAAGTTACTCCAACCACGACGGAGATGCCGAGGATCACTCTCTATGTCCTAGACACCTCTCTGAAGACATCATCAGCCATCGGCAGGGCGATTCACCACCATGTATCGACGAGGACTGTTGGCCCGCAATCGGCCTTTTTGTCCATACCAACTGCACCAGAGACTCCCGCTTTCGCCGGTACCCGGGCGATTGGGAGCAGCTATTCGTGGATCCCGCGCAGCTGACGAATTTGACAACATCATTCTCTGCTGGCAACTGCTCAGACTTCCGCGTCGATGTACCGCCCTCCGCCGATGGTGATGGAAAATTCACCACCATGTTCCCAAAAGAAGAAGTCAAGAAAGACTTGTGTCTTGAGAGTTTTGCGTCTGCAAACTCTAGTGACACCGCAGAATCAACACTTCATCAAACGCCGATCACCGCATGCACGACGTCGCCAGGCACTTCCGAAACTCTCGAAACCGCCGTTGCATGCGGTCAAGCAGCTCACGACAACTTCCAATCTCCCAGTCTCACTTGCGACATGCTACCTTGTCGAGGCAGAAAGCTCGATAGCCTTGGTAGCCTCCGATCCCACGAAGACGAAGCACATCGCTTTCGTTGTGAGTGGGGTTGCTCTGACGTCGGCTACCCTTCCATCCGCGACCTCAAGGCGCGACACTACGGACCGTTCCACAAGCGAGAAGCGGGACAATACAAATGCGGCCGTTGCGGGGAGACGGGCTTCCGTCAAGACAACCACACGCGGCATCTGTCGAGAAAACGGCCTTGCCGCGCCTCCGCCTCACCTCAGGAGTACGCCTGTGGAAGGTGCGGCGAGACAACGTACAACAAGGACGGGCACCTTGCACACCTGCGTCGCAGAGGTTGCGAGGCGTCGTAAGTTTGATGTTTCGATTCTGTTCTGTTTCGGTCTCTCAAATCTCTTCTTTGGAATTTTGTTGCCAGACACAGCCTGTGTTCAATCTATGATCTATCTGACTGATTTGATTTCGTCGCCACTTATAAACTGTCATTACCTTTCTTACCCGCTTTTAAGTGCAACAGAAAAAACTGAGCTCACGGGCCCCGCTTTGGTGGGCTCGATCTGTTGTTAGCAAGTACGAAATCACTCAATCAGATACCGCGGCTTTTTCAAGGCAATCTTGGTGGTTCTTCAGAGGAGTGTTCTTTTCATTGCGAAAGGCCCTAGTGAACTTGACGTGGTTGGATGGTACGATGGTTTCAATTGATCTTTTGCCGTTGTCGGGCAGGTGGCGAATATCATTGGGATTTCAACTCTTTCTTTGGTGTGCAGGGCTTCGAGGTGAATTAGGAGTTTCCCAGTTCCCTTCGTCCTCGAGAGGGTTAAGACTTTTAAAATTTGCCGCTCACGGGCAGGATGAGGATATGATGAGTGACGACGACCCCCTTTGCTGGGGTTTGAGCATTCACAAGGCCGTAACATTCAACATGGAGACGGTTAAAACAATTCGAGGGCTACGACGTAATGACAATAGAGGATCAGGATAGACACTAGAAGATAACCACAATCTTCGGGAGCTTTACGTTGCCAGGTGAACGTGTATCCAGAACAAAAGCATGGCCGGTCAACCCCCTCCAACACCTGATGCCTCGATAACTGATGCCTAGCTTGGAAGAGCTGTACGCCATGCTCATCACCATCAACGTACCCCATCAAGTTTGCCACCGGCATGGGGCAGCAGGGCCAGAGGAGTTCTGATCAGGCAGCAGAGAAGGTAGGAATGCGCTACTTCAGGAGGTCACGATATGTTCCGTCGGGAAACAAGTCAACGGTGCCCGGCTGCCTCACTAAGACGGCGATGGGAGCCCAAGAGCATCGGGTGCTTGTCGTGGGAATGGCATCCTGACCGCGAGGGAGACATGGGGGTTCCAAAGCCCATTGGAAATGGTGGGCCAAAGTGGATATTCTCGGCGTGTGCAACCCCGCGAAATGAGTTCTTGAGTGCTCAAGAGTCCTATCTGGCAGCCTTGCCGGGGCTATGTCGACAAACCAAGACGTAGTGGTGGGTGGAAAAGAAGATGTTGGATGATGATGATGGAGGAAAAGGAACGTACCTTGACGTAAGTCCGAAAGAGGAAAGTCGAGAGTGTGGAGGCAGCCCAAGCGCAGCCGCGTACAGTGCCATTAGAAGTGTTTATGCGTAAATGCACAGTAGATGCACTGTTAGCCGCAAACGCTCGCTTACCCACCCAAACTTGCCAATCACTTGACACCCCAATTCTCCAACTCCAACTCCAACTCCAACAACACCATCGCCAACGGCCTCACTCGACGACAACCCAAGCTTGAAAGACGGGCTTTGTTCCTTAATTTTAGTGCTGCATGTAATGAAACCTGCCAGATTACAGTCTATTTCTCTGCCGTCGGTTTTTCCGTTTCATCCGTTGTGACTCTTGGAGCGACCGGGATGGACCGCTGGCCACCTCGAAGCTCAGCCCCGGCCCTGGCTCCGAATGACCCCCTGCGACTGAGACATTCTACTCATGCGCTCGCAGCCAAACACCTGAGAGGTCTCACCGCACGCAACTTGTGAGGATGTCTACATGACTGCTACACACATCTCCTGAGCCCGCGTTCGTCTCACTCCTAGGTCAGCGACGCGACGCGGCACCAGACACCTCAACTTCAGGGTCCTGCGCGATTGCAAGCGCAGACGCAGCGAGAGATGGTGTCTTCTTACCCGCAGCCTCCCCGCCGCCCCCAAGACCTCCCACCACACCCACTCGCCGCAGCTCCAGCCACCGAACCGGCGCCCATCCATATGCTGCCCACGCGCTTGAGCCTCGTGGTCGTTGCCTCTCTCCCGTCACCACACCTCGATGACTCGATGCCCCTTGCGGCGCCGTCGTCCAAGTCCGAGATGGCTTCCCAGGCCGTCGGCCTGATCCTATGTCAGGGCGCTGCCTTGTCAAGACCCTTCGAGTCAAGCCCTACCCGCTTCCCGTTCCGCCCATGAGGCCTACTTACCAATCCTCGTCCGTTGACAGACACCTAGTCTCCTGCCCCGATCACCTGCATATCCCTCTTGCCTTTGTGGCTGTCTGCCTTTGCTTGCAGATCCCCCATATCAAGGCCCCGATGGCCCCTACCCTGCATCATCGGTTCTCTTCTTTCCAACTCTGTCCCTATTGACTGCTCCAGAAACAACACCCACCGCAGTCGAAGGCTTTCAGGTCTTCTCAGAATCAACAAGAAACACACCAAACGATAAGGCAACATCGCGGTCTGCTCGTCCCCTACGATCAACGTAGGGAACGATAGCAGCACCGCTCTCCACGACATCAAAATGGAAGATCCCTTTCGCATGTCCAGCCGGCGCTGGTTCATGGAGACCGGGCCGGACGGCCGACGCCAGTTCGTCCAGATCAAGCGCTCCCGCTCGCACCACCACGGCCGCCACCACCACCACGACCAGCACCGCTGCTGCCGCGACGACTGCTGCCACATAGGCAAGGACGAGTGGAACGAGCTGGTGGGCCGGGAGCGCAAGCTCCGCGAGGCCAACGAGTGCCTCGCGCGCGAGAACCACGCCCTCCAGCGCGACTTCCACGCCGCCGAGGCCGAGGCGCGCCGCCTGGGCGGCATCGTGCCGCGCCTGCAGGCGGAGAACCAGGCGCTGCGGGAGGAGAACGCGGCGCTCCGCTGCACGATCGAGAACGCGGGCGGCCACGCCGGCAAGTACCAGCGCGAGGCCGAGAAGCTGCGGGGCCGGCTGCAGAGGGTCGAGAGGGAGCGCGACGCGCTGCTCGCGCGCGTCAAGGAGCTCTCGCGGCACTGCGTCCCGGACCGCGTCGACGAGCTGCGGCGCATCATCGCCGCGTGGGAGCGCAAGTTCGACGCCGTCGACGACCACAACAAGCGCCTGCGGAGGGACGTCGAGGACCAGCGGTGCATGATACGGGAGCAGGACGAGCGCATCGTCGCCTACGAGAGGATCCTGCGCCGGCACGGGTTCTTGAGGTGCGACTGAGGAGGCAGAGGCGGACTTGCATTTTCTTCATTACTGTTTTTTCGCTTGCATTTATGTTACGGCTCTTCGGCATGGGCGCAACTACGTTTTCACGGGGACAGTAATCTTCTCTCTTTGGCAGGAAGGATGTCTGGCTGGACACGAGATTCTAGAGAGTCTGATGGTGAGTTCATCCCGAGCCGTCGTCTTTCAACGAGTTGAAGTCTAACTAACACGTCCGGGAAACGCAGGCTCTCATTGGAGATTGCAGGACTTGTAATTCTGATTGGGTTTTCGGCTGCGAGATAGACTTTGTTTCTCCGTACCTACCGGCCGGCGATGATTCATTGGACGCAACCTGCCATGCCAGGCACGGGTGCGAGCCGAGAGGGGGTTGCCGCGAAGCCTGTCATTCGCTCACGACTTTGTTTTTCATTTGTTATTTGCCGCTTGGGGTTCATTGGCTCTCTCTGTGTGTGTATTTTTACCGCCTATCTACAAACTGCCATGTGTTTTCTTCTACCCCCTGATGACGTTTCAGCGGACGTTGCGGTGAACAAGTCTTTCATGTAGCGCTTTGTCGATTGGGATGTTGCTGGATAGACTGCCCGAACCAGCCGAGGCCACTCTCCTCGAACGATTAGAGAAGTGCATTTCTATTCTTGGCTACCTTCCCGAGTCCGTTCCAGCTGTCAAAAAAAAGTAGGAGGAGGGCCTCAGGTCAGTGACTCGCGCGTTCGGCACCGGGCCTCCCCGTCAGGTGCATCCCGCCCGAGTAGTAGTGTCGAGACGGGCTCGTTCCCATGACGCCACTTCCCAGGCTTCCACACACTCTCCAAGAACTCCTTCCCCCCCTCTTGATGAGCTCACCGCTTCTATTCCTCTCACCGACTACCACACCTACCCTTTTCCGAGTGAGGGGTAAATACATCCCGAGAAGGTGGTGGTTGTCTGGTCGTGTAAGTGAAGTCTGCCTGGGGTGGCTTACGTACTCACCCCGCGGACGGGGTGGCGATTAGGTAAGCATTGGCGTCTTTGCCAACGCATCAGGGGTCTGTCTGTTTGGTGTGGTGTGAACCGCAAGGCAGCCGCGACGTTTGGCGGCGGCGGGCGACCCATTTCCAAGCTTGGCTTTTTTGGCCCCCCGGCCTGGCTTGGCCGCACGCATTTAACATCGCGATTACGGTATTACTCACGCAGGTGCGTGAAGATACATCAAAGATACACGCGAATGCGTCCAACACTTTCTCCCTCGCGACGTTCTCCTCCGGAAGGATTTCCCGCTCAGGATCGTGATCCATGGGAAGTAACCTGAAGAGATGGGAATTTTTTTTTCCAGCGCAGTTCAGCTTGCCATGGGTTTCCTGTTTCGCGGTTCCGATCCGAGGCATGAGGAATTTGAGAAGATGGGTAAGGCACCTGCCTTCCCTTCCCCGTGCAAGGGGGACTGGCTAGAGTTCTTACACCGAGGTGAGGATGAGAAACTTTGCTCACGCTCTTGGATCCATCTCGCATCCTACTCCACTCCCGGCCCCAGCGGACAACGGAGTTGCACTTCGGTATATCAGCGTCAACCTAATACGCAGGCAGCCAGAGTGGAGGGGGCGGGTGGGGGGTTCTGATGGTGTTAGAGGGTTGCAATCTGCTCTAGTTGGTTTTGTCGTGGGTTGTCGTGTGTGGGAGTTTCACGAGACGGATCAAAGAACGGTACGGACGTTTGGTATCGCTTGGCCGCCTAGAACGCTGTGATACCGTTTGATGGGGGCTTGGAAGCTTGGAAGGTTGGCGCTGGCAACGGGTGACACTCGTCTGTGCACTGCATTGTCGTAATTTGATCGATATCAGCCTTAGGAGAGGGTCCAGCCCAGCCCAGTCCAGTCCGAGTGTTCCGTCCCCGTCCTGCAAGGAAACGGACGGCAGTCGCCGGACTGAAAGAAACGCCGGCCCTCAGACGAACGGCCGCTGCCTGGTAGGTATTAGCCGCTGGTTTTACTGGGAACACCTTTGAATCAGTGTCATAGGGCCCTGAAGGCTGAGGTTTGAGGGCGCCGACAAGGATGTGGCTCCTGAAAACTGCCTAATCGGGCCATGTTGATTCGCTGCCAGGATCATGAAGGTTATAGATTTTTCTACTTCGAAAGTTGGAGGTACCGAGGTACCTACCAAAGAGAGACACTCGTATCGTTAACCTGCTTTTTTCCTCGACTTGGCTTGAACAATATCGAATCCTCCCCGAGCTGCATCAACAGACGCCGAAGGCCCAGAGCTTGCGGCCGTCGAGCCGGCCTTCGACATTTTCGTCATGTACGGTATCGTCACATCGCGTTGGACAGCTGAAGCAGCGAATCCAATGGCCAGCTTTTAGGTACGGACCGAGACTCTGGTAGGTTGGCAAATTGGCAGTTTAACGGGAGGTTTGACAGGCATGGCAGGGGGGAGTGCCTGCTGCGCTAAGCTACCAGGTAGGTCCCTACAGCGTGTCGTGGCCGGGTGGGGTGGGCGGTGCTTTCCAGGTGCCACCTTCCAGAGCTTAGCTTCCTCCCGCAGCGGATTCCCCCCAAGGGCACGACTGTGCTCTTCGTCCGCCACTCAACGACACCACCACCACAAGTCACAGTCTGGCCACCATCGCCATGCGGCCCGCGACGTTCCTGCCACCGGACGGCGGAATCATGTCGAAATTGACCGATTCGAGAACCGCTCCTCAATTGGACGCGCCTCGGCTTGATTGGAAAGCATTGCTCGATCGACCAAAGGGAAGCCGACGGGCAGCACGGAGGAAGGGAGGGGCGAAGCGTCACCAGACTCGCTCGCATCCAACAACGCATGGAGGCGAATCATGGGAGCTTCAGGTTATGTCACCGCCGTCACCGTGGGAACGACGAGAATGTTCGCGTCTCGCGAGGTCCAGACGCCGGATGCCGGCCAAAAAAAAAAAAAAAAAAGACGTGACTCACGACGCGACTCGTTCGTCCATCACCTGCCCCTCTTCCTTCGTGTCCTCCTCCTTCCGGAGTGGCCTCTAGAGGGGGCGCCCCTCTGGCTGTCTGGTAGGCTGCAAGCCGATCTTGCTTGCGATCAACGGCGAGGGGATTGGCTCGAGGCAGGACGCACATCATCATCCTGGGGTCGATGGGAGGCAGAACCGGTTCGGGAGACAGTGAATAGCTGCGAGGAAAGGACTGCGCAGCGCCAAGGGGACCCTCACTCACGCCGCCTCTGTCACTCGCGGTGTCATCTGCCTCCGCGTCCCGCAGGCGCGAGCCCCTCCATCACCTCACCGCGCATCTGTTTTCTGCTGCTTCGCCATACTCGGTACTATACTACCTAGGTACCTAGGTATGTCGTAGGTATCTCGCGCTGGCATGCGACGAGAAGTTGCGGGGGCCCAGGGCCAGCCTGCCTCCTCCAGCAGGCCCAGCAAGCAGCAGTCTGCCATGCCTGGCGAACCACTTTTCCGGGTACTCTGCCCGCGTGGGCGAACCACGGTCGCACGCACAAAGAAGGGCAAGGAACGCTGACAAAACAAGGCGGCCACGCGAAAAAAACAAAAAAAAAATTCAAAAGAGAAGAAGGCGGCCCAGCGGTCGCATTCTGCCTTGCCTCGCTGGTCGCCTGCACCGCCTCTGCTGCGATGGCGTGGGCTGGGGCTCTGGTGGGAGGGGAGGGCCAATGAGCACACCGGCTGCCCCCGAATAGGCCGGAGCTGTGCCCCTCCCTCCCTCCCTCCCTCCCGTCCGCCGTGATCCCCTCCTTCCTCGGGACTTTGAGACTCGGGACATGGGGATACATGGGAATCGTGAAGGGTCCGGCGGAAAATGGGAGTCGATTCCTTGTCACAACTGTCACAAGAAAGAATCGCCTTTTTTACACTTTGCTCATGCGCGTTCCATCCTCGCAAGGTCAGGTAGTTAGTCTCTTTCCACCCCCTGCCTTGCTTGGTTCTCGTACCGGCGAGTTCTGGACCACTCCGACGTAACAGATTCCTTCATTCTCGGCGTTTTCTTCCCTCTCTCCAGAGTACCCCCGGCCGTCTCATCTCCTCTTAGGTACCTAGGTACCCTGGACCCGGACGGACGAACTGTCTGCGCAGTGATGTGATGCGCAACTGCGGGTTGCGGGAAGGGGTGGAGGGGAGGGAAGGAGGGGACGAGGTGAGGAGGGTACCTCTTGCCGTGCCGGGAGAGCGATGACTCTACCTTGCGGATACCTTCTCAAGTCTTGCATCCTGCCTGGCAAAGTACTCTGCGCCAAGCAGCACCCAGCCCTACACGGCCACTACCGCTACAATACCTGAGGAATGCTGTAATCTCTTTAGGCCGCGGAGCGTCTGGCATGTACCGTTTTCGTTGCTGTCTGGTCTTCTCCCCTGCCTCTCCCTCCCAATCCATCGCGACTGGACTGAGCCCCTCCGAGGCAGCAGCAGCAGCAGCGGCGGCAGGAGCAGTGCAGCAGCTATGCAGCAACGCAGCCCACACACCATTTTCTCCCATTCTCCCTCCCATGGTGAATTTTTTTTTTTCTTTTTCCCTCTCTCTCTGTGGCATCAGTTCATAGAGGCTGAAATGGCTGTGTCTGAATTGAATAAAATCATCCATGCCGACGCTTCTTCCGGCTCCTTCTCTCCCCCCTCTCCCCCCCTTTTTACCATCCGTCCATCTTACGTTCGCTTCCTTGTCGTTGCTGCCCAAGTCCCGCCGCCAACCTTGGAACCAAAACACACCAATTTCCCACTGGCACCCAATTCGCCCTTTTTTATACTTGAGTCATCTCGACAGGCACACCCGAATTGTCTCAACCACGGAGCCAACCACCGCAACGCCTACCTCCGGATTTGCCTATCCTATTCTGCCCGAATAGGACGCAACTTATATACGGCCTTCGCTACGCTTTTCAGACACTTGCGCCGGTGCTAGGCATTATACATTCACGCGCATACATACCTACCCAGATATATCCACCTTCGATCGACCTGGTCCGTCGACTCGACTTACACTCACACACAACTGACTGATCGACAACAAACCCACACCACACCCGCAAAATACAGCAGCCATGTCTGCCAACAGAAAGGAGCACCGTTCCAGCCGGAACGTGACTTTCGAGCCGACTCATAGCGTGTCAGTCAGAGGCCACCGCCAGCAGGCGAGTGATTCGGGCGTTGGCTCTGACCATTCTAGCTACGGCACAAGCCCTGATCGCTCGGCGCAGGCCTACTACGACCTGCACAAGGCCCACATCAAGCTCAAAGACGAGGTCGCGAAGCTCCAAGAGGACTACCAAAACGCAAAGGCCCGCATCAAGGGCCTCGAAAACAATGTCGAGGTCCTCGAAGACGAGAGAGACAAGCTGTCGCGCGAGAAGCGCACCCTCAAGGACGAGAACGAGAAGCTCCGCGACGACCTCCGCAAGGCCCGCGGCTCCACCCGCGAGCCCAAGATGACCGGCGCCCTCCAGCCCCAACCGTCCTCTCCCAAGGAGAAGTCGCGCCGCAGCGAGAGCAAGGTGCGCCGGAGCGCCGAGGAGACCCCCAAGGAGCGCGAGAAGCGCCACAAGGAGGACAAGGACCGCCTCAAGAGCCGCTTCGACCACAAGGAGAAGGACGACAAGAGCACCTCCTCTGGCAGCAGCTCGGGCCGCAGCCGCCGCGAAAGCTACGTCGAGCCCTTCGGCCCATCCGCCCCTCGCCCCGCTGCCCCGGAGCCTGCGCCGGCGCGCAGTACCCGTTCCAGGCGCGAGTCGGTCTACTCGCAGTCGAGACCCCAGGTACACGTCTCGACCACGATGCCGGATGGCTACTCGGGCGTTCCCCGGACCCCATCCCACCCCGATTACGAAAGCGCCGTCTCCCACTACGACGACGCCAGCACCGTCTACGGCTATGAGGACGGAAACTACCACCCACACCCTCTCCAGTCCGACGCCTCTTCGCGCGGGAGGTCGCAATGGCAGTAACTCCGAAAATCTGCCCAAAAATAACCAAAGCCCTGTGCGACGCACCAACACGGCCAACTTTTTTTTTTAACGACAAAATACGTTTATGACACGCTGCATCCCTCGTCACACCAAGGGATTCTTCATCCCTGGCACACATCCCGCTCCCAAGCGGGTCCCGCACCTCCCCAGGGCCCGCTAAAGCCCCTCCCCCAGCACTCACTCTTCTCCAAGAGGAAGGCGCCCGGGCGGGCGGTGGCTCTTCTTCGGAGGAGTTGCGCCTAATCCTTCAGGTCCAGTTGACTCATTCCCGTCATTCCTCGGACCTTGAGACCGCTGGTGCCGTTCTCCGGGTTGATGATTATATATCACCGGGCGACAACCTCCTCTTTCTCCGATTTCGCTTCATGTACCAAATCTTGTAGCATTTCTCGTTCCTACATTTGCGATACCCAATACCCTTATACGTTTGAGACGATACTTTGGCTGGCTTTCTTTGGTCTTTTTACTTTCATCCACAACGAAACAAACGACGGACACATTACACGCACGCGATGAAGCTCTACCCCTCCATCAACCCCAACCTCGCGGAATGGGCTGCCCGCCAGCCCGTCTTCTTCACGGCCTCCGCCCCGACCCACCTCCAGCACGTCAACGTCTCGCCCAAGGGCCTGTCCGCCCACTTCGCCGTCCTCTCTCCGAACCTGGTCGCTTACATCGACCGCACGGGCTCCGGTTGCGAGACCATCGCCCACAGCTACGAGAACAGCCGCCTCACCCTCATGTTCATGTCCTTCGGCCCCTCGCCCCGCATCCTCCGCCTCTTCTGCAAGAGCAGGATCGTGGAGTGGGACGACCCCGAGTTCGACTCGTGGATGAAGCGCATCGTGCCCGCGGGCGACGCCGGCCGGCAGTCCTACGACGGCGCCAGGGCCGTCGTCGTCGGCGAGGTCTGGGAGGTCCAGACGAGCTGCGGCTACGGCGTCCCCATGGTCAGGAAGGAGCTCTACGCGCCGTCCGACGCGGCGGCCGACGCCGAGGACGCCAACAAGAACGAGCTCTCCGTCTTCGAGGAGCGCCCCACCCTGGACAACAGCTGGAAGAAGCACGCCGACAACAACACCATCCGCAAGTACCAGATCGAGACCAACCGCACCTCCATCGACGGCCTCCCGGGCCTCCGCGCCGCCCGCAGGGACGCCGGCGAGACGCTCTGGACCGCGGACGCCAAGGCGCGGGCTCTCCGCGCCCTGCGGGAGCGGGACGGGATCTTGCTCGGGCTCCTGCTCGCCGTTTTGTTTTATGCCGTTTCGGCCTTGGTCAGATGAGGAAGGGAACAGCGAACGGCTTTTTTATGACGCAATGTTTTTTGTTGGTAAATGCATGTATGAGTTGTATTGTTTTATGTGATGCTGCTTTGACATGCCGGCGTCTGCCTATTATAGAGACCTCCGAACGAATTGGATGGAAACGCGTTTACACGCCTGGAACGAAAGAGTCACGGAATCTTGAGCAACTATTTATATTGTGTTTCCTTATCTGATTTATTTTTCCTTTGTGTCAAAGCTGGGTGGATGTGGAGTACCATAGAATGTCGGAGGACTCGAGAGGCCCCCGTCACCGATGAAGCGAATCAAGAAAAAAGCGTTTTGCGAAATGAACTGTGTCTCTATGCTTTTTCGTCTCCGTGATCTGTCATTATTGACTACTCTGAAGATTTCTGTTCCGTGGCCACTAAGTTGTCTTGTCTGCGCGCGCAGCAGTGGCTGAAGCCATGATGAACCCTCGACTACCTGGGTAGGTAGTCATAGAGCAGCGTCCATACGTCTTCATCATCAGTCCCGTGCCAGTTGCAGTACGCCGCCATCGCCGCCTTCCCGACTACTCCAGCCGATCGTCTCGCTCCGGAAGAGTAGGGATGAAACGTAAAGTCTTCTTTCCGCCGTGGTCTGGCACTTCGAAACCGACGTGTCAGCAGACCAGGATGGGAGGGAGAGGTGAGCGAGGCGGAGGCTACGTGCTTCGCAGCATGTTGTCAGCGCCTCCGTTGCGTGTGAATGTCTGTCTTCTCCCAATGACCTTCCTTTGGCCTCAACGCGGGCACGCTGTGGCGTGGGCTACCTCTCTTGCCACGCCCACGTGCACCGTGCCGCAGAGTCGCGCAGGTCGCACCTCGAGGGGGTGATTCTGGATCCATGCAAGGTACCAATGAAGGGATACAAATTGTCGATAGATCCGTAAGCATGCTCAATGCGGGCCCCCAAGCGACGAATCATCCCGCCCCCGCGCTCTTGTCTGCGCCTTGCTGGGCGTCCTTGTTGGCTCCTGACTTGCCGCTGCCGCGGCCGCGTCTCGTCCGCTTGTGGCGAGGCTCGTCCGGCTTCTCGGAGGGGGTGGTATCCTTCTCCTTCTCCTTGTCCTTGCTCGACTTGGTCTCGAGCGCGGCGGCCGCTGCGGGAGCGCTCGAGGAAGAGCCGGCGTTGGCGCTGGAGTTGCCGGCGGCGGGCTTCTTCTCCTTGCGTTCGAGGACCTGCACGGTGCCCTGCGCGACCGTGATGGGGCTTGCGGCGATGGCCTTGACGAGGCCGTCGTGGTTGGAAAAGTCGACATAGGCGAACCCCTTACGCTTGTCAATCTCGACAAAGGTGACGGTGCCGAACGCCTCCATGGCCTGCTTGAGAAGTGCCTCGGTCACGCCCTGGGAAGGGTTTGCGTGCTTGACGAAACCGCGCGTTGCGCCGGCACTGACGTTGGAGGAGGAGCTGCCGCCCTTCTTCGAGTTGCCGCCCTTGCCTCCGCTCTTAGGCCCAGTAGGGGGGTTGGACTTGGCAGGAGCAGACTGCGAGGCCGAAGCAGAGGCCTCCTTCTCAGCCTTGTCGGCCTTCTCTGCCTTCTCCGCCCGTTCTGCCTTCTCAGCCTTGTCCTTGTTCTTCTCCTCGTCCTTTTTCTTCAGCAGCACGACAGGGGCCTTGGTCGGCGCAGGAGTACTGGAGGAGCTGGCAGCCTCGTTGGACTTGCCCTTTTCGTTGGACGCGGCATTCTTGCTGCCTCCGCCTCGCCGGGTGCGCCCTGACTTGGAAGCATTAGATCCGGCGTTGCGCTCCGACGTCTGCGTTGCGCTCGAGGAAGACGGAGCAGGTGGTGCCGCGGCGGGCGGTGCCGGGGCCGGCTTCTCGACAACGGGCTGAGCTGGCTCCTTGCCGGCCGTCGCCTTTGCTTCCGCCTCGGCCTTCGCAGCATCCAGACGTGCCCTCCTGTGAGCGCTTCCAGGACTAATGCCAAGGTCTCGCTGTAGAATACGCGCGGCCGCCGCGATGCCGGCCCTGCGGCTTTTCGGCACCTCTTGAGTTGCCGCAGAGCTCTGGGTGATCTGGCTGGCCACGGTCTCCGCCGCCTTAACTGCGTCCGCTGTGGCCTTTTTGGTAAGGATCTTGACAGTCTCCTTGGGCTTCTCCACCGATTTGTCCGACTTGGCTTCCTTCTTGCCCTTCTTAGAGTCCTCCGTCGCCGAGGCCGAGGCCTTACCCTTAGTGCTCTGAGAATCCTGGCGGGCCTGCTTTGCGCTCTTAGCGGCCGCTGCCTCCTTCGCCTTGTTGGCCTTCTTCTCCTTCAGGTACTCGATCAGTGGCGTCGTGGTGACCTTCGTCTCGGCTTTGGGCTCCTCCGCTTCCTTGTTCTCGCCCGCCTCCGCTTCCTTCTCTTGCTCGGGGTTGGTGAGGGACTGCAGAAAGGCCATAAACTCGGGGTCCTGATCGATCGTGCCTTGTCGAGGATCGCTGCGCTTCTTGCCGCTCGGGATCTTCGGGTAGCTCGCGTACTCGAGGATGGGAGGACCGACAAGACACGGGTTGTTAGAGGACATCTTGGCATCTTCCCAGGATTTGGCCTGGATCAGGTTGGAGAGGGTCGTCAGATTCTCGCGCTTGAGAACGTGAAGGTACAATCGTGCCGGTTTCGAGATCTTAGCTGGGCTACACCAATCAGTAAGCGATAAGTTCGATGCGCTTTCTCCTCTGCCAGGAACCTACTCCGTCTGGATCTTTCCGGGCTCGTAGTTGTGCCAGCTGGTGAGACCCTGGCCAGCCTTCCATTCATCTCCCAGCTTGCTCCATAGCTCCTCCTCCGTCAGACCCGGAGGTAGTCTTCGGATGACAACTTTGTGACCTTCGACGGCGGCGCGGCTCCTATTCGACTTTGGTGCCTCCGTAGTGGTCGTGCTCTGCTGACTCGAAGCTGGTGGGACGCCGTTCGTCTTACGGGAAGCACTCTGGGAGCCCGAGGTCGCCATCGCGGTGCTGTATAATGCCTTGTAAGCGGCCGAGGGATGTATTTGTTTGTAATGATGTTGGCCCCAAGTGCGTAACTTTATTTGGCTCCTGCCTATGGCCCAGCTGGTTTGATGCAGGAGATGTTCCAGGGACTCCTACAGCTTCTGAGGCAAGAAAAAGCTGGATGAGTGCCTGTGTGTCCTGGGCACACAAGCGGTCGCCCGTGGATTTTGTGAAGGATGTCAGTGGTGACAACAGGGTAGTGACGCGGGGCGCCTGGTTCACCATGGCCTCAGATCTGAAAGAATGGTGCACGGAGCACGTACCACCAAAAGGTGGATCTTATCTGATAATACCTTACTAACCCGTTTGGGATAGCTCCATTGTGCTTGCAGGATCAGCTTTTCCCCTTCTTGGGTATTTAGGCGAAACCTCGGAAAAACTTCCTCACTTTTCACACCTCGGGAAAACAAAACTCCGAAACACCAATTAGCCGAGGTTCACCCATCAGCCTCAGCATCATGGGTGACAAAGAAGCCGAGTCCTCCTCCGAGGACAACGCCGCTGGAAGCCAAAGCGACGACTACTTCTCGGAAGCTTTTCCGGGTTTTGACGCTGCAAAAATAGCACCGACAACTCGGAGTCCTGAGGGTCGAATAGTTGCGGGAGGCGACGAGAACAAGTCAGAATACAAGCCGCCGACCGAGGAACAGATCCAGGCGGCCATCGAACGCGCCAATCTCGCCTTCTCAAATCCGCTTACCAACGTCCCTCGTCGCGCGCCTGCTGGAGCCGGCCGTGCACGCAACAGGAGCGCCGAAGTATCGTTCAATCTTCCATCCCGCGCCCGCCCGCAGCCACCTCCTCCTGAGGCACTTCCCACCCCGTCACCTTCGTCCGGTTCAACTCGTGGTCGAGGCATCTCGGTCCCTGGCAGAGCGACGTACATCCCCACACTACCGACGCCCAGCCGCACTTCGCAGCTGATACGTCCGCGTGCCGCCAGCCACAGCCGCCCCATAGTCGTCGGAGGCTTCGACAACGCTTACCAAGACCATCTCGAGAGAGTCGCGCACCGCGAAGAAAGAGACCGACGTGCTCTTGAATTTTACCTAGAGAACTCTGCGAGAACTGTCATCGAGCCGTCTTACGGTCCTCGTCCACTTCCGGAGCTACCCCCTGCGAACACCCCGCCGCCCAATCGTGCGCTTCAGGCCCTTCGCCCCGCCCCTCCCACCCGGTCCGATCCACCTCATCCACTGCGATCAAATCCGGTCGCTTCGAGCCCCCAGGACCCTATCACAATCCCACGCAGACGCCCACGGTCGTCTTCAGTGTTCATACCCCCAAATACCGCTCCTTCGTCCTCTAACAGCCGCCCTCCCCCCGAGCCCATCCGCGAAGAGACGGCAGAGGAAGAGACCGACTTCGAATATTCCGAAGACCCAGAGATCCACACTGCCCAGGTCGGCCGCGTCGTTCAACGATCCAACGACCCCGCCACCGAAGACCCGTACAGCCCACGACTACGCGGCGGCAGTCTCGAGCTTGACGATTTCCCCGAAGGGTTTGACCCGGAATATTACGAGTCTGACGACGTCGAGGAAGACTTGGACGAGCTCACCGACGAGTTCAACCCGAATATATCCGAAGACTTCAATCCGTATCACATTGAGGCGCAATCTCAACTTCACACACAGGTGCTCGACAACAAGATGGCGAGCCATATCCCCCGTCCCGGCCCAGCCAAGCTCTCTCCGAACGCAGGTTTGGACGAGTGGCTGGAGGAGGCCAAGCAATGTCACTACCTGCCCGAGCGCGCGATGAAGGAACTCTGCGAGCTGGTCAAGGAAGTGCTCATGGAAGGTATGGATATGGAGAGCTGAGACGGTTGTCGCAAGCACTAACGTCGCACTTCCAGAGTCGAATATCCAGCCGGTCTGCACTCCCGTAACAATCTGCGGCGACATTCACGGCCAGTTTTACGACCTCTTGGAGCTGTTCCGTGTTGCAGGTGGAATGCCCGGCGAATCGAGAGTCGAGGCCCCCAAGACTGCGACCACAGTCATTAGCCCCGAGGACATCGAGCCTCCCACCGCGATTACGAACCCCAAGCTCAAGAAGAAGGTCAAGAACGCCGGCAGCCCTACGCCTGAAGATGAGGAGGATGACGAGGCGGCTGCCGCCGACACTAGCATGACGTCCCGCCCCGACTCCGCGGTTGAGGTCAGCGCAACCTCCCAGTCGGCCGACACCCGATTCGTCTTCTTAGGCGACTTTGTCGACCGTGGTTACTTCAGTCTCGAGACTTTCACTCTCTTGATGTGCCTCAAGGCCAAGTATGTGGTGCAAACTCCGTTGATTTGAGGCACGCGCTTATTCTCTTCTTCCCTAGGTACCCCGACAGAATTGTTCTCGTCCGTGGCAACCACGAGTCTCGTCAGATCACCCAGGTCTACGGATTCTACGAGGAGTGCCAGCAGAAGTACGGCAACGCCTCGGTCTGGAAGGCTTGCTGCCACGTTTTTGACTTCCTGGTCCTCGCTGCCATCGTCGATGGCGAGCTCCTGTGCGTCCACGGCGGTCTCAGCCCTGAGATCCGCACGATTGATCAGATCCGTGTCGTCGCACGTGCCCAAGAGATTCCCCACGAGGGCGCGTTCTGCGATCTTGTCTGGTCAGATCCTGAAGACGTTGAGACTTGGGCTATCAGCCCTCGCGGCGCCGGCTGGCTCTTCGGCGACAAGGTGGCTACGGAATTCAACCATGTCAACGGCCTCAAGCTCATCGCCAGAGCCCATCAGCTGGTTAACGAGGGATACAAGGTATGCCACGATGCCAAAACATTTTTGCGCTGCTGCTAATCAGTCGCAGTACCACTTCCCTCAGAACTCGGTCGTCACTGTGTGGTCCGCTCCGAACTACTGCTACCGCTGCGGCAACGTCGCTTCCATCATGACGGTGGACAAGGACATGAATCCCAAGTTCAGCATTTTCTCTGCTGTTCCTGATGATCAGCGTCATGTTCCTGCCAACCGCCGCGGACCCGGCGATTACTTCCTTTGAGCAATATCACCATGAACACGCCTGGAAACGCTTCTTATGTGCGCAAAGACTCTGGAGAAGGAGCCGCGATCCCTCCAACGGTCTCCCGTGAGTCATGTTGCGTTTCCTGCAACCACTGCTGAGCCGACGATAAACCCTTTGAAAGTCGTCGAGCTTCGCACTGTCAGAGTATATGGAAACCTATTTTCTCGCGAAGGCCTCAACAAGAGTAGGCCAATTTGCGAGACTTTCACGGCCCAGGATGGCGAGACAGTTTTCGTCAGAAGTTTCACGCTATTAAACCAAAAGTATTCTCATCGACCACGGCTTGCGAATAGAAGACGACAAGAATCGGACATGAGTCTACGACAAGACTCGGAAAGTCCCACAGGAAGGGACCGGATTGCATTTCATGAGCGCGAGAGTGAGGACCATGTCATTGACCACGCGTTGTTCGTCACAATGTGGCGAAAGGACGAGTCCTCGCCTCGGATGCTTCGACACAGTGAAGGAGTTCAAGGCGCGGACCTCAGAGATGGTCCGCCCGATGCACGGAGGGGGAGAGCGATGAGGATTGGGGTGGCTTTGCAACGCATGTGATGACGAAACGCACGGAACAAGGGGGCTGGAGAGACCTTCCTGTAGAATAACTGGCTAGGTTAGAGAGGTTAAATACCCGATACATGTTGGACTTTGCTTTGATGGGTTTCTGATTTAGGGTCGTAGATCTCTAGTTGGCTTCATCGGGCTGATGCTGCTTCGAAAGCACGGCACTCATGCAGACGAACGTAAACGAAAGCCGTATATATTGATTTCTTCATCCACTGCCAAACCCTTCATACGCCGCTCGGTATCTCGACTGACTAACTACACACTCCGGACGCCGCTGACTCGCACAACCCACAGACTCAAGCACGCTTAATCTCCCACTTCAGATCCTTGATGCTAACCTCGTCGTTGGCCTTCTCGTCGTAGTCGAACCACTCGCCATCGGTGAGCTCGATGGCGGTGAACTTGGTGGTCGTCTCGGCGCCGTCGGCGAGCCACTCTCCCTCCGGGATGAACTCGACAAACTCCAGGCCTCGGCAGTCGAACTCGATGATCTTCTGCTGCTTGGCGGGCTCGGTCTGCTCGTAGGCGGTGGGCGAGGTCTTGATGGAGGCCGACGACTCGCGCTTGCAGTTCTTGCACTTCCAGACGAAGTTGGCCTCGCCTCTGCTGCCGCTCATCTCATTGTTCTCCTGGTTCTTGTTAGTGTGATGACAATGCCGGGCTTGAGAGATTGTAGTCTTACGAATCGGTTGACGCCGACGGTCTTGTCGTGGACCTCACGGCATGAGGTGCACTGGACTTTGAAGGTGTACCAGAAGGGGTTACCCTCGCTATCGTCGGGACGAAGGTTCGTGACCCTGGTGAGATTAGCGAGGTTCCGATGTGTTACACTCGGATTGCCATTTTACCCGTTAAGCTCGGCGGTAAGAGTGAGAGCGAACATTTTGACCGTATTGAATCTGTCAGATGGAAATTTCAAATTACAGCTCCAGTGGTCTTTTGAAGCCCTTTCTTCAACACCTCCCGTCAGTAAAGCAATGGTGGGGTTGGAGGGGCAGTTGCGTCACTTCTGTAAGACGATAGCCCCGTTAATGTCATACGCCCTTTAACAGCACGCCTCATCTGCTGACTACCCCGGTCAATTGGATCAGATCCGGCAACTCGTCGGTTCCTGGACGTCAATATTTCGCTCGCATCAGACCACCACCGCGACCGCCGACGACGACAACGACGAGCTCCCCCGACGCTCGACCCCTCCGAGCCGATCAATCGAACACAACTGGGGGCTGCCGACGCAGCCGGCATGCCGTCAGAATGCAGGCACTCTGGTCTAGAGCGGGCCGGGCGCCCCATTGCGGTTGCAAGGCCTGCTTCAAAGCTGCTGGCGGCATGGTCCGCCAGACGGCGACGCGAGTGACGCCCCGGAAACCGACGTTCAGCGAGGTCTTCACGGCCTGCTACACGGGCATGATGGCGACCGCCGCCGTACTCGACGCCCAGGCGAAGGACAAGCGACGGCTGGAGCTGGAGCGGCAGCTGGAAGAGGCGAGGGAGGTGCTCGACAACCTGAAGAAGCAGGGGAGGAAGCGACACGGCGGCCAGGAAACCGACATGCCCCCTCCCGGAAGCAGCGAAAACCGATACGCGGGTTCGCTCTGGCACCACAAGCGGCAGAACAGCGAGATATTTGAGTTCTTGGACTCCCTCGAGGCTTCCGGGCCATTACCAAGGCAGCGGACCGGCGACGTGAACAGATTATGGCAGGAGTATGGCTTTACCACGACGGCCCAGTCTACTCGCAAGCTCAGGGAACTTGACTACACGATGCTGGACCGGTGGCTAATGGCCGAGGAGAATACCCAAGACAGACATATGTCCCACCGTGCTCCGAAAACTATCAAGCAACTGGAGAAGGCAGAGGCGTCAATGGCGGACTTGGTAGAAAACATGGTCAATGGCTCGAAGCGTATTCTTCCGGAGGACGAATGGAACCTACTCCGGGACGAGATCCAGCAACTTCGGCACATCGACATGCCTCACTACGACCGGACGTCGGACATGAACTCTATAAAGACGAACAGCTACAAACTCAACAACTTCATAGGCTCCATCTTCGCCAACGACGCCTACTGCCAGAGCAAGAAGATCAGCAAGGTGTGCCACAACCTGCTCGTCTCCCCGCAGCCACCGACCGTCTTCACATACAACGCGCTCATCCTCGGACTCGACCGTGCCGGGCTCCCGTCGCTCGCCCAAACCGTGGTAGAGATGTTTTACCGATCCAAGATGGAGCCCACGAGGAGGACCATGGTGTGCCTCTTGAATCACTTCAGGGAGACTGGCCAGAAGGAAAAGTTCTTCGACGTGCTCCAGCGCATGACGGGCAAGAACGTCAAGGGAATGAAGATCCGGAGGAAGCTGGTCAAGGAGGTGCTCACGCACGAGCAGCTCTTCATGTGGGCAGCAACGAAGAACGTCGCGATCAACGGCAAGTTCGCCATCGAGAGGGCCTGGCTCGACGTCGGCACGCTCACTTCCATCATCCAAGGCCTGCTGCACTTCAAACTACTGCGATACGCCGCGGGGACCTTTGCGCACGCACTGCGGTGCGGCATCGTGTTCAGCATAAACACAATATCAACCCTGCTGGAGCATTGCGTCTTCAGCCTGGATACGACAGCTGCTCGCCAGGTGCTGGACGCCCTCCGGACTGCGCCCAAACTCATCCGGGCGCCGTTCAAGGAAGAGGCGGACCAGATCTACCTGGCGGGGCGCATCCAGAACCTGATCGACATCTGCAACCTGGAAGAGTCGCCGTTCTCGGTGGCGCCCTGGCTGAACGTGTTCTCGACAGAACTGCCGTCCGAGCAGCAACGAAGGGGCATGCGCATTACCAGCCTGCTGCACCAGTTCCAAGTAGCTCAGGGGAAGACAAGGCGCTGCCTCCAGGAGATAAAAGTCGCCGAGAGGAGACTGGGATATACACGGCCCGCACCGTCTCGGAAAGAACTGCCGGCGCCGAACCCGGCGAAGGCCGCCGTCAGGCAGGCCTCGCACGATCGCCGCGGCGCCGCAGCCGAACAAGAGGAGAGGGAGCAGTTAGGATTCGGAGGGCCGCCGCTGGCGAGCAGGATCCGCTTCCCTCCTTTCGAGGCGAGCCACACTGTACCGCAGAGGCGACAAGTCGCCGCCATGGGTTCCTATTGAGGACCCGTGTGTGTGTGTTTATATGTAGTATACCATCTTGGGCGGAGGCGATAGACGAGGAGCTTGTGCTCGGCGGTGGTTCCCATACAGCAAGGCCGCAGAGGCCATTTTCTTTTTTAAAGATTTTAGAACACGAACTTGTACACACAATGATGTCTCGCTGCTGAATATCAAGCCCCTGTAACTCGGCAGGCACAGTGGAGGTAAACTGCTGTCTGAAGTCTTCACGGGCCACTTACCTGGGTATTAGGTGCCTACCTTACTCAGGCAACACCCGTGGGAGGGGCATAGAATACTTGCTTTTTATTTTGGGAGATCTTATTCATCACCCCCTTTTCTACTATTCAACACCCCCCTATGTGGCTTAGCTCTCTAATTATCGGCCTCTCTTAGGCCCCTCTACTGTACAATGACGGACAACAACACCAACGACAACGACAACGACGACGACGATGACGACCGATAACGACGACGACGACGACGACGACGACGACGACGACAACAATAACAACAATGATGATAAAAATTTTTTTGACTTAGTGACGCCTAGCCACATAGTTGTGGCTGGAGGGGGTGTTGGATACTAGAGGAGGGGGTGACAAATAAGATATCCCGTTATTTCTCCCGCATTCGAAGTCAAAACCTCGGAAGATCACGACTCCTTTTTTCTCCCCATCATTCAATCACCGCGATGGCCGTCGTCCTCCTCCCCCGGCACTGTGCCCTCTGCGGTCGGCGCGAGAACCTCCTCCGCTGCGCCGGCTGCCAGGTCGTGTACTACTGCGGCCGAGACCACCAGACCGTGGACTGGAAGGCGCACAAGGGCGCGTGCAACGAAACCAAGAAGGCGCACCGCCAGTACGTCCGCGAGGAGAGCCTGCTGCGCGACGTGCCCGAGTTCGGCATGGGCTGGACGTGGGACGAGTCGGTCGGCAGGTTCTGGGGCATCATGGAGACCCGGGACTACATGCGCGCGCGGTTCGGCTACGTCGACGCCCTGCTGCAGCACAACACCGTCGACGGCGTCGAGAGGGCCGTGGAGCACCAGCTCGACATGCTGCGGCTGTGCCGCAGCGACAACATGGGCATCCGTGACATGGCGCCGCACCAGCTGCTCCGGCTCGGCCGCGACCAGGAGACGTACGACTTCCTCAAGTGGTGGGCGACCACGGGGAACGAGGGCGACTACGACTGGGGCGACACGGACCTGCCGCACCTGAACTGCAAGGGGGAGAACGCGTTCGAGCAGGTGGAGGAGTTCTTCGCGCCGAGGTTCGGGTCCATCCACCATAAGCTGGCTGTCACGCTGCTCAAGATCCGGCTGTGGATGGAGCTGCGAGACGTGCGCCACGCCGAGAGGGCGCTGCGGGACGCCCTCCCGCGGGAGCTGTTGGACATGGTCAAGGCCCGGGTGGTCCGCTCCGACGTCGTCGCCCGGAGACAGGATCTCGTCGAGCTCACCGACGGAGCGCTGGAGATGCGGTCGCTGCAGAAGCAGATTCGGACGATGATCGACTCCGTCCACCACAGCAACAACTTCGTGCTCCCGCGCCTGTTCGATCCCAATGTCGATTGGGACCGGAGGCTCGAGACTTATTACTCGATGGGCACGCCAGAAGAGGCCCAGCTCGCGGTCAACTACTGCTACATGGCGTGGGCAGAGACCCCGGGTGCCATTGATGTTGCGAAAAAAGCCTATGCCGCGGTCCGGGCTGCGTCGTGATGATACGATACTGAGTCTGGTACCTATTCATCCACCCCTCTTCTAGTATCCAACACCCCCCTACGTGGCCCTCTACTATACGACAATGACGGACGACGATGACGGACGGCAACAACGGACAACAATAACGGATAACAACGATAATAAAAACGTATATAGCCGGCCCTTAACTTAAGGACGCCTGGCCACGTAGTTTTGGCTGGAGGGTGTCGGATACTAGAGGAGGGGGTGACGAATAATATCTCCCATTTCTTGGCTCAAACAGCACTCTGATTGTTGTGCCTGGGGTCTGCCAAGATTAGCAATGCGAAAGGAAAGAGCGTGGTCCCAGCGTTGCCACCTGCCAAATTTACAACTTTTTACCTCTACCTATGTTGCATCCTGTGTTGGGTACCACTAATTGAGTCCATGCTGTGTTAAATGAAGTTGAGCTTGGCCTTTACGATATTGAGGCTTGGAAAATCGACCCATTGACTCACAGCCGCGAGAGCTTGCACAGTAATGATGGCGCCTGGGTTTCGGAACGTCGATGGCTGTAGCGCAAGGAAAGTACCCGCCGTCAAAAGCGCGAGTCGCGGCCCTACTATAGTAGACGTGCGTGCACAGCGAAAGGGCCGCAGGGATGAACTATGTTGGTGTGGACGCTTGCCAGTCGAGAGGGTTGCTTGTGATATCATTTCCCGCAGAGCCTTCCCTAATGGAAGGTAACGTCTCCAGGATTGCCATATACTCCCTGTTGCCGAGTACCGTATCTTGTAGTTAAAACGAAAAGAACTTTGTCGGCAAGTATATTAGCGACCGCCCTCAAAAGACATGAGGAGAGCGTAGGTAGGGGTTTGACAGAAGCGACCATCTGATGATGACCATGGTCATCCGACCAGAGACGTCCGAGAGGCCGCTAAATCTCCAGTGCGAGATGCGAGATGGCCACAGCTCCGAGTGCGATTTTGAAGATCGCTTCTCCGCTTCTTGACAGTTGAAGGAGATACTCTTGATTGTGTCTAGGCAGGCGGCAGTAGGGACGGTTATAGCTGAAAGAAGAACCGCCCGCTGCGACGTCGAAAAGTGACATATGAGCATTTTAACCTCTCAAAAGAAGTCTGTCAGCCAGAGTTTGGATAAACGGGTGAGGGGGCGTGCTCCAACGCAGACGGGGAATTGGCCCGATGGGCCCGTCGAGCCTTTCGTGCGTGTTTTGCGGCTTGCGCTTCCGAACTCTGCGTGTCTGTTCTCTCGGATTTGCGTCAACTCGCAAGCGACATGTGCATGTTGTCTGTCATACTGTGAGCCTCAAGTTTGGCACCCAGGAACTCGAGTCTAAACTTGGGTGTGTGGGCTGCGCCGGCGGCGGCGACGGCTCTGGAGGGGCAGACCCAGTTGGCCACAGCCAGAGGAAGCCAACAACACAACTCGTCACCCCTCCCTTCTGATTCACGCAAAAATTCTTGCAGAGGTCCAACTGGGGCGGCAAACTCCAGTATCGTGCGTTTTTGGGGTGCCGGGCTGATTGATATCGTCACTCGTGTTCCATCCGGGTTTTGCAAGGCCCACCGCGTCGACCAGCCTTCCATCGTCGGCGGTATCTCCAGCACAATGCTGCAACTACAAAAGTCATCAGCTTCTATTCAAGGCCATGCTAGTGAGACCTCCGTGTCCCCCGAAGGCCAATCCCTTCGTGTCTCCGAGCCTCCGACCCTCCGGCGCTATAGGTGCCACCGCCGCCATCGCCCCAGGCGAGGATGCCGAGGTTTCCAGGCGTGGTCCAGGTACAGTCATTTGCATCGGCGGCGTCCAAAACCATGAGTCAGGCAGCTGCTAACTACGTGGTTTTCGTATGCCCAGTAGTAAAATCAACTAAACATTCAGCCATTAATACCTTAATATGTAGGGTATGCGCTATTATAAAATTTATACTATTAAATGCGCCTAATTAAGGCGATTATAATGGTACTACTTTTATCTACGTGCATACTCTGTGTATGAAGATATTTGGGTAAAGGTGGTTTTAACTGTTGACTTAGTGGTTTAGTTGGTTTGGGGAAAAAATTGAGAAAAAATTAGAAAATAACGAAACCCCCTGTAAGTGGTTTTGGAAAAAGTCAGTAAAATGTAGTCTAAAATCACTAGATTATTTATACTTGAATTACTTAATGCGTAGTATGTGCATCTAGATAAAAAAGATATTACTGTAATCGCTTTAATTAAGTGTATTTAATAATATAAATTTTATAATAGCGTATACCCTGTGCACTAAGGTATTAATAGCTAAAAATTCGGTTGATTTTTGATTTTATATTAAAAGTCAGTAGTCAGCAGTAGTCCCACTTATGGTTTTGGACGCCGCTGATGCAAACGACTGTAACAGGACCCCTAAAATTTAAAACTTGGAACACGCATCGAGGGAACCAGATCTGGGTGTGGAGCTGTTCAGGTGCCCCTGGCCACCGTGGGCATGCCCTTGCCTTCGTTGGAACTTGGGGTTCCTCTTGGACGCACCGTACGCCGAAGAAGCAATGGAGGAGAAATGGGGTGTTGTGTTCCTCGGCATTTTTGGTAACTGGCCGACGAGAATCAGAGGCCTGGACGGAGGGCGACCGATGTCGGTTTCAGGGTCTTTCCCGCGACGAACGGGTCATGAGGACGAACGGTCTGACAAGCTCGAGGCGGTCTGGAATTTTTGCGCGGCCTTCTGACCTAGGTAGTATAATTAGATTCCGGGACCCGACCCAAAGAGACCGTCATGGGTTGCTAACTGGAGACTAGGTGCGGTATGGCACCCACGATGCACCGGTGAGAATACCTTACCAATCTTGCAGGTTGCCAGGTATACATACCGAGGGCGGCGGCGGTAGACCGGCTGGCCAGATGCCATCGAGATGGACTTACCATGTCGCTCCAGTGTGTTGATAAATGACAACAGTGACAGAAACACCAGCGTGTATTCAGAGACACGCGGTATCCGTACAGAGACGACAGACAAGACAGAACCAAGGACGCACGTTATGGGATGGATGGCTGGTGAATGTGCTACAGAAACGGCGGGGTGAACATGGACAGGCCCGCCAGCTGAGGCTGTAGTGGGGAGACGGTCCCGTGACCCCGCGAATCACGACTCGGCGGCGCTCCACGGGCGGCCAACGGCGGCTTGCCAGTGGCCACACTCACCGATGGGGCTAACGCCACGCCCCAAGCTGGTTTTGTTGTCGCCCAGTCACGTTTGGAAGGGACTGGTGCTGGCGCTCCTGCTTCCCCTAGGCGTACAGTACCTACATAGTTGTACTGCAGTGTGTCAATGTTCCTGGCAGGTACCTGACAGTGCAGAGGCCTGGTGCTTGCCCGCAACCTAGCGGGTACCGTGTGTCTAACCATGTACTCTCACCGCGCTGCCGCGAGTGCCGTCCCGGGGACTCGGGAGTCTCTGCACTGCGTCGTGTCGCAGAAAAAATACCTCCTCCCCCGTGTCGATATACCTTAGGGCCCAGGCCCATCTACATCGCCGGTGCTGGTGAATGTGAGATGAGCTCACACCTCCTCCGTCTTTTCTCTCTTGTTGCTCTTGTTGCATGCTTCCGTCACTTTTCAATCCACGTCCGGGTCGGTCTGGCTCTGGTTCATTCATAATCCCCCTCCAACCCACCGATACTCCCTGTTCTTGTCCTTCGAGGATACTCTTGCCGTCATACCTCTCTTCTTCCCTCCATCAATGGCGAGCTGGATGTGGAGCTCTTTCGTCCTGGAAAAACCGACGGGATTCTCGTGACTTGCACCCTGACGCGGTCGACCTAGTTTCTCTCCGACTTCAAACTCTCAAAGCTGCAACTACCTACCTCGAGAGCTGTTTGACACATTCGTCAGATTGACCTGCGCTTCTACAGCCAGAACCACCCAGCTAACTCGACTAACCTCCCGACCAAAGAAACAAGAACACGCGCCAGACAAAGAAAATGAACATCGACGCCCTGAAGTCCATCTGCCTTTAAGCAGCTGCTTGTTGTTTGTTCTCGTTGCGGGTTTACTGTGCTTCTATCACCAGCGCCCTTTGTTCATATTTTACTGCAATTTTCTTGGGCTGCATCGCCTACAACGTTGCTACGACTGCCTATTAGTCGTCACTCCTCTCCCTGATATTCGAAATTAGACACCATTCACCATGAAGTTCGGCAGAAAGTGCGATATCTTCCCCCTCCTCGGATAAGATGAACTCGCCACATTTTATTCCTCCTCTTGCCTTGTTGTACGGCGCTCACACGGTCGCAGTTTACCCCGCAACCAAGTCCCCGAGTGGGCGGCCTTCTACATCAATTACAAGGGCCTGAAGAAGCTGATCAAGGCCGCGGCGGAGTCGGCGAAGAACGGAGAGAGGGTTGATCTAGCAGGTGGGCGGAACTGGAAACCGGATCCTTCGCTGTTGAGGGAACAGCCCATCCCCTGACCATGATTTGTCTTTTGCAGAATTCTTCTTCGCCCTGGACCGCAACCTCGAGGACGTCGACGCCTTCTACAACCGCAAGCTTGCCGAGGCCGTCCGCCGCCTTAATCTTCTACGCGACCGCTATGGACGTGTTCCAGATGTCGTCTCCAACCTGGACGAGGACGAGATCGAGGAGCTCATGGGCGCCCTTTACGAGATGCGCGTCCAGCTGCGCAATCTCAATTGGTTCGCCGAGATCAACCGCAGAGGCTTCGTCAAGATCACCAAGAAGCTCGATAAGAAGCTGCCCAACACCGCCTCTCAGCACCGCTACATTTCTACAAAGGTCGACCCGCTACCTTTCGCCAAAGACACCACGAGCACCCGCCTCCTGACCGAGATCAACAAGTGGATCTCCGCCTTGGGTGACGCCCGTAACATTGACGACTCTAGATCCGACAGGTCAGTGCGCTCGCTCGGCCGCGTCTCGTCCAAGGCCATGTTGACCCTCTCACAAACCCTCCTGGACACGCTGGACCAAGCCATCCGCAACGACAACGTCGAGTCGTTGAAGGCCGGTCTGGAGGAGGGCAACGTGACGGGCGAGCAGGCTTCCCAGAGCCTGCTCCTCAACCTGCTGCAGCGCTCCATCGCGGCGAGGTCCAAGGCCAGCATCGCCTATGTCCTGGACCAGCTGCCGTCGATTTACGAGCCCGACGACATAAACGAGCGCAATTGCATTCACCGCTTGGTCATTCACATCGGCCGCACCAAATCCTCGAACCCGGATAATGAGCCGAAATCTTACCCCTTTCCCATCGGCACTCAGTTCACTGCTCACGATCTGCAGCCGGCGGTTTCACAGGCCGTTACTCCCCGGGCGCTCAGCCAAAACGAGACCAAGCTCCTTGGGAAGGACGACGAGGCGGTTCAGATACTCATGTACCTGCTCGACACACTGAAGCCCGAGCACAGGGAGGCCCTCAGTGGCCGAGACTCGTTCGGCCGCATGCCACTGCACTACGCGGCCCGCTTTGGATTCGTAGTCGTTTGCCAAATCATCATGGCCAAGATGCAGGAATGGGGCCACTTCAATGTCGAGAACGGCATTGACGCCCCCGAATGGCAGGACAACGACGGATACGCACCGCTGCACTTGAGTGTTGTTGGCGGCCATCCTCTCACCACCAAAGCCCTGCTTCAGGGTGAGAACTGGCAGGGAGTGAGTGCGAGGAAGGCAGAGATGAGAAGGACGGTGTCCAAGTCTGGTGCTGTGCTTGCCATGGCTACCAAGTCGAACTACAAAGTCATAGTGGAGATGCTCGTCGAGGCCGGCGTGGATATCAACTGGCAGGACAAGACGGGTGAAACCGCGCTCCATCTGGCCGCGCGCTTCGGCCATGACGAAATCGCCCAGGTTCTCATCAAGGGCACCGACGAGCAGAAGGCCGACCTCGAGATCGCCGAGAATTCGTATGCCTGGACGCCCCTCCACGTCGCGGCGGTAGACGGCCACCTGTCTACTGCGCAAATCCTCGTAGATGCTGGGGCCCAGGTTGCCAAGGCCGACTCCTCCGGCTGGACTGCCAAGGAGCACGCCGCCCTGCGTGGCCATCTGGAGATCGCACGGCTCCTCGCAAACCAGCCTGACGCCGATGTTGTGAGGACCACGAAGGAATCGAAAACCTCTGGCGACACGTCCCGTTCCTCGTCTCCCGAGAACAATACCTCTCTCGACGGCCGCAAGTCGAACGGTGATGGACGCAAGGCAAACGGCACAACCCGCGCGCTAGAGCCGGTCAAGACGTTTGGCCATCGCTATCTGACCGACAAGAGCATGGTCCTGGTCAGTCTCGGGTCGATGGATATGCGCAAGAACATTGAGGCTGTCAAGCTCGACCGCGTCCCCTTGACGGAGGCTCACCTGACGGAGCTGGACACAGCTTTGTCCATTGTGGTCTCTGCCACTGGTGCACAGGGCGAGCCCACCATCGTCGACCTTCCTGTCCATGAGAACGTCTCCACTGAGCCAATCGTGTTCACTTCTGCAGACCCCTCTAAGGTCAAGCTGATGTTCGACATTGTCCCAACTTACTCTGGTAACGAGAAGAACAAGATCGGGCGCGGTGTGGCTCTGCTGTCTTCCATCAAGCCCACCATTGGCGCAAAGCGTATGAACCTCCAGGGCGACGTGTGCGTCCCCATCCTGGCCAGCAACCTGGACGTCATTGGCACCGTCAACTTCAACTTCCTCGTGGTCACGCCCTTCTCCCACCCCAACATGGAGATCAACTCCCAGCAGACCTACTGGAAGAAGCTAGCTACGACGATGGTCATCGGCCACCGCGGCATGGGCAAGAACTTGACGAGCAACAAATCCCTCCAGCTCGGAGAGAACACGGTACCGTCCTTCATTGCAGCCGCCAACCTGGGCGCCCAGTACGTCGAGTTCGATGTCCAGCTCACCAAGGACCACGTTCCGGTCATTTACCATGACTTCCTTGTCAGCGAGACGGGCATTGACGCACCTGTGCATACTCTGACTCTGGAACAATTTCTGCACATTAACCCTGATTCCAAGCGTTCCAACGGCGTGCAAGCCGTCAATGAGAACCTGGAAAGGGTCCGGAACAACGCGCCCGGCCCCAGACAGCGGTCTCTGTCTATGGGTTATGCCGGTGAAGGCCAGAATGGCACAGGCCTTGAGGAGCGTATGAAGCACACGCGCGACTTCAAGACCAAGGGCTACAAGGCCAACTCCCGTGGCAACTTCATCCAGGCACCCTTCGCCACTCTTGAGGATCTGTTCCGTCAGCTGCCCGAGCACATCGGCTTCAACATTGAAATGAAGTACCCCATGCTCCACGAGAGCGAGGAGCAGGAGATGGACACGTACGCCGTCGAGCTCAACTCCTTCTGCGATACGGTCTTGTCGAAAGTTTACGATCTCGCCGGTAACAGGCACATCATCTTCAGCTCCTTTAACCCGGACATTTGCCTCTGTCTGAGCTTCAAGCAGCCGTCGATCCCCATCATGTTCCTGACGGACGCCGGCACCTGCCCGGTCGGCGACATCAGAGCCTCCTCTCTCCAGGAGGCTGTTCGATTCGCCAGTCGCTGGAACTTGATTGGAATCGTCAGTGCCGCTGAGCCGCTCATCAACAGCCCTCGGCTGGTCAGGGTCGTCAAGGAGAGCGGTCTGCTCTGCGTCAGCTACGGTACGCTGAACAACAACCCCATCATGGTCCAAGTAAGTTCACCATTGCCCCTGTTGTCGCTTCGATACTAATACCCTCGCAGCGCCAGGTCAAGGAGGGAATAGACGCCGTTATTGTAGACAACGTGCTCGCTATCCGGAAGGGCCTCACGACGACGGAAGAGACCGAGGGCAAGGGCGACTCGCTGGAGGAGGGATCGGAGGGCGACTCGGCTTAGAGAAGAGGAAAACCCACGTTTGGGCGGTTCGACAGGACGCCATCAAACTTTTGCATGGCTTAGCGTTTGTGGAGGGACATTGGCTATCAGACTGGCCGTGTTCGGCCGGTCTTTCAACAATGATACATGGACAAAGAGTGGCTTAAACATGCCTACTCAGTGGTTTACTTTGGCATTTAGGAGAGAAAGCGAATGCCTCGTTCCAAGTTGTGCGAGGTCCGACTGTCTCTACTACATTCGGCGATGAACAAATAGAATCCAGGACACTGGATAGCGGCGTTCTCAAATGTGTCATGTTCTTGTACTATGTCTTGTGATATAGACATCAAACACGCAGTGCCACACGTCGGGTGCGTACGTCTTGACCAGCTCGACATGCTCGACCTCGGCTACTCTGCCGTCCGTCGCCCAGGTATCATACAGACGCTGGATCTCCGCCCGGCGCGATTCGATCTCGTGGACGCCAACGTTCTCGTGGAGGTGGAGCCAGCAGTCTCCGTCGACGGCAGCCGTCATGTCCCACGCCGGCCGCCACGTCGGCTCGCTCGTCGGGAGCAGCCCGCCGTTGACATGCAGAATATCGACCGCCGTCCCCGAAGCGCGGATCTCCGCTATCCTGCCCGCGGCCTCCTGGTTGTCCTGCAGGAACACGACGATCTGCTCGCCGCCCGCCAGCAGCTCCGCCGAGGCCAGCTCCAGGTCCGCGCCCCGGACGACCCGCACGCCCCAGCCGTTCGCGATGGCGCCGCGGCGGAGCGCCTCCACGCTCCACGGGTTGAGCTCCCAGCAAAGCACCCGCATGCCGAGCCTGGCGTAGGAAAAGGTGAAGTAGCCGATGCCGGCGTACAGGTCGACGGCCCAGTGGTTCCCGAGGCTCGAGGCCGGCCGGTGGCGGTGCCGCCGAGACAGGGCGTCGTCGTCGGAGACGGAGTGGAAGTCCAGGAGGCGCGTCTTCTCCTTGATGTTGCCCCGGCTGAACATGGTCCAGCGCGGGGCCCAGGTCTGGCGGATGCCGTTCTGCTTGGTCGAGACCCAGAGGGCGGCGTCGAAGTCGTCGGGGGCCGACGGCGGCGGCGCGGGCGGGTGGTTCGTCGCGGGGCCGAAGGCGCCGTGGAGGATCCGGAGGCCGCTCGGCGTGCGGAGGATGTTCTCGCCCTTCTTGGCGTCGTCGCCCGCGCCCGAGCTTGCCGTCTCCAAGGGGATGCCCTCGTTCACGGCGAGGTGCGTCAGGGTGCCCGCCCCGGTCTTGGACACCTCTCGCAGGATCGCCGACCACAGCCGGGGGGCGTCGGCGTCCGGGTTGCTGAGGAGCGAGGGCCAGTGGCCCTTGTCGAAGCTGCCACTCGGCAGCAGCGCCATGGGCTCGTAGGCGGTGAAGCGCTTCGGCGTGTGCTGGTTGAGGAGGGTCTCCAAGTCTTCGGGGGTGGTCCACGGCTGTGCTGCGGCTGGCAGTGAGGTTAGCCAGGCCCTGGCCGCTGCCGATATGGGGTTCTCGGGCTTGGGCTTCTTGCCCCGCGGCTTGTCTTTTGGTGTGGCGGGTTTCGACATTTTTTTGGGTTGTCGTTGAGGGTCAAAACTTCGGAAGAGAGACTCAGTTTGAGAGTTGCTGATGGGTGCGGTGCCCCGTTCATCAAGTCCGCGCTGGCGGTAACTTTGGGCGACAGTTACAGCGGGTACAGCGCCTGGACACTGTTGGCGTAGTTGAACTGTTCACACAAACGACAGTTTGAACCGTAAAAATGCCGCACAAGACCAACTGAATTCCCCGTGTCATCTTGCTGTCCTGCCTGCTACGCGCAATTCAATCGTGCATCCCGTGGCGTATAAAACGGGAGGGGTGCCGCTGTATGCTTTTGTTTTGACAAGCGCATTCATGCCATCGCACATAATGTCCAATAGTCAATCCTCTACTTCCGTCATGAATTCCTCGAAAAGCTGGTCTCTTTCTAGAATGATTAACTAGCTTGGAGACTATACTTGTATGAACATGAATAATCAAGAACAATACGCTGGACCGGACGGATACCAGAGCCGAGAAACGCCTGAGCAGCTTCGCAGAAGAAGTTTAATGCTCCGTGCCGCCAGTGCCAGAACCGGAAGTTGATGGCAGTATAAGGTATGATGGAAAGAGTGAACGCGAAGGGTGGGGAGAAAAGGAAGCTGGATAAGCAGCTGGGACAAGAGTAGGCATTTAAACGACGGGTATTCGAAGTTTGATGTATTACATATTGTACTCTGACAGGTCACGGCGACGCAACGAATTTCATTTTTCTGCAGAACGGGAGCGCTTGGGCATTGCCGTAGATATTAGCCAGGGCAATTGGTTCATCTATTGAAAGTAAGCCTTTCCAGAATGCCAGTGTAGAGTCAATACCTGCCATATCACCAACTGCTTTTCAAAGGACATCAATGATCAGAGCATCTCCCACACTCCCATGAATTGTTCCCAGGCCTGTGCGGTTCTGGAGACTCTTGAGGCTGTATTGACTTTTCCAGGCAAGCCCCACCTCCAATTTACAGCGACTGCCAGTGAACCTGGACGGCCCTGCGGTCCGCTAACTGAAGTGGGGCACCATCAACGGGCTGAACTTGTCATTGCACAACAGCATCCAACGAAGTCTTCAATTTCACCATCTTCTGTATCATTCCCTTCAGGATCGCCAACGCAAAATGGACGCGTCAACTATTCCCACGCATCTCAATTTTCTCAACGATGCCGCTCATCTTCTTCGGGCTTCAGCCCCTGAAACATCGGCCTACCTCATGAACCACCACAACGAGCTCATGTTCCTCAACGACGCGGAGCAGAGCGACACCCGGCGGCAGCACGTCTGCGGCGCCTGCGGTCACATCATGATTCCCGGCCAGGGGACGACTCTCAAGCTGGAGACCGAAACGGCGCTGAAGAGGAAGCGGCGCGTTGTCAAGAAGGAGAAGGCGAACGCACCCAAGGACGAGGCTCAGCAGCGTCGAGGGACGCACAAGCTTTTCACCTGCGGCCACTGCACTCACACCACCAAGGTCTCGTTCCCGCCACCGCCGCCGGTCTTGCGACGCCGGACCAAGGTCGAGAAAGCCTCTGCAAAGAGCCAGAAGGCCGCAGCAGCGGAGCCAGCGAAGCCGGCGACGGCCAACTCAAGCAGCAAGAAGCGTGCGAAGAATCGCAAGGCGGGACTGCAGGCTCTGCTCGGCCAGGCCAAGACCTCTTCCTCGAGCGGCAGATCTCTGAGTCTTGCCGACTTCGCCAGGTGACGCAGGCGGTGAACTACCTAATCTACCTAAACTTTGGTAAGCAAAAGCGCCTCGAAGGACAACGCTCCACGCCGCGCGCATGACAAACCGGCGTAGGCAGACGGCGGTGGCGGGCGACCCCCGGGAATATTCTCGAAGGTTTCCTGCCACGGACAGCAGGGGGGACCCGCCCAATGACACAAGCGGGCGCAGGGTGCAGTCATTGCCCCTCCAAAAATTTCAAGACCCCGCCATTACCATCCCACCGAGTCACTTTGTTCCTCGTGCGACCGGCAACAAAATCATGTCAAAAAGGAAGGCCGACGAGCAATACCACAGACAGCTCGACATTTCCTCTACCGATCCCACCCAGGAATTCGACCAGAACAAGCGACTCAACATGGCTGCCCCGGAGTCCAAGACCACCTCGTCCGAGTTCTTCCAGACCATCGGCGAGAAGGTTGACGGCAACGATGACCAGAAGGTCGTCGAGGAGATTGAGTCTCTCTGCATGAACTGCGGCAAGAATGTGAGTCGCGCGCGACCAGACGCTTTGTAAAGAAAGGCACTAACCATCCATGAAGGGCATGACCAGACTCCTCCTCACTGCGATCCCCTACTTCCGCGAAATCATCCTCATGTCCTTCTCCTGCGAGGAGTGCGGCTTCTCCAACAGCGAGGTCCAGCCCGCCGGCTCCATCCAGCCCAAGGGAACATACTACGAGCTGCGCCTGACGGCGCTTGAGGACTTTGCCCGCCAGGTCGTCAAGTCCGACAGCGCGACCGTCAAGTTCATCGAGCTCGACCTCGAGGTCCCCTCCGGCAAGGGCCAGCTTACAAATGTGGAGGGTCTCCTCACCACCATCATCAACGACCTCGAGTTCGGCCAGGAGGCCCGCAAGGAGCAGATGCCCGAGGTGTACCCCAAGATCGCCGAGATCATCGAGAGGGGCCGCGCCATGCTCGACGGCAAGGCCTTCCCCTTCCGCGTCACCGTCGACGACCCCGCCGGCAACTCCTTCATCACCCCCGACCTCAAGGACGGCGTCGGCAAGTGGGAGAAGCACGAGTACCTCCGCACCGCCGAGCAGAACGAGGCCCTCGGAATCTCCGCCGCCCAGGCCGAGGAGGCCGCCGCGAGCGCCAACCCCGGCCTCACCGCCGACGGCGACATCATCCCCAACGAGGTCTACAGCTTCCCCGCCTCGTGCCCCGGCTGCATGCACCCCTGCACCACCCACATGAAGATGGTCGACATCCCCCACTTCAAGCAGGTCGTGCTCATGTCCACCGTCTGCGACGACTGCGGCTACCGCTCCAACGACGTCAAGACGGGCGGCGAGATCCCCGAGAAGGGCGAGAAGATCGTCATCAAGGTCTCCAACGGCGCCATCGACCTCGCCCGCGACATCCTCAAGTCCGAGACGTGCGCCCTCGAGTGCCCCGAGCTCAACCTCGCCGTCAACCCGGGCACCCTCGGCGGCCGCTTCACCACCATCGAGGGCCTGCTGACCCAGGTCCGCGACGACCTGCGCAGCCAGATCTTCGAGGCCAACGGCGGCAGCGGCGGCGACTCGCTCATCCCCGAGGAGAAGTCCAAGTGGGAGGAGTTCTTCGCCGGCCTCGACGCCGCCATCAACGGCGACCGCGCGTTCACCATCGTCCTCAGCGACCCCCTCGCCAGCAGCTTCGTCCAGCCGCTCGTCGACCCCCCCGCCGCCGACCCGCAGATCACCCGCGAGTACTACGAGCGCACCGACGAGGAGGAGGAGGAGCTCGGCCTGCGCGACATGAAGGTCGAGGGCTACGAGGAGGACGCCGCCAAGGAGGCCGAGGCCAGGAAACAGCAGGAGCAGCAGCAGGAGCTGACGGAGGAGGAGAAGAAGGGCGCCGAGTTTGACAAGATCCTGGACGCCAACATGGGAAGGTGACGCTTTTAACTCGGACGGGAAAACAAGGAATGAAGCTGCTTCTCACGTAACGCCGTTTGGACTTTTGTGTGCTTTGATGAGTGAAGAGGGCGGGCGGGACTGATAAATGATGACGATACCTTGGCATAGAGGGTTTATAAAAGTTGAATTGAGGTTGTTATGATCACATTGACCGCCAATACTGAGCGGGTTCCCGAGTTGCAGAGTTGCACGAGTCAAGTTTCGCGTGTCATGGAACTAAATGGTTAAACTCTCAGAAGCACTCATCTACACACAAGCCGAAGGACATATCAGGAAACCTTGAGGCACACAATTTGCTAATCTCACTTCATTGCAATCGCAAACTAGCTGACAGACGCTGCGTCGACATCCCCGATTCGGGGTTCAACCTGCACCTCACCCAGACACACAAAACATCTTCCGATTCCCGTGGTCTCCGTTGACCCCCACGAGGCATCCATTCTGAGAGAGGAGTAGAAAACAGTGCAAGGAAAACAAGTGGCATCCGCTGGTATATAAATCCCTCCTTTCCCCAGGCGACACTGCCCGTCCCTGGTATTGCTGGCGCGCAAACGACAAAAGAGAAAAGAAAAAGAAAAGCACCAACTTTTTGTGTGTTCGCGCCGGAATACCACTTGACAACAGTTATACACACACAACCCTGGTTGGGTGCTATTAGTAGTAGGGAGGAAAAGTCGAGAGGGGTATAGAAGGAAACATCCCGCGGTCGCCCGAACCTCGCGTCTTCTTTTGGTGGTTGCGAGGACAAAATTACACATAGGAAAGCCGTCGTGCGGAAAATTCCAGTACACAGGAGAACGAGTGAGTTGTCGAGACCAAGGGTAAGGCTGTTTCAGGACCTCGAACTGGCGCATCAACATCCGACTGATTTGGGACGCTTCGCCGCGCTAGAAGAAAGTGGGCTTCGTAAGGACCCGGTACTCCACGTAGTCTTCGCCGTCGATGCTGATGATTGTGCCCTGCGACACGAGCTTGCCGACGAAGGGGCCGTTGGTCTTGCGCTCGTACTTGATGCCCCCGTAGAACTTGGACTCATCTCCTGCCGCCTTGCTCCTGTGCTCCTCTTGGCTGGCCCAGACCTTGTTCAGGCGCTGCATTTCGTCACGTTCGTGGAACATAGCGCTCATGCGGGGGCCGTTGCCATTGGTAATGGGCATCTTGGGAACCCCTTGCGACGGGAGACTGGGATGTCCGATACTGGCGGCGTGGTTGACGGCGGCGAGTGCTGCGGCCTCGCGGTCTGCGGCGAAGCGTTCGGTACGCTGCTGCGCGGCTTCCATGCGCGATATCTCGCGGCGGGCGCTGGCATCGATCTTATTCTGGGCCGCGATGGGAGTGCGCGACGACTGTCTCCCGTTCAGGTCGGGATCGGGGAGGGCATGACGACCGCCTCTAGCCTCGGTCCTGCGGCTCTGGCGCAGTTCCTGGTTCGCCTCGGACTTCGTGTCTAGCAACTCGCTATCATCGTCGGGCAGGGGGACGATTGGTGGGGGCATGCTCTGCATGCCGGGCTTCATGCCTGACTGGACACGCTGCCTGGCGTCGAGAACCGCTTGCGCCTCGTTGGTGAGTCGGGAATCGGGCGTCTCGCCATGGTCGATTTGATACTGGCGGACACGACAGTACTCCTTGACTTCTTGGCGGCTCAGGCCCTTCAGATGCGGCTCAAGCTCGACTTCGTCCCAGTGGATCCACAAGGCGCCTGCTCCGACCGGGAAGTTGCCGTCCACGAAGCGCTTATCACGAGTCTCACGGGCTACCTTGACTCTAAACATGTCGTTTTGGCCCAGGATACCGTACACGGCGTGGCGGTTGATGGCTTCAGGCTCGCTGGAGCCGCGCCAGTAGCCCACGATGATACGAGTCGGCCTGGTGCCTCCCAGGGGATCATAAAAGGGCGTGGGCGGCATATCGCGAGCTGGCTGGGGCTGCACGGGGCCTCCACTGATAGTGCCAATGCCACTCCCGGTGCGGCGGCGTTTGGAGTCTGGCCGAGGCGGCATGCTGGCGTGGTCGGGAATCTCTACACCGTAAGCGATGGCCGGCGCAAGTACATTGTCCGGGGGCGGGTTCGCCTCGATACGGCGAATGGCCTCCTTCGCGGCCTCTTTTTCTGCGGCGTCTCTGGCCTCGTCGGTCTCCTCGAATGCATCGGTCCGGAGCTTGACGTACTCCTTGACTTGATGGTGATCCAAGCCAACGAGGTGGTCAGCAAACACCACCCGCTCAAACGTGACCCAGCTGCCACCCGGTCCTGGAGGAAGAGGGTAATCGACGTTAGACACGGGCGAGCCGAACCGCGTGTTTTGCTGGATACGGGTGCGAAGACGATCGCGGACATCGATGAAGCCGATGACGGCGTGCTTTCCTCTCTCGTCGGGGACGGGAGAGTCTCGCCAGTGGCCGAGAATCACACCCTTGACACCACCCAGTCCGTGCCTGCGAGCCGGCTTAGTCGTCGCCCGAGGAGTGCCCTCTTTCTCCGAGACCATGCTGCTTTCCATCTTGTCCTCGCTCAAGTCGTTGAAAACAGACGCTCTCTTCCGCTTAGGGTAGTGGGACACAACAGGCTCATCCTCTACGTCGGCCATGTCCTCATCTTCCGGGTCAGAAACAACACGAAGTGGTGAAGACTTGGGCGCGCCGTTGCGATTTCCGACTACAATTTCATCTTCCAAGGCGCGGTCAATACCTGGAGACACGGGGCTCATGTTTTCCGGAGGGGGCGTCAGCTCATCGTCGTTGGCAGTGTCGTCGTCCTCTGCAGCTGGGGCCGGAGGCTTGGCGCCATTAGTGTTAGGCCGGTCGGGGCTTGTCAGTGTTAGCAGAATTCAAGCGTATGAGCCAGCGACGACGCGCGTATGGTGTACGCTCCAACAACCACGCTTGTGGTCACTGAGCCGGGTCTGCCTCAGATGGCCAGGGAAAATGGTCGGGATTGAAAGTGCAACTCATGGCAAAAAGATTCTTACTGACCTCTCATGGGTTTCTTTCTTAAGATCCAGAGTAGCACTATCCGGCGACGTCCTGCTTCTGGTGGTAGGCGGCATGTCAGTTGTTGTTCTGGACAGTATGCACACTTTGAAATTTGGTCTGTAGGAAGGTCGAACGGTGTAAAACAACAGTCAAAGAAGGTGAAGTGAGTGAAAATGGTAATGAAATGTTGGTTTCCAGATGGAGGTGATGATGGTGTTGGGGTTGGTTGATGGTAGTGGAACCAAGAGAGGGTGAGGATGAGGGTGAGACTAGGCTGCAGACAAGGCTGCCATTCGAGGCATGGCCTAGTACTGTGTTGTGGTGATCTAAGAAGGAAGGAGGAGGAAGAGAGACCCGAGGCTGCAACAGCCCATTTTGGGAAGGAGCAAAGGTAGTGAGTGAGTGGTGATGATCAAGTTGGGTGAGGGAAGGGGCGACCAGTGGATGACTTCACCACTAACCATGGTGCTACTGTATCCCCTCCCTTGAAAAGTGTCATGCAAGACGACTAGTGAAGAGGGCAACTACCAAAGAGATACGAGGACTTGGGGGTAAAGAATCAACCCGGGCAAAACCAAGTATGACTTACTCGTCTGTTATGGGAGTCGCGACAACTGGAGTCTGTTGAGGCGGCTCCGGTTCTGAGGGTGCAACCGATGGCTGCTTCGTCTCGACCACTTCCGTGGTTGCGGTCTCCATGGCGGGCGGTCGGAGAAGCGAGTGATGCGGACTTCAGACCGAGTTTACAGCGATGGGCGGGCGCGCAATCGCAACTAAAGAGAGTAAAGTCGAGGTTGGCAAAGGCTTAGCGACCAAAAGTCAAGATTCAACCCGGAAACTGTAACGAAAATGGTGATTCTAATGAAATGGGTCGTTGTCGCTGAGCCTGGTGCGAGTTATGTTGTGTGGTGTATGTGTGAGTGAATGTGTGTGTGTGGTTGTAAAGGGCAGAAAAAGAACAACAGTCTAGGGGATGGGGGACACGGCGGTAGAAGGTGCTCGTAAGTAAATTAGTTTGTTGGTGAATGACGGCTTCGATTGGATTGGACTTTGCCAGGTCGGGGGGTCGCGGTGGTTCGTGTTTGAGGCCAAGATTGAATGCGACCAGGGGAGTGGGGACATGAGCTGGTTGTATGTGTAAGGTATTTGTTGGCGCCCTTGCTCACTGTTGTCCTTTCCTGTCCAGTTACTCGTAAGTACGGATAGGCATTAATAAGGTAGGAGGTATCCTGTGGGTGGTCGTTGATAGCCAAGCCCGAGCCAAAAGTCCAGCCCAGCCCCAAGCCAAATCAGACGCAGGCACAGTTCCAGCCCAGGAAAGGCGTCCAGTCGTAATCCAGAGTCGAACGAGGTACTTGAAGCCTATGTCGCGAAGCACGGACGCCTTCTGTGCTTTGCTCTGCTCTGGTTGCTTGATTGCTGTGTGCTGACACGGAGTGCGGCTATCGCTCAGAATAGGAAATGCGATTCTTGGGTGCCGGGTTTTTAAACGAGATGAGCCTGGCCTTCAGCAGCAGAAGGGAGCTAGCGTGCTTTCTGTCCTTTCGGCGTAGATCCAGTTGGCGATGTTCAACGAGTTGACCAGGTTGGACTAAGTTCTGATGGTTCTAATACAGGGTAAAAGTTGACATCGAGTCGTTCTCGGCAGCACCTTGGTGAAAAGTAGGGAAAGAGGACACGATGCGACGTGATGGGAAGGGAAGGGCCGGAAAGTTTGCTCGGCAAGTGGTTTTCTGTGAGGAATTTTCTCATCAACCAGGTAATAAGTTGGCCTCACCAAGATACCTCAGGATGGTACTCCGTATAGTAGCGGTACTTCTCCTTCCTCTAACTGTCTGTTCGCCCGTAGCACTGCAAGGCAAGGGCGAGAGACAGGTTTTACTCTTCGCACTACCAATAATTAGTTGGCCCTGGCCAAGGGAGAAAGAACGACAGACCAACCAGAGTTGTCATCGACAGGGCGGATTCCAGGGGTGTTGTTGCCGGCCATGGGTGCGGATAAGACGTCAAGCCACCTGGGCTCACTCACACTCACACTCACACTCATTGCTCACTCACTCACTAATCACTCAATCCCTCACTCTCACCTGCAACCCGAACTCCTCCGCCCTCCTGTTGCAGGCATTCGGGCCCAGCCAGCCGGATTGCCCAGGCCACGTCTCTTGCATGCCCAGATCGCATCGAATCAGATGACTGACTGTACGCATTACTATGTAGGAACTGTCGTGGGTATGGAGCCTCGCTCATCATCGTCATCCCCTTCTTCATCAATCATCATCACCATCCCCTCCCCTTTCCCTCACACAACGCCTCTGTAAGTCCAGGTCGCACTTTTGAGACCGCACCGTACTACTACGACGCTGCACTCTTTGTAGAACCCAATCAATCCCAGTCGCAGTTGCGACGTGCTGTGTAGTGTAGTGGCCGCTACAGACGGACGGTCCTCGCTCCTCTGGTCGGTTCCCTGCCGAGGGGTGGACCTCGCCAGGGGGGTTACAGAGATGAGAGATAAACCGCCCTGGCGTGTAGTGTAATCGGCTGTTTGGCAATTGGATGGGGAGATAAAGTCCAGCCAAGGCAGAAAGACAGGTACTTTTGACTGTTTACGCCGTGTGTACAACTGTCCAATGTACCACCGATTACGTCTGTTCCCTCCTCTCTCTGTCTTTCTCTCACACCTTACTCGCCCGTTCATTGGAGGCTTGCTCATGCTCACACTTTGGGTTGGCTTCGTTGGGTTCCGCATCCAGTTCGTCCCCAACTTAAAAAGCCCTACACTAATACCTCGTTGAACAATGGGTGGTACTCACAAGGTGTGTTTTCCGCCAACCGTCGCATCATCAGCCTCCTGAGCGTTTCTCCCTGTTGTTTGCCTCGGGTTATCAGGCTGTCATGGTTTGCTCCGCCCGTATCGGTATCTGACTTGAAGTACTTGCGTGCCTGGGAACTAAAAGGTACATTATTATTTGATATTATTACTGCAACAGACTGGGCTAGCACAACCTAAGACAACCCGGGTGCCAGCCAACAAACGCATTTCTTGTCCATGTCGGTCCATCCCTGTCTCTTGCTCTCAGTGCTCTCTGCTTTTTGTCTTGACCTGTCCTCTGTTCACTCACCTCACTTCTCACACGCGTCTTGCTTCTCTTTGGTTGGTGCGATGGCGAGGATCCGACCGGATCAATCGCAGTCATCTACGCACGAGCGCGATGGCAACTTTGCCCGGGATCCGCAACTCCAACCGTTCTTCACCCCTCTCAACAAACACGCTTCGCTGATTGACTTGCGTCTCCTCGCTGTTTCGCATCCGAATTCGGGTTACGCCAATCTCCAATCTCTGTTTTTTCTCTCGGTGTGGGCACATCAGCTGCCAATCCTTATCGTTGCTCGCCGCCCGCCCCGCGCGCGCTCTGCCTGATTCTGACTGGACTGTATTAACCGACTCAAGTGATGCCATGTGAGGCAAAAATTTAGCCATCGCCCATGCATCCGTCCATCCATTTGCTCACTTTCTTTTCGAGATGGGACTTTGGGAATTGCGATGACGAGTCCTCCCGGCTTGTTTACCCATGTTCCCTGGCCGCCGTTGTCGTTGTACTAATAATATTATTACCTTTGCGGTGGATCTCCTGACTTGACACTGCATCCGGCCCCAGGCGCATATCATCGCATCACATCATCTGCCACCCACCGCAGCCCCCCAGCCCCCGGGCGGCCTTGGCCTCGCGCCGTAGAGACCGTGGCCCGTAGAGTTTTCCCCCTCCATCAGCTAATCGAACTGTCGCATTGCTAATAGGCATGTCATGCCAACGAGTTGTTCGGTGTAACTCTCTTTGCTTGCTTTCTCCCGCGGCGCCGCCCAACCTCCAGCACATCCGAAACAAACGAACTACCCGTGGAAGGAAGAGAAAAAGGGGGGTGTGTGGGCGATCACTCCAGAAGCAAACCGTGGATCTGCAATCCCCTCTCAACTCGAAACGCTGCCAGTTGCCCCATTTAGGAGTTTTCGAAACTTGGACTAAAGATAAATAATCATTAATACACACGGACGCCTATGAGGGAGGGGGTTTCTGAAAGTCTTGAGACTATTTGTCTCGTTGCGTTTGGCGATGAGAGTAAATGAAAAAAAGAGTGTCTGAAAAGTCCGAGGATATGTGCCGGGACTCGTAACCCAGTCCGCGCCAAGACAACTTGTTCCATCCTGGGTTCCTTTTTTCCTGCAAATTAGAAGCCGGGCGGGATACGGAGTGTAATCCCGATCAAGTTGTCTGTCCCCTTTTCTTTCCCCCGTGCAATCCGGCTGAAGTCCGCATTGCTTCGAAGGAAGGTCCAAGTTTGACTTCTCCCCGTGACCAGAAGTCTACCACACGTGAAAATAGACGTAAGTGCATTGCCTGTTCGATTTACGCTCGAAGCTTGCGGACAAGACACACTCCTAAGGATCTTGAGTACTTGTGCAAGTCGAGTTCGCTGCAGCCTGTAGGCCGCTAAACGCAACCCTGCCATCGGCTCAGTGGGTCTCACCCACATTGCTAACATACATAAAGGGAAAATTTTTGGCTTGGGATCAAGGCAGCATGCTAGAGTGGTTAATAGGTGAGACTTGAATTATTATCAGTTCTCTATCTCATGACTTCGGTCGCGCAGGTTCGAACCCTGCTGCTGTCGTTTTTTGGATCCTAGTCCAGCCAACTACGTCGTTCCTCTTTTGCCCCTGCTCAACACGACTCGCGGTCTTGCTTTTTGAACCCGCCGACTTGTTGGTGTTCCCCTCGAATCCAACGATGAGTTGTCGTTACTAGTCATGTAAAGGCACTGGCTCGAGTTGCCAATCCTCTGGGCTCAGGTGGGAACATCGGCCAGACTACCAATTTAGTTATCATGCCCGCGTTTCATCCAAGGAACCAACGCGTTACGCAGACCAAAGTCGCCTCGTTATCCGGTTGGCGGTTGGCAGTAGCACAAGGACCTCACCAGTTAGACTCCCGCGGGAGCGGTGTGAGGCACGTCGACAAGGGATTGGCGAAGGCAACCGGACGCTCCTCGGTTGCTTTCCCCAGGCAGTAATGATTGGGTTCTTGCAGACCTGACTTGCATACGCAGAACAGGCAGGCAAGTAGGTACTCGACACTTTGCAGCAACATAGGCAGGCCTAACGAAACTCAAAAACAAGTAACACTCCAAACTCAAGCCACAGGTCGCCGTGTTGATGCAGCGCAGAACCAACACCCACGCACCTGGCCGGCGACCGCAACACCACTTCCCCCCTCGACAACTCAACCTGCGGGGTTTGTTTCCTGTATCGAAAGTCCTAAAGAAGTACCAGCAGTCACCGAAAACTTTACCAGAGGTTCCGGTTTCTTGCTGCGTTGTGCAACCTGCAGTGGTGAGCCTCGCGCAGATGCCGGTGTCCCGTCACCCCAAATCCAATCTCCATCCAGCTCACCTCTCCAACTATCGAAACTTTTTTCCTCCTGATGAACCCGGAATCCGGCGTCCAATACGAAAAGCCCTCGTTGGTTCCCTAACCTAAACCGAAAAAAGATAATTGCGTGCCTCACGTCACCCCTGCAGGCTGACCAGTCAACATTCTCGCTCGTTTTCTCCCACTTTGTCTTTAGCCTCTCCCCTCTTTTTTTCATGTGATTATGTACGAGTTGACTGGACCCCCTCTCATTCCTAAGAGGTCCCCTCATCCCACGAGGCTTTCCCGGGAGACTCTCTTCTTGCTGAACGTACGAGAACTCGGCCATCCCGCGCCTTCCCGATTCGTGCCCTCGTTGCGTCTGCCATCCCTGCAACTCTGCGCGTTTGACATCGACGGCACTTGAGACCTTCAGCTGCGGAGGTGAGCAAATGGAGGAACACGGGAGAAATGGTTGAAACGCTGGTCGCACGCCGTACATCAGAAGAAGAAGGAAAACGTTGGGAAACTCCTGTGTATTCACTTCGCGGCAACTGAGCGGGAAAACAAAATCGCACGGCGTCGGCAACAGAGAGAGATGGCCAGGAGAAAGCCCCGCCTGCGAGTTGACCTCTCTGGCTTTCATCCCCTCACCGGCACGAGGCAGCCTTGGGAGAGCGTCTACCCGCACCGCCGTGCAACGAGTTACGGGCCGTGTGCCGCGCACTCTGAAGAATTGCGTTTTGCGTGACCTCAGTGTCGTCCCACATTGTAAGACTAACTCGGGCTGAGATCCCGTATTGCACGGAAACCCGGATAAGTGGCAGGTAGCTCTGATCGTTCGGGTGCGATTACCTCACTCAGCACCTTGAGGTTGCTGCTTCTCAGCTACCTCTAGGCAGTGGAGGCAGAATACACAGATTTCAACACAATTCCAGCGGCATTATCAGTGTCTACTATACACTAGTACAAAATCGAAGATACGAGAGAAAAGCCACGAAACGCCTCAAAGTCAACCACCAGCAAGGTCGAAAACCTTACCAATGACTCACAAAATGAGGATCAAAGAAGAGCCAGCAGAGCCGTAATCCGACGTCATCTACTGAGCCGATGCACTTCAACGCTTCTTCACTATCGACCACCATTACCCTTTTACTACGCAGTCCATCTTTTGGCCATCCAGCAAGCGACATGGAATCCACGATAAAGTTCAAAAGGAGAAGGGGCAATGCCAACTTGAGAAAAAGAATACCTATATCGTCAACCGCATTATCTAGCGATTCCGACGACAGCTCCTCATCACAAGACAACAACCCGAGAAGAACACATAATAAGCGATTAAGAACAACCCCGAGTACACAAGGATCGACAACGACATCTTCACATGATATTTTCCCATCTCCCTACACAGCAGATCGCGCTGACCCCATGGCAAGCAACAACGACGCAGCCAAGCCAGCAAGGGCCGTAGGACCGGTAAAAAGGCCGACCAATGTCCGCACCACGATAACAACGGATTTCTCTCCAGACGTTTGCAAGGATGTGAGTATTTCCCATCTTCTTCTGGATCTATCAATGCTGACTATCGTCAGTATAAACAATCCGGTTTCTGCGGCTTTGGCGATAACTGTAAGTTCTTGCACGCAAGAGAAGACTACAAGCAGGGCTGGCAGCTCGATCGCGAATGGGAGGATGTTACCCAGGGAAGAAAGAACATAGCTGGCACAGTGGTCACAAGTATTAACAGCAAAATGGCGCCAGAAGAGGAAGATACTGATGAGGATACCTTCTTGGAGAGTATACCCTCAACTTGTATTATTTGCAACGGGTCTTATCGAGAGCCTATTGTCACCAGCTGTGGGCATTACTTCTGCGAGCTATGTGCACTAAAGCGATATCGGAAAGATCCAGCGTGTGCGGCGTGTGGTGCCGGCACAAACGGGGTCTTTAATTCGGCCAAGAGGCTCATGAAGCTACTTGAGGAGAAGCGGGAGTATATCGCACAACAACGACCAACTGGCACTGGAACTGGCGACGAGGTCAGCAACGAGATTGAAGACCAGCGATAGCATGTGGATGTAGACTTCGGTTTTGCCGATATGAACATGCTCATGGTTTTGCGCAGCCCTCATACCTGGTCAAATGACCGTCATCCAGAGTGGTATTTCTTCCTAGGCAAGGTTAAGTGCTTGGATTGATCGCATTTCCCACATCCCGTAAATTGACTTAAACATGGCTTCTTGACTTCAAATCCGTATGTAGTCCTTGAAAATATCAATCCTACGGATAGGTGGGTAGTACCTAGACCGCCTAGGCACGTTCTGGCCGGAGGTGGTAATAGATAATAGAGAGTCCATGTGGTAAATACACCCTCCCATCAGAAATTGCTCGCCGCGTGAGTCACAAGCACGATGTGTTGCGGCTGGAAGAAGCATTCTCGGCCACTCAAACCTCATCTCAGGCCCTGGACGCGGGTGGTTGATGTTTCGAAAGGCCGCGAAACGACAACGGCCGATACTGGTTTGCAAGTTGATAGGTACAACGTGTCACGCTGTCGCGGACTCTTGTCATGACATCTCGTAATCGTCTCCGTTGCGGGATGCTCGGCCGCACCGCGCATCCCTGCATCCTTTGGCCGCGAGGCCGTCTAGTACATGATGTTCTATCAAATGACATGATGCTGGGTATCCCAAGGCAGGCCGGTTGATGGCCCATGCTGCTCCGCCTCCGCTCGATGCCGGACTCCGTCCGGGCTCATCGGCCCCGACCCCGTCCTCGGCCGCGTCCACGGCCGCCCCGTCCTCCGCGTCCGCCTCTTCCTCCCTTGCCGCCGCGGAACGCGCCCTGGTCGAACCGGTGGTACAGAGTCTCCTCGCCGAACGCCGCCTGTCCGAATCTCATAAAGTTGACCAGGCCGCGATCGACCACCGCGATCAGCACGTTGCGATACCCGTGGCGGATGCGCTGGTACATCCTTCCCGGGCCGGCCATGGCCACCGGGTCGGGCGGCTCAAACGGCGAGGCGCCCAGCAGCGCGGAGACCTCGTCGAAGGACGGCACGGCGGTGTCCCGCGCGTCGGCGACGGCGATGCGGAAGTCGGGCGGCGGCAGGTCCGTGACGCGGATGTTGGGGTGCTTCGAGGGCCGCCAGACGTGCCAGAAGACCTTGAACGGGTCCTCCGGCTCCTTTGCGTCGGCCGGGACCTCGGTGGGCTTGTAGCGGGAGAGGAGCTCGAGCTGCTTGTAGATGTGGGTGTACTGCCGGTAGATGCCCGGGCGGACGAGCGGTCCGTAGGGCGCTGGCTGGGCTGGCCGGTCGAGCAGCGACACGAGCCACTGCCAAAGCGTCTTCCGGGGAGGCTGCGGCGGAGCCTCGAGCTCGGGGGGGTCTCGCGGTGCGCGCTGGACGTGGTATCCTGACCGCCGCAGGTGCGAGTAGACTTGGTACTTTGGCAGGCTAATCTTTCCTCTCTCTCCGTCGAGGCCGATGAATAGCGAGTAGGCGGCTTGCAAGCTGAGAGGCACGCCGTCCTCGAACTCTTCGTCCGAGTCTTCGTCTTGTTCCTCGCCCTCAACGGCCTTCTGTTTTTTCTTCTGGTCCTCCGCGTCCTCTCGCTTTACCTCTGGCGGCGGCAATATGTCCTTCAGCTCGCGGAACGGCCACCACAGATCCAGGCTGCCTCTCTCGACTAGGAAGAGCGCCTCCTCAGGCAGCAGCCAAAGCTTTCCAACGGCGGGCCTCGGCGCCTTGAGACCTCTGACCACGCGTCCCATGCTCTTGGCCTGCGGGCCCTTCATGTCTTCGACGACGACGACCCTCTCCTCCGCGTACAGCGGCCTCGTCTCCGCGAGGAACTCTTGCAGGTATTCCGGCTTCGCGAGCCCCGACGTGTCTCCCCTCTCGACGATCGCCTCCAGCGTTTCCGTCCAGTAGTCCGGGAAGTACCAGCCCTTGCTCCAAGAGTCTCTGTGAACGCGCGTGTAGCTCAGCACCTCCTCGATGACCTGCCGGCTCGTCTCGAGCTGGTTCTCTTGCGCTCTCGTGCCGTGCGACTCGAAATCTTTCTGGCCCTTGCGCACGGCCTGCGACGCGACGCCCTTCTTGTTGAACATGGACGCGAACAGACGCATGTCGAAGAGGCCCTCGTCTTCGGCCTCGTCGCCGGCGCCGGACTCGTCGTTCGGCTGTGCGGGCAGCGCCGCCGTGGGGTTATCGTCGTCGTCGAGGGGCATTTTGGCGGCGGCAGGTGTCGACTAAACCGCAGGGGTTTCGCTTAAGTAGAAGCGCGGCGCGTGCTTGCGACTGAATTGTTTTAGGCTTCGATAATTTCTCCCGGGTTGTTGAACGGGGAGGTTCGCGGTTTGAGTCTTGCGTCGACGTGAGTCTTCTAGGTACCTTGAGAGTGCCGCTTGGTGAGGGGAGAAAAAAATTGGGCAAGGCGCTTGGGCGTCCGTCACACGATTCGTTAAAAAAAGAAAAAAAGACAATTGAGCACCTTGATTGACAGCACCCAGGAGCCTGTAACTATGGATTGTCAACAAATGCTTGTCATTCACCATGCAAACGATTTCTCAAAAGATGCCATGCGGCAAGGCCTCATGTTCATGTTGTGTTGTTTTACGTTTCGCCCGAGCGCTCCAATACAAGCCCCATCGCAGCATCCAGTGCTTTTTTTATTGCAGCATATTCAAGGCGGTAGGGTTCGAAGCCACTGTAGTAGATGCGGGAGTTAGTGAGGTTACCTGGATGTTGTCGAATGCCACCGAAAGCCAAAACTGGCCACGGTGGGAGAAACTGAACGAACGGCTGTTTTTTTATGACTTTCTCTCCAACCTGGCCGCCTAGAGGCCGAAAAAACAGGTGGGAAGTTGTCACTCTGTTCGGCGGATTGACATCGTGTGACTGTGGTTGTGCGAGCCGTGACACGATACCAACACAACCACAACGACAGTATACAGAATGGTATTAACTTGAAACAAAATCCGTGACGTTATTGGGCTTTTCGGGAAGTGGTATACGAAATGTGGAAGTGGGAAACATAGAAATGCTCTCTCGGTAGAAGTTTCAGCAACACAAGTTGAACTATTAATCGACAACTCCCGAAGAGCGTGCTCCTTCTCCAGGGAATGTTTCTCGCTTTCCTGCTCAATAAAGCTACGAAATACGCCTAGCAAAAGTATCGGGGCGGCATGTTTTCGCCGCGTCAGTCTCTGTGAGCAACTTGAAGTTGAAAACACCAAAAATTGTTTGATGGAGACGAGATTCGAACTCGCGCGGTTTCCCAACACGGTCTATGTTAATTACATATGTAATTAAGCCTAAACGTGTCGCCATAACCACTCGGCCACTCCACCTTGCTTGATTGTTGAAAATTATGATCAAAATCACACAATTGTATGCTTGCTGTGGTGACGTGGCGTGCTGCTGGATTCACACAGGGAACTGAGTGGGGTACTCAGACACTCTAATCCACAATGGGAAAGTAATCAGTGGCTCTGTGGATCCATGAACTAATTGAGTTAACTTTGACAGCAGCCACACCAGAATCTGCCGGAAACTAATCACTTACGTCTCACGCAATAGACAACTCATACAACTGGGAAATGCATAATTAAGTACATGGCTAGTCTTTGTTAGTTGCCTAGGCTTCTCCATGATTATCATCAGTCTTGTAAGAACCCATCACCTTCAAGAGTGCCTTGCGACAACAGCCCACAACCTAGTGTGAACTGGGGCAAGCCCAATTTCTTTTTGGCTCTTCCCCTTGTCTTCTCCATTCAAACGGGGGCGTTTCACGTGGTACAATATGTTACAGGCACCGATCAGGCTCAACTCTCCATTCACTGCGTCCCAAAGCGCCTGCTTCCGCAAGCCCGCAACTTTTGTTCTTGCAACTGGAGACGGCTATTTTTTGACGTTGGTAATGCCACTGACTTGGGGCAGAATTGTTTGACAAGCCCAAACTGCGATGTGGTATTTGGTTCCCAGGTAGAGTTACTAGACCTTGGACGCTGAAGGGGTGTAGGGGGGAAACCTTCAGCGCAATTACCGGCGTGTAGTTATGATGTCTTGTAAGTTGGTAAGGTTGAGCACCAACTATGGCCCGCTGGGTAGGATCAACGGAAAGCCCTTGCATGTCTCTACAGCTTACCCAAACGTGCAGCAAGACGCGCCCACGATATTCGTACCAGTGCATTCACGTACCTACCTACTCTTCAACGCCCAGCACTTGGACTCTCGCGTACTGCTGATTTATCTGGAGGGCACACCTACCTATCCCTTGCCTGACTAGCCAGACTGTCTTTCATATCCTAGGCATTACCCTCTATAGTAACTCACTGCATAATACTCTGAACACTAAAAGCGCCCCAGTGACCTGGATAAATAGCTTTTAGGGAACAGGAACGCGCACTGACGCCCTTGACCTCTTCTGGAGAAACCAGGCAATTCTGGGCCCTTAATGCTGGGCAAGAGTCGGAGACAAACAGATGCTCCATTCGCCCCTCCGACAACCATCGTATTTGTCCCGACCAATTTATGGCAGGAGGCATACCTGACGTCGAGCGAAGAGCGAAGAGCGACGATAGGACCATTAAGTAAGACGTCAGCATTGAGGCTATCATCCAGTATGACCCAAGCACCCTAAAAGTTCTCATCAACAAACGGTGACGAACAGGAAGAGCATGACGAAGTCGGCATCTGGCAAGACCACTTTCCGCCTTGCGTGACATCAAGCGTTAGACTTGGACAGTGCGGCTACGGTAGGGGGCTCGTAAGTCTGAACTCGTGCAACATTCACTTCGGAGACACTGTAGGACATTCCACCAGAGTTATACGAGCCCTAGAGCTTTGTATGTGCCATCACCGACGAGATATTTCCCTTCACTTTGGTGAAACTGCGGCGACAATCCTTCGAGCTCAAGGGTAGCCCAACGGTGGTCGCACACCTGAGGGTCGAAAGACATCGCGCAAGCCTCCTAGCAACGCGCAGCATCATTTCATCTACTTCGTTTCCAGTGGTGCTCGCCGATCCGATTAGCCGGTGGATTCTGACACGATACCCGGCGTGTGTTCCACCTATCCGCCTCCGCTGCCAGTATTACCAATTGGAAATGTTACTAGCAGCAGCCAGTGACTTTTCTCCCCCTTTGCAGTTCGTTTCGGTCTGATGAATCCGCCCGTTGTTGTCTTCTTAAGTTGTTGCCTTTGACTGGGTATGTATCGATTGCAGATGTCGTCCCAGGTCGGTGACACAACGCTACAACGCGTTGAGCCTTGAGACCGCAGTACTCACGCAGACAAACTCCGAAATGACAAACCAACTAAAGATAAGACAACAATTCAGTCTTTCTTCTCGGGATCGGCGACGCATGACTTGATATCTCTTTGACATTGCGCGCCGGGACGACAGCCGTAGAGGCAGCTCTCAACGCCAGATAGGGATCGCAGACAACACCATTGTAAGTGTAACGAGCCTGATAATGTCTCGTCCTAGGCCCTAACGGTACGTCTTTTCCATCCTCTAGCCAGTCCGACCGAGGGCGTATCCACGAGTCCATTCTATGTCAGGCACTGGACAAGACCACTGGGGTCATAAAAGTCACAATCGAACGCGATTGAACTGCCTCGCCATCCAGCAGCCGGGCCGACGCCAACAACCCGCAGTGGCTTCGAAACCAATAGAAGATTCAACGGAAACAAAGTAAATGAAGAATCAAAGAGGAGGAAGACACCAAAAGGGACTTGATTCTGCGAAGCATGTGGTGTCAGACGTCTAGGAGCCTCCTACGTGTTTTGCAACTTGACACGTACGGGCATGGAACATACCAAGAGGCGAACATGTGGTTATGGAGCAAACTTGGTAACTGTATTATAGCAACAATCGCAGTATTTACTCTGTACAACCGCGAAACCACAAACACGTCCTGCAACTAGCGACCATCTTCTGTCTGTGACATTTGTTCTCAGCCTGACCTTAGTCCGTTCTCCCGGGCAAATGCGCTCACTGATCCTGAGAAGGCCCTGCTGGAGGTGGGGGGGGTGCCCATCTCCTGTTGGGATTTGGGCGGGCGCGGCAGGCGACTCAGACTAGATCATGTTAGTATATTCAACACTGATAGTAAAATGGGATTAACATGAGATAACTAACCCTCAAGCCAGCGATTCCTTGAAGCACCTAGTGTCGAGTCTGATCGGTTGGAACTCGGACTCGGCCGGTTTCCGGTATCCAGGCACGCGGAATAAACAAAAGATTATTAAGGCATAGAAATAATTACTTATTTCCCTTAGGTATAAAACATAAGCAGAAGGAAGTCGCGTGAGGTCCACCTAGAAACGACAGACAAAATGCATTTGAAAAAGACAACAGAAACACACAACAGAAATAATAGAAGCCACATATACTAACAAAAGAGATAGCAGGGACGATAGAGACGGACGACAGGGACGACAGGGACGACAGAGACAACAGTGACGGACAACAGGGACGACAGGGACGACAGAGACGGACAACGGGGACGATAGAGACGGACGACGGGGACAATAGAGACGACGGAGACGGACAATAGAGACGACGGAGACGGATAATAGGGACGACGAAGACGGATATAGGGACGATAGAGATGGACAATAGGGACTAATAAAAGGGGTGTCACTAACTACCTGCTTTAGGTATGTCTAACAATGTTGCAATGTCTTGCAGGCAAGTCAAGCGATCGCGCAAGAGATGCATGGTTCGAATCCATCCCACGGCCTCCCGCTGCTCTTCTCTTTCCTCGGGGTGCGGTTGGAGAGGGACACCGCCCCATGATAAGACAGCGCCAATGCCAATGATCATATTGGCCAGTTTCACTCCCGAAATAGGTAGCTACCAGCCTCTTGGATCCCGTCAGCCTTGCCTAGTTCCCGGGCAGATATTCCATTCAAGCCGTACCTGACGGGTTCCTGCGAGCTGTGCAGAGAATCCGGGCCCGTTTGGGAGTCTGCGCCATCGCTTCCGCCAGGCGAAGAATGGAAGCCCGTCGAGGCAGGCGCCGAATTTTATGCAGAGGCTCTCTAGTGAGAGGCTCTTCAAAAGACGCTTTGCTGTTCCTGGTCCCGATCGCCGCATGAGATTCCACATAGCGGTGGCCGCAGTCGTATGTAAGGCAGATTTCCCGACACACCGTGGGCGAGGGGCTGAGTAGTGGGAGTTTTATACGGGAGGTTTCGTTCAAGTTTTTCCGGTCCTGTCAGGGCTGCAGCCATCACGAAAACGTTCTCGGGTGTCTTTCTGTCCCAACTTCTCATACTCGCCGGTGGCAATCATCTTCAGGGACGGATCTCCGCACAACGCTTCGCCTTTCTGATCAATACCCCATGCCCATGTCAAGTTGAGGAGTAGTCCTGGGGACATTCTCGAGGAGTGATGTGCGTGGCCACCTTCCACTGCCTCGAAAGCATCACAAGGGCAATTGTCGTGGGCCGCAACGTAACATCAGCCCCGTCGGCGACGTCTCCCTCGAGGAGGCGTGGATCGGGGCCAAAGATTAAGCCCTCCAGGCATCCTCAGGCAAGTGTTGTGTATCACAGAGCGAGTACGTGATCATAGAGCAATCCGAGCCAATGTATTTATAATGATAACAATTTTGTACACAATCGACACAGACATGAAATCTGTATTCCCGTCTATAGCCCATCCGTCCTGTCCGTACCATGTCGTGTTGTGTATCATCTCGGGCCCTTGTGCTTACTGAAATTGTTAGTACGTGGTCCTTCATCTTCCAAAGCGGTGGGGACCTGTTCAACTTACAGTGAATTGGTCGAGGGGCAGAAGATCGACGATTGCTTCGAGTAGCACCTCTTGGACCATATCGGGCGGCAGAAGAACTTGGTTCGGGCCGACCACCAGCTCGGGGGGGGCTGCTGCTATGATGCCAGGGGGAAGGTCGACAAGTAGACTGCCGGGGGGTATGGCGGCTGGCGAAGGGGTTGGTGCCGGCAGGACGGCTGGGGGGTGCCCAGCCGCTGCTCGAGCGGCGACGGTCGGCTGGGTGCGCGTCGGACGGGCGGGGGAAGGGGTTGTTGCCGGCAGGACGGCTGGGGTTTGCCCAGCCGCTGCTCGAGCGGCCACGGTCTGCTGGGTGCGCGTAGGGCCGGCGGAGGAAGGAGTTGTTGCCGGCAGGACGGCTGGGGTGTGCCCAGCCGCTGCTCGAGCGGCCACGGTCTGCTGGGTGCGCGTAGGGCCGGCGGGCGTTGTGTCGAGAGCCCAGTTGCGTGCTATGGTGCCAGAGGAGAAGCGAGCCGGCAGCTGCGGGAGTGCACCCTTGCAGGCAAGGGCGAGCTGTTCAAGCGTTATGAAGACCAACGCGAGCAGCATTTCTAAACAGAACGCGGCGTCCATCGCGGCATTGTGGGCGAGATCCTTGAAGGTTGATCGATGCTCAGTTGGGAGGGGCTGCATGGCGATGCCGAGCTTCGCTGCGATGTGTTCGCTGTGCCTGCCTGCGCGTGTGTTGTTCTTCTGTGCATTATCGACCAAGGGCGCGATGTGAGCATGAAGTTGGACGTCCCACTTGAGGACCCTGGTGTCCTGCTTGGCGAAGATGTCGAGACCAAGTAGAGAGAAGAAGGTCTCTGCGGGACGGGAATCCCAAGTGAGGATAATTATCTTGCGGTCGAGGCCTGCTTTGATCTCCTGCGTTGTCCGATTCTGGTGGCGCGCTGAATCCTATCTGCGCTGAATTACCTCACCCAGGTCTCGGAGACTGACGTATTTTGACTTTCCGTGCGCGAACTGATAAGTGACGTCGCTGTCATCGTGGCAGTCATTGTGGCAACCTGATGCGTAGTGATCGTTCAGCTCATCGACGATCCAGTGGGAAGTCCTGGCACGGGCTGTCCAGTTCGAGCCCCGGTCTCCAGGATTGTGAAGAGACGGAAGGAACTTGTAGCCGGACTGGATGGACGATGCCACTGGGGTGTGCCCAGTGGCGCCGCCCGCGGCGGGAGGACGCTGAGGCTGCGGCTGCTTCAGAGTGCCAGTCTTGATGGTCCGCAGGTCCAGTTCGCAGAGCCCGAACTCAGTGGGCACCTGGGCACGACGACCATGTTCAGGGTAGAATGCCTCGCGACACAGAGCCTCAAAATCAATAGCCCATAGGATTGCGTCACCTTCCATGAGGACGTTGTGGACGTTTGAGGGTGCCACGGAGCGTATTTGAGGTTGCGAATATGACTTGTAGTCACTGTAGATGGTGAATTAGCACTTTTCTGGCATGCTGCAGCGCAACAACTGCAAGAGACTGGATTGAGACTTACCGGAGAGTCGAATTGTCGAGGAGGCCGGGCTGGCTGTTCCAGGGACCCTTTTCTTTGACGGGAGTCGGCGCTTTGCGTGCGATAGCCTTGGTGGGGTCGTATCTCTTCCTTCCACCGACGCCAGCGAAGATCGACTGCCGGGACCGAGTCATGATCGCTGTCCAGCAAAGTGTGTTAGGAAATTGAGGTCACGCAGACATCGAAACGAGGCAAAGCCGAGTCGATGCGGCTCCGCAAAGTTTGCAAACGAAACATGAAAAAATGACGACTGGGAAAATGAAGCCGCGAGACAGAAGAACACAGAGACACACTTACCGATTGAGATGGTTTATGGGAATGGTGGTTGCTGGGGTTGACGGAGATGGGGGTGTGTAGATTCAGTGTGGCGTTGATAGTGGAGGGTGGACAAGGACAAGGACAAGCCTGGTGGGTAGAACAGTGGATTATCCCAAAAAGGGGAATTAGGGCTGTGTGGATCAGGGCTCGCCAAGGGCTTAGCTATTGCGCTAGCCGAGACGGGATTGGGAAGGCCTCGGTCGCGCTCAGGGTCCTGGTCTTTCACAAAGCGGGGCGTTCTCCTCGAGTCCTCCCCATTTGGGGTCTTCCGCAAGCCAAAGTCATCCGCCTTGGTATGTATCTCTGTTGAGATGAAGTGGTCGGGATGGAAATGGCATACCACAGCCATCATACTCAGCCTCGTCTCTCGCCCACCGTGAGTTGGCGGCTTCTCAATGACTTCCTCATCCAGATCGTCATCCTCGTGCAGCGCGTCCTGGTCTGTGATTGCAAACTACCTACCAAAGAAGAGAGTGAAACGAGAGTATAAAACTTGACCTATCTTGTACGTCATCTCTCATAATCTCTGCGTTTCTCTGCAGAGAAAGTAGATTTCCGCGACGATGTCTGGGAGCTGCTGTTCGGCATGGTCTTGGGCGAGGCATCAGGACTTTCGGCGCCCACGCCGACGACCACGACAATCTGTCGAACTCCAAGGGACATAAACGTACGAGATCCATTTGGGGCTGACGTTTTCAAGCTGTGATGCGCAGGATTTTACGATCCCCTCCGTCCGCTCTGTCAGTGCCGGAGCAGCTGACAAAAGCGTTGCCCCTGACGCAGGTGGGCGATTTATGATGATGCTCCGTACCTAGGTACCTTCTTTCCACCTCTTGCGTCTTCCTACATGATCAGTGTTAGGAGGCATACGAAACATCCACAAACCCACTGCCATTCGTGACTGGAAAGCAATTTAACCCCACGTGTGTCCTTATTCACCAGTGCTTTCCCATCTCCATAGTCATCTGATATCTTGATGTTGGTCTTAATGGTTTGCAGCAGGTTTTGGTAGGGAGCTTGGCCTGACTTGGATGGCATCGTGGACTTGATTGGTAAGTTACAGATGGGTGCACGGGTATGTCGATGGTTGGTGAATGTCGATGAGACTGCAAAGAGTTGTGATAAGTTTGCAAGAATCAGAGCCAGGAAGGAACAAGTGTTGCTTGTATGTGCGAGGCTGTCATCGTTGGTGAAACGTCGCCGAATGCTGGCAAGCTCAGTGTCTCGTCCTGAACTCCCGAGCTAATTGCATCAATCGGCCGGCAACGCTTATCCAACAACACCAGGAACCCAGCCAGGAGAGCTTCCTCAACCCTGAATTTGGACAGCTAGCCCACGAGGTCCGGGACCTGGATGAGGCCGAAGGTCGCCCAAAGCTGAGACCCGAGACAACTCATTCACCTGGATACGAGACACCTTCGCAAACACCTCGACCTTCAACAAAGAGGGTTCGCTACCCAGGTTCACCACCCTCGGCACCTCCCTCCAAGCGCCGCTCGTCCCGTGGTGTCATGGATCTTTTCGGCATTTCAAAGTGGAAGACAGAACATCATCTATTTGGCTTCGTCTCAGAGACGGGCCGCGCTATGACCGCCTGAACTTTGAGGGGATGTTGGCCTCGACGATGGCCATGTGGTCCAGCTGCTCTAACCTCTCCTGCTCGTCCTCCATCTGCTCGTGCTTCTTGAAGTGCTCAATGTCTTCGGGGTGCGTGAGGTCTTCGAGCTTGGTGTTCTCGTCGTGGTACCTGTTGAAGACGCTGGTTAGCTCATTGCTGTTGCTGCTGGCTGGACGTAAGACTTACTTCTCCCAGTGGTGGATCTCGTACTCGTACTCGTCGTCGCCGTGGTGCCCCGGGCCCATGCCGACGTCGGGCAGCGTCTTGCCGGCGCGGATGAACTCGTCCCACTCGGCGCGGGTGACGTGGCCGTCGTGGTTGGCGTCGAGCAGCTTCATGATGTCGTGCAGCACGTCGAAGCGCTTGTCCTCCGAGACGTGCTTGTTCGTCTCGTCGAAGAGGCCGTACGTGCGGAGCACCTCGTCGCCTTGCCAGACGCCGTCGCTGTTGTAGTCGTGCAGGGTGAAGAACGAGGCCGCGTCCCAGCCCTCCATGTGGTGCTCCTCTGTGTGGAAGGGGGATCTCGGGTCAGCGCCGGCGGGCTACTCAGAAGTAGTGGACAACGTACCGGCCATGTGTTTCGTCATCCAGTCGGCGTTCTCGTCCACCATCGGCTTCTGGCTGTGGTCTCCGTGCGCGAGGGCGCGGCTGGCGAGGACCAGGACGGCGAGCTGGAAGGTGCTGCGCATCGCGGAGCTGTTGTATGAAGGTGTACAGGGTATCTTGGGATGTTCAAGCCGACGGAGAAGATCGAGGACGCGCTGCGGAAGTATGTGCAGGATGTAGCAACAGATATACACACACGCAAACACGGACACACACACACAGAATTGAGGGGGCTGTGGACGGCGACGACGGGCCTTCCCACGGAACACACAGGTCGCAGAGATGCCGAGATAGCGCGCACGCGAGGTATGTACGTTCGGGTCCCCTAAAGAAGAAATAAAGTAAGGGCGGGTGGAGGTTTCGCGGAGGCGTGGCAGCGGCACTAAAAAAGGGGAATTGGAATGGGGAAAATGGGAGAATCGGAGGAACAGGTGGCGTCTGCCATGCCTCTCGGCCATCTGCCCCCCCGACGCGCTCCCGCTTATCCTTTAGGGGCGCCTTTTTTGGGGGCCGGGAGATGCACGGATCGGCGATGGACAGGGGTGCGAGGCAGCCCGAGGTTCTGGACCGCTGGCGGCAGCGTGCCAATTAAGCTCTTTGGGGGGTGGTGGTCCCTCCTGTGACGCAAGAAATCGATCGCATCCTTCGACGCTACCTTAACCTCATTGTCGATTTTTTTTTACCACCCTCCTCCATCCTTTGTTGCGGTAGTCGATTGAAACAAGCACCTGCAACGGCGGCCACGCGTCCAAGATCTGGAACAGACAATCAATTCCAATCAGAGTGCTCGATAAGGAAGACTCTTTGTCCTCACGCCCAGGAACGAAGAACCGATCTGCCGGCGCGTCCACGACGCGTCTCCTCCAAAAGTCCCTTTACCCAGCGGAACCCTCCAACGAAGCCATCGCCATGAACAGATCAATAGAACAGACACTCCTCGGGCTGATGCCCACGCACAACTCGGTCCTGCCGCCGTCGCTGGTCGAGCTGGCGGGCTCCCTGCTGGCGCAGTCGCGGCACCGCGCAAGCACACTAAAGGCGGACGAGGAGATTGGGCGGCTGTACGCCTGCGCACACATCGCCTGCGACAGGTACGTTTCCCACGATCACCAGCATCAAAGACGCAAACTAACAGAAGTCAAACAGGCTCAAGATCACACTCGACCTCCCCCCGATCGAACCGCGCCCGCCCATCCCCCCGCGAATCTACAAGCGCCTCTACACCCACCTCGACAACATCCTCCCCAACTCCGCCCTCAACCGCACCCCGGGCAAGAACGGCACCCCGCGCAACAGGCAGCGTCACGGCGTCGACTCGCCCGTCCGCACCCCGCACCGCCCGACCCCGTCCAAGGACGCCGCCCTCTCGCAGTGGCGCTCCCCCGCCGCCCGCCGCGACCCCATCAACGGCACCCCGTCCAAGTCCACCGGCAAGGCCGCCTTCCCCGCCGACAGGTCGGGCCTGCACCTCTGGATCCAGCCGACCATCCGCTTCGTCTGCAAGCAGGCCCGCCAGGCGCGCCTCGCGCCCACCGTGCTGGCCGGCATGGAGTACATCGTCGTCCCGGGCGGCAGGAGGACGCGGGACGCCTGGGTGAGGGAGAACCTCGCCGCGCTGTGCGGCGCCGTGCTCCTCCTGGTCTGGCAGGAGGTCGGGAGGCTGGAGGACGCGGACGGCGCGGCGCCGACGAGGAAGGAGATCCTGGACCTGCTGGAGAGGGCGCGCGCCGAGGTGTCGACCCGGGGCCTGGACGAGGACGAGGCGTGGGAGGGCTGGTCGCCCGTGCGGGCGAGGGACTTTGACGCCGCGGTGAAGGAGGTGGGCGAGCGCGGGTGGCTCGAGTCCGACTGGTACCGCGGCCTCGGCGACGTGGTCGAGGCGAGCAGGGCCATATCGGACAGCCGCGGGGGCGGGGACAATGGCTCGTATAAGCCGGCCCCTGTGAGGCGGGCCGACACGATGTTCCAAGACCGGTACGACTTCTTGAGCGAGAAGAAGCGGAGGGAGTACAGGACATGGAAGGAGGACATCCTTAGGCGGATCGAGCAGATGGAGGGAGAGGGTGTCGACGCTATGGAGGTGGACGCGTAGATGGAGGCATGAATGCCGCAAACGCAGCTCCAATGGTCCTATGGAGCTCGTATCTAATGACGAAATCACACACTCGAGGCCACGGCCTCATCCAGCATCCGTATCTTTCACATCAGTCCACCAAGTGCGGCATCCCACCCATACGAAGACGGGTGCCTCCGCAGCTTCCGCAAAGGGATGGGCGCAGGCCGGACCTGCGTTGGAGCGGGTATATCCACCTCGAATGCTTCCCCTCTCTCCTCGTATAAATAGCTTCGCCCGCAGTCCCCTGCATGACCACAGTTCGCAGTTCTTGAGATCTGATCACCGCCAAGTCGTCCGCCGGGTAATTCAATCAAGAGGAAAACCCATCAATCCATGGCCCAGGTGAAGATCGAGTTGCTTCTCTTTTACGTTCCTCGTTCACTTAATATGTACAGTAAAGCAAATCATCTCCCCCGCAACTCGCAAACCGCCCAGCCAGGTCGTCATCTCGTAAAATGTGTCCAAACACGCTCCGCCAAAATGCTGACAGACCCAGTCCGTGGGTCTCCCGAGTGTTCTCGAGCCGGAACACCCTGCCAACGCCGTGCCGTGATGATGCCCTTTTCCGCCGATTAAACCGCGCTGTCAAACGGACGCGCAGGCCTCTGGATTAAAACAAGACACCGTTCATTGAGGGATGCCCCCAAATGTCTCCTGCACCCATTCATCACGACTCCGAACCAGCCCAGTTCATCGCTACTCCTCGGCGACTCGGTCGTTTTACCCAGGCCGCAGCATTACAAATCCGGTCGTGATCTGAGGGCTGAGTGTCGTCAGCCCGCCGGACCGGCCTTCGTCTTGCCGTTAGGGCATAGGTCACCAGCCTCCCCAGCCGGACCATACCCCGCAGCCCAGCGCCAGCATGTGCGCCACACAGTCCGTTCGCTCGCCCCTTGCTCGTTGGGCGCTTTTCATTCGATCAACGGCTTCTTCTGCCCTCCCACCAAGCACAAGCCGAGCGTTTTTAATGATTCGCGGTCGTTTGCGAGCACGATGGCTCGCGCGGGAAGCATCGGGTTGTTTGGGTCGACGTGCGATGCGTCCTTTGCGGCCTGCTCGATGGCGTCCATTTCTTCCTTGCATGCCTGCTGGTCCATCGGGCAAATGACGAGAGGTTGCCTTACGGTGAGATCTCGCGTGGAGCTGAGTTGTGCCTGGAGCGTGTGAGCAAAACAAACCTATACGGAGTAACCAGGCATCCTACCTTGACAGTGAGATAGAACTCAATCTTGTATAATGTCGAGCTTGTGGTGAACGAGGTGACTTCGTAGAGCGGAAACGCGGGCTTCCCCCTCCTGACGATGCCGTCGGGGTCGCGGAGGTCCTTGGATGGGAATACCAGCCCAAGGTTCGTCGCATACCCCGCCTCCGGCATCCTCGTATTCACCACCTGCTGGTTCTTGGCAATCTTGTTGACCTTCTTGGAGGGTTCGTCGCCCTCCGGGTTGTACGTGATCTCCTCCTCGATGGCGACGGTGATCTTCTGAATCGTAACCTTTAACGCTTTCTTCATCCAGTCGGGGTTCGGTACTAGTTTGATGTATACTGTTATTGGGTCGAGCGGTCCGTAGCTCCATTTGGGGACGGAGATGCCCAGGGTGACGACGCTCGCGTCGCTGACTTGGCGCGACTCGGGCTTGTTGTACATGCCAAAAGTCGACAGGGTATCGTACCGCTGCAGCGGTATTGGAAAAGAGTATTTGTTTTGTAGTGTGTGGCCTTGCTGCACCGTCACGACAAGCTCGTAGTATGTCTCGGCCGTGCGGCTGGGTAGTTGCAACGATGCGGGGGGGATTCGTCGGTTCGTCTCCTCGCCGCCTCTCCCAAAGGGTATGAACAAGACAAAGGGTAGGTCCATGGCGATGACGCTCTCGGCCTCCTTTCCCGATTGGCAGCGGAACAGCAGAAGCTCCTTGCCGACCACATCTGTCGTCTCCCTTCGCGGGGTGCCCAGGTGTCTCTTTGCGACATTCTCGGCGGCGGGGTGGATCGTTTCTCGTCGTTGTAGACAGATGCGCACGAGGGAGATGGCAACGGGCATGGAATAGCCCTGCGAGGGACGGATTTCGACTTTGCCTTCGACTCGGGGCTGGGTTGAGAGTGAGCATCGCGTCAGTAAGCAGAGCGCAAAGGATCACGGGAGCACCAGCCTCCCGACGTCATGGGGGGCGGCTATGGGGCCAAACGGACGTACCAGCGTTGCGGAAATGCCAGGGTATCCGACGAGGAAACTGCTGTTTGGAGGACCAGAAACCCTCACGAAGGCAGCCATGCTGGCAGAGTTGCCAGGTCAGGGTGCGGATGTCTCTTGTCGGCGGTGGAGTGGTGACGAGAGTACTGGGCGTGGGATGGAGGTGAGGTTCTCATGTGTGTCCGTGGGCGGCAGTCGTGCGTCGTAGGCGCTGCGCGCGTTGCCGCCTGGTGGTGGGTGTGGGGTCAAGAGCGTTGCAATGAGTCCAAGCTGTCGGGGACGTGCAGCAGCAACGACAGCAACAGCAGCAGCAGAGCGAGAGGCCAAGCGGCGCATTACATGGGCGGTTGACAGTCGGCTGGTGGCCTCGAGGTCGTCGGCGTTGGACAGGCACTGTGGGGGAGGAGGCGGCGATGCGCAGCCCGGCGAGACAAGGAAGCTAGAGGCGCAAGAAGAGTCGGGAGGGTTTTGGAGGAGCGGCGCCCAGTGCCGCGAGTCTGGAGATGTGGCCGGCAGACGGGAGATGGCAGAGTATAGGATAAAAGAGATGTTTCTCGACAAAAACGTGGGCGAGGCAGGGTAAGGTAGCTTTGAGCGGTCGCAGTCCGGGCTGATGCAGCTTATTTTCGCTTCTGCGTCGATCTCCCCAAGGCCATAAGCAGAGACGCAGACGCAGACGCAGCGGCTGGCAGGATGCTACTCTGGTGACAAAGGTCAGATCAGGCCAGGGAAGCTCAGGGAAGAGAAGCGAGAGGCAGAGGTGGATTGCGAATGGAGTCGTGCTCGTGGCACTTGCGGCTTGGCAGTGCTCTATCCGTAGTCAAGGCAGGGTGAAGGATGCCGTGGTGGAGAGTAGAGAGGCCTAGAGAGAGGCCTGGACTGGCCTGGCGATAGTGGAGGGATTGGTCCGACGGGGGGTTTATGCGGGATCACAGGTCCCTGATCGATCTGGGGAGCGCTGCCTCTTGTCTCCTGTCTTGTTCCTGGTCCTTGTTCTTATTCCATCTCTTTTCTTTCTCTTGGTGGTAAAGGATTCTCTGGGCGCACACTCAGCTTCTCCAAAGCCCACGCAAGTGAGCTTGTAACAATGCTGAAGGTGCTGTGTAGCAGAGGGTATCTATCCGCCAGGTACTCCGTAGAGAGCGTTATGCCGAGTGAGAGAGAGAAAGATAACCTTGGAAGGCTCCAAATGGCGGCTGTTTGCGCCGGGGGAGGGTCCGCTTCACCCTCCGGTGTGTTGAGCTCAGTGGTGAGTGATGACAGTTCAACTGACCATTGGGGGGGGGGGGTTACCTGACCTGACCTACCCGTTTAGGGAAGGTGCGAAAAAAAAGAGGTAGGGGCAGGGAATTGATTAATTAGTTGAAAAATTGTGTGTGGGTCTAGGTAACTAGATTTTTGATTAGCTGTATATAAGTAACTAATTATATAACTAGGCCCACTTTTACTAATTAAGCACCTCAACCTACTAGAGTATAAATTCTTTTTCCTTTTAACTTTACTTCTATTTTCTATCTCTTTTACAACTTTAATAATTTATAACTCTTCTAAAGTACTTTTAAAGTTAGTAATATTAGTACTATAGCTAAACTCAAAAACTCTATAAGTATCTTCTAAAAATACTCCTAAAGTACTTTAAAACTAATTCTAAAATAAATAGTATATATTAAGTATAAGTTAGGTTAACTTAACTTTAAAAGTAATTAAGTTTTTAAAAACAGCTAGTTTTAGTATTCTACTAACCTTTTTATTTAAAAAACTAATACTATAAATTTATAAGCCTTTTTAAAGTTCTTTTAAAGTACTTTTAAAGCTATTTTAACTTTTTTTTTAAAAAATAAAATAAAACTACTACTATTACCTTAAATAAAGTCTACTATTATTACTTTTAAAATAAAAGTACTATTATTTATAATAAAGTTAGTACACAATCCTTCCTAAACTACTTCAGAATCGCTTTTAACATACTTCTAAAAGTAACCCCGTTTATAACTAAGTCTAACCTCTTACACTATACTTATAAGTATAGTAATTATAGTAATAGAACTTCGTTTATAATTAAAAACTATAAAACTAACTCTACTAAAGTAGCTAAAACTAAAGTAGCAATTAGTAAGTACTTTAAAACTACTCTTAAAGTAATTTAGGACTAATTTTTAAAGAATTCTATAAATACTTTTTTACCCTTTAAGTTAAGAATAAGGCTCCTATAGAAATTATTACTCTTAAAAAGCAAAAGTAACTAACTACTCCTACTAAATTAAAGCTTTTTACTAAAGTTAAAAAGGGAAATAAGAGTATAAGTTTATAACTACTTTTAAAGTATTTTTAAAGCCCTTTTAAAGTTTTTTTAAATTAATATTACTTAAATATTTATTTTAACTAGTTACTCTTTTATCTATAATAAAGCTAATTACTATAATAACTATAAAAAAGCTAATACTAATAAATATAAGTTCCTTAACTACTTTAAAAGTACTTTAGTACTAATTTTAAAAAGGCCCTTTTAAAGAGTATAAAGTTAGTTACTTAGTTTAGAATTACTTTAAAATTAATTTTAAAGTTAAGGGTACTACTAAAAATAAAGAAGAAGAAGTTAAGGAGTAAGTTTTAAAACGACTTCTAAAGTACTTTTAAATTAATTTAGAATAGTTTATTTTTTTTTAGGTATTTAGAAAAATACTCTATTAAACTATTATAGAAGTAGTAAGTAGTAAATATATTTATAACTTAACTTAATTTTTAAAGTAATTCTAGACTACTTTAAAAGTATTTTATAATTTTTAAAAGTTAAAGTACTATTTATATAAATTATAATTTTATTTTATTTATATATAAATTATATTAATATTTAAAGTAAATAATAAAATAAATATATATTTAATTATAATATATATTTTTAAATTATAATACTATATAATATTAAAAAGTATATAATATATTAAATTATAATTTTAATTAGTATAATTATTTAATATATAACTAAAATTATAAATATTATATATTTATATTATAAAAACTTAAAATAGGAATAAAGTATTTTAAAGTAGTTATTATTTTATATAATAATTTAAATTTAAGTATTTAAATATATATAATATATATAATATATTATATATATTATATTATTATTAAGTATATTAATATATAAATTAAATATAAATTAAATATATATTTATAAATAACTTTTAAGTTAATGCTATATAATTTAATATAAGTAAAATAATAATAATTCAAAAATTATATATAATAATAATTATATTTATTTAAGTTTTAATAGTTTTATTATATCTTATAATATATATAATATATTTATTAATATACTTTTAAATATAATTTAAATTTAAGTATTTAAATATATATAATATATATAATATATTATATATAATATATATAATATATTATATTATTATTAAGTATATTAATATATAAATTAAATATAAATTAAATATATATTTATAAATAACTTTAAGTTAATACTATATAATTTAATATAAGTAGAATAATAATAATTCTAAAATTATATATAATAATAATTATATTTATTTAAGTTTTAATAGTTTTATTATATTTTATAATATATATAATATATTTATTAATATACTTTTAAATGTAATTTAAATTTTAGAATTATATAAAAACTTAAAGTAATATATTTTTAATTTTTTAAATTATTATAATAACTATATATTATATAATTTTAAATTATTTATAGTTATTATTTAAATTAAGTTAATTATAACTATAAAATAAGATATATATAAATTTTAAACTAATTAAAATATATTTTATAAAAGTAATAAATTAAATTAAACTTTAAACTATATATAGTTATAATAGTAAAGTTTATTATTAAAAAGTAATTTATATTTATATTTTTAATAAATAATAATTACTTTATTATTAATATTATAATTAAAAAATACGTATATACTACTATTTTAAAAATTAAGTATTTTATTAAAAAAAACTATTACTTTTTTTTAAATATAATATATAATTAAAAAACTTTAAAGTATATATTATAATATACTAATATATATATATTATAATATACTTAAAAGTATATTTATTAATATAATAATAAATATATTAATTTAAGTAATAATTTAAAGTAATTAAAAGTAATTTAAAGTAATTTAAATAGTACTTTAAGTAGTAGTTTAAATAATAGTTTTAATAATACTTTTTATTAGTCTATTAAAAAGAACTAAAAATAAAAGTAAAAAGAGACAAAAGGCAGAATTGAACCTATAGCCTTTAGCTTTAATAAGTAAGACTCTAAACTACTAGGTTAACTACCAATAGTGGAATAAACTACTCTAAATGTTTTTTATTAACTCCTTTAGGGTGCTTGTAGCTAACTATAACTCTTATAGTCGACTATAGTACCCGTGGCTAACCACAGTAAATACGGCTAACTATACACAGGGCCTAGAGCCACTTAGTTAAACTATATATAACGTATTAAACCCTAAAAGGACTAGTGCCTTAGAAGCTAGGCCTAAAGGGCAAAGTACTAGGCCTATAAAAGGTAGGGCTCCCCCTAGTCTATAGAGGTCTAGACTTCTACTTTCTTAGTAAGTAAATAATACAATAAAACACTAATATAATACTATTACTACTATAATAATACTTTTATTTCTTTTATTTATATATTATATACTAAACCTATTCCTTTACTAACTCTATTAAGCCCGATATTACTATAGAAGTATTTAGTAATCTTAATACTAACCTTAATACTTTTATACTTATACTTATACTTTTAATAATAGTTTAAATAAAATATATTTTATTAGTAGTATAAGTATATAGTACTTATATATTTTAAATTTATTATATAATTAAATTAAATTAATTAAGACTTATTACTATTAGTATATAGTAATAATATAACTTATTAATTTAATATTAATAAATAAAAAGTTTTTAAACCTTTAAGTTATAAAGATTTAAACTATTAATACTATTTTTAGTATTAATAATTTACTATTACTTATAGTTTTTTTTTAATAATATACTTTAAATTAAACTTTATAATTAATAAATATATAAAATAGTTTAATTAAAAGTTTTAAATTTATATAAAAGTAGTAAAATAAACCCTTTTATATTTAATTTATTTTTTATAAAACTAAATTATTCTAACGTTTTATTTATTTTATTATATATACTATTAAATAGTATATTTTACTTATTATATATACTATTTAATAGTATTTAAATTTAAAGTATTTAATTAATAAATTAAACTTTATACTATTAAATTAACTTTTTTTATATTAAGTATAATATTACTATAAAAGTCTTTATATTTTTTTTAGTATTAATTTTAATACTTTTATATTTATATTTACGTATAATAATATTTAAAATAAATAAAGTAAGTATAATAATAAATAATAAATTATATTTTAAACTTATTTATGTTTCTTATTATATATATATATATAAATATACTTTATTTATAAATATATTTTATTTATACGTTTTTTTAAAAGATATAATTTAAGGTTTTATAATATATTATTTAAAATAAATTAAAATTAATATAAATTAATAAATATACTTTTATAAATAAATAATAATAAATAGCTTCTTATTAAATATTATAAATTATTATATATATTAAAAAATAAATAATAAAAAGAATTAATAAAAAGTTTATTTATAATAGTAGTATTTTTTAAAAATGTATATATATTACTAAAATTTCTTAAGATTTATATATAGTATAATTTAGTTAAATATTTATATAAATAAAGCTTTATTTTAATATTACTATTTATTAATAATAGTATTATTATTATTATAATATATAAAAGTAGATAAATAAAGTATTAAAGTATATATATTTTATTAAGTTTTATTTAAACTACTTAATAAATTTAAAAATAATTAATTTTATTCAATATACTCTATTAAATCCTTTATTTAATTATACTATTTAAAAATATATTTAAAACGTAGAAATAATAATCGATTAACTTTATAAATATAGAAATATATAAATATATGAATATATAAATATATAAATATATAAATATATAAATATATAAATATATAAATATATAAATATATAAATATATAAATATATAAATATATAAATATATAAATATATAAATATATAAATATATAAATATATAAATATATAAATATATAAATATATAAATATATAAATATATAAATATATAAATATATAAATATATAAATATATAAATATATAAATATATAAATATATAAATATATAAATATATAAATATATAAATATATAAATATATAAATATATAAATATATAAATATATAAATATATAAATATATAAATATATAAATATAAATATATTTATATATTTATATAGTTATATATTTATATAAATATATAAAATATAATTTAAAAGTTTATTATTTATAAATAAATAAAACTAATAAAATTATAATAAATTTAATACTACTTTTAAACTACTTTAAAATCACTTTAAATACTCTATCCTAAACGCCTCTTTTTTTCCTTAATCTCAAGCTGCCTTTTCTTTTATACTAGTTTTCTTTTTTTAAACTTTAAACGCCTTTACTTAATAACTAAATAATACTCTTTTAAATTTATTTTAACTTACTCCTAAAGCACTCTTTTATCCCAAAAATTAACTATAAAAGCTCTTTATAAGTTATTTTAGGCCCGTACTACCCTTAAGACTAATAGGAACTATTAGCGCTTAACTCTAAAAGATAAGAAGTAATAGGGATACCTTAGCCCTTATTTAACTAATTTTAAAGGAGTTTAGGACTAGTCCTGGATAACTTTTAAATTGCTTTAGGAAGTAGGACTTAAGTTCTATAATAGTAAAAATTAGGAAGGGGTTAAAAAACATTAAAAAAGTAGTTTTTTAAATTATATATTATTAGCTGTATTACACTTTATACGGTTCTAAATCCAACGCACTTCTAAATTAACTTAAAAGTAGTTAAAAAGTACTTAAAGGAATTACTTACTTAACTTCTCTATAGCAGTTTAATATCTACTTATAATAAAAATATTACACTATATAAATTTAATACTAAGAGTAGTAAAAATTTTATTTTATTAAAGGATTTTAAGGTTATATTACTTATATTTAAAACTACTTTAAAAGTACTTTTAGAATAAAGGTAAAAGACTTATATATTTATATATAAAAGTAAGTTAATATATTAACTACTCTAGTGATATAAAGTTTTATATAGTAACTCTATAATATTAGTATTAAGAGTAAAGAAGTCCTAGTTTTTTAAACTAATTTTAGAGTACTTTTAGTTTAGTCTATAAAATATAGTACATTATTACTTATAGTCTACTTAGTCTATTAGTTAAGACTTACCTAAATATATAGAATAGTTAAAGTATATTTAAGAGTAATTTAGAAGTACTTTACTTATATTTTAGTATATTATAAAGGATATAGTAATTACTTTATAACTAATAAAATAAAAGACTTTATATTTAATTTTAAAGTAATTTAAAAGAGTAGTCCTTATTAGTATAATTTTTTATACCCCAATTAAAGTAAATAATATAGTATTATACTATTTACTTAATATACTATTCCTAATTATATTACTAATTACTTAGTTTAATAAAGTAGGACTTAAAGCCTTTTAAAATTAATTTTAAAGTACTTTAGAAGTAGTATTATTTATTAATAATATTCTAGTAGTTTTAATTAATAGTTATACTTAGTAGACTATTACTATAGATATACTTCTAACGAACCTCATATCTAACACACTCCTAAAGTAGTTTAAAAACGATTTTATATATACATTTATATATACTATTAGATTTATAGTTTAAAAAGACTTAAACTAATAGAATAGTTAAAAAGTATTAAGTTTAAAAGTAGTTTTAAATTAAATCAGGACTACTTATACTTCTTAGAAGTTACTTTATACTAGGCCTAAATAACTTTAATATTCTAGGGCCTAGTTATATACTTATAATTTATATTAAATTAAAACATTTTAAAAGTACTTTACTTTTAAAGCTTTATTTATTCTTTATAGAAATAAATATAGAGGTAATTTAAACTATTACTCTTAAAGAATTAGATATACTATATAATAAATTAAAAAGCCATTTAGAAGCAGTTCTAAAGGGTTCCTACCTAATAGTTATTACAGTATTAAGTATATTAATACTTATACTAAACACTTAACTTATTATAACTAGTAGGGTTCTAAAAAGCCTTTTACTTATAAATAATTAACTATAAATAATTTAAATTTAAAAGGCTTTAGTAAATATTAAAAATTAATTTACTACTATATTTAGTACAGAGTTTAGCTAATTTATTTAACTAGAGGAAGTTATTTAGAAGTAATTTAAAAGCTATTCCAAAGTACTCTAAAAATTAAAATAACTTACTTAAACCCATTTATAGTTTATTAATCTTCTTTACTACATCTATAATCCCCTATATAATATATAAAGGGGTAGAGATAAGTAAAAGGGGGGGGTAGGTATAGAGACTATAAAAAGTTATAAGAATAACCAGAGTTACTTCTAAATTAATTAAAATAAAGTAGTTCTACTTTACTTTATAGTAAACTTATTAAATTTTTAAGGGAATAAGGTATATTATATTTAAAAAATATTTTAAAAGTACTTTTAAATTACTTTAAGACTTAATATATACTATAATAGGGGGTCTTTTAATAGTTACTTATAAATAAGTAATAGTTTTTCTAGGAGAAGGGGGGTAATAAAGCCCCTTCTAAGATCTTTTAAATAAGTTTTAAATAACTTTAAAACTTAATAGGGGGGTAATTAATATAGTAGTTTTAATAATTAACTTTAATTTAGCTCTAATAAATATAAGATACTTAAAAGTATAGCTTTTTAAAAATACCCTAAAAGTAGTTTAGAATTAATTTTAAGTAACTATAAAGTATTTATTTATTTAGTACTATAAAACTTATATTTTATAGGTTTTAAGAGTAATATTATAAGTAGAACCCTTTTTAAAGTAGTTAAGTTATACTTAAGCTTAACTAAAAGAAAGTAAGTAAGATTTTAAATTATTTTTAAAGTAGTTTAGAAGTTAAAATACTTAATAGCCTTTTTTAATAACGTCCCTTTAAGAGTTTAGATATAAAGATTTATAATATTATTAATTATTTTAAAAGTAATTTAGGAGTAATTCTAAATTAGTAGGGTTTAGTTATAATATAAATATACCTTTCCCTTTATATACTAGTATATTACTTATATATAAACTATACTCTAAAAAAAGATAAATATAGTTTATTTAGGTACTACTTTTTATTAGTAGTTGTACTAATTCTAAAATAGGTTAAAAGTGCTTCTAAAGCAATCTAAAACTAATATACTATTTCCTATAGTTATTTTAGAATTTTAAGTAGTAATACCCTAATATTAACTATATAAAAAACACTTATTATATTAGTTTTAAAGTATTTAAGTATTATAGAGTAGTATATAACTTTTTTAACTATTAAAAAAGTATTATTAATACTTTAGTATTAATTTTACTTTACTTAAGTAGAAATAAAAATAGGAACTAAAGGGGTAAATTAAAATTAAGTATAGAATTTTTAAAACAATTTAAAAGTAGTTTAAAAGGGACTTAAGAGCTTTTTACTTTAATTAAAGCTAAAGAGTTAGTAAGTTATTTAGGTAGGTACTAGTAATAGGTAATTACCTTTTAAGCTTTATAGTTTAGTCTATCCTTAGGAAAAAGGGTAAACCCTATAGCCTATAGTTAAGGGAAAACCTTTTTATTTACTATTATTAAGAAGTACTTCTAAAAGGGTCCAGAATTAATTTAAAAAGTAAATATTATAGTTTTTGTTTATTATAAAAAATAAAAAGTAAAAGGAGGGATGGTTTAATATTACCTGACTATAAATAGCTAACCTTATGGGTCCTTGCTTAGTTAAGTAACTAGTGGGCCCGCTAGGCCTAATGCGGTAGGTTAGGTTAGGTAACCCCCCCCCCCCAATGGTCAGTTAAACACTGGTCTCAGTAGTGATTGGATTGTTTGCTGCTCAGCCGCCCAGCTGTGGGTTGGCGAGCGGGGGTAGAGGTAGCGAGAGAGGATCAGTACAAGGTAAGTACAGCCTCCTCCTTTAGCCCAAGAAAGCTGCAAAGACACCTCGGAATCAAGCGCCAGAATCGACGATTTTGGGGGCCTGCTTCGTGATGGCTTGCGTGTCGGATATCGGCGACTGTGGTGGGAGGGTTGTAGACAGCAGAGACTCGATCAGAGGGTTTGTCGACAAGTAACACCCAAATGTCCAAGGGTGGTGGAGGGACGTAGTCGACGACGTGGACGAAGACAACATCGTCGCAACGAAGCTTGCTGGTCGATTTGCTTTGACTCGGACTAGCGGCCGTGACCGGGAAGAGGTGCTGGGAATTGGGGGGGAAGGGGCCCTCACCATGAAGGGGGGGAGGGGGGCAATTGCTGGGACGAATCACCGGTAGTGCTACCTCAGTGGAAGGAGGGAATGGGAGGGGAGCTGCGGGGAACCTTCCCTCCTGGACCTCTGAGGGCCGGGCAAGTCCCAGCCCAACAACGTTGCTTCAGGGCGCTAGAGGCAATAACCTGTTGCCTGCCTGCCCTGATTGCACTGCGGAAATGCCTTGGGTTGGTCAGGACCTTGGCCCATCGCCGAAACATGGGCATTGGGAAAGACCCATGGCATTTGGGTATCGACGTTTTTGATAATTACGACGTTCCGTTTCAGCAGGTCCCTCCAACTATTCTTTCTGTATTCAGAATCAGCAGCTATTGTCGAAAATCAAGAAGGTGCGAAGCACAAAGCGAAAATTCATATGCATCTTCACTGAAGCATGCATCATTGTATGTTCATCGCCCGGGCAAACCCCCACAGCCAAAGTCCCTCCTTACAGACCAAGCAGCAAGTCAGTAAGCACTTGAATCAGCGTGGAGATTGGCATCAACGGTGGTGTTTCAATCTGTTGGCCGTCGAGTCGCACCGCCACGACCACCACCGCGTGCGCAAATAAATGGTTACCTCGGACTCTGCGGTGTGTCAGCGTGCCAATTGAGTCAATCCGAGTATGGTTCGCCTTCTTGCGACAACCGTTTGCTGTCGAAAATGGCTCGACAGGCTGCTGACAACGAACTGCTCACCATCCCGGCCTCCAGCTGAAGTGTGGCCAGCCGATTCAGTCTACCTATCCGTACTGCTGGGGGGTATACACTATATCCGTACCTGCCTAGCAGCAAGTGGCCCATGGTCCCTGAAAATTGGAAACGCTGAAGCTTCGCCCTGCACAGCCCTGGACACCCCGGACCTCGAAACACCCTCTTCCAAACATTGAGCAGGGGTCAGCTCCCAGCCTTCTCGAGAGCAGGCGGCCCCCCATCACGCTGGCGCTATGCTGCACGCCCATGAACGGCCCTCGGCTCCATGCCGAGCTATGGTCTCAGAACCTGCCCGCTAAGCTACACATGACCCAAGGCAATGAGAGGGAAGCTCAGGGCTCAGGCTGTCTATGTGACCTGCCAAAGCACGAAGACACATGGGACGGCACTGTGGTGGTGGGTCCCGCCTTATGCACGAGCCATCGGGGGCTGCGGCCGAAACCCGATCCCGTCCCGCATCACGTGCCGTAGTGCGGGTACTGGAATCTGGGTTTTTCCTTCCCACAACCATCCAGGCTGGCGGGGGCCCCAAGCTCCCGATTACCTCATCAAATCTTATCGCCTATATCCGTATGCACTCAGCACCCCATCCGCGGCCTTTGGACGTCCGTTAACTCCTGTCCGCATCCTCGATGATCCTCGAGGATACCTCGACATACGAGAGCCGTTGGCAAGACTGAAAGTATCCCGTGTTCTTTCCATGCGGTGCTGATGGCACAGTCTTGCCGCGCGAATATTGAGATGGCTTTTACTCCGCTTCGTGAGAGCAGTCGCCTCCTGGATCACGCAGTGCAGGAACCCCAAAAAGATGCCTCGAATGCTGGTTGATTGATGTGGCTTGCTTCCACCTACATCATCAACCTTTAAAATCTTCCGCATTCCACCCCCACGCGAAATCAATCTAACTCTAAACAAACCTCCTAGGATTAATATCCCGGCCGTCCTTAACTCCGTTGGTCTGCATGGTAATTCGGTTTAGAGTCAGGCCGTCCGCCACGATTGACAAGCGGGACACGCGAGACATGCGGCCGCATCCCCCGCACAACCCACCTTAGGTTTCTCATGATCCATGCATCACGATTACTATTTAAACAGCATGAGAGCGCCCTTGAGAGGAGTCCAGAGAGCCTGGATTAGACAGACTACAGTTCACTCGAGACCAATCGTAAACACCACATATACTAACTACTCTTTCACCCGCTCATTCAACATGTCCCGCCTAGCTCCCTACCTTGAGCAACACAAACAGATGACGGGCCCCGGCGACGCTCGTCCCACGGCTATTCAGATCGTCCAAGACCAGGGCCTCGTCGGAAAGTGGCCAGGCAAGGTCGCCCTCGTCACGGGCTGCTCCCCGGGCGGCATCGGCCCCGAGACCGCCAGGGCTCTGCACGTTACCGGCGCCGACGTCTACATCACTGTCCGAGACGTGGCCAAGTGCGAGCAGGTTGCCAAAGACATTCTCTCTGACGGCAAGCCCGGCAAGGTCGAGGTCATCGAGCTTGACCTTGGCTCACTGGAGGGCGTGAAGAAGGGCGCCAAGGAGTTTCTGAGCAAGTCGGACAAGCTGAACGTGCTCATCAACAATGCCGGTGAGTACCCTTATTCGGATGAACAGTCGCCACGGTTACTGATGTTACTATCCAGGCGTCATGGCTTGTCCGAAAGGAAAGACAGTCGATGGCTTCGAGACCCAGTTCGGAACCAACCACGTGGGTATGTCGCTGATTGTCTCTCATCCTTGAACCACCTGCTAACAATAACAGGCCACTTCCTCCTCTTCCAGCTTTTGAAGCCTGCCCTTCTCGCCGCCTCAACACCAGAGTTCAACTCCCGCGTCGTCTCCGTCTCGTCGTCCGGCCACCGCAACGGCCGCATCCAATTTGAGGACTTCAACTTCGACAAAGAGGTCGAGTACCACCCCTGGAAGGCTTACGGTCAGTCCAAGCTCGCCAACATCCACTTCGCCAACGAGCTCGACCGTCGCTACGGCTCGAAAGGCCTGCACGCCCTCAGTCTCCACCCCGGCGGCATCGAGACGCCGCTGCAGCGCCACACGCCGGAGCTGCAGGTGCAGATCAAGCTCCCCGAGATCCAGGCCTTCATCAAGAGCACCGCCCAGGGCGCGGCCACCTCAGTCTGGGCCGCCGTCGCCAAGGAGCTGGAGGGGCAGGGCGGCAAGTTCCTGGAGGATACCGCCGTCGCGGAGCAGGTTCCGCCAGACTACACGATTGCAACCCCCGGGTACGTCCCGGCCGCGTACGACCCACCCACGGAGAAGAAGCTCTGGACTGAGAGTCTGAAGATGGTGGATCTTGAGGATGATGCTTGAAATGTGATCTGTGTAAGTAAGGAGTTGTCTTGTTTGGGAGCGTGATAAGTAAACAGCTCTAGTAGATGATTAATGCAGGAATCTTGTGGAACAAGTCCATGCCATGATTAGTTTATTGCCTTTCAGTGAAGATTGTCACCAAGAGTTCTGAAAAGACCACCAATTATATCAAGCGCTCTCAACAGTCCTGTGGTTGATGTGTGTTTCCCTACGATGCAGTCGCAACCATTAACTAGCTTTTCCAGCCAGCTAGTGTTTTCTGGCAATTACCCAACTTGCAACAGAACCCGAACGTTGTGATATCTTTCATGGGTTCATACCTGATAAACGTCAAATACAGAGACAATTGAAGAGCAGAGACAGTGGTGTCGAAGCTAAATAGAGGACCCAGATAGAGGCAGCAAAACGACCGATATGCAGTGTAACGCTCTATTAAGAGCACATCGCGCAGCGACTGTGCCCATATGCACAGTCAGGGGCTCGGGTTGCACTCACATGCGGCGGCGAACAATGTGCTTTGAACGGGCCCAAACACCAACCAACGAGCTGAGCACCGGACCAGCGATGAAATCATACCGGGTGCTTGCTTGTATAAAATGAAATGGGAGTCCGTAGCCTTGGGCTCTTGCCCGTGGACTTTGGGATCTGGTTTGGCCCTCCGTTCCCTCTTTTCCCCTCCCTCGCTCCTAGGAAAGACAGATGCGAAACCACATCACACGGTAATTTTCGCGGCCCTCGAAGCATCCATATCGCCATTGAGGAATGCACTGCAAAATGGCAGCTCCAGGTTCGTCGGAGTCGGAGGTCCGAGGAAAGCAATTCATCTCTTTGAGCTTGGCTGTCACCACCGCTCTGAGTCTCGTCCTCATCGTCGTCAACTACCAAGAGTGGACTATTGATGGCACTTGGTACGAGTCTTCAATCGCCGACTGGTTTCCGACTGCCCAGTTACTCGATGAAAACCCAGTATCCCTTGACTATGATATCTCAAAGCGCGCCCTCTTCGAGGCGGTAATCAGTTTCTTCGCACACATACTCGGCTTTCTCCAAGTCGGAACGATGGTCATTCTCATCCGGAACGACATCCTGCCCGACTTATTCGACAGTGCTGCTCCCACTTCCAAAGAGCCCTTTGGTTACGTTGCTTCAAATCCACGACGGAATATGCAAGCGCGCTTGCTCAAGTCGATTGTCTCTTTCGTCTGCCTCGCCCTGCTCTCAGCGTCGTTATGGGCCGGGGCGATGAGACCAAGACGCAGTACACTGGTCACGAAGGGAGCGATCGGCGTGCCATCATATGAGAACATGACGTTCGTCAAAGACTATCCGCTGTCGCAACCCGGCCCTTCAACTACGACCAAGGATGGCATCTTTTCCTATTCCGTCGGTACCACCTTCCTCAACGGTTTGGTTGCATCTGCCTCGTCCCTGTCCGACCTCCCCGACGTATTCATCCGGAAATACCCAAAGCTTGACAAGACCCAGTTCTCGTACGAGGGCAGATCGTACGGCGTCGGGTCTTCGGTGGGCATCCTAGACGACGCTATCAAGCAGCTACCATCAGCCAGAGCATACAGCTTCCACGAGGTCGGATACATGTCCTACGTCGACTGCCAGTACAACAGCAGCACGAACTTCCGCATCGCGAGCGAGTACCCCCACAGGACCTTCGCCGCCACGGGCTTCCTCCCCGACTCCGTCGGCAGCGCGCAGTGGTCCGAGTACATCGGCCAGGACGCGAGCTCGATCGTCGCGGTCGGGGTCGCCCACAGCCCCGAGTCGCCGCGCCGGTACATATCCATCGCCGCCGGGTCGAAGTACAAGGCCCTGAACGCCACGCAGTGCACGATCGACTTCACCCCCGTGCTCTTCCAGGTTTCGGTCGACATCGGGGACAAGAGCATCAAAGTCACGCCGCTGAGGCGCGTCGAGGACTTTGAACCCACGCGTGTTCTGGCGCGAACGGCCGTTGGACAGTTCGACGTGGTCTCGAACAGCCTGATGAGTTTCCACGGCTCCGTGCTCGGCGATGCCTTCCTCGCGAGTGTGGCGGCGTGGAACAGTTCCCTCGCTGGACTGGGGCTGAACCCGGAGGCCGACCCTACCCTCCTTGGTCTGCAGCACTCCATCACTTCCATGGCGGACTCCATCCTGTCCGCGTACGGGGCGGCGCAGCTGGTGGTGGGCAACTTCTCTCAGTCGGCTGCTGCAGAGGTTGAAGTCGGCGTGTTCGTCGTGGGAAGCAAAGCGAGTGTTGCTGCCGTGGCGATCCAGAACCTCATGACACTGGCAGTGTTCATCAGGGTTTTAAGAAAGAGGAGAACGTTCTGTTACAGTTTGTCCTTCTGATCATGAAAGCCGCGGCGTTGTGTTTGTAAGTAAAAGCAAGTCTGTACAATACCTGGATGCCGTGCATCCCAAAGCACTATAGAGCTTTCGTAAGCCAAAGTTCAGTCCTCTCTGGCCTTTGCAACCTTTTCAACTCGTTCAAGGGTTCAACTAGCTTGAAGACAGCAATTCTTCGATGTTTTTCGTAGTCTAGTAGCAACCTACGCGGTAGTGTAAACTTTTGACTCTTGCCTGCCATCTACAGGAAAGGGGTACGTCCCCCAGGGGTCAAACCAGTATAATAGCAAGTGGTCATGTATTTCGTAAGTCTCCTAGTCAGGAGGCGTGTGGGAGCCAAAAAGTTTGTAGTCCCCGTGCCAAGTAGAGTAGATGCTCAAGGCATCCATCCACACATCCATCCCAAACACAGAAAAGTGACGTCTTCGTCACTAGTAAACCCCCCACGGGATACCAATTGTATCAGGCTCATCGCCAAATTTTCGGGTTCATCTCTCAGACTCACCGCTGCCAATCCGCCCAAGCCAACCAACCGCCATCGCCAAAAGCAACGAAACAAACCTGATGGGGCGCAAGAAGGAAGAAAGAAAAGAAACTGCTGTAATTCGTAAAGCATAAGTTGATTAAGCAGTGAATGCATCGCTCCGAATCTGCTCGGATGCATCGTTCAGAATTTGTTGAGGTTATTCTGCTCAAAATATGTCGTGTATGCGCAAGTTGGCAGTCATTGGTTCTGAAAGTGTCGTCCAAAAGATTGATAGTGAAAGGATAGCTCAGTTTGACTTGTACTTCATCCAGACCATGAAGAACCGAACCATCTGCAGAGATTCCCAAATGACTGACGTTTGGGTCTGGGCGCACCTGGTGGGTGATCCAGGTGATCTCCGGTGCTTTGGTGCCGATCCTTCTGGCCGGTCCGAAGTTGGGGATCTTGATGCCTCAGTTGTAGCTGATCTAGCTGGATGAAGAGTTGGCTGCTGCTCTGGGTTTCTGCCCACCTGAACTTCCTACTCCAACACATCCGGGACGGCCATCCCATGACAGAACACCGTCCAGTCCGATCAGCATATTAGCCGGGCTCACTCGGTCCCAAACTGCCTATTCCCTTCGCTGTTTCATCAATTTAGAGTACCAATACATACATAGTACTGACACCCGGGACAGCAGACGTAGTTTGGTATCAATGTCTTGCAGCTGATCCTTCTGACCGAGCCAGGACAGCCATCCGCAGTGTTCCACAAGCACTTCTCCAGGAGACAGTTGTCGGGACTGAATCTGACGTAGTCGACTCCACTGGAAGGCAATAAGGTCTGCGAGGTCTGTCGAAGTTAAGAAACACTCAAAAGGAAGTCTCGTTGCTGCGTATGCTTCTCATATATGCTCAGGGTTGTCATCCGGAAACGGCGGAGTTTTTAGGTCCGGTTTTCCAAAGCCAGCGGACGGCGGGCAGACTCGAGGGAACAGCTCCTGGGCTGAAGCGAGAAGCACCACCTCATGGCTCCCGCCAGATCGGGTTTGGTCCTGATCTCGGTACGGTTCGAAGCGTTCAGTTTCAAAATGGGTGATGCCATCCCGGATGATTTGGGGTCGTAGTGGCAGCGGACGGTTCGCTCGATGGCCTTGGTTTCCAGGAATCGGATCAGACTCCTCAGAGGGAAGATCGCGATCCACAAGGTCGAATGCAACTCCGGAATCCATTTTGGTGTCTTATCGAGTGCTAATATCAAGATGAGCTGGATAAGAATCGAGAAGTCATGCAGACAAGATCCAAGTGAGGTCGGAGGAGTTGAGAAGGAAGTTGGGTCAAGGCACTTGAAGCCAAAGGACACAGGTGGCAAGATCAGCAACTGGCCGATGCTCGAGCAGTAAGACGCCAGGCGTAAGAGCTGCTTGGATGATATTGTCGGAAGGTAAGGCGAAAGGAATAGGAAGGCAAGAGTTCCAGGCGGGAGCCGTAGGAGCGTCTGCGGCGGATATCCAGTCCCAATTCAGCGATTCGAATTGGTCAGTACTTGAGCAGCGAGATGCTCAGTGTGAGAAGTCGGTCGAAGACCGTGGGAAAGGCGAAACCGTGAGAGAGGCGAATATTCAGGGCCGACTTGAGCGGTTCGAGTTGTTCAGTCTTGGGAGAGTGTGTTGCTCAAGATGGGTGTTGTGTGATTATTTTGGTCGTAAGCGAAAGTGGGAAAATCCAGAAAGGTAAGAATCCAGGCGAAAGCCGTAGGAGCGTCAGCGGCGAACTTCCAGGCCCAAATCAACGATCCAAGTTGGGAGTATCGAGATGCCAGGCGGGAGAGTTGTGTGGATATCGTGGTCGCAAGATAAGGTGTAAGAATCAGGAAGGTAAAGAGTCCAGGCGAAACCCGTGATAATTTCTGCGGCGAACGTTCAGGCCCAATTCAACACAAGTTGACTCGAACCTAGCCCAACGAAGAGTCTGAGAGATGCAGGAGGGTTGAAGGTTGAAGGTTGAAGGTTGAAGGCGAAGTCGGGTTTGCGCAGGGAAGGTTTGCAACCTATCTCTCTAATCCACCGAGACGGGTAAGAGCAAGAAGAAAATTTTCTCTTCGTCCAAGTGAGGAATTTTCTAATTTAGGTAAGAGATAGCTGCTGGATACGGAAGTGACTTGATTTCTCTCTGTCAGATATGGCGGTTACAGAAGAGGTGAAGAGCGATCAGGAAAACAACGGTGCAACTGAGCACGTCGTCGCCTACATCTCAACAACACGGAAAATTGGAGCGAAGAATCAGCTCCCAGTTTATGGTAACCCTTCAGGGTGTTGAACAATTTCCATCGGTCCTCTTGCCTGTTATGGGAGACTAGTGTACCATTTAACTGCTCTAGAATACCGGTGACATCAGAGTACCTCTCTGATCTATGACATGCCCCCATCTCGGTCTTGATGCTACATTCGGAGCTTTACTTCCCTTTCTTGGCGTACTTGCTTCGCTTCCTCAACTTGGATCCTTTCTGTCATTTGGTCAGCATACAACACCAACATGTCGAACAATAAGTCATACCAAGTATAGTATGAACGGTATCGGCACAAACGCCATGGCGAAGATGGCAAGCAGTATGCTCGACCCGAACACGTCGAATTTGTAGTACAACGGCGGCACTAACAGGGGAAACGTCGCGCCGCATATGCTGGTGAACAGCTCGTTGCCGGCGAGCACCGAGCTGACGTGGTCCGGGTACGACTCGGAGAGGTAGCTGATGATCGAGATGAACAGGAGTAAGGCCCCGGAGGTGAACAGAGTCGACCCGACGATAGGGATGGCCCAGTGTATCCACGGCCTGGCCGTGAACCCGAACCATACCAGGCTGGCCGGCGGCAAGAGACATCCGAGCATGGCGGGGATGAGCAGCTTTTCCGGCTCGATGTTGCCCCAGCGGTCGAATCTCGGCTCTATCCGTAGCCTGTAGTACAGGAAGAAGGGGGGGATGATGAAGAGGACGCCGACAATGAGTCCTAGCAGTGCCAAACTCCCAGTTCCCAGTCCGAAATGATACACTTTCTCATACGCCTGGGGAAGCGCCTCGAACCAGATATACATCAGTCCGTAAATGAAGGAGCTGTAAAAGTTGAGGACGAAGACGACCGGTTCGGTCAAGACGAGCGAGAAGGGTCTGATGAGGTGAGCCAGCAGCACCTCCTTGCCAGACGTGTCCTCTGCCTTGATTTCCGCTTCGCAGATGTACCGCCTGTCTCCGGTCGCCCTGCGGATTCGCAAAGCTCGACGGTACAAGATGTTGCTTGAGCTCGTCTCCGGAAGGAAGAACACCATGATGGCGAGCGTCGACGTGCCCATCCACGCGACGATCCAGGCGGACCACTCCCACCCCTTGGCCTCGACCGCGAAGCCTCCTATTATCGGTCCCAGCGTGGGTCCGCAGACGCCGATCAGGGCCCATAGACCCATGGCGTAGGTTTGCTTCCGCGGGGCGTACATGTCCACCAGGATGCCGCCGCCGGAGCCCAGGATTGGGGACCCAAAGAAGCCTGCGAGAAAGCGGAAGGCCAGCAGCATGCCGATGTTGGTGGCAAGGGCGACGGGAACCTGCGAAACGATGAAGAAGACAAGGGCTGTGATGTAAATCGAGTTTCGCCCGACCCATGGGATCTCGGAGAGGGGGCTCCAAATCATCTGAGAACGAGTGAGCACAAGGCCCCAACGTCGAATCGACACATGCAACTCACAGGCCCAAAGCCGTACCCAAGCACAAAAGTCGTCAGCCCCAGCAGCGCGACATCGGCGCTGACCCCGAAGTGTTGCTTCACCCCCTTTGTGCCAACGGTGTAGATGGAGGCACCGGCGTACGTGCATGCGATGAGCAGGCAGATCTGGAAGCTGACGAAGGTCTTTTTGAGCCCAGACCAATTCCTCGGATTCTGTAACAGGTCAGAAAGGAGCAGTTCTGAATTTATGGTCTGGCATTCTCTCACCTCTGGATCATCTGGCAGGAACTGGACAAGGTGTAAGCTCTTCGTCATGTGAGCTCCATACTTTTCCACCTCTGAGGGTTCAATCGTCTCGTTGGACCAGTGGCTGTTAGGCATCGCTGTGTTGGCCGAGTATCCACGATGATACGGGTTCCTTGACACCTTCTTCTGCAGGTTCTCCGTGGCGTTGCGTTGGAGAGGCGGTGTCCTGTTGAAGTACATGGCCTTTGCCTCCGCGAGGTCTCGCCGTGCGGTGCCATGTAAGCTCTCACCGCTGGCATACCTCTGCCGTATCGAAGGATGTCGTTCATCGTAGAACTGAAACTCCGGTACCTTCCCTCCTGTGACCAAACGTAAAACCTGCCATGCCAGTGTATCGCGCACCAAATCGAAGAAAGACATGCTGTGGTTGTTCCTTGACCGATGGGCTCGTGAGCGGGCCACGATGCCCAGCTGCGGAGGCGAGTGCCTGTTTCTATATGCAGCGAGCCCGGCCTTTCTCCACGTCCTTCCGCATGCCCGTTCGTCATCATCTGAAGCAATTCCATGTGCCCGGGGCTGCGACGCCTCGTGCTGATGGCCGCGGGGGCCGTCTCCCGCAATGACCTCCCCGAGGGGGGGCCCTCGATGGATCGGACGGAAGCCCGGGCGAGTCGTAAAAGCACTCCGAATACGTGAGGCTCGTATCGGTGTGTTGGACGCCCTCGGACATGCCCAGGACAGCAAGTGGCTTCAAGAACGCCGGTGGCACCCGGCTCGAGTTCCCACGGCTTTGACCCGTTGCGGGGCCGTGGTCCCCGAGACTTTGCCAGCACTCGGACGTGCATTACTCGTCCTGACTTGACAATCGGGCTTGACGTCACGAACTTGATGTACACTATTTGGTTTGGCTTTTTGACAGCACCGAAGTCCCCGGAAAGAGCAAAGCTACCGACCGCTTGCAGGGGCTACTCTCCCTAGTTGACAGTTGTCTCTGTCGCTTCTCATTTCTCAATCGAGAAGCTCGTCGGAAGTGCTTCAGGCAAACGACGTCAGCATTTTCCACGTTGCGAAAACGGAAGGCGTCGCCGCAACTTCGAAACTTGAGGGGGACGTCATGTAGATAGTATCGTGCTCAACGTGAGATCTCGCCTGGCATTTTGATACGTGAATGCTGTACGATCCGACGCCTTGGGTCTCTGCTTCTGTTGGGGTGGTGCCGTTGTGGGGGAGTGCTTTCGAGGGAAAGTTTTCGAGCTGGACGATTTCGGCTCAGAGTCCTACCATTGGATATTGGGCGATAAGGCAGTTTTAAGTCTTTGCCTTGCAGGAGGCCACTGGTTGAGGTTGAGCATCTGTGTCCAAGAACCTCTACAACAGTTGGTCAGCGCACGTTTCCTGCACGCCTCCTCCGTGCGCCTGCTTCTGGAAGTGGCTTTTTTGACCGCAAATTCGTTTGATCGGCTGCAGAGTCTTGAGTAATGTTCTGCCCGAACTCGATTAAGTTATCGTTTGGCTTAGAGGCTCTTCCGAGGGCTTGGGGCACTAGCCCACGTTCTCTATTAAGACACCGAAGGTGAGGATGTGAAGTTTTTCCTGTGTAGGAGAACCGCAGTAATATGCCTTAGAAAGAACCTAGTATTACTGAATATTTGCCTGTTTGTTAGGTTGCTCATTGCTGTCTAAGTGGTGGCATGTAAGCCAGTCAGCCACCTGAGCATAGGTGGCAGTAATCCGAAACTCTACCGTAAGCCAAGTTGCGGTACTTGTGTTAGTTTTCTCCGCAATTTCCAAAACAAAAAGCTAGAAATATCACAATCTGGAGTATTAACCAACCTTACTCTGATGCTTCGATGTTGAATCAAGATGTTCTCATTCCCAGCATCCCCGGCTCCCGCAGCGGTGGGTCCGGCGACGGGAGGGGGCCCACTGAGGATCGGCCGTCGGAGCTCGATGCACCGACCTCCCAGGTGCCAATGGACCTCGCGCAAAAGCTCCAAGCTTCCCCGAACTTCCATCCCCCCAAAAACGAACACCAGCGACGACAGACACCTCAGAACCACGACACACACAACAACCGCCACAATGTCGGTCACGCTGCACACGAACCTGGGCGACATGAAGATTGAAGTCTTCTGCGAGAGCGTCCCCAAAACAGCAGAGGTAAGCGCCAGCCATCCACACACACACACGCACCCCCTCCCCAAAAAAAGCTAACCCACCCGCAGAACTTCCTCGCCCTCTGCGCCTCGAACTACTACGACGGCTCCCCCTTCCACCGCCTGATCCCGAACTTCATGGCCCAGACCGGCGGCCCCGCGAGCCCGACCCCGGACAACCCCAAGGGCGGCCGCTCCGTCTGGGGCGGCGCCTTCGAGGACGAGATCCGGCCCGCCCTCAAGCACTCGGCCCGCGGCATCGTCTCCATGGCCAACAAGGGCCCGGGAACCAACGGCTCGCAGTTCTTCGTCCTCTTCGACAAGGCGCCGCACCTGGACGGCCTCAACACCGTCTTCGGCCGCCTCATCGGCGACGACAGCACCGTCACGCTCGGGAGGATCGAGGCCGTCGAGGTCGACCGCAAGAACAGGCCCAAGGAGCCCGTCAGGATCGAGAGGGTCACGATACACGCGAACCCGCTGGCGGGGTGAATTCGGGGCCGAGGACGTCTCGCGCGCGAGCGCGCGGCGAAGGAAATTTCTGGGGCCTCTCTCTCTCTGTGGCGCCCCCGTGTTGTCTGTCGGTTCGTCGGCTGCGTGCCGCAATCGGACGTTTTGCCTCTGGGCACCCCCGAGGACTGTGGGCTGATTACACCTCAGACCCGAACACCGAATCTCGCAACGGGACGCCCATTGCTCGAATCCACCAAGCTGCAGCGCCCACAACCAGTTATCGACCTAGTCTCCGGTGTATCCGGGTAGAGCATCGGCATCGCCCAGTCGTTGTCGAGCCACACGGGCACAGGAGGAGTGCAGGTCGCATGACGTGCCGAGAAGGCGCGTGGAAACCGCGCGGGCCTTGCAGAGGAACTCATGACCGAGCGGAAGCGGATTACGAAGATTGGGTTGTCTTGCGGTGCCCTGTAGGCGCCAGAGGCGATGAGAAAGTGCTCATGACTTGGCTTTGGGCGAGCTGAGTGCTTCGGCGGCAGGGCACGGAGGGGGGAATCTGGGAGTTCAGAAAGACTGATTCTCGCATTGGTCAGGGCCTTTAGCCTCGTGATCCCAACTTGTAGCCACCACTTACGAGCAGCTTCATCAAACCCGGTGAACCGAACAGGCAGTGCCGAAGCGACTGCACACAAAATCGAACTTTGTACTCTTTTTTTAATTTAATCAAGACTGGCCTTGTAGCTCCTATTGGAAGCAGCAAGTCTAATCTACATTTACAGTGTCGCGTGGTACGCTAGGGTGGGGAAACGGAGGGAGAAAAGAGAATTGTCTCTACGATAGTGACCCCAGACAAATCGCTCAATGAAAGCATTCGGTTCTTTCCTGAATGCAAGCCAGTCCGTCCGCTTGTCCCTTGTAAAAGAAAAACAACAATTTTGGATATCATGATGTCCAAAGGCAATCAATGCCCGCCTCCCTGACTGAAACCGTCTGCAAAGAAGCCCTCCCACCGTTTTGTCGTTACGCAAAAGATAAGAAGCCGCACCTCCGTCGGTCGGCGAAAGAAATCCGTGAGTGACCCAGAAATCGGTGGGTCACGCCCGCCGGCACTCAGCCCACACGTCGCCGCTTGTTACCGCGGTCTGGACTGGCGTTGTGCGCGTCGAAACCGTCCCGAGGGATTTCCTCCGTCCCGACAGAGCTTGGCGTGTGAGCGTTGTTGACGCCGTTGGGAGTTGCGCCGTCCAAAGTGAAGCTGAAGTCGTTACCATCTCCGTTGAAGTTCACGCCGGCATATCCGTCGTCAACTTGGAAAGCGTCAGGGTTCAGAAATTGGTCAAGATCCAGGTCGTTCCCAACGTTTGGAAAGTAGCCGCCTTGGTGGTTGGCGTTGCCGTTTTCTTCCATTTGGTGAGTGACATTGCCATTCTCGTCAATGCCAGGGATGCGTCCGGAGGGACTCAAAGGTCCCAGCATGCTGTTGAGATGTTCCAGCTTGGCGGCCGTGTCGTCTTGGATGCGTTGGAGAGCAGCCCACTCAGATTGGTTCATCTTGATTTGCTGCAAGGGCGGTGGCGATGCGGCGGCCTCCATGATGGGGGAAAGCGACAGACCTGCCGTCGATGGCATGGGCGGCGCCTCGGCACTGGCTGAGACGGATGGAGCAGGGGGCCTGGGCGAAGCGGAAGGTCTAGCGGGTTGGTTTGCGTTGGACGCGGGAGCCGAGGTCCGTCCAGCCATGATGTTCAGCATCTTATTGCGCTGGTCATTGCTCATCGTTGCGGGAGTATTGTTGACCATTTCAGGCAAGTCGATGCCGGATGAGCTGTTGGCGTTGGTGTTGTTGATGATTTTCATCATGCTGTCGTGAGGATTTGTCTCTAGCTGTTGCGCCAGATAGTTGGTGGGCGAGGTGTGGTCGCCAGGGGAGTTATCGAAGAGTTCGGTGACCGTGCCCATCTCGCGATACGGCTGGGGCGTGGGAGTGCTGGAAGCCGGGGAGGGGGAGACTGTGTTGGCGCGGCCGTTCTGGGGAATGGGGGGCAGCAACGCCTGCCTGCGCTTAGCAAGATTCATGTTGCCCCCAGCGCCGGTCTGCGACTGAATGAAGTCTCCGAGGTCTACCACACTTCCTTGGGGGACTGCACTGTTATTGCCGTTGTTGGGGATGATGCTGGCTAGGAGGTCGTTAACGTTTTGGGATCCTGCCTGGTCCTCGAGCGTCTTCCTAAAGACGTTGGCAAGGAAGTTGAGTATGGCATTGATGGAGTTTTGGTGCCGATCGTGCTGGCTCTGGAATACGACCGCCTGATTGTACAGCGCCGTGTTGTCCTGCTGAATGCGCTGCAGAGCGGACATTATGAATCTCTGCTGCTCGCGAACCTGGTTCAGCTCTTCGCGGATCACGGCCATTTCCTTCTTTTGCAGCGGCATGTCGCCCGAGGAGGGTAAGGCTCTGCTAGATGGGGCGCTGGTGGCACCGAGGCCTTGAGCGACTCCGTCCTCGATGGTGGCGTCCTCCTCGCTGTCGCCCTCAACTTCGGCATTCTTGGCACCCTTCTTGCCCTTGTTGTTGCCCTTGGGCTTGTTGATGAGCCAGAGAAGGTTCGGATGGCCGCGGCGAAAGTATGGGTTGGAGTATTCGCTGGGGCTCTTGTTCTTGCGCTCGCTCGCACGCATCGAGTTGTCAGAGAGGCCTACGCGTTTGTGAAAGCCATACATGTTGAGCTGTCGGACGAAGGAGGCGTAATTGTTGTGCTTGAAGAGGTCTGGGATCAGTTTCTTGGCGAACTCGTCTTCATCGAGTACAATGAAGGAGTCACCCTTTTCTGACCAGCGGATAAGGTCAGAGTTCTTGTCGTCGTCGAGGAAACTGACTGGGAGTTAGCATTTGGCATGTTCACAGAGTTCCCCCTCTCATGAGGTGGTCGTGGGGGTGGGGGGGCACGATTCTGGCTGACCTGCTTAGTTTCTGCACAAAAGGCGGAATCTGCTTGCGCTTCTGCTGCGCCTCTCTCATGGCCTTGCGGGCCATCTCCTCCAAGATCTCAACGTTGTCCGTGTCTGCCATGTCCCCATTTGCTGGCTGCGGTTGTTGCTGTTGCTGCTGTTGTTGCTGCTGCTGCTGCAGGAGGGCAGACTCTTCACCGACAAATGCCCAGGGCTCGGTTGTCGCGTCGAAGTTTGGCCTGGCGGCGGTCGGAACCAGCGCCCTGTTCATCTGTCGCCGGGCAAGCGCATTGTTAGGGGCCGGTGTAGGCTGGACGAATTGTTGCTGTTGGCCGGGGACAATGCCATATGAGTTCACGGTCGGGGGGACGGTGGAATCGGCAAGCGCGGAGCCGTCCGCTCCGCCCCATCGCAGATAGGCATCGCCGGTCGGGCTGGAATAGGGAGGTTGCACTACCGGCATCGGCATGTTCGGTGTGGTTCCTGGTGCTGGTCGCTTACGGGGATTCGTGGGCGTGGAAATATGCATCTGGTAGGATGCAGAGGTTGGCGAGGGCCGTCGAAGTCGGCCAAGTCGCCGCCGGGTGGTGCAGAGCCTCGGGTCGCGATGGCTGCTGCGGGGTGACTCTCAACAAGCCCTGCTTGGCGTTTGGCGGCGTCGCAGGTGGAGGGTCAGCTTTGAGTATTGAATTCAGGCTGTGAGTTTGCCTGGCGGCCTCGTCTAGAAGTGGGAGACCGAGAGTTGAGGCGCAAAGAAGTGGCGGGATTTCAGGATCGAGGGCGGATGGGTCGGGCGGGAAGGCGCAGTAGACGGCTGAAATGGGCGTGTCGTTTGCGCAGCTCCGGGATCTTCTGGGAATCGAAGGAAAAAGATCAAAGGTCGTCGGGCGGGCACGCTGGGTTTGGAGCGTGGGAGGTGGGATGTCGTTCGGTGTCGGCTGTATATGTAGTATGTACACAAGTATCGATGGCTTCGTGATTGTCACGGTTCGTCAAAGGCAGGCAGTCTTGGGCTTGAATCAATCGGTAGAAGCCTGCGGAGGCTGATCGTAAAGGATACCAGGATGTCTATTGTGAGGAAGAGACCGACAACGACGACAACGACGGGTCGAACTATGGGCTGGCAAAGAAGCCTTGTCGCGATAAGGCGGACGTCAGGTTTGGCGCAAGGGTGCAGTTGTCTCGGTATCGGGGGGGTAGGGCGGTGCGAAAGCTCTGAATGGGAGATCCGCTTCTTTTGGCGGCGAGGTGAGTTCAGTGTTAGGTAATTCAGGCAGTCCAATGAGCTGCTCTGACGTTGGCGTCGTCGGGCAGGTAGAGGTACCAGTCAGCAGCGAGGATGATCTGCAGGCGCGTCCTGTTGACCTCCAATTTTTTTCCCTCTTTCCTTTTTTTTTTTTTGGCCCTTCCTTCTGCCCTCTCTCTGGTCTGTGGTGACTGCTGGTTGCTGGCTGCTGGTCTTAGTGCCATACAAGTGGGGGACACACCGTACACACTTCGTATACTGCGTGTATGTGTGTCTTGGAGTCAAAAGGTAGAGAAATGCGGTAAAGAGTAGAAAGTCAAATAATGAGTTTCACTATGTGCCTGGTGGTTGAGACACTTGTCTATCGTCCGGGCGAACCAGGAGACGAAAAGAGGAATGGTTTGAGGCGCTCTAGATATATACACAACAGAAGGGTCGGCCACCTTGGAGGAGGACGCCGCGCATGTTATCAACAAGACGAATGTCTTCAAGGCTGAGTTCAATTTGGAGCAAAACCCCCCCCGGTGGAGACTCTGCGACAACGGGAAGAGAAATAATGAGCCCCATCCCCATGCGCCCACCATGCACCCTTCACCCTTTACCCTTCACCGCGGCTCCCCCCAAAACACCCTTTCTCAGCGGTGTCCGTGGGTGCGTACGGGACAAGAACCGTCGAGTTGGTCGGGATTAGGTCCCTTGGGCGCGGGACAGATCGTCCGGACCAATCAAACGCGGGTTTCGTGTTTCCTCCCGTCAAGGTCGTCACGTGCAGATAGCGTTGTAGCCCGAAGAGATCGCCCCGATATCCCGTCTCAGCCTGTGCACGTTGCATTGCCAGGCACAAGCAGCTACGCGCTGGGGCTGCCGAGCGGCCCTGCCTGCATAAACTCGCAGCTGCCAACACCTGTTCCCACCCAGATCCCTGGGCCTAGACTCGGCCGACCTGCCGTTTCCTGCCGTTTTTTTTCGGTGACACGCCGTCCCTTCTAAGCTTCTGAGGCCATCACGATGAGATTTGTGGGGACGGCGGGGAGCTTCCCCCTTTGCAACGTCATTTTTCTCCGATTCCTGGCTTATTTCTCGATCTGAACTCAAACAGCACGGTCCCCATTCAATTATTGTCTGAATAGCATCAAGGAACCCAATGACTAAACGCCGCCCTGAACTCTCTCCCAAAACGACAGCTGCTGCTTCCAGGGGTATCATTGGTTTTCTGCGGCCATTCGCTCCCCAGAGTCGCATCGTACCCTTGTCACTCTGGGCCCGACTCTTACCTTGCTCCTCTGCCCGCCAGAGCCGAAGCTCTCGCCATCTTTGCATTCCGTGCCTGGTCCCATTCCCGTCCGGAGTTTCCGCTCCGGGCCTCTCGCGATGCCGCTTTCTCTTCCTTGAGGGTCCGGGCCTTTTCCCTTGGGTCTATCACCACGAGTTCTTCCTCGGCCTTCTTGCGGTAGCTGAGGTCCTTGCCCAGCTTGTCTGCCTTGCAATTGAGTGCATTAGACATCCATCCTTCGTCGTCGCTCTCCTCCTCTGCCGCCTGGTCCCATTTCTTGCAACTCTGGCAATCGGCGATAAAGTGCAGATCACAGAGTGCCGCTTCCTGGTCTGCTCCTGACGACTTGTTGTCCTCGGCAATTGCCCCCTCGTCCACGGACGTAGCTCCGACCTCCTTCCCCTCCGGAGTCTGATCCAGCCGTGATTTGAATGCTGCTATGAAGGCCATGGCCTGCGCGTCCTCGCGGGCGCTCGTATTCCCACCCTGTTTCTTCCTTCTGCCCCGGATCGATGTCTCCGGGATCATGCTCTCGAGAGCTGACTTCCTGGTTTCCTTCACGGGCTCGGGCTGAAAGCTCCGCTTCATCGACGCCTTGAGCGCCGCGATCTCCTCGTTTGTCTTCTCGAGTGCCGTCTTGCGCTTCTGCTCCTCGGGCTCCGGCGACGGAGACGCCAAGTCTCGCATGGGAATGCCACGCATCTTCGTTTGTGGCGCTGGCTCCCCAGGGGGAGAAGGGGTGTTTTGCGTCCTCTTTACCTTCTCGGCCTCTTTTTCCTCCTCCTTGTCGTCGGCAGGTGTAAGCTCCGCGTTGGGGATTGGGGCAGGTCCGTCCTTGTTCTTAGGCTTTGACTTTGATTTCGACTTTGTCTTCTCCACGGGTGCCTCCTCCTCCTCCTCCGCATCCATGACGATCCGCGTATCAAACTTGGTCTTCTTCTTCAAAACGGGGGCCTCGTCGGCGTCCCCCTCCTCGTCGCCGAAGCTAAGGAGTTGTTTCCCCCCTTTTCTTTTCTTCTTTCTCTCAACCACAACGGTCTTTGGCGCCTGCGGAGCGACCCTCGAGCGCTTCACCATGTCCTCGAACGGGTTTATGAGAATCTCGATGCTAGTGATCTTGACTGGGTACGTCGGTCGGTCGGTTCCGGGGCTGACTTCGGCCTCGCCCATCTTCGCCAAGTTGTAAATCGTGTCGCCAGCCACTCGTCCGAAAAGCGTGTTCTTGTTGTTGAGCTCCTCGGCCTTGTCGAGGGTGAAGAAGAACTGGCTGCCGTTCGTGTCGGGCTTGCTCTCGTTCGCCATGCCCAGCTGTCCACGCCGGTTCCATTTCAACCGCGAATGAAACTCGTCCTTGAAGCCGATCCCCGTGTTTCCAGCATTGTGCCCGCGCCGCTCGTCCATCGGCCAGGGGTCCAGCTCGCCGCTGAACGCGCCGCCGTCGTAGATCGACTCTCCGCCATTGCCAGTGCCGGTCGGGTCGCCTCCCTGCAGGATGAATCCCGGGACGAGTCGGTGGAAGATTGTGTTATCGTAGTAGCCGTCGAGGGCTCGCTGGAGGAAGTTGCGGCAGGTGAGTGGCGTCTGCTTCGCGAAAAGTTCGACCGAGATGTCGCCCTGTGTCGTGTGCATAATAACGGACGCCGTCGGCTGCGGCTCCAGGTTATATATTGACGACATCTTTGCCGTTAGCGACGATTCGATCTCAATTCAGTTCCTAGAGGACGGGAGTTGCAGTGACGGGTTGAGGAGGAAGTTGTGGAGGACTGCCTCAGTTCGCTTCCATGTTCCAGAGGAAACTGGTCCTGTCTGGTCGCAAACCATCCAGTCTTATCGATAAGATCACGTGGCGCGATTTAACGTCATTGTCATCGATGGCACTCCCCTGGCTTCTATCCGGGGAAGAAAACACTCGGGCTGTTCGCAAAGTACTCTGTTGGTTAATCTTTCAAAAAAGCTTTTGGCTTGCATGGAAGGTGTTATTCAAAAATAGAGGGTTTCTGCTCTGTCCTTTTTTTCCTCTTTTTTTTTTTTTTTTTGGAAAAAAAAAGACACAATAAGTTACTGGAAAACAACAAGGTGCTCCAATAACGAAGTCCTTCTCAACAGGATTCAAGCCACATGGGTCCTACCAGCCAGGGCTGGTCAGCCCAGTAACGGTTGCCTTAACTGAAGGAAAACTCTATTGCTCAAGTGACTTCTTGAACTCGTATTTGACAGTGGCCCAAGCTTTAGCAATCGTGACTTACCCACGCGGCAGCTGGCTTGAGACGTGGAGTTGCCGCCTATCCAACTCCAACCCGGCAAGCCAGCTTATGCCAGGACCCCTTGGCACAGCAATGCACCATAAGCTCGATCAGGATTCCGAGATCTCCAGCAACCGGCCCGCTGCCCACGTTTCCAAGACTCGGCCCGGCCGGCCTATCTCTGAGGACAGTCTGAAGGTCCCAACTGATACGTCGAAAACGACGTGCGGGACCAAGAGATGCTCGACGTTGACATGTTGGACTCCATCCAGGAGACGTCAAACCCCTTTCGGGCTCCGGTTTCCTACCCTCCTGCCCGATTCCATGTTGATTCCGACAATTCATCAAGTGCCTCTTGAGCCATGTTACTTTTCAAAGTAAGCTTTGGGCCCCCACCTCTTCTTTAAAGAGAAAAATGCGCAGCACATTCGGAGATAGACTACTAACAAGCCCAGAGACATCAAGGTCGACACCATGCCTTTAGCAGAAACATCAAGGTCGGCATGCCTTTAGGGGCTTGGTTTTGCTGAGTATAAATATGTAGAATACTCGCCGTCAAGAAGGACGGTTGAAATTATCTGCATTACGAACCGTCTCATCACAACATTTACAATGTCGACATCTTGCTCTCCTAGCGAACGCGCCCCATGGGCCGGGTATAGTCTTCGGCCAAGAAATCGGAAAACGGCTCAGTCTAAGAGTGGCCCGAAAGGCCGTAACCACGCAGAGTCCTGGCCTTCACCACAGGCCTATGCGGATGAACGAGTGCCCAGTGCACAAAATCAACCAACCTCACCCGAGCCTGTCCCCGAGGATGATGAGGAAGTGCGGCAGGCTGCTGCCACACTGATGCTGATATATGGGAGGTACGGCATGAAGTGCGACATGGAGCACGGCACGGAGGACCGCATGGAGTGCGACACGCCTCTTGCGAATGAAGGAGGGCCATTTCCGTACCGACTTCCAGCCCAGCCCTTTCCGGAGAGCTACTTAAGGACAAGGTTGAAAAACGAGGCACCTTCAGCTGCCTCGCCGCCGTCAGGTCCTCCAGCCACGTTCAGCGTCCCCGATCATCGCGGGCTTATTCAGGCGGAACAACGATCCACTTCTGGATCGGATTCCACGTCAAAAGGCTATGCGGACTCTGAAGCAACAGAGTCAGCTGAAGGCGAAACATGGGGCGAGCAAGGTGAAGAAGAGTAGGTCCAACCCCATCCTGACGCCATGTTGGTTGACTGACAATTTTCGAAAGGCCGTACGAATCTTCCCGTTTCGAGGCGAATGTTTAATCTGATCCTGACGATACTGAAGATGACCTGCTGTACCTTTTGTTGCGAATAATGCAACTAACATGACACGACGAAGGAACTGGTGTTTGAGGTTGCCCTGGGAGAACCCTTTTACCGTACAGGACAGACAAAGGTGAGACGGGAGTTCGGTATGCCTTGAGCATTCGGTTTTTTTTTGTATTGATATATAATGTCTATTGCCGATCCTTTGCAAAGGTGTTCGCCACAATGAAGGGGAACACCAAGGTGGCATCTGCATATACCTGTAGATAGTCAGCACTTTAGGCGAAATTGATAAACCCTCCATGCAACATACCTTGACGGCATCGGCCCCAATCTTGATTTTACCCCAAGAAACGGCCTCGTCCGGACGAGCACCGGCATCGCTACCATCGAACTCCTGACCTGTGTTGATGTACACGGCCGACTCAGCACCGTTACGCATCAGGCAGGCGTTTGCGATGTGGTGCTTGACGACACCACCTCCCAGGATGATCATGCCTGCCCTCTTGGCGCGGACCGAGATGGTGTTGATGCGCCGAATGTCTTCAACGATGTCGCACTTGAGCTGCTTCGGAGACGCCTTGAAGGTGTGGAAGTAGAGCATGTCGCCCAGACTTCCGTCGGTCAGAGCGGGGCAAAACACGGGGATGTCGTTCTTCCAGGCCCAGTAGTAGACGGAGCGCTCGTCGTTGATCTCCTTACCCAGGCGGTGGATCATCTTGGAGGGCGTCCAGTTGATCTCGTCGTCGGTGCCCTTGCTGGCCTCCTGCTCCTCGAGCATCTTGTCGAAGATGGGCACGACCCAGTCCTCGAACTCGCGATAATTTGAGTTGGGGACGATGAGGTTTCCGATTCTGTTCTGGCCCTTCTTGCGCAGCTCAGGGCCGGAAGCGCTGAAGGACGACATGTAAGTGTCGCCGAGGCACTTGATGAAGTCCTCCTCGACACCGCCGGCGGTCGTCACGATGGCGGAGACGTGCTTGTGCTTCACCAGCCATCTGAAGACGCCTCGCATGCCGGACGAGATCATGTTGGAGGTGTAGCCCAGGAAGATGGTGGTCTTGTCACCGGTCTCCGGGTCCCGCCACGCCCTCTTCGACCCCATGTCAGCAGGGGTTCGCATCACAGCGCAGCGCAGCAGCGTGCGTGGTGGCCTACCATGTCGTTGATGATCCGGATCGACTCGCCCAGAGACGAGGCCTGGAATCCCATGTACTTCATGCCGTCGAACAGGTTCTCGGCGGTGATGGGGCCCTTGATATCGTCAAAGTCCAGTTCCTCGACTTTCTGGGCGCCCTCGGGCATCTCCTCCGAAACGACGAGCACCGCATCGGTGGCTCCCGCGGGCGGGGCGCTGGCGTTCTCCTGCGATGCCATGTTTGACTGTTTCGTGGTGGGATCAGGCACGAGAAAGGCGTGTGTAGCAGTTTCCCCGAGTGAGATTTGATGTCTCGGTCCGCAATCGATGTGCGTACTAGCGAATGGCGATCTGGAATTGTGGAAACACGGCTCGGCGGAGAATTGGAGGAGGATGAGGAGGCGGAGGGGTGCGTGGCGACAAACAAAAACCCTGTCTCAGTCTCAACTCAGTCAAGACTCGTTCGGGAGGCGGGAGAGGTGGTTAGCAGGCGACTCGGGAAAAGTTCCATCCAGACACCACATGGCTCCATCCAGGCCGAGGGCGGGACGCTGTTACCTATGACTCCACGGCCGCGATGTCCACACGCCTCAGGTCACTCAGGTTCAGAGGGCCCAGGGCAGAGGCCGGCCGGGGCTCCACTCTGTAAAGAATTTTGACGGAAAGGTGGAGTCGGTGCTCGCTGGCTGGGATAGGCCCTGGGAGGCAGGCAGGCAAGCAGGCAGGGCATGGCTCAACTTTGTGTTCAGCCTTCAGGGCGCCCTCGCAGCCTGTGCGTACCCACCTGTACAAACCCTCAGTGTCCACCCGGCGCAGGTGAGGAGTCCACAGTCATAGGCTGCTCAATTCAAGGACCTCAAGGAAAAAGCTCAAGGCCCTCTCGGTGCATGGGAATTGTTGGCACGGCCTCGCTTTGAGAACTGCCGGGGGGGCCCGCCAACGAACCCGAAGAAGACTAGCGCGTCTTACGGTACCAGCGTGCCTGCCGTCTGGCGGATTTGAGATCCCAATGCACCTCGGGCAGTCAGTGCCAATCACTATTCGCTGGCATCGCTGCTAATACTCCGTATGTACCTCCCTACCTAACCTATGAGGGTAGGTGACAAAAGTGTGCTCCGTAGGTATTCGCAGGTACCTTCCGACACCAAGGTCGAGTCCTTACCTCGCCTACGGCACCTGCCATCAAAGGTACCTGGTACCTACTCTAGGCGCCACTGTACGGATACCTACCTACTGCACGCGAACCGCCGTATTTTGCACTCTGAACGTGGCCGGGGCCATCTTCAATCCTTCAACATCACACGATTGCAGCCCCCCAAAAGACTGTGTATCGCATCTCAGCGCCCTCCGCCCTTCAACACCGTCGCCGTCTTTGCAGCGTTACCCAGCGAAGCTTATTCTTATCGTACCTACTCGACCGTCAACAGCATCCAAGCCACCGACCCGAGACCCGCCGGTAGATGCACCCACTCCCCGCCGTGTCCGCTTCCCCGTGAGCAAGCCCGACCCAACCTTAGCAGGACCGGCTGCGTAACCTCCTGAGCGACAGTGAGGCTTGTCCGCGGCTGGAACCCAGAAAGTCTTTTCAACGACCCACGACTGCCCGAGAGTTCCTCAGGTTCCACGTCACAATCCATCCACGTATGGTATTGGCCCTATTTTCCATACGTAGCCAACCTCGAGGGCTGCCGCCCGGCCTAGCGCGATGTGAGTCGAGACAACAAACCTGAACCATCACCATTTTGACTGGCACTGCCATCCATCCACCACAACGCATGTTCCCGTCTTCTCGTCGGCGTCGTTCGCGAGATAATTATCAGAAGTTTAGATGCGGCCGCCCCACGATCGCCTAAGGCGTCGTGCTGGTGCGAGGCGTACCTTCGGCCGGCCCTTTGGTGCTAATCACGATCTCTACAGGGCTTCAAGATACTCCTCGAGGTATGATGGAGAGCGTCGCTCGAGGTCGCCGCCGCGCGAACGTTCGCCCGATCGGTACGAGCGCGCCTCTCAGTACAGCGATGGCGACCGGCGCCGCTCCTCCGCCGAGGCTCGTTCCAACACTGGCGCCTTCCAAAATAACAGAGATTCATTCCGCGACAACTTACCTCGCGAACCCCCGCGCGGGCCAAAGGCACTGATTGAACCCCCAAGTGGTCCTAGAGGCGGCGGCTATGCCGGTGAATTCAGCAGAGGCCGCGGCCGTGGTCGTGGCCGAGGATGGTCTCGGGACGACAGCAGGGATCGCGGCCGAGACCGCGATATTGATTTCAGAGACCGACGCGATCCTCCTTATAGAGATGAGAGGAGCCGTGAGCGTGAGCGCGACAGGGAGTGGCGCGACAGAGAAGGGTATCGAGGACGACCTCGCTCGCCCGGCAGAGGCCGGTCACCGCCACAGCGAGAATTTCGCGACAGGGACCCTCCGCTGGGTGTCGACGCCGAGAGATCCAGGCGAGGCTCACGAGATGGCGGTCCCCCTTCCGCAGGTTCGTCGAACTCTGACCCCCCGTACGCCATGGCTCGCGGCGGATTCCGAGGAGGAAGAGACAGAGGGCGCGGTGGCTGGGCCGACAGAGGCAGAGGCCGTGGAGGATTCTACGAAGACCGCGACCGTGAGCGCTTTGGGCCCCGCAGTCGCTCCCAGGAAGGGCGCTGGGGTCCCCGAGACCGAGACGACCGCGATCGTGGCGACCGATGGATCGACCCCGATGCCCGTCGAGACCCCCGCGATGACCGCGATCCCCGTGATCCCCGCGACCGCGAGCTACTGAGACCCAAGGTCGACCGAGACCGAGATCGTGGCGCATCCTCGCAAGCACCATCACCAAACACGAAAGACATTTCGCCGCCCCCACTGGCCCCTTCAGCACCTGCATTCGGCACAGTTCCCAGCAGAAACATAGGCGCCGCTGATGCATCACCCGTTATCGGCGGCACCGGAAAGCTGCCGCCCACGGCTCCGAGAGCGTTCAACTCGGAAAGGCCTGTGTCGGCCGGTCACTCAGGCGGTAGCGACTTCCCTAACCCACCCACAGGGCCGGCAAAGCTGAACCTTCCCGAGGGCAGTCCGCCCATTCCCTCCGGCCCGCGAGCCCAACAGCAAAAGCAACAGCGACCTTCCAGCAAGCAATGGATCAACCCTGCTCTGGCAGGTAAAAAGATCCCCGAGTCTCCCAAGATGATGCGATCCCAGAGCTTCGCCCAGCAGCAGCGGCCAGTTCCTTTCAGGCACGAAAGCGTACCAGCAGATCAAGGAGATTATGACCGCCGTCCCCGCAGTAGTGATGCCAAGGCCGACTCGCATGCTTCAACCACCGAAGGATCGGTCAAGTCGCTTAATCTCCCCGAGCCCGGCGAAATTGTTATCAAATCCGAGATGGACAGCTATTCGGCCAGAGCGTCGATGGACCGAGATGCGGAACACCCGGATGCATCGAGGGACACCGTGATGGGAGGAACCGATGCACACATTCACGATGAGTACCGTTCCCCTTCAAGAGGCGAGGAGAAGACGGCGCTGTCCGATAGACCGTCGCTAGAGGAAGGTGAAGTGGACAGAAACGAGGAATCGGTCAAGCCCACGAAGCAAAGCCGAATTTTGACCCCCAACTACGTATATCTCTTGCCGCCGCAACAACCTTCTGCGACTGTACCGGAACCCGTATCGGGGCCCGTGTCGGAACAGACATCAGAGTCTGACGACGATGAGGATTACGGAGAGTATTTCAGGACTGAGATTGCCAAGAACGAGGCTCTCCTTCAAAAACTACAGGACGCGGCAGACGGCGCACCTGACCGAATCGTTGTTCGATATGCCAAGGTTTCTCATGATGCCATGGCAGCGATTGTTACGGAGTCGGAGGGCCTCATCGACATGCTCGGACCGGTACTGGAAGTTGTTGAACAAACCAAGGAAAAGACGCCTTTTGAAAAACCGGTTGTCGAACAGCGCGAAAAAACGCCCAAGATCCCTAGTCCTGTTCAGACCAAGACGTCGCCAAAGAACAAGAAACCATCGCCGACGCCTGCTCCAAAGGCCCCAGAGCCAGCTCACGAGGCGATCCCTGAGGCTATCAAAGAGGCAAATCTCGAGAAGCCTAGTGAGAAGACTCCTGTAAAGAAAGAAGAGGCTGCCGCAAAGTCGGGTCAAAGGGCTGCCGAAGAGCCGGCCGAGAAGTCGAGCGAAAGGCCCGCCGAGAAAGCCGCCGAGAAGCCAGTCGAGAAGCCCGCCGAGAAGCCGGTCGAGAAACCGGTCGAGAAGCCGGTCGAGAAGCCCGCCGAGAAACCGGTCGAGAAGCCGGTCGAGAAGCTCGCCGAAAAGCCGGTCGAGAAGCTCGTCGAGAAGGTCGTCGAGAAGCCCGTCGAGAAGCTCGTCGAGAAGCCTGTCGAGAAGCCCGTCGAAAAGCCCGCCGAGAAACCCGTTGAGAACGCCGAGGAACCCCAGAAGACCGCTGACAAGGCTGTGGAGAAGCCAATGGAAGAGGCCACCCTAAAGGCTCCCGAACCCGAAGCTGAGAGGGCCGAGGAGCCCATCATGGCTCCCAGCGTCCCCGAACCGCAGCCTAAGACGGAAGAGATGGATGTCGACGAGCCGGTGCCTATCATCACTGCTCCTCCCATTGAAGCCCCCGATCAAGCTAAGGACACAGACGTTGCAATGGAGGACGCGGCCCCCGAGTCTGTTGCCGCCGACCGCGAGGAAGAGCCCAAGGGATCAATCACGAATGGTCAGGCCCTGCTCCTCCAACCCCCCGGCGTTCCGATCGAGACCATTGAGGGCGACAAGGCCGTGCCGAGCACACCTTCGCAGATGGAGGAGGATGAGGACGACAACTCGACCGAATCCGACGATACTGATGGCATGAATGTCGATTCCATCCGTCAGTTCTCGGCAACACCTCCTATCGACAGCCTTCCGAACTACGGGTGCCGCCCATGGCACCGGGACAGAGACTTTTTGCAATCCCTCGATTCGGGCCCCATGATCGACAGCTTCATCATGGAACACTTCGACAAGATTTCGCTAGAGAAGCTAGCGAGACAAAATGAGCTGCGCAACGACTACGCGGACAACTACGTTCAGTACCTCGACTTCACCGTTTCTGACGATCCGATCGCCATTAAAAGCCGGGAAACCTTCATCAGCTGCCTGCCGACGCCGGAAAAGCACATTCCCGTTGCTCCTCCGCCCGAACTCAAGCCGGAAGGTAGAGGAGCCGGCAGAAGGTATGCCAGCGAGCGTGATCTCGAGAGGGTTCTGCAAGCATCCATGAGAGAGGACGAGGAACGTAAAGAGAGGGAGCAGCGTGCCATGCAAGAGAGGTACCGCAGCGAGAAGGAGGCTGTCATCCCGGATATGTTTTGGACGCAGGAAGATAGGGACGCCGCGTACTTCAAGGATGTCACAGGATTCACGCCCGTGGAGAAGCTGGTCCCCGCTTGGCAAATTCTGCCTCCCGTCAACAACTTTACGCCGGAAGAAGCAGAACTGTTCGAGAAGAGATACCTCACTAACCCTAAGCAGTGGGGTGTTGTTGCTGAGAATGTGCCCAAGCGCAACTTCGGCACGTGCATCCAGTACTACTACTTGATGAAGAAGGAGCTCAATCTGAAGGAGAAGCTTAAGAAGCAACCGAAGCGCCGTAAGAAGGGCAGAGGTAAGACCCGCTCAAGCGCTCTCGTTTCGGAGCTTGGTAATGCCGAGAACGAAGGCGAGGAGAATCAGGAGAACGGTGGCGAGAACGGCGAGCGCAGACGGCCTCGTCGGGCTGCTGCCCCGACCTGGGGATTCGAGCAGCCACCGACGGACTCAGACAACGCCACTCCTACCGGCACGCCTGGTCGCCGTGGCGCGAAAGCGGACCCGGACAAACCGGACGGCAGAAAGAGGGGCCGTAGAGCGGCCAAAGAGAAGGAACCCAAAGCGGCGAAGCCCCAACAGACTCTTGCCGCGGCGCCGACGCCGGCTTCCGGCAAGGGACGGTCTCGTTCGAACTCCAGGGTTCAGAACACCGAGTTCCAGCCTCCGCCTGCCGTACCGATGGAGAACCGACTCCCATCGCAATTCGAAGTGCCCACCTCTGGCGTGCAGCCGTCGTTCCCGGTCGCTCAAGCGCCACTGGCCGTGCAAGAACGTCCTGTTCCCATCCCACCATCGGCGATATCCGAAGTCATGGCGCCTCCGTCTTTGCGGCCAGAGCCGCCGCAGCTCCCCGCGCAACCAACGCTTGCGACCTTCGACATCGCCCAGCCACAGCCCGAACGACGCCCCCCGAGCACCGCATCTAGCTACTGGAGTGTGTCGGAAGCGAACGATTTCCCTGGCTTGCTGAAATCTTTCGGCCATGATTGGGCCGCCATTGCCGCTCACATGGGCTCGAAAACTGCCGTCATGGTCAAAAACTACTTCGTCAGGCAGAGGGACCAGGGTAAGGCGGAATGGGAGCAGCTGGTTGCAGATGCAGAGGACAAGAAGACCAGAGGAGAGAAGTTGCCTGACCCCCCACCACCGACCGTGGGAGGTCGCAAGAAGTACGACTCGACCCCCGGCGGATCTCACCGACCTCTCGCTTCAGCGCCCGCCGCGCCCGTGGCGACTGCGACACCTCCTGCAACCCCTGCAGCGCCCATCACAGCGGAGCCGCCAAGTGAGGTTGTCACACCCAAGATTGAGCCGGCGGCCCCTCCCAACCCGCCATTCGGCCGGTTCCCCATGCCCATCACCCCTGCACCTCCGGTGCAACCACCGCAGCAGCAGCAGCAGCAGCAGCAGCAGCAGCAACAGCCTCTGGCGCAGGCACCTCCACCCGCAGCTGTTGCGACCCAGACCCCTGTTCAGGTTCCTCAGCCCGCACCAGTGGCAGTTCAGCCTCAACATGCGGCCGCCCAGCCAGTCGTCACGCCGTCAGGTTCGCCCGTCACTCGGCCGGTCAGGGCTCCACAGCAGCCCGTCTTTGGCTTCCAAGAGAGAGAAAGGGAATCAACCCAGCCCCCTCAACCACTCAGGATCTCCCAAAAGCCGTCTGCGACCCCTGTTCCCGAGCCTGTCCAGCAGCAGCGACCTCTGGCTGCTGCCCAACCCTCGCAGGCCTCGCAGCCCGAACCTCAGATTGACCGACAGCAGCTCGAGAGGCAGCAGCAGCAGCAATTGGAGCAACGGGACATCGGACGACAAATGGAACGGCAGAGGTTGGAGCAGCAGCAAAGAGCCGAGCAGCAGAGGATTGAGCAGCAGATGGAGCAGCAGAGGATCGACCAGCAGCGGAACGAACAGCAGCAACGCATGGAGCAGCAGCAGCGCCTGGAGCAGCAGCAGCGCATGGAGCAGCAGCAGCAGATTGAGCGTCAACAAATGGAAAAGCAGATGCAGATGGAGCGCGAACGACATCAGCAGATGCTCGATCGACAGCAGATGGAGAGGCAGCAACAAATGGACAGGCAGCAACAGATGGAAAGGCAGCAGCAGGCAGAGCGCGCACAGCTGGACCGACAAAAGATGGAGCAGCAGCAGTCAAAGGAGCAGCTCCGGCCGACCGAACGCACACGCCTCAAGCAGGAGCCGGAGATGGGCACTCCCCACCATTACGAGCCCTTCTCATTCGCCCCACAGCCGGTCCGGAGCGTGCCCCGGTCGGAGCCTCCTCCGGTGGCGCCAAGACAACCGGCCGAGCCGCCCCGTGGCGCCCCGACGCCAGTCCCACAGGGTTACGGCCAGCCGATGCCGCAGCCGGGCGGCCGTGGCTTGCTGGGAGACCCCCAGCCTCCCGTGTCGACGCCCCCTGGCCAGCGCCCCATTGCCGCACAGAGGCCGATGCCAACGCACATGGACTCTTATCCGACCCCTCCTCAGCCGTCGCAAACCCCGCTGGCTGTTGCGACCCCGACTCGCCCACCGGCATCGGAGCGGAAGAAGTCAAACCTCATGGCGCTGCTCAACGACGACCCTCCTGCCGCTGCTGCCGCGCCTGCAACCACTCCGCAGGCCAAGCGGGTCAGCGACATGGCGCAAGCCAAGCCATCCCCTACGCCTCCTCCGCAGGCCGTGTCGAGGGGACCGGCGCCGCCGCCGGCACCGACGTCGTTGCGGCCGGAGCGCGAGCCGCCTCAAGGGTACCCCTACTCTCGGAATGCTCCGTCTGCATCCGCCATGCCTCCGCTGAAGCCAACTTATACCGCCTCTCCACAGGCTCAGCACATGAGCGCACCCAGGTCATCTATGGCGTCTCCCCACGACGCGGCTGCCGCGGTTGAGCGCGAGTATTATCGCCATCCGTATCCACACCAACCCGGGGCGACAAGCTCGCCTCAGGTAGCACAGCCTTACCCGCCGCAGGCCCAGCCCCCAAGAGATCCCTACCAGCCTCAACCTGGATATTCCTACGGAGCCCCGTCGGCCCACGCTGGCTCGCCGCCTCAGCAGTACGCCGTCCATCAGGGCTCGAGGCGAGAGCCGCCCCCGCCCCAAGGGCGGGAGAGCGCCTGGCCCTCCGGACCTCAGGGCCATCCCATGGGCCAACCGCAGCCGCCGCAGCAACCCCAGTCTGCCTGGGCACCATCGCATGCGCCGCCGCCCAAGCAGTCTCAGCCGCCTCCTTCCACCCAGACCAACTGGGCCTCTCCGCATGTTTCTGCCCAGAAGATCCCTCAAGCAGGAGGGCCAATGCAGCAACCGTCCTGGGCGTCCGCCCCGCCGCCGCCGCAGCAGCAGCAGCAACCGCATCACCACATGCCCATGCGGGACGAGAGAGGTGCGTCCATGTACGCACAACCACCTCCTCACCAGCAGCACGCGATGCAAGGACGATACCCGCCTCCTCAAGGCTCTCGCGCGCCGGAGCAGCTGCCGCCTCAAGCGCAGGCCTACCCGACTCGGTACGCCACACCCGGGCCGAGGGACCCTCGAGACCAAATGCCGCCGCGCATGCATACACCGGGCGTGTACGACGCCCGTGGTCCACCCCCTGGCCCTTACGCACCGGATCCTAGAGAAATGCAGATGCGTGAGATGGGCCGGGACCCCAGGGACCCGAGAGACCCCAGGGAGCTGCAACAGCAGGCGATGCTTCAGCGCCAGCTGCGGCCACACGAGGGTTACGAAAGGCAGCCTGACCGTTATGGACGATAGAAAAGGCCTTTGGTAATCTTGAGGGAGCAAACAAGTCTAAACTGCCATCACTCCATCTTTAGTCATGGCCAACCCGTACATTTTGCTTGATTGATTTATTTTGCGCCCTTTGGCCCATCTTTCGAGCTGGCGCCTCTGAATTGGACATTGGGAGATATTTGCCAGGCACCCGCCCCTGGCTATGCCATCAAGAGGGGGGTGGAAACTAAAGTGGAAGGGACATCGCCTGGGTATGTCGGTATCGGGGGATCACAGATGCGGCCAAGGAGTGTTTGTATTTATAGTGTTTAAACACGCATCAGTAAAAGGTTTTCAACTTCAATGGGATTACGTTCATAGATCTCTCTCTGTGGAGCACATGTGACTTGACCTGAGAAAGTGATTAAACTAAACCACTAAGAATCTCCTGGAAGGTGAGTTAAGGGGTAGCCTTGAGTAACACAACGGGGTGGCTTTCTCTTTGATGTTGCCTTTGCTACTGATTCAGAGACCCGGATGCAGGAGACATCACTCACTTTTTTCAAGCCTAGCAGTTTCAGAGCCTCAAAATGAGCCTTCTAGGCCGGTCTGTTTCATTGCGGAGTTTTGATGAGTGTTTCTGGTGCTCCTAGTGTATCAGGGACATAAATACGTCAGGGATGAGGGCGGGCGCTAGTTTTCGTTGGAAATTCTCACTGAAGCAGAGTCTTTGATTTAGAAGATAATTCTAGGTCTAAGTCAAGAGGACCTTGTCATAAAACTCGTAACAGGCTGGCTAGAATCCGATAATGTTCAGACCGGCACGATCGTGAGAGGTACCGAGACCAAGAGAGCAGAGAGACTTTTATCATGAGGGTCTTCCTTGCCTAAGGAGGCAATAGTAACATAGTAACAGTAACAGCGCCCAGAGACAGAACCAGTAATAAAGTCTAGGTAGCAACGTCGCAAGACCATTTGGCTCGATTCCGTCACATAACTTTCATAATATCTACTTTTGTTTTTCTTAAATTTCCAATAGCAAACGAACCAGCGACCCCCTTGAGAGGACTGTTATATCTACAAAGCCCTGACCCGCGAGTACATCTCGTCCTCGAAAGCCTTGATGTACTTCTTCGTCACAGCCTCCCCGGCAGGCATGATCTGCGTGCCAAACAGGCCGCACAAGCCGCTCTCGCGGTCGATCCACTGCAGTCGCGTCATGTTAGCCCCCGCTCTGAACCGCGGTTTGTCATGCTCACTCACCCAAAAGATGTTGGCAGCGCCGCTCCAGATCAGGGTGCCGTTCCTGCGGTCCGGGTGCTTGTCCCCGTCGACCAGCAGCCCCCCGAGGCCCCAGTCGTACTCGTGCGTGTCGGGGAAGTCGCCGACGGCCCCCCACGAGGGGTCCTCCATGAGGCGCAGCAGGCCCTGCTTCGAGGGCGCGCTCAGCTGCGGCTGGAACATCTCGGCCGCGGTCTCCGGGCGGAGCAGCCTGCCGTCGTCGACGAGGAGGGAGCGGAGGATCTGGACGTACTCGTCCATCCGCCCGTGGAGGCCCTGGCCGCCCAGGGGAGACTCCGCGCCGTCGTTGAGGTGCTTTCCGGCGAACGGGACGACCTTCCCCGTTGCCGGGTCGCGCGCGCTCAGGGGCCAGAGTGTATCTTTAACGCTCTCCGTCTTGAAGGTGAAGGACTCGAGGCCCAGGGGCTCGAAGATGTTCCGGCGCATGTACGACTCCAGGTCCTGGCCCGACACGACCTCGACGACGCGGCCCGCCCAGTCGATGGCGTTGCTGTACTCCCACCCCGTCCCCGGCTCGTATACGGAGGGGTGGTCGTAGCGCTCCTCGACGCCGCGTCCCGATATGGGCGCCTTGCCGTTCAGGAGCTGCCAGCGCTGGATCTTGTCCGCGGATATGAAGTCGTAGGTCGTGCCGGCGGAGTGGGTCAGGAGCTGGCGGAGGGTGATGGGGTTCTTGCGCGGGGAGAGGATGGGCTCGCCGGCCTCGGAGAAGCCTGAGAGGATGGGCTGAGAGGCTAGGACGGGGAGGAGTCGGGAGACGTCCTCGTCGAGGGTGATCTGGCCGCGCTCGACGAGCTGGAGAGCTGCCGTGGTGGTGACGAGCTTGGTTGCAGAAGCGAGCCAGAGGGTTGCAGAAGGTTCCAGGGTCGGGAGGTAAGATGAGTTCTCGGCACCTATGACCTTGGAGTAGTTGAGGCGTCCTGGTGAAGTTAGATTGAGTGCAACGGCAGAGACACAAGATACTTACCCGACTTATCCTGCGCGTAGAGCACGACGCCCGGCAAGATGCCATCGCGGACGGCAGCCGAGATGAACTCTTCAAAAGACGACATGGTTGCTGAGTTATGAATGAAGATAATTCTCAAAACACACGTGGATGGATTCTTGAGAGTGAGTATCAAAATGGTTTTAATCGCTGTGGGACGAACGCTACGCTCTGCCTGAGTGCAACTTCCTCCTCCTGGTTCCAGGGCCTTGCGCTCTTATACTCATCGGATCTGAGGCTCCCATGGAATTAGTCCTCCTCATCGAAAATGATGTTTACCAATGACTCCTGCGACTCGGATGGTTGTTGAAGCGATCTCTGACAAATTGCCGATCGTCGGAGAGACATTCGGGGGCTAGCTTATACAACCAAGGCGCCCAAAGCTGGAAATCCCGCCACGGACCGTCGCTCTGTCATTGGTGCCCCCGAGGCGTGCCATTCCCGAACGGTGCTAGTTGTGCAGATTCCCCTACTTCGTGGAGGGTCTGGACTGACGTGAGCAGAGGGTCAACTTCATCCCGACGGGGGCCATACAGGTTCTCTTGGGCACGACTCGATAGTTGAGCCAGGTTCGATGCGGCTACGGTACCCTGCCGTCTCACATCAACCTCCACCACAGGAGTGTCGCATTCTGTTCATCCGAATGCGAGATATCAAGCGTGCTTGCCTAGACCTCATGATGATGAAGTTCGAGCCTTGGATATTCACAGTTCGAATGACAAAATGCTCACAGATTTCCACTGAAGCCAAAGACCGAGTCTCTTGAGAAGCAATATCATCCAATCATGGTATTCTTCTGGCCATGACAACGTGGAATTGTGAGTGAGAGCTTTGAAAGTTACGATGATAGTAGCTGGAGGGAGTACTGAGATACCGTTGAAACCACCAAGCTGAAGCATCCGACAAGGCTCGGAACAATACAGAATCCCACACCGTAAGTAAGGAGGTGGTGACAAGCGCCAGGCTTTGATTCGATGATCATCCGATGACTTTGAGAGAACCAGCCCTACCAGTGAGCATGAGACTGCAAAGGTGTGGCGAGGTCTGATGCATGACGAGAGTGGCGCAGATAACAGAAGTCCTCCGTTTGTTAGGTAGTACGAGCATAATACGGGACAGAGCAGTTGCCGAGAGTTTTACTATTGGAGCCTTCCCTTACTCATGGGCTTGCTTGGCTCTGTCGTCGTCCCTTGGCTCTGTCGTCGTCGTTTGGCTCTGTCGTCGTCCCTTGGGTCTGTCGTCGTCACTAGGCCCTACTATCATTACTAGGCTTTACTACTATACAACGCTTTACTACTATTACGATTATTATTATTATTATCTCAGTTTCATATAGATACTAGAGAGTTACCCAACAACTAATAAGGTCCTCTCGACCCAGACTCGAAATTAGTTCCCAGGTTGGCAGAATATGCTGCTCTAGGTTCGACTAGAACGACGTCTGAATGTAAGATGCTTCGAATCCAAGCATTGAAAAGCACCCGGTGGATAGTGCCGAGGAGCCCTGGCTCTATTTAAACCAGCTGGTTCATACCACCATCTGTGGCAGCCACATCCCTCGACCATGCCGTGGTATGAACGAATTTGATTCCAAACACATTGCGGGCGATGAGCAGTTCGACCTGGGTGGCAGCTGCGAGCCGGGTGTACTCGTGTTCGAAAAAGTTGGCACAATGGCAGAGCAGTTCGACCTGGGTGGCAGCTGCGAGCCGGGTGTACTCGTGTTCGAAGAAAGTTGGCACAATGGCCGTCTTTGCGCCGGCACTCCTTGCGGAAATCGATCGCAGTTGAAGGGAGGCCCGCCTGGGCTTCGGATACTCAAGCCGGGGTCAAGAGGAATGTGTGGGTAAAAGCAACGTTGTCCGGCGGTGCGTCAAGGAAAGACATTACGCTGGTCTTCTCTTGGACACATGAGAATGACGAGCAGTGCTTCCTTACCTCGATACTTGCGGAAACTGTTCAGGAGCGGGAAAGTCCACCCGGATCGAGGTGGAAGGTTTTCCTGGTCTAGAAACGCCTGCAGCTGTTCCTCGGTGCGTTCCTCCTGGAAGGACGCCTCGGCCTTGGCGAGGATTGCCAGCGAAGACTAGGTCTGTATCGAGCCACGTGGATCGCGGATATAGAAACGAGAACACCAAAACTGGCGTCCGCCCTCATCCCCGGCGTATTCAATCCCGATACATCAGCAGAGCTAGAGATCTCGACAATTGAGCAACGCTGACCTAGCTCGGCCAGCACCAACTTACGACATTGCGTCTTCCCATCATCAATACCGTAAATAGCTAAACGTATCGTCGACAGAATCGCATTCCATCCGTCGGCGCTGCCAAACCAAAAACAGTCAGAGACCAGCATGTGTTTTTCTTTTTATAATCATGAATTCGGTCTCGACAACGTTAGGTGAGGTAGAGAATGCAGTATTCCTGGCCATCCCAGTTACACCCGGGGAGTCTCAGTCTTGGGCGTCAGAAGGCTGGCAGTACGGATCCTAGCCGGATCGACTGGCGGGCTATTACAGAGACCAGCGTGCTTGCTCTAGACGCTTAGTTAGCAATTGAATTCTCACTCGGGGAATGGCTTGTGTTTTCATCCTCTGACTGGTGATCGTTGTGGTTGACAAGATCAAGCAGATCACGGGGGATGAGGCCACAACTTCCTCCAAAGTCTATCCTGAACCTTCCCCCCCTAACTGAGAGACTTGGGACAAAGGAATGTTGTCTACCACAATCCATATCAACCTGGAAGGAGCGAGGTATGTTAACTCCTTGTAGGAAAACCCCGTCTTTGAATTGGTTGATTCGGAAACTCACTTTACACACTACTTGGCATTGGATACCTGTGATATTACTGCTGAATACGTTGTCTTTTCCCCCATGAGTTCCTGACTGGTTGGTAGTATGAGGTTTCACTCTTTGGGAGACATCCATGGATATAGTTCATCCTATGTGTCTTCATGGACTTCAGGGCTCTAGCATGGCAACTAATCAATCCAGGCTGGACCTTGTGCCCCACTGGCTCAGTCAAGGTGACAGCCCCATAGCACCATAGAACCCAGTGAGAAGAATGCTCGGATGAAAGCAACCTTTGTCAATTGTTGACATCTCTTGTCAGTTGCTAGAGTCTCCTGTCTGTCAGAGAGCTTAGGTGGACTAACAGCTTTCAACAAAGTCACAGCAACATCACAACCCGGCCCAAACACCAGCATTCACACACAATCTTCAAACTTAATCTGCGTCATTCGCCTTCGCTATAAGCTAACACAACAAGCACACCAGTATGCAGCCCAGCCAGGCGGAGAGACTCTCGTTGCTGTGATGCAAAAAGCAAAAACAAAATCCCCAAACTCCACTATGCGAGATTCAGATCGCCCAAGCCGGGGAGGGTGGTGCTATACTACTCTTGGTGTGGGTGAATAGAATCGGACAAAAGAAAACGACAGAAAAAGGGTTTGACATGTCCTCCGTACGGGCATAACGCGTAGAAGCCCTCCTCCCCCTGAACGCCCCCGGGCACTCTCATCCCTTCTTTACGCCGGTGCTGGTGGCTTATCCGCCTCGGTCCCTGCCGCGGCATTCGCACCGTCAGCGCCTGGCTCTTCTTCCTCTTCCTCTTCCTCTTCCTCCACCTCTTCGTACTCGACCTCTTCGTCCTCTGCGAGTATGCCGTTCTGCCGCTCCCAGACCTCCCTTCGGATTTGCTCGTCCTTGGCGATGCGCGCCCGTTCGACCTCCTCAAAACCACCTGATTTCTTCAGTTTGCCCTCCTCGACAAAGTTGGCGAGTTCTCTTTGCAATTCGTTGCCCTTCCGGCCCTCGAGCTCCTTCTGCCTAAGCTTCTCGGCCCTCTCTATCGCTTCCAGGCGGTTCTCGTGGTTGGGCTGCAGCGCCCTCACCTCGCCGAGAACGCCATCCTTCGCGGCGGTCTGGTCGAGACTGTTTCCGAGGCTGTTCAGACCCTTGGAAAAGTTGCGAGCAGTGCCAGCGCTGGCGCTTGTGCCGTTATCTTTCATCTGCTCCTTGGTGGCCTGCTCAACCAGTGCGAACGTCTCCGACGCCTTCTCCAAGTCATCCTGCAGATCAATCATGAGATCCTCCATAAGGCGCAGCTCGTCGCGGCCCTTGCACACGTCCTCGAGCTCCTTCTCCCATATCTTGGTCCAAATAGGCTTCTCGTCCTTCATGTAGTCCTCCACCTTCTTAAGTTCCTTGGAAAGCATCGTAATGTCCTTGGCGACGGACTCCAGCTGCCTCGGGAGCGGCCGCACGCCTCGGTGAACCACGTCCTTGCGGAGGTCCTCCACCAAGTCCTGCAAGTCGTCCACTCTGGCAACGAGGCGGTCCGAGTCTGCGTTGAGCTGCTCGCGACCCTTCGTGACGTAAGCGTGGCCCGTGTCGCCCTCGATGCTGGACACAGAGGCCTTGACGACCGCAGTCTTGACGTTGCTTGCCTTGCTGCGGATCGCGGACATGGAGCCTTGGATTTCCGACTGAAACTTGGAGTAGGCCTGGCGCATGACCGCCAGGTCGCGACGTAGGTTCTGGATCTCGGACATGTGGCCGGCGCCCAGTTTGCGTCCTGCGGCGAGCCCGGCAAACTTGGACCCGTCGGCGGGCGGGGAGGCCACGGGCGGCGCCGCGGCTAGCCTTGCCATCTCCGTTGCCGCCTCTTGTTGACGTTCCGAAACCCGCTGGATCGCGAGTCCCTGGTCGTCCACATTCTGCTTCACATCCTGGACGATCTTCTTAAGCTGCCCGATGCCCTCGTCGATGTGGCGCTTTACTTCATCTAGCGGCTCGACATTCAGGACGAGAACCGTCCGATCTTTGATATCCGACAAATCCTCCAGCTCATGCCTCACTCCGGAGACGGGATCTTGGATGTAAATCTCGGGTAGGTCCGCGCCGTTGGCTTGTGTGTTCCACGAAAACTTTTCGATGAATGCCAGTTGCAGTCGTCCGATGGAGAGCTCGCTGTAGCCCTCCGGAAGCACAAACTTCTTAACCTTTGACTTGTACTGTAGGAACAAGGTCAACTCCTTGGTCAGGGGTGGGGACTGCTCGTGGAGGAAGGTCGCGTCGCGCTTTTTCTCGGGCGTCTTGACCTCTGGCAGTCTCGCCTCGTCCTTGCTGGGCAGTTCAGGCTTCTGCGGCTCGTCATCGTGGGACATGATAGGGAGATCGTCGCTGAGAGGGCCGTTCAGGGTGGCGCTCGGTTTGGGGTACTTGTCTTCGGGCGTCTGGATCGTCGGGCTCTCCGGCCTGGCAGGCTCTACCGACTCCTCGCTGACGCGGCTGGGTGCCGGCGAGGTGTCAAGCTGGGGCTGTTTGGATGCGCGGTTCTGGCGGAGCGTCTCTCGCGTCTGAACAGCGCGGAGGGACTCGCGGACCTCGCCTCGGCCGCGGTTGGGGATCGGCGAGTTCTGCGACGGCAGCAAGGGCACGCCGTTCACGGAACCGAGGTGCTTGGAGATCTGATACTGCGAGTATCTGCGCGAAGCTCGTCTCTCCAAGTCGCCTCCCTTCTGCAGAGCAGCGAACGCACTTGATTGCTGCTTCGGGGGCGGCGGCGGCGGGGGGAAAGAATCGGCGTTGATCTCCCCGGACGGCGCAGGAGGCATCGACGCCTCGTCGCCGGGATACGGTGGCACGATGGGGATGTTCTGCATCGTGGTGCTGGATAGAGAAGACTGCTCCGAGTTGACGGAACCGCGCGACTGGTCCCTCGGGGGCAGGTAACGGCGGCTCGGGGATGTGGCAGCAGGGGCACCGGCCGACTGAACCGACTCTCTCTGCGTGTCTGGCCGATAGCCATTCTGGATACCCTCCTCGAGCAGATTCGTCAGACCAGTATTCGTGCTACCAATTGTACTCGTGCTCGTGGTCCGCTCGGGCGCACCCGCAGAGCCGCCACTCTCCCTATCTCTCGGGGACTTTTGCCGCAGCTTCTGCTGTTTGCGCTTCAGGCCGTGGAGCAGGTTGATTATGATGTCTCGGATGCGCGGGAGGTACTTTTCCAAGCTCTCGGTGCTCGCCTCCTGGCTCAGAGTGGCCTCTAGGATGCTTCGTAGCAACTCGGGGACATTACCCAGGTCGGAGGTGTCCACATTGATAGCTGTGAATGCTCGACAGGCCATGTTGAACTCGTATCCTAGTCTGACGTAGACATCCGACACCTGGCCGTCGGTGGCCTGGCCGCGCGACCATTGCGTAAGGGTCTCGAGAAGCTGCTTCGTCGCGACGAGTAGATGGGTGACGCTCTTTTCTATTTGCGAGAGGGGCATGGCACTAGTCGAGTTCTGGGGGTCGTCAGAAGCTGCTTGGTGGTGCCGAGACGCTTGGCGGGGTCATTGCTACCGCGACAAGGGAGCCGCAATCTGGAAATACTCACATTGGACCTTCGCATGCCAGTCGGAGGTGCGGAGCGATTGGAGGCGTTCGAAGATCGTGACTGAACACCATTCGCGGGCGACATGGAGCGTGCGGGCACATTCGGCGGGGGCCCAGGTTCGATACCCGGGGAACGCCTCTGCATGCGCTGCGAGGGGCCTGGTGGTGCCTGCATTATGGATATGAGGCCTGGTCGGTGGCTTTTTGGTGATCAATATGCCCTCCTCTTCCTCACTCTTCCCCAAGCCAAGCAAGATTCTCCTGGCAACGTAACCAAAAAAAGGATATATCGAAAGCGAAACAGTCGTGAGCGGGGTTTCAGTGTCGGCTATTCGATAAGCAGAGGGTCGGCGAGCATACCCACACGACGGGATGGCGAAGGAAAATCTGTTGAGCTGCCAACTTGGCACTGCGATCGGAAAGATGCTGAGCTGTGGTCGTCCGATGCCGAGTCCGTGGGCAACAGAAGGAGAGAGATGAAAGTCGGGTCGGCGGGCGGCGGTAGGGGGATCGTCCGTCCGGTGCAGCGAGAGACAGGAGGGTGGCGTCGATAGATGGGGTTTTGCGTGTGCGTGTGCTTGTGCTTGTGGCAGCGGCGACTATCCGTCGTATGCGCGTCGAACTCGGTCGTCGAGGTGGCCGTGTGCGTACAGATTCGGAGCGCGAGTTGCAGGTGTCGCGGCGACGGTACGGGAATGCTGGAATATGACTGCAGGGTGCAGAAACAGCCAAAGCGCAAGAACAGGAACAGTCGGTTACAAGGCGGAAGTTATGTATGTACGAGGTACAGGTCGCCGTCGCGTAGATACAGACAAGAAGAAAGGTAGGTGAGACCGTAAGCTACGGATAGAGGGCTAGAGGCATCTGTATGCAGCAATAGCAATAGCAATGGCGACCCGTGTGCGGAAAGCGGAGGGTGTGACCGCGGCCGTCAGAGTCGTCAGTGATGGAAGGCGCCAGTGCCACTTTCAGCCCAAGACCCAGTTGCAGTGATGGAAGCCCGAGCCCGAGCCTGCGCGCTGGAGAAACACTGTGACCACCCACCCACACCCACTACAAAAAACACCATCACACACACACACACAAACATGGTCCTATGGCCTGCTGCCCTATGAGCTCGCCTGGGCTGGCCCGGCCCCCCGGTCACTCGTCACTGTCTGCCCCCCCAGTCCACTGTCCGCCGCCCACTGTCCGCTGCCCGTCACTTCCATCATCCTGACAGTGGAGTGCAGGAGCCCGACAGGTGCCCTCGGTGGCTTGACCCCCTGCAGCCGAGAACACATGGACCCACTTCCAGCCACCGATATACCTAGGTACCTCCAGGTTATCATTCCAGCAACAGCCCGAGCAGAGCTCCCCTTCCGATCTCGTCCAGCAAGTCGTCCTCCATCTTGTCACCATGTCGACACCCTTGAGGCGAATACAAATCTCTGGGATGAAACAGTCTGGAATGTTTCAAAACAACCAGTCCGTGATATGCAGGAGCGGGGTGCAGCCAATACGAAGTCAATCACGATGCCTCGTATCTACACGAGGCCTTCATGGACTGGACTCGACTCGACGCTACTCTACTCCGCCAGCAACCGGTCATCGTCGTCGCCGTCATCACTACGCTACCTATCAACCAAGCTTGGTGTAACTTTTGACTAGCTACGTTGACACACGTGTGCTAGCCCGCCCAGGCTCTTCCTCTTGATGCCTGGCCAGTGCATCCAAGCTTCTGCCGTCCTTCTATTCGCAGGACATACGTTGAAGGTCCAAACCCTGTGAGCCACTGTTAGAGGAAGACGAGCCTGGCGTTTCAACCTTCACCTCGTGGCCAGGCTCACCCTGACTCGGGCGCAACATCCCCTCACGAACTGCATCGCCTCCGAGAGAGCTCGTTGGTTCATTTCAGTCTTGGTCTTCAATATTTGCGCTGCGAACCACTGACAAGACCCGTGTGTGCACGCACTGGGTGACAACACTCAGCGCGTAAGACGGTACAGTATTACACGGAGCAGGTATTGGCGCCACGCCACGGGAGGGGACTGCGATCGCCCAACATCCCGGGACTCCAGAACCATGGGTGGCTATTTCGGAGCGCATGCAGAGCATGAACATGACAGCCACCTGGCCGGAACCTTATCCCGACTCCAAACTCCCGTCATCATGCCTCACCCGCTGACCGACGCATCTCCGGCTACGACGCGAAGAGCCTGCGCATGAAGAAGAACGAGTGCACCCCAGCAGCTACCAGCGGTTGGAAAACCCACGGCGTCTCGAACTTGGCGTGCCTTGTTATCGATGTCGCGATTGTCGTCTGCGGCGAGCCGGGGGTGAACATGAAGTCGTGCATGAGATCTTCGGTCAGCCGCTGCACCTTTTCCATGCGAGGGAACATCTCGCCCTCGAATTTCGAAATGCTTGCATCCAGTTTCTCCGGTGCGCCGCCCTTGCCCACTGCGTCGATGATGGCCTCAGCCAGCCTGAGCGCATCCTCCAGGGCGACATTGACGCCTTCGCCGGCGTACGGAGTCATTAGGTGGGCGGCGTCCCCGATGACGGTCACGCCGCGCCGGTGCGGCCACCTGAAACCGACCGGCAGCATGTAGAGCGACCTCGGCATGCAGCCGCCCTCCGCTTTGGCGATGGCCTCGGTCAGCTCCGGGCTCCAGTCGGCGTATTGTTCAAGAAGCACTTTCTTGACGGCGCCGAGGTCGCAAGGGTCGTGCCCGCACACCTCCGGTGACGACCAGTTCTCGTCGTCCACCACCTCCGAGGCGTACACGTCCAGGCTGCCGTCGCCCATCTGCTGGATCGTAATTCGCTTGCCGTCGCTGTTGGCAAAGACGCTGCCTCTGTTGACCCGCTTGTAAAGTTCCGGGGCCGTCTCGGCCGCATTGGGGACGCTCATGTTATACATACCGATCTTGGTCCACGACGGCGTGACGTCCGGGGCCAGCAGTTTGCGGACCTTGCTCCACGCCCCGTCGGCGCCTACGACCAGGTCAAAGGCTGGCAGCGTCGTGTTCTCGAAGACGAGGGTGCCGTCGTCGCCCACCGATTTGAGGCGGTGTCCCCATTTGATCGTGCTTTCGGGCAGCGAGTCTGCGAGGAGCTCGCGCAGCTTGGGGCGGTCGATCTCCGGTCGCTCTTGCATGCTGCTGCCGAGGCCGTTGACGGTCTTTACGAACCAGTCCTTGTTGTTCTTGTCGGCGATGGCCATGTATTGGCCGTCATATCGTGCGTGCTTCAGAAATTCCTCGAACAGCCCGGCTTTCTTCAATGCCAGCAATCCGGTCTCAGTGTGGAGGTCCAGAGTACCGCCCTGAGATCGGAAGTTGGGAGAAGTCTCGCTTTCGAAGATGGTGGCTTCGATATTGGCCAAGTGCAGGAGGCGCGCGAGCATACATCCTGCAAGACGGTCATCGTCAGACCGGGACTCAAGCCGATAGAATAAGTGAAAGACCGAAGCGAAATGCCAATGACGAGTTGACTTACCAGCAGGACCCGCCCCAATAATAGCTATCTTGGGACTAGACATCGTTGACATGAGTTGGCTTGTGAGCGGATGATATCGACAACCCGCCACTTGCTGTATAATTGTGCCCGAATGAGAAGCGACAGCAATTCAGGTCATCTAAAGCTGCTAGAAATAACGGAAGGAAACCAGCACCCTTATACTTGCCATCAGTAGTGAACCGGGCTGAGCTAGGTGCTGGTAGGTGTTATTGTTCGTCCGGTTAAACGGCGCAATCGTTCGCCGTGCGGGCGCGAAAGGATCAAAAGATGGCGTGAGGCGTCTTCGCACTCGGATTCGACAGGCAGCGCTGGAGACATAGCTGCGATCTAAGATGCCGAACCCGAGCACGGGTTTACCCAATACCGGCGATTGGAGGGCCACGGGCTGGAATGTGCCGATAGGCGATAGGGGCCTGTCATAGACGGCGACGGGTAGAAAATTTTGTGAAGTTCCTGTTCGGTTCATCATGTGCTTGAAAAGCAGATGATGTAGCAAATCTCCTCAGGTGTCGTATTGTCCAGTACGATAGCGACGGATAGAAGCCCAACAACGATGGGCACTGTCGCTGCGCCCGTGATGCGACCCTAGACGCGTGCCGGACCTCCAACAAGACGCCAATCTTAAAATTCACAAATAGTATAGCAAAACCGGTGACGTTCAACCATGCGGTTCATGAAAGAAGTTCTGTCATCTCATCTTTGCGCTTGGCGTGTTGATAGTAGGTAGGTACCTATCCGTAGAGTTGTCCGGGCCGAGTACAAAGGTTCGATGTCGGGCGGGACCGTGGGGTGGGGCACGGCAACAATGTTCCTGCCTCAGGCCACAAAGGCATCGAACTCGGAGCTGCGCTTCGGTGGAATCTAGAAACCTTCAATTGGCATCACAACCGCCGAAGCTACGTCCCGCCCCTCCCCCGAATCGTTCATCAACCATCAACATCCCAAACAAACCGCCAAAATGGTCTTCGCCTGGAAAGCTGCCGGTCTCACGTGAGTCGATTGGTCTCGCCGAGGCGGTTGCGCTCTTTGCAACGGGCCCCTGGAAACGACTGGAGGAGGAGCGGAAATGCTAACCCGAGGATCCCCGCGCAGCTACAACCGCTACCTCGCCGTCGCCTCCCGCGTCGTGCGTCGCAGCCTGAAGGAGGACAAGAGAATCGTCGCCGAGCGCCGCGGCGAGTCGGAGCTGCGCTTCGCCAAGTGGGAGGTGAGAGCGAAGCACAACCCTCTCGGGTGACATGACGGGACGACATGCGCTGACCGAAATACCTCAGAACGCCAAGCAGGGAGACGTCAAGCCCCTCTCCCAGGCTCCCGCCGCCCCTGCCGCCTCCTCGTAAATCGACGACTTTCCGGAGACGAGATGGGATGTGAAAGGATCGGGAGAGAGTGACGTCGCAAGGGATAGACGGAGGAGGAGGATGGAAAGAAGCTTCGCCTCCGGGCACCCGCCGGCCCCCGGGCAGTGAGCTGCTGTATCATATCAAAAAGTGGCATAAACAATCTATCAACCCGACGCCCGTCGCCTATGAAAACTTGCGCATTTTTTGGTGGAATCGGTGAACTGAGAACGTTGCGAAGTCGGCGGGCGGAAGTAGTGACTGCATCGTACACCTGCCAGAAAGTTGTTGGGCGTGCTCCCTCCACAGACCCAAATTTGCCCGCCTGCCGGACAAACTCGGTTGTGATCGCTCCATGTTCCCGTTCCAAGTACCTTACCTTATAACAACACCGTGCCGGCAATTCACCACGTAATTGTTGACTTCGCCCAGCTTCACTCGAATTTCTCGTTCTTGGACTCGCGAAGTAAATATTGCCGGCAACCCGTCTGCATCCTCGGGCATTTTTAATCGGCACATCCATGTCCCAGTGCGAAGTCGCAGTGACCTCACTGAAACTGCACTAAACGCACACTCGCCCAACGGAGAGCCTCATATGAGGCGCGTCTGTTGATATGGCCGTCCCCCCAGGCTTTGGCGTGTCTGATGGTAAGATACACCCCCCGGGCGACGATCGTTGGTTGCTGAGAACCGCGCAGACATTTCCAGGCTCTCCCTGGAGCAAGGGCGCGAACCCCCGCCGCCCCCGCCGCCCAAGATCTCAACGGCGGGCATCGCCGCCTTTGATATCACGTCAAAGTTCACCGCAGCCGCTGGGAGTGAGTCTTGCGATCCCGGGAACTTCGTGGAGCACGCGTCTGATCCGGCACAGAGTTGGACCCCGGAGAGCTGGTCAAGGATGGCTTCTTCACCCTGTTCGAGTCCGTTGGGGCGCTTGAGGTACGTGGTGGCCTGCTGAGACGACGAAGAGCTTTTGGCTGACCTCGGCCCAGATCATGGATCCCAAGATGGACAGCGGCTTCCTGCAGCCGGGGGATTCGCTCGATGTCGACTATGACGTGTCGCGCCCGCTCCTCCCCGAGGAAGTGCTGGGCATAATCGACCAGCTGCTCTGTCACGAGGTCGGTGGTGCCACCCTCGCCGCTGCCGTTCCCAACTGACTCTTGTAGATGGCCTGGCATGTTGGTTATCCCCTCTCCCAGACTCTCTTCACCAGCGTCTACATTGAGTCCATTTTGATGCCCAACCCGGCCTCCATCGACGAAGCCCACTTCATCCGAAACGCCAATGGCACCCCGCCGTCACCCATGCACGCCGTGCTCCGGGCATATTGCCTCGGTCTCCTCAAGATGTGCGGAAACGTCAACGAGAAGATCAAGAACGAGCACTTTTACGAGGCGCGTCACCTCTATCCAACTGTCCGGATCCCGCTAACACAGCGCAGGAAGAAGACTTCGTCACGAATACTTACAACAGGAGCCTCCTCGACGACTTTGACGTGGAGTTGGTACGGGATGTCATCAAGGATGCTAGCTTTGTCTTACGGCAGCTCTCCGACGTTCCCACAGAGATCATCGATGCCCTTAATGACAGACTACTGCTGAGGTACACCCTCCTGGCGGCCATCGATCACACACAGTACCGAACCGAACCGGATCGCATTCGGAGCCCGTGGACGGAGGCCCGCGACATGCTGCCGAGGATCAAGAGCAGCCACGCACTGAGTAAACCCGTTTCCGAAGCATTTAGCGCCAAGATCCAACGCAAGCTCGCGAGCACGATGCCGCCGCGGCCCATCGTCGAGATGAGCTTCGACGACGCTTTCGGGAACCTAACGAGGATGCTCAGCGACGGTGTCGAGGTTGTCGGCGTTCTCGACTACGAAAACTCCATCTGTCTTCAGGTATCCACGCCCCTCCAGCTTTGTGTCCACGTTTGCTAATCATCGCAGACCTACGTCTCGACCTTCCAGGCAAAGAAGCCCCAGCCCCTTATCTTCGTGCGTACGCTCCTTCAAAGCTTCCTCTTCAAGGACATGGAGGTTCTCGGGCATAAGAGCATCCGCCAGCTGCTCGACGACGACTTTTCCATCGTCTCCCTTCCCGGCAGCATCCTCCTCGACCGCGCCAACGACGAGGTGGAGGCGCCCCAAGACCCGCGCTTCGTCGTGGCCGAGCACATGGAGTCCTTCCGCCAGCGCGCCGCCCAGCCCTACCTCGACATCCTGCGCACGTTCTGCCAGAACCGATGCCGCGTGCGGCGCACCCTGTGCCACATCGTGCGCGACTGGGAGAACCTGCAGTTCGACGCCGAGGACATCGACCAGATCCTCCAGCACCAGATCAAGGAGCAGCCGGTCGTGTACCAGTCGGCCTCCGGGCCCGTCGAGTCGTACTCCCTCCCGCTGTCGTCGTGGGCGTACCTGTACAAGGTGAAGCAGATGGAGTGGATCGTCCAGCTCGGCTTCGAGCTGGAGGTCTACCAGCCGGACGAGCTGGCCGGCATGTACTGGTACCTCAACTACCTCGCGAAGAACCGCCTGCAGCACGTCGAGCGCATCAAGTCCTTCGTCGTCCGCGGCCTCAAGCAGGCGACCCAGGCGCCCAGGCAGCGCCTCGCGCCGGCCGTCGACGAGCAGTACACCAGGTCGCTGTCCTTCATCCGGCTGACGCTCATCGACGCCGCGGTGACGGAGGGCCTGGCCGACGCCCTGTGCTGCCTGTACACCGCCCTCCTCCGCCTGGGGCTGGTCAAGCCACCCCCGCGCCCCTACAGCACGGACGAGCTGCGCTACGAGCTTCGGATGAAGCCGTTTGGCGTCATCGGCCTGCCGTCGCTGCCGACGTTCGACGAGTTCACCGCCGGCACGCTGCAGTCGGGCACCTCGACGAGCGACCTGCTGGTCCTCGCCGACCGGGCGATCGCGGGCGCGAAGAAGGGCTTCGAGGCCATGAGCAAGTTCACCGCGGCCGAGGCTTTCTCGGTGGGATCACATGATCGCTGGGTGCCGACGGCCAAGAACGGGCTCAAGTCGTGCATCGCCGCGGGGCTGGCCGTCTCGGTTGTCAGGAAGGCGCTAAACGAGTCTGGCGAGGGCGGGGACCTCAAGCTCAAGGCCGAGGTGCCGACGCCGGACAAGTCGTATCACGAGTGGTGGATCGTCCCGAGGATCATGCCCGTCCGGTGAGTTTTTGTTTGGGTCACGGCGCGCGAGCACGCATCATTGCAGGTATTTGATCCTCGAAAACAAGAGCTTCAAAAATAAAAAGATTCTTTCAATTCAATTCCCAGGGGGTCGCGCCCGATCCATTCCAACCGTTACTCGTGTTGCCGAGCAAGAATATCCGTGATTTCCCCGTACATGTGTTTAATACAATTCGCATCGCGCGAACAAAAAACAAAATACCGAAATGCCATGCCCAACGCGGTGGGGTATTTAGCTGGCTTCGTCTATTTATGTGTTGAAGTTTTACCTCTAGTCTCGACTGGGTGGAAAATTGCAGGCAGTTTCGAAGTTTCGAGGGTTTGTTTTTGGCTTCGTTGGCCGGCGCTTTACGCGCGCTTCTTGGTGATGCTCCTGAGCTTGACGGTCTGCTCGTACAGGACGTCCTTGAAGGCGAACAGGAAGGCGGCGGTGATGACGCTCTGGGTGACCTTGGGGCCGATGCCTGTAGAATTTAGCGCGGAACACGAGACGACGAGACGGGGACAAAGAGAGAGAAAAGCACGCACCCTTGTAGAGACCGGCGTAGCCCTCCTCCTTGATGACGCGGCTGATGGCCTGGGACATGCCCTCCTTCTTCTCGCCGTTGCCGGCGACGTGCATCTGGCTCTTGACCGTGATGTACGGGTAGGTGATGGAGGTGGCAAACAGCTTGCCGAAGGCGCCGAGGAAGAAGGCGACGGTGGGGGTGACCCTCCTCTTCTTCTCGACGGCGTTCTTCATCTGCTCGAACAGGGTGTACTGCAGGATGGGGTTGATGACGAGCACCAGGGCGGGGATGACGCCCGAGAAGAGGGCCTGGGGCCCCTCGTTCTTCAGCAGCGACAGCAGGGTGCCGATGGTGGAGGGGGCCTTTGCGGGCTTCGCGGCCTGGGCCTCCTCGTCGCCGCCCTCGGGCTTGCCCTGCTTGCGGGTGGTCATGCGGGTGTTGACGACCCAGATGGGGTTCGTGAGGATGACGGTCGCGGAGCCGGCGATGGCGCCGGCGATCATGGACTCGACGGTGGTGAGCTTCTTGCTGGCGCGGCCGGCCTTCTCGGCGGCGGCCTCGAAGAAGGCGCGGGTCCACTCGTACCAGTAGTAGTATACGAAGTTCGTGACGCTGATGCCGAAGAGGGCCGACTCGAGGCCGGAGTAGAGCCCGGAGACGCCCTCCCTGGCGACGATCTTCTGGACGGCCGTCAGGAAGGCCGAGTCGGCGCGCTTCGATTCGACCTGGGCGCGGGTGGAGAGGGTGATGAGAGGGTAGCTGCGAAAAGGGCGATTAGAACTGCAGGGGCCTTGCGCGGGGTGACGGGGAAGAGGAAAAAGTCCCCCTTGATCTTCTTACGTCAAGGCCATGGAGAGGAGACCTCCGCCCGCGCCAGCAAGGGCGTGGGCGACGTTGTCGTTCTGGGGGATCACTGGCTTAGACATGGCTGCGGGCATTGGAGGGTGTCGTGATAAGCTTATTGTACTTGGGACGAGGGTTTGCGATGCTGCTGCTGATGATTCATCCAAAAGCGGGATGCGGAAAAGATGGGGTGTTCGAGACGGCGACGTATTTGAATAAGGAATTTTGCAGAGTCTGACAGTCTGCCATCTCAAACAAGAACGCTACCAGTCCCTTTGGTTGGAGCCGAGGTCAACCACGTTTGAATGCCGAAAGGGGGGTGGAGAGGGAAAGGCTGCCACTAAGAACCTTAACCCCAGTTATGTCATTGGATTCATGCGATCACGGGCAGGCCGCAGGGCAAGGGAGCAGGACTTGGTCGCATGTGACGGGGCCTATAAGCCCACTATTACCTTAGTAATAATCCTGGCTTCGGGGATGTTACGGGCCTCTTCGGGGATGGATGGACGCGCCAGCCGGGCGGGATCGGGAGAGCGGGGAAATGTTGTTCCCCTGTCGCCATTCAGGGCTGCAGCCTCCACAATTGATGAGATGAATGAATGGCAAGAGCTAGTCCTGAAATGGCACAAAGTAAACAAAACACATGGTCGTTGACAACTGGCAGTGGCCAGGGCCGTTCCCCTCCTGCAGTGTGTGTGTGCAGAGCCCGAAAGGTACCTAATTAATTACGATTGGTATGCACACACACGGCCAGCACGCCACTTCGCGACGTGCCTTTTTTCCATGCATAGAATTCCACATTGCTTTAGTTAGCTGACAGGAAAGGCCAGAGAGCCCTGCGCGCGTCATTAGTTTTTTGGTGCGACAAGTTTTTTGGTCGTTGTTCTTTTTCTTTATTGCATATATCCGTCCACGCGCTATCGCCGTATCGCCACTGCGCGCGCGCGCATTTTTCGTTGCGCGGCACAAAGATGGCGACCCCGATAACGAGAGGCCTCGGCGACGACGACGAACTGCTATCGTCGCCCGATCCCCTCAACGACACGGTCTCGTCCGCGCTTTACCCGTCCTCTCGTCGCATGACCCGCAGCCAGCGGTCGCAGCGCTTGTTTTCCGTCGGAGGCAGCAGCACATCGCCTAGAAAGCAGATGTTCGAGCTCGAGGTGGGAGACAACCGCGCGCCGCAGCGCCTGCTTGTTACCGTCGAGGCCGAGGGCGAGTACGAGAACGTCGGCCGCAGGCTATTCAACTCCCAGACGCCCACCCTCCGCCGAGGCACCACGACGACGACGATCCCTCTCGGGGGCGATAAGAGAGTCACCGCCGTCAAGACCCCGGCGCGGAGGGGCCGCCCGCCCAAGGCCGGTGGGACGCCGGGGACCGGACCAGCAACCGGCACGGCAACAAGGAAGCGGGCCGCGACCCCGAGGAAAACTCCCAGACAGGCGCGCAGGCCCAGGATCGGCGACTCGGACGGCCTCGACTCCGAGCTGACCGCCACCCATGGCACCCCGAAATCCATCATGCGCCGCACGACGCGCGCGTCGAGTCGTCAACCGCGCGGCAGCTCGGCGGACCCCGCGCCGTCGACAACGCGGAGCCGCGGCCGGCCGAAGCGCGTAGACTTTAACCCGGACGACACTTTTCACACAATAGAGGCCGAAGAGTACGACGGGTTCCCGAACGTCCCGCCATCCGACGATATACTCGCCGCTAGCATGGAAGAGATGGCTGTCGACGATCCCACGCCCAGACGCGAGCAGCCAACAGAAGTGCTGCCAGACTCAGACATCTGGATGGACGAAGCAACACCTCGACCAGCATCCCGGGTAAATACAACTATCAACCGCAGTCCATCACCCTCTCAACCCCAGGAGAACACGATTCTCGACCGCAGTCCATCGCCCTCCCAGCTCCAGGCAAACACGACTATTAACCGCAGCCCCTCGCCTTCCCGCCTCCAAGACAAGAGCCCGACGCCGTCTGAGCAGCTCGCCTCCGAGGCAGGAGACGCTGAGCCAGAGTACAACGATTACTACGACTACGGGCCCGGAGCCGCCAGCGACATTTCGTCGCTCGTCGGCGATAGCGACGCTGGTGTCGACCGCCAGGACATGGACACCGTCGCCCAGGGCGAGGACTTTAGCATGATCTTTGCAAACTCCATTCCCTCCCTGAGAGGCAACATGAGCATCCAGGCTTCCGCACCGGAGGACTTTGGCGAGGAGACGAGTCTCATCATCAACAAGACGTTGGAGTCCCTGCGACAGAGCGGCGCCCTGCGTCCGGATGACGACGAGGACGTGGACGAGGTCATTCAGGCTTCCGCACCGGAGGACGTTGGCGAGGAGACGAGCCTCATCATCAACAAGACGCTGGAGTCCCTGCGGCAAAGTGGCGCCCTGCGTCCGGACGACGACGAAGACGAGGACGAGGTCGTCGGCATTCCCACCGGCGAGCCCGAACAGGAGGCGACTCGGCACGAGGAGGAGACGCAGCAGTTCGACCAGACAACGCACCTCGAGTACATCACCGACCCCACTGAGGTCAACGTTGAGGTCGTCCCCGACGTCACGGGAGAGGTCAACATCGAATCGATTGTCGATGTAAGCGCTACCGTTCACGACGAGTCAATCGTCGACATCACTGCGGCGGAGGAATCTCCCCTCGCTCTCCCGTCCTGGACGGCCCCTAGACTCCGCCCTCCATCCGCCGGAAGCGAGGCTACCCCCAGCAAATCGAAACGCTCGCCTGTCAGGGACCCGACTAGTTCTCGCCGCAAGTCTATCCCGCTGGGAAGGAAACTCCTTGAGTCTAAGGCGCGTCAAATGGATGATTCCTACCACAGCTCACCCTCAAAAGCCTCGACCGGCGCGACCCCTAGAACAAGGGCCTCTTCCAGGCGGACCTCGATGGCCGAGGAGGCCTCCGTCATGTACGAAGACGACGACTTTTCCGAGATTCCAGAAGAGTACCTCGAGGCCGCCACCCCAGGCAGACCCAAGTTGCCGTCAGAAGATGCCCAAGGTGACGAAGAAACCCATGTTGAGGACGAAGGTGCAGAGGAACTGCCGGAAGAGCACAACGAGACCGTCATGGAGGAGTGGCCCTCGAGGCCGTCTCCCAAGAGCACCGTCGCGTCCAACGCGAGCGTGTCTTTCACGCGCTCGGATTCGGGCAGGATGCTGACGCCCGACGATACCCCATCTCCCAACGACCCTCCCGTCCCTGAATCAGACGCCAAGACGATTGAAGCGGTCGACACTTCTCCGATGGCAGTGTCTTCCCCAACGGCCGGGCGGTCTCGCATGACCGAGGAGAGGAGCGAGCTGAAGGGCGAGCCAATGAGTGAGGCAAGGAGCGAGGCAATGACTGAACCGATGAGTGAGCCGATGAGCGAGGCAAGGAGCGAGACAAGAAGCGTAGCGAGGAGCGTGGCAAGGAGCGAGCCGAGAAGCGAGGTCAGAAGCGAAGTCAGAGGCCATGCCAGGAGCTCTTCTCTTCCCGTTGGAGACCTCACTGCCAACCTGCCCGCAGCCTCCAACGAGTACATCACGCCAGTCGCTCCGGCCTCGTCCCCCATCCCATCGCCAGACGTTAATCTACTAGCGCCTCGCCCGCCATCTGCCGATGGTGGCATTAGGCCGACACTTTCGCCTATTGTGCGGGCCGGCCGGGCACTACAGAGCGTCACGTCAGATGCGTCATCACCACCCCGTCAGAACTCGCTCGGCAGCCCGTTCAGACCTACTACCAGCAGCAGCCAACCGCAATCAGCTGCCAAATATAGGAGCAGTTGGACACAGCCGTTGTCTAACCTGATCCAGGCGGGAGCCCAGTTCTTCCAGTCACCCACGCGACAGGCTGCTCCGCCTCCTCGTCCGCAATCCGCTGGTCAACTATTCGAGGAAGATCCTTTCGGTGCGGAGAACAGCCACGTGGGCCAGCCTAGCTTCATGGAAGCGCTCGCTAAGAGCATGCGGTCTTCTCCCACCAGGCAGCCCGAAGCTCCGGCCTCCGTGTCCGGATCCCTGCGGGCCGCGCCGCCTGACGAGGCCGACGAGATGAGCTGGATGGACGAGGCGCCCGCTCCCCGGGAGCAGCACTTTGCTCCGTCGCGCTCTGTCAACACCAGCATGGAGGTCATTGGCGAGCCGTCGAATACTCAACAGCCCAGCCAACAGCAGAGCTTCGACAACGATGACGAAACCGAAGTTGCCGAGGACCAGGAAATGGAGGACGAGGACGAGGACGAGGACATCTGGGCGGTCGAGGCCTCCCGTCCTGCTTCCCAATCGAGCCGCCAGCATTCCGTCGGCAAGCAGTCCGTCGGATCGATCGCGGCGCGGCGCACTGTGATGCCGAGCCCGTGGAAGAAAGGCGACCTTTCGCCGAAGAAGCAGATCTTCACCCCCGTTGCAACTCAAAGCCGCAGGCCGACAACAGCGGAGCCAGAAGGCGAAGCGGCAGCAGAGGCGGAAGCGGAAGTGGAAGACTTCTCCATGCTGTCCCAGCAACGCGTCCGCCAGCAGCAGCTCCCCCAGAAGTCCCTGCAGATCGTCCAGTCGTCCGCGAAGAAGGACCTGTCGGCGTTCTTCTCCTCTCCCGCCCTGCTCCCCGGCGCCGAGGACGTCCGCAACATCCTGGACGTCAAGAGGCGCGAGAACGCGCTCGCCGCGAGGGAGACGTCGCCCCCCGAGCGCGCCGCGGCCGGGCTCCAGACGAACACCATGTTCCCGTCCGTCCCGCAAAAGGCCTTCAACCCGTCCGCGAGCGGGCGTTCGGACCTCTTCTCGCCCGCCAAGTCCAGCGCCGCGAAGCCCCCGGCGCAGCAGCAGCCCGCCCCGGACGCCCGCCGCGAGCTGTTCGCGTCCACGCTCAGGTCCAAGGGCCTGGCGGCGAGGCAGGCGTCCGAGATCCCGGACTCCCAGCACGGCGCGTCGAGCGAGATCACGTTCCCCTCCGTCGCGCAGAAGAAGAACTTCGCCCCGCGGTCCGGCGGGCAGAAGTCGCAGAGCCTGTTCAGCAGGGCCTCGGCGCCCGTGCCGTCGCTGACGCCGGTGCGCATGCAGCTCACGCGGGCCGACATCAAGAAGTGGCAGGAGGACTCGGCGTCCGCCATCGCCGTCGACAGCCCCGAGTCCCCGCGGCAGAACCTTCGGCCCCTGCCGGACCGGAACCTGTCGCCCACCAAGTCGTGCCTCCGCTCCCCGCTGAAGCCGCGCACGCCGGGGCGCGTGGTCGAGTTTACGAGCAGCGTCCTCTCGCCCCTGGCGCAGGCGCAGGCCCGGGCCGAGCGCCGCATGTCCGCCAGCTCCAACGGCAGCGCGTCGCAGCAGCAGCAGCGCGTCACCATCGCCGAGGAGGAGGAGAACAAGGAGAACGACGTCATGGACGAGGACAGGACCGAGGACGCGGACGTCTCCATGACCGACGCGCCCGAGTCGAGCCCGCCCAAGCCCGTCGAGGCGCGGCTGTCGCAGACGATGTGGTCCCGCGACCACTGGCTCCTCCTGGACGAGCTCATCCAGCTGCGCCGCCGGGGCCCCTTCAACTTCCAGTGGCCCGCCGGCTTCCAGAGCAAGTCCGGGTGGCTCCTCGGCAAGTGCGTCAACTCGCACGGTACCAGCCTGGCTATGGACCAGTGGCACCTCGACGTCGTCGACGCCTTCAAGGCCGAGGTTGGCGGGTGGGACGAGGAGGTCCTCGCCAAGCGTGTGTTTTCGTTGGTTGTCGGGGAGCGGCTCCGTAAGGAGGGGCGCGCCCCCAAGGCACCGTCGGTCAAGTTTGTGTAATGACATTGGAGGATTTTGTTTATTGGGCGTTTTGGTATTGTTCATGTCACGGGGCCTTACGAAGTCTCATGTTTGTTTATAGGACTGTTCATACGGGTCCAGGGCGTTGGAGGAGTCATCACTTTGAACTCGGGAAATCCCCGCAGTTTTGGTTTAGGATACCACTTCGTCAGAATGAATTCTTGTCTCGCGTACCCCTGGCATCTTCGCGTGTCTATGGTAATAGTACAGTTCCTGAATCCATTCGCTCCCCGGCCCAGCCCTTGGACGCCTCGCCGCTTTGTCTTACTCCAGCATCGAAGCCTGGTTGGTGTAGAGGACGTCCACAACGCTGCTCAGCTTCTCGATCGTGGCCAGGGCGTGGTCGTATGCGCTGTCGCGCTCCGTCTCGTCGTAGATGATGAGGCATCCCGCACCCTGGTCCAGGACGCCAATGATAACCTTGTCAAGGATCATCTGGGAGAGCTTGCGCTCGACCTGTTGCGTGTCGAGTCCGACCATCTTGGCAATGTGGTTGATCTCTACGCGGGAGAAGGGCTCGATGACCTTGATAAGGTTCTGCTCCAACATGGCGTCGTAGAGGCGTCGCAGGTGGTTGCGGATGAAGGCGTCGCTGCCGAGCTGCTCGCGGTAGGACTGGAGGGCCTGCTCGTACTCCTCGAGGGAGCGGTTCGAGTGGGCACGGGCGATGGCCTTCATGGCTTCCAGGTTCTTGCTCGCGTACTTCTGGGCCTGCTTGGATGTCATCAGGTTGTTGACGTCGTCAACGAGGTTGAGCATGATCTTGCAGAGCAGCATGTACTGCATGGCGGCGGTGGCCTTGGTGGACTCGTCTTGGGTGTGGTAGCCGTCGAGAGCCTCGATGAAGTAGGAGAACGCCGTGTTGAAGTCCTTGTCCTCGGCGTGGAGCATACCGCTCTGCATGTCAAGGTGGGCCTGCAGCAGAGGCGGGGTGTAGACGGAGGCGGCACTCGTGCGAGCGCTGGTGAGGGCCGCGCGGGCCTTGGGGATGTTGCCGAGGGCGTGGTAGACGCGCGACTCGAGGAGCTGCACCTCGACGAGCACGAGCTTGTCGTCTAGGCGCTTGAGCTCCCGGAGGAGGCCGTTGATGAGGGTAAGGGCGTCGTAGTAGGCTTGCTTCTGCATGAGGAGCGTGACCAAGCGGGTCTCGAGGTTCTGGCGCAGGAAGCTGCGGCGTTCCGAGGTTGCCCATTCTATACATGACTTCGTGACGGCGATCTGGATATCGGTGCTGCCCTCGATGCTCTCGAACAGGTCAAGCAGCTGGCGGACTGCCATGTGTTAGCGTCGGCCGGTGATTTGGAGCTGCACATCGCCTACCTAGCTTTGCCGTCTTCGCCTTGGCGAACGATGAGAGGACCGTTCGGCTTTTTGTGACAAGGTCGACGAGCTCCTGTGTCTTCCTGCCCGATTGTTAGCCAACATGGGTCCCGCACGATGTCATCGTCGGGCGGGGAATGACGCACTTCCCATCCCGGTACAGCTCTCCCAAGCTGATCAACGCCGTCTCGTACTCCTTAATCGCGGCGTCGGAGTTCACAGAGGGAGGCTGCGAGATGATGTCCTGGTAGAGCTGCTCTGCCTTCCTGGGATCTGACTTGGCCGCCTTCTGTGCCTCCTGCACCCTGGCCGATTCGCCCTGAGCCATTCTGAATATCTGATCTCCGGTCGTGTGGTGATTTGGTTCGTTACGAGGGAATCGGTGTCAATTCGCGGGATTGTCGTCGTGGTGAGGAGAGATTTGGTATTCGCCGGATTCGTGAGGTAGCTATGGTGCTTTGTCAAGAGCTCCAGCCGCCTTCAGCAGTCCAGGTTGCCATGACCGCGACGCAAGCCGGCGGGCAGTGGACGGCAGGGGCGGTCGGGCCTGGGTTAATCCGGAAGGCGCTGTGGTTGGTTAAAATTCCCCGAGAGATCCCCACCCCCACTTAAATTTTTGGGAGAAGTTCTGATGGCTGCGCAGTGCAGCATGGAAATTTGGTGAAGTACCTTCACTGCACCATCGCCAAAATGAAGATCAAGGCCCTTTCCCGCAGCGTGGAGGCCTACCAGCCTCCCGGTGCGAATGCGCAGAAGCTTCCGAGGTTCGTTTAGCGAAACTAACTGTCAGAAAGTAGCTAACGTTGTGCAGAAACCTCGATCCCGCCCAGCATCCTTTGGAACGCGCCCGAGAGTATGCGACCTCGCCGCATCTTCAGTTGCAAGCTAACCAGCCGCCAGGTACACGAAAGCCCTTAATGCCGTCAAGCTTGAGCGCATGCACGCCATGCCCTTCATCGGCCAGATGGGCAACGGCCACGTCGACGGCGTGAGTCCCACGCGACCCAGTCCACAACTCCTCTAACGCAAGATAGGTCTACTCGATGGCGAAGGACCCGAACTCCCTGAAGAACTTTGCTTCCGCAAGCGGTGACGGCGCGATCAAGGTCTTTGACCTCACGAGCCGAGACGAGATTTGGAACGTGAAGAGCGCCCACAGCAACATCGTGCGAAGCGTGTGCTGGACCAAGGACGGGAAGCTTCTCAGTGCCGCGTCGGACAAGACGATAAAGCTGTGGGACCCCTACAACACGCCGAGCGAGTCTGCGCCCATCTCCTCGTGGCTGGGCAACAGCGGTTTCCAGAGTCTCTCCCACCACCGGACACGGAATGCCTTTGCGGCCTCGTCCACGTCCAGCGAGATCGCCATCTACGACCTGGAGCGCCACAGCGCCGCGCCCGAGGTCCTGCGATGGCCCAACGGCACCGATACGATCAACTCCGTTGCATTCAACCAGGTCGAGCAGTCCATTCTGGGAAGCACTGGTTCTGACAGGAGCATCATTCTGTGGGATGTCCGCACGTCGATGCCCCTGACGAAGACGACGATGACCTTCGCCTGCAATTCCTTCTCGTGGAACCCGATGGAGGCGTTCAACTTTGTCGTCGGAAGCGAAGATCACAACTGCTACATGTTCGACATGCGCAAGTTCGACAGGGCGCTGAACGTCTACAAGGGCCACGTCGCGGCGGTCATGAGCGTCGAGTTCAGCCCGACGGGCGAGGAGCTGGTCTCTGGATCCTACGACAGGACGGTCCGCATCTGGAGCCGCGACCAAGGTCACTCCCGCGACATGTACCACACCAAGCGGATGCAGAGGGTCAGTTTCTGCGCACAAATATGAAACGAATCACCGCTAACACCTGGCAGGTCTTCAGCACCATGTTCACCCCCGACTCCAAGTACATCCTCTCCGGCTCCGACGACGGCAACGTGCGCATCTGGCGCTCCAACGCGACCGAGCGGTCCGGCATCCGCACCGCGAAGCAGCGCCAGGCGCTCGAGTACAACGACGCCCTGGTCGCGCGGTACAGCCACATGCCCGAGATCCGCCGCATCAAGAGGCACCGCCACCTGCCCAAGGTCATCAAGAAGGCGGGCGAGATCAAGAACGAGGAGCTCAAGTCGATCAAGAGGCGCGAGGAGAACGAGAGGCGGCACACCAAGAAGCAGTTCGAGAAGCGGCGCAGCGAGAGAGAAAAGGCCATTCTGGCGCGGGAGAAGTAGATCGCGGGTTCCTTGCTTGCATTGTTCGGCGTTGGGGTTATGTATGTTTGGGACAGGTATCATTGAAAAGTGCTGGGGAAGGAATACCAGGGTGAGTCTAAGAGACGTCGGCGGTATGAACAAAGCAACGTGCAATGCCAGTGAGCTGTGGACACTACCTTTGTCTTTTTAAATCAGGCAGGGCCCGGACACGGACACCCAAGTCTGAATCCAAGTGGGCCGCCAATTGAGTGGGCCGATCTGGGTTTAAACCCAGCCCGGGGGCTTCGACATCCTCACAACTTCCACCAACAGCATAATCCTACTGGCATTTCTTTCGCAAGCCAGTGACGGACGGGCACGCAGTGCATCACGAAAGCCTTGTTAGCAGTCATGGATGGGCCTTCGCCGCGTAATTCTCAGTGTCTTGTTGTATTCAGAGTCCATCTACTGGCTTGTACGACTGGTATCCAGTCCCAGAATGCTCGCAGCATTCATGGCTACCTACATCTATTCATACGAAGGCAAAGTGAGCTCTTTTCGAATGTCGTTTGAACAGAAGTCGCCATCGTGCGGATTTCCTTGTAATGTACGTTGTCGGTGCTTCATTCACCAGAACAGGTGATGGCTGGAAAAATGGTGATTTGTCATGGCCTTTCTCGCAACCAGGGATGGAAGTATGCTTGCCCGGGAGTAAGTCGGTCCTCAGGGAGCCAGCAGAGCAGTGATTTGATGAAGTCGACAAAGTCAACCCCATCCTTGCGCGTCGTGTTGGTGGCGAGAGACTCCAGAGGCTTGATGCTAGGTATAGGGACAGGACCCTTCCAGGTGCCTAGAATGAAAACAATCAAAGCAAATCCAGGTAGCTGAGGTTCATTCAACTCACCATCCTTGTCCCAATATTCGGTCGCCAGCTCGCTTCTGGTGAGAAACTCGGGCGGTGGGGGCCCAAGGATCGCGACCAGTGCTGCGAGGTGGCGAGCGTCGTTCAGGGCTTTCGAATCTGTGTCATAAACGCTGAATAAACTCGGGGATTCAAGAAGATCCCATGCCTGTTAATTGTCGATTAGAAGGCGACGCCAGGAAGTTTTTTGAAAGAAGACAGGTGCCGTACCAAGAGTCCTAAACTCCAAACGTCCACAGGATAACTCCATTCCATGCCGAGGATTACCTCGGGTGCACGATACTGCAACGGCATGGCCTTCCCCTTGTGTTCGCTGCCGATGCGCGCCTGTCCGAAGTCACAAATGGTGAGGCGGCCTGCCCCCCCAAGCATGTACCGCGACGTATAAACGATACTGTCGCCAACTTGTTTTCGGGCTGACGGCTCGCGGACCTCACCCTCTTCTACCCGCGAAAGGATGGAGTCGTCTGTGATAGCAATGAGAAGATTGTCGGAATGAAGGTCTTTAGAATTGCTCATTAGAATGAAGGTTCGATATCGAGGAGGAAAGGGGATGGTGTTCTCACCGGTGTGGACCACATTTGCTTCATGTATATAGTCCAACCCTCGCAGAACTTGATCGAGAGCTGCAATGACTAGTGTTTCGTCGAAGATTCCTTGTTTCTGCTGCTCCTGTAGAGTTCTCAAACTCATACCCAGGGGTTCCATCACGAAAACATCGTGCTTCCCGTGCGGTCCGTCCAACTTGAACACATCCACTAGTTGTCGAATGAAGTCTCGGCCTGAGTGCTCGATCTTGACATCAGCTAGATGCTGGTAAACACGCAGTTCTTGATTCTTCGTCAAGCTGTTCACATGCACTTTGAGTGCCCAGTACTTTTGTTTCCTAGATGAGATGGGTCGTGAGTAAAGAGGTCGAACGGAGTCGAGTGGTAAACCTTACGTGAGATCATAGCAAAGCCATACAGTCGAGCTTGTGCCGAAGCCGAGCTTTGCAACAACTTGATAGCGGTTTTCTAGCACCATGCCTATTCTCACCGGGTAATAATCCTTTGAGTTGTAGAAAGGCAGCCGCTCCTCCTCTACACATTCAGCTGGGTCGATCCTGTCGAAGCCGCTAGCCGGGAAGACACGCGGTGGACGTGCCATCATTTGACCAGAGTACTTCCGAGAAGCTATCTTATGCTGCGGCGCGACCGCTCGTGATCGTGGATGCAGTGAGACGAACCTTGGAAATCTCCGTAGTAGCATACTCTGTACTTGGGGGGAGGTGAATTGCCGCAGGCTCTACGGTGGTTATGTTTGGTGTACTTTGGAGTGGGTGTTCGGCTAGAAATGTGGAGAAGTGGGAGGCAGGCGCTTAGTTCCTGGACCTATGAATCAGTATAGTACAGTCGTTTGTATTGGCGGCGTCCAAAACCATAAGTGGGACTGCTGCTGACTACTGACTTTTAATGTAAAATCAAAAATTAACTGAATTTTTAGCTATTAATACCTTAGTACGTAGGGTATGCGCTATTATAAAATTTATATTATTAGATGCGCTTAATTAAGGTAATTATAGTAATGTTTTTTTTATTTAAATGTATATACTATGTATTAAGTAATTTAAGTATAAATAATTTAGTAATTTTAAGCTATATTTTATTAACTTTTTTTAAAACTACTTATAGGGGGTTTTATTATTTTTTAATTTTTTTTTAATTTTTTCCCTAAACTAGCTAAACTACTAAGTTAATAGTTAAAACTACTTTTACTTAAATATCTTTATACATAGAGTATGTGTATAGATAAAAGTAGTACTATTATAATTACCTTAATTAGGTATATTTAATAGTATAAATTTTATGATAGTGCATGCCCTATGTATTAAGGTATTAATAGCTGAATGTTTAGTTAATTTTACTACTGGGTATACGAAAACCATGTAGTTAGTAGCTGCTTGATTTATGGTTTTGGACGCCGCCGATGTAAATGACTGTATACGCTGACTAACCATTGAGCTCCAACGACCGTCCAGATGATTGGAGGTTTTGCTTTTGTCCTGGCTTCAGAATACTGCCTCCCAACATAGCCGCCAGCTGTTGGCGCCAACATAGATAGCATCTGCATCCACGATGGACTCCCCGTGGACGAGCCTTATTAGATGAATTATGTCGACCCGTGCTGATCCGCGGCTCCCAGAACTTCTCAGCTATCTCCCGGGCTTTTCTTCGCCCAGCCGCCTGGTCTGCTTCACGTTTCCCCATTCCAGCCCCGTCCTCAGTAACTATAGCCGCAATTATGTCTGGGAAGTCCGCGAAGAACGCTTTGAAGTTGCTGGGCAAAGTGTCTCTTGCCCACGTACAAGACCAAAACAAATCAAAGGGTCCCCAATGAATCGGGGCGATCAATGCTGCCTCGAACGCCGTTAAGACGGATGTGCGATACGCCCGCGTGGAGAATTATGTTCCTGAGAAACTGACCTTTTGCAGTTTCCGAGCGTAGATGGCATCCAGATCTCGTAAGGAACAACACCTCCAACCCGGCATCAGTCTTGCACGGAGCTGACGAGTATCAAACAACAGGGGGGGGCAAGAGCTCACCAGTCCCACGAAGTCCCATCTCACTCGAATGTTATTAGCGCAAAGTTTTATGCCGGGAAGAAAAGAGTTGTATCCGGACACATCCACGTGAACGGGACGGTTGACTACGGTAAGGTTCGCAGCGACCCTGGGTCGGACGGAGAGGCAGGCCCGAGTACCCGCAAGTCAGGCACATCATCGGCATGGACACCAACCAGGGAGCATGTGGACGGTGATACTTGGACCATATATGACCCGGACAAACGCAAAACAAGAGAAGTTCGCGAGGAAAATGGATGGTGGTATATTGAAACCAAAAAAGGGAAGGTATATTTCTAGGGCGAGCTTAGTGGGAAGTGGTAATACTCCCCGTACTATCCGTATTTGCAAATATGTGCTGCGTGGTGTAAACCAAGCAGATCTGAGGGGCGTGGTTTTGAGGGACGAGGCGACAATTGGGTTGATTTGATAGTGCGCACTGTATCCCTATTTTGTGGAGTCATTGGGGAGGTGTGGGGAATGGTAATAAGATGGAGGTGTTTGTAACTGCCGCCAGGAGTTACCGCCAAGGGTTACCTCCAGGAGTCGGGGAGCTGTCGCCGGGGGGGAGACCCCTTAGCGCTTGGCCGCCGTTTCAACGCTGGGAGAGGTCCATCCACATGTGACGAGATGCGTCAAGCTCCTCCCGTGGCCCGATTGAGTTGGACTGCGCCGACCTTTCGTCTCATCTTTTGCATTTTTTCCCTTCTCCCCTCCTCCCTCCCACGCTGGACGACACGTACGATTCTCTCTCACAAGTCGCAATTCAGCTTGATCGACATCGTCTTAATCCTGTGCAGGACACATACAACGATCACCTAATACCGAGCGAAGAACCTCCACCACCACACACACCATGGACTACCCACGCCCTCCCCAGCGCGAGTCCTGGTTCGCGCCGCTCTCGATCGACCTCATCGTCAAGGTGTTCAAGATCACCTTCTTCCACCCCTTCGTCTCGTGGATCATCCCGCTGTGCTTCCGCGCGCAGGCGCTCCGCTGGGACGCCACGCCCATGATCGTGTCCATCGCCTGGGCGACCTTCATCACGCTCTGCTGGATGGCCGGCGTGGTCAACCAGCGCGTCGCGTACGGCCTGCCGCGCGACGTCGACCTCGGCGAGGAGGTCATCGTCATCACGGGCGGCGCCAGCGGCCTGGGCCTGCTCATCGCCGAGGTCTACGGCATGCGCGGCGCCACCGTCGCCGTGCTGGACGTCAACGAGATGGAGAACGGCGAGGCGCGCGGCGTCACGTTCTACAAGTGCGACGTCACCGACAAGGCCGAGGTCGCGCGGGTCGCGGGGGAGATTGAGAGAGATGTAAGTCGTCCCAGAGGGAAAGAATAAAGCAACACTGGTACTGACGAGCACCCCCAGCTCGGAACCCCCACCGTCCTGATCAACAACGCCGCCGTCGTCAAGGGCAAGCCCCTCCTCGACCTCGACATCCAAGACATCGAGCGCTCGCTCGCCACGAACCTGACGGCCCACTTCATCACCCTCAAGACGTTCCTCCCGCCCATGATCCGCGGCGGCAACGGCGGCACCGTCGTCACCGTGTCCTCGGTCCTCGGCCACCTCGGCGCGGCCTCGCTGACCGACTACTCGGCCGCCAAGGCCGGCGTCACGGCGCTGCACAAGTCGCTGACGGCCGAGCTGCGCGAGTCCCACCCGGAGATCCGCACCGTCCTCGTCGAGCCGGGCCAGCTGTCGACGCCGCTCTTCTACGGCGTGCAGACGCCGCACGCCTTCGTCGCGCCCGTCGTCGAGCCCGTCGACGTGTGCAAGGAGGTCGTCGCCGCCATCGACGCCGGCCGCAGCGCCCACGTCGCCATGCCGCTGTACGCGCGCTGGGTCCACTGGTACAACGTGCTGCCGGCCGCCGTGCAGCAGGTCGCGAGGAGGGTGGCCGGCGTGGACACGTCGATGAAGACGTTCATCGGCAGGCAGGAGCGGGGGATGGGCGAGAAGAACGGCGGCCTGATCTGAGGACCTGAAGAAGTCTGGAGAAAGCCTGGCGCCGGCGTCGAGGTTTTCCGTAATGCATGTAAAAGAGACGAAGGATGTCTCGTCCACATATGATGATATACAATCTAATTTAACGTTCAAAAACTGACTACGGTTCAAGTGCTGGCTTCCTTGGTCTCCGTCCCCGAGAGGTCCTGTGCGGGAGACACCCTGTTCAACCCATCCAGCTTCCTGTACTTCAGACTATCCAGATCAATGCCGTCGATTGCTCGTGCCTAGGGGTCCAGTTTAGCAAACCTCTTCGGGAGAAAGTCAACCGGGGCGAAAGGAAGGAGAACACACGCTGATCCCGTAGAAGCTCTCGCTCAGAAAGTCGATGCCGAGGCTGGACCCGCAGCTCCCGCAGAACATCTGGTCCTTGGTCTTTGTGTTGAAGCGGTAGTTGCTGCACCTCTCGCGGGAGCCGTCGTGCCACGTCACGTCGGACTTATCGGGGTCTGGGATCCAGTCAGTGTTTTTGCTCACCATCCCCCCCCCTGCACGAGTTGAGCAACCATAGATCGACCGGGGGAAAGACTTGCACACGAGCAGATAACCGCTCCGTCTGCAAATAGAGCAGTTGCAGTTGAGGACCTCGTAGCCCTCCTCCAGCGGCGGGGACAGCTTGAGCGAGAACTTGATGCCGCCGCAGTGGCAGCTCGCGTCGTACGTCTTGGAGGGCTCCGTTTCGGACATGGCTGCTTACGGTCTGCGGTGAAATAAACTCAAGACCTCGGGGAGAAGAAAGTGCCTCCAGATACTTTGCTTACGGGGAAGGGCATTGAGGCGCAGTTTTATAATACATCTCCCCCGGTCTGGACAAGGGAGTCCTCTTTTAGAGCGAGCGGTCCATTCACGCGTGGTCTTACAAATCCCTACCCGTTCCGTGCTCCCTTATCCCCCGTCTCTCGGACCATTCCCCCATGCTGATATTACCAGCCGTCTGTTCCTTCGCGAATCACCGGAGATAAAAGACGGTGACGGCTGACTTGCGACTTTGACCTACCGTCTTTGGCATGACGCGCCGGGGTCTCCACGGAGGGGTTGGAGGGGTCGCGGCACCGGAGGATCGCTGACTGCGGGGTTCGCTTTCCCAGTCGGTAGATACCGTGTGTCGAGCCCTGCTTACGGATGCACGAGGACCGAGGGGTAATACGGGACGATATCTGCAGTAGTGGTATATTTAGATTTCGGGAACACAGGACAGAGTTTCGGTCAGTGCGTGCCTTTCCGGACGATCCTCCCAGTTGGTCGAAGTCAAAACTCGTGGACGTTCCACCGGTTCTTTTGCATGTTTTGTAGTTTTTATTTGAACTAGTGACTATTATGTGATGTGTGTTTAAAAAGCATAATATGGCAAAAGGCGAGATGGTATCATCAGATGAACGATGCTGTCATGACCCTCCCTTCCCAAAATCTAAAGACGCTGAGAAAAATGCGCCTTTCAAAAACAAAGAACTTTTGGTATATCCTTTTCTGACCCGGTGGTATCTCAAAACAAGACAAAATCAAAAGCCAGGAAAATCGATTCCTCGACGAAAGGTCATATAGGCAGAGATAACTCAAGGCAAGGTTTTATAGTATAGTAGTGAGTCGCCCAAAACACTCAAACAGCGTTCTCGGCCTTGTTGGTGCTGGACTTGGGCCGCGAGTCGGGCGCGGCCACGGAGGGCGGCTTCTCGGCGTCGTGGCTGGCGCGGCCGTCGGAGGAGGACGACAGCGGCTCGGGCTCGTCCTCGGGCTCGTCGGCGGGCGCGGCAAAGGTCGGGGCGTAGGCGCTCTTGGCGCGGATCTTGTGGCCCCAGACGTAAAACACCACCGGGATGGGCGCGAGGACGACGGCGATGGCGCCGAGCAGCGTCGACGCGTACTCGATGCCCATGCCGTTGAACATGTAGCTCGCGAAGAGCGGGAAGCCCGCGCCGCAGAGGGAGCGGAGGAAGGTGTTGCCGGCGATGGCCGAGGCGGCGAACATGAGGTAGGCGTCGACGAGGTAGTTGAGCGCCTGCAGGAAGATGGACATGAGGCCGAAGCCGGTGAAGAGGCCGCTGAGGGCGGGCACGATCCAGTGGATGTCCTGGCGGTAGCCGGACCACCCGAACCAGAAGATGCCGGCGGCGAAGAAGATGCCGCCGGCGATGACGCTGGGCAGGCGCCACTCGGGGACGGGGACGCCGTTGTTCGCCTTGAGCTTGCGCAGGTACCACGGCTGCTGGAGCAGGACGGTGATGCCCGCGATGATCTGGCCGGTGATCATGCCGAAGAAGGTGAGGCCGGACTGGCCCGCGTTGAAGCCGTGGACGCCGCGGAAGACGAAGGGGTACGCCGTCAGGAACAGGTAGAGCAGGCCGTAGATGAAGGCCATGTAGACGGACAGCGCGGTGACGATGGGCTCGCCGAAGAGCAGGCGCATGGGGCGGGAGAAGTTCTTGTTGACGAGCTCCTTGAAGTCGATCTCGATCTCCTCCTGCTTGGCGTGGATGCCCCAGTTGCGGGTGCGGCGGCGCAGCTCCGAGGCCTTGCTGACGAGGATCACGGGCGGGTACGTCTCCTCGAGGAAGAACAGGTCCAGGAAGAAGGCCAGGAAGCCCATGAAGGAGGGGATGTACTCGGTCCAGCGCCAGCCGAGGTGCGACTCGACGATGTACCCGCCGATGAACGGCGCCAGCAAGGGGCCGGTGAAGACGGCCATGGAGAAGAGGGTGATGGCGCTGCCGCGGGTGCGGTTGTCGAACATGTCGGAGAAGACGGCGGCGACGACGGCCAGCGGGCAGGCGCCGAAGAAGCCGGCGAAGAAGCGGCAGATCAGGATGGTCTGCAGGTCCTTGGCGACGGCGGTGCTGATGGAGAAGATGGAGAAGCCGAACATGGAGAGGACGATGGGCAGGCGGCGGCCCCTCAGCTCGGAGAGGGGCGCCCACAGACTCGGGCCGAAGGCGAAGCCCAGGACGTAAAACGACACACCGAGAACACCGACGGTCGGTGAGACGTTGTACTCTGCGGCGATGACCTGGGTTGCCGCGGAGAAGATGCTGGAGGTGAAGGCGGATGTCATGGTGGTGTAGCCAAGCATTGCGGCTGTAAGCAACCTGCGCCAAGCCCTGTCAGCCAAACGTCTTACAAGACACTACGCGCGAGACACCGTGCGCTAGACACTTACTTCTTCTTCAACGGCCAGTTCTGCGCGTGCAGGGGGTCGTTGGGCCCGTCGAATTCCACCACGTAGTCCTCCTGCTCGGGCAGCGGCGGGGGATACGGTTTGCCGGCGCCCATGGCTGGGAGGGGCTTCGCGGACTGCCTGCTCCGGATGCTGCGGCCGACGGTGTTGGAGTGCTGACTCCGGGCGGTGGCGATGCGGCTCAGCGCCGTCGGGTGGCGCTCGAGGTCATTCTGGGTCGAGACGCGGCTCATGGCGGAGCGGGAGTACGGGCGGCTGGCGTGGGTGACGGAGGACGAGGAGGAGGACGTCGAGGAGTTGGTGGGGACACGTTCGATCTCGTGGCTCTCGCGGCCGTGGTATGTCTGGGGAGAGGCGGCGCGCTCGGCGGCCGCGATCTCGCGGTCGACTTCGTCCATTGCCATGATGGACGGACTGTAGGGGTGTTGCTCTCGAGGTGTTGCTCGGATTGCGGACCAATTGTTGGTAACTAGGAATTCAGACGAGATAAATACCTAGGACTTCGGATCCGTCCGCGACAGGAAAAAAAAAAGTAGTCCAAAAGAGTTCTATGCAGAGTTGCGTGGCGCTGACAGATAGCTTGCAGCTAGGGCGCGTGGGTGACCAGCTACGTCAATGTCGTGTAATGTCTGGTCCTAGTAGGTCGGATAATGGAACCCGATCTTCAGATGTTGGAGAATGGTGGACGCCGGTCAGGTTATTGGTAGTCTAGATCGGTGGCAACGAGGGGAATGCGCGGGTGCAGGAGGGGTAATAAACTGGAGATGATGTCGTCTCAAGAAGGGATGTTCTGCTTCACACGAAGAAGTTCAGACGCAAGAGCAGGTTTATCATTAGTGAGCGAGTGGGAACGGAGTTAAAAGATAGGTAAGCAGTAGATGGAACCACTTGTGACAAACAGCAGAGACGGTCAAGTTATGAGCGCGCGAAGGCCGAGCCCAAGGAGATAATCGGACACATCAGACGACCACAAAAGAAGGGGGCCAGAGAAAAGTTCGAATTTGTCAAGGAGACGTTGAATGACTCTGGTCTCAGCTGATTGGGAAAGGCTGCAGGCGCATCTCTCCGGTTACCAAGCAATGGAGCATAGGGGGGGCCGCAGAGTCCCACTTGGGTCGCAACTCATCCCTGGTTCCTCTATTTTTTTTCTTAGTGTACGGATAGACAGAGGCCTTCAGGCACTCGGCAAGAAGCTCGGCAAAAGGGGAGAGATGGATGGCAGCGGAACGAAACAGCAGGCGATGCAAACCGACGGGTCCTGCAAATGGGGTTCCTAGAGAGGAAATGTGGGTGGGACCCGGACGGGGCCGGAGGCGGCACCCGGCAATGTGATGCGATGCATTGTGCTGTGCAGTGCTGGAACTGGCCCGGTCAGGCTGCCCGGTGGTTCTGTCCTGCTGGCGTGGCCCATTGAGGCTGAGGCGTTGTCGTCGTTACAGGAGTTATCCAGGATCGTTGCCGCTCGCCCACCGGTTCGTGCGATTCCCGGAATTGCGTCTCTAATTCCGTGGGTTTAAACTTCCATCATCCCATGCAGGAAGCGGACGGGCCAAACTCGCCATCTACGGGAATAAAATCAGAGTTTCCGCGCAGAACATTCCACAGTCCTCGGAATGGCTCGAGCAAGTGTGGGAATCACCGCCCCTTCCCAACACGAACTCTGAAAGGGGAGATCTGCTCTATTCCCCCGGGCCAATCAAGACTCGGGAATGATAGCCGGCCGGATCCGAGGCTGGGCTAGGATGCGAAAGAGTGGGGCAGACGCCGGGTGATGTCACCGCTGGAGATTGGAAGGAGTTAGGAAGGGAAAAATTCACACAAGAAGTGAAAATTTCAGTCATTCAGCAGTCTGGACCGCCTCGGCCCCGCGCGTTTTCGGGGACATCGACGCCCTTTGCGCACTTCCTTTTAGTCATCAGCCTTAAACGTCACCTTGCCTGACATGTTGCAGCACTGACTAAACAACGTGGCCGCCACGGCATCCCCGCGACCTGCTTCCACACAGCGCGGCCTCGGCCTCGGCTCACGGATAACCGCCGAAGAAGGGGATTACTGTATGTACTCCGTACTTTGTGAGATGCTTTTTTCGGCCTCCCGCTTCTTGGAATGAAACTGAAGATTCACTGGTACAATGCTTTCAAAGTGATCTTCTGCAGAATGAAATCACACCGAGAAAATGATATCTGATGTCGGTATCAGCAATAAGATGAGCACAATGACAGGACGACGATCGTGGATCCCGTCCTTCATCAAACCCACCTCGGCCCTCTCCCTGGGGCCTCCCACCGAGCCCAACGCAGCCCAATGCCGCGTCTTGCCGTCTCCCGCCGCCGAGGCCCCGGAACGGAAGATGGAAACTCTTGCCCAAACCGGTGCCGCCAGCCTGAGGAAGAAAAAAGTCCCGAGTGGAGACTACGCATGAAACCCACTCGCCTCTCTACCAAGGTACTACTCAACTCGCAGGGCTTCCAGAAAAATCTCGAATGCGCCCGTCGCTTTCATGCGGCCCAGGGCTGGTGTCATATTTTTCACATGGGACACGGAAACATCTAGATCGTTCTCGCGTAAATATACAATAGGGTGTAAATTGCATGTCGTGTCGCTACGGTACTATGTAAAACAAATCTCATCATGTGGAGCAGGGACCTCCCAATGCACCGGCAGATCGAGGCTATCGTCGGACGCCCCATCCGTTCTCGAGCAGGTTCGTCGCCTCCTCCAGGCTCAGCCCCGAGGTCTCGGGATAGATGCGCCAGATCAGCCCGTATCCCACCAGGCACACCAGCGCGTACAGCACAAACGTCCACGACGGGCTGAGCGCGTCCATGAGCGGCAGGAACGTCAGCCCCACCACGAAGTTGGCGCCCCAGTTCGTCGCCGTCGACACTCCGCTGCCGATCGACCGCACCGCGAGCGGGAACAGCTCGCTCTGCATCCACGGCACGTTGCCCAGCCCGAGCGCGTACGCCGCCACGTAGATCATGATGCTGATGAGGATGAGCACCGCGGCCCCGCGCTCCCCGCCTGCCCCCGGCGCCGCTCCCGTCTCCGTCGCGGCCACCGTCTCGGTCCGCAGGTCGACGAAGGAGAAGCCGTATGCCGACAGCATCAGGCCCGCCACCATGAACGGCAGCGAGTAGAGGAGGATCTTGCGCCGCCCGATGCGGTCGATCAAGCACAGAGCCGCCACCGTGAACAGGAAGTTGGTCACGGCCACGCTGAGCGACGTGAGGGTGGGCGTGCCGAAGCCCACCATTGTGAAGATGGTTGCCGAGAAGTACATGAGCGAGTTGAAGCCGCACAGCTGCTGGAGACCCTGAAGCAGGCACGTGATGACCAGCGCGCGCTTGTTGCGTGGGACCGAGAAGAGCTCTTGCCAGCCACCCCACCATTCCAGGCGCGGGGTGCCCTCCCTTCTCATCACCTCCCTCTCCTGCCTGATCTCGATCTCAATCTCCTTGACCACGGCTTCGGCGCCTCTCATCGCACCCACCGTCGAGCCCAGGACCTGCTCAATGACCTTCTTGGCTTTCAACGACCGGCCCACCATGACGAGCCAACGCGGGGACTCGGGCATAAACATGAGGATCGCGCATTGTAGACCGGCGGGCAGAGCGCCCAAACCCACCATCCACCGCCACCCGGTGGTCTTGTCGCCGTAGACGGCAAACCCCCATCCCACAATGTAGGCAACGACCTGACCCAGCGTGATAAAGAGCACGTTCATCGTCACGAGCCGGCCGCGGTGGCTCGCGGGGGCCAGCTCGGCAATGTACAGCGGGACCACGAAGCTCGCGGCACCGACCGCCGCGCCCACGATCGACCGCCCCATAACCATTGACGTGACCGTGCCGCTCCACGCCTGGAGCAGGGCGCCGACGATGAACAGAACATCGGCAATGAGTATCACGCGCTTGCGGCCCAGCGCATCCGCAACGATGGAGGAAAAGGGGGAGACGAGGAGGGCGAACAGCGCGGTGCTGGATGTGATGATGGATTTGTCGAAAGACGTCAGGACTCGGTTCGAGAGGGAGGTGTCGATAGAAACAAGAGTCGCGGAAATCACGCCAGTGTCATCTGCGCATCAGGTCAGTCAGTATTGTATAGTATCCCGCCTTCGGGTCCTCGGGGCACGGGCCAAAACGCACATCCAAACAATAGGCCGCTGATGCCGGCAGCAAAGGTGAGAAGCCAAACAAAGAGACTCGGGGCCGACTGGGTGTGCTTGAAGGAATCGGGCAGAACGTCGGCCTCTTCGTCCTCGCGATAGTCCAGCTCGTCATCCCGGTCCTGACGACCGTCCATGAGCGGAGCCTCCATCGAATTCGGCATTGTTGGTGATTAAGCAGGCAGTGTACCGACTGCAGGAGAAGCGAAAAGTGTTGTTGCAATCGACCTGTCGTGTTCGAGAGAATGGAAGAGAGGCCTTTCAAAAGGCCATGCTGTGGGTTGCGTTTCGGCTCCGTCGGTCGTCGTCGGGGACTACTATGTACGCAGTTGATGTTGAACAGCGGGATGCTGGCCACGTTACGTATTTAGAGTTGAAGTGTCGTAGCCTCAACTCCCTGGGGGGCCGGGAAGCTTGGGCTTGCGGGGCACTGGTCACCGGGCCCATGCATGCAGCCTGTTTGCATGGTACTTTGCGGGGGCCGTGAAAAGCCCGGAGAACACGCGCCAGCGCAGGTACCATCGTATCTGATAATCAGCACGGGAGGCCCGCGTTGATCGCCCGAACCAGTCAGCTTCAACTCCCCGTGAATCCGAAACTCGGCAGCTGCTCACCGCCATCCACCACCGAGCACTGATATCTCGCGCCCGAATATTAGGTAGGAGCCGCTGAGACTCTTGACGTTCTCACATTGATTACTCAGGATCGTCATGGCCTGCGCAGGCTTATGTAACGCATCTCCGGCGCCCTTTGTCACCCGCTTCGTCCCAACGGTGTTTCCGCCTCTGGTTGTGGTTTGCCTTGCCCGAGACTGAGTCAGGGTCCTCGCAAACGATTCTGGGTCTTCTCGAGTTGCGTCATCTGTGCTGCCAGTCGTGGTGAAGGTGGTTGCGGATAGTCGAGCTCGGGGTTGAGTTCCAACACTCCGAGATATATCTACAGAGCAGTACGGATAGGTAGGTCGGCAGATAGGCAGCCTCCCTGCAAGTCAGCCAACGTCGAAACTCAACATGCTTTGCGTCAACCCTGCACCCGCCGAAAGATCCGAACCGCCAGAACATCCTCGTGCACTTTACCACTTTGGTATACCGAGTATTTCGCCGGCGACTTGCCAAACTGCCAATGGACGGCGAGAACCGTGGCACGGCAAGTGCGCCAGGGTCGAGACCCCCAACCTCCTGTGTAACTTGTCTCGGTGTGGCACTGGCGTCGCTGTCACGATCAGCCGTGGCATATTACCCTCATTGTGGTATCGTAGCATTGTCAGCGCTCGAATAGAATCAGAGAGCCTCGAGCGCCCGTTCTTGCGTTTCCAAGACCCAAAGCCGGCCAATGGGGCGATTTGAGGACTTGGACTCTTTTTTTGGGCCGCTTCCACCGCATTCTGCCAAGCGACTGACCATGTCTTGGCTCTGAATATTGCGGCACACAGCCAGGAATAGTTCTCGAGGGCCGGCTCGGCTCGACTTTGAGGATCCTGGCCCGCGAAAGCTGCGATGAATCCGAAGACTCGAGTAATCAAATAGGTTGAGATCCCGATAGAACATGCCGATCATCCTATGAGGCCAGTGACGCAAGGAATGGGGCCCGCAGGGCTGCCCGCCTAGGTATTAAACTCTCAGGCTACATGCACTCGTTGCGAGTTGTAACTTGTAACTTTGTCAGATGTCAGGACGAGACAGGGGATGTAGGTGTTTGCGGGCAAGACCTTTTCTCGCCCTGAGGACAGTTGCGCTCTACGCTCGCCAAGGCGACCGTTTGGCGGCCGGGGTCACGAAGGAACTTGTGTATCCAACAACCCTCGTAGCACACGTCGAACATTTTGAGGTTGAGGTGAGGAAGAAGAGAGCGTAGGATGCTCGGAAAAGAAACAGAGAAGAATGTCTCAGACTGATCTTTTGAGAGCAAAAAACAGACCAGGTAAGCTCTCACTTGACACCATTCTAGACTGTTGGGATACTTGAGATAAGTTGGGATCGTGGTGGAGCTAATCCGAGGGGAAAGATGGAGGTGAGCAAGTGTGCGATCTCGAGAAAGAAAGTTAACAGGGCAAGCACCAGTGGCTGGACCGACCTGTTCCTGTACGGACGAGTACCGGTACCTGTACCTGTACCTGTACCTGCCCACTTCAGTGTTCGCGGAGCAGGTCCGACCCCACCGTCGCACAACACCAACAACAACTCCATGCTAGGTTTCCGAGGTATGCTCTCTGCATCTTGATCCTTTACTGCAAATTCTTCTTCTCAGCGCCAATCAAGAGGGTCCAGATACTCTATCATCAATCGGGCAACCAGGGCGGTAAATCAGGCCATCACCCACACAGACTATCGCACTCTGTTACCGAACCGGTGCAACGACGGACCTGCCGGCAGCCCGACGACCTCGAATTGCAGACACGGCGATGGCACAACGCATGGCCTCGTCAGACGTGGAACAAACAGTCGTTCAGCAAGAGCATTCCAAGTATAGCCTTCGCCGTGGTCGCCAGCGCCAAACCGACCGACAAGGCGAGTTGAGCGTGCGACGTTGGGTGTGATTTGGGAAATCCTGGCGGCGACCAGCCTGCCGGTTCCCACCGCGGCCAGACTTCTCGAACGCCCGCTCGACTGCGCCGTGCGGCCCTCCGATTTGCCTGTTGGCTGATGGAAGCCTGCTCGCGGAGCCAACGATCGCATTTCCCCGCTGAGACAAGTCATTTTCGTCTCGCTGCTCCTCCGCTGCATCTGGCTCTGGTTGCCGCAGCATTTCCGGCGGTTGGCGAAAGCTCTCCCGGTCGACTCTTGGACCTTTGAAGAGGCATTCTACGAGAAAGATATCGAGTGGGGGTTATCGCCTATTACAACCACAGCACTGCCTTACAAGTTACAAGCCACCATACCCTTACCTTGCAGCTGCGAGTTCTCAACATGCATTGCGGAAACCCCACCAACACCCACGCCTCAGCTGGAAGGACCCGGACATGACGTTGGCCTGCCCCTGGTGGAGGGGTCCGGTATCCGTAGCGTCTCCGGCAAGGCGTGCAAGAGTCAGGAGGAGGGACGGCTGCGCGGAATGCTTGGTGGGAGAGCGTCATCGGTGTCGCGTGCAAGTACACCACGTCCCTGAGCACAAGCGCCAACGCATGCCAAGCTTGCCTTTGCTCTACGAAGTCCCTAACACCAACATGCGCCGTGTGTGCCGTACCCCAACACCAGCGACCGCACAGCGAAGATCCTCGCCCAGAAGCCCTGGTCTGCGCGCGCTTCGCTCCCTTCAGTTGGTGGTGATCAGTGCACGCGGTGTGGCATCCCGAGAGCGAAGCTGCCACAAGTGAAAGTGGCGTCCTGTTGAACAGGAATCACTGACACCAAGCAGTTAGTACCGACAGCCACCCAGTCTCTCCAATCCCTTATCTATCGCTTTATCGAGCCAATGAAGATGTCGAGGAATGACAGCCACGGGGACAGAGTTCTCTAGCAGCATCTAGGTAAGGTGCGGCGATAGACACCGCCAGCTCGAGGTTAGATATAGCCGGTACTGTGTAGTGTAGGTAGGCATCCAGACGCTGATTTGCGGATTACTGATAGTTTAACCAAGAAGAAAAGCAGCCATCTACATGCTATGTAGTAGGTTCGCACAACTGCCGAGCGGCTCCTGGCGCGTTCTCCAGCATGGTCCTTCGGTCTGAAGTTGCCCTTGGGGGTCATGGAAGGCGTGGGAGGCGTGGGAAGTAAGGTTGCGTGTGAAGGTGTTGGACGGTGACTTTGGAGTGGAAAGGACGACAAGACAACCCTCACTTTTGCATTGCTAAACCACAGCGCACATCTTCTCTTGTGGACGCTGTACACTACGGACGTGTGTGGTACCTAGGTAGGTATGCTTTGTGCTTTGGGCTTTGTACAGGTACAAGGCTGGCATCCCCCCTCTTCTCCAAGGAAGGCACGCGAGAATGAGACTAAAGGCTCATGCACCCGAGTCTGCGCCCGCAGGCTGGGGACCACCTCGCTACGTTGGACCATGTCGGTAGCGCTCCCTGCCGTTTTTTGCTAAGGTGCTACCACCACTAACCTTGTCCACGCTGTGCCGCCCGCTGCATCCCCCAAAACCGAAAGCCAAAAAAACGCCCCATCCTGCTGTGGACAGTGGACTGCTGCTGATGGGGGCAGTTGCAGACGGAGGAGGCGTCGACAGGGTCCAGTCTCTGTACATTCCATAGTAACATAGGTAGCATAGTACATTGCCAACAGCGCCTTAAGTAACCTAGTATTAGGTATTGCCTAGGTAGGGATAAGCTGCGTCGTTCCTGCCCTTAACTGAGGCCTGACCCGACCCGTACGGAAAGAGCAAGTGGGATGGACGAGCTCGACATGGAACTGACCTCGACCTCGACCTCTCTCTTTGCTTGAGCCTTACAAACCAAAACGACCCGGCCGCACCTCTCAGACCCCATGAAAATAACTCCGTTCCCGTGCCGAACTGATCTGCTTCGTCTCAAACATAACCTCGCACACTTCTTGAAAATTTCGCTGAACTTCCCGGCCTAGACTCAGGCTCAGCGTATCCACGCCCTATCGCCAGCGCCCACCTTTCTGTGAAGCCGAAAGCTGCGGCATCCTGCGCTACGCGCCCAAGGCATGCAGTCAGTGTCTGTGTCGTCAGCGTCCTAAGACGGCCGGCACCTTACAGCAATCGAGGGACGAGACAGCGCGAACCGGAAATCGGGAGCGAACCCCAGAAGCCGGCACGGCTATTGCTGCTGCCGCTGCTGCTGCTGCTGCTGCTGCCACCGCCGACGCCGACCCAACGTCCGACGAGGCTGATTTGCCAGCTTTATCGCCATCACCAACCACACACGTACGCATACCACGCTCGTCCGCCAACATGGGTCAGTGGTGGGACGCCGCGAGGATCAACGCCACTGTGACCCGGCAGTTCGTCTGCCAGTTTCTCCTGCCCGAGGAAATCGAGCGCCTCGACCTGCCTCTGGCTTTCGGTGGCGGGCTGACGGACGGCACCTACTGGGACTGGCTCGACAGCAAGGCCAAGCGCATCTTCCTGATCCTCGTCGACCTCAAGGTCCCTGACCAGATCTTCGGCCTCATCGATGACTCTTGGGACGATCATGACCTGCCCATCTCCTCCGAGCACATTGAGCGGCTGCGCCTGACGGCCGTCAAGGACGACAAGTTTGAGCGCAAGTTCTTCATCCGCCAGTTTAACTACCTGCTAAAGCCCTTCCAACGGGGCGACCACACCGTCTTCAACGAGTACGAAATTGTGCCCCTCGAGGTCATCGAGCGCCGCCCGGCCGGTAACAACGCCGTCGACAAGGTCGTCCTGCCGAACTGCCCCGGCGTGGTCTTCTACCGACGTCGCATTCCTCTCGGCAACGGCCCCGGCCAGCTGTCTCGGGGTGAGTTTGCCGAGATCATTAGCAGCATCAGGGGGGTTCAGAACGACCACTTGGTATCCTATTACGCATCGTACACCCAGCATGGAGCCGCATACGTCCTCTTTACGCCGGCCACCGACTCCAGCTTGAAGTCCTTTTTCGGGAACACCCCATCGTCCTTCAAGAACCTGGCCAAGAAGGACCGGAGGCGGATGGTCATGAACTGGATCCTTTGTCTCGCCGATACCATCGCCTACCTTCACAGCCGAAGGCTCTCTCACGGTAACATCAAGCCGTCGACGATTCTCTTCACCAACCAACTCCACATCTTCTACTCCGATTTCACGAGGCTGAATCCCGAAGTCCTGGCCGGTTACGCGGACAAGAATTCGTTCGACCGCGAGTCGTACGACTATGCCGCCCCCGAGCAATGGTTCCGTCCAACAGGCGGTCCGACCAGTCCCATGGGCCGCATGGCGACGCTGGCCATGTCGACGTCGCCGGAGACGCACACCAACTTTTCCATCCCGAGGAATGACAACCCCAGCAGCCCCAACGCGATGCTCACCATGCCTAACCCACAGCTGAGTCCGCAAGCCGCCGACATCTTCTCGCTCGGTTGCGTTATATTGGACCTGATGAGCTTTCTCATCAAGAAGACGACCAAGAGCTTCGCGGCACACCGCGCAGCGAAGCATAAGACACCGGGCCGCGGGGGAGCTGTACTGGACTCGTCGTTTCACAAGAACCTCGGCCAGGTCGAGTCCTGGATGTCGACGTTGGCCAAGGAGGCGTCGAAGAAGACGTCTGACGCTGACGGCGGTGTCGTGTTCCGTGGCATCGTGCCCCTGATGCACATCGTGGCCCGCATGCTGTCCGCCAACCCCAACGACCGTCCTCCGGCGGCCGAGGTGCAGACCCAGGTCTATCAGATCCTGACCAAGTACTGCGGTATCATTGAGCCGCACTGCGTCCATCAATATGGCGGCTGGGACTTTGGCATGTCTCACTTGCGTATCCAAGCAGTCAGCCCGAACGCCGAGCTCATGCCGCAGCCGATTCGACAGAACTCGATATCGTCGCTTTCGCAGCCGCCCAGGCGAGGGAGCGAAAGCCTAAGCGGAAGCGTCAGTCCGAGGCGCCTGACACATTCCAGGACAAACAGCAGTGGCGGCATGTCGAACAACAGCGGTATGAGCAGCGCAGCAAGCAGCGAACAGGACCGGGATCAGGACCGGGAGATCGGGGCCGGCTTCACGGCCCTGCGGAACATCCGGGTACCCCAGCCTCAGGTGAGGTCGCCGGGGCCGTGGGATTCGAGCCCCGCCGTCCAAGGCGGGCGCGGCGACCAAGCGCCGGTATACTAGCCGGCGGGCGTCGAAGTCGATGAACCGAGCGACGCCCAAGGGCTGGCGATGATTTGGAGTTATTTTTGTTTCCGCCCATCAGGGTTGGCGCTGTTTCGATATCGATACCACACTAGGCAGCCTGGGTTTTGCATCAGAATCTCTAGTAGATAAAAAAACAAACGGAGGACGGCGTCCGCGTAGGGGATTTGGACATGACTTGGGCGTATTTCTCTTTTTCTTTTCTCCTTTTTCTTCTCTTTTCTTTTCGCTTAGCGATACCTCTGCCGCGTCGGCATGTCTGTACACCTGATGGAGCAAATAGCGTATGGAAGTGGAGAGAAGCGTGGGAAATGGACAAAACTTTTGAGCCCTAGAGAGAGACTCGCTTGATTTGTAGTGCCTTCCCGGTCGATCATGCTTGCTTTTTCCTTCCACACGCTCGGTAATGTGACCGTCTGCAACAGTGACAAAGTGGGCATGTGTGGCGCGAATTCGCGAGAACGAACAGGCAAGGCGAGGACCAACCGTCCCTTTTGTACAGCCCTCCAAGGAAGTAAGAAAAGCAAACGGCCGAATCCGAAAGGGACTCTCGGCGGTTGTCCATGGTGGTAATAGTGGTGGCCTGGGGTTTGGGTCTGGGGGCACCCGGGGGCAGGAGGAGGGGAATCACTGCAGGCGATGGCATTATCTGTGCCACCTGTTACGCGATGCTATTTTCTACCGAATGGGGCAGTTTATATGACAAACGGAAAATCGAGAGAGGCTCGCTCGCTCGGCAGGACCCCCCGGAGGTTTTCCCGGGGGGCGCGGCACCGCGTTGCAGTTCTTGTTCTTCCTTTTTGGCATGCTGCAGTGCAATGCCATTTTGCCATGATTAGGTAGGTGGATTGGGATCGTGTTTTCTCGCCCATGCAACGGAGCTCTTCGCCCGCGATTTTATCTTGAGACAAGTGAGGCAGCCCTCGAGGGGGGGGCGGATGGTCGATGCCGGAGCGGCTGGTCGATGTTTGCTTGCTTGCTTACCGCATACGATGGCGTACACTCGTCTCGACCTGTCGCAGACATGGCAAGCTTTGTCGACTAAACTTGCAGGCTCGTAGCAGAGGGTGACATGTGGGGGATGGACCGGTGGAAGGACCACATTCAGGAGCGTGCTGGACGCATCTTTTTTGGCGAGCGACTCGCCGAACATGCAAAACATCTCTCTTCACCTTGAACTCTCTCGCCCTTTGGGGTCCGGATTCCTCGGGTAGCGGCCGTCTTAACCGGACTCGGTGTAGAACTGGGCCGACCCTGAAGTTCTCCGCACCTTGGCTCTCTTCTCTCCTCCTCTCTGTCGTATGCGAGATTCTTCTGTCTCTCGCCCTTTTGAGAGGAAAAGCCAAGACCATGCGTTGCGAATGCCGGGCGAGGACTTACGTGTCTATACTCCTTCTGGAAGAGTGTCGGCCAAAAAAAAAACCCCTTATCATCTCCAACGCCGAGAACGATCGCCCGTCGTCGATGGACGCGGCCGAGGCTTGGCTCTTCGCGTCCTTCGACCCCGCCTGAGGCCCTGAGTCGTCTCGCGAACGGCGCGGGGTCGAGAATCAGACGAGTCGGACGCCGTCGACGAGGGGTTTCCCTACGCGTTTCAGTGTATGCAGGGCGCCGACCAACTGTAGTACTACGCAGTGTAGCCCGTTTGCGTGGTGCATTTCCGTCTTTCAATGGCGCTTCTCCTGATTGCGGGATGCTATCGTTATCAGAATCGCAAAGCTGGTGCCTCAGTTGTATCCGGAGGTGCTTGAGCTGCGTTACCCTTCCGTCTGCGCCAAAGCGATTGCTTGTTTCGTAATTCGCGTTTGCTGTTGGTTATCACGGCTGTTACACATATCATGATGGAGCATGCGGCGTGGATGTCGTGAGACGTGCCACCGATGTAGCCGGCGATCTATCGCATAGGTATCCGTGGAGTTGAGAGGCCTCTTGCTCGGCATGCCACCACCACGGCCCAGGACGAAGTCCAAGGACGAGGACGGGAACGCTGCAGCACCTGATCCGCTCGGGACATCTCGAGGTGCCTCACAGACGAGAGTTGCAACAACGCGGATCCACTGGTGACGTTGACCTCCGGAGCGCTTTACGATTGCTTGTTTTTGCTCCCCGCCGTCGGCGTGCTTCTCAAACGAAACAGCGGCCTGGGTTTCTTCTGGCGGTCCTTTTTTTGGTAATCAGGGTTGCAACGGCAGCGGACAAGGATGGAAGGTGAGGATGGGGCCAGGGTTAAGCTTACCCTGGTCCCGTCAAAAACTGCCTGACTGCAGATGCAGAGCCAAGAGGGATTTTGGATGGGACGCTGTGCTGAGGCGTTGCGTCATATTCATAGGTTTTTGTGATGGAGGCTACAGCAGGCTGCCGCTATCTTTGCCGTGTTGCCGCAGGTCGAGTGCCTCGATCGAGATGGCCGCAGAAGACTTCGAGCCACGGTGTAAGCGTCGCTAATCGAGAGAAAGCTCCGTCGCCCGGTCCAGAGCGGTCCAAGTGGAAGGGCGGGACGGGGCGAGATTAACCATTGTTGACATCCGGCTCAAGCTGGATGGATGTCGAAGTCTTCTCGTCGTTGAGCAATCGCCCCGCTAACAAGGACGAAACAGCAGACAAACGGATTGTTGAGGCCTCCTCCGCGAAAATCTAAGGTTGAATGGAAAAGTGGCGATGATGGCCGCGACGGCGCCTGCGGTTCGTCTCTGGGTGCTGTTTTGCCGGAACGCTACTAACATTTCGGTTGGCAGCCTAGCCAGAGAGCTCGGTCCGTTTCCCGGCCCCCCGACTCATGGCCTCCGATAGAGAGACTAAATATCCCTAGCGGGAAAAAAGAACACGAAGAGCGGCAGGCCAATCCTGCCATGCGGTTGGACAGCTATCAAAGACGGCGTGGCTTCGGGTGTCTGTGGTACTGGTCGTGGGGGGAACCAGAGAAAAGAGCAAATTTCGTCGACGATCCAGGCCAATCCGCGCAAGGCCATTCCGTCAACTGTCCTGTGTTTCCCCGCTGGAATATCCGAGAATACTGGAGACGCGGAAGCCGACTCCAAAAGATCTATCCGTCCGTATGTTGCGACCAGCTCTGGAGAAAAGATGTCATATCCGGGGAGACGCGTCCTCTGGTCTGCTTCGCAGAGTCGCATGGTGAGCGAGCCTGCTTACTGGCCCCCTAGGCTTGTCTCTTGCATCAACCCACCCACGCCGGCCTCCTCAATGAGGCCAGCGGCCGGAGTCCATGTCGTGCTGTTCCAGTCATCCAGTCAGATAGAGACCGTAATCAGTGACTCTGCACCCGGGCGAGGGTGACAATCAGCCGTTAGCTCGGCCCCCTTGGCCCGCCGCCAATGGCACAACATGGCGCACCTCCATTGATCCAGGCCCATGCAGTCGCCCTTGTTCTGCCTCAAGCTTGAACTCCTGCTTCTTTTTCGCCCTCCCTCACCCCTGCCGCCGTTGTTTCCTACTACCCTGGCCGGGGTCTGGCTAGCACCAGAGCGAGCTCCAAGCTCCGTCTCCTGCTTCTTAGTGCCTCCAGGTAGTGGTTTTTTTTCTCTCTCGCCCGTTTGGCACTCCACGTGTGTGGAGAGGTGGAATGCAGATCCGAAAAGAGAAAGAGAGCAGCACAATGTTGAGAGCGCAGACAGGGGAGCGAAAACCCCCAGGGCCATGTTGTTCGTTCGGAGTGTGTCCCGCGTCGGCCTGAGCCTGGGTGGCCTGCGTCTGGAAGCAATAAAATAGCTTCCTCCCCCCGTGGCGTGGGTGTCAGTCACGTCACCAGAGATGTGAGGCTTGCTTGCTTGCTTACCCACGATAGCCAAGGCTTTTTTGCTATCCGTCGACTCGCCCTCAACGCAGCTGCCGCCTGTTGTTCCTGAGAAGGGGCGTTCCAGTTGTTTCTGCTTTGCCATTGCGCAGTTGTGGCAGTGTTGGACTGAAAATAACATATTTCGACCGCGACGGGAAGGAACCGTGTGGGTTGTTGGTGGTGTTGGTGCAGGTCCAGCAGCTGCAAGGAGGAGGAAGCGACCTGGGGGCCATTCGACGAGGCGAGGCAAGAGTCACCCAACGACCCAGCGATAACGAAGACGACGACAGCAGTAAGAGCGACGAACTGTCTTTACCTTCCTTCCGTCCAGTCTGTCTCGCCGCGACGGTCTGCACAGCAAAATAAAACCAGACGTCGCTGAACGAAAGCACACGTCGACAACGACACACCACCCATCCATCATCCAGTGTATTTTGGAAGCCTCTTTTTTTTTTTTTGGACTGCAGTATCCGAGCATCATCGTCAAATTCTTGCTATTGCTATTTGCTATAGCCTATTGCTACTTGATTTGATACTCCAACAATGCGAGTCTCGAACTTTTTCTCGGCATCGCTGCTTGGCACAGCAGCAGCAGCCCTGGCACCCATTGAGATCGTCGGCAACAAGTTCTTTGACCATGAGGGTAAACAATGGTTCATGAAAGGTAGGCCTTCTCCCGCAGAGTTCTCGAGACGTTGTAAGCTGACGCCATTTGCAGGCATTGCCTACCAACTGAGGCCAGGTTAGCCCAGCTCACCCGTTGCACATTTGCAAAGCATGACACCTAACACGAAGCTTGTTCAGATGACCCGTTGGTCGACACCGAGCAATGCTCCCGCGACGCCAGCCTCATGAAGACGCTGGGCGCCAATGCCATCCGCATATACCACGTCGACCCTGAGGCAAATCACGACGGCTGCATGTCCGTTTTCGACGAGGCCGGCATCTACACCCTAATCGACCTTGACACATTCGATACGTACATTCTTCCTGTGAGTCTCATCATGCCCCTTCTCCATCGTCCTCCGGCTGACACGGCGCTTAGAACACCCCCGAATGGAAAGAGACGCAGTTCAACGCCTACGCCAAGGTCATGGACGTCTTTCAGAAATACGACAACGTGCTCGGCTTCTTCATCGGCAACGAGATCATTGCGGTTAAGAACCAGTCTCAAGTCGCCCCCTTCATGAAGGCTGCCGCACACGACATGAAGGCCTACCGCGACAAGATGGGCTACCGCCAAATTCCCGTCGGCTACTCGGCTGCCGACATTGCTGAGCTGCGACCTATGCTGCAGGACTACCTCACTTGCGGCGGCAAGCCCGAGGACAACATCGACTTCTTCGGACTCAACTCGTACGAGTGGTGCGACCCAAACACGTACAACACGTCGGGATACGCGAACCTGCAGGCCATGGCTGAGCAGTTTCCCGTCCCCATCTTCTTCACCGAGACCGGCTGCATCACGGGCGCAGGCCCCAGGACGTGGGACGACCAAGACGCCATCTTCAGCCAGCCCATGATCGATGACTGGAGCGGTGCCATGGTCTACGAATGGATCTACGAGGAGAACCGCTACGGTATTGTGTCGTACGGTCCCGAGGTGTCCAAGACTATTGTCAATGACGACGTGTACGACGGCTTCACGCGCAAGGGCACCCCAACTCCACGCTCGCCCGAGTTCGAAAACCTCCAATCGAAGTGGGCCACCATCACGCCTTCTGGCATCATGAAGTCCGACTACGACCCGAGCGCCGTGTCGACTCGCGCATGTCCCAAGGCCACACCGGGCGGCTGGCTCGTGGACGGCAACGTCCAGCTGCCCACGCTCGGGGACACTTTCATGGGCAACTACTCACCAAGCATGACGGCAGAGCCCACATCGGCACCCAGCGCCAGCTCGGCGCCGCTCTCATCAGCATCGAACGCCGGCTCGGCGGGGCCTTCAGCAGCGTCAAGCACCATCTCAGCGAAGCCTACATCGGTATCGACCGCTGTACCGGTGGAGTCTGTATCGAGCATCCTCTCGCTGAAGCCCGTATCGAGCATTCTCTCGGCAAAGCCTGCATCAAGCACCGGCTCGGCAAAGCCCACGGAAACATCTGAGTCGTCGGCACCCGAACGACCTTCAGGCTCTGGCACCAAGCAAATTGCCGGCATGGCCATTGGCCTCGTCGGAGTCATGATCTTCTTTACCGTCTGGATGTAAACGACACGCGGCTATTCTTTTTTCTTCTTTTCCTTGTACATTCTGTGCATTCACTTTCACGACGGACTGAGATCACGGCTTATACCCCTCTGCGAAGCAGGAACTTTTGTTTCTGACGGCAGCATTGCAAACGGCGTTGTGTGGATATTGTCTTGTGTCAACACTGTTAGAGCTAGTAGACGATTGGCCGACGTCCAGCATCGATTCTGGCAAAATGCTAATTAACTAATACCCGGGGAGACGAGGCATCGAGGATAGACTATGGCAGAGCCGTTGCTTAAATAAACTGCGCTCCTGCTCTCACATCATTTGACAGTGCTTTCCGGTGACACATACCCTCCCCGCCTACGGCTACCAGGATGAGCGAATGTGAAGTATGGCCATGTCGAGCTTTCACTGGTCTGTTGGCCGTGTGTCTTCTCTTAGACCCCAGCCTTGGGCGAATGCTGTTGTCGCTGGCTTGGACCGTCTTGCCTACAAGAAACCGGGCATTGCCAGTGGTATGTATGCCAGAACTAGCATCATAGTTTTTGAGTCTTGCCAATAACACTGCCGGTGGTCTCAGCTGACGCTTCAATCGTTTTCCATGGGCTCTGGCAGGCTCTTGATCGATCATTTTGGATCAGCTCCTTCCTCACATCGGCCAGGTGTCGCTCTTCTGTCGGGGCAGCTAGTCTCACGAGGACAGGGTGCTGATACCGAGCCTCTGACATCGTTGATAGTGCCACAACCAAGTTTCAATCCCACAATTCTACTACGAACTCTCGTATGCCCTTGACCTTGGATTGGTTTTGCATATAGGAGATGAAAACGCACGCCAGGCCTTGATGGCCTGGTACGTGTAAAATGATACGCAGTTGTGACCAAGGCTACTTCTTTTGGTAGTCGTGTTACCAATATGCTTCTTACGATTCGTGTTTGTATACTAGGTTTTATCCCAAGGTGAGGTGACATTACCTCATACGAACTGTGGTGGTCCTGCTATTGGATGAGCTACTCCGTCCATCTTCTGTTGTTGTTGTCGTCTGTCACTGCGGGCGTTGGTGTAGTCCGTCCCTGTCGTCGTTGTCGTCCGTCACCATCGCTGTCGTCGTCCGTCGCCGTCGTTGTTGTCGTCCATCAATATCCTTCTGTTACAGGTACCGTACGGTCTATTATGGCAAGGATTGACTGCCACCAAACAGGGGACCAAGGACACAAAATAGTGTCTAGAGTATTTGAGGCTATTCTGCTTGAAAACAGAAGTCTATCAAAGCACTTCAGACTACTGGTCAACCTAATTTGAGGTAGCTACCTGTAGAGAATCTAAGTCAATGAGACACTGGGACTTTATACGCACACTGGGCCCTTTCTTACCTAGTTGCTTCTGTCTTGTTTGTTGTTACTCATACACTATACTCCTCATTTTATAGCCACTACAGTAGGCAGCTTAGACAGGAGGTACAAGAGTCGGCTTGCCTTGATAGATGATAGAGTGTTTGGCGTGCTTCTGTTCAAAAGACTTCAAGCCTACCTATCCAGGCAGGTGACGGCCAGTCAGCCTAATGTAGAACTACTAATACCTAGGTAGCTTTGGTAGGTACGCAAGATCCTGTGACTTTCCTTTCACCGCGGTTTTATTGTATTTTTCTTCAAAGGCGCCCCTGTCTCGGGAGCTTTGTCGTTGCTCGCACACTTGCTGCCTGCTCCCACTCACCGCAGCAGTCTTGCTTCTCTGCCTCCTTTCTACCTACCCTAAGGTACCTAGGCAGCATCCAGCTGGCCTTCAAAAACCCATCTTCCCCCCGTCCTCTCTTCTCACCACACCCTTCCTCAATCATCCCACTTTCCTCTTTTCATCCGACTGCTCTATTTGAGAAAGTCACGATGCCGCCGTTTATGCCGGCCCCCCTGGACCAGTCCTTGGCGAACGGCCGGGTTATCCATCCTAAGGACTTGCGAGCCATTACCGTCAAAAGAAACGCCAACATTATCACGAAAGACCAAAGTCGATCAGGGCAGGATCAGTTATGACGTCTGCGACGCCCCGGGCATGCCGGGTTACGTCCTCTGCCAGCTGCTGAATAACGATGGCGACCTTCAGACTGGTGAGTTTTTCTGGCCCTAGTTAACTTCTCTTATTTCCAGACAAGAATATTAACAGCTGAATAGTTGCCATACGCCACTCAGACGTCACTGTTGGCAAGCCTCACGAACTTCGAGCTGAGAGGGCGCAAGTCATCCCGCCGCGTTGCAAATGGCTGCTGTATCATGTTGTCGTCGACGGACGAGAAATGTCCATCTTCCGCACTCGTTCTCGCATTGGCTTGGGATCCACTGGTCGTGACCGCTTTGTCGTCAGAGTTCCTATCACTTCGGCATCAGCTTGGACTCTCGCCTACTCTCTCGATACGCCGAAGCCAACACCACCGGTCGGCTCACAGGTCATCGTTTCGCTCCAGGTCATGGACGATGGCGAGCCCCACGCAACTCCTCGGTACCGAGGCCCTCTGCACGGCGCGTGGGACAACTCACACGAGCTTCGCTCCTTTGCTGTCACTGTCGAATGGTACGATGAAGCGACCAAGAAGTGGCTTTCCAGCTACAGTCCGGCATGTTGAGACGTTCTCTCGTGCCGGCCTTCCGTCATCCTCTGACAGCCTCCACGCTACATGGGGAGGAGACCTGGGCTTCAACCAACCAATCCTGGGTCATGGCCACCAGAATGCTTCAATTCATCCATAACCGTCGCCACGAGAATCCTCCCCCCTTCCTCGCTCGACCCCTCAGCGTTGATGTCAAGGACGTTGTATGGAATCACATGGAACAGGCTATGCGCTTCATCCCCCGAACCAAGTACGAGAAAGCGGAACCCCCCAAGAGGGCCTCGTTCCTGGAAAATTGGCAAGACATCCAGGGGACTTGGCCGGACCTCATGATCGGACCGATGCCTGAATGTTTCGACTGGAAGTGCGCCGCATGCGTTGCCTTGGCCACGGCGAGACTGCCTGTCCTATCTTTTAGGAGGGGAGGGATCGTTTACAAAGATGAAGGATGTGTGACATGGAGTGTGGGAGAGAAAAAAGGCCAAAAGGACGGAGCTGGGCGGATTCGAACCACCGACCTCTCTGCTAGTTTGATGATACTATGCCTCATCGTATCTACTATTGTAGACGAGAAACCAACAGAGCACTCTGACCACTGAGCCACAGCCCCCGTTTTTTGGGTAATTTGTTAGGAAGGGAGGGGTTGTTTACAATGATAAAGTTAAGACGTGTGTGCGCAACGGGCTCTTGGATGAGTCAGAGTGTCCGGTCTTGAAGCCATCGCGGGGGTCGGGAAGCGTTGAGGAAACTCTATCTGCGTGGCGCCCTAGGCAGCAAGACTATTCTCCGGGAGAAGACCACAGCTAGTGCGCTAGAGCCTGAGGATACTGCTGAGCTGCCAGCCACCGCTGAGGAGATCGTTTCGTGGACGTGTCAGATATGTTGGGTCGGATACCGCAGACCTTGCGTCTGGATCAAGAAAGATGACTTCGTCAAGACCCTCGTCAAGGAGCCCTCTACCTACATTTACAATTTACCCAGCCATCCAGGTCTTCTGCCTGTGTTGCACCAGCGGCCTCAAGTGATTGAGCTCCCACTCGCTCTGCCCGAGGACGACTATTACAATCTGAAGGGCGAGCTTGACACGAACGAAGATGATAATGGCGAGGAGGAGGCAGAGGAGAGCGAGGACAAGTTCGGTGACGAGGCTTAAGGCGTGAGAGGAAGTCAACAGAAAACCTGCGATTTTTGGAAGGATAGGAAAAGGCGTTCAGGGGAACAGCTAAAGGCTGGTACGAGGTTGAGGGTTGCACGTCTTGATACGACGGGTTATGTATGGCATCGGGAATTGGAAGGCGATGACCTTTTACACAGAGACAAAACTGGGAGTAGTGAATCAGGGTTTTATGGACGGATGGAGAAGGGCCACACAGAGAAGAGAATTCGGATTTGTCATTAGGTGGTACTCATGAATTTCTCTACTTGGGTGAGTTGTTGATCTGCGTCACGGGAATTACCTCTGAGGATTTCCGCACGATCAACCCTTCGGCGTGGGCGGGCTCTGAGCTGCCAGAGGTCGTCAGAAACGCAATATTTCTAGTTTGACCTGAAGAACTGGTGCGCAATCCCTATATGTGGCCAAAAAAGAAAGAAAGTAGATGATGCATTCTTCTATGCAGGCCTCAGTGGCTACGTTTGCCGTGAAGATATCCATAGCAGATCCTATCATTACCGCCTCTTCTAGTATCCAATACCACTACGTGGCTTAACTCTCTGGTCGTAGGCCTTCCTCACCCTCTACTATGCGACGGACGACGATGGACGACAACGACGGCGACAGCAACAACAACAACAACGACAACGACTGACAAGGACGACAACGATGTCGACAACAATAATAAACCGACATAGGCCTGAGCGGTATTAACCCTGGAGAGTGCTTAGGAACGTCGACCTATCCACGCAGTTATGGCTGGAGGGTGTGTTAGATACTAAAGGAGGGGGGTAACACATAAGATTTCCCAAGAAAAAGGCCTGCGTTCCCACAGGCTGTTTTCGCAATTGCCCCAAGTAATGCTCTACAAACAGAGTGCGTGGCATATCTAGGAAGCAGATATGCTCCTGCTCGCTGGAAAGGAGACCCGATAGTTTCACGTTTTTGGGGGTGGCCGGGCAACCTCGTCGGCATTCGGTGAGTGCCACGGGCAGAAGACGGGACTATTACTATATTTCGGGGATGGACAGTTTGGAAGTTGAGGCGATCCGGTTTCCCTTTTCCGCATTCCAGTTGCCGAAGTGGGCAAACCTTTGGCCGGCATGGGATGCATGACCTCGACCTCGACCGACCTTTGACATGACAGAACCTTGCCCCATCTTCGGGAAGCTTAATCAAAACGGACTATAGGCTGAGAAGACCGGTCAGGCTAAAGACATGCTGCAAGAGGAAAGTCTCGTGGGAGTCCGGAGGACGCAGCGAGGAGAGTCTGAGCGTCGGGAGCCTAGTAGGGAAATCTGAGGATTTTCTGGCTGGATGAGACGCACTGGCGATCCGATCACCCCTTCCCCCGGCATTGTTTCCTTTATCCTGATTTCTTCTGCTTCTTTTTGCTTGTCTTCTTCTCTTGGCCTTTTTGACCTTCTCGGTTGCCGAAAATAGAAGAACATGACGTCTGGGCTCTCGAGTCGTGGACTTGGCAGAAACGACCAAAATAAAGTGCGGGAGAGAAAGAGCGAGAACGAGGAAGGAAAGAACCAGGACCGGTTTGGGAATTTCTGGGGCCCGTCACAAACACTCTCCTCTCAAGTCCCGACAGCACATCAGCAAACGACGGCAACAGTCCGCTCCTTCTCTCTCTCCCGGCTGACACTCTGATCTTATACCTTGGTCGAAATGCCTTATACCGTGCGCGCGTGCTGCCTGTCACAGGTCGATCAATCTTGACGCCGCCCTGCATCGACATGCAGGACCTGACCGCTGACGGCATGGCATTGCGGCATGAACATGCAGAAACCAGGCGACCAGCGATGCCCCGCGATGCAGCAGCCACAGAAGAAAGCAGCTTGTCGATCTTATTGGCTTCGTCTTCGTCCCTCATTCTCTGCCTGTCTGCGTTGTACCCTTCACAAATCATCGTCTCCGGGACCCCCCGGCCACCGGCCACGGAGTCCGCGAGCGGAGCTCGTCCCGCTTCACCCCGGCCCAGAGGCGCCGCAACAAGCGACAACAGGACGAACTTTCTGAAACACGACTCGATGCCACGCCGGAGAGCCAATCGGTGTGTGCCCTTGCTGGCCCCCAACTCCGCATATCTCTTGACCTTGGACGCTCTGCACGTTCCCTTGAAACGAGGCCAGCAGCTAGCTCACGTCATGTGGGCGGGCTACTATTGCTCCTGCTACTGTTACTGCCACTGCTGCCTTTGCCAACGACTGCAGACGCTCTGTCCTCCTTTGATTTGTTCTCGGGTTGTCTCGCCATCTGTCAATCACAGTCGTCTTCCCACATCCTTCCGGACCCTTTGGCAGATCCATACGCGCAAGCAGGCACTGACAGGCACCAGGCACTGAGCACGACAATCCGTGGAACCGCTGTCATGGGTCTCTTACCGGGCCCATCCAAGCTGCCGCAGGATATGCCACTTCCAAATGACGGGAGTCTCGTCTTTCTTCGCCTTCACAAAGGTAGCAACCACTGCCTGCTCTTACGTGAGGTGAGGGGGAAAAGCAAGAGTTTTCTGTCCCAGAGCTGGAAGTACGCCTATAGCACCCTATATCGCATCACGTCCTACTCGCTCCCTTCCGGTACAGAAGCGTCCTGGGCTTGTATTCCTGTCTGTGGTCTGCGCGCAGTGGGCACGCAAACCCCGGCCGATACGCGAGAGGATCATGAGGGAGAAGCGAAAGAGAGGGATGCCGGTGCCCCGCCCGTACCGGCCGCCGCACCCCTTCCCTGGCTCTCGAATGCTATACCCTGGCCAGCCTTAAAGGACGACATCACGCAGGTTGCAGACCCAAAAATGCCCGCGTGCCGCAAAATGCCGGGGCCTTCATGTGGTTTCGTCGCATGTATGGCCCGCCGCCAGGGGCAGAGCCAGCAGTTCTGCCCGCGCGGTACGTCGGACGAAGCTGAAGCAGGGCAGACGCAGGCAGCAACTTGTGGATGTTGATGTAGATGTGGATGTGGATGCGGATGCGGGTGCGGGTGCGAGTGCAGACGAGAGGCGGTCTGGCCTGTATATGTAGCGTTGCAGCCGCGCACGCGCATCTCGAAGCTAGTGTTTTGTTCTGTTGGGACCTTGAATCTGTTTCTACCGTACAAAGGCCAGCCATGCCCCGTCGGATCCGGTGCGGAACGTCTGCTCACATGATTTGCCTCTCGGCTTGAAGCTGCTGGATCAGACATCACCGAAAACGCCGCTGGACGACGGCCATGTCGCTAAAGTTTTACAAGACGCCCGGTGCGGAGCGGCCGTGGCGGCCACCGGTGATGGACGAGGACTGCCGCCGCTATCGACGTCGAGCGAAGCGGAGTGACAAGTGGATTCCCCCGCGGCTGGCTTTCGAGGAGGTTATCAGGAATAATACGGCATCAGTGAGTTTGGCTGAGTTCCCGTGCTGGGTGGTATGCTGATATCGCAGCCCTGCTCCCTCAACGACTTCATGGACTACCTCGTCTACGTCGAGCAAGATGCCGAGCCTCTTCAGTTCTTCATCTGGTACTGTGGCTACGTTCATTCGTGGACCACACTCTCGCCCGAACGACGTGCCCTCGCGCCGCGCTGGGATCCGGATCGCGGCAGGAAGCTCAGCCCGAAGGAGAGGAGGAAGAAGAACAGGAGTAAAGCCGGTACTATCCTGGACATGCTCGATGAGGACACCAACTACGCCACTGCCAAAACGGGAGAATCTCAACCCACGGGAGAAAGCGAAAAGGAGGAGATGATGCCCGAGCCACGTAAGACCATCTGTCGATCGACTCATGCGTGCCCTGCTAACATACCACGCCAGCACCATCACAACCGTTCCGCTCCGATATTACCGCTATCACGGATCACTACATCAACCCCAACGCCCCGCGGCGCCTAAACCTCACGAAGAATGACCGTAACGCCGTTCTGGCCGCGACTACCGCTACCACCCACCCCTCTGCGCTCCTACCGGCATTTGAAAAGGCCGAAGCCCTCCTCCGCGGCAAGCTTCACCCCAACTTCATCCGGCACAGCATGGCCAACGTCAACTGCGCCGCAACGTACCTACTGCGTCTGCTGGGTTTTGTGCTTCTTCTTCTCGGCGTAGGCCTAGATATTGTCTTTATACTCTCCTCCCTTTCGCGGTACTACCGCCTCCTCTCCACCCCTCTAATTTTCTTCGGGCTGGCGATTCTCGTCGCAGCGCTGGACGGCGTGTCACTGTCTCTCCACCTAGCGCGCAGACGGCACGTCCGGCCGTGGGAGGTCCCGGACCTCGAATCCGGCACTGGCGCCGACAAGCGTCACCGCCGGGCGGCTACGTCGGAGACCGTCTCCGGCGCCGTCGACCCGCTCCGCAAGCCAACGCTGCAGACCTTCGGGCCGGGGAACGCGTTCGCGGACGAGGACTGGGTCGCCACGTACGAGCGCCGGTGGATCGGCCGGCGGGTTTTCGATCGCAGCGTCGCGAGCCGGAACAAGCACCTGCGCATCCTCCAGGACGGCGTCGTCGCGGGTGCGGCGCTGTGGGCTGGCCTGGCGACCGTTGCCGTCGGTGTCGGGTCGGTTTTCGTGCCCGGGTACAACCTATTTTGATGATCATGTTACGAAGTTTATGAACAGTCTTTTTCCCGCTTAGAGAGCGGATGGGAGATACATACAAAAGGGGATGATAGCGAGCGGCTCAGAGAATCGGCCGATGGATACCTGTGTAGTCAGTAATGAAATCAAGAATGAACTTGGGATATCTTATGTGCTGCGAAGTGTGATGATGTCAGGAATATGATCGAAAGCCTGTTCTCTCTGATCAACAAGTGCAAGGTGGGCGACAAGGGCTCAGAGCAAATTGTGACAAAGACTTTCCAGAAACGCTAGAGATACTCCCTCTCGATGGAATACAGTCAAGTCCGAGGGCTCAGCTACCCTCTCAAGCAGTGCGAAATTACTCTCCAGTGTTCTAATCTTCGTCTCTACTTTAAGAACCAAAGAAGCGAGAGAAGTAAGGCAACATCACGTTCATGTACTTAGATAGAAATAGTGCAAAACTGCAAAAAGGAATGGCGCTGGATGGATTCGAACCACCGATCTCTCTGCCAGTGATAAGGATACTAACGGACATAGGATCTAGGGAGAGAAGAGGAAACTGGCAGAGCGCTCTAAACCACTGAGCCACAGCGCCCTTTCTGGAGGGTATTTGTTAGGAAGGGAAGGGTGGTTTACATATATGAAGGTTGTGCGATGTGTCACGTTGTCTAGAAAGGGAAGAGAGTTGGCGGCGTGGCGTACTGTGTTGAGGGGAGGGAGAATTAAGGGGTGTGACACATCATGTGTAAAGGTCGCTTCCGCGTGGTCTCTGGTATCCTTGTCCGCCTAACTGTCTGTATTTCCTCCTCTTCCTGTGTATCCCGCAATGCCTCCGCTGTTTACCATGGCTTCTCTACCTCCTCTTGCCACCTATCCTTCTATCTTAATCTTCGCTTCGTTCTCAGAGACGAAGCGTTCAAGGGCTCGGTTCGGGGAGGTTTACGTAAAGGCGTCGGCAACACTATCGCTGCCGGCGATCCAGCGGATGTCGTCAATCTCGCGTCTTTAGTAAGACTGACGAGACACGTCATGTGTAAAGGGGCAAAAAAGAAGAGCAAAAAGTGAATAGCGCTGGATGGATTCGAACCACCGACCTCTCTGCCAGTGATATAGATACTGTAAGGATACTAGCGATGCTTTAGGTTCTAGGGAAAGGAAACTGGCAGAGCACTCTGAACCACTGAGCTACAGCGCCCTCTGGTAAAGGTATTTGTTAGGCAGGGAAGGGTTGTTCACATATGTAAAGGTTGTGACGTGTTGAGGTAAAAGAGAGTTGGGGGCGTGCGTGTCAGCCACATCGTGTAGAGAAAGAGGAAATCAGGGGCGTGGGTGACACATCACACGGGGGACGCAGAATAGGGGGGCGTGACACATCGTACAGATAGGCAAATGGATCAAAACGGAATAGAGCTAGACAGAGTCAAACTACCAGTCTTTCCACCAGAATAAGGAGTGTATGTGACAGGCATATCGTGTAAAGGAAAAGGAATCAGGGCCGGGAGTGACACATCAGACAGGGAGAACAGATCAGGGAGTATAATACATCATACAGATAGGCAAAAGCACAAAAAGGATGGAGCCAGATGGATTCGAACCACCGACCTCTCTGCCAGGTAGTTTACACTTCGGCCATACAATTTAGGCCAGTTTAGGTGGAAATCTGACAGAGCACTCTGACCACTGAGCCACAGCCCCTTTTTTGGTATGATTGTTAGGAGGGGAAGGGTGGTTTACAATGATAAAGGTAAGATCGTTTCGAGGAGGGGAAGCCTGGCGGCCTTACGAGGCTTCGGATCTGTTTGGTTGAGGGGGGGGGGAGGTTTGACGATGGTGGCGTTGGAGGGTGGTGTCGATACGAGGTGGAGGCGGACTGGATATGTTGGCATGCCTCGTAACCATGGGTGGAATCGCAGATGAGCCGATGTGGCTGGTCTAGACTTCGCGCAGGCGTGGCCACCTGCGTCGACAGCCGGAGCAACAGAGGGAATCAACGCTGAAGACTGGTCAACGTGATGGCAGCGACTCATACATACGCGGTCACAACGTCAAGAACGAGGAAGAGAGCACTCGGTGACTTTCAACCGACATGCCACAGTTCCACCTACAGCCAATGCTTGAAAGGCCCCTCTTGTCAGAGAGCATGTCGAACATGTCCCGGGTAGGTCTGTTGGGGAGGACATTCAGTTTCCAGAGCACTCTTTTGCACACGAGGAGATATTAACTAGCAGTGCTTTTTTTGTCTTTTTTTCTATTTATTATTTCATGTAAGACCATGTCCCGGGATGCTTCCGTACAGCCCGATATGCCAGTGTTGCCTTAGAGACCCAGGGGGGCGAGGGTGGTGTATAACCATGCCTGAACATATTCAGTGGGCCAGAAAAGACTAAATGCCCCTCGCCTCCTTAAGAGAATCATCTTCGTTGGTGACGCGTGAGATAGAGCACATGACGCGGCGAACCTCGCCAGATCGTTATCTCAGAGTGTCGTGCCGTAGACTTCGTATTGATGCCGCCGGGAATCAAATCTATTCCTCCCCTCTATGACGATTTGCTCGCCTGCTGTTCCTCGTAATACAGCTCCTCCGCTGTCGTGATGCATTGCATGTTCGCGCCGAGCTTGTTCATCGTCTCCATCCACTCGTCGTACCTAGCAACTACTTAGCAAACAACTCCTTATCACGAGCTCGAGAGATACTTACTCGTCAGAGTCAAACACAATACCGCCGCCTGCCCGAAAAGTTAGTTTCAATTCAACAACCAATGACCACAATGAATAAAGGGATGTCTCACCGGCTTGCAGATACGCTACGCCGTCCTTGACGAGCATCGTCCGCAGCGCGATGCAGGTGTCCATAGCACCCTCGATATCCTCGCCCTTCTCGTTGACGCCGCCGTAGCCAAAGTATCCGACGGCACCGGCGTAGATGCCCCTCTTCTCCTGCTCCAGCTCGGCGATGAGCTCCATCGCCCGCACCTTGGGCGCGCCCGACACCGTGCCGGCGGGGAAGATGCTGCGGAAGGCGTCGAACCTCGTCTGGTCCGGCCGCTGCACGCCCGAGACCTGGGACACCAGGTGCTGGACGTGGCTGAACTTCTCGACGACCATGAGGTGGTCGACGCGGACGGTGAACGGGTCGCCGACGCGGTTGACGTCGTTGCGCGCGAGGTCGACGAGCATGACGTGCTCGGCGCGGTCCTTGAGCGAGCTGCGCAGCTCGTCCGCCAGCCTCTGGTCCTCCTCGGGCGTCTTGCCGCGCTTCACCGTGCCCGCGATCGGGTGCGTGATGACCCGGCCGCCCTCCGACTTGACGAGCAGCTCCGGCGAGGCGCCGACGATCTGGAAGTCCTTGCAGTTGACGTAGAACAGGTACGGCGACGGGTTGACCGTGCGCAGGTGGCGGTAGATGTTGAAGGGGTGCAGGCTCGTGGGGCGCGCGAAGCGCTGCGAGGGCACCGCCTGGATGATGTCGCCCTTGACGATGTGCTTCTTCAGCGCCGTGACGTGCGCCTCGTAGCCCTTCTGTCCGACGTTGGATGTGTACTCCTGGCCGAGCTTGATGGGCTGCTGCTCGGGTATCGGGATCTCGGGGGCGTTGAGGATCGAAATGAGCTCATCAATCGTCCGTGTCGCCTTCTGGTATTCCGCCTCGAGCTGTGACGGGTCTTCGGGCACGTGCAGGTAGGTGATGACCTTGATAACACCGTAGAAGCGGTCGAACGCAACAATCGTGTCGAAGAGCATGAACAAGCTCTCGGGGATCTTGAGGACGTCCTTCATCGGGCGCGCCGTCTTGGGCTCGAAGTATCGCACGCAGTCGTAGCCGACGTAGCCAACGGCGCCGCCGGTCATGGGCGGGAGCTGCAGACCGGGTACATGGGCGACGACGTGCTTCGCGAGCTCGGCCTCGAGGGCAGGCAGGGGATCACATTCCGGGCCGTAGCCGGGTCCCGTGGCGAGGACATTTCGGGGGCCGGCACCGACGAAGCTGTAGCGGCCGACTTGCTCGGTGGCGGCACTCTCGAAGAGGAAGGAGTAATCTGAGTCCTTGTGGGCGGCGGAGACCTTCAGGTACGCGGCGGAAGGTGTGATGAGGTCGGAGGAGATCTGGCGATAGACAGGAACGAGCGTGGGCTTCTTGCCGTTTGTCGACGCCGGGGAGGACAGGACGGACCTGACGGTCTCGAGGGACGGGGTGACTGCGCGCTGTTGGGGTCAGCGAGGGTCAATTAGGCGACCGGGATACTCACAGGTCCCGACATGTTGATGTTGATCTGACCCGCTGGCAAGGCTGCTGGGGAACTGACGAAACGGCTATTTATTGGTGTTGTATCTGAGTCACCTCAACGACATTGAGCTCCTGGGGTGTTAATTATTTACTATCAATCAAGCCTCCTGCCTGCAGTGAGCGGACTTGGAGGGGTGCAGGGTCCGATAAGCGGAAGGTGCTGCCGGAACGTTTCGATAAGACGTCCATTTGTGGCAACCCCGCGCTCAAGCGGCGACTCACTCCGGCCCCACTGTGTTCCGCCAATGGGCCAGACCGACGTGCGCAAACTGGCAGTGGCTCTGGATGTTGGTTGCTGCGAAATCAAGCCTGTTGGACTACGTGCCTACCTACAATTCAGAGGTCGTTTTGTTCCTCACCCGGGGTATCAGCTCTCCACAGCCAGCGCCTTGACGCCCACCAGCTTCGCGCCCTTGCCTTTGCCCTCCGTCGTGACGAGCCAGTACTCCGTCCTGACGCCGCCCTTGGGCACCACGTAGACCCTCACGTCGTTGCCCTTGCCCGCCTTGCGCACCGCCTCGATGATGTCCTTGTAGTCGCCGTTCGAGTCCCAGTCGACCGGGTCCTGCAGGTCGATGTCGGCGTTCTCCGGGTCGGGGTGCTGGATCAGCTTCGCAAACTCGACTGTGTTTGGCTGTTAGCAGAGGCAGCGTCATGGTGGATGGAGAGGAGGAGGACCAACCTTCGTCGGGCAGGCCCTTGCCGGCCTCGTCCCACGCCAGCGCGACGCCCACGAAGGGCTCGTCGGCATCGGAAATGTAAACCTTGTCCTGCTCCAACACGTCTTGGATGGCCTTGGGCAGCTCGGCACCCTCGTCCTGCGCCTTGAACTCGTTGCTCTTGCTGGCGGGTTTGGCGTAGCCCTCGTTAGGGTCCTGGTTCGCCTTGTCCAGGAATGCTGCGTAGTCTGCGTCGGACATCTTGAGCTGGGAAGAGGTGGAAAATCTGCTTTTGAGCGGGATGTAGCTTCTGGGAATGATCGGTCGTAGTGCGTGGCTCGTGGAAGATCGTGCGGCGGGTCTAAGTGCTTTGCTGCAGAGATACCGCAGTGTTTGGGGGTGTGTCGCTCTCATTTGATCAATAGGATGCGGTCGAAGGAGAGCTTGGTTTGCGCATGCACGACAGACTATGATGACGCAACGGGCCGCTAGCTATTACCTGAGGGTACTTAGGTACGCGCTCTCACTGGCGCGATCCACTCGTGATCGGAAAAATCTGTGCGGCCGAGCATTTCACACGCAAAACATTTGGTGGTAGTAACAACTCATTTAGTGGCATCTAGGTATCATTGGTTTGACTTTTTGATTCTCGGCACTCATTTTAACCTCAAAGGTGTCCCAAACCATCCGAATAACGTGAAGAACCCTCGACACCGATGCCATGACCATGATACAAAGAAATTCAGTTCCCAATTTATGCGGTAGCAAGGTCCTTCTTGAGGGTACCCTGGTACTGCTTCTTCTCCGCGGGCGTCTGGAAGGCGCCGTGTCCGAACTCGGACGAGGTGTCGATCCACTTGAGGTCGATCTTCTCGAGGGCCTTTCTCGAGGTGTGGGTGAACATGGACTTGCGGAGAGTCATGACGCGCTTCTTGGTACCGGGGATGGAGCCCTTGACCATGACGAAGTCGTTCTTGATCTCACCGTAGCGGACGAAGCCACCGAGGCTGGGAAATGGTTAGCAGGGGAGTATTTCAAGCATGAACGAGGGACGTACGGAGTGATGGTCTTCTTGGTGACGTCGATCTCAGTGGCGGCGTTGTCGTCAGCGTCGCCCTTGCCGATGCGGTAGACCTTATGGTTGACCGAGGTACGGTGGTGGTAACCGTCCTGACCAGCACGGGCAACAGTCCACTGGACGTGGGAAGGATGCCAGGCACCGATACAGGCGACCTTGCGGAGACCCTTGTGCGTCTTGCGGGGGAGCTTCTTGGTGCCCCAACGGGAGGTGACACCGCTGAAGCCGTGGCCCTTGGTGACGGCAATGACGTCGATCATCTCGTCCTTCTCGAAGATGGTGTCAATGGAGACGGGCTTCTCGAAGAGACCGTAGCCGAAGTCGACCTTCTCGGGGACGGAGCCACCGTTGATCTGGATCTCCATAAGGTGGGCCTTCTTCTGCTTGAGGGGAGTCTTGCGGATCTGGGTGTGGGCGAGGACGCGGACAACGGTGCAGTACTTCTTAATGCGCTCGAGCTCGCGGGTGATGGAGGCGCCGGAGGACTCGGAGTGCTGCTTGGCGTACTTGGTGAAAGCCTTCTTCTTGGACTTGTACCAGTTCTTGTAGAAGCGGCGGCGGACCTCGTCGCTCAGGTGCTCGGCCCAGACGGTGGTGAGCGAGCGCAGGCCGCGGGGAGTCTCGATGTAGCCCACAAGACCAACAACGATCATCTATTGAGATGTTAGCCATAGGCACAGAGCCAAGCGGGCTGCGTTGGTAGTACAGGTGGGGTATCAATAATGGAGACGGCCTCGACGACCTCCTTCTTGTTGGCCTTCGCGCCGGGACGGTCGAGATCGCGGACAATCGTGGTCATGCCGGCCTTGTATCCCATAGCGGCAGTAAGACCACACGGCTGGAAAGTTGATATTGTTAGCTGTCTTGTTGTTGTGATGGTGGTGATCGTGATGTCTGAACTTGGTGTTGACTTACCTTCTTGGGGTCGTCTTTCGGGAAGGACTTCACTTTGCCGCGGTGGCGGGCAGCACGCTTGCGCGGCAGGTAGGCCAGAGAACCATGGCGGGGTGCCTCGTACTTGCTGTAGGATCGACATTTAGCGATGGCCTCACTTTTTCAAATGATCGCATGCGAGATTGAAGCACTCAATTCAGCGAGGTTGAAGCTCGCAATTCCAGTGATTGAAAACGATAGAAAGCGAAGCGATACGAAGGGAAGCATACCGGTGAGACATGTTGGCGACCTGTCCGGGGAGAATTGACCAGAGGTTGGGCTAGAGGTTAGTTGGTAGACCGCGAGAGGAGGTTCAAAAGTTCGCGAGCGAGTTGGCGATGGCGGATGGCGAAACTTTTGGTGGGAAAGACTTAACCCTACCTTACCGGCTGAGACGAGCAGTGCACGTGACCAGACCCACCTTCTTCGATGGAAAAAAAATCCACTGAATGAATTTTCAGACTCTGGTGGGCCACTACTGGGCACGTCCCCACAGGGGAGCAGAGTGAATTCAGAATTCACAGTGTTCCCACCTTTCTTTGGCCTTTGCGTGGCTCCCCATCAACCACACTCATCAATGTACCTGAGCAACCGAGGCCTCTCTGGCTCTGCTGCCACTTAGACTCCCACTATGGTCTCCGTGTAGCTGTTCTGCTTTCCGAGTAACCACCCCATGTGGCTAAGCTCTCCAATAATAATAACGACGAAACCGACGGACGACGACGACGACGATGACGGACGACGACAACAATGGTGACGGACGACGGCGACAGAAAAAGAAAAAACAGTAAGCTTGCATAGCTCTTCGTAGTGTTAATCCTGAGAAGTGCTTCGGGTCGCCGTGAAGAATAAAGGAGGGGATGACAGATAAGATCTCCGTTCATACGGAGACCGACCAAATTTCCTGTGCTGCCGGCATACCTATGCTACCTGCATGGGTCTAAGTAAACCACTCAACTACGCAGCGTCAACTGCGCGATGACTTCTACTGCGCGAAAACTCAACTGCGCGTGACGACTTCAATTGCGTGTGAACTTCAATTGCGAAGTGACTTCAATTACACATGAGGACGGACCCGCACAGGCAGGATATGCGAACAGCACCAAAATATAGTCGGTCTCTCAGTAATAAGTATTCTCTTCATAGCTACTTAATTGCCTAGCCACGCCAGTGCCCGCCCATCCAAACAGAAATGGCTTCCAGACACGAGATCGAGTAACGAAATGGTATACACGAAAATGAAACATCAGTTATGTGGACAAATGAAAACAAAAACATCAGACTGCCATTTATTCCATTAAGTTGATTCAACCTTGGGGGTCGGCCCCATCATGCCGTTGATGCTTGCGCTTGTAGGCGTCTTAGTCTCTCCCGACGCGGGCGCCGGCCCAGACCCGTTCGTCGTGGCGGCGTTGCCCTTCTTCTCATCCTCTCCACTGTCGTCGTAGTCTTCATCAACATCCATCTTGCGGGCTGCGCGCTCGGGCTCGGTAGGCTGAGGCGGGCGAGCTGCGGCGGCGTGCTCAATGGGTGGCCTCTCGTCGACCGGGTACTCCTTTACACCGGGAGCAGGGCCGGATGCAGGTCCGGGCCCGTTCTGCGCACCGTCGTGGAGAATGCTCTGCATGGGCGCCGCGGCCGATTGCATGGGCGGCAGGTGGTTGGGAGGCATCGGGTGGCTCGGCTGGTGGTGCGCCGCCTCGGATGGGTGGTACCCGTCGTTGGCGTGGCGCGACTCCTCGCCCCTGCGTATGTCCTCCGCCCGCCTCTGGTCATCGGCGCGGCGCTGGTCCTCCGCACGACGCTGGTCCTCAAAGCGGCGGGCCTCCGAGGAGTTGCGCCGGTAGGGCTCGCGTGGGGTCGATGGACGCCTCGGTCGGACGTCGTCCAGCCTGGCCCGGTTCTCATCATTGGCAGGACGCTTGTGCGACGACTCCTCCTCCCACTCGCGCATGCGCTTGGGGCCCACGGAGGGAGGGCGGTCATGCTCGCTGCGCGCCGCAGAGTCCGCGGGAATGGCCCCGGGGGGAGGTGGTGGCGGGGCACCCTGCTCCATCGGCCCGGGAGTGGGACCGTCAGGGTGGTGGCCGTAAGGCGGAGGTGGAGGGGGCTGGTGCTGGGGGTATGCGGACTTGGGGGACGGCATGCGGTTATCGTGCATCGACCTCTCGCCGGGGCGAGGGCTGTTGGTGCCGCGGAACTGAGGCGGCTGGCTGGGAGGGCCACCGTTGGGACCAGCCTGGATGGGCGGCATCTGAGCAGACGACGGCGGCGGGTAGTTGGGGTTAGGGATGCGAGGCGCCGAGGTGGGGGGAGCCTGGTGAGGCTGCTGCGGCGGCTGCGGCGGCCCCGACTGGTAGTGTGAGGGGGGCGGAGGGGAAGGTCCTCGGCGCACCGACTCGGGGTAGGGCGGGCGGCTGCCGTGCTGGGGAGCCTGCTGCTGCTGCTGCTCCTGTCTCGGGCTGGGCTGGCGTGGCATGGGAGGGGCCGGGCCACGGAAGGGCTCGCCACGCTGCTCGTACGGGTTGGGGGGCTGCGGAGGAGGGTTGATGTCCGCGAGCCGGCCCCAGCCGTTGGGACCCGGACCGTTAGGACCGGGAGGAGGCGGCGGCTGCTGTCCCTGCTGCTGGCCCTGGCTAGGCGCCGAGCTTCCCCACTGGGGCGCCGGAGGACCGACTTGGTAGGCTTGGGGGTGCACGTCGGCCGGCTGGGGAGCGCTGCCAGGCTGGCCGCCGTTGGCACCGCCGTTGCGGAGCAGTTGAAGGCGCGCCTTGATGTGTGGGTTCTGGGGGTCCAGCTCTGCAGCACGCTGGTAGGCGTCCAGGGCGTCGCTAATCTGGTTGTTACAAGATTCGTAGAGCGTGCCCAAGTCGTACCAGACCTCCGAGATGAAGGGGTTCAACCGGATGGCGCGAGAATAGGCATCAAGCGCATCGCGGTACTGGTTGATCTGGTAGTATAGCACACCGATGGAGCACCAGAATGTGGGGTTGCGCCCGTCGCGGTACACGGCCTGCTGATAGGCCTCGTAGGCCTTGGGATACTTTTGTTGCGACATGTAACACCGGCCAAGGAGGTACCAGCTTTGCGCGTCCCCTTGGTCGGCAGCGACCGACTTCTCGAGGAACTCGATGGCGCGCTCCTGGCTCTGGAAGCTGCTGCTCTGCTGGTGGTGAAGCCAGCCGAGCTGCTGCAGGACCTTTGCGTGGCTCGGGTCGCGCTCCAGAACACGCTGGTAGGCGGCCTTCGCGCTGTCATACTGCAACAGGTGTTAGAAAAATCTCGCGGTGCCATGGACGATGGAGACTCACGTCTTTCTGTTGTTCGTGAACGTGACCAATCTGGAACCAGATGTCTTCCTCCGTCAGAGGAGGGGGTGGCGAGTTGACAATGTACTTAAAGCATTCCAAACTCTGACCGAACTTTTGCTGCTGCTTGTATATAATACCGAGACGGAAGTAGATCTCGTTGGCCTTCTCAAAATCGGGCTGCATTTGCATGACCTGCGAGAAAGCCTCTTCGGCGTGCTCGAGGGAGCCATAGCGGTCGTATAGGATACCAATGCCGTACCAGAGTTTGGGCTCCTGTTGTTCAATTAGCACAGGCCAGAGAATGATGACCGCAGTAACTTACTCTGGGGCTTCTGAGGTTAACCAGCGCCGACTGATACGCAGCATAAGCTTGCTGGAGATCGTCCATCATCAGGTAGCAATGTCCTGGGAGGTGTCAGCACATTTCAAGAGCTGGGTGCCAAGTAGCGGTACGCACCCAAGCTGCCCCAGGCCTCGCCGTTGGTGTTATCAATCTTGAGAATTGCCTGGAGGTAGTCGACTGCCTTGTGGAACTCCTCGCGTGTGCGCAGAATCAAACTAATGGCATTCATGGCAGGCACGGACTGCGGGTTTGCTTGCAGCGCTCGATCGTAAGCCTTCATGGCCTCGTCGAGGTTGCCGAGGAGCTCAGCGAAACTGCCTGTAGCCAGTCGTCAGCGTGGGTGGCGCGTGTTGTTCTCGCAAAGGAGCACTTACCGATCTGCATCCAAACGGCCTCGTTCATTAGGACAATCTGACGCGACGGCGCATAGTTCTGGCCCTGCGGCATGCCAGGCGGAGGAGGAGGCCCAGGGGGACCATGCTGCTGCGCCTGCATGGCCATCGTCGGCGACGGGTGGTGGGTGGCCATTGTGTCTGGGAGTTGAGGAGACTTATTGCGCGGCCAGCTGCGAGTCTACCTCGATGGATGGCTGTTGTCTGATGATCGCGCAACGGCGTCGACGATATAGTCGCGACACGGGTGACGATTTACGAATGTTGGGAGAATAGAAAAGACAAACACCGACAGAAACTAATAGTCTCGGAAAGTTCTAGTAGATGATGGCAATGTGCTGTAGAGTGCTGTTGTCAAGGGGGGTTGTGCGACAAGTCGAGCAGATTTGAGGCTCGATGCGGCCCGTCGAGCGGAGGCTGGGGGCCCGGATCAAAGACGACAAACCCGACTTTCAGCAGGTAAAACAAACAAAAGACGACAAGAAGCTGACGTGGAGAGCCGATGAGGCCCCGTCGACAGCGAGTTGATGAGATTGGGAAGGGAAGAGCATACGAAACGCGAAGGCGATCGATCGTAGCGCCCCCGATGCAGCTCAGAGGGAGGATGGGTTGGGGGGGAAGAAAACGAGAAGGGAAAGTTGGGAGGCTGCGAGAGGTTCCCAAGGTAGGTTCCATCATTCTGCCAAACTCACCTAACCCACGAGAGAACGGGCAGCAAGGAGGGAGTACGTACCAGGGACGTACCCTTTGTTCCTTCCGTTCCTTCTCCTCTCGGTCGACGCCCTGGGGCGCAGTGGACCCTCGCGCTCCCAAGCGAAACGACACGACGTCCACCCCCCTGGTATGGCGTCGCTGGGGGTGTGGAGACGGGGGGTTGTACCCACGCTACGCACTGCTTTTTTATTTAAGTCGATGCTGGCTGGGGTGCCATATGTGGGGCAAGAACGGAGAGACGCAAGAAGCTCGGGGTACGTACTGCTACCGCTGCCGCGCCCGCGCCCGCGACCTTAACGCGGTACGTACCTACCCGACCATCTCATCTAAAAAGGAGACTTGGCTAGCTTACCTTACCTTTCCTCACCTTACCTACCTGGCCTTACCTACCTGGTATTAACTTGTAGGACTGTGTGGCTGCTGGAGCCGACGGGCCATCTCACCCTCCCGGTCGCCCACGCAGCGCAGGGCAGCCGCTTCATCAGCACCAGCATCGGGGGAGGGGAGCCCGTCGTCTAGTGGTAAGATACGCCTACCAATAACCTCTTGTGCCATGCTACCTTCTAGGTGCTAGGTAGACAGACTGTTGAATGGTACCCTACACACTTACGTTAAGTCTGACCAGGTCAGGGCCAGGCCAGGCACAACATAGCTCCGTGGAGGCGGACAACGGGCACTCCCTCCCACTGAACGCAATTCGCCGCCCCTCTATTACCGCCCGCCCGTTGTTGCTGAGGGACCGACCCACGGCCCATGGGTGCTGCTCCGAAAGGGGAGCAGAGCAGCAGGGTGCTCTGTCGCTCAACCTTGGCTGATGGAGACCACAACCTCACAAGCGGGCATAGGGACTCCTCTGAGGGGGCGAAGAAAAGCGAAATAAGACCCATCTCCGTCGACCGCTGGTGGCTCAGCGACTCGAGGAGAGCCGTGTCGCGTCTGCTGCGCCAGTTTCTTCGCGTTGCCTCTCAGGCTGTCGACGGTAAAGTGAAAGAAGCTCTCGCAGGCCTCCAGACAGCCTCATCTGCGTGAACCCAGCCTCGTATCTCCTTTCCGGACGGCGCTGCCCCCGATAGAAGACGCGACTTGTCTTGTCGGCCGATGAGATATGGTCGCCAATGTGGTGATCATCCGGGACGTCTCCAAGCAGAAGTAAGAAACCCGTAAGCAGAACGGTGCCGATGTCAGCCGTCGACCCTTCAGAGTCAAAGCAGCGCATTGCATCCTGCTGCGTAACATGACGCAGCATCAGGCCAAGCTTCACGAATATCGATTGCATCCTCCCCCTTCACTGTGCAGCCGGTGCCCCGATGCAACGTGTGCAGGCAGAGAACGCACAAGTCGATTCGGCGGCGGCGCACGTCGCGACGAGCTCAAACTCGCGTTGATGGAGACCACCGACACAATAAATAGGGGGTTTATTTCCCCAGCGCCCTCACAAGATGCGCATGTGGATGATCTACCAGAAATTCCTTGGTCAGTACCAACTCGGACATGCCATCCGCAGCCGGTTTGAAACAAAAGACAGCCGTGTCGCAGCGCATCGCGACGCCATGCGGAAGGTCACCGAGGGTATGGGTCCTGTGCCTTAGGCTGCCGTCCAAGGCGAGAGCTGACAAGGAAACGGTACAGCCGAATACAGACTGGCGATGGGGCGACATCACGGCAGTCTTCAACGTCAGCGGCAACGACGGGAGCGTCGCAATGGGTCCACGCCCAGGAAGTCACCGGTAGGAACACGGTTCCAGGCAAGTGACTGTCATCGTCTCCATCTCCAGCCTGAACGGCCGTCGGTCGGACCAGCAGCTCCCTAAATAAACAAGGCAGCTAAAGAATGACAGGTTTCGCCAGGAATGAAATGAGACAGCCGACGGAACTGACGGATTAAAAACAGCAACAATAATAACAAGCCGACTGACTGTGGCTCCGAGCATCGCCAGGCGCTGCGCTTGAGTTGCTGCCGCCGCCGCCACCGCCGCTAAACTGCATTTCGGCAAACCCCACGTGTCGCCGGGTGCTGTGCTGCTGTTAGGGTGTCAGTGTTCAGGCCGTGGAGAGGTTAATATTCACCGAAGGGAACCTAGCCCTTCCCCGGGAAGCGTCCCTGAGATGAGGTGCCTTACCGACCGCCGTCACCCTCGCAGCGGGTGGCCAGCGTCTCGACGGCTATCTGTCCGCCTCCTCCTGCTCCTCCCTCCCTCCCTGGCTGGCTGACTGGCTGGCTGGTCACGCAGCGCGTTGAATGGACTGGGCTGGGCTCGGCTCGGCGGTGTCCAGGGCGGGTGGGCAGATTGATGAGATTGGTGCATGCAGACCAGCACCAACCAGGCTGGTCCCCCCCTCCCAAGTCCCAAGTCCCAAGATCCTGATCGGGGGAAGGGGGTGGTGGATCGCACCGTCGAAGAAATGCCAGAAACCAAAACCAACAAGAAAAGACGAACTTTGAGTTTGGTTCATGTCATCGCTCAGCACTGCATCCATCCATTCAGAACACCGATGTGACTTCATCCGTGCCGCAACTGTCCGCTAGTCAGCCACTGCAGTAGATTGATTGCTTGATTGCCAATTGGCAATGGCCTTCCCCGAGCTCCCGCTTCCCACCCAACACGCTCTCTGCTCATCGGCGCGCGTCTGTTTCTGGCGTGCTGGCGCCCTCGCGCTCACTCCTGGCGCACCTCTGGTTCGGCGTCCCCCCCTCCCCCCCGGGCTAAGATCTTCGGTTTCAGCGCCTGATGATCGGGATGGGATGGGCTTGGTGATGGTTCGTCGACTTCCTTGCTATTGAATCCCGATGCCTCGTCTTCGTCCGTCTTCTCGGTCCCGTGTTGTGAACCTTGCCTTCCTCAATGAATGAATTAGACTCGGCTGTGCCGACATACACGGGAATCGTGGGTTTCAGGCAGGGTCCCTCGACGCGACGCTATCGTCAGAAGTTGCAGCGGGTGTTTTCTCTCGGTTGGTTGGCTGCGACCGATTGATTGCGGTGGGCTGGGCCGCCGGGCTTCTTTCCCACAGTTTGCCGCAGATACTGGTGGAGGAGCCGAGCCCGCGTGTGGACGGAGAGGACACACACACACACACACTCGCACACGCACACATATGATGCGGGTGCATATGTGGGCGTTGCTTGGGGCCCTGTCGGCCAGCGTGCGAGCATCCGCACTCCTGTGTGGTGATGCTGCTGCTGCTGCTGCCGGTGGTGGTGGCCGCCGCTGTCGCCGCCAAGTTGGAGGGGGATCACGGTTGGGCGGGTGGAGAGGGGGAGACAAGCTGGAGGCTTGGCTGGAGCCTCTGGATGGTGAAGAGTCGACGTGCGGGAGGGCGTGAGGAGGGGGCGTGGTACCAGGTCCAGGGGGGGTGTTGGAGGGGTGAAGGGAGGAAGACCGACGCAGAAGAGACAGCAGAGACGGGGTGGAGGGGCGTGGCCGTCGTCGTGCGTCTGTCTGTCTCTGTGTGGCGGGGGTGCCTGCCGTTCCCCCAGCCCTTGGCTTGGACGAAAGTAAAGATTGTGTGCGTGCCCAGCGTGGTGCAGTACGTACCACCTTGCCGCACATAAGGCAAAGCCTCTCAGAGGTAAGGTAATATGTCGTGTTGTGTTGTGTTGGATGTGTGTGGGCGGAGGATGCAGCCATCTCCCGCATATGCAGGCCGTTTGGGGCAGTACATGATAGTGTACATACATTGGTGCGAGGGACCCGAGGCGTTAAGGCAATGGAAGATGCATGCCCGGCTGCCTGCCTGCCTTCCTTCCTGGGATGGCCGGGAAAAGAAGACGACGGCTCCGAGCGAGCAAGCGAGAGAGCGAGAGAGTAACAATCACCGAAGCTGGGTGAACCGTTCGTGAGTGGTGTGAAGGGCTGCTAGAGAGAAGCAGAGAGAAAGAGAGATGGATAATCAGAAGAGGGGTGTCTGACTGATTGATTGGGTGATGGATGATGGATGATGGATACACATGGCGAGCGATGGTGATGGTGATGGGCGATGATGGCGACGACGACACTGGAAGACGATGAGTGCGGGCAATTGCGCACGGTTCCTAGGGAACGTCTCCGGCAGGTACGTAGCGCGTGCCTGGCCGCATGTTCGACACCAATGGTAAGAATTGGTAGGTGGTACGGATATCTAGGTACCTAACTACTAGGTAAGTAGGTAGGTAATACGTAGGCACGTCCACTAGGTATTGAATCTAGGCGGGTAGGTACGGTACCTACTGCGGTAGTGCAAGTGCAGGTGAAGACAGACCGGGCGGCATCAGCATCAGCATCACCACCACCAGCACCTCGACCTGCCATCCGCCCAGTCGTCGAACCTGACGTGCCACGGTGCCACGGTGCCACACCGCGCAGACTGATCTGACTCCTTGGCATCAGTTATGGTGTGGTATCAAAAAGTCTGTGGGACGGGGAGAGCCTTTTCGGGGTCGAGTGGCACGGCATACGGCGGCTGGGGCCACCCATGTTTCCACCGTCCTTGCCCTTCTCTCGCCCTTCCCAACGCGGACAAGTGGCCCCCTCCCCGGCAGCCCGGGTATTTTCTGCCTTGGGCGCTGTGTCCGGACAGATTGTGTAGGTGCGGCGGTACTTGCAAGATACGTATCCTGTGTCACCCTCCTCGCTACCAGTCCCTGCCTTACCTAAGATCTCTTACTAAGAAAACGTGATATATGCTTACATAACTAGCTTTTCGACCCCGGTCCCTCGAGCCCCCTGAGTGTCCCCTGGCGCCCCCTCCTCATCCCGATCTCCCCCCCTTCGCGGAATTGGAAACGAAAGAAGGGAAACGTTGTTCGACGCACCCACGCACACAACCGGTACGTACCGCTACTTCTGGAGTTCAAGGAAATATGACCATCAGGTTGAAGAACGGAACGAAAGGAGGACGAGGCACACGCACTGGAGCTCGCTACGCATCATGATCAGCATCTCCCTCAGGCATCGTCGTTGCCTACCACCCCCCGTGCCCCCGACCACTCCTCTCCTCGCCAGGCCGACGGGCGACAGCGGTCCGCCTCCACTATCGAGAGGCTGACAACGAAGCCAAGCAGCCCTTGCCCGCGGAATACTGGCACACTGGGTACTGTGGTGCCTTGCGGGCGGCGCGAGCCCAGATTAATATGAAGCGCGATATTGCTTGAATCCGTTCCCCCCCATTCGCATGCTGGTTGCCAGTTGGGGCCCTGGTCCTGCTCCTCCTCCTCCGAATCCCCGAATCACCCATCGTCGTCCGAGCAGGCGGAGAAAGAAAATCGACGAAAATTCTCCTGCCCGCCCGCCCTGCCGTTTTGGGCGAGCTCTTTGGCTCTGTACCGACTCGCAACTGCTGCGTCGTCGTCGCCCGGAAACCCCCAGGTCACTCCATCTCAAGCTCCCGCTCCGCATCTCCTCTTGGTGCCTCATGGAAGGTGTCTAATTTTTTCCCTTCTAGCGCGGCAGTGCCTTTGCTCAGTCGCAGACCCCAACCAGCGCGATCCACCGGCCAAACCCACCCAGGGAAGGGCTTGGCCGGTGCCGCTCTCCGGCCACGACGGTTACCAGCACCAGGCCCGTCCCCCGTCATGTACGTAAGTCGTGACGCTGGCCAGGGCCCCGTCATGCGGTGAAGGTTAACGGCGGGACTGGAACACTGGGGGCGACTCGGTGCTGTCGGCAACCACTCGTGAGCCTGTCTCCAACGAGACGAGCCTATCCCCGACTGCCCTGGCCCCTGGCGCCCATCGCAACCGCAAAACCGTCCCATCTCGCACGGCGGCCACGGTAGACTGGTCTTCCCGGTCACGACACAGCGAGGACGGCATCCGTGTTTTTGTCGCGACGTCCAGACCATGCTCGCTCATCGTGGTCGACTCCGTTCCCGTTCCCGTCCCCATCACCCGCCCCCAAGGCCAGGACCTTTATTCTTGTCTTGTCTCGCGGGGCCAGCCAGCGTACGCTACAGAATCGAAAGGAAGTCCCACGCAAGGATGCGTGCAGATCGAATCGCTGAGCTGGGCGCAGAGCGCGGGCATCTCAAACACCCGCATCCCGCCGCACCAGTGCCATTGATGAGAGTCTTGACACCACGGCCACGGTGTAACTGTCTTGGCATCGGGGGATGCTCCTCAAGAGTCGGAGTCAGAGCCTCTGGGGAGGGAGGCGTCCGATGCAGCATGAGGATAAAGAGTGCTAGACGAACCCTCATAACGGCACCAGCAGCAATGCTATTGCGACCTGTGAGATCTACTAGTTCGCTACCACGGCGGCGCGGGCGCACATTCCATACTCCTGCGAAGGCTGTGGAACATGGCAGAGCGGATTGCACAAGGTGAGACAGATGATGCAGCCCAGCCCAAGCCCGCCGGCGGCCCTTCCACACCCACGAGCCACGCTGCCACAGTCTGCACGCGCCACGGGGAACCCGAAGTCGCCATCGACATGAACCGGGCCCCCAAAAGCCAAGCCAGCCAAGCCCACCCGACGGTGCATTTTCCTTCCTTGTCTCGTTCTTTTTTCATCTTGCCGGAGATGTCGGGCGGCTCTGGGGGTGGGTGCCGCACGTTCTGCACTACTATTTGTTTTCATCGGCCGTCAGCCAGGTTCTCACGCAAAAAACCACAGCGGTGGTCCTCAACCAGTGAACCATCTCACGCCCTCGACCCTGAATCCAAGCAAGGCTACACTACGCAAACGCAGCCAAGTCAGGGCAAACTTTTGGCTTTGGCGATGGACCTGCTGAATAAGGCTTGCTGAGTGTGGGGCTTCCATCCATTCCCTCGTCACCCCTCCACCTCCACGCCGGACCGGCTCACGCACACGCTACATCGGCAGAAACCTTCTTCTTTTCTTTTCTTTTTGTTTTTATTTCCTTTTTTTCTTTTCGGCGGCTGCACTCTCGTTTTTCCCGCCATTTATTTCCCTTTCCCCCCTCTCAAGCCTCGATGGACCCACTTTCGCCTAAGGCAACGCTACCGACCGGCGACCGGAGCGCTAGGCCAAGTCACTTGCGCCATGGCCATGGTCCGGTACGTAGCGACGTACCCCGAGATCCGCATGCCACTGTCGTGACGGAGATGTTCCAGACTATTGGCCCGAAATTCCAGGTGCCCAACTCTCCGTCGCTGCTTGTTTGGACGCGTCCAGTGGCGTTTCCGCCGTCTCCCGTTCGATGCTGCTAATGGCGCTAGCCTTAACTTCCAATGAGCTGCCGATCCCTATTGCCAGAGTTAATCCGGCGTCAGCGGCCGGGCCCTACCACGTCCAGCGCGTGCTCGCCTTGTCGCCCTATCACCATGTGCGCATACAAGTCAGCAACATGGAACTGTACATCGTATCGTTGCCCAGCCCAGCCCAGCCCAGCCCCGCGAGGATGCGGCAGTAGCCCGCGAGAACCCTTCCCGTTCTGTCACCGCCCTCCGGCATACGTAATGCCCTGCGTCGGGGATCTCGAGACTTCTTGTTGGTGTGGTGTGGTGTGGTTGGCAGTCATCCATGACATGCGGCGTGCATTGACGGAGGGTTGAACACGCCTACGCCTTCGCACAATCGGCTCGCTTGCCATGACACACACGAGACCGACCGAAAGAACAAAAAGAAGGGACGCAAAAGAACGTTGGGTTGGACGATGGGGAGGGAAGAACGTAATACACTTTTGGAACCCAGCAGCGGGAGAGACGGGACGACCAGGGGTTCCTGGGCCATTTACCCTTTTCCCGCGGCCGTGTCATGCAGAGGGGAGCGCCCCCGACGTTCCTGTGTCATGTCGAGAGTTTGGTTTGCCCGCCAGTCCATCTCACCACATCGCCGTCCGGGTGCCATCTGCCCCAGTCCATGTCCATCCGTCCAGCGTCATCGGGAAGGGAGGAGAAGGAGATAAAAGTGATCTAATATTCCTGAGATTTGCCCGGGGTGGTGTCAGGCATTGAATCGTCCCAGAGATCGCATAAGTGAAAGCGATGGGCAGACTCTCGAACGCTTTTTTTCCCATCCTCGAGGGCGAAGAAGCGGGCGCCCATCATTGCTGAGCTTAAAAGGATGGTGAGACGAGACACATTTGCAAGAAAACGAGAAGGAGGGAAGGGAGGGCCGTTGGGTATAGGTAGTGTAGTAGGACTCGAGGGCGATCGTGGTGGTGGGCATCGAACAGTCGGGAAACAGGTACGACGTTTCCGGCTGAAATACTCCTGGGTACGGATAGCCTCAGGAACCTACTACACAGTCACGGTCAACCCCAGGTGCGGGTAGCGAGATCGATGATGGGCACTCTGCCCCGGGTCTTTTCTTCTTTTTTTTTCGTCTCGTTTTGAACGTTTTGAAGGAGCGCACGGTTTGCTCTCCAAGGGGTGGAGGGGGGGCATGCTACCAAAAGGTCAGATCAAACAACCCGAGCACCTTTTTTTCTTCTGATTCTCAGGGCCCTTACGTTTACGTTCAAGCCATCGATCAAGCTGCCCGCCTGCCCTATGAGCGCAAGTAATCAGTAGTAGTACCTGTTTTTTTTTTCAGTTTCCTTTGACACACGCATGGGTCCCGGAGATCGACGGTTCGACGTTCCCCCTCGGTCTTTGAGTCCCGCAACTCTAATTGCTGGGGCGAAAATGTGTGTGTGCATGTGTGTGTGTGTGTGTGTATGTGCGCGGTTGGTATGTGGGAGGGAGCAGCGAGACAGGGGACGGGAGGATTCTGAGGAGGAGTTGGGAATGCAAGTTAAATGGGAAGATTCCTGGCCAGGACCCAAGACCATGTGCCCGACTCCCGAACTGACATTCCTTCGCTCGACTTGGATCAGAAGGGACATGGCAATCTCATCAAGTCGATGGCTGAATTCTCGACTCGCCATGGCTGTTGATAAGGGAACCACATTGAAGAATACCAGACAGGCCCGGAAATGCAACGAAAACACTTATCCCACCGGCGATAGATACCTACTAGGCGAGAAAAGATACGAATAGACGCAGGACGAAGCGGAGAGGAAAGGAAAAGCTTAAACAGCCCCAAGCCTTGAACATCTGAACGACTGACGTTTCTCTCCATCTCTCTCTCCCCTGAAATGAAATGTCGGCAACACTTGGCAGGATGCACGTCTCTCCAAGCCTGCCAGCCGCCCGCCACCACCAGTTCCGGACCTGCGTCCGTCGGGTTACCTTTCCGACTGTGCCCCTTCTCGCCCTTCCAAAGTTACACGAAACATGAAATTACCACGCGGCGGCGCGAACTTTACTACGTAGACTGGGGGAAGGAAACAGGTGGCACATTGGCGCACATTGAGTTTCTCTCCTCCCCATACGTACCTAATATCCCGAACAGCAGCCGCCGTCTCTTCCGTCACTCTCACACACGCCCCCGCCCGGTGTGGGCAAAACCCCACGGACCGGCGATCGTCGACCGAGAGGGGGTCCCGACGACGACGGATCACGCGAGCCGAAGCCGAAGCGCGTCCACACAGACGTCTGCGGAGCAATAGCAACCTTTTCACAAAATAATCATCCATTGGAATTAACAATGGGAAACGTTCAGAGTGGGCCTCGTAGATGATCTAGGATTGTCCGAGGGTGCATCGCGCACGGTAGAGGGGTGGAGGGCGTGCGGACCTAACGACTCAGGCCCGGCTCTTTCGGAGCCGTTGACTCGGACGGAAGCCTTTTTTTTTTTCCTTTTTTTTTCCCCCTTGCGTTGTTTGACGTTTCGGTGACGGGTCTTCGGGTGGAAGCGTAAAAACAAAAATCCCGAAAAGAAACATGAGACCGAATTTCGAACTGACATGTAAACGACACGACGCAGTGCACGTGGGTGCGAATGGACACATGGGACAGCACGGAACATTTGCGCGCGCGCATGCGCGGATGCTCATGATACGTACGTCCTTGGGAAAGGGCGCGATTCTTCCACTCCGTGTAATGTAAAAACGTACATCATCGATTTCCCGCCCGTCGTGAGTAAAACTACACTACCTAGGGTAAGGCATTCGTTGTCGTAATCCGTCACTGCTGCCGCCGTCGCCGTCTCTTTCGCCGCCTGCCATCACCGATTTCTTGCCGCCGACTACCTTATCCATTCTCGCGGATTGCAGGTATCCCATCTGAAGACGCCGATGCCGAAAGAAACCCGGAAAGATTAAAGTGCTTCCTAATTCGCATACAAAGAGTACATCGTGTCGTCCTTTCCAATCGCCTCCCTCGAATGAAATCGGGAAGAGGAGGAACTGATTTAAAAAGTCAAGGTCCCCTGTCCATCTCTCACGAACCATTCTTCTCGCTCGAGTCCGGCTCGGGGGTGTAATTCGTCTCCCCCAGCATCTCGGTCGGCTGGGTGGTCATGGCCGTCTGCGTGTGGGCCTGCGGCTGCGTCTGCACCGTCGGGCCCGTGGGCTGTTGGGCCGGGGGCTGCGAGGACGATCGCGAGGAGGCCGCGTTGGCCGTCGCCGCGTGCAGTCGCTGATCGAGCGTCTTGAGCGCCAATGCCCGTCTCCGCTCTGCCTCCGCCCGGGCGCCACCGGGACCGTTCCTCTGGATAAAGTTGTTGCCCCGTCCAGCTTGGGCGTTCTCCGGCGAGAACGGGCTGCATATCCGCATCGCAACGAGCACCTCAAATATCTGCGCGGATAGCGCGGCCACGAAGGGCTTGACCGGTCCGGGGAAGAACTCGGCGAAGGCGAACGTCTCGCTTGCGTCTCCGCGGAGCGAGGTCGGCTGGGAGGCGTCGAGGTTGGGGAAGACGGCTTTGTAGAAGCGGAGGTACGTCCAGCTCGTGAGGAAGCCCGTCAGGGCGAGGGAGAAGGAGGCGGTGGTCAGGAGCGGCGTCAGGGACAGCGCAAAGACTATGCCAAGGTATATGAGAGGGAACCTCGGGACTCGCAGAGACAGGATGCCGCGGAAGAGGGTGACGGTATGCGCGGGGACAAGCTGGCTGAATGCGACGAGGAAGGAGATCTGCATCGGAATCGTACCGCCGATTACGGTAAGTCTGCAGTTGCAGTGTGTTAGCTTTGGAGGCGCGACGGTAGAAGCTCAAACGTACGTCCAGCGCTCGTTCCTCGTCAGGGTGAAGAAGATGATCAAGACGGCAAACGTCAGGGTGTTCGGGATCAGAGCTGTTATGGCAACAAACTTGGCCAGCTCCGCAGAAGACCAAGCTCTCTCGAGGTATCTACCTCCATAGTAGATCGTGACACCGGCGATTCCGAGGGTGAAGATGTTGTTCTCGACCAGTGTTGAGGTCAAGAAAGTCCACGGGTAAATAAGGGAGAGTTGGGGGATGAGCGTCAGGTAAGGTATCACGATCTCTGAGGTCGCGCTCCATTGTCGGTAGCGGATAGCAGCGCTCAGGAAGGACTGCAGCACGAGCACGGCCAGCAGCACGCGGGTAACTGGCGGGATGTTGATTCGAGGCGGCATCTTGGGGGGACGGCTTCCGGTCGGGCGGCGGTCGTCAACAGCGCATTTAAGTTGATGTCGTGACAGGACAAGCTCGCCGTGTGCCCTAGAGGTATCTGCTGGTCCGAAGAGCCTCAAGCAAGGGGACACTTGGACGAGAGTGGTAAGGCGTCCCAGGGTCGTTTCAATGGATCAGCATCTCGGTGTATAGTTATTCCGATGTAGACAGTAAGCTAAGCCCGACTAGGGTGGAAGCTGGAAGCTTGGTGCACGGTCCATACAGACGGGACTGATTGGGTCCCGCGGTCCATTTTGGCGGGTTCCCAGCAAAAATGACACGGGCAACCAGGTACGTACACTTTTACTCCCTAGGCCACGTTCCACTCGGACTCTCACTCTCCTTCTCTCACGTTCAATGCTGCCTGTCAGATCTTTGACGGCAACCGCTTGGCCCGTCTCTTCGTCACAAGACGACAATTCTCGCCTCACAACCTCACTCCGACTTTCGGCTGATTCGGAGGCAGCGACGCACGAGGCAGCAGCAGCAGCAGCAACGGAGGCGCACAAACAGCACAAGCAGGCGCCCCAGAGTTTTTCATCTGCAGGGCGACGAACGGGCTTGGAGGGGGGCGTGGGAGTGTTCCACTGGTGGAGCCTTCAAAATCCTCGATGCGGTCGAAACGGGGAGATCTCGTGGCTCCATCCCTGCAGGGCACTCCCAAGGGCACTTGGTTCGGTTGAACGCCAGCCCAGCCCGGCCGTGCCAGCCAGACGCCGCCGTCATCCACCCTTTTCCCCTTCCCACTTGTGCTACCCTCCGGACTCTCGGCAGGACGCCTTGTCACTGTTTTTTTTTTCTTTCTTATCGGCCAAGCCAAGCCTCGGAAGCAAAAGGCCAGGGACACACCATCCAGGAATGCTACGGCTGACAGTGACGAGATGCCTCTCGGCCTAATTTGGGGAAAGCTCTGGTGAGGGATTCTGGGGGTTGAACTGACTCGAGAGCGTGGCCCCTGGGCGCCTTCGGACGGTGCCGCAAACCTCGGACGGCCCCCCTTGGACCGCCGGACAAGAGCCAGATCGCTCGTAGCTTGGCTAGGCTGGCTCGGTCGGCTGGCAAAAGGACGCCGTTGCTTTGGCCATGGCATCATCGACGACATGGAAGATTGTCAATTTGGAGGTCGTGTCGCCACCCTACCGATCGCTTGTCATCTGCGCAACGGCTGGCAATTTGCCGTTCCCCTCCGGTCGGCGGGTAAGGACCGGTAGACCCCAACCTGCGTCATCAAATACCCCAGACGCCGCAGCAGCATGTCGACATTCATTAGACGGTCTCGGAAAACAGCAGGAGCAGCATGGCATAAGCACCAAAACCAGCAACAGCCCCAACAGTACCGGCCCTCGTTATCGATCGCGTCTGTGCCAGAACGGCCGGGGTTGGCTTCTGTGCTCTGATGAGCGTCCTGCCATCCCCAGGGGTGTTTCTGAGCACCAAAACGCTGGCCAACGTTGACGGGAGCAGTTTGACCACAAAACGAGGTCCCATTCGGCTTGGCCTGATGTGCCGGTCTGAGTGGCTGGCACCGAAAGGCCACAGACAAGCGGTGGGCAGGGGGCCCTGAAGAAGTCCCCGGAGCTATTAAAGATCGAAGGCCATGCAGCCATCACATCCTTGTCCACACCCACCCATGGCGCCTCGCAGCGAGCGGTTCCCGCCAGGGAATGCCCCTTGACGGGCAATGCCACGTACGCACAAGAGACGATGCGAGGAGGCAGCGAGGAGCAGACGGCGTCAAGCGTCAACGAGGAGGAACGAATGATCGAAAAACGATGCGTTTTGCAGCGGCAGACAAGCAGTCTCTGAACGCTCGCCTCACCAGCAAGACGCAATTTGCCCACTCGCTCCGGCCGCACGACGCTACCTACTGCGAACCCCAGCGGCTGTCATGATTGGAATCCCCCACTCGGCACCGTACCTTGCCCTTCAAGGTTTGCGGTACGTACACGACGGGTAAGAATTGGAAACAGACGACAAACCGCTGCGCGGGCGGGCTGCAGCCCCAAGAAGCGTGGCCCTCTCTCGGCATTAGCCTCCAGCCCAGGGCAGTGGCCGCCGCCGCATGGGGCGAAAAACAGAAGGACATGTACCTTTGTGCATGCAATGGCAAGCTACACCACTCTGGGCCGCGCCGCAATTCGAAGATGGTCGGGCGGAGACGTCAGGACGGAGCTGCACCGCTGCACACTGCAAGCTGCACCGGAGAGGGAAAGCAAGCAGAGCCGGTCCGGGGGTCTGCGCCAGTGCTTGTCTCGTCTGCTCTGCTCTGGTCTTTGGTTCTGAGGCCCTCGATAACAGCGGAAGCCCTCCCGCTGGCTGGCCCTGGTTTTATTTTTACGGTCTTGGCTTTGAGTGCGGTGCGGCTGCCAAAACAGGGCTCGGGGGCCAGAAGTCAAAGAGTCCGAGGGTTTTTCGACTGCCTGTCTCTCCTCTCCTCGTCCTCCTCTTTCCTGCGACCGCCAACAGAACCCGCCCACGGGACCGACGATAACGAGTGAGGAGTGAATCTCTGCGGACGGGGACGACTCCTGCTGCCACGGCAAAGGCGGAGGAGCGGAAGCAGGAGAAGAGGGCGCCAGTGGGCAGACAGTACCGACGGCAAGAGTCAGAGCACCAGCAGATCAGGCCGGGTCGAAGACATTTCTGCGTTTCCATTTGCTCCAGGAAACTGGGGGTGAGCCTTACGTAAGGTGGGTTTCGACGAGGGGCGCATCTAATCCCAGGCAGCCAATCTGCACTTCGGGTCTCAAATTTTCCCCATTCAATATCGAATGTACCTTTCAATGTACCTTCAACGTCTCCAGCCCTCCTTCAGCTGTCTGCTCGTCTGCCAGGAAGCACCCGGCATCCACAGTGTCTTGCTTGTTCTGGACCCTGAAACGATCGAGTTTTTCTTTCTTTTGATGCGGTCACGCACAGCGGTGCCTGTCGTCCGTGGCCGCAAGGCCGATACGTGCACGACACGGTCGCTTCCTCCACGGTGGCCAGACGTGAAGATCGTCGCGGCGGCTGGAAAGTACATACTAGTGTACACCACACACTATCTGTACACTACGTACCTACTTACTCCGTCGCAATGCACGCGATCAAGGATATACAGCCCTGGCCCAGTCTACCAGAGATAGGCTGCTCTCGTCCTCGTCCTCTCCCGACTTGCCGAGCGGCGGCTCGTCTGCTGCTCGCGTTGCACAACAGATAGGAGAGCAAGCACGAGACAGGTACGGATAGACACAAAGTCGAAGATTGGTGGTGCACCCCAGAGAGGACACTGCGTATAAGGTACCCAGCCAAGGCACAAGTTGGCAGAGTAGCAAAGTAGGCAGGTACCTGAGTACTTCGGGCAAGGCGCAAGGGGCGGCATTGTGACTAGGTGTCAGGGCCACCGTCAAGTACCAAAGTGCGGCTCTCCCGTGAACCCTGTCGTGAAAGTAGCAGCCCCAAACACCCCAAATGTCGATGGACCACAGGAACAAATTGATGTACGGGGACCACGGGATTAAACAGAGAATTATCGTTTTCTCGAAGCCTGCCCGCAGCCCACTCTCGCTAGGTCCAGTCAGCCCAGCGGCGGCGGTCCGGCAACCCAGCTAGCACAGCACCACGGCACAACGGGCACCACAGCACAGCAGCACACACAGCACAGCATGATACCACGAGCATCCAAGGAAACCTTTCTCGATGTATGTACAACTGTAAAAAGACCAGCCAAAGCCAAATATGGCTGGTGTGCTTCGCACCGCCGTCTAGAAGACGAAAGGTTTCCAGGAGGGTGCCGTGCCGCAACGCACATCGAGAACGGTCCCAAAGGTACGCTGATGGTTGAGTACGTTGGGTCATGCATTTGAGCCGACTCCACTCCCGTCCGACGTAGACGGTACGTACCTTGATTATGTTCCTCCAAGTTCCAGCATCCAGCGTCCAGCGTCCCGTCCCAGGTGATGATGGATGGGAGTCTCCAACGATGATTATGTCTGGTTGATGCCGGCTACGCTCGTTCGTTCATCGCTGCTCCCTGGGACTCGTGAAGCCCCCCGACCGGGGTCTAGGGCCTCAGGCTGGTCCCTCTCCTCCTCCGGCGTGTCCCCCTGCTCCGGCTGCGACTTGGTTGTGTGCGTTGTGAGCGCTGATCCCCCCCTCCTCCGTGCTGGTGCATTGCTATGCGATTTGGTCTGGTCTGGTCTGGTCTGGGGTTGGAGCTGTCTGCAGTGATTCAGAGGTTAAATCCAAGGCGTAAAAAGAAGGGGGAAGACAGGAATGGGCAGACGACGACGATAAAGTGTGCGCGCGTCGGTATTCAATGTGACTCGTGATTTTCCCCCCCGTCCTCTCGTCGCAAAACCCCGGAGCGCTAGCGGTGCTCAAGCAGGTGTCGTCGGTACGTACCTCTTTCCATTAGGTAGATTTTTAAGGTACGGAAAGTGAAGGTGAGAGCGAGGTTGCGAGGGTACTGGGATACATAATACCTACACTACTATCCGTAGCGTAGTACACTAGAAAGACGAAAGGCAGGGTGGTAGCGTACAGTAGCGGCAGCCGTAGCAGCCCAGCACCCAGTCAAGTGTCCGCCAACTGCACCTGCACCTGGGCTTTCCTGGCACTAGCGCCACGCCTCACGCCTGGTCTCGCCTAAACAAGGTACCTGGCCTACGTACCGTACCCGTACCGCCAGATTCAGATTCGCCCATCCTTCCATTTCATCCACTCTGGCGGGCTTCCTCAATCTTCAATCTTTCCTCTCATCTTGAAATCGACGACGAACACGATTCCCGCGACGCCTGCTAACCTGACGACGACGACGACGACGACGACGACGCCGCATCAGACACACGCTCACCAAGGCCATCGTCGAACACTCTATTAAGCTGCTCTCGTAGATCGCCTTCCATCACGCCGCCCACTGCGGCACCGCGCGGCATGGTCACCAAAGAAATGCTCGACTCGGACAGAGTCAACTTCCTCGTCTGGAGGTTCGTTCACCCTTTTTGCGTCTCACCCACACCCACCACCACACCTGCGCACAATAGTCGCGCGCGCCTCACCCTCACCCTCGCCCTCGCCCTCGCCCTCACATTCACCCAGTTCTCACTTCACTCACTCGCTCGCGTCTTCTCCCGCCCGGACACGGGCGCCTCCGTGTGGAATCGCTAACGTGTCGGCCTCAGATACCTGTTGGAGAGCAGTATGTGATGATTGCCCAACTTCTCACCGGCCAGCGACAGCCGGCCGGTGAGGCGTGGCTTGTGAGTTCCTAACGATTGCAGATTACCGCGAGACGGCCGCCAAGCTCCAAAAGGAGTGGCACATCCAGCAACCGCATCGCGAATTTGATTTCGCAAACCACGTCAAGAGCCATGCGCTGGTGTCCGTGATCAACAAGGGCCTGTGCTATCAGGCCCTCGAGAGAGAACATGCAAAGAAACTGGTAAGGCAATTCGTATCCGAACTTTCTGAATCTGTCCCTCCCGTCTTCTCCGGCGCCGCTGGCGACCAGCAGCGCGACAAAGGGCCGGCTGAAGGGTGCGGGCGGCGCAGGCAAACGTTGAACGAAACTGACGCTTTTTTTTCTTCCCACGCGTGCAGATGCCACAAGGTGCTGCGGCTGCGGCCGAAGCAACGCAAGTGGGGTTGTTTGGCCCATTGGTTCCTCAACCGCTTCAGAAGGTCGAAGAGGACGAGGACGCGGACGGAGAGGTGGACGACACAGAAATGGAGGTCGAAAACTCTCGAAAACGCCAACTTGACACCCGGCCACAGCAGCATTTGGTGAACGGCGGCTCTCCCAGCAAGCGGCCCAGGCTCAGCAATGGGTACGACAGCACGAACGGGGCGGATGCAGCCACGGACCCCATGGAGCTAGACAACCACGGGGACAACAACCACGCCTACCCGTCGCCCCTTGAAGGCGAACAAGCTCCGACGCCCACCCCGAGAACAGATGGCCCCGAGCAGGGCACGCAGGTCGACAAAGTCCAGGAACTCGCGACCGAGACGACTTTCCTGCGGTTAATGCCCGACGACACCTCGGCGACGGACAGCACCACCACCACCGCCCCCCAGGACGGCGCGCCGACTGCAGCCCCCGGTGCCGCTTCGCCCTCACCAGCCAACGGCGAAAACGCACCCATCTTGTTGCGCTGCGAGTGGAACCCCAAGGACCCATCCATCTTGGCGGCTGCTGGAACCGATGCGCTAGCCCGAATTTGGACCATCTCACGTTCAAGCACTATGACGCCCGCGCCAGCTCCCGAGTCCGACGGTCACGTGCATGGCGTCCAGCGCCCCTTCCACAATCTCATGAACGAGGAGACCCCCAAGTCGGTCACGGTCAGCCAGATTGCCTGGAACTGGCAAGGAACCCTCATTGCTGTCGCCTCCGAGTGCGGCGACCAGGCATCCGTCAACATCTGGACCAAGGACGGCACGCACGTCGATAAGTTCGAGGTGTCGGACCCTCCCGTGATCAAGCTGCGATGGAGCCCGAACGATGCCGCTCTCCTGGCAATTGCCCCGGATAGCAGCAACGGCAACGGCGGCGTTCTTGTCACTGTCTATCACTCACTACCCTCCAGCACGCTGACGTACTTCCTGCCGAATCACGACCTTCTCAACTGGCCGCTGGATGCGGCGTGGACCAGCGAGACGGAGTTCCTCCTCACAGGCGGCGACGTGATGCTGTCTCTGCGGTGCACTGAGACAGAAATCCTGCCGAACAAGAAGTTTGAGAGTAGGGACGACGACACATTCACCCAAGTGTCCTTCGACTGGCGCTCAAAACTCGCGGCCACGTCGAGCGACAAGGGTATCCTTGATGTGAGTGCCCCGAAACGCCTGTGCTGTGCAAGATCGGCTGACTCAACCTTTTAAGCTCTGGGACGAAAATGGTCAGCGTCGGTCTATAACGGCTCACTCCGGTGCCATCACCGCGCTGCAATGGCAACCCCTGCCTGACGACTCGCATCCGCCCGAAGACGAGAGGCTCATTGCGACGGGCGGCGACGACTGCGCTATTCTCATTTGGAACGCCAACTACCCGGACCAAGCGAAGCCCAAGTCGTTCTACACGATGGAGTCGCCCATCGTCGCAGTCGCCTTCACCCCCGACGGCGCGTTCATCGCGGGCGCCACGGCAGGACGCATTCTAATCTGGAAGGTCGGAGAGCACACGATGCCACGTGCCAGCTGGAGCAGAGCACCGCATCCGGGCTGGCTGAGTCCCAAGGGGAACTCGGAACCAGAGGAGGAGGACGAGCACTGTTTGTGCTGGGATGCGGATGGCCAGAGACTTGCATACGGGGCCAACAGCCGGGTAAGTTGAGATGTCTCCTTGATTACCTAACTTTACTAACGCCGTGCAGCTGGCCGTTATCAACTTCAGTCGGTGAAATCGCCAAGCCAAGGCTCGGACTCTTAAAACACTTGCTTGCACACATCCACGATCATCATATCTTGGGGAGTCTTAGATGTAGATTCTCAGATCCGACCAAAAATGCTCCAATCCGATTCTATTTGGGGCATCAGAACAATCAGTCTCTCATTTTCTGCGGTTTCCGGCGTCGCGGTGGTGTTGTTACTGAGGATACCAGGCGGTTCAGGTCCTCACGGGCGGGATACGGGAAGCCGGCTGCGTTTTTTTTGCATACGCATACAAGTTCATCTACAAGCGGTTCCTGGAGAGAACAGAGGCTGAGGTCAGCGTTGGTTTAGATTTGCAGCGGCAGATGATTCGGTCGCTTTCCTCGTGTCGCAATGTCTTTTATCGGTTCCACGTCCGGGAGCGTCGGCGGGAGACGGATGGAGAGACGGATGGATACATTCAAAGGCACTCGCAGGGTCGGCACAATTGTATACTATGGCCTGTATATATCAGCGGAAACGGAAAAAAAGTCGATGATTACACCATGTTTGCGGATTTGCTACCGTGGGTGCGCACGGCTTAGAGGCTAGGTAGTTCGGGATAGGCTGTACACAACATCACAGTTATCACTGCAGACTGTTCTCACTTCACCGCTAGTCTGCTACTCTTTAGTCAAGAGAGAGTTTGAAAAGAATTTCGGCTTTTCTGCACGCAAACGCTCTCGCCCCCTGACTGGTACGACAGCAAACGTGGGGGGACTATCTGTGAGGCCGGTAGGTAACACAAAGAGGTGCTGGAATTGGCTGGCCCCTCCCCGCATCGGATCCAGCCGACCCTATCCCGCGCGTCGTCGCAAGTGAGACCGACGACAAACCCGCACCCCCCCGAAAACAACGACATCCGTGCATCTCCAGGATAATACCTTTGTTCTCAACGGCTTTTCCCCCTCTTCTCTCTCTCTCTTCCCGTAAGCCTCGAAGAATCTAAAGCCATTGTCCTGGGGTTCGAGTCCACTTTGCTGTCAATCGTTGTTGTGTCGCGCCTGCCTGTTCTCATTTCATCTGCCTACTTGACTTCACCTCAACGCCACACTCAAAACAACACGAACAGGAAAGCGGCAAGAATGTCATACTACAACAACACGCCCCAGCGCTACTTCCCCTCCCCCCAGCAGCAGCACTCGACGTCCTCCTCGCGCCACGGCTCCGCCGCCGCGGGCGCGCCGTCCTTCACGCCCGCCATGCGCGACCGCCAGGCCCGCGGCAAGGACCCCTACTCGCCGCACGACAGCAACTCGGACTCGGACATGGACTTTGACGCCGTCGACTCTCCCTCCCGCAGCGGCGGCGGCGTGGGACGGCTGGGACATTTACCAGGCACCGGCGGCGGCGGCAGCAGCGGACCAGGTGTCGGTGTGGGCAGCTCGGGAGCGGGAGGAGGGGAGGGGTTCGAGGCGCAGCGGCAGAAGAAGTTTGCCATCGAGGTGTTGGATGATCCGGAGAAGTTGGCCATGTACGCCTGCAGCCGCGGAGACGTGAGTTCTTTCATTCCCTTCTTTCACTGGGCCTTCTTGCAATGGAACTTGAAGGGTGAGCGGCTGACGATGATGAGAGGTAGAGCATCCCCGGCACCCGGCTGTACTTTACACGCATTCTGTGCGGCCTCGACCAGGACCCCGGAGCGCAGCAGGACCATCGCAAGGGGGCGTCCTCGAGGCGCGACCCCCGTCGGAGGAGCGCCGGCGGCGAGCGGGCTGGCCGTCACTGAATGGACGATGGGAGGAGGGAAAGCTTTTTCGACGGTTGCACTTGATTTTCTGAGACTGTCACGGAGCTATTGGTATGAGACCGGAATTGGGACGATGGCATTCACCTGAGCAATTGGCCTCGGTTCTTGCTGTCAACTGGGATGGCATCCATCGTCACGAAACTGGGTGATTCTCGACCAAGACATGATTCACGAATAGGCGTTTAGGTTCCTTAATGCATCCACAAGTTCAAATAGTCTAATGATTTGACAATGCCGCTGGTGACCACACCGGATCAGCCAGCTGACCTATAATGAAAAAACTATGTTCTGTCCCGATCTCTAGGTATCCGCAGGTATTCAAGACCGTAGTCATCATGATATTACACAATTACTACCGGAGCAGTGAGATGTGCATGCGCCCGTGCTACGGGGACGTCTTAGAATATGAAAAGGGGGAAAAAGATAAATATGTGATTGAAACACCGCCAACTCCGTCCGATGCATTGGTAGTAGATACTGTCCTTCTCTGGCCCTGTTTTAGGCTCTGTCTATCCTGCAATCCGTCGCTTTTTTATGCGTATCTAGCGCTCTGGGTTCTGTTCATCTGCCAGCCGCCGTCGTTGGGGTATGAGGCGTACTGCGGAGGCGCGCCGGGCCGGGTCGCTGCCGGCGGCGGCGGAGGGATGTTGGGATTGCTCCACGCTCCGCCGTAGCCATTCCAGCCGGTCATCGGCGGCGCCACCGGCTTGGCGCGCCTGGCCCTGGTGCGGGCTCTGCTCCTGCGGCAGGCGCCGCAGATACAGCTGAACAGGGCGATGAGCACGAGGGCGCCGACAACGCAGACGATGGGGATGAAGATGGACTTGTTGTTTTTGATCCAGTCGAGGATCTCGTCGCCCGCGTTGGCGCCCACGCACTGCCCGTTCGAGCATTTGCCTCCGCCCGAGCACGAGGTACCGTCAAGGAAGTTCTGGTTCATCGAGACGCAGCCGGATCCGTAGCTGGGCACGTCGCAAAGGATGAGGCAGCCGGAGTTGCCACAGGCGCTGACGCTGCTGGCGTTGGTGCGGGCACCCCATGCCGTCTTGCACTGCTGGTCGCGGGAGGTACATTGGCCAGAAGCGCAGGTCAGGCCTTCACCCGAGTTACCGCAGCTGTCTCCATCGTCCTTGTGAACGTCAGCCGGGCAAGAGGCCGAACTGCCGCTGCACGTCTCCTGCGGGTCGCAGGAGCCGGTGCTCTGCCGGCAAACAGTTCCGTTGGAGGCAAACTGGCACTGGCCGTTGCAGCAGTCCTCGTTGGACGGGTCGCAGACCGAGTTGGTTGTAAACTTGCAAGTCGTCGGGTTGCAGCATCTGTTGTTGCCGCAGCCAGACTCACCACCACAGTCACAATCCTCGCCAGACTCGACGATGCCGTTGCCGCACTGGCTCTCGAGGATCGTCTTGACGTCGCGGTTGTTCGTCAAGCACGTCGACTTGACCTGGCTGCGGAGGAGACCGGAGCAGATGTTGCCTATACTGCAGGGCGAGAATGCCCTGATGCCGGTGGCGGTCGAGGGGTTCATGATGAACTGGCCGGCGGCGTCGCACGTGCTGGAGCTCAACGGACAGCATCTGTTCATGTTGGCATCGCCATTTGCGCAAGTTTGGGATATGCAGTCGTGCACTGCGCCGAACGTGTGGCCGACTTCGTGGGCCACGACCTGCCACTCACTAGGTGTCTGGATAACGACGTTGGCGGAGGCGACCGTCTCGTTGTTGTTGCCGTCGCCCGAGGTTTGGGCTCCGGTCGTGCAGGCCTGACCCAACCAGGCCAGACCAACGGCAGAATCCGTGCCGCAGGTGCTCAGAAGCGTCCAGAAAGCGTTGGTGTCCTTGGAGTTGCCGCGCCATGCCGAGAACATGTTCAGGCGATCCGTGATCGTGACGCTGGGGCTGCATGCCACATTCCATGGCGCGGAGGAGCTGGCCTGGCCGGGGCAGTTGGCGTCGCTGATAGTCAGGTTCTGGATGCCGAGCGAGATGTTGAACGAGCTCTCGTACACCTCGGACGCCGCGTTGATAATTTGGATGATGTTGGACCGAACGGCCTGGGTCGAGTTGAAGGCGGCCGTGTACGTGCAGTCCGTGGCGACACCGAGCAGCGCAATCTTCCGGGTGGTGGGGCAGCCGTTGTTCTGGCCGATCGTGGACACCAGGTTGACACCAGCACCACCAGTGTTGCCGTCGATCTGCCGTCCAAACAGCGAGCCGCCGAAGAGAGAGTTGTCGGATACAGCCTGCAGGGGCTCGGGCTCCCGAGCATCAAAGACCTTGTAGTCGGCGTTGAAGTCCAAGCTGTCCGAGCTGCATGACGTCCGGCCGTAGACATCTCTCTTCAGGTCCTCCCGGTCCAGGTAGTATTCCATGACGTCCGAGTCCCTCCACACCACCATGTAATCGTCGGGGTTCCGCCTGTCGGGAGCATCGGGGTCCTCACGGTGCTTGCGCGCGCGGTAGCTGGATCCGGTCTGGATGTGATGCGGGTCGCCGTCAATGCGGAAGGCGCCCTCGAAAATGGGGTCGGCTCCGTCTCGGTGAATCGTGATTCTCGCCCAGCCTACGTTTGTCCATTCCGAGTGGCCCTCGTGGCGAATAAACGTCTTGCCTCTGAAAACGCGGTGTTCTGTCCGGTCCACCGACTCCGTCCTGCGAATGTTGCCATCCGGTCCCAGGTAGTTCACCTCAAAAGTCTTGGCGAGAATGTCATCGTTCGGTTCCAGCGCTAAACGGACCTCCTGCTGCTTGTCGTGAAGGGTAAATGTGAGATCAAAGTGAGAGAGGGCGTGGCAGTGTTGCGAAGGCGAATGCAGAACGGCGTCTTCGAGAACGGTGATGTATTTCAACGGGTTGCGTTGCGTCGAGGATGCTGGGCCTTTTTAGCAACTGCTTCTCGGTTTTTTCACGACCAGGACAAAATACCTATCGTTTCTTGCGCAAAAGCTGCAAGGCCGACAACGGCAGCGGCTATGGTCGTGAAGGCGACCATGGTTGAGATCCCCGCAATCGGGGTGAGGCTCGATGAGGCCTCTGGCGATGGCGCTGCGTAAGCCTCCTAATTAAAATAGGGGGTGTGCCGTCGTAGGTAGGTGACTGAGGTGATTGACCAAAGCTTTGTCGTCGCTGGTTTGGGAAATTTCCAAACGAGAATAGGATCGCAAATGCAAGGGCGGAAACAAGAGGAAAATGAATAAAACAAAAAGAACGAATGTGGTAGTAGTGGTCTAGAAGAAGAATGAGGAGTGGAAGTCCGGGATGCTCAGCGGCAGCAGCAGAGCAGTGCAGGCACACCACACACCGACCGCAAGAAAGAAGGCTGAGTGAACTGCGGGTATGCGCGTATGGGATTCTCGGGGGGCGTCGCTGTGCCAGTGAAAGTGTGAGCGAGCAGTGGATTGCGCAACACGATCTCTTGGTACGGGGGCGTGGACCAACTGTATTGGAGCGCCCAGTTGCTGTGGATTCCAGAGGCGGCTGGGCGACGGAGTCACTTTTTGGTCAGGTGTACCTGACTGTGTGGCAGTCAGAAGCCTGTGACTGAAGTACCTCTACCGACTCTGGGACACGGGACCGGCACTAGCGCGGCGTAAGCCTGGCAGTGTCCACCCGCGCGGTGGGCTTGTCCTTTCCGCCCCTTGGGACTGCTGCTTCGTCGCCTCCCTGTTTCACTAGGTGCTGTTAGCTGGTGACAAGCTCTCCCCTTCCGCTCGGTTGATCCCCCAACACCAACGCGAAGAAACCACGGGCGTCCGCTCGTGATGCTGTGCCAGCGGCCAGAGCAAGACCAAAGAGACCGAAAGAAGAAATCCTCGAGAGTACCGAATGATCCGCCGAACGCCGCACTCCAGCACCGACCCAACCGCCTTGCCAAGTCCGACCACCATCAACTCCAGGTTCCAACACCAGATTCACCACCCAACACGGCGCTTGCGGCGTCGACAATGGTTCGGTTCGTCTCATGGCGGAATCCCGCGCTGCGCATATGCAGGCTGGTTGATTGTATCTGCAAGAAATAAACTCATTCGAACGTACCTCACGACTTTTCGACGAGGGAATCCCGGCGAGCCAGCCAAGCTACCACGCCCGAAAATCTGACACTGTCCCCGTCTGAGCTGGACAGGACCGTTACGCTTGACCCTGAAGCGAACCCGAAGCGCCCTGCTCGAAAGCCCAGAGAGGAAACGGAGCCGAAAGGATGGGGAGAAGCGAGAGGATGGATGAGATGACAGGCCCCCCCAAAAACAAAGCCTCAGGGACTGCGGAAGCCTGGAGGTTGGTGCTTTGCTTTTCAGCGTGTTAGCTCTTAACAGACCAGACCAGACCCCCCCAGACTGGCTATTCTTAGTTATCGCTGCTATCGCCCGGTACGTACCTGCACGAAATCCTTGGCCAGCTTGCGACCTTTCCGATCTGTCAGGACAACGCCTCTCCGTTGATGGCGTTTCAGAACCAATGAGACGCTGTTCAACCGCAGATGGCGACCAATGGATTCTCGCTAGACTTGCACTTCGTTGACGCTGATGTGACAAATAGGCTGGCTGATACCGGGGAGCAACGTGTCTGTCGTGAGGGGGAGAAGGGCACGATCTTTTAACTCAAGCCGGTCGTGGTTAAGTATTGTGTGGTTCGACAAACTCGACGAATCCAACGGCGATCTTCTCTCTTGTGGATCTCTGTCCTGTTGGTTGGTCTTCTCGCAAACATCCATCGGGCTAGACCCGCCATGCCGGACACGACGGTCTTCAGTCTTCACGTCTCGAGGTAAGCTTATGAGCTTACGTCTCCCTCTGCGGCCCGGCCGGACCTTGGAGGCGGAGCAAGCTTGGCTTGAAGTCTCTGACGAGCACACTGGGAGCGGCCGCTAGCCCGAAGCGGCATTGATGTCACCGATACCCTTCTTCTGTCTTACTGTCTTGGCTAGGTATCTCATGGCTAGGTATCTCAACTTCGTTATCGGAGGTCCCACGACGATCGCCAAATGAAGCGCTGTTGGTTACCAAGACCCGTCTGAAACAACTGTCAACATGCTGATATATCGGGCTTTTCGATTTCGACCATCCCTTACAATCGCTTAAGGCTCGCGGGTGCGAACGCCCTAAACACCGATAAACAGGGATCGCCCGTAAACTCAGTATCCGGCATCGACCGAACCAATCACCCGGTTTCTAGTCCTCCCCGTTCAACTCAATAACATCAGACGGTCTGCTGGACTGGAGCCAGCCTGGGAAAAAGATTTCTTTCCCCGCTTTCACAGCCTTCTTCGGGCTTAAGACGACCCCCAACATCCGACGCCGGCTGCAAGTGTGGACACGCAAGCAAGATATTCTCCTCTGCATTGCGCGTCCGACCCATCACTCGGTGGCTCTGTTCACGCACAGCAAACCTGCTGAATAATACGCGCGCGTTGGCAAAGGCCAAGATGCGGTGTCCAGAGGCCTCCCGTTGTCCCCATCCCCGCATCGGCTACCAAAATGCTTCCGACGGAAAGGGACTGCCGGATCCTGCGCGCCAAGTTTGCTTGGCTGGGGAATTCTGGCCCGGATGGATAGCCTCAACTCCACCGCCGCCTGTGGTCTGAACGGCATTTCAAGACGAGAGAAAGATTACACGAGCGCGGCCGTCTCAATCGATAGGTGTGACTACTTGTCAAACCCGACCCTGACACCGAATGCCTGGAACCGGACCTGTACTCGTGAACCGGCGACACAGAACGGAGCCAAGCGTAACACGGTCACGACCCGAAAATAGCCTCAACGAGAGACTTCCATAAAGAGGAATGCGTTTGAATGCCCCCTTCCCGTCAGATTGGAATGAAGCTCTCGAGCCAGATCTGCCTTAGCAGGCTTGGCCTCGGAAAGGGACGCCGTTGAATGTGGCTTCCGGCTGCCAACAACGTGCTTGCCACCACCGCTGCCGCGAGCGTGGCTGTCTCCCTTGGGCGCCGTGTCTCGGACATAGCAGATCTCCGTGACGCCCTCAATGACATGCCAAGTTGGCCTTGTCGAGGCTAGTCCCGAAGGGACGCCCACCCGGCGGGCGGATGACGACGACGACGCTTGCTTTCTAAGCTGCAGCAGGCCGCCTCTTGGAAGTGTTGTCACGCAACTCGCAGAGGCTGTGTTAGTGCGCGAGGACCGTAGGACGAACGACTTGAGGGGGTCGCAGCCGATCCAATGTCTCGAGTGGAATTGTTAGGGCGATACATTACTCGGTGGGCTGTCGCCGTTGGCTCGTTGGCGAGGCACCGGCAAGGGGATCGTGGGACTCCTGCCCAAGAATCATGCATGCAGGTCCTGAATCAGCCGCCTCTGCATCTGTACTCGCTGAGCCTGAAGAGATGCCGATGTATGCACAGGAAGCCGGACCGCGCGGCAGAGGATTTTCACTGCCTGCTTCCCAGAGGGCTGAATGCGACATAGCTCCAACGAGATCGGGGCATATTTTCCATCGCGGCAGTCCAAAGACGGTCTGCTCGAACCAACGTCGCGAGGGCTGTGCCCTGCGAAAAACCGGGCACTTCACCGCCGAACGCTCCGCGACGTCGGAAGTGCCGCGCGCGGGGAGGTTGGGAGGTCATCGTCCCTGGCCGTTATCTCCGCGCCCACGACCGCATTCTCGTGCTGCTGCACGCGCAAGGCCTTTCCACCTCCATCATCACGCGGGGCACAGGGCAAGACAACCCGAGCCTTGCCTTATTAGAGTTCGCCGCACGGGCTAAACGACGGAGGCGACGATGGGGGCGAACTCTATCCGATCTGTCAGGGCAAGTAGTAGTACCAAACGGCGTGAGAGGATCCTGCTTTTGAAAGATGGCCTCCAAAAGAACGACAAGACCGCCGCGACACACGACGCCTCCCGGCACCAGTCGCCTCCCTCTGCCTGCGCCTTGGGTGTAACGTCATGACCACCCCCGACCAAAGACGCCGGCGACCGTGCGAGGCCGAACTTCCTTTCGACGGGGAAGCCCTAGCGCAGCTACCGGTCCTTGGCGTCTGAAGTCCGATGTTGGTACGGGTGGTGGGGGACCCAGAGAGCTTCTAGATGCGCCGTTGCACGTGGATCCGAGTGTCAGCGTTTTGGTCGAATAATACCCGCCCCCTCCTTTTTTTTTTTGTTATCAACTGCCCTTCTCGATTTCTTGCTTCCCGTCCTCCGGATCCCGGGCCCGTTCATCCCCACTCGACTCCGCCGATCGGCTGGCGCACGAGCCGTGCTGACGACGGCATGTCCGACGGACGGGCCATCCGGAGCCGTATCCTTGCTTTCCACATCAGCTACCCCCGTGCCCCTCATGACAAAACTTTTCCAATTTCCAATGCGTAACATTTCGGTGCTTTACACGAGGGAGGACAAAAGTAAGTTTAACGTTTTTTTCTTCTTCAATTTGCTGAAATACGATGTGAACATGTCGCTATACGGCAAAAATCAAACCCAGCATCCGTCATGGGTCATGAAGGTCCTTCCATCTCTTGCTTCCGCTCGTGGTATCTTCTTCCTCGCTCCCTGGCATTATCGCTCATGCGTTTACTTCTTCCTCTTCTCCTCGTGCACCACGGTGATGATCTTCTCGACAATCGAGGGGTCGGAGAGCTGTGGCAAGTTAGTTTCTTCTTCTCTAGAGTGCTTGTTAAATGGGGGGAACATACTGTCGTCACATCACCAAGCTGGTCCTCCTCGCCGGCCAGAATCTTGCGCAAGATACGGCGCATGATCTTGCCTGACCGGGTCTTGGGCAGGTCGGGCACGATGTGGACGGCCTTGGGCGCCGCAAAGGGGCCGATGCTCTTGCGCACCTGCATGATGAACTCCTTGCGGAGCGCATCCGTGGCCTCGTTGCCGTCCTTGATAGCGACGAAAGCGTTAACGGCCTGGCCGGTAAGCTCGTCGGCAACACCGACGACGGCGGCCTCGGCGATGGCGTGGTGCTCGATGAGCGCGGCCTCGATCTCGGCAGTGGACAGGCGGTGGCCCGAGACGTTGACGACGTCGTCGACACGTCCGCGGATCCAGTAGAAGCCCTCGTGGTCACGGCCGGCACCGTCACCGGTGAACTGCTCCAGTTAGCGCCAGTCTTGTAGCAGCAGTTAAGGGGTGCTTACGTAGTAGCCCTTGTAGACGTTGAGGTACGTGTCCATGTAGCGCTTGTGGGCGCCCCAGACGGTGCGGGCCATGCTGGGCCACGCCTGCTTGAAGGCCAGGACACCCTCGACGTCGTTACCGTGGATCTCCTCGCCAGAGACGGGGTCGATGATGGCGGGCTCGATGCCGAAGAAGGGCAGAGAGGCACTACCGGGCTTGGTGGGGGTGACACCAGCCAGGGGCGTGATGACGTTGGAGCCAGTCTCGGTCTGCCAGTATGTCTGCGCGGGGGGTTAGTTGGGATCTCACCAAGGGGTGTCAAGACTACTCACGTCGACGATGTGGGCCTCCTCCTTGCCGACAATCTCAAAGTACCACTTCCAGACCTCGGCGGCGATAGGCTCACCGACAGAGCCGAGGACTCTCAGGTGCTTCATGTCGCCCTTGACGTGCTGGTCGCCAGCGCGCTTGAGCAACCGCAGGGCGGTGGGGGCTACGTAGAACTGGGTGATCTGGTGCTCGCTGATGATGTCCCAGTATCTGGAGAAGTTGGGGTAGGCGGGGGTGCCCTCGAAGACGACGGTAGTCACACCGAGCAGCAGGGGGGCGTAGACGACGTAGGTGTGACCGGTGATCCAGCCGACGTCACCGCCGCAGAAGTAACGGTCGCCGTCGTGGATGTCAAAGACGTACTTGCCGGTGGCGGCGGCGCCGACGAGGTAGCCGCCGGTAGTGTGCATAACACCCTTGGGCTTGCCGGTGGAGCCGGAAGTGTAGAGCAGGAAGAGGGGGTCCTCGGAGTTGACGCGCTCGGGAGGGTAGTAGGCGGGCCACTTCTCGACCTCCTCGTGCCACCACCAATCACGGCCCTCGGTCATGGGCACGTCAGCGCCGGTGCGCTTGTAGACCAGGACGTGGGAGACGTCGGGGCACTGCTTCAGGGCATCGTCGACGATCTTCTTGGTGCCGATGAGCTTGCCGCCGCGCTTGCCCTCGTCGGTGGTGATCACGACCTTGGAGTTGCCGTCGATGACACGGTCGCGCAGGGAGTCGGCGGAGAAACCGGCAAAGACGACGGAGTGGACAGCGCCGATACGCGAGCAGGCCAGGAGGGCGATGAGAGCCTCGGGAATCATGGGCAGGTAGATGGCAACAGTGTCACCCTTGCGCACGCCCATCTGCTTCAGGACCCAGGCGGTGCGGGAGACCTCCCGCAGCAGCTCGCCGTAGGTGACGTTGCGGCCTTGGCCGGGCTCGTCGGCCTCGTAGATGATGGCGACGCGGTTGGGGTCCGCGTAGGCATGGCGATCGACACAGTTGTAGCTGGCGTTCAGCTGGCCCTCGGCGAACCAGGCGCTGTCGCCATTCTCCAGAGATCCCGAGTAGACGGTCTGGAAATCGCTGTACCACGACAGGAGCTCGCGAGCCTTGGTGCCCCAGAACTTCTTGGGATCGGTGATGGATTCCTTGTACAGCTTCTGGTAATCTTCGAGACCTGAAGGAGGGGCAAGGGGGGAAGCTCCGGTCAGCCAATGAAGATGCGCGGAATTGGGGTAAGGAGGGGGAGGTACTCACTGCTCAGGTGGGGCTTGCTGGGGTGCTCTGCGGGAAGAGGCGCACGAATGTTAGCCAGTGACCAATCAGAGGAGCGTAAAAACTCCAGAGTGCCATATTGCCCCTCTCTTTTTTCCCCTCCCCTTGCGCGCTGCTCCAGTGCCCCTCACGCGACTTTTGGCCGCTAACAGATCATGGAACAGGCACACGAAGGGGAGAAAGCAGGATGTTGTAGGTTGGGTGTCTGCAGCACGGCGGCGGACTTACTGTCAAGCATCTTTTGGGGAGGGTCTGTTGAGACAAGGTTAGCCATGGCGTCCCAACGAAAGAAAAGAAACGTGGCTGGTAGGGTTGCTTCGGTGCGTTCTCGACCAGCTTTACCGAGTGGGCGAAGAGATTGAGACTGAGATTTGGGGGGTGTTCGGGCTTACGGAAGGTATCAACGAGGTGGGCCTCGGCGACCACAGGGGCCTTTTGTTGCTCTGTTGATGCGGCCATAGTGGCGGGGTTGTGTGTGCGTTATGAAGGATGCGGGGTACTTTGTGCAGGTTTTGGTGTGAGCGGCAGCAACTCGTCGAGAGCTACGACGGCCGGAGGTGGTTCGACGTGGTGTGTCTTTTCGTCCTCGTCGGCAGACAAGCGGGCGCTGCTGGTGCGGCTATGAAGGCAGGTCGCGCTCTGCTGGGTATGGAAACTGGCGCAACTCTCCACACGCTCGGTGGGTGAGGGTTTCGTGTCGCGTGGTTCCTGGGCTGATGCTGCAGGGCGGGTAGCAGCAGTGGCAAGACGAGTCCAATGGAATGGATTCGCGTCTCTGTGTGGTTGTAGTTATGGACTGGAACGAGGTAAGAGGATGGTGATGATGTGTAGAAGAGTAGAAGAGAGGAGAGGATGAGCGGCCAGAGGATGGAGGAAGACGCAGTAATTAAGAAGATCGAATCTCCAGGTGGCCGAACGGCGAGTTGGACGGGGGACGGGATTGCTTTTAATGGACGAATGGGGACTTGTCTGTTACTACCTACTATTAGACGGGACGCCGACTGGGCAGGTAGGTACAACTATACGGATACGTTGAGGAGGACCTAGGAAGCTCGTGGTGGTGGTGCCTGTGCCTGTGCCTGTAAGGCAAGGTACCTTCGGTAGGTACACTACCTAGGTAACCTGAGGGTAGGCCGGACCGGGCTGGTTTCAATGGAGCGAGATCGCTAAAACACGCAGTACATCCACCCACCGGCCCCCATCATGACCCAGAGAGACGTGACTTTTTGGTCGTTCCTCGTCTGCGGTGCAGTGCAGGCCTGGCAAGGAGCCCCATTCAAGGTACGGGTCCACGGTACAGTACAGCCCGATGATGCTCGCAGCTATGGAGAAAAGGGACAAGGCACGCGGAAAGGGGGGACCTCCATCGTCCCGTCTGCCCGCCTCCATTGGCCGAAATGCCCTGCGTACGGCTCCGCAATCCCATCCCATGGCACCGTGGGTCCGTGGAACATCTCGCACCGCTGTACCGTTACCGCTTGGCCGGGGGCGATGCGTGCTTCCTTTGCCCCGAACGACCTGCGAACCCTCCATTTCCCTGCAACCCCTCGCGTCAAGCCCAACCATCGGATATCAGCAGCGCTTTTTTGACGGCACTAGCGAAGCAGTAAGACAGATGCAATGTACCTTACCTTACCTGCGCCTGCCGTCCGTCCCTGGGTGCTCCTGGGCCCGTCGGCTGGCCCTCAAGGTACCTAGGCCTTAGTGTACCCGGCCTGGGGGAGGGGCTGCTCAGATGGAACAATCCGACCTGACGCATCAGGGCTAGTCTAAGTGAACTCATCTAAAGCAATAACCTCTCGTGGCCTGCCCGTCGACCGACCGAGAAAACAAACAAACGAGTGACGGATGGCCCTTCTCGTGATCGATCGTTGCCTGTTTCTTGGGGTGAGGTGACGAAGTCCAAGAGAATATTTGAGCTGCGCCTGGAGGTGTCGAGGCGACGGCACATGCGCGCTCACACCATTGGCGACCGGGGATCTGTCCGTAAACGGGGCATCGCATGTCAATCCCTCTGCTGTGAGTCTGGTGCTGCTCGTAATATCTAGGCCGACTGTGACTGCTTATATCTCGTTTATTGATACACCGTCCAGCCCTGTCTTGCTGCGGCGACCTGTTGACCAGAGTGACCGACGAGCAGCATTTGACTTGGCGCAGTGTGGTTCGTGACAGCGTTCCACCGCCGTGGTAGACTCCTTGCTCGCTCAGCTCGTTCTCTCGGCATGGTCTGTCTTGTCGCGTGTCCGACCTCAAATCGCCGAGGAGACGCCAGTGACGCATCTTCTTTAGGGACATGTGTTTCCCATCGCCAGGCACGAGGTGGCCGTGTTGGATGATGGACCAGACCGAGAGCTCGAATCGTCGCCGCGGCTTGCATCGTCTCAGCTGGCCGAGTGCTGTCCGGTGTCGTCAAGCTCGATTTTGCCCCTCATCCGCCTAGAGGTTCCCCGCACTGCCTTCCCCCCCATCGACGTCGACAGTGCGCCTCTGGAGGCTCTAGGCTGACCGAATATGAAGTCGATGCGGCTGCTTGCCCAGTGAAATGTGCGCCAGCCCAGGCCGAGGGATGCTGGTCGCGACGGGCTACCCTCGACTGCCGTGCAGGACTGGCCTCCGTGATTGGTCAGAACCCCAACAATGACATCGTTATGATCGTGTCTCGCTGCTTGGCTACCACATTGTCGATATCAGACGGCGATTTAAGAAAGAAAAGTTCGGTTGGCAGGCTTCATATCCCCTGTAACGGAGAAGGCAGCGGGCAGTCATCGAGTTTGCCAAAGAAGAATCAAGGGTCCAGTACACTAGCGGACGAGGCCAGAACTCGCTCCCCGCTGTATAAAAATCGCGGCTCGTTCGGGCTCTGGCGTTGGGTCGGGATTCAACAAGTGAAAATCTCGCAGATTCTGGGGTCGACATCCACTCATGCAAACGCCATTTGCAAACGTCCCTCTCTCCCTGCAGATTGTGGGTTTTCGCTACGTGCGCTTGTCGACGGCGCGCGAGATAAAAGTGATGCCGAACCCACTGTGATGACTGAGTGCTGATGCGCCTGTACGTAGTAGGAAATAGAAACAGCATCTCCGACGTCGGCCACGGTCCACCGAATAACCTACGTACCTTGAAGTGTCGGGGTATCCGTAGCGGAGGTATTCTTGAGCTGAGCCGTAACGTAACGATCCATCTACACCCACTCTGGCGGTTCCCAATCTTCTTCAAATGTGTCGTCGTATTGGGCAGCGCCGCTCGTCGATATGGGACGTCCGTCTGGGCGTTGGCGTCTGGCTGCAGCACAGAAACAACGCAGAAACAAGAGGGGCCATATCCCTACCGCGGCCATGAGATGCGGAGAAAGAGAGGTGGAATCTGGATGAGTGGTTGGAGGGGTCGAACGGAAGTTCCGCTGCCCCTCGCCCAAGAGGAAGAGGAAGAGGAAGGAGACTCATGCCTGCCTGCCCCTTCCATTCGAATTTCATCTCACCTCGGGTAAGGATGCAACGCCACCGTAGCCCTAACCTGCTCGTCCTCGTGTACCTTTCCGTACCTGCCTCGAGTACCTTCCTTGCCTGAGGAAATTCACTGCGCTGCTGCTTCCCGCCATGTATCTCGACCTGGGAAGCACCTGCCCGCCAACCTCCCTCTCCACCTGCCTTGTAGACAGTTTACCAGGCAAGTAGGTACTTCCAGCCGTGTACTGTATCCGTTCCTGGGAGGCTTGCTGCAAGGCAAGCCACTCCCTTCAAGCGAAGCACCTCGACGCCCGTTATTCTTGCTGCCACTCACAACGATGGATTTCAATACACGCTTCTCTCTCTGCGACACATACGACACTGAATCGCGACATGCCCGGCTCCTCGAAGCCGATTCGACGGACGGCCCGCGGTTAACTACATCTCCATCTAGGTAGCCAGAACGCCCGCGTTACGCCCCCCCGTCCCTCTCCCTCTCTCCCTCTGCCAATCTCAGCCCTCGCTGGATGCATCCCTGGAGCCCCCAGCTCACCCCAGACAGACTTCCCGCATTTTTCCCCATGGGTGCCCGTGGGGAGCACCGCCCGTGCCTCTGATGCGCCTCGCGCTGTTTGGTCTTGCGCTGCGATTCCAGAAGGCCGGGTCCCTTGTTCCCTGTTCCGGGTCAGTCCACATGCCGCCGTCTCATAGGATGGACGAATGGAAGTTTGGCCTTGGCACACCCGACACTCGCAGCCGCCGCCGCCGCCGCCGCCGCCGCCGCCTCCTCTTCTGAATTTGCCCGGATATTGTTTTTCATCTTTGGAAAACCCGCACCAAAGACGTTGGCCGGTGGTTCTCTCCCCTCTGCCTGAGTTGTGGGGAAAGGCTGTCTTTCTTCTGACCCCTGGGACCCATCGACGGGGCTTTCTCTTGAATAGGCGAAATCGACCTTCTCCAGTCTGCGAGGTCCGGAGCCCTCTCGAATGGGTCCTTTGGGAAAAATCACCGTCGTTTCCGAACATCGTACGGCATAGCCAAGCCCCCCGTCCGCCCGGGCTCCGTCGACATGTGGGAATCCCAACTTGTTGGGGCTCTTGGATGACAGAGTGTTGAGTACGGGCGGGGGAGAGCCGTCCCAGCCGCTGTGCCGTCGGCGTGCACTCGCTGGCGATGCATCCTGCAGGGAGCAGCACCATTCGCAGATATTCGCCTACTACCAAAATTAGGCAACCCCGGGCCTCTGCGTGCGTGGGACGGTTTGACAGGGGCCTGGTCTCTGTCGATCTGGCGTATCTTCGTTCTTTGCACACACACTTTTACGGGAGGCCAGCCGACGGCTTACAACGGCATTCTGCCGTCCCGCGGTCGCCTGCAATAGAGCAAGAAGCTTTCTCGGCACTGTCGATGTCGATATGCTGCATTTCTCTTACTCATTGCAGCCCCTGGCCTCTCACCAGATGCTTAACCGTACTGCGTCTCTTTCCAGTCTCGGGAAAGAGCTATTTAGTTCCGAAACTACGCACTTTCTTGTCCGAGTTTTGAATTCTCTGAACAAGAGACCTAAAGCCTCTCCCCTCCTATCGTATCACGATACACTCGGTTTATCTTACGATAGGAAAAGAGAGGCTTCCTTTTTGTAACATGTATTGTGGTGTCCGCTGTCCCCGTCATCTCTGGTTTTGTCACCGTTGTCGGTCCATGTCGTCCGTTTCTATTCTCGACCACTTCGACGAGGGCATGGTTGGTTGAGTTAAGCTTCCGTGTGCAAAGTTACGTTAGTCTCTCATCGTCCCACTGTCCGGGATATGAGTAGAGAAGACGATAGCTAGGAACCAAGAACACGCCCTGAAGACCACGCCGCAGATTTTCTCACAGTTCCGAGAGAGGCTACGGTGATGATCAAGGTCTCGTGTGTAAAAGATCCAACCAAGAAGTCACATTCGTACATGCCTTACAAAGACAAGTTTAGGAGAAGTGGACCTCCTTCGTAGTAGACTTCAGCCTCTCGAGCCACCATGCTTGAGGTGGGGATAACGATTTGGACAACACTACGATACTCTCCACTTTCGATGACTATGGCTGATGTTGGATATGCCGACACGGGTAATGTAGTCCATAATGATGACTCTAGATACGGCGTGGCTGCTTAAGCGTAGCTGTTGCTATAACTTCAACTACCTACCCACCCTTGCGCCGCAGGGTATCTCGTGGTGGCTGCAAGCCGTGGGCACAGATGTGACGTGCTGGCGATATCCTCACCCAAATCCACATATCAGGCGGGCAGGGGTGACTAACACATCAAAAGTAACTTTGGCATATGAAAACTCATAGTTGAGTCATCCTCGAAATTTTGCGTGAGGTACTCGAGTGGCGTCTACGGTTGAATATAAAAAAGCCCTCCTGCTTCTAGGCAGGCCCATTGCTGGTTCTTCCCCTTGTCTTCGCTTCTCAGACTCAAGTCAACATGAGTCCTCACAACACCATCTAAAGCAGCAACAAACAAAGCTGCGACCTGAAGCCCCCCCAGGGTTGCCATCAACCCCAAGGACTGCAATCCTCCAGCAGTGGCACCCGGACTACCTCCAAATGGTTCACATCGCCGAAGCCAACAGGCTACGCCGCGTTCAAGATCGCCCCGACTCCACGGTTCTGTCACCTTTAGAGAAATGGTCGTCATGTTCGCCCGCGTCTTTCTTCGTAAGTATAGCCTCGGCACATGGATCGTATGGATATTTTATTAATTACGAATACAGCCAGTCGACTTGCCTACCATAGAGGCCACGACTTCGACGTGACGGCCTTGGGGTTCTGGCCTAGTCCAGCGTTCCAACGGACGCCGCTGCTATGCCCATTAAGGCTATCGATGGCTTGAGGAAATCTACGAATCCCATCGTCAAGACCTTCCCGCCGATCCGAACCGAACCGTTCCTTCCCGTCAGCCGCGCGCCGTCACGGCTGGCCAACACGACCCGATCGCTGAGCCCAACCCTCGTCAGCATACTTGGTCTCCGCGCGTTGCTGCCACCTGGCAAATACACATGTAGGAGACCAAAAATTATCACGAGGTTTAGGCCCAACGTTCGGGTCGTGTTGGCCAGACGTGGCCGGCCCGGTTGACGGAGGGACCGGTTCGGATCGAATCGGTGAGAGGGTTTCGACGATGGGAACACGGGGGAGGGGGGGGGAGGGAGTGTTACAGAGGCAGCTGGACGTAATCGGACGTGATTTGTGGTCGGAATTAATCAACATGTGGGGAGTGCTTCACATCGATCACAGTCGCGTTGTGGCAATGTGAAGACATTGCGAACGATTGATTAATTTCGACTACCAATTACGTCCGATCACGTCCAGTTTCCTTGGAGGATCCGAAATAATCCCATGTCGACTTGATTGTAAGGACCTTAAGTCCACGCAGCCAGACGTTGTAGTCACCACAAATGATTGCTTCTTTCATCTGGTCATGCCATCGGATCCCATAGCATTATTGACAGAGAAGACACAAAACTATCCATACCATTAGATTGTCCGCACCTCTTCTTTCACGGCAGTGAGTATAAACTTAAACTGCGAGGCGGTACAACCACCTAATCCGCTTGGTCACATCAACATGGAGAAAACTCAATGAAAACGGCACTGGGCAGCCAGAGAACAGTTCTTAAGATATCTGGATATTTATGTAGAGACCAAGTCCCGCATGTGACGCCTCCAGCCACGGCGATGTCCGAATGAAACACCTGATGTCAGCTTCAAAAGTCTCTTCCATATAGCCGTCACCGGCCCAATACATTAGTCAAGTAATGCTCTCCAACACGTGCAACCTTTAACCCCTGAACGCCGCCAAGTGTCCTCTGCCCCTCACAGGTCCATGCTCATCAAGTACATCTCCATGATCCTCATGAACTTGGCCACGAACGCCTCCAGGTGGAAGATGACCTTGGTGCCCGTCCGGATGCGATGCTCATAAAATGCCGACCACTTGATCACCTCCGGCTTGAGGGCGTCGTCGATCAGGGGTATCAGGTCGAAGGTGAGGGTTTTGAGAATCGTCGTCGCCGGTATGCAATGCGTGAGGAGGTCGTACAGCTTGGACCGAACTTGGAGAATCCGCGCGGGGGTGTGTTCTTCGACGATATCCCGCGCGATCTGCATGATCAGCGCCTCCCAGTCAGGCGGTGGGATCGGTGTGCTGTCCGTCACTTTCTCACTGTCGTCCTGTTAGCCAGAGCCTCAGGAGCGGATCAACAACACGTACTTTTGAGCGTGCACCGCCTCGTACATAAGCAGGGCTCTTCGCAGGTTCCTGCCGCTCTCCTGTGCTATCCTCATGTGCAGACCCTTGACCATTGGCCAGTTCTCCTTCTTCGCCGAAACCGCCAGCGCGTCGCAGATCTCCTCGTGAGTCGGGGCAGCTACCCTGACCAACAGCGTTCTCGATCGAATGGGGGCAATGATGTTCGCCGTCGAGTTGGCAAGGAGGATCAGCCGCAGGTTGGGAGAGTACTTCTCCATCGTTCGACGCAGCGCGGCCTGCGCATCTCTCGTCAGGTGGTCGGCCTCATTGATGACGACGACTTTGAACCTCTGCTTTGCCGACTGGTCGACCTGCTGTGTCTGTGCCACCTCCTTCAACAAGTCCTGGACAACGACTCTGTCATAGTTTCCGACGTCGGACGGTGTGATCTCGAGGTGGTAGTTGGAGGCAACGATGTTGAATTCGAGCTTGCGATTGCTCGATGTCTGGAAAACTCGCGCGTCGATCTTGATCTTTTCGACACCGGGACCGTATAGTTCCTTGAGTGTGGCGACGATTCGCGTCTTTTTACCGGCACCAGAGGGGCCGTACACCAGCAGGTGAGGAAAGTCGCCGCTTTGTGCCTGTATTCTGTGAGCTGCTGACCCTGGGAATCAATCTATGGCGACGTACTAGCGAGCTGAGCCTATCTGACAGCTCCTTGTGGTACGTCAGGGCGTCCAGCGACCGCGGCCTGTGTTTGTCGACGATGAGAGCCATTGTGATTGAATTGTGGTGGTATCGTCGTTTGGCGTTGGGTAGGAGCCGTGGGCTTTTTGGTGATGCGCTGGGCTGGTACCTAGACGCGTCCACAGGTTGTCGCGTAAAGTGGGAAATCTTTAGGTGTGGCTGAGGTATGGTCCGTGCACGACATACCTGCCACACCCGATCTACTATGGAGGTGCCTACCGGGACCGGGACGTCACCCAAGCATTGAGACAAACACAGCGCATCTTCCCTGACAGCATGAACAAGCTGTTGGCCTCAGGACAACTTTCATTCTGACCGAGTTAGATTCATTCTGTTTTACACAGCTTTGAAGCCATGCAAGCCATGGCTATCTATAAGTACAACCACTCCTTATCTCGATAGGACTCCCAGGCCTGTCAGGACGAGGTGGAATATGGTACAAAACCAGAACGCTAGCCTAGGGCTTAGCAGATGCCGACTCAGAAGCGGCCGTGGTGGGCTTAGAAGACGCCTCTGCCAAAAGATCCTTGGGCGCAATCTGTCTTCTCGGCCTCTTCAACTCCTCCAGCGTAATACCGTCAAGCTTCGTGATGCCAACAACGGGGGCGTCTCCCTTGTGAACAAACTCCCATTGGCCTATTGAAGTCAGAAATGATCCTCGAACATTCTGGGGACCCACTTACCGGGCAGCTTGTTGCCTGCCAGACGGAAGGCATCCTTGGCCACGGCCTCGTGAATCATTCCCCTGATCTCGAACACAATCTGGTTGACTGCCACACGCGCCGCCCAGTGGTCGAAAGAACCCTTTCCCTTACCCATACGCATCTGGGGCGGTATTAGCCTCGAATCACGTGCGTGGTTCCCACAGTCCTCACCTCGTTACCGGACATGAAGACGCCGACGTTGCAGCATATCCTCTTGTACAAACGGTACTTCTGACCACGCAACCTCATCTTAATCGTGTCCTCGGCGATCTTGAGCTGCTTGGCGCTAATTCTGCGGTGGTGGTCCTTCATCCGCAGACCGTAGTCGCCCCAAATCACAGTCGTACCTTTGGTTGAGCCTCCGGTAGCCACACGAGGCCTGCCCTTCATCATCTTTTTCGTTCGGTCGAGCGAGGGTTCGAGCCAGGTGCCTTGCCTGGCGGTCGTCGAGGAGAATGGGCGCGCATCGCGGAGGATCTGAGTGGCGACCAGCGGCTTGGCCAATTGGGGTCGGATCGCGGCGGTAAAGGGCTTGATCGAGGGCGCCGCGGATATTCTGAGGCCTCGGAAGGCGCTGAGCAGCGCCGTGGGAGCGGTGGGCCTCATGGTTGCAGCTTGCCGTTGGACGTGGTTGACGATGGTATATCCAAAAAAGCCTGTACACTCCTTCCGCAACCCGGAACCGCAACCCGGAAGTGTGGCTGATGTGGCCTGATATTTTGGGCGATAGCTTTCCAGGCCCGAGCTCGGGTCATCTCCAGCCACAGCCCCACTGAAAATGGAATGGACCAGGGGTCACGGACCTCGCGTCACTTTCGCGTGTAAGATCCATTACGAGCACGCTTTCTAGGCGCCAGACACGCCGTCGGTGCACTTGGCTGCGGTTCCGCTAGGCATCCCACGTCGTCCAGGCAGTAGTATCTGCACAACAACACGATTTTAAAGCCTGCGAGCGCCCATCCCAACTTGAGTTTGAAAGGCCCGCCGCCACCCAATTCACAATGCCTGCTGATATTCGGTCCTTTTTTGGACCAAAGGGAGGCGCACCTCCAAAGCCTGCACCCAAGAAAGTCGAGGAGCCCGTCAAAGCTCGGCGAGGCAGGAAGGTGGTTGAAGACAGTGATGATGAAGAACCAGCAGCGTAGGCAATACCGAAGAGCTTCTAGAGACAAGTTCTAACTCTATGCAGCAAGCCCACGCCGAAGCCCGCACCTAAGGCCGCTGACAAGAAGAAGATCAAGTACGGACATCCCGATCCCGATCACTGAACACCACTTACCAGCCGCAGGACCGAGCCAGTAAAGGGCACTGAGACCACCACGAGTGACTATTTCGGATCATCCAAATCCAAGACCCCGAAGCCAGCTCCCTCGCCCAAGATCGACCGAACGAGCAAAGTCAAGACCGAGGTCGAGGTTCGCACGAGTCCGCGCACCAAGAAGACCGCCGCGAAGCCCGCTGCCCCTGCCCAAAGTGACGCTGTGGCTTCCAAGAAACGCTCTACCACATCATACAAGAAGTACGACTCGGACGACGACGCGGATGCCTATGTCGACGAAGGTGACGGCGATGACGACGGCGATATTTTTGCGGCCGATATCAAAGGACGAAACAAGCGCAAGAACGACGACTACGCCGAGGATGATAGCGATGATGACCTTCTTCCGAAACCGAAGCGCGTAGCTTCTCGGAGTGCGGCCGCTTCAGCCCCTGCCAAGAACACGAAGTCTGCAGCTGGCACCAAGAGACGCAAGACCCCTGACGAGGACGATGAGGAGTCCGAGGAAGACAAGCCGCCCAAGAAGAAGGCACCCGCGAAACCTCGTGCCCCGAGAACCAAGAAGGCCGACGAACCCGAAGATGCCGCGTACCAGTCCATTCTCGACGACATTCCGACCGTCCGCGCCCCCAGTCCGCCACCAAAAGACCCGAACGCGCCAAAGTTTGACTGGCGGAAATCCGCTGCTGGCGGCGGCAACAGCAGTGCGGCACCACCCAACGCTGGTGCCGCAGAGCTTCCCGAAGGCGAAGATGAGTGTCTCTCTGGGCTGACGTTTGTCTTCACGGGTGTTCTGCAGACTATTGCCCGCGAGGAAGGCCAAGCACTGGTCAAGAAGTATGGCGGGAAGGTCACAGGAGCGCCGAGCAGCAAGACGAGCTACGTCGTGTTGGGAGATGATGCTGGTCCGAGCAAGCTTAAGAAGATCAAGGAGTGCGGCATCAAGACAATCAACGAGGAAGGTCTGTTCGAGCTTATCCGGCGTCTGCCTGCCTACGGAGGCAGCGGCAAGGGCGCCGAGAAGGCACGGGAGAAGAAACAGGCGGCAGAGGACAAAGTCAAAAAGCAGGCCCTGGAGATGGAACTTGAGGAGAAGGCTAGACAGGAAGCTGCCGCAAAAGCAGCAATGAAAGCTGCCGCCGCTCGCGGAACAAACGCGCCGGCACCAGTACCGAAGGCGGCTCCTGTGCAGCTTTGGACTTCCAAATATGCACCCACACAAATTAGTCACATCTGCGGCAACAAGGCGCAGGTAGAGAAGATTCAGAACTGGCTCAAAAACTGGCAAAAGTCGAGGAAATACGAGTTCCAAAGGCGCGGCGCAGACGGCATGGGAGGCGCGCGCGCCATCATCATCTCCGGTCCTCCAGGCATCGGCAAGACGACGGCTGCCCATATGGCTGCGAAACTTGAGGGCTACGACGTTATTGAGAGCAACGCCAGTGACACGCGCAGCAAGAAGCTTGTCGAGAACGGCGTCAGCGATGTCATGAACAACACATCGCTTCTCGGTTTCTTCGCCGGGGACGGCAAGAAGGTCGATGGCGAGAAGAAGAACATCGTGCTCATCATGGATGAGGTCGACGGAATGTCCGCCGGTGACCGTGGTGGTGTTGGCGCTCTGGCCAAGTTCTGCAAAAAGACCGAGGTGCCCCTGATTCTCATCTGCAACGAACGCAAGCTGCCAAAGATGAAGCCTTTCGACCATGTGGCCATCGACATCCCGTTCAGACGACCAACGGTGGAACAGGTCCGCTCACGTATCATGACGATTTGCCACCGTGAGGGATTGAAGCTGCCTGTTCAGGTCGTTGATGCTCTGATCGAAGGCAGCAACAAGGACATCCGGCAGATCATCAATATGATATCAACAGCGAAGCTCGATCAGGCGTCGATGAACTACGATCAGGGTAAGGCAATGACCAAGGCATGGGAGAAGCACGTCGTCCTGAAGCCGTGGGACATTTGCCAGAAGATGCTCGCTGGTGGACTCTTCACGCCCGCCAGCAAGACCACCCTGAACGAGAAGATCGAGCTGTACTTCAACGATCACGAGTTCAGTTACCTGATGATCCAGGAAAACTATCTCCGAAGCAAACCACTTGCGCTCAACAACAGGGGCTACAACAAACGGGAGGAGAACCTCAAATATCTCGAACTTATCGACCAGGCCGCTGAAAGTATCAGCGACGGTGATTTGGTCGACCGTATGATCCACGGCCCGCAGCAACAGTGGAGCTTGATGCCCACGCACGCAGTGTTCAGCACAGTCCGCCCGGCGAGCTTCGTCGCCGGCCAGCTCATGGGTTCCAATTTCACCTCGTGGCTCGGGAACAACAGCAAGACCGGCAAACTTGGACGCTTTGTCCGTGAATTGCACTCTCACATGCGACTTAGGTCATCGGGCGACGCCAACGAGATTCGCCAGCAGTACCTGCCGGTGCTGTGGGAGCAGCTCATCCGCCGCCTTTCCGTGGAAGGCAAGGACTCCGTGAATGACATCATCGAGTTGATGGACAGTTACTACTTGACGCGAGACGACTTTGATGCCATTATGGAGCTTGGTGTCGGCCCTCAAGCTGAAGACCGAGTCGATATTGAGTCAAAGACGAAGGCGGCATTCACTCGAACGTAAGTAACTCCACATCGGTCCACTGCTCTTCAGTCTGCCCGTATCTAACACAGCCCAGGTACAACACAATGTCTCACCCGATTCCGTTCATGAAAGCCAGCAATGTTCTGGCTCCCAAGAAGGCTGCCAAGGAGGCGCCTGATCTGGAAGAGGCCATCGAGGAAGAAGACGACGCTGATGTTGTCGAGCCTGTAGAGGCTAACGATGAGGACGAACTTGACCTCAAGACAGATAAGTTGATCAAGCAGCCGAAGCCGAAGGCCAAGAGAGCGGTCAAGAAGGCCAAGGCAGAGGACGATGAAGACGATGAGGATGCGGATGCCAAGCCGAAGAGGGGCCGGCCGAAGGGCAAGGCGACCGCTGCTAAGGGCAAGGGCAAGAAGTAAATATGGTTCTTTGACCTGGTTGGGCATTTTTGGAAGAGAGTCAAGGCGCCGACAACGCCATAGCAAACGCAAAGGATCACAATATCGGAATGGAAGGAGGGTTGTAATTGTTTTTTGGTGAGCAACCTCATCCATGTTGCCACATACTATTGTATGCATCGTATAAAGAGTCGTTATGAGGCAGTACATACTTTGCGATTATTTCTGGCAGGTTCCAGCAAGCTGCCTTGGAAGTGGTCTGCCCTTTAATACCACTGTGTATGCTCCTACTCTCCGCGAGATTCTCTATGAGAGTGAGTTGAGTGCAGTAGTCAAATAGCCTCTACTTATTCTACCCTGCCTCCCATATATACTTGTAATGTATACCCACCCTTCAAATCAACATGCTCTGCCTCTGCTCAGTTCTCATTCTGAAACAAGTTTGTAGAATCTGTTCATTTATGGCAAGCACTCCAGGCACCCTCCATAATCTGACCCAGAGCTGGCTTGGGCCCAACTCTCACTTTCTTTATATCCACGTACCTCAGAGCTGATTCAAACTGCACCGCTCGACGGCACCTGGCCTGGTCACCCGATTGACGAGCCATAGCCCGCGCCGCTGTTCACGATGGTGAAAAATGGCAAAAAGAAGAACAAGGGCCGGTCGAAGAAGAGGCTTCTGGCCGCAGCGAAGACTTGCAAAGGTGAAAAATTATCCTTCACGCTTTCTTCTCCTTCCTTCCCTCTCATCCCTCAACTCTTCCCTGGTTCTCACCACCACCGCATACTCCCAATTTCTCGATTCTTCTGGATCTCGCTCATTTTGGTGGCTGTCACTCCTTTGGCCCTCTACTGCCCTCGAATTTGACCTTTATTGACAATCGCTTCTCTTCATTGATATTTCAGGCCTCGTCTCGAGGACGACTTCATCCCTCAAAGAATCAAAGAGCCTCGCTTCCCTCAAAAACATCTCGACTCTGTCTCTGATGGCCTCCCGTCGCGACCGCACTACCCAGTACTCGATGGGGCAGCCTGGTAAGTAATAATGTCGCTCCAACTACCCGTGTTGCAAAACAGTTTTTTCTGACAAAAGAAATAGCAATTTCCGACCCAGTCGCCGTCGTCAGAGCTCACAGCCCTCACCAACTCTCAATGATTGAAGAGGTTTCCCGCGAGACGCTGACTGCCGTGGACCACCGGGACAGGAAAGCCTCCAGTGACCACCTTCCCACAGGCGCTTCTAGCCACCTAGATGAATATGATTTCGACAGCTCTGACGTCCTTGAAGAATACATGGAGGGCATAGAGTTTGAGGGTTTCGACGACGGTAACTCGAATGTCGGCCCCCATGGCCAGCACGGTCTTGCCCAGAACACTGCGGAGACGGTTCTGTACGGAAATTGGGAACAGGACAACAACCTGGATGATCTCAACCGTTGTGCCAGTATGTATCAGTCTCTTGATTACACAACTTCATGTGATGCTGATTACTCAAGCTCCTGACACGGTGATTCACTACGAGTTTGATGGGGCGCAAGGGGCTTCTTCGTCCTCTGCTGGGTCGCCGTCCTCCTCCTCGACGGCTTCATACAGGCCTTATCCTCAGAGACGTACGTTTGTTCTTTGTTCATCCTCCCTAGGATTGATGCGTTCGCTCGTTCGCATCCCTACCCCTGCCATCCCTGCGTTTGCCCTACACCTTTACTATTTCCACTGATTGAGCTCCCGCTGACGCCTCTCAGCCCCGGTTTCTCGGAATGCCACTTCGGCTATGGGTGAATCTTCGAAAGCGAAGGACTGGTCCATGTTCCAGAGCAACCTGGTCGACTATGGTCCTTTCGAGCCCAGCCCGCGACTTCCGGGCTGCTCTGCCGGTCACCCGTTCAAGAAGTCATGGAAGCTGTCGGACTCGATGATGATGGCTTACAACGCCATGCGAGGCCCGATGACGGTGCCGGGCAACGATCCTCTGCGAAACTGGATGGTCGTCAAAGCGCATGAGAGCATCAACGAGTCCGCTATGAAGGCCGAGAAGCAAGCTCAACAGGCAGAGCATAAGAGGATTTCTGAGAATGGAACGCGTTCGTCCCAGAGTGAGAAGGGATTCGCAAACAATGGCATGGAAGGCCAACTGTGCGTTTATTTCGTCGATTCTGGAGGCGTCCACTGACTGGCGGCAGCAGCAGCAACAACAACTTCATGAAGCCACTGTCTTCGCCTTCCAAAGTCAATCCCCAGCCGTCTGGGATGACCTCTGAAGAGAAGGTGGAGATGGAGGACTATGCCAAGTAGGTGCCACCTTCAAATCTCATGTTTACGTGTTGCTGATAGTTATTAGGATGCTCAAAGAGGCCAACATGGCCGCCAGGGAGTACGCACCTGCCGAGGAGGACCGGAGACCTGTCTACGAAGTGCCCCGTCCTAGATACCTCCACGTCTCGCCCAAGTTCAAGGGCTTTACGTTCGCGGACTACGTGCCCCCTGAGGCTGATGTGCCCGAGTCTGCCTACAAGCAGCCGTATGATCCTGCTCGCAATTTTGGTAGGCTCACCCTCCCCAGCTCGTCTTCGAATAGTTACTGATGAAACCAGAGGAGGAGTATGACATCTCGGACGACGAGGGCGATCCCGAGTCGGGACGGCTGTCTCCCTGCACCTTCCGCTTGCTGGCTGAGGGATGCTCTCGAACTGAGCCCAAGGCCAACCAGGTCTTCATGGCAGACGATGTAAGGCACCGGACGTCTTGCACAAAGCTGGTGCTGACATTCTTAGGCTCAGCGTATGCGGCCGCCCACGCCGCTCGAAGAGGAGGCGGACTTGCAGCGAATCTCTATTGACAGACTCGCCGTCTCCTTCGAGCTCCAGCGAGACATGGCCGATGGCGGATGGATCACGCCTTGCTACTCGGTCGAGTCGGAGCCCTCTATCATCTATCGTCCCCTTGGTAAGTGCCAAAAGCCCCCCTCGCAGACGACACCACTGACGCTCCTAAGGTATTTCTCTTAAGCACAAGATGCGAAACTGGTGGTTCGGCCTCTTTGACCGCATGGACCCCATCGCCGCCCGCCGCTTCCGCAAGATCCAGTTCCGCGAGGCGACCGATCCCACGACGCCCCTCGAGACGACCTCGGAGCGGTTCGTCCCGTCGTCTTCCAGCAGCTCCGAAGAAGGCGGCGAGCCCACCCGGCCCTACACCGAGGCCGAGGTCCTCGAGGCGCTCCACTCGCCCAACAGCCGGCGCGTGGCCGGCGTGGCCGCCAAGAACGCGCAGCTCATCATCTCGCAGCGCTGGCAGACGGTGACGCGCTGGAAGGGGCAGGACGACGAGCTCGCCAGGGACAACGACAAGATGCGCCTCGCCGTCGAGCGCGCCAAGATCGAGCTGCGCGAGATCCGGCTGGCGGTGGACCACCTGCTGCAGAGGAGGGCCGCCGAGGAGACGGCGCTCCGCCGCCGCCGCCACGGCCGCATCCTCCGCCGGGTGTCGGCGCACCTGCACGAGCTGCGCTACGAGATCCAGAGCAAGTTCGACGCGCTCAAGCACGCGCAGACGCAGAACCAGGGCATGAGGGCCGAGCTGGCGCTGCTCGAGTGGCAGATCAAGACCGAGTGCGCCCGGGCCGAGATGGCGGGGCCCGACGACGTCCGGAAGGCCGTCTCCGAGCACTTCCGCGAGAAGATGCACGCCCTCGACCTCGCCGACTGCTTCTGAACGTGATGCCGCTGGCGTGCGCCGTCTGCCCCGCTCGGCGCCGAGATGGCCTCTGTTCGATTCGTTTCTTCCCCCTTCTGCTGACGGCGTTGGATCAGCGCCGTGTCGGCAAACCGAATTGCATGCCTGCATGAGCTGAGTATTAGGTACTGCCAAGCTGCGAAGTATCAAGCTGTGGAGCCGTTGACTAACACCGCGCTGCAGGCCGAGAATCACTGACCAACGAGTTCCTGTTGTTGTTCTGCTTTACGCAATGGTATTTCCGAGGGCCTTGCATGTTTGAGTACGATACCCCCAAGTTGTTGGATTTGTCCACCCATTTCGAAACGGGACGTTGTGTTAGATAGTCACCATCAAAAGTTCTTGATTTTGCTAGTCCATTGAGTGCTGTGTGGTGATGACGGAGATCTAAGTCTCCAAGGCGGTGATTAAATTGTATCAGAGATCTTAGCAGAATCGTGAGACCCCTTTCCCGGGGTCTATGTACACGTCCAGATTCTTTCATTTTTTCCTTCTTCCAGCGAGGGCCAACCCGTTTTGGCCCCCTTTTCCGCCATGCTATAGTAACATCATGAGAGGAGCATTATACACAGACCGGAACGCCCAGTTCGCTGTTCCGGGAATCGGCTGAATATCGTAGAACATAATGGTACAAGGGGTCGTGGCCGCGGAAAGCCTCCCAGCGGCCACCCCAAAAAAAAAAAAAAACTTTTCTTCTTTTTCAAGTCTGCGACAATATACGCGCTTAGGCGTTCTTGACGACGCCGACCTTGGCGGCGCGCAGCACGCGGCCGTTGAGCTTGAAGCCCTTCTGCTGGACGTGGAAGACGGTGTTGTCCTCCTTGTCGGGCTGGGCAACCATGAAGGTGGCGTCATGCTCGTTGGGGTTGAACTTCTCGCCGGTGGGGTCGACGCGCTCGATGCCGTGCTTCTTGAGGGTGGACATGAGGATGTCGTCGGTCATCTTGAGACCCTCGTACAGGTTGGCGAGGTCCTTGAGGTCGTCCGTCTTCTCGGTGGCCTCGAGCTTCTCCTTGGGCACCATGGAGAGGGCGCGGTCGAGGTTGTCGACGCTGTCGACGAGGTCCTTGGCGAACTTCTGCAGGGCGAAGTCGCGCGCCTGCTTGACCTCGCGCTGGGTGCGGTCCTGGAGGTTGCGGAAGTCGGCAACGGTGCGCAGGCACTTGTCCTGTACGGTCGCATGTTAGGACTCTGCTTCGGGGCTTCTGGCGGCCGACATCGGGGAGTGAAATCAACGCACCTTCCAGTCAGCGGCCTCCTTCTCCTTGGCCTCGAGCTGCTTCTTGATGGCAGACTCGGCGTCGTCGGCCTTCTCGCCCTCCTTGGGCGCCTCGGCCTCCTTGGCGTCGCTGTACCATCTTGCGACGGCGGGCTGCGCGGCCCGTATCCTGAAGGCCGGGGAGGTCTGGAACTGGGATTGGAAAGCCGACTTGGGAGCCTGGGTGCGCAGGCCGGAGCGCACAGCGCGGGATGAAGTGGCGATGGCTTGTCTGAACATCTTGGCGGATGCTTGTGGTGCTTTCGGGGGGGCGGAAGAGGGTTGAAGTTTGGGAGGGCCGGTGCAGGGACTGTCGCGTGTATGGGGAGAGCTTTTAAGAGGGAATGAAATTTTATCGGAATGGACAAGTGACGAATTGCCGTCCCTTGACCCCGGCCCGCCATGCGGGAGGACATTGCGCCCAATCAAGAGGTCCCGGGAGGTCCATTCCGGGGCGGAAGAAGGGTGCGACCGGAGCCAGCTTTATCGATAAGACTACTAGCGCCAAGGCAGGGAAGGTGCCTACGACGGACTGTGGCGTCTGTCTCTTGCCTCGTCGCAAAAATATCCATCAGCCTCTCCTCAACGCGCCAGCTATCTGAGTAGCTTTCGCGACTACCTCCACCGACAGAATTCAACCGCATTAACGACGACTCTGCTTCAATCAGCCTCGAGCAACTTCCACGCCCATTCTCAAAAATAACGCACGTCTCAGACTAGACCCCACCGGGAGGAAGGCGCGAACGATGGAGTACGAACCGATGTTGTTGGACGGCGAGACGGGCGGGCCGCAGATCAAGATCTCGGGGGTAATTCACCTCAGCGGCTGACTCCAGGCTTCTGTGCTAACGCCCATGGCCCACGCAGGCGGACAACATCCACGTCAATTTCGATCTCTCGAATTGCGACCTGTCGTTCGCCAACTCGCTGCGCCGCGTCATCCAAGCCGAGGTCCCGACCATCGCCATCGACCTGGTCGAGATCGAGGCCAACACCTCCGTCCTCGCAGACGAGTTCATCTCCCACCGCCTGGGCCTCATCCCCCTGCACTCCAAGGACGTCAACACCCTGCTCTACTCCCGCGACTGCGACTGCGAGCAGTACTGCGACAACTGCAGCGTGAAGCTGACGCTGCACGCGCGGTGCACGTCCGACGACATCATGAAGGTGTACGCGAGCGACCTCATCGTGGACAGCTTCCGCCAGAACGGCACCGTCGGAAACCCGGTCATCATGGACCCGGAGGGGCAGGGCTCTCTCATCTGCAAACTGCGTAAGGGGCAGGAGCTGAAGATCTCCTGCATCGCCAAGAAGGGTATCGCGAAGGAGCACGCAAAGTGGATGCCCACGGCGGCCGTCGGATTCGAGTACGACCCGCACAACAAACTACACCACCTGGACATGTGGTTCGAGGAAGACGCGAAGTCGGAGTGGTGAGTAGCGGCGACACGCGGAGCAGGGCCGTGACTGACTCGATTAGGCCCGAGAGCAAGTACGCGAAGATGGAGGACCCTCCCCAAGAGGGGGAGGCGTTCGACTACGATGCGGTACCCGAAAAGTTCTACTTTGAGGTCGAGGGAGTTGGCAGCCTCGAGCCCGACCAGATCATCCAGGAGGGCATCAAGATTATCCAAGAGAAGATGGCAATGTTGCTGCACATGCTTACCGGCGAGGCCGACGACGACGGAATGGGAGACTTCGACGGCCCCCGGAGCCCGAACCTTGACATGGACGGCGGCAACCCGTGGGGTCAGGACCAGGGCTACACGACCCCGTTCAACGGCGGGACGCAGAGTGCGTGGGGCGGCAACGCGACGACTCCCTACGCGACCACGACGCCGTACGGGGCGTCTGGGCAGGGTGGCTGGAACTGAGCATGACGAAAGTACAAAAAACAATGGCGTTAATGATCTATCCAAGACGGGCGGCAATGGAGTTTTTGCGAGGTTTGCGAAAGCCAGCACACGCTGGCCGATTACATTTTAGAAAAGAAGATGCTCTGGGCGGCCTGTTCGCTTGGGTAGGTAGTGTAAGCGAGGGGAGAGGTTTCTCTATTCCATAAAAGCTTTCCTTGCCTACCTACCATGTTAGACTCACTACCCTTGGATGTACGAGACGTGTGTGGCCACAAACAAAATCCGAGGAAGTAATGCTGAATCTGATCAGTACATCTAATAGAGAAAAATCACAATTACCCTGAACCTTGTGATGAAGAACGTCTAATCGTGTATTTTTTGTTTATCCCAGGACTCCTATCAAATGCAGCAGGTTGCCTCTTCCGAACGCCCTCCTAATGATAAAAGTGATGATGCAGTGTCTAATCGTTTAACATCCAAAGCTTCTACCCCTAGATGGCGCTCTCTTCGCCAACGTCGGTCACCGCTCTGTAGGCCGAGCGGTGCGCTTCTAGGAAGAGAAAAGTACAAATAGTTTGACTGAGAAGGAGGGTTAGCAAAAAGAGAACCCCAGATAAGACAGGAGGAAGCTTACGGTCCGAGCCGCAGGAAACTGGGCACCCAGCCCTTGAACATCCAGCCGAGGCCCTCGTGCTTGTAGATCTTGGCCAGGGTGTGCGCCAGGCCCTCCTGGGAGTGAGCCGTCATGACGCGGGTCTTGATGACGTCGACGGGGCTGGTGACGGTCGCGGCCACGACGCCGGCGAGGAACGACGCGGCGAAGTGGGTGGCGAGGCCGTCCTCCATCGGGGTGTGGCGGAGCATCAGCCCCTTGAAGGTGTCGTAGGACGCCAGCTGGGAGGCCGTCATGGCCGCGGCGCGCATGCTGTTGGGCAGCACGCCGCGGAACCAGCTCGTGATGCCCTCGTGGCGGGCCATGCGCACCATGCCCTCGAGGGCGTGGGTGTAGTTCCGGCGCTCCGCGTGCGGGAGGGCGGCGTCCTGCTGCATGCGCACGTTGAGCACGTCGGCGGCGTTGCCCGAGATGCCGCCGATGAAGCCCGAGGTCACGGACATGGCGACCAGCACGGGGAAGCCCGGGGCCTTGCCGCCGTTGCTGCGGGTCGCGCGGACCTTCATCTCCTCGTAGGCGCCGAAGCGCACGGTGGAGTAGGTCATCTGGCGGAGGAGGGAGGCCGAGAGGCCGTCGTAGAGGCCCAGCGCGCCGTGGTTGCGGATGATGTGGGCGAAGGTGCCGACCATGTTCTTCGGGGCGTCCGGGCGGCGGACTTGGAGGCGAACCTAGCATTTCTTTTGTGAGTACACTCGAGGCGGTCTTTCATGATGTCGTGTTGGTCGCGGCCGGTGGTGTTGTCTGCGCGTGCATGCGTACCTTTACTAAGACATTGTTAGCTTCCCGTCACCTCCGAGATCGCGGTGCCTATCATGCAGATGCCCGCGAAGAGGGCTGCAGCACGACTGCAAGAGGGAAAAATGCTCACCCAGATCCAGGGGATGAGTTACGCAGGCGGCCATACTACTGGCACTGCCTCCGAACCAAAAGGGGTACCGCACAGAGCTCCCGGCTTTTGGTGCCGTCGCGGGCGACTGCTTGTCCTTGATATCGGCCTTTATCGATTTAGCCGACGGCGCAGACGAAGGCGACAGAGACGAAGGCTCGTCGGCCGGCTTGCTGGATGTGATAGGGGCCATGTTGGCGGCGGATTCGGACTGCATCGTTGCAGCTATGCAGTCGAGACTGATAAGCTCATCCCGCTGCGACAATGTGATAGCGGTCGCAGTAATATATCCTCAATTGCGGTAGAACCGAGGATGCAGATGTAATAATGTAGTAAAGCTCCCGTGCTGTTAGGTGATGTATAACCGAGTGAAATGTCACTGTGTTCGGAGAGACCGCGGTGACGTCTGCACGGGAGAAGCCGACTTCGGGGGGGGGGTTTTAGTGTGAGTGTGAGGAAGATAGCCGAATGGTTCGTCCGGCTCGGTGTATCGCGAACTTTTTTTTTCCCTTGTAGGTATTTTTTTCTCCTTGGCCGTCGCTTTCTGTCGGCTGGTGCGCGCGCTGAGTGAGCGAAAAAGCTACTGCGTCATGGTCTTATCAGGGCAGGGGTCCCACGCGGCGTCGGCAGGCTTTACGCCGCCCGCCATCCGCGGTGTGGATTGTTGGGCGGATGTCATGAAGGTGGCCCGTGCATCGCGGGCAGTTTTCTGGTGATCGTCAGGACCATGTCTGGAGCTCCCTTTTTTTCTTGACCCCGAGACAGCAATTGACGAAACCCCGCCAGTTGATTACCTGGGTACCCGCTATGAACAGGTGATCCACTGCGCCTTTGCACCAGACCAAAGGCTTTTGTCATACACATTCGAGATGTTGGTGCCGAGATTGGCCGGCAGGCAATTGCGAAGCTGCTTCCGTGGCGCCACCATCGGAGCTCGATCATGGACGATCGCGTCGCTGCCGTGTAGTCGGCGACTCTACTCCTCAGGTGAACAAAGACTGCTCAATACCAAACCGAAATAGAGACAAATCCCTGACCGTCACTTCCATCCAGGCCAGAAGAAGACCATCGAGGTCAACGGCCAGACGATCCCCACCGACGAGTGGTTCAACGTGCCCAAGAACGTCCTCGAGGCGACGTCGCGAAAGCTTCACCTCCAGAAGGACCACCCCGTGTACATCACCCGGCAGATCATCGAGTCGCAGTTCCCGGCGCCGACCTACCAGTACCACAACACCTTCGACCCCGTCGTCTCGACGCAGCAGAACTTCGACTCCCTGGGCTTCCCCGAGGACCACCCGGGCCGCGCCAGGTCCGACACCTACTACTTCAACAAGGGCACGCTGCTGAGGACGCACACGAGCGCGCACCAGGCGCAGACCTTCAAGAGGAACCTCAGCGAGGGCTACCTCATCAGCGCCGACGTCTACAGGCGGGACGCCATCGACCGCAGCCACTACCCCGTCTTCCACCAGATGGAGGGCGCGCGCATGTGGGACCGCACGAAGGTGCCCGGCGGCGACGTCGCGGCCGCCGTGTGGGCGGACGTGAACAAGCTGCCGAAGCACGGCGTCAAGGTCGAGGACCCGCACCCGGCCTACGACGCGGAGCGCAACCCGCTGCAGGAGGGCCACCACACGCCCGCCGAGGCCGAGGCCATCGGCGCCCACCTGAAGCGCTCCCTGGAGCTCATGGTCGTCGAGATCTTCACGAGGGCCAAGGCCGCCGCCGCGAAGGCCGACCCGAACTACAAGGACGAGCCGCTGCGGGTGCGCTGGGTGGAGGCGTACTTCCCCTTCACCAGCCCCTCGTGGGAGCTCGAGGTCTACTACGCGGGAGACTGGCTCGAGGTGCTGGGCTGCGGCGTGGTGAAGCAGGACATCTGCGCCAACGCCGGCGTGCCGCAGCAGCTGGGCTGGGCCTTCGGCATCGGCCTCGAGCGCATCGCCATGCTCCTCTTCCAGATCCCCGACATCCGCCTCTTCTGGTCGCAGGACGAGAGGTTTCTAAGCCAGTTTAAGGGCGTCTCCGACCAGCTCGATTCGATGAAGCGCTTCGTGCCCTTCTCCAAGTACCCGGCCTGCCACAAGGACGTGTCCTTCTGGCTGCGCGGCGTCTCGGCGGCGGGCGGGAACACCAAGGCCAGCGCGCAGGACTTTCACGAGAACGACTTCATGGAGCTCGTCCGGGACGTCGCCGGCGACCGCGTCGAGGACGTCCGACTCGTGGACGAGTTCACGCACCCCAAGACGGGGAGGCGCAGCATGTGCTACCGCATCAACTACCGGAGCCTGGAGCGCACCCTGACCAACGAGGAGACCAACGAGCTTCACAGCGACGTGACTCGGAAATTGGTCGAGAAGCTGGGCGTCGAGATCCGGTAAAGGAACGGAGGGCAGGCGGGACGTGCTTGACGTCGAGCGTTGAGGGGTAAAGGGGGCTGTGTAGCCAACACTTTGGCCGTCTTGAAAGACGGGACGACCCCATTGGAGTGATCTCGGCGGACGGAGCCGGGGTCCCTCAATAGACCGGTCCGTCAAAAAAGGTCGCAGTCGCTTGGGTTGTCGTGAGATGATTGCTGCCAAGAGGAAGGCATTGCACATCGCACTTCTTGGGCGCCCTGCCTGAGTATCGAAATCGTGACATATCACGCCATGTATCATAAAATGACTTGTACTATAACACCGCACTCGACGGCCCAGTCGATATGCGGCCGGGCACGGCAAGCCCACACTCGTGGTGGTGCAAGAGCTGAGGGCGAATTTCGGGGAATTGATAGACCCCTTGAACCCGTCCACTCATGGACCTACCCAACAACCTTCCTTCGTTTGATGTTGGATCTCGGTGGGAAACGTCAAAGCACAGCGTGCTGGGCTGAGCTGAGCTTGAGCTGCACCGGGCCGCATAGCCTTGTAACCGTGGAAACATTTCGACGCGGTGCTGCGGCCGGGCGGCCGGGCGACTCGGAAGGGCGGGGCCTTGTTTATTCCTTCTGCCAGGATTCTCGAACGATGAAATCATGCCCGGGTGCAAGAGTCAATCGCCGCCGAGCGAATCTGAAGCAGCGACGCCGGGGCTGCAGATCGGTTGTATCATCAGGAAACCTACAATGCCCAGGCACACGCGGGCGAGCGCAGTAGCGTTCGGAGGGGGGAGGCAGGAATCTGGGCCGTCGTCCCAACTTGTTGGGATGGTCGAGCAGGTCAGTTTCATGCCTTTCGAGATAAGGCGGAGCTCCATCTGTTGCTCGCAACGTATGGGAACTTGGTGAGAGCTGCTCAGCCACGCTCCCATGTTCAACAGAGTGGTATGTTGCTTGAGGTCAGGTGTCCATCTCTTGCATTGCTGGTGATTCCCGCAAGCGGGCTCCCTGTGATGAGTTCAAAAGAGATGAGATGAGTTTGCCATGCCTCAGGTCCGACTCGGCGAGAAGTTTATCAGGCGGTCATCTCTCTAGGCGGGTGGTTCCTTGCAACAAGGAAGTTCCCATCAGGAAGATAAGGCATCGGGTGCAAGTGGAGTGTCCGAGGGTCTGAGGGTCTCGAGGTCTGAAGTTGGGAGGAAACGGTAGCATGGCAAACGGTCTGAGCACGGTACTCACGACTATCGAGACCCAGTTCCCGCAAACGAGAACGACATCGACTTGCCGAGAGGGACATTATTAGATATTACGATCCGAACGACAGATAGAAGAACGGGCGACAATAGCCAGAAGGATGTAGGGCCAAAATGCCAGTGGTTCGGTTGTCGGCGGGTTGAAGACTTGTGATAGACCACTTAGATGCAACCTGACAGGACAACATCCCAATAGAGCAAAGCGCAAGCCAGAAGGTCATTGTGGCAGCACTGCGAGCGGAGCGCAGGAATGCGGGTTCTTGGCCAGAACGGTGTCTGGGGAAGCCGATTGCAGAGCGAAACATCAATCTGGCAGGTCGAAAGTCTTGGTATTCTGCACAGCCTCGTTTCCCCGATGGCCATGGAGCCGAGACGTTGCTGACCACCTACCACAGCACTTGCCGACGTGCAGGTCGGGCGGGGAGAGGAACTTCTAATCGGTGCCGGATCATTTGAGTTGAGACATCAAAGGTCGGTCTATAGATGAGCGAGGCATTTTCAGGCGGCAGTGAATGGCCTAGCCGCGCCTTCAGGATTATCGAGCGCAATTTTCAAATTTCGTTTTGCAGCGACTGCCGTGGCTGGCGGATGCTCGGCATCAAAGGAGCGTACATACGTCGCTGTGTCTGTTCAGCGGCGTAGACATGCCGTAGGCGTCGGGAAGGGGCTGAGGTTCAGTGCAATTTGCCCCGAGCTGGCTGAGCGAAAGGCTCTTCGTCGGGCGACTCGCACGCTGCCGGGCTGAGCTGGCAACGGTAAATTGACAACAACAATCGGTAGGCTCATAAAGTCCCAGGTGACAATGATTAGCTCGGGAGGCGAAGAGCCTCGTTGGATTTGATTTGATTTTGACTCATGACCCATAGCATGAAGTCGTAAGTCTGGCGGAACGACTGCGGCCGAGAAAAGCCTCCATCACCGTTCCTAGCCCTGCCTCCAATCTGCGTATGCTGCTGATGACGACGGCGAGCCAAGACTAATAGCAGACAAGCTCCGGCCATTAGTATCCGTAGCCATCATCGAAATGCGGCGTTCTCGGAAACACGCAACCTGGGCGGCGTAGCTCTCACGGTGGTCCAAGGAGGCGCCGCGGCGGCGCCTCAAACTCAACACCAAACGTCAATATCCAGGTGTCGTAGATACAGTGAGCCGGGTGCCATTACTGCAGTGCTAGCAATCATGACGGCGACGGTCTTGTGATGAACAAACTGCTGCTGCTGCTGTTACACAGCCCCCAGGCCCTCTTTTGGCGCGGGTTGGTTTTGACGATGTGGGGGATGCAACTCTGGACCCCTGGTCTTTGTCTCTTTCTCTCTGTGTATGTTCGATAGCGCAACTTGCGAGAGCGGGGAGAGATGTGCTGTCTGTTAGCTGCCGCTGGCAAATGGCGATTCGGATAGGCGCTGTAACGTTGATACTCGGAATATGCCCGAATCCAGGCCTGGTAACTCCGTTGATTAGAGCTGCAGGTGTCTGCAGATGGCCGCATATCGGATTGCATACGAAAGTGATGGATGGATGGGTTGACGGATAGATGGCAAGGAGTTCCACGCCGTCGGGAGGCGAGACGAGGGCGTATTCGATGGCTGATTCGACGAGGCAGCCAACTTTGCTGTGCCCTTCTCTGACGTCTGTTCCCCTCCCCTCTGCCAACGTGTGCCAAGAAGCAGAAGTGCTCTGGTCTGCGGTCAGCAAACTGGAAGCTTCCGGGAGGGTCACAGGACGACGGGCGGCAGCCCGCGCAAGGTATGCGTCGGTACGGTAGGTATCGTGGGCTTGGTATCGCGGCCGTGGCGCCCAGGGCGGCTGCGGCCAATTAGCGGGTCGAGGCGCTGCTTCCTTTGCCAGCTCTGCTAGGGCAATCGGGTCGGTACATGCGCTACGTATCCGTACCACTCAGGCAAGTGTCGAGGTGTGTAGTAATCAAGGGCCCAAACGGGAGTCGAAAGTGACCACCGTCCAGGTTCATTGGACGTGGGGAAGCGAGCAGTCCCCATTTCCCACGGTGGCAGGCAGGGCATCTGGCATGGGGAGGCCTGCGAAGGTCCCGAGGTCAGCAGCGCTTGTCGTGGTCGGGTCATGGTCGGGTCGTGGAACGGCAGCACCGCCTTCTTTCCTCACGGGGCACCGTCAGCCGGCACAATGGAAATTACCGAGTGAGGCGGAGATACATGACGCCGCTACCGTAACGGTACGTACTGCGGTGGTAGGTATACACAGACGTGGACCTGCCGTTTCTTGTTGTACGTATCCGTACCGCTAAGAGTAACATGCTGCTGCGTGTGCACTAAGGAATGGCTGGGGTGGCGAATGGCATTCTCGACAATTCGATTTCGGGCGGGGCGAAGACTCGACAGAGTCCAGTCCGCCGTGGAACATTTTTCCTTGAGCCACCGCAACCGCGACCGCAACCGCCGCAGCAGTGGACGTCGGCAGGGATGGATTTTTTACGGAGCCCGTGTGGACGGAATAACAAGCTTGCAATAAGCCAACAAACCGAATGGAATCCACCTGCTCCAGTAGGCTTGGCGCTATTCGCCTTCGCTTCGGGAGGAAAGGCGAAAGAGAGGGAAAAGAAGAAGGGAAAAAAAAAATGCTTTTCTTGCACAGCCCCATTGTGCCGGCGTAGGTGCTGCCAGGTGCCCCGTGCTAGCCAACTCTGTGCCACTGCTGCTCTGTGCTTAGCGGCGAGTACAGCCGTGTCTGGGTACCTGCCTGCTAGGATTACCTGACCAGAGAGGTTGAGAGGGCACCCAGAAGGCAGGTTGCAGAGTGCAGAGTGCTGAGAGCCTGCAGGAACACGCCGGCGGATAAGGAACGGCGGGCGTATCGCAGTGTAATGTCCCGTCTCCAGGTCTCCACCATTGTGACGGTTCGAAGGCGGCGAAACTTCAAACGGGCCTGTGAGTCCGTGTGGCCTTCCCGTTTCATCACACAGACACACCCCTCCCACTCAGCCATCTCATCCCATCCCACACCACACCACACACTCCGCCCGACCCAGCGGGCCACCTACCCACGGCTTTGCGCAGCCACTCACTCCCACCGCAACAAACATATAACCAAGACCGCCTCCCACAACCCTTTGCCTATTACTCCGAGCCAACAACCAAACAAAACAATAGCACACTCATACAATACGAGAGTTGCCTACCATTACACACACATTTGGACAACTACTACATCACTACAAGATTCAAACACGGGAATCACCATCTCTTGCCTACATTCCAACCGCAACTCACCACACAACCACCCACAACACAACAACAACTTCACAATGGAGTCTCCCAAGTTAGATACTCGCCCTATCTTCTCGAGGCGCTCAACCGGATCCAACAAGTCTCTGTCCCTCGACCTGTCATCCCTGCCGCCTCTGGTTCAGCCGACACCTCCCTCCAACACTCTTCTCTTCACGAACCTGAACGACACCAGCGTCTTCCGCCCCGATAACCTGCAAACCATCCGCGACCTCGTCTCCAAGACTGCGGCGATTCACTCGTGGGCACCTCTGAAGTCGTTCCGCCGCATCGTTGTCTCTTTCTTCTCCGAGGACGACGCTATCGCTGTGCGCAGTATCTGGGACGGCGAGGCTGTCATGGGCGAGCGCGTCCGTGTCTACTTCGGCCAACCTACCCCCGTCGAGGTCACCGACCGCCACCTTGCCCTCCCTGACGCTGGCAAGCTCTTCTTCATCTCTCCTCCTCCTTCTCCCCCTCACGGCTGGGAGATGAAGCTCGAGGATGCTCCTAACAAGATGGTCCACGCCGAGGACCTTGCCGACGCCCTCTCCAAGCTCAACCACCGCCCCTCCGGCGTCGAGACTCCCATCAGCCCTGTCGACGGTGCCTACCAGACGCGCAGCAGGAGTTCCACCCTGCTCTACCGGCCCGATGCGAACGGCTGCAGTCCCGACCTCCCCGCCATCTGCCTCGAGGACATGACGGACGAACCCATGGAGATCAGCCCGATCGAGAACACCAAGCCGATCCTGGCGCATACCGCGCGTCCTCCCGTCGAGCTTATGCTCGACGCATGAGGCACGATGCATACTTCTCTTTCAGAGCGATGTTTTATCAGGCGTTGGGATACGACAAGGCACATGCGGTGACCAGGATTGGGCGCATCCAGCATTTTGACACGGAAATTGTTTACTTGCGACGGCGTTACGAGGGAAAGATCAGGGCACGTATACAGGATCGAAAGGGTATTTATTGAGTGGTCAGAGACGTACGACAGTCGTTTTCGCGGAAGTTGGCCCGAGATTGAGCCATGGTAAAAAGTTTCACTGTGCCACCTCTTCGGAGGAAGAGCACGTTTTTCTTGTACACTAGATTCCCATCGGCAGCCCACGGGCTGCGAAACAAAAGAAGCCATTACCAACCAACCCATACGCAAACTGTGCCATATACATATGTGTCCGGTTACGTCTTTTCTGCGATCTGACGCAGTTGCGACAACGACGTTCATGCCGTGGAGACGCTTGACGTGAAGGGAGCCCACAACAGGACGTGCCAGCCAAAACCGTTTGATCTTCAGATACAGTGATCGGCGCCGCGGAAACAAGGCTGGGGGCGCTCGGGGACGAACGCGACGGGGAAACGGCGCCCGGAGTACGGCCCAAACTCGGTCGACCGGCCGGTCTCGCTGGCAACCGATCCGGGGTCGACCCGCTGCACGTGCGAGCCATACCTATGTATGCAACGGCGTCGTACTACTGCGCATACCCGCGGACCTTCAGAACCGCACACCCGACGGCGCGATCCCGGCAAGGCCGCCAAGCAGCACGGATACGCTCCTCACGCCCAGGAACGCGAGCAGCCCCACGACGGCGGAGGCCAGCAGCAGCGCGGCGAGGTTCCGCCGCTCGGTCCTGCGCACGCGGGGCTTGGCCGGGCCGCCGCCGCCGTTCTCCTTGCCGGCGCCGTCGTTCTCGAGGTGCCAGTGCCTGCCCGCGGCCTCGGTCGACATGACGTCGAGCGTCGGGATGTACTTGAACTCGAAGTTGGTCTCCTTCCCCAGCGCGCCGAGCTCGGGCTTGTGGACGGTGATGTTGAAGAGCCCCTTTTGGAGTTTCTGCGACGGGTTTTTTTCGTTAGCACGAGAGTTCCCCCTTACGGATAATGCGGTCCGGCTCACCTTGCTGCGAGACTCGGCCCAGCCCGGGAACAGGCGGTGCGAGTAGCACATCACCATGAAGAAGACGCACTGCCCGAGGACGAGCAGGCTGTAGTAGAACGGCGGCCTCTCGACGCCCAGCGCGCGCGCGAGCTTCGCCCCGTTGAGCCAGTACGTCTCCGCGGCCAGGAAGTCCCGCGACACGTACGACGGCGGCTGGTTGCACAGCCCCGAGAGCACGTTGGCCGCCAGCGCGCGCGACGTGTCGGACGGCTCGATCTCGGAGACCATGAGCGACTCCATCACGGCGCGGGCGCGGCCGGCCTTCGCGAAGACGTCGGTCGGCGTGCCGAGCACGTGGGCCACCCAGCGCCAGAGGGCGATGTAGTCCTCGGCCTCGCGGCCCGTCATGTATATCCCCTGCCGCGGGAGGCCGATCCAGATCAGGGTGGCGGAGAAGGTCGAGATGGTGCCGATGGAGTCGAGGTCGTTGACGGGGACGCCCCAGGCGTCGACGTCGTAGTAGGACGGGCGCTCGGCGGCGAGGGCGAGGATGCGCCGGCGGACGGCGGCGTGGAGGAGGCGCACGCGGATGGAGGAGGCGAAGCCGTCGCCGCCCGGCTGGACGGAGGGGAGGTCGCGCGTCACCTGGAGGATGTGCTGGAAGGTCTCGAGCAGGCGGCGGCGGGTGACCTTGACGCCGAAGCCGCCGGTGCGGGCGAGCGTCTCGACCACGCGCCGGCCGCCGAAGCCTCCCACGAGGGATTGGAAGGTGAGCTGTGAGTTGTGCGTCAGTGTGAGGAATCCCGTGTTGCTTGAGGGGCAGCGAGCTTACGGCGAAGATGGCTGGGCCGGCATAGCGGATAAAGACCTTTTGGCCGCGTTCGATCTGGGCCCAGTCTACCCAGTCCGGTATCGTGTTGACCTCGTTCCAGAGCTTCCCCAAGACTTCGTCCGAGTCCGCGTTATCTCTTAGAAGGGCGTATAGATCCCGATGAGGATTCTCTTTCCGGGAGTTGTCGCCCTTCTCGCTGGGGGACGGGGGCTTGGCTGCGGGTGAGATCTCATCAAGACGGTCTAGAGCCTGTGCCCCTAGTTCATCGTAGGTATAAATCAACGGCCTAAGTTCGTCGGATGTGAGATGTTGATCGGTCCATTTGAAGCTGTAGTCCCATGCCTCTCGCCACTCCTCTCCCCTATGCCATAGAAGGCCAGCCATTTCCTGGAGGGGGTGTATTGAGGGAGCTTGGATGCTCAATGTCTAAAAGGAAACCAGTAGAAGTGATCTTCACTTCTCTGAGTGAACACCAAGAAGTATTGAGAGATGAGATGGTAAAAGTCTTGTGTGTACTCTTCAGCTCATGTGTCTGGAGGGTGGCGGCCTAGCATAGGTAGGGATGACTTCATCGAACTCAAGCAGTCCTTGCAACTTGCAGGAGGGCAAAAAGAAATGCCGGGGGTTTTTATCCCAGCACTCGACTGTCACTTGGAAGATAACTGAGGATCAGACCCCTTCTCACTAGTCCATTGACTCGGAGGCTCTTCGTCGCTCTCGAGACACATGCTCTCCAGCGGCGCAAAACGAGGTGGTGACCCCATTCGGACGAGGGGGTTCGGCATGGGCCTAATCACCAGACCAGACCATACCATTCTCCTCCGTTCCTTGGCAATCAACTCCCGATGCTATGGTGCGAACGACCGAAGAGATGGGACGAATGGGAGTGTCTAACTCGGCTCAGGTTGGCCCCCTCGGAAAACAGACATGGATGACGATAGGATATCTGCACGTGCATAACAGCTAGCCGGGAGAGCAGTTAGTTTCCTGTGAGGGGTTAATTCGTTGGTGTGTATGAGCAAGGTTTCCCTCCTTAGCCGAGAATGGAAATTCATTCCACTGAGCCTGTGAGAGTTGTAGTTTCGGTTGACAAGTAGACAAAGTTTCAATACTGATCGAATGATGAGCTTGATCTTTGAGCTGAGCTGAGCTGAGGCTCACAAGATGCATCCTTTCTCAGCTCCCCGCTGCACATTTGATTCGGTAGGATTCAGGTGGCAGCCCCGGTCATAATAGGTAGTGTACGACCGGGCGCCGTAGCGCCGGTCCCACCGGTGCCACGGCACTTTGCCCCCGGCGCTTTTTTTTACAGTGGAACCCCCACTGTCTTTCGCCCCGTCCCGAAAGCCAGGGACCAAGCTCAGTAGGCGCAATTTGCAAAACCGCGTCCGACTTTTTTCGCCATCGACCAAAACTCCCATCCTCGCAACCGCCACCCAACGCCTGTCCCTTCCCTTTACCTCGCGGTAGCTCTGTTGGCCAGACTTCGACCATGGCCTGCTCGTGCCGCTCGAGCCCGCTGCGACTTTTCGTCCAGGGCATGTCGCGACTGCACATCACCGAGCCCGCCGCCGCGACGAGACTGCCGCTCCGGCCCGCCGTCGCACGCACGCACGAGACGTTCCAAACCATCCGCCAGAACCAGTTCTCCACGACACCGCTCGCGCGGCGCCCGGATTCGGCCCCAGCCCCAGAATCGAAGAACAAGAAGAGGAAGATGGAGCGGTACGGGGACGGAGCCACTGCAGCGAAGGAGGCGACGGAGGCGAGCGCCAACACGAGAACATGCAAGCCCGCGAGAGCGATCAAAGCCGCCGACAACGATGGAGCTACCGCGGCTCCATCGCAGAAGGCCAGGCCAAGGAAGGAAAAGGAGGCGGGCACCGCCAAGAGAACGCGAAAGCCCGCGAAAGCGGCCCCGCCCGCCGACAAGGCCGCAGCCCCCGCGCAGGAGGAGGCCAGGCCGAGGAGGGAGAAGGAGCCGTGGATGGTCCAGAAGGAGGCCCTGAAGCAGAAGTTCCCCGAGGGCTGGAAGCCGATGAAGCGGCTGTCGCCGGACGCCATCGCCGGCATCCGCGCGCTCAACGCCCAGTTCCCGGAGGAGTACACGACGCGCCAGCTGTCCAACATGTTCGAGGTGTCGCCCGAGGCGGTGCGCAGGATCCTCCGGAGCCGGTGGCGCGCGTCGCCCGAGGAGGAGCAGGGCCGCCAGGAGCGGTGGTTCCGCCGCGGCGTCAGCGTGTGGTCGCGCTTCGCCGAGCTGGGCGTCAAGCCGCCGCAGAAGTGGCGCCGCGAGGGCGTCGTGCGCGACCCGTCGTTCCACGAGAACCGAAAGGCCGCCATCGAGAGGAGGAAGCAGCGGGAGACGAGGGTCGAGGCCCAGGCGGAGGAGGACAAGGGGGAGACGCTGCAGCGGAAGCTCGGCGACAGCATCTTGTGAGCTTCGGGTTCTGCCGTGGTCTCCCAAGACTTATATATCTCTACTTTTCATATTGAGCGTCATACTCAACTCGAGCCAAAATAATGAGAGAAACATCTTCACTTTGGAAAAGGAGGGATTGCCCCCATCTGTTTGCAAGTCTGATGTGATGTGATGACAATCGGGCCCCGGTACTGGCCCTTCGACACTGCAGATCAGAGAACAACTCTCGGTGCGAATGACTTCTATTTGCACTGAGCTGAGTCTGTCGCCGTTCCTACTATCTGCTCTGGTAACATCCAGGAGGCGACAACATCGCTGGTACTGGCTTTCACTCCGACCACTATTGAGATCTTTGACCCAGGCTTAGCGCAGAGTTTGAAAGTCTCATTTTCCATACTGAAACCAGCTTGCTGTTAATGATGGATCAAATTGCTAAATCTCTGATTCTGTCAGATGACAATCATGAGCTTGAAACACTTACAAAAGGCACCCTGCCCCTACGGGAACCAACGAGGGTCTGGTATGTTCGCGACCCACGACCCACGAACCTCGTCCCCGACCCCAGGGCCGGCGACGAACATGAGTCCCGCTCAAGCAAGAACTTTTCATTGTAGTCGGGGGCGTGGTTTAGTGGTATAATGCATCCTTAGCATGGATGAGGTCCGGCGTTCGATTCGCCGCGTCTCCAAGTGCGTCTGCGCAAGCAGGCGCGTAAGCTTTTGTTTTTTTGATAAACCATTACATTTCAGTGAATTGGACTATGAGTGTGTAAGTTGCCTAAGAACTGTGGATGCGGGGAGTCGAAGGAAAGAAGCCTAGACATAGAGAGTAGACGCATTAGAGTATCACAACCGCCATCAAAAGTCAAACAAAATCTTATATCCCAAGACGAATTGACCTGCCAGATGGACAAACCGGATCAACACAGACAGCCCTGAACTCGCCAACAGCTCAAGATATCGAAAACAACATAAAAAAAGAATGATTTGAGTTAGTCAAGGACCGACCGCGGTTCGAACGCGGGGCCTAGAGATAGGTTGCTAACAGAGCTGCAATCTCTCGCTCTACCACTGAGCTATCGATCCTTGCTTGAGAGCTTAGTCATCATGCTTGATGCATCGTGTTCGGTACGGGTAGATGGAGCCTGCGCATGCAGAAGCGAGCTGAGGGAGGGGTGGGAATCGCTGTGGTTGCATTCGGAACTTGTCGCGGGCGTGGGGCGGACCCTGAATGAACAAATTGTGCAGACGCACGGGAACGTGTAACGTGTAACGTGAAGAAAAGACGACAAAAGACGACGGCAACAGGTCACGGTGGTACCACAAACAGGGCGGGACTCGAGGATGACATTTGAACACAAGTTTGATTTTGGCTCCCAGTTCAAGCTCCTTTCAACCTAGGGCTATGTTAATTAATGTACAGGGCGAGGCCAGTCTAAACACAACGCTAGAGCTTAGATACCCAGGGTAAACTCGACGCCAACGTCAATCTCACGAGCTGTAACGGGTCGTTAGCACGGTCCTTCTTTCATGGAGGAAAGTCTGAAAACCCACCCATCTTGACAACCTTGGACAGTTGCACGGCCTTCTCGGCGGCGGTCTGGAGGTCGTCGATGGAGAAGATCTTCATGCCGGACTTGTTGATGATCTCGTGGGCGGCCTCCATGTTGGTACCCTGCAGACGGGCAATGATGGGGATCTTGAGGTTCAGCTCCTTGGAGGTGTTGATGAGACCCTGGGCGATAAGGTCGCAGCGGACGATACCGCCGAAGATGTTGACGAAGATGGCGCTGACCTTGGGGTCGCTGGTGATGAGCTCGAAGGCCTCCTTGATGGCGGCGGGGGTAGCACCACCACCGACGTCGAGAAAGTTGGCGGGGGAGCCCTTGTTCAGCTTGATGATGTCCATGGTGGCCATGGCCAGACCGGCGCCGTTGACGAGGCAGCCAATGTCACCATCGAGCTTGATGAAGTTCAGGCCGGACTCGGCGGCGCGGACCTCGTCGGCGTCCTCCTGGGTGGTGTCGCGCCAGTTGAAGATCTCCTTCTGGCGGTAGTCGGCGTTGTCGTCGAAGCCGAACTTGGCGTCCATGCACAGCACCTTGTGGTCAGAGGTCTCGGAGAGGGGGTTGATCTCGATCTGGGTGGCGTCCTTCTCGAGGAAGATCTTGTAGAGCTTCTGGATGGTGTCCTTGGCGTCCTCGACGCACTGCTCGCTGAAGCCGAGCTTGACGGCGATGTCGCGGGCGATCTCGTCGGTGACACCCTTGTTGATGTCGATGTTGGTGGTGATGATGGCCTCGGGGTTCTCCTTGGCGACGGTCTCGATGTCCATACCGCCCTGGGAGGAGGAGACGATGACGGGGGCCTGGGTGGCGCGGTCCATCAGGATGGCGAGGTAGAACTCGCGGCGGGCGAACTTGCGCTCGCAGATGAAGACGGAGTTGCAGAGGCGGCCGCCAGCGCCGGTCTGCTTGGTGACGAGCTTGTGGCCAATCATCTGCTCGGCGAACATCTCGGCCTCGTGAGCCGAGTAGATGACGCGAACACCGCCCTTCAGGCCGTTGTCGAAGGTACCCTTTCCACGTCCACCGGCAAGGACCTGGGCCTTGATGACCATATCCTCACCACCAAGCTCCTTCGCGATGGCCTTGGCCTCGGCGGCGTTCTTCGCGACGGAACCCTTGGGGACACCGACTCCATACTGGAGGGGAGAAGCGACACATGTTAGCGGACGGGAGCTCCTGAAAAACTGCCGAAAGGGGAGTGGGGCCCGAGGGTCCAGGGCATCGCGGGAGGCTTACCTGGCGCAGGAGGTCGGCAGAGAGGTACTCGTGGATGCTGAGGTTTCTCCTTTGCTGCGCAAGGCCCGGGAATCTGGCGGTAGGGGCAGCGAGCCTCGAGGAAGATTGGATGGCAGAAGCCAGGCGGTTGCGTCCGAGCTTGAACATGATGGTGGCGTGTCTGTCGTCGTGGGATTCGAGACTGATTCGGGGGTGTGGGAGGAGAGAAAAGGAGAATGCGCCTTTTCAATTAACTCGGTCTGGAAGAGGGGAGAGGGTCCAGATGGGAAATGAAAGAGAGGCGCGATCGAAGAAGAAAGGGCCAAAAAAAGGAAAGGAGGACCAGGTAGTCCAAGGGTGCGATGTGATGCAATTGGGGGTTTTGGTGGAAAAGCGCTATCAGAGCAATCTCTAACAGGAAAACCAAACGTGTCTGGGCCGCGGGATTTCCCGATGGCGTCCTCTGGTTGGTTTTCGCTCGGAACAAAGCTTCAACCGAAGCGAGACAGCTGTCCCGTCCCGCGGGGGTCCTAAGCCTGTACCACGGCACAAGGACGACGCATCGTGAGTGGTATCTCTCAGTGCACACCTAGATTCGACGCCATCGCATGCAATTTTTGGATTCGAAGGCTCCTGTCCAAGAATATGAACTCTTTTTCCGCACTGAACTTTTTTTTTTGCCCATTCCTTTGTGTTGAAGCAATTCGAAAACCCTGAACGGGTATTGGAACCAGCCGCTATTGCTACAGCGCGCTACTCGCTGTGAACCAGCGTCCGCGGCTGCCATTGCCGTGGCCCGAGCTCCCGGATCGTCCCTGCAGTCGCTGACAGCGAGATGGGTGGCCCGTGCTCACCACCACGTGCAGCTTCTGCAGGCTGAGGTGCGTCGACGAGAACTTCTTCAACCGATACGTCACTCTCAGACACTGTTTCTGCGGGCATGGGGATGAATTGAAGACGACTTACGGATACACGAAACATCCTCCTCCAAATCCCTGATTGCCATCGTGCATTTCCTGCAAGCCACTTTGCGATGTTCTATCCGGCAATTGGCAGAGTCACGACGTTTAGTTGAACTAACTCCGCGTCAGCAGCAGATCCAAGATCCGAATCCAAAAGGGTTGCAACCAACGTCAAAAGGCCGCCATTAGGAACAGATTCCAGAAGCTGGCGATGCTTGTAGCGTTTCATGGCCCTGACTACCGTCCTGGAGAGACTGACCAGGTTCGGCAATCGTGGATCAGGACATAGACGGGGAGAGCCTCCTCGTCCTCCAAATGTCGGACCACCATGAGATTGAGCATCAGACCCAGCAAAATCCCCATGACCACGGGAAATACCACCAGGGGCGCAAGGTAGCGACTTCCGCGGTGAGAAATCCACCATGACTTGGTCTCCTCGCGCGTGCGGTCCAGCGCTCCCGAGATGGTCGATACCGCAACCTCCACTGTTTTCTTCGCTTGTGCGAATGCGTAAAGCATCGGCCGCGCCATCGTGTCAACACATACTCCTACTCTCAGTGACTCGTCTGTTGAAACAAGTTTCGGCGGGTCGTCTTCTTCCAGCTTGCCAACTGGTGACTCAGCATAGCGAGAGACTTGGTAGCTATGGTAGACTTGGCCAGACCAGGCGTCAATCGTCAGGTCCTCAACGAGTTCGAGCCGTCTGAAGGGGTTTGGTGATAGGGCCGTCGTAATGTCGAACACGCCCCGGAGACTTTGAACTGGCCAAGCAGTCATTGCCGTCGATTGAGATGCTTGCTGGTATCGATGCATTGCGATTGAGTGGACGCGATGAGCAGATTGCCTTGACAGCGAGCTCCTTCTGCTTCAGCCTAGGTGTTGCCAGACCGGACATCGCCTCATCTTAAGCGGAAGCCTCATGGAGCCGGCAACAAGGCAGATGTCACGATGTCACCCGTTGAAAGGCGGTTCTGCCGCAGACTGAAGATGAAGGCGTCAGCTGAACCAGGTGGAAACTTCAACTTCTTCGTACCGTTGTTCCATTCAAGTGCCAGTCAGGCAACGAGAGAAGCCATGACTTACACGCTTGAAAAGAGTGCGAAGACAACAGACTAAGCAGCTCGGTTTCGACATTGGGATGAAAGATGCACTGCACGGGCTTTGCGGATGCGACTTTGGACGAATGAAACATCCCTGTCGCGGTCTTACACAGAGCTGGTTGTCTTTTTGCTCAACGCTCGTTGCTTTGTCGGCAAGAGACGCATTGTTAAGCTGCACATTCTGCCAGAATCTACAGGAAATTCAGAGGAGAAAGCGAAAGAGGGAGAAGAGCAAATGCCTGACAGACCCCGATGCGAGACCATCTTTAATATCACCGAGTCGTTGGCGCGTCCCCGGCTGTAGCGATCAGGCCATTTCACTCCGCATGCAACCCCGAGATCCTCCACACGCAGCATCTGTCGGCCCAATATGGGTCCCCTTCGGCTATTGCAACTCTCGATGAAGGCAGTTGATAAACCACAGATCCAGAGGCTCAACGATTGCGTCGTTGTCGTTCATCGCGGTAGGGAAGGTTTCCAGCCCTTGGTCTTCATCACGAGAACTTCCGCCTGCCAGAAGAAAGCCCAAACGCGAAAACAGGCTCTTCCGGTAGCGCATATCCTGATGCCTGACTTTATCGGTCAGGTTTCAGCGGCAAGAGACATCGATTTGCCTGATGTGGTTAAAGGTCGGCTTCGCGATGGATCTAGGCTCTTCGGGTTGGCGGTTTGCGCGCGCCATTTCTTCCTGAATACCGATTCAGGTTTTGTTGCTCGCCTCTGCAACGACAGCATCATCCCAGAGAACGCGATTCTGAACCCCTATTCGAAGTTTCGAATTTTCGTCTCCTTTTCTCTTACGCACCACCACAGCACGACGGGTGATCCTGTTGAACGCATCAGTACCACCGCCTGATGATCAGGTCATGCTGTAACGGCAACATGGCGGTGATGGTTTCAACCCCACTGGCTGATGATTCGGGTATTCGAAGCATTGAGGCCTTTGAAACAGCGCACCAGCTATTTCCATGACGGTTCAGTTCCGGCAGTTGTCACGGAAATCGAAGAAAGCGAAGGCCAGCACGGCAACGTTCTCCATTGGGTCCTGATAAGGTGATGATTAGCAATGTGACCAACACAGCACTGCGAGCTGCCCCATAATCACCACCTCAACGGAAATCAATACTGCCAGTGCGCATTTTCCTCCTGATTTCCTCTCTCCACGTTACTGTTTTGGGATTCATCGCTGGGATTTATAGCTGGCCGTGCATGACAGCACACCGTTCCGAGGCGCGGTATGTACAGCAGTTTGGTTAGGTGCCGCTCTGCGGTGTGATGTCACCGATGGTTAGCTGGCGGCAGCGAGAGAATCAAGAGAGCGCTGCCCGCATTAGATCCTGCCAAGGTACACACACAGCCATTGCTGTCCACTCTTTGTTCAGCCTTGCAGTACCCAACGAGGGACCGTCAGTTTGGCAGCCGCAGACGTAGTGTTCTGGTCCCACACTGGTCGCTTTCCATCGTCTGGGTGCTCATAGTCACGGCGCCCGGGGAGGAGACACTACTCCGTGGCTATAAAGCTCGCCGGGCCCCTCCGGCAAACCAGAGCCCGCCCCCGTTTGTCTCTCTGTTCGTCAGTCTGCTTCTTGCCTTCGCCATGAGGCCCGCGTCTGTATTTCATACCGTTCGACTCGCTGCCAACCGAATGGATCTCTACCGTGTTCACCATAATCAGAGTCTGGATCTAACCCGTTATCCCTTGATCCTCACTCACTAATTTGTCTCATCTCCCTACACCACGCCATCATCCCTTCATGTCTTCCTTGTCACAGAAGCCCTCAGCCAGGGAGGCCACGCCCGCCGCCACAGACAATAACCCACTCTAATGTCATGCCCGTCTGTTATCGTAAAACGGCGAGCACTGGAAGACGACGCAGTCTTGATAGAAACCTGCCACGATGGCAGACGGTAAGTCTCGACTTCCGAGAAAGAGCGGCCTGTTTCCAGCCTCTGCGACGAGAAAGCGATCGACCGGCACCCCTCCGCCGCAAGAGACTCGACGAATAACCCCAGCGTCACTTCCCCACATATTGTCAGTCGGGATAGACTTTGCCCGCCCAATGACCGCCCGCCGCAGGTGATAAAGGATACCTGTGCTGAGGCCTGACCAGCTGCATAGCTGGCCATTGCAGCACACTCCGCAGGGGTGGAGCTGGCGTTCGGGGCGTCTGAAGACAGTCTCTTTTCTACCTGCTGTTTTTCTTCCTTTCCAAGATGGTACGACCGTCCGGGTCAGATGGTGGGGATGGGCAACACCTTCAAATCACAGCCACCGACAAGACGACCAGCGGCATCCGGCGGCGGCTGCCGATATGCCGCTTTATCGGCGCAGAGCAGCGGGTCCGGCCGCAATGAGCATCGATTGTACGGCGCCAGCAGCGCTCATGGACCGTCCTGCTGGTTTGGTGATTCAGAATCCTGGGGAAGTAAGCGATTGGGGAGGAGGGGTAGATGGCGAGCTTCTCGAGTCTGGACGGCTTTGGAATGGGTTGGCGCGCGTGGTGCTGTCAGTAGTGTTGGGGTAGACGCTCGGTCGTATGGTGGCTGTCATCCTGGCCCAGCCACTCAGGCGGTACTATACCAGCCGAACATTAATCGCCTGACGGTTCATCGCCTGGGACGATATTGTTCGCTGTGGCTGGAAGCGATGTGGCACTGGCGATTTCCGCGCCGTCTTCACACCAGACGATATCGAAAAGCCCTTTCCGCAGAACCGCAGATTAAAGCCTGGCAGGTTCAGGCGAAGGAACGAGCTGGATGAGAGGTTCCAGTTCGGTTGGCGATATGGCTGATGGTTTATCTGGCAGTATGGCGGGGAAACCGAAACCAGCGCTGCGTCACTGAGTTGGGCTGACCGTCTGTATCCGCGTGAACAGCCCAGGTGACCTTCCCACCTGCAACAGGCGGAAGATGTCGGTTCATCCTGCCGCTGTCTGTCGAGCGGCGGTACCCGTTTTATCCAACGCGTCGGGCCAACCGGTATCGAACTTAATGACGCCAGCTGGCCTGGAGTGGTGAGATGCATCCGAAGGAGTGAGTGATTGAGTTACGGTAGTGGTGATGTCGTCTGCTGGCGGTGCTAACAGCATCCGTGCGCGAACGAAAAATCATCGCCGCAAACGAAATGGTCAACACATCCATCAGAAGCAAACACTCGCGACCTGACCCGGTTCAACGCGGGGCCGAGATGTCAGGAAGAACGCACCGCCCAATTGTCGCATTGATCCAGGGGTTGTGACATGTACAGCAAGCGTCTGCATGAGGTCATGACCGTCGATATCGGTATTGTCGTAACCGGGCCGAACGACCGGTGTGGGCTTCGACAGTATGGTCACAGGTCGCGCCCGCTGAAGTGGAGGCCGTTCCGCCGTCAATTACGTCACCTGTGCGTCATCCGGCCGCGCAGTCAGACGAGCTGGATGGCGCGTCGACACCGAAAGCCAGCAACTGCATGCCCATTTTCCACGGTCACCAAAACGAATAACCGGCGATTTTTAACAGCACCAAACGGATCTGCCCGTCATCGGGGCTCTCGGTCTCGACCCCGAGCAGACCAGATCAACGGCTGGCGCATCTGGCTTTATGCTGCTGCTCAAACCACTGGTCACTGGAGGCCAGCCTGGCGAATTTCTGCCAGGACGTGGTGAGCGGAGGCTGCGTTCAGAAACAACGCCGCAGAACGGCGTCGTTCGACACTGATGTTAGGCGAATGAACGCCAACGCCATCACCGCTGTCCCGACTTCGTCTGCTCATGCCGACGGTTATCCAGTCCACCGCGGTAAGGCATTCGAGCAGACGACTTCATCCAGCTCGTCATCTGGCGGCCTGCCTCACATAAGCAGCCGCCAGAGCGGAAGGTTGATCTCGGCGTTCGTCCCAGATGGCCTTCCATTACCCATGTGACAGCCCCTGCATATGCTGGTGGTCGACGCCAGTGATGAAATCTCCGTAGGCGATGTCGGCTGACCACGCCGAGAACCTGCCGTTGCCGTGCGCGCCGGCACCAGGAACAACGGCCCGGACGCGGAGCTGTCCCAGGCCGTGGAGACGGTCGCCAGCCGGGTCGTCCCGCGGCTGATCGGCGACGGCCACGTCCGAGGTACGGGTCGGGTAGTGGTCCGTCGGCGATCCAGGTGAGCGGGAACCACGTCAGCCAGATCGCCAGACGGGTGGGTCGATAGAGGCCGCCCAGACCACCGAGTGCGCATACACCGAGTACGAGCTGGGCATCATGAAGATGTTTGGCGGGTTCGGGAGCAGCTTCTGGAGCGAGTAATGACGAAGCTGAACCCGCGCCAGAGCCTGGCGGAAGGGATATAGGGCAGCGCCACAGCTGGTGCGCCCCAGTGCCGTCTGGTCGACCATCTGTTCGACCAGGTTGCAGATATCGCCCATTCAAAATCACGGCGATATTTGGTAAAAATTTGCGGTGTTTGCCATCATGAAGAAGCTGATTTCCGTGGGCCATATTGATTACCCGGTGCATCGCGGATATTTAATCACGTTAGAAGCCGGCCCGCGCCGTTCGAAAACTTTAGCAGCCAAGTTCATGTCCGCTAGTCCCCAGTATGGAAAGGGTACCTTACTTTAGGCAATTTAGCAACTTCAGGGACCAAATGAAGGAAAAAAGCGCCGAATAAATTGTAAGACCGGTCGGGCAGCTCTCTGTTATCCACCCAAAGTCTTCAACGTCCAGAACTCAGTCACGCAGCGTTGGGAATTGTTCCCGTGGTGTCGTCATGCCGTCTGATGTTTTGCCGCAGCAATAAGGGGGCTGCTGGGATTCACATGCCAGGGGTTGCGTTGCCCGAAATCATCAATCCAGCCATATGGTTCTCTGGTCGTTTATGCCGGGGGTCAGACCCCCCGGACCATCTATTCATCCGGCGCAATTGCACCGCCGGAAAGCAAGATTACCCGTCTTAGGCGTCTACGAGCAGGGAATCTTGATCGCCATGTTGGTCTGGTCACTTCCCATCGTTGCCAACTCCGATAGCCAACTTTCGCCCCTTGCTGCCATTTGCACCCACGACGTTGGCTTTTTCCTCTTGTCTTTTGGGAATGACAATGTCCATATAGAAAACACGAACACGCCTTCCGTCGCTCCCTTTAGATTTTTATCCCCCCCATCGTCGCAACCATGAACGGCCACTTTGCAGCTGTCGGCGATGAGCCGGACTCTCAGAACTACGAGCATGGCATCCAAGTCATTGACGACCAGAAGGACTTCAAGTACGCCCAGCTCACCCGCCGCGATGGCCACGCGACGTAGCTGTTGCTAACGTCTCTCGCAGCGTCAATGTTGGGGCCAGGTCACGTCGCCGGAGGTGTTTTGCTGACCGTCGTTCATCTCCGTCTTCGCTTCGTGTCCACCCAAGTTCGACCCTGCTGAACAACCTTTTCGGTACCGACTTCTCCGTCATGTCCGAGACTATGCGACAGCAAACCACCAAGGGTATTTGGATGTCCAAGAATAAGAAGGAGTCGGGCATGGCAGAGAACATTATCGTCATGGACGTCGAGGGTACCGACGGTCGCGAGCGCGGCGAGGACCAGGATTTTGAGAGGAAGAGCGCCCTATTCGCCCTGGCCACGAGCGAGGTCCTCATTGTCAACCTCTGGGAGACGCAAGTCGGTCTGTACAACGGTGCGAACATGGGTCTGCTCAAGACCGTCTTCGAGGTCAACCTGCAGCTCTTCCTCAAGGACAAGCAGTAAGTCGCCTGCGCGAGGGGCAGACCGCCACTTGCTGACATGCCACCATAGGTCGAGCCTGAGATCCCTGCTGTTCTTCGTCATCCGAGACCACCTCGGCACCGTACCCCTCTCGAACCTGCGAAACACCCTCGTGGAGGACCTGACCAAGATCTGGAGCTCTATTTCCAAGCCCCAAGGCCTCGAGAACTCGCGCATCGAAGACTACTTCGACTTTGCCTTCGCTGCCCTCCCCCATAAGATTCTCCAGGCGGACAAGTTTACGGCCGAGATCCAGACCCTGGGCAAGAGGTTCAATGCGGGGCACCGCGCGGGTGGAGCCACCAGCCAGGAGCTCGAGGGCGGTGTGTTCCTGCCCGAGTATCACCGCCGCATTCCCGCAGACGGATTTTCGGTTTACGCCGAGGGCATTTGGGACCAGATTGTCAACAACAAGGACCTTGATCTGCCCACCCAGCAGGAGCTGCTCGCTCAGTTCCGCTGCGACGAGATTTCGCGCGAGGTTCTGATTGGATTCGACAACGCGATCGGCCCCCTCGAGGAGAAGCAGGCCGATTCTGCCCGGGCCGGCAAGCCTGCCGTGTTGGCGGAACTGGGTGTCACCGGTCGCGAGTCCCGCGAAAAGTGCCTGAAGGCCTTCGAGGTCCAGGCCAGCAGATACCACAAGGGCGTCTACACTCGCAAGCGCCAGGATCTGGAGGGTAAGATCGACGCTCGGCTCAAGACGTTGTATAACGCGCAGCTGTCCGCCGCGCATAAGTCCGGCATTACGGCGTTTAGCGATGCCGTTTCTGGTGCGGTCAAGGCGGGCCAGAAGTCTGGCGCCGCTTACGAGTTTGCCGAGATCGTCACCGAAGAGAAGAAGAAGACGCTCGAGATCTTCAAGACCGAAGCGGAGAGCCTGGCCATTCCGGGCGTTGCATGGTCCAACTTCAAGGCGCAGTACGTGCTGTTCGAGAAGGAGCTCGACGATGTGAGCGGTAAGCTGCGCAAGGAGGAGATGCGCCGGTTGGCCACGAGAGTGGAGCGATGGGTCAAGTCTCGATTGGGCGATGCAGTTGGCCTTGAGTTCAACAAGCTGGGCTCCGGAAGGGCCGGCTCGGGCGCGCCCGAGTCTGGCGAGAAGCCCGCGGAGAAGGACCTCTGGGACCGCATCTGGACGGTCTTTGTCGATATCGTCACGGACGCTCAGGGAAGGTTCACGGATCGAGCCAAGAGCTTCGAGGCTACCCAGGAAGAGGTTGACATTGGTCTCTGGCGTCTCAGGCGCAAGAGCTGGGTCGCCTTGCGCGAGAAGATCGAGGAGGAGGTCATGGAGGGCAACATTCTGCTGAAGCTGAGGGAAAACTTCGAGGACAAGTTCAGATACGACGAGGCCGGCGTTCCCAGGATATGGCGACCCACCGACGATATCGAGGGCATTTACACCAAGGCGAGGGAGTCGACGCTGACTCTGATTCCCCTTCTGTCAAAGTTCAAGTTCTCGGAGAGCTTCGGCCCCCCGGACCTGCCTGCTTGGATTGGCAACCAGCCCCGAGGTGTCGAGGCGAGCGATGAGGAGGATCTGACCCCCATTGGCGGCGTTGACGAGGAAGACGGCAAGAGTCTCGAGGAAGAGATGACGGTTCTCAGCGAGGGCAAGCGTCAGGATCTCGTCATCCGCTTCAAGAAGACGGCGGACGGTGTGTACGTCGAGGCGAAGCGCAGCGCCATCGGCGGCGTCGCCCAGGTGCCCCTGTACTTCTATGCCCTGCTGGTTGCTCTGGGATGGAACGAGATTGTTGCTGGTGAGTACCGAATGATTATCCTGCTTGGGAGCGACACTAACAAGGACAGTCCTGCGCAACCCGTTCCTCTTCATTTTCCTCATCCTGCTGGCCGGTGGCACGTACGTTGCCTACACGCTCAACATGCTCGGCCCCATGATGCAGATGGCCAACGCTGCGGCCAACCAGGGTGTCGAGATTGGCAAGCAGAAGCTGCGGGAGTTCATCGAGAACTCGGACACGGCCCGCCAGGCGCTCGCCATGCCCTCCCGCGACAGCGACTCCATCAGCTTGGACACGTTGGACAGTCGGGGAAAGAAGAAGAGCGCGGAAGACGATATTGATGACATCTAGATTACAACCCATGAAGGTGAAATGAAGATGCGGTCCAGACGCTCAAGCGACCATGGGTACGAATAGCGAGTACGGGATATAATGTCTATAAGAAACGTTCAGTTATCCTGGTTCCGATCCTGCTGTCGTGCAAACGCCCAAATTGTCCTGTTTTTGCACAATCTCAAAACGCTCTGAGCAGCCGGTCATTAAGTCCACGTGCTGACCATTCGTTGTCCTCCTGATCGCTGATGGCAGCTGTTCATAGTCTTCGCCGCCACGTTTGTTCTGGCCAGTCTATCCCTGCTCCTCACCTCGAGTATCCCGCGCCCCAGCGAACTCACCAGGGCCTGTCTTTCATCACGGTGTCAACTTTACCCACGCATGACGTACCCCTTTGCCAGATGTGTCGATCCCAGGTCACCTTCCAGCCTGCTCACATGCCCTTGAAGAAGACCTGAGGGCGTCAGCAGACTGGCGGCCTTAGCTGGGCTGACGCGCAGGCAGGAGTTGTCCGCTCTTCATGACGACCGCGTCAGCAGCGCTGTCTTTGGTCTGGCAGGTGGCTGGTTGACGGCACCATAGATTCGATTATCAGCGGGCGAAGACGCCCCACAGCCTGATGGCGTCCAGCACCAGCGTTGAGGTTGTGCGTCCGCCGGAGTTCGCCGCTGGCGACGTCCGGCAGAGGTGCCGGATGCCGCAGACCTGCAGAAGGTCAGTTCGGCGCGATAGCGCCGCCAGCCAGCGCCATCAGCGATAACTTTGTCGTCGAAGCGTGGCCTGGCGGAGGAAAATCCAGAGTGGTGACGAAGGCAATACACGCGAGATCAGCCCAGAGGACGAATGCGGTCATCACGACGGTAATGCACCAGTTCGGTCGCCAGCGTTGCCCAGCAGTTCCTGATGGCGATAACGCGAAGGCGTTGAGCGCGTCGCTGGCGGTGACCACCTTCGATGCGCGTAATGCGATCGAGATAAGAGTCCTGAGGGCGATGTCCTCGGCCGTTTGGGAGTCTTCGAGATTAGTGTTTCGTTCCAGTTGCCCAGCCTGGCTGCTAAGGCCAATCATCATCCGTTAAACTGCAGCCTATTTCAACCAGGTAGTTTGTCAACTACGGTATTTTTCTGAACACAAAAAAAGGCAGTTCAAGATGAGAGTGATTGGACAGTGAAGAGTGAAAGTAAGGTCCACGGAGTTTGCTACCGAGAACAATTAGTGGCAGTTCGGCCCCCTCGACGCGTCCAAATTGACGGAGACGCGTTCGAGTCGTTAACTATAGTGGGGCCACACGCACACGTGCCCCTGTCCAGCTCCCGGCTTGCAGGGACTATCAGCCACTGACAAGCCCGAAAACACCGCTACCAGGAGGACTGGAGGCACATCAGCGCGACGCCATCTTCCCACCCTCAGAAAAGTTGCGCGCCTTACGCCTCACTCACCACCACCATTCTCCTTGGGGGTAAACAAACACCACCGCCTTGGCCCGGGAACTTGGTCAGCTTCGTTTTGGTTTTTCCTGGTGCACCGACCGCGATCTCCCTCTCAGTCCTTGAATTTTCAGGGATTTTTCTTTTTGCATCTTGAGCTCTCCGAGGACTCCACAGTCGCGATGGCACCGCGACCCTCCAACGTCAGGCGTCGCGAGACGTCCACGGGCGATTTCCACGAACTCGGCGTCAAGGGCCGGTATGTCGCGACCCCGTCTCCCCTCGAACCGTGGAACGCGATTCTTTCTCTCGGGACGGTTAATTGACCTCGCTGCAGGAAAACCGGCATCGAGCTGCCGGACACCGGCGTACGCGACGAGCATGGCATGCAGCCCATCGACGGCCTCTTCTCCTCGCCCGAGAAGGATGGCGGGTCGCCCGACAACGATGCGACGAGGGGAGAGCAGGACATGGAGCTCGACTCGGGTGAGTTGCCTTTTGCCGGCGTCCTGGGATGTCGCGCGTCCCTTCTAACGAGCACCGAGTAGAATCTGGCGCTGGGCCCGCAACCATCTTGAAGAACCACCCCCGCCTCATTCCGCGAGGAACCTCGCCGCGCAAGACCAACCTCTCCTCCCCTGCCGTGCGGCATCCCAACTTTGGCGTTTCCTCTTCCCCGCTCCGAGGATCTCCGCAACGGGGATCTCCGCCCCAGTCGCACTCGCAGCCCGCTCCTCGCGGCAGCTCAGTCTCTCGTCGACTTGACTATGGCGCCACCGAAAAGAACGGGGCGGCTGGTAAACGCGCGAACGGAGTGAACGGCCACGCTCTGTCTACCGAGGAGGAAGAGGACGAGGAGGATGAGGATACCATGCGGAAGAGATTACTCGAGATGGCCGAGGAGTCGATGCAGATGGTCAGCATGGACAGCGGCGATCAGGATGCACCGCCGGCATCAGAGTCTGAACTTCCCGAAGTTTCGCAAAAGGACGAACAGTCAGAAGAGGAGGCACCCAAGCAGCAGCCCGTGAAGCGCAAAGGACGCCCACCCAAGGCGAAGGCGCCAGTTGTCGAGGAGGCAGAGGAGGCGCCGGCGGTGGAGGAGGAACCTGTGGATGCGCCAGAGTCGGAGGAAGACGAGGCGCCCACGAAGAAGAGAGGCCGCCCAGCCAAGGGCAAGGGGAAGGCCAAGGCTAGCGAACCGGAGCCCGAGCCGGAACATGAACCGGAACCCGAGCCCGAGAAAGCGAGCGCCCCTAAGCGCAGGCGCGGTCGGAGCTCCCTCGAGAACGCAGAGCCGGAAGAGCAAGCCGACGACCGCGCCTCCAAACGCCCACGCACAGAGACCAAGGCTCCCGGCAAACGCGGACGACGCAAGGCTGCTCCCGAGGACGAGGAGGAAGCCGAATCGTCGAGCAAGCAGGCTGACAAACCTGACCCGAAACCGAAGCCTGCGCCCAAGGGCCGCCCCGGGCGCAAGCCGCAAGCTGCCGCTGCCGCTGTGGCCGACGACTCGATCTTGGGTCTCGTCCAAAAGGGCCCGCCGATGCCCAAGGCCCGCGGCCTCGTCTCACAGAAGCGGCCGCAAGACCCTAACGCCATCATGAAGACGAGATCCGGTCGTCAATCATACAAACCGCTAGCTTTCTGGAAGAACGAGCACGTCACGTACGATGACGAAGAAACTTTCGAGGCCGGCGCGAAAGAAAGGTTCCTGCTTCCTAGTATCAAAGAAGTCATCCGTATCGAGGATGAGGAGAGGGAAGCAAGAGCAAGCAAGCCGAAGAGCCGCAGGACGACGACGACCAAGGGGTCCAAGGGCAAGCGGAAGCAGGTCGAGTCCGAAGACGAGGAGGAGCCGGAGCCGTGGGAACGGGACCCGGGCAGCATAGAGGGCGAGATCGTCGTCTGGCAGCCCGAGCACGAGTTCAACCCCCCGGCGATCAACGAGCAGGTCGAGATAGACGAAGACCGAATCGCTGTCGCCGCGTCGGCCATCCAGACGCGCGACATCCGCGACGCCACGTTCCGCTTCGCAAAGACGCTTAGTTTGCCCTTTTTCGGCTCGGGCGTGGTCGATCTCCCGCCCGGTGCGGAGAAGCGGCCCAAGAACTCGCGCAAGATGCAGATGGTCTTTTTCGTTTTCCAGGGCAAGGTCCTGGTCACCGTTCACGAAACCCAGTTCAGGATCGGCGCCGGTGGAATGTGGTTCGTGCCGAGAGGTAAGGAAGAGACTCAACCCTACGACAGACCGCGCTGCCAGGTCTTTTTGCCATATTCAATCGCTAACAAATCACCAGGCAACTACTACAGCATCCATAATGACTATGAGCAACCGGCACGCATCTTTTTTGCACAGGGGTGTGAAGTCAGCAGTTCCGCCTCCGGAACGCCGGGGCCTTCGCAAGATACGACCATCATGGGCTGAGGTCCGCTCCGCGTAGCCCCCCCTTTCGGGGCCCGTTGTGTGTACGAGCTGGACTGTTGCATATTGACGGAAAAGAAACAAACCACCATCCGCCTAGCTTTTATACCCTTCAAGTGCTTTGCGTTGGATTTTTGTTGGTCGCGTTTTGCTCGTTGTTCAAAAGCCTGGAGGGAACGCGGATGGTACGTGTGGGAAGAAGCAGAGGGGAGGGAGAAGAAAAAAACCAAAAAGCTGGCGTCCTGTTACGGATGCGGCATGTCGTGATGTGAGCGTGTTGTGTGGGCATCGATGAGACTTTTCCGTATAAGGGCTTTTATGAGGTGCAGCGGATGTTATTCGCATGACAGTGGCCGGTGGCCAAGCCGGCATAATTATACATTGTTCGTATCTCTTTCACGAAAGCTGATTTTGCTGGGTGTTTCGGAATCTGTATCGTTGTCGGTCCCGTTGCGGTCGGACGGGCAATCTGACGGGTTCTCCTGTAGCAGTTGAGAGCTGATGGATTGTATGATGGCCAGCTCGTGGTCCCTGGCGGGCGTATTGGGGACGTAACTTGCCCTGGGAGTAGTGTACACTAAAAGTAAACAATGATCTGGAGCGCTGCTAAGTCAAGCCTGGGGGATGAAGTCACATAATCAAAATAATCGATGTTCGAAAAGACCAAAAAAACAAGAAACAAGCTATAGTGAGACTCGAACTCACAACCAGGAGAGGGTAAGTATGGCACGCATGTTCAAGGGCATTTCTAAACCCAACAGTTCCTTACTGGGCCATTTATCCCCTAAGCTCCTGGTTGAAAATAATGGGAGTATTTGGTTTACTAATACCGTCGTGCCTTGCCTTTGGGAAGGAGCCCGGCAACTGAGAAAGATCGAAGCTGGTTCGGGCAGGTACGCACCCCCCGCCAGCTGTCACGAACAATTTCAGCAGGAAGCAAATTTAGATCACATTATTTTACATTCTGCGAAGAGACATATACAGCAGAAATCTCGACGCCAGGCAATACTCGCATTACTTCGTTATGACCTACACGACAGCATCACGGCGTTGAACAGTGAAGTTCCTGCCATTTTGGTAGGTTCCAATGTTGCCAGCCGCCGTTTCGGCCCCACCGCCGGATGAGTGGGGCGCCCGGCGCGCTGAGCGGGCGCATCGGGAAATTTCCTGGCGCGAGCGCGCGCTAACCCCGGTTCAGAGATGGCAAGAGAAGCGCAGAGAGGACCCACGAATCTTTCCACGAGCCTCTTTCGCCCCTGTCTTAGGTAAGTCGCAACCGATCAGATCTTGGCAAGCACGCAAGGGGCGCGCGGCCCGACCGTCAGGCTGTTCGTTGCCTGGCTGTTGTTGGGCGAACACTTGCAGGAAGGAAGGAGCGACGAAAAAAAAAATTGTTGCAGGGTGCATTTTGGGGCTGCTGGGCAACAAAGAATGGATCGAATTTTTCATGTCTGGTTGCGGCAAACTGATAAATCGAAATGGAAAAGATTGCGTTCTGCCGATCACAGGCTATTGGATAGCCAAAAGGTGACATGCGCGTTAATGGGCATTTTGCCAGCAGCCTGGAGGATGCCTACATTGCTCATTTCAGGATCGGGATCTGTTTGCTGGTCGCCTCGCTCGATTAGCAGCACCGTCTCGCCCCCAGAGCCCAGCGCTGCCGTTTGCTGGGTTCGTATTCGCTGCCTTGCCTCTGCTTGCCTCGAGTGATTGATTCGCAGGTGGCAGGCTAATTTCTTGTAGCGCCTTCCGTTCTGGCCACCCGTGTGCCTGCCTCCCTGGCACCTTCCTCTGCCAGCGTTTCCCAGCCACCCTTCTAGATACCGCAGCAGATAGACGCAAAGCGGTTACAAAGCCTTGTTGAGCTTTCCTAATCTCCAATTCAACGAGTTGATGCAGTCTTGATGGTTCCCGAAGAGTCGCTGGAGCATAGCAACTGCCCAGTGATGGGGGATGATATCACCCTCAAGGTCTTTTCGGTCATTAGCGGTGTGGGTTTCTGCGCTGACAGAGGGGTGCATTTTGAGGGGCATCGAGGAGGGGAAGGTAGCTGGTACTAGATCTAAGGTGCGCAAGGGGCTGTGGCCGGGGGTACTGGGGACGTGGGCATGTTGCCCCTCCATCGATTGTAGAAGCTTCCTGTGGATATGATGTCAACGAATGGGCTCCAGCAATAGACCTCAATCGAATTGCTTCCAGAGAGACGGAAACCCGCAAGTAATGGGAAAAACTGGACCTTCGCCTCCTATCGAAGACTGGAACGGTTGCAGGCACCCTGCGAAAGATCCTTGTAGAAAATTTCAGTGGCCTCTGGCAACTCCCTGAATCAAGTGGAAGAGTCCAGTGCCTTTTTGCTGGGCGGCGCCGCCTGGTTCTACCCCACCATTACAGGGCAGGTGGAAGAGCGAAGAACCCTTTCGAATTTTTGCGGGGCCCTGCGTCGCTCTTGCCAACAACCTTTTAAATCCTCCTTCTCTTCGACCAATCTTCCGCCTCTGGATCTTCACTCTTCACGATTACACAAACAACCACTCAATACCCCTCAATTCCATCACGAGGCGTCCAGTGTATCTTCTTTTCACGAAGATTTGATCGCTGCTACGAAAATCACCGGAAAACGCATACCGGTTTGCGCACTTGATACCCCACTACTCTCTTCTTTTCACTACCACACACATTAATCAACATGGCTACTCACGCCATCGGTATCGATCTTGGTACGACGTACTCTTGCGTCGGCAAGTACGCCAACGACAAGATTGAGATCATTGCCAACGACCAGGGTAACCGCACTACCCCTTCGTAAGTTTCCCCCCCTTCTTCCCCCAGTCGCTTTCTCCAAAGACAGTCGACTAACGTCTTCGATAGCTATGTCGCCTTCAACGACACCGAGCGCCTGATTGGTGATGCCGCCAAGAACCAGGTCGCCATGAACCCCCACAACACCGTCTTCGACGCCAAGCGTCTTATCGGTCGCAAGTTCAACGACGCCGAGGTCCAGGCCGACATGAAGCACTTCCCCTTCAAGGTCGTCGACAAGAACAGCAAGCCCGTCATCGAGGTCGAGTTCAAGGGCGAGACCAAGACCTTCACCCCCGAGGAGATCTCTGCCATGGTTCTCGTCAAGATGCGCGAGACTGCTGAGGCTTACCTCGGTGGCACCGTCACCAACGCTGTCATCACCGTCCCCGCCTACTTCAACGACTCTCAGCGTCAGGCTACCAAGGACGCCGGTCTCATTGCTGGCCTCAACGTCCTCCGTATCATCAACGAGCCTACCGCTGCTGCCATTGCCTACGGTCTTGACAAGAAGGCTGAGGGCGAGCGCAACGTTCTCATCTTCGATCTCGGTGGTGGTACCTTCGATGTGTCTCTCCTGACCATTGAGGAGGGTATCTTCGAGGTCAAGTCCACCGCTGGTGACACCCACTTGGGTGGTGAGGACTTCGACAACCGTCTGGTCAACCACTTCGTCAACGAGTTCAAGCGCAAGCACAAGAAGGACCTGTCCTCCAACGCCCGTGCTCTGCGTCGTCTTCGCACTGCTTGCGAGCGTGCCAAGCGCACCCTGTCCTCTTCCGCCCAGACCTCCATTGAGATCGACTCCCTGTTCGAGGGTATCGACTTCTACACCTCCATCACCCGTGCTCGCTTCGAGGAGCTCTGCCAGGACCTGTTCCGCTCTACCATCCAGCCCGTTGACCGCGTCCTGTCTGACGCTAAGATCGACAAGTCCCAGGTCCACGAGATCGTCCTGGTCGGTGGTTCCACCCGTATCCCCCGCATCCAGAAGCTCATCTCCGACTACTTCAACGGAAAGGAGCCCAACAAGTCCATCAACCCCGATGAGGCCGTTGCCTACGGTGCTGCCGTCCAGGCTGCCATCCTGTCTGGTGACACCTCTTCCAAGAGCACCAACGAGATCCTGCTTCTCGACGTTGCCCCTCTGTCCCTCGGTATCGAGACTGCTGGTGGCATGATGACCAAGCTCATTCCCCGCAACACCACCATTCCCACCAAGAAGTCCGAGGTTTTCTCCACCTTCTCCGACAACCAGCCTGGTGTCCTCATTCAGGTTTACGAGGGTGAGCGCCAGCGTACCAAGGACAACAACCTGCTGGGCAAGTTCGAGCTCACTGGCATTCCCCCCGCTCCCCGTGGTGTTCCCCAGATTGAGGTCACCTTCGATGTCGATGCCAACGGTATCATGAACGTCTCCGCCGTCGAGAAGGGCACTGGCAAGTCCAACAAGATCGTCATTACCAACGACAAGGGCCGCCTGTCCAAGGAGGAGATCGAGCGCATGCTTGCTGAGGCTGAGAAGTACAAGGATGAGGACGAGGCTGAGGGCCAGCGTGTTGCTGCCAAGAACGGTCTTGAGTCTTACGCCTACTCTCTCCGCAACACCCTCAGCGACTCCAAGGTCGACGAGAAGCTTGAGGCTGACGACAAGGAGAAGCTCAAGGCTGAGATCGACAAGGTCGTCACCTGGCTCGACGAGAACCAGCAGGCTACCCGCGAGGAGTACGAGGACCGCCAGAAGGAGCTTGAGGCCATTGCCAACCCCATCATGATGAAGTTCTACGGCAGTGCCGGTGCTCCTGGTGGCGCCCCCGGTGGCTTCCCCGGCGCTCCTGGTGCTGGCGGCCCTGGCGGTGCCCCCGGCGCCACCCACGACGACGGCCCCACCGTCGAGGAGGTCGACTAAATTGATACCCTTGATGAGTTCTTTCCTTAGAGTCACTGTCTTGGGTGTGATAACATGGCGGTTGTCACTGGGTTTCACGACTAGACTTTTTCTTTTGCATTTATGAAATTACGACGGGAAAAGCACGGTTGCGTATGGGTCAAGATGTATTCTAGTTGGCTGTCCAGGTTTAGGAAGCCTAAATACAAATACTTCAAAATAACTTCGCTGTTTTCCACTTGCTATGTGATGTTCATTATGACTTCGACTTTGCTTAATCGCCCGGGACTTGGATTTGTCCAATCGAAGCTACGATGCTCCACTTGGAAAGTGACATTTTGTTGTGGAGAAATATGTAAAACATTACTAGAAGGAGAGCGTCGCCGAATCCTACATGCCTATGCCTATCCATCCTTACTTATGCTGATGCCCCTTCGATGCCCAGACCCGTCCTAATTTGACGTCGCCTCTCAATCTCCATCCTCTGCCATTCCTCATCAGCCAAAGTGGGCTCCTCAAAGCTTTCCGTAAACGCCGTTCCAGGCGCGACCTTGGTGGTCCTCGCCTGCCACACATCCTCACTATTGGGCTTCCCGTCACCGTATTTGTCGTGTTCCTTCTGCCTGTAGTGACTCTTTATTGCCTCCTCCTTCAACTTTCCAGTGTAGCCCTTGATCCTCATGCAAAACCAGAAGTCTTCCCAGTGCTCGCTGCACGACCGCATCGTGCCGTATCTATAGATGTGATTCCACTGGCCGCCGACGGACTGGCAGTGGAAGGCCATGTCGAAAGCCTGGCGGCAGGACATTTCCGTCGGGAGGAGGGCCTCGGAGACGGAGTTGGGGTCTGCGGGCGGCGCGATCTTGCGGTTGTTGGTTTGGGAGGGGGAGTTGGGGGAGGACTTGAGAGAGAACCACGACGAGGACGAGGACGATTGGGATGGTGAGGTAGACTGCTGGGCCGGCTGGGGTTCGGGTTCCTCTGGCTTGCCCGAGTCCGACTGGAAGAGCGCGATGAACTTCTGGATCTCGGGGTCGATGTCGGAATCGGCAGCCTTGGTGGTAGCGGATGGCGGGGTCGAGGTGGGAGCTTGGGAAGCTTGTCCCGGAGCGGGAGACTTGGGGGGAGACGGCGAAGCCCAGAGCCAACCCATTTTGATGATTTGAGAAACGACTGTAGGATAGCTTTGAAAGTGAACAGGATACGACACCGAGGGGAAGACGTGATCAGAGGATGAAGCGCTTAAGAGTGAGGGGAACCGGCTATCACTACCCTTCGACTACACTCCAAGACGGCGCGTCGGGCCAATGAAGCGTCGCATTATTTTTGCCGTACAAGCTGCTTTGGGTGGGGGGCTTTACCGGGTCGGACAAGGTTATTTCCGCCCTCCCCAGCACCTGCCCGCGACCAGCGGGAATAAGGTTATGGAGACAGGGTACATGCCCCTTGGCGGTGTGACATGGGACAATGATATCATTTTCGCGGGCGGGTTCATGGAGGAGCTAAGGAAAAGCGCCAACATCACATCACGTCTGCCCAACGCCAGCAGCATCCTTCTCTGCTTCATCATTGCCATGTCTGCTTCCCAGAGCACCATGCGTATGCTCTGAAGCAACGAAAACCGCCATGTTTCCCACGAGGGCCGCATTCCGCTACGGCCCCGCGGCGGCGCTGCAGAGGACATGGGTCCCCGCTCGGCCGATTGCTCCCCAGCACCATGGAGCGATCATGCGCGCCGCGACGAAGGTTTGGGCAAGCACCGCAGTGGGCGACGAGAAGTCCGGCCACATTTCGACGTCGCACAGCGAGTCGATTCTCTTCGTAGACAGTGAGTTCATGGCGGCTACAGACCGAGATAGTATTCGTCACCCTCCTCTGGTTTTCTACACCCCCTCTAGCCACACCTGTATCAAAGGCTGTATAGGCTTGTGGCCGTTATGGTTGGTGTCGTCGTCCGTCATTATCGTTGGTGTTATGGGTGTTGGATACTAGAGGAGGGGTGACGAATAAGATCTCCCGAGAGAAACGTTGGTTGATATTAACCCCACCCAGATCTTTTCCCCCTGAAGCTCACCCACCTGCTTCGATCCCGAGCATGGCAGTCGGATCGTGACTTTGGCGATCTCCTGGAGCGTTTCGAGGGCTCGAGCTTCGGGATTGGCGATCCCCTCGGCCTCGTGAAGCGAGCTATTCCTGCCGAACTACCGATCAAGGTCACCGAGATTTTACCGCGATTTAAGGATGGCGGCGTGTACGTCAAGTTCAGTCATGGGCCCGACGTGCAGCCCAAGGACATCGAAAGTTAGTGTGGATCGTCTTCGACAGAGAAGAAAGAAAGAAGGCATGACTGACGTGACTAGACTCCCTCTCCATGTCGCTCGAAAAGAACCCCATCCGCCCATGGTTCAGTCCCTTCCGCGGCGTGAAAGCTGGCCTGGTGAAGGGAGTTCCGTGGCTTGAAGACTTGTACAGGTTCCCCAAGACCCGGGTCAAGGTCGAGTTTACTGGGAAAGATGCCGGCGGCGAAGCTGTTGAGCTCTCCCAGGAGGACTTGTATAGCCTCTTCCGCAAGTATGGAAAGATCGCCGAAATCACCTCCCAGCCGTCCGACTCCAAGGTCCTGCCGAAATACGCCTACGTCGACTTTGCCCTCGTCCGCGACGCTATCATGGCACGTAACTGTCTCCACGGCTTCATTGTTCGCGAGGCTCTTGGTGGAGGCAAGAATGGCACAAGGCTGCGGTTGTCTTACGAGCAAAGAGTCAAGCCGCACAACATCTGGAACTGGCTCAGCAGCCACCCTAGAATCGTGGTGCCTGTCGTTGCCGCTCTCCTCGCTGCCATCACCGTCGCTATTTTCGATCCTATCCGCGAATTCTTCGTCAAGGCACACATCCAGCACTCGTTCAGTTTGACTGACAACAAGCTCTACATGTGGGTCAAGAGCCAGACATCGGACATTTTCTCTTCTTTCGGACACAAGAAGGCCGACAAGGCCGGCTTCAACGCCGTTTGGCAGCACCGACGCGACCTCATCGACCAGATTCAGACGTGGCTTCTCGAGAGCTCAGATACCTTTATCGTCCTCCAAGGCCCCCGAGGTTCAGGCAAGAAGGAGCTTGTTCTGGACCAGGCGCTGAAGAACCGCAAGAACGTTCTGGTACTCGACTGCAAACCTATCATCGAAGCGCGCGGAGAGAGTGGCACGATCAAACGTCTCGCGAACTCGGTGGGATACACGCCTGTCTTTGCCTTTTTGAACAACATGAGCAGTATGATCGACCTGGCAGTTCAGAGCACCACGGGTGTCAAGGCCGGCTTCTCTGAAACTCTCGAGTCCCAAGTAGTCAAGATCCTGCACACAACGGCGGAAGCTCTCAAGGAGGTTTCCCTTTCAGGACGCCACAAAGATGGAAAGGATGCTGACCTGTCGGATGACGCCTATTTGGAAGCACACCCCGATAAGCGGGCAGTGGTTGTCATTGACAACTTCCTGCACAAGAACGAATCTAGTATCGTCTACGACAAGGTCGCTGAGTGGGCAGCCGCCATGGTCCAGAACAACGTTGCCCACGTCATCTTCCTGACGGACGATACGGCCTACTCCAAGTCCCTTTCGAAGGCCATGCCGGACCGAGTCTTCCGACACGCTGCATTGGGCGACCTCTCGCCCGATGTCGCCAAGAAGTTCGTCATCAACCGCCTGGAAGAGGATGAGCTGGAGAAGGTCCGCGAGCACTCGAAGGAGGCGCATCAAGAGGGTAAGGGCGAGAAAACAGCTGAACCGGAAGTCAAGCCCGACCTTTCTGAGCTCGACGCTGCGATTGGCATCCTGGGCGGCCGTCTGACGGACCTCGAGAACCTTGCCCGTCGCCTCAAGGGAAGCCAGAGTCCTCAACGGGCCGTCGAAGACATCATCAACCAGAGCGCTACAGAAATCGTCGGGACACCTCTGGGTGGGGCGATGATTGAGGGCAAGAAGTGGTCCACGAACAACGAGAATGATCACGGCACTTGTCGTTATCGATTTCCAGCGGTTAACGAGGCTTCTTCGATATATCCACCTCCATGAATGCCCGAGCTGTACTGTTTAACGCCTGAGGGCCTCACTAATGCCGATCTTATCACCGTCGAGACCTACAACGGCCGCCCGCAAACCATCCGCCCCGGCAAGCCTATGTACCAGGCGGCATTCAGCATGCTCCTCAAGGACCGCGTCCTCAAGGCGAAGATGGACCTCGCGCTGTTGAAGGAGTTGGGCAAGGTTGAGGCTAAGACTATCGAGAAGGCCGAAAGCGAGCTTGCGCTGCTGGGCAGCCTGCCTAAGCAGCCGGCGCAGACGGGCCCCCGCGTCTCGTACCTGCTCGACAAGCTCCAGAGCAACAGCAGAAGATCATGAAAAATAAAGCGCGACGAAGAACAAGCAAGTGCTCAAGCACAATTATTAGTTAAGCGCGGAGGGAATACGGTGTAATAAGCCACAAGTGACGGACGACAGCGAAGAAAAAGAGGCATCGACTTAAATAGGCCATTCATAGGGCACATACGCCGCGTCATGGGTTCACTCATGGCAATAGAGATCCTGCTGACGAACTGTTCAGGCCTGCAACCATCGCTGACCGCAGGGTATTCAAATCCTGCGTAATGAGTAATTCTGGAGAGCACCACCCTGATAAACCAGCGCGCGTCTACGAGGGCAACGATTCATCTCCATTGAGAAGGTCAGCGTTATTACTCATCTGAGCGGCAGGTGCTCGCTCCCTCGCCGCCTGAGTTCCCTACCAGCGTGGGAAGGTAGGCAACCGCGCCAGAGACGGGTGGGAGGATATCGCCACTATAACCCTGCGCCGATATTAACGTCCGCCCGCCCCGGCCGAGGCGATGCACATCAGCCTGAATATGGTAACGAAGAGGTCGCACAAAATGTATTATCTGGAGTTCAGGCTTCTGCTTATCTTTGGCCTTTCAGCAGCTGGATTTTAATTGCATTGCCTCTATTTGTGATATTTACTGTTCTTATTCGGTTTCAATACAATCCAACATCGTTTCAGTATTTGTTTTGTTGTCTTGACTGTGGATTGTTGTGTCGTGATGCTTGGGTTAGCAAGTGTTTTGATCAGTTTTGGAAGGCACGACTATCCCCACACGTAACCTTCCTTCACTTTGGTATTCTACCTGCCCAACTTACAAATCCGTGGCATAGCAAAATAAAATAACATTAATCATCAAAATATTAATAACCTCGGCATTTTTCTTCTTCGCATCCGCCGCATGGTAAATTTGGCTCCGCCGTGTTCTAAACAGTTCGCATGTATTAACCCATAGAAATGAAGATGACTGACTATTGTTATTCTAGAGACTCCAAGCATTGTTGCTCGATGTTCGACCCTTTACCTCACCGAACAAGGCATTCTATTTGTTGCCAGGATTGGCATTCAGCGTGTGAAGTTCAGCGTACCCGGAGCAACCCGAAGACTTCGCGTGTCGTGTGCCGATTCCGCAACAACTCCGCTTCTGGCGGAGCCACTGTGAGGAGAAGGACCACTGGAGCACCACCGCCGAACGGAGCTGACAGCACCGTCTCCGGGAGATTGAGGGACCAGTGGAGGACCGGAGAATGGTGCTCGGTCATCCCATGCAGACTCGAACCAGATTTTTCTTCGTTCCACATCGACACACCAGGCTCATCATCGACCAGGAGGTTGGTCAGGAGGGGGGGGGGCCGACGGCCAAGATATTCGTGAGACGGGCCTGGTCACAGTCACGCGGCCAAGCGACCGACGGTCAGCGAATAGTGCCTCTCCGGTCGCCTTTGTGAGAGATCTGGGAGCGATCGTCGAAACCCAAGCTTCGTGGCGACCACACAAGCATTTTTTGGAGGCTGGGCATTTTCTCAGCATTCCTGGGCGTCGAAGGCGGCTCTTCGATGGCACGTCTTGGCTGCGGCTCTGGCTGACCACAAAACAGACCAACGGCCAAAACCACTTCCACAAGATTTGTTGTTATAAGGCGCCCTACGTACGGTCCACCGCATAGGGCGTCTCGTTGTTGGCCATCTTGTTTCTTCTTCAATCACCCGACCGACGGTGATTTCTCGCAGGAGTGCCACCCACAACCCGAAAGTTATCCAACCGCACGTATACCTAGTCTGACAAGCCGAACCCGACTTGGCCCGACTCTTTTCGACGTACGGTACCGGCCTGGCAGCTTCAGTCGGCTTGCAAGTGGAGCAGTACACCACCGCGGTTGGCCGACGAGACCAATGGAAGCGTGCCGTGGACTACCACTGACGTCGTCATGCGGACGTTGAAATGAGGAGAAGAAGGTCGACCCCCGTCGCGTACACCGTCCCCGCAACTTGGAATCAAGAACAGGGCCTGGTTGTCCGTGCTATTATTGCCGTTTAACTTCTATTGGGTAAACATTTTGAACATAGAACTTGAGCAACAACAGCCTCTAGCAATCGGGCGGAAAAGCTAGGACCGAACCTCCTAGTGCACTGGTCTTGGCTGGTGTCTTGGCCGGATCTCGAAGATCTCTTGTCGCTCTTGGCTCCAATACCTATTTCCCCGAGGCGGAAGCATCCCTCTCCTCGAATTTGACAGTTTCTGAAGGCGCCGGACAAACAGTTTAACTGCGAAAGGAATGACGCTACTCCGCAAACATAGTAGGATCGGCACTTGGTGGTGTCCGTCAGCAAGGCAGCGGCTGCGGCACCGCATCACCGCGGCCGGCTGAGTTTTGCCAGGGCATTGTACCTCTAACGGTGTGTGTCTCCGAGACTGGGTCCCGTTTTGATTGTGCCCATACTTTTTCCCCAGGGAATCCGTGCTTCTTCTGGCTGCGACGCGGGCATAACGTCTGCCCGCGCGGGTGCTTGAGCGTGCCCTGGGGAAATTCTGGGGAAGCCTCACTAAAGTAAGGTCGAGCTGAAGACGGGACCAACGACAACAGGCCCGTTCAGCCCGAACGACTGGACGAAGCTGATCCGGCGCATAAGGAAAGGATTAGCTTTGTCTGCGTAGTACAGCCGGTATCACTTATGCTGATCTCTGCCAACTACGAAAAGCGCTGCCAAAGGGGCGGGCAGACTAGCTATCCAATGCTCTCCCATCGCGACCCAATGCTCGAGTTGCAGACCGGGTAGGCAGTGGAGACTTCACACCTCCCAACACGCACGTCGGCGGAGCATTTGCTGCCAGTATTACCAACCTGATATTGCTCCCTCTCGATGTGACGTGGTATTCGCCGGGCGAGGCAGTCTACCATTGGTTCCAACCTACCGGTGTGAGAGCCGTCCCTCCCCACCGTCGACTCGCCTCCTCCATCTGAAGATGGCGACCGCCTCCCTGTCATCAACCCCGGGCGACCCATCTAAGAAAGTTTTGACTTCCCCCCGTGATGACCCAATGGGCGGCAGGCTTGCCTTTCTGTCTGCGGGGGAAGGTGGTTGCGCCGGTCTCACTTGGATGCGGGATGGTGTCCGTGTGCCATCTACAAATACTACCGAGCCCCCGTCCCATCATCCGCCCATTCGGTGCTCAGTCAGCTTTACCGGACGTCTTGCCACCTGTAGGCATCAATCTTGTACAAGAGCGGTCCATCTTGCGAGCTGATTGAACCAGGAGTCACGGTATCAATCATCAGTTGCTCACTGACACTTACACCTCGTCTTACAAGGAAGTGCGGTTGAGCCGAATCGACAATACGTTATCATGGCCGACGACAAGCGCGTCGATGGAGCCGATCCGTGAGTGTTTCTCGTCGGAATTACTCGTTACCAGCTAACAATTCCAGATCGGTGTCCAACATCGAGAAGGCCAGACGCGGATCACAAGCGACTGTTGATCTCAATGACAACGCTGAGGCCAAGTTCGTTCTACCCGCCCAACTATCCATATCCTTTTCACCCACTAACAGCTCATAGGATCAAGAATCCCCTTCTCGGTATTACCCGCGGCGAGCTCCTCCGCGACGTCGAAGCGTTCGCCCAGGACAAGGGCCTCATCGAGCACCTCCCTATCCTCAAAAAGGGCGCCCTCGTCGCCCAGGATCCCACCGGCTACGAAGACATTGACGGCGCGGAGGCTCTCAGCGCCGAGGAGATTCAGGTCCTCCGTGACGAGGTGGAATTCAAGTGGCGCGTCCCGAAGATCCTGTACCTCACCATCATCACCTGTTCCATTGGAGCTGCCGTTCAGGGATGGGATCAGACGGGAAGCAACGGCGCGAACCTGTCATTCCCTGTGGTCTTTGGTATCGGCAGCACTTCCCACCGCGATACTCTCCTTGTAAGTGCAGCCAGCATCTTCCAACTGAACTCCAACTAACACAGCCAGGTCGGTCTCGTGAACAGCGCCCCGTACATTGCCAGCGCGTTCTGCGGCTGCTGGCTCTCTGACCCCCTGAACAACTGGTTCGGCCGTCGCGGTGCCATCTTCTTCGCCGCCAATTTCTGCCTCTGGCCCGTCCTCGGAAGCGCCTTCTCCCAGACGTGGGAGCAGCTCCTGATCTGCCGTCTGCTCCTCGGCATCGGGATGGGCGCGAAGGCCAGCACGGTCCCCATCTTCGCCGCCGAGAACTCGCCGGCCCCTATCCGCGGCGCCCTGGTCATGTCGTGGCAGCTCTGGACGGCCTTCGGCATCGCGACCGGCACGGCCGCCAACCTGATCGTGGCGAAGACGGGCGACATCGCGTGGCGCCTGCAGCTCGGGTCGGCCTTCATCCCGGCGCTGCCGCTGGTAGGCCTCATCTACCTGTGCCCGGAGTCCCCCCGCTGGTACATCAAGAAGAACCGCTTCCCGGAGGCCATGAAGTCGCTGCTGCGGCTGCGGAACCACCCCATCCAGGCTGCCCGCGACCTCTACTACATCCATGCTCAGCTCCAGGTCGAGGCGGAGATTATTGGACGCTCCAACTACGCCAAGCGCTTCATGGAGCTGTTCACCATCCCCCGTGTCAGAAGGTGCGTGTGAAATTGGATGATATGGCATCACAAGAAACTAACAGGAGTTGCAGGGCCACGTTGGCTTCGTTCACCGTCATGATTGCCCAGCAGATGTGCGGTATGTAAACCAAACATGATGTATCTCACACAATATAGAGTCGGTCGCTAACGGAATGTCACAGGCATCAACATTATTGCGTTCTACTCGAGCACCATCTTCAAGGAGGCAGGCACGTCCGACTACAACGCCCTGATTGCTTCCTTCGGGTTTGGAATGGTCAACTTCCTCTTCGCCTTCCCCGCCATCTGGACCATCGACACGTTCGGACGCCGCTCTCTTCTGCTCTTCACCTTCCCGCAGATGGCCTGGACGCTGCTCGCGGCCGGTCTCTGCACCCTCATCCCGGGCAGCGGCGGCGTCCACCTGGGACTCGTGGCTCTCTTTGTATACCTCTTTGCGGGTAAGTCAACTATTCAGATGACAACTCAGCTGTATGCTAACACATGATCCTAGCCTTCTACTCCCCCGGCGAGGGCCCCGTGCCCTTCACCTACTCGGCCGAGGTCTTCCCCCTCTCCCACCGCGAGGTCGGCATGTCCTGGGCCGTGGCGACGTGCCTCTTCTGGGCGGCCGTGCTCTCCATCTCGTTCCCCATCATGCTGGCCGACCTGGGCGTCATCGGCTCCTTCTGCTTCTACGCGGGGCTCAACGTCGTCGCCCTCGTCATGATCTTCTTCTGGATGCCCGAGACCAAGCAGCGCACCCTCGAGGAGCTCGACTACGTCTTCGCCGTGCCGACCAAGGTCTTCATGCGCTACCAGCTCACCCAGGCGCTCCCCTACTGGTTCCGGCGCTGGGTGCTGTGGCGGCGCGACGAGGTCCTCGAGCCGCTGTACAAGTTCGACCTGAGCTACGAGGACCACCACGCCGGCGACGAGAAGCCGCAGGTCGAGCTGTGGGACAAGAAGAACAGCACCTCTTAAAACGTGTGTGGATGTGTCATGTCACGTCATCGTGATCGGTAATGCGGGAGGGGAGGATGAATAATCTTATTTTTTTTTTCTGTGATACCAATTGAGGCTGAAGTAAGAGATGGAGGCGCAAAGAGAACGCGTGTAGATACGAAGCTACGTAATCGTCGACGAGTTTGTGTGGATCAATCATACACAGTCAAACCCAAGACTCGCCCACAATCCGTGAATCCAACGACATCAGAACCAACTCCGGCCGGACACCTCCCGATGATGCATGCCACTTTTAGCCTTTGCCCCCCTCCCGTGCCCGTGAAGAATTGGCTTGCATTTCTGCGGCCCCTTCCATCGTCACATGAATCATGAAAGTCACATTCTTCACGAGATACTTCACGTCGCCACACAAACTCCCCGCGCCACCAGGCCCGCTTGGGCTGCAGCACAGAAGGGGAGGAGCGTCAGAATGTCTCTCAACAGGATGGTTCAGGGGCGTCGTAAAAAGTCTCAACTGATCAGCTCGACGGCGCGAGACGGCGTCTGCTATATATGGGGCGACGGATCGGTGGCTGCGCCAATTGACGCACATAGGTGGAATGGCAGGCTCGCGCCCGGCTTCTTCTTTTGGGCGAGAAGAACGACGACCAGAAAAGAAGTCCGCGGGATGACGCGCGTGGGAAAAGATATTCGCCCGCTTGGCACGAGGGCAACGGCAGCTAAGGACACAAAAGGCATCGACGCTTTCCAAAATACGACCGGCGAGGCTTTTGCCAACCGTGCCGGATCGAGATTTCAGAGTTCCTCGTGTTTGAGCCTAGCGTCAAACCCGGGCAACGATGTCTGCGGCGATCGCTTATGAAATGATTTTCGTCCACGGTCTGCAGATCCAATCGGAGACCAGCAGCTGGAGAAGGATTTTGTCGAGCATGTGAGACGTGGCACGCCGGCACTGCAGGACAATCAATCCATCTCAGGAACACAAGGGAAAAGAAAGTATAGGTAGTCGAAGGGTCGAGTCCTGCGGGATTGAGCTTTCAACATGCTTGTGGCTTTTCTCCTGCCGAGCTTTGGCCGTGTCCGAGTCCAGCATGAACTCTGCTACACTAATTAGCACCAACAAATCTCCAACACTTGCTTTTTCCTCAGGTACCCGCGTTTTTTTGCCGGGTGGAGGACTGAGATCTGTTTCTAATGATCCCTCGGAATTGGAGACCGTTCTTGGGAATTTCTGAGCAGGAGCTGTGTCATTGGTCGCCACTGGCGCGAACTGTAATGAGTCCAACGTCGGGCTAGACAGACGCCGTTGATGGCGCCGGCCCCTGGGCTGCCGTGTGCCGCGGAACGGGGGGGTTGGGCTGGTTGGGACGGTTAGCTAGGTCCCGCGAAGGGGGCAGGTCGTTCCAGAAGGTGAGTTGACAGGCCGCGGCCCGCGGGGCTGAGTGAGCGCGTCTACGAGTGGCCGATTGTCATTATTGTGAGGAAACCTTGGAAGCCGCAATTGTCAGAGACAGAGAGGCCATCGATTGATTGCTTGACCCGATGGGCGCAGGATTGAGTGGCCTGTCGAGAGCAGGGGCCACAGAGCACTCCAGAGGTTCCAGACTCGAACGCGCGGTGCTCCCAGTTCCTGTGACAGTTTGTCTCTCTGGTCCTTGACCTTGTAGGGCTCCGCTCGGCCGCAGGGGGCGGGAATTGGGGGAGGAATGGGAGGAGAACGAGGAAGAGGGTTGGGAGAATGTAGCGAGGCAGCGAATTCTCTGGTCTGGGTGGGTGGGCGGGTGGCTTCAATGCTAGTGAGATGTGAAGCGGCGGAAACGAAACAGAGACGACGAAGGCTTGCGGGTGCGTGTCGTCGACAGGAAAAAGCGGCGTTTTGGTGCCCGTTTTGGAGGACGGGTCGGCATTATTGTGGTGGACGGGCTGGACCGGCGGCGGCAACCAGGAAGGAGGTGGAGGGCCGAAACTCTGGAGAGGGAAAGAGCGCCAAGACCGTCCAGCTGGGGGAGAGGAACTCGGTTCCAAGAGGTTGGATGACGGCCTGGCTGGATCAGCGGACGAAGTCAGTGGGCACACTCATCACGCACTGGATGGATGATGCCTCGACCGGCTGTCAACAGCAAACATGCCACTGCAGGGTGCTAACATGTGCCGGCCGCGGACGGTGGGGGGGAAGCGCCTCGAACGCGAAAGCAACAACCTTGGACAGGAAGAAAATAAAAAAATCTCCACGCTCGTATTCCACTGCGGAAGTGGAGCTGGCAAAGAAAAAGTGGTGCAGCAGGATGTGTTATTCCTGGATCGCGTTGGCCAGATCTGGATTGAAAATGTTACGAAGGGTCGAAATGATCCACGCAAGGAAAAAAGGCAGAGGTCGCATCGATAAGCTTCTAACACTCCGCCGAGGTGGAAACGCGGTGGAGTGATAGCCCCCTATTGGCAAGCGTTCCGAAGGTGACTCGTCATCAGAGTGGGTCAATGGTCCTAACACCATCTCGCCATTGGAGCTTGTGCTCGCACTGCCTGAATGGTCAGTGGGTTGGAGGGACCCCCCGGGGGACAACCAGGGACGCCGCGGCTGTTCCGAGCAAGGGGCGAGGTGTTACTTTAGTTGAGGTACCTCGCGTACACAATATGTAGACTGTAGTGTACATACGTACAGAGGATGTAGAACGCTGAGGCGAACCGCTGGGACGCTGGAGGTCGAGAAGTTGAGAACTCCAGGGGCCCGGGCTCGACCGTCTGCGCTAGCAGGCTCAGCGGGCTCACTCCAAAACAGCAACCGGGGGCCTTCTGACTGCCGGCAGACGTCCTGTCCTTGGACATATGTGGTGATGTTAAGGCACAAGAAACCGACTGATGGATACGCATTGGAGTTGTAACTGTGTAGGCAAATAAGATCATCAAAGGCTACAGCAGAACTACTGCATTGTAATGTCCCGTTCATAGATGACTGTCACCACATACAGTTGTCAGCTGTGCCTTAGACGAGGCGGAATTGCAGAGTGTCATTGAAGGAGCACCAAGCTTCTGCAGCTGCGCGGCGTCTGATGTGCGGCACCATGGCAGGAACTGTAAGGTACACTACCAACCTAGGTACTTGCGTGGTGGTCAGAGCATCTCATTTTCACGCAGGTACCTCGATTTGAGAGTTCGGATAAGTGTCAAGTCGCTCAGCCTCCCTACAAAGTACCTACACTACCTACCTACCTACCCAAGGTACTATAGGTATGTCGTACCTTCTACGCAGTATGCTGTCATGTGCATACGGGAAGGAGCACTTCCCGACGCGTCTGCTCACCTTGTCGGGCAGCTGTTCCTGCACCTGCACAGCACGGTTGACTCTGGTCATCATCCACAACCGAATAACAATGTCGCGTACCCCCAGTGGCAGGCATTCCTATCATGGCAAGCGACGAAAAATTCCAAGAAGTTGGCCGGAGAGCACGGCATCTTCAAGGCCCACCTGACAAAACCTACTGGTTTATTATGTACCTGCCGTTCGATGAGCTGAGGTACGGCCCCGTGGGGCCTCAGACCGTCCACCAACCAAGAATCGGGGACGCCAACAATTGGTGCAGCCCAATCCCAGCAATCGACCCGAGACTTCTGAAACTCGTCTGTCAGTGGCTTGCCCCCTGCATCAAAGCTGCAAGCCCGCCCTGCACCGCAAGCCTGCTGCCATTTCTGTTCCTTGATCGCTAAAGAGGCCCAGCTGGCAGCGGCACTGGTAGGTAGATACGTACCGATGCTACCTCCCGTCGATTCGCCTGGGGAGGGGTCCTTGACAGAGAAGGAAAGAAAAAAAAAACCGTTCAGGGGTCCCGCCAAGCTACGCGCTCCTAAGCGTCCGTCCCTCCCACTAACGCGCTCTAGCGGCAGCCCCTTTCGTCCTGTCTCGTCCTGCTGGCGGTGATCACCAACCTGCTAACCGTCATTTTCTTCCTTCACCCTCGCCTTTCGCTTAAACCCTGAACTGCTTCCCCTCCTCACGCTCTTTTCATCCTGACCTCTCCTTGTTTCGATCTCATTACCCTCCTCCCCGCCCTGTCTCCCAACTTCCCCCGAGAACTTATCTTCACCTTCCCAGCGATACCCGTTTCCTTTACTCTACAGTAATTACCTCTCTCGCTTTCCGACTTGGGCCTGTCGTCGCACCGAGAGCATCACCACCCGCTGCTCACGCGCCATCTCTCTGTTGTAGAACCACGCTGGGCCATTTGCTTGGTCCTCACGGTCTAGACCACGGCCGCCTTTCTACCAGTCTTACAACATTGAATTGTTTTCATCAGCAGCGACCCGGATTCGATATCCTCTCACGCATGCGTTAATAGACAGCACTTTTACAACACACGAGTGGTCTCATCTCCGGCTTTGTCGAACACTATTACACTCAGCCGCACTCTTCGCTTAGACACGATATACTTCAACCAGCCCTCGCGCCGCCGGCATGCCAGGGCCCCTCTCCCCAAGGCATTCAGGGTTCCTGCCTATCGGCAACACCAAGTCCAACGACATGCCTGACGGCGATATTCCCTTGACCCAGGTCAAGAGCGCCGCCTCGACCGGCGCGCGCAAGCCCACCATGAACGCCACTAACGATGACTCTGGCTCTGGCGACAACGAGAAGCATGGCCTCTTCCACCGCAACAAGGGCGGCCGGCGCAAGAAGAAGGCAGAGCTGAGCCGCCATGGAACCGCCGGTTCCGACGACTTCAAGGTTAACGCGATGGGCAGGCTATACAACAAGATTACCGGTGCCTCCGTCGTCTCGCGTTATCTCGTCTATATCGTCCCAGTCGGCATCCTTCTCGCCATCCCTCTGATTGTGCTTCCCCTCACCGGCCACAGGAGGGACCTTCCGGTCGGTGGAGAAAATGGCCCCGCGTTGTTTGATCTCTTCCTCTGGATCGAACTCGCCTGGCTCACCCTCTGGGCCGGCAAGGTCGTCGCCTGGTTTCTCCCTCACGCCTTCATGTTCTTCTGCGGCGTTGTCAGTTCCGGCACGCGAAAGTACGCCACTGTCCTACAGAACTTGCAGATTGCCCTCTCGCTCTTCTTCTGGGCTCTCGCGTCATGGCAGTCTTTCCAACTTCTGTTCAAGGACGCTTACAACGCTAACAAGCAATGGGTCGTCACTATGGTGAAAATCCTCGGCGCCACTTTCATCTCGTCTGCCGTCTACCTCGGCGAGAAGGCTATCGTCCAGCTCATCGGTATCTCTTACCACCAGCGCTCCTTTGCCCTGCGCATCAAGGAGTCCAAGCGCGAGGTTCGCCTGCTGGGTCTCCTCTACGACGCCTCTCGTACACTGTTTCCCATGTACTGCCCCGAGTTCGAGGAAGAGGATTACATCATCAACGATAGTCTCGACTTGATCTTGTCCAAGGCGGCGAAAGGCGGTAAGGGCGGCAAGGGCGGCGCCGGTTCTGCCACTCCCTTGAGGCTTGTCGGCGACATCGGGCGTATGGGCGACAAGATTACTGGTGTTTTCGGCAACATCGCCTCTGAGATCACCGGAAAGCAGGTGTTCAACCCCAACTCTGCTCACTCCATTGTCGTCGAGGCGCTCGAGAAGACGAAGCCTTCTGAGGCCATGGCCCGCCGTATCTGGATGTCTTTCGTGGTCGAAGGAAAGGACTCGCTGTACCCCGAAGACTTCCAGGAAGTGCTTGGACCCGCCTACTCGGAGGAGGCCGAAGAGGCTTTCGATATGATTGACAACGACCAAAACGGCGACATCAGCTTGGACGAGATGACGCGCAAGGTTGTCGAGATCGGCAAGGAACGCAAGGCCATCACCGAGGGAATGAAGGACATTGGCCAGGCGCTCCGTGTGTTTGATAAGGTCCTCATGTTCGTTGTTCTCTTGATCGTGATTTTCATCTTCCTCGCCTGGTTCCAGTCCAGCCTCTTGACTGTAAGTCTGTCCGTCCCTCTACATCTGCTCTTGCTAACACTCACAGACCGCCGCTACCGCTGGTACCGCGCTGCTGTCTCTCTCCTTCGTCTTCGCCGTCACCACTCAGGAGTTCCTCGGTTCTTGCATTTTCCTCTTCGTCAAGCATCCTTATGACGTTGGCGACAGAGTCGATATCGTCGGCTCCGAGAAGCAGCAGCTGATCGTCGACAAGATCTCTCTCCTGTACACCGTCTTCACCCGCATTGATAAGATGCAGATTGTTCAGGTCCCCAACATTCAGCTGAACAATCTGTGGATCGAAAACGTCTCTCGCAGCAAGGCCATGAAGGAGGTCATCGATTTGAACATTTCTTACGACACCACCTTCGAGGACCTCGAGCTTCTGCGTCTCGAGTTGGAGAACTTCGTACGCCATGCGGACAACTCGCGTGACTTCCAGCAGGACATCGCCATTGGTGTTGCTGGCGTCGGCGACCTTGACAAGTTGCAGCTTAAGATCGCCATCAAGCACAAGTCTAACTGGCACAACGATGCCGTTCGTGCGACCCGTCGCTCCAAGTTCATGTGCGCACTCGCACTCGCTCTCAAGAAGGTCCCCATCTACGCTCCCGGTGGCGGCTCCGATGCTCTCGGTGCCCCTGGCAATCCCGCCTACTCCGTTGCGGTGTCTGACAGTTTTGCCGCGGCTGCTCGCGACAAGGCTGCCAAGGACAAGGAGGCTGCTCGCATGGTGCCCTCGCACAATGGTCCCGGCAGCGACGCCAGTGTCGACTCTGCCATTGAGAAGCAAGCCATGAATGAGTTGAACACGCGCGACCCTACGGCCGAGGAGGAGTGGGGGTACAGAGTCGCTGATGAGCAGACGCTGCCGGGATCCAGAGACCGTCGCTCGGAGGATCGTCGCCGCTCCAACGACATCGACCGGGTCCGCAGCCAGCTGCTCAAGCGGGGCAGTACCAGAGGCGGCGGCGGTCGTCGCAAGCCTGGCGAAGGCATCCCCACTTCTCCGCTTGGTGAAGGCCCCAGCGTGCACCTGACGCCGACGGTCTCCCGTCGCGACTACGACGAGGAGGCGGAGACTGGCGTGACGGGAAGCTACAACACCCAGTACTACGGCGCCGAATCTTCCGGCTACTACGCTGGACAGTCCCTCTCGCCCACCATCTCTCCCCCATCGGCCACTCGCCTGGAGGCCCCCCACCCTCTCCAGAGCGCGCCCCCGTCGGGCCAACGCCCCCGGGGACGGAGCGTGTCAAATAGCCAACAGCCCACCCAGGACAGCACGCAGAAGAAGTAGTAGCAGAACGAAAACATAGGGAGAGAGAAAAGAAAATGGAGAAAAAAATGTTAATAATACCAGGCCAGGGCCACATGCATTGACGTGGACGGGCCGCTTTTCCTTTACACGTAGGCATCGAGACTGGCTCCCCATGCCTAATGAAATTCCTTACAACTCACACATGGGAGGAAGACAGATAGATTACGAATAGAGTATGATGACATGTCGTCCGCATTCAAAAATTGTATCTGGGACCATATACCTCTCATCACTTGTGCTATGTGTGACTCTAGCAAACGTGCTCCGGCTCGCTGACGGTCTCCGGGGCGCCCAGGTCCGTCTTGAGCGCGCGGCCGAACAGCTCGAGCAGGACCTCGAAGCAGACCTTCGTGATGGCCGGGTCGTACCGGCCCTTGCTGAGCTCGTCGCGGATGAAGGCGTGCTGGGCCCAGGCGAACTCGTAGAAGGAGGTCGTGACGCCGGCCTCGCGCAGCTTGGCGCGGATCAGGTCGCGGCCCTCGGCGGGCACGTGGGTGTCCTTGACGCCGAAGATCATGGCCACCTCGGCGTGCCTCAGGGACGGGAGGAGGTCGAGCGTGTGGGCGCTGCCCTCGGGGGCCGTGGGGGACGTATCCTTGGCCGAGTGGGGGCCGAGGGTGCGGCTGTGGATGTCGGTCGCGAAGTAGGACACGCAGGCGGAGATGCGAGGGTCCAGCTTGGGGGATTTTTGTTAGGGATGGGGGTCTGGGATGATCGGGGGAGGTGGGCGGAGGCTTACGGAGGCGCGCACGGCGAGGTGGCCGCCCAGACACATTCCCGTGCTGCCGATGAGGCCGGTGCAGGTGGGCAGGCCGAGGAGGACGTCCACGGTGCGGCGGGAGTCTTCGTCGTAAGACTCGAGGGTCTGGGGGGCGGGGAGGCCTTGTTAGCATTTGGGGGTCCGAAGAGGACCAAGGACGAAGAGAGCCTCTCACTCACCTTCTCGACCTTCCAGGCGTTGCCCTTGTCGGTGCCGGGGACGTCGTAGGCCAGGGCCTCGGGGCCGGTGAAGTCGTGGTACGACGAGGGGGCCGCGACGATGTAGCCCTGCCCGGCGATCTGGCGGGCGAAGCGCGCCACGGGGCCGGTCACTGGGGGTTTTTGCGTGTTAGTGACGCTTATTGAGGGACGTGATGTTCGGTGAGGGGTGAGGTGAGGTCGGTCAGGGCCGGTGAGTGCGGGGTAGGTGGATTGGAGGGGGTGCAGGTGCGGGGAGCGCGCAAGCTCGACACCCCGCCGGCCATGGTGGTATGACTGACCTTGGTAGATCTCAGAAAAGAGGCAGACGCCGGGGAACTTGCTGAAGAAGAGGGATTAGTTAATTTTTCAATCCCACTTGCGGGTAATCAACATCCTCACGCGTTGGGGTAGCCGGGAATGGACGGGTGGAAGAGGAAGACCCCTAAGAATCGTGAGCTTCAGGTACCGCGCGCGGACGAGGGATATACGGACTCATGGAACCCTCCTTCCCGTCGGCCTTGGTGGGCACGTCCACGTGAGACTCCTTGATGAGCATTTTCGTTGTTTTTATGTGATAGTCCAACGCTAGACCGAGTCGCAGTTGTAATTGCTCTTCAGAGGTCACGGATTCAGAGTGTTGAAGTTGAGCGGTTTGCATCCCATTGGTTGGTGGGTTCGACGTTCGCTCCGCGGGGACTTAGTAAGCCCTCCTCGTCCTCCACACACTCTATCCGACCAGTTCAGACACTCACTGTCATACATTTTGAAATCAATTGGATTTATATTAAATCTCAAGTTTAGGGGAAGATTCATAGTGTGGCTCATTAGCCGGTGTGTCGATCGGCTGCCTGCCCTTTGCCGGCTGATGCGTTTAGCATGCCCCTGATACTAATTAAAGGCGCGTAGTCCCAGCGACTTTCTCCTGTGTACCGTGTTCCACATCATGGCTTTCTCATTACAGCTCGTTAAGTGCACTTTGGCTGCCTCATCCTTCGAGGTTCTTTGCGTCTTTGAAGCTCTGGCTGAGTGTCGATAGCACCCCAGACCGCAGGTCCCGTAGCTCCTTGTCACGCTTCTCAGACAGCGCGAGGAGGTCCCTGTACCTCTTCTCCCACTCCGACTCAGACACGCCGCTGTCGCCCAGCCCCGAAGCTTCCCTGGACTTTTCCGGCTCGTGTTCTGGCCGTTTCCACCGGTTATACATAACCGTCTGGACCATGTTGTAGTTGCCGCGTATGTTGCCCATGCGAAACTCCCATGAACAGCTGTACTTCGCTCGGTCGTTATATTCGGCTTCCCGCTTGATCTTCAGTTTGCTCGTCGTCATCAGCGCCTTGCCGCCCACCAGCGCGGCGAGATTGATGAGGAATGCGTCCTGGCTTGGGGCCGTCTGCCACATGTGCTCTACCGTCGTGTGGACCAGCGCGGAGGCCTCGGCCATGCTGCATCCTGGGATCGGGTTATTCTGCGCATCGACCCAATCTCCGTTCGCCGTCTCTTCGGTGAAGTAACCAAGCACCGCGTCTATGTTCGTCCGGTCCTCCATGTTGTCGAACATGCCGATGGGGATATCGTTCGACTGCGACGGAGGCTCGCTGTCTTGCGTTGGGGGCGGTATATCTGGGAACTTCTGCTGCGCTTGTAGATCTACAGGTGGTACTGCTATCGCTACTTTATTGGTCAGGGGTAGCCCAACTGGCGGCGCTGTCGTTCCGGCAGCTCCTGGTCCTACCAGATCAGGAGCCCCGTTCACCAAGACGACGGGCGGCGGTGGCGTCGCGAGACGAACAGCACCGCCGAGTCGCTCGGGCACCTGTAACGAGATGCTTGGCTTCGCCGGTCGTGGCATCTGGGGCAGCCGTGGTAAGTATTCGGGGGGCGCATCAGGCGGCGTACTCTGTGTTATCGACGCCTCGGGCGTGATCGGTGTCTGTACGCTCTTGTTATCGGGACTCTGCTTCTTGAAAGCTGGCACCTCCGCGGGAAAGGCCACGAAGGGCCCGTCAACAATTGTCTTGTTCATCGGCGGCCTGCCGCGCGTCTTCCCAGTTGAGCCCGGTCCGCCACTTCGCCACGCCGACGACACGACCTTTGCGCCGTGGCGGCGATGCGAAGCTTTCGACCTTGATGGCGTTATTGCCGACCTTGGTTCGGTATCCCCCCAGAATCCGGCACGGTTTGTCGATGGGGTGATGGCAGACATTGGGCCCGCAGGATACGCAGAGAGCGGAGTTTGAGCCGTGTCAGGAGCTTGAGGCCAGCCAGGAGGCAGGACACCGCCCGCTCCCATCTTGAGCGGATCTGAACACCCAAACATGCCCCGTCCATCTGGGTGAGCGGATAGAGACCCGAGAGCATCAGGTGGAACAGAGCCGAAGCCGCCGCCTATCGGCGGCGAGTCTACCCTTGCACGTTGCGACGGGGACTTGGCCTGATCGTCGTCGTCAGGGCGCTTCCTTCCGCGCCGGGGCCGGATGTGCGGTAGCAGGGCTCGAAGAGCCATGTCGTCTTCGGCCAGCACGCCGTCTCTGCCAGCTTCGCTGACGGGATTTGGATCAGCCGGAATCTCTGTCCAGTAGGGATGCGGGTGGTCCATCAGGTACTCGAAGAAGGCATCCACATGCATAGAATGCATCCAGCGCTACTACGGTCAGCTTCTATTGGACCCTTGGATCGCGTCGTAATCACCTTGAGCCGGACAGCATACTGCTGGATCTTCTGCGAGCTCTGCCCCTTGTCCTGGTCGGGCGGCTCAACGCCTAGCTTGAGAGCTAACTCGGCCCATGTCTTGATCTCCTTGGTCTCCAGCTGCTTGATGAGCTGGAAGAGGGTGAAGGTGCTAAAGGTCTTGCCGCCGCTCTTGGGAGGAACCCGGAAGGCATCCCGTAGCGACGACGTGTCGACTTCGGCCGGCACGGCGGGGTTGCAGCACAGGACGAATTGCACATAGGCGTCCTCGATGGTCTCGGCCGTGACATTCGTGTCCGGTAGTGTCGAGCGTGCCGTCATCGGAGATGGTGAGGACCGGGGAGCGGCGGTCATTTGTAGATGTGTCATGGAAGGCGACTGGGATTGCCCATGCAAGCTGCTACGAGGTTGTTGGTGCTGTTGCTGGTGTTGCTGCATCGGAGATATCATTGCGCATGAGTCGGGGTTGGAGGCGAGCCCAGGATCATGGACATCATCACCGACAAGGCGCAAGCTGGGCGGCGCGCATTGAGAGCTTTGCGCGATGAGGGGGGCCGGGAGAGGGAGAAGGAGGGGTAGCTAGCGACGCGACGACGTGTCTGAAGATCGCGGAGGCATCACCGTGTGCAGTGGTAACGAGATGGACGAGGACGGTTGATCAGTGGGAATATCTCCGATGGATAAAGACCGATATCGATCGCAGGGCGGGTAATTCAGGGGATCTCAAGCTCCGTTTCAATGGGCTACTTTCAAGACGAGAGAAAAGCTTGGTTCAATCTACCTAACAAAGGTAAAAAGTAGGAAGACGTCGATGAACTTGGGCTGGCAGAGTCGGGGGTTAGGATCGGAAGGGCCCCGGGCTCATGCAAGTTGCGGGAGGTGGCCCAAGCTGCTAAATTTAGCTTTTGTCACCACTGGGGTGTGCGGCCAGGGCTCGCTGCAACCAGTGCGCCATCTAGCGCTCCCGCACCCACTCGGCGCTGAAGAAGGTGACAGCCTGTGGAAGAAGGGCGTACGGATACAGAGTGGTAATGTAAGTACCTACCTACGGACAGGGCAACAGCGGGCTGGACGGGAGTGAGTTCTGACAGTGCTTTCAGTGGATAACACGGAGGATTTCATACGGCGTAATGTCATCATGGACCAGCTTCCCCAGATCGCTCGCTGCTCGCTGAGAAATACGCTGTTATTCCCGGCTGCCCGCCCCCCCACTTCGGGGAATGCTTAGGGTTTCTGCCGGCAGGATTCGGCATTGCGATCTGATCTCGCCGTTTGATCTGACGCTGGGGAGCTGCCAGAGATCTACCAGAGATCGAACTCTAATCTTGCTTCCTGATGAACTTGAAGCTCAAGCTTTGCGGAACTTCTACTTGTGTAAAGTGGCTGCCCACCTGCCTAAAGGCAACCTGCGATACGTCCTGACACTCGGACCCCGTGCATACTGAGTACGCCCCGGCCACTGTACCTAGCGATGTGCGTCATCCAGAGCTCGGCTCACGATGCGGGTAGGCGAGGGCCTTGTAAGAAGCTTTCGTTACCAAAAAAAAAAGGCTAGTAGTAACGCCCCGAAGTAATTGTTCAAGTCGTCATGCCGCACCTGGAATGGGGTCCCGTATTGACGTGCCCCTCTCAGTTTCTAATGACGGCTGTAGGTAAACTCACTTTTGAGGCGCGTCCAGTACGACGTTGAGGATAATGGCTTTACTCCTCTGACATCGAGTCAGCCAACACTGAGGCCTCCTTTTAAATGCTTCGATGGCGTTCTCAAAATTGTATGCTGCAGTGCATCTGGGTGTAGCCTGAGAAGGTCAATACTTCTCAAGTTAGTACTATCTAGGACTTCATCGATGGGCGTGAGAACCATGCATACAGCATAGGCGCGAACCACTGATGCTTCCGCGTTATTTTCTTCCAAGAAGTATCTGTTGATGGCTTTTGAGGTGGTGTAGTATTCACACGATGACAACTGTCTGCTCCACCTTCTTTCTGGTTCTCGTAGCTGTCGTTCGCCCAATATGACACTCTCTACCTCCTCAACAAACTCAGCAGTGGCCACCTTCCGTGTAAGTCGCTTTTTAGTGGGGGCTACTGTCGATACCTTCAGTGTAAATATTCTGTACATGCAAGCGCCAGCCACATATGTCGCCGTTGAGCCCCTCAGGTGGCTTCGTTGGGAAAGAATGGATGGACATGCCACGTCCTGCCTGGCGGCTGACCAGTGCATGGCGCCACGGCAGGCACCAGCAGCTATATAAATATGTTGAAGGCCCTCTCAGACTATCTCATTTTGTTTCTTCAACAATATCTGATCCTTCGACGCTATGGCCGGTGATGAAGCATGGCATCTCAGGATATGACCACTTGCGGCGACGGATAAGTGTAGTATCTCCACAACGCCGCAGCAGTTTGGTCATTTCCATGATGCGTCCAAGTGTACTGAGGCCTCTTTACTTAAGCAAAACATTTTCCTAGACTGTTCTGTTTTCCTCTTCAGAACAGTTTGATCCTTCGAGTCTATGGCCGATGATGAAACTTGGCGTCAGGATATGCGACCACTTGCGGCGACGTGCTTTCTGTTCTTTCCCACGACGCCGCAACAGCTAGGTCTTGTCCACGATGCATTCGAGTATACTGAGGCTTATTTACGCTGGCAAAGAACCATGTAGTATCTGTAACATTGACCGATGATGAAAATGGGTATCAAGATATGTGACCACTTGCGGCGACGTGCTTTCTGCACGCCGCCGCATTTAGGTCTTGTCTATGGTGCATTCGAGTTTACTGAGGTCTATCTTGGAAATATCTGTGGACACTGGTCAGAAGTGGAAAGTTCCATTTCGACCTGGGAGACACTTCGTCAAAATCCAAGGGCAAGTCGTGGACGGTGTTAGTGCACGTGTCCGGGGTGGTAACTTGCGCAAAGGAATGTACGAGGAAATAGCTCTCCATTTACTTCTTTTGGCCCGTACGCCCAGGAAACCGCAACCTCGCTAATAGGCTATAATTGACTTGAACGGGTGGTGTCCTTCAAAGTCACAACATATCTGCTGAGACACTGCTTCATGTTCATGGTGTCTTTTATCAGTGTTGAAATCCATGGTCTGGCCATCGCCTCGAGGTTTCAACAAGGGAGTCAGACCGCCTCCGGGTGTAGTTGACCCCCACTCAGCTCAACTACACTATGTACAGCACATGGACTACCGGAAGCCCAGACTGAACAGAATAACCTCAAACCTCTAGGACACAACGGACGACGCTCTCAACTCGCAGAGCTGGGCAGCACAGAACTTTACAAAATTAAAGGAAATCCTACCTAGTATAAAGATCGTCTTCCTCCGATCTTTCCTTGCGACGACGTGCCTGTTGGTTACTGACATGGGCGTTAAGTCCAGTCATGAGAAAGAGTGTATAAACCCTTCTCCTCTCTCGGTCATCATCATCATTGAATATTGTCGTCCTTGACTGTTGTCCTTGACTGTCGTCCTTGACTGTTGTCCTTGACTGTCGTCCTTGACTGTTGTCCTTGACTGTCGGCTTCCATCGGCCATATCCATGCCCCTCCAAACATTCTCTTCATTTCCTAACCAGACACCAACGACGTTGCTCCCGCGAACACATGATCAATCAAGTCAACGGAAGGATTGACTGGGCCAAAAGGGATGAGTTCTGGGCGAGTATCAGCCCAAGCATCGTAGGGTGCACAATGGCTGACAAAACCAGCTGTGCGCAAAGGCCGAGTGGTGGGGAACGCGCTCTGCATCTCCCGAGACAAACCTATGTACTACGAATCCCGGGAACTGGTCTCCAAAACTTGCATCCGAGATCTCCAAGGGTCCATCCAGCCAATGTCCTTGGGCAGAATTAATTCCCAGATTTTCGCCGCACGCTCTTGACTAATCCGGGCGGCTGTCTAAGCAACTTGACTAATGCCGTCTCCAACGGCGCGGCACCTCCGCACTGCTCCCGGGCCAATCAGCCGGAATGACGTGATTGCTCTTTCACAAGCAATGGCCGATATGTGGTTCGAATGGCTTCATAGTTCCGCTTGCTTTGAAATACTCATTGTGTACCCGTAGCCTAGTATATATAAAGGAGGCGTTGCACTTCGCCGAGTGGCCATCTCAACACCATCAAATTCCAGCTCCGTCATAACCAGACTTACAACAACGACCCCACGTCAAGGCTAACATATTTACATACAAATCTTTCCTCCAGCAACCCCAATACAATCTATCAGACCAATTTCACCGATTCCTTCGCCCAAAAATGGCCATTGACACAGGCCCCCGCGGCCAGGTCCGAGCGACCCTAAACTTCTTCGCCGGGCCCGAGGACGGATCCGCCCCGTACAACGTCATCGTCCCCGAGGGCCTCCCGGGGCGCAACTACTCCGACGACCCGCAGGAGGCCGTCCTCGACGACGTCCGCGGCCGCGAGTCCGACTTCAGCCTCGACGAGGACGCCTTCGCCGTCATCCGCAACCAGCCCCCCTCCGCCGAGAAGGACTTCACCGACGACGAGTCCATCCGGCAGAACTACTACCCGGAGCTCGAGAAGCTCCTCCTCGAGCACGTGCCCGGCTCCAACAGGGTCATATTCTTCGACCACACCGTCCGCCGCGCGGACCCCAAGGCCAGCAGGAACCCCGTGACGAGGGTGCACATCGACCAGACGCCGTCGTCCGTGATCCAGCGCGTGAGGAGGCACCTGCCCGAGGAGGAGGCGGAAAAGCTCCTCGCGGGGCGGTACCGCATCATCAACGTGTGGAGGCCGCTCAGCAAGAACCCCGTGGAGTCGTTCCCGCTGGGCTTCGCGTCGTCGTCGACGCTGGACGACGCGGACATCGTGCCCATCGAGCACCGCTACTCCACGGGGTACACGGGCCAGACGGCCGGCATCAAGTTCAGCCCCAATCAGAAGTGGTACTACCTGAGCGGCATGACGGGCGACGAGAGGCTGCTGCTCGAGTGCTTCGACAGCGAGGGTCTGCGGGACGGCACCGGCGTTAAGGGAGGGAGGTTAGCACACACTGCTTTCGTTGACCCACGGACGAGGCCAGACGCCGAGGGCCGCGAGAGCATCGAGGTTCGCGCGTTGGTCTTTGGGCCTTAGAGGGAGCTATCCGTCGGAGCCATCCGTAGGATGTATAACGAGACTCATGAATATACGTGTTTATTAAGCGCATCAGGGTATCAATGCATGCGAGGTGTCTTGAAATCGAATGGAGACTGTCCCCTCGAAACTGCGAGCTCTCGTACCATGTGACCCTTTGCGTCCTGGAACCCGTGTGCATCCAAGACGTGCAATCCTCAAATCGTCGAATCTTCTAAATGCAACAAAGCGAACTCGCTCCGCACGGCGGGTTCGAACCCCCGCCCAATGGGGCTGTGCTGCCCAGATGTTGTCCAGATGGACCCCGTGAGATGTGACCTATACCAAATGCAATCACCCCGATTTTCCGAACTCCTGGACGCCAACAATGTCGTTCACTATCATGACTGGTTCTTTCGGCTCTTGCCGCGGGAGCTGCCCTGCCGGCTCATTGCCGCGCCGCCTGCCGCGCTGCTAGTGCGGCTCATCGGGACAGCCGCAACGGCTGCCAGCGAAGACGGCGGCGGAGGTTCATCCCTTACACTGCTCTCGATCGGCTGGAGTTCTTCCGTCAGGGACGTCGGGTCGGGCCGAGGGCCTGACTTGAAGCCGGTCCAATGCGTCTTTGTGTAGGGCACGATGGAAGCCTCCAAAAGCCTCCTGCTGCCGTTGGGGTGGTCGATCGAGTCGCCGGGCTTGTGGTTGGCATCGTACTTTTTAAAGAGGTCCATCATCATCATGTCTGAGGCGATCTCGTCTTGCGACAAGGACTGCGGGAGGTTGCCGTCGGTGTTGCCCCGGACCGGCTTGAAGTAGTTGGTCACGGACGACGATGGCAGTTTAGCGGGCTCGTGGGGATGCAGAATTTCGAGATACTTGGGAAGGTCCAGTCCATTGGCGCCCTCGACCGCGTCAATCAAGTTCTGGTTGATACCAGCTCGCGTGCTCCTGGTCGCGTGGGAGCTGGTGCGCTCCATCATTGGCGCCGCGTGGAAAGCCTCGGTATCCTGGTCGCCATCCTCGCCGTGACCGGAGTCGCTACCGGGAGAGGAGCCGCCGTTCGCGTAGGCCTTGTGCCGCAAAATGTGCTTGTGAGCAGCAATTGCCGCAGCGTTGTATGCCATCGTAAGCTCCTTCTCGGTGAAAAGCTTGTCGATGCTGTACGCAGGGCCATTCTGCTTGGCAGCCACGCGGAGTTTCTCGTTCTGCCAAAGGGGGGTCGTGCTGTTGGGGTCGAGCGCTCGTCTAGACGGGACGGGAGAGCCGTCGTCTTCGCCAGGGTTTCTCTTTCGCTTCTTGCTGTCGGAATAGCCAGAGAGTTCCTCGGCGTCCTTGCGCAATCTAGTCGCTCGCTTGCCGTGGGTGCCGCCGGGGCTGGCCGGGTTGGTGATGCTGAACTGGTTGGGGTGGAGCAGCAAGGCCGAGGAGTCGGAGATCTCCAGGGCCTCCTTCTCCTTGTTCAGGCGGTATTTTCTCGACAGTAGTGTGTTGACCAGACGGTCGCGAAGGGTGGAAGACAGGGCACTGTGCTCGCGCTTGGCGGTTTCCATCTTGTACAGGTATTCGTTCTTGTATTGGTGGAGGCGGCGCTCGTGCTCGTGCTGCGATTGCCAGCGTCAGTAAGAACCAGCCGCAAGGGAAAACTTGATCGCACTCACCAGGTGCTGGAGCAAATGGAAGTCTCGGTATTCGACGAGATCCTCGATGCCCTGTACAAAGTCCTCGAACTTGGGACCGGCCATCTGCAGAAGCGTGCGGCTGCTGTCGGCGAGAGGTTCGTGGCTTTGGGTCTCGTCATGCTCCCGGCGCAGGCTAGCGATGACACGGAGGACATCCTCCGAGTCGTAGGGGTCGATGCGCTGGACGAGGTTGGTGTCGAGCTGGACCTTCTGGAGCTGGTCACGGTATCCAAGATCGCGGTCTCGGTTGAACTTCTCTTGAAGACTGTTGATCTTGTCGGCGAGAACTTGTCGCTTGCGGTCGCGCTTCGACTGGGGCGCCGGAGACCCTCGACCGGCTTTTTGCTGGCCGGCGGCGCCTCCAAGATTTGGAGCAGCACTTTCGTTTGTCGCCATAATGGAAGATTGATGAGAATTAGCGTTGGTTTCGCTTCGGAGCCAAGCTAGTATATAATCGAAGAAGGTTGGTGTTTTGCCGTGGGAAGAGAACCGGCTGGATTGGATGCTATGAAGGTTGCCCGTCGCAGAGTAGAGCTTGAGAGAGTAGCGGTTCAGCAGGGGAAAAGATGTAGATGGCGGAAATAAGAAGAAATGTGAGAGACAGAGCGACTCTCAATCACACTTCTCGGGAAGAGGGTAGACCGTACAGAATACCCATTCGCAACGACAGCTTCTGTGTGGTGTGGTTGTGTGGGAGTATTCGGCCTCGGAGAAGTAGGAGAGGGCACCGCGAAATGGAATGGGCTTGGCTAGTCGCCTTGTCAGCCTTCCGCCCGGGTAAGTGGCTGCATGGGGTTCTGTATGGACCTGACCGCTGAGGGGCCGAATTTTCTTATTGGTTGTGTCAGGTGGCGTCCGGTGTCTTCCGCCGAACCACCGACAGAAGGGATGAAAAACACAGCAGCACTGTGCCACGCTAATTTTCAGGGCACCCGTGCACCGGTAGGTACCTACAACAAACCAGCACCGTGACAAGGTCTGGGTGGTTGATAGCGAGACCAGGAAATTTTGATGAGATTACCTCGGGATATTTTGATGTGAACTAAATGGCTCTGATCTCATCTTTGCCAGGATTCAAGCTGGAACTACTAGATAATTAATGGCTTACAAACCGCTCCTTAGCTTTTGCAGTTGGCTCATCAAGCCGTAACCTCCGAGATACGTCTTGTTCTCCGCCGCATCTGCGTGGACGCTGCCCTTCCTCGCCCTCCCCTCGTTTCCGTTGCCATCCCTCCGACTTGCCTGTTCCACCTCTCGCATTAGGTCGCGATGCCGGTCTTCCACCATCTTGGCCAGGCTCTCGATAAACCTGGTCCGGCCCTTCTCCTCTGCCGTCCCCTTCCAGACCTGGTTGAGGTCCTTGAGCTGCTCGATGCGCTGGGCTGCCTTCTCAATGCCCTGCACGGGATCCTCGGACTTGGTCAGGAGCTGCGATATCTCGTCCCGTAGCTTCTGCAGCACCTGCTGGCCCTTGTCCTCCGTGCTGTGCTGCTCCGCACCGGGCTCCGGCGCCGAGACGGAGAGGAAGGACGAGCTGACGGAAAGCTCTGATGGCGGGAACACAAACTCCATGGCGTCTCCGAAGGTCTTGATAACCGAGTCCAGCCGGGACCGGACCACGGTCAACGTACGAAGCTGGTTGATGTACGGCGGTTCCGCGGGCGCCGTTTCTACCTCCGCACTCATTGCCGCGGCGCCTTCCGCCTTGCTGTCTTCCGCTTTGCTCGCGCCCACGGATGCCCTTCTCTCTTCTCCATCCGTGACCTTCGGCGGCGGTTCCTTGGCGGCTTCGTCCAGACCGCCTGGGACAAACTTCTTGATCTCCTCCTGAAGAGTGTCATTCATCGTCTCGGCAAGACTGAGCGTCTCGCCGCGGAGGAGCTCGACCTCATAGGCAAGGCGGCTACCACTGCGTAGAATATCGTCCGTGAGCTGTGTCAAGGTGCCTGATAGTCTTGTAGTGTGGACGTTGAGCTGAGAAAGGAGCGTCTGCGTCTCGTTGGACAGATCCGCCAGCGGGACAGCCTGGCCGTTGCTTCGCGAGGAGTGGCCGCTGGGCTGCAGCGGCGGCAGTGAAGCATTGAGGTATGCTGCCGGGTCGAATGATGGATCCAAGAAGTCCTTCAAAAAATCGTCTGTTACATGGGTTGATTTCGGCTGGACCGTTGACTTGGAGGGCTGGCGCTGATGGATGGGGAGGTCCTTGGGTGCAGCTGCGTTGCTATTCTGACGGCGGCGCGCCGATTTAGAGTCCCACGACATTCTGCTATTGATGGCTCTGATGTGCGGTGTCTAGTCGAACCAGAGAAAGAAGCCTGCTGTGGCGCTCTCAAGTGAAAGCCGGTGGGTATATTGAAGCTTCTGAATGAGGACAGCTTACAAGCACGAATGTTCAATGAGTTGGAGGTGAGAGGTGAGAGGCGGGCTGGCGTTAGAGTCGCCCGGCCACCTGGCCCCACCCGCATCCCGCTGCCACCCTCCCTTAAGCGAGCACGACAGGGGCCTCACAGAAGGTTAGATCAGATCGTCTAGGGTGACAGTTATTTGTGTTGTCTGATTCAGACATTGGGAAAGTTACGGTATACGATACTGATATTGATCACTTGTTCTAGATTGATGTGCACATTCCCTACTTGGAGGCGACTGGTGTGATCAGAGCTTGAATTGAGACGATCATAATGTGTAGGAGTCGACATTATAATCAACCACTACTGGGTATCTTTGGGCCATAACAGCTCTTTCTTGTACAGACATCGAATCATGGTGACGAATACGCCTATCCAGACAACAATCAGACCCGCAGCCATAACGCAACCGAAGATCTGCAGTCCAGTATCTTGAAACACCTTCCCAAGGGCTGTAGTGGCGGTAACCAGAGCCGTGTTCGGGAACACGAAAGACCACCATGTCATCTGAAAGGGCATTTTGTGCTCCGGCCGCACGTACTTCCACAGTGACCCGACGGAGACGACAAAGAACCAGACAGATAACCCCCACAGCCAAAGTCCAACCATCATAGAGACGACCTTGACAATAGGAGCTGCCAAGTCCGTACCGCCAAAGTTGTTGGGCAGGATCTTCTCTGCCTGGTTTCCGAGTTGGACTGTGGCAGTTAGTCAGGTGTAGTCCACGGTAGATGAAAACAGCTTACCTATGCCTCCAACAGTGAATGCGAAAGGCCCGATCGAGATAAACTATGGTCTGGTGAGCATGCCGTATCCAGGTGGATATCGACTTTACATACCACACCAGGCCGCTGAAAGTCGCGAGGCAGCTTCTGCGTCATTAAACGATAGATGAAGGCCGCCGAGATCATGAAGGCTATCAGACACCCTGCGCCTTGAGTAGCTACGGCGCAGAGCGCGATTGCCGGCTTATTGAGCACGACTTGCTGCTGATCTCCCTGCGACGCAGCAGCCATGATTAGGTTGCTGGCAAACGGCGCAGTTAGAAGCAGAGGGTAGGCCGGGAACACCCAAGTTGGCGTCATGGTATGAATGGGAAACACTCTTCAGTTTATTAGCCACAAGCACGCCATCAGGCGACGGGATACCTACAAAGTTGACCACAGGATCAGGTAGATGATCGCGCTAGCAATCATGCTCATGGCGATGTAAGACCAGAACAATATCTGCATGATCCTCAGGAGCCAAGGGCCAGTGTGTGGAACGCCAAACTGGCATATGTTGATACAAATAACGGCAAATCTAGGACAGTTGTTAGCGCGGCTCATGGTCCACTATAACAGAGAACTCACGAGACAACCTAACGTATGTGTTAACCAACAACTCAACATGCGCGACGCTTCTCGACTTACAGATGCAGGAATGAAAAGTGACTCCGTCTGGTCGGTGAATGAGTGTACCAGCTCGCCTCGCCGGAACCGAAAGCGAAGCGTGGCCATCACACAGTTCATGACGAAAAGAATCAAGTTGAGAAAGAAGAAAGCAACGGCAAAGCCGTTGAGCCAAGCGGCTTGGTATGGAACTGTTTGCGAAGTGAGCTCAACCGAGACGTCAACTGGGCCGCAGGTACTGACGAGAATGGATAACGTTTGCCATGCCCCCGGTAGCCTGCAAAGTGGTGAGTATCAAGCTCCAGGACCGAGTCAAACAACACGCACCATCGTCTGTAAAGGGTCAGCGGCTAAGATTTCAAATTGCGTAGAAGAGGCGTACCATAGTAAACCACGTCCACCGATGACAGCTTATGCGGTCCCGAAGCCCAACTTTACCGCGAGAAGATCTCTTTTCCAGGCGAGAGTCCAGGTTGTTCCGGTTGGTGTCGTCCTGACCCGTCCCCTTGGGACTCGGGCCGGCCTCGCCGTCGTCGTTGCCGTCGCCGTCTGGCGGCAAGACGGGCCCATATGACGGATGAGGCACAAACGCCGGTCGACGGGAGGCGACGGCAGGCGAAGGAGTTGGCGGAGCAAAGTAGGACGGACGGTTCTGTTCATCGGGTGTTTGATAGCCGCAATTGGCTACCACTTGGGCACTGGCGGGGGCCATTTTGCAGTCGGTGAATCCCAGTCCTCGGGTCCTCTGGCGAGCAGCTTGGATACAACATAAAGAGGGAACAGTAAGCTGGGCTCTGCATTCGTGAGAGCGATGTTCATGTAGACGAGGTTGGTGATGAAGACGACGTGGTCGAGGAAGAGCGAGCCAAGATCGAAGAGAGGCATGGTTCTCAGCGGGGGGCGTACAAGACGCAGTTCCGCGCACCGCGGCTCGAGTTAAAACGGCGGCGGCGGTGGTGGTGGTGGTGGAGAGGAAGACGCCTAGTCCTGGCGAGGGCGAGACGGGTGGGTGGATGTAGTCAGATGCCGGCCCGGGTCAGTCGTGGGTGGAGGACCCCAAATGCAGATCCTAGCCTCTTCCTTGCGCGAGCGAGAGCAACGAGTCGCCCAGCGGGTGCAGCCAAGGTCGGTCTGGTGCCGTTGGGTCTTGTCCGCCGTGATGGTAGCGTTGGATAGCGGATTGGTGGCGGCGGTCGCGTGGAGGTCGCACCAAGGGTATCAGAAGCAGCAGTTGTTGCAAGCACACAGGCCGAGCTGGGGGATCAATGGCATCAACAAATGTGGAGGTTGTATTCCAGGTTTGTGATGGATGACTATGTAATTAGTAGGTAGGTATCCGTAATCCTTACCTAGGTTTTGCTGTGGTGAACTTGAAAGGCTGCGTCAGGCAGGCAGGGCCCCCCGCAGAGCACCTAGGTAGCCTGCGTCATTGCACGCTCAGCGCCGTGGGGTGCTGTGGGCGAAGTCGGATGCACCCTGCCGAGGATGACTGAGGGTCAGCACGACTGTGGCTCCATTGCATCATGGTCTAGTATTACTACGACTTATCTTATCGTTCGGAATCTTTTCCGTCGACATGTCAGACTGAAATACACCAGAGAAAGAGATGATACTAAGTCAAAGATTGGAGAGGGCGACGGAGAGGACATCGCTGCTCAGCACTTCGAAGGCCGAGAACTGCGTAGATCCGACTTCTGTTTCGCGACAAAGGTCCAACCACTCGCACCTACCCCAATAACCTAGAAGGCACCTTCCCAAGGGATACCTGGGTCGATACCAACAAACTCTTCATATACTTCTGACCCACTACACTCACTCCGCCCTGTCTGGTTTCGAACGACCGATTAATCATTTACTCTCTACTGTCTGAATAATGGAAGCCATGGACTTCTTCGCGTTTTAAACCTGTCCGACCATGTCTATTTGCACCATTTCACTGGATGCATTCACCCTCCACGAAAGTTGCACCACGTCCTGTGTTACCGTAGACGCGAGTTTCTCCCTTCGTTCGACATCCAGCGGCATGGCATTTGCATCGGTAGATGAACTCTTCTCCGCCGTCAGGGGGGGTCAGATATCAGTCATCAAGGCACAAAGCTGCCAACTTCATGTCTCGGTTACGGATGAATTAGACGATCAAGCGAATAGACATCCGGACCTAGACTTTGCAATCTTATGCCTAATGGACTGCGATGTAAGGACCACACCAGCGATTTTGAGGTAGCACCTGACCCCCGCGTTTAGATCTGGAGTCGGCTTGGGATCAAGCTTTGTCGCGATGCCGATGATCCGTTGGGGCATCAAGACGCCTTTTTGAGCATTGAACATTTAGCCACAGCTTCTTACCCTGCCTTCCCACCATGCTCCCCGGTCGCCATGTTACAGTGCATTGCGTGCTCGATACTCTTCCACCCAGCACCAGTCAGCCCGGGTCCAGGGACGAACGTATCAGACAGCTTGGCCACCCACATCGACCTTGGTCTTCCTGAACATGGACGACAGAGCAGCATGGAAAGCGACGGGGACTTCGAAGACTTTACTGGTGGCTAGGATACACAGCGCAGTCGAGATGACACAACCCTGACCCAAGACTCCGGCATATACCTTTCAGGCCCTCACGACGACAGCTCAACGGAGATCCGAAGCCGGCGGCCGTACTACCAACATTCGGAGAACGCCTTTGCCTACAAGAGCCTTCTGAATGCCAGCTTGCACACACTCTTTTTAGGCAACATGCCCGTGCCTGGCGTTAGCATTTTGAAAGCCATGCGGTCGCCGTGCCTCATTGATCTTGCACCTCAAGTTTTCAACATGCACTACCTTGCTGTGGGTTCACTTCTTCCAATGCCAAAGCAAGAAGGTATCTAACACTTATAGGCCGTAGCCTCGCTAGCCCATCTCATCCCGAATGTGTGTGGCACGCTCGTAGATCTGGAAAACATCGAACTATGTCGTCTACAACAAAACGAGGCCCTCTTAGCCAACAAGAACATGTCAGATTTTAAGAAATTATCCAGAAGCGACAAGGAATCTGCAATGACCCAGAGGATTTGGGGACTTTTACAGACGCAAATACCGGCAACTGTGAACGATCCCGATCTGGAACTAATAGGTGGTTCACTTTTCGAGGGATGTAATCGTCACTATGCGGCCCCAGTCGTTAGTTGTGTAGACGAGCTCGCAGACAACATCCAGGATGAGGAGTTTGATATCTTGTTCGACAGATGGGAAAACGCATCGCAAGAAACTCAGCACGAACACGCACATTCAGACACCCAATTCGAAGCAAGTGATCAGTGGGAAGAGGTTGACCCTTGGGAACACGAGAGTCAACAGTCATCGCGGCCCTCTTCCCCAGTAGCCAAATGTGACGGCACTTGTCACGCAGGCCATGAATCCGGCGACAGCATGAGCCTATGGACTTCGCACGCGAGCACGAAAGACTGCTTTGAAGCGTACGATGAGCCCATGGAATTGAGTTTCGACGCTCAGAAAGAGAAGGATGTGGTGGAGGGTACACCAACTGGAGAGACTGTCCACGACCAGCAAATGAGATTTGATCCTAGGATTGATGGCGATGGAAATTTCATTTACTACGAGCCAGAGGAAGAGGAACCGCATTTGGACATCCCTTTTCGGCATGATGAAGACTTCGATCACCCTGACTCAACACAAGGATTCGAGAGGCATGGGGCATGGTGGAATTCGGACCCTAGGTTGGCACAACTAGTCCCAGCCGAACCAGCATATACTGTGGAGGAACGATACGCAGCACCTTACCTGGGGTTTGAAAGCCCAACTGGCGGAGGCGATCTTTACACAGGCATGCTAGAAGAGACGCCATACACTTATGAGCATGCTGCCAGCACTGATCACTGCCCGTGGCAGGACAATCTCGAGGAAGTTGCAGATGAAGGCCTCCCGGAATCACTTTCTCCATCATCCCCATCGGAATGGCTGGAAGATGCGGGACTGGCCGGTTGTCTCCAAGAGGACGCAATGTACCTGGTATACTCAAGTTGACTCCTTTCAGAAGAAAAAAAAAAGCCTGAACGCTGTTTCATTACGCCAAGTTGACTGGTATCCAAATGAGTTTCTGGTAGATAGGAAATCTATACCGAAAGAGTTATGTCGCATGAAGCTGACGCCGAGTACAGCCGGTGACGCTCGAGCGCCATTATATATGAAGTGACCCCCTACTTCTGGTCGTCCAAGGCCGGCCCAGCTCTCAACCGTCGTCGACCCATTACTCAACCGCCCGTCCGCATCGTAGCAGCACCCGACAGAGCGCCCTTCTGCGCTCCTCTTCCTCAAACCTGCAGCGGGCAATGGGCGGCGATTGAAGATAAACGGCGTCGCTGTCCACAGTACATCTGCGGTGCCGTCAACGCAATCAGCGAGCCGAAATCGTGCCGCCCATGCTTGCGCCGCTTATTTCTTCCCCCCCTTGCCCTTCTTAGGCTCCTTCTTCTTCTTTTGTTCGGGCTTGAGCGTCGCGAAGTGAATGTACCAGAGTAGGGTGATCTGGAGGATGACGGCGACGAGGACGATCAGCAGGATAGTGAACAGAATTGGCTGGTCGTTCAAGACGGCGACGGCCTCGGGCGTGGCGCCAATGGATCGGAACCAGTCGAATTGACCCATCGTTGCGAAGTTGGCAGATGCGTTCGTGGCGTTGCTCGCGACGGAAACTGTAGGCGCGGTGTCGTTACCCGTACGGTTGAAATACAGCCGGTTTAGCGATGGCGGAGGCGGAGAAAGGCTGTCGGCGGCTGCGATCGGTATGGACTGTGGTGTTGAAATTACAAAATGGTGTGTATCGAAAAGTCAAAATGAAGGTCTGAGTCTCAAGTGCGCCAGTCACAAGGGAATAAAACACCACAGCGGGATTAGAGGGAAGTTTTTTTCGTTCGGAGGGAACACGAGATAATACAGCGAGAGGAGGGAAAGGAGGGAGGGTTTACACGGGTCCGAGATGTATGGGAAGAAAGATCCACGCTCGGCTTCTCGAAACGGGAGACGTCACATTTCGGGCAGGCTTTAGGACGAGGGAAAATGGCCCTATGGTGGTCACAGTGCTCGCAGGCTAGACCGCCTTGGGCGGATGAGACCAGGACGCGACATCGTCTTTGGTGGTGAGTGTGAGGAGCGCCAACCAGCCCTGCCACCAAGGGGAGGGGCCGGGCTCGATGCGCGTTTCAGGCCTGCGGCAGAAAGTCGACTGATGTCTGCGGGCCATGATTGGCTGTGCGGCCACGAGCTGCAGCGGTTAGCCGGCAGAGGGGGAAGGGGTCCGTTGGCGACGATTAAACAGCCTTTTGTTGGGCAGTTGATGGCTTTCTTGAGCCTCATTGAACATGCGCGGGTAAGGACTGCGTCGTCGAATCTGAAGAATGGAGGCATGTTTGATTAGCCGGGGTTGAAAGCCGTGATCATCTTCCGTTCCAGCATCCCGCTGCCTTTGGGGAGATCATCAAGCAGGCAAGGGGTACGGGCACAACTGCCAAGCTTAAGTAAGCCAGCCCCTGGAAATTAGCCAAGCAATCCGTCGATGGATGTCCGGATGATGGATGCCACAGGCCAGCCTCATGTTGGGGGGGCGGGCTTGTGTGGCGCAAGTTGCAGATCATGTGACCCGGTGAATTTGGTCCCGACCTTCGGATCGAATCGCAGGGGCCATCGGAGATCTTTTGGCCAATCACAGGCTCTCAATCATCCTCAGGCAATTGGACGTTCCAATTGAGCTTCCAAAAAAATTGTCGGCCAGCTGGCGCGCGATCCTGAGTCCAACGAAGCGATCACGCGATTATAACCACCACCCACCCGGCGACCTCTCGAAGACCCTTTGCCGCCGGAACCGACCTGGCGCAGAGACGTCGCTCCCCTCCGCAGCGATGTACGCGGTACGCCCGGCCCAGAGCGTTCTGTCGAGATGCGTTCCCGTCGCCTCGACGACCGCTGCGGCCCTGCCATGCCGCCTTTTCCACAGCTCCGCTAGCCGGCCCGGCAAGAGAAGATCAAGGTTCAAGAACATCACCGCCGAGAAGTTGGGCCTGACAAACCCCGAAGAAATCGGTCACTGTGCACAGACGAGCTTCCCCGAGTACACCAAAGAGGAGTTTGATATCCTGCGGCAACGGTACACCCCCGAGCAGTTGGAGGCCATCATGGCCGGCGAGGATGCCATCGACCCGAAGGACTTGGTGATCCAGGGACGCCTACGCACCGACCCCTACGCGCAGCCTTACGTGGAGGACTTTGCGACCATCCGGCCCATCATCGATGCGAAACCCGAGAAGCCCGTGCAGCCGCGCGAGGTGAAGTGGCTCCCGAGGAAGGAATGGGTCGACGACTACGTCGAGAAGATGGCCGACAGGGTCGAGGTCCGGCTCAAGGACACGATGGGGAAGGCCTACGCCAGGGCGCTGCGCAAGATCAAGCAGACGAACCCGGAGTCGCTCGACTTCACCGAGGAGGAGCTGAAGGAGCTCGAGGAGAACGAGGAGCTGCGCAAGAAGTTCCTCGTGGACGAGGACGTGGACGTCCTCGGCAAGGCGTCCACTAAGGGGGCCGAGAAGGCCGTCACCGAGCAGTGGCTGGAGAACGTGGACAAGAAGTTCTACGAGGAGCTCGAGGAGGCCCTCAGCTCGGACAGCAACAACCCGCTCGAGTCGTCCCGCCTCGACTCGTGGAAGGCTTACGAGGGCGAGGAGGGCGACGCCGCGCTGGCCCCCAAGCTGGGCAAGATCGAGGGCGTCAAGGGCCTGTACAACCCCGAGGAGGACGCCGAAGACAAGCTCGACCCGACGGGAGAGTACGCCAAGATCAAGGCCCTCACCGGCATGCAGATCAGCGACATCCAGACCCTCATCACCAAGCCCATCGTGTTCCGTAGCGTCCACAACCAGACTCGTCTGGGCAAGATCCGCAGTGCCTCCATCATCGTCGTTGCCGGCAACGGTAACGGCAGACTCGGCATCGGCGAGGCCAAGTCGACAGATCCCTCCATCGCGAGAGTGACGGCCAGAATGCTGGCCATCCGCAACATGAAGCCGATCCGGAGGTACGAGAACCGCACCATCTACGGCCAGGTCCAGAAGAAGATTTCAGGAACCGTTGTGAAGCTTGAGGCCAGACCCCCAGGTATGTGTCTTGCAATATGCCCCTCCTTTCTTACACAGCAGCCGTGAGCTAACCCCCCCTCGCCAGGATTTGGTCTCCGTGTTTCCCACCGTATTTTCGAGATGGCCCGTCTTGCCGGCATTCACGATCTGTCGGCCAAGATCATGCGCTCCAAGAACCCTTACAACACCGTCAAGGTCGTCTTCGAGTGCCTGACGAACCAGCCCGACCCGGAGGAGATTGCCATGGGCCGCGGGAAGAAGCTGGTCGACGTGAGGAAGGTGTACTACGGCGGCTCTGTATATTAATCTGTATACCATTTGTATACCACTGTAAAAGACAAGCGCATCACTCAAGATCTCCACCAAAAATTCGGCCGTGCACTGTGATTTCGTTTGCCATTGTCTGCATTAGGGGGTATCTCCTCGGTCGTGTGCTGTCGTCTGCCCGCGTTCCTCCACCTGGACGCCCATGTCCCAAATCGTGTTTGTTTTTGGATCCCACACGTTTTCGAATGCTTGTTCCGGATGCTCAGCCATACTACTCCTGGTTGCCGGCCTGGTCGCCCCAGTCGATCTCCTGCTGCAGCACTATGCTGTACACGCTGGCCTTGAGGAGTGTGAAGACCAAGCTCGTCTTGCGCTCCAGCTCCCGCAGGCCGTCGAGAATCTCGGTGCTCGGAGAGCTGCTGAGTTCCTCTAGCGTCGTTGCAAGCTGTTGTTTCATCAGGTTAGCCTACTCAGTTCCACAGGTTGCCGGGCAGCAAGGCTTCGGCTGACCTTCTTCATGTTGTCCGCCAGCTTCTCGTATTCCTCCAGCACCTCCCCCTCGAGGGGCGTCAGCTCGGGCTGCGAGTGCAGCATCATAGAATCTCGTCCTTGATCCATGTTGCAGCGAGTTGTGTGCTACTAGAGAAGGTATGCGGTCGCCGGGACGTTGTTGTGCCGGTGATCGAGCCGAAGGATGATGTTTCGGTGAGTCGCGGTGGACGCGTTTTGGTTGCGACCCCGCCGACAAAGGAAGCTAACCCCACCTTCGGGGGGGATATTTCGGTGAGAGGCCAATTGCGTGAGAGCGATTCATGCACCATGTAAAATGGCCGATCCTACGCCATTTCGACGTCCCCCTTTTCTTCAACGGCCACAATCCCATATTCTGAGACAACGCGATGGCGGTAAGAAAGCAAGCTTACCACGCGTTAGGCTTGCGAGTTCCGCGTGGTACGGCTTGACGTGGCAAGACTTGTTGATCTCTCCAAATAGCTTCGACACTAATCGTCTCGAGGATGCGCTTGTCGTCATTTCGCGACAGCTGCCAGGGAAAAGCTGCCCGGGCATGGGAGGGAAGAACGAGGAGAATACTGCAGACATTTTAATTTTGTTGCTGGTCTAACTCACCTCCCTAGATCTCTTGCCCTCGATGAGTCTTGGCCTGTCCAGAAATATCCCATTCTATCCAAAAGCGCCTCGTGTGGAGTCTTTTTGGGTTTAAGACGAAGGCCAGAGAGCCGGTTGGATTCCCGCTACATGTGTCACTACGCTGCCATGGCTGTCGTCCGCACCAAGTGGCTTGCGCCCGAAGTCGTGGAAAGGGGGCGAGCTAGTGCTCTCCGGCGAGAACGGTGGGAGAGATCAAATCGATAATTTCAAGAAGCCTAGCTCAGGTCACTTGACGGTCGCCTGGACAAGCGTCCCGGCCGGGGCCATCTTTTTTATACATGCAATCTCCTCTCCGATGGCTGGCCGTCGCAGAAAGTTCGTCGGTCCTCTCTGAAACGAAACCTGGGGCACGCTCGAGGGCTTGTCTGGGAGCAAGATGGCCGGATTGAAGCCGTTTGAGCAGTCGCCGCCGCGCACCGCGAGCGACGTGGCCGAACACACGAAGCGATCGAACACGCCGGCGCTGCTGGTCCGCAGATCGTCGATGGGGAGCAAGTTCCCAGAGACCATCTCGTCCGCCTACGTGCTCGACTGGGAAGACGGCACGTGCAGGCAGCGGCTCCTCAACCGCGCCGAGGACCTGTTGGGGGAGTCGGTGGGACGGAGGAGGCTCACGATCATCCAGGGGCTGCCGCTGGACTTGGTACAGATATTGAGGGACTCGCTCGGGGTCAGCGCCGGGTTTCTCGAAGCGCACGCGGGAAGGAGGCAGCATCGGCCAGCAACGCGAAACAACAGTGACAGCTTCGTCTCATTCGAATATCCCGAGCTCGTCAAGATCCATCACAATGCCCTTGGGCCGGATTTGGGTTACAAGCCCTCCGCTAGGCAGTCGGACTTGGTGGACGTGATGGACGAGGCGCCCTTTCACACGCTATCTGGGGACGGACAGTCGGTGATCTTCTGCCGCGCGTCCTTGTGGATGAGCAGCAAGGCTGACGGTAAGTCTTTTGAGGCCTTGCATCCTGCCGATCATCTCGTCTGACTCTGTCTCAGTCTTGTTCTTGGATAGACCAATCTGGCACGACCCGTCTTCGCAACTCCGGAAAGCACGCCGAGCTCTATCTGTCGCAAGATCCTGGCAGTCAAAGATCGACGAGTCTCAACTAGACGGCACTTCAGTCTGGAACGTGTTGATAGCGGAGGGCGATGAGCTGCCTGGTCTCGAGGACAGTCTACTGAGAACATTCCGGCATGCGGATGTCGCCAGGCAGGCGCTGCCCCATCTGCTGTGCGACGCCGTTTATAGCAAATGGCTCGACTTCTTCGAGACTCTTCCGCCATCGTTCGGTTCCACGTCGGTGCACGATGCGAGCCTCTACTGGCAGGCCATGGAGTCCTTGGAGCAGAACATGGACGTGGACCAAGACTCGGAGAGGCATCCGATCACGAGTGACGTGTACCGTCCCGACTGGCGACACCTTCTCTCTCGCCTGCAGCGGCGCGTGGACATTTCACGGCTGGCAACGTCGACTGCGTCATCTCATCCACTGCCCTCGACGCGTGGATTAACGACAGCCCAGCCACGAACGCGGGGTACTGGTATGTACGATGCGACCACGAGAGCGCAGGAGGATGCCAGCACTAGGTGGCCGGACGAAAGCGAGGCGAACCAGCGGGCGCTCGACCGCGTGACATACCTGGGCGGCATCCTGCTTCCCTTCACCGTGGTATCGGCCATCCTCTCCATGAACGACGAGTACTCGCCGAACGCACCGCGGTTCTGGGTGTTCTGGGTGGCCTCCATCGGCGCGGCGATTCTGTGTCTTTTCATCATCTACCTGGACCAGCTACGGTGCCTCGAGGTGTATTTTGAGGTTGCCGCGACCGACACCGTCGAGGCGATCTTCTCGCCTGGCAAAGCCCATGGTTACGGGGGCAATAGAATAGCGCTGATGTCGACGCCGGCGTCAATGCGACAACCTGGGCGGCTCAAGACGGAGTTGTTCGTCGACATGCCGCAGCTCGCGGCTGGTGACGTGGAGGTCATGGCCGACTCGGCTGTAAATCCTACAATGATCGTGGAGCAGTGCAGCGACGGTTCAAAACCGAAAGCGTGGCAACGCGGAAGACTGGGCTGGGGCGGTGCGATGAAGAAGATTGTGGGGTACTATCGGTGGAGAGGCGGCATGCCGGTGCAGATCAGCTCGAACGGCGCGGAAAGATTTCGGATGAAGGAGATCTAGGCTTGTGAGTATCTACCCTGGAATACAGTTGAAGACACTGGAAAGACAAGGAGAGGTTAACGTTTGGAAGAACAAGGAAGCAAGTGTGCCCAGGTATCTAGGTAGTCAGTGCACTCCCGTAGAGCAACGGCCCGCACCCGTGGGGCGCGGCCGGAGGACCGTCTCCGATGTCATGTCCGCTCCCCGGGCCCTCAGCTACCGGGCATTACCTCATCTTCCAGTGGAAATCAAGCTTGACAATTCCCGTCAACCTCCCGTTTGTTGGTATCCAAAGGCCCCAAACAGACTTGCGGTCAGCCACAGTTAGTCGATTAATCGCACTGTACCATGGGCCCTACCTAGGTTGGTTGGTTGGCACTTTTTGTTGCATGGCTGTTGTTTCCTTGGGTACGGAGTACCTACCATGTACACGTACCAACCAACCCGGAGAGATCACCCGGATATCTCTCTCCTTTCTTTTCCAGAGAAGGCGGCGGGGGATTGGCTAAGTCAGCAGGAATGGACAGGCAGCAGGCAGCAGGCGCTGAATGCAGCCTGGGCTGAACCATAATGCCGGAATTTCGAAGTACCTCCCTCCTCACTCTGTACCCTGACAGCCTTCAGGAGGCCTACCTACCTCAAATGCAACCTACTTCGCATTTTGCCTCGATGCGCATCGAATACGGCTGTGCATATGAGGCCCAACGCCGTGCGCCACCGCGACCGTGTTCCAAGTCTCCAGCGCCAGACGACACAGGGAACGGGGAAAAAAAAGAGTTCACAGATCAGGTCATCAGGACCTTCCTGTTAGGTTTTCATATTTTCACTGAGGCACCAACAGGGTAGGCAGGGGGAAAAGGGTGATGCTCCTTCCCCGTTACACCATACCTAGGTAGGTACTTCGCCTCACCTAACTACACCTCGATCTTCGACATCTTTCTTCTCTCCCTTACCTTCCCCCAGAGCGAAATTACCATTGCCGCTTTTCACCGTTCTGCCGCACCATCATCTCTACTCCTACCCACGTGGTTCTGAAGGCACCAGGCCATCGTTCTCGGTCCGCCCTTCATCTGACAGGCCGGACCGGACCTGACTGTGACCTGGTCTACATACAGCAGCTAAGCAGACATCGTCTCTCTGACTCAACAACCACGGGCCACTGTGTGGTTTTGTGACCTACCTGCCTTCTCCATCCAGAGCTTTGGATATGCAGTCTTCCATCCCCTGAGCAACTGTGGAGCATACCTAGGTGCGGTCAATCTGGTGCACCTGCCTACCTTGTGAGTTTACGTTTTGTCTTTTGTTTTCTTATTGTATCTCTCTTATGGGGACCATTTTGACCTAGATTAAACTTCTTCCATCTCAAGGTTTCTAAAGTCTAACATGCTGTCTCTTAGCTAGCTCTATATAAGTCAAGTGCTGGGAATCTGCGGCCTCATCGAAGTCATTGTCCTGCACTCTCCCACGACTTCAATCTGTTGTGTCAACTATCACCATGACACGCAAAAGATTCATCGCCGACTTGAACCATGCCTCGGAGCAGGTAATCAGCAACGTGTCTCATGTCCGAAAGGGAGATGATGATGGCCAGGCCGTCTTCACTTTCTCTCACACCAGTTTGCCATCGCCTGTTGTTATTCGCCTCGTTGTCTTGAGCATCGATGATTATCCAGAAGTCTCTGGTTTCCTGGCATTCACCGATGACGAGTCCGTTCCACAGGCTATTTCTGACGTCTTCGACGACCTTCCTAGCTCAAGCCAGAACAAGTCCATTCTCGACACTCTGAAGTTCATTTCGAGGAAGGTCACTGCTGCTCTTGCTACGGATGAGGTTGAAGACAACTCCGATGTTGAAATGACTGATGTCGACATAGAAGACAACGACGACGACGAGGAAGATGAGTACAACTATGACGACGATGTCGACTTTGGTCTTAACGCTCCCACTGTCGCAAAGATTCCTGGTCCGCTTGAGGGAAGCACAGAAGTATCAGAACGCCTGATCGATGACCTTCGCAAGGCAAAGGATGCTGGCTTGAGGATTTCTCTCTTCAGCCACGGTCTTTCACATCATACTGGTTGCGTCTTCGCCTTGTCTCTGTCAGTCGCCCACCTCGGTCTCCCGAAAGACACTCTTGAAGCGTGGCAGGTCGAAGCTTCTGACTACGTCGTCTTGCTTTGCAAATATGACGCGGCTTATCCTTGCGCCGAGCGATTCATACAACTCGGTCCAGGCAGTCCATTTTCCCTGCAGTTCAGGTTCGGGAAGTGCTCCACCTTCAAGCCTTCCTGGCGGTCTGTAGTAGCAGCCTTCAACGATAACGTCAACGAAGGCGGCAAAAATACTGCCTCAGATGGTGCGGAGAACCCATCTGCCCAAGGTACATTCTGTCAGATGCCCATCACGAACTCGATCAACGAATTCATGAAAACGGAGTTTGCGCAACTTTTGAAGTACCGACTGGACTACAACGTGTCATGGGACAGAGCCAAGGAGATCTTACAAGAGGCTACTCAGGCCGTTCACATGCGCTTCGACGGACATATCTCGGTCCAGGCCAGTAACGACGCTCAAGACAGCGAGCCTCAAGTTTCTTCAACGGCTAGCTCTCGGCTCAATAGGGACTACGTTCTCAACAATCCTAAAACCGAGGGTCCTTTGCCTCAGGATCAGCTCAGCATGCCTCTTATCGCCATGCAGTTTGCCCTGCGATACTTCGTGAAAAGCACGCAGTACTGCGTCGTTTGCCATCGGAAGGCCGAGGCTGGACTCACTGCCATCAAGCCCTACGTTTGCACGGAACCCCTTTGCCTCTTTCAGTACATGGCCTTGGGCATGGGCCCCAGCATTGAGCACGAAATCATCGCTCAGCCCTCTGTCGTGGACCTCCTTGTCACTTTCTGTGCGATGGGGCTCCATGGGAATCGTATCCGGGAATGGCCCCGAGGTCTGGGTATCAGAGTACCTCTCTTCACCAGCAACTCGCAAGCAAATCATGCCGAAACCTGGCAAGGACAGGCGGCGACCCCTCCGACCGAAACCTCCATCAACCCGCCCATTCCAGTCAGGGCTCAAATATCAGCGGGCAAACTCACAATAGATTCCACGCAAGACCGCCAACTGAAAGCCGGAGATCTCATCGTCCTCTTCAAGGCTGTTACGGTCATCGGCGAGGCAGGCACGCCCGATGTGCATCATTGCCGCATCAAGAGCGTGGCCACCAGCCGCAACGCCGATGATAATATCATCGGAAGGGCGGTCGAATTTGACCGTCTCGCTTCGACAACGAGATATCCGAATCAGAAGACGGAAGTGCCCCTGGACACGGGGGTGACTTCAACGACTGTGGCAAATATTCTGCAGGACAAGGGTAACATCGAAGACAACGAGGGTGAGGCCGAGATGTGCTTTTACGAGCACGACTTTGACAGTCTCTCTCAAGCATTCCAGCGCGAAGCATTGTTGACTCTGGTGCAAACTATCCCTCCTATCCGGAAACTGCGAAATTACCTCCTCGGCCACAAAGGCTCCTCCTTGGGCAAGTGCAACCTTCTCTCAAAACCCGCTTTTGCGTTGCTTCGGTGGATTGTCGCCTCGAATCGCTCCTTCATCGTCCAACTCGACGGGCTCGGAGATGATGTCGAAGCCAGCACTGGCAGCCTCGCGAAGACCAAGGACAGGGAAGACGAGAAGATCGAGGGTGTCAATGATGGTTGGGTACAGTTTCGATTCGCTCAGGGCTCTCCAGAGAAGGAAAATCGATTCAAGCAAGCGCTGCAGGAGCAGACAACGAACGACTGCCCTACGATTTTCGCGTGGCACGGCAGCCCGCTCAGCAACTGGCACAGTATCATCCGATCAGGCTTGGATTTCAACGAAACCCTCCATGGACGAGCTTACGGTCATGGCGTGTACTTCAGCAACCAATTTGGCACGAGTGCGGGCTATAGTGGCCAAATGGGCGCCCGTGGCTTCGGCGGTGGCGTCGGTGGGTGGATTGGATCTGAGCTCAACATAAGCTCTGCCATCAGTCTCTGTGAAATCGTCAACAGAACAGCCGAGTTCAAGTCTTCGAATCCATACTACGTCGTTGACAAGGTCGATTGGATTCAATGTCGCTACCTTCTTGTCCAAGGAACGCCGCTAGGCACACAACCCCGAACTCTCGCTACGCCCCCGGTAAAGCCGAAAGATTACCACGTTGCCCAAGATAGACAGCGGCTATCTTGGGGAACCAACAACTGCCCCATTCAGATTCCCGCGAAAGCCTTGCCAAGGTGGCGCCGTATTCTCGCGTCCTCGAAGTCGAAAGTCCGGGACCTTGATACCGAGGAACACTTGAACTTCAATAGAGATCTTGAAGACGTTGACGACGACATGCCTGACGACTTGGACATCATGTTAGACATGAATAGCAAAAGTCGCAGTGGTGCCGGACCTCTGCAAGATGATGACGATAATGGAGACGCGGTCATGATGGAATCCGATCCCGACAAGTTGAGCTTTGCCCCAGGAACACTCGATTTGACCTCACTGCCCCAGTTTGCGCCACCGACCTGGGCCACCGAAAATGCGAGCAAACTGCTCGGCCGGGAGCTCAGCAAGTTGCAGAAGCTACAGCGCAAGACTCCGTTACACGAACTTGGTTGGTATATCGACTTCGAGAACGTGAACAACCTGTTTCAGTGGATCGTTGAACTGCACAGTTTCGAGTTGTCTCTCCCTCTTGCACAGGACATGAAGAGCCACGATGTCTCCAGCATCGTCCTGGAGATTCGATTCGGTCCACAGTTTCCTCTCTCGCCACCTTTTGTCCGCGTCATCCGCCCTCGTTTCCTTCCCTTTACGCAGAGGGGTGGCGGACATGTGACAGCAGGCGGGGCCATGTGCATGGAGCTTTTAACCAACAGCGGCTGGAGCCCTGTGAGCAGCATGGAGAGCGTCCTCCTCCAGGTGCGTATGGCAATGTGCAACTTGGAGCCATTCCCTGCCCGCCTCATGAACGGCCGCTACGGCGACTACGCTGTTGGCGAAGCCATTGACGCATACAAGCGCGCTGCTGCTACTCATGGCTGGCAGGTGCCACCGGATCTGGATACGACAGCCAGGGGATTATGAGCCATGGCCAAGGGGCCCTCTACTTTGCATTCAAGCTTGGCGTTGGAGGGGAGCGTGAATACACAACATAGAACCATACAACATGGGTATCACATCAGCGTAAAAGAGCGCAGTACCCCTTAGTTATTTACACGAATACAAGATATGCCTTGATATACACACAACGTAGAGCTGATTTCCCATCGTGATGCTAACGGGCTCTTTTCATCCGCCGGTTGCCGAGTCGTTTGCTCCGAAAACGCCCGCAGCCCAGACAATGGTGACGCTTGGCGACGAGATGCGATGCCAAACGCCCGCTTGTCCAGACTGAGTAAAGTCCTGCAACGCCTGATTGAATCGGGCAGCGGCAGGCATGCTCGATTTCGGCGAGTAATCGAGCTTGCTCCGGGGAGAACTTACGAGCATGAGAAAGGCAAAAAACCCCCAATAATTTAAGAGCCTCGTCCGACAGGCATGGCCAATATTCTACGGATACAACAGAGATGCGGTCGAAAGGATGTCCGGCATACCTCTCCAGGCGAGAAAGTCCGGTTTCAACGTGAACAAATTAAGCTCAAGTTACGACTCGCTCAGAGCTCAGAGTGTTGGTGTGTAACACACAACAACGGACTGGAATCTCAACCAGGGAGAGCAGGAGGCGTTCCGTATCCTTTCCCTCGTATTTCAGAATGTGTATTGGCACATAGTAGACATGAACATATGGCTGGAGTTGCGTTTAACGAGTGTTTTTTCTGTCTCTGCCGTTGTGTTGTTGGGGTAGAAGAAGGTATTAACAGGCACCTTATGATCTACGAGTCAAACGGACGCAAGCAAGTGGAAAGATCTGGGGTTGGCGGTTAGTGGGGCCGGACCCTTGGGAACGACCCCGAGCAATTTAGCGTATGTACACGCCGTATCCGTACTGAGTACTGCCGCAGTGGATTGGTTCCGTTCCTAGTGCCTTGGGGCCGTCTGTAGTCCCGAGAGTCTTTCACCAGTACGAAAAGCAACTGCAGGTAATTGACTCCCTTGGTTCCCTCACGTCGACATGTCTATAAATCCCTGAAACGTTTGACGACACAAACCGCGCCCACCGGCCAAGAGCTATCTTTGACTGTCATGCTGCTCTGACAATCTATACTTAGCAACTCCGCCCATTGTCCGCCGGCATCCATCGTGACGACTACTACCGAACAACCACCTCACGGCAATCCTAGTACTTCGGTACAGCGCCCGCCGCTACGGTTCACCACTGTCACGCTCACCCCTACCTACCTAAGGTACCCTTACCACCCCAAATCTGGCCTGAGGCACGTCGTCTTGGCACTTACCCGTACTCACCTCAATCAATCCTAGACCGGCATCATCGCTTCTCAAACCCTCTCACGACCACTTTCTTACCTCCATTGGACTCGGGCCGCCATCCAGTCCAAACGCTGCACCTTCGACCGGCTGCCCCAGATGCATCGCGCAGCAGTGAGGGCTTTGCGGACAACCTACCGATGTACGGCCCGTAGCCTCGCTCGCAACAGCCGACGAGGCCTCTTCGACCGGAACCCTCCCTCCTTCTACTCGACCCGTCACGGCTTGCGATCCTCCTCCCAGGCCCAGGCCCAAGCCCAGAACCAGACTCACCAGCCGCATCCCGAGCATGCCATCCAGCCGCTAAAGTCCTCAATGTACATCCGCCGATTCTCCGTCGCCCTCGTGTCCACCATCGTCGGCTACGGCGCCTGGTACTCCTACAACGGCCCCGCTGGCCTCGACAAGTCCTCAAGCTTGACTAGGAGCTTCACAACAGGTGCCGCCGCCGGCGGCGATGCCGCGCCGACCCGAGCAGTTCTCGTCGTCGGTGCCGACCAGCTACACACGGGCACCTTCGTGGGCGAGGGCCCCATCTCGAAGACGACAAGCGACGACGGCCGCAAGGTGATCGAGATGTTGACCCCCGACCAGGCCACGCAGAAGCTGCGCAAGACGGAGCAGTCTTTCCTTGTCAACAGGGGACAGGGCGTTGTCAGATATGATCTGGTTCAGCTCCCCAGCAACGACCCTATCGAGGACGACCACGCCGAGAAGATTGTCGAAGTGCCCAACAAGGCGGCTGGCGCCCAGGGCAACAGCAGCGACTGGATGTTCTGGGGAGTTTTTGACGGTCACGCGTAAGTTCACCGAGGTCGCACAATGGGTTGTATAGGTGCTGACTTTGGCAGCGGCTGGACCACGTCCGCAAAGCTGCGCCAGTCTCTGATCGCCTCCGTGGCCAAGGAGCTCAACAACACCTACCAGGCGTCCGCCGATCTGTCACCTCCGGCCGAGGCTATCGATGCTGCCATCAAGTCTGGCTTCATCCGTCTGGACGACGAGATCGTCAACCAGAGCGTCGAGAGAGTTCTCAAGGCAGGCTCCAAGACCATGGCAGCAGAGCTGCTCGCACCTGCTCTCTCCGGTTCTTGCGCCCTCCTGTCTTTCTATGATAGCAGGTCGAAGCTCCTGCGCGTGGCATGCACTGGCGACTCCCGCGCCGTTCTCGGCCGGCGGTCTGCGTCCGGCAAGTGGACTGCCACGGCCCTGTCGGTCGACCAGACGGGCAGCAACCCAGACGAGGCCGCCCGCATGCGCAAGCTTCACCCCGGCGAAGACCGCGTGGTTCACAACGGCCGCGTTCTCGGCGGCCTGGAGCCCACCCGCGCGTTCGGCGACGCGAGCTACAAGTGGACCCGCGAGATCACCAACCGTCTTCGCCAGTCCTTCTTCGCCCGCTCTGCCTCGCCCCTTCTCAAGACCCCGCCCTACGTCACCGCCGAGCCCGTGGTGACGACTACCAAGATCGAGCCCGAGAATGGCGACTTCGTCGTGTTGGCGACCGATGGTCTGTGGGAGATGCTGACCAACGAGGAGGTCGTTGGCCTCGTTGGCAAATGGATCGAGACCCAGACCTCGGGTTCTTCGAGCTCGCAGTTCGACTCGGTGTGGTCCAAGATCTTCGGCTCCAAGCAGTCTGGCCTCCCCGTCGAGCAGAACAACGACAAGGGCGTTGACGGCCAGAAGACGCCCATCCGTCTGCAGCAGTGGGGAATCTCCCCCGACGCCCCGGAGCGCTTCGTCGTCAAGGACAAGAACGTGGCCACGCACCTCGTCCGCAATGCCCTCGGCGGCAAGAACGAGGAGCAGGTCTCTGCCCTGCTGACTCTGCCGTCTCCCTTCTCGAGGCGCTACAGGTAAGCCAGTCGGATACAGAACGAGACCAAGACAAGAACTGACAGAATCTGCAGGGACGACTTGACCGTGCAGGTCATCTTCTTCGGCAACGGCCAGAAGACGGGCGAGGTCAGGCTCAACGAGGAGGCGACCGCCCCCTCCGAGCAGGAGCCCATGAAGGCGAAGCTCTAAGTGATAGCGGCTTAGGGACGTAATCATAGGGGCAGCCATCGCGGCCGGGAGGTGGACCTGAGAATGGTCCCCCCCCCGGATGCCGCGAGGCCTAGACCCCAGGCGTGTGAGAGTAAAACTAGTGCGCGCGCGTGCGTTTGGATCGTGTGGATGTTTCCCACCGAAGCGGGTTCAGGAAGCAACAACAGCGGGGTCACGAATGCCAGTAGAGAGAGCAGATAGCGCATTCGAAGAGCGAGGATAAAACCCATACCAACTTTTATTTATCAGTTCTCCCAGTTTCAGTCTAGGCCAGGAGTGAGTGAGTGGATCGGTTCAACTGAAGCAAGCACGGTGTGTAGTGCAGTAATTCTACAAAAAAAAACAAGAAAGATGTTTTCGTTAGCAATGCTTTTGGTTTAGCTTGTGTGACATGCTCAAGTGTCATGCCCCCCAACTCATCATGCCCCCCAACTCACCATCTGTGCGCCATCTCAAGATACCAGACGAGAATCGAGGACAGAACAGCCGAGCACATGAAAGCACAGCCTAGCCTCGTCCAGTCGTTGGGACTCTTTTACACACACTTACGCACACACGGACGAATCCCACGAGGCAACTCAGACACCACGACTTTCGTTTTTCACACGTTTCATTGATTTGGGTAGGTAATGATGGCACGGGATCAACAAACTCGGAAGTCGTTCCCCTTACGGAATAATTCAACAACCACGACGAAGCCTTCCTTCCCCTCCCCCGAGAGGAGAATGAGAAACAAAACACTGGGCTAGTTTTCTTCTCCTCCCTGCTTCCCGCTCTCTCTCAAGTTCCACCCTCTCTCACTATCGCTCTTTCTTTCATCTGTCTCTTTGTTCAGTATTCCCCACTCGATAACGCCAGGGAAAGGGTTTCCAGTAATAACAAATCAAAAGTATCAAAAACACACAGAAAAAAAAAAGCGACCAAAAACAAGATAAAACAGAAAACTCCCAATGATGAAGGCACGGAGACCATATGCTGCTGGTACGTTTTGTTTTCGTCGTGAGAATCCCGAGGTGTAGGACCGAAAGGGTCGTGATGATGACCAGGATATCCTCTCTTTTTGCTCATACCCTTCGTTTCGTCCTAAAAGTCCTCTGGCGTATTGCTTCCTCCCTCTCTCCAATTCCGTCGTAGTGAAATGGTAGGCACGCCACGGTCATAAACACCAAAACACTGCGCGCCCGTTGGGCCCGTTCCCGTCCAATCGATCAAGGTAACTCAGTTGGCATCGGTTCGAATACACAGCGCCTTACTAGGGCTGACGGTGTCGGCGAACAAACGTCCGAGCCGGCAAAAACCGCGCGGGTCGGTTTGCTGACGGTATCGGTTCACCTCGAGTGCTCGTCGTCGCCGTCGTGGTGGAGAGTGACGCTGTTGAACTCTTCGAAAGGATCCGCGATGTCACCACCGGGAGTTGCCAGGCCACTATCCAAGGGCACTCCCTTCATCGGCCGGGAGCCGCTGAGGTCCACGCTCTCGCTCTCCTTGACGTTGCGGAAGTTCACCGTGTCGATGCCGCGACCTGCGACGGGCACAATGGGCGGCTTCATGTGACGGATCAAGGCCCACTGTGTAGTCCTAAAAAACGGATGCGCCTTGATATCCGAAGCACCAGCCTTGGCACCTAACCTCCTGTTCTCGTCCTTAATCAGGAGCTTGCGGATAAGGGATTTGCACAAGCTGGAGGGTGGTCAGCTTGGATTATTCATCAGAAGATGTGCGAGCTTACTTGGTTAACTGCGGAGCCCCGGCATGGTCGGGGAAGGGGATGTCCTCTCGCAGAATGTTCGCGAACGTGGCGTTGCGGTTCTTGCCCTTGAACGGCGTGGTGCCGTAAAGCATCTCGTAAATCAAGATGCCCAACGTCCACCAGTCGACCGCGCTCGTGTGACCGCTGCCCTTGATAACCTCCGGGGCGATGTACTCTTCGGTTCCCACGAAGGAGTTGGTGCGGAAATTTGCGATGCACGACCGGGTATCAACATGCATTGACGTGGTGCTGGAGCCGTTCTTGCCGACGATCATGGTCGGCTTATAGAAAGGTCGGACTGCTTAGACAAGTCAAAGTCCGATAACATGATGTATTGCTTCGACACGGTGGATATCATACAGCGTAAGCGTCAGCAATCGATTGGTAAGCAATTGTCGCTCGCAGACTCACTCTCCGGCTTCAAGTCGCGATAGATGAAGCCCATCAAGTGCAGGTATTCCAGCGCTGCCGTGACCTCGGCGGCGTAAAAATGACATCTATCGTCAGGATGCTGCATACGGGCAAGTCTGCAATATGGAAGAACTCTCTGCTGCAGTATTCATGCCTGATAGGTAGTCTTCGGACTGGAACGAGTGGTAGAGAGTGACGATGAACGGGTGGTTACTTGTCGCCAGGATCTCCTGCTCGGCGAGAGCGCGCTTGATTTTGTTCCGCTTGATCATCTCCTTCTTGCTCAACACTGCATCGAGTCAGCATCGTGTACACTGGCGGCGACCGTAGGGGCACATCAAAAAATGAATCGTACCTTTCATCGCGTACAGCCGGCTGCTCTTCTTCTCGCGGACCAAGTAGACTTTGCCAACATCTCCCTTGCCAATCAACTTGATCTTGTCGAAGCTCTGGGGACCGACCTCGACGTAGAACGCCGATGGTCGGCTGGATATCGGAAGGCGGGCTGTTGGGTGGGTGGTGGAAGGTTGCCGAGAGTGTCCTTGTCGGGCACGCCCAGGTTTGCTGCGCTTGGACAGGTGGTCGGGCTGGCCATCGACCAATAAGGGTGCGGTGTATTCTGATAACGAGCGGGTCCTTGGCCAGCTCCGCGGTCGCAGGCCGCTCGGCGCTGCCCTTGCCCTTGGAGAACAAACCCTGAGCGTTGGGAGCGCTGGCCACCCTCCTAAGCTTCCGCGCCAATTCTTCCCTCCCGGCACTCGTGGTCTGCTCGGGGCCGCCGTCAGGGCCTTGAATCTTGAAGTTGGGGGTATCTGGAGGGCTGGGTGGTACCGATTCGTTGTTGTGGTGGCGGAGGCCCGGCTGGCCCTGGTGGGCAAAGTAGGGGTTCGCGTGTGCGGTCGGGCTCAAGGCCTCGTCGAGGGGGTTGCCTTCGCTGGCGGTGGTGTTCGTCCTCGTCAGCCCGACGATGCCATGAAGAAGCTGCCCGGGCACCGCCACAACACTCGGGGCGGGCGGGCGCGGCATCTTGTGAAGAGCGGGCGTGGGCGGCGGACTTCTCCCTGTCGCGGTCGGCGCCGCTGTTGAGGTTGATGCGGAAGAGGTTCTTCAGCTTCTGGTTGAACTGGGCGGCGCCATTCTGGTGGGTTCGGCTGGCAGGCATATCGGAATCTCGGGGGGTGCGCTCAAGCGACCGATGCCATGGCTGGGTGGGCAATTACAGGAGATGCGAAGGGGGGGCCGATGATGTCGGAGCGAGCGGCGAGCGTGGAGCGAGGGCGAAGGTCGAAGGCGAGGAGGGGAGAGAGGAAGCCGGACGCAGGCCGCACGTGGAGAATTGACGGTGGTGAGAGATTGAGGTAGGTTGGGAGGAACGTGGGACTGAACGCGTGAGGTGGTGGTGGTGTAAGTAAGTAGCGTTGGTAATTGTAATGCACCGTGCGAAGGCAAAGGCACGCGGGGCAGTTGCGGACGGGATGTGATAGGTAGGGTGGGTGAGGTGACGGGAGAGTTGGAGAGAGTTAGTAATGTGGGTGTGGGCATGGCGTCTTTCCGGACGGCTTTACACCTTCCCTCTCTGCGTTGGGGGGGAGGATGGTGCCCGCTGGTTGGCGTGGACGGGTTTGGTAGGTGTGCTAGAGGTGTCCAGGCCCGCTACGGCGGACGAGGTACCTGAGCAGGTACCTGCTTCAAGCACCTGTTTAGGTGGGCTGGGACCGCTGGTTTGGCTCCTTCTGCTTACCTACCGTAGTATCTACCGTAGTACCTCAGGTACGGTGAGGCACTACCACTCTTAGGTGGGCTCTCGGGCAGTGCTTCAAAACTGCAAAGTGGCCAGGTGCAGGCGCAGGCCACAGGCGTCCTCCTTCGTCAGCATTGTCATAGTTGGTACTGCAGTTAGTACCACCCAAGGTCCCGTCCGCAGAGCTCTCTTCTCCCCCTACCAGAGTGCGCGAGCGCGGACAAGACCATCGGACGGGTCTGACAAGATCTCCAAGTGACGAGCCCCAACCTCAGCTTGATCAGTGTTATTCTGTTGGCATTGGACGGTGAAGAGTGCAAGTCCACCAGGTACTACCAGCATGGTTCCTCATGGATCAGCTCATGCTCAAAGAGACCATGACGTAGGCGGCTGCTGAGCTGGACACCCAGACTGAACATGTTGGCCTCAGTTGGTGCTCACCGCCGTTGTTGCAAGTAACGGTCACATAGGCGTTGTTGTTCTCTTTGGTCGATTGCGATCAGAATTCCGTCCCATCCATCGGGGGGTTTGGGGTTGGGGTTGCGCCTGTAGGTACCCGTCTGGTAGCTCTGCAGTACACTGGCTCATAGTTGATCCAGCAGCCTCGGGTGATTGAGCCGTTGATTTTACACCTCAGCGCGGAGGCACTGGTAAACGCTGCTCTGTTATCTATGTTGCCAAGCTGGAAAATGCAGTCTGTTGACTACGGCTTATCATCCTTCTCATACCCAACACCCCCTGCGCCGACCTCCTCTCGCCGAGCATATTTCTCTCGCTTCGTCGAGTACGCGACTCAAGTGGACGGGGGCGAGAGACAAACACGGCAAGGCGAAGAGGCCTGCTCGGAGGGCTTGGTAACTGAGCGCAAGCCCATGCACAGGGGGAGCCAAGATGGACGGCGCCAACTCGAGATACGAAGAAGACCGAAAAACAAATCAACAGCATTCGCTGCAGCGTGCCAGTCCGGCTTGGTAGTGGGCTCTTGTCTGGGGTAACGCAACGGCGGATTCCCATTCTCTGATGAGGCGCCGATGCCTGTGTATGTTTCCCCCCCTTCTCTCTCCCGCGCTGGGTTTGGCTCGCGCGAAAGAAAGGAAAAACGACCGGGAGCAGAAGATGATCGGATGCATTGCTGCGAGAGCACAGATGTTGGACACGCTTCCTCCATTGCGTTTGGCCTTACAGGCCATTCCAGGTCGGCGGCACGAGGAAGGTGTGTGTGTGAGGGTGGAAACTCTGGATCAACCTCTGTCTTGTCCTGTGCTTTTGTTGTATCTACCAGAGTAACAAGACAATGGCGATACTTGACAGAAACCAGCATGGCTACCTACCTACATCCCCCCTGCTGCCAATCGAGGTAGCTTACCGCGTTTCCGCTATCGCAAGCAGCATTTTGCCGTGGAATCCCGTGATACGGATACCTCCAGCGCGCTAGCTCTTTGCTGTACTTGCAGGGTACCAGATAGCACAGCACAGCAACAGTCAACAGTGGCGCCGGGCTGTTTTCCCCCTCCTTTTCCCCTCAATCGGTCCATTAATCCACCCATCCATACTTCTACACTAGGTAAGTACCGAAGATACAGCACCGGCGAGGCAGTTTTCTGACTGGTGATCCAATACGCCGGAACCCCGAAAGAAACGCCGTCTCCGGCTGTGCTGTATGATCAAGAGGCGACTCCCGGGGGAATGGGAAAGAAGAGAAAAGTCCAGCGTCCCAACAGCTAACAATCGCCACCTTCTGGGGTGGGTGTCGACGAATCGGCCAGACCAATCCGATGCAGCGCCGAACATGAGCCGTGCCGCACTGGAAGCATTCTAGAACCGATCTTCGGGCCCTTTTTTTCTCTTCTCGTTTGCTGATGGTTGCCACAAATTTCTCACGATACCAATCCAAACGGTGGTGAGTAATACCTTCTTTTCACTTTTATCGGTTGCCTGAATGACCGGGAAAAGGGTGGTGTGCATGCTGTTTTGACTTTCGAAACTCGACGGCAACCGAGGTCCGCTATTCGGCCTCTCTATCCCGCTGGCCCCCTACAACTACGGAATGCAAAAAATTGGGCTAGGACTTGTTTCTTCTTGAACAGCGGCCCTCCCTGGATGCTGAGGTGTCACTCCACCCGCCCTCCCTCATGCATCGTCGAGCAATGTCCATCCCCACAAAACACCGCATTCCCCGCCTATGATGTAAGGTCGAATGCATCCCAACAACCGTTTCCCGCCCTACTTCTCCCTACCGCATCAATTTCGAACCGTCCGTCTCGCAAGAGCCGCAATGCCAAGGCGTCACTCTCCAAAATGCCCATTGCTTGGACGCGTATCCCTCTCTCTCTCTCTAATCGTCTCCGGCGCTTCCGTCTCCCGTGAGCCAAACCCATCTGTGCATCCGCCCTCAGCGTCCGGCGTCCGGGGAAGTGGGAAACCGCGGGAGGCCTCGAACGGGCCCGTCTGTCCGATTTTCCAGGGGTTCCAGTGCAGCGGATACCCCCGTCTTTCTGAGGTCCCCCAATGCCCATAGGGAGGCGCAGTCGGTCAGCCCTCATCCGAAACCATGCCACGAAGCTTGGTTCCTCCTGGCATGTCCAACTCGCCTCGTTTGTCTCTTGGTTGTACCATAGTGATCATGTCTTTTGTCGGTATTGCCCTCGCCCTCGCCCTCGCTCTCGCTCTCTTTTGTAGGCTCCGCTGTTGTCATGGCAGTTCGTGCCACGTTCGCCAGCGTCAAGCCACACATTACCCGCTTTCGACCACGTCCATTCCTTCGTCCTCTTCTTCGCTTGGCAGGTTTTGGTCTCGCAGGAGCAAAAGGTCCTTGAGTTTCCGTCTGTTGGCACGCCAAGTGAGAAAGTCTTCTTCCTTCTGATCCCGTATTGACGGCGTGATCTGGTTGCCCGCCTTGTCAAACAGGTAGTCTGGGAGCTCGGTCCCGTCATCGGGGGCATATCGCTTCAACGACACCTGCGGGCCGTCCCCTGCCTGCCAGGCGATGGGAGGCATATGTCGATCCTCCATGTGAAATTCGAGGTCCGCTGAGGTGGGGAATTCATGAGGCAACTGCTGCGCGGCACACTTGCCCCATCGACACTGAAATGGGATGTTCTTCAAATGAACCACGGCAACGTGTCGTCTCAGCGTTGCAAAGTTGTGCAGCTCTGCTTTGCAACCTTGCCACTCGCAGATCCAGGCGTTGAAGTGCGGATTCAGGTTTTCGTAGATTTCCCTCGGCTTGGGTGATGCCTGTTTTGGCGGTCGACCTCGCCGCTTCCCCTTGCCTGCGTACATGCTTCCGGCCTTGGGCCTGTCCGGCCGTAGTCTTCTTCGGCCGGGCTGCTCCGACTCGTCATCCTGTGAAGCTTTCTTGGCAACGTTTGGACGGTAGCCCTTCGGTCTGCCGCGCTTTTTCGGCTGCGGTTGAGGAGTCGCGCCGGACGAGGTGGCCTCTGCCTCATCAGCGGCCACAACGGCGGCTGGCAAGGCTGGCTTGGCAAGACTCACGCCCGATGCCGCCTGAGCTGCGAGCCTCCTGAATTGGGGCGTAAGATCTGACATGATCATCAAGTCGTCGGCATCGTCGTCCACTGTCCTCGCCGCAGCCGTTTCGGTGTGTTTGCTGGGCGTAGATGTGAGTACCACGGCAAAAGTGGATCGAGTCGCGTTGAGCGTCGGTTGTGCTGATGATGTCTTCTTCGGCGGTGCTATTGGGGCCGAAGCTGACGGTAAGATGCTCCTCCCCCGGCTCATGAACATGTCCAGAGTCCGTTGTCGAGGGTCTGTTTTCACGCTTCTTCGGGGGGTCCCGGACTTTGGCTTCGGGACCGAAGATGAAGGAGGCGCCATAGTGACAGCGCTTGGGTGTAACCAGTGGCCAACGCGTGGTTATGTTCGTATATTAAATGCTCTACGATACGGAGCGCTCTGTACCGATTACAAAAGAATGCCACAGCCCAGGGCGCGGGTAATTTACGGCTCTGGCTTATGTAATACGCGCGCTACCGTGTCTGAGCACGACCTCAACAACACGATTTCTGCTTTTCCTTGTCGTGTCGCAAGTCGAACCGACAGAGGAGGAACACCTGAACCGCGATGAGTTTCCCGCAGCTCATGCTCTCAGATGCGCCTGAAGTTGCCGGCTCAAATGTTAACCAGCACGGTTGCAATGGTGCTGTTGGGGCTCTCACTGGCCGATGACTGCCCAGTCGGCGGGGGCTGAGCGACCAGCCTGCATCTCTTTTCCTGATGGTGCCTTGACAAACCAAGTCTATCTTGCGGGTAAAGTCGGCCGGCTATTGCACTTGTTTACCCCTCTCTTTTCAACCGCTCGCAGGCCCAACCTGCACTTGGACGGTTTGCTCATTTGCCTCCTCTTCAATCACCAGAATCTCCGCTCATACGGATCACCATGGACTCACCTGCGGAGAGACTAATGCCATCTCCTGACCTCATGACAGAACATCCCGAAAACCAAGTCCAAAACGTCGCGATTGGGTCCTACTCGGGAAGACAGAAGTTCCGCAACGTTGGGTCTATCAAGAATGCCGAGCCCAGGATTCGCACGAGGTACGATCGCGGACATTATCTTGGTGCAAGCTGGGGCGCATTGCTGGACCCATTCGATGACGAGTACCTAAGGCTTGAATCAGAGACGTCGAGACCAAATGCGAGAGCCACATGGATTCTGGATGTCGAACAAGACGGTGCCGATTATTTCAATCAGGAAATATCAGCAGTAGTTCTGTCGAAATTCACGGAGCACCCCCCCTTATACAACCAGTCCCAGATGGGACCCCCGGACGGCCGCAGCGGTAAATTCGTCGATACTGTCTACTATTGGAAACACCCTTCCGATGCTACTGGTCACTCAAAACAAGTTGCCTTTATCGGTGATTTCAAGAGGAATGTCTTGAAACCACCGCTGTGGCAGGCAGGAAGCATTGAACAAGATGACCTCCAATTGGCACTCAGCAGAGAGCTTCGAGGGTTAGTTTCGTGCCGCGTCCGGCCTCTCCATTCGCCCTCTTCCACCATGTCTCCATCCTACGAGTGTTCACACATTCACTGACGGTACTGTAGCCTAGCAATCGAGTATGGCTGCCCCCAAATCTTCTGCTTCGATATTAATGCATACCTCTTCTTGCAATTCCGTGCAACGAAGGAAAGCAAGATGAAGGATGCAGACTGTCCAGTCGACTGCTGGGTCTTCTTGCGTACAGAAAAGGACAGTCAGTATCCCTCGGAGCCTATCCGGCAAGTTTTGTACCGTTTCATCATGCAGGGTATCCGGAGAACCCAGTGCCACGGCTTCCCACTTTCAGTTGTAGGCGGACTAGCACCGAAGGGGCGTCTCTTCTTCAATGGCTCGCCGACCTGGCAAAGGGACGATGGCAAAGTAGACACGGAACATCCACTGGGATATCGAAGAGCAGTTGACGAGAATAGCGGAACTCTCGTCTGGATGACTGGAGACGGTGAGTTTGCTATTGATGGTAATGGGGGCAAAATAAGCGACTCGTTGCTGCTTTGGTGGCCGGAGTCGTCGTCCTCGGAAGGCGACGTTGAGATTTATGATGCGGATTGAAGATCGACTTGTCGTTCATTGTAAAGGATGTTCGAACGCGGTGGGCAGGAACTTTTCTTGTGGGTTTTCTTTTTCTCGCTTTCCTTGCTTCTTTTCTATTGTTCTGCTTGGCTCTGCCGTTTCCTGATTTGCTAGTGGTGCTTCGCTTCGCTCGTGTTACGTGAGTAGGCCTAGCAGGCAGAAGGCGAAAAAAGAAAGGCCCGACTTGAGACACAATTTACACCAAGTATGCAAGTGGAGTGCACGGGCCCAAGCTCCCAGGTACTTAAGTCGACGCTCAACCTCCAAGTACCACGGTCTCGCGAGGATTAGGTCCGGTAGATGTCTCTACACGCACCATGGACCGCAAGGTAAGTTCCCGCCAGTCTCTCTTTAGCTCTTGATTATTAAGCCTGCTGCACACAGTACGTATTCGAATTCCAGTCAACCACCGTTGTCGCACATGGCGAACCAGTTTTTGTCCCGCCAAGTTTGTTCTTCGAACATGTCCTCAAGCTCCGTCTTGAGCAGGAGCATGAAGTCTTGCCAAGGGACATAATACTCAAAAGAGAGAAATGCGAAGAGAGGTTTTTGTTTGTAAAACAGAAAGACAAGTTGTTTTCCGACAAACAGAAAGAGAAGGTGATGTCCGACGAAGAGGAAGGGAAGGTGTTGTCAGATGAAGAGGAAGAGAAATTGTTGCTCGACAACGAGATTCTCATATACCAACGATTGCGGCCATTGCAAGGAACTATCATACCGAAATTCTTCGGTCTTGCGAACATGGACGGCTACAGGGCCATCCTGCTATCCGATATAGGTGGCATCGCAATGGTGAGAGAGGAAATGCCGCGGTTTGAAGCAGCCATGCTAGAAGAATTACTTGCCCACCCGGTTCGCCTGATCCGCCAACATGGTGTGATCCTGAAAGATCTGAGGCTGTGCAACGTGCACTGGTGTGGAAACGAGTTCCGGATCTTCGACTTCGAAGACGCGGAGATCGTGACGACGGGCGTCGAGGACCAAGAAGCATACGTCCGCGACCGGGTGGGCGACCTCATTGAGCAGTTCCTCCGTCGGCAGGATGGCATTCTGGGGATGGCGAAGTTGGGGATGCGCCGGTGCAAACGTCGAAAGGGCAATGCATCTACGGCCCCCCAACGAGGTGGTGCGCGCGTGCCAGTGGTTCTGGGTCAGGTTGGCAGAATCGAGGCAAAATGATTGTTCGACGGCAGTCTTTGAAAGCAAATCGAGTACAAGTCCTTGTTCGACTCTCAGAAGGCCCATCATCTTAATAGAAACATCCGGGGCGGAACGTAGACTAGTCCCGGCCCCAGGGCTCCGGCGTGGGCTCCGGTGAGCGGACGATGGTGGGTGCGACCGGGTCTCGAAGTTCTCCCAAGAGCATGTCAATAAATTACGCGTCTGTAGGTAGATTACATAATCATCATTATTCCTATGGTCTTTTATGCGCGCTGGGGCAGTGGGAGAGGTTCGCAGGATATTTATTAATCGTGCCTCCCGTTCGGTCCTCCGCGTATGCCGTCATGCATCCGAGCAATGGCCTAATCCACTTTGACTGCCGCGCGCCGAGCACATGCGTATAAACCTCGAAACTCATCCGCTTCCTTCTTTGGGGATGGAAATAACTGTCTTCGCACCCCAGTTTTGCCAGAAATAATCAATTCACTGTTCCCAACACGATCATAAACTCAATAGCCTTATAGTAATCCAAACGCCCAACCATGGCTTCCAAATTCTACGCCATCATCTCCGGGGCCGGATCCGGAACTGGTAAGAATCCATGCCACGGTGTATGCTTGCTCTCATTCCCTGGATGACATGCTCACTGTAGCAGGACGTGCCGCCGCGGTCCGCTTCGCCAAGGCTTACCCTGTCGTCCTCCTCGCCCGCAGGCCGGAGAGCTACAACGACATCGTCGATGAGATCAAGCAGGCCGGAGGCCGAGCCTTCGGTATCACGGCCGACGCGACGGACGAGGCCGCCGTCAACGCCGCCTTCGAGACAATCAAGAAGGAGTTGCCCGGCAGCAAGCTCGCCGCCGCCATCTACAACGTCAACGGCGGCTTCGCCCGCAAGCCCTTTCTCGAGCTCAAGAGGGAGGACCTAGATGCCAGTCTCGATGCCGCACCGTCCGTTCCACCCTCTGTCGGGACTCCCATTGTCCGTGATTTGCTGACATGGACCACAGAAAGGGATTTTTCACATTCGCCCAGAAGACGCTGCCCCTCCTGCTGGAGTCAGTGTCGGACTCGCCTCACCCCCCGTCCCTAATAATCACTGGCGCCACGGCATCTATCAAGGGATCGGCCTACTTTGGCTCTTTTGCCGCAGGCAAATTTGCTTTGCGTGCCCTCGGCCAATCTCTGGCGCGCGAGTTCGGCCCTAAAGGCGTCCACGTCTCGCATGCCATCATCGACGGAGGCATTGACACCCCCTGGGGTAGGGCTGCGGGCTACAATGACGGTGTCGAAGACGGCAAGATATCCCCAGACGCTGTGAGTAGGCCGGTGCGTATAGTTGGTTTTCTTTTGCTGACATGAGCGTAACAGATCGCCGAAACCTACTGGCATCTCCACACGCAGCACCGTTCCGCCTTTACACAGGAAGTCGACATCAGGCCGTACGTTGAGAAGTTCTAAGAACAACATGCTTCGAAGAGGTAGAAAATTGGGATTCTCGCAGCTATCCTAAACCCATGTCATCATTTTAGTGTAAACGCCATCTCTTTGGCGCGTCTAAATAACCCATGGTCCTCAGTCATGTCCCTCGAATGGAAAGCCTCACGAGTTTGGTCCCGGAAAGTATAGTGCTCGTCGCAAACGTACTCATACTTCATTGATTTAAGGTTGAGGAGTAGACGGGTTTGCCAAGTTACCCGGCGTCGCATCCACACAGCCGCCTTGTGAACCTGGTCTCGCAGGTGCTCGGAATCGGCCTGTTTCGTGGTGATGGTCGCAAACTTGAGTGTGTACAAAAAACTTGCTTCGCCGTTGGTACGCTCAGGAGCCCGAGGCCGAGACAGTCGCCGCATCTGTCTCTGGAGGAGTGGGCAATGCACCGCCGTTCATGGCCAACATGCGCTCCTCCTCCTTCCTTTCTTGAATAGCCCGAGTCTCGGCACGCAACTTCTCCAGGTTCCAAGCTCCGTCGTCTTCGTCGTCGCTGCTGTCGTCGTCGCCGTCCTCGGTTATGCGCCAGTTTCCGCTCTCGAACAGGGCACGACCAGTTGCTTCCTTGGCCTTCTTTGCCTGCTCCTCGGCAGCCTTCTTGTCCAGACGATCCTTCTTCCACTTGGCAAAGGATTCGGGTGTGACGGGCGTGAGCGTTCCGGTAAGCTTGTGTCGTTCGGACTCAAGGAAGTCTTCGAGGGTCAGGGTCTTGAGAGGCGACTTGTCCATCAGGGCCTTCTCGGCCGCGCGCTGCTCCTTGGTCTTGAGGATGAATCTGTAGTGCTGTCAGTCCGAGCCCTTGTTGATCCGGTCGATGAGTCACTCACCCTGGTGGCAGTGCGTGCTTGTACTTGCACTCGGTTCCTCCATTTGGACAAACCCAGAACCAGCCGTACTTGCCGTCCTCGATAGCCTCGATGAAGAACTTGCAGACCTTGTCGGTAGTGGTTTGCTGGTTGCCCTTCTTGGAGAGGACGACGGATCGGAGTTTCTCTTCGTCCCAGTCGGCAGACGTCTCGGCCTTCTTCTTCTCCTCCTCTTCTTTGCGTGTATCGGTGTACAAGCTCTTCTTCTCCGTCTTTCTGTCGTCTTCCAGGTTGTGGGAGAACTTGCACTTCTTTCCCTTTTCGCAGTCGCCCTTCTTGAAGAAAATGCAGACGACGGTCTTCGGATCGACTCCAAAAGGAACCTTTTGGATCTGGGCAGGCTTGGCCAGGAGCAGGTCTGTCTCTCTTTTGGCGTCCTCTGCAGCCTTTTTCTCCCTCTCCCTTTGCGCCTTCTCTGCCTCCTTCCGCTTTTGTTCAGCACTACCACCGTTCTTCATGGACGACGCCATCTGCTGAATCTGTCTCTGGGCAGCACCACCCTTCTTGTTCTTCATGCCGAAAGTCTTGTCCTCGACCGTCTTGGACCCCGAAGACTTCTTCGCCGCACCCTTGTCATTCTTCTTGGGAGGCATCTTGGCGGGGTAATCGGCGAGGTTTGGAAAACGGTTCGAGGGAAGTCTGGGGGCTGTTGGGGGAAATTCTAGGTCGCACTTGGAAGTTTCGTCGGGCGGTGGTGTTGGGTTGAGATGCCGACTGATGTTAGGATCCGCTTCAATCAACGAGACGCAAAAAAGTCGGCTCTACAGAATTCAGGTTAGGTGGGAGGCCTGAATGAAGTCAGAAGTTCAGAAGCGTAGTGGGCTGGTCACGTGAAGGGCTTGCGTTAGTGGGGGCGGAGCGTCAGAGGAGCGTGGCCCAGCGCGGTGCGTGCTGACTGGGGCTGGGGTGCGGTAGTGGAGGAAGGACCCAAGTCCAATGTCACTCCCGCCGGCGCCAGTCCATGCCTTAGCGCGGAAAGCTCCAGTTGGCTACCTGTCCCGTTCGTTTGGCTCGACACCCTTCTCGAAGCTCATATGCGCAACACGACCATCCTCAATAGCTCTTGACAATCGGCCCAATTAGTTGCGGTATCTTGTAAGTCTTTCATCTTTACAATTGACGAGGCTTCCAGCTCAAACCAAAACCAAAAGCTAACTTGACAGCTCCAGACCACTACCCGCAGTCTCTCTCCCTCATCAGCGTCCGCCCCTATCACTTGTCCCGCATTCGATTCCTCGCCGCCATGATTTCCGACAACGACTTGTACCGCCTGGCGATCTTCCTTGGCTCGGCTGCCATGGTTCTCATCGTCCTCTACCACTACGTTGAAGTCAACTCGACAGAAGACGATAAGGTCGAGCAGAAAAGGCCCGCCAAGGCCGTGAAGGCCGCCTCATAGATGTCGAAGCTGCGCCAGGTGCGACGATGCCGAGAGCATGGGGCGTTGAGGTGTGTGATATACAAAGACGAGGGTGAACTTCGTCCCGGTTGCAGAGACGGTTACCGAGCAGGCGGTTAAGCGCTTTGCCGTGGCGGGACATTGAGATATAACGAGGGACTTCATGTCTTGAGCGGAAGCAGATAAATCGACGCCGGACTGCAAGGAGGGGTAATAAGATACTGCTCTACACGAACCTCCCATCCTGGTGGAGTTTACCAATATACCCACAGCGGCTGCAAATTTCGCTTTTTTCGGATCACATCAGAGCTACTCCAACACCACTTGAGCATCCAAGGGACTGTAACTGCACGAAACTGGCATACGTAACAGCCATTTCTGTACTACCTAATTCAACGCACATCGGTTGCCTGTGATGACAACTAATCATCCTCATGGCCAGCAGCTGAGCCTTAAATACCAACGAAGTTCTTGCTTGGCTCTCAGATACCCCGTTGCAATCGGGACCATCTGCTTGCCAAATTCGCAGAGTATGAAGAAACAGTCAAAAAGCACAGGCAAGCAGGACTGACTTTGTGCAGCTTTGCTTTTAGTGTGATGAGCCGAGATATGTTTTAACTGTGAAATATAATGTACCTTGATCCGTTCACTCTCTCTTATATAATGTCTTTGTGTGGTCCTTTCTTAGTTCTTGTCTAAGGCCTACTGGCACCTTTTTACCTACCTCTGGCTTACACAATAAAGGCAGAATCTAGGTTTCTTGCCTTATCCCCTTACTATGTAGGTTATCTTTGTTAGGGGCATACCCAGTACAAGGTCTTCAAGCAAGAGCCCACGTTCTCCTCTGCTTTTGTGTTAAAGAGAACCTGTCTGAAAAAACTGTAATTTGACATGTCCTCATCTTCTCAAATTTCAACTGTATACCTACCTGATGGCAAACCAGACACAACCTCTTTTATCAACAATTTGCTGAAGGAAGGCAAGTATCACATGAGGCGGGTCCCGTAGATACCAATGGAGGCAAGTACCTTGTCCAGGTGACTCGCAGCAACAGATGTGAAGCAAGCCGTTGCTTCCTTAAAATGGAACAACTGGCGGCAATGACAGGGGTAGTTGGCTGGGGCGGAAGGCAGCAGCTCAGGCAAATCTGGCCCAATCTGGACTAGCGTTGTCCAATCACAACTCTGACCGCCCAACCCTGAGGGCCCCTCTTGTTTTTGTCAGGCGCGCCTCGCCTCAGCCTGCCGCTGGCGGCCTGGCTGGCGCTCCCCAGGCAAAAATGGCCTGCCCGTCCGTCCCCTTTCCCTTTTCGCCCGCGCCTGCTCTCTTTCCCATCTTCCTGCAACCCATCTCCTTTCCCAAGCCGAACCTGATAAATCTTCTGACAACAACACCAACACCAACATTCCTCCACTTCGACGTAATACTCTTCTCTCTTCTTTTACTGTTGCGCAGAAGACCCTCTTCTGTCCTCGACCTCAATAATTCTTCCTCGGATTGACCACTCATCGCAAGAAAGCTCGTCGCGCGCGCAAGCCTTCCACGCGTTGAAGCAAGACCCCTCTCCTTCACAGCAACGCATCCTTTCGCATCGCGATACTTGTCGCCTGAACCTCTAGCGACCGACCCCAGCTGCGCAAACTGATCGCAGTATCACAACCAAGACCCTCAAACCAAATTTCATCACTGCATTCATCATGTCTGGCAAGCTCGACCAGTCTCTTGACGAGATCCTCTCCACCCAACGCCGCACTTCCGGAGGTCCTCGCCGTCGCTCTCAGCGACGCTCTACCGGCCGTCCCGCGGCCGCTGCCCCAGTCGGCGGTGTTCAGAAGACATCGAAGCCTGCGCGTGCCGCCGCTTCCAAGCCCAATGCCGCCAAGCCTGCGCCTGCCGGTGACAGCAAGGTCATCGTGAGCAACCTGGTACGTCGCGCTTTTCACCAAATCCTGACTCATGCTGACTCTTTTTGCAGCCCAAGGATGTCTCCGAGCAACAGATTAAGGTATGTTGCCGATAAGGCTATGCAGCCCTCGGACTTCGTTCGACATGTCATTTCTCGCCCGTCTTCCTTCCCAGCCGGCGTTGTAGCGAGATCAAATCCCATGGCCATTGCCACCCACCAGCTGGAACATGCCAAGACGCCGTAAGACTCCTTCTTTGACGAGGCAATCCTGAAATACGGTGCAAAGTCGGAAGTTGAGCACGTCCTTGTCTCGCAATGATTTAGCCATCTCTAGGTCGCCTGGTCAGCACCTCAGAAGATTGGTAGCGCAGACTGGAATCAACAGGACGTTGGCTGTCCATGAGGCATGTTCAACCCAACAGCTTGGTCTGCGAATGCTGCTCGTACAGCATTGCAAACGAGATGAAGCCCCTTCTAGCGAGCACGGCAGTGAGCAACAGCGCAGCACAGGCTAGGACGGCTTCAATATCCGGCTTCATTGCTTTCGATATGCCAACCTACGACACATCTGCTTTTCGGTGGGCCCGGGGGTTCATGCAGAGGATTAAACAGGGCTGGAACATGCCTTGTCGACGGATTTTGCCGATGGTGCCTGCTTTGGAGTTTCGCCTACGACTGCTTCCTTTCCGACTTGGGGGTGATACCCCACGACTAGATGGCGACTGAGCACGAGACGACTCTGGCATATGCTGGCTTTGCGGGGATGGACGCTGACATGCGTACTAACGCTCACTGCTCTGCTCGCTGCAACCACTCCCGTGCTCTCGGCGATACTTGGATTCTCCGTCTCATGTCCTTGCGGGACACGCGCGCGCAATTTCGAACGACGATTGTGACTAAACTACACCGCTTGCGCATGACTAACATCGATTTCCTATCAGGAGTACTTTCTCACATCAGTTGGACCTATCAAGAGAGTGGAGATTTCCTACGGACCCAACTCCGTCAGCCGTGGAATCGCCAACATCACGTTCCGTGACTCGGATGGCGCTAGCAAGGCCTTCCAGAAGCTGAACGGTCTTCTTGTCGACAACCGTCCCATCAAGGTTCATACTGCCGACAGCACTCCCTGAATTAAGTGTCTAACATACTGCAGATCGAGATTGTTGTCGGTGCCTCCCAGGCCGCCAACGTCATCCCGCCCAAGAAGACTCTCGCTGAGCGCACCTCGTATGTCCGACCGATTCTGAATTTCTACGCAAACGTACTAACAAGCGGACAGTCAGCCCAAGGCTCAGCCCAAGTCTGCTGCCAACGACAAGCGCAACGCAAACGCCAACAAGGGAGCTGCCAATGCTGGTGCTCGCGGCAAGAAGCCGCAGCCCCGCCGTGCCCGCTCTGGTCGCCCGGCTAAGAAGACCGCCGAGGAGCTGGATTCGGAGATGGCTGACTACTTCGATTCTGCTGCTACCGGTAACAACGAGAACGCCGCTGCTCCGGCCCCGGCTGCTACCGGTGGTGACGCCCCCATGGAGGATGAGATCATGTAAACGGCTCGTGGACATGGACATCGGCTTCGGATTCGCCCACGAATGCCTAGGATCGAAGACGTCGAGGAAGAACAAGCCGTGGGGGCGCCCTTGATCTTTCCTTATTGTGCGTTTCATGGAACTCCCATCAGATTGCTGGAAGGAGAGGAGACGACGAACGCTATGGGATTCTGGCTTTGTTTTTGACATGATTTGGTTTTCAAGCTCCCAGATTGCCTCGCCAGCCTTGCGGCTGATTCCAGAACTACAAAATAGCGCCTTGGCCCAAGACAGCCAGAGCGTCAACACACAAATTTGCTTCGCCTGGTTAAACAAGAGGGCATGTATCATAGCAGACTCTCGGGTCACAAAGATTTAATAGATAAGCGCCGAGCCCCCAATTTAGTGCCCTGTGCCTGTGATGAGTGAATAGAATGATACATGTGCAATGCGAATCGTATTCTAGGTTTGAATTCCTCGGACAGGAGAACGGTTAGTAGAGTTATTTTGAGTTCAAGATGGTCTATCCGTAGAGAAGAGGAAGTTGCCAGCCAGTCTCGTCAAAATGACTGCACAGTGAGGAGAGATGTCAATTGGGTGGAACAATTGCTGAATCGACGCGTTGAATTCATCTTCCTAAGATGTGTCTTTTCCTTGGGACCTTCCTCTGGGAAAGGCTAGGAGAGACCAGTGCCGCCGTGCAGCCAAACACCCTAACTGGGATGAAGTATCAGAGAACCATGTCCATTCGCCGAGTGCCTTCTCTCTGCCTCTCGCCAAACAACCAGTCCCAGAAAAGCATCGGAATCGTCTGTCTTTTTTTTCTTGATCAAAGAATACATTCAGGTCATGAGTCTAGAGTGCAGCTTTCCGCGGTCGAGTAGACGGGACCAAAAAGCTGCTGCTAGCGGCTTGGGCCCCACGAGCCGGGAGAGTCCATCTCGGAGAGTATTTGGCGGGTGTAGAGGGTTTGTGAAAAGAGACGCTTATTTCTCGGCAGTCTTGCCCGCGGCGGCGGCGGGGGCCGCGGCCTTGCTGTCCTCCTCACCCTCCAGAGCGGGCATGTCCTCGTCATCCTCCTCCTCCTCGTCCTCGAGATCCTCCATACCGGGGGCACCGCCTCCCAGCTTGGAGAAGTCGATACCGCCGAAGTCACCGCCAGCTAGAAGTCACGTATGTCAGCTTTCGGTCCAAGAAGCATAGAGTCAGACCGTCGGGTAGGCCTCCGATCGGAGAAGAGTTCACGTACCACCGCCCATGCCGGGCATGCCGCCTGCAGAGGAATCGGGTTAGCTACTGTTGGCACTCGAGAAGGGCAGGGGGTTGGCGATGCCGGACTCCGCTCGCGCGGGGTAAGGGGTCGCCGGCGGGTTCGAGCTTCTTTTCTACGTACCCATGCCACCGAACTGGGAGAAGTCCTCCTCGGCAGCCTCGTCCTGCTCGTCCTCGTCGACCCACTTGTCGAAGTTGGTCTTCAGGAAGTGGACCTTCTTGGACTCCTTGAGCAGGCGGGGCCAGTACTCCTCCTTCAGCTCCTTCTTCTGGAGCTTGAGCTCGACGTTCTTGCCGGTGTGGTTGATCTTGCTCTCGGCGACGTCAATCTCGGCGTAGAACTCGAGGTCGACGGCGTATGTGCGCTTGAGGCTGTCGGAGTGGCCGCTGAAAGAGAGGCCGGTGGGCTTCAGGTCGAGCTTGAGGTTGGAGGGGGGGACGTCGGGGACGGTGATGGTCAGGGAGATGAAGTTCTTGGAGGCGTCGGAAGAGCTGGAGCGCTGGGCCCAGAGAACTGCGCGGGGGCGGTTAGCGTCGCTGCGCACGAGGGGCACTCGAGAGAGGTCGACGTCGGAGTTAAAGCGGCGGCGATTGAGTGAGGGGTGGAAGAAAAGTTGAGAATGCGACGGTCAGGAGCGGTTTGCACGTACCTTCGGGAATCAACGTGGTGTTAGACATTTTGTCGGTGGTGAGTGTGATTCGTGTAAGGAGCTATGACGGGGCGATGAGGGGTAGTTTCTCAGCGCAAGTGTTGTCACAAGCAGATTCGCGAACAAGGTGCAGAGTAGCCTTGGTAAGGGATTATTAGAGAAGTCGTGACGAGCAACAACTGACTCCTGGTGTGCGGAATATGTGTAGGAAATAAGGTAAGAGCAGAATGCGAGTGTGGGAAGGGGAAGGGAGGAGCTAGAAGGGGTTTGTGAGGCTACGGGCTTGAAAAGGCTGGGCCCTTCCGGGTTGGGGTGAGGTCGGTGTGGGTTCCAGTCCAGTTAACGCCTGGAGATCACGGGCAATTGTAGAAGGCGCTCGAAACCGAAAGATTTGGTAGGCAACCTATCCACCAGCCAGAAGCGCTGCTGCTGGTCGCTGGCCGCTGTGGCCCGGACCCTGGCAGGGCTGAACGCACTGTACGCTTGGAAATCCCGCCCCTCAACCCCTCCTGCCGCCTGCGCCAGGTACCTGGGGCCCGTTGCCTGAGCCTCGCCGTTCTCCCTTCCAGTGGTTGCCAGGTACTTCGATGTATGTGGGACTCTACTCCAGTTTCCATGTACCTGCCTCCCTGCTCTCACGTCTGCTGACGTTTGCCTCTTGTCGTGGCCTGCCTATAGAGTTACCATTTGTCCCCTGCAACCCCAGAATAGAAGTGGCCGCATCGATTTCCTGCTGCAGGTTATCAAGGTGAGGCGCAACATTGAAGAAACACGGCGCAAACACGGGCTGCTTTGTTTTTGCGGCTTCTCCCACGAGCTCGGGATTCGTCTCTTTTCAAACCAATGTCTGAGGCCTCTTCTTATTAATGTGCGGCGCCAGACCCATCCGCGTCCGAGACACTCAAGATCTGCTCGTCATCAAACGTCTACGATAAGATCAAAGAGGTATATGAGATCATCGTGGGCCTTGCGGATGTCTGCCCACCTAGGGAGCTCATTTGCTCCTTTACGGCCCGGCCGGGGTGGGCGCCTTTACCGTGGTTGATTATTCGTTTGTCTGTTGGATGTCATCAGACCTGGGCGGTTGTGTGCCATTCAGCGCCTGGATTTTGGAAATCGTCAAAACTAGATTCTAACCGAGGATATGACACGTCGACTTCAGGATGAACCTACAACTGTCAACTTTGACCCAACCTTTTGATCTGCCAAGCCTTCTGTTCAAAGTGAACCGAAGATTGCTACACCCCGACATTTACATAATATGCGTTACGTACGATTACAGCGGACTGTATGGTCTACATGCACTCAGTATGGCGTTCCCACGTGACGCCTATCCCCCACTACCGCCCGTATCAGTCGATGCAGCGACAGAAGGGATGACGACACATCGCTCCCAGACCCAAGGCAGCCCGCTATCGATTTCTGCCAACAAACGAGGCTGGCGACAGCCCATTACCCATCCATCAGCCCGCTGCGCTTGCGACTACTTTTCGAAACGAAAAAAATACCCACAGACTGACGGCTTCCACCGGCCATTGTCTGCCGCCTAGCCCACCATGGAGACGCTCAAGGCCCTGTTTGTCAAGCCTGACCCGCAGCAGCAGGTACGGTCGTTTTATCGTGGTCTTGCGGATGTTTGGACTAACTCGGTGTTTTCCCACAGCTGCGCAAGTGCAATGCCCTCATCCGCTCCAACATCCGCAAGCTAGACCGCGACATCAACCAGGTCAAGCAAGTCGAAGCCAAGACGAAGAACCTCATCCTCCAGGCCGACCGCCGGGCGCAGCGAGATCCCACGAGAGCGAAGCAGGCACAGAAGGAGGCGCGCGACTTCGCGCGCGAGCTGATCCGCGCACGGAAAACGAGCAACAGGCTCGTCACCTCCAAGGCGCAGCTCAACAGCGTCCAGATGCAGGTCAACGAGGCTTTCGCCGTCCGCAAGATCGAGGGCAGCATCCGCGCGAGCGTCGGCGTGATGAAGGACGTCAACCGCCTCATCCGCCTGCCCGAGCTGGCCGGCACGATGCAGGAGCTGAGCGTGGAGCTGATGAAGGCCGGCATCATCGAGGAGATGGTCGGCGAGAGCCTGCCAGAGGACATGGACGGGCTCGAGGAGGAGGAGGCCGAGGGCGAGGTCGACAAGGTGCTGGGCGAGATCCTCAAGGACCGCATGTCCAAGGAGAAGCTGCCCGCGGCGCCCGTCACGCAAGAGCCGAAGCCGGTCGAGGTCGAGGAGGAGGAGGAAGACGCAGAGGCCACGCTGGACCAGATGCGCAACAGGCTGGAGGCTCTGAGGAGTTAAGGGGACTTAATCTTGGAACCTTCGCTACGATGAGCTCTCCTGCCGCCTTTGGGGCGCCTATGATTCGTTTCCGGAAATCGCACATTGGTTCGATTCGAGCATCTCAGTGCCATCGACGACGATCTCATGCGGGAGTTCTCTGGCCCTTGGGCGTCTCTTGCATCTCTATACAGATGGCGTACGGAGTTTTTGGTTGTGGATGGCTTTCCATTGGGTCACGATACAGCGCCGCGGGGACACTCAGCACAGATCTTGGTGGCTCAGCTGCCCGATTGTCGTTGCAAACATCTACATATTCCGTCTGGCGTTTGGAGTAGACTTGACCGAGAGATATACAATTCATGACGTTCTTACGAGGCCTATAATTTGGTCCAGGCCATGGGGTTTGCATTGGCTGCTGGAGGAGTGGCTAGTGTCCCAGAGAGAAGCCTGGGGGGCACATTTTTTTCGAGTCTTGAGGGGCGCGATCTTCAATGAAGGCTTCAAGCCACCAAGTTTGTTGGTCGGAAAGGTCGGAAAGCTGAGCATGAGGTCGGCGGGTTGAGATGGACGATGCCATTCACCTTACTCACCTGCACCCACCAGGGAAGATTATCAGGGACATAAGGTGGTGCTCTGGAGCGAGACTCGAGCACAAGTTTTGAGACTTGGATAGAATCAATTTTGTTCTAATTCCAAAACTGTTGCAAATCCGTCTGGTCTCAGAAGCTTCGTGGACGTTGCCTGTGATGACCACAGTTCAAGTCGAGGAGCAGCATCTGGTACCTGACGTGCTGCTCAAACTCTCGAATCTCGAGGCTGCCTTGCAGAATTTGACAGTGTAGAGTTGAACACCCCTCGTGTAGCTGCGTTTCTGAGGCACTGCCCATGGCGAAACTACTTCCCATGGGGATAATGCCGCTAGAGACATGTCGGGCAGGCATCCCTTTTCAGCCATGATGAGATAGTCAAGAGTTGAGGGGCACGTGGCGGATGTTCTCCTCAAAGTAATGAGTTTAAGCCCAGTGGACACCTTCCGGACAGGTGTAGTACCCGAAAGACGACGGAAACAGTTTGCTATTCGAGTGTTTGAAGGGAATATCATAACGTACTATGAGCACGGGTCGCGACGCACATTCAAGAGTTAAGTTACCTTAAATCGCAAGTGCTTATGGGCGATTGATTCGGCCTTGTGAACTCGAAAACATCCAACTGCTCAGCTGTGGCTGTGCAAGGTCGTCCCGTGCAGATAGAAATGCTGGCTATTTATGCTGTCGACGCTTTTGACAAGAGTTCTCCCAGTCACCACCGCATCATCGTCAGCCCACTTGGGACGCTGTCGAAACCTCCCTCGATTCGGTCATCGAAACACGTGACATCTGTGCATTTCTCATTGTCTCCGCTCTCGTGTGTCTGGTTCTCCAAGGTGGTTGGCACTGGCAGAATGACATGTAGTCATGACAGGGCCGAGAACATTTCCAGTAAGTATCTCATCTGAGAAGTCAAAAAGCAAAACTCAACTGCTTTCGACGCAGATTTGACTATCAATTCACTTGTGGTACTCGGAATCAAGGTACAAGCTTTTGTTTCATAGCGTATATATTTCCCGGAGCACACATTGCTGGTACTGATGCCAACGTATCTTAGTCTTCTTATACAGTCCCTTCTGAACTATATAAGCCCGCTTCGAGATATCCAAAGACAGGTCATGTTCATCAGTCCCTCCTCCAGTATTCAACACCCCTGTATGGCTTAGCTCTCTAATCCGGTCGTCAGTCTCCCTTCTTGCTGTCAAGTACTACAGCATAAAGTGATGACAACAACAACAGCACCAAACGGTAATGGACGACGACAACAAGGACAATAACCAAAACAACAAGCTCATACAGCCCTAAATGGTATTGAATATAGAGTGTGCTTAGGTCGGCTACCCAGCCATGTGGTCATGGCTGGATGGTGTGTCAATACTACCCAGAGGAGGGGGTGATAGGAAAGACCTCCCTACCCCAATGAACAGAAAGGAGAAGCATTGACTTGAATTGGGTCTAGGTTATTGTCACCAAAACAGCATTGCCACCCTGGAGACTCTATCTATATTCTTAGGCGAACTACAACTCCATGACAGCTTGACAGTGACGAATGTAGGGCTTCATCCCACCAAATCAGCATGATGTGATGGTATCAGAATACAGAACACAGAACATTAGGTAGTCTGGCACATGTTAGTGAGTTCGTTGGGACCACGAGCAACAAACTAAACTATGCAGGAGCGTTGACCAAGTTGTCATCCGTCTTGACAAGACAGATAGATGGGTTGAGAAAGTCGAACAGGATCTGAATGGAATCACCGCAACCCAACGTGACAGAAACCCATGATACTATACACCACACACAACATCCCTGCTTAAGCATAGTTGATAACTCATCTCGAAACAGGACTTCACTTGCTCTTGATACTGTATCATACAGCGTGTGCTTCCGTTCGGCTCAGGAAACACGGTTTCTCTTCGCAGCACCGCATCGATAGAACGGATCCTGACAATGCCCACCACCTCCTCCTCCGGTCACTATCTAGCTATTCCGCATCGTATAACACGCCAGCGGTGACGAGCAACAGAAGGGGCCGAGCAATTCGGATTGTGTGCGGAACATCTCAAACCAAGAGCACTGCCATCCTCAATGTCAAAGGTCGTCTGGACTCCGCAGCGAATACCTGGAACGCCTCCTCTGGATTCGGCCCTTGTACTCTCATGGTGAAACCACATCCACCAAGCTCTAGATATATACCATCGCGGGGGTATTCCACATGGTCAGGAATACGCCTGGCAGTGTTTTGATACAGACAGATCACCCTCAACCAGGAAAGTATGCGTTGATCACACCTCAACATCACATCGCGTTGTAGCCCATCGAGATCAATCATCGAAATCGGGCGAACCATTCCAAAATCCAACTTTCATCAAACCAACCTCCCAAACTTGCAGGAAACACCACCCACGCCCGCCGAAAGCATTCAAGACAACCCCATCTAGCTCCCGATGACCTGAGCCTTCCAGTGCAGCCTAGTCATCTTCATGCTACTCAACCACCAGTCCCCCCCGACCTTCTTCCACACCTCGTCATAGTGCCCCGCGCCCTGCACGAGCAGCCCGTCCTCCGTGCCCCTCGCGCCGATGCTGAACGCGACGCCGAAGACGGCCTTCACCTCGTCCCCGGAGACCATCTCCAGGTCGCCCGCGTCGACGACGTGGAACCCGTCGACGGCGGCGTTGGCGGCCGCGAAGTGCCTGCAGAACGACCCCAGGTCCGGGAACGAGTGCGGCACGCCGTTCAGGGTGAGCAGCTCGCCGTCGCGGTCGACGAAGGCGAACTCGGCGTCGGGGAGGGCGATGCGGTCGAAGAGGTCGTAGCGGAGCGTGTCGGACCAGTGGCAGTAGCGGGCCTTCTTGCGGCGGATCGTCTCTGCGACCTCGTAGGGTGGGATGGACATTTTTGTTGGTAGTTTTTGGTGATGATTTTAGGGATTTGTGTGTGTGTGTGTGTGTGTGTGTGTGTGTGTCAACGACGAAGTAGGCAATCTCGAGTACTCTATTCATTCTCTATCTGCTGATATATAACCACATCTGGCTGTTTCCCAGGCTTACGACTGAGGGGTTCGTTGTGGAGATGCCTCCTCGACGACTGCAGAACCATCTTTCGACGCGGCCCAGTATTTTCATGCATCCATGGACCGATAGAGTACGTGGTATCATCACCAAGACTCCCGGGCGGCCGACCGGCGGGATGCCATTCGTGATTCGGCAACGGCCGCTGAAGATCCGCGCGGGGGACGCACCAATCAAGACCGGAGGTCAGCAATGCTGGACAGGATATCAGCCTGGGGTTCTTCTCTCGATGAGGATGCAAAGGCGTGATTCGTCTCGATGCGATCTGACCCCGAGGAGTACGAGAGCATCGCAATCATTAGCCGTCTCGCATTCCACGGCGAGGCAGGAAGTGAAGTTGGAATACGCTCGGTAGCATCCACGCGAATCCGGGCAGCATGTCATTCCTTGAACCTCAACGCTCGCCGGACCGGACGCCGATCACCACCAGCTTATCGCGTCATCTCCACGAAAAACCGTTTGTGGTTCACCGTTTCCGTCTGCACAAAACGTTCAGGAATTTGTGCACTGGAAACGGCCTGCACAAGTGGAATGGGGAGCTGGTTCCGTGCCTCCGGGAAACTAATCCGGTTGGGTGCCGAGCAATAGCCGGGAGAGCGACAGGGCAGCCAGCAAGAAAAAGCAGCCGGCGGGAACGGTTGGAATTTTTCGTGGGAAGAAAAAAAGGCTAGGCCCAAAACGGACCCCATGCGTCCTCCGGGTCCCACAAGCCGCTGCCGGCCAAAATTCAGGAGTCGGTTAGCGAAAGCAGAGGAGGCAGGGGCACCCGGCCGTCTTCTAGAAGCTGCGGATATCCATGGGTTCTCTCACAATCAACAATCACAATCAACAATCGTTGTTGCTACAATCTCCCGTGCGCAACCCACACCCAAGCCAGGGCCAAGAAAGAAGAAAATCCCATTCTCCCGGTCGGTGCGCCGCTACCAGCCTACCACACCCGCGGGCAATCAGTCCAAAAACAGAAGGAAGGAAGCAAAAGAGACGGACGGAGAGAAAGGCGCAAGGGCCCCAGGCTAAAATCACGTAAATTCGCAATGACGGCCGACCCGGTGTTTGGCACCCGTTGGGTTGGAGGGCGCTCTGGGGGTGGCTGTTTGTCGCTCGGGGCTCCTTTGTCCACGTTCGCCTAGGTGGTATTCTTCCCTCGTCTGTTTGCAAATAGCTGCAACGCCGGCCCGCCGACGCCTTCTCGAGACGGCGCTCCCTCCCTCAGGGCCAGGAGGCGATGCCATTCTCGGTGTGCGGTGTGGCGTTTCTTCGGTATCGATGCCACCGTCGCCCCCAGGGGGCGGCCACTACCGGAAAAGGCCCACGCCGTCGGTCGTGTGGGCCGCAGAGCATCCGGGGAAACGGAGACGTGGCCACCGTTTCGGTCTGAAGTTCTGCCACCCATCATCGACTAGATCGACGACTCAGTCCCGTCGCTGGCACGGACCGGATGCGACTCGATGCAGCCGGAGGCCCCGTCAGGCATGTGTCGGAGTAGCATTCGTCTCGTCTCTTCTCTTGGTTGTTTAATGGACATGAAACAGGACGAAAAGAAAATGCTGCAGCACGGATACAGACACAGATAGCGTACAGGCGCATGGATGAGCGTATCCGTCGTGGCTGGCACTGGAATTCTGTGCCTGCCGCGACCAGTCAAACACCATCGAAGCACCACGCCTTGCCCTTGGGTACCTGACACGACAGTCGACCTGGAATGGAATCAATCATGGAGGGGACCACAGACCGCCTTCAGAAGCCAAAAAAAAGAAGGGAACTCGCCCCTGCGTGCGCCATACAGTTGGAGGCGCCTTAGGCCGCGTGTGGCTTCGCTTCCCTTGCGTGCCTGCCCGCATCCCGCCTTTCTGACCGCGACTGGGGTGCTGGGAAGAGGTCCCGGAGCCGGATGGGAGCTCCTGTTTCCTATTTGCGCGACGTCCATCCGGCATGAGATCGAGCCGTCCATGGCGGGGACCAGTCACATCGCGAGGAGCGGCTTCTGCCGTCTCATTCGAACGGGCCAAATACGAGTAAAACAAGCCAACGCTCCCTCCGTCTTGCTGGCTGACGCACGCAAACGAAGGCGAGGGAGTCTGGAGAGGGAGGAGAGAAACGGCAAGGCGTCGCAAACCGCGCTCGAGGTCCAATCCGAACTGGCCTTTGCCGTCGTTGTTTGTGCGACGCGGCGACGGACAGGCAGAAGCAGGGCCGAAGCAACGTAACGGCGAGATGTTGGCTACACAACAAGAACCCGTTTGCTGAAGGAACATTGCCCACATGCTATGCAGTTAGTATTCCTGGGGAGAAGCGGAGTGGCGGCCAGCAAACAAAGAAGGACAACACCGTTCTCGTCCCAAGGCTTGCGCTCCCGCTGGGCATCCCCACGGAAAGGCAGGTACATAGTACCAACATCAGCCACGACGATCCGGGGAAGCAAAAGATGGTGTGCCGTCTTGGGATCTGTGTGACCCGGGGCGCGCCACCCCCAGTCTGAGTCAGGTCGGGGAAGCACTCGCCTCGGGTCGGGGGCGGCTCAGCCAAAAGTCAGCACGGCCGTAGCATTGCGACGGCAGAAAATAGAGCGCGATTGGCAGAAACCCGACGTATGAATGATACTCCGCATGAGGGAGGTAGCAGACGGTGAGCGTAGGGTTGTATGTGGTTGTCCAGTAGCAGCACGCAGGCAGGCGGTAAGCGGTACGGCAGACCAGATTACACCCCAAGGACAAGGCGGTCAGGGTCGGTTCGGTTTGATTTCTGCAGCTGTCATCATCACCGCCATGCCGTGCTTTGGGTGTGTTGTACCGCGGATGCTAGTCGGGGTAGGCTGCGCCTGCGTTGGCTCCCATAGGCACTCCGGAGGCTTCTCGCAGACCTGAGTCGCATCCGCTTGTTATCCGCATAGGATGGGAATTGTATTTTTGACGGGCCAAGGCTCCCCCAGGCGAGTTTGGAAACATTGGACGTTGGGGGCCGGCTAGTCAGCAGCAAGTGTCAGCCAGAGTGCGCTGCGCTGCTATCCGTACCACTCAACAACCATGCTCGGCGAACGAACGAACCTACCAACCAACCGAACCGGATGGACTCGTAACTTTCCCTTTCGTCGCATCTTGATTCTCCAGGCGCATGCGGTTGAGTCTTTTCCCACGCGGGAGGGAGGAGGTTCGTGCTTGCTTGTCTGACTCGACTGGCCGTCCCTGAGCGGAAAAGGGGGCATCGGTTGTGTTGGTCGCAGTGCGTGCTCCGTAGTGGTGGTGGTGTTTGGCGATGATGATGTCGGTGGTCTCCTGGAGGAATGGAGGAATCTCGGGCATCCAACGGAATTCCACAGGCAACAAAGTGCTTCGTCGCATTGTTGCATCCGGGCGATCCATCCAAAGCAGTCGCATTCTCGACGCTGATTATCCTGAATCATCCCAAACCTTGGCCGGTGGCGTACGCGTGCTGGTGGTTGTGCTCTGCAATTTCGAAGATGCCTGCCACGGCAACACGTCTTTGGTGATTGTCACCTATTCATCACCGCAGCAATGTAGATATGGCACCCCCTGGAAGCCATTCATCGGTCACTTCCCGGATTCGCGGGAGCAGGCACAAGCGCCGCAAAATGAGGAGGATCCATGCTGGCCCATCGTCCCGACTCGCCTCCTGCTGCCCTCGCCTCGCTTCTCTTTCTCTTTGCCAGGTGCTTTATGCCTGACTCCGGGCACCTGGTACGGCATGAGATGCATGATTAAGATGAGATGCCGGGGTAGGACGGGCTGGGGACTCGGTCTGGGGAGGGCCCCCGGAAGCACCCCCGGGAAGCCATTCAACCGTCGCGACAAAAGCCACCGAGGTGGACGAAGACGGGATAATTGTTGTTGGTAATGCTGGTAACAAGGTGTTGGCGACGGGCACAACAATTTCAAGCTGCGGCCGAAAAGAAAAGACGAGTCCAGATTGGTATCCTGCATCGTGATGAGACACCCTGACCCTTACCATTACCAGACCCCTAGCCCAGGCCGAGGGCGCAATCCGGGGCGGCGGGTTGGATGGGGAAGGAGAGGGAAGAAAGCAAGGAGCCGAGACGGGAGAGACAACCGGCATGTTGATTGCTTTCTTTTCTGTCTGGTTGGCCCGGTCGCGACGGCCCCCGACATGTGAGTCAAAGGGGTCCAGGCGGCGGTGAGGCGCTGTAAGTGACGGTCAGGTACGGTACGGTACGGATACCTCTACCTCTGCAGGCTGCTGGTGTGTAATTCGCCTGCCGGCTGGCTGAAGTGTTGTTCCTGTAGTTCCCCGAACGCAGCATTTGCTTTGCGCTTCGTCCTCGTTTCCCCGCCCCGGTCGGCCCTAGTCCGTCCCTTTGAAGGAGGAGAAGCAAGCGGTTGAGGCCCAAGGGAACTGCGATTCAAACACCCGGAAGCTGAGCGATCTTCGGTCAGGAATGAGGGGGCGTGTGCGATGGTTGGCGATGGAGGGGAACCTGAAGCTGTTTGAGCTGCGTTGGTGAGGGGGTGTACGACGGCGACGGCGACAGCGAGGGCGACGAGCAAGACGACGACAACGACGTGTACGGGACACGACGCGACACGATAACGACACCGACACGTACGTACACCTGCCCGGTTGGTATCAATTTCGGCTGGGGTGATTGATGGTGTATACCGCGGTTGGGCGAGCAAATTACTCGGTGAGGAAAACAGAGTTTTGGTATTTCAGCGAGAGTTGGTTGGTCGCGAAGGGCCAGCGAGAAAAACGCCAGAGACTGGACGGAAATGCACCGAGCGCCCGAGGCGTTCCTTCCCTTGTGAGCCTGGCCTGCTGTTGCAGGTTGTAGCTTGTAACTTGTAGCTTGTCGCTCTGGAGGCTGGTCCTGCCTGCCCGTCTTGGCTGCTGGCCCGAGGCCCGGGGCAGTCCAAAATGTCTTCCCCGGGGGACAGGGCCCCCAGCTACCTAGGTAGGTACCTATTGGGAAGAAGCAAAGACGGAGGCCAGAACTTCAGAAGTAGTGGACACTGCGCTGGGGGGGCCTGGGGCCAGGCACTCTTTGGGTAGGTGCTGTTGCGCGGTACGGTGTACCCTGTAGCGCACACTACCGCTGAAGGGGGCCATAGCCAACGGCAGAAGGGGCCTGTCGACGGGGGCCTAGGGGCCTGGGGGCCTGTGGGTACCGGGAAGGGAGACCTGAAGGGAGGAGTCATGGCTGAAGTTCCAGGTTGGGTGCCCTCTACTCGCGGCCAATCAATCCCGACACGCCCTCCTTCCTGCTGCTGCTGCTGCTGCTGCTGCTGCTGCTGCTGCTGCTGCTGTTGCTCCTGCCGGTTGACGAGGCGGTCAAACACCGCTCATTCTTTTTCCGTTTTTCCTTTCTTTTCTTTTTGGCGTGGCTGCCGCTCCCGCTGCTTCCCCGTATGCGGCCCCTCCTTTCCGTCCGTATCTGGCCCAGTGTCTCTGCCAATGCCAAATGTCTTCCCCCCAGGTCCAGCCAGCGTTTAGGGGTTCCGTTCGTGTTTGCCCTGCAGCGTGGGGGAGACAATCGCTCGCTTCTGCCCGGATTACGGAGTATGGAGAAGCGCAACGGAGGGCTGGAATGCCATCTCCCTGCATACGGAACCTGCCAGACCTACCGTACTATGCTTCACCTGCATGCTGGTGAGCAAGCATCGCGACCTGGACCGTCTACAGACTCATACACACAGAGCCTGGCCTGTCTGTTCGCATTCCTCACATCGACTGCCGTGCTGTTGCTGCTGGCCTCACGACTTGCGACTTGAGACCTGCGGCCTGGGACTGCGACTGCGACTGCGACTGCGACTCAGCTTTGTTCGCGCCATGATGTTCGATCATCCTATTGTCTACGAGAAATGTATATAGCCATGACTCTCGCGCCCTCCTCTCCGAGTCATCTCTGGTGTTTCGTTTTCTGCCACCGACACATTTCAAAGCATCAATCATCCGTCATCGTCACCTACCAGTCAGCGCCGGCGTCGTCGTCATCGTAAAACACCACCACCACTACCATCAACCACCACCACCACCATCGACATACATCCCGTCGACGCCGAAAGACAACACCCACTCGTCGGGCAGGCGTAGATTACACATCACCGCCCAGTGCCGAAAAAGCAGGGTTTCGCACCTAAACTCCGTCCGAGAAAGCCAAACCCATCCGTCCGCCGAAGAGACTCAGCAGCGCCACGTCAAGAATAGATAGCCCACCAGTCCGGTCCAGCCATACAATCCGTCCGTCCAGCCCAGCTCTAGACTCTAGCGTGTATCCGTAGCCTTTGCTTCAACGGGGGAGTTTAGTGTAGCTTCCAGCCCTCAGCTCTCCGTTTGCTCCGTTACGAATACTCCGTAAAACCTTACTGGCAATACGGGCCCACGGACTACGAACATCCTCCCGCCAAAAACTGCAGCCCTGTCGATTACGGATCGTATCCCACCGACACACAGCACGAAAAAAAACACCACACACCCCCACCATTACGGCTACAAAACTCACACCCCTCCATCCCCCCCCTGTGTCCAGCGCTGTCAGACTCAGCACCCCCAAACTCCCATTTCCGTCACCGCCTCCCTTGCCTTGTTTTCCCACCCCTCGGGATCCCGGGAACGCTGCTGTTGCCCCCATCTTTTAGGCTTGCAAAGTCCACTCCCCCGAAATTCCTCGGGACGTTGCCCTGCCCAACCTTTCACCCCCCTTTCCCACGCCCCCCCCGAAGACAGGAGGAAAGCAGACGCGCCGCCTGCTTATAAGACTTCGTGTCCACCCTCTCCCACACTCGCAGCCTGAACGCGAGATCAACAACGATATCAACATCAAGCACTCGAACAACTACCTACTTGCACCAAAGTGCCCACAGGGAGAGCCCTCTGCTCCACTCTTCGCCCACAACACATCAACATCACCAACACTCACCCACACAAATACATCACAATGTACGGCTCGTACGGATCATACAGCTCCATGAGCGCCGTCTCCATCTCGGCTCCCATCGACATCGCCCCAAGCAACATGCTCGCCCACGACAGGTCGTGCGCCTTCCCCTCGTGGCCTCGCCGCGACACTCTCGCCGAGTACCCCGGCGAGCCCAGAGCCACCTCCTACCTCTCTGACGAGGACCTCTTCCCCCAGGACTTCGAGGACGACGCCCACTCCGTCTCCAGCGCCGGCAGCTTCTCCTCCCCCAACTCCCGCTCGCCGCACGTCACCGAGGCCGAACTCCTCGAGATGGAGCGCGAGCGCATGGCCCTGCAGCGCGAGGCCCTCCGCTGCGCCATGCTCGAGAAGGAGCGCCGCCGCCAGCAGGCCATCCGCCAGAAGCAGCAGCGCCGTGGCAGCTCCAAGAAGAGCCCCAAGAGCAAGACCGCCGCCATGACTCCCATCACCGAGTGAAGAGCTTGCTTCAAGCAGCATACGGCAACGAGCTCTAGCTCCTACACAACCTAAACACCATGGCGGCGCGCGGCCAGCTTACTTGTTCGGACGATTCCCGGACTCAACAACCTGGGCCCTCGCTTACAAGCTGCCTCGACAAACTCTAATACCTAATGGGGGCGGCGACCAATCCAGAATACGGACGCCACGAATTATCCAGCGCGCTCCGACGGTTCAAGTCGCCGCCTTTCAAACACAATCTCGTCTTCGGCCCTACAAACGCATCTTCTCCTCCCCGATTCCCACCCGGCAAATGGATGCACCCCAATCTTCGCTCCTCAACAGCACGGGGCGACTCGGAACGCGGTGTGGGGGAGGGGGAGCACAAGCAGGGCCGATCGTGGGGGGGAAACCCGCAGCGGTGTCTCAGCCACACTAGCACAAGCCCGGGCGGTATCGGCCACGCACCGAGGAGTCATCGGGCCTGGCCCTGGTGTGGCAGGTGCCCGCCAGCAAGGAGAGGTCGGCTGCCTGGTCGCAATGCAACGCGGCCTGGATGAGCTGGCCTCGTGGATTCATCATGGGCGCGCAGCCATTTCACATGCTGTGCTGCCTTGGGGTTTTCTTTTTATCATTCTCACCTGTTCTATTTTCCATCTTGTTGATACCCCCTTGCTGCCGCCCTCCGAGGTGTGCGCAACTATTGTCTGCATTGGAGTTTTATGTTTTCTGATCTGGTCGATCACTCGGAGGAATAGGAACGGAGGGATACACACATCACAGCAGCACACGCTGCTTGCATCGGGGCATCTGGGACCAGCATGGGAAGGAACATCATATCATCAGCGTCATGTTTCTTCACACCTTTTTAGTATTTAGTTTAGTTTAGCTAGAGATACCCTTCGCCTCGCGCGACAACCAACATCTGATTCTACTTTCTCATCATCACAATCCCATCGATCGCTTGCAGCCAGTGACAGATCATCGCCCACACTCTCACACACACTCTCTCTAACAAGGCACGCTTCCGATCCGGTGCTGCCTCGACAACGTCACACAAGCCAAGTGTCGGAGTCATCTCTGACTGTCCACCGAGGCCGACGACAAGTCATCATCCATGGATGCTAACCTAAGCTTACCCGCTGGCATGTGTCGCCGAACACAAGCACAGCGCACACGGCAACAGCTGCGTCCGGGGCGGGCTCGCGCAAGTCAGCAGGCCCGGCTCCTCCAGGCTTCCCAGCTTGCTGTTGTGTTCTAGGCGATTTGTTGTTGGTTCGGGGTGGATGGGGTGGTGCCTCAGCCACAGGATAATGTCGTCATCGTTTTTTTCGCGGGAGTGAGGCCAACCGTTGGTTGAGGGCCGCCGATGACAAATTTACTGGGGAACAGCCCGCTGTAACTCCCGACCTATGGACCGCTGTAATGCGCCGTAGGTTCCATCCACACGTTCCGCGCTCTCCGCAGAAAGACTCACAGCACCGCCTCGATTAATCTAGAGCGCGGAATTACGAATTGTTCTATTTTGCGCGTCGCCTCCGAAGTTTATGAGGCGAACACGAAAAAGGCATGACTACACAAAGTCGTCGATGCCTGAAATCTAGTCACCTGCCACCGCGGGGCCGGGGCGAATATGGGCGGCCTCGGAAAAGTTGGGCCTCGGCGCGACTGACTTATCCTTTACCCCCCCCTAACATTCACGAACAACATCCTTTTTTGGCATCAGCCACGGTCGGCGGTACGGCGGGTGGATGGGGGCGTGTGTTGGGTATGCTTTTTGGCGTCTGTATGGGACCGAGGCAGCAGCAAGCCCCCCGTTTGCGTGGTTGTTCTGTCCTGGCCTGGGCCGACGCCATCTTTTTCCTTGTTGTTGCCGGCGTACTTGGTGGTGGTGGTTGAGAACAGGCTTTTCGCGCGAGTCTTTCGTAGTGTGTAGGCAAGGAACCTGGGCTTGCCTAAATCGAGGATCGGGGCGGATCGGAGATCCGGGAGTCTGGGTCGGCCATCTTGGATCCCGCCCAACGCCTTTTCCTCGCTCTCTCGTGAAGACCGGCGCAGCGCAGCGCAGCGTAGCTTGGCCGAGCAACCGGCGTTTTCGGAGGAGAGAGACTGCGTGCCTATCAGGTTGGAGGCATTCACAAGCGGGACACGTAGGCTTCGGGGAGGATGGAAAATGCATGCGATTACACCGAGGTCATCACCACCACCACCCGGGGGAATGTTCTGTCGCCGATGACGGGGAAGTGTATGTAGACGCGGAGAGGATTGGAGGGTGGGGAATGTCGCGTCCGAACGGACGGGATGTTTCGGACCTGCGAAAAGAAAAAGATCTGTTCGCGATGATTGTGGTTGAATCCTATCACCGCGACCGGTCGGCACATTAGATTTCCTTTCCCTCGGTCCGTCCTGCTGCATGCGTATATTCGTGTGTGAGTCAACCTCTATCTGGGCATCGCGAACCCACCACTCCCAACACTTGGCTTCGACACGGGGAGATCATTTCAACCATGGTCTCTGCCAGTTTCGCAGGAGACCATCATCAAAAATAGTTTTGCTGCGCAGTCTCAGACCTGTTGGCCAAGATGTCTGCTGTCTGCTCCAAAGAACTCTGCCTGGGTACGTGCCCGTCGCGGGCGGCAATCTATGTGCGGCTGGCTATAGCAGACAGCCGCGGCCGGCTGGCAGTAATGCCCTGATTAGGCAATCTGTATGGGCTGGGCGAGTTTCTTAAAGTCACCGATATTCCGCAGTGTCAATAAGTGTCTGACTCTCGACAGTTCAACACCGAGAAGGGTGCGGCTCGGTATCTCTCTCCGCCTCGCAAGGATTCGGGTCTGGAACGCCCCGATGTCGTCAACACCCCTCCTTCGGAGAGAGTATCCCATCCCGAACCTTGATTTTTCTCTCTTGCTGTTACGGAGGCCAGTTTTGTGTTGTTGACTCGCAACTTCCATGGTAGGGCTGGGCTGCGTCAGCCCGCGGGAGAGAACGGAGGAGGAAGCGGTAAGCGCTTGGCGATAAGTGAACTCTCCCACCTCCTCCCCGCAATGCCGTGCGTCGCGGGGTAAGAGATAAGAGATCCGTTTGTTACCGACGAACCGTTGGCCAGAAATACGGTGGGTCTCTCTCTTTACTGCCGTTGCCCGTTCTCGCTCAGAGTTGTGCAAGACTGGACGACGGTCCCACAATGGGAGGTGGCAGCGCGGTCCGGGTGGATAAGAAGCAGAGCAAACCAGAGAACAATCTCTTCGCACCCATTGTCCGTAATTTGCATTATGCCCTCCTACTACTACCTGCACTCCTCCCCGGTCCGTCGGGCTCTGACCGCCATGGGTGCCGCGTAGCGCTGGACCGAACCGAGCCCTGCTTGACTGCTGCTGGCCGGGAACTTGGGGATTTTCTTCTTCCTCTTCCCCGTTTTTACCGTGTTCTCGAGTCTCGACCGCCAAAAACGGGGGCATGTGGGAACAGGTGAAGGGGGGCCAAGGCGCCGGGAATCCATCCCGGAGCAGGGACCCCCGGCGCCCTCTTTACCCATTCACCCACAAGAACAAAAGAAAAGGAAAAAGCAAAGAGAAGTGGGAAATTGACAAAAAGGGATGTCCCGGCGGGCCCAAACGTGTCAACCCCCGGCAGCGATCGTCCCGTCAAGGGCCTGGAGAGGGAGGGGGAGGTCTAGACCGCATCCGGTATTTCCTTACTCCTGGTCTTCTCCTCCCGCCGGTGGAGCTTCGAAGCTTTGGGACTCTGGGAGCTCCTCTTTGCAACTGCCAACCCCTCAGTACGAGATGGGGAGCTCCTCTTTGGTGAAAATTTTCTCGCGTGGAAGAGGGTCCGCGGCGTATCAGTGGAGCATCTGTGGTGATGGATAACGGCCGACCAGAAACTTGGGCGAAAGGGGAACGGTCGACGACCGACGGAAGATCTTTTGCGGATTAGCAAAACCGAATAGACGGCCCTTTGGACCCGGGAACACCCCCTCCAGCACGTAATCGCAATCTCGACAGGCGGCTTGCGCTCCGTTCCAGCCTTCAACGTTTTGAGGTTGCGGCTCCGCTCTCCGAGGCTCTTCTTCGGCTTTTTCGTCGTTGATTGGCGACTCATGTCTCCACCCTCTCCGAGAAATCCTTTTTTGAAGAAAAATTCTTTCTTCCATCATCCTTCCACCCAGCCATCCTCGACACCGGGGGGCCGCGACTCATTTACCGAAACGACACCGAGACGGGGCACTTCGGACCCTCTCCGATGAACCTCACCACACACACACACGCCCCCCTCGGCCTTTTCTCCGGCTCGTTCCTCGGTGGCTCATGAGTCGTGGCGCAACCACCTCCCCCCGCTCAGTCCTTGGAAGAGGCGTCGAGAAGCTCTCTGGAAAGGCATCCTCAAGCGCAACCTCTACGCAATTCTCCGCTTTGTCAGTGATCTGAATGAATCGCCAACCCCACGAATCGTCAATCTCCAGGACCCTGAGAGGCCAAGACCTCGACGTCAACCTACGCAACATGACCTCAGGTTGACTTCATCCGGAGACGCTTCGAGGCAAACCTTCCGAACCTTCTTTTCTTTCTCCCGCAGTTTCTCCCCAAGATCTGACTGCCACATGTCTTCCCGGCCGGCAAAGTCAGCATCGACCAGAAAGCCAAGTCTTTTTTTCTTCTTTTTCGAGAGACGGAGGCGTCAACCACCAAAGAGACAAGGACTAGCCCACGCGGTTTGGCCACCCGCACAGGCTCTCTTCCCATCTTCTGCTACCGTCGTCCTGAAGCACTGGCCCAGGGCGTGCGTGTACGTGTGCCTACCTGACTCTGCCGGTGTTGACATATTTCTTGCCTATTCCGTAGCGCATCAGCGATAAGCAGAGCCGAAAACCTGGGGTAAGCAAGAGACGGTGTTGGCGTTGGCGTTGCACTTTTGATGGGCGTTGAAACCCGCGGCGTCAAGCCACGTCGAGCCGCCTGCTCTCTTCCCGTTGGTCCGCCAGAAAGTCTGCGGCGTCGTCGCTCTCTGGGGAGTGTCGGCTGTGTAACCAACCCGGCCGACCAGCCGGACAATCAGGGACCGGCTCCTCAACAGCCAACTTGCAGCTCTGCAGCTCAGCAGCAGCCAAACCAAACCCGGGCCGCGACCGAACCAAGACGCACGACGAACGAGCTGTTGTTTCTCACCGGCAACAGAAACAGCAGATCTCAGTCTTCTGCACCACGTATCGTTTTGGAGCTCTGGGCCCTGCCGTCTGACCAGCTAGCTCTACCTGTCCAGCTCTTATCTATAACGGGATACGCGATTTACACAGCCGATCCCCGTTTGCGCACGTTTCGCGGTCGGCCGGGACTGGGCCTTCGGATACGCGCACTGCACGGTCGAGTGGTGTCTCAACTGACTGACTGACTGATGATTGCTGCTGACTGTCCGAGAGACGGCGGCATTGGCGGAACGGTTCATCCGCATTTTGAGTGCTGCGCTTTGCTTGGCTGGACGGGTCGAGAGTAAACGGAGCTACCGCAGTCCAGACCCGGGACGCATGCACGTTTGACCCGCCTGACGGATCCCCGTGCTCGTCCCGCAACCGTTAGCAAAACGGGCCGTTGGCTTGCGGGGACGGACAGCCAGTCAGTCAGTCACCTGCCCAAACCAGCAGACCAAACGGTCCTTTTTTCGGTCGCTGCGTTCTACCCGCCGTTACCGCGGCTTATCTCCAGACCGCTGATAAGATACCACCGCCGTTGGGCGTGGGGTTGCTTTGACGGCGGTGGTCTAATCGGAGACACACACACTGGATTCTTTGCCGTTGCTGCTGCTTACGCTATCCATCGGCCATTTCTTCACGAACATTCCCGTGTCATCCCCCGTACTTTTCTATTTTGATATCTGCAGCCGGGCGCGCCTGTGGCACCACGCCTCTCTGGAGGAACCGAATCCAGGATGCAACGATCTCGGCTTCCTTCGTGGCCGTTACTCTACGCTACGTTACCCCTTGGGTGACTCAACCTCAAAGTGAGGCCTCTGCACAGTCCCTGGGGATGGAGTCTGAGCACGATGGGTCCGTCTGAAGCCCATCACGCTATCCCGCGGTAATTATCTTTAGACGGGCAGGCAGCATGTGGAGGAGCCGACAGCCCCGAAGGGCGTGCGCCGCCCCCAATCCCGCCGCCGCCGGAGACCGCCGCAGATAGTAGCAGCGCCCCAGCGACCCGGTCCAGTTCGCCGGTCTTTGGGCTCTAGGCCCCCCCCAAAGCCGCGCTATTCGCGTCGCCTGAGGATGGGAGACGGTAGGGGGCGTGGGTGTTGGTCGTTTTGGACACCGAAGAAAACGGTGATGCGCGCCGTATCCGAAGACAACGTGGGGGGCTCGCTCGCCGACTGTTGGTTGGGCGATGTATGGCGCGTCACCGAAGTTACGGTCTCGATAATTCCTGTTGTTGCAATCTTCTGCGCTGGCATTTCTTGCGAGGGACATCGTCAGACTGACTTACCACCCCTTGCTTTTTTTTTGCGCTGGCCTTGCGCCGTGCCCGATGGGGAACCCCCTTTTGACATCACCTCACATCGCACAAACAATCAAACAGGTGTTCTATTGACGCCTTGCTTTTTTTCTTTTGTTCGTGTTGTAATTCGTGTGTGTGCGCTTTCTTTGCCCTGCAGACCAGACCCGCCCCTGCAGCCCAAGGGATGGGAAATGACAACGAACGCCAAAATCGACGCTGGGCAGCGAAGCCAGCACCGCGGGACGGGAAAATGTGACAAGTGACCGGGGCTGGTCCGGCGGCTGGCCCGCCCGGGGGCCCGGGGGGCGTGTAAGAGAGAGAGAGAAGGAAAAGGTCGGGCAATCTCCCAGCGAGTCGATCCCAACCGTTTCGATGGTGCTGAAATGTGCTGGAGTAGTGTATCTAGGACCCAGGGCCTGGGTGCGTCCAGTCCCGAGATGCGGTCTCGCATCGCCGGCAGAGACCAGCGCAGCAGCAGCGGACAAGGCGGTGTCGGGAGATGGACGGCGATCCCCTCTTCCTCTGTACATACTCTATCGTGCATTCCCCCGTGGCCCAGGCCCCGTGGGTTGTCTCGTATCGTGCAGCAGCGCAAAGCTGCTGCAGCAGAGCTGTCGCTGCAAAGCCTTACACGCCCCCCCTCCGCATCACCTCTGTCGTCAGCCAGCGGTGAACAGAAATGGATACCAAATCAACCCCTCACCCAGAAAAACAAACCCAATCTCATCCTCAGCATTACACCCCTTTAAACCTCTCTTACCGCCGGGGCGAGAAGAACTCTGCGCGATGGAGGGGTAAGACGAGAGGAGAGGAGTGGGGAGGAGGGGCTGGCTTGTCATCGCCCTTCGCGACCGCTTCTTCGTGAACCGTATTTTTGCGCAAATGGCATCGCCGTGATTCGTTCTGTATGTCGCTTACATACATACATTTCCCCCCACGCAGGCCCCGAAGAGTGGATGAGAAAGATGACTCTTTCGCGGCCACCACCCCTCTCTGCATGCGAGTGTGTGTGTGTGTGTGTGTGTGACGGCGCTCAATAATCCGCTATGCCGTCGCGTCGCGGGCTAATCACATTTCCATACGGCCGTCTCGAATTCCCATAGGTCCTATATCTTGTCCACCGGCACCGATACGGAGGACAGACAAGGGGGGAGGTGCGACGTACTCGGTCTGGATGACCCGCGTCGCACGCCATGGGGACTGCGCTCGGGACCTTACTGGCGGTCGTGATCCCCCGCGGCGCGTGCGACGGTCAGTCAGTCTCTTTGGACGGAGGGGGGGATAAAACGTTTGCCGCGCTCCAATCACCGTCGCGGCGCATCGCGATTTTGCTCGAGAAGAGTGAACGTCGCAATCACACACGAGAGAGATGGGTGTCGCACGCACACATACACGCATCACACAGCCGGCGGCAGTGACTCGCTTTGTTATTTGACGAAAAAGCCACCACTCCGAAAAAGCATGGCCGGAATTACGAAGGTGGCTATCATCTAACTTCCCGTACGAAAGCCAGCTTTCTTGTTGAGAAGGCCGGCGGCATGTCACCGTATTTTCCCGCGATGCAATGCGGGCTGACGGCTTTTCATCACCCGCGTCCGATAGCGGGCCGCCCTTGGCTTTTTCCATCGATAATAGTAGCAGGACTAATTTTAAAGTGTCCGTATAGGCCCGGTGACATGCAGCCGTGCCGTCGTCGTGGCTTTTTCTTGATTTTGGCAGCCACACACATAGCCTTGCGTGTAAGTGGTGCATACATGCGAACAGAGGGCTAGAAGGTAACCCCTGCGCGCATCCCGCTCTTCCCCGGGAGGCCTGGCAAGCTCTATTGACACGAACGCCGTGATGGGTTTTCCCCTTACGCGCGCTAGGTTTTTACGGACGGTGTGAGGTGCTGTGGCGTGTGTGTGTGTGTGTGTGTGTGTCTGCATGTTTGGGCCGGACTGGACTTGGGCTGGATGGTTCCCCGATTCGTCGCTCCCCCCATCGTGCATTACATCTGCATCCCGAGAGATACATGATAGACAATAAGAAGAAAAAGCAAGCAAACAAGCACAGCTGAAACCTCACACCCCTTCCCCTCCCCTGAGCCAGATCACTCCTGCCCATTCTTCCCCATTCGCGACACGTCTCACCGCTCTTGGTTGATCGGCATCATTGAATGGACGAGACAATCATCAAGGTGACAGACAAACACGCCCCTCCCCCCGGGGGCCCGGGGCAACGCGGCTTTGAGACCTGCATGCCGGCCGCCCCTTGGCATCTGGCATCTGGGCAGGAAAACCCGATATTGTCTGGACCTGCTTTTCTCTGTCTGCCTCCCTGACGTCGTCTATCATGTCTCACGACAAAGGGGGACTTGGAAAAGCAAGACTAGCCCGAGACTCCCAGATTCCAAAGTCGACCTGCTTGCGAGCCACGAGCAACATGACCCCGGTCGCGGACGCCATCTGGCAGGTGCACCCTCTTGCGCTGTCTCTCACCGATTGCGCCAGATCGTCAGGGGAGAGGGGACCGTGGGGGCGAGCGAGCGCGGACGTCGTGTTCGCGCGCGCCCTGACCACACTCAAAACCGTCAACCAAATGCACTTTACAAATTCGGATCGTTCCCAGCTGAGGAAAAAGGGGAGAGGAGGGGAAAGAAAGAATGCAAAGGTCTCAACCCCCCCGTATCCGAAACTTGATGATGATCGCCCCCCCCCCCTTCGGCGACCTGGTGTCGTCCAATGTTGTTTCTGTTTTCTGTCCGTCGGCACTGGGAGAGGTGCATCTGACGGCGTCCGAAATACTAGGTTTTCCCGGAGAGAGAGCTCTCGGGGCATGCTGTCGTCGGCTATTACGGGATACGGTTCCTACACACCTCTTCCTGACGCCCCCAAATGCCTGCAAACACCCTAAATAGCACTCGTTTGCCGACAAACGCGTCGTCCGAGCCCTCCCCCCCGCCGCCTTGCATGCAGACGAAATATGCCCCCCTCGCAGCCTTGTCACGATGGCCCGGATCGCCAGGGGAGTGGAGCGATCGATCGATGGGCGATCCCCTTTTGGTGGTCCCCTTTCTGAGCTTCCCGTTTTCTTTTCTGAGATATACGGCAGCTGCACTGTTTGTGACGGTTTGCTTTGCTTATCTCATCCCCTCCCGCATACGGCTTCCTTTCCCCGGCGCCCGCAAAGCCCCCGGTCTTCTTCTGGAACACCCTTCCGTACTTCCGTCCCGGGTTGGGCCGGGGAGCAGCTGTCAAGTTCGCTTTGGTGTAGACGTCGCCGATCAGGTCGGGGATGCTCGCAAATGCCTCGGGGACATAAGGCGCGACGCCGCGGTGCCGCGGCCCCGCTTCGCCCCGATGACGTCCGTTTTGATCCGTGGTGGTGTGCTCGGCGGAGACCCACACCGCGGACTCCGCCCTGGACCGCCTTCCGGGACAGGGGATCCTCGACTTTCCTAATTAGGTAGGATACTCGGGGCCGGAGGACTGGACCAGCGTTGAAGGCTGCCGACGACGAGGAACAGTGGTAATCTCTGTTGTGGAAAATCACATCAGGTGAAGTTTATTCCTTTGTAAATTCACACACGAATGGATTCTCTGGCATAGTAACCGGATTCGTTATTACGGATCGTCCAACACCGCCAAATCACACGGTGATATCGCCCATGACGTCTTTGGTCATTGCCCAATTCTCGGAACCATTATTTTTGATACATCCTTTGACTCTCAAAACCAGACAACACTGTGAGATTACATAGTTCAAATCGCATTCACATGGCAAAAGCAAGTAAGTGTGAGATCCTCTATTGTATCTGCCTCGACTGTCGCGAAACGAAGCCATCCAACGGACGGAGAAAACTCTAAAAAGCGCCCAGGGCCTCGCGAGCGAGAGAATAGAAGATTAGAAGAAGAGCACATGAGCTCGATAGAATGCCCGAAGCCGTCGCAGACCGGACCGGTTTTTGTTTCCTGACAGTTTCATTCCTTCATTTTCCCGGGGATCGTACCATCCTCCCAATTAAAAATAAACAAATTACCATTTCTCTTTTAAAAGGTCAAGGATAACACCTCTCTGCCCCTGACCCTTAACGGAGGGGGAGGGTCTCCTGGGCCTCGCTGACGGAGCCGTTGGTGATGGCGGCGCGGTGGCCGCGGGCGACGTAGCCGTAGACGGGGTAGTACTGGTCGAGCCAGGCGTAGAGCTCGAGGGCGCCGGGCACGTTGCGCCAGTCGCGCATGAGGTCCATGGCGATGGAGAAGAGGGAGACGATCTGGACGCCGGCGGCGGCCATGCGGTCGTTGGAGACGTCGCGGATCAGCTCGGTGGAGGTGCCCGAGGCCTCGACGTTGGCCCAGACCGAGTAGCCCTCGGCGCGGAGGGAGAGGGCGAGGAAGGTGGTGCAGACGTCGGTGGTGATGCCGGCGAGGATGATCTGCGACTTGTTGGCCGCGCGGACGGCGTCGCGGAACTCGGAGTTGTCCCAGGCGTCGACCTCGCCGTTGCGCTTGATGAGGGGGGCGCTGGGGTGGTCGTCGAGGATCTCCTGGGGGAGGGGGCCGTTGGGGCCTGCCGCTGTGTTAGTCTCCTGCGGGGGGTTTTCTCCCGAAGCTGTCGACGAAAGACTTACCAGTCTCGGCGGAGGTGGTCAGGACGACGGGGAGGCCGAACTGCTTGGCCAGGGAGGAGTGGGCCAGCATGGAGTTGCGGAAGAGGGTGGCGTCAAAGTCGCGGGCGATGTTGAAGAGACCCTCCTGCATGTCGACGACGAGGAGCATCGAGTTGTTCTTGTCGAGTCTCTCGTAAGGGACGGCTGGCGGCAATGTTAGTGATGAGCCCGAAATGTCGCTGCAGACGGAAGCTTACAGTCACCGACGACGGCGGAGATGAGGGCCGAAGCCACGATGGACATGGAGAACTTCATGGTTGCTGGAGGTTGGTTGGGGAGGGTGGTCCTGTAGCAAGGTGCTGGAGTCTTTGGGAAGTTGAGAAGGAAGACTTGAGAGCTTGGACTGTCTGCTGGATGAGGATGGAGAGAAAAAAAAGTCGTACGATGGCGGCAGACGAGCGTCTATATATACGCAAGGCTCGACGATTCTCGCCAGCAGCTTCGCCCCTCAAGACTCCCTCGCTACCTCCTCACCACGGAGTCGACTCCGCGAACCGGCTTCGCGAGGCAGGCATCTCGACTCGCCGGTCACCGCCCTCGAGGGTCTCTTCCGATATGCGGGATTATCTCATCGGGTGCGTTCCACGGCGGCAGGCTGTAAGTCCGACGCGGTGAAGACCCTTTCCCGCCCGTCCCCACAGCGAGATTTCTCATCTAGAAGCATGGGATTCTGGTGTGCTTGGATATCGATTCAATAACCATTGCCTGTAGGTTAGTCAGCCCCCCCTGCCGGTGCTTGGCGTTATCTCATAGGGTCTCGAAGCCTCGTCGGCACTTTCGAGTGCCTTCATTGGACTGCTGCCCTCCTCCGAACGGCCCGGGGCGGGGCACAACGGCGCCCGCCGGCGGAACTCCGCTCGGTGGTACCCACACCCACCCATGAGTTGCGGAGAGGTGCATGGTCTGGGGAGAGCTTTCAAATCTCTCCCTCTCTCTCCCATCACCCTGGCGTAATCAACGATCTCGGTGCCGTAGCCGATGCGTGGGCTTGACTAAGCTTGACGCAACGCGATGTCACCAAGCGAGCATGAGAGGAGAGTCCCTTCCATCCCTTCAGCGACTTCCAATTTCCCGAACCCTTCTAGCCCCGCCTCCGGCCTGGGCACGCCTACCTGGAGGACCTGCCCTCTTTGCGATGGCGGATGACGATGGAGTCTCGAGATTTGTTGTGCTTAGCTAAGGACCCTGCTGCCATTTGATAAGATGCTTGCTGACTGCTCCGAGAGAGGCGTCCCGCTCCGTTGTGGGGTAGTGCAGGGCATCGCCGATCTGACATGTCGTTGTCGCGGTGGGGATCCCAACGCCCGATTCCTAATCCGTGATGCTGCGTGTGTCAGCAACCACCTGGGCCAGCTGAAGGGTTCATCTCTCGGTTCGGCTGACGGCAACTCGGTAATCGTTTCTCTAATGCAAGCTTTTTTGCCTGTTCGTCCCGATGATGTCTTTTTGCAGGGCATGTCGTAATCACTTTGGACGGGTTGAGGTTACCGAGAGTTTCCCCGTGTGTTGGACCTTTAGGAAAGAGGGCAAGTCCTGTCCCTATCACTGACAGGCAGCTCATGAGAAAGTCTCTTCAAGAAATTTTCAGTCTTTCCAAGCGGGATTCGGTCCCACGGTAGCGAGTCCCCGCTACATGGATAATCGCTCTTCCCAACAACTTGTTCCGTACGCAGCGAGCGGTCAAGCAGGTGCTGCTGGAACTCCATCGGAATTCGAGGCAGAGACTCAAAGCTTTGACAGGGCAGCAATTCCCTCGGAAAGCTAGAGTATGGTTGGGAAATACCTTCGGATACTCCAGGCCCATAGCTAGCTTGGATTTGCGAGACCACCTGCTCGGCTTCTCACGGGTTGCTCCAGATCCTTCAGAATCTGCTCCCAACTCTTGTCCGTGTTTGTCTGGGCGGTTAGTTGCTAATGTTATTATTTATGTTAAATTATAGCAATTATACTTAAACCTTGTTTGACTTTCCTAATCTATCTATCTATTTTGTTGAGATGAATGACAACTTGGTTAGCGCTGCTGGGGGTATTCCTGGCCTATGCGGAATGACACCACAATAGTATATATGCATACTTTGATGGGCGTGGTCAAAGGCCGAATGGAAGAGACATTTGTAGTGCTTCTGCAAAGTGCTCACCGCCATGGCCGGTTAGTCTTGGGTAATGTGCATCGCAGTGTTCTCCGTGGTCTGGCGGCCGACGTGTTCCGCACGCAATCTGCGTTGCTCGATCTGTCGGTCGTCTCCGCCGGCATGTTATACGATGCGGAATAGTTAAGTAGTGACCGGGGAGGAAGAGGTGGGCAGTACCTATCAGCTCTTGGAGGCCCTCTTCGAAGCCACGAACCTTTTGAGGCGTCTGCAACTCCCGAACTCTTTCAAGCGTCTGCAACTCCGACTTCGCACGCCGGCTCGGCTATGAAGCCAAAAAATGATTTGCGTGTGTGGATTTTGCAGACTAGGCGTTTCTCTCCTTTTTATACGGTGATCCGGGGGCTGTTGGCGTCTACCGAGGTCTGCATCAACCACCGCGTCTTCGTCTACATGGCGTTTTTCATAGTATATATTAGAAACCGGACGGAGTAGACAGTTGGCTTCACACACACGACTTGTTACTGCCTAAGACAGCAAGGAATGGAGTAGAAGCGTTGCCGCCTTCGGGCTCATCTCGATGCTCGTAGACTTTACAATCTTGATGAAGCCATCATGATAATATTGTCATTGTAACGAGTTCCTACGTCTCTGCCGGTGTGGTATCTTGTGTGGAATAGTCGGACAGTGAGGGACATGGGCGAACGGGAACTGGCAGAGTCAATCCGTTGAGAGACAGTTGGCTGTTGTGCGATCGAGTTGACATCACATCAGCTCTTGGACACTGGCCTTTAGCTCTCGCAATCGATTTCCGCAAGGAATTATGCTTGGGAAAGAAGAGGACCAACTGCCTCGTAGTCTGCAGCTTATATGCGATCAAGTCACGAGAGCTGCAACAGTACGTTCAGGGAAGGAACTGGCTGCTGAGTATGTGCTCAGTTGCTTCTCGCCACTGACGTTATTACACTTCTGCAAATTCACTTGCAGCTCCAATCCGGACAACACACTGAGATGTAACATATCCGTGCCATTTGAATATCAGCAACAGAAACTCAAGGACGTAAAAGAAGTATCTGAGCTATATCACAACCTAGATGTGCCATCACACAACAGCCACCCCCGGCATCGCCGACGGCACCTCCCCAGCGTGAACAGCGTCGACGCCCCGGTACTCAAAGTACCTGCCAAACTCTTCATCCTCGATCAGCCCCTGCGCCAGCGCCTCCTCGTAGCAGATGGAGAACTCGGGCCCCTCGTCCGACGCCGGCGACATGTCCCGCGGGGGGTACACCACGATGACGCCCTCCGTCACGTAGTCCATCAGGTGTCTGTACGTCGCGGGCCTCGCGAAGCCGAAATCCGCCCTCACGACGTCGGCGTCGCGGTGGTCCGTCTGCAGGATCGACATGGGCGGGTGCGCGTCGATGCGCATGTTCAGCGCCGACTTGTTGCGCACTGCGGCCACCGCCATGAGCGCCGCGTCGAGGTCCTCCTGCGTCACGCCGTCCGTCGTCTGCCGCACGTAGCGCGCCAGCCTCCACAGCGGCCAGCCCGATATGAGCTCTGTTACTGTCGGCTGCTCCACGCCGGAGGTCGAGGACATGGCTACGGACGCGAGGTTCTGCTGGATCCGGCCCGGGGGCTTGGGGGAGTGCATGCGCCGGCGCATGTCGATGGCCTCGGACCAGAAGATCTTCGAGTCCGGCGCCGGCTTGAAGACGGGGGCCCGCAGGCGGGTCAGGTTCCGCCAGATGAAGGCCGAGAAGGCGTCGTACGTCGAGATCCACGTGCCGTCCTCGGGTTTCGCGAGCTCCTTGAGCTCCGCGGCCTTGCTCTTCGGGAGGTGGAACAGGAGGGCGGTGCCGACCTTGTGGTCCGGGTGCCGCTGCGGCGGCGCGGGGCCGTCGACCATGAGCTCCGCGGGCGGGGTCGGCTTGCACAGCCGCGAGAGGTCGTTGCAGGCGGGGTCCCACGAGGGGAAGGCGGTGCCGTGGAAGGCGGCGTGGCAGTTCTCCGCGAGCTGGTGCGCGAGGCCGGCCCAGCCCATGATGTCGCCGGCGTAGTGGTGCTCGTGCATGTTGAGCACGAGCCCGCCGCGGATGAAGTTCGCCTTGAACGCCGACGTGACGGGGCTCTTTGTCGGGTCGGCCTCGGGCTTCTCGCCGTAGGTCATCGGCGGCACGCTCCAGAGCTTGAGGTCGCCGAGCCGGACGGCGCAGTAGTTCGCCTCGTGGATGTCGTCGAACGAGGGGTACTTGTCCGCGTCGGCCGGGTCGTCGAGCCACTGGACGTGGAACGCGACGGTGCTGTCCCTCCGCCTGGTGAAGGAGTAGCTGCCTGCGGGATCTGGCTCGATGGAGCCGACGAGGTGGCGCACCTGGGCGAGCGTCCGCTCGAGGCCGGCTTTGAGCGTCTCGACGGCCTTTGGTTTCTCATCGTCACCCAGTCGGAAGAATATGGCGAAGTTGGTGTACGTTTGCGTCATGAGAAAGTCGAGAGTTGAGATGCTGTACCTCTCTACGTCTGGGTCGTTTTCCCATCCGTACGGGTGAAGGTGGTAGACTTCTTGCTTCGGCATGATGGTTGGGAGAAGGATGACAATCTAGCGAGATGAAGCTTCAAGAGGTTGGAGTCAAGCAGATTAGCAGTTCGCAGACCTCTGTTCTTATAGCGAGCGAGATGTTTGGGTGATGATAGAGTGCCAGGTGATCGTCACGCGCCCGTGGTTACCACACGATACTTTTGGGTACATGTCAGTTGATGCCTGCATCTTCTCCTCTCGCCGAGTCCCTCTGAGCCCGTGGCATTCGTGCGTTGCGAAAAGATCGACATGGACATATGCCCATGGTGGATTCTCTAAGTATGTTGTAGATGGCCCTCTTTGATAGCAATTTGTCATGTCTACCTACCTAACCTGAGTACATGCGAAAGTGCGAGCAGGAACCTAGTCACAATCCCACGCAGTCGCCTACATCTCCAATAGACGTTCCTAAGCCTTCTTTTAGGATTCGTTGCCCTGTCTCCTGTAGCATCCGGCTACCTGCTTCATGATGGGCCGTTCTGCGGGTCGGCAGGGGCGGTGGCCGCTGAAGAAGCGGCATCGGACGGAGCGCCGAGTCTCCCCCCGCAACCTCGAATCCCTGCCTGCATTGCCGACCCTCCATCGACCCGTAACTCGGTGAAAGGCTTTCTTGATTTCGTTTGTATAGAGCAGATCAGTCGTTGAATATCCCTTCGTGGTGTGTTTGTCCGTCTTGCTCACGTAGTTAGTTCGACCACGTCGTCTCCGCGGCCCTATCACAACGTTTTGCACCCTTTGTAATCACGGATATAGGATTTGGCTTGTTTATTGAACAAAAAATTTGGCATCTTGAGCCGGGGGGACTGAGGCATGAAGAGACAGACAGACATCGATGGAGTGCGGTCCACAAAGATCGACATCTTGGTCGGAGGGGACAAGATACTTCCGATTGCCGAAGACGGAACTTGGAGAAGCTGATCATTCTCTCGATCGAAGCTACTGCCGAGGATGTTAGCCGAGGGGTAAGAGTCTATCAAAACGGGCGGTTACGTGACAAGTCTACTGGAAGACGTTGGAATGAAGTCCCGGTACTTTCGATTGCCATAAAAGGTGCGCCTAATTTCAGCAGGTGCCTTGGTTAGCTGAACCAGAACCCAGGAGTTGGACTAGCTGCTCGGAGGATGAATAAAGTGATAGTTCGAGCTGAATCAAGGTCGCGTGACAGTGATAGACTGCTATCCCCCCGACTGAGCAGAAAACCTGGGGACTAGGTGTTCAAAACGAGCTCTTGCTAGTACCAGAGAATCGCTCAAAGAGTCCCAAAAGGCATCGGATAACATTGCATTGGCCGTCTAGGGTGCCTATGAGCTGATCTGTGACGAAGGTCCGTGACAAAGGTAGGGACATACTTACTTTACGAATTAGCTGTGATCGAGCTCAACAGGCAAACGCCGAAGTTTCGAGCACTCGCGTGGGTGATCAGTCCAGCTATTCGGAAGTTTACCCATGTCTGAAACGCACTCTCGTGGAAGAGAGCAAGATCTGGACGTCAAGGTTGACTTCTGATCCACATTCTCACCTAACTACTCTCGAACTCGTGTTTAAAAAGATGGCGAGATTGAACCATAGTTTCAGCCACGAGAGAGGCTCTGACACAAGCTGGTTCTTCTGCAAGGAAACTTCACATTGACCAGTGCCCCGGTGGAAGCCGGCATAGTCTAGACTGACCAAGAGGCTGCTGGATACTTTGGCGAAGAAGTGTTGAAACTTTGTTAATTGCACCTCAGATAAAGGTCCAGAAGGAGGTTCTTGGCGTCAACAACACGAGTCTCTCCGTTCCAGGTAAACCGGAGTCCAATATCTCAGAGTGAAGGTCTTTCCAAACAATACCAGCCAGAATGCATCAGACTTGGACATTCGCTGAACCTGCAGACCAGGGAGCGAGGCTCGTCTTACACCTCCCGGCGCACCACCGGCCGGATGTCGTTGGGACCCGTCACCCGCCAAAACGGCCCAAGCGGGGGGCGGATCTGAGACTCTCCCCGAGCCCCGCACACGCCGAAGCGGAGCCCCGTCCGATCCCGTGCCAGGGTCGGGGCGCCGCATCGGGAATCGCATCCCGGCCCGCACGCATCATCGCAATCCTTCCCGGCAAGGTCCTACTCATGCCCAGAAAAGCTGCGGGAAAGACTGCGCCTAACCCCGATGAGGCAGTTCCATCCCAGGATCATCACCGAAACAGTTGAGAGGGTGGCTGGGAGACGACTTGCAACTCAACTCAACATCGTTAATTAACAACGGACACTAAGGCGCGAATACGATGACAGGAATAAACTTTGCCTCGTTAGCTCTGCACACCTCTGCAACTAAAGCACACCGACTTCGGGAGACCTTGTTGATCACGCACGTCAACTAACCGGACGCTCCCGCAACCTCTCAAGCCTCAAGCGCCAAAAGATCCCGACTAGCAGCATCAGCATGTTACACCGAAAGGCACCGGTCGTCGGCGTGCCTGCACATACATACAGCAGACGATCCAGAAGCTTTCAAGAAGTGTTCTGTGCCAATCATCCACCCTCAGCCCCACGACGTGCCTCTCAAGCCAGGGTCGCACGAGACCACGTGCCCAACGACTGGGCGTCTAAAGAGCAGCAGCAGTACCAGCCATCGGCGGAGGAAAGAACGGTGCGAAGGAAAAAGCAAAGAGTTGCGACCGAATCATCGTGTCACGAACAAGTAGAAGCGAAAATCCCCCGCTCTCGCCAACCGCCCGCCGCGAAACGGCCCGTACACAGTAAACTTGGACTGGGGCACATGACCAACCCGCGGGGGGATATGCATCTCGCATCACGCCCCTCGTGCTTTTCAACGCTCACCGCCAGGCCGTCTGGCGGATTGCTCCTTTTCACTCCCGTCATCCTCAGTTTCCAGATCGTCATTCCTCCCGAGGCGCATTCGCGCCCAGCCACCCGCTTCTTCTGGATGACAACAACCAAGACACGAAAAACGGGATCGATGAGAGACCTAGACAATTTTCCGAGACATTCTCTGGAATACGAGCAAGGCCAGCGCAACAGCGAGGTGGAAAGACAACGACAAAAACCCAAGACTCACTTATGTAAGTCATCGACAGCGTCCTAGACGCCACCAACCACCTACTGGTGCCCAGATTCCTTCCATCACACAACCTAGCCCCCCGGTCCGTCGCCGCCCGCCACCACCACTTCTCGCCTTCCGCGTCGCCCCGCGCGCGAGCAGCCCAGCCCTAGCCCGCCCGTCGTCCGCGGACGTTGCCTATGGCTCGTGCCGGCCGTCGACGGCGGGGGGACCCTGCGGGTCACTGTCAAGTCACAGATAGCGCCGTCCGAATCACACGCGGCTAGACCGCATGCGGGTGGAGGGCGGCTGGGCCAGGGGTCCTGAGCTTGCTCGCGGGTGTGCAAGTCAGCACAGCAATCCCTTGGGTACGGCAGCCTGCAAGGCTTACTGTCTCAAAACCATGGATTAACTACGGCCACACCACTATACAAGTCAAGCAGTAAATATATTCAATAAGCCATCGTATTAATTAATAATAATAATTAATACTGTATAACCACCCATTACCTAAGGCTTAGAGTAGAATAATAAATATTCTATTTTCCTAGCTTCGTTAACTATATAATCCTTAAATAATATAACTAATTTCGTTTTATATATCTAACTAAACTTTCTCCTACATATATTACTACTAATAAATATTTTAATCTACACAGATAATAAAGTATGTTATATAATAAATCTCCTTATCTCTAAAGAGCTTAAGGGTAAAAGTCTTTTAATTAATATTCCTATATAGTTAAAGTCTAATACTAAAGCCCCCTTTATTACTACTTTCTATCTATAAAGTACGTTACTATAATTTATCTAAATACTATAACTAATTATACCTTTCACAGCTACTATTAAAAGTGCCTCCTAGAAACTTATTAGTACTTTTATATTTAATAATAACTTAATACCCCAGTACCTCCTACGTATCTAATTAATCACAAATAAAGACGGCCAAGCCATACCTTAGAAGATTTAACTCTCTCGTATATAGAACCTTAATTCTATACTTTATTAAGTATATAGTAATAAGTAGTAAGGGAATACCTACTATAAGGGTTATATAGCTAGAAAGGGAATATATATAACCTGTATTATACTACTAGACTAGCTTTTGTGTACTACTTATATATATAACTCCTAGATATCAAATTACTCCCTAGCCCTATTTATAACTAATAAGTATAAATTAAAGAGCTATATATTATTAAATAGAGACTACCGGGTTAAATAAATAAAGCTCTAGCACGCAGAGTATAACTTCGTCTAGCTCCTTATAAGTATTTAAGTTTAGTATCTAGAAACTATAAGTAAAGTACTTAATAGGATTATAGTAAAGTTTAAGAATTATAAATATTATACGTTTCTATATTATACCTAGTATACTAAAGACTAACGTATTTACTTAAGTACTAATAATACTATTTTAGTTATATTCGTATCTAAGAATAATTAGCTATTTATATAACTTTAAATTAGTTATAGAGTGTGGTTCTATATTTAGCTTAATATATTTAATTCCTAAAATACCTAAATTAGATTTTATAACTTTTCTAAAACGCAGTTATAAAAAAAAGTAAAAATATATTAAAAATTTAACTTTATATACACAAATTTAAAGTAAAGGAATTATTAAAATTAAATTACTTTTTACTAAGGAATACCTAAAAGGTCTCTTTAGTATTATAATAGTATTAATAGTAGTAATACTTTATTTTAAAATACTCTATAGTACTACTTTAAAGGCTATAGCCTTACTACTTATATACGTAGGTATGTACTTATTACCTTAACCTATTTTAAACGTCCCCTTATATTACTCTCGCGCCCTACAATAAAGGACATAATAACTAAATTCTAAACTAATATTTATATTTCTTACCCCTATAAAAAAGTAAGTCTAAGTTAATTAGCGCTACCTATATAGGCCTTTTTTAAAGTTTATATTAATTACTAGTTTAATTTAGTATAAAGTTATTATAGTATATATTATTCTAGTTATAGTCCTACTTATACTATAATTAATCCTTTTAACTATAAAGTATTAAAAAATTATAAATATATTCTATAGTATAATAAGTAATCTAATTCTATTAATTAATTTATTAGTTTACTTACTCTACCCTAGTAGTATTATAGATGTTTTTAGTACTTAAGTTAGTAATATAATGTAGTTAGTTTTTATTTATTAGTATAAAGTTTTTTTAAATTAGAGTAAAGTATTAGGGGTTAAGAACTAAGTAAGTTAAGAACTCTTTTTTTAAAGAAGTAGTTAAAAAAGGTAGATATAGGTTAGGCTATTCTAGGTGCTACTACTAGTAATATACTAAAAGCTTAAGGGACTAGTTTTTAAAAAGGGACTTATTAATAGTAGTAAGGCTTAAATTATTACCCTTTTTATTACCTATAGAGTCTTTAGTAGGAGGAGGAGTTAGTTATAGGGAGGGGGCGGGATGTTATGCAGCCTTTTTTTTATTATATTAGTTTTACTTAGCTTAAGCTGTATACTTAAATTTAAGCCTACTTATAATAATAGTTTAAAAGGGAATATTACTATATATACTTTTATATTTATAAAAAATACTTATAATTACTAAAATCTAATATTAAACTAGTTTATTATTTTTATAAATTAGCTTTTTATTCTAAAGAGTAAGGTGTGACTTCCTAGGGTTAATTAATCCTTTTTAAATAAAAACTTAATTCTACTTAGTAACTTATAAACTATAAAAAAACCCGTTATTTTATTAAACTATTTCTATAATTTATAAATTATATTTCATTAACTTAATAAAGTTATTTAAGGTACTATAGTTTTTATACTAGGTGTATAGGTTTATTATTATTTATATAAACTTATTATCCCTTTTAGTTTTTTATAAAGAGTTATAATAAAAGGCCCATTTATTAGTTTAGTTAATAGTAAGGCCTACTTAGTAGTTATAGTTATACTAAAGTATAAAAATAAGTATATTTATATTTTATATTTTAGGTAGGTTATGTTGTTCTTTGTCTATAGAACTGGGCTAAAAGTTCTTTATAAGTCTTTTATTATTAGTGTACTAGGGGTAGTTAAAGTAAGGAACCTACTAGACTCTTATTTTTAATCTACGTAAGGATACTTTTAATACTACTAGGGCCTTACTCTATTTAAGGAAGTTTTTTATTTAAAGTTTTTTAGTAAAGTTATATAGTTTTAGTTAATTTATATACTAGGTTTTAATTATATTTTAAGTTATATTATTAAATTTAAAGTTAGAACTAAACTAAGTAATAAAGTTTTTATAATAGAGTAGTGTCTTAGTGTACTACTTAAAAGTTAGAACTAGTTTAGGATTGCTGGGTTAAGAATTATTATAGTTAGTATAGAAGGCTTTAGATATAATACTATTAGTTGTAGTAAAGTACTACGCGTTATTTAGTTATTAAAAGGTATAGGATAAACTTGTTATAGCCCTAGGTTTATAGTTTATATACTTTATAAAGGTTTAATTAACCTATTTACTATTATCCTTTAGCTTTTATATTATATTTACTTAATACTTTAGGTTTTAAATATTATTATAGTTAAATACTAGTTATTATTTAAAAGACTATATAACTAAGGGGGTAGGTATAAATTAAGTTTATTTAAATAAAATAAAAAGGATTAGATTAGGTTAAATTAGTAGAGTAGAAGCTTTTTAGTTAGTAATAACTTCCTATATTCTATTAAGTCACTTATTAATACCTATATCTATATAAAGTAAGACTTAATATCTTTCTTTAGTATTTAGTACTTTTCTTACTTAGACTTACTCTATTTATACTTTAAATATCTCTTAGTAGGTATTAGGAAACTATAGTATAATATATACAGTTTTTTTAATACTATCTACTATAGTTTAAATTAATATATTAAACTATAAGCTAAAATATACTACTTAATTATAACGTATTATAATAAAGGACTTATATAGAGTATTAAGGGCCCTAGTATAGAAGTAGTATTATACTTAGTTAATAAAAGCTAGTAATAAGTCTTAAACCTTAATTCCTAGTATTATATTATTTATAAAAAAATAGTACTTAAAAAGTTTAATTACTTTAGGGTTTATAGACTTATAGAGGGTCTAAAGAAACTTTATTCTACTTATTAACCGTGTATCTACCTCTCTATTTTACTACTAGTTGTTATAGAACTAATAGTAACCCTTAACTTAGTTAATAAACAAACCTAACTAAACATTACTATTAAGTATTATTATAAGTTAAAAAAAAAGAAGGTACTTAATATTCTTTTAAGTCTTATAGAAAATATTAATAGCTTTAACTAAATTCTCTAAAAAACCCTAGCCTATTATAATAATTTCATTTACTATCTTATATATTTTATATATAATACTAGTAATAGTAGTAATAATAGTAGTATAACTTAGATTTTTATAGTTCTATAAATAAACTCCAATATTATAAACCTCTACTATTATCTATACTCTCTTATTAAGGTTTATCTAACTATTCTTTAAATAAAGAGTAGGTTAAAACTAAGTAACTAAAGCTTTTAATAACTTAAAGTAGTTAATACTTATATATAGCAGCGCCTTCCTAAATAGGCCCACCTTTAGTTATCTCTCTTATAACTACTTATTTTGAAATGTAACGCCTAATAGGTTTAAGGTACGTATAAAGCTACTTTTTAGTTAGTAGAATATACTTATTTTAGGCTTAAGTACTTTAAAACGCGTTCTATCCTTATATTAAGAAGAATGTATTTTAACCTAGTTCTTTTTAAGTAATTAAATTATAGCTTAAGTAGCTCTCCTATTAAAAAGTATATATAATAATGGGTTTTTATTTTTAGTCTAGGTCTTTCTAGTAAGTACTATTATAAAGTTAGTTAAAAGTAAAAATATAATAATAAAAAGTATTTTATATAAATAGGAATATAGTACGTAGATATAAAAGGTGTTATAAAAAGGTAGGATAAGTAGTATAGATATTATAGTGTAGTGGATGTGTTAAGGGAAGGGTTAAAGTTAAGGTTATTATAGAGGAGGGATTATATTAAATAAAGCTACTAATACAGAGATTTTAAAAAGTAAATAGAAGGTATTATATAAGGAATTGTACCTACTATAAGGAATAGTAAGTAAGTAAGTATTCTGAAAATATAAGGTAATTTAGAAATAGAAAGAGAATTTTAGGTCGTAGATTCCTTAAAAAACTTCTTTAAGTAATTATACTACTAAATTAATAAAAGGAGTGGTTTTACTATTACACTTTCCCTTTACAACCTTACTTTAATTTAGTTTAGCTATTTTTCTAGTTAGTTCTTTAAAAAATAGTAACTTTATCCCTAAACCTTTTACTTAACCTCTTTTTCTAATAACAACTATTATTCTTAACTTCTACTTACTTATCCCTAAAATACAATATCCTTTTTTTAATATTAAATTAAGTCTATACACCCACATCTCTACCTCTTTACTATATCTTAAAATAATTATTTTATTACTAGCAAAACCACTAATAAACCTTAAATACAGACCCTTCTTTTTAAATAGATCCTCTAGCTCATTACTAATAAGTTATATATACCTCCTACTACTCTTCACAACAATTCTTAACTCTATATTACTTAATCTAATAACTAACTCACAATAAACAAACCTAATACCTCCTTAAGTACTTTTTATTACTAACGTTTTTTAATAAGTAGGTTCCCTTTTATAGTTTAAACTTAATATCCCCTAAAAAGAGTACTATAAAGTCACCTTTACTCTTAATATTAACACCTATCTAGTAGGTCTTAAAAACTTAGGCCAGTAAATTAAATTCTAGTATAGTATCCTAAACCCAAAGAAACTTAAGCTTGTTTAGTATTGCACTAAAGAAACTACCTATCTCCATTACCGTATTTTTATTTATTATTTTTTTAGTTTAAAAAACAGTATATAACTTATAAAAATCTTTAATAAAAAGAATATAGTATAAAGCTTCTTTATCTAAGAATATAAAGGTCAAAACGCAGTCCCTTATAATTATTATAAAGAATAGGCTTATACCACCTAAAGCAAAAGTAGTTCTTTTATTTATAGTCTATACTTTAAATACATTTCGCTTTCTAGTAAACCTTACACTAATTATTTCTACCACACCAAGCCTTAAAAGTACTTATATACCTATAAAGTACTTTAAAAAAGATTTAGTTATAGATATATAGTAAAGGGTATAAAGTATAGATATAATAGTAAAAAGCTTAATAGCTTTATTATAACTTTAGCTATTCCTTAAAACTTTATATAAATACAAGTTACTTAAATTTATTAAGTAAGGCTTAGATATCTCTATTATAACTTAGAAAACTAAGTAAAAGAGTTTAATATCTCTAATACTCTTTTTTACTTTTATAATTACCCTTTTTAAAGAGTCTTTAAGTATTTAAGTCCTAAGTAAATACTTAAATTCTATTTAGGTATACTTAAATAATAATGTACTATTTATAAAAAGTCACTTCTTAACTAAGAAAAAAAAAGGAATAAAAAGAATATAATAGTATTTTTAAAATAGGACTTAGAGTATTTAGTTTTATAAAAAATAAAGGTACGTATAACACATAGCTACTAATAACTACTAGTTACTAAAAATAAAAATACAGGTCTATAAAGTAGTAAATTAAAGTAAGGTAGTAGAATTTTTAGGAGGATTATAAGGCGTTATATAAAAAATATCACACCTTCTTTTCTTTATCCCTAATATTTAAAAGTATCTATTCCTAAACCTTTAAATACTTTCCCTTCTTTTAAAATAAAATAAATTAAATCTTCCTTTTATTTTTTAATAAAAGAAATATAATATTAAGTCTATAAAGTGGTAAAATAAACTTAAAATACTATTAAATAGAGGATAAATAGTGTCTGTAATAGTAGGAGTAGGTCCTTTCCTCTCTGGCTGGACGGAGTACTAGGTCGTTCTTACTACTTATAGGCCTAATAGATAGTAAACAAAAGGGAAACAGCACCTAAATAGTAATAATTAAAGGATAATAAGTATAAAATACTTATAAAACATAAGGAAATACAATAAAATTAACAAAAACTAGTAAGGAAATATAAATCTAAAACACCTCTAGTACCTCTAGAGGGGATGGACCTACTTTTCCGGTTTAATCCCAGCCTATACCTACTTAGTATTAAGTTCTTTTCTATTATTTATAACTAATATTATATCTATAGATATAGTATATTATATAATATATAAATTTAAACTAATATATATTTTAAATAAAGTAGCACAATAACCTTAAACTACCTCTACCTTAATCTTACACATATCTACCCCCTATTTACTTAACTTACTCTATACCTAATTAACTCTACCCTATACTTTTAAAAGTAGTTTAACTTCTAGCTTAAGTCTAAAGGTAATATAATAGTCTAACTATTCTTGTAAAAATATATACTCTTTAAACTATAACTATAATATCCCTTTAAATATTATTATAAGAGTAAATATTCGTTTCTATAAAATACCCTTATAAACCTCTATAGTTAGGGCTAGTAAGTAGCTATTAAAATTAACTATACCTTTATTAAAAATACTTAAAATCTCCTATATTTTTAAAGGGTTAACTAGTATTATATAGTTATATACCTCTTTAGAATTAAGTTAATAGTATAACTTATATAGCTAACTAAAGATAATATAGAAGTAGTTAAGTTATAATTAAATTTAATAGTTATTCTAGACCTATATAAACCTTATAAATTCTTAATAAATTAAGGGTATAAATATAAATAGAATAATAATTAAATTTATAAAGTTATAAGAATTAAAGTACCCTTAAGCTTAAAGGTAAATAAAGTATATTTATATATATTAATAATATCTTATATTACGTTTATAGTATACTTACTTACTACTTAACTAACTATACTTAATAAAGTTAATTCTACTATAATTCTACTTTAACATTATAAATACTCTTCCTAAATAACTAAACGTCCTAAAAAGTAACTAGGACTTAAATATTTAGGTTAGTTATAAGGGATTTTATATAACCCTAAGCAAAATAAAACTACACACCTATAACTAAAACTATTTTAACTCCTTAATTTAACTAAATACTCTTTAAAATAATTTTCTACTATAATACAATATAATAAAACTAAGCTAGTACTAAATAACTACTATAAATAAAAACCCTAATATAAAACTATAAAATATATTAAGAGTATACATTAATACTAGTATAAATATAAAACCCCTAAGGGAGCAGCTTATTATATACATTAATAGACTAGATATAATTCAGCCTGGATATTGTCTAGTTTACCTACTAATATTAAATATCCTTTAGCTATCTCTTAATATACTTAGAGAAGGCTTTATAATATACCTTAAATAGCATATCTTATAAAATAATATAGCCTTACTAGCGTATAAATATATAAAAAAACTTTCTTCTATAGTTCTAAACTATATAAATATTATTATTACTAAGTTAAAAGTATTAAATAGCTTTAATATAGGCCACAGTAAGCTATACTAGTATTTAGCAGCACTAGAGTTTATTTCTATACTAAAGGACCTTGAGACTATATTATAAAATAGTAAAGCCTTTAGATCGTAGCTAAGTAAGGATATCGGTATTAGATAATTAATAAAAGAAGAATAGCTTGTAAAGTTATTAAAGGAGGTTGTTTAAAAACTACGTCCAGGTCTCGTAGAAAACGCTACAGCACTTTAGGTACTGCACAAACGTTACTTATAATACTTTAAATTAGTATAAGTTATATAGTAGGCGTATAATAGCTTTATATTTCCAGCCAGCTAATAGCTTCTTATTAATAACGTCCTTATATAGTACTAAATTAATACTAGGCTAAGTTATCCTATTATAAAGGTAGTTAAGGGTCTAAAAGTAGTTATAGAAAAAAGATTTTTACTTATAGAGTAATTATATTCTAAATCGTAAAACTCTAATATTTTAGAGTTTACTTATAGAATAAGGGTTTAGCTATACTAAGTTTAATATACACAAATCTAATTTACTTAAATTAATAAAAGTAAATAAAAAATAGTTATATTATACTAGTAAAAGTAATTAGTAGCTTTATTAGTACTAGGGAAGGGGACGGAGTTAGATCTAGAGGTAACACTAGCTCCTTATCCTTTCCTTTTAACGTTAATACCCCCTAAGACATTAGAAATACTTAATTCTACTATAAAAAGTTTAAAAAGGCGTTCTTTTTTATTTATCTATAGGTTTTCTCTTCAACAGGAACCTACTGTACTTAGAAACTATAAATTTTAGTAATTAACCTTAGGAATAGTTTTAATATTTGTAAAATAACGTTGTTAAATACTAATACTATTAGTTTACTTTATAAATATTAACGTTATATTAAATATGTATATAGTAAGGGACAGTAATAACGGACAAGGGATTAATATAAAACAACAAGTTAATTTAATACTTTGTAGGGCCTTCTTATAGTTCTACTAACCTAGGGTCTTTCTTAATATTAATATTAGTTAGCCTTTTATTTTATTAAAAAAATACTAAAAGGCTATAATATATACTTTAGTAGAGTAAGTCTTAGAATAGTATTAACGGGTCCCTTTTATACACTACTTAGAAAACTAAAGCCAGGCCCTTTATAAGTACTTATACTTATAGGCTTAAACTTATAGTAGTATAAAAACCACTAGGGATCTGTTCTATAAACTAAATTAACCTAGTTAAGTAGTCCCGCGCGGTTTCCTTAAGGACTATCTCCTTAAGTACGTATTAGAAGCGTTACTTTGTATTAGGGATCTATTAACTTAAAAGTAAAAGGGGAAGATATTAACTATTATATTAATACTTTTTAGTTACTTTACTATTGTAAGAATATAGGTAGACTAATAAATAGTAATAGTAATAGACGGTAAAAAAGAAACTTTTAGTAAATAATTATAAATTAAAAAAGATAGCTGTATTTAGTAACTAGAGTTTCCTTATAGCTAGACTATAGGTTATAGTAGATAGCTTATTATTAAGGGTAAAAAATAGAATACTTTAAAAAGAAAAATAGAAAAAAGAGCTCTATAGGCTTGTACTTATACTAGTTTCTAGCGCAGTAACTGGCAGGTAGTTAGCTATATAAAATAGTAGTGTATACTACTATTAAGCTAGATCTTTAACTAGGGCTGTTTTTTTCTACCCTCTTTAGAGCTCTATAGTTTAAAAATAGGGTTTAAAACTATAGAGCTAAAGTAGGGCTTAAGATAGGTAAATGTTGAGGTAAAGGAACAATAGGATAAAAAGATATAAACGTTGTATTATTAAGCTTAGTAGGAATAGGTTGAATAAGGCGAGAGTGATAGATAGAGATAATAAATAGTAAAATAAAGCTTTTTAATTATTGTTAATAGATTAAAGGAGATAGTGATTTTTGGGGAGAAGGTGTTAAGGCTAACTTTTTAGCTACTACTAGGTAAATATTACTAATAACTAAATAATAGTACTACTAAAAAGAAACTAGAAAAAAAGTAGTATAGTATACTTATACTATTTTTATAAGGCAAACTAGTAGGCTATTAGTAGTATAAAAGTGTGTAGGTAGCTAGTTTTAGTAAATTTAGTAACTAAAATTATATAGTATTTTGGGATTCTGTAGGACCCGTTTAGAGGTATTATTAATATTTATAGTTAGGAGAAAAGATGTTAATAAGAGAGGTTATATTGTAATACTCTTTGTTTAATTGGTTATTAAGGAGTAAAGAAATAGGTTAAATAGGTAAGGAGTAATAGGAGATAGTAATGAGGGATTATGGATAGTGCTAAGGTAATAAAGTAATATTGTTTAGTGATATTTTGACTTAGTAGTTATTAAAGTAACTCTTTTTATTTCCCTAAAACTTACTTATAGGGGTTTTAGTTATATATATCTATTAGGTAAAGAAGAAGGGACTATAGATTATTACTTTTAGTAGTATTATTTATAGTAATACTAAATACTTTGTATAATAAATTACTACTAGTAATATTTAGTACGTCTAGGTTTCTAGTTAGTAGTTAGGATATTTTAATAACTTTGTAATAAATAAAAATAAATATATTAGTAAAGATAAGGTTAAGTTCTATATAAGTAGATTTAATTTAATTTAGTTAGTAAGATTAACTAAAGTATTACTAAATACTATAAATAGTCCTATTTTATACCTTTAGAATCCTTTAATAAATATAAAAAGGTTAGTAAGAAGCTAGGTCCTTTATAAATACTTTTACTTATTAACTTAAACTAAGTATAGTATAAAACCTACTAGGGATATATTCCTTAAAGTAAATATAACTATACTGTATAATTATAAGCTATTTCTTTAGTAAGTTCTTTAAGTGTGTATTAGAAAGTAATTCTAAGTAGGGGTTTCCCTTAAGAGTAGAGAAAAAGGTTATAATAACTTTAAAAGTCTTTATTTACTGTTTATTACTGTCTATAGGGAATACTTTAAAAATAGTAATAAATAAAGAAAGTAAAAAACTAAATAAAATATTTTAACTACTAAAGTTAGTATTGATTTTTATAATACTTAATAATACTCTAGAACTTTAAAGGTTACTAAAAGGCCGGAAGAGATTGCGTACTACTATAGAGAGTAAGAGGAAAGCTTAAGGGCTATAATAGTTACTTAAATAGGTATTAGAAGCTATAAAATACTACCTATTACTACTAAAAGGAATCCTAACTATACTACCCTTTTAATAAAGTCCTAAATACTATAAGTTATAAACTTCCTATAGTCTCTACCTATATAACTTTATATTAAATAGTATAAAAAAACTAATAAATATAAATAATATTTAACTCTTTATATATAAATTTAATTTAAAATAATTAATAATATTAACTAGGAAATAGCTTTATTATACTAAAAGATATAGGGGTTATTTTTATTTATAAGTAAGTAATTAATTACCTCCTTATAATACTTATAAATAACTTTAAATTTATTACTAAATCTCCTACTCTATCTCTTACTCTATCTCCTACTTTATCTCCTACTCTACTTCTTAATTTACTTTTTACTTTATCTCTTTATTACCCCTTTATATAGTATTCTAAATAATATCTTATATAATATCCTTTTTAATATTTTTTTTAATTTCCTTTTTAACTCCTATTAATTTAAGTTACTTAGAAGTAGCTGTTAACTCTATTTTTAAGTAAGTATACTTATATAATTTTAATTTTATAGTAGTATTAATAGCTTTTTTAGCCTTTATTATTGGCTTCTATTTAGTACTAGTATATAACCTTATTAAGATTAAGGACTGTAAGGGATTAGGCTAGTTAATTTAATTATTAGGCTAGAATAAGGCCTTTTTAAATTCTGTTTTAAAGCTTATTTACTTTTTAAAAACTAATAAGTTAAAATTAATTAGGTTATTGCTAAGAGAGACTAAAATAAAGTAAAGGTAATATATACCCTTTTTTACTTCTATTAAAGTTACTTTAATAAAGTTAAGGAGGGTCTTAGTATTATATATATAATTGTAGTAGGAGTATAGATTTAAACTATTCTTAAGGGTAACTAGTATAGCCTTTTACTTTTGGTTGAGGAAGTTTAGTTTTATTATAAAATAACTAGTAATATACTATATAAGATAAGTATGTAAATTAAATAAGGCTATACCTAAGATATTTATAGCCTTAAAGAACTTTTAGATACTCTATATAGTAGTATATTATAGAAAGGAGATCCCTTTTATTTACTTTTTTTAGTATTTAGTGACCTAGAGTTAAATTAAAACCTTAATTTAGGGGTTTATAATTAGTTACTTTTTAGTTTACTAGATATTTATTTTATAAGTCTAGGAAGTAATCTTTGTTACTATAAAGAATCTATTTTAGTTTTTAGTTTTAATATTAACTAAGTAAAGTAAGTAGTTAGTAGAATTTATAAGAGCTAAGCTTAGAACCTTTTAGAACTACTTAGTAGAAAAGGTGCCTTTATTATTAAGTTTAGTACTAGTAAGATTAATAATACTAGGTTCTAGAAGTTTATTAAAATTAATAAAGTATTTAGGATAATAATGCTATTTAGGATTCTACTTTATTAATTTATAGTTAGTTAAGTAGTGGGATACTATTTTAAATTGAATTAGGTTTAAATAGGTAATTAGTAAAAGATTGTAAAAAGAATTATATAATTTTGTATAAAATTATAGATGCTAGAAAATTTATGGTAGTTTGAGTTATACTTATATATTATATAAATAGTAATTTAAATAATCTTTTTATTCTACTATAGGGGTTGCTATAGCTGGCGCAGGTGCCCCTTTTTGGTAGATTTGGAGTTTTGAGATAGTAAGCCTTGTAGGCTGCCGTACTTAGGTGTAAGGCTGTGATCTTCTGCCTGGCGATACCAGTGGCTAGTTACTAGCGCTTATTCAGCATGCATAATCCTTCTGGATATAGGCCTCTAACGGCGCTATACCGCTATTATAGTAGCCACTATCTTATATAATATAGCTTTCTAAAACCCTAGTTAAGATATAATATAAAAAAAAAGGTAGTACTATAATTACTAGGATTTTACCGATATTCTAGTATTCTTTAAAGGCGTAATTTATTATTAAACCTATAAACCCTTATCCTTATATACTCCTATAACTATAGAGTTAGTACTATAATACTATAAAAAAGGATTACGAATATACCTAAAAAGTAGCTATTACTATTACTATTAGTATTATTATTATTACTATAGTAGCCACTACTATAAGCCTTACTAATACCTTTCTTAACTATTACCTTTAGTACTTAATTTATTTAAGTAGTCCCCTATAGGGCCTTACTATTACTCTATATTACTTTAATAGCTTTAAAACATAGTTTAAGGACTTTTTTTAACTAATAAAGAGTAAGTTTAATACTCTTATTATATAAATTAAAGCTAGTTAATATATACTTAATACTTAGTACTAAACTATTAAGTAAAAAACTATAATTTTTTTATATATACTTAGCTATAGAGTAACTTAAAAGAATACTACTTATTTATTTTAAGTTAATTAAAGTTTTATATTTAAAATAGTTACTATTTTATTTATTATAATAGTTATTTTATATTAAAAAGTTATTACTTAACTATATTAGTTTTTTATTTTACTTAAAATTAAGTTAATAAATAAAAATACTTATTTTACTAATTATATTAGGGTAATTAATAGTACTTATATTATAGTATATATACTTTTTTAAAAATAAAAGTAATTTTATTTTTAAAAAAATATTATTTTATAAAACGTTTTTGTTATAGTTTAATTTAACGGTGTATTTATTTATATAATAGTAGGTAGTAAGGGGTTTTTTAATAACTTAAACTTATTAAATTAAGTACTTAGTTAATTGTTTAGAATACTAAGGGGAAGATTCTATTTTACTAATACTAGGTTTAACTATAAAAGGGGGATAATTACTCTATACTCTAATGTTTAGTACTAGTTATTAGAGACTACTAAAGTAGGCTCTTTAATAATAAAAAATAAGCTTTTTAATTAGTATTATATAAAGTTATATACTATTGTTAAGTATATTTTTAAAAAGTTAAAAAAGAAATAAAGATTTTTAAATAGTACTCTTTATAAGTATTCTTTTTGTAATTAGGTACGTATAGTTTATATAGTAACGGTGCTATATAACTTTATACTATTTAAGGTAAAAAAAAACGTTTTAGTAATAGTTTTTAAAGAGATTATAAAGTTAGGTAATATAGTAGAAGTTATAAATAAAATAATAAAGTTAAAAAAGGAAAAAGACGTTTATATAAATATTACTAATACTGTGTGGTGGGCTTGTGAGGAATATTTTAGTAAAGAGGAGTAGATTTTTAACTATACTAAGTAGTAATAAAAAAAAACTATATTTATTAATATAGTAAAAAAAAAACTACTCTTTTATATAGTTAAAAAAACACCACTCTTTTACTACTAATTTATTATTTTTATTTTTTATAAAAACTCTTCTTTATTATCCTTACTAGTAATATATAACTATATAACAGTATTTAACGGATTCGCAGTAAAAAACCGTACTATTTTTATAATAACTTTACTACTAAGCTCCCTTATAAATAACTTTTAAAAGTTATTAAATACTATTACTACTTTATTAAATCTAAGTAACTTAAAAGTTAATAAGAATATAGGGGCTAAAAAGGTGTTTTTTAGGTTTATAATACCCTTTTTAATAGTTTAACTTAGTTAACTAAATAATTTAACTTTTATCTCTTATACTTTTAATACTATATATACCCTTTAGAGCTATAATAGAGATATAGTTAACAAAGACAACGTATTAGTCCTAGTTATAGTAGTATTTAGATTTGTATTAATATTATATACTTTCTACTTTTTTACTTAGCTACAAGTAGGTATTTCTACTAAATTATTATTATTAAAATTAAATATCTTTATTTAATTATTTACCTTACTTATCTCTATAATATACTAGCTATTTATAACCTTATTAAGCTATAGTACAGCTATATTATTTATAAAGGAGAATCCCTTTTTTTTAATACTTTATAAGTATAGATATTTTTCTATAAATACCTCCTACTATTTATTTATTATTAATATTATCTTAGTCTTATTATTATACTATATACTAGAGTATAGAAGAGTCTAGACTTTATAATAATTTTTAATAAGTAACTAATACTTATTAATTAGGGCCTTAACTAAAAAGGAAGGTAGACCCAAATACCTCTTTATTATTAATAATAAAATATTACCTATAGCCTTTTTAAAAATTAAGCCCCTTATATTAACTAAAATACTTTTATTAACTTACTTTTAATAAAAGGCAATAAAACTATAAATTAATTAATAGGTTTAATAAACCCATAATAGGTTTAATAAATAAAGCTAGGCTTAAAATTATAAAGGGCTAAGAGTTAAAATAAGATTTAGTTAGTTATAGTTAAGGTTAGTATTATTAATATTATTAAAGAAGTTATTTAAAATAAATAGCCCAGTCTAAAGTAATAAGTAGCCTAATAATATAGTTACTTATAAATCCTTATAATTACTACTAAAGTTCCTAGTATTATTTTTAACTAAAAAGCTACTACTACTAATAATAATAAATAAGTTTACTATAGTATTATAAATAAAAAAGGTAAGAAATTAGGCTTTTTAAGTAATAGAGGTATTTAACTTATTTATACTTAATAGTCTTTTTTTAATTAAACCCTACTAACTACTTAAAGCTATTTAAATCTCTATTTATAGTAGAGTAACGGCATAAAAAGGTAGTTAGGGCGGCTAAGAGTCTAACAGTAGTAGTATAATACTACTCTAGGGGTGGCGCTGAGTCAGTAGCAAGGTCTCCCCTAGTTATTAATTACTAGTATCGCCAGGCGGAAGATCACAGCCTAAGCAAACATGCCGCGAAGAAGAGAATAATCGAGCAATACCTAGCTACGAGACCGGGCAGAAGAAAAATGGCAGTTGGCCAAGCCGGCGACCTCGAGGTGACGGTGTGGGTGAGTGCGGACAAAGAAATATGTGACGGGACAAGGATCGCTTCGGCGGTGATGATCTCTGCATATGGGGAGTTGCAGCAAGCTGTGATCAATGATCGGAGGAGGAAGAGGGGAATAGACGGGGGAGAGACGCCCGTCTGGGATCTTGTTCTTGTTTATGCCCCTGTTACTTGACTGAAAAGATGGCTTCTTAGCTGATAATATGTTCTGACTTTGGCTCTTGGGCGTCTTTGCACGGCTTCTGACAACCTCGTTCGGGCGGTTGAGGGTCAGCTTTGGGCGATGCTGCTCCACCGCCGAGAGGGATGACAGACAGGGGTAAGCGAGAGGGCCCAGAGCTTCCTTCAAGGACGCAGGTTCCGTGATGCCACGAGGTGGTGTGTTACTTTGTCTTTTGCTGAGACATCAAGAAGCTCCAATCGAAGTGCAAAGACGAGTTTTCCGTCACTTCTCGACCACCGTCGAGCGGGCAACCACCACTCTTTTCGTAAACAGAAGGCCGCATCCACTGGTCGTCACGGGACGCGGGCTCTCCGTCTAGAATGAAACCAGCGACCTGCTGGGTCGAGTGCCGGAACGTATTCGCCCTTCTGACGTTCTAGGAAACCTTTTCGCACGGGGTTTCCCCTCAGTATGTGGATATATCAGTGGGCAACCCCAATCGCAAGAGCAAAGGTGCTGCGTTAGCCACTTATCGTCGATTACGTGACGTCCTTGCTGTATGCGAGGTATGGCTGACCGCCAATGAAGATGCCAAAGCGGCACAGCAGCCTCTTATTCGTCGCACAGAATGCTGTGACCCCCCGGCCGCAAGCATCCCTACAGGCTTCAATAGATTGCGGACTGCGCGGTATCCTCGAATCGCCTCCTGGTTATCGACACTGCCGTGCTCTCCGAAAAGCGCGAGCTTCGAGTCTGCTGTCGTGAGATTTGGCAAATCTGAAGTTGATTGCGATCGTTGGATATCGTCAATGCCGCCGAGCCGGTGGAAGACGCAGGAGGATGGCGGCTGATGGCTTTTTGGGGTGGTAATGCGAGCCGACGTTGCAGCTAGGCATCTTGCGGTCGGCAGCACAAGAGGTGCAAGATTTGTAACGCCTGATTGCCAAATAGCATCGAGGAGACCGAGCGCAGACCATCATCGTGGCCAGGCACGCATCCTAAGCCGGGCGTGCCCTTGACGCCCCTCGGTCGCTTCCTGACGTGCGAGATCCCAAGTCTGATCTGAGCGATCGAATGTCAGATGGAGCAGCAGTACGTGGGGCAACAGCTGCCAAGCATCCAGGGGCCCCAATTGGTAGCGGCAGCTCGATAGGGAGACAGAGAGCATAGTTGGTCATGTTGCAAAAGTGATTCGACACGGAATGAGATGTGACGGAGTATCTTCAGCGCTTTATTCGTCATGCCTGGCCTGACTTCTCTTCAGTTGCTCGCTTCCCATCACCGAATTGAATCACTTCGAGGAGATTCCGTTGATGCTCGAGGTGACTCGCCATGCCTATTGTGGTTTTCCGAGCATGAATATCACTGTTGCATCAGACGCGAGGCCAGCCCAGGTGCGCGAAGCTCACTCCGATAGAGCTGAGTGACGGAATCCTATCGACAGGGTCAGGGGCCTGCGTGCCGTGAATATTAATCGCTTCTTGTGACGGGTGTCGATCATCGGTTTTTAGCTGGTGATTGCGGCCCAAGGCGAGCCAAACAAAGTCGTCAGAGCTGACCGCACCCGTGGGAGGCGAATCTTAGCGCGTGAACCATTATCTGATGGGAAGAGCGGAACCAAATCAGAAAGACTCGAATTCGACCGACGGGCCAGGAACGACAAAAACTCTGAAGGCTCGGAGGCGAAGGTTAGCTCGACGGCAAAGCAGACCGTCGACCCCTGCTGCCGAGCCAAAGCGATGTACGACATGACAGGGGTTGTCGTGATTTGTCCGCCAACGAATTCCTCAATTGGAGGGAACCTCATCAAAAAAATTCGGTCCCGGGCTGTCTGCCTGTCGTCAGGAATAGAACAATCCATCGACTGCATGGTGGCTCTTTCGGAATTGGGCAGTTCGTCAGGCTCGATTGTTACGCATGATGGCTTGCCATGATATCGCGCACGGATATAATGGCGTCCATTGCGTGAAGATCCTGTAAACTCGGTGAAAGGGAGCCCGCTGCTGATTGACAGTTGATAGTGTGATGACTATGCAGTTCAGATCATTCTTCGAAGCCACAACCAAGCTACCGACCGCTGATTTGATATCGGAGCTGGTCACCTGAGCAGACCCTTCACCGACTGCACTCTGGGACCCAAGCCTCAGGATGGAGCATCATACTGCTCGATTGTGCCAGGTATACGGTTTGTTGAGACCAATTGCAACTCCACAATCAGTGCAAGGTGTGACAACAGCATACGAGACGTAAGGTACAGTTTTGCACGTTAAACTGGTTCCAGATGCGAAATCTCGGGAGCCTGAACCCAAGAGCGAGTCTACCCAAAAAGCAGCCACCCGCGGGGCGAAGGAGTAGCATGGAAGACGTGGTGGTTGCCGCGGGGGGATTAACCACCCGTTCCGGGGTAGTATCATGGACCGCGAGAGAGGGGAAAGGCACGTTACGTACCTCAAGCATGTGGCAGCAGTTCAGCCATTGACCCAGCCGTGCCTCATGAATGAGGCGGCCGTGTGTCGAACCTTGCTCCAGCGATGCAGCCATACCTTAATACGTGCTTCATTCATGCACGGGGAAGAGGCCGGTGAGGTTACATGCTGAGCGAGTGTGTGCGGAATCAAATCTCATTAGCGGCCGATGAAGATGGATAGCAGGACATGGTGAGGCTGCCACATCGGCCCATATCATTGGGTTGTTATCGGACGGTTTTTCAGGGGTCGCGGCTTGCAATTGACATCCGGGGTCCAGAGGAACAGACCCGGCCAGGCCATCCAGAGGCCCGAATGGGTGTGCATGACGACCGAATCGAACGTGTGGGTTGACGAGGAGACCGACGGAAGTTACAGTAAGAAGCCTCTTATCTCGGCCCAGAAGCGAATCGAGGGACAAGACGTGTCGTGCTCTTTGTGAAAATCCAGGTGATGTAATGGATTGCGTTCCACTGTGGGCGCGGTATATTGCGATGGACCGAGATTTTGACCAACTCCCCACAACCGCAGGCACGTTGGACGCAGGCCGGCACTGAATACTAGTCTGACAGATGATTCTGGAGGAGATTTGGCCCCGGATCCGAGGACTGCAGCCCTTTAGCTGACACGGATCAGGTTGGGGGTCTGTGTCGTGCATGGCGTTCGTGGTAGTGATCGGCCCGCGAGCACAACGAGCCAACGGTGGGTAGGCGAATGCAGTGGTGCTGCAGCCTCAATCCCAGAGGGAATACGGCCTCGTCTTGGGGCTGCAGAGACGGATGCGGGCCACCTTCAGAAGCATAGTATGCTAGCAATTGCACGTCGCCAGGCCGTTGACTTGCCCCATCTGTGTGCAGGTAGCGTGAGTTGAGTGTGCGAGGGGGACACAGGCACGCAGGACAGGGCCCCGAGAACCCCCCAGCCGAGGTGGAGATGGGTGATGGATGGTGGCCGCTGGGTGCCGGCCAGCGGGATGTGATTCCAGACCCGCGCCGGCAGAGCCGATGGCGAAGGATGCGAAGTGGTGGCGTCCGAGTCGGGCCTCTGGCCACAAAGGGGCTGGTCGAAGGCGTGCCCAAGATGAAGAGTTTGATGTTCCTGACGGGCAAAGCTCCGGAGCATGGGGGAACCAGCTAGCGTGTGATGAGCCGGACGATGCCATTGAAGCCGATTGACGAAGGGGTCGACGAGGGGGTTGCGTGGGACGTCGGCGGGGAGCTGTGAGGTTGAGGGTTGCGAACGATGTAAAGGGCGAAACGAAGTTGTGTAAGCCAGGTAGGTGCCTATCAAACATGACCTAGCCGGTGAGTGAACCAGGAACAGCTCCCGCCGTTGGGAGGAGAGATGTGCCGTGCCGGCTGTGGTTGACAGCGAGAAAGAAGCAAGCAGTCAAAGTCGTCGGTGCTTCGCATTGGGATGAGGTGAAGTTCGTGAGGTGGCACGGACGGGGAAACAGCAAGAGGTAGCGGCTACCTCGACGCTTGCCGCCGTTGCGCCTGAACAATGCTGAAGGCGGTTGGTATCAAGTACTCCAAGGTGGGGCATTGTGGATCATCCAACGGGAGGTTAAAAGGAACGGGCCAGTCAGACGCAGATACATGGGCATCCCTGTAATGCAGCTGCTGGACACAAGGCACATGCGGCTCCGGATTGGCCCCATGCAAGTCCATAGGCGCCATCACCCTTTCCTCGGCGCGTAGACTGTTCAACCCTGTCCCATGTCACCACCACCTACAATGGCAGGTACTACGGAACCTTAGTGACCAGAGAGCTCCTTCCTCCTCCTCCCACTTTGGCCGCGACTCCTCACGCTCCGTCTTCTCGCCTCTGCTCTTGATTGCTTGCTTGCTCGCTCTCCTCCCCCCCAACCACGCACCTTTTCTCATTCCCGCCGCTCCTTGTCGGCTTGCCGTTCACGAATTCCATAGGCTCCCGAATACTTTGGCGAGACCGTCCTAGATGTACTAGCCAGGCGAATCAAGGCGACTTGTGCCAGGGTTCACCACCGTGACCACCGCCGAGAGGAGGGGAGTCATGCCACTCGCTCGTGTGTGCTCCCGCCGCTGCGCCCTCCCCCAGGAAAGACGAGATGCGCATATAGCGCGCATGGCGCATTCCACAGCAGTCTGTAAGGTACATTGACCTTTGGCGCCCCCAAAGCCAAAGGGGACCCCAAGAAAGAATGCTTCTCTGGCTCTCAGCTCGCGAGTACAAATCAACATCCAGGCGAAGCGATACATCGGACCCTGCGAGACAGGCTTGCTGCTTGCTTGCTTGCTTGTTGGAGAACAGCCGCCGGACGAGACGTCACCGTGAACCAAACGCGGGACGGTGCGCTTCTTCATCTGAGCTCTTCCATTATGCTATGCGTTTGTCTCGTCAGGCGAGGTCAGTTGGAGCAAGGGTCGAGTGGTCGGGGTTGGGGGGACCCAGAGTCGCCATGGTATGGCTAAGCATCGCCTCGAATTGACTTGATAGGCTGTTATTCCTGTTCGCCGTGCGCACATATACGCAGGCGAGGATGGCAATCAGGAAAGTCGCAGCAGAAGCAGAAGCAGAAGCAGAAGCACAAGCAGCTTCGCTTCGCCAGCATCGTAGCGCAGCACAGCACAGCACAGCGCAGCGCAGCACGACGCAGTAGATGCTCGACCTCGACTCGAACTGAGCTTGACAGCGAGCATCCAGCGACCTAATTATGGCAAAATATTGATGTCCTGCCCTGCCTTCAGATGCACTCGGCTTGCCTCGACGGTCGACAAACTGCCCAACCAGGCCGCTTCTCCCACTCGACCATCTCCACCATCCCTCAGACCCTTGTCGACATGCTGCATTTCCCCCAATTCTGACCCTCCTCGGCACACCAGTGGCTTGCACCTTTCTGCGCACCTGGCTGGTTCTTGACAGGGTCTTGTCTATGGAGTATGGACGACAACCAACCCTCCCCTCTCCTCCCCCCCTGGTCTGGTCTCCAGAGCCATGCAGCTTCTTGGCTCGACTAGATGAGCCGGACCGTATCCGCTCCTAGATACCTCGACCTTTCAACGAGAAGCTCTAATTTTATGGTCAAGGCCTGATCATCCAGTGATGGGCCAGTTCCTCGACTTAGGCGCCATGCTCCATGTTGCTTGACTCTCGTCCTCTTTGGCTCCGTCACGCCCCCCGTCTGCCCACACCCCCCGGTTCCAGCGCAGACGCAACCTCTCTTATTTTCCATCGCCTTTTTTTCTTCGATTCCCTCCCTTTTCTTTTCCTCTCTATCCGTGTTGTTGCTGCAACCAGGAAGGACTTTCCTCTCTTTCTCACTCTCTACTACGGGTAGTCTCGTGTACACACACACCTTGTGTTGCGAAACTGACAGAACCAACCTACGAGACAAGCGCCGGCACACCCCCTCGACCGGAGCTTATCCAGTGACATCTCCCATTGCCACCAACGGTACCGCCTGGGACAGAGACAACTGCATCGCTTCACACCCTCCTCCTGCGTCTATAGCGTCTTGCCCCCCTCAACCCCCGTCCCGACAGACTGTAACCGTCTTTTAACACCCCGTCTCCCAGACCTTTTTTCTTCTTTCTCACTTGTCCTACCTCCTTCTGGCATCCCGCTGGACACGAAGAAATCGACCCCGCGCCGTAAAAGAGAGACATCCACCGGAGTACGACGGCACAGCTAGCAACTGTAACACGACGGCCGGCCAACGATACCGCTCTTTTCGAAAAAAAAGCCTACGCCGAGTATCCGCAAGCCTGGGTCCCTGAAACGTGGAAGGACAGACGGTCCGGGAACGGACATTGGGAAGTGCTTCATGTGATGGTTGAAGCGGAAGAGGTGTAGCTTCCCGACTGTTCTTGGTTCGCCACGAAGCTGCCGGACGGGCGCTGTAATAGCCGCGGGTTGGTGAGTAGACCTGTCTCACAAAAAGTCATGCATCCTCTTCTCGGCTTTTCGGGTTCGAGGGGCGCTCAGAGGTCCCGGCGGACAAGGACCTGCAGATGTTGCCCAAGAAGTTGTCCTCCCCATCTGCAGCCTGCCGGCTAACATCGCACTGGGTCGCAGATCGAAATCCGAAAAAGGATATAGTGCCATCATGTCCGCCTCAGCGAGAAATCGGACCGGCACCGTCAGCTCTGGGAGGTCATCAGCAAGAGGTCGGAGCAATGAGATGCAAGACTTCACCATGTCGCAGCCCAACATCGCGCGCTACTTTGAGCCGTGCGCCGCCACGGCGTCCATGTTTTTGTACGCGCAGGGCTGCTCCGTCGTCTGCTGCCATCATGATACTCTGACGATCGAGAGGAGATTTTCGAGGCATTCGGACGAGGTCCGTTTGCTTGCTGTTGACACCCAGAGTGAAGTCGGGGCTGGGAGATTAGTAGTAAGCTACGATGCGGGGCAGACGGCCATCGTCTGGGATCTCATGACGGGCGACGAAGTCGCTCGCTTTGCCTCTTACGAGCACTTGACGACCGCCGCGTGGATGCGCAACGGCAACGTTGCGTTTGGTAAATCTCCTGCTTCTCAGAGCTGTGAAGGGTACTAATGCTGTTTCCAGGAAACACTCAGGGCAACATTATTCTCTTTGAACCGACTACATCAGAACATATCTCCTCGAGAACGATTGATCAAATAGCAGTGACATCTCTTGCACCGGCCGCAGACTGTCGGACTTTTGCCATCGGGTAAGCAGGTTCAGAGTCTTGCGGTATTACTGTATAGAACTAACACTGCCTAGCTACCAGAATGGATCTCTGCTGGTCGCGACTTTGCAGCCACGATTTACTATTCTGCACAATCTGGGCACGTCGAGGGCGCCATCGCCGATCGTGACCCTTAACTGGCACGCCTCTTCGTCCCGGCAGAAGTCGGACATGTTGGCCGCCCAGACTCACGATGGCGACCTGCGGGTCTGGAGCGTGTCCAAGTCGTACAGCAGCGACGACCCCGCCAAAGTCGTCAGAATCTTGAAGCGTACCGACAACTATCAGATCGGGGCCAACTGGATGGGTTGGTCCAAGAACGGCCGCATCATCCAGTTCACCGACTCGTACGTCATCTTTGCCACCCAAGAGCTACGCGCGCGCTTAGGACATGTACTGATCGTCTTCGCAATAGGGAAACACTGTCATGGGATGTTCGCACCAAGCACGTCACTTGGGATAGCATCCCGACGCTCGAGCACGTCAGAGGCCTGGCTGTGTACGGCCCTGGTGCCAGTCTCTTCACACTTGGAGCCAACAATACGGTCCAGCAATTCGATCTTAACACCCCATCTATCATGGTCGCCAATGTGCAGCACCCGGCCAACCTTCTGCCGCCTTCGCCTCCCGTCTCAATCGAAGAGCAGCAATCGCAGAAGACGGCGACAACTATTGCGACCGACTCGGATGCCACGTCTGGTACGATCGAAATGGGCGTCTCTGAAAGTGACGAGGACCATATGTCGCCCTTTGACCGTATTGCCGGTCGAAAGGAAGGGAGCAGCACCGCGACGAAGACGCCGTTAGACCCCTACACCGACGACTCCGCAAGTGCGGCTTCTAGCCGCAGCGGGCACTCCATGGGACTTTCCGAAGTGTCCAAAGGCTCCGGGTCTCGAACGCCCAATGTTTACCCTGCGTCAGCCGTTTCGCGAGGAACTGAAAACACTTGGATCTCCGTAGGATCAACCATGACTTCCGCTGCGCCATACCACGAACGTCCGCTTTACCAGGACCGGGATGCGTACTCTATGAGCGGAACGTCCATGCTCAGCGGAACGTCGATGTCTTCGTACCGTTCTCGCCGCTCGAGACCGTCGCGCCTGCGAAACGAGGTCATCCCGAGTCCTGTTGACAACAAAGTCGCGGATCTGTTCAAGTACACCAGGAGTCGGCTGAGCGATATTCCATACAAGCACCCAGCCATGACTGATAACACCCGACTTACGAACGACGATCTTCGCAGACAGATGCTCAGCACTATTTTCGGGTGGAACAAGGAGATCGAGGATTTGGTCCGTGAGGAGATAAGTCGACACCAAACCGGCTCCCCTGCCCGCATTCTTCTTCTCAGATGGCTCGGAGACCTCGATGCAGATGTCATGGCCGCCAGCTCAGCTTCGATGACCTCATCGGACTGGATGCTTCTGGCGCTCAGTGGTATTGGGGGCCACGCCTCACAGCACAAACTGGGTCGCACATACGTTCAGAGACTCTTGGAGCACGGCGACGTCAACGCTGCAGTCACAATTCTGATTGGAATGGGTGACCAAAACGACGCCATTGAAATTTACGTGTCACACAAGAAGTACATGGAGGCTCTCATCCTGACGTGCCTCTTCTTCCCAGCTGTCTGGGAACGCCAGTCAGCCATTATCAAGAAATGGGGAGAATGGGCCGTCATGCACGGACAGCAGCAACTGGCTGTCAGATGGTACGTTTTCTTCCTCTCTGTTATGTTGATCGCCAGCTAATCTGTATCTAGTTTTGCCTGCACCGGTGCTGAGTCTGATGAGCCCTGGACCTCCCCATCCGCTGCCCAGGTCACCTTCCAGAGCATCAACCAGAATGTCAACCAAAGCATTCCTGAAATTCTTTCGCCGCCCTTGTCGCCTCCTGGAATCAGCCGTGGACCTCAGCGGAGCATCGCCAAGACGTCTGCTCTGAAACTCATCACCTCGTTCGGTGAGCAAGGCGGGAAATCCAAGTTTTTCTCCCAGACGGATGGAGGACAGACTCCGATTGCTGCTGGACCCACCCCTATTGCGGACTCTGCCGTCTCACCAGGCGGCTATGATGTTACCACCGCGTTCATACGCCCATCGAACCGAAGCCAGTTCAACACGCCCAACTCTGCGAGGTCGGGGGCTTCTGGCTTCAGCCGGAAGCGCCTTCCTTCCATCGGGGAAATTCCCGGAGACTTGTCTCGCGATCACCTGAGAGAAACGGCTGCCGATGCAAGCCCTCGACGTACCATGCACTCTCGCATGACATCCTCTGAGCAGGACAACCTCGCTGCCGGCATGAGCCTGCAGCGGGCCGCCACCGCCAGCCCCATGATGATGCGTGACCAGTACAAGATGGTAACTACCCGATCGAGAGATCCCCCGCCCCCGTCTCCGGATGCTAGGATGATTGTAAAGATGGAGGGTAGCCTGCACCAACGGAATGGCTCTCGAGACCGCAAGCCTCTGGGGCTCCACCTCACGCTGGACGGCCTCAACAAGCCAATGATGAATGAGAGTACATCACCCGAGCAATCTGTTTCGTCTTCGACTCGTTTTCACTGGCCATCTCGTCGAAGAGGCCCAGGGTCCGTGGCGAGCTCGGTAACCTCTCAATCAACCACAGGCAGGAGCTACCGTAGCAACACCACCGGCGGCAGGCAAGACTACATCCACAGCCTCGAAACAGCCCAGCGTATCCAGCAGCGCAAACAACGAAGCCGCCACGGTAGCAGAGAGGGCCGGCGAGACGGCTCCAGCGGTCGTGATCGTGAGCACAGCCGCAGCCGCAAGACGACGAAGTCTCGTGAGGCTTCGGCAGAACGTGGCCGAGCTTCCAGCCGTACTTGGCCGAAGCCGAAGCGGTCGCCCACCTCGCCGATCCCCATGTCTCCCGAGGACCTAATCAACTTGAGCACTCCCAAATTGTTGCCCGAGTTCGTCGATCCGGCGACAGTCAAGAAAATCAACAAAACGGCCAGCCGGACGTCAAGTCGGGGAAGCCAAATCCGCCGCCTGAGCCCCGAAGGTAGACACCGCCCTCCTGCCCTCGATCTCCGTGGTCGAAGCGAGGACCGCTCGGGATCTCACAAGAGATCGCCCTCGTCTCCGCTTCCTCTCTCTGCCAATCTCGTCCACTACCAAGGGTCGGAAGACGAAGAGGACTTCGCCAAGGCTGTCATCGCTCAAGAGAACTTCAGGAACAGACACAACCGCAGCACCAGCCAGACCGGATCTCGCAAGGCGCTTTCTCCCGAACTCACCAAGACTTTCCCTCAGCGCGATCGGTCTGAGAGTCGCCGCCGCAAGCCGATCGAGTCCGCCGAGCAACCTCGCGAAGCTCCCACGGTGCAGCCCAAGTCTCGTGCAGCCTCCAAGGAGCATGCCGGAGACCTTAAAGCCATGAAGGATGAGAGACAACGGAAGAAGGAGGAGGCCGCTCGTGAGCTCGAGGAGCGCCGCAAGTCGCTTGCCCAACGTCCATCGGCTCCGCCAATCCCCCACCCTAACCACATTCGCGTCGGCATCGAGCCGCCAGCGGAAAGAGACGACCTGCCTCCTCGCAGCCACACTGCCGACGTGCCTCATGGCCACCGAAGCATGTATGCGCGCAGCTCCAACGTTCACATCGGTCTTCCCGCGACGCCGAAGGCGATGCGCCTCATCATCGAGTCCGACAAAGACCAGGCTCAGAACATTCCGGTGCCTCCCATCCCGGCTACCTTCGCGCAGCGTCATTCTCCAGCGACCTCGCCCCAGGAGTCTCCTGAGAAGGAGAGTGGTTCTGATCTTCTTACCCTGCTCCCGCAGACCACCTACCAGCCTCCTGTCCGCGGCATGATCCCCCGCAGCATGTCTGCCCCGCCTATTGACTTGGTTTCCCCGACTGGGAGCGGCCCCCGTGGCCCATCGCTTGCACGAGGCTCTTCAGTGAGGAGAGGCAACTCGGGAGAAGTCCGCACGCTGAACGAGCCCATTCATTCCAGGCGCGGCTCTCGGGAGGAAAGGGACAACATCCCGCCCCCTCCTCCTCCGCCGATGCTGAAGGAGCTGCAGCATCTTGCCATGCCCCCTCCGCCGCCACCGGCGCCCCTGCCGTACGCCCCCCACAACAACAACGGAGGCCTCGGCTCCGGCATGATCGAGATCGTCATGGACGACGACGAGTCTGCCCCGGCGGCCGCACCCATGGACACCACCGTCCCCGTCCTCCCCGCACCTGCTCCCCCGGCAGGCAAGGGCCACAGCCGCGGCCGCAGCTTTACCGACCGCGAGAACAGCCTGGCCGGTCGCCTCTCCAAGGCCACCGACCGTTTCAGGTCCGGAAGCCGTACTCGAAAGGACACCGCCGCCATGCGGCCCAGAGGACAAGATGACTTCGACTACGCGCCGTACGAGAGCGTGCCAATGCCCTCTAACTATGGTCGCGACGGGATGAGGTCTCCCCCAGCCATGGTGCAGAACCAGCACGCGCTCCCTACCGGCCTCAACGCGAGCGACATGATCTAGACTGAACAACGTATCCCCCCTCCCAACAAACCCACCTCCCTAATTATCCATTACCCCCGTATGTTTCGATTCAATTCGTTGCATGGCGACTGGCGTTTTACGATGAACCTTTATACCACTACTTTTCAACGACCAGAGAAACACGACCATTCGCGACAAGGCATCTTGGGACGTTTGTCACTTGAAAGCCCGAAAGCAGGAAAACTATTCCAGGATTAGAACGCACCCTTTTGTACACTTCTAGTCTTTCCTTTGCAACTGCCATTACTTCAAAGCGCTGCGCGATTTTATGCAACTTTCTTCTTCTTCTTTTCTTTACTATCTGTTTGCACTCTTCCTTCTCAAATGATGACTGATGACGGCTGGATCTTGGACTGGGCAAAGCCGCGAGGCAAGCGCAAGGGACACACATGATACCGAGCGGCAATGTACGCGAACAGGCCGTGGGAAATGGACGGCTGTTAGGGAAACGAGAATATTTTCTGGGGGAAAAAACCAAAATGTGAAGACGGAGATGAGTCGTCGCCGGCCGCCTCCGCCTTTGAGATGAGAAAGGGGTCGTGGGAAAAGATGGGAGGGGGACCGAAAAGTGCTGGAAACGTTTGTCTTACAATGTTGCCTCACGGCATCTTTGTTCATCTAGTTGAGGTCGAGGGGAGACCATTCCCTTTGCTTTTCGCTTCGCTTGCTCCGTTTCCCAGTCATGGGCGGTCGAGTTTTCTTGTTTTGTTTTCTTTTCCTTGTCTAGGGGAGGATGACCATCGTATATAGCTGCTCGATCTAGCAAAGGCCGCTTGCAGGCCGAATATTGAGGGGATGCAACCTGAACTTGACTTTTCCATGTTTTATGTTACGTCCAGATGTCTTCTCATGGTTTTATCGTGTTTGCAACCGGTGGAAATGATGCGAAAACACAAAGTGGTCGTGTCGTCTGGGAGAATTGAACCATGTGCGAGGCGTACCGTGTACACTGGTGCAGCATCGCGAGCTTCACCACGGTCGGCTTCACGACGTTCAGCAATCGCGACGGGCACTCAATGAGTGTCGCAGAGACGCCAACACGATCGAGAAATATTACAAAAAAGCAAGCACACATAGAAGCAGTCACCACACACGCAGGTAGGTGGTGCATGCGAACGAGGATCATCCCATCAAAAATGCTGTCATCAAAAAAACCAAAAAAAATTGGAGTTGACATCTCCATCTCCATCCACTACCTCAAGCCCCTAACGATCGTAATCCAGCACGCCATGCGACGGTGAAGATACCTCTGCAGAGTGAAACCTCCCTCAAGTGTTATCTTCATTGCTTAGGGTCACAGCAGCAATCGCAGGTTACCCATGCGAGTGTGTGACCACCGCGGCATTCGCACTGGGCGCCATTAGAGGGTTCCAATGTGTATGAAGCAGCGGGAGAAGATTAATGAAAGCCTTCAACCACTTGACCATTACAGCCGGTGGTTTCCGCCCAACTTTTCATACTTATAGGGTCCGCGCGCGGGGGCTGGGGGGACGTGCGCTGGTGCTGCTGGCTGGCGCGCTTACGTCAGCTGCGCGTCGCGACCGACGGCGGGAGACATGCCGATCGCCGACATGAGCTTTCGGGATCGATGGAACTCGCCCCCTGGCTGGCTGTTGCAATTGCGCCAGCGACCGTGGTGCCGAACGTTCGATGACACTCTAGCGATCGAGTCCCCTCGACAGCGCGCGAACTCGATGGCACCGCACCCACGAAAGTCTCCTTCAGCACCGTGAGCGACACTCGAGGACCCCCAACATGCTCACCACCTCCCCCCGCCTCCACGTCCGGCGCCCCTCGCCTACGACGGTCGAATTCACGCTCTCGACCCGCCCGCCATCGACCCTGGCCGTACGAGTCCTCTCCACCTTTCTGCTAATACTGCGCATCGTCGTCTTCTTCTCCTCGATCCTCATCGTCCACGCCGCCTGGGTGCAGTCCCCCTACGCGACGTCCTTCCTCGCCCCGTCGCCCACCTCGACGCGCACGAGATCTAGCGACGACGCAGAAGACGGCTTCTCCCCGGCCGCGACGCTGTCGCAGGCCACGCGCCTCATAGACGACTCCGTCCCCGGCCGCCTGGCCCAGCGCCTCGTCTCCTCCGGCGCGGTCCCCCTCCCGGTGCTGGTCGCGGGCTGCCTCGCCGCGGCGTACGCGACGCTCCTCCGCACGCACACGACCGAGAGCCTGCTAGTCCTCCGCGGGCTGGGCATCCAGACGAGCTCGGCCAGCGGGAGCTACCTGTCGGCGGCGGCCACGCGCTTCATCCCGACGGAGAAGATACAGGACGTGCTCGTCAACGAGGCGTTCAGGGGCTTCGAGGTGCGGTACTACCTGGTCGTCATCGTCGAGGGGGAGGAGGACCTCGTCGTCGTGTTCCCGAACCTGCTGCCGCGGAAGAAGATTGTCGAGACGGTCTGGAGGGGCGTCAGGGGGTGCCTGTGGGAAGCGGAAGGGTCGTGGGGTTGGAACGGTAATCAGAGGACGAACGACAAGTGGCAGGGCGGCGGCGCATGAGCAGTTACCACAAACTGGCTTAATGAATTCATGAACATTTCTTCTCATTATCTTTTAACTGTTGTGTCTACTCGTCCCCATCCGCGGCAGCCTCCTTCTTGGCGTCCTTGATCGCCTTGCGCCAGTTCTTGGACTCGCGCATCTCCTCCGAGTTCTTGAACCCCTTCCTCTGCGCCCACCGGTCGTTGATCTCCGCCGGCGTCGGCGTCAGCTGCTTCCTCGCGATCGGCACGTACTCCCCCGACGGCTTGCCCTGCGGCCCGCCCTGGAACACCCTCGTGCCTTTCGCCTTGGCCTCCGTGCCCTGCACCTGGCGCGACACGAGGTCCAGCAGCCGGTTGGCCAGCAGCTCGTCCATCTTCTTGTCGCGGTAGTTGGCCCACAGGCCCTCCACGACGTCCGCCTCGCCGTACACCCAGCGCAGCGCGCCCGCCGCGCCGGCGCCCGTGCGGCTGCCCTCGTCGCCGGGGAAGACGCAGTTCCAGAGCACCAGCGGCGTCTCGTGCGCGAGGTCGTAGTTGGGCTTGCGCGGCGTCCTCTCCACGTCGAGCAGCTCCGTCACCAGCTCGGGCTTCTCGAGCCGCTGGCCGATGAGGAACAGGATCGACACCATGTGCCGGATCTGGTGCCACAGGAACGCCGTCCCGCGGATGTTGAACGAGTACACCTTGGGCAGCTGCTGCTGCTGCTGGCCGGCGTCCGCGGGGTCCAGGCCCAGGTACGGCAGCGCGGAGCCCACGTCGCGGACCTCCTCGACGCTCGCCTCGTGCATGCGCCGCTCGAAGTTGGTGATCTGCTTGCTCCCGTCGACCTTGCAGAAGTTGCGGAAGTCGTGCGTGCCGAGGAACCGCTGCGCCGCGTCGTTCATGGCCGCGATGTCGAGGTACCCCTCCTTCAGGCCGCCGTCCCGCGAGGCGCCCGTCGTCGGGTTGAAGGCCGGCTGCGTGAAGAAGTAGCGGTACTGCCGCTCCTCGCACGAGAAGCGCGCCGAGAAGTCGGGCGGCGGCGAGGGGCACCACGCCACCACGCGGATGTCGTCCGGCAGCAGCCGGTTGAGCGTCTTGACGTAGTCGATCTCCTGGTCCTCCGTCCAGGGCTTCTTCTCCTTCTTCTTTTGCTTCTGCTTCTTGGCGTCGTCCTCAGAGGCGGTTTCGCCGGTGCCCTCCATCGGGGTGTCCGCGTCCTCCGGCGCGGGCTCCGGCTGCGGCAGGGGCTTGCTGCTCCTCACCCTCAGCCCGATGACCTGCCCGAAGGCGCTCACGCCGCGGTCCGTCCGGCCGCACTTGGAGTACTCGCAGCAGTCGAAGTTGACCACCTCCGGGTCCTCGGGGAAGATGAGGCACGACTTGGTGAGGGCGTTCCACAGCTCGCCCTCGATGGTCGGCAGGTTCGCCGAGTCGGCGTACTCGTACCCTCCGTACCGCTTGCCCAGGTACGCGAACTTGAGCGCGATGAAGCGGGTAGAGTACCGGGAGGCGTCGATCTTTTTGGCGTCCTTCTTCCGCTTCTTCGCCGGGGGCGGGGCGGCGGCGGCGGCCCCGTCTGCCTTGCCGGACCCGGCCGCTGCGGCTGCCACCTCGGCGGTCCGTTTCTCTAGCTCATGCTCGAGCTGTCTTATGCGCGCGATGAGGCGGTCCTTTTCCCACGAGTCATACTTGCTCCCGGGACCGGCCATGTTTGCGGCGCGGGAGGTGCTCAGGTGCCGAGCGGACGCAGGAATGTGGGTAGTGACGGTGATGAGACGACGGCTGAGATGGTGAAGGTGGCGTCGCTCTTCAAGGGCACGAGCGGGTAAGACTGTTGTTCGGCACTCGTGGTGTAATAATAGCCTCCTCTCCGGACGTCTCAAAAAGAGCAAGCAGGGGCTTGGCGATCGATGCAGAATAGAGCCCCGTAACACTTCGTGTAAGGGCCTCATAGGCCTGCTGCTTTTGTGCATATGACTCTTTCTCTTTTTTTTTTCTCTCTTTTTTTTTGGAGGGGTTATTTAGACCGGCATCATGCGGGTACCTTTGGGCCGTCACTGGAGCGGTCCGTTCAGAGTGGGAAAATGCACATTAAACTTGCAGCAGCAGTCAAATATTTTCTGCCCTGTACGAAACCAACTGTGGCTTCGCTGTGGCTAGTGTTGACATGTGCTGGGTCCCCCCGGGCGTCTTGGCCTGGACTGGAACCGGGGGCAGCGGCGCCGTGGACTGCCGCCCGTGTGTTCCCCTGTGGCTGGGCTTGGCCTTGGCCTGCGCCATTTGTTCCCCAGACATCCGTTATCTGAACGACACTTGGAAAACAGCCGTGATAAACGCGGCAGATATGGACGAGGAAGCAATCAAGATCTTGCTGGTTGGTGATGAAAAATGCGGAAAGACGTACTTTCTCTCGTCCGTACGCCCTGGCGAAGCCAAGCCCCTCTCCACCCCCGGATCTCACCAACTGACAGCCCCACGATAGGAGACTGAGCGCCGGAGAAGGGTCTGGGCCTGTCAGGTTGCTCAGGGACATTGATCAGCCGTTCATTTTTGAGATTAAACTGTCCGGTAAACCGTATCGGATGGAGTTCTATGATACAAACAGCCCCGAAAACTGGCGACTGCTGGAGCCGGACCTGGTTATCATCTGCTACGACATAAGCCAGCGGCTCAGTCTTATCAACATGCAAAGACTGGTGCGTCTCAAGACCCAAAGTTATTCTCCCTATACTCTAACGCTCGAGCAGTGGCTCAAAGAGGTCAAGATGGCTTTCCGCAGGCCAGACCGTATACCCATTCTCATCCTCGGTCTCAAGAGAGACCTGAGATCCGAAACCGACCCGAATGGCATCATCTACCCCCAGGAGGCCTACCAGGCAGCGCAATCGATGAGGGTTGACAGGTACATGGAATGCTCAGCCATGACTGGGGAGCTCGTCAAGCTGGCGTTCGAGGACATATGCACGACGGCGGTCAAGACAAGGTCGGCTTCGGGGGGACAGAGCGAGGGCGGATGTGTCGTCATGTGAGGGTAAATCAGTCCTTCTCCGTCTGCGTCTGCGAAATGGGCTCCGTCCTCGAATCAGGCCCCGTCTTCAAATCGGCCTCCGTCTGCGACTGAGGCTCAAGGTGATGGAGTAGCTGGCAGGCTGGATAGCAAGCTGGATGACAGGCTGGATAGCGGGCTGGATGCAGGAGCCGAAGCAGAAGCAGTAGCACTGGCCGGCGCAGGAGCCGAAGCCGAAGCAGAAGCAGAAGCCGGAGTAGAAGTCGGAGCCGGGGCAGAAGCAGAAGCGGGAGCCGGAGTAGAAGCAGGCTCGGAAGTGGGATTCGGGATGGCCTCCGAAGCTGCCCCGTTTGCGTCTTCTTCGCCGCCCTCCTCCTCAGAAGCCTGAGCAGGCTCGGCAGTGGGATCCGGGATGGCCGCCTAAGCTGCCCCGTTTGCGTCCTCTTCGCCGCCCTCCTCCTGTTCCGCCTCTTGAGGGAACGAGCCAAGGACTTCGGCGATGATGTTGACAATTTCCTGCTGCTTAACGTCGTTGAAGCGATCCGTCATGTCTTCGATGATGGTGTTTAAAGCGGCAACGGATGCCGGGCGGAGGTTGAGGATCATGACAAGCTCACCCTTGGCCAGCTCATACGGCCGGAGCTTCTTCAGCAGCTCGCCGATGCTGTCCTGGCGGTAGGTGATGGGGTCCTGGCTGAGCGGGTTGGGGGGCGTACGAAGGTACTGCATGAGCTAAACCGGATGAGTCAGTTGAGGGTTGTATGCGCAGAAATAGACACCCAATTTTTATTCAATTCCCTGGATAGCAACCGCAGCAAAGAGACATGACCAAAAAAAAGGTCATCGGGCAGACTTACCTCCCGTGCCAGAGTCTCCAGGTTGCCAGGAGCACGACGTTCGCCGCCTCGTTTCTTCTGGCCAAGTTGACGCTCCCTAAGGTGCTCATAGACCTCGTAATTGGTCAGGACCGCTGACTGAGCCTCGAGGATCTTCATTGTGAGAATGCAATTGGGCGCGTGAGTGTATGTCTGTGTTGCGATCTCGGGAGACGAATGCAAGAGTACGCAATGGGTGGTTGTTTAGCGAGTATTAGCTGCACCGGCAACGGCCTTGGTAGTAGGACGAGGTGCGTGAAAAAAGGTCGTGTCGGTGTGGAAGGTGAAAGCTAGGCAAATGTCCGTGTTGCTCGAATGGAACCCAGTAAGCGCGGGTGAGAGGTCCGGTTGGTGACAAGTCGAGGCGACGTCCAAGTCTTTGACAGGGGTCAAGTCAAGACTGTCAGATAGTTTGGGAGAACAGGAGAGACCAAAGCGTGATCCGATTTGTCCAGAGTTCCAAGGCCGGCAGACTTCAGTAGGCGTGAAACGAATCCAAACCAAACAGCAGGTGAGCCTCTTCAACAAAAAGCTCATACGGCAGTATCCAAAGGCACGCCCGGGAAAGCGCGGAAAGCACAGTATGTGGTTGTGCTGAATATTTTTGCGGCCGGAGGAAAGGTGCCCCGCGGCGGTCGTCGTTTACAGTTTGCAGCCGCTTGCATGCAAGCACAGAGAGACAGCGAAGAGAAAAAAAAAGTATGCACCTCGAGACTGCCCAAGGCACCAATCATGCTGCCCAGTCCCCACCGCGCCATGTGCTAATGTCGACTACCTAGGCAGGTACGTACCGAGCGTGGGATTGCGCAATGAGATGGAGGGGGAGGAGCGGCTTCAGATGGTGCCGATACTGCGTCGTCCTCCCACCATGAATGCTGCACCTCTCATGGTCTCTCATTCCCATCGTCCCGACGTCTTACTATTCGCTGGTAGCAATCGTAGACGAGAGGCATTTATTGGCCGTCATATCTACCTGGCAGGAATGCACGATCACGAGGTACCTAGGTAGCAGTACTTTTGTTGACAAGAACTTTCTGCCCTGGATTAAATGCATATCCGCCGGAACGAATAACTACCTGAGATACCTACCTACTTACTATGTAGGGACCTTGATGTACCATGTGTCGTGTTGCAGGCATCCAAGGTACCTAACCTGTGAAAGAGTCACCCCGCACGCAATGCGCCCAAATCCGCCCTGTACGGGGCTCCTTCGCGACACTGTCAGGGTTGGCGTGGCTGGCCGCTGTCACCGCCGTCATTGCTGTCACTCAATGTACCACGACAGCTAGTAGGCGTCGGAGGCTCAGTACCTGGCAACCACCGGAAATACAGTGCATGGCTTGAGCGCCACTGGCGCAAAATCTCTGCCAAAGATCGGAGTCGTAGAAGGCACCAAGACCGGTACTTGTGTACCTCGAGGTCCAGGCCTAGCCCAAACGGGCGCATTCTGCACCAACTTGCCCTGTGTCCCTCCCCTGTACGGCAGCTCTTGCGACCCCACCAAGAAACATTCCCACCCGCCTTCCCCCAGTCCACAAGGTCGCGACCGCACCCGAACCCCCGATACCTGCAATCCCAAACAAACTTATCCACTCAGAGATTTTCCTTTACAACTTCTTGACGACCCCAGCTTCAGCGACCACCCCCCCGCTACCAGCTTTTTTTTCTTCTCTTCCTTCCACCTTTTTTACCTCGAGCTTGTTCTTCGTCATGCTCCCGTTGTGATCACATATATTTTGGAGGTCGTCCTTCCCCAAGCCTTTGGCATCGGTCATCTGCACAATCCTCGCTTGCGCCTATCCTCGGCTTCGGCACCTACCCAGGTCCCTGTGACGTCGCCCTGTCCCCCACTAGCAGATTTTTGACGCCTCGAGCAAACCCGACACCGGCTCTGGTCGTTCGCGATTCTCCATCCAACACACGACAACCCACCACCAGTCTCGCTACCTCCTCCCCGACCCCTCCGACCGTAAGGGTTCTTGTCGCAGACTAGGCTTAACTGCTTATTCTTTTCTCTCGACCTCATTCGATCCGATCTGCTGTCCTGCAGCTTCGAACATCGCCGGTTTCGTCCGACTATTTTCACGTCTCCTTCCCAACAACCACCTCCCTCCGCAACCACATTTCTACACAAGATGGTCCGAAACATCATTGTTCTAGGTGGTAACACCCACTCAGAGCTGATTGACAGCGTCTGCAACAACCTGGGCCTCAACCCCTGCGAGCGAGTTCTCAGCAAGTTCTCTGTTGGCGAGTCTCGCTGCGAGATCAAGGACTCAGTGCGCGGCAAGGATGTCTTTATCATCCAGACTGCTTCTGGATCTGTTAATGACGGCTTTATGGATCTGTGCATTATGATCTCGGCTTGCAAGACTGGTTCCGCTAAGAGAGTTACTGCTGTCATGCCCTTGTTCCCATACTCAAGACAACCCGACGTCCCCTACAAGAAGGCTGGCGCGCCTCTCTCCAAGTCCTCTTCAGAACCCTCCAAGAACGGCTACACCTTTGAGAGCGTTCCTGCGACCCCGGGCCCCGGCATTGCCCGCACCACTGGACTCCTCAACGGCATTGAAGGCATCGCCTCCAAGCTTGCCAAGAGCAAGCTCACTGAGGAGAGGAACAACGGAGTCAATGGCGACTACTTCAAGAATGGCGAGCCCAAGACCAATGGCCGCTCTCACCATGACTCCGTCTCCTCCATCTCCTCCCAGGTCAAGTACACCACCCACGACTATGAGAACCAGAGCCAGGTCAACGGCTTCCAGTCGAAGCCGGGATACAAGCAGTGGGTTGCCCAGGCCGGCACTTTGGTCGCGGACCTTCTCACCTGCGCTGGTGCGGACCATGTGGTATGTAACCCTGAGACTCTGCGCGCGGAATCTCCAACACCTTAGCCAAACCAAGCTAACACGACGCAGATTACGTAGGTTCCCCCGTCCTTTGCAGCGTGCTGTTCTGCTCGCGGGTCTTTGTTGCCAATTCAACTTTGAAAGAAGTCTTTGAGGCTTTTTGACATCTGCAATTCATTGCTTCTGTCCGAAGCAATTGCTAATGATTGCAGGATGGATCTCCATGATCCTCAGTACCAGGGCTTCTTCGATGTCCCAGTGGACAATCTGTACGGCAAGCCCCTCTTGAAGAGGTATATCCAGCAGAACATCCCGAACTTCAAGGACGCCGTTGTCATCTCGCCTGATGCTGGCGGAGCCAAGCGGGCTACCGCCATCGCTGATGAGCTGGACATGGCGTTCGCTCTTATCCACAAGGTAGGCTCATCGACTCCGTTGGATGTAACTCCAAAACTCATGTTTCTTTTCAGGAGCGTCGCCCCACGAAGTACAGTGAGCAGCGCAACGCCAGCATGATGCTTGTGGGTGATGTCAAGGACAAGGTCTGCATCCTGGTCGATGATCTTGTCGACACCGGCAACACTATCACCAGGGCGGCCAAGCTGCTCAAGAAGGAGGGCGCTACCCAGATCTATGCTCTCCTGACCCACGGAATCCTCAGCGGCGATGCCATTCCGCGCATCAACGCCTCGGCCATCGACAAGATCATCGTGACCAACACCGTTCCCCAGGGAGAGCACATGAAGGCGTGCCCCAAGCTTAGCTACCTGGACGGTGAGTACCCTCGGCTTTCTTTGTTTCTCTCGTTTCTGACTGAACGTGACAGTCTCCCCTGTCTTCGCGGAGGCTATTCGTCGTGTCCACCACGGCGAGTCGATCAGCGTCCTTTTCCAGCACAACTAAAAGCATTATCATTGGCGTTTGAAAAGAACATCGGGTTTTGCATTGGAGGGTTTATTGGATGCCACCAACACATCACATTCAGGGAGGCTCAGCAACAGCCGTTGCTGTTTTTACACAGGCGTTCAGCTCAGGGTGGTCAAATGTGGCATCGGTTTTTCGCCATGGACATTTTAGACGTTTTCTTTCCTCTTTTTACTCCGGACTACCCACGACATACCAGCTCGTTTCCTCTGGACGCGATGCAACCAAAACATCGACAGCCTGCGACGGCTAGTCGTCTTGCTACACAACAAACATGCGAAAGCATACACGGAACCTCATCCGCGCGATGAAGGCTCTTTGTAGAGCGATCAGAAAATTGCGGTGGTACTACGGCCTTGCTATACACACACACACTTATCCCTCATGGATAATACTTGTCTGTTTCATTTTGCAACTGGCTCTTCTCGTTTTTTACGTGGGTGGTTGCGCAGCCGGAGGCAGTGCAGTGCAGTGAAGATAGTCTTTCACCACAGCTTCCTCGTAACACATAACCAAATTAGTAGGCTCCCATATGGTAGAAGTTCTGGGGAGGTCATGCCGCTTCGACCGTGAGCGTGCTCGTAGATATCGTGACATGAGATAGGTAGACAAGACATCTAGCAATCAAGATATACCAAACTCATGCCCGACTGTGAGCGTGATGTTGTCGTTTAGCACTGTGTTGCCAATAGTGGCATCATGATACGCGAGGTGGTCTGATTGGGGTCATGTTGGTTCGTACTGTGTACCGCGTTTCCTCCGTTGGGCCGATCACCCCCAGGGTAGGCATCCTCACTATGAACAAGCTTTGGGATCGATGGTAGCTTTTCGATGTGGCTGCTGGTACGCAGTCTGCACGCACGCCCCTCCAAGTACCTCCACGTATGGATCCTCGGCGTCAAGCTTTACCCACAGGGAGGAGTCATGGACAATGAGAGAAGACCAACAGAGGATCGAATGTGTAAGGCAACGAGCTCCAGACGTTGAGGTGAGTGGAGAAGTTATGGGATTGGTCGTCTCGGCGAGGAGGGACATGTCGTTACCTGCGGTACATTGTCGACCTTTGGCGCGTCCTGGCTGCAGCCAGAAAGTCTGGAAGCCACGGAAACGAGGTTTTATTACATACAAAGGGGTATTTTCACAGCACAGAATAATCGTTGGATTGTTTCTTTCCACATGAAGGGGGGGAAAGAGGTAGTAGACGGGCCGATGGAGTCAGCAGTGGTTTCGCCCCGTGGCGTTCAACCTAGAGAACTCGAAATGCCAAGTGTGGCGCAAAATCCGTCGTCTGTGATTGAGGGGGTGTTGCCTGGCGCCACTCGAGCTGGTCAAGACTGGAAATCCTGGTGAGGGACACGTTTCGGAGGACTGACCGTAGGCATGCGCTCGAGGGGCCGTCGTTGAACGGCGGACGGCGATCCCTGATGGAAACCGGAGATCATCCAAAGAAGCAATTTAGCTAATACAGGAAGGATCTGAGGGCTCCGACCAGCCCGCTAAGGGCACCGAAGCGGTGGAATTTCATGTGAGAATAGTGGAAGCCCTTCAACGAAGTGTTCCCGTCGAACGTTCTGAATGAAAACAAGCTCCCCGATACTCGACGCGTATGCGATACTTCCATAGATCTATAGAACACCTGAGGCTATTCGCGGTGCACTATGAGAAGCCGAATATCGCAGGGATCCAGTGCACTAGCTAGTGGAAGGATAAGCGGCCGAGGCAACAGATGCGAAGCCTCCGACAAAAGTCTTCTGTCAGCGATGTCAGAACATGATCCACCCTTGGACGGTTGCACTGGATTAAGGGGTTCTTCTTGCTGTTTATTGAGGTAACCATATATCCAAGGCAACGGCTACCGCGAAAGAAGCCGGAATCCATGCTACATAAAGAGCGGGATCGTCTCTAAGATCTTTCCGGGACGGTTTCGAGAGCCCCACCGATTCGGATCCCTTGCGGCCATCAGACACAGGACGCGTCCCTGAGATGCCGCTCCAAGGAAGTGGCCTCCTACACCTTTCGCCTGTTCGCAGGTGTCTATCACCTCCCACACCCCTGTTATGAGTTGCGGCAGAATTCTGTCCTGGTTGAAAGTTGTTGCTTTTCGTGTGTATAGAGCGATTCGAATGGTTATGTGTGCTCGGCCTTGCCGCAGAGGTTGTGTGTTCCCGAATGGTCTGGCGGGCCACTCGTGTGTAGGAGATGACAGTGGCTGGATTCGAACGCAACGCCATGCGAACCATTGTATTTGATATCAAGTGCTTTGTTCGAAGAACTCGTCAGCTAGGAAAAGAAGAAGGGATGGTGGGAGCCAGTACCTTTGCTTCGAGACGAAAGAAGGTGTGGATGATCTTGGACAGAGAGGATTTGGAGAAGTAGTAGACCAGGGTGGCCTCGTTTGATTTAGCGGGCGAAAACGAAGTCGAGCCAGCCACAAGGCCCCATAGTCATGAAGCTTAATTCTTGACACTGCATAGTACTGGCAATCTCAAGTAGACCGAAGGCAGCAGCAACAGCCTTTCAAGCTTGTCAGAAAGACGCGAGAACCGTGATAATGAAGGCCTGAAACCTTGCCCTTCTTGAGGGCACAGTTTTCTGGAACATCTTTCGAGAAATTGCGAAACAAATCCTATCATCCGCGCACATCTCAGGTCTCGGGCATCGGCCCCGGCATTCGACCCCGGTCGGCCCCGACGACCCACAGTTACGGATCGGACGCCCTGGCAGTGCGGGGTGCATCTCCGCCTTATCTTATCGCACCCAAGCTCCCTCCCCCACCACCGCCAAGCTCCCACCCTCCCTCCAACGACAACACCTCGGCATCAACGTCACTCGGCTACGAAAGCCTCCACAAAGCCCACCAAGATTCCCAATGGCTACCCTGTCCGGCGCAGAGCGCATCCGCGCGATAACAGACGAGGATGGCAAGTTCAAGGCCTTCGATTCGTACCCGTGGAAGAAGGACAAGATGTTCCTGGCAAGCACCCCTCCCATCCTCGTCGAACCCTGCCGTCTCACCCACGTTGTGTGCCCATGAGCTGACAGCTACCCACCAGTCCGGCCTATCCGCCATCCTCGGCGACCCGAACGTCGAGAACCCGAGGGGAACCCCCACCGAGCTCGCGACCCACGCCCGGATCTTCTACTACGCCTCGCGCATCGGCGTGACGATCGACTTCAACGAGTACAAGGACTGGCTCGCCCGACACCCGGACCACGCACCGCCAGACATCCTCCCCGAAGAGTACAGGACCCAGAAAGCAGCGGGAGGAAGCGCCGCAGCGCCCTCGAGTAGCGACGTTTCGGAGCTGGCCTCGAAACTCGACGACCTCAAGACCGACTCGGACGCCAAGCCAGACCCCGCAGCCGAGCCCAGGCCCTCGTGGCAGGCCGCAGCCCCGACGGCGGAGCTATACGTCGAGCGCAAGCCGCCGTCACAGACCGAGGGCGCCGAGGGCGAGCCCGCGTACCCCCTGGGCTTTGCGGAGATGCTGCAGATGCTCCAAAAGGGCATTCCTATTCCAGGAATCAGACAGATCCCAGACACCGTAGTAAGGGATGCGGTAGGTCTTGAGCTGGATCATTCTCAATTGCGCCTCTTTTTCTCACTGCCTTTAGTCCGTCAAACCATTCGGAAAGCGCGAGGTTCCCAAGAAGCCTTGGGAGAGGGACGCTCCAGCCTTGGAGACCGAGGCAGCCACAAAGCCATCGGTGGTCGATGCTGAATTTCCACCGCTTGATGACACATCGGCACCGGAAGGAGAGAAGGTGGGCAAAGAACCGTAGTACAAACATAAAGGGTAAGGTTGTTTCAAAAGGCGTATACGGCGTTATATAGACACAAACGTAGGCGCCTCGAGCGCGTTGCCGGTGGGCTCCCTTAATGAATGGATCGCGTAGTCATTGTGACTCGCTTAAACGAAATCTTCACCCTTCTCATGCGGACAGTGCAATAGTAAAAAAGCGTTTTGTACGGAAACTACCTAATGTTTGACCGAGGACCGCCACAGTTGCTGTCCAATCCGGACCGAACCGCCCTCAAAGCTTTTGGGATGTGGTACATACTACATACAATCATTGTGTGTTGTTTCGGGATATTCCATGCTTCCGTATTTTCCCACCTTCGCCCCGGCACAAGTCCTCTCAGTTGAATGGTACAACCGAGGGCACAGCAGGACTTCGTGGATCTGGTAATGAACCGCCTTGTATAGACTGATAGCATTCTGGCGGGCCGTCAAGAGGCAACTCCAATGCCCCAGGTGGGGTTTCGAGGTTACACTGATGCGATGCACCTCCTCCATATTGCAAAATCCATAACCATGATGTGTCCAATGCACTCGAACAAGTGATAACTTGCCGAGAGTAGGATGACAGCTGATCTGTAAATTAATGGCCGAGGAAAATGTTTCGTAAGCACAGACATATGCTGTTGTGCGATGGCGTCGTCAGAGTTGGGGAACATGAGAAATGGGGGGTGTGGTGAATATTAAGAGTGAGTGACAACCGTGACGTAGAGAGAGAACAGGTAAGAAAAACTCGCGCGAACCGGGTAAATCGGGACAAAAGTTGTGAGGTGAGAGAGCACTCAGCGGTAGCTGTTGCCGCTAGCAAAGCGAGGCCCAGCGCCCGCCATGCGGCCCATTCCGGGGCCAACACCAGGTCCGGGACGAGTAGCGACGGCGGGGTTGGTGCAAAGCATGCCAACGCGAGAGCCAAACTTGGATCCTCGGAGAGAAACCATGTGCTTGCGAATGTGGGCGGCAACGACCTCGCGATGCTGCATGCCGGCGTGGGTGAGAATGTACTGAATAAGGTAGTTGCCATACTGGTCGCTAGCAATGTCGACGAGTGGGATACGAGGGCGATCAACTCGGCCTTCGCAGACTCGATCAAGGTAACGGCTGAGGAACTCGCTGCCGCCGATCTTGAGGCACTTTTCGACGACCTTGGAGGCGTACTGGTCGGTGCTGTACTCCGCGGCGTAGCGAATGACGTGGTCAATGGCACGGGAGCGATCGGCAGGGGCTCCATGCTCGCAGATGTGCTGAATGCACCAGTTTCCGAACTGGCCGTGAGCCACAATGTCGATGTTGGCGAGAACCTCCTCGATGCAAGGACGCTGAAGGTATTTGTTAGCAGAAATGAGACACCGAGGCAGAAAGTCAGCTTACCTTGTCATCCTCGAGGCAATTCTCAAAGATGTTCTGGACGACCAGGCTTCCAGTCTCACCCAGAGCGACTTCGTGCCACATGCCGCGCAGAGCCTCGTTGACATAAGTCATGATCTGAGGTGGGGACTCGGACCATCGAAGTTCAAAGAGCTTCTGCCAGACATGGCAAGCGTAACGGTGGATGACTGTCTCAGGGATGCGGCGAAGTAGCTCGTGAACCATGATGGCCTTGTATTCCTCGGGGACGGAGTCGAAAGCCTTCTGCACGACGTGGCAGCCGAAGGGATCCATGGAAAGGTTGAGAGTGTTGCCTCGGATGGCCTCTGCGATCTTGACCACCTGCTCCGGCGTTCCATGCTCAAAGCAGCGCTGAACGAGAAAGTTGCCGAATCGATTGACCATGAGAGGATAGGCTTGAGCCACGATGGCCTCGACAATCTCGTACTTCTGGTCGGGGGTGCCGACCTTGAGCTTTTGCTGGAGGAAGATAGATGCCTGCTGGTCGTTGTTGCAGACGATCTTGTCAACGATGTACTTCTAGTTGCAGTTGACATTGCGGTCCAACAAACGACGATAGTTGAGCGGCTCGGTGGTCGGGAGGTACGTCTGGCCCTCGGTAGCAATGGCCTGTTCGGGACGAGAAGTCAGCATGCTGAATCCAGCACCCTTCTTCTGACCCTGACGACGTACCTCGCTCTTCCAGCTAGGGACCGTGGTAAACTCGGTTGCGTGGGGCGAAAGCTGACTTCCGATGGGCTGCTGGTTGTAGCCTTGATACATACCGGCACCCATGTTGCTACCAGAGCTGCCGATGACGGAATCGAAAGGTGCAGGGGCGGGACCAAATCCACCAAAGTTGGGTCCGAAGCTCGAACCATTGTAATTCTGGGGAGACGGCCAGCGACTGTTGTCGAATCTGTTGTTGCGGCGGCTGCTGGAGGGGCGAGAGAACATCTCAGTGTCCTGGCCCATTCGGTCGCCACGGAACCCGTCGCCCATCGAGTACGGACCGGCGGGGTCCATGTAACCTTGGTTGAACCCACCTCGACCACCGGCGAACCAATCTCCTCCCATGGACTGGGAGTCAGGAGCAGGCATACCTGCGCCATTGTTAGAGAAAGGAGGCCTGGAATTTCCCCAGATACCTCGAGGGCGGCCATAGCCTCCGGCCTCAGAATTGTTCTCGTCGTTGGGGCCCCAAGCGTTGTCAGTTCCGAGCATGGCGGACCGGGCTGAAGGTGTAGGCTGCAGGATGTCATCCTCCTGCTTGATGGAGCGTGTATGGGCGAGCTCGTTGTCAAGACGGGTGATTTTGTGCTGAGCTCGAGCGAGCTCCATCTTGAGGCGAAGGAGCTCCTCCATGTTGCCACGGTTCTCCTTAAGGGTTGCGCTGGCAGGGCGAGTCGCGGGAGCAGTGGAGGGGAAGGAATCGGTAGCGGGGGTGATAGGGACCGAAGTGCTCGCCGACGAAGGTTGGTCGTAGCCGCAAGCGTACATGTCATCAGTATTCTTCAGAGCCTCGTTCTGCTGGTGGAGGGCGGCTTGCTGCTCCGAGAGTTTAGCAAGGAGCAAGTCCATTGGGTTCGTATCAGCAATAGTAGCCGACTCCTGGTTGGTCTTCTTCTGTCGTCGCTGTGAGCGAGGCAACAGATGGCGGTTAGAAGGACCAACCTTGAGTGCATTCTGATTGATGAGCTTAGATGAAGCTAGGGTGGAGACGGTTGGCTTCTTGTAGAGAGGGAAGTCCTTGGTTTTTTTCTCAGGTTAGCCAGCTTTCTCGCAACAGTGACGTGGTGTCAAGATGTCTCTCAACAGCATCTATCTCGTTTTCTTTGGCGACGCCGGGGAAAAGCATCTGAACGAGCTCAACTTACTTGGAGGTTAGGGAGGATGGAGTCGGGTGACTTCTTGATGTTCTCCTCTCCCTGGACCGGCTGCACGGCAAGGGGAGAACCCCGCTTGGGAGTCGTGACTGCGCAGGAAGGAGAAGACATGTCGGATTTGCGTACAAGGCCTCGTTGGAGAGTCGAATCGTCGCAGGAAATAAAACAGGGTATTGCCAGGAGGTGGCAGACAAGATGAGAAAGATTTCTTTGCAAGAATTGCAGATGGAAGAGGTTGGTGGGATTTTCTCTCTGCGATGGAGAGTGATTTGGTGGTGATGAAGGGCAGAGGGGAAAGGTAGAGATTTTGTCTTCCGACTTGAGGGGAAGAAAATCGAGGTGGGATGGGAGGAGGAAGTTGCGAAGGCAACCGCAGGGAAGGAGTCCACTCTGGGCAGTACAGGCTTCCCACTTTGCAAGGTAGGTAGGTAGGTAGTACCTTGGAGGACAATGCCGAGATTTTTATCGAGTCAGTAGTGATGCGATGGGAAAGACCTGGCTGAGGATCTGAGTTGAAGATGAAGGAGGAAGGAAAGTAGCCTAGTGGATTTTGGGCCGAGGGAAACGATGTCGGGTTGGGGGTGCTTGAAGGTGAGAGGAAGTTGCTAGTCGGTGAGGTTCACCAATTTTTTTTCATTTGGGGGAAGTAAAGGCGGTGCCGTCTGATGTGCGGGCACATGATAGGGCTTTCTTCGACTTGAACATCAGAGGAATACTCAGAGAATACTGGACTTTACTTGCAGTGAATGAGCAAGTGATTCCTCCACCTGTAAGTGAGCTACCTGCCTAGGTAGGTAGGCCCGGGGTAGGTAGCTGGCCTTCCACAGTTGCCTAGCCCCGCTTCACTTCAGATGAGGTGGTCTCGACTCGCTGCTTTCTGTCAGATATCAGTGGTGTTTACATCCAGGAGTGGTGTCGCAACCACCGGTGCATCTGTCAAGACACCTGCTTGCTTTTCAAGGCATTGATGATAGCCAGAACCTCGAGTCACAAGGACAATGAAGCAGCTAGGGGAACCTTTTTTGCTTGCCCTGCTCACCTGTCAGTTTTAACCAACAAATATTGAGCGAAATCACAACTACGTCGCAGTCTTGACAAAGAGACAGTATTCTAGAAAGACATTGGGCGAAAGGCTCATATGCGTCTTAAATCTTGCAGCGCTAGCTACAGAAGGCCTTCATAGTCACCAATGTTTATACACTGGAGATCCTCTCCTACAACGTCCTCTCCTAACCCCCACAAGCCGGAAGCGTCAAACTGAGCTTTCGTGAAGACTTGCGCCATCCACGGAGAGTAGTCATACACCGCACATTTGGGGAGCGGGAACACCGAGCTGAGAAATACAGCAGATATCAATCGCGCTACATTCTTTGGGAGCATTCGGTGGGACGAGTTTCGACAGTTCGTTTGGCAGTTGCACAGCGTATCGTACAGTTGTTTCGCCTCGTGGACAGCTTTAACCTCTCTTCTTCTTCTCGACTGCAGGGCTGTTAGCATGCTGATATCCATTACAACGAAAATGATAAACTCACCCTTCGCCTTCGCCTTCTTGGGCGCACTCTTTCCTCTAGCCTTCAGTCTGCATCGATCATTAGCACAAGCCTGGCGTCGGTATTCAAGTCTGGACATACCCGGCAATGTGATCCAATCGGTCCATCTCCTTCTCGTCTACCGTGGTGAGAACGGGGCCGAACTCCCTCTGAACATCCTGAACGGTGGCGACCTTGCGCGGGTAGTATGACGCGAGAGCAGGTCCCCTCAATCGTTGACGCAGGATCTTGTTGCCGGTCCGGATTCCCTCAGGGTTAAAAGTCGTCGCAAAGATTTGGCATTGGGCCTTGAGAAGTCAGCTGCCTGATCGGAAGGGAAAACAGATACAAGATTAACCTTCATGAGGTCCAGCAACCTCGCGCGTGGGACACTCATCTTTGCATCGCTTTCGGAGCACAGTCAAACGAGGGTCGGAAATTTGTCGCGACGTCGCCCAGCTAAACGTGATCTTCAATTCCGGCCCCACTGCCGGGCCGCATCCAATTGACAGGCAGCCCAGTACCTAAGGTTCCAGGCGCAGGGCGGATCATTGATTGACCGCTTGATGCACCCCTGTCCAGCCGGCCCCTGCTCATCTGGGTGGGGCTCTGGACCGTGATAGCGGGAACCTGTAAGGCAGGTACAAAGGTACTTCAGCATTTTCATTTGGAGATACCTTCAACTTCAATTTCTGCGTTGTATTTAATATCATTAGTTGCACATTCTTGGAACTTGCAGAACGCGGCAGCAATATTGTCACTTTTCACGACAGAGATCATCGATACGATATTTTTAATAACCCCGGTGCAGGTCTCCTGCTGCCAAGTCGACGGTTCAAGATGAGCAAGCGTTCGAGCTCCGGAAAGTTGCCTCCGGGCAAGAAGAGAAGACACGCAGACAGCGACCCTGTCGAGTTGCTCATTTCTCACAGCGATGAGCTCATAAAGTGTCTTGAGGGACTGAAAGCCTCATCGAAGGATGACTCGTCTCAGAGCGAAGCGCTACAAGCTCTTCGTGGGCTCAGCAAAACACTACTGCCGTCCTTCAAGTATCTGGCTGGAGAAGAAACAGCCCAGACTGTTGAAGGCTCGGAGCCAGCTAAAACAAAGGTATGCAAAACTCGAAATTATCTTGAAGCTATCGGAACTGTGTGAACATTCTGTATGCCTGATTGAAAAAGCTCACGAGAAATGTCAGGATGAATCACCAAACGAAACGCCTGCTGCCCTGCCGGTTCCTTCTTTTACCCTACTGAAGCCATGGACAGCTCAAGAAATTTCGACTTCACTTCCCCCTCTTCCTAAGATCACCAACCCTGTGTTGGAAAAGGCGGCGCTCACCCATCCTGGCATGGTCAGCCACAAGGGCGCTCTTAGTTATGATCGACTCGAATGGCTTGGCGATGCCTATGTCGAGTTGATTTCATCGGTTCTCATCTTCCAGACATTTGGAGGCCTGCCGACGGGCAAGTGCTCGCAGATCCGAGAGCTCCTCGTCCGCAACGCCAATCTTGGAGAGTACTCTGCGAAATATGAGCTCATGCAAAAAGCGAAGATGCCTAAGGAGTTCGACGTGAATAGCAACGTGGCGGTGAAGGCCAAGGATCATGAGATCAGGAAGGCCAGGGGAGACTTGTTCGAGGCGTACGTTGCCGCTGTCATCCTCTCGGATCCGGTTGAGGGTCTCGCCCGAGCCTCTGAGTGGCTCAAGACGCTCTGGAGCTCAACCATTAAGGAGCAGATCCGAACAGCAGCCAGGGAGCCAAAGCTACAGACGGTCAAGGAACTGGAGGCGCCGTCCTCTATATCCGAGGAGAACACGGTGCCTCCGAAAGTACGGCTGTCACAGGTGATTGGTTGCCCAGGCATCTCCATCCGCTACGAGGACCTGGCGACCAAGAAGGACAAGCACAACAAGAAACTCGATTTCTTTACAGTCGGCGTGTACATGGATGGCTGGGGCGAGAAGAACAAGCTCTTGGGGACAGGTTCGGATACGAACAAGAAGGAGGCCGGCCAGAAGGCAGCGGAGATGGCTCTGAATAACAAGAAGTTGATCAAGCTATACGCGGAGAAGAAGAAGGCTTTGCGCGCCGCAATGGGCGAGCCAGATGAGTAGGAAGCTAGTACATATGCTGAAAATATGTTCCGCGAGCCGCGGCAATGATGCCGTGAAACTACGTTTGGTCCTCCTCCATCAGTTCATTGCCCGAAACCGTGGTTGCAGTTCCGCAAGCTTTTTTCGGCCTAGACGATATCGGCGCAGCTGGCTCTGTCTCAAGAAATGAACAATTCATCTAATGCACTACTCAAATTAGATTGCGAGGCTCCGTGTAGCTTCTGCATGCGAATGGCGACAATTACAGGAAGTGAGAGGTGTCATGCGCGTGATGGGAATGCCGAACAACGACGTTCGGCCGTCGGTGGACACGATACCGGACTGGGACATCCCTCGGCTCAAATCAAGCCAGCTCAAAAGTTAGCGTCAATTGACGGAAGTCTAATTGTCGAAAACAAACCAAGAAGGATCCCAAAGGCAGATCCCGAGCCCACAGACTTGGGCTCTTGCCGTAGATCGGCTGCCCGCATTTCACGTGTCTGTTTTCCCTCTTTTGCATCGTTGTCTCGGCCGACGACGAACCCCAAGCCCGCACAACGCGCTACGGAAAGAAAGACGCGGGGGTGCTGGCAATTAAATTGCTAGTCGGGATCTCGGGGAAGCAAAACCCCTGACAAGCCCGCACCAACCCCCAGCTGCTCGGTGTGGTTCTGTGGAGATGCTGCTGTGAGTGGTTCGCGTTTGCTTGCGTAGCGTCGTCGTTGCGTGACCAACTTTCCGGCCGAGGCAAAACAGTTCCCATTGCCGGCAACCCACCTCAGTGCTCACTCATTCGCACTCGCACACCACCACACCTGTGCTGTCCGGCTGTCTTGCGCAGGTGCTGCAGCTAAAAGGCACGACACGCACTGCTAACTCACTCAGCGTGCGCGAACCCGCTCTATCTTGGCATCCCCAGCAGCTGATTGCCGGTGCCGAGCTCCCTATCTACCTACCTACCTCACACCTCACACCTAACCCTTCCGTTGTTGCTGCCACTACCCGCCCGTCGTTGTGTACCTAACTTTACTTTTTCCTGCGGCTGCCCTGTCCTCCCCAGGTTCCCCTTCCTCGTGGACGACTACATGAGGAGCAGTCTCATGGCGGAGCTCTCGCATGATGCATGTCAGCGTGCTGGATTTCTGTTCCTAACTCTCTCCTTGCGCCAGCACCTGTTGCACCCATCTCTCGTTTCAGCCCAGGGACCCTGCCTGACGCCGAGGTGAACGAGAAGGGGCCGACTTATCTAAGTCATCATCACCCGGTTGCTGAGCCGAACCCCAGCCCGGCCCTGCCGCCGACGCCGACTCAGAGTCGAACCTCGGACATAAACGCGCTCCCTCCTACACCCCCATTCCTCACCCACCTTTAACCCATTCTGCTCGGTCTTGCCTGTCTAGGACAGTCTTCTAGATGGCCGACTCCGTGGGTGAGTCTCTATACCAGGAAAACCCTTCTTCTCCATGTTTTTCGCCCCTAATGTGGGGGGTGCAATTCCCCGGCTAATTGTATCGTTATGCTCTTCCTCCGCCAACAGATCGCGTGTTCGTCCATGCCTTAAATACCGTCAAGAAGATCCCCAAGACGGGGGCTTCGCGCCCCCCGCCGTCTGACAGGCTGCGACTATATGGCCTCTACAAGCAAGCGATGGAGGGGGACGTCGATGGCGTCATGGAGCGTCCGACCTCGGCTTCCGGCATGCCCCCCGACGAACTTCAGCGCGAGAAGGACAAATGGGACGCCTGGAATTCGCAAAATGGCCTGACGCGGACGGAGGCGAAGAGGAGGTATATCGAGGCACTGATCGAGACGATGCACAAATACGCAACGACACCGTAAGCTCAGCCCCTGCCGCGCATGCTGGCGATAAGGCCGCCGCTGACTCGTGGCTTCCAGAGATGCGAAGGAACTTGTCGCGGAGCTCGAATTCGTATGGAACCAAATCAAAAACAACAGCCCAAGCTCGACGGATTCCTCGCCGAAAGGGACAGGTTACACTGGCGAGCCGCGTCGCTTCCTGCAACCCTTGAGCGGTTCAGAGGGACCCATGAAGATACTCAGCCCTATGAGCGAGGACGATGCCGCCGAACGAGACTCGGATAGGAGGCTAGGCTATAACGAGGGAGTGGAAGAGGATGCGCTCGTTGCGAGCACCAGCTGGTCTCGAAGCGTAGAGCGCGCCCTCGAGAAGCTATCAGCCGAGGTCGCCGCATTGCGGGAGCAAATAACAACCGGCAGAGAGTGGAAATCGAAAAAGCAGCGCAGCTTCATGGCCTGGGTACGATGGTTCACTTGGCTCGTCGTGAAACACCTGGCTATCGACATCGTTCTTCTAGCATTTATACTGCTATGGATGCGCAAGCGGAAAGACAGACGGTTGGAGGACCTGGTGCGAGCCGGGCTGAAGCTGATGAGAGAGTACGTAAGGAACGTACTGCCGTCTAGGTGACATCATCCTTGCGGGAGATGATTCTGCCTGCTTCAGATAAAAACGAGTAACGGTGGTTTGGATCAACCGATGCAACATCATGACACCAATGCCGGTCGAGTCGAAGCCGATTTGCTGCGCAGCGATCATGGGGCTGAGCAGTTGGCTCGCCTGTGACACCGACAATATACGCGGGTTTTGGATCCAAACATTCAGCTCAGTCTCGGCGGCATCAGTTTGTGCGATGCTGGGCCTCACGGTTGGTTTGCTGCGCCCAGATAGCTTAGCTATCCAAGCTATCAAGGGCGTCGTTGACTGGTTATAAACGCCGCGCCGTATGGCGCAGCAATGATGGTCGAGACCTGGAGGTTGAAGAAGGCCATGTAGGAGGAACAAAGGCAATGCTCGCTGTCGGGTAAACCGTTGGCGCAGCTAACGTGTTCGTAACAAAGTAACATACAATGCATCCGTATTTAAATATAAAAGCGAATAATTCTACCGTTGCACCTTCCATCCCTCCCCCCCTGCATCAGGTCTCGTCCCTGCCCGAAGTAGAGAATTGGGAGGAGCCAGTCCCAGACGAAAACGAAAACGTATGAAACACCGGAAAGAGGTCTTTTGGGGAGCCATTTGATCCCAATCACATTTTCGCCCAATTACTCGGTGTCGCAGAAGTTATCCTTTGATGGTCAAATTTGGGCTTAGAGACTTCGAAACCCTCGAGGCCGAGCTGACCTGATCACAGATAAACTCTACACTAGTCGCCAACTTCGGACTTATTATACCCTCGTCACCCTTGCTACCCACCGGCCCCTCCCTCCAGACAACACATCGCTGTTTTCTCACCTCGTCAACTACGCATGATTTTTTCTCGCAAAGCCGGTTCAATGCTTTGACACAGCCCAGCATTCGTCGACAAGATGCAAGACGCAGGCAGAGGAGGAGCAGGTGGCAAGCCGCTCTCGACGTCGCTGGCAGATACAGACGACACCAAGAGCCCGCTGTATGACCTCGAAGAAAAAATTCCCGTCTTCCAGGCTGGTTCCCAGGCAATGGCCATGTTCGTTCCTTTGGAACATTCGCTGTTTGATCCATTCGATGCGCCCAAGACAAAGGCCGAACGAATCAAGGCTTCTCTGGAGAACATGGAAAAACACTCCGCCGCGGTCCAAGACAACCTCATGTTCATCTACGAGCGAGAACGCCGACGCATTCTACGACACGCCAAAATCTTGGAAGGAGCAAATGGCATCGTGGAAACTGACGTCGGCATCCCCCCCTCCGAAGAGGAGATGTTGATGACCTTCGTCGAAGCCCCAATGCCCCCGGATGCCAACTACAGCACCCGGAACCTCTCGACATACACGGCTCCCAGTGCGCCGCCTGAATGCCCCCCGAGGCAGGCGGCGATACTTTGGTCGCTTTACAATGCAGGACAAGAGCTGGACCAGCTCGTGGGTTACGGCGCCCACGCCCAAGGGATTCTAGACGAGTACAAGAAAGCGCTCGCCCAAGAGCTCACTTCTATTGGCGACAAGTCGGCACAGGATGACAAGGCTCCCAAGAACTAGGCTGCAGAGCTGCAGTCAGGCCGCATGGACGGGACGGGTGTATGATGGAGAATGCTTCTTGGCGGATTGGGCAGCGCAGTGGCCCGAAGCCGGGTGCGAAGGCGGAAAATTCCTTTACGCTCACAGCCTTTGTTGTCGTGGTTGCGAGGCCAGACAGGCGCAGTCGCAGTACATAGACACTTTTCGTAGCCGTCACATGATACCCAACAATATTTCACGCATGCAAAGCTCAGCTTAAAACGAATTTTCGTCGTGCGATAGAATGTAACGACCGGCGGTAAGAGGCAACGGTCATTGAGGTATTCTCCCATGCTTCCATAAACGGCGTCAAAAGTATTACTCTTGGAGCACTTGATAGAGGAAGGCTCAATAGAAGCGGCCTTGCGGCCGCTCAAGCTCACCTACGATAAGTGCCCGTGTACAATTGATGAAGAGGAAAAGAAGAAGAGACGCTCCGCGACGAAAATTCAAGAGAACATAAATGGTGCCCGCCGGATTTGTTGGTGCCTCAGGCCTGAAGAAGCTCTCAGCCGGGTTGACCAATCATGGTCGACGTAAATTAATCGCGATTTCCGCACTAGCGCCACCAAATCCCCATGGCCCGGGACAGAAGAGCAGTTCCCTCACGACGTCAACGATTGAGATTCAATCCGCCTCCCACCTATTCGCCTCCCACGTCTCGTCTCTGTCTCAATCCGTCAAGGCGACACGATGCTGCGGCACTCTCTAGCACGTTCGGCTTGGCGGACTGGCAAGCAGGCCGCCAATGCTTCGAGAACTTTTGCTACCACAGCTCGCAGGAATGCCGAAGTTGAGCTGACAGTTGGTATGCTCAACCTGCCCTTGCGGCGACTCAATTGGTCTTTGGAGTGACGGCTAACCTGGTCTGTAGACGGAAAGAAGGTGTCGGTCGAAGGTGAGATGTGATGTGTCCGTGTCCGAGGTTTCCTGCTCACGAGTCTCCAGCTGGCTCCGCCCTGATTCAAGCTTGCGAAAAGGCAGGCGTAACAATCCCCAGGTTCGTCCACTCGGCGGGACAAAAGCATTCTAGATGGCATCCGCTGACCGTAAAACAGATATTGCTACCATGAGTACGATACCCCTCGACCGATTCGATGACCGCTCAACAGACCCGAGGGATAGCCCGGACTGACAAATACAACAGGAAGCTCATGATTGCCGGTAACTGCCGTATGTGCCTGGTCGAAGTCGAGCGAGCCCCGAAGCCCGTTGCCTCCTGCGCATGGCCGGTCCAGCCCGGTATGGTCGTCAAGACCAACTCCCCGATTACACACAAGGCCCGTGAGGGTGTCATGGAGTTCCTCCTCGCCAACCACCCCCTCGATTGTCCTATTTGCGACCAGGGTGGTGAGTGCGATCTTCAGGACCAGTCGATGCGCTACGGCGGCGACCGCGGCCGTTTCCACGAGATGGGCGGCAAGCGTGCCGTTGAGGACAAGAACATCGGCCCCCTCATCAAGACCTCCATGAACAGGTGTATCCACTGCACACGATGCGTCCGTTTCTCCAACGACATCGCCGGCGCCCCCGAGATGGGCTCTACCGGCCGTGGCAACGACATCCAGATCGGTACCTACCTCGAGAAGAACCTCGACTCCGAACTTTCCGGCAACGTTATCGATCTCTGCCCCGTCGGTGCTCTGACCTCGAAGCCTTACGCCTTCCGCGCCAGGCCCTGGGAGCTGAAGCACTCCGAGTCTATCGACGTTCTCGACGGCCTCGGTTCCAACATCCGCGTCGACTCCCGTGGCCTCGAGGTCATGCGTATTCTTCCCCGCCTCAACGACGACGTCAACGAAGAGTGGATCAACGACAAGACCCGTTTCGCCTGCGACGGCCTGAAGACCCAGAGACTGACCATGCCCTTGATCCGCCGCGACGGCAAGTTCGAGCCCGCCGACTGGGAGCAGGCCCTTACCGAGGTCGCCAACGCCTACCACCACCTCCAGCCCAAGGGCAACGAGTTCAAGGTTATTGCCGGTGAGCTGACCGAGGTCGAGTCTCTGGTTGCCATGAAGGACCTGGCCAACAAGCTGGGCTCTGAGAACCTGGCCCTCGACATGCCCTCCGGAAGCAAGCCCATCGCCCACGGTGTCGACGTCCGCTCCAACTACCTGTTCAACTCTAGGATCTACGGCATTGAGGAGGCTGACGCCATCCTCATCGTCGGCAGCAACCCCCGCCACGAGGCCGCTGTTCTGAACGCCCGTATCCGCAAGCAATGGCTCCGCTCCGACCTCGAGATTGGCGTCGTCGGCGAGACCTGGGACTCCACCTTCGAGTTCGAGCACCTGGGAACCGACCACGCCTCTCTCAAGCAGGCTCTGGCCGGCCCCTTCGGCAAGAAGCTGCAGGCTGCTAAGCGCCCCATGATCATCGTGGGCTCTGGTGTCACCGACCACGAGGACTCCAAGGCTTTCTACGAGACCATCGGTGCTTTCGTTGACAAGAACGCCGCCAACTTCATCACTCCCGAGTGGAACGGATACAACGTCCTCCAGAGGGCTGCTTCCCGCGCCGGTGCTTTCGAGGTTGGCTTCGTCACTCCCTCCACCGAGGTTGCCGAGACCGCCCCCAAGTTCGTCTGGCTCCTGGGTGCCGACGAGATCTCCCAGAAGGACATCCCCAAGAACGCCTTCGTTGTCTACCAAGGCCACCACGGTGACCGTGGCGCCCAGATTGCCGACGTCGTCCTCCCCGGTGCCGCTTACACCGAGAAGGCCGGTACCTACATCAACACCGAGGGTCGCGTCCAGATGACCCGTGCCGCCACCTCCCTGCCCGGCGCTGCCAGGACGGATTGGAAGATCATCCGCGCTATCAGCGAGTTCCTCGGCGCCCCTCTGCCCTACGACGACGTTGCCCAGCTCCGCGACAGAATGGCTGAGGTCAGCCCGGCCCTGGCGGCCTACGATGTGGTTGAGCCTGTTGCCCTGCAGCAGCTCAGCAAGGTTCAGCTGGTTGACCAGAACAAGGGCTCCAAGGCTACTGGCTCGCCCTTGAGGAAGGTTATTGACAACTTCTACTTCACAGACGTTATCTCAAGAAGGTAAGCCACGCGCCTCACATGCACAATAAAAGACCACAGCTAACAGATGTCCAGTTCGCCGACGATGGCCCGCTGCTCTGCGGCCAAGGCCACTGGCAACCCCAAGACCAACTTCATGGCGCCAGGCATGGAGGAGGACAGGCCGATGGGCCAGGTTGCGTACGGAGCATGAGGGACAGGCTGTACGATCGTAGAGAAGAGAATAAAAGAAAGTTCTTTTGTCGGGGTTGGATGCATTGCTTGTACATAATAGGATGCGAGGGTAGAGCCTGGTGGATGTTGAAGAGAGTAAATGACTTCAAATGTTCCTTTTGTCGTGTTTACATCGCTGCCCAATTTTCGTGTGACCTTGCTCAAGTCTCGTGTGACCTGGATTGATCTGCTCTACCACGGCCCATTCAACTCTCTCCCAAGAACGAACATCTTGACACTGGCTATGAGGGCGAAAGGTAGCACCGATGTCAAGGCATGTACTGTCCCGGGTGTCTCCTGACCTCAGGGTCACGTCCAGGCTCTTACCAGATCAATCTCTTCCCTACCTGAAATCATCCGTACCCTTCCCGGCTAAAAGCTCGCCGGTGAGAATCGGCACATGAGTCGCAGCTGTCGTGGTGCGGGCTGGATGTGTACTTGACCCTAATATGTTCAACTTGTTGCTGTCTTACTCGTCGAGACGTGCTATCGTATACGTCGAAGTTAAGTAACAGCACATCGTCGATAATACCCGGGCGCTCCGCCGGCTATAAATAAACACAAGACGATCATCCATCAGGCTTTCTTCAAGGGATGCGGCGCTTTCGTCGTGATGCTTTAATCTGGTCTGCCTTTCAGATGTGTGTGATGGGAACGGCTTCGGGTTCGATGTCGTGTCGCGTTCGCCGAGGACTTGGTTTGTAAGGACATCCAACCAAAAGGATACTCGGAATACTCCACGGATGAGGGATAGAGGCGAATATTTGGAACGTCGGATGTAGGGACGGTGTGGTTTCTAGTGAGATACACCCGCAGTATTTGAACCCTTACCAGCAACAAAGCTACGATTGCGGCGACACCCTAAGAAAGTACCGATTGCTCTGCTGGGGAGTTTCATCTCTGATACCTGACACGGGTAAGTCGATTTAAATAGCATTTACTCTGACAGTGACATCATGCTCTTAGTCGAGTAACCGTGTGGAATACTTGCTAAACGGTGTATCTTGAAGCGTGCTAGAATCGGGAAACATCGCCGAGGCCTGTGATCTTGCGTTTGATGGCTAGATCAAGTAAACCTTGTTTTGGTTCAAGATTCGTTGTGAAGCATCATCTGGCATTCGTGGCCAGGTAAGTAAACGTATGAGTGATGGTTTGAGAACGACGATGATTTGTGATGGTTCAGGCCTAAAGACACCTTGGGGCCGATGTCGTGATTTCGAAAGTAAAGTCGGTATGAGTAAAGGCTTGCTCTTCTTGCTATACTCCACCTCTACTTGCGTACATAGTTATAAGTTGATAATCCCAATTATGATGTACACCTAAGAGCTACAACTGCATTGGATGGCCCGCTTCAGCTTGGGCACATCCCCAATCCAGCGCTCCTCCTCCTCCTTATCACCCTTGTACGTCTTTCCCTCGACCTCGACGCCGTCCCAGCCGTCCGCGAAGGGGTTCAACGCCATGTGCATCACGCGCCTCAGCACATCTCTCTCGTCGTCCTTCTCGACCCTCTTGATGATCTCGTCGAGCACCCAGCCGCGGGGCACGAAGTTGGGGTTGACGGCCTTCATGGCCGCCTCCCGCTCCGCGTCCTTGTCCTCGCCCCAGTCCTCGACGACGCGGGCGCGCCACTTGTCCAGCCACGACCCGACGTCGGAGCGGGCCTTGGCCTCGTCGCCGGCGACGCCCTCGTTGTGGAAGAAGCGCGCGGCGACGTCGCGGCGGGCGTCCTCGTCGGCGATCTCGGAGAGCTTGACGGAGCTCAGGCGGCGGAAGAAGTGGTTGAAGTCCAGCTCGTGCGTCTCCATCGTGTCGAGCAGGTTGCTGAAGAGGTCCTCGAAGTCGCTCTCCTTGAAGTTCTTCAGCCCCAGGCGCAGGGTCATGAGGCGCTTGTACTCCTTGAGGAAGAGCGCCTTGTACTCCTCGCCGACCTGCATGATGAGCGTCTCGGCGCGCTTGACGAGGACCTCGGCCGCGTCCTCCTCGACGCCCTGGCTCACAAAGACGTCCTCGTCGACGCCGGCGCCAGCGCCCATCAGCTCGCCCAGCGCCTCGCCGAAGCGGACTAGGTTCCACCAGATGATAGTCGGCTGGTTGCGGTAGCTATACCGCAGGAGGTAGTCGTCGTGATTCGGCGTGTACGCAGGGTCGAAGTTGTCCATGAAGGCAAACGGGCCAAAGTCGATGCTCAGGCCCATGATGGATGTGTTGTCCGTGTTCAGCACGCCGTTCATGAAGCCGTATGCCTGCCACTTGGCGACTGTCAGGGCATTGCGGCGGGCGATCTCGCGGTACAAACGGGTGAACCGGTTTTCAGCGGAATCCTCGGGTCCCTGGATTTCTGTCGAGGGAACGCCGCGCGTGGGTTCAGGGGCCTTTGCCGGCTCGGCCGGGTTCTCCAGGCGAGCGGGAAGGGTCTCCCAGCCCCCGAGGACGTCCTCCGCGACATAGGTTGCCAGTGTGCGGATGAGCGCGCGGTCTCCCCTCGCGCGAGGGAGGTCGAAGTTTCCAAGGCGAATCCACGACTGCGCGAAGCGCAAGACGATAGCGCCGGGCTCCATGGTCTCGCGGCGCACCCTGGATTTCGGCAGCAGCGTCAGAGACAGTGCGCGCGTGCTGGGAATCCCGAGGGCATTCAGCGCCTCCGACACGATGAACTCGCGGATGCTGGATCGCAGAACGGCCTTGCCATCCGCGAACCGGGAGTACGGTGTGATGCCGGCGCCCTTTAGCTGAAGCTCGTAACGAGTCTTCGTCTCAGGGTTCGTGGTCTCAAAAAGCGAGATCGCGCGCCCATCTCCGAGCTGTCCGGCCCATTGTCCAAACTGGAATCCGCCATAGCACTGCGCCCAAGGGTAGCCGCCCTCCAGCTTCTCCTCGTCCCAGCCGTGTAACCTGTTTCCTGCGACGGTCTGCCTGAACTCCTCCGTCTCTTCATCGCCTTCCTTGATACCAATATCACGCAGCGCGGCGGGGCTGATTGCGAGCAGTTCCGGGTTCTCGGCGGTCTCGGGGCGTACCCAAGTGAAGGCGGCCTCGCGCACCTGGCGGGGGCTGATCTGGTCGCGGGGGGTTTTATGCGAATCGGCCGGCGTGGGGAAGAGAGAGTCGGCGGGCAGCGAGGAGGTGTAGTGCCAGGTCTTGGGAAGTTCGGCTAGTGGGAGGCGGCTGCTGTTTGTTGACGGGGCAGACCCGTTGGAGAGTTGCGCGGCCATGAGGGGCAATCTGGAAGCTCTGGGGACGGCTCGGCGGAATAGCAGTCGCGAGAGCATATACGCGGATTCAAAAAAAAAAGGTCGCAATGCGAAAGACTGCGGATAAGGTCTATTGCAAGAAGAAGAGACAATGAGAAACTGGGGGGGTATCTTCTGATGTACACGCGCAATGAAGAAGATTTCCGGGGAGGATGGAGGGGTATTTGCTAATGATGATGAGAGTCCAGGCCGTCCAGAGCCGTTCGGTGATGGAGGGGTGTCTGTCCGGGCTCTCCCAGTGGCGACGGAGGCAAGAAATCAGTGCTGACCTAAGCTGAAATGGGAACCTTGATAGACCTCGACGTTCAGTGAACCGTCGCCGATGCCTGTCTGTTGCCGACATTGGAGCAGTTATCCATAGTCATACAGGCAGCAACAAATTGGATTTCATCCAACTTGACTCGGTCGCCGGCTCGGATCCGTGGATAGGCCCTCTGCCATCTTCGAGGGCCCGGCCCGTGTCCGGAAGAACGGTGCTAATGCCGACGGTGCAGTTCCGACGGCCGGTCACGCAACAGCTCCGATGATGTCGTCATCAGTTGTAAGCATCACTGTTTGGAGAGACTCTCAATTCAAACAGTGTGGGTTTATATGAAGGCATTGTCTCTGTACTTTTGTGCTGGAGAGCAAATGTCTCTGATATGACACTTTTTAACTTCCCCGTGTAAGTCGATTCCAGGCGAGCAGTGCTGTAATTACAGATACGCTGCGACCGTCAAGCGACCCAGCGGTCCCGCTGCATGTGCCCGAATCTTGGAACTTTAGATAAGATCTCTAGTGATCAAGTGAGGGGTTTCTATCAGGGCTCTGTACTGATGCGCCGAACTCGGTTTTAGGTACGGAGTACGGAACTGTGCGGATGATGTCAATGGCCAGCTGGTTCGGATATTGCTGTGCCGTCCAGACAGCGGCCCGGTTTGCGCTGCAGGTCCCGTCATTAAGGGAGGGGCGGCATGCTGCAACGCCCCGGAAGGAGCTGTCGAGCCTCCCGAAGGTCCCCTCGTCTCGTCCCATCGTCCCTGCTGCAACAAATTCCACAGGCCTCGTGTGGGCAAAACGACGAAGCATACCTACCTGCCTACCTAGATCCATCTGATTAGAAATATAAACCTACCTACTTTCAGCTCCCTGCCAAAGTCCCTACAGCAGCATTACACTTCCCAACGTCTTCTCCATACCCCGCTGCATGCCCTTCGCGAGAACAGGTCTGAGATTGCTACTTTACAACATCGTCTTGGCTTCGTCATCACCACATTCCACCCCGTCGTCACCAGATCCCAATCTCGCAACATGAACTCGATTCTCTCGACCTTCAAGCCTGACGCCTCGGGCACGCCTCCGAAGCAGGTGCCCTACATTCCCTGGCTGAAACTCAACGATGGGAACGAGATTCCAATGGTGAGTTGACCCCTCTTTTCGAACGAAGTGGTGCCGGTCTGCGTGAGCGGGAGGATCCGTTGGGCCCTGCGCGGGTGTCAGCACCATGATCGTCGTCTCGCGATCGCCCAGACACGTGCGGCAGTTGCACCTGGCCTCCCGAGACGGTCTCTTCAACTCACGGGCGTGGCGCTGACGCACCTCCCAGCTCGCCTATGGACTGGGCACCGCCAATTACAAGACCGGCGGCCCGGCCTTCGACGAGAAGATTGTGGACAACACCGTCATGGCCATCAAGCTCGGTTACCGTCACCTAGACGGCGCCGAAGGTATGCGCACCTGGCACGCTTTTCCCAATTTGCTTGCCTAACAGCTCGGGGTAGTTTATGGAAACGAGGAGGAGCTCGGCGCAGCCATCAAGAAGTCTGGCGTCCCCAGAGAGAAGCTCTACGTCGTTGCCAAGATTCCCGGCGACAAGAAGCAGAACACCGAGGAGGCCTTCGCTGCCACTCTGAAGAAGATGGGTCTTGACTACGTCGATCTCTACCTCATCCACGCCCCCTTCTTCGCCGACTCGGACGAGGAACTCCAGCAGAAGTGGGCCGACTTCGAGGCCATCAAGGAGTCCGGCAGGGCCCGGTCCATCGGAGTCTCGAACTTCCTACAGTCTCACCTTGAGGTCATCCTGAAGACGGCCAAGATCCCTCCTGCCATTAACCAGATCGAGTTCCATCCCCACCTGCAGCATGGCGACCTGCTGGAGTTCCACCGCAAGAACAACATCGCCGTTGCCGCTTATGCACCCCTTACCCCCATCACCTCAGACGTCGAAAGCCCTGTCAGGACCATCTGGAGCAACCTGTCCAAGAAGTATGGCGTGAGCGAGTCCGTGATCGGACTTCGATGGTGCCTGGACCAAGGTCTGGTGACCGTCACCACTTCTTCCAAGGAGGAGAGACTGGCGAGCTATCTCAACCACCTGCCTGCCATCAAACTAACCCCTAGAGAGGTATCGGAGATCGCGGAGGCCGGCAAGTCCAAGCATGTTCGGGGATTCTGGGCGAACAAGTTTGATCCTGAGGACAGGAGCTAAACCAACGTCTAAGAAGGTTCTGTCTGCATTAGTATTGGTAGTATCGGGGCACAAAATTTGACAATCACGATCAAGGGGTTGCGTCTTTTAATTAACGATTAATGTCAATTTTGAGCCAGCTAATCTGGGGGTATACAAAAACAGGCGGTGCCATAAGTTTCAAGTAGCTTGAGAGTAGCTGGCCCCGCATGACGTTGACTTTGTGTCACGTTCAACATTACCCCGGATTACTCAGAGCTCGTCATCCGACTCCGTTTCGCTACCCTCTGCCGGCGGCGGCGGAGCCTTCGGTGCTGCTTCCTTCTTCCTGCCGAAAGGCAAATCGCGCTTCGGAGGGGGAGCCTCCTTGGGCGGGGGTTTTGCTGTTTCCTTCATCTGGGGTGTTTCTTTGGCCGGCGCTCGTTTCGCGGGCGGCACAACTACTGGCTCATCATCCTCATCCTCGCTCGCAGTCTCATCCTCATCTTCTGTAGTCTGCTGATCGGAATCGACTTTAGCTGACTCCTTTGGTTCGTCCACGTCCATCTTTTCGAACTCGTCGTCAGAATCCTCTTCTTCTACTGGCGCAGCCGCAGCTTTCCTCTTGCCTGCGCGTGATTTGCCAGCGGGTTTCGCCCCCGTCGTTGCTGCATTGTGCAAGATCGGTTCCTGCGTCAGTGGTTCCTCCTTGACGTGCGGCGATGCTTGCCGGCCAGGGTTGGCGGACACAGACGCCAAAATGCGCTGTTGCTGTCTGATCTTGACTTTCTTCTCATTTAGCAGGTCGCGGAACTTCTCTAAGAGTTCCGACTCGTCGCTTTGCTTAGCGGCGATGAGCTCCTCGAGCTGAGCTTTGAGCTCGCGCACGGAGTCCTCGAGCTGACTGGCTTTGGCGGTAGCTGAAGCTAGGGCCTCCTTCGCCTCATTTGCGGTTTGTGCAGACAAACCAGTCCACTCATACAGCTCGATGACCTCGCGTGGACTATGGCTTAACTCAATGGCGCCGAGACGTTGCTAACGGCCAATCGTCAGTCCTGGCACCAGAGAGCATGGCTGGCGGGGAGGCTCGAGCATTTGGCACTTACAGTAAACTCCTTCCCCTTTTTTCTGATGGTCAAAGTCATGGCCGACTCATCCTCAACGGAAGCAACAACTTCAACGTCACCAGTCGGCTCCTGCTGGACGACAGCCGTCATGATTTGAAGCCATTCGTCATCTGAACAGGGGCCGTTCTTAACACGAAAGGACGCGACTCTGTCATGACGCACTGCAGGGAACAACCTTACATTAGCCCTACGAGTTCTGTGATGAGGGTGCAAGAGTTCGGAGCATGAAACAACGTATGCCAAGACCCACTCCACCGGGCCGTGATGATCGTCGGCCAGGGAGGGGAGGAGGCTGGATGACGAGGATGGGAACTCACGAGAGATGGCATACGGCTCCACGCCATCAGTTGCCACCAACTTGACGTCCAGGACATTGCTTCGAGTTGGCGTGGTCTGAACGATAACAAAAGCACCGTCCTTGTCAGACCGGGGGAACCGGAGAACATGGCCGGACGCCATGGCGGATGATGAGTGAGATAAATTGCGTTCTCTGTCTTCCGAAATTAAGCAATGACCTAGTCGAGGAGTGGGCGTATCGGCGACCCTGTTTTTTGTCCTTTGACGATCTTCTCGCCAGCGTCAGGTTTTGTTTTCGTGTGACGTGAGGTCTGCGGTGTTAGGATTTGAAGTGGAATGTCGGTAGGTTGTGAAGGTGCAACATATGTTGACTCGTCTCGGAGATGGAATGTCGCTTCGTTGCTTACGCCGGACCGCAGCGTGGTTGAATAGGTCTGTGTAAGACACGAGGTGGGCGGGGGAGGTGAGACGACGTGATCAAAAGGTTGGTGCTCGAGTGGTGCGCTGTTCAACCGGCCTCACTCGATATCAGATGCCTTTAAATTATACACACGACGAAGAGAAGGCATTCATGATCTGAGTCATGGGGACTTGAGGTCTTGAGGGTCCTGAGCCGAGTGGTGCTAGGCAACTGCGGCGCTCAGACAGCAGGGTGGGTGATGGCTGGTGGATGTGCGAGGAATGGCAGGCAGCCGTGCCAACGGGGTGGCCAACTAAAATACTCAAAAAGGGCAGGTGTATTGGCTGGTAAGGTCGGTAGCAAGGTAAAGCCTCAGGCAGCATCAGACTTTTACAGCCGGGGGATGCTTTCCGGGGAGCCTAGGGTGAGCACGGAGGACGACGGACGACAGAGACGGAAGGAACGACAGAAACAACAGACTGGCAGACCAAGCTGTTGGAAACGCCGTCATTTTGGTAGGGATACGGAATAATAAACAAAACCCTTACTCCTGAGATACCTAGGTACAGTTGAGACCAGAGTATTCGTAACTGGATTCAACTATTCCGCAGACGCATTTAATGTTGAAGTCGAAGATAGTAAGTACTCTGAAATCACGAGCATTACGCGTGCAGTTCGTGGACTTGCTTTCCTTCCTCTTTTTCTCCGAAGCTGCGCGCCTCGAACGCGTCAGAATCGTGCAAGTGCAACCGGCTCCGCAAGCATACCCACGAAGCCCAATCAAGTTCACCATCTGATGTCCCCGCTAAATCACGTGGCTGCCCCTGGAAAAATTCATGATTCACTAGCAGGGGATGGAGAAGGCCCTGAGCAGCGGGCCCCCGTCCGGTCACCCGGTCTGCTCCCCCCTCCATCCCACCTGTTCTACTCATTCTGCAAAGCTAGGGAGTTATTACTGGGCGCTGAAGTGGTGTGTCCCGCCCAGTTCTAGTGGGTTCCCCCCGTACCCCCTTTCCAATTGGCACCACAAGGGACATCACCAACCACCTCACCCACCCGACACCACATCATCCACCGACACCACATCATCCACTGCGTATACGGTATTACATACGTACCGTACACTGCAAGTGCGTTGCTCCTGCATCCCGCTGTACGGCGTTCTGCCCTGGGACCACTTACCACTGCCACCCGACCGCTGACTGGGCCCAGCCCACCATCTCGCTGGCCCACCACCTCGCTTTGTTGTCCAGACTCCAGGCCCGATCCATCGACCCCCCAGCTTCCCAGCCATTTTTTGCTTCACACGTCCAACAAGGACGCAAATCCAGTCCTCCCCCCGACTTCACGACTGCCCTGATCCCGTTCCACTCCAGTCCGACTCACGTCACCTTGGGAGTTATTGAACCCTGACGCAAATTGTCCCTACGATCGCCCTTTTGGACCACCTCCACCCGTCTTTGCATCTGCTTGCATCTCTTGCAAATCATCCTACCAATAGCCGACACATCGCACATTCCCGGAAACGACGATACCTTTCCCGACTCATAACAACCGACGCCGCCATTTCTACGCTCTCGCCCACAAAAACGAAACATTTTGCGCACGCCGCGACCCTCCCCGAACCACCCTCGCGACTCTGCGAACAACATCCCGAGAGATTATGCCGAAGAGCTGGAGCTGCTGCCACTGTTGACGATATGATCTTGCTTCATTGACAGGCAGAACAGCGCTTTCGGGAGTCTTCCGGGGAAACCACCACGACCCCCCCAAATTGAGTTTCATTTTGCGCTTGCCAACATATAACAACTCCACGAAATATGGAACCTTTACGCCTCAAACAGCGCCTGCCGGCGGCAGAGCCTGAGATCGAAGACTGGGACGATGACGACTTCCAAATCGAATCCGACGACCTCACATTTAGGACTGGTTCCACCGCCGCCAATGCCGCCCCCTCACGAAGGGATTCCGCCTCCTCGCATATGTCTTTTCGCTCCGAGTTTGAATCGGTTCAGGACGAGGAAACGCATGTGCATGTTCCCGGCGACGACGAGAAGTCGACGTTGGACGCAATTGCCGCCGCCACGCAGGCCGGCATCCCGATACCAAAAAATGTACCATCTTCTGCCCTGATGGGCGGAACTATCAAACGACTAGGTGGAAGAAAGATCAAGAAGATTATTCAAGACGACTGGGAGGATGACCTGGTGCTGCCGGACGCGAGCCAGGGCCTCTGTATCAAGCCCCAGGACGGCTCCAAGTTTCCTGAGATGCTGAGGCAAGTCAGTGGAGGCTCTGCTCAGACTAGCCCGACGAAGGCTATGAAGACGCCACCGGCTGTATACCAATTCGACCGGAGAGAATCGACGGAATCAAGGACGAGCACCCTATCGGGAGCCATCAACTTGGAGAAGTTCCGCGACAATGACGACGATGACGACTTCTTTGGCGATGGATCTGAAACCATAAAGGTGTCCAAGACTCGCCCACCGAAGCCCATTTCCCTCATTACCCCTCCCACGCCTTGCAAGAATGAGAAGCCTTTGGATGACGACTTCGAGAATGACTTTGAGCTGCCTTCAGACGGAAAATTGAGGCTCTCAACTCGTAAAGACATCCCAAAGACGCCCTTGATGACCCACGATGACTTGGACTGGGGCGAGGGCAGCCTTGGTACTCGATACGGAGGCACTCGCAGAGATGCTCGCTCTAACAGAAGCTCGTCCGTCTCGGCCATGAGCCCCAGTGTATCAAGCTCTTTTACTGCCGAGAGCGAAGATGAGACGTTTGACGGTCTCGTACTCCCGGCTGGGCCAGTCAACTTTGGGGAGAGGCTGAACCGACGCAAGATGAGCCGTTCTCCTGTCCGCCCGGTGGAAGAAGAGCCGCCGAACCTCAAAACCCCTCAGGCACGCACTGATGTAGAGACCGAAGACATGCTTGACGGTCTCGATGTGGGCGATGGCGATGTTTTCAACCCCAGCAAGCTCACCCTTCACCGCAACATTCGCCTCAACAACAACCGACCCACCAGTCCAGCACGCCCAAAGACGGCCATTTCTCTGACGTTTACAAATAAGACGACCCCGTCACGGCTACCCCGACCAAGCCATGAGAGGACAATGTCTGCGTTGGAACCGGTGTCCGAGAGCGGCGGGCCTATCCTGTCGCGCTCACGGAGATCTCAATCGCGGCTGGGCCACCAGTCTCAGTCCTCCGTCACAAGCATTCATAGCATGCCAACCCCCACGACCCCATCACCTGCTCATTCTCTGCTTCCCGCGACACCGCGTAGAAGAGAGCTTGGCTCCAAGACCTCGGTTACATCCCTGCGAAATGAGCCCACAACAACAAACTCGCAGTTGCTGAGGTTCAAGCGGTCTCTGCCGGCGATGAAGGCTCCCTTTTCGCCTGCCAAAGCACCCGGATCTCGCTATGAAAGGCCGCCTTCGAGCACAGAGAGCAACCGCCAGCAGCCGGGGATGCGACCGAAAACTCCGGTTGAGAGGACCCGCCCTGCCACGGTGGAAAGCCATGCTGCTCAGCAACGACGGCCTTTCCTCCCTGCTGGGGCTTCACAATCCCAGTCGCAACACGTGACCACGAAAACTTCTCGCACCTTCCGGCGCCATGATTCCGACAATGCTCTTGACTTGCGGCCAACGTCAAGAGCATTTTCGAGGTCGACAATGCGGTCGCCAAGTCCGAAGAGACCGAACCGCTATTCGGATCACATCACCCACGATGGTTTCTCTAGTCTCTCGTTCCGCAGCATGACCAAGCCGCACCGGACCCGAAATTTCGGTGACGGTCATGAACTGGACGGATTTGACGATCTACCTACCTCTGCGCAGTCTGAGGCCAAATTCACTCGGCAACCTGTCAAGGCACCCGTTCGCAACAAGATTTACCAGAATGTGCAAGCGGAGCGGACCATTACCCCCTCCCCGGCCACTTACTCCCCTGCGAAAACCGATAACATGCCCCATTTCGCCCGCGATACCAAGGCTAGCCGAATTGCTCGGGAGACCTCGCTTGCTCAACGAGCTCCATCAGGCCCACTGGCGCCTCTCACCTCGTCACGCGTCTCACAGTTGGCGTCGTCGAGGAACACTTTCAATCCCGGAATGCCGCAAGCTACTGTCCGGTCCAAGAAGAAGAAGAGGAACCCGCCTCAGTTGAAGCCTCATCTCATTTCAAACATGAACAAGGAGAAGACGCCGCAGCGTAAGTACACAATGCGCCAAGGCCAAGTCGCGACGCGGTCACTAACAAGTCCTGTAGATCTTCAGGGTATGTTTTACAACCCCGACACGTACCGTTGGGAAGGCAACGAAAATGTCTTGAACGCGTTCGACCCTCCCGCATCCTCACCCTCGACAGCATCAGTGCATCCTCACATGATGCGCGATAAAGAAGCTTCCACACCTAGGCCGGCATTAATCACCAACATCAGCCATACAAAGGGCGTGCAAGTTGTGGGGGGAATGGTCTTCGATCCGCAGAACATGTGCTGGCTGAAGCTCGGTCCGCAGACAAATCCGAAGTCAGAAATCCCAGATCCAATGGACGGCTTCAATGCCTTGGACGACGATGAAGATGTCTTCAAAGATATACCAGACCTGGAAGACAATGCAGGAGACTCCAAGGAGCGTGGCCGCGTCAGCGAGGTCAAAGACGAATGGCTGGTCGGCGAAGAGTTCGACGTCGGCCCAGAGTTCGTCCGCAGACAACGAGAAGAAGAAGACCGGTGGAGGAAAAAGTGCGAGAAGTGGCTCGGCGTCGGCGACCGAGACCGCGAAGCCTGGCGATGGGCCATCCGCGACATTCTGCTTTACCAAAGGACTGCTCACTAGTCCTCGGCTCACAACCATTTTTATTTCGGGCGGCATTTTGATGCTCTTTCTTGACACATAATTACTTTAATTGCCCTGGCATGCCTTCGCCGGTGCCAGGGTAAGTTACGACAGAGGCGTTTTGGGAGAAGGATTATGACCAACAGCATTTACGACGATTCCGGTGACGACTTTCTGGATTCCTGCTTGTACAACATACTCCGAAAAAGTTGTGGATAGGATTCATGACATACGGCTTTGACGACCAAAAGAGGTACGGCTGTGAAGGAAAACGCCGACCGCTACGAACAACAGGGAGGACACCATGGGAATAAGGCTCGATACCATCCAGACCTGGACTGGATAGAAAGGGTTCACGAACTAGCTGAGGGATGGATTGCTTTACTATTTCGCATCGTTTGCTTTTGTACAATGCTTTTTTTGCTCTAGGGTCGGGGACGCGGGAGCCTGCGTCCCCGACGGCGGGTGGATGAGCATCCTTTTACTCGGATCATGATGAGAAACGTCTTTTGATGAAAAGCTCAGCCTAGATATCCTGGCTGCCGGCGTATTGGACTAGTAATACTGCATTTTCAAATTCTTTTGGAGCCTTTTGCGAATTAAATGGATGCGTGCGGTCAGATGATGGTCAGTCGAAGACATGGCAACGCTCAACTCATCACCCACCGACGGCAACCAGTCATATCGACGACGGCATTCTGACGGTACTGAACGTTCTGAACCAGACACTTTTATTTTCCGAAATCCTTTTGAAGCTCCGACTCCCTAGTAACAGGTAATTATAATGCAAAGACGACATCGAGATCAGCCTCGACCACGCCGCCATGATCTTCTCGCCGAGTACTACAACAACAGCAACAACACAGATACAATGAGAACTCGTCATGCCTTTTCCTATAATGCCGATTCTGTTCATTCTTCTCCTTTGCTTGTTTACTTGCCGCCCTTCTTCTGCTTGGGGCTCTTCGTCTTGGGGCTCTTGGCCTTGGGGCTCTTCTCCGCTGTTGTCTTCTCCTCGGTCTTCTTCTCGACCTTCTTCTCGGTCTTGTCGGCTACCACCTTCTCCTTCTTGCTCTTCTCCTTCTTCTCGGGCGTCTTCTCGGCGGGCTTCTCGACCTCGGGCTCAGCCTCGGCCTCGGACGACTCGGCGGCGGCCTTCTTCTCGGTCTTGGTGCCCTTCTTGTCCTTGGCGGATAGGGCGTTGGGGTCGAGACCTCTCCTGCGCATGGCGTTGCGCTTGCCCTTGTCGATGTACTGCTCGTCCTCGTCCTCGTCGAAGCCGCCAAAGTCGTCGGCGGCCTTGCCCTCGGCCGCGCTCTCGTCGTCGTCGGTGGTGATGGGCGTCTTGTCGACGACCTCGCCCGAGGAGCGGCCGGACCGGTCGGCCTTGGTGGCCGCCTTGTCGGGCGTGGGGCCGATCTTCTGGAACTTGGCGACGAAGAAGCCGTCGACGTTGTAGGTGTGGGGGTAGTAGCGACGCGTGAGCTTGAGCGAGGCGTCGAACTTCTTGCCCATGTAGCTCGTGAAGCCCTCGCGACCGAAGGGGAGGTTGGTGTCGACGAGCTTGACGTTGGGGCGACGGGAGAGGGCGTACTGGACGACGGCCTCGCTGTTGAGTTGTTAGCATTTTGGAGGGTTGATTGTGATGATGATAATGTGAACTTACTTCTCCTCGACGGTCACGGAACAGGTAGAGTAGACGATGAAACCGCCAGTCTTGCTGTGGTGGTTTACCGAGTCGATGGCGGCCAGGATGAGCTGCTTCTGCGTGTGCGGCAGCAGCATGAAATCCCTCTCCGTCTTGTTGGTCTTGACGCTGGCGTCCTTGGCGATGACACCGGTACCGGAGCAGGGCGCGTCGAGCAACACACGGTCGAAGCCGCCCATGGGCTTGGGGAACTCCCTGGCGTCGTAGTTGGAGACGACGACGTTGCGGGCGCCCAGGCGGTGGATGTTACCGATCAGACCCTTGGCACGCTGCTTGCTGGGATCGTTGGCGACGATGATTCCGGTGTTCTTCATCATCGCGGCCATGTGCGTCGTCTTACCACCGGGGGCGGCGGCCATATCGAGCACGCGCTCGTTCTCCTGGGGCTCGAGGGCCATGACGGGCAGGAACGAAGACGCGGCCTGGAGGATGTAGTAACCGGCAAGGTACTCCGGGGTGGCACCGAGAGGGACGTTGCTCTCGAAGACCTGCAGACCGACCTTGGACCACTTGCCGACGGGCTCGAGGGTGACGCCACGGCCGATGAGGGCCTGGGCGAGGTCGCGACGATGCGTGCGGAGGGTGTTGGTTCTGAGGACGACGGGACGGGCAGACTCGTTAGCCTCGAAGAAGGCGAAAGCCTCGCGGGGCGAGAACAGGTTGAACAGCTTCTCGGCCAGGTACTGGGAGTATCCATAGTAGGCGCAGATGTCCTTGATGAGCTGGGCGGTGTACTCGGCGCGGGAACGGCCCTCCTCGTGCAGTTTCGCAAAGTCGTCGAGCACTCTGATGTTGTCCGTGATCCTCGTTCTCAGGAGCTGCAGGTCGGGGGCGAGCATCGTCTTGGACTTGGCCGCCAGGTCGTCGTCCTCGTCGTCGCTCAGGATGTGGGGTTTGTCGCCGTCGATGTTGGTCTGCAGGCCCATCTCCTCCAGCTCGGCCTGCGCGTCCGCCTCCTCGTCGGCAATCTGCTGGTCGAGCCGCCTCGCGAGGCCCTCGATGTTTGCCTTTGTGAGCTGCTCCTCGCCATCCGAGTCTTCGTCCTCTGAGAACATGTGCTTGCCGCCGCCCTGCTCCTGGTCAGAGTCGTAGACGGAGTCGTCGTCGTCCGAACCGAGGAAGTCGTCACCCAGAGCACCCTCCAGATCAGAGAACTCGTCGGCCTCGTCGCTCATGTCGGAGTCGCCGTTCAGGTCGCCGAGGTCGTCGTCGTCAGACATTTCCTCGTCCGAGTCGGGCTGGGGCTGCTTCTTCGACTTCTTTCCGTTCGCCTTGGGCGCAGGCTGCCCAGGGACCGCCTTGGGGGCTGCCTTCGGGGCCGCCCTGGAGGCGCTTCTATGACCATCATCCTGCTTCTTCGCGGCGGCACCCTGGGCCTTGACCGCGGGCTGCTTGGCCGTTCTCCTCCTCTTCGTCTCGGGGGCCTCGACGGGTTCGACTGGCAGACCGGCCTTGCGCTTCAGCTTTGCGAAATGTGCCTCTGACAGGGGTTCGGGAGGACCCGATCTTCTCTTCATGCGACGTCCGGCACCCATTTTGACTGATCAATTCGTGTCGAACTTGGAAGGGGAAATGGAGAGAGTGGGGAGAAAAGGGTATATAGTAGTAGTATGGCTGAGAGATGTAGATTCAGCACTGCAGAAAAAAAAGTTCCTACGATTGCTTAGGCGCAACAGCGGCCAACCCCACTGAAATTTTCTTATCGTGCGCACTGACCAGTTCTCGATAAGATTGGGATGGGCGGCCCAAAGCCACGCCGCCAGAGGGTTCCAGCTCCACCACCCAGCTCCGCCCCGCCATCCCTCCTCGTGCGTAAGTGGTGAGCAGCCCGCAGACAAGACACCGGACGAAGTCATCACCCAGGCGTTCACCTTTAGCCAACCCCCAGCACCTCTATTAACCTTTACCGTCCTCCGTTATACCTACGTCAAGCGATAGCTTCAAACTCAATCCAACGACCTCCCAAACGAACCAGGACCCCTAGACTTTCAACAACAGTAACAAACGCAACCATGACTGAAGTCGTCTTCGCGAGATCGTTCCTTGCCAGCTTGGAGTCGCGTCCGATCAAGCTGTCGGCCGACCATGTCGAGGATCCCAAGAACTTCCCGGCTCGCCCTCCGGTAAGATGCACTTGAACCATGCTACTGGAAGATGGCTGACCGTTTGCGCAGTACATCCTGCCTAAGATGCCCAAGGCGATGAGCAAGCCGACGACCCTCGCACCCGGCCAAGAACGAAGCGTCACCGTCAACCTCAAGTCTCTCCGCAACCCCCCGCTGGACATCAAGCTGTCCTCGCAGCCGCTCAACACATCGATCCTGGACATCAAGACGCAAGTCGAGTCGCAGTCGCGGATACCCATGGACAAGATGAAGCTGCTGCACAACAAGAAGCCGGTGCCAGACAGCAAGGTGCTGAAGGATCTTCTCGCGGACGACCAGTCGTCGGTGGACTTCTCGGTGATGGTCATTGGTGGAGCGGCAGCAGTCAAGCCTGAGGAGCCTGCGGCTGCTGTGGTGAGCGACCCCGCACAGGGAGCTATCGGCGAGGCTGCGCTGGAGACACCTGAGTTCTGGAGTGACCTTCAGGGCTTCCTGCTGCAGAGACTTAAGGACGAGAAGAAGGCAGAGGAGCTGTCGGCGCAGTGGCGCTCGAGCTGGCAGGCGAGCAGGTCATGACGTAGCATCACACACAAGATGAGACTGAAGCATAGGTAATGGTCTAATAAAAAGTGATTCTGTCGTCGGGCAACAACAAGAATGCTCTGCATTCCGGCATGAGATGTTTTCCTATGGCAATGGGTTGGTATAACCAGGCGGTGAAGTCAAATCTGGAAATTTACTCGTCGCGCCCCAAAAGAAACTCGGAGTGGAAAGCTCTCGATCTCGATCCCGAAATCGTCAGGGGAGAAGTGGCCCTCCATATTCGTCGTAAACTCTCCATGATCGTCGTCAATCGTCCCGGAAGACTGCAGCCGCCAAAGTGTATGCTCCGTCTCGCTGAAGGAAGAGGTGTTTGATAAGGAAGCAAGAAATTTAACCGGCAAGACCCTTGCTGACAGTCTTGAGGATGGTGTCGTACTCGATGTCATCGGGGTCGTTGGCCTGGAGCTCGGTCGCGATACCGGTCAGGGAGCGCTTAAGGGCCTCCTTGGAGGAAGCGTAGACCATCTTGGCCTGGTGGACAGTTAGCGACGAGAACAATTGATGCAAAAGAGATGCGGAATACTGACCATGACGCCGGCATCATCGGGGGACCAGGCAAGGAAGGTGATCTTGTTGCTGTTCTCGGGTTAGCTCGTGCTGCTTCCCAGGCGGGCAGGTGCGGGGCCGCATACCGCTCACCCTCGCCAGAGGCAAGGCTGTACTCGAAGTCGTAGACAGCGTAACGGGGACCCTTGCCGACGGCACCCTGATGCATTGTTAGCAGTAGCCTCGAGCTGGTGCAGGAGAAAAGGAAGCCCGTACGCTCTTGGACTTGGTCTGGGCGTTGATCAGCTTCTCGCGGAAAGCCTCCCAGTCCTTATCGGCCGAAGCCTCCTCGACGACGATCTGCTTGTTGTCGTCCGAAAGCTTGTAAATGATGTACTTGTACTTCTTGGAGAGCTTGAGGTCGTTGTAGGCCGTTATGCACTCCTGCGCAACGGTCGCTCTGGTAAGGACGTCGGGTTAGCATTGCGGCGGTGCCTCGCAGGAATGGAGATGGAGCCAGCTTGTCCTGCTCCGCCGGGATCGTCATCGAACGAGCGGTATTCAATCGTCCATCAAACGTCGTCGGCGCGGTATAGGAGGCTCTGTGGAAAGGGAGGAACGAACCCGGATTGAGACTTTAACTGTGGTTAGAACAATACTCGACAAGACGGCTGATCCTTGGAAGCTTTAGTACTCACCATGATGCTGGTTTATGGCGGGGGTGTGGCTAGAACAGAAGGCGGGAAAGTGGGCTGAGAGCAGATTAGCAACAAGGAAAGTAAGAGCGCGGGAAATTGGAAAATCAAATAGTTAAGTAGATGCAAACAGCAGAGAAGGGTAGCTCACATTGGGATCGAGTGGTCCGGCCGGGGGAGCGTTGCTGCACTTGGGTGGTGGAGGTGGCAGGAAAGGCAACAGCTTGTGTCGGGTTGCTGAGGTATCTTGGACAGGACGGAGTAGGTGAGTTGGGTCGCCTAGAGGGGAAGCGGGCGAGAAAAACACCCGCATGGTGGGGTTGTTGTCCCGGTGAGAGTGACGCACGTGACCCTCTGCGTCAGCCACAGCAGGTTGACGAATCACTCCAGGCGGCAGTCAATCCATGGCGGGATGCACATCAGCTTCACTCACTCTTGACTACTAGGATGCTACGAATGCAGTGACGCAGCCCGAAACTCGTCTCAAAAAAATCTCACCCGCACTAAATGGCTGCCTGTGCTTTAAGGTAAAACATGGACTCATTCAACGGCTGCCTACCTGTCAGATCAGCACCGCAGCGGGCCGAGCAAGTCTATCGGCCTCCAGTCAACCAACTAAAGTAGTGCCTGTGGTCTGTTCTCACTTGGTGCAGGTCCAGTCCATTTCAGTTGACATATGTCACCGTGCACCAGGCACAATCCTGTGTCACCCCAGTGTCAAAGGAATCAATGCCTTTGTTTTGCTCTTTAACTGATTTCTTGGCTTCATCTTACATATCCTGCTGGTACTATTGTACAAATACAGAGCTCTCAGTCCCCTTGGGGAATCTGCTGGTAAAAAGGGGTTAAGAGGGGAGATTAGTACAAACGGCCGCAGTTTTCCATCCTTTAATAGCAACACCGTGCCATGCCCCCCAATTGACTTTTAATACAAGACGTTGTCATCATTTTTTACATCATACCACCCATGCCACCCATACCGCCCATGCCGCCCATGCCACCCATGGCAGGGGGTCCCTTCTCCTCAGGAGCCTCAACAATGGCAACCTCGGTGGTGCCGAGCAGAGAGGCAACACCGCTGGCGTCAACCAGACCGGTGCGGACGACCTTGAAGGGGTCGAGGATACCGGCAGAGATCATGTCAACGTACTCGCCCTTGGAAGAGTCGAAGCCCTTGTTGAACTCGTTGGCGTACTCGTCAGTGAGCTTGCCAACGATGACAGAGCCCTCAAGACCGGCGTTCTCGACGATGCTGCGGGCAGGGCGAGTGATGGCGTTCTTGATGATGTTGACACCGAGCTGCTGGTCGAAGTTGGCGGTCTTAACGTCCTTCAGGGCCAGGGCAGAGGCCTTGATGAGAGCGGTACCACCACCGGGCAGGATACCCTCCTCAACGGCAGCGCGGGTGGCGTTCAGGGCATCGACGAAGCGGTCCTTCTTCTCGCCGACCTCAACCTCGGAAGAGCCACCGACCTTGATGACGGCGACACCGCCAGACAGCTTGGCCAGACGCTCCTGGAGCTTCTCCTTCTCGTACTCAGAGGTGGTGGGGTCGTTCATGACGCCACGGATCTGCTCGCAGCGCTGAGCAATGGCGTCCTTGGCACCCTCGCCCTCAAGGAAGATGGTGTCCTCCTTGGTGATAGTGATGGAGCCAGTGGAACCGAGCATGTCAGCGGTGGCCTTCTCGAGCTTGATGTCGAGCTCGTCAGAGAAGACGGTACCGTTGGTGAGGACAGCCAAGTCACCGAGGATGGACTTGCGGTTGTCACCGAAGCCGGGAGCCTTGACGGCGGCAACCTGGAGCTGGCCACGGAGCTTGTTGAGAATGCAGACGGCAAGAGCCTCACCGTCGATGTCCTCGGCGATGATGACCAGGGGGCGGCGCTGCTGGGTGGAAGCCTCGAGGGCGGGGATGATGTCCTGGACGGCGGAGATCTTCTTCTCGGAGAGGAGGATCAGGGGCTTCTCGAACTCGACCTTCTGGGACTTGGCGTCGGTGATGAAGTAGGGGGAGACGAAGCCGCGGTCGAAGCGCATACCCTCGGTGACCTCGAGCTCGTCAACCAGAGTCTTGCCCTCCTTGACGGTGATGACACCCTCCTTGCCGACCTTCTCCATGGCGTTGGCGATCAGGCGGCCGACGTGGGTGTCGCCGTTGGCAGAGATGGTGGCGACCTGGGCAACCTCCTCGCTGGTGGTGATATCTCTCTTGTTCTTCTGGAGGTACTCGACGACGGCATCGACGGCAGCCTGGATACCACGGCGCAGGTCCATGGGGTTGCAGCCAGCGGCGACATTCTTGACGGTCTCGGAGAAAATGGCACGGGCGAGGACGGTGGCGGTCGTGGTACCGTCACCGGCGGTCTCGTTGGTCTTGGAGGCGACGTCCTGGAGGAGTCTGGCACCGAGGTTCTCGAACTTGTCCTTCAGGGTGATTGCCTTAGCGACAGTGACACCGTCTGCAGCAGGTTAGCTGTTTTGTCTCTTTTTGAAGCTCAATGGGGCTCTGCCGTACCTTTTGTGATCTTGGGAGAGCCATAGCTGGACTCAATGAGGACGTTGCGGCCCTTGGGACCAAGTGTCGTCGCGACGGCCTTGGCCAGAGTCTCAACACCAGCGAGCAGGGCAGCACGGCCCTCGACACCGAACTTCAGCTCCTACGCACGCAGTCAGCATTACCGCGCTGATTAAATTGACGATGCTACTCGGGAGTCAGAACTTACCTTGTGGGCAAAGCGAAGCTGCTGGCTCAGGCCGGCACCGGGACGGAACTTGGTAGCGGCCGAGGAAGCGACAGACGCCCTGGCGCGGGAAGCAAGAGCGCGCTGCATCTTGAAACTTATTATGAGGGTATCTAGAGACTAAAAAGAGACAAGGAACAAAGGATTGAACTGTTTCGCTCGGGGATTGATCGAGGAGAAAAGTATAAATCCAGTGACGGTAGAGATGGAGAAGCTTTAACAGAATCGCAAGAATGTGAAGCAGCTTCCCGGCGCCAGGTCCAAAAATTTATCTCGGACCTTCGGCTAAACGAGGTCCCATTGGACCGCGCCAGCACGAAAATGGATTGGCCCCACACGCTGCATTTCCACCGTCTTCCAATGGCATCCGTCCCCATTCTCACCATCCGCACATGGTACCGTAGTTGTCTCCGGGGGAACTACACGGTGCTGTTGGTTGGCAATTAATAATTGTTGCAGTCGGGATCGGCGATTTTGTCCAACAGCCGGCATACATCAAGGGAAATCTTGTTCACCACCATCTCTTGTAGTATCCAACACCCCTACCTATGTGGCTTAGCTCTCCAATTACAATAATAACGACGGACGGCAACGATGACGACGGACGACAACGACGATGACGACAATAATTAGAAAAGCAACATTGAGCACTTCAGACTACCTACCTAGCTATGTAGTCGTGGCTGGAGGGGTGTTGCAAGAGAGCCTCTCAAGCTTAGCTAATACACGAGCAGTCTTCCAAGCCTAAGTTACAAGTTGATTCGTTTCTTTTCATAGGCAGTTAATCCCCCCATTATTGCTACAGCTCACTGTACTTGAAACATCGAAGACTGAGTGCCGTGATGCGCCCCCTAAGCTCTTGGTCGCATCCTCACCTGGGTCAGAATGCGACCGCAAGTGTGGTTCTACATAGACGATCAGCATGAAGTAGATACCCTTGAGCTTCTGTTCTCCTGTTCTCCTGGCGATCAATGACGGAGTATATAAACAAGACTGTCCGGGACTGCATACGGCTCTTGGAGCTTCTCGAGCCGCAGCTTTCTCTTTTAGGTCCTGTCTTAATCCGCCAAAATGAAATTCTCCGTTCTTGCAGCCATCGTCTTCTCCGTCTCTGCAGCGCAGGGCGCCATCACCTGGACGCTGGAAAAAGCAGCAAACCCAACGTCCGACCAAACCGAAGCGTACAAGAAAATCGAGGCCGCCATGAAGGCCGCCGTCGCGCGGCACGCTAGGCTAGGCAGCGCCAGCAAGTCCGTCAAGGTCTACTACACACCCGGCGTGCCCACGGCCGAGGCGGGCGTCAGCGGCGACCTGCGCTTCGGTTCGGACCGCTCCTTCATGACCGAACGGACGGCGCTCCATGAAATCTCACATACCCTCGGCATCGGCCAGACCACTGCTTTCGACTCCATGTGTTCGTCTGGCGACTGGAAGACGGCCTTGCCCATGCTGAAGTCCTGGGATGGCGACGACGCCAAGATCAGTTGCGGTGGCTCCCACTTTTGGCCCTATGGTCTCAACTACGAAAACGAATGGAGCGAGACGACGGCCGACCGTCACGTCCAAATCATCAACGCGATGATTGCTGACGGAATGAAACTGATATGCGCGGGCTGGCTCCGTCTTCTTTTCGCTGTGGTTACTTTCTCGGCCGGGTCGAAATGAGCATTTAATCCTGTACATAACTTACTGCACGTTGTACAACTGGCAGCGCCTGATTGGCGTGTCTGTCTGTGGTCACGGGGCGGTCTATCCCCTGTAAAGTTGAGCGTACTGCCGGGCCGATGGAACACAGATCATTCCAGAATACCTATCACCACCACATTCCACCGCAAACTCTAATGCGACTGCCGCTGGTCTCTCAGCTCCCAGCACAATGTGCATGATAATTACAAGCTTGACTTCTCATCAAGCAGACTTTTTCGAGGTTCAGTTCCGTCACTTATGGTCAGCATCCGATCCAGGTTTTCCTAATCCGGTTGGTCCATGAAGCGGAAAGCTGGTTGTCTGGAGCCAGTATGACAGCTACGATACGTACTCTGTCCACGAAATTGCAGCAAAAGACTGCTTTCTCTGAGCAAGACATTCAAAATGCAAGAGACGATCAACACGAGTTGCTTATCAACGATTGCATGCTTTTATCTAGCTAGGATCAAGACTCCTTGGTCTGCCTGGCATCAATGCCTCCCTTTCTCTGAGCGCAGTTCACGTACAAGGCCTTCCGTCAGATACTAAACCCCAAGGTCATGATCTCATGCATTCGTATCAAAAGAGTGCCCCGGCAGACATACCAGTGCCTTGCCAACAATGAAATCGATAAAGACGAAGGAAATGAACAGAAAAGAGAATTTATAATCAAAAGCAAGGTGCCTGAACAACAGAAAAGCGAAGTTCGCCATTTGGGACATTCGCGCGCCCAAAGTCGTAATCGTATCGTGGAGAAGCTCATGAAATCAGAGTCATTGTCATGCCCTTTTACTGCCTCTCTCCCTCACTGTAGAGATATTGCTCGAGGAGTTCAAGACCACCAGTGACGGACAGGGAAAGCGGGTCGAAAGACTGCATGGAATCCAGAACCGTAGTAGCCATTGGGTTGTTCAGTACGGCTGTATTGTCGCTGTTTTCTGTATTGGCGGGCAGAAGGGTGCCATTTGGCATGGTAGCATCGAAATTCCAGCCTCCAATATGAGAGAGTCCGAGATGTAGGGGGCAGCCCTGCGTTATGCCAGCCATTTGATCATTCAGCAAGGCCGAAACTGGACTGGACTCGGCACCGGTATGCAAAAGCATGGAGTGAGGTGCGACAGTATCCCCGTCATTCGGCATGACGAGGGGAAAGACGGGGTCCGGAGATAGCCCAGCCATTGGATCGTTCAACGAGGCCGAACCCGGGCTGGAATCTGAAAGGGTGGGCAGAAAAGTGTCGTGTTGCAAAGATGCTTCAGTACCGCAGCTTCCGTTGTCGGGAAAGAGGAGCTCAGGATTCCATGGCCCCAATTCTCGCTCTGGAGAGGACTTCGCGAAGGTGTCGGGAAGATTTTCTTGTGCCAAGTTTGCGACGTAATTGTCCAAACTTCTCCAAGTCTCTTCATCGAGATCGGGAAGGTCTTCGGGGTTGGCAAAACCGAAAATTTGAGCTTGCGGCGCATCGTCTCTTTCCGCTCGGAATTCAGGATCTAGAGAGGAAGGCGCTGGCTTTTCCAAGCTCTCAACGCCGCTGCCATAGTGCGCGTCCTGCAACTTGTTAGTCATATATCTAAGCCGAAGTGTCAAACAGCATACCTCGATCATCGACTCTCTTTCGAAGTCCATCGCTCCATCTTCATCAGAGATAGGGAAATGTCCCTCACCGTGGTCCAAGACCTGTGACGCTCCGACAGGAAGGAGGTCTTTGGGTTCATCAACCGTCTCGGACCAGCCGATCGGGCGTTCCCTGTCAGTGTGCGTGTCATCCCGGACACAGACACGAATTCCGGTTTGGTCGTCTTTCCTCTTCGTAATGCGAGGTGGGACGGCGAAACCCTGCTCTAGTAGTTCCTCCCGAAGCTTGGGAAGGTGCTGCTTGAAGGATTCACCGGACGAACCAGGGTTAATACGATGTGCAATATTGTCGAAAGGAAGTTTGATGCCGGCGGCGTTGCATTCATATACAATCGCAAGCAGAGCCTGCTCTGCTTTGCCGGGGTCTGTATTTGGTCAGCCATGCTCATCGAATCTTCTCAAAGCAGCGGGAACTTACTGAACCACTGCACCAAGTTGCGACCCTTTGTGCGACCGTTCGCCTTCACTTCCTCCTTTGTAGGCAACTTATGGGACCATGTTCCATTACCTGCCAAAGACAATAAGCAACTTGCTTTGCTAGGGTGGCGGAGGGGTTCTCATACCTTGATGAGATGTCACAATCTTTCTTGCGACGTTGTGCGCCTTAACCAAGGACTTTGCTGTTCTCTTAGAGCGCGAGGCTCTTTGCTTGGCCAGCGCCATTTTGGAGGACAATCGGCGCGACAGATTGAGGTAAAGATGAAAGTAAAGAATAAAACCACTGACTGTAATGCACTGAATGAGACCGCAGACCTGCAATTGATGTTCACCACTTGTCTTTCGTCAAGATGAGTTTTTTCCAAAAGATACAATTGCTCTGAGGAGGTTGCTTGAGGGAAAGAGTGGTGGAGGTGGGAGGGAGGAAGATGAGATGCCCACCCAAGTACACCATAAGGAAGGAGCGATATTTTGGGAAGGAACGACCAGTGCCTACCTTCCCAACTTGAGATGCACCTGCTGTTCCGACTTTGGACACAGACGTCAGCCCGCTACTTGCACAAGTGTTCTTGAAATTTAGCCGGTGTCTTTTCCATCCCACGGTCCCCGGGGGCTTCTTGGGATTACCCTGAAGATCTCCGGTGAGATCGCTGTCTCGATGATCTGCTCCAAAGAAGATATGATCCCTCTCTGGTTTACTTCCATTCCAAGTTGGGACAGTCTTCGACATGAGTCTCTTGCTTAAATTTTCATGCGGGGGTATCGATCGAGGAGAGCAAAGGGCAGGATACCCCATGAATTTACTCATCTGTTTGGCCGGTGAGTCCCTCGCCATTTCAAGTCTCACGATGTCAAGTCCAGAAAGTTGTTGTCTACCTAGAATTCAGTATTAATCTCCTAATGAGAGTAAAGAACGAGCAGTGATCTACAAAACCAATGTCCCCCCTGTGGTGTCCCTGATCTTTCCAACCGTGGCGATCATATTCCTTTTGCCCCCCAGATCGAAAAGAGCCGTCCGTATTGTGGACAGCACATGCTTCAAATTCAGGCCGCCACATTGATCTTCCTTCCCTTGTTCGAGACCCAGTTTCCCGTGATTTTCTTCCAAAGCTTTCCAAGTCGTGACTTGGATTCCTGGATGCTCGCGACTTGCGAGTCTTCCTTGTGTTGCTGTCCGAAGACATGCGATGCGTGGAGGGGAGTGTTGACGTAGACAGGCATGGGTGTACCTTCGGTGGGGAGGTATTGTGTCGGAGCCTGCGCCATGTGTTTGTAGCTAGGGGGCGCGTCCCCGGCGACTTGGCGATGTTGGTGAGCAGCTTGGGGATAGGAAGTAGAAGAAAGCTGCTCTTGAATCGCGGCCTGAACTGCAGCGGCGATGATGGAAGGCAAACTGCTGGTAAGTTGGTACAGGTCGGCTTGTACGGTGCCGAGGGCGGCATTGAGCATGTTGACTGATCCATTGAAGCTGCTGGTTTGGGCAGTGAGGATCGTGTTGAGTGTGTTGATATTGGTGCCCATGTTTGCGTGAAGGTTGGTCAGGACTGTGTTGAGAGTGTCGATCTGTGTCGTCATGGCGCCATCAAGAGACGAAAGGCCATTGAGCTGACTGTCGAAGCGACTAATGTTTCCCTCCATTCTGGAGGCATTCATGCGCAGGGGATTAGCGACGTCAAGCAGGGTGCGCTCGGCGATCTGCATGAACTCCTCCGCGATGGCGTCCAAGTCGTCTTGAGTAGGGTTGCTGATGCCCTTGCGCTGAAGGGCGGCCTGGGTGATCTCGAGCATGCGGGCCTCCTTGTTGATTGAGTTCATCCAGCTTTGAACTCGGTTGTCCATCTCTTGGAGGTGATCTGAGCCTCCTTGGGTTTCGTCGCGGGCCTTGATGCGACGGGTGATGTCAATCTTGAGGAGATTGTACTGGTCGGAAGGGGGGAGAACAGGGTCGCCGCGGGCACTTCGAAGACGCTGGAGATGTTGGTAATCCTCAATGATCGTTTGAGGGTCTTCGATGTTGCGCTTTGTGGCGGGAAACTCTCCTCTGTTGCGCGCTTGTTGAAGTTCTTCTGCCATTCCCTGGATGTAACCAGTGGTGTATACTTTGTTTCCCATCATGATTTGGCCTTCAAAGCGTGGCATCACAGAAATGCTGGGCTGAGTTCGAGTGGAGGGATGCTTGTCGTCGTTGGAATTAAGGCTGGGGACAGACATCTCGGTGCCGACAGGAGACTCAGGAGCACCCGGCGTCGAGAAGACGCTGCTTTGAGTGCTGGAAGAAGATGACCCAGATCGCGGGGTGGAAGAGCCCGACTGGTGTTCCCAGCGGAGCTCCTCGTCGGAGCAGACAATCTTCTCAGAGTAGACCATTGTGATTGCGGAAGAAGAGTGTCGAGGTAGAGATGCCGCGAGAGAGTGGAAAGTTTGGATTGTCTCGTCTGAGAAGAAAAAAAGTCAATCTCGCGTCCGAATACCCTAATGCGAGGTGAAGAAGGGAGAAAAAAAGCAGAGGAGAAAAAAGAGGCGAAGACGATGAGAACGGGGGGGGAACTTACTAATTGCTTTCAATCGACGAAGGTGTAGATGTGTAAGTCGTCAACTGCGATGCAGAAACGCGAAAGAAGACGATTAAACGATGGATTTTGTCGAATTGAAGTTGTCGAGTCGTCTTTTCCGCTCGCGATGGTTGGGAGGAAAAAGAAGAGAGGAAGAGATGGATGGGAGGGAAGAGACGGAGTTGGGGTTGGGAGAGGAAGAAAAAAGCCCTTAGCCCGACCGGTCGATATTTTTTTTTCTTCCTTCAGATGTGTGCGCGCTTGTCCATCAGCCGAATTCTCGCTTGCAAGTCTCCCAGCCTCCCGTATATGTATGGGCTGCGTTATGCTGGAGGGTGGTTGCGAAGAAGGGGGTGAAGAGGGAAGGAAGTGAAATCAGATGGGAAGGCGCGGACGAGATGTCATGGGAAAGGTGGGGCGGACGCGGTTCGCCTTAGGGCTCTGGTTGCCAGTGACGACGGCTCTGATCTCGGGGAGGGAAGGAAGGAACGAGGACGAGGGGGTGACTGGTCTGCACCTGCTTCGTGTCCGCCTGTTTGCCGCCGTGGCCCAAGACGCCGCGTTCTGGGGAGTTTGTATGTTCGAAGGGAGCTCAAGACTGGTCGTCGTATCTTAGAAAATCCAAGACGAAATTTCGTCCCTATGATTTCCGGAGAGCGGATGCCGCTGGATATGTGAACCTCGATATCACTCACAGCTTGCCCACCTTCATATATTTCGAATCCGATGGCTTTGGATCCAGAAGCCGGGAAGGCGAGGCGATCGAAGATGTAAATATCAGACGCCGCGAAACATCAAGCTTGACTCATAGTATGAAGTCTCTAATTATGACATTTCTCATCGTGGGACGCAGGTAAAGCAGCTTCCTGGGCTGTTGTTGCCGCGCAGTCGATCCGGGCGCCCTGGGAGAGGGGCGGCCGACAGGGGTCGTCTTAAAGACCTTCCAGGCCCCCCAAGGCCACACACACACAAGTCACCTGCATTGTTCATCCATGTCTGGGAACAGGGAACAATGAATCTTTGGCGAGTTTCTTTTCACCAAAGGGGGATATCGTGAAAGAAGCATTCCCAGACACAACGAGAGCGTGTCGTCCAGATTAGCATCGTCGGCGGTGGCACAATTAGCATCACCCCTGCATCCCCGCAGCCAAGATCTCCCCCACCTGCCCGATCTGGCCGGTACATCTGCCGCAAGTCCCTTCAACAGTCATGCCTCGCCGGAAGCTAGTGTCACTGGAAAAAAGAATGTGGCGCAGAAAATCAAGCAGGTCTATTGCCTATCTGTGTCATCGACCTGTATCCCAAGTCCAAGACATTTCTCTGAAATTCCCGTGATAGGCGCATCGCGAAAAAGCATCGCTGTCCTGCAGGCGACCCCGTTAGCTCCATCGCGACGAACGCAGTGGGGGAAAACACTCACATATCCCAACCAGCTGGGCCGTGTCTCGGTCATCATGCAGCGCACAGCCCATCCCAGGCCACGCGTAGAGCGACGGGTCTGGTGTCAATCCCCAGCCATGTTGACACGCGGGCAGCTGACCGAAATCAAACCTCGAACTTGTCATTTCCGCCGGCGGCGGCATCTGCGTCGAAGACTCGGTGTTAGTATCGCTCGCAACGGAAACGGAGTGGGGGCCTCGGTATTCGGCGTAATCGTGGATGGGGCAGCCGTTCGTCTTCTCTACGACGTAGAGAAGTTGCACGTCGTCATCATCGCAATCGTGGCCTCGAGGGTATTCGTCGCACGAACCGATAGTGTCGGAGGCGTCCTCGCCCTTGGCCTCCTCCTTCTTGACCTTGAACTCCTCGTGCTCCTCCTCGTCATCCTCATCCTTGTAGGAGTTGAGAGCTGGGTGGGAAGCGGCATGCTTGGCCCGCTTGGTGTTGCTGGAGGGAGAGTCGGCACCGGCGGAGCGCTTGCCGGTGGACTTAGCCTTGGGAGTCGCCTTGCTGCCGCTCTTGGGGGTCTTGGGGGTACCAGCAGCGGGGCTCTGGGTGTTAGACGAGCTGGCAGCCCCGCCGGGCTTCTGAAGGTCACCGGGCTTCATGCCGTAGCCCTTCAAGAGGCGCTCGAATCGCTTGGCACTGTATGATATCTGTCAGTCCATGCCTACCGAAGAGCAGTAGGGGCAGGAGGGCGCCTCACGCTGCAGCCTTGGAGGCAATGTTCAGGTCCTTGGCAACGGAGTCGAAGTCAACCTTTGAGAGTAAGCTTTGATTCATTTGCAGTATTGGGGAGGTCTTACTCGTCCATTGTTGGAATACTTGATGCAGTGAACCAAAAAGGTGACCTGGCCCTCGGCGTCGGTTCCCACGGTAGCCATTATGATTAATGTGTTTATCTGAGTGTCGGATGAGACAGAAGGTTGGCTCGGTGCGTAACAGAAGCGCTGCTGAAAGAATAAGTGTGAGTGAAGTGAGACGAGTTGCTTGAGTGACGAAAGAGTTGGAAGAGCGGATGAGCTAGAAGGGAGATGAGATGGCAAGTGATTGGGAAAGATGGCTGGAGTGTTGAGGTAATGCAGGTGCTCGACCTTGAAGAGAAAGAGCTGCTTGTAGGTGGCCTATCCCGATTGGGACAGGAGCACCTCCTGCCGGATGAGGAAGGATTGCTTGAGGCAGCAGAAAACAGAAACCACTTGGACTGTTTCAATCCTGGTGACTCGTAGTCGAAAAGAGCTCATCCAGAACCTCGAGTTTCTCTAGATTTTCTCTTTTCAGAAAGAAACAGAGTATACTTACTAGTATGTTTGTTGAAGAAGTTTCGTGGTGATGTGAAGGAAGAGTCTTGATTAAGGGAGGGCCAAAGTTGGTTGCTTGGTTGGAGATGATGCACAGCGGTCTGTTGTGGGGATCCTCTCAAGCAGGTAGGTAGGCAACCAGAAAACAAACCTCTCGGTCACAGGGAGAGGGTCCGTTACTACCGAACGAGTCGACGAGAGCTGTTGCAGAAGTTGCAGCACCTAAATTAGATTGACATGGCAAGAGCCTGGAGGTGACGAGTCTCAAAAATATCAGGAGTGATGTGCATGGGGACTGAGATACTTAAGAAATGCAACCAAATATGACATCAAGATGGCCTAAAATGTTCAAGTTGAAGACAAGACATGTCTTCTCAAAGACTTGTTGTCTCTTTCTTGAGGCCCAGCAACTGTTTCGAACAAAAGACAGGTGCTCTAAAGCGATTATCTAGACCTAGCACTTGCGAGAAACACCGGAAAGTATGGGTTAAAGAAAGGCCAGGCAAGTTTGTGAAAGCCTCATTCATGATGATCGCGAGCTCTGGAAGTTGCCAGTTCTGCGACTCACTTCAAATGAAAGTCGAGATGGCCCAAGTCAATATTGCAGAAGAGGAGACCAGAAGAGACTGGGCATTTATTCATCACAACATCAAGAGAAGATTCGTGGTGAGAGCAGAAGATATTATTGAGCTCACTGAGTACCTGTCAAAACTGCGATCCAATCTGCCCAAACTTGTCCTCTGCTAACCTTCTGGAGGGAGATCCCGAGTCTTCTACTACTCTCCCGAGCAATGCTATCAGTCCTGGGCCTCAAACCTCGTCCTCGCTGGAAGAGTCCATGGGCTCATCCTTCGAAATGGTCTTGCCGTCAGAGTCAGACTCGAGCTTGCCGGTGATGTCCTCGTCATCATCGGACTCGCTCTCCTTCTTGGTCTGGGAGTCAAGTCAGAAGTCGGATCAGAAGCAAGATCAGAGAAACCTGGCGTACCTTCTTACGGGCGATGCCCTTCTTCTTGATGGCGGGTTTCTTGGTGACCTTGCCGGTGTTCTTGGCGCCAAGGGTGCTCTTTTTGGGAGTGCCGCCGCCGGAAGAAGTGCCGCCAGATCCGTCGGTGCTGGTCCAGCCGTGCTTCTTGGAAACGATGCGGAAGCGGTCACGGGCGCTCTTCGCGTTCGCGAGGCCCATGATGTCGGCAACATTGGCAAAGTCGATGTCGGGACGAGAATTCATGCTGTCGAAGACAGCCTTGACGAGTTTGATCTCGCTGTCGGTGAAGGAGGTGACGGAACCGCCCTCGCCGTTGTCGGTGTTGGACTTCTTGGGAGGCATTATTAGGTAGCTGGTCCTGGAAAACGACAACAAAATTAGAACACATCTGGATCTGGAAATGTGTGATCGACTTACTTGTGTTCGTGTAAATGATACAAGATTTGAGTATCTTGTAGATAAGAACTCAAGTTGATCTTTTTCTGTTGAGATACAAGAGAGATCTCCGGCCTGGGAAGAGAGAAGGAAGTAAAATGAGTTTGGCCAATTTGGGGAGGGCTAGATCTTAAATACCCTATGAAGGCTTTCATCGCGTGCTACATTTGTTTTGATTGACGGCTCGTGGTGTGCACTCGCCCTGTGAGAGCCGGTGCTCTGCTTCCTGGCAAGGCAACTACTGGTTGCTCGACAACGATTGAGGCTGGACCAGCCAAGACATCTGGAACAGCTGTGAAGTTGACCCAGCTTCCATGATTCAGGCAAGAGCAAGCCTGTGCTGTGACCTTGAAAGGTTTTGAATTTCCAACTTGATCTAGATCTTTTGGACAATCCCCCGAGTACCTGGGAGCGAAGCAGTCGGTTCCAGTACCTTCGAGATGGAAGAGCCTGGATCCACGAAATATACCAGTATGAGGTCGAAGTTCGTCACCTATAATCTACTTCTGTGACGTTTCACAGCTGCCAGGTTTTGTTCCAGCTTGATATTGAATGCAGTTGTCCAGCACGTTGGCTCGTCTCTGCCACTGATACACTTTTGAAGAGACTCTGATATCTGTATGGGCGTCTCATGATGATGACAAAACGGCTTCTGCTCTCAGTCAGTACTCTTCCGTTGTTCTACTCGCATTTCACCACAGTGGGAAGGTTCAATCGGCAATGATGGGACTCCGCTGTCTGATTCCAAGTATACTGAGACCCCACGCAATCAGTCGGTGATATGAAGTAAGCCCAAGCGCTCTTCGTCGTATCCCTCTGGTAGGGCTGCAACGGCAATCTCATATGAATCCTCCTAAGTCACAGGAACCATCGGTATTAAGTGCCTGTAGTTCTCAGCCTTGCACTTTTACTCGTAGACGAGGCTGGTCGCGTTCTTCTCCGCAGCATCCGCGAGAGCAGCGTCGCGCTGCAACACGTCCTCATCGTCCTTGGCGGCCGCCTTGCTCTTGCGTCCCTTGCTGCCGACGCGACCTCCTCCGGACTTGGTGACCTTGGAAGCGGACACGGGGCCCTCGCCGGCCTTGCTCTTCTTCGGGGTGACGGGGGCTGCGGCCTGGTTGGCCGAGAACTTCCTCTTGATCTGGCTGTAGCGAGTCTGTGGTCCAACCTGTCAGCTCAGTTCCAGGGTTTGACGAGCGAAGTCAAGGATAGCATTTAACTGTTGTTGAGAATGACTTACAGCGGCAACGCTGCCGGTTTTGAAACCGCCGTCGGCGGCAAAGGCGTCCCAGTCAATATTAGGCTTCTCATTCATGTGCTTAAAGATGAGAAAAGCGAAGTTCAGGTCGCCCGGGGTAGGCTCCTTGGAAGCAGCGCCGGTGGAAGAGCTCTCGGACGCCATCTTGCTTGTAGTCCTAGAAGTTTTTTAGGGTCAGATGAAATGCAGCAGAATGAAGTCTCGAGTGAGAAACTTACTGATGATACTACTGGATAAATGTTTAGGAGGTATGTTGTAAAGCTGAAGGTGTCTTGAGTTGGGAAGAAGAGGTCGAGTTGGGAAGAAGAGGTCGAGTTGGAAAGAAGAGGTCGAGTTGGAAGGAAGAGGTCGAGTTGGAAAGAAGAGGTCGAGTTGGGAAGAAGGGGTCGAGTTGGAAAGAAGAGGTCGAGTTGGGAAGAAAAGGTCGAGTTGGAAGGAAGAGGTTGAGTCCGAAGGAAAAGGTCGAGCTCCCCAACGGCTAGAGTCTCATACTGTGTTAGGGAAGGAAGAGCCAGGGCAACTAGAAGGCACACAGAGATTTTCTACCAAGCAGTAAAAGAGAACAGCCTTCAAAACAAGGCAGGTAGACGGGTTACTTTTGTCACAAGGGAAAGAACTGGGTTGCCGGCCCAGAGAGGCAAGAGAGGAAGAAAACTTCACTGACCATGAGAAGAGTACCAGACAGACTATGGAGACAGCAGGTGACCAGAGGCAGAGCAACTGTTACAACTCAGTCTTTGAAATTGAGAACAAGACAAGGATATTGTCAGTGCAGAACTGAAAAGCTGCGAGGATTAGCATGAGAACATGCCTTCAACCTTGGAAACTTTGACAAAAGAGAGCAAGAGTCTGGGAGGTTCTCTTCAGTTCCACAAGAAGTCCACAAGAAACAAGCCAAAACACGCAACAGGAAGTAGAAGATCGTGAAATTTCGTCATGTTGTTGGGAATTTCTAAGGCACCCTGATTACGGGGGCATACATTCTAAAGCCAGACCAAAACGCCGTCCAGGTGGGGCATAACATCATTAGTACAACTGGGCAGTCCGTAAATGGGAGAGCGGGGGTGACCGGCACGAGATAACAGAAGAAGCCAAACGAGAGCAATCTTTTCCAACCTTTCCAACCTGAACCCGACATGTGTGTGTATAGATCTCTTCTCCGGCCCGCGTGCGCCCTCCTTTTGCAACGTATTATGGGTGGAACTGGGCGTCCCAGTGCTCGTTCTTGATGTTCATGTGCTCGGGCATCAGGTTCGCCAGTACCGGTGACCCGTGCAGCTCTCCCGCGTGCCCCTGGCCGTTCTGGTGATCGCACATGGCGCCCAGGCCGAAGCCCTCGATGTCGTAGGCGGCGTCAAAGGCCGAGTAGATGGGGCTCGATCCCCAGGAAGTGTGCTCGTGTTGGTGGTGGTCTTGCTCGTGGGCACAAGGCATGACTGGTGGGATGTCGAATGCCGAGTGGGCGCCCATCATGTTGGAAGACGGGCTGAACTGCAGGTTCTGAGGCGCTGAGAACATGTCGTCGCTACAGGGTGTAAGGAGTCTCTGGAATGTCGACTGGCACTCAGGGGCGGGTGGTGATGCCATGGATGCCGGTGTGAACTGTTGTCGGTAGGGAGGTTGGCTGTGCTCTTGCTTGACCGTGACGGGAGACCGTGCACGGATTTCGGGACGGGTGAGGGCCCCGGCGGTCCCGGGCTCCGGCTTGACCCGGTCGGCGACGTCGTCCTCCTCTTTCTTCGGCCTCGGCTCTTTCTTGGACTTGGTGACCCGGTTCTTGTTCGCGGGGGCGCGGTTCCGTTTTTGAGGCTCGAGACCTAGCATCGCCGAGCGGAAGCGGGAGTACCTCATGCGAGCAGCATGGCCGTTGGTGATGGGCTGTGCCAGGATCGGATCGTGGGCGACGGCGTTCCAGTCGATCTGGGGAGATGATGAGCCGAGAGAAAGGGGTGTATGAAGTTATTACCAGTACTCACATCCTTCAAGTTCTTCTGTTTCAAGATGGCGAAGAGAAACCTCGTCATCTGGTTGTCTGTGTTGGAGGACATTTTGAAGATATTAAGTGGCCGGCCGCCCCAGAGCTGATCAAGGTGCAGTTGGGAGGTGAAGCCGAGATGGAGTTCAGTGACCTCGAGGAAGAGGAGCAATTTGAACTGCACAGCGATGGTTGCAGAGGCTTTGGGCTGGCTCTGGCAACCAGCACAGAGCAGGCAAATGCGGAGTTGGGTTGAAGGAAAATGAGTCACTGTGAAAATCGGTGAGGCGATACCGAAGGGATATATGGCAGTCAAGTCAGCAGGTTGCGTTCTGGAAATGGTGCAACCACTTGGGGCGAGATCAGTCACCAGAGGTTGGTCGGTGTGGGTGGTCAAGGAAAGATGAGGCGGACAAAAGAGGCAGACAAGGAGGCCTTCGACGACTGACAGCCATACAACCCCGGGACATCAACGGTAGTTATAGGTGCTTTGGGGAGGATGGAAGGGGGGCCTTGGACCATGGGGCTAAAGGGGATGGACATGCATGTCGGCTTGATACCGCTCTGGAGGGACCGAAGATGATGGAGCCAGCAGCCAGTGGTGGTGGATAGCGGAGCTGGGCACTGGGAAGGATACAGTATGAAGAAAAAGAAAGGCGATCAAGCATGCTTTCAGGGAAGAAGCCGCGCGCGCTTGGGCCGAATTTTTATTCAGCCGTGAGTGGCAAACCCGCTTGAGACACAAGGAAATCAAAATAAGTCCCTTGTTGCCTGGAGTTACGGCAGGCTTTGACGGGGGACAGCGTTCTTTTTTTTTTCCTCCTTCCTTGGGGGGTGTGACGTTTGTGGAGGGGGTGGTGTGGTGCAAATCCAGATGCAGAGCACAGCAGGCGACCATGGGTGGTGATGGGCGGATTTGGTGGACGATGAACTGGAGATGGTGGTGGGAAGCGACGAAATGGTGGAGGGGTGAGAAGGTGGTGCGTGCCAGCGTGGTGTCGCGGGGGGCCGTGTAATCGCTACCCTACCTTAGGTAGACCGGGCTGCGTGTAAAGTGGTTTTTTAGCTCGCTTTTCCTCTTTCGCCGAGGCATCCCTGCACCCAGCCGACGCAATGGAGCAGTCTCGTCTTTCCTCGACGAATAGATGCTTCGACGGAGGCCCAGGAATCGCGAGGCATCCCACTAGCGTGCCCACCGACATGCAAGCACTATCCGTCATTCGCACTCGCAGGCAGACTTACGACTCGTCAATTGACAGGACACGCGTGAGTGCGGCCTCTGGCGGCGCCGCGGCGTCGTTGGGAGGGTCACTTTGGCCCCGTACAAAATGGCCGTGATGCAAGATCCAGGAACGCCCGCGGACCGCTTGGAGACGCGGCAGGGATCTTAATGGGATGAGACAGGCGAGAGGTAAGGGTGTGTGAGTCACACTCGAGTAAGGTAAGATAGGTTTGACGCAGTAGTCGAGAAATGGAGGGGGTTGGACCCGTTTGGCCGTCCATGTTGCAGCATCAATTCGACGCTACTCATTGGCGGCACTCCCGCATATCGAGTCGTCAAACGGAGGAAGAGGAAAAAAAAGTCGAAACGGCCCAGTCGACGTCCACGAACGCCTGTGACGACGCATGATGCCTGTCGCCTACGCCTACGCCTACGTAGCAGCATATATCGAGATGGATGGTGCCGCGCCTCGGTGTCGTGTTACGACCTACCTAGAGGAGGACAACGTCGAAGCTTGCGTGAACCAGCTGCTAGCTGACATGCAAGATACGGCGAATGGCGGACAAACAGAGTTTGACTCTCGTGGATCCCATTGAGACCCCCCTAGATTCGCTCATCTGTCTATCACGCATTCGTAATTTCGAGCTGGTGTTTGACCAGGAAGCACGGCCGACCTTGGGGGTGGGAGGGATCGGGATGAGGGGTCCATCGAAAGATATTTCTGCTCTCAGTCAATTGACGACCAAACTGGCCGTTTGATGAGGAAAAGCATGTTTTTGACCAGAAAAAATTGTCAACAATTCCAGAAACAAGTATAGAGAGTGATTTTATGGTGTTTGTAGCATGTAGGCGGCTCGTTGGTGTCGTGGGCGACATGCGATGAAGTTGGTGGGATGAGGTGAAGTGGTCGGGGGACGCGTTCCGGGGAGCTTCGGGCGCGCATCGAGGGGGCGAATGGCTCGCACGGTGCAATCAAGTTTTCGCCAGGTTTCCACGAAACCACGTGATGTGGGTCCACGAGGTCTCTGCCTGGTCACCGCTACCTACGCGTGCGTCTGCTGCCTGAGGTTTTCCGTGGCCTGCCTAGGGGGTGGCGGCCTGGTGCAGCAGCGCCAGCGCCCTTTTGGGCAGCTGCAAGAGTGAACTCGCAAATTCCCCACCCGGTGTGCCGATGATGCTGAGGTTGCCGCGCCGCGTAAAGGCGGCGATGGGGGACGCGAACGAAAGGCCCTTGGCTGTCGCAAGCGCCCCTCGCCTACTGATACTGCGCTGACAATCACGAGAGCGTTGCATTTGTGGCAATCGAAGGGATGGCTGTCCATGATGGAGAGCCTCTTATCCCCTGACGAGTCAATCTGTACACCAAGCACCTAGTGTTACACCCAAGCTTTCTGCCCCTCCTCATAGGCTGGCAAGGCCCATCTCTTCATCCAAGGCATGTTGAGCACTTCCTCTGCACTGGGCCTCTCTCTGGGCTTCCAAGCGAGCATCCAGCGCAACAGCTCAAGCAGCGCGTACTTCTCGTCCTCATCAATGATACTCATACCGCAGGACTGCCTCGGCTCTTGTACCCATTGCTCGAATCGCCTATCCCACGTCCACATGTCACGCTCGTTGCTTAGCGGCTTTCCCCCGTCATCGAACCACTTAGACCGCTGTTCCCAGCTGGCCCACCACTCGGACGGCAGAGGACCTTGGAGGTGAACCTGCTGGGCCGTGATCTCATCATGAGCTGCGAGAATCCCGTCGATGAGGGACCTATGTGCAAGCAGCTCGAAAAGAACGCAACCAAGACTCCATATATCTGACGCGAACGAAAGAGGCATCGCCGGCTCAAAGAACGCCTCGGGCGGGCGGATCACGAGGGGTGTGTATGACTCAAAGCGGCACATGTCCGACGGGCGGAAGGCGACACCGAAGTCGCTGAGCAAGAGCCTCGCCTCGTTCAGCTTGACTTCGTCGCTCGCGATTCCGAGCCATATCGGCGGGACAGCGTGCGAGGGTGCTGCCGGGGAAGATGATTTGCCGTCGAGGCGGACGATAGGTTCTGGCTCTGGAGCACCAAACCTGGCATACAGCTCTTCCACCGAGAGATTATTGAGAGAAGAAGGCAGCTGGAGAAGAACGTTGCCGAGATGAAGATCTGAGTGCGGTGTTAGGTCGGCAGATGAGGCAGTCGGGGTGGAGGCCACATACCCCCATGGGCAAACCCCTGTGAGTGAACTCGAGCGATGGCCATCGCAAGTTGGGCAGCCAGCGACCGAGCAACGTTGAGTTGGAAGAGCCTCGAGTCCGAGGCCTCCTTCGCATCCATGAGACTACATCGTGCTGGGACCGTCGTCAAACAAGGATGAGTCCCATTGGGGCCATCAATACTGAACCGGTCGAGAACCAGAGGGATGAGTGATGCCTTGTCAGCGGCGTGACTGCGAGCCGCGAGTCCGGTCGTAAGTTGAGACAGAATGTCAACCTCTCGCACATCTGTATCTGCGGTCCCGACTTTGATTGCCACATATGTAGACGTTCGTTCATCGAGAGCGAGCCAGGCTGTTGAGAAGGTACCGTACCCAAGCTTGTGTACTATGCGGTATCGTTCGTGAAGACGATCGTTAATTTGAACGGGATGATAACCTCCCTTTCGGTAGTCACTCAATCTTTCCACATCCTCGATATATCCATACTCAGTGACCGAAGACGGCATGACAGCGCAGCGACCAAATGCGGATGTGCGAAGCCCCCGCGGTGGAAATGGAGAACTTGAATACCACGATCGTCGCGTAAACCGCAGTCGCGAAAACCAGCAGCTCATTTGTGGGATGAATCGGAAAGAATAACACTTTGGCAAGAGGGGAAACAAAGGCACGAGGTAGATAGCCTTGCAGATTGAGAAACCAAGGTAGCTGAAGAAAGGCCGGGTGAGATGAGCAGCTTGGTGTGCAGTGTTGGTGGTGTTGGTCCAGAAGGTGCCTAGGCACTACCCAAGGTGGTAGGCGCTAAAAGAGCCTAAGTCCCCACGCGAATCGCCCTGTTTGTTCTATGGGTTCGAAAGGCCCAGCAACCAACTAAAACCCGCCAGGTCAAAAAAACCAACGACAGTGGAATTGAGTCCCAACTCAGCCTTAAGCGCCTTTGCAACTGAGGCCTTGGCCGCCAATACTCGCACGATCCTGATGAGCTGCCATGCATGGCACGACTTTGGTGCGCACCCGCAGTGAGAATAAATCTATATAAGCCAATGTAGTTTCCTGAGAAGAAGGATGGGGGGAGCGGTTCATCTTGGTTGGCTAAGTTCCGTCCCCTCATCTTGTGCCAGTTAGCATCTCGAATATCACCATGAGTACGATCAACCTTGTCAAATACTACTTCCACAAGGCCAACGTGCCCGCATCAGAGGCAAGAATGCGACAACTGGTCGCTTTGGCATACCAGACGGCAAGAGACAGGAGCTATACCCCCAAGCCGTATTTGTGAGGTGATATTTTCGTCCGCCCCCTGCACAATTATTCCCCAAGTGGACTCACTGACAGCTGCGGGTAAAAACAGAAGCGAGGTTCACCTCACAACCACGATCAACGGCAGGCGCCAAAAAGATCCCCGAGGAGCTCATGTGACGTTTAGTTACAAAAGCAAGGATCACCTAGGGCGCGAAACTCATGTTTCCTGCCACGGGTATGTCAAAGACCCGCAAACCTTGGGGTTCAAAGAGGCAACACACGCCGATGAGAAGCCGGATTCGACAACAAAGCGTTCGGGGGCCGCGGTATGGCCAGGTGCGGCTCAGCTTTGGGAGGCTCCGGAGGTGGGCTACGGGCACATGTCGAAGGAGTCATGACATGCCAATGGCTTCGCATGATGGGCGCTTTTCAACGATACATACGGATACATGAGATAGCTTCTATTTGTTATTTTTTTTTTTTACAAGGTGCCTTGTCTGCTCAGAGTGTGGGCGTATGTAAGCCGAAACCTATCTCTTGCAAAGCCGACGATGTTGCTGTGTTCTACTGTGATTATTTGACCCTGGCTGAAATAACCTCCCATCTCGCGACGCCAAAGCTCTAGAAGGGATAGGCGCTCTACCAGGGCCATCCAGTTTCCCCTCTCGACTCGCTGTCGAGATGGTTGAGGTTAGCGGGCTAAACCTCGGCAATGCACGGACTTTGGCCTCCACTTGCGCTCTATCGTCTTGGTGTCCGCCACGAGCGGTCTCGAGGCCAATGACGCTGTAGCTATATCCAGAATTCGAGAAAAAAGCTCATGGAAGGAGACAGATGGATTCAGAATACGTCTAGACCAATTTTTTCAACTTGAAACGGCGAGACGCGCGCGCAGAGAAGCCGCATTTCGACGTTCCCTTCGGCCAATTGTTAAGCCGACCCACGTGACCCCCCGCGTTTGGACGCAATTGCGCCGGGCGTCCCCAACGTCTGCCCCAGTTCCCAATCTCAGCTCCGTCCCTTTGTCGCTCACACTACCAATTTTCTCATTTGATCGAGTAGAGCTGTTAAGACTGCTATCAGCTTGGTCTCCATCCACCCCGTATAAGTCCCAGGTATCATCGTCGCCAATCAACTGTAGCTGTATCTCCGCGCTCGCAATGAACAAGAATTGGAATGACAGGGCGGATAAGGACCTGTTCTTCACCATTCTGTCAGTGAAGAATATCGGCGTCATCAGCGGCTCGGAATGGACCACGATCGGTAATTACATGCGCTCTATGGGCTACGGCTTCACAAATGAAGGATGCCGGTAAGTCGACGCTCTCTTGAGTTCTTCTTTCGCATGGCAGCATTCCCTTCTTTCCCTTCCCTTCGACGCCTCCGCAGTGTTTCGGCGGCCTCTCTCTCCTCTTTGTGGACAGATTGGACGCGCAGTCTTGGCCATGCGCGTCGTCGCACGCCACTCAACAACCACCGCTCGGTGCTGGCTACAATTGTTGCTATACGCAACAATGCACTACCTCCTTTCAATCATTGGGCGCTCAATCAACATGCGAGAGTGATGCTGATCGAACGCAGTCAACATTTCCAAGGCCTTCGTCGCGCCCAGCAGAAGGCTGATTCCACCAGCGGAGGCTCAGACAATCCCAGAAATGTCGACCCGACGTTGAACCCCATCACCCGACGCCCTGGTCCAGGCCGCGGAAGACCTAAGAAGCAGCTGAACCAGCCGCCGCCTGGATCGATGGCTCTCCCGCCGCTCCCTGGTCAAGGTCCCCAACCTGACCTGCCTCAGCTGCACGATCCGGCTGCTCAAGCCCAAGCGCACGAGGCTCATCACCCTCATCACCCTCATCATATTCACCAGGCGGCTCAGGACCCTCAAGCTCAAGCGCACGAGACACATCCAGCTCACCAGGCTGCACATGCACAGGATCCGCAGGTTGTTCAAGCTTCTGAGGCTGGCCCAAATCCTCAGTCCGACCAAGCTCAAATTCCTCAAATTCCCCGAGATCCTCAAGAGGCTCAAGGCCCTCAAGACCCACCGCCTGTTCAGCCCGACCAGACTGTCACGCAACCGGCCCAGCCTCCGTCGCCATCGGCTGATGTACCCGATGGCCTCCATGACTTATCGGAGTCACTTGACCTTCCCATCAAGGGCGACCCGCTGGATATTGCCCTTAAGGACGACGACAACGATGAAAGCGACGAGCACGTGGCTAAGAGAATTAAGCTCGACGACGCAACCCAAGACCAGTCTATCGACGATGAAGCTGTGTTAGCTCTAGCTGCCCACAGTAATTCCTCCTCTGTTGACGCCTACGCTTCCGAGTATCCCACAGCTGGACTCTCGGGCACGGACCCGCATGCTTTCCCGTACGATAACGAAGCGTAGGGCGAATAGTTGGATTGGCTGAGTGATAGCGATGCTGTATCCTAAGAAGACCGAAACAGGATGGCGGCGAACACTCAAATGTAAGCATGCCTGTAGGCCATGAGGGCCAGACGGGCTTTCCTGGGTATCTTGGATTAATCGAACTAGCAAGGGCGTTATTCATGGTGGCGATTCGGCATGAGAAGCGAGGTTCGCATAAATACCTATAATGAGCGTTTTTGGAGTTTGAACCCGTAGCATGTTTGGTGCTCTTTTGGTCTTTGATGGTGCTCATGAATAAGACAATGTCAACTGGTCATCGAGACCAATTTTCTGAAATACACGCAGACTCTGAGCAAGCCTGCATTTATGAGCGACATTCCCTTGTCAGAAACAAAACCAGTTTTCTTCGTCCAGGCATATGTTCCATCTTCGTTCTGGCTGCTTCATGCTGAGTCTCGAAACAGCTTCAGCATCTCACCTGCACTCCTGCCATGTCTTTGCGCATCAGTCAGGCTCATCTGCCTGTTGTCTTACCCGCCTTCCCCTACCTCTCAGGCATGTTGTTTGTTCTCCACCAGCTCGTTGGCTGCCCACGATGTGAATGTCCTGTCTCCCCGCGTCTTCCTTCCCTCCCAACACTCGACCTCCTGATTTTCTTGGGAGGCAAGCTGATCTTTATTTATACCCACCTCTTGGACTGAGCTGCCTGCCTTTGGACTTCTCCTGCTTCAACCCTCGCAGTCTCTGCTTACCCTCGCAACCTCGGCTTCCTGCTACCTGCCAACAACAACTCAAAAAGCAACAACACAACACTGACAACTCAACACCGCATACACGATGTCCGACAACGCTGTTCCCCGTAGCATCTGGGCCAACCCGGCTCTCCTCCAGGGCCTGATGGTGACCTTCTACGGCTACGCGAAGGACAACATCGACAAGGACGCCAAGGATGCCATCATCAACAAGATGCACGGAGAGGGCTTCGAGGACCTCAGCTGGGACAAGCTTCGGTGGGTGCCTGATTTTCTTGATTGGCCGCATGCTCTCTGTGCTTTTTTCATCATATCCCAGAGTGCTCCTGCTCCGTCTGTGTTTCTTTAGGCATTTTTCCCACGTGCCTGGCCGCTCACTTATCAGATCCTCTTCTCCATCCTCCAACTCCCTTCCACTGCCCAAGTTTGTTCCCTCAACAACGCGTTTTTCACATTGCTATCGTGTTTTTTACTCCAAACTTCAACACAAAATCTTCATCGACAACCCTGAGCCAATACCTTCATCATGGCCGAGAAGTCTGCTTCTGGTGGCAAGTGGGCCAACCCTCTCCTGCTCGAGGCCCTGGTCATGGGCTTTCACGGCGTCGCGAAAGAGGGCCTTTCCAAGGAGGCCAAGGAGGAGATCGTGGCCAAAGTTCATCTCTGGGGTTTCACCGACATCACTTGGGAAGGAATCAGGTTACTTGCCCCCTTTTTCTCATTTTCTGCTTTCTGTTCCTGCGACCCCTTCTTCCCTCTTTCTCTTCTCTCTCGCTCTTCCCTCTCTCTCTCTCCCCTTCCTCCTTCGCCTCGTGCTCCTCAAACAACTTGAACCCGTTTCCCCTCTCACCCGCTCCTGCTCAGACAACTTTTATGTCAAAAACTTTTACACATCTCATCCACCTTCACATTACTTCCCTCATCTCACTTCATCACTTCGTCACTTCAACCGTCCTCAACCCCAACACATCGCATCAAAATGTCTCGCCAGACAATGAGATGGACCGCTGAGGTTGATCAGCTTATCCTCGTCGCGATGGTCAAGACCTTCAATCCAACTAGCGAGCAGTACGACGCTGTCATGGAGTATCTCGAGCCTGCTGGCTATGGCTTCACTGTTTCTGCTTTGAAGTAAGCACTTTCTTCCACCACATATTTCCTGCCTAGTTGGGCACTTCCGAGCTAGTTTCTCTGCCTGCCCAATATTCTACCAACTGAACCCCCACCCACCTCTTCAGTATCTCATCCTCTTTCCTATCTCATCCTCTTTCCTATCTCATCCTCTTCCCTATTTAATCCTCTTTCCCATCTCATCTTCTTCCCCACCTCATCTCAACCAACTTCTCTTCATCCAAGCATCAACATTCCTCCGACTCAGCCACAATCTGCCTCATCGTTGATCATCTTCAACCATCCTTCCATCTTTCACACCTCAACCATGGCCCCTACCGTCTGGGACGACAAGGCTCGTTCCGACCTGCTCTCTGAGCTTCTTTCCGTCGTCAAGCCCACGAAGGAGGAGTGGGACCAGGTCTTGGCTGCGGTGCGCCAGAGGGGCTACAACTACACCGCCAGTGCTGTCTTGTACTTACTCATTTTCCTCGTTGTTTCTCTCTGCGATTAACGACCACTTCAAGCAATCACCGCTAACAATTTCTAATAGACAGCACATCCAAAAGCTGCAGCGCAAGGAAGCTGCTCAGGCCACCGACAACGGAGAGGGCGGCAGCGCCTCGGCTCCTGCTACCCCGGCCAAGAAAACTCCTAAGAAAGCAGCGACTCCGCGCAAGCGCAAGACTCCTGCGAAGAAGGCCAAGTCCGAGGAGGACGATGAGGACAACGCCGAGGAGCCTACCCCCAAGAAGCTCCGCGCCCCCGAGCGTCCCACGTGAGTCACATCTCCCTCCAAACCAGCACTTCCTTCAGGGACTGACTATTGTTCGCTTAGTTTCCCCGAGGACTTGAACAATGTCAAGCCCGAGGCCGAGGACGATTCCATCTAAGCACCGTCTCGACACGCCACGCTATCCGACAACAGCTCTGCTTCGGCACCCATGGAGGAGATCTTGGAGGTTAGGGAAACTTTTCTGGGAAGCTGGACATACGGGCATTGGATGGAAGGCACATTGGACGGCATATTGGACGGCATCTTGGACGGCATCTTGGACGGCATCTTGGACGGCACCCTGGACGGCACGGGCGAATACTGCCCCTGAGACGCTGATACTGGCACTATGGACTAGAAGAGTCCCATCCTATGAGAAATGAGAAACATCGAATCTTTCTCCTGATTGGTTCTGACCCGCGAAACGTTGTTTCTCCTGAAGGCCTCCAACCTATAGCTTGATGTCCTTCAAGTGTGGTTTTTTGTGTGACGTCTTTGCTTCCTGACCCATCTTGCCCAAAGTTACAAATGAATCCCAGTGACCATGTTTCCTTTGCGTTGATGTGCTTTCACACACACACAACTGAATCCTTTTATGGCCCTTGTTCTCCTGTTGCTCTCATAGTGGTTCCCATCTGATTCTGCTAATAGTGTTAGACGCACTTAGTAAGTGTCATCCATGAGACCTTCGCACCCGGCCACATGATTCCACTTCTTGTGCTGTCAAACACTTGGGGCGAGTGCCATTGATGAGAGCTTTGCATCCTGCCTTTGGTGTTTTTTATTGTCAAACAAAGAGCACAAGTGCTACCCACGAGGCCTTACATCCTCCTGCTTAATCCTGCTACTGATTTTGTTGAAAAATAGAGGTAAGTGCTACTGATAACAGTTCCACCGCCTGATTCTGTGAGTCGTCTTGTGAAAGATAGAGGGCGAGTACAACCTCCCTCACCCTCCCGTTTGATTCTGTCACTTACCTATGTAGCCCAACACAGGGCGAGTGCTACTGATAAGGATCTCACACTCCCCCACCTAGTTTGGGGATGTATTTTGTTAAGCACTTAGGGTGAGTGCCATGAACAATAGCTTCAACCCCTCCCGCCTAAATATGCCATATACTGTTAACCACTCTGGGTGAGTGCCATCAAGGAGGGCTTTAATCCCTCCCGCCTAATTCTGCTATTGATTGTTAACCACGTTGGGCGAGTGCTGTTAACAAGGGCTTCGTGACTTCCCGCCTGATTCTGCCATATCTTGTTAACTACTTTGGGCGAGTGCCGTCGACGAGGGCTTCACGCCCTCCCGCCTGATTTGGCTGCTTATGTCGTCAGACACGCAATAGGGCGAGTCCACGTCCCTCCTCCTTCCTCCTTCCCTTTTATCTTCTCGTCAACCGAGCTCGAGGGTGTTTCTTCCTCTTTGCCAAACCTTCAAACATCCACCTCGGCAACGAAGCAACATCGCGACTCGCGTCTCTGAGCTTAGCAAGCATCGAAACATTTCAGACAACCTTGCATCAAGTAAGTACATTCAGATCGCGGTATTTCTCATTAACCCTCACTACTCATGAAAAAATTCTCATGCTGTTTCCCAAGTACCGCTCACTCCTGCTTCACTTGCTCACTTCTGTCCCCTGCCCTCATTGTGTTCATGGTCACTCTCATCATTGTCCTCATCCTACCTCTTTAGCTATCACTGACACCACTGCAACACAGAACTCGCAAAATGCCCAAGACTTGGGACGACGTCGCTGAGCGCGACCTCGTGCTCGCTATTCACATGGCCAACAATAAGGATGGCGGTAGTGTCCGCGTCAACTGGTCTCGCACCCGCGAGCTCATGATTGGATTGGGCTACACTTTCACAGAGAGTGCCATCACGTAAGTATCAGCCCTCTCTCCTCAGTCCCTTGCCGCCCTTGCTCTGCGTCGTCTCTTGATCTGGACTTTGCGGAGCGCCTCTTTCCCCTTGGGCGCATAACGAGCCTCGATGACTAACTATCTCATCACAGCCAGCGCTGGTCCAAAGTGAACAAGGACATGAAGACTCGTCGTGATGCCATAATGAATGGCAACTCTCCCGGCGTCACCGGAGTTGCTGCTCCTTCCACTTCTCGCAAGCGCAAAGCCCCCTCCTCTTCTGGCGCCGTCCCTGCCCGTGCCAACGCTGGTAGCTCCAACCAGTTGACTCGTCAGATGGCCGCCAACGCCTACGCCGCCGACCAGGGCGGTGATGACGAGGAGCCTGATCTGGACATGAAGCCTCCCGTCGCCAAACGCGCCAAGACTAATGGCAGTATTGTCGGAGACCTGGCCGGACTGTCTATCGACCTCACCGAGGAGTCTCAGGATAGAGACAACGCCATTGAGGTTGTCCAGGTTGTCAAGAAGACCGGCGGCAACAAGCCCCCTCTTAAGAGATCCTCCGGTAAGACCTTCGGTCAGAAGGTCCTCAGCATGAAGGACTCCCACCAGCCTGTCTTCGTCAAGAAGGACGTCTCGATCCCCTACGTCAAGGCGGAGAAGGTCAAAACGGACGTGAACAACTACCTTGGAGGCCGCATTGGTCCCACCCGTTCCGACCTCGACGATGACATCTACCGTCAGCGTGAGCGCAGGTGAGTAACCCCCTCCCTCAAATGAAAAGACCGGGCGTCGTACGCCTCCCAACAAGCAGAAAGCTGACGCTCAATCAAAAACTCAAGCGTGACCCTCGGCTTCCTTCCAGAGAACAGGGACGAGGAGCTCCTGGCCGCCGCTCGGAACAACCCCGATGAAAATGGCATCTAGGCGACCACGGAGGCTCTCATCTCCAAGTGCAAGGCCGCTCGCCGTGCTACTCGCGCCATCTTCGTCGCCGAGCCCCCGGCCGATTTCGGCCCGAACAATCTCTCGCACTTCGACAAAGCGTTCTACTTGTAAGGTCTCAACGGCACACCTCTCGCTTACATCTCCAACAGCCGGGACAACAACAACCAGCATCAGACTCTTCTCTCGCACACACAAAATTGGGCTGCATAACAGGCTTTGAAGATTCGGCAGAGACGCTGCTGTCGGTTCGACAACGATTGCCAACCTGCTTTTTCCCGGTCTTTGATTTCTCTGCTTTTTCTGCTTTTTCTCTTCTTCTTACTACCCAGGAAACGACAAAAAAAAAGGTACTATACCTACTATACCCGGCTTGATTCTGGCTTTTTTCTTCAGCCTGGTTTTTCAGTTGAGTTGGGAAGGTAGTTTTGTGTTATGTTCTTCTTGAGCTTGGAATTTCGGACAGGACCGGCGGTATTTGGTGGTCTGCGCAACCGCGAGGGCATCTGGCAAGATGGCAGCTATGAGGGCCTCTTTTTTTCAGGCGGGTTTTCCGAGAGGGCCGACGATCATGTGGCCGCACTAAACAATACTTGCGATACGGAGGGCTTGTACTGTTAGTTAGCAGCATCTCGTTGCTTCTACTTCGAGCTCACCAACACCGATATTTCGCATCATTCGCCGAGGTGTTCCCTTCGTGAAGTCGACTGTGTTGAATCAAGGCCACAGACCGCCCACTGCGACGGCCTGCATACAAGCCACATCGTCGACTGACTTGAATTCTAGTTCATTCTTCTCATTGGGACACTGGTCCCTACTGACTGTCCTTATGATGCCTTTGCAATTACAACGATGCGCCCTGAATGACTACCGAGCCTTGTCCCTGAACGCCGATCCGCCCATATCATGAGAATCCACACGAGAACCTCACTTCATGCTTATGTGACTCAAGGCTTGCGACCGTCCAGCCTGTACCCCTCGCTGGGACCCTTCTTCTCGGGCGCCTTGGGCTTATCCTCGCCTTCGCCCTTTCTCTTAACGGCACCGCGAAGAGTCTGGCCAGCGCCCGCGAAGTGCGGCCGGTTCGCATCCTCCTTCTCGCGCTCCTTGTCGGCATCTGTCTTGACGGGCTTGATCTCGTAGCCGAAGAAGAGCTTGTTGGGCGGCAGACGCAACGGCATGGGGCCGTTTGTCCGACGGGGAAGAGGCGCGGGAGCGGGCGTGTTGGCGGAGGCGCCGGCCACGGGCGTCGCGGGTTTCGGCGTCGAGGCCTTGCTGCCCTTCTTATTAAGTTTCTGGCCCTCGCCGTAGAACCTGGTGTTTGCGGCCGTCGCCGAAGGTGCGATGGCATTGTAGTTGATGGACTGGGCCATGGTGCCCTGGCTGTGAAGGAGACCGCCCGAGGGAAGGTTTCCGGGGCCGCGAACGCTGCGTGGGGTGCTGGTGCCGCTGCCACGCTGCTGCTTCTCGGGCTCGACGTAGCCGACAGGGGGAGCGAAGTCGACTTCGACATCAGTCTCTATCATGCAGACACCCATCTTCTCCGTCTCCGGCTTGACCTCCAGGACGGCTACATCGTAGATCTCGTCGTTGTACTCGAAGTTGAAGACGTCCCCCTTGGTGAGAGCGGCAAAGTTCCTAAATGCCTTCTCCAGCACAGCCTTGGGGTCGCTAATATCGAGGAAGTTCGTCGATTGGGGCTGCAGTTTGACGAGACGGGCGAGCTCGAGAGAAGTAGTCTTGATCTGGATCATGTCGCCGACGTCAAGCTGGAGGGTTTGCATCATCTGGCCTCACGTTAGCAACGCCACCCTGATTACGGCATGGAAGCTACAGAGAACGAACCCATTGGGGGAGATACGCTCTGCCCTCCTCGGCGACGAACTCCAACACACCGGCGTGCGAGTGTCTTCCCTTCTCACCGTTCACGAGTTCCATCAGAAGCGGCCACTGCACATGGAGCTTCGAGACCTTATCAAGGGCGGACGGCGGAAGGAAGATCTTGGAGCCATGGTTGAGGTCGGGTCGTTCGGGTCCGGGGGCCATGACCATGGGATAGCATCGGTAGTACTCGTCGAAGCGCTGGACGATGGGGCGGCGGCCGCCGCGCGCGAAGTTGTACATGTCGCCTTCGCTGGGGTTGAACTGATACTGTGTGATCCCACGATTAGCTTGAGCTTGGGGCGAAGCAGACAGCAAAGTTGCTCACCATCTTGTGTGGTCTGCGGGGTTTAGCAAGTATGAAATGGATGATGTCTACTGAGACCAACCTGTTTTTTTCGTGGTGAAGTAAGAAAAACTCTTTACGCCTGCACGAAAGTGTGTTTCGCAGCTGTCAAGAGGATAGCTTTCGCCTCGCCTGGGAGTGATGGAAGGACGACCTGTTGTACGTGGGGCCGAAAGGCAACTGATGAATGACGAAACCCGCTGGAAGGTCGGTACAGTGTACGGGTCCACTGAAAAATCCCATGCCTCTGACCCCAGCCGGTACCTTTATCCCCATGCAACCCAGGCAGACAACAAGGTACCACCCGCTCTCGGACGCATTCCAGCTCAGGTAGGGTACCTTCGAGCTGCACCCAGCCCACCTCGAAAGCTTTCCAAGATCGCCCAGGTCGGCATGCCTCTCTTTCCAGACAGACACACAAGGCATTCTTCAGCAGAACAAAGCCGATTTTAGACCACGATGTCTTCGAGACACTCAGCGGCCCGCCCGAAACGCGCCGGCGAAACGTTCGCGCGAACGCATCACCACGACGACGAAGAGGGCCACGACTCCAAGAAGCTCAAGTTCGACGTGCGCAACCCCTCGGCGCTGGCCCCCGACGCCCCCGACGACGACGCAATCCTTGACGCAGATGTGATTGGAGCCAACACGGGTGCGACGAAGCGCGGCGCCGTGAACCTGGACGGCTACGACAGTGATTCAGACAACGAGCGCAACTTCAAGAGTCGTGCGGAGGAGCGCCACAAAGGCAAGAAGGGCGACGCAGACTTCTTCAACGAACTCGATAATTACAATGCCAAGGGCGACGGGCCCAAGGGCGGCAACGTCAACGAAGATGACGAGGACGACGACATGTTCGCGGCCGACGACGACGACGACGAGCAAGAGGGAAAGGCGGCGCAGGAGGCGACCAAGGCGTCCGGAAAGAAGGACAAGGCAGTGCGCTTCCTTGAAGACGAGCAGATCCAAGGCCAGGACCTCACGAGCAAAGGCGGAGGGCAGATTCGGCTAGACGACGAGGAGAGCAGCGACGACGAGGCGGACAAAGAGCTCGCGATCCAGGAAGAGGGCATCGACGAGGAGGTCGGACTCGGCGGGTTGAAACGCAATGCGCCAAAGGTGGAAGCCTTCAACATGAAGGAAGAGCAAGAAGAAGGCCGGTTCGACGAGGACGGGAACTTCGTCAGAAAAGCGGTGGACCCGAACGCGGTGCACGACAAGTGGCTCGAGGGCCTCAGCAAGAAGGACATGAAGAAGGCAGCCGAGGCACACGAGAAGCGCGAGGCCAAGGCGCGGAGGTTACGGATGGAAAACGACGATCTCCTCACGACGGACCTGCTCAAGGCGCTCATCCTGAGGTTAGAGAGGGGCGAGACGCCGCTGGAGGCGTTGGCGAGGCTGGCGAAGGGGCAGCCGAAGCAGAAGAAGATACCCAAATGGAAACTGAAGAAGATGAACAAGGGGGGCGATGATGCAATGGACGTTGACCAGGAAAAGGAGCTAAGCCCGGAGCAGGTGAAGAGGAAGGAGGCCATCGAGGCCATCACCGACGCGGCGGACAAGCTCCTGAGCCGAGACCATGCCGAGATCTACGACGAGGAGAGGGAGATGCTCGTCCGCGAATGGCAGAGAGAAACGGGCGAGGAGTGGGTGGAGCCGGCCAAGGAGGAGACCAGCGAGGACTTGGCGGCGAAGATGTGGGAGTTCCGGTGGACGGACGGCCGCGACGGAGCCGATAAGCAAGGTCCCTTTGACGGTCGTACCATGCAAGCATGGCAGGATGCCGGGTACTTTGGCGAAGGGGTAGAGTTCCGGACGGTAGGCGAGGACACCTGGAGCAGAGTCGCTACGTTTGTATGAATGTCCATGATCTTCACGGAACGCTTCCCGAAAGGCCCTTTGGATGACGAAACAAAATGGAAATTTTTACAGGGAATCAAGAGCCTCGCATTTGCGGCATGGTTGTGATGCAACCACGCAATCAGTTATTGTACATAATTCTATCACACGTTCCCAGGGGTGACCACCAGTTTTACTTCCCAAAAAAACGCCCAACTCAAAGACCCGTACCGCGGCTAACTCAAATCCATCGTCTCACCGTGACCGTTGGTGACGGTAAAGTCGACGGCTCCGTCGTTGCCTATCAGGCGCTTCTCTGACTCGGACACAAACTTGACGCTGCGTGCCGGGTCGTAGAAGAGCGAGAAGCTTCTCTGGACGTCGACAATCTCGACCTGCTTCGCCCTTCGCTTGTTGCAGACCAACTGAGACGTCGTGATGAGATTGCTGGCGTAGCGCAGACCGGCCTCCTGTCCGATCTTGGTGAGGAGAGCCAGCGCGTCGGCCGAGATCTCAACTTCCTCCTCCTGTGCGCGGATGGTGAGAATCTGCTTGATCTCATCGGGGTTGTAGCTGTTGGTGTGAATGATAACAACACGGTCGAGGAAGTCGAGGGGCAGGCCGTGGGGGCTGCGGTAATCGGTTCCTCTGATGCGGGAGTTGCCCCTGTTGCTGGCCATGATGACGACCGGCGCCAGATCGTCTTCGAGGGCACGGTTGACGTACGAGAAGCACTCGATGTCGAGCATGTGAACCTCATCGATGAAAAGAACTCCGGGCACGATCTCGGCCTTGCCCTCCTCCTTCCACTCTCCAACCTTTGTGTTGATCTGGTCGCGGATCTCGCTGCGGATCTCACCAGTGTCTCCCGAGAACAGAGCCAGAAAGCCTTGTGTCCTCGAGTTGATGACGTCAATCTCGTGCAGCGTGACAGTGTGGACGACCTCCTTGCGCTTCTGCAGCTCGCCATCGGGGCACTGCAGGAACTTGGTGTCAACGCCCATTGCGTCGTAGTCGCGCGATCGGGCGTACGAACGGCCAAGCTTGGTGATCTTGCCAGAGGACTTGTCGATAGAGATAATGTCGCCGGCCATAACGCGCTCCTTGGTCATGGCATCAATCATCTTGGCGCCCATATCATACACGGCCTCCATGTCGGTCGTCTTGATCGTGAGCTTTCCCTGCTTTGCGCCGCCGGTGACGCTACGGTCGATCTGGATCTCGACAACCTCGCCCTCCATGATTTCGCTCTCCTCCTTGATGCGCACACCGATCGACTTTCGGAATGCTTGCGTAAGAGCTTCCGTCTTGGACATTTCGAGGGAGAAGATCTCGGAAGCGGCGAGCGTGGTGAAGGGGACGTCGGGGCCTAGGGACTGAGCCATGCCCATCGCGATGGCGGTTTTACCGGTGCTGAAGAACTTTCAAGTCAGACAATCGTCTCTCTCGAGAAGCGAGTGTTTCGCAGGATCACACTGACCTTGGGGGACCGGCAATCAATACTGCTCTACCAGCAATCTTGCCCTCCTTGATCATCTGAAGAATGACGGCGGCAGCTTTTCTGGCCTTCTCCTGTCCCACCAGACCCTGTGATGCCGCCCGAGGCTCGAGTGTTGTGCCGTCGACGCCGAGACCTCGGATGTGGGAGTGAGCCGCGATGAGGTTGAGGCCTCTGAGCTCCTTACTCTCGGAGACGGTCATGACGGGCTGTACGCATCTGTCAGCTTGGAGGATTTTGATGAAGGGAAGACGAAACGAACCGCAGCCATCTTGAATTCTGAGCTTAATTTCTGTTCTTCGAATTGAATGTGTGCGATTGGTCTCAAGTGATTGGGGCGAAGGTGAAAGCGGGTGGACGTCGAAGTTGTAGCGCAACACGATTATCGTCTCTCAGAGCTCTGGGCTGCGCGTTCAGAAATTTGGAAGCGGCGCTTAATTGCCGGCGCGACGCGGCTGAACGCGGCTAGCGCTTAGGTACCCTGGTCACCATTCGGCAGTGTCGATTCAGAATCTACACTATGTACATCACGGCGAGGCTCCGCTAGGCCCAGCAACACTTACCCAGGAAACCTACCCAGGTCGCTATTTGCTAGGTAGGTTCCTAGGTTGGAGACTTGCAAAGGCAAAAAGGAAAGATCGGAACCAAGTATCTGAGCGTTCTTCTTACTTCGCTTTCAGCATAGGGTAACCCAGCGTCGAATACAATGTACTAGCTTATTATGACGGTTGCGTTTCGATTCGCATAGGACTCCCGTGTATGCCAGCAGGTGGTAACAGCAACCAAACACTACCAATAGCAACAATCATAATGGCGGTGGCGACGGCAACGACAAACATGGGCGGCGGCGACTGACATGCAATGCAGGTGCGTTGCGAACCTGGTATCCTTGCAGCAATCGGATAACCAACGGACAAGTAGGTAATAAATCGTAGTACTTGCTTGGACAACGTGTATACCCATGAAACGCACGGGATCGGGTCACAGCCAAGACGAGACGTCGACGATCGCAAAGAGGAGCAAACAAAGAATATCCGTGTGTTGACCGAAATCGTTGTCATGCGGCAAATAAGGGATGGGGAAAGCAGAATCGAGTGGAATGGCATGGAAAATGGACCAAGACCTTCTCTCCGACTAATACACTATTATACCTTCCACCAACCCGACCTAGCACTTTGGGTCGGACGGAAGCAAGATAAGGGAGGAGGGAGGCCACAGGAGGAAAGTCGCAACGCATAATCAACAAGAAGCAGTGGGAGAAGAAGGCAGGCTGGGCTGGCACAGGCACAGGCACACGTCCAACCGACTGCGTGTGACAAGTACGTGGACTCGCAGCGAACGAATGCATGTTTGCTTTTTCCGGGGAGTGAGACAAAGAAGCCGCGCCCCAACGAGACGCGAGAATGGCTCAAGGGTGGGGGGTATCCTGTACCTACCTACGTATCACCTGCCTCGAGTGCTGTTCAGACTCCAGAGACTCATGCTATGCTGGCGCCATTAAACGATCGCACCTGCTCTTTCTCCTCGGATACACTTTTAGGGTTGCATTTCCGCTCTCAGCTCCTCCCCACTTTATCCCAGTGCCTCTAGTACCTTCCTCTGGGCGCTTCCTTCCGTACGTCGTTTAGTGCTCCAGGTGAGGTACATGGTACCTGACCTAGAGATATTCTATTGCATTCCCCAAAGCAAGGAGCCCCCCAGTCGCCAATAGAAATATCCCCTGTACACTGCCCAGAATGCTCGTCCGTCTCCCGAACACAAACAACACTGCCCGGACTGCAAATACCTAGCAAACAGCACCACCACTACTGGAAGCCGAGTTGCCTGTTTGATCGCTGATTCTCCCCCGTTCTTAAGATACCCTTTTCTTCTGGACCTCAATCTGGAACTCTTCGTTGCCTGCTCACTGACTCAAAACTTAAGTCCGTTTTACTGAGGCTTTGAACCCCCCCCCCCCCCCCCAAAAGGGCAACAACCTTCCCCTCAGATCTGACAAAGCTCGACTCGCCTGGCGTCGCATCACCTTCAAGTACCCTGCTGCCCAGAACACGCACAGTACCGGCGACAGTGGAGCATATCATACTGCCTCCCTCCCTGGGCCCAGTGGACAAGGTGTAAATTACATACTTGGGAGTGGGCAACATTGAAAGCGCGCGATCCCTGCCTGCGTGGGGCACGCGATTTCCCAAGCCAAAAGCACGCCGCACCCCAGACAGAAAAGTTCGGCATCGATCGATCGCAGTCTTCATTTGCATCCTACGTCTCTTCCGAATCTACGGATGAAGCTCGCATACAAATCGCACCGAGTTCCTCCTGTGCATCTCGCCTTCAGCCCCCAGTATTTAGGAGGGAGCGTTTTTTGTCTCTACACCGCCACTTGGACCTCGCCGTCCCCGCGTGTTCCCCATGTGAACGAAGCTATCGTCGATCCTGCTTTGACTGTGGTGGCTCCTTCCCGCGCCGAAAATGTCGACGTACCGAACGGAATACCGCGACCGCGACCGCGACCGGGATCGAGATCGAGATCGAGATCGAGAGCGACGTTACGACCGCGACCCATACAACTACCACGACCGACGTGACGGCGAACGGGATCGTCGTGATCGGGACTATGACCGGGACTATGACCGGGACTATGACCGGGACTATGACCGTGGCGATCGGGACTACGACCGTGGGACTCGGGACCGCGAACGGTCCCGTTCACGCTCTCGTTCTCGGGATGGTGGATCCAGAGACCGGGACATAGACAGGCTCAGGACAGACCGCCGGGAAGCCTCGTCCAAGACATCTACGGGTACTGCTCCTCGTCCCCCTCAGAGGTCCTTGTCCTCCCCTTCGCACAAGTCGGGCGCCTCCGCAAACTCTTCTCGTAAGAACCTATCATGGTGTTTTCCCGAAGAAGTCGGTGCTAACCAAGTCTATAGCGCCTCCCCCTCCGCCTCGTAAGCCCCCGACGGCACTGACAACACCTACGTCCTCTGCACCGTCTACCCCCAGGTTCTCAGACGGATCCACACACCTGGGGAAGATTGCAGAAGCCTTGCGGACGGTGTCGAAGCGAAGCTATGAGCACGTGTCGATCCAGCTGCGCAAAGATGTAGTAGAGGCCCGGGCCAAAGAGAGGGAGCAAAATCGCAAGATGTTACAACAGAAGTATACCGAGTTCCCTTCTTTGAGAGAGGCCCACCGCAAATCCCAGAAGAAGGACGAAGACGATCTAGCTGCCCTACGAAAGGACGAGCACGAGGCGGACAAGAGAACGCTCGCCACGACAGAGCAACTAGCATCCACCCTCTTCCAAATCTTATCCGAGCTGCAACTTGACAAGGACCGCCAGGCAACGTCGAAAAACGCACTCAACGCAGTAGACAGTCTCGAAGCTCGGATCAGTGCCCGCCTCGGAGCCTTAGAGGCAAAGCACAGGGAGGACGCGGAACGGCAAGAAAAGCGCATAGAGGAGCTGTCGAAGGGTATCTTGGCGGAAACAGCCCAGCATAAACTTCTGTCCGCGGAGAATGAGTCCCTCAAGACAAGGCTTCGCGATGTGGAGAGGAAAGGGGAAGCTTATAGGTCTCTTTTTGATCAGCACACTGCGTCCATCAAGCTGATGCAAACTGCAAAAGTCGATGCTAAGACAACCCAGGCTATCCCCGACCCTTCTGTCCAAGCTCAACATGCAGCTGAGCTGCAGACAATAAGGGATGACCTCGTCTACTTGCATGGCAAGGTTGCAGAACACGACACGAAGCTTGGAGAACTGGACGTCGACCTTATAAGCGAGAGCTGCGACGCAATCGTGTCAAAGTTGCCCCGCTTCGAGCAGAATGTCAGGAAAGCCACGGAAGATGTCAGGAAAGCTACGGAAGACGTTCTCGGGTTGCGAACAGATTCAGAACAGCTCCGGTCGCAATTGCGCGTGGTAGAGTCGCAATCGAAGAATCTTGAGATGCTAGTGGAGCTTCGTCGGACGGAGCAAGACATACTGCGATCCAAGATGGAGAAGCTCCAGACCAGTCAACAGTTCTCGGCAAGCTCAGAGAAACTGGAGGCAGGCGTCGAGCAGCTGCGGTCGGACTTCAGACAGTTAAACTCCGAGATGGAGAAAGTGAGGACAAACCGACAGTCCTCTGCAAACACGAAGCAACTCGAGGCGAGCATCGGGCAGTTGCGGTCGGACTTCAGACAACTAAACTCCGGAATGGAGAAATTCCAGACCAGACAACAATCCTCTGCAGACACGGAGCGAGTCAATGCGGAAGTCAGGCAGCTTCAATCAGACGTCACACGCCTCGGATCAGAGATTGAGGTGCTGCGGACTCGCACGCAGCCGCCCGAAGGCGAAAGATTCGTTACGGCGAGCACAGTCGTGGGTTTGAATGCGGACATGGTGGAGAGTGTTGGCCAATGGTTTGAAGACCTCAGGGCACGGACCACAACCCTCGAAAACAACGCTGCCGAAGCGCAACGTAACCCTAACCCTGATGATGGTCAAACGCCAAACCAGACCAGCGCTGTCATTGAGTCTGCGATCCAACTCAACGAGCAAAAATTGCACGAGCATGACGAGCGCATCAGGACCCTCGAGAGCTCCGCGCAAGCACAAGAGCAATCAGCCAAAGCGTCTCGCGAAGAAGCAAGGAGCGCGCTCGAGAAGAACCAGGCGGCATTTGAGGAGGCCACGCACGACATGATCGAAACAATGAAGACGCAAGTGGCCATGAGCGAGCAAAGCCTCAAGAGTCTGTCGGAATCTGTCAAACTGATGACAGATAACCAAAGTGCGCACACCGGACGACTCGGCGAGGTTGAGTCGGAAGTGCTCAAATTGGGCACGCGACTCGAAGGTTCAGAGCAGAGTCTCCGATCGGCCGAGCAAAAATTCGAAAAGAGGATGGACTTCGTGCAACACAACTACACGAGTCTCGACTCACAAATGAATAACTTGACGACAGACGGCCTTTTCCAGGCCATCATCCAGCACCTCGACAAGTACCAACCCAGCGGCGCACAGCTGGGACAGAAAGTCGATACGATCATCAAGCAGGTGAATCAACACGAGCACAGGCTGGTCAAGGTCGAGCGGTCGTCAAGCGCCAGCGAAGAGCCAGCGCACAAGAAGCGGAAATACAGCCCCAACGGCTATGCCATGACAAATGGCGTCCGCTGAGCATCCAACGGCCATGCCACGACAAGTGGCATTCGTTGGGCACCAAACGGCTACACAGCCGACGCCATGAGAAATCAAACGGCAGTCCTCCGAGCACGACAATTGATGTTGTGCGAGCATGTTCACAGCGAGCAAGATACCAAAAGGTTGCGGCGCACGGGAAATGACTTACGATACCACTTTACTATTTGTAAACTTTACTGAGACGAACAACATGGGAACGGGCTGCCTATACAAAAAGGCGTCTTAGTACCGACCTACCATTAGTGTGGGTAGCTACTTGATACACAATACCATCCCGAACATTGGACTACTCCATATTACTGTACAGTTCGCGTTGAGACGTGATTGGTCGGTAGGCTTTACTTGTGCTGACTAAACACGTAGTTGCACTGAGCGGCTTTAGAGTTGATTGTGGGATTTGCAGTGGTTGTTTAGTTGCGAACTATGCGTGCCTAGGCACCTAGGTTGGTCGTTGGTAACTCCACAACCTTTCGAGTCTCTGGGACCAGTTTAGGTACCTACCTAGGTAGGCAAGGCAGGTAGGCGTCGGCCGGCAGTGGTGGCAATGGCGGTGGGGTGGTCTGGGCGTCCCTCGGAGCGGGGCTCCTAGCGTCAAGGCTACAATCGCCTCAGGCACCGCAAGATCATATTAGTACTCCGTACCTACCTACCTACCTACCTAGGTACCATAGACCCCAAGGCAATGACAACGCCTCGCAACCACGGCTCCAGTCTCCGTGTCTCCCTGAGCCCAACAGCCTCGTCTACCTACCTACCTAGGTGCCCGACACTAAAGAATGGCTGATTGGGCCAATTGCAGGTCTATCACTGTTCGTCCAGTCAGCACCAAAACTGCGCAAACCAGGCAGGCACCTCCTTGGTCGGTAGCCTCTCCTTCTCTGAATGAGCACGGCCAACTTGGTCGTCGCTGGGAACAGCAGTAGCAGGTCGGTCGGCTTTTCCCTCCGCTGCAGCGCGGCAAGATCAGCGCAGATTCGCGCCCAGCAGACGGGTGGAGGGAGGTATCTCCCGCTATCCGTGTGTCAATGTCACTACCTACCTAGGTAGGTACCTAAGGTAGGTGCTGTGCAATAGCTTGGAAGCTGGAGGCACTTGCTTGCCTGGGTACGACCTGTGCACTTGGCTACCTATTACCTACCTGGTGGAGGTGGAGGTGCTGGGTTTCCCCCGTTAGAACACGCGCTCGCGGTCGCGGTCGCGCTTCGGTCAAGGAAAGCCCTGCCTTCCTTGCTCTTGCGACTGGTTTCCCTAGGCAGTGCTTGGGTTGCTTGCCGTGCAATCGGCGCCGATAGGTGCCTACTTGGGGTAGGTAGGTGGTAATAGGTTATGTAGCGTACCTAGGTAGTAAGAGCACGCGCCTCACCTACCCTCCTTGACGTTGTTCCCAGCGCCCATCACCTCTACTCCACACCACTCACATCCCTCGTCTCCCTCTCTCGTGATACGGTAGCGTTGTCTTGCCTTGCGTGCCATGCTTCTTTCATCCTGACTACCTAATGGGTGCCATACACACACTTTGACCTTATCTCAAGATACCGTGGGCTCCCTACTCAGGTACCAACCTACGCATTTAACCTGGTAGTGGTAATATCTACGGCACCTCTCACCCGCCACTAACCTAACACGAACTGACCGAACGGCGAGCAGCCACGGCCTCCATCGGTATCTTACAGAGCCCACCTTACACTACAGCTCACGGTCCGCAACCCACAGCGCACTACGCTACCTACCTATGAACATACATGGGTAGGTACCTACCTAGTGGGCGCTGCACTACCACCGTATATTGTACCGCACCGTACCGCACCGCACCGTCTTCCGTCCACCAATTCCCCCCCCCCCCCCCCCCCGACCCCGACCTGACCTTTCCATCACCTCCTTCCTACCTTACCTTCCTTGACCCTTGTCTCCCCCGTATCATCGACCTGCCGCACGTCGTCCCGTCCTCTACCCCGTCTGGATCCGGCGCAAGTTGCAACTGCTTGGACTCAGTTGTCCACATCGCACCGACCCGACGCAGCTCGCGTCGATTGACCTTTGGTTGACCTGCACTCCTCCAAACCCGCGTCGCTTTGCTTCGCATCGCATCGCATCGCATCACATCACATCATTGCAGCAGCAGGCCACGCTGGGAAATGCGCTGTGGGTCATCTGAGCTGCTGCTGCAAGGGCTGATGTTTGGACGCTGGACATACTCCTGCCACGACAATCACCACCACCACCACGACCTCCACTACCGCCTCCACCACTACGGATACCGCCGCTGCGGATACTATTACCACCACCACGAGACGATCCACGTCCTGAACCGCAACCGCAACCGCAACCACGACGAGCGAGACACGCGAGGCGAGCCCCCGACATCAACATCGACTTCCTCACCCACCCGCCGCGACTCCTGATCCACGCCGCGGTCGCCCTTCGCTACACTACATTTGATCTGACCCCTGTGGTGTTGTTGATGCCCGCGATTTGACACCAGACCGCCTGGTCGCGTTTCTGCTTTTTTTTCTGTATCCCGCCGCCCTTGGTCGGCACCCGCTTCCATCTACTCAGACAACCCCGGGACCGCCAACAACCACGTCACGCTATCACGACATTTCCCAATCCACGGCCGCAACAGCCACCCTGCAAACTACGCCCCCTATTTGTCGGCGCTGATTGCCGGCGATTCGAACAAACTCCCTCGTGGGCTACGGAGAGAGCTCTGAGCTCTGCTCCGGCGCCCATTCCCTTCTGCCCGTCGTCGATCGACTTCGCATTGGCCGCCCCCCATCGCGACCTTTTGTTATTCAACCTCAATCTCGACCTTCGTTATCCGAACACGACAACCCACCCTCCTCCACCCATCGCATCGATCCCTCCCTTCCTGTCATCTTGCGCTTGCGGCCGCACATATTGCGATTATTTCTTCTTCATGCCCCCCGGCATGCAAACGCCACCAAACCATGGAAGCAGCGGCGAAGAAGGTCCAACTGCTGGCCCAGCGCATCCTGCCCGATCGACCGCATCACCTTTCCGTTTCGCCCGATCAGCGCTATCGCGCCCTGTCCGAACATAGCAAGATCTTTGAGGAGTTTAAGTACCCGGCCCTGCAGTACATGACTCTGCTGTCCGATGCCGACCGCGGAATGCTGCTCACCCGTCCCTACTATGACATGCGCGAAGAACCTTCAAACCCAATACCGATCAAGGAACCGAACGCGAAGATGGAGAAGAAGTCGGTCACCAAGCTATCCTTGAGCGACTATAAGAACAAGCAGAAGAAGACGGTCGAGTCGCCTCCTGATTCCGGAGCGACGCCAAAGACCGATGCCTCGAGGAGAGAGGCGCCAGACGCCCGAAGTGACCGGGAACCGAAGAGGGCTGAGGCATTCAGGGGCCGAGAATCCGACGCATTCAGGGATTCGAAGGCGCATAAGTCGCGCGATGTGCCCAATGACGACAGGTAGAACCGCGACAGAAGCTACCAACACCAGGAATCCGCGTGCTGACTAGCTAGAAATAGATCAAGCAGACCCGAGGTCAGGTCTAGGCCGGCGCAGGAAACCAACGATACCCCAGAGAAGCGAAAACGCGCTGTAGATGCAGACGGCGAGCTGCGACCTCAGAAACGAGCGAGGCCCGAAGCTAGCACACCACTCGACGACCGATCACGAACGCCACGGGACGACACCCCGAAACGCAAGGACATACATGCCTCTCAGGATAGAACGCCGCAGAAGGATGGCAAGTCGGCTGCGGTGTCGTTAACGAACGGGAGGTCGGCACTAAAAGCAGCCTTGGGCCCGAACCCTAACAAGTCGCCCATCCCACGTGCGCGAGGAGATTCCATCAACGGCAATCGGCCAAGCCCCGCGTCGATTAATCGAGGGAAGGGGGACACGGCGTCATCCAAGACGACGATGCCTCCCCTGCTTTCTCCTCTTCACCTACCGAACGAGTCGGACGCTCATGCGCGAGAAAGGAAGAGACGGGAAGATATTGGCGAGCATAACAAGCCCCAGAAGTCCTTGAAACCAGAACCGCCACCGCCTCTCAAGAGACCAAAGTCTCCGCTCAGACTTCTTCCTTCGCTTCTATCCCCCACCCTACCCCCGATGCTCGAAGAGGAGCTGGCTCGGATGAAGACAACGCCAACGAGGGACTTGACGCCAAACCCAAAGACGCAACCACCGGATTCCCCCACGAGTAACAAAAGACTCTATACCATACCAAAAGCGGAGGACGAAGAGAGGAAGGACCCGAGAGACATCAAAGATAAAGCCAGGGAGAAGCCGCGCAGATTCATGGTGACGCTGAAATACGGCAGGAAGATTTCCAAGTCGGTGCAGAGATTGCTGGCGCTCCCGCCGAAGAAGGACATCATTAAGAAGGAGCGTTCCGTCAGCATAGAGCCTCCAGCACCATCTCAGTCACGAAAGCGGCCCCCTGGAAGTACCGAGAACGTAGGCGACTCGATCGCCGTCAAGCGACCAAAGACGTCGGACGTTACGGCCTCTTCCAAGTTAGTAACGCCCTCCACGCCCTCCAAAGCGGCCACGTCAATGTCGCGTGTCGCCTCGAGCAACTCGGTCAACACCCCTGGAGACGGCAGTGGCCACACCCCCGCGGCCCCACCATCCGCAGACCGAGATCGACCGCAAACGAAGGGGGAGAGGAAGCCATTCAACGCGGCCAAGAACCAGTCGTTGCGCGAACGCTACGTCCGGTTCACCGACATTGGGAAGCGGTTGAAGCATAGTCGTGACTTGATTGTCGATCGCATGAAGGACCCTCGCGCTGCTCCCGTCCCAGAGTCCGAGATTAAGCTGGGCATCATGCTAGGGCTCGAGACTGCCCTGGCGTTTATGGTCAGCTTCCGGGCAGTGTACGACGCGCGCGCGATGGAGAACAAGGCGCAGGACCCCAACCAGTGGGGCAGCATATTGCCACTCCTCAACTCGGTGCGCTCAGACCTGCGAAGGAGCGTGCCTCTTGACGCCTTGGGCTGGCAGCTTCAGGGCATCATTTACGAGGAGCTCATCAGATGCTACTTTTCCATTGCCCCGGGTCCTCACGCTGTTGCCCTCGTGGGCCACGAACGGGGCCGCTCACACGCATGGAAGATGGCGGCGGACACTTTGGACCGAGTCGAGGACGGCGCGATGCGCGTCATCATGGGCCCATGGACTACGGTGGAGGAAGCTGTCGCCACGGCACTGAGGATCATGCGCCGCTGGGCACACGACGAGCGCGTTTCGTGGCGCGCCGAGGTCACGGTATCAGCCGCCAACGGAACGTCATAGGTTGTCGGCGACGGCGGCACCGGGAAACCCGCCGAGGCTCGGGAGGACGTGGACTCGTCAACCGCTGCGGCCTGCGGGTTTTCTCGATACCCACTTCGGAGCCAGAACAAGGCAAGCAGGGCATTAGGGCCCTCCTAATGAACATGTATTATGAACCCTCTCACTTACTTTCACCTTTTCCATCTCGGTGGGTTGGCATGGCGGGCGGTGGTCTGAGACACAGTCGGCGACGGCGTTGTTTTGCTTGATCCAAAGGAGGGCGGGAAACATCGGAGGGCGGGGGAGGAGGAGTGAAGCATCTTGTGTGCGCGTGCGCGGTTCCTGTAAGCCTGTCTTCCTCTCTATCTTGTCAGCCAAGCCACTGCCAGCTTGGTCTCTCTCGTCTTCTGTTGCTGTTTACTCTAGCTTGGCGTTGAACGGGGAAACCAGGGCAGTACGTGTTTTAGTCTTTTTTCGTCGATTGTTGTTTATTCGCGCAATTGTTCTTTATAGAATGTCCCCCACCCCGTAAAACCCCCCCTCATGTGTCTGATATTTTTCCTTTTCCCTGTTTTCCCCCCCTTCGCTACCTGTCAAATTTCCTTTTCTTTTTTTTCCTTTTTTCCCCTGTCATCGGGGAGACCCTAATCGTTGCACGGGGGGGTGGTCGCAGATCGACCCCGGCGTAGGCTCCTGCGTCGGGCGGATTTGGTGTTATTATTTTTTACTGTTGTTTTTATGTTTGCGGACCCCCCGCGCCAGGGAGAGCCGAAGATTAAGAGAGAGCCTGCTGCTACCTTTTTCTTCTTCAGATGATGGTGTCACATCTTCATGAGAGAGATCACACACAAAAAAGGGGAATGGGAATAAGCTACTCTGAGATACCTAGATGTCTCGAGGATTCCGAGCGTGGAAGAAGTAACCCAAAAAAAAGATGAATCAAGGCACAATCCGTAAATCTTGGTCCGGCTCGTGTTATGTGACATGGGAATTGTGTGTGTGAGCGTGATGGATGGGGTCTCGGTCACTGACTTTGGTGGCTCACTGAGTCCCTTATTCGGTGTCCAAACACACAGAATCCCCGCATCAGCAGATAGTGTTGCTGGAACAGCAGCGACAGTGATGTAAAACAGCAACGACGGCAACAGACGGCATTGATTGTGACAACAGCGGCATTTAATTGGTGATAAATATTTGATAAGAGATCTTGAGTAAAACCCTGTCAGTTCCTTCCGCGGCTTAGCTAACATCGGATATTGATGTTAATGGACCGGGACCACCACAGAGCACCTCAAGGCGGCGGGGTGAAGTGACGAAACAGTTGGAGTGACCCCGCATCTTCAACCCCTCCTCACCTGCGGAACACCGCAGCAACAGCTCGTCAGACATGATCTGACCGATAAGAGCAGAGATTGTGTCTGTACCGCCTCACCCTCACATCGGCGCGTTATATCGCGTTCACGAAAACATAGGCTCGGACAAAGTTTTGCTCGGATAGGCATGATCTATTTCATAGACGTCATAAGGACATGTAGTTTCAGAGTTTTTGTATAGGAAAGACAACCACAATCCTTCCTGGCCTCTCGAGACTCGAAGTCTTCGCGGCCCTCCCTTGTGAAAACCCTGCCCATATCCCAATTTTACTGTTTTGGTGGTCGTTGCTTTATCATCTCATTAATGGACTTTTTCAGTCCTCGTTCTTTTCAACATACTCCGGTGCCCCAAACATTTACTTGGAGGCGTCGACCTTGGCAACGTGGGCCAGGAGGTCGAGGACACGGCGGGAGTAACCCCACTCGTTGTCGTACCAGGAAACCAGCTTGACGAAGTTGTCGTTGAGGGAGATACCGGCCTTGGCGTCGAAGATGGAGGAGTTGGGGTTGCCGATCATGTCGGTGGAGACAACGTCGTCCTCGGTGTAGGCCAGAACGCCCTTGAGGGGACCCTCAGCGGCCTCCTTGATGGCGGCCTTGATCTGGTCGTAGCTGGCGCCCTTCTCGAGGCGGGCAGTCAGGTCGACAACGGAGACGTTGGCGGTGGGAACACGCATGGACATGCCGGTGAGCTTGCCGTTGAGCTCGGGGATGACCTTGCCGACAGCCTTAGCGGCACCGGTGCTGCTGGGAATGATGTTCTGAGCAGCGGTACGGCCACCACGCCAGTCCTTGGCGGAGGGACCGTCAACGGTCTTCTGGGTGGCGGTGTAGGAGTGGACGGTGGTCATGAGACCCTCAACGATGCCGAACTTGTCGTTGATGACCTTGGCGAGGGGAGCCAGGCAGTTGGTGGTGCAAGAAGCGTTGGAGATAACGTCGGCGCTGCCGTCGTAGGACTTCTCGTTGACACCCATCACGTACATGGGGGCATCGGCAGAGGGAGCAGAGATGATGACCTTCTTGGCACCGCCCTGAAGATGGGCCTTGGCCTTGTCGATGGTGGTGAAGACACCGGTGGACTCGACGACGTAGTCGGCGCCGGTCTCCTTCCAGGGGATGGCAGCGGGGTCACGCTCGGTGTAGAACTTGACCTTCTTGCCGTTGATAACGAGGTCGTTGCCATCCTGCTGGATGTCGCCGTTGAAGATGCCGTGGGTAGAGTCGTACTTGAGCATGTAGGCCTGCGGATGGCGTGTCAGCGACCATAGTCCTTTGCATGATATTCAACCCCACCACGCCGACCCCATCAATCGCTCACGGCATTGGAGCTTGATTGATTTCGCATGTTATCGACAGCTAGAGCTGACGTTCGCGACTGAGGGGTGGCGGGCGTGGCGAGCTTGGAGAGGTGCTACTCACAGCGTACTTGGTCTCAATGAAGGGGTCGTTGACGGCAACGATCTCAACGTCGGGGTGCTCGACGGCGTTGCGGAAGACGATACGGCCGATACGACCGAAGCCGTTGATGCCAACCTTGATGGGAGCCATGTTGTCTGGTTTGGTATGGATTGGGAGTGTCTGTGATATGATCACCAAAGTCAGTCAAGCCTTTTCCCGGGACGACTGTTACAGAGCGACAGGCGGGGTTGGTGTCGAAACACCGTTAATTGATTGTGGATCCCGGAAAAGCGGGAACTATAGAGCTCGAAGACTAATGTAAAGCCGTAAACAACTCACCTGAAATGGTGAGTATCACGTCGGGGTATTCGGCAAGTGAAGGCGTAAGTTGAGTGTGGATGAGAAGATTCAATGGCAGAGGAGAAGTGGAAGAAGAGAGAGTTCGGATGGGGTGGACGGGCGCGCGAGATATAGTAAATTTGGTTGAGGGAAGGTGGTGGGGTGGTCTTCCAACGCAACGCCGCGCCGTGGCCCAGACCAAACCGGGAAGCAAGTACATACGAGGCAGGAAGCAATCCATGCGGACTGGACTTGCCATTGACCTGCTCGACCTGAGGCAAGTTAGGGAGGTACCAGGTACGGGCACTCCGCAGGGGGTGGGAAGGTGGGAAGCGACGGTGACTCGTAGCCGGCGATTGAGGTGATTGCCCGGTCGACGCCAGGCGGTGATGGGCGTTGACTTCCGCACGGCAGAAGCAGAAGCTCTCCGATAACGGTATGTGCGCTACCACGTCGTGCTTTCTCATCCACTCAGTCCAAGCAGGTGCGTCTTTTTACGGCCAAGGCGGGGCATATCAACGGGAAGGCGCCGCTGCCACCAAAAGCGTGTGGCGTTAACCAGATTCCCTCAGAGTACTCTGTACCTTCCCTTCGCCTCCACGCTCCCACGCTCCGTACTTGCCGCCGGCCGCCGATATGCTGTCTTGGTTGCTCTCATGTTGCATGTACAGCGAAGGGCAGGCTGAGCGCCAAAAAATCCAATTGGCTTGATGTGGGAGGTGGTGCTCGTCGTTCCTTCCATCCCAGCTTCCTGGATGCGTTTGATGGGCGGTGGCGGCACGACGGCCCCTTCCCTCTCACCACTATTTGGTTCCTCAACTTTCCCTTACATCATTACAACTACCTACCTACTTTACCTACTCCCGTCTCATTATGTCTAGTACCTATCTACTCATCAGTCAACAACAAATTCCAGCTTTAGCAACCTCCATTACTCATGTCACGGCGCAGGTATTCCTTACTGCCTGTTCACCTCCCTCGTCTCATTCCCTGGCGGGGCATGGTAGTGGTGTCACTTCTATCGACCGGTCCGACGAGTCGAGGGTGCACAGAAATGTGAGGTATGGAGGGGCAAGGAGGGGCAGCTTCCCTGGGTTTCCAGCGAAAAAAAAGTCAGCTCCGGCACCTTATCCCTGGGCCCCCCTGCCGCGCACTGCTGGCCTGCCCCTCGTTACATCACACTCGCAGCTACCCCCCGGTCGACATCAACAATGTGAATGTCCGACACCCCCGCCAGGCCGCCGCGCCGCTCACTGCCACTGCCACCATGCACGCAGCACCGGCCCCCGGGCCCCACGCCAAAAAGCTCTGGCGCCTTCTGCGATCCTCTCACCTCTCACCGTTCCAGTTATTCTAGTGGATTATATTTTTATTGTCATCCTCAACCGGACCCAAGACACGACATGCCGCAAGGCGCAAGGGTCGAAACCACTTCGGACTGGCCTCTCACCATCCCGCCAGGGGAGCTTCCTGCGACCCTGAGGGCCCCTGCCATCCATCAACCGAAAAAAGAGCAGAAACACAAGAGAGAAGAAGAAAAAACACCTCTATGACCCGTAAATCACTCACTGCTCCATCGCTCAACCCGCCAAGCTCTACTGAGTCCAGCTAATGAAACACGTTGCCTGGTGCATGAGGCACTTGCAACCTCGACTCGGGCGATTTTAGCTTATTGATAGATATCGGTGTCAGGGTCGAGAAGGGCCGTTTACGGCTCCGTTCTCGGTCACCTCCATATGGGCCGCGCCTGATTGGGGTCCGACATCCGCGCTTTCTCCGTCGTCGCTGTTGTGGGAAGTATTTGCACAAAGCCCGAGATACCCATCCAAACTTTTCAATTCCAAATTTGGGTCCTGATACCGATATCTCGTTGTGGCGATTGTACCCACGAAGTACTCGCACATCTAGACACACCACTACAAGTCTACCACACCGATTCTGCCATTTTCGGGGCTTAGCCTGTCGCTTGACTGCAGACACGATCCATCACAGGGCTGGGGGGTCATTCCGGCTGTTGGTGGGGCCCGAGATCTGCCTGCCAACTCCCCCAACCCAATGAGCTACCAAGCCAGTGTGGCTGGCCCGACGCGCCGGAGCATCACGGCATCGTCGGCCATGAGAGCTCCTGGCTTCGCCTATGTCGTGGTGAACTCCCGATGAAGTCGGGATTGACGATACGCCGTACCGAGGATACCCGTACACGTCAATGCCGCGGCCTATGTGTTTGCCGCCCGTCGCCTGCACGTTGCCAGGCGCCCGACAGGCGGCAGGGCCAAGATTGGATCATTTTTCGTGGTCTGAACATCGATCGACCTGGCATGATATGACTCTACCGTCACTTTCCCGCCACCACCAGGACCGTACGACGTGTACCCCTGAGCAACATCCCGGACGTGGCTCTACATGTACCAACAACACGCCGGCGGTGCTGCCGCTCGGCCGTCCTCTTTCAACCAGCTGCTTAGAAGCCTGTTCGAGCTCTCGAAAAATCCGATGATCAGATTTTGTCAGATCATGGGACTCATAAGAGGCTGAACGCTTAGTTGCCTTCGCCTCTGGCTTACAAACGTTTACACTCCAAAGGGCGCGCGGTGTGTGCTGGCAGCCTCGTAGTTCGCGATATGTCACTGCTAGCCCGCCCACCCCGGAGCATTCTCAAGAGCGGGCGTCGCCTTACGGTCCAAGTCCACTGTTACCAGGGTACGATCAACTTACATGGAGCACGGCTACGGAAGGTGTCGTCGTCCAGCATCACGCTGGCCCCGTTTGCCGCCAGCCGCCCCGGAATGATGCGCCCTCGTCGAGGTTCGACCCGACTACCCCAGATTTCCGCTCCGGTTCCTCCCGACCACCGCCCCGATGCCATACATAAGCTACGGTTTGCCGAGCCGGGGTACAGGAGCTCGTACCTGGAGATCTGGAACCTCGTCTCATCTGGCAGCGGTTAGCCTCAGAGACTCTTCAACGACCCAGGGGTTCGTCTCCCGTCTGGTGGGGTCCCTTGGCAGCCGCGGCTGGACGCGGAGGGTTGCGGGCGTGTAAGTCGGGAACTCGTCAGCCTCTGGCAGCGGCAGCTCGGTCCAGCAAATCGTAATCCACCTTCCGGCTTGCATAATCTGTGGGCTCTCTCTCCTTACACTTGCCGCGGGAGGCCTCGTGCTTGGTTTAGAGCAACATCGTGAGTAACGGTTCCGGGATGTCACGATCTTTGTCGACAGCAGGCAGCCTGCCTAGGGCGATCCTGGTGCTATCTATTGGTCCTAGATAGTAGACTTGCATGGGTATGCGTCCTCGTGAACACGATATTCGAAAAAGGCCTTGGTCTTTGAAAAGTCGATCCAGATCAGATCTCACATAGCCGAGGCTTTGCTGTTGAACATCTCGGTGAGCTTCCTTCACCTCGGTGGCCTACCGAGCACACCGATGCGGACAGACGGATGGACCCGCTTACCAACCGATGGGTTTGGTAAAATTGACGTAAAACGGGCACATGCCAACGGCCCGCAAGACACCTGGCGTTATGCAATGCACGCTCAGTGCCGTTGTGCACGCTACCCTGATTACTATCATCAAAATAATGCAATCTACGGCAGTGAACAACCCCCACGTCCCCCCACGAAGGCGCCTTTCAACTTCACATAGGTGCAAAGCCGTTGAGGCTTCTTCGATTGATACACATCAATCCAGCAGGACGATTCTAATTTTTCGTGCGTCATGAGGCTTTTCTAAAAACATGCCCATGTGAGCCTTCATACACGCACGAGGGTTAAACTCTTACCCGTCCAGAGCGGGTCAGGACATGACCAAACCGTGAAGCAAGTTCAGTGGTCAAGATTCTTGCCCTAAAGAGGCAACGCTCGGAACAAGTGAGCCGCGTTGTGAGTCGAGAATCCACCAGGCTCAATATCAACTTCACATAGTGTTATTCGAGAGGTCTTATAGAGCTCCGCTGAGTTGCAAATCGGGAGTGTAATTGGTTCTTGAAATGGTCATTGGCGATGGACTGCATCATGAGAATGACTCGCTTTCATCACTCGCTCGAGTATAAAGAAAGCTCGTCGAGATGGTCATGTTGAGTCCTAAGTGGCTGTAAGACCACGCCAACAGCTCCTTTGACAATACCAACGTTTATACACATAAGAATCGCGAACATGACCTCTTCAGACCACACGATCCTCATCACCGGAGCCAACGGCTACATCGGCACCCACGTCGTCGGCCTCGCCCTCGAGCGCGGCTACAACGTCCGCGCCACCGCCCGCTCCGAGTCCTCCATCGCCAACCTCCTCTCCCTCTTCCCCGAAGCCGCCTCCTCAGGCCGACTATCCTTCGCCGTGGTCCAGGACATCACCGAAGCAGCCTCGTACGAGCACGCCCTCGCAGGAGTCACGGCCGTCGTCCACACCGCGTCCCCGTTCATCCTCAACCCCAAGGACAACGAGACAGACCTCCTCCGGCCCGCCGTCAGGGGCTCCGTGGCCATCCTTGAAGCCGCGAAGGCGTACGGCCCGCAGGTCAAGCACATCACGAACGTATCATCGCTGGCCTCCGTCGTCGACCTGTCCAAGGGCTACCGCCCGGGGTACACCTACGCCGAGAAGGACTGGAACCCGATGACCTACGACGAGGCGGCGAAAAGCGACAGCGGCGTGGCGGCGTACTGCGCCTCCAAGGGACTCGCCGAGAGCGCCATGTGGCGATGGATGGATGGCAACCAGGCTGTCGGCTTCACGCTGTCCAACATCTGCCCTCCGTGGGTGTTCGGGCCCTACCGGGGGAGGCCGGAGCTCGGCCGGCTGTGCGAGTCGATGGGCCTGCTGTGGAAGCTTTTCGACGCCGGGGCCGTCCCGCCAACGGATTTTGCTGCGTGCACCGATGTCCGCGACGTCGCGGAGGCGTTAGTCAAGGCTTTAGAGACGCCTGAGGCGGGTGGTGAGCGGTTCATCGTGGGCGGGCACTTTGACTGGCAGACTGCGGCGGACGTCATCCGGGAGCAATTTCCCGAGGTCAAGAGCAGGATTCCGAAAGGACGGCCGGGTTACGGTAAGATCGAGGAGGTGTATGCCATCGACTCGAGCAAGGCCGAGAGGGTGCTGGGGCTGAAGTACACTCCTCTGAACGTTACGCTCAAGGACGCAGTTCGTCAACTACTTGATGTTTAAAAGGCATCCAACTAAGTGTGAGATTCTTAATGTCCTCGGTCGCGTGTAGGAAAGTACTAGTAGTCATCAGATACACTGAATTCAAGCCCCTAGGGCAAGTCTCTGCTCTGAACCTGCATTTCCAATGCAGCGTCGTATCGAAATCGAAGAATCTCGCCTGCTATGCGCGTTCTACCTATGCAAAGCATATTGGATAGAATCGAAAGAAACAAAACAGAAGAACTTTTCATCTCAAAAACCCTCCTCACAAAAAGTATGACTTCTTTACGTCCTTCCTTAGTTGCCAGTGTGGGGGACGTTCCAGATGTCGGTGAAAACATCCTCGTCGGCAGCCAGGGGCGTGTGCTCCATGGTATTGGCGATGAGCGTGCTCAGCTCCTTGCCATAGACCTTCTCGACGAAGGCATAAGTGAGGTCAAGGCTGGAGGTGACCTGAACATTGCGTCAGCAAGACACATCTTTTCATCGCGAGAGTCGTGTTCACTTACGCCAGAGGAGGACCAGATGTTGCCGTCAATAACGTAACGAGCCGGCGCAACCCACTTGACATTAGGGCCCCAGGCCGTCATGGTCGCCCAGGCACGCTTGTTCGTCGTGGCGCGCTTGCCATCCAGAACACCAGCTCGAGCAGCGAGGCTGGCTCCCGTGCAGACGGTGATGAGGTACCTGACCTTGGGGTAGTACTTCTTGATGTAGTCGACGACGGGCTCGAGGCCGGCGGCGCGGACGCCGGGGCCGCCGGGGACAAGAAGGACGTCCAGGTCGAGGTCGTCGTCGAAGGTGGCGGTCGGGTAGATGGCGGGCCAGAAGGAGGAGTTGAACTTGTTGGAGGCGGCGTTCGGGTCGACGATGCCCGCGGTGATGGGCTTCTTGTCCGCGGCGATGAGATGGAGGTTCAGCTCGCGGTTGTGGGCGACGAGCTGGAGGACGTCCAGGGGGCCCCATATGTCGATCATGTCGAGGCCGTTGAAGAGGATGGCTCCGAAGTTGACGATCGGGCGGGTGCAGTTGGTGCCGTTGGTGGTAGCAGCTGCAGTGGTAACGCCGGCCTCACGGCGCGTGAGAAGGGGGTTGCCGGCCACAAGGGCGGCGGCCGAGGCGACGGTGGTGAGGAGGGAGAACTTCATCTTGAGCAGCTTGGTTATTTGCAGTACTGCTAGGAAGGTGATTTTCAGATGAAGTTATTTATGTAGAAGAAATCACCAGCGGGAAAGAAGTGAAGAAGGGTTAAAAATCCCAAGTGTGTGAAGCAAGACCTGCAGAACTGAAGATGAAAGGAAGGTGAGAAAGGGAAGGAACCAGGGTTCAGTGTGCTGTTTGTTGTTTTCTTTCCATTACAAGCGAGGGTGTTCAGAGGAATACGCCCATATATACACTTTGGCTATTCAATGTCCATCGGGTCCAAATCAGAAGTCCCAAGACGTATCCCCGAGCTTGTGTGTATTCGGGGTTTTGGTCTAGCAACCCGAAGGAAGGAACGGCGCGACGGGATCCACGCATGGGAGGCGGGGATCTGCAATATAGTTGCTGCACCGTGCCACTCGTGCTAAGAAGAGAATGGAAAGGGAGATAGATGGGTAAGCAATTGGCGTTCTTGTGCCTCATCGTCCTTAGTCTGGTTGGCCATCTGAAAGCTTGAGAGGTTTCGAGCAAGTTTTTTTTTCCCATTCTTCTTTCTTATTTGGCTTGTCTCTGCAATCAGTAATCCGTTTGCTTCCCCCCCTCTTTGTCGTTTATCAATTGCTATTGTCTTGGGAGGGTGGTCATCCCGTCAATGGGACTTTGGCCTTGTGACAAGCTGTTGGTTCTTCAACTGGACAAGGGCCTAGCACAAGGGCCAGCCGCCGGTCCATATTGCGGTGGAGGACCTTCCGGGTTTCCTCGTGGGATTTTTTGCCTGCCAAGCTTTTCCATTTAATATCACAGCATCGTGGCCATTGGCTGCTGGGTACGAGGAAGGCTCTGGGAGAAGAAAGCAACGCTTGGCTTCTTGTGTTTTGAGGCTTTTTTACTCCCGATGTGAGACAATCCGACTTTGCCGTATGTCCAAGTTCGATAGTTTGCCAGATGTATGGTGGCGGTTTACACGGTCCCAATCCAGTAGTATCATGTTCCCATACAACAAAAAACATTCCAGTCGTTCATGTTGCGTCCGTCGCAACTCGGAGCCGACACGTCGATCCTCAGAAGCTAATCGAATTTCCAGATACCCGGTCTTTGGGGGCCAGTTGGAGCTCCCCTGCCTGTCCCGGAATAGGAAACCTCGACGGACGTCCCCTCCTCGAAAAAAAGGAGTCTGAAGTCTGGACAAATCCGGAACCGGGGGTAGAAGGCTCGCCGCTGAATTCCAGGAGCGAAGCCAAGGCGAAGGAGCGGCATGAGGTAGATGAGCGGTGGGCCGCCGCCCGGGGGTCGCGTGAAGTGCAGCGACCGCAGCCCCGGGACCCCGCACCAGGCAGCTACCTCCGAGAGCTTGAAGCCCCGCCCCGAGACGGGGCCGGTCGGCGGCATTTTGCTACGTCCGGATTTCCCGCTAATCCCGAGATCCGCACCTAACGCCCGTGTGGGTCACTGGCAAATCCGACTGGTGTGATGCCAGTGCTCTGTCTCCTGCTAGTGCAGGAAGCCCTGATTGCCATGTCTGCATGCGACGTGGCCTCGTTCTGTTGAGGATGACCGCGTGGGTCAACCAGCGGACCCAGTGATCACGGTGTTGACTACGCTCAGGTACTCTTCCTCTGACCTTCGATTGACTCTTTCGGCTGCAACATTGGAGGGACAATCATCACCCGTGAAGACCCAGCCTGGCATGGTGAACTTGCTTTTTTGGCCCGCGAGTGTCTGCTGCAGGTTAAGATGATCAACCAAATCTCCGTCTACAAACCTCAAGTCCGATTGCTCTATCCACTTCCAATATTACAAAAAAGTACAACAATGTCTGCTCTTGTACACATGTTCTATCCCGTCTAGCAAGCCTCTATTCGGTTTTTGCCCAGTCCAAACCGCATGATGCAGAGATGCCATGCCCATCAGTCTAATTGCGCAAGACCAAACTCAGCACATTGCCGAGCACCCCTCTAACACGCTTCGGGTTCTCCAAGATGCAAGTGAACACAACCGCCGCACTGGCGGCGAAGACGACAGTCTCCCTCCACTGCTTGTCCATGCCGTACCGCCTGGGCAGCAGAGTGGCCATGGCCCGAGGAGCAACGAACAAAGCCATATCCTTGCGACGACTTGTCGTCTCAACCAGCACGCTCCATCCGCAGAGGAAACATCCCGTGCCAACGCAGAAACCGCCGTCAATCGTCTGCCTTGCTTCCCTGTCCTTGCCGATAATGTGAGGCCCAACCCGGGTGCGCGCAAGGCAGACGCCGTAGTAGAACAGAGTGATGTACGTGCCCAGGAAGGCTGCCGAGCGCGAGGCCGAGAGCAGAGCCCGTACGAGGCTCTTGTTATTGATGGGCCCCCGTACGAGGAGCGCCATACTCAGCGGGAGATACATGGCCATGGACCACTTCCACGATCGACAGAAGCGGCTCAGCGCGTGAAACTCACACGACGGGCCACAGCCCATGTGGACCATCTCGCACGGAATAGGGATCGACTTGGCTGGGTCTCCCCATTCCATCGGCCACTTGTACTGGGCGCACATGCCTTGCAGCAAATCTGCTTGGCCATTGTCGACGCCGTAGGCGAGTTTTCCTTCACGCAGCCTCTGCAGAGCCTCGATCAGCCGCATGTCGACGTTTGCTGCTGAGCTGATCCACTTGTTATAGGCAATGGGAAGCCTCGAGGGGTTGTAAAACCACGCCCACATGATCAGAGCACACGAGGAGACGAACAAGCAAGGGTCAGTAAGCTTGCTGACGAGCGACTCGGCCTAAGCGTCGTTAATGACAGCGCTTGGAGCATGGGAAAACCAGGCATTACTAACCCCAGTCCATTTGCCTCGAGCCAGGCGGCGAGCGCGCCTGCGTGCCCAAATTTCTCCCACCAGCACATCGAGTGCTCTTGTCAGAGTGAATAGGGTCAGGTCAAGTGTTCGCCCGGCGTATCGAACTTCTTTTTGCACGACACCTGGAGGCGCATCGGATTTCACGGGCACGGATTCTGTGAACCCGGCACTCTTTTTGGACTGCAAGAGCTGCAGGCTGAACCAAGCAGCAACGAAGGTGGCGCCCCATCTCGCAAGCCTATACCCACGTTAGATCGAGTGCATTATCGACAAGTTCCGGAACGTAGACCGAGGATCTTGGAGCCGGGGCGGGGAAGAATTGTTTACCTCGTGCGTGCTACTTCACTAAGGTCACTAGCAGTCCGTTCCAAGACCTGCCGAAGTGGTTCCTATCCATCAGTCGTTAGCGACTAGAGGCGAACAACTGTCACCCGCTCAACCAAATCGGAACGCCAGGCTGCCGTGACGAGCATCGAACCATCCCATAAACTGAGACGAATGCAAGGGACAACGCGAGCTCTGGCTAGCAGAAAGCCAAATTGACTGTAAGGTCAAGGGTGGCCAAGTGGCTCAAACGCCCATTTCAACACCCGATGGAAGAGTAGGTTGTCACTCGTTGATGAATGCAGCCTCGGCTGAAGAAACAATATTGCAGATCCTGGCATCGCCGGGGTTCGAGTACGTGTCATTGGTGTCGAGTCACATACCTCTAATAGTGAACTGCCACCAACAATCATGGCGCAAAACGTTGGAAAACGCTGCGGATCCAAGCCGGCGACAACGATTCGCCTCAGTTGGGCCACAAAGCCGGCGCATTGTTTCTCGTCCGTTCCATTTTTGCGGCGTCTCTTGGTGATGAGTTGCATCAACAATGTCAAGATTCTCGGGGCAACTGCGGAAGCATAGCCAAGGATATAGGCCCTCAGCAGGGGCCGCAGGATTGGCGGCATTCCCTTGAGCTCAATTAGTCCATTTCGGCGGATTGGCATCTGACTCCGAGGTAGCATTGCGGAGGACATAGATGTGACGGCAGTTACGAGGCGTTGGCGTCGGCGTCAGTGCCGGTGAGTGGACTGCAGAGCGTTCCTGGGCAGACAATTAGCAATCCATATTGACGCCGGCATGGGTGCGTCTGTGCATCGGATATGTGATGATGTAACCGTACAATAGAGAGTGAGGATTGACCATGGAGAACCGGCCAGAAGGGACTTCAGAAGGAGGAGGTTGAAGTGAGATGTGGCTGTAGACATGGGGGTACTACTGCGATGGCAAGGGGCGCAGACACGGCTGGAGGCACAAGGAGAGTTTAGGCAAGGCAACGAGGGAGAAGCGCGACAAGCCAGCGGCCACTTCGCATTGTAGGTACGAATCATGTCGTTCCAATCCAGCCATACAAGCTTGGTGTCTTCGTTATTAGGATAAAATCTCGGCATTGCCCGGCGAATCCTTCACTTGAGGATGGCCATGCCTCGGTCTTAGCGCCACTGCGCGTGCTGCAGGAGAAGCTGGGCATGCCGAGCACAATATAGGAGAGCAGCAGGGGATGTGGATGTGTGAACTGTGAAGAAGCGGCGCGAACTGGAGTCTGGGGTTTGGCAGACGCGTCTTACCAGGGTAAGGTGACCGAGTGGTTGATCAAGCTGCTGGTGGTCTCTGCCAATTGGCTCCAGAGGAGTCTCGTGAGGAGCACTCCTCCGCCGCCAGCCCCCAAGCGCCAAGGGTCTAATTCGACTCGCAAAGTAAGATAACCGCGGGCGTGACACAACTGTACGGTGTGCCTGAACTGGCGTCGCGGTCGTGGGAGAGGAATACTTCCCGGCGTACGTAGGTGCGGGAATGAAATAAGAATTGTGGGGAAGCCAGTCGTGTGTCCCACGATGTGACAAAGTGACGGAGGGTGTCGACGTTGGAATCGAAATGATGGGGGGGACGGGGAAGCCAGGGGGGGTAATCGCTCCGAAGGTGAATGGTCGATTGGATCCTTCGGCAGGTTGGAGAAGATCGAATGTGGCAAGGTGGCCGAGGTTTGCTGACTGCCAAAGCCGTTGGAGAGATAGGCTGCAATTGGCCCGAGACGGGAGGACTTCGATCGCCTGGTCTGCCACGCCGACGTTCACACCGAGAGCCAACGATGGACAACCAAGGCGAGGAGGGGACTCGGCGCAGCAACTGATGCGAGTGCGACGGGCTCGAATGGGAAGAGACTTTGCTCAAAACTGGAGTTTGTCTGGTTGAGAAGCGACCTGAAGGGAACGACGTTTTGCGTTGGCTCGGCAGATGCCAGGCGATTCTGAGCAAGGGAGGCCTTGCTCGACTCTCGAGACCTTGAATCCTTGGGCACAGCTGCGGAAAGAAGGATCAGTGCGATGAGAGATCGGGCAGCCGTCACATCCAAGTGGGCGATTTCAACGCTTGTTCCTTCTACTTCCCGCCTCTAGTGCAGAGTCTAGAGACGTCAAGACTGAGAGAGGCGACGAGGTCGGAGGCACAGTGGCAGGGCTGGGACGAGTAGCCGTTTCGCATAGACCAAGGCGGTGTCTGGTTTTCTTTGTCTCCTAGACCGACCGCCTCCTCTATCCTCTCTATCTTCTCCCCCCTCTCTCTTCCTGTCCTTGTATGCCGTATCTTTGGGGCTGGGCCGTTCAGCGTCCGTGGGGTTGCCTTAGTCGAATCCGCCGGCCACTAATAGTGTACGTTTAATCCTGAGAGAGCAGAGAATGAGGCAGGACTGTAACGTTAGAGCGGCAGGGTCAATTGGGTCCGACAACGCTATACAGGAGCAGACCGGAGCGGTGTAACAGATTAGTTCCAAGCGACAGAGGGAAGCAGCGAGTTTGGCCGAAGATTGAAGTGGGCAAAATAGCCTACACTAAGAAGCAAACGGGATAAATGGCCAGGCGGGAAAGCTACCCCGAAGGTGCGGCGTGCCTGGGAAAAGCTTGGTCCTTGTCTTTGGAGGTTGATGCTGCACTTGGTGCTCTTGTTGCTCTGTACGGGTAACGGGATACCGACGTGACCAGGCACCAAGGATCTCTGGAGCCAAGCCTAGAACGGCATGGTGTAGGGTCATCCCTGGGCGAGATGCAGGAATAAGCGCACTCCAGAGGAAAGGGAAGGATGACTGACAAGATCAAGACAGCGGGAAGACGGAGAGGGAGACGAGACAACCTGGAAGGAGAGACAGGGCCAGAGGCAGAGGGCCAGTCCAGTGGGGAACGAAAAGCTCGGAGCTGGCATGTGACACTGCGTTGGGTGCATAACCCCGTTACAATCACTCCCGCGCCTTACTCAGGTCAGCAGGGAGGGCAGTACGTACCGTGCCGAGATACCTACCTAAAGTACCTACCTAGAGTCTAAGCAGTGAGATGTGTTCTCCGGCCACGCATCGGTTCCCCTTACACTGAGTGACTGAGTCCACTGACTGGACAAACTTGGGAGCAAATGAACTCCTTTGTAAGCACCGTTTCAACGATGCCGACCCGCTTGTCTCATGTCCGCAAGTTCCGACACTGTTGAGGCTTGGGGCAGGGAAAGTCGGACTCGTGTGTACGTTGCCTGCCACGCCTTTCCCACGCAGCTCTCCAGCTTCTCAGGTAATACTCACTGGGCACGCAGTTCCTGTGTAGGTACCTAGGTAATTGATAGCATCCTAGGTACCGACACTGCACCCGCTGCTGCTACGTCTGCAGCTGGCACTAACTACACTACGGAGGCTTGCAGCGCGCTGCAGGTGACCGTGCCGGCTTCCACACGCCCCGCACCTCCTTCACGCAACGCCTGCCGATGATGTCCTGCCCTGCCGTGCCCTGCCTGCTCCTCCTCACTCCAAGTCGAATCCCCCGGCCTTCGTGCTTCTCGACATCACGCTTACACCTTTTGGGCCACCTCAACCTCACCACCCCGGTCAACAACCAACAGGGGGGGGTGGTCGTTTGGTTGTTTTGGTGCCCCAGAGACCCAGACACTCATTACTATTCTTTTCCAATCGGCGTCTTTGGTTTCCCTGCTCGTCATTTTCCCACAGCGAAAAACCACGGGGCCTTTCGAGCCCTCTGTCCTGGCCCTGGCCCGTGTGAACGTGAACCTGAACGTGAGCGTGACCCTCACCTCACCTGCCTTCCTGCCTCATATGCCCTCACTTTTGGTCCTCAGTTATCCGTAGCCCCTCGAGGCATAACCCGGAACACACAACATCCCCCAATTGCTTCGAGTTGCTGCGGCTGCCACCGCACCGAGGCATGCGAGAGGAGCAGATCATGCAACACGGTTGAGCAAACACCTTCAGCATCAGATCCAGCTCCGCAACGCACCGGCACCATCAACGCGTCCACGTTCGTCAGAGAATGCTTCGCCTCATATGAATCTCGGGCTCGCATCCGGTCTCTGCAAACACACGCACCACCTCCATCGTCTCTTGGCCCGTCACACTCCGCTCCGGTCTCTTCTCGCTTGCTACCATCTGGTTCGCCCTGCTCGACCCGACAGCTCCTCCAAGGGTCTTCTTTTCTTAGTAGTCCTGCATGGGCCGCATTAACGTCCGCTTTACGGGGTAGACCTTGGGACCTTCTCTCGTCCATGAGCTCGATCCATACGTAGCGTTGCAACTACACCGTCTACTCTGACTATCCTACGCTTACTTCCCGGCCAGCTCTGCCTTGCCTTGCCTTGCCTTGCTTCGCACCGCACCTCTACCTCACCTTCCCTTCCTTACCTTACCTCACGCCGTCTGCGCTCCCTCACGCGCCCGTCTTTTCTCGCCCATCTCTCTTTTCCACCCCCTCACCACGACCCTCACTCCCCCCGCTCTTCAGACGACGACCGAGAAGAGGCAAAGACACCTTCCTGGCAAAGCACTAGAAATCCAGAAACCCGGTGCGGCGCCCAAGCGCAGCCACCACCCCACCTCCGTCTCTTCGCAACCTACAGACTATCTAACCAGCCAGCTCGCTTCTGGTCTCCATCTGTTCCGCCACGGCGCGCTCCTAAAGACGACAAACTCGCCCACCAGCCTCTTGGACTCTCCTATCAATCTGCGCGACTACGGTCAACGGCTGCAACGACGAGAACCCGCCACCCCGCCAAATCACAAGGCAAACCGAACGACTGGCCGATACCCCACGAGTACGCACCGCGTCCTCACCGTTAGGCAGCCGAGCCTCCAGTGTGTCCGCATACACATACGCGCCCTCCGCTCCGTTGCGCTTCTCAGAGAAACTACGTTCCTCCCGCCATGTGCCTCTAATATATCGACTCACCCAAGGAATGCGCATGCCTACCGCCGAGTCGCCCGCATTCATTCTCTGGCACGCTCGAAAGTCTCTCTGCAAAACGTCCACCCCTACAAGCCTCACCGTTTTCGACGACCTTCGTCCAGTTGCCACCAGACGCACCCATGCTCGCCATACAACGTCCCAGGATGGGTTCGACGCAGCCGTCAGACCCCAATTTGCCCTTCGGCTGTAAGGATCCATCCATCTCACGCGCCGCCGATGTGCTTCCCAGCTTGTCGTACTGATGAATGCTCTTCCAGATGCCGTTGATCCGATTCCACAAGAACTTTTTCTCGACGCTCCCGATCCTGCGCCCGGCGCACCACTCCTCTCCGACAGTGAAAACAGAGAAATTTCAAACTTTTTCGAGAACTTGACATCAGACCAATACTACCCTTGTTTCGGCGAAGGCCTCAACTTCAGCGATGTCTGGCTCGAAGATTTGCCGCCCACGTTTATGGGGTCGACCACGTCTTTTGGTCAGTCGCCAGCGCCACTACATTCACCCGGACATGGCATCTCCCACGTCGACTTCTCGGACATGATGTCCTTGGGTTCAAATCTGATGCCACCGCCGCCCCCGCCTCCACAGCAGCAGCCGCCGCCGCCGCCTCCCCCTCGACAACACCAGCAGCAGCAACAGCTATCTGAACAGCAGCAGCCCTCGCACCACATTCTCGAGCAACACCACTCTGCCGATGTCCTCGCGGCTGCTACGCTTCTGCAAAATGGGTCCTCGTCTCGGTCAAATAACACTGCGTCTGGCTCCATGTTCAACAACAGAGATGTCACGCACTCTCTTGGGCCCCCTGTCGGGCATCTCAGACACCAACCGATGGAGGACTTCAAGCGCGCGGAGAGAGGCCTCGTGGCACACTCCGGCGTTAACGACGGCCACGAAGCCACGCTAGCCGATATGTTCTTCTCACCCGCGCCTGGCGAAAGGGGCCCTGTCCAGCGGCCGGCTCAGGTTCCGGATGTTCCCTTGCAATGGGGCTCGGACGGACGGTTCAACGGATCCGAGAGCTACATGCCTGATCCGAAAGACTCGTATGAAAACATGTCCGACGATCGACTCAGATACATGCAGTGCCTACAACGGAACGAAAGCTCGACCAACACGCGCGCCCCGAGTCCGAGCAACGAGCACACCCTCAGCAAGGGACACAGCCGGAAATCATCAGAGGCGGTGAAGAAGGAGGAGGACGCTGACGCGCCACCCCGCAAGAGGAGGAAAAGCAGAAATACCAAGGACGATGCCGAGGAAGAGGACGAGGAGAGTGGCCCTGCAACCAAGGCAGCGAGAAAACGGAAAACAAAGTTGGAGCAGGCATCCACCACTCCCCCGACAGAAAACGGGACGGCCAGTCGGCGCCGCAAGTCAGGCGCGGCCGCCAAGCCTCCCCGCGAAAACTTATCGGAGGCCCAGAAGCGAGAAAACCACATTCGGAGCGAACAGAAGCGGCGAACACTCATTAAAGAAGGGTTCGACGACCTCTGCGATCTTGTGCCAGGCCTCAAAGGGGGTGGTTTCAGCAAGAGCACCATGCTTACCATGGCAGCCGAGTGGCTGGAGGAGATTCTCAAGCACAACGAAGAGCTCAAGGCTCAGATGAGTGCAATTGAGGGTCGGTGATTACTACTTCCGTCTCCAACAGACGACGGTACATATATATGGAAACTGGAACATCGGATAAAGCGCCTGGAATTCGCATTGGGTGGTCGTTGTCATACGATAATACGGCCGTCAAGGCCGACAGGATGGTTATGAGAGTGAAGGTGACTAACGAGCAGGTTCCGTGCTGCGGACGAGGAGTGATGATGACGAGCGTTTGAGATCAGATTTTCACCAGACTTGAAATACTTCTCACTCTGGGGTGACAAAGTAGCAGATACCCTTCATACTATTGTTTTCTTATGTTTTATTTAACAAAATCAAATCAAATGCCTACCCTTACTACCATTAACATCCAAGGAGTACGTGTCCGGAAACACGTCGCTTTACTTATCGCCCAGTGTCACTGTGTTTATTGTTATTCGCCACTGCTGTCACTGCTGCGGTTGTCGTCCGTCACCGTCGTCCAGACACATCTCGCTTTATTTGTCACTCCAGAGTCAGCGACGGCATGTCAGCGAAAAGGTTACCACCCTTTCCCCTGCTCCCTTTGGATGGATTCTGTTGAGAATGATGTCAATCCCAACTCTTTGCTCCCTGGGACTCACGTACGCAATCCGCAGTCGTTGGATGGTTGGCTGGCCTGCCCAGGGTTGGGGGTGGTCCCCTCGGAGTCGACCTCTGTTTTTTGACATGTGAAAGGCTCAGCTCAGCTCGCGTGGTGCGGCTGCACCCCGCAGGTTCCTCTTTTTTTTTTCTCCTCTCGTACTATGGTACTCTACGTCGATCACGTATGCACGCGCGGTGCCGCACACAAAAAGTGCTGCGTACTCCCTCCAACCTTACCCAAACGACGCAGCTTGGCGGGTAGTGGTACGAATGTTTCACCCGCCCACCGCGTGCCTGCGTCTCTGCTGCGATATCAAAGTCAAGAATGGCATCTTCATGCTTGTGCTAGCTAGCGGTGGGGGGGGGGGATCTTTATACGATTCTCCGTTCTCTTCGACGCGGACGTTTGTCGGTTTTCGGTGAAGCTGTCTTATATATTGTGTATGTGTGACTGTCTTGGACTGCGGAGAGGAATGGTGTTGTGGGGTAAAGATAGATGTCCCCAAAATGGACCGCACACCACTTGCCGGCCGGGACTAGAACGGCGGCGCGGGGTGAGGAGGAGGAGGAGAAGGAGAGAGAGAGAGAGATCTGAGCGGCGAGCGGTGACGGGCAAACGGAGGATAAGTTTGGCCGCGGCTGGGAAGATAAGAGCATCGTGAACAGATAGGTAGATACGTAGAATAAAGCCTAGAACTGGAGCTACTAGCAATCCAAACTACCTCTGTTGATCGGCTTCGTGGTTGGGTTTGGTCAGAGAGGCACGGAGGGGGGGGTGGCCGCGTCTGCCCTGTCAACGAGGAGGATCTTTTTTGGTGGGATGGCTGGCTGGGCCGCGCTGGCTGGTCGTGCGCGTGCTGGGTCAAGGGGGTGTAGACACGCTACACTAGCAGCAACAGGTCAGATGGCGTTTTGTCGAGCTACCGGCTAGTGCCCGTCGGTGAGAATTCGAACGGAGGCGCCGTGCGTAACTCGGTTGAACCCAGTTCCATATTCGGTGTCAGCTAACCCTCCGGAGAGGGATAGGACGCAGGAATTGTGACGGACGATAGTGGCAGGCGACGACGAGAACATCGACCGATAACAGCAAAAGTACACTGGTGATGGTAGTAACGAACAATAAGTACAATAGTAACAGCAGGTGTTAAGGTACACGAAGTCTATCAGTTGATGTTTTCCAGGAGTGGCTAGTTGATACCAAGTAAGGGACCGGCTGCCACCGCGTACAACACCTCGTCGAACGAGGCCAGACCGTGCCGGGTTGTTAGTCTTGCGTTGGCCCGTCTCTCTCCCTCCCCAAAGGACGGGACAGATAAGCGTGACGGGGGAAGGGGGGGTAAGCTGATCGACGAGATCGGGGATTTTAAGCGGAGTGACGAGGATTTATCGGATAGTTTTAGTGGCTTGGGGGAAAGGGTGTCTCGGTGTCTAGAGTTAGTTGACAAGGTGAGGGGAGTGGGAGGGAAAGCCCGTTCATGGGTTCCCTGAAGCGGCATTCCGGTGTTGAGGGCGGGGCGGGGGTTGAAGTCAAGATCAACATGCCTCTTGTTCGTACACTAAGAGCACTGCGCTTGCTGGATTGGATTCAGAAAGGCAGGAGAAGGCTGAGTATGTGGCTTTCGACCCGTCGAACGTCAAAGCACAACAACACGGGCGAGCGGAGCTATTTGTGTTTCGTTTCGTCCTCCCTTCCTGCCAGCTCTGCCAGCTGCCCTTCGTCCCGAGAACGGACGCGCCGTCTGCCGATGTCTCGGAGTGGTTGACGTCCGGCAGCCAGATGATGAGGCCAGGGAGCCAGCCGACGGGCTGCGGTTGCGGACTCTGTGTCGAATCTTCAACGCGGACTCGTTTCCTACTGCGTTCACTTGGGTTCTCTGATAGGTCGTATCATCGGATTGCGTCTTGTTACGCTAGAAGAATAGGAGCTGTCATCAAAGGTGTGGTAGGGCCAGTAATGTCTCCAGAACTTATTCTTTTGTAACCCGAGAGACGGTCATTGCTGATAAAAACAGCAAGACTCATAGCTACTCACGGCATCAAGTAGATCTGGTCCTGTTGATCTGTATACAGAGGCTGAGAGTATAAGGGGCGCTCTCGAAGTCGAATATACAACTTTCCCGAGACGTTTAACTATTGAGGCCTTATCAAGTGACTATAAAGACTCCTCCCCACGTTTTGGGCTATTTCAGTCAGTAACGAGAACGTCACGAGGTGTCGTCACTAGGCTAGGTCCATTGTCGTCGCTGCTTGATCACCCTAGTAATAGATTGAGAATCCTATTAACCCAGTTAACAAGTCTCAAGTAGCAAAACTCTTCTAGATGCCTACCTGTTGAAAATACCACGCCGCTTCCCGCCTTGTTTTTGAGACTATTCCAACTGCTCCACGGTTCGGACATACCGATGCTCGTTTCCACGGATACACTCAAAAAGAGAACGTGGCCGGTCGAATTGTCTGTGTCTATTCTCAGACGACGGCCCCTGATAGACCCCCCATCTTAGATCTCCGCGTGGGGAGAAAAGCTCTGGAAGACCCGGCGTTTCGTTGTTTTCTTTGTCTGTATGTGGTTTCGACGATGCAAAACAGGGCTAGGCAGCGCTAACAAAGCCGCTCGTCAACCCCGGGCGAACGTCGAGGACGATCTCGAAGCACTGCCCCAAACCGCCCAACGGCCGTTGGGGCAGAGACGGGCAGCCTAGTTTCCAAAAATGTCCGTTAGTTCCTTGCGGTCCACGAAAGCCTCATCGGGTATGGCTAGCTAAACCGATGGAAACCGCAAACCCATCATCAAGTTATCACTGGGAAATCGACAGACAGACAGACGGAATTGAGAATAGTATTAACGCCTACGCTATACTCCATCCCAATGCTTCCTGACTAACCCCTTGGCGTGATTTCCTCAACCGCGGAACCACGAACAGATTCCCAAAACGAACACGCAGACGAGGATATCACTCCGCACCGTCACGAAAATCTGTCCGTACCGCAGGAGCGTCTCGGCGTACGTCTTGATCCCGCCCGGCAAGAAGCTGACGACCGTCCACACCAAGCCGCTGGGCGGCGCGCGTCCGCGGTCGATGAGGAAACGCGTGGTGAGCAGCACCGCCTCGGCCGTCGCAAACATCCAGAAGAACACCTCGCGACCCTTCTCCATCTCGTTCACGCCCGTCACGGCCTCGTCGCTGCCGACGGGGTAGTTGAGCGCCAGCGCCGTGCGCTCACGCTCGATCTTGCTTCCGCTAAAGGTCGTGGTGAACGCGATGTAGAGACCCAGGGAGATGGCGAAGATGGCGTGCAGGATGCGCCAGAGGTAGGCCGAAGATGCGTTCGCTTGCTGCTGAGGCTGCATGCCTGGGAAACCGGAGGGGAAGCCTTGAGCTCCGGCCGCACCAGGGAAACCTGGGAAACCTGGCATCCCACCCGCACCGCCTGCGCCACCCATCATCTGAGAGAGCATCTTCATCAGAGGATCGTCCTCGCCGCCGGGCATGCCGCCTCCCATTCCGGGACCGGCAAACGGATTCATCGGCGGGGCGCCGCCAGCGCCGGGGCCGGATCGGTCGAACCCAAGCATCATCTGACGAAGCTGGTCCTCGCTCATAGCATTCGGGTCGAAAGCAGGCCCAGCGGCCGGGGGTCGGCGGGCGGACGTGGGCTCGTAGTAGTGTTCCGAGATGTCAATCTCTTCGGGGTCCGCATGTTCAACGGTCGCCTGGGGCTTCGACGGCGCCGGCGAGGCGGATGGGGCAGGGGAGCCTGCTGTCGAAGATGGAGCTGGAGAAGGGACAGGATCATCTGAAAATGTGGTTAGCAACAGATTTATGCGCGGCGGAACGGGGGGGAAAGCCACGCGAGCTGCAGCTTTCGAGCTTTAACGTACCACGCTGGAATCCTCCGCCGAGCCCTGTGATCCTATTCAGTCTGGCCGTGCCGCCTGCTTTGATCTTCGCCTCGCGCTTCGCCTTGCGAAGACGAGCTTGTTCCGCTGCGCGCTGTGCGGCAGCGTCTTCGGTCGTTGCTTCCGTCATCTTTATACGTGGTCGCGTTGTTTGCGTGGGGAGACTAAGAAGCAAGGTGTGACGTTGTCACTTTGGTGTTGTGGATGAGTTGTTGGAGGCCCGCCCCGCTTATCTTATCGGGAAAGGGCAAGGGACAAGACCTGGTACCTGCGCTACGGATCTATAGGTCCCTGGCAGTTCATCCTCGTTCGAACCATCTTTGCCTGCGAGAACACAATTTGCGCTCAGAGCACATCTATAGCTCATATGACCAATTGTTCTGGAAGGTATTGAAACATAATTTCACGTTCGTTTTAGTTCTAGTGTATACGTAAAAAGCAACAGGCTATCATCAACCACTAATTCTTCTCCATTTCCCACTTCCTCTCTCACTACTTGAGACATCTCATGGGGTAGCCTTGCTCATGCTGATCAATCGCTTGACTCCAACCTGCGATTGTGGTTAGCAACTCTGTTTGTGTTTCCTCAAGTGGGTACAAGTGGATAAGACTTACCATCCAGTTGCCGCATTCCTCGGTCTTGTCCTTCTGGATTTCGACCTGGATCTTCTGGGCCACCTCGTAGTTCTTCTGCTCGATAGCCTCAGCAAGCGCGGAGAGCTGGTCAATCGTGTCGGGCTTGACGAGCTCCTGGTTGTTGAGGTGGTCGAACAGCAGGTTCAGACGCTTCTGGGTGTCCTTCACCTGAGCAGCGAAAGACGCGGGTGCCCTCGAGGCCACGCGTTGCATGTCCGAGTTGAGAACGTCCACGAGGCGTTGGGCGTGGGCCGGAATGTGAGACCTGTCACCGGCAGGATGCCTGGCGCTTGGCGAGGGAGCCGCCTTAGGAGGAGGGGGGGTAGCTACGGCCCTAGCAGCGGGGGGTGGCCCGCCGGCAGGGGGAGGTCCAGTAGGAGGCCTTGAGGCCGCTGGCGGAGGCGCGGCAGCCGCGGGGGGAGCGCCGTACGGCGATGCGGCGTACTGGGTCTGCGGCGTTCCCGCCTGCGGCGGCGGAGCATATGGGTTCCTCGGCGGCGGTTGGCTGCCCGGAGGAGGAGCTGATCCCATAGGCGGTGCGCCCGCTTGGGGCTGTGCCGAAGGAGCAGGCGCGTAGCGGTTGGACGGAGGAGCACCGGCAGGGGCGGGGTTGTACGGAGAGGCCGTACGGGGCATGGGGGGCGCCATGGAGGGAGGAGCCATACCGGCCTGAGGCGGCGGCGGGGCATAGGCGTTCGAAGCCGAAGACGTCGGCCGAGGCGGGGCTTGGAACGACTGAGGAGGGCCAGCGAGAGGGGAGGTGACGCGAGGGGGTGCAGATCCCTTGGGAGGAGGGGGAGGAGGGGTCGCGCCAGTGCGGCCGTATGGGCTCTGGGGGGGAGGGCCGACCTGGTTGGTCTGGCCAGGGAACGGCGCGGTGATTGGGGCCACGTTGGGTGTGGTCTTGCGAGACGGCACCTTGGTAACCATCGGCACGTCGTTCCAGCTCTCCTTGGGACGGAAGTTAGTGGTAGGCGTGGAGTTTCGGGGAGGCGGCGGCAAGGAGCCAAAGTTGTTAGGGGGCGGGGCGCCGAAGTTGGTAGGCGGCGGTCCGTAGCCGGAGGGCGCCTGGTAGGGCTGAGCAGCTGGAGGCTGGTACCCTTGGGACGGAGGCTGATATCCTTGAGCCGGCGCGTAGGGCGACTGGGTACCGGCGGGAGTGTAACCGGCGGCGGGGCCCGGGGTGTAGCCAACAGCAGGAGTCGGGGCGTAGGGGTTGGAAGCTGCAGCAGGCGCAGGGGTAGAAACGAGAGCAGGCCCAGCCGGGGCGTAGGGGTTTGAGCTGCCCGGGGTCGGGGCGGGGGCAGTGGGCTGGTAGACCGGGGCAATGCGCTGTGCGCTCGGGGTCGGGACCGGAGGCTGTCCCGGACGGCGGGCGGTGGCAGCGGCCTTCGGAGCGGCCTGGGAGACACCGCTCTTCTGGGTGGCGAGCTTGAGGCGGTTTCGGGCAATCTCTGCTGCGGGATAGTTGTCTGGCAACAAATCAAGGTACTTCTGAGCAACCGCAAGCTGGCCGTGAGCGGCAATGATGTCAGCGTACTCTGTGTACTTTTCGTACAGAGCAGAAAGCTTCCAGTCGGCGGACAGGCTCTTCTCGGAATCCTGGAACTTGGTGACTTGACGGAAAATGGTGACCTTCTCGATGAAGTGCTGCAGGGAGCGGGCGTGGACAGAGAAAGTCGAGCCTTCGCTAGGCTCCTGGATGCCAGCTTGCTCAGCCTCCTCGAGCTCGGTGACCCAGATAGAGACAACCTTCTCGAGCTTGGATCCGACGAGGTAGCAGAACGAGGCGTCCTTGCGGGAACCGTTCTCAAGGATACGATCACCGAGAGCCTCGCAAAGATCGGGGAACTCCTTGGGGTCCGAGAATGTGCACAGGATGGCCATGGTGTCCTTCCAGTTCTCAAGGTCGGCGTTGTACACAACATCCCAAAGGTTCTTGGCGATGACGGAACCGAGAAGGCGAATGTAGCTGGGAACGCCATCCTTGCTGGCCAGGTATGCAGCCTGGACCTTGTCAACAAGCTCCTGTCCACCGCAGTTGGCAATCAAGAACGCATCCGCCCAGCGCTCCTCCTTGAGAGTAATCTCGGTCGCCTTGGCGAAGTTGCCGAGCATGAGAGCCTTTGTGATGGTCTTCTCCACCTGGGTATCAGTGTCGGCGAGCAAGTGGAAGGGGCTGTCCGTCTTAGCTCCCTTGGTGGCCGGCAAGTTCGACAGGAAGTCGTCGCCGTCGCCCTCACCATCGCCCCACAAGTTGTCATCCTTCTCCTCCTCGACCGCCTTCTTCTCCTCGGTCTCCTTCTTCTCCTCGGCAGCATCGTCGGACTTCTCCTCATCCTTCGCAGAAACGCCGTTCGTGATCTCCTGCTCGTTGAAACCAAGGTACTCAATGATGCGCTTTCGGGGGTTCTCGTCAGTCAGAGTCTCCATTACGAGCCAGTCGGCCTTCTCCTCTTCGGTCTTCGCCTGCTCCTTGCGCGACTCGCAGAGACCGGTGATATCGCCAGACTGCAGGGCCTCCTCGAACTTTTCGGTTGCAGTGCCAATCGCGGAATCGACAGAAAACTGCGAAACCGTGATGTTCGAGGTTCGCTGCTGCGCGTTCTGCTTGTAGATGATGAGCTTGCCACCGAATCCAAAGGTAGCGCCGACGGGGCGCTCAAACCACTTGGGGGCCTTGTTCAGAGAGAAAGAAGCTCCCTGGGGCTGGGTTTGCGCGCTGGTAAAGAAGTCCTCGCCGTCCAGGTTGCTTTGAGTCGTGGTCTGAGTAGTCGATGGGTTGGTGTTCTGGAGAGTCTGGATGGTGATCTTGCCATCGAAGCCGGCCGTGGCAGAGAGGTTGGGGTTGGAAGGGTTGAAGCGGGTGAGGAAGGTCCAGTTGGTGACTTCCGGGAATTCTCCGTACCGGTCACCGGTCTGCGGGTTCCAGACGATAGTCTTGTTATCCTTGCCGCAGGAAAGCAGCAGATCGCTGTCCTGCTGGCACCACGACAGAGACAATACGCCACCCTCGTGTCCCTGCAGCGTCCGTTCCGGCGCATTGGAGTTTCTGAGATCCCAAAGGAAGATGAGGGGGTTGGTGTCGTCGTGGGTGGCGGTCAGGAGCTTGGTCGAGTTGTTGGGGTCCCAGGCGATCGCGCTGACGGGTTTCCTGTTGTTGTTGAGCGTCAAGGACTGCTTCTTCGTCTTCAAATCCCAAACTGTGACAAATCCGCCGGCACCTCCAGTCGCCAGGATATGCGCGACCTTGCGGTTCCACGCGACGCATTCGAGGTCATCTGAGCGGGCAGCAGCGGTGCCAAGTCGGAAAGGGTTCTCAATGTCGTTCACGTCGAAGACGAACAGCTCTCCCTTCGCGCCGGCAGTAGCGAGGATCTGAGGTCGGAGGGGGTTGAACTGGAGGGACTTGATAGCACCGGTGTGCTTTTTCGTTCGGGACAAGAGGGCCTCGGTGCCATCGATGAGCTTCTGGGCATCCCACAGGACGAGGGAACCGTCCTCCAGGGCACCGGCGATGATGCCCCTCGGGTGATCTTCGAGGTGCTCGGAGTCGGCCGATCCCCAGGCAATGTCATAAAATCTACAGATGCCCTGTGAGCGACGAAATTCCTTTGTGGCTGTATGGCAGCGATGCCTACCTCGAGTCGGTGGCGATGCTTGCTACGGGTTGCAGCTCGAGGCCCTGATCTTGGTTGTCAAGGTTGAGGTCCCACAGCTCCAGCTTGGTCTCATCAGAGAAGTCAGCATCAACAGCACCGGCTCTGGTGCCGCTGATCAAAAGGGGCTTTGAAGGGTCCGGCGACCAGGCGAAGGCCGCGGTCCTCGGGATCTCGCGAAGGCGGACCATGTTGGCGGGAATCACTCGGTCCGGGACTGCACTCGTAGGGAGGGATGACGATCATGTTTGCGAAGAAAAAATTCAGCCAGATTGTCGATAACTCGATGCAACCAAATTGGCATTGTTGGCTGGATTTGCAGAACAAAAACTCTGGCGGGTGTGGCTAACTGCGATTCAAAGCAGACGCAGCCGAGCCTTGTAGGAGGAGTGGCTGTTAGTTGCTGGATAGGCACGCTGTCCTCTGCTCTGTAGGGAATTATGATGCCAGATTGCAGCCCACATCCAGGTTCAAGCTCCCTGAAGCAGGCTCCACGCCCCCCAGGACCGTGCACCCGGCGCCGACTGGACTGAAGATGCTGCGTCACGTGCGCCACCAAAGGAGCTGCCCCTCTGGTTCCGGCCAATGAACGAGGAACCGGCAGAGCTACCTGACTGCACTGAAACCCCGCCAACCAAAAGATTCACGCTCACTGAAGCTATCACAGGCCGGTAATATTATCTACATTTCACGGCTGCTGAGATTGAGCGCAGCTCCACCGTCACACCACAGGCACAAATGAAAATGACGGAACGCCTCACATCGGTGACCGCCAGTTCATTCGGCGACTACGGCTTCTATGGTCAGCCGCCAATCATGACGCCGCTACTCCCTTTGGCGAGATCGCAGACGTGTCGCTACCCAAAAATGACAAGCCAAACGCAGCCAGAACTACACCGCGGATTCTTTACGGCAGGTATGAGGATACAGATGAGCCTAAAGAAGCCATTGGCTGTACATGGATCGTCAGTTCTTCTGGGCGGTCATCAAAGTTTCAGCCGCCAAGGTACCAAAGAGTGCGGATGAGGGTCTCAGGCAAGCCTCTGGGTGGTAAACTATCTGTGTTCCAGCGAGTTGAAGCCTGGAAACATACGCATACAGGAGTCCTGGCTGGCAGAAAATGCCGTCGATGAGGAGGACAGGCTCGCGGCTGAGCAGGCCAAGGCGCAGCAGGTTGAAGTGCGTGGAGATGACCCCATGCAGGGCCTGGAGGGGCTGGACGTCGCGGGACCGAGACCGGAGTGAGAGGGCGGGCAAAGGTGCGAAGGGCGAAGCAGGGTCCCCTCGTTATCTGCATAGCAGGCATTCACGTGGTTTGATGTACAAATGGACCTGGTTTCCTCCAGGCCAGAAGAAAAACACATTACGTTTGAAAGAGGAAAACTGAGAAAATGCGTCTCTGGTACTGATCTGTCTGTTTTGACCTGCCACAAATGGATTTCTCATCACACATCATGCCTATCGTCAACCGGCTCCATCGTCCTCGAACATTTACTAATTGTTGTCTCGGCGGAAGCGGCGTGCTTACTGGCGCTTGAGACGGATGGTACCGTCGGTCATGAAGTGGCGGGCGACAAATTGGTGGCGGCAATGACGATAGCGACTACCTGTTGTCAATCAAAAATTGTCCGTGAGGGGAGTTCTGATGCCAATGAGGATTCCATTCAGGGGATAAGTTCTGGGAGGGATCAGCTGGCTTACGCGCAGTCTGGAGATAGTGCCGTACCATTCCGGCAATCGCCAGTACTGGCCGATGTCGCGATGCCGGTCATGTTATCAATATCGATGACCAGTATCATTGCTCTCAACTGGCTGATTTGGGTTGGACATTATGACGTTCCTCGGCCTGAGGGCAAACGTCACGATGCTTCCACTGTCGGCGCTCTCTGAATGCAGTTCAGCGAAATTTCAAGCAACCACGGGGACGGAGACTCATCCGCATGGTCGGAAGCAGGCTTCTTGCTATTGATGGGTGCATTCGACAGTGCATTTTTGGCTTTCGGGAGGAGATTTTCGGTTTTTTAATTTTGGCTTAGGGGCGGTATTTGGCTGATCGGTACTGGATCTCGAAATGAGTGTTTGGAAGTTGGTCTGGCGCTCCCATGAGGTCGGTCTGGTGTGGGATGGGACTCCAGCTACCCTTTTGCAATGCGCAAGGCCGATTGGCCACATTTCGAACATCCACCAGTTCTCGCAATCACCACCTGATTCTACCAGTGCCAGTGACATTCGTCTCTCTCCCGGCGGCAACGCAATCTGCGCGCTGCCCCCGCTCTGCCTTGTCAAACTGAACCAGGCGCCAGTCAATTGCACTCGCACGCGATTCAAGATGGCCGACGATCAGGAACTCGTGACCAAGCCCTTCAAGTTCGTCACTGGTACGTTCGTTGGAGAAATATCCCTCGCCGAAATATGGCCTGATCTTTTCCCCGAGGCTAACTGATGACTTCTAGCTGGTATGGATTGAACCCTCCACCCGGAACCCCCGCGACATCGGCGATGCGGTCACCTCAATTGACGCCGGGAACGACTTGCAAAGTCCTAACGTGAAATCATGGGCACCAGTACCCGCCAAACTGGAACTGGTCAGCTTTCACTGGCAGGAACTACGTCAGCCACACGGTGCATCAACGCCAAGGGCGAGGACTTTGCTCCCTGCCGCCAGTTCGACGGGCCTGAAGATCTGCGCGATTTACCGGCTGACATCGCCACCAAACTGAAAACTACCGCTCTCTCGCCCCCTCCAACTGGTACCAGCGCTGGGACGATCAGCGCGGTCAGTCTCAAATCCCGAAATCAAGGAGCCCCATGCTGACAAAGAACAGAGGCTGGCAACTTCCCCGTCGACCTCAACGCATAAGCGGCGTTGGCGTGTACTGTACGCAAATTGAACTGGAGGCCGGGCGGAAGCTGGTGACCAGAATGGACCCGGAATCTCAACCGACATCGGATGCTGCGTGCAGTGGGCAGAAAGCGCCATGGACGCTGGAATGCGTTCATGATAATATTTTGATGCCCGTCCTCCCCACCGGCAGTTGGGCCCCGGGCTTGCTTTCCACATTCAGCGAAACCGTCCACCGGAACTCCGTACCCCGCCAGCGGGCAAAACATCGCCAGTATCGCCCTTACGCCAGGAAAACAAGCCTGAAAACATCTCCGTTCCGAGGCCTTACTTGGCCTTGCGCTTGCGCTTCGGCATCTTCTTCCTCATTGAAGCTGCTGCAAACTCGTCGTCTTCATCAAAGGCTTGAAGAAGGTCCTCAGCGTCGCGGGTGCCTTTGCTGGTTCTGAGGAAGTGTCGATTCTGGAAACCTTTCTTCTGGTTTTCGTCGCCACTAAGGCGGCTTCATCATCTCGTCAGTGCCATTACGTTCACCAGAGGTGCCGAGAAGTTGTCTTTATGGTTATAGCCTTCATCACGCGCGGACCAGCTCTCGGGTTCTCTCGACGACTTTCGTCTGCGTATAACCCGCCGCCGTCGGAACGGCTTGCCACCGCCATTCTGATCGCTGCTCGCGCCCTGGACATTTCGACGATTTGCGTCCATCGCTCACGTCTTCTCTTTCACTTCGCTCCATCTCCCAGCCAGTGGCCAGAACACTTTCAGCAACGCCTTGGCCTCGCCAGCAGTACGCGACGGCGTCGGCCATCGAGGTTTCTGCTGTGATTGTTCATATACCGGTTGCGCTTCTTCCCAGGAGGACAACCACGACCACCGGCAGCCCTCTTCGGTCAAAACCGCCTTGCCACCGCAGAGCGGACAGACGGGCGCGAGACAAAATCGTGTCAGCCCAGTGACATCCCAGGTCAGACACGGGCTTCAGGCGGACTTTCGCTCAACTTGTTTGACAAGGTCGTCAAGATGAGTCAGTTTGTTCATTTGGTGGTACTCGTCAGGCACGCTGTCGCAAATCCGGAAGTGATGGATGGCGTGCAAACCAGAACCAAAGTCGAGGGGAGGCCCAGGCCAGCAAATGTGCTGACGAGCACGTTGACGTTCTTGACGGCCATGTTTTCACTTACAAACGCTCGTTACGCGCTATCGTGACGTGGTGATGTATGAAACGGCAGGTCCAGGGGAAGTGATCGTGTTGATATAACAAGGACGAAGGCGAGGTCGCATGCATGGGATTCGATCGTCGCCATGGAGAATCGGAGATAAGATGGCAGAAAGCACCGCCACTTCTGTAAATCTCTACCTAGCGGGTCCAAGCGCCAACTCGGTGGGTCTGCGACGTCTTATCTCCACGTGACGCCCGAGCCACAGCCCCGCGAAGGAAGCCACACCACTCGCCTAGGGCCCGGCAGGATCCACCTTCACACCCGTTCGATTTTGCCCGCACAAAATATTCCATTTTACGATCTCGAAGTTCCCGTCACCGAACCATTCCCTCCCAACATGGACATAGCGACGGGCCAACGCCCGTGCTGATCCCCGACCGACGCAAGAAGATCACGAGATTCAGACTATGCCATCCACAGCTCGCCGAGAACGAGAAGATGGAAAAATGACATGCGCTGGTTGACGGATTGCTGACGTCGATTTTTCGAAAACTACAGTACCTCTTCCGCGAGGGCGTCCTCGTCGCGCAGAAGGACTTCAACCTCCCCAAGCACCCCGACATCGACACCAAGAACCTGTTCGTCATCAAGGCCCTGCAGTCCCTCAACTCCCGCGGCTATGTCAAGACCCAGTTCTCCTGGCAATACTACTACTACACCCTGACCCCCGAGGGTCTTGACTACCTCCGCGAGTGGCTTCACCTCCCGGCCGAGATCGTCCCCGCCACCCACATCGGCAACCAACGCTCCCACGCGCTCCCCGGCATGCTCGGCGGGGCGGCCTGAAGGTGTTCGGCAGCCGCCCGGCGTGGCGACGCAGGCAGCCGTGAGGGCGGCTACCGCCGTCGGGATGCTGCTTAAGGCGCTGGGGAGGGGGTGGTGCCCTAGTGGGTCGAAGCCCCAGTTGTGAGCTTTTCCCTCCCTTGTTCACACCAAAGTTTGGTCACGACAATCATCACTCAGTCGGCGGCGGCTCTTCGAATCTAATGTGCTATTATCGACTTGTAGCCGTGGTGGCTTTGGCCGTGGCCGTGGCGCTGCTCCCCCCTCGTAAGAGGTCTCTTTCCTATCGGCTTTTACTCTCGAGACGCATTACAGCGAAAAAAGCGCAAAGCCACATGCACCTTACGTGGATGGCGGATGATCGCGCGTCTATTAACGTACAGACTACGGGAAACATATTGGGGTTTTGGAGAATCCTTCGGAAATCGTTTATAAAGGTCGCGAATTTGCAGCCTGCGGCTATGAGCTGCTTCCTCAAACTATGGAAACTACCTGCCTCTCTTCTTTTTACGAATGCAGATGGTTGGTGATGGTCAGCAGCCCCATGCGTGGAAGAATTGGCAGTGCTGCAGCATCAAACTCTCGGGAAGTCCCGGTTTCGGTACTGTATGTCCGGAGGACCGAAGAAAGGAAAAAAAGAAACCGGACGCCGTCTCGTCCATCGGTGCCGTCGGGGTCGAGATGCGGCCGGCGACACGCAACACACCATCACAAAGGGGCAGGTCAGCTGGAAGATGTTCCGGGCGGCTGTCTATCTGCGGTAAGCAAAAAACCACCAACGCCGACGCACGCCGAGTTAAACTCCAGCAAACTACGCACACAACGAATGGAAACGTCGCCACGCCAGCGGAACCTGCTTCATGAACAAACCTAAAGAAGAGCAGCGTACTCCCAGCTGCTTAGCGACCTGATGACGGGTAGTGTCCTGTCTCCGTTAGGTAGCTGAACGCGAGAAGGCGTGGTGTTGGGAAGTGGCGGTGACTGCGCGAATCTCATGACCGTCAGGTTTTCCTGTCTGTCTCCAAGAGTCTCATCAGATGCCCCGCCTGATTCAGGGTGATCCTAGCCCTTCGTCATCCCACTTTGAGCCCTTCTTTCTCGGGTGAGATTGAGAGGGTCATTCTTGGAAGGGGAACGAAAGAGGGGACGCTTGCGCCTCAACGCGCTACTGTTTTTCCATCGGATGGTGACACGGCGTCAAGTGCCTCCACCTTTTCTCCAACCTGCTGCCGAACCTTTGACCAGGTAGGTTTCCGGATTTTGCGCGTCGTTCCCCGGACAGCGGGATGTCCGGACCAGGATGGATGCGGGGTGGGTCTGGACCTCTGATCTGAATGACCAGTAAACTGTGCCCAGGGCGCCTCACCAATACCCTCGAACATGGACAACCTCGACCTGCGTCAACCCCATCGCGGATCAAACCAGCTATCCACTGAATTACACCTGGACCTATTCTCGACTTGGATGAAAGGCAAACTACGTTCGGTTCAGCAATTAATTTGATCAGACCCGACTTCTGACTAAACTGTAAAAAGATTTCCAACGTTCAACATCCCCGTCCGGCTGGGGCAGTGACAAGTCTGCTCGGCGGACCTCGACTCATTCACCCCAGCTCCATAACGCGGTACGTAAGCTGGCTCCATGTGGAGGGAGCGTCTCCACGCCAAGGGCCGGAACACGGAGCTGGGCGAGCAAACCGGGGAACGCGTAGGATGAGACCCTCACCCTTCCAGGTGTACTTATTGGGAAAAGATTGTATCGCTTGCGGCCCGAGCATGAAGGCGAGGTCGAGGCCAGGATGCTAGCGTGAGTCTTTATGTCATGTGCCGTGAAGTGTCACCACTCCCTGAGGAGAGAGGGAGGGGTTACCTGATGAGGTGAGCATGGTGAAGGTGTAGAAGTGGGGTATACCCCAGGAAAGACGTGTCGGATATTACCGAGATAAACACCGCAGCGGTGTCAAGTGGAACGGAGGCAGCTGGCAGTTGGAATGGAGAGAAATATTCGTGTTTGTGCACCCTCTGATGAACGTGTCGTTTTGGCGTTGTGACTGATCCCAGGGACAGGGGCCCTCGGTGCCATTCCCACTACTAGCTACCCTGGGTCCCTTCTTACACTGCACTTACCGCAAGCATCATCTTAACTTGACTGGTTCGACGGGATGGCACATCGTCGACCCTGACCGGTGGGATCCAGACAGCCTGAAGCAATAGACTGGCTGGGGCGTGGGCGCGTCGCCGGACGTCCCCCTGCGGCGACAGCCTCTTCGTTAACTTCTATTTCTGATCTCCCTGAGCGCCTCTCCCTCAACTTCTCTCCCCAGTTTTCTTCTAAGACCAGGAAATAGAGACCGGCAAATTTCCCTGTATCATCAGGCTGGTAAACTGCGACACCCTGAACTAAACCAACTGACAATTATATACACACAGAGATCATTACCATCATAGGACGCAAGTCGATTGCTACTAACACTTTTAACCGTATTAACTATCCGTACGGTCGTAACATTATTCCTACAGATCCCCGGCAGGATTGGAAATTCTAGTCCACGTCTCGGGAAAAGAGCAGTTGCCAGTGGAAGCAGCCCTGCGTGATGACGCTAAGTGGGAGCTCTGGAGGCGGGCAGCTTCAAGAGGCAAACAGGAGTTGCCAGTCAGGGGCGGAGCCATCGCGGAAACTAAGTTGAGCTCTCCCGTCACTGCATTCTCTCTGCAACCGGTCATTCTCATGCGTTTCTCCCTCACCGATTGACCGTCTGGAGGGCTGGGCCTTGCCACGGCGTGGCATGCCCCTCGTGTATGTACCGTGCTCATCTGGTGGCCGAGTGGTGCGTGAGGTGGAGGTGCGTGAAGCAAAGTGGGTTCTTGGATATTGAATTGGGATATGCGTGCAACCTGACTGTCTTTTCACAGAGGTACCACAACACCAGAATACCGTGCAAGCAAGCAACAGGTCGATGATGAAGAGTTTGCCTCTTTGCAGGTCTACGACGTAGAACATAAACCTTATGGTCCATACCGTAGCGGCACATATCTCTTGTTGCTGCGATAAGACTCAACACATGAAGTTGACTTTGGCCTGGTACTGAGGCTTGAAAAATCTGCCCAGTAAACGCAGGTACCTTGAATCAACCCACCGGTATGCAATACACTCGGTGTGGCCAGGAAAGAGCCCCCGATTCTCGACGTAACGCCCACACTACACACAACTATTACTACTACAGTACGTCTACATGTATGCACCTTCCAGGGAGGGAGAGAGGGTTGAGATGTAGGCAGGAACCCTGCCCTTACACAGGCCAGCCAACGCCGGACCTGGTCCCAAAGATATATACCGCTCCGCGCCTCTCAGCTTGTTGGGCACTTACAAAGGAACGCTATATATAAGCCTGCTTCTTTCTCCTCCTGATTGTCAGGCAATTTAATAAACTCCTCCCTCATCGACTGTATTTTTTATGACTTTCTTCATGCGTTTCCCCCGTTGTTGGCCCCCAGAGCACCTGCTGTTTCTTGGTCTCATCAGGGCGTCAAGACGTGACACTGACTTGGCTTCACCCAGAGATACCCAGTTAAACTAACGGCTGCACCTTCAGATGGCAAAACCTCCCCAAGCAGATGAAGGCTCTCATGCCTTTGCTTCCCCCTCTGATAAGACAAAGAATGACAGCGACGGCACTACACATTCACCCGGCTGGCTCACTTGGCCTCTTACCCCTCCATCGGCGGCTAGCTGACCCCTCACCCTCCCCCCTTCTAGATACGGCCCGAGGATGGTCGTGTGATTCTCTCCCCGAGATCCCGCAGGCAAGCGTCTCGTCGGGTCCGCCTGCCCGATGCTCTGCGTACTGGTGAGTACTACCGCGGCATGTGGCCACCAACAACTGAGAGGTCGTACCACTAACAACTGTGCAGACTTGGTAAATCTCAGCGGAGCTTCCACATACCCAATTGAACTCGATGCCAGTACTTTCCACGACAGCGTTCATCGCCAAGTTCCCCTTGATCCCCGGCCACGAGACCGTCGGTGTCGTCGCCGCCGTTGGCCCCGTAAGGACCCCTGCCTCACTCTCACTCAACAAACACCAAATACTAACACCAACACCAGAAAGTCAAGGACTTCAAGGTTGGAGACCGTGTCGCCGCCGACAACAGCGAGCTCTGCAATGAGTGCTTCTACTGCCGCCGTGGAGAGCTTCTGCTCTGCGAGCACGTACGTGGTGGACCCACTATGCCACTTACACGGCCCGAACTCTAAGAACTAACATTTTCCCCGATAGTTCGAGGCTCACGGCGTCACCATGAACTGGTGAAGCCTTGAATATGCGCCTACCGTGGAGAAGGTCTTCAAGATCCACAACCTCTTGCGGCGATCGACGCCACCTCCTCAGGCCGCCTCACCTGCCCGGCCTGGACAAGATCCGCCCCCGCCTCGGCTCCAGCGTCCTCATGTTCGGCGCCGGCCCCACCGGTCTTGTAAGTTTTGCCCCACCTACCGCCGCCGTCCGCCCTCAACGACATCAAATCCGGTTACACACATATCTGTGTTGGGATACCTACTGACGTGCTACTCGCTTCGCAGATGCTCGCCCAACTGATGCGCCATAACGGTGGCTGCAACGTCACCATCGCCGCCCCCCAGGGCCTGAAGATGGACCTCGCCCGCAGCCTCGACGCCGCCGACAACTACATCGAGCTCTCCCGCTCCGACCCCGAGGTCCAGTTCAACCAGCTCAAGAAGGACCACCCGTACGGCTTCGACGTCGTCGTCGAGGCCACCGGCTCCGTCAAGATTCTTGAGGACGCCATCAACTACGTCCGCCGCGGCGGCAAGCTCGTCGTCTACGGGTAAGCCAAGCTTGTGCAGCATTCAAAGACAAGGTTGAGTGGCTAACACCGCCCAGTGTCTACTCCAGCTCCGCCCGCGTCTCCTGGCCCCCTTCCAAGATCTTCGGCGACGAGATCACCATCCTCGGATCCTTCTCCGAGACCTACATGTTCCGTACGTTATCCCAACTTCCTGGACTTGATACTGAGCACTAACACGCTTTAACAGCCGCCACCATCGACTACCTCGACTCAGGCAAGGTCCGCACCAAGGGCATCGTCAACAAGACCTTCAAGCTCGAGCAGTTCGGCGAGGCCCTCGAGTCCATCAAGAACAAGAGCGCCATCAAGGCTGCCATCGTCTTCGACGACGCCACCGGAGTCTAAGGGATCTCTGTGCGCAGCAGAATACCAAACACATAAACACATCACATCACATCACCAAAAAACACCAAAAACATTACCCTTCTAGGAGTGTCGTTGTCGCTGTCTTTGATCACCCAGACACAACAAAAGTTTCCTTAACTGGGCTCATCTCATAAAACGTAACTTAGACAAGCATCGGATCGGAGTCGGGGGTCGAGGCTGGCGGGACGGTTGTAGAGAAGACGTCGATGAACGGTTGGGTTGACCAGGAAAGGTCGTGGCGCAAGAAAAGAAGTGTTTTTTGAACGGCGGTTGCTGCGGTTGGTTGAATGACTTGATGTTGACGATGGTTCGCCGGTTGGGTTCCTTGGTGTTGCGGAGTGCTGTTGTTGGGCGGGTGGGTGTGGGTGCGGAGTTGAGAGTTTAGAGAGGGAGGCGCGGAAAAGCATCATGTTTGTTGATAGTCTCTCCTTTCGAGCAGCTTGCTCTGCAAAAGAATTTAAGGACGATGAAATCACAAAGTCCTTGATCGTGGTCTAGTCTCCAACTTTGTAAAAGAACGAAAGAAAAACGTCTACATCGTATCCAACCGAATTGGCCGTTGACGGAAGTGTCTAGATTGACGACGCAGTAAGAGACGGGACTGTACGGTATTGATTGGAAGTAGCGAGACGTATGTCAACCCCGAGAAAGTCGACTCTGGGTGACGAAAATTTGAGCTTCGCGGTCGTCGCACAGGTACTCACTTCAATTGTGACCCCATCCCTACGAAAAGACGACTTAGTTGCCTTCAAAGGAGGGTGGCATCGCCAATCGAAGGTCTTGCCGCACCTCCTCACGTCCACGTCGGCCGACGAAGCACATGCTCGCCGGCCTCACGGCACCTCACGCAACGTGCCGAGATTCGACAAGCCTCCCCTCGCAGGAAGCTTGCATGCACGCCATAGAGACGGGCGAGGAATATCTGCTGACTCCAGCACGGGCGTCGATCAAACTGCTGAAACCTGCAGGCCTTGCTGACCACAGCACAGCTCGCTTTCGCCCCATACCATCCTCTAACTGCCTCGCATTTTCCTGCCGCTGATATCGCCTGCTGGAATGCGGCCGATACCGCCTGACGGGTACGGTCAGAAGGGGGGCCGAGGACGAGAGCGACGACACCGAAACCGGACGTCCGGCAAACCGTAAAACCATGCGTGTCGTGTCGCGTTGGTAGGGGTAAAGCTGCCGGCACAATAATGTGAGCGAATGCGGGTGCGGGTGCGGTGCGTCAAGAGCAGCGGCTCCGTATTGGTGTTTCAACGCACAGGGAAGTGCCGTTTTGGGGAGATCGGGTCTGGTCGGTCACTGGGAGATTGATCTGGTCTGCCGCATAAGCGACTAGGCTGATTTTGTTTACAGTGCCGCACCACCAGACACCTGGCTCTGTATTTGTTGAATTGGATTCTGATGTCTCTTTTTCGTCCCATGAGTCCCGCTCCTGGGACCCTGCCTGTATGGGCTGTCTGTCTGTGTTGGGTGGCGATTAGCTATGCGGGCTTCATGCGACTCCTTTATGGAAGTTGAATGGAAAAGAAGTAGCGGGCTCAGTTGAGGCAAAGAGCTTGGGTGAAAGCGCCTCCAAAACACGCTGGCAAACCGCATGTGTTCTGATGGCAACGGTCACAGTCTACCGGAATAATGACCGACACATGTATAATTGAGACGGAACGCGCAAGTATATAAGCCGGTTGGTTCCCACCGTCAGTCTCTTGCCTTCAATCAATCAGTAGTTCACACAATCACAAACAGCTCTCGTCAACCACTTACAGTCTAGTCTCCGATCCAATCGTCATCATCCTGTCGAGATCCACAAAACAGCCAATCAGCAACAATGGACGCCATCACTCAAGCAATCTTGAACCGTTCCAAGCTGGAGGTGGAGCTGATTAAGATCTCCCACCCGACAGAGGAGTGAGTTATTCCCGCGAGTGGGGGTTTCTGCACAAGAGCTATTTTCGGCGGGGTTCATATTATGAAAGGCAGTTGCAGGAACTGAACCCCGTAGGCGCAGCCATGCAAAGCCGATGACGGTCGACATGATGTTCAATGGCGGGTGCTTTGGCAAGCTAGATCTGCCCGAGGTCAAGACCAAGTCGAGCGGCACGTTGGTCGTGGTCAGAGACCAGGTCATTAAGATCGTCGACCTGTCGCTTTATAGCCTTCGTCCTGAGCCGTATACTGACGAAAACTTTCGAGTCCTGCGACTCGACAGCCAACGCCGGCTACGCCATCCAGAAGGCGCTCGGTCTGTCGGCCAATGTCGAGCGCGGACGTACGCATCGTGGGCATGAAAGGGCCAAATCCCAGTTAACTCGGCACCGTAGCGGTTAATCAACACCATGAGGTCTACAACCCCGGCCACTGGGAATGGCTTACAGCGAGCATGTTTGAGCTGCGCAACGACAAAGGCGAGTTAACTATGAACTCAGGGTAACGAAGATTGTCCGGGCGGTTGAGACCACGCTCGAGGGCAGTCTGAAGAAGGGAACCAAGCCATCTGACAAGGCCGTGATGGTCGGGCTTGGTACGCAAGAGAAGAATTGGTGCGACGAGACGATTGAGAACATCAACTGCCCATTTTCGATAACCCACCGGTTTGCTGATCACCTGCAATGATGAAGCCGGCTGGATGCTGTATGGTACTGGGTATTCGCGTTGCTGTAGTCGCGGCTCCAGACCAGAATACGCTTTTGTACAAGCTGTTGTGCCCACCGTGATGTTCCAGAAATCATGCGAGCCGATAATGCAATTGGGAGTTTCGCGACGGGCTGTGTTCTCGAAGTGCATCTGCCATCCGAGAAATGCGTCGCGGAAGACGCTCACACGCTATGACCTCGCGCTCGATACCGACGAGCATCCGCAATCCAGTGGTTCGCCTGTGCCTTGTCCGGACTGGTGAGCGTTCTGACAGTTCCGATTGCGGTACCTTCCAGCTGGTAAGAAGAGGGAGTCAAGCCCCGGTTTGACGTCATGGCAGACATGTTCCCGGAGCTTTTGAGGAAGCTTTCGCTGGTGCTGTCGACGAGGAGGACCCCAGTAGACCACGGCTGATGAGGCGGTCCGGAGCGGAGCGAAGAATGGCACTGAAGTGTATCCGTAGGTGAAGCGTGTTGCTGAAACTGCCGAGGTAGTTTATCAGGTGAGCAGCTGTTGTATATGAAGTTGAAAGTGTGACATCCAACACGGCAAGATCCAATCGCGGAGCTTAAAACAGACGGGAGGAAACAGGCCCCACGAACGACCTGTTGTTTGGTTGAGCACAAACTGCGCGGTGATGGACAACCCTGGAAGAGGTGCACCTAAAGCAAAGGCAACGCTAGGCGAGCTTGGCACAGATGACGGGAAGGAGTTTGGGGGAAGGAAGGGAAAAGTCCAGCCGCTCTTTCTGCGGGGAAGTGCGACCTTGGGCCACTAACAATATGGAATGTGCCCGCAGTTCGGCGCTGTATTATTGGTAGTCATGGCGCGTCGGAGGGAGGTGCAACCACTACCTAACGAATAGGTACGTATCTTAGGTACCTAGCAGTAGCATCTTCCATCCCCCTGCAGACGAGATGCGCAGGTCTCGGTGGGTGAAGCGGGTGGTTACACTGAGCGAAGCCCGCTGGACGTGCCTGGAACAGTGGAAACCCGCCTAACCGAACCACGGCGGGTGCCGGCGCCGCCTAAGGTAGGGACGCCGAGGCATGTTCCGCACCGTACCTTGCGGAAGGTGCCACGAGTCCCGAAGATCCCTGCTAAGGTGGTAGGCTCAGGACCCTGATTTACAGACAATTATTTCGATCGAGGGTGACCAGGGGTTGATGTCGAAATTGCAGCATTTCAAATCTCCCCACAAGGTCCAGTGTTTCTCCTCCGCCCTTGATCTTGACGTTCCATTACCTAAATAGCGGGCTGCATTATGTACGCTACGTAGTAGGAACTTGTTTGTTTTTCGGGGGCGTTAGGTAACCTTAATTGCAGTAACAGAAGCTCTTTGGCGGTTTATGCGACGGACAGGCCAGCCGGCCACAGGGCACAGATACCGGCTAGCCGGTTGCAAGGGACTGTGACAGGGAGAAAAGGATTGGCTGGTTTAACGGGAGGTGCGCTCAGCCGGACAGCCAAGCTGAATCGCGGATGCCGGTGTTGGGCACTATCCCGGCGTATGCCCCCCGATGATTCGCCCGTGCTGGGGGAGAAACGGCGCGCCCTGGTCGCCAACTCGCAATACGAGATGCGCCTTGCTCCGGTCCATCAGCAGTGTCTCGAGTCGGGCGACTGCCTCCGCTGTGCTGCAGTGTCCGGTGTCTGCTACTATTGGGGTAGGTATGGTTCCAGGGCTGAGGATGTTCACTAAACAGCCTTCGATATTCGATGTATCCTTATACTGACCCGCTTAGAAGCAGAAGCTCCGTGGAAGGAAAAGGAAGACGATGCTCAGGCCCAAGAGAGAGAGAGAAGGTCAGAGACACGTTGTTGGCTTCCAAACGAATGCGCAGCACTGTCGTCGTCTGGTCTGATATGTGCTCGCGTGCACCGCGCAAATTGCTGGCTGGGGCACTAAGGGGAGGTCAATTCCACTACCTGCGTCCGTCGACCATGGCTATGATGTTAGGCATCTCGCTAATAATACATACTGCCAACTACTCCATACGTCCCTGAGATGAACAATAAAGACGTTGGACACCGTCCGTCCCCATGGCAGTCCCAGCCGCTTGGCCGCATAGCGGCGGCGCATCTGTGGCCCTCGAGCTAGGTCGAAAACACTGCGGTGGTGCAAAATAATTGGTATTGACGTCTGCCCTGCTGCATCGGTACCTTGGCCTCGGTCCCAAAGGCGCTTTCTCCTTGCCTTTGCCATTATGCAGCTTGCGGTATCGTGAGACCTTCCTCCTGCAGAGGTCTCACTTGGCCCTGAAGATCGACTTACACAACACTCGCATACAACACACCAGAGTGCGTGCAGAGCCTCCCTGCCTCTCAACCTCGATTCCCATCGGTCTTGTCCTTGTCCTCGTCCTCGTCCTCGTCATCGTCATCGACACCGTGCTCGTTTTCGAATATTCATATTCCTCGCCCAGCCGCTTCTCCTTCAGGTGTGCTTTCAACCCCTCCCCCGTTCAGGCCCTGGACATTCCACTTTTACCTCATCTCCCCTACCTAACTGGGTACCATAATACGCTGGGCGTGCCTGCTGCCCTTGGGTTCACAATTTGATCAAAACTCTCCTTCCCGGCTCTTCTAATCTGGTCCGGTGTCAGTCATTTATACTTTCTAGGTTCCTTCCGGCGTACGCGTGCCGATTTGCTGGTGGTGTTTGCGGTCTACGTCGCCGCTGCCCCCCCGATGCCCCTCTTGCCGTCGTGTCGTCGCAGACATTAGACGACCGCGTCCGCAACCATGGCTCCTTGGACCCAACGTCATGCTCCACCTCCTCGCCCTCCTCCTCTTCGTCAAACTTCCGCCGACCTGGTCTCCCGAATACACAGCCCCTCGTTGACAGCACCACCTGGACAGCTGGGACGACGACCGAGCTATGTGGTTTTGGATAATTCCGACTTGAACGGCGACTCGAGCTCTTCCGAATCCGATTTCCATCCACGACGACCACGCCGCCCGACCCATTCGCGCTCCATGAGCCACCCCTTTCCTTCGCTCTTTTCGACTAAGAAAAAGCGCCCCGAGACGACCACCTATGACTCCGATTCGGACGACGATGCGCCCGTCATGACCAAGTCACAGGGGAACACACACAAGAGAGGCGGAACCAGTGCCGGCGGCAGCAGAGACTTTGCCACGGGCAATTGCATGACCTGCGGCTCTCTCGTGCGCTGGCCCCGCGAGCTCAATGTCTTCAAGTGCACCGTCTGCGTCACCATCAACGACCTCCACACCGATTTCCAACCTCCCAGAGCCAACGCCGGCCCCAGGTGGCTTCGGCGCCCGTCACAGGATTCGGCATCGCCCCAGAAGCAACCTCCACGCCCGGTCGAGCGTTGCGAGACCAGACCCATCTCGCTTGATCATACCAGGAGGCTTATACGACAATGCATCCAGAACCACCTGACCAGGGCGATTAGGAGGACTTCGAGCTTTGAGGAAGAACAGCGTGAGGCCCTGGGACAGCATATGCCACCCAACGATAGGACCGAGAATGGCGACCGCCCGTATACCTCAAGGCCACCTGGCACTGCGAACCACCGAAGAGAGAAGAGCTATGACAACATGTCAGGCTATTTGTTTCCTGAGCACCCCACCCTGCTACCCAGCCCGCATCGGGCGCCGGCTCCGGCCCGATCGTTTTCCTCCTCGTATCCAGAGCGGCCCTCGATGCGGCAGCTCGCAGCTGAAGCTGGTGGGCCCCGTCCAGCAGACCCGAGGCCCTTGCAGCCCGACGACCCCAGGAGAATCTTCAAGCCGCTCGAGGATTACATCACCGTTTGCTTCAATTCATTCCACTGTGTGAATTCTTCGTTTCTGTCTCGCCGCCCACACCTAGCTGCTCGGTCGGGCAGTGAGTCTGCACCGCGGCGACCCTCGGTCCCGAAGTTCGAACCCCGGTATTCAGAACAGGCTACTGAGTCACCGATTTGCGACCTGGACCCCAAGCTGCTTCTTCTCGGCGACGTCGCCGAGAATGGTACGTGGTGGACTGGCACCCAGAATGGTCAGAATGGGGCGCGGCATAAGAGGTCGGCCTCACACCGGATCGAAGATGTCCCTTCCCTCGTCACAGCTCGTTCTCCTCAAGTGGAATGGAACGAGGTCGCGGAATGGTATCGATGTGTTATCAACGCCGCAGAGTCCTGGGTATCTGTGTACGAGGAGATGAACAGAGAAGCAGGGACCGAGCCTTTGTCGACTACTGAGCTGCGAGCCTTGGAGTCGCAACTCCTCTTCGGCCAGGACCATACTCACAGGATTCTCCTGAAGGTCACTGAAATGCTGTTGAAACGGCCCGGTCGCCCGATGACGGATCCAGAGGATTTGAGATATCTTCTCATCATCTTGGATAACCCACTCCTTCACGGCGAGCCTAACGCCTTCCGAGGACGCCCCAGAGATGATGGGAGTCCTCCACGTCGACGCGAAGAGTCTCCCCGAGATGGCAGGCCAATGCCCAAGACTGGACCAGTTTCTGGTCAACACTCCGTGATTATCAAACGGATCTTGGGCTTGATTTCCAACTCGTCAAACTCATGCCAGAATCATCTCATCGCCTGGTTTGCTCGATATCCCATCCCGCGGTTCATCCGGCTCAAAGATCTCGCGGCAGGGTTTTTGACGTACAGGCTTATTAGGCAGAATGAGAAGAAGCAAGAGGTTAGAGTGGACATCACGGCTGGGCTGATCCCGAACATGAATGCCGGCCATTCGGTGGCATCACTCCATGCTGCACTTGGGCCTCAGGGTGGCTCCTCCAAGAAGCAACGGGAGCAGCCGAAAAAAGTGGTGTACAATGAGGACTGGCAGGTCAAAGCCGCCGCGCGGGTTCTGTCTCTGGTGTTTGCGGCCAATAACATGACGCACATCCGACGGCCAGAGCAAACGAGGGGAACCGGCAGCAGCAGTACCTCTAGAGGAGGCATTCAGGCGCACGGGCAAATCATCCCCACAAGCGACTTCTACAACACCATGATCGACTACACTGATCTGGTGGCGGAATTTGAGGCTTGGGAGCTCAAACGAGGCAGGTTTTCTTTCTGCCAGTACCCTTTCCTGTTGAGCATGTGGGCCAAGTCCCAAATCCTCGAGCATGACGCCCGCAGACAGCAGATGACGAAAGCCCGAGACGCCTTTTTTGATAGCATCATGACACGAAGGAACGTCACGCAATTTCTCGTGCTTGACGTTCGGAGAGATTGTCTCGTCGAAGACAGCCTGAAGGCTGTGAGCGAAGTAATCGGGAGCGGTAGTGAAGATATCAAGAAGGGGTTGCGTATTGTCTTCAAGGGCGAGGAAGGGCTTGACGCCGGTGGCCTCAAGAAAGAGTGGTTTCTCCTTCTCGTCCGTGAGGTGTTCAACCCCGATCATGGTAGGTTTTGCTCCAAGCTCCTCAGCGGACTCCATCTGACCTGTCCAGGAATGTTCATCTACGACGAAGACTCACAGTTCTGCTACTTCAACCCCAACTCTTTCGAAACTTCTGACCAATATTTCCTTGTTGGAGTTGTGCTTGGTCTCGCCATTTACAACTCTACTATCCTGGACGTGGCATTGCCGCCTTTCGCCTTTCGAAAGCTCCTTGCCTCGGCGCCCAGTTCTTCAGCCGGGCCTTCCGCCCATCCTCGCCCAACAATGAACTACACGCTAGAAGATCTTGCCGAGTATCGCCCGCGCCTAGCCAATGGTCTCAAACACTTGCTAGAGTATGATGGCGACGTTGAAGAGACCTTCCAGCTCGACTTCGTCGTCGATGTTGAGAAGTACGGTAGTATTGTCCAGGTCCCGCTTTGCCCTGGCGGAGAGAGAAAACCGGTCACCAACTCCAACAAATGGGAGTATGTCAGTCTTTATGTCAGGTACCTGCTGGAGACAGCGGTCACCCGGCAGTTTGAACCGTTCAAGCGCGGCTTCTACACCGTCTGCGGAGGCAACGCGTTGTCCTTGTTCAGACCTGAAGAAATCGAGCTGCTGGTTCGAGGTTCAGACACGGCCCTCGACGTGGATGCCTTGCGAGGTGTCGCTGAATACGACAACTGGGGGACGAGGAACCCAGACGGCGTCGAACCCGTCGTGGGTTGGTTTTGGGACACCTTCAAGGGGGCGACTCCCGATGAACAGAGAAAGCTGCTCTCCTTCATCACCGGCACAGACCGCGTGCCGGCGATGGGAGCGGCACTGCTGCCCATTAAGATAACGTGCTTGGGTGAAGATGAGAACAGGTATCCCATTGCCCGGACGTGCTTCAACATGCTGGCATTGCGTCGCTACGAGTCCAGAGAGAGGCTTGAACACATGTTGTGGACGGCCGTCCACGAGAGTGAAGGCTTTGGATTAAAGTAATTGTATTATGTGTCAACGAAAAGGAATCATTAGCATCCGGAGTTAGAGGTACACAATGGCCTCATCAGCCTGCAAGGGCATTCGACGACTGCATCTACATAGGGGGTGGCTGGCAAGATTCTATCGACGCACTGTATGTCGGTTTTTTGGTTAGTTCAGGCTTTGGATGGACACGGGCAACAAGGCCACGACTAGTTTATAATGAGCACGGCTTTCTATTCTTAACCATCACCGGCTTTCCAGTGTGTGTGTGTGTGTTTGTAGACTGTAGCTCCACGGTGGTCTGTTGACGCACGCATGGCCTACGACCAAGTGGTTCCGGTGCCCTTCTGAACCACGTCATGCAGAGTCTTTTGTAGTACATTTTGTACAGGATATTCATACAAGTTTTCAACCCCATCATCGTCAACTTCCGCGCCTCACTGCCATCTTAGTCAGTGGGGTTGGCGCGTGCCCTGTCCAGCATTGCCTTCTCCTTCTTCGCCTCCTCACGGGCCTTCGCCACGCGCTGGCGGTCCTTCTCACCCTTCGCACGCAGCTCCTCGATCTCTCTCAGCTCCTCCTGCTCCTCGGGGGTGGGAGCCACGGGCTTGGCTTCCGTCGCGGCCAGCAGGCGCTCGAGGATGTCGGTCGAGTGCTGGTTCTTCATGTCGATCTTGACCACGCGCTCGCCCTCGCTGGGGTTCGGGGCCTTGCTCTGGTCCTGCGCGGAGGAGGGGAGCTGCGAGAGGGTCGCCGGGTCGATCGGGTCGCCTTTGCTGAAGTAGACGGACATGATGGCCGAGCCGTCGTTATTGGCCTTGCGGTTGACGATCATCGGGATGGCGGGGTTGTGGTACTTTAGCCGCGGGAGCATGTCGCGCCAGAACCTCCTGTTGTCCTCTGATGTCAGCTATCCGTTCTCGTGCCGGCCGGGGGTCGCCGCAGCAGGTGGGTAGGTAGTGGTACTGGCCGAAGTGGTCTCTCGTTCATGGCCTTGGCGAACTGCAGTGGTCCTCGCCATGACGAGGAGGAGGCGGCGACCGCCAAGGCCATGGCGTGGTCGACAGGGCGCGCTGTGGTGCAGACCAACAGGCCGGGTCGGGGCAAGGCTGGCTAGTGCCAGTTTCGAGCGAATATATAAAAATTTTCATGCCGGATAAGTTAGCTGCACCTGTTGTAGTCATAAATGAGGTGTTAGTTTGCAGACTTACAACTCTTAAAGCGTGCCATCTCTTCCCTACGTTGACCATCTTGGCGGCTTGTGAACGTCTCCAGATATCTTGCGACCTAGAGCGGGCTATCAAGCCCAAGCCTGAACTCTAGTCGTGCGGTTGACACTCTCCAGTCAAGAACCAGACCCTTGGTTGGGCCGGCCCGGACGTTTTCCCGGATAAGAATTTCAAGGTGGGTCTTATCGGGGGAGCTTGCCGGGGGGGGATCTGCAGGAAATTTTGAGGTCGAGATGGGTGACAACCACTTCAGCGGAGCATATTCCGTGAACAGTGTCAATTGATATTTGTCTTGGTCGTTTTCTTTCTTCCGGCTATCAGAAATGCATCGCGCGCTGTCGTCGAGATGGCTGCGCAGCGCCTTGAGCATCGGCGACAGGGCCGCCCTCTCTGAGGTGCCGGTGTATCTCTGCCCGAGCCTCATGGCCGCGCCCACGCGACACACCTTTGCGCCAGGGAGTGCGCGCCGGAATCTCCCATACCGGCAGCGCAGATGCGTTCACGTCGAAACCACGACCGCCACCGAGACCTCGACCGCCTCCGAAACCCCGGCGCCGCCGCCCACGGAATCCACCGAGCAACTCAATGAGCTGGCCCGGAAGCTCCCCCTGCTGTGCAGCGGCTGCGGCGCGCTGAGCCAGACGAACGAACCGGGCCTGCCTGGGTACTACGACGTGAAGAGGAAGACGCTGCGAGAGTCTCTGCTGGGCGAAAGCGATGAGAAAGCCAAGAAGCGGGCCCGCAAGGAGGACAGCGTCGTGGAAGCGGCGCTGCAGAATCTGGGAGAGGAGAAGCTGGCGGAGCTCGGCCTGGAACCCCGCGCCTTGCGCGCCGGCGAGGAAGTGGACACTGACAAATACGGTACGTGAAGTTTTGTTTAATAATGAGTTGGAATGTAGCTGATCCCCGGTAGCCTCCGGCCCCAAACCGAAGAGAGCTCTGCTGTGCGACCGATGCCACTACCTCGTCCACCACCACGTCGGCGAGCCCATCTTCCACCCGACGGTGGACTCCCTGCGGGAGACGCTCGAGGAGTCGCCCTTCAGACAGAACCACATCTACCACGTCATCGACGCCGCCGACTTCCCCATGTCGTTCATCCCCAAGCTGCACCTGCTCCTCGAGGCCAACCTCAAGCACCGCAACCGCAGGAACAAGTCTGGGAGGTACTACAAGGACCGCAAGTTCGACATGGACTTCATCATCACGCGCTCGGATCTGCTGGCGCCCAAGAAGGAGATGGTGGACAGGCTGATGCCGTACCTGCGCGACGTGCTCCGCAGCTCGCTCGGCAAGTACGGCAAGCTCATCACGCTCGGCAACGTCCGCTGCGTGTCGGCGGAGAGGGGCTGGTGGACCAAGGACCTCCGCGAGAAGATCTACGAGCGCGGCGGCGCGGGCTGGATGGTCGGCAAGGTCAACGTCGGCAAGAGCAAGCTGTTCGAAACCGTGTTCCCCAAGGGCACAACGGCGGAGATCGCGCCGTCCATGAACCCGATCGAGGTCTCGCTGTTCGCCAAGGAGGAGAGCGACGACATCAAGTACGTGACGGACGACATGGACGAGCCGGAGCCCCTGGACCTGGGCTCCCTGCTCCCGCCCGCGCGGCCGGAGACCAACTACCCCGACATGCCCACCGTTTCCTCCCTCCCGGGCACCACGGCGTCGCCGATCCGGATCCCCTACGGCAACGGAAAGGGAGAGCTCATCGACCTGCCCGGCCTCTCGCGGTGCGACCTGGAGAACTACGTCAAGCCGGAGCACCGCCAGTCGCTCGTCATGAAGAGCAGGATCAGGCCGGAGCAGCACTCCCTTAAGCCCGGGCAGTCCCTGCTGCTGGGCGGGAACCTCATCCGCATCACGCCCACGACGCCCGACCTGATCTACCTGACCTACAACTTCACCCCGCTCCCGGAGCACCAGACCTCGACGGAGAAGGCCGCCGAGTTCCAGGCGCAGACGAGGGAGGCGCCGACCGTGGAGGCGATCGCCGAGCCCAAGGCCGCGGAGAAGATCAAGCTGGCGGGCACGTTCAAGCTCCGCTACGACGTGACCAAGGAGCGGTCCGGCCCGCTCACGCGCAAGGAGGTCGGGAACAGGAGGGTCGAGGACCTGCCGTGGCGGGTCCTCGCCATCGACATCCTCATCGAGGGCGTCGGGTGGGTCGAGGTCGCGGCCCAGGTCCGCGCGAGGAAGCTCTACGAGGGCATGTCGGCGTACCCCGGCGGCGAGGAGCCGGAGCAAGAACCCGAACCCGAGCCGGAGACGCCCACCGACCCCTTCGCCGTGATGGAGCTGACCGCGAAGCGCCAGGCCGGGATCCCCGAGAAGCCCAAGAAGCCCACCAAGCCCAAGGTGGTCGAGCCCAACTGGCCCGTCATCGAGGTCTACAGCCCCGAGGGCAAGTTCGTCGGGTCCCGGCCCCCGCTGAACGGGTGGCTCCTGAACAAGGCCCCCAAGAAGAAGCTCATGACGCGCCCCCGCAAGAGCATGAAGGGCGCGAAGAAGAGGGAGAAGCTGGCCAAGAGGGAGGCCGCGGCGGCTGCCCGGGCTTCTCGGGCCAGCGCGTAAGCGTATGTCGCAACGGCTGCGTGGCTTGTAAGAAAAATGGTGTAAAAATAGTGTAACAAAAACCTGTGCTAGACCAACTCGCACGAAAAGGTAAACGTAACGGTTAGCATACAGGAGGCGGGATAGGGACGTCATGGCACGGCACCGCTCCAAAAAACTACTAGCACGAGAAATGACATCAAGTTTTCTTTTTTCGAGGTATTGTCGCCATACGCGCGAGGGTCACATGAGCATCCCGTCGCAAGCGCCTGAATGACGAGTGTTTGCTGGACGTTGATATGCCGGGCCGGGCCGTTGGCAGCGCTATGGGTGCGCCGGATCCGGGGCATTACGGCGCCGGCGTTCCTTCGGGCGGCTGGCCACTGAATTACAGGGTCTGAAACACCCTGAAGGGTGGTCCCCAGTCCCCTATTCGGTGTCAGCTACCCTTGAAACCCCGCCACAGTAAATCCCTAGGGACAGTGACGAACTACAGTGACTAACGTCAGTGACGACAGTGATGGACGGCAGCAACAGCAGTAAAAACGATAGTGATCGTACGTAACGGTACCTACCTGCATCCGTATGGAAGGCCATTGCACAGGGCTCCCCGAATCGCCCCTCCAGCGCAGCACAGGCAGGGTCTCCGAAGTGGGCCTGTGGAATGACGTGGGGTGGCATGGATGCACCGTGGTGAAGGTGGTGTTGCAGTGGCTGCATGCCAAAAGAGAAAAATAACAAAAAAAGGCATCCCACCTTTCTTTTCCAGAGCCTCTCCTTCCTCAACCCCAAATCTACAAAACCCGCCATACCCCTGAACATCCTCGATCGTCCTCCTCTGGGCAGATCTGCACGTCCTTCTCTCCTGGCTCTTGCGCAACAACAGTGCGACACGACACTCAAAGCCCGCAGTTCGAGAACTTTCCCCGCGAAGAATCTGGCTTTGAATTTATCGGCGGTCGACGCCTCCAACTGAACAAGCCACACGACCACCACTCCGCAAAACACACACCAGCCTTCGCTCTCCTCGCCTCGAACCCGCACGCTGCAGTCAACGACCATGGCGGCCGTACAAGATCCACAGCAGCGCTCCGCGCCCGGTCCGTCGCAGACCCAGACGGAGACGGCGAGCACCCAGAGCCGGACCGGCACGCAGGCGATTTTGCGGCTGAGAGGCGCACATGCGCCGTCGCGACAGTCGGTGCGATGGGCTGAGGACGTCGTGGACAACGAGGGTCTCGGCCGCAAGAGCTCGAAAGGTACGCAGCCTCCCTCCTGAGTTGACTGTCCTTGCGGTCACTGACAAGCATCTCACAGTGTGCTGCATCTACCACCGCCCGAAGGGCGTCGACGAATCCAGCGACGAGTCGTCCTCCGACTCGTCTTCCGACTCGGACTCGGACTCTGACGACGGCACCGGCCGCCGCAGGATACCCTCGGGCGACCACAAGGGCAAGGGGAAGAAGAGAAAGGACCACGACTGCGACGACCACGACGGCCACGGCCACGACCACCGCCACGGCAGGAAAGGCGGCCGCGACGGCAAGCAGAAGAGGAAGCCCTCCCCCAACGCGTACGAGAGGGTGCCGAAACCGCCCAAGCCCAAGGGCGAGGCGGGCGAGGGCAGCAAGGACCCTCAGGCCAAGGCTTAGACCTAGACGCCGTTCATTTCATGCGATACATGCATTTGCAGGCGTTGGTTGCGTTTCGGGACTGGTTTAAAGGTGCACACCGCCCCTGGCGAGGGCAGAGACGAGGGAAATACATGCGATCAGAGGAGTGGTAGAGAGGTTCAAAGACTTGCTTGGTCAGCAGTTGCGTTCGGGACAGTTTTGCATGGCTAAGCGCAGAGAATGAAGACATTCACGTTTGTGATTCTCGTACACCTCTCGTTGCACCTGAATTATCACGAGACTACATTTCACGCTGCATTGTCACTGCTGATCGCAAGGGCGACGGGCGCGGTCAGGGAATCCCCGCACCCGCCGCCGGCGCATCCCCCACCGACGTTATCGATAAGCGCAGGACCCCGCGGCCCTTGAACTTCCCTGACACGACCCCTCCGCGAGCTCTTAAAGCTCGACTCGCGCCCTGACGTTCTGATTCTCGAGAATACCATCTGCTGGAACTCTCTCCTACCACCTCAATCGCCTTGTTTGAAAGCCCAATTATCCCGCCATGTCTCACACGCACTCCCACGACGGTCCTGGAGGCCACTCCCACGACGGTGGCTTCAACGCCCAGGAGCACGGCCACTCTCACGAGATCCTCGACGGACCCGGTAGCTATCTCGGACGCGAGATGCCCATTGTCGAGGGCAGGAACTGGGCTGACAGAGCGTTTACCATTGGTATTGGCGGGTAAGTCATGATACGTGCACAAAACCGCTTCTTGGGAAGTTTCAAAAACCACGCACTTTATTTCCTATTTGGGATGGGCAAAAAGCTGTGATGAGACAGACTTCCAAGAGATATAGGGACCAATCGATTGCTATACGCAAAGTACACAGAAGCTAACAAGACCAAAAGCCCCGTCGGCTCCGGAAAGACGGCCCTGATGCTCGCGCTCTGCAACGCCCTCCGCGAGAAGTACTCCATCGCCGCCGTGACCAACGACATCTTCACCCGCGAGGACGCCGAGTTCCTCACCCGCCACAAGGCCCTCCCGGCCCCTCGCATCCGCGCCATCGAGACGGGGGGGTGCCCGCACGCCGCCGTGCGCGAGGACATCTCGGCCAACCTCGCCGCCCTCGAGGACCTGCACCGCGAGTTCGACGCGGACCTGCTCCTCATCGAGTCCGGAGGCGACAACCTGGCCGCCAACTACTCGCGCGAGCTGGCCGACTACATCATCTACGTCATCGACGTCTCGGGCGGCGACAAGATCCCCCGCAAGGGCGGCCCGGGCATCACGCAGAGCGACCTGCTGGTCGTGAACAAGACGGACCTGGCCGAGATCGTCGGCGCCGACCTGGGCGTCATGGAGAGGGACGCGCGCAAGATGCGCGAGGGCGGCCCGACCGTCTTCGCGCAGGTGAAGAAGGACGTCGGCGTCGACCACATCATCAACCTCATCACCAGCGCGTGGAAGGCCAGCGGTGCGGAGGGCCAGCGCAAGTCGGTCGGCGGGCCGAGGCCGACGGCCGGTCTGGACACCCTGTGAGGGAGGGGGAGCCATAGTGAAGTCGTCATTTCAAAAGAGCAAAAAAAAAATAGTATAAACCTTGAACTCCTGGGTGGCCATCAGGCCGACATCATTGCTAATATCTATATTTTTCCCCCAGAGAGTCACTTTTTGACATGTCCATCCCGTTCATCCTTCTTTTTGTGGTATCCCGTCGAAAGTTGTTCATGCCATCATCACATCACCCTCCTCAACCTGGCCGGCACCGGCCTCCAGGAGAGGTCCCTCGACCGGGATGGCGTTGCGCGGCCACACGCGCTTGTACAGGCTGACGCCGACCGAGTCCTGCGGGTTGATGCGGCCGTCGAACGTCGCCTTGAAGTAACCGTGCGTGCCGAGGGGCTCCTTGACGAAGCCGCTGCGGCCGCGCTTGGTCCACAGCGGCAGCGCCTTGAACCACTCGACGTCCTCGCGGTTGAAGAACATGTAGCGGATCGTGACGATCTTCTTGTGGATGTGGTACGGGTGTCCCGTGAGGATGATGCGCTTGGCGATGATGCGGTTGGTCGAGGGCGGCAGGGCGGTGCCGGTGGCGACGAGCGTGAGGCCGATGGTGGACTCGTTCTCGGCCTCCTCGGAGCCCTCGGCAACGGGCGTCGTGCGCTTGAAGAAGAGCACCGGCACGGCGCCCCAGGTGACGGGGCCCATGAATGTGGCCACGGCAGACTGGCCCGGGTGGAGGTACCGACAGAACTTGTGCACGTCGTTGGACGTGTTGCCCGGCTGGGAGAAGACGGGCTTGACCGTGAAGCGGCGGGGGCCGCACTGCACGACGAGCTCCTCCTTGGCCTTGATAGACCGGTGATAGTCGGCGCTGAGGTTGATGAGGTAGTTCACCGCCGTCTTCTTCTGCTCGTGGCGGAGCAGCGAGAAGAGCGTCACCGGGCTGCTGGGCTGGTACGACTTCTCAAAGGACGCGGGGACGCCCCTGAGGTGGACGTGGACGCGGGTGCCGGGGGCGACGCCGCCGACCAGGGCCTCGCGGACGGCCCTCGAGCGAGAGGACTGGTAGTCGGGCACCTGGAGCAGCTTGCGCCACTCCTCGGGCTCGTAGGCCCGGTCCTCGTCCTGGACCCATTCACTCGTGCGCAGGCTCTTGAGACCTCTGTACCTCTGCAGACGCTCCCGGGCCAGGACGCCGGGGTGCAGCTCGATCTCGTCGGGGAACTCCTTGTCCTCCTCGACCTCGTCCTGCTTCCTTGCGCGGTAGGCAGCCAGGCCCTGCGCGTCCTCTTCTTCATCAGGCTCGATGAACATTTCTGATTGGGGGTATTCTGAGGGGGCGCCCTCTGTGGGCTCTCTTGGTGCGTAGCCCTCCAGACCGTCTTCGGGGCGGGCTTCATCCTCCGAGTCGGAGTTTTCCTCTTGCATTTCGTAGTCCTCCATGTCGGAGCCCGAGTCGGACACGTCGTCGCCGAGGTACCACGCGGCTTGGTAGTTGGACGTTCCCTTGGGAACTCTAGTCTTGAGCCTCAAGGTCTCCTCTGCACCGTCATCTGAGAAGTAGTGGTGGTCGTCGAGCAAAACACCCTTCTTGATCGCCGGTTCCTCGTCATCCATCTCGTCGTCGTCCATCATGGCATCCGGTGCCAGATCGGCCAGGTCGTCCTGGTCCTCATCAGGGACCTCGAGGATCTGCTCGGCCTCGTCGTCCTCCACGGCCAAATCACCCTTCTTTTGCTTCTTGTCCAACGGCGCGGCGGTAATCTTCTCGATCTGGTAGAGTCCGTGGTCGCCCAGCTGAACCAAACGGTTGGCCTTCAGGCCCCTTCCTCTCACAACACCAGTGATAACGGTAGTACCAAGTCCGGAATTGGCGAACTGGACCTCCTCGGCCAACAGCCAACTCCTATCCTCGCGCCACCTGACGCCCTTCGGTGTGGTGTTGCAGAGCGAGCGCATCAGGTTGGCGCATTCTTGCCTGTTCTCCAGGCTGTAGAGCTTCTCCTGCCCAGGGTGGAAGTGGGTGATGTACGACTTGAGGGAGCCGAGAGTCGACTGCTTCTGTTTCGCCTGTTCAATCTTGTCTAGGCCGTACACGACGGTGAACAGGGTCGAAAGACCCTGGCTCTCGAGGCCGCGCAGCATCAGCTCGCCGAGCTCGTCGACCTCGACGTCGGCGGAGAGCATGACCACCACAAAGTCGGCGACCCGAGTTGCATCCAGGACGGCGTTCAGGTCGCGCTTCAGGGGGATGTACTGGACCTTCTGCTTGAATCGGTCGATCGAAACTCGGAATGGCGTCTCCTCGATCTCGGCCTCGATGTCCAGGCTGTCGTTCAGCTGCTTGACGGCGGCGGCGGCGTCGCCATCCTTGCACAGGGGCACGACCGCGACAATTCTTGGGGCTCCGTCACGTCCGACGAAGATCGAAGCCTCCTCCAAGTGCTCCTTGCGCTTGGCCAGCTGGCGCTGCTTGGCCTGGTTTCGTCGGTCGAATTTAGACATGACGTTCTGGTGGGGTGTCTTTCGCTGGCCGCGTTCGCCTCCGAGTCTGCCTGTTTCACGAGGAAAAGAAAAAATGTCAGAATCATTCTGCCGACAGACCAAAGCGCATATGTTGGAACTTGTGTGGGGTGGGATCTTGGGAGGCTTGCGAACCTTTGGCGGCGTCCCTCAGCGCACCCTTGGTCGCATGCTTGGACTTAAAGGGCTTGTGGGATTGCTTAGTGCCCGATGGCCGATGAGAGTGGCTCGCCGAGGCGGACATGTTGCCGTCTCCCCCAGCTTTGAAGCGGAACGGTAAGGAAGCCAGTTTGGACGAAAATCCGCCTATCGGTACGCCGAGAATAGCAAGAGTGCGCGGTGTGACTGCCGAAGCGAATTTGGGGACTTTCCTGTGATTTCAACTCGCAACCCCGCGTCAATCGCAACAATTTTTTGTGGCTATCGATAAGCAGTACCGATAAGCCCCACACGGGTCCACTGCTGCCAGAGTTGAGTGGCCGTCTCCCAGGCGCTATCGCGCGTGCAGGGTCTCTCGATAAGGAAATTTTGTGCCAGACTTTTCTGTTCGCGCCCGGGCTTGGACATTCTCACCCGCGACGGCATTATCGAGACCTCTCCCAACGACCCGAACACGCCGCCCACCATGGAGATCGACACGGCTCCTCCCAAGTCGCTATCCCGCAACAACAGCAATACACATTCCAATGGCGCCGTCAAGGTGCAGCGGCGGACGGACCTCATCTCCCGAGAGGAGCGCGAGAAGATCCGGAGGCTGAAGGAGGCGAACAAGTCGTACGGCCGCGGCAAGAACATCAACGTCAAGTCGATCAAGGACAAGAAGCTGCGCACCAACCTCTCGAGGCTCGAGAACAAGTACCGCGACGCCACCATCAAAGCCAAGGACGCCGAGATCCTGCTCGAGAACACGGGCGGCTTCCTCGAACCCGAGACGGAGCTCGAGAGGACCTACAAGGTCCGCCAGGACGAGATCACCCAGGACATCGCCGTCAGCACCGCGCAGAAGCGCTTCGAGCTGAAGCTCGAGGAGCTGGGCCCCTACGTGGGCGAGTACACCAGGAACGGAAGGGAACTGCTGCTTGCCGGGCGCAAGGGTCACCTCGCGACGTTCGACTGGAGGGAAGGCAAGCTGGGCTGCGAGATCCAGCTGGGGGAGACGATCAGGGACGTGCGATGGCTTCACAACAACCAGTTCTTCGCGGTGGCGCAGAAGAAGTACGTCTACATCTACGACAAGGACGGCGTGGAGATCCACTGCCTGAGGAAACACGTGGAGGTCTCGCACATGGAGTTCCTCCCCTACCACTTCCTCCTCGGCACAGTGGTGAGTACTGCAACGAGACATTCGAGGTAGTGATGCTAATTCCCGCAGGCGGCGACTGGCTTCCTCAAGTACCAGGACGTTTCCACTGGCGACCTGGTCTCCGAAATCCCCACCAAGCTCGGCCCCCCGACGGCATTGACCCAGAACCCCTACAACGCCGTTCTCCACGTCGGCCACCAGAACGGCACGGTGACCCTCTGGTCGCCCAACCAAACAGACCCCCTCGTCAAGCTGCTGGCTCACAGGGGACCCGTAAGGTCACTGGCCGTTGACCGCGAGGGCCGGTACATGGTCTCGACCGGCCAGGACTGCAAGATGGCCGTCTGGGACGTCCGGATGTTCAGGGAGGTCAACAACTACTTCACAAGACAGCCCGCGTCGTCGGTAGCAATCTCCGACAGCGGCCTCACGGCCGTCGGCTGGGGCACGCAGACGACCGTCTGGAAGGACCTGTTCCTCAAGAGCGAGCCCGTCCAGAAGAAGGTGCAGAGCCCGTACATGGCGTGGGGCGGCGAGGGCAAGCGCATGGAGAGGGTGAGGTGGTGCCCGTTCGAGGACGTCCTCGGAATGGGCCACGACGAGGGATTCTCCTCCATCATCGTCCCGGGAGCCGGAGAGGCCAACTTCGACGCCCTCGAGGTCAACCCGTTCGAGACCGCCAAGCAGAGACAGGAGGCAGAGGTCAAGGGCCTGCTGAACAAGCTCCGGCCCGAGATGATTGCCCTGGACCCCAACTTCATCGGCAACATCGACTTGCGGTCGGAGAAGCAGCGCCAGGCCGACAAGGACCTGGACTCGAAGCCGCTGTCCATCGAGGAGGAGATCCGCAAGCGCGCGAGGGGCAAGAACGGCGCGCTCAAGAAGTACCTGAGGAAGCAGCGCAAGAAGAACATCATCGACGACAAGCGCATGAAGATCGACGCCATCTGGGAGCAGCAGCAGAAGCTGAGGGAGAAGAAGCACGAGGAGGCCGAGGCCGATCTCGGACCGGCGCTGTCGAGATTCGCGCGCAAGGATTAATGTGCTGGATGTGTAAAAACCAAAAGGTGGTCGGGGAGTTGATTGCATGTAAGAGGCGTTTAGGCATTTGCACCCTTAGTGACCATGAATACCCGAATCTGGGAAGATTTGTCTGTATGTTGTATTTCTCACTCTCAACCGAGACGTTCCTTGAATGCGTTACTCGAAGCGCGAAAGAAAGCAATTTTAGTTAGCTTAAGACTGCTCTGATGCGCAAGTCCCACACCTCCCCGTGCTAAGTGAAATGCAAACTCGGTCAAGCCCATTGCCAACTTTTGTATACCGTACGCCAATACGCTCCATTCGTGTGTGTTCCCAGAGTCTATTTTTCATGACAAGTCTTGATACCCATATACATATCTTTGTCGTTCTCCTTTACAGGAGCTTCAGGTGGCCAGTAATCTGGTCGACGAGGCTCTTGGGCGCGGGGCCGACGCCCAGCACAGTAAGGCTACCAGCCTCGATCTGAGTGCGGCCGGCGTCCGCAATGACCTCGGCGGTGACACCCAGGCTGCGGGCCTTGCCCATGAGCTCGAGCATCTCGTCTTGGCTCTTGATCTGGACAGCAATCTTGGCCTGGCCCAGACGCTCCCAGCGGGAGAGCAGCTTGGAGGCAGGAGAGGAGGGGTCGCGGGCCGCAGCGCGGGAGAGGGACTTGTAGCATGCGAGAGTCGCGTGTGAGGCCTGCGCTGCCATCTTGCCTGTACAGAACATGTCAGCTTCAGACACTGAGCCACGAAGGCTTCGCCTGTCAAACTTACCCTTGGTCATGCCCAGGTCGGTCCGAACAACCAGAACGAGCTTGCACTCCTCCTTGGAATCGGCGAGCGGCGCAGACTCCGGGTTGGTCTTCTTAGTCTTCTCCTTGGTCTTGTCCTTGGACTTGGCCGCCTGGCGCTGGCGCAGACCGTCGCGGACGTCGGCCGCCTCGCCATTGGACCAATTGGGAGCGTGGTCGAGGATGCTGTCGTCCTCTTCAATGTCAGACTCCTCGCTTTCGACAGGGTCGTCGAAGTTGGCGCGGGCCTCGGCGCGCAGCTCTGGGGAGATGAAGTACCCGCGGATCGAGTAGACGCCGAGCATGAAGCCCGAGATGAAGGCGACGAATGTCGTCGAGATGAAGACGACGCTCTGGGAGCTGCTTGCGTCTGACATTGTGGGCGGTCGTCTCGTGTCTGGTCTTTGTAGTGGGTGGGAGCAGCCCGTGTCGTACTGATATGGTGCGAGCCTGGGAGAATGGCAAGAGTTGGGACGAACTTGACTTTTTGTGGGAATGGGAACACTATGGGAATTGGAGATGTTTGCTCGGCCTTCTCGCGTGGTGGACAGCGCTGTGCCTGCGCTGGCCGGATGACGCACGTCAGGGGCCGGGCGTAACTGCCTACCTGAGGAATTGCTTGAAACCACCCCTGGGCCGATGCTGCCGTATGACTCCTTAGCGGTTACCCCCACTATGCAACTGCCTGACTTCTGTGCGCGAGGGGTATTGGTGGGGGTTGCCCTGTTGATCTGAGCTAGAGGACCTGCTGCATGTGAGAATCTCAGATGGGGACTTGGCTCCGATTGATATCTCCTGCTTACACATTTCCGGGTCGGCGGTGTGTTCTGAGGTCTCCAGTGGCCAAAAGGTAAGACTCCAAGCCAAGTTGCCGGTAATTGCTAGATAAGAGCCATCGAAGCTATCTGCATCGTAACGAGTTGCTGGAGCTAACTGTGAAAGAAGCCTACACTAAACGTTCAAGATGGCGACAACCAACGCCGTCGTCGTCGGGCTCAGCGGCTGCTCTTCCAGCGGGAAGACAACGCTGGCCCGTCTACTTCGAGATATCTTTCCGAATACTTTCATTCTCCATGAAGACGACTTTTATAAACCCGAGTCTGAGTAAGTAGAGACAAACCTGCAACTCTATGTAAGTTTGGTGGCTTATCTGACATCGTACTAGGTTGCCCAGCAAAAACGGGCTGCTGGATTGGGATTGTCCACAAGCCATCTCCATTCCGGACATGGAGAAAGCCTTAACGCATATCCGTGAAAACGGAACATTTCCGGTATGAACCTGCCCGTATTGCCATCCTGTCACCTACTTACTCTCCACGCCTAGCCTTTCGTAGACTCGAAGGAGGACCAGAACTCGGTTGGCAAGTGTCCCGTCTCGGACTCCAAGATCTCCGCCATGAAAGCCAAGGTCGAGGCCTGGCTCCAGCCCGGGAAACCCGGTCATGCCATCTTCACCGAAGGCAAGCTGAAGGTGTGCCTCTTTGATGGATTCCTCCTCTACTGCAAGGAGATGGAGACCACCATGCGCCTCATTGACATCAAGCTGTTCCTTCTCGTGAGCCGAGCCAAGGCAACCCAGCGGCGCGAGGCCCGCGATGGATACGTCACCTTGGAGGGCTTTTGGAAGGACCCTCCTGGCTATGTGGACCAGATCGTTTGGCCCAACTACGCCGACGCGCATGCTTGGCTGTTCGAAGAGGGTAATGTGGAAGGTGAGCTCAATGAGAAGGTGTTGGGGGAGAAAGACATCAAGGCACAGGTTGGCAAGGGGCTGGACATTGACATGGAGACAACGCTGGAGTGGACGGTCGACACCATCATTGCTGAGCTGGAAAAGCGTGTCGCTGGGCAGTCCTGAATAACTAGACAAATTATGCGCTGCACCTTTAATACAAAATGCGTCCTGTACTTCCAGCCGACGAAATCCAAACAAACTCTCCAGCGTTGCAGAAACGGTCCACGATTTCTCATCCTTGCCAGGTATCAGACTTGGTCACTGCCGTCGCGCAAGACGACGGGACGGTGTAAGTGTGGTTGGGGTCCCTCTCCCACGTAACACCGCCATTGCTGGCCACGTTGATGTACTTGTACTGAATCACTTGCCCGGCCTGGAGCTCGATGGTGACGGACCACACGGGGTTGGTCGATGTGTAGCCCGAAGCGCTCAGGGCAACAGCGTTGGCAGTGTTCCAGTTGCCAAGCGACGGAATGTTGCCGACAATTTTGATCGTCTGACCGAAATGCGTCACAACTCTCTCGTTGAAGGTGACAAGCACGGAGCTGGCGATGGGGCATGAAGTCGCAGTCGGCGTGGCTCCCGTCGTTGTTCCCGTTGTCACGCCGGTTTGGGGAGTCTGGTTGGCGGGGAAAGCGGTCGCGGTGGCACTGGCGTATGACCCGACCACGGAAGTAGCCTGGCAGTTGCCCGGAACGGAGGTCGCGGCAGGGGAAACCCATCCAGGGGGTATAACGGCAGCACGACGCTGGGCGGCGGTCAAGAAAGCGGCATACGACCAGGTGAGATCATCGGCCGAAAGGGGCTGTCCGTTGCTCCGGGAGAACTGCTCAGCAAGAGAACCGTTCGTCTGGGCATATGTGGCGACAACGTTGATGAACCCATCCGCGTATGCGCTCACGGCGTTGATGAGAGAGGTGTAGGTTGCCGTTCCAGAAGCGTACGTCCCGGGGGCAACAGAGCCCAGGCGGTCCCTGAAGAACGGCAGGGAGATCTGCGTGACCGTGATGGAACCCCGCTGCTTCCAGACGTAAAGTGCGTCGTAAAGCTGCTCGGCAGCGGCGAGGGTGTTGAGGTACCATGGGTTGCCGCCGTAGTAGCTGTCCTCGGGATACCTACCCACGGCGATGGCAGCCGACTGAGCGATGCCGTTGTTTATGGCATAGATAGAGCGGAACGAATCAACGACGACCTTGTGGCTCGCCAGCGCCTTGTCGCTGCATGGCTGGAAGGTTGCGGCATCGCAGGCTGCTGCTGGGTCGAAGTTATGAATGGAAGCAAGGATGACATTGGCGTCTCTGCCAGATCTTCCGTTACCGTTGACTTTTTAAACATGTCAGCCCCGGAATTTTAAATGTCCCACAAAGCAGCCTTACTATTGGCAATCATGTAGTTGCCCGATGGCGACCAGAACCTTCCCAGAAAGCAGAGTACTTGCGGCGCAACGGCGTCACATGCGTTGCAAGATAGACCTAGAGACCGGGCCAGTGCGCTGCCTTCAACAAGTGCTTTACATGGAGTCAGCTGAGAGAACACATAGGCGACAGGTACGACAAGAGCCGTCTCCGGGAGACTATACCGCGATGCTGGCTTGCAACAGTGAAGAACGAGCTTCCTTGGACTTCCTCCCACAGGTCAAAGCCCGTTTGGTTCCTGGTCCGACGTCAGCTCTGGCGGTATTATCAAGATCGGCGAAACGTCTTACCAGTACTGGGCAACGTAGTTCAAGTCATTTCGGATGACAGGCCAAAGCACAGAAGAGGCGGTGGAAGAATACCCGTTGGAGACCAACCACTTGGCGTAGCCGATGATGGCAATCGCCCGCAGTGCCGGGCCATCCCTCTGAGGTCGTCCTAGTACGAAAGTCAGCATGCTGGTTTGCTCATGGAAACAGACACCATACCCCACGCTCCAGTGAAGGGTCTCAAGTCCACCTCGAACTTGGGTTCACCCAAGCCAGCACCATCGCCGAGACCTCCTGAGGGGTTGGACACTCCTTGGAGTCGGGCCTGAGATGCGATGTAGTTCTGGATGTTGGTCTGGAGGCTTGCGTCGTAGCTGTCCGTAAAGATGTCCACGACAGCCTTGAAGACGAGGCCAGCATCTCTGGTCCAAGTGTAGAAGTCTGTTGCTGTTTAGTTATGGCTCCAAACTTGTGGCAGGAATCATCAACTTACACGGGGGGTCGGTTCTATCAGGGGAAGCAATGACAATGCCAGGACTCACGCCAGGGGCGTGACATCCGTTGGGTCCGATGTTGCATAGCAGCTCTCTCAAAGCGATGGGGGTTTCCTTGGCAATGAAGGAGTCGACATCTCTTTTGATGATGTTGTTGGCCCCAGGATAGCCAAAGATGGTCTGGGTGGCAATAGAGCCAAGAAGGAGGGCAGAGGTGAACAACTTCATGATGGGCTGTGTGAGCTCGGTGGTGTTGACTGCCAGGGCTCCTGACATGACTTGCTGGAAGGGAACCATGGTGATTATATAGCCCTTGGGCGACGTGAATATACAACTATGTTCAGGGTGGTTCGACGCGATGTGCCTCGAAGGCCCGAATGCTAGAGTATCACCGAGCTGTCAAGCTGGGCCGCATTAGCTCCCTGACAACCAAGACGACCCTCCAACGTGTGCTGAGCTGGACCTATGTCGGTCAATTCGAAGCAGAACCAGACCTTGGGCCTTTCAGATCGTCACTGGCCACCCTTCCCAGCTTCTTTTGCCTCACCCCACGGAACTGCTTTCTATGTATGTCTTTGACGACTTGACAACTCACTGGGGGTCGCGAATATCTGCGTTTCGATCGCGGCCAACCTGACCGTAAAAACACAGTTGTACCGTCGTGGAAGGGTAGCAACGGGTCACGGCTCGAGCGGTACTGGACTGGGCGCACGTGGTCTCGCCTGGCAGTCTTTCGAGGAGTTGAACTCAGACAAGGCCCAGAAATATTGACAGGGGTTTCCGAAAGATGTCGGCATGCAGATCAGACAACCTGGTCGTTCGGTCCTATCCGCCAGGAACTGGAGTGTGTTATTGGTGGTATTGATGACGGGCAGATCATGTCGGGGCTGCGTGGGCAAAGGAGGTTAAGGCGTTCGTTCCCCCGCACAACTCCGTCCCGAGGCCTAGGCCGAACGTATGACAAGACACGTCAAACATGGCTCGATCGCTAAATCGGTATTAGGACTGGAGTAGCTTCTTTCTAGCCGAGCTGCATTGCCAGCAGGTGCTTGGAGTTGACGACAGACATCAGGAGAAGTTCGCATTGTGATCGTCAATTTTAGGCTGCGGAGAGGACTTGCTCTGGTATGGGAGAAATGAAGACCATGGGAGCCTACTTGCTTGTAAGTAACAGGGACATCATCTACACACGCGGTTGCCGCTGTTCATCTTGCGTCATCACATCCAGGTAAACCAACGCTTCAGGCGGTAGTTTCCTCACTATTGCCTTGCAGTAGTGTCGACCAATATTTGTGATGGATGGTAAGGCGGAGTCTCCTGTTGATATCGGGCCGGACGACGACGGCAGCCATGCCAATAGCTACCCCAGATCACACGGATGCACCCCGCACCGGGCATCGCCCACTCGTCGACCGTTCTGGCGGCCGGTCGGCATTCCTAGAACGGGGACCTGCGCCGTAACCGACAAACTTTGATGCCATCCAAAGGCGAGATGGTGGGCACTCCAATGCGGGAGCAATATGCATCATGGGAAGTCATGCTTGGGATGACAACGCCAGGCACGGGATGCGCCGAGCATTTGACCGCGAAGAAAACTGACAGCCGTTTTTGTTGACGAAATTTTCATGTGCCTTTTCGACCTGGAGAAAATCGATTCCCATCGTTGACGGCATCGTACTTGTTGGGGGCAAAAAAAACAAGTCGAGCTGCGAACCTGAGGCCGCTTCCATACACGAAACTGTGGTTCGGAAGGAAGCCACCGCAAAATTTTCACTTGCCTTGTCAGGCAAGCAGATCGTGGATTTGGCCTTCTCATAGCTTGGAATATGGGAAACATGCCGCGTCGCTTGTCGAGCTTTTCAGGATCTTACAGGGGTAGCTACGAAGCTCCCGCGAATGGTATCCGTTCTGCCAAGCAGTGCTCAGTCAGAGTGCTCCAGTTTCTCGTCAGAATTCTCGCCATGGTAAGACCGATCTACGTGAAACCTCTGGCCTCAAACGGTGCGTTGAACGCGCAATAGTCACAACATTCAAATCAGAAGCAAAGGTATGTGGCTAGTCATGGTTTACCCCAACCTCATAGATCGACGATCTCGGAAAAAAGGTACGGAATATGACGTCCCCAGCACGATATTTCACCAAGCTCAGCTCGAGGCGAACATTGGCTTCCTACCGACCGGTTAATCTTGGATCTGTCGATCGGATGATTGACATCATGAGAATTTGATGGCTCCTTGAACGATCGAGCTGCCGCAGCAATCAACTCTGAACCCGCAAGCGGGCAAAGGATCGCTGGGCACAAACCCGTGTTTGTTGAAGGAAGGAAAAGAGAGAAGAAGAAATTTCCGCGAGGCTGCCATATGTACTCGGCGGGCGCCCCACTACGATTAGCTAAGCTTCTGAGGTGACTAGGGTTGAGGGACCACATTCGTTCGTTGGTTGGCCACGAGGAGTGGGTCTAGGATGGCATTCCGCTCGGTACGTACTGGACAATAGCTTATTCTGAACATGTCTGGTTTCCAGCCTTGCTTTGCGACATCAACATTTGCCGACTCGCGCCCGGTGCCCATATCGCCTCTCTTGTCAACAGCTCTCGACACGGACGTCGCCATACCTTCCAAACACATTTGAAAAAAAACCAGCATTACCGCCAAGATGGACGCCGCGACCATCGAGGAGACGAACCGCATCCGCGTGTCGCTGGGCATGAAGCCTCTGCCGGTGCCTGGAGCTGCCCCGGTTGAGTCGCAAAACGACAGGTCCGGTTCCGATGACGAAGACGCCCCGAGCACCCTCGAGAGCCGCCAGGCGCAAGCGTACGACAACTACAAAAAGGTCCGAGACGCCGAAGCAGCCAAGCGAAAGAGGGACGAACGCGCCGCAGCCGCAAAGCGAGATAGAGACCAGGCGCAACGATTCGCTAGCTTGGAGGGCAAAGGCCTTGGCGAGGCCGACAACGATGGCGATGTCGACGCGAAAGCTTGGCTCAAGGCACAGAAGAAACGGCAGAAGGCAATCGACAAGGCCAGGAAGCTCGAGGAGGAACAGGCTGCCGCCGAAGCGGCCGCGCTGGCGGCTGTCGAATACACCTCCAAGGACCTGGCTGGCGTGAAGGTTGCGCACGAGCTGGACAACTTTCTCGACGGCGACGAGCAGATTTTGACTCTGAAGGACTCAACAATCGACCAGAACGAAGAAGAAGGCGACGAGCTGGAGAACCTGGACCTCAAGGCCAGAGAGAAGTTGCAAGAAACGCTCGACCTGAAGAAGAAGAAGCCAGCATACGACGTGTTTGCAACAGACGAGAATGGCGAACGTGGCATCCTGTCGCAGTACGACGAAGAGATTTACGGCAAGAAAGGCAAGAAGTTTACACTGGACGGCTCGGGGGCGATTAAGGAGCTGGGCGACATCCTTGGAGAGCCTGCAGAGAAGTCGAAGAAACTGCAAAATATCAGTCTGGATGACATCGTCCGTAAGTTACACCCCGCTGCAACCAAAATAAGACAACAGAACCTAACTTCGGCCGCTGCAGAGGACACTCTTACGTCAGACTACCTTGATATTTCGGAGATCAAGGTCAAGAAGCCAAAGAAGAAGAAGTCCAAGTCCACTCGGCAGAAGCCGGTGGACGAGGATGACATTTTCCCGATTGAGGCTGCCCCGGCTGACGACGACCTGATGGACGTTGACTCCGGAGCCGCTTTCAAGAAGAAGCGCAAAGTCGAGGACGATACCTTTGTCGATGACGAAGACTTGCAAGCGTCGCTGGCGATCCAGCGCAAGAACGCCCTTAAGAAGAGGAAGAGGACCCGTCCAGAGGACATCGCAAGACAGTTGAGAGAGCAGGTCGACGAGCCAGAAAGCGCTGCGCAGAGCGGCGGCGTTGTGATCGATGAGATCTCCGAGTTTGTGTCAGCACTAAAGAAACCAGACGAGGAAGAAGAACGCAAGCCCGCCAAGGCCAAGGCTGTGGAGGAATCCGTCACGGCAATGGACGACTCGGAGGACGAAGACCACCCTATGGCCGACGATTCCCACATGGACTCCGTGGAGAGAACTATTGCGGAATCCGAGGACATGGCAACGACGGGAGTAGACGAGGAGAAGACGATCGAAACCGGTGTGGGCTCGGCCTTGGCTCTACTGAGAGAGCGCGGTATCCTCAAAGACTCTCATGGCGCCGAGCTGAACATGAACCACAGGCAGAGGGCCGAGTTCTTGGCCGAGAAGAAGAGAATCGAGAGAGAGCAAGAGGAGCGCGCCAGAATGCAGCGCGAGCGCGACAGGAACAGCGGCCGGCTGGACGCCATGTCCACCCGCGAGAGGGAAGAACGCGCTCGGCAGGCCAACGCACACCGCGAACTGCAGCAGTCCCGCGTCGTCGACGACCTCTTCAAGAAGCACTACAAGCCCAATGTCGAGCTCAAGTACACGGATGATCACGGCAGGTCTCTGGACCAGAAGGAGGCCTTCAAGCACATGAGCCATCAGTTCCACGGCAAGGGCAGCGGCAAGGGCAAGACCGACAAGCGCCTCAAGAAGATCGAGGAGGAGAAGCGACGCGAGTCCCAGAGCATCCTCGACGCGAGCGAGAACGCGAAAATGAGCTCGTCAGGGGCGAAGCGGCGCGAGGCCGGTGTTCGATTACAATAAATCTATCGTGGAGGGGTTTTGGGAAGGACAAGGACAAAAGGTGCCACAACCCTTAATATGTACATCCGAAATTGATTGGGTTTATTCCATGCTGACACAACGCGAAACCCCTCAGACACCACGGTTCGTGACTCCCCGTTCTGATGAACCTGCTCGGGGATACAAGCGTATCTCCCACTCTCCCCCGCCTGCTGTCCTTCTTCGAGTATTATTATCCTTTCTCGCCGATTGCCAAGTGGCCCTTGCTTTTGTTTTGTTTGTTTCTTCTGTTGGCGTTCACGGGCGGCCGAGCAGGCTTTCCCAGCAGTCTTCCCTCATCCAGCGAGGTTCTAGGGGCACCTCGCGTCGTGCCTGTGCCACCGGCGGCTCGCCGAGGCTCTCGTATTCCCTCTGGGCCTCGTCGATGAGCCGGTATATGTTGTCCATGTCCATGTCGAACGTCGATACCGGCCGTTGCAGTGAACTCGTGACCTGCGGCGTCGTCTCGCTGCTCTCGATGATGGCGTCCTTGAGCTCGAGCATGAGGTCCTCCATCAGCGGCGACACGCACGCCGGGAACTCGGCCGAGGCGATGGACCGCGGGCTCTCGGGCTTGCTGCTCTGGCTGAGCTGCCTCCTGAGGGGCGTGACGCTCCGGCTCGCGGCCGCGGCGGCTGCCGCCGCGGCCATGGCCATCCCCTCGTTGCTCTGCGCCCTGCACCGCTGCTGCAGCCGCGCGCGCCTCTCCTCGCGGCGCGATCTGATGATGTCCCGCACGATGCTGCCGTGCAGCTCGCAGTCCGGCGTGGTAGCCCCGCGGAGGCAGTCTTTGCGCCCGCAGCCGTGGGCGAAGGCGTCCGGGTGGGTGGTCCTGAGGCTGGGCAGGGGACCGGGCCGCAGCCCGGCGCCGCTGATGCCGATGCCGACGCCGTCCATTGTGGATTGGCGGTTGATGTGAGACTGACGCGAGGAGCGACGGACGGCACCTGCTCTCTGTAGTGGTCAAAGTGAATACTCTTGAAGTCCGAGATATGTGCGCGCTGGAGAGAGGATGGAGTGGTAAGCAAGCGGGCAAGCCAGTGAGAAGGGTCAAGACGGAGAAGTTATGGAAAAGAAGTGATGGATGGGCACCTTTCGACTCCATCAAGTATCCAGGAACACACGGATGCTTTCCTTTGCCCTGGTCGAAAACGACCTGCTCTAGACGCCCGGTTCCTCGCACTTCTCCGTAAGCCAGACGTGCCGGTTGTGCTCGCCTTTCCGGGCCCCGCCCTCTCTTCGCCCTCTCGCTATCCGTTAGCTTTCCCGTTTCAGTTGCGCGAGGCGCTGCTGAGCGTCGGCGGCGATTCGCTGCTAATCCTGGAAGCGGCGACACTAGGACAAAGGGCCCTTTCTAACCATGTGGCTTTCTCACTCTTTAGCGCCAGCTGAAATGAGGAATAGGCAGGCCAAGGTAGGTAGGTGAGCGACAATTATACACGCACTACAACACGTGTGAGCGAGGTAGAGCAGGTGGGAGTTGGTGTGGCGAATGGATAGTAGGCGGGGGATGGCGAGGTTTAAGAAAAGACGTTCTAGATGCAGCTGTTTCCTGCCATGAAGTCCAATATACTGGGAAAAGGAAGGGGGGGGGGGACGGTCGAGAGACGGGGTCTGTGGTTCCCTGTCTCTCACCTCCCAATACTAAAGAAACAAGAAGGGAAAAAAGAAACCGCCCCTGATGATCATGACTGAAGATAGACGTGTGCCTGTGTCTTGTGCCTTAGTTGCCGTTGCTCCTCGTGAAGAGCACAACTACGCCCGGGTCTGAGTCTCCCTTTGGAATTCCAATGTCGCACCTCTTCCCCCTGGGCTACCCGCAATCTCCAAGAAACCGTGAAACCGTTACTCCGGGTGTTCTCATTTGCATTCCAGTACATTCGTCCCCTTCCTCTCGTGATGCCCACCCCTTCAATGAATCCTCGTGATTCCTTCCATGTTTGAGATGGCCATATCTCGGTGGTTCAAAAAAGATGAAGCAGCTGGTGCGCCTAGAATCCCTCTCCCCCCACGGCGAAAGGGGTTGCGGGGGGGTTTCCGTGGTGGCAGACGTCACGTAACGTGACAGACTCGGTCGCGCCAGGACGCCACGCGCCTCATCTCTCATTCCTTGCAACACTTGATCTTGATCCTGATCCTGCGATGGGTGGTCGGATGGATGATAGATACGCCATCCCGGCTTCGTGAGGCTCGTTTCAATCGACTAGGTAGCACGACGACAATGTCTGCCCCTCCCCTTCACTTTCCTTCCCGTAATAAGACATTGTAAGAAGAAGAAACGAAACATTGAAATTACAGGGAGTCCCACGAACGTGGAATAACCAATTCCCAACCGAAGTCTTTCTTCAATGCGTCCCAAACTCCGGCAGGATCTCCCTCTCCCTCATGGCGCTGTAGCGCGGTTTACCGAACCGCCGCGCACCCTCCGCAGGCTCGCGCCCCCTCGTGAACCACACAACCAGGGCGATCACCACGAGCCAAACGACTATCCATACGAGGGGCACGATCGGGGAGTAACGCCGCCTGCGCGGGTGGAACATCGGCAGGTCGAAGACCGGCACTGTTCGCAGTCGGGGAAGACGAAGAAACATGATCGCTGATAGCTGCGCCGGTGAAGCGGGAAAAGAAGGGCGAATCTGGAGCTTTCCACCCCCGAAATAAGAGAGCTAGAGCTCTAACCGTAGCCGGCTCGCTGGTGAGCTCTGGATGCCTTGGGATCAGGCCGCTTCGAGGCAAGGGCCGGGTCGAGGTTCCGTCGATGGCGCAGGCCCGGTGAGAATGCACGGCCGCTAGAGCCTGAAGCTTCTATCTCGTCGGTCGATCGGGATACGAGAAAGAATGGCCTGAAAAATGGCGAGTTGGATGGAACTGCCACGAATGTTGTGTTAATGAACTTCGGCCGCGTCGTCGAGGGTGATGATCGCTCGGCAGTGGGATGTGTTAGACGCCAAGGGGCACTATTATCTAACGCTGTGTCAGCACACTGCAATTGCCGTGGGCGACAGGTTCCTGCATTCCTGACGTACCTAGGCCTGCCGGTGTTGCTGGTGATGTGTGAATGGGGATTTTGATCAGTTCACCATATATACCGCAGCCTTTAAGTAGTTCTTGCCCTCGCGCCACCATTGAAGCCGTTACGGTTCATGAGCTGATTTTTCAAGCCTCAAAACCTTGATGCTGAAGTCAACTTCATTTCTTGAAGTTTATCACGTTGTACATCGTTGAGGTACTGCTACTGTTATCCATCTCTGCTCTTTCCCAACTGTCCGTCGCTGCCGTTACTACCGACACTATCGTCTGTTCCTGTCGGTCGCCGCCACTAATCCTAGATATATGCTGTCGTGAAGTTTCCTTTTAGGTAGGTAGGAAGGGTCAGCTTGGAACGGATATGGAACTGGTGGCCACCGTCAACTCGATCACCCGTAGCACCCCTTGGTTGCGTTGTTTTTTTTTTAAAAAAAAAATCCAGATTGATACTCAAGGGACAGACAGTATGTGTCTAGTAGTGTGACCGGCCGTCCTTGGCTGGTCTATGCTGATACAGCTTCGTGAATCTCACGTTTCCTCAGCGTTTTTGCGCCCCCGCCGAATTAATACTCTCAACACCCAAACGCCACACCCAAAAAGTGAGAATTTTTACAAACGAATGCTTGCCCCAATCCCCTGGCCTTCGTACCATATTGTTTCCTTCCAATTACCAATCCGCACCGTGACATTTGCCATTGCGTCGAGGTGCAACGAACCTCCAATCGCCCTTCTCACAGCGTCATAGCCAACTGACCCTATGTGCCAGTCCACAGGCAACCTCGGTGTTGTTGATGTTCCTGGGGGTGCTGCAAACGGTAGATCATATACGATCCGGCCGACGGGCTCTGTGTGGTTGTAGAAAGCTGTAGCGTTTACCCAATCCACGTAAATAGTGTTGTATGTCAATGGAGATGCCAAAGTGAATGTCGCCGTGGATGAAAACACATGGAAAGTCGCATCTCTAATGAAGTGCCCCTTCTTCTCGCCATCCCCATCTTCGGGGAGGTCTAGCTTCGGCGCTGCGATGCTGATGTTGAGCTTGGACAAAGCCTCGCCGATGACGGGGACCGAGGGGAGAGTTCCCCTGTGAGTCTTGACATCGAGTGTGACGTTGCGTCCAGACAGGTATTCGGATATGAGGTCGCTGGCGATCCTGCGACCAGCCTCTCCATCTGCCGTGGGGTCCCACTTTGCCGTAACGAGCAAGTTGGTGTTATTGCCCCTCACAACATTCATGTTCTCCGCCGTGGCGCTGCCAAGTACGACGCCGTCCTTCACGATGTGGATGTTGACGTAGGGTACAAAGGCAGCGTACGGCGTTGGGTTTGTGATGTTGACCAGTGCCTCCAGCGTCAGCGACGTAGAGGTTGAGCTGATGATTTTGACATCTCCGACCTGCGGACGAGCGGAACCGAAGGCATTTCCCGGTAGTGCTGCACTGGTGTCAGTGACGCAGTCCCATGGCCCCGTCTTGTTGGCAGACATAAGCAAGCAACCCACGATAAGACAGACAGACGCATAGTATCAAAAGTTAATACGGACGTTTTACTGGGATTTTCCCCTCGGCGGGGATGTCCTTCAGGACGAGATTCCCAAGAGCCGTGTTGACCTTGATGTCGACACCGGCTTTGACGTCGAGCAGCACCTCTTTCCCACCGAAGATGAGCTTCTGCATCACTTCCGTCAAGACGTCCCCGTCGGTGATATTCAGAGGAGCATCAGCGACTCGAGACGTGATCTTCAGAAGGGGCTCTTTCTTCTCGGTTCCTTCGATTTTGGTCGAATTGGCCGGCTGCCATTTCTCCAGGATGAGTTCTCCGAGCTTCTTGTGTTGGTAGATGACGTCTGCTGTTGCCCGAATGTTTGTCACGTTAATGTCAAAATTCATCTCCTTCGGCAGGCCGGCGAGGACCTGGACGGTGCCAGAGACCTTGGGGTTTCCGTCCTCATCATCCGGGTCCGCCATCGGGTCGGGAAGTTCGAAGTTCACGTCGGTAAGGGAAAAGCTCTTGATGAGGTTGTCGAATCCTTGGCCAGGGAAAGGTACGGGCACCATGATCTCGGACAAGATGTCACCCACCCAGCTGGGTGTGTCGGACCCGGGCACCTGTCGACCGCGAACGTAGACTGTAGCGGCCTCGCCGTGCATATATTGGTCCAAGAACTTGTCCAGGGGCGACGACTTGGAGTTCGGACACACCCTCGTCAAGTCTTTGGGAAGCTCCCTGACAATACCCGATACGTTGACTGTAACCTCGGTTCGTGGCTCAATAGTGACAGGTGCGGTGGTAGCGTCAGCCACGAGAATGTACGGGTCAACTGGATTGCAGTTCGGAACCAGAACCTGGAATCCGAGCTCGGGCACGTCAAGGCTGATGGGAAACTCATTGAAAGCGGTGATGGCGACATCTGCGCCGACCGCCGTTCGCTCGCCATCAGAGTCTGGGATATCGCGGAAGTTTAGTCGGGAGATGTTATACGTCGGCAGCGTTGGAATTTGGTTCGCTATACGAGGCATTAGTTATGTGTTGAAAAGGATGCGCGACAACGGCGTGTGATCAATTCAAAGCAGGAACTTTTCTCCAAAGTACAATGATGCGAAGGAGCGGTAGAGTGATTGACCTTCAAAGACCAGGACCTCGCTAACGGGATGCGTGCCGAGCGGGAGAATTCCAGACTTGAGCGGAATATCAGCCTTTCCAAGCACCTTGAGCTGACCGAGCTTTCCATCAAGCCACTCGTTTGCGACCTTGCGGTATGCTTCCGCATCGCCGGGCGAAAGCTCGGCGACAAAGTCGACCTTGGTGGTCTGGCCGTCCACGATGCTGATGGTCAGCGGGGGAACGACGGCAGTGCCAAGCAAAGCGCCATCGTAGTCCGGTAGGTAGACCCCAACCTTGGTCTGTTCGGTGCCGAGCTGCCTCACAATCCAGGTCGTGAACTTTCCGATCCTCCGCGAAGTAGGGTTCGGGACCCTCGAGCCGTCGAGTTTGAAGTTGGCCTGCACACGGGCTCGAACGCCGTTGGCCGTGATGGATTCGAGGGCGAGATTCGTGGGCTCGACGACCGCAGCCTGCTTGGCGTATTCTTCGACCGCTGCGGGCACGAAGAAGCCCACGAGCATGATGCAGACGGCCAGCGTCGCAAGCACGACGATGGAAATGATGGAAGCCCATGGCGTCGCACTCTTTGAGTTCCTGCTCGATGCGCGCGAGGAGGCAACCGAGGGTGGTCGAGGGCTTCGGCATACGTCGCATGTAAAGCTGGACCTATCGGGGTCGTCGTTCGAGCCGTCGTATCGGGGGGTTCCAGACGAGCCGGAAAGAAGGGGCGCTGACTCGGAAAGGATGGAGTCGTCCTCCGCCTTTCCCTTGCCCTTGGGCGTCAGGAGTGGTGTTCTCTCAGTTTCTTCGGACATGGCTGGTTGAGGGGGTTTCGTGGGTTGGCGAGATGCGAGAGGTGATGTCGGATTACCGCAGGAGGATGGCCGTCATCGCCGAGCAAAGACAAGATATGTAACCGGAGATAAGCGACAAAAGAAAAAAAAGGTTGCGAAGTGCAGAGTAGGAAAAAGGCGTGCTCGTTTCCGATGCTTTCGCCTGTGGCCAGGAATTCGGGACTCGTAATGGTGATGATGTCAAGCAGCTTGGTTTATCCCAGGACGGGCAGTGCTGCTGAAGACCCCAGAAGAGAGGTCACCTGAAACCAATGAGACGGCGTTTCTAGTCAGCTGGTTGAGTGACCACTGGGGCTTGCCCAGCGCCCGGGTGGATGGCCCGGGGGGTGATGATCTGCCCTGTAATGCTTCCATTGGGGTACCTGACCGGGTGGGCACGGGCCAGCGACATTGGTCAGGCACGCATGCACAGCGCAACACAGAGCCACGCATCGCCGCAACCATCTCTTTTTCGCCGTTTTGTGCCGAGAAACGCACTTTGGCACTCAAGCACTCCACACTGTGGACTGCCAGGCTGGTTGCACACACACACACCTATCCATTGGACATGCGCAGGTCCGGTTGCGGCGGTTTCACCGGCCCGGTCTGGGCTCCTGCAGGCCCGACCCCGCCTGTAGCGTCCTTTCGAGCTTTGAAAGTCGCAGCTGTTGCCCTGCAGCCCGCTGAATTTACAGGGTCTTCAGGCCAGCTCCGAAATTTTCGGTGTGTAGCGGTGAGCTTGTGCGCTGGGTCCGAGTTTGCAGCAGGTTGGAAGAGAGTCAGTGGAGTCTCGACTTGCTCTCCTCTCTCGCCGCAAGCTCTCCAATTGTGACTCAACCACACTTTAATCCACGCCAATTGGCAACCGGAACGACTCATTGAGCTCCAAGTCTTACTTGATCCGTTTGTTAAGAACGCCAAGCGTCTGTAGATCTCTCACCACCACTCTCCGAACCCGTCCGCCGCAGTCTCGAGCTTCACATTCCTCTATTGCCTGTCACTGAGCTCGAGTCATTCATCCAAGCTACACCAACAATGAAGCCCTCAGCCTTCCGTGTCACCCGTCAAGCCTTCAACGGCCTCCAGAGCCGGGCTTACTCACAAGCCACCGGCCCTCGTCATCTCATGTCCATTGCGGACTTGACGCCGGCCGAGTTCGCTACCCTCGTCCGCAATGCCGCAACGAACAAAGCCGCCGTTAAGGCCGGCAATGTTCCGGAAGCTCTGGCCAAGGGCCTGACCGGCAAGACCGTTGCCATGATGTTCAGCAAGCGCAGCACCCGCACCCGCGTGTCAACGGAAGCTGCCGTTGCTCTGATGGGCGGACACCCCATGTTCCTCGGCAAGGACGACATCCAGCTTGGCGTTAGTTAAATGAAAGCCCCATGAGCCATGTGTGAAGCTCACTCTTGGATAGGTCAACGAGTCTCTCTATGACACCTCGAAAGTCATCTCGTCGATGACCTCCTGCATGGTTGCTCGTGTCGGACCTCACTCTGACGTCGCCAACTTGGCCAAGGACTCGAGCGTCCCCGTCATCAACGCTCTTTCTGATGACTACCACCCTCTGCAGATCATCGCCGACTTTCTGACCATCCACGAGGCCTTCCCGGCCTCTGCCACCTCTGACAAGGCGGACCTTGGCGTCAAGGGACTCAAGGTTGCGTGGATCGGTGACTCGAACAACGTCCTCTTTGACCTGGCCATCGGCTGTGTCAAGATGGGCGTCGACATCGCCGTAGCCTCCCCTGCCGGCTATGGTATTCCCACCGCCATGAAGGCCGTCATCGCCTCTGCTGCCAACGGCGTTGCTTCTCCTGGTAAGCTCAGCGAGACCACCGTGCCTGAGGAGGCCTGCAAGAATGCCGACATTCTCGTCACCGATACCTGGGTGTCCATGGGTCAGGAGGCCGAGGCCCAGAAGCGTCTCAAGGCCTTCGCCGGCTACCAGATCACCAACGACCTGGCCAAGCGTGGCGGTGCTAAGGAGGGCTGGAAGTTTATGCACTGCCTTCCTCGTCACCCCGAGGAGGTCGCCGATGAGGTCTTCTACAGCCCCAGGTCGCTGGTCTTCCCTGAGGCGGAGAACCGTCTGTGGGCTGCCGTCTGTAAGTTCAATTACATCGATCCTGCCGAAAAGAGTATACTAACAACGGCACAGCCGCCCTCGAAAGTTTCGTCGTCAACAAGGGCAAGATCTGAAGGGACTAGTTTCGGCGTTGCATGGATCACGGTGGAAAACAAAAGGCGAGGCGTTTCTTTCTGGGCAAACAAAAAGTACAGATTGCGTATCACCTTGGTAGCATTGAAAAATGGCAATACCCCTTTTTTCCAACGCCGGATATTTCTTAATACAATTTCCCTTAACCGGGAGGGAGCTGGCTGGCGTCAACAACCTCATCCGCCTCCTTAACAATCGTCTCCTCGCTCGGTCCGTACAGGGGCGAACGGGGCAGGGCCATGAGACCGGTGCGGGCCGACTCAAGGATACCGAAGGGGCTGATGAGCTTCAGGAAAGAGTCGATCCTCGTGGGCTTGGCAGAACTGTGCGATTGTCAGTACGGTCCACGCTCAAACTGGCTGGAGTCACTTACAGCTCCACAATGCAGCTGTTGGTGCTGATGTCGAGAATCTTGCCGCCAAACTGGTGGATGAAGTAGGTAATGGACTTCAGATGCTCGTGCTTGTGACGCAGGGCCTGACTGGCAGCAAGCTTGCTGGGGTGGAAGTCCTTGGCAATGTCCTCGAGGGACTGCTGGTCAAGGCCGTCGTGGCTCTCTGCATCAGCGGCCGTGATCTCGCGGTGGTGGGCAAGGAGCTCCTCGAAGTACTCGGGGCCGAGGATGTTGATCTTGGCCAGCAGCAGCTCGCGCTGGACGAGAGCGGCGCCGGTGTAGTCCAAGACAGCCCAGACGGGGACCAGGTCCTCCAGTTGGCGCCTAGCCTGCTCGACAACGCCGTCCTGGCCGGTGAGGACGATGGTCATGCGGGAGAGATCCTCGACCTCGGTGCTGCAGACAACGAGCGAGTCGATGTTGAAGCCGCGGGCAGCCAGAATGCCAGAGACGCGGGACAAGACACCGGGCTCGTTCTGGACCAGGCAGTTGAGGATGTGGCGCTTCGGGGGCTGCATCGACGGGGAGGGAGTCTCGTAGAGAATGTTGGAGACGGCGGCCTGGGCGGACCAAGCCGGCGGGCTGTCGCTGACGGGGAGAGGCGCGGCACGGCGGCGAAGGGCCTTGTAGGCGATGGCAGAGGTCGAGCTGCTAGAGGAGCTCCAGCGAGCAGCGGAGAGCGATGCTCCTTGGGCCGGGACGGACGTGGCCCTCCATAGTGAGGTGGTAAGTAGGCGGCGAGACGCCATCTTCTCCGATCAATTGACGAGAACAAGCGTTTGTTCTCCTGACCAGAAAAAAGGACGAAGCTCTGGACCTGAACTAGAGTGTGAGCTCGTGATTCAATGGCCGGACAGATAAGAGGACTGACTCACCGCGTGTGTCAAGTTCCACTGGAAAATTTGAGGAGATTTGGGGTGAATGCTCGGAGGCGAAGTCGGAGGCAGGGAAGCTGGCTACGTGCAGGGGTGGTGGGGCACGGATCAGCTACCGACGGGGATTCACAACGAGCGAGTGGGCACGCTGCATCGCGGGGTCGATTGGAGGGTGCGGGGTTACATCCTACACTGTGTCCGGAGCTCGCCTGTAGCAGTAGGCGCATTGTAATCGCACTTTGCGAAAGTCTCCGGTCTGGGACAAGGTCTCAGACAGACAGCAAGTTCGTGCGTCTCCCAGCGATTCTTTTGGCCAGGTGATATTTCCAGGCTGAGGATTTTGTCGTCGCTCATGTTGTTGATAGCTATGTATAGTACGATAAGCAAGACGTTCCGTTAACAAGTAGGTATTGACAAGGCAGTTGAAACGAGCAAACCACACACTCAGTGGTTCGGAAACAGGTTCAAGGGTGCTTTCCAACTTAAAGTAGACTTGAGGAAACAACAGTCGAACGAACTAGGAAGTCTGAAAGTTCGCGGCATGGAGCCGAGTCACAGAGAGGAAATGACAGACAAGAGAAAACGAATCAGCAGTTGCCCAACGGCTCGTTCAGCTGGTAGCATTGAGTTTCAGTTCGCCTAAGGGGAAGGCCCACTTGGTTTCACTCGCTGCCTTCACCGAAGTCGGCAACCGAGGCAAGCCAACAACTGAGCAGGTCCCTATCCCTATAGAGTGCCTACATATCAATCGATTGGGGGACTTTGAGATGAAATAAGCCGGTAACCGAGAGAAAACTTCCCGCTGCCGTTGGCTGGAGCTGCGTACCCGACCTGTTCCCCAGTACCATCGTCCCGTTACAAGGGCATCTGAAAGCGGCCGGACGATGCTTGGCACATATGAACACAAGTGAAAAACACGATGCAGTTGGAACGAACCAAACGCTACATGCGTAGTTGGTGAGCTTCAATTGAAAGTGCTGTCACCCATTGATCCCGTCAACATTCAATTGTGGCTAGTGCGACATTGGCGCACCTGACAACTGAGGCTCCAAAGGCCAGGCACTAGCCCGTATTATTAGTGCGGTTACTGCACGTATTACAAGTACCTTACTAGAAGTTGCATCTACTTGACCGCACAGACCAAGCCACTTTATTTTCGGCCTGTCCACCTCGCAAGGCTCCACTACCAGAGAGCTTCAACTCGTAAAATTTAAACCTTTCTCTTTTCCATAAACAAACCAATCGGCGCTTATCGCATTGATAGGACGCGCGCCGCGAAAGAATTATCCCTTTACGAATCCACGAAAAGCTGCATCACTGAAAGGATCGCTACCATGGACGACTCCGAGCGACGTTCCGCGAAGCGCTCGCGGTTTGATCAGACCGAACCTGAGCCGCGCAAGGCCTCGAGATTCGACCGTCGCTCCCGATCACCGCCGCCGAGACGCTCGGAATCCGGTAGAGAGCGCAGCCCTCTCGCCCCCGACCATGCCACCGAACCCAAGAAGTCGCCCGTAGACGCTGCCGCCGCGGCCGGTACGCATACCTGCTCCCATTTCCACGTGCTCGGAAGGAAGCGCTAACGCGATAATCCAGCTGCTGCCGCTGCGCGCATCAACGCGCAACTTCAGGCGAAGAAGGGAATCCAGCACGTCGATGTCCCCCCGATCAAGACCGCGACTCCTCCCGTCAACTCGGGCGACGAGTCGCCCGATCCAGCCAACACGATCAATGGCGAGATGTACATTGCCGATGGCGACTTCATCAAGGACATCGAAGTCAACGACCTTCGCAACAGATATCTTTTGACGAAGGGGTCGACTCAGAAGATGGTAAATACTCCTTTGCAAAGCCACTGATCATACTCCTTCCCAGGACTCGCCTCGGGCGCATTCCGCTTCCCTCCATATCCACAGATTTGTGTCGAGATCTTCCTGCTTACTTGGCACGATAGCTCGCACAGATCACCCCTCTTTGGCACCTGCTGACTCCATTTGCTTGATATAGATCAAAGAAGAAACTGGTGCTGGTACGCAACGCCTCCCATCATTCCGTCTTTAGGAACAAAGATTGACTTTGAAAGATGTTACTACCCGAGGAAGCTACTACCCCGACAAGAGCATGGCGACAGCGGCGGTAAGTAATTCTGCAAACTGCTAGGACGCATGCACTGACAGGCTTCCAGAACCCGCCCCTGTACTTGCACGTTACGAGCACATCGAAGACGGGCCTCGAAATGGCTGTAGCCAAGATCGAGGAACTGATGAAACAAGAACTGCCTGCTCTGGTGGACGAGCGTCGTTTCCGTCGCCGCGACCAGGAGCAAGTGGAGAGGGACGAGTACGGTCGCGTAAGTACACACCTCGGTTTCATTTGTCTTTGACTGACATTTTCCAGCGCAAATGGCCCGAGGAGAAGATCACCATAGGATTGGAGTCGGTCCCAGGATTCAACCTTCGTGCTCAGGTCGTCGGTCATGGCGGTGCCTACGTGAAGCACATTCAGCAAGAGACCCAGTGCCGAGTTCAAATCAAGGGACGTGGCTCCGGGTATCTTGAGGCGGCCACCAACCACGAAAGCGACGAGGACATGTACCTTCATGTCGCTGGACCTGACCCCAAAATGGTCGAGAAGGCCAAGGAGCTTTGCGAAGACTTGATTGCGAACGTCAAGGAGCAGTACGAAGAGTTCAAGAGTAGACCTCCCCGCGGATACGGCGGCGGAGGCTACGGCGATCGCTCGCGCAATCACGAAGGCGGACACGGCGGTCATGGTGGCCATGGCGGCTACCAAGGGTACGGCGGCGGCGGCGGCGGCGGCGGCTACAACTCTGGACACGGCGGCCATGGCGGCCACGGTGGTCATGGAGGCCACAGCAACCACGGCGGTCACGGCGCTGGCCAGTCAGCAAGCCCTGCTCCCCCTGGCAGTTCTAACAGCCCTGCCGCCGGAGCTGACTACGCAGCTCAATACGCCCAGTACTACGGTGGGCAGGATCCGTATGCTGCCTATGGCGGTTACGCGGCATACGTCCAAATGTACCAACAATACTATGCCGCTGCACAGCAGCAGCAGCAGCAGGGCTCACCTGCTCCTCCAGGAGCGTCAGCATCTCCTCCGCCTCCGCCCCCGAGCGAGGCTGCTCCGCCTCCGCCTCCCCCTCCCAGCTCTGCTCCCCCGCCGCCTCCGCCGTCGGGCGCGCCCCCGGGTACCGGAGGTTATGGCGCAGTAAGTTTGGACCTCTAATGAACGGAACAGGCAATGTCGCTAACGTACAGCTAGGTCCCTCCCCCTCCCGGCCTTTAGACTGGACCGCGGGGTCGTTCAATCGTTGTCAAAATTGAGCTTTAGTCGGGGACCGTTGGTCAGGACGCTACTTCTTTCTCAAAAGGTAGCGGCAACTGGTCCTACAACTGACTGGTTTGTTGTTTGTAAGGGTAGATGAAGTTGTTCACATGAGTACACAGACCTAATAATACGAACATCCTCTTGAAACAATGTGTGCAAGGTCAGCCGATTTCAGCGCTTGTCGAAGCCGAAGGGGATTCTGGGCTAAGTGACGTTCCGAACAGGTAGCTCTGGGCATGTTCCGAGTCCGCGCAAACAAAGTCTCGCGCTCATCTGCTCGAGAAGGCTTGGCGAGTGTGCAGCTAAACTGGTCTGATTGCGCCTGCAGAATGCCCTTGGCCAATGATACGTGCCCCAACCTGCAGCACTTCAGGAAACCGCCATCCTTCCCGCAGCAACTGAGCTGCATTCGATCGCAACTGTGGTCTTGATTTCAATCCTTCGTGTCTGGCTACTCATCATACAATTATCACACGATTTGCTTCCCGCACGCCACAGGGAAATGCCAGCCTTCAACGCCTATCACTATGACGCTCTGCCTTCAGAAGACACCCTGCGGCTTGTTCTCCTGGATCCAGCCACGGACTGGGAAGCCCCGTTGAGCTGCATCCTTGTACAGCACCAGCGTTCGGCGCAGACAGCAACATACTCCGCCATATCGTATGCGTGGGGCGAGCGCGATCTCTCGCATACTTTGGAGGTACGGTGCGATGAGGACACGGCGTACTTGAGAATCACAGCCAACGCCGATGCTCTGCTGCGGCGACTCCGTCAACGAGACGAGCAGGAGTACTTCTGGATGGATGCTGTGTGCCTGGACCAGTCGGACGAGCTGGAGAAGGCCCAGCAGATTCCTTTGATGGGGCGGATATACAAAGAGGCCAAGATAGTTCACATTTGGTTGGGCCCATCAGACAACAAGACCGCGAAGATCTATGAGTTCCTTCGGGCGGCTAGCCAGCTTCCCGCCTGCGAGCTCCCTGGGGGATCCAAGCAGCATGCGTTGGCCCAAAGCCTCGTCTGTCTGATGAGAGTGTTTTTGAACGATGATGCACTAGTTGGTCTGCGCTGTTTAGATGACGTCTTCGAGCGACCCTGGTTCTCGCGGCGGTGGGTGATCCAGGAGGCCCGTCTCGCACGCGAGGCCGTCGTCCACTGCGGGAGCCACTCTATCCCGCTTTCCCTGCTCTCGACGGCCGCCGCGCGGATCCAGAGCTTGGATATGGCGTGGTATCATGTCAGCATGGCGGCGGTGCTAAGGGAGCCGGCGCCGGAGTTTGGGATACTGGAGCTGCTGTGGTACTTCCACCAGGCCGAGTGCCTCGAGCCCAAGGATCGCATCGCTGCCCTGCTGGGTCTCGTGCGCGGCGGTAGTCGGTTCCGTATGGACTACACCGCCCACTGGACGGAGGTGTACCGGCAGGTGGCCGCGGAGGCCTTTTCCAGCGGCGATGCTGACACAAGGTTTCAAGCGCTCCTTCAGCTGTTCGAATTCGGGCCCGTTTCTCGTCCAGAAGACGCATCATACCCCTCGTGGGTCCCCGACTGGTCGAGGCCGCGACAGCGGGCCCTGCCTTACTTCTCCCGCTGGAAAAACGCGGATACCTACGAGCGATTTCCCGCTTCGCCGAGGGAAATGAACAAAGACACTCTGGCGTTTGGAGACGACGGTTTACGAATTCAGTGGCGTGCCTCAGTCGACGGTCCAAATAGCCATCGAGTCGTGAATACGAAGAGGTATAAGAGCCAAGCTCTCACTGAGGAGCAGAGGGCAGAGAGAATCTTGACGGTATTGCGGGAGCTCTTCCCAAACCGCCGCCGATCCATCACGCAGATTATTGCACTCTCGTCGCTGCTGGAGACAGTCGTGTGCTTCCGCCACTTGGGTCGAGATCGTAGGGTGAGCAGCAGATCGTTAAGCGCATATATCGGTGCCACTCAGAGGATGCTTCCGAACCAGGAGAATGCAGCGCTACTTCGGTATCTGGAGCACGCAGGCTCACTCTTGGAGGAATTTAGCATCTTCCAGGCAGAGACCGTTAAGTCGCAGACTGGTAGGGGCCGAGTAGTTGGCCTGGGACCTAGGACCTTGAGTGTCGGTGACATTTTGATCCCGCTTTGGAGTCTGGACTGGAAATTGTATCGGGACGATGACCATATAACACGAACAGGGCCAGCGGATTTCCCCAGAACCACGATGCTCGCGGTCAAACCTTTCCAGGTAATTTCGGCAAATGGTGCAAATTCGTCTATGGAGGGTAGGATCCTCGGTCCGGCAATCTGCGCTCCTTCGAATTCTCATATCGAGGAGTCCTCTGGAGAGGGTTGTAAGGGTGACAGGGGTACGGCCGAGTGGCATTCCATGCGCCTGATCTAAGGCGTTTATTTATTTAATTAGAGACTTGAAGAAAAACTGTCTCAATATAGGCCATGATAATATTTTTCAGCCTCTAATCGAAGTTTGGATGGTTGCATTATATGCAAGAATACGTCAAAAGACCCGCCGCAGCTCGACGCCGTCTCCGAACACAGTGCGTCCCTGGCCAAATCCCCGAATGCGGGGGGAGCTCCGCCGAAGAAGCACGGCCGGAGCTTATCGATAACCTGCGCACGCGCCCCCCGGCGACGAGGCCCACAGCAGCTCCCCGTCGTCATTTCTGTCCCACAGCAGTCAGTCGCATCAGTGTTCCCCCTCCATCAGCTTTCTCCTCGTCCTCCATCGTCCCGATATCCCGACGCTGCGAAGCAAGCCAACTCACAGCTCTCGCAGTGGGAGAGCAGACCGCATACACAATGAGCCACCAAAGATACCCCTCCCACGACCCTCTCAAGGAGCCGCACTCCGTCTCCTTGAAGGTCCTCAGGTAAAGACGCTACCTGCATCTACAGCAACCTTTGTCACGTCTCTTAACACAACGATACAGGCTCTCCCGCCCTTCGCTGGTAACACAACACCCGATCCGACCTCCCCTCACGCCCTCCCACGTCCCCGCGGAACCGACGCCGGCCTCGCTGGCCTACGAGACCTCCGCCTCGACGAACCCCTCCCCGTTCCTGCTCTCCCCGATCCTCAACCTGCCGCTGAGCTTCGGGTCCGCCTACGTCGGCGAGGTCTTCAGCTGCACTCTCTGCGCGAACCACGACGTCGTCGAGCCGCCGCCGGGCGGCAAGCGCAAGAGCATACGCGACGTGCGCATCGAGGCCGAGATGAAGACCCCCGGCGCCGGCGCCGTGCAGAAGCTAGACCTCACGCCGTCGGCAGCCGCCGGCGGTGACAACGACGATGACGACAGCGCCACCTCCGCCGCCCAGGGGACGGACCTCGAGCCCGGCGAGACGCTGCAGAGGATCGTCAACTTCGACCTCAAGGAGGAGGGGAACCACGTCCTCGCCGTGACGGTCAGCTACTACGAGGCCACCGAGACGTCGGGCAAGACCCGCACGTTCCGCAAGCTGTACCAGTTCATCTGCAAGTCGTCCCTCATCGTGCGGACCAAGATCGGCCCGCTGGCCGCCGGCGGCGGCGGCCGCGCCGGCAGCGGCAGCAGCAGACGGAAGCGGTGGGCGCTGGAGGCGCAGCTGGAGAACTGCTCCGAGGACGTGATACAGCTGGAGAAGGTCGTGCTGGACCTCGAGGGCGGGCTGGGCTACACGGATTGCAACTGGGACGACGGCGGCGCGGGCGGCGTCGCGCGGCCGGTGCTGCACCCTGGCGAGGTGGAGCAGGTGTGCTTCGTCGTGGAGGAGGAGGAGGGGGAGGAGGGGGCCAGTGTCACGCCCGGCGAGGACGGGAGGATCATGTTTGGGGTGCTGGGGATCGGGTGGAGGGGGGAGATGGGGAATAGGGGCTACCTCTCCACGGGGAAACTGGGCACGCGGCACGTAGCGTGACGCGACTCTTTTTCCTTGGGAAGCGGGAAAGCACTATAACGGCCGGCCGTCGTTTCGGCGCCTTCGAGGGGGGGGGGGGGGCTCGTGGCTGTTCCAGAGACGACAATGCCACCAGGCGGGAGGCGGATCGCCTGGGCCGCGGGGCCGAATCCCTCGTCCGTGGGGGAAAGGAGTCACGGGGAGCCACGATTCAGCCGAGTATTGTCAAACCAACATGGCGGAAGTTGGGATTCGCACGGCTGCGGCCTGTCCAACCGTCGGCGACGTCGGCGACGTCGGCGAACGGGACGAGCGCCGCGTCACGATGCGCACCGCGACGTGCAATCTACGCTCCTCGCGGCCACGGAGCAGGACCCCGGCAGGCCACACACGATGGCGTCACGGAGGAGGACTCTCGCCGTAATCTGCAGATTCTAGACGGCAGCCGTGGAAATGTCTATTGTCCCCAGCAGAGCGCACGCTTACACTTTCTTTTCCCCTTTGGCGCTCAGACGTGCTGCTAATGCCCCAATGCCCCTGGGAACATGTCAGAGGTGCCAGAAGTGGCTGGAAAATGACAGCTCTAAATCTAGCAGTAGTTCATCTCAGATCTTGAACTCTAACGGTTGCCCTGAGACTACTCGAACTTTCCTTAGCCCCGTACTACCTGGTTCCCAGGCTTGCCTCTGTGTTTCGGTCCTACTACGGAGTGGAAAAGGGGTCTCAGAGGGAATGTCAGTCACAGCGCCGCCTCGCTCTCCGTGATTCTTGGCAACTTGAGCAAACGACCTCCGGGGTCCGAAGTGCGAGGACAGTCGTACAGAGAGAGCACATAGTACACGCTAATCACCGTATGTGGCTTGTTTGGGGGCTGTTGTGCCTTCCGCTCGAAATGGGAACTTGGGTCCAGTCTGCAGGCGCCTTGCATGAGGAGATCGACAGCTGGCTTCACCACATTTGCATGTTTCCCCTGCCACGGCCGGGCCGCTGTTGAGGATTAATTGCGTTAGAAGTCGTTGGAAACCTTCAGACGTCTCCTTCGGGTATCTTGCAGACAAGAGGGATTGGTCAAGGAAAAACCGGCGGGTTTGGGTTCCCCGGTCTGGGATGGACCTCGCGAAATTGCTTTTCGCAACGACGACCACTCGATCTTAGCGTCGGCCGTCTGCAACCGCGCTAGACGATGGATCTGACCGACGAAGCTGGGATAGTGAGCATCAAGACTGCAGGCGGTTTGGGGCTAGATGACGCAGGCAACACGACAATCCGTTCGACGTAAAGCGAGAGGGCGCCGGGAGTGCGAAGAAGTACTTCAACGGCGTCAGAAAGGCTCGTGGCCTGGAGCTGAGGGCACAGCCGCCCCTGGCTTCCGCAACGTCTAGATGAGCCCAATCCGGCGAAATGATGAGTCGTTATCGCGTGTCAGGGGCAGGCAGACAGACAGGCCAGGGCATCAGCCATTCTATATCTCGTAAGGTGGCAGCCATGGGTCGAGTCTGTATGTAGGCGAGATCTGAAACAAAGGTTTCTTCAGGTCTTTGTGGCTGGCTGCAGAATAGGAGCCTGCAGTGGCTAACCTTCCCGTCAAGCCGTCCATAATCCCTACCATCGTAGTGTAGCGTACACCGCACTAAAGGGGTCCCAAAGCCAAGCAGCTGCTGTTGCTGTATTCCTACCCAACCGCCTCCCGAAAGTGCGCGATGCGGGCCTGAGAGAGAGAACCCTTTGCAGACCAGTCCAGGTTCCGGGGTCGAGTAGGTAGCGTAGTCGACTCATCCGAGAAGACAGATCCCAACATGTGGTGGCATGGGGTTCCCAGGCACAGCGACCATGCTGAGTGCCATTGCGGGCATCTGCCGGCGTCGCCTTTGGCGCTGCTAGTGTAATGTATCATTGGAGCGAGTAGTGCAACACGCGTACGGATACCGCGATGGGTTCCTTCGGCGGAAGTAGCCAGTGAGCACAGAGCACACCACCCACAGACAGTTGAAGCTGTGCACCGATCCTAGTCCGGCATGTTCGACATCTCGGGCCCACGATCGGCCATGGGCCGTGATATCAGGCTTGCTAAGACTGGGACGATCCTTCCCTCTGTGCGCGAGGAGAGGCCGATTTTGGAATATTAGCTGAGCCGTGTCCTATTCTGGCAGCAGTCGAGGGCAACATGGGGTCGGCTGATGTCGATTGTCAGGAACACCTGGCTGCCCGACCACGAGTGGGAGACGGTGGCCGGAGCAGCGGGAGAAGAGCCATTCGTGGCCAGCAGGCTCGGGCAGGTTGCCGTTGACGGGCCATCTTGAAACGTACGAATGCATGCTAAGGCGACGCCCTCACATTAGAGCCATGCGGGCCATGTCTGTCGACAAGCAGGTACGGCAGGGAGCCACGGAGCGTCAGCTTTTGATAGATGCCGGGTCGAGGCAAAGTGCATCATCAAGCGGGCAGCTTGCAAGGAAGCGAGCGGTGGGATGCAGACCGCCCCGTCGACGCTTGCTTTGAACTTGATTGCTGCTGTTCTTTGGCAGCTTGCTTGCCTGGACGGCGGGCGAAGGAATTCGTATTTCTCCCATTGGAACATGGAAAAGCGCCTCGCCTTCTGCAGCCGTGCCCATGTGTCGGTCGTATATCATAGTGTACCCCGGCAACCCCTACCACAGCAGACGAGACGCATGGTTGGCTTGTCGACCTGCAACCGATTGACGGGGCCAGCAGCAGACTTTTGGCGTGCGGCCTGCCAAAACGCCGGATGAACAGGTCGTAACGGACCGGTTTGGTTTTGTTTGCCGTGGATGAGACAAGACTGGCCTCTGAATATGGAATGAGTCGCGAAGCGCCCGGACTGTGGGTAAGCAAGAGGAGCATTGAACAGTGTATCCGTAGTGGGCAGCGAGCGAGAAGGACACTGGAGGTGGATGTCGAGAGGGGTTGACATCAGAATATGGGAGACGGGCTTGTGGGCCGCTCCACTAGAATTATTATTGCTCAAGGGAAGGGGTCTTTTTTTTTTGGGCGACCTAATCCCACGGGAATTATTATGATCTCGTAGATTCTCTCGTGTCGGCTGGACAAGTGGATGGCCAAGCGCCCGGTCGCGGCTATTCGGGACCTGTGTGGGTGTGGAATCCTGACCGGAGGTACGATGACGGTGTTGGTGTGCTCCCAAGTCTGGCATCAACCGGAGCAAAGGGCTTCCGGGGCGGATGGTGTACAAAACCAACGATACAGAACGAAATACGATGCTGTCTGTTAGTAATAAAGGGGGAAAAGTATTCCCCTTTTTGTTGTTGTGGTGTGTAAAAGATGGCGTAGGCCTCGAGCAAACGCAGGCCGGGATTCACTCCTCGTGGGAGAAATGCTTCTTACACGTGCGTTGGCGAGGGGTGGCATGGGACAACGGTGTGTCCGCAGAACTCACTAAGGCAGGTTCTGTTGCATGAGGAGGACATCCATCCTAGTGAGGAAGGCAGGAGTCTCATTGGACTTTGTAAGGGCAGGTGCGATGCGATTCGAGCAGTGGGAAGCTCCATCCAACCTCCAGTATCCGTACCTACCTACCTAGGTACCTACCTGAGCACCTGCCGCTGAATCACCTACATGCGATACTTCCCTTTACGCTGCATCGCGCGGCAGGATGGAGAAAAGTAGGTAGGTACCTCAGTACCTAGTTGGGATGGAGAAAGAGCGACTTCCATACCACTACCTAGTTGGGGCACTGGGCTGCTCCGAGGCAGGTACCTTCCCACTGATACCTACCTAGGGATTCTGTGATCACTGGAGCTGAAAAAGAAGGAACCCCGAGGAGTACGAGCGGGCACGCCCGGAGGAGAGCATGTGGAGGAAGAAGCCCACTCGCTGCCCGAGGGGCAACTTCCATGGAAGGGAGGGGCGGCTGCGGGCATTGAGTATTGAGGTCCATCGTGTGGAAGACGAAGAAGCAGTAGTAATAGTGGGCCAGCATGCAAAGGGTCTGGCGGGCAGAGTGGCAGTAACTGCGGTGCTGTCGGGTGGAGACGGTCACGGCGGCTCCAGGGCTTCCAGTTGATCGACAGGCAAAATGCCCGCGACAGTGTTAGCGGTCGAAGGGGCAGCTGGTCAGGGACCCGACCGTCGCCGCCCATCTTTATGGTGCACTAACACACTACGGATATTACCACTTGGAGGATTGGGTAATGGCCTGTCTATCTACACTACATAGGTAGTACTACCTACCTACCTACCTAGGTAGGTAGTGTACTATGGTAGGTAGACAAGATAGGCATCCATGGCACTTCACGCAGTGCCAACACGCCTAAAGTTCCTTTAGGTTGTGGTGCTGGGCCGTTCCCTGGAACGCTAGCCAAGGGACCGCAAGGGGGCTTTGGGTCATGGGGGTTAGCGCTGCCTGTTGCGCCGGAGATACCCAGGAGAGGAGTCATGGAAAGACCACCAGTGGCTGCGGGCAGTCCTGGAGACGACCTGGAAACGGCCATGGGAAAGAGAAGCTGTCATATATCAGAGATAAGCTGATGGAAATGGGTCAAGAGCGCACCTTGTCGGGCCAAGGCAGCTAAAGCTAAGCCTGGGGAAAGCGTCGACATGAAATGGAGACACTGAACGCTGGCTGCAAGGGCGGACGAGTCGCACAGCACAACATCAACGGGAGGGGAAACCGCAAGACATGGTAACGGGAATCGAGAGACATTCTGCGATGGCGTCTTACTGCATATGTCATTGCTTCTCCCCATCTCTCTGAGAGCATGTCCGTATCTTGCAGAAGCAACTAAAACACGTCCAATAAATGAAACAAGCCAGTTATCCGTCAGCCTGGGTTGACGGGGCTCGAGGCATGGACCGTTGATGTGGTCGTTCGCCAAGTAGCTTGGTGATTCTCGAGAGGAGGTCGGCCGGAAGAATTAGTTGTTCTCCTATACCGACCTTGTCGACGTATCCGCTCATTACCCCAGCCCAGCCGAGAAACGTAGCACTGAATCGATGAGTGCGATGCAATATCAAATCTGTTTATTATCCGTAGAAAGACTTCTTACTAATACGTTGTGCTCCAGGTACCTGCCCAGGAGCGTACCGACAGCTGGGAGTTTAATCTGCGTGCCTGTGTGCTTGTGTTCTGGTTCACAGCAGCAACAGGCGCCGTCTGGTATCTTCCCGTAGGTACTCCGTATACCTGCTGCACTGCAACTGGCAACTGGCACTTGCGGCGCTCGACTCCCAAGTGGGTGTCAAAAAAGAATACCGCCCTCGCCCGCAAATTTGTATGGTATGGGCGGAACTTTTTTTTGACATCCACTTGACTCCCTCCTTCCCCCCGTGTGGGTGTGGTGGTGTCGCCCCGCTGATCCCACACCTCCAGGCTCCACCCCTCCCCCAAGTCGAATCGCACGCCACCTCCTCCTCAACGCATGGCGGCAACCGCGAATGAAGGCGCCTGGTGCTTGCCCTTTTTCTCACTCGCGTTGGGCCCGATCACCATATTAGCTTCCCATTCTGTCCCAAGCCGTACCATTCTGCTCGTCGCTGCCCGTCCTTCGTCACGCTTCCTGCAGTGTCGTTGCCCTGTACCTGAACCTAAGAGAGAGAGAGAGAACACGACGCCGTCTGAAGAAGAATAGAAAAAAAAAAACCAGACTCCGCGTGGCTTCTGCTACATGTATTTGTTGTTTCCCTCTCTTCGCCCTTCATACCCCTTCCCTCCTTGACCTCGGAATTGTTGGTCCGCCTCCGTCGCCAATCCCCTTGTTTTTTTCCCAGTCTTTCCTTTCTTTTTTTGGAGGCTCCGCGTCTATTCTTCTGTCACCACCGAGAAAAACGAAGCAACAAAAAAGTTTGGGCCTTAAAGCGGGAAAGAGGAAAAAAACAACGGGAAAAAACAGAGACAGGCTCAACCGCGTTCGCGTTCGCTGTTGCTGTTATCTTTGACCGACCTGCCTTTGCCTTGCCTTGCCTTACCTTCCCACCCACCTCAGGCTTGCTTGCTCTGGCCAGACTGGGTTTGGCTTGACCTGGCTTACGCCTCTCGTCACTCGTCACTTCCTCACCCTCACCACCACCACCACAAAAAAACAACCACCAGGAAATCATACGCTCCCCAATATTCCATTCCTTTGGCGGCTTTCTGTCTGTTTTTGTTGTTGATTCGCCCTCACGACTCTCACGTCCCCGGACGAACTTCATATCCAGCCTCCCTATCGGCGCCGCCTTTGCCAGAGGGCCTTCCGCTTCCTCAGCAACCCCCCCTCCCCAGATCCGATTCGATCCATTACCTCCGGCTTCCCTGCTCGCTCGCCCCCTTTTGGTCCGCTGCTGGCTTGGTCGCTTTTTTGCTGTCGCTGGTCGAAAAACTGTCGCACTTTGCCCTGGTTCGTGCGTTCACCGCCTTCTGTCTCCCCTCTCTTCTCCAGTCGTGGATGGAGACCTGGAAGGAGCCCATAAGCTAAACGAGCCGATTCCCTACAGTCATCGCCTGAGACTTTTTTCTTAGAAACCTCCCGGATCCTGGCACCCCTGCCCTGACCTGTCCGCCCACCGCAGTACTACCCAAATACCCCCCAGTCCTTGACCGACCAGTCAACGACCCAAAGGACCCCGAGACCCTCCTCGCGATTTAAAGCCCGGGCCAGCCCCGTGCGAAGCAACCAGACGAGGGAAAAAATATATTCGCCGGCCAGACATATCGCCCAATCGCCTCTCGGCTGGTCACCAGCAAGTGACATGTCATGGACAGCTCCTCGACGCCGCTCGCCGACTACTTCTGGATCGCCGGCGTAGAGTCCATTTCCTACAATGACCCTACCCCGCAGCCGGCCCCGTCCAACCTCGAGTCCACCATCGCCGAGGACAGCGAACATGAGGACAGCGACGACGATCTGAACGCTACTCCGAGCAAGCGAGTTGCTCGTCACTCGAGGCAGAACTCGGGCGGTCGCATGTCCAACGGCCGCTTCTCCATTCAGACATTGGACGAGGGTGAAGGAAACACGAGAAGCAACCGGAGCAGCGCTACGATCCGCCCTTCCCAGGCCAGCCAGATCAATGGCTCCAGCGGCGGCGGCGGCGGCGGCGGCAGCGGTACTGGCTTCAATGGCCTGAATGGCTTGAACGGCCTGAACGGCCTCAATGGCCTCAATGGGCTCAACGGCGACATGCCCTTCGTCGAGGGCTTCGACTTCGACAAGGCCCTGCTAAAGTTCGCTGCCGAACGGGAAAACTTCCTCGAGGACTTGTCCTTCAGTGCTGGTGCCAAGGCCCAGGCCAGGCCGATGGTCAACCCGCGAGCCGAACGCATCAAGGCCGACGAGGGCGATATGAGTGGTCGGAGGAGTCCTCTGCGCAGCATTGAGAGGAGCATCAAGGGAAGCATCCGCCGGAAGATGAGCTTTAGGGACATGAACAGCATGCGCAAGCAACCCACCACTCCGAGAGCAGGCACGCCAGGAGCCGGTACGATACCCCGCCAAGGTCCATCCTCCTCCAGAACGCAATCTCCAAGTCCCTACCGCCCTACTAACACGCTGGGTCCAGCTTCAATTAGGACTACCAAGCGCTTGAGCAATTACAACTCCGTCATCCCTCCCCCGGAGCCCCTGAACACAGATCCGGACATGCACCCCCTTAGAAGACGCTTCGAGCCGGTGTTGCTCGACAGATACCCTGCCAAGGACGCGACCGAGGAGGTCAGTCGCCGTGGAAGGTTTCCGGACTACGTTCCCATGTTTGCCTTTCCCAATGATATTCAGATCGTTTCGTCCGACGACCGGCCCCGTTCCACATGGCACGGTTTCACGATGACATCGGACGACAACTCCAAGATCTATGGTATTACCATCATCATCTGGACTGCTATAACGTCCGAGGTGGCAGACGAGATCGAGCAGCGTTGTGAGCAGTGGAGACAGAGCCACATGTCCAACGAGGAGCGCGAGTTGGCTGCCAGCCTCGGCGTCCGGCTTGCTGCAGAGCGTGCTCACCTGTCCCAACTCCTTGCGAAGCTCCCGACAATTCCTTCCGGATCATCTGCCCGCGACACGCTCGACGACCAGATTAGCGCAGTGGAGGAGAAGATCAGTCTCATGACGGAAATGTTGAGACCGCTGCGGCACGGCGCCGCGTCCAAGATCGACGGTCTGACTGCTGGTGAGAGTGGCTTGTGGGCACCGAGAGCCTACGGCATCTTGGGCAGAGACGCCACGAGGATGTCGTTCTGGAAGGAGTGGCTGAGGGCCATCGTGGTTCCCATGACGGATGGTGCCATCCTGCGAGTGCCACCGAGCTCTCCCAAGGTTGGTCGCTGGCAACCCCTGGAGCGATACGTCGTCAATCTTTGCACCGAAGCATTTAGCCCGTTGGCCTCTAAGACGCAGGTCGAGCTCGGCGTGCGAGAACTTCGCCTGTACTGCCGCAAGGAGGCAATCAACGAGATTCCTGGTGCCAGAACCATGGATATCTACGCCCTGTTTCGCTGCCTTTCGATGGAAAACATCGTTGCTCTCTTCGAATACGCCATGTCGGAGTCTCGCATCATCTTCATCTCGTCTCACACCGGTATGCTCCATCTGGCATGCCACGCACTGGCGAACCTGTTGTATCCCTTTAAGTGGGCGAGCATCTTCATTCCCGTGCTTCCCGCGCGTTTGCTCTCGGCTCTCGAGGCGCCTTGCCCCTACATCGTCGGCATCGAGCGGCGATACGAGAAGATTGAGCTACCCGAAGACGATTACGTACTAGTTGACCTGGACATGGACACGATCGACGCAACCACGCCGCCCATTCGCTTACCCCGACAACATCGCCGCAAGCTCCTCTCCTTGCTTCACGTTGCTGCCCCGCATCACATTCGGTATGGAGTCACGACCGGTCCTCCACCTTACGCAATGGAGTCGTATCCTTACGACGCTTTCTCGGTTGAGAATGACACACTCTTCAACTCCAGCGTCAATTCCAGTTCGCTGGGCAAGTGGGTCACGCAAAACTCCTCGTCCTTCGGAGAGCCCGACCCTCCTAATTCCATACGCCCACCAATCTTCAATGCTTTCCTGCATTCAAAGGGCGACTATGGCAAGTCAGAACGGCCTGGCACGAGCAAATCTGGGAAGACGAGCCCTCAGTCTTCTGTGTCCCCGATTTCTATGAATTTCCCTCCGATGCCGACCACCCCAGTCTCGAGAAGCGATTCCGGCTTTGCCCAGACCCTGAGGGAAAAGAAGTCGGGCCATTTCGACGAAAAGTCGCGCCGCAGCTCCTCTTTCGGAGTTGACAAGCACCCGCCTCTGCACCGTCCCAGCCTGCCCTTCCTCAACGGTCACAACGCGAACATGTCGGTTTCTGCCATCTCGGTGGACTCCCAGTCTTCGTACGGAGGATATGCACCATCGACTTATGCGCAGTCCACAATTGCAGCCTCTACCATCATGCCCAACATGTTGATTCAGCCTGTGAGAAACACTGAAACGACTGTTTGGGTTGAAGGCCACTGCTTCAACTGGGTTGCCCACGACATGTCTTCGACGTGCTCCGTTTGCGATGACAAGTCGGAGGGCGACGGCATCTACAAGTGCTCTCACTGCAACGGATACGCCCACAGCCGCTGCCTCGGCCACGTGTCGATCGTGTGCAATGAGGCTTTCCATCCCGATCGTGTGCGGGCTGCTTTTGTGCGTTGCCTCGCTAGTTTGCTGTACACTTACAGGAAACACCTTGGACGTCCCACGAGGGAGCAGAAGAGCAATGGCCAGCTGTATGCCTTTGACATGGATGGGTTTGTGAAGAGTCTCCCGTACGATCAACAAGAGTACGCAACCATGTTGCGAGACACCCAAGGTTGGTCCAAAACTATCTCATACGGTTGATCGGAATTAACATCTGCTTAGCATTCAACGAATTCATTCATGAGCGAGAGACGAATGCAGCCACAAATCCCTCCATCCGTCTCTTCGACGAGATCATCATGGCAAAGAAGGCTCGCCGCCCCGGCCTGGCTTCGGGCCTGTCTCGTCTGTCGACCATCCGCATGTCACATGGCGCCTCGAGCAACGCTTCGGGTTTTGCTGCGCCGTCGAAGCTCAAGATCCCTAGCTATCTGGCCGACACCTCCGACCACATGTGGCGAACCGCCTCGGTGCCGGTGCCCAACGCCAAGTTCCCCGGGGAGTACCGAACGGTTGTCACCCGCATCCCCACCAAGCTGGACCCTAGCCTGATGCGCGAGCCGCGCGCCATCCAGGGCGTTCCTCGACCTGAGCAACGCTCGCGCGGCCTCTTGCGCAAGCAGGTGCCAAGCATGGTGGGCAGTCCGCCAAAGTGAGCGCGGCGATGACGTACACCGGCCGAGGCCGGTCACGATTCGACGACCAAACCACCTTCTGCTTCTGGAGCTGTACGATAGGAAGACTGTTTGTTTAATAAATGACCGGAGGCAGAACTGTACAAATTTCTCAACGGCATGGGAGGGGAGTCTGGGAATAAAAGAGGCCAGGGGGTCTCATCAGAAGTTGTCTTTTTAAACCGAGTCTATTTTTGTCATCCGCGAGCAGGAATTTGGATTCACAAGCCATTTCCGGATAATTGCATCGTCATCGAGCAGAGAGTGCAAAACAAGCAAGCGAGACAGGGCATTGGTGAACGGGAGGATACTTCTCTTGGTAAGGGTCACTGCTCATTGCAGTTGACGTCTGCTTTCCCTCGTAAATAGAGTCTAAAGACGAAAATGAACACAACGACCCACGAGGTCTTGATCTGTAGTCTATGCGGAGGCCAATGACATGTGATGTGAATGTGATCTCATGGGGACCATAACACGACAGGTCGGATATTCTGATTTCTATTCGAGCAAAAAGCACAATGCTATTCTCCTTGGCGTGTTCACAAAGGCACTTATCATCGGTGCCTTCAAAGAGAGTGAGACCTGCAACCCGCCACACACAATGCATTCATACAGCACGCCTGCTCCCCGCCCTTGACGCGAGGCACTCGCAGCCCGGTTGATCTACTCCCCGAAAACCTAGACTACACGCATACTTTGACCTCGACAGGAGTTTGGCCTCCAGCCAACCCTTTGACCGAGCTAAAACCCGAGAAGCAACAACGGCACGCGCGGGATACACACAAAGAAAAAGAAAATTAGGCAAACTCGTCCTCGGGCTCCTCGATGGAGTTCTTGACGCGGACCAGGAGCGTCGTCTTCCACTTGTCGAGCTTGCTGACCTGGTCGTACTGGAAGAGCTTGTCGGTGAACTCCTCCTGGTTCTGGCTCTCCTTGGCGGCGAGCAGGTCGTTGAGCAGCATGGCCTCGCGCTGCTGGGCGAAGCCCGGGTCCATGTCCGTGTACTTCTCCATGGCGCGGTGGACGGCCACCATGTCGTCGTTGGCGAGGTGGCAGATGCCGGCCTTGAGGAAGTAGTCCTTGACCGAGTACTTCATCAGGTTGTTGTTGATCGAGGCCGCCGCCACCTTTTCGTAGTTCTCGATGGCCTTGGCGTAGTCGCCCTCGAGGGAGGCGACGTCGGCCACCTTGAGCCAGAGCTTGTTTGCGAGGCTGTCGTGGTTATGTCAGTCTTGAAGTATCTTCCCTTCAGCAGCCGGATGGATTGGACTCACGCAGCAGCGTTATCACCCTCGTACCACCCCGCCGCGGCCTCGTAGGCCTCGAGCGCCCTCTTCGAGTCCCCGAGCTCCAGCTCGAACAGCTCGCCCAGCGCCTCCTTGTGCCCCGCGGCGCGGCGGAAGTTGCCCTTGGCGCAGTACTGGTTGACGGCCACCTCGAGGCAGCGCACCGCGGCCTCGGGGTCCTCCTTGCGGTAGGCCTTGAAGGCGTCGACGAGCGTGTTGGCCGCGTCGTCGGGCTCCTTCAGGTTGTTGGTTTGTACCGCCGCCGCCTTCTCGAACGTCTGGCCTGCTTCGCGGTCTGCCGAGCGAGAGAAGAGTCGTTAGTAACAATCGCGCAAGGAGGAAGCGGCGGGTTTCGTAAAGACGACGGGAGACGAGAGGAGACGGACTCACTGAGCTTTTGCATCTTAAAGGCGTTGGCCGCCTGGATGTACAGGTCCGCGGCGCTCTGGTACTTGTCCTCCCGGCCGCCGAAGAAGCTGAAGCCGCCGCTGGCGCTGGCCAGCGTCTTGTCTGCCTGCGGTCGACCGTGTCAGCAGCCGCACGAGCCGAGGGCCGTTCCTTGCCATGCCCTCCTCCTCCTCCCCTTATCGCATCACTCGCCGGTGACGACCGCCCCGACGCACCTTTTGCAGCAGAGCGCGAGGATCTTGGGCCATGGTCGCGGAAGATCGACGGATCACTCTATACTATCGTTCTGGGTTGTTCGGGGGTATCGGGGTCGTAGTTGCAACGTTTTGATCGCTTTGTAGGGGGTGTCTACGTGTCGAGTAGAAAGTGGACAGGTCGCGCGCGTTGTGGTAGTAAGAATGTGGTAGGAGCCTGAATTATGGCTGTATGGCGTTTGCGTTCGCTGATGCAGGCGAGACGACGAATCGCCCACTCAGCACAGCTATGACGCGGGGTGCCCTGTGGCTTAGAAGTCAGAGGGACCCGTGGCTTGCGAATCCCGGGCCAGCAACGTTCGCTGTCGGTGGGGGGCTCAGCGCTGCAGACCGGGGGGAGACAGCGCTGTACGCTGGCTCAATGCTTCCAAAAAGGGTTTGGCTGGCACCGGCTACTGAGCAGGGGGCCACGTACGCAGCGCTTCTGCAGAGCGGCAATGGGAGCGGGTCGGATCACGGCCCCCTGATTCGCAGGGCGTCGCGAAGCGCCTCCGGGCCGGCAGCAAGGGTCGAGCTCCAGATTAATTCTCCAGAGCTCCGGCCATCTTTTGACTACACATCTCTCGTCAATTGACGTCGACTTTTCGATCTACAGACAGACACGATGCGCCCTTTGTGCACGCGCTGCTGCGCGTTCCTCCGCCAGCGACGCGCATTCTCCTCGTCCGCCGCTCGCCTCTCCTCAACAAAGTCGATCGACCAAGTCCTCTCAAAGCCGACGTGGTCCGTGGCGTCGCTTCTTCCGCCCTCCGCGAGCGCAGAGAATCCGCCGACAGAACAGCCGATCACGCGCTCAAAATTACACCACCTTCTTCGCTTGTCTGCCCTACCACTCCCTGAGTCCGAAGAAGAGGAGGCCGCCATGCTCCGCACCTTGCACTCCCAGCTCCACTTCGTGAGAGATGTACAGAGCGTCGATACCTCTGGCGTTGAACCCCTGCGCTCGTTGCGCGACGAGACAACGGAAGGCGTCGCGGAGGCAACCATTGGACTGCAACAGCTCCAGGAAGCGCTCGCGAAAGAGATCAAGTTCGGCCATAAAGGACGACCAAAGAGGTTGCGGGGAGATGCCGTTGATACCACCGGCGTCGAAGACTGGAATCCCCTGAAAACGGCGTCGAGGACGGCCGGGGAGTACTTCGTCGTTCAGAGCAAAAAGGAGGAATCTTGATACCCGTCAACACAATATACCCCGGTGGAACGTTTCTAAAGACAAGTACGTTTGTTCTGTTGCTCGTTACCTGATGTGCTACAGTTGAACCACACCGTGGCAGTGCCAATGCTAAACTCTCTGAAAGTGTATGCCCGTTGTCCTCGCCTTCCGGCCCGTCCGATAACCATGTCATGTGCCGCCTAGCAATATCTCTACCGATCATCCCAGCTAAGATGCTTTCCGTAGCCTAATCCTGGATCTTCATCTTGCTCATTCTCGATTCGAGCTTGGTGTCGTTCTTCTGGTCGACCTCCTGCTGGATCTTGGCAGCCTCCTTGTTCATGTCGACATGAGCCGGCTTCTGACTCATGTCTCGGCCGTATTTCTCATCCATGAGGTGGAGTGTCTCCTCATCCTTTTTAACCTGCGAAAAGTCCATGTCCTCCCAGCCAATGTTCTTGAGGATCGTGCCGATCATATATTGATATCTCAAGTGGCCGCTCACCATGTGGCTCACGTCGTAGTTCTCGACACCTTCAGCCCCCTGGATCGGTTGCAATCCTGCGACACCGAATTGAAGGTTGGACGTGCGGTACAAGAAGCCCAGAATATAGTCGTTCTCCGAGTAGACGTTGATGAGCCGGCCGGCAACGACGCTCTTCAGCGCCAACCAGACACGAGTCTCAGACGGAGCTGGGGTGCCGATCATGACGACTGACTCGATAAGACCGAATTGGCGACGCTCAGCAAGCACCATCAGGCAGGTGTAGATCGCTCGGGCGGCCAGACTGTAGCCGATCAAGCTGACCGGCCGATCTCCCTGGACCTTTCGACTGATAGCCTCGGCGAGGATCATGCCAACCTTCTCTGCTCGGACCATGCCGACGCTCCAGGGATTGTCAATGACCTTGCTAACCTTGAGAAGACCGATGGGCCACATGGCCGACATGAGACTGGCAAAGACTGAGGACGTCAGCTTATGCGATGGACTTTTTGGCGGAGGACTTACTGGTCCGCGTGATGATTTCCTTCTTCGCAACACTCCAGGCGGTACTCTTGATGACAGTCTCGAGCGAATTACCCATGTTCATCAGATTGGCAACCTCCCATCTGACGGCATATACCTCACCTTGGTGACCGATGCATCGCCAGGGGTTGATGACATCCTCCTTCTGGGTCAGCCAGCCACTCAGGGCGAGAACCACACGCAATCGTCGATCTTTGGGGGCGATCTCCTTGGCATCGCGGTACTCTTCCTTCATCTCGCCATGCAAGGGCAGGAAGGCGAAGTCGGAGACGTCTTTGGCGTATTGGTCCATCATCTTGGACGTCTGTCGCGCGCCGTAAATGCCAAACAAACTGCCGACGACAACGCCACTCTGAGCGAGACTTCCGAGCAAGCCGGCGGCCGCTGTGGTGCCGAGTCCAACACCGCCCATAACGGTGCCTATGCCAGCGGCGACCAGGGGGGCAGCCAAGCCTCCAGTCACACCAATGATGGCAGCACCGGCTGCTCCAGCAAGACCGACCTTCCAGCGCCGAGAAGTCTTGTTGTCTGCGGCCTTTTCCTCCACAACTTCCTCTGCATTGACCTCCTGGACAGTCTTTCCGAGACCGCGAGCAACTCGAACCTCATCCTCTTGAAAGATGCGAAGGGTAAGGTCAAGAGAGGAGGCCAGATTCATCATGAAGACGCGAGAGAATGCTGTGTACTGCTCTAGCGAAAGCAACAGTAGCAAGACCGTATGAAGAAATAGCTTGCGGCGCTCAATGGGGGAGGTCGTCAGTGTCGTCGGCGTCGGAGGGAATCGTCGACGGAGCCAGGGGTCAGCCATAACTTGACCGCTTGCTGGTGAACCTGCAAGAGTCAGAACAACATCTCGACATCGACACTTGGGCTTCGTCGGCCAGTATCGGATGCTCACGGAACTCACCTCCAGTCGCGACAGTAAGGGGGCCACCTCGACCACCACGTCCGCGCGGCGTGCCACGGCCTCCCTGAGGCGCACCACGATCGCCACGATCGGCGCGACCGCCGCGACCGCTACGTGATCCACGGCCCCCTCTGCCACCACGAGCGGCGGGAGCGGAATCTACAGCGTCAGGATCCTTGACTGAGATGTCTTTGGCACGCAACAGAACGTTGCCCTGCCACTTGTTGAACACGACGAGGCACTCCTTTTTGAGTTCCTGGAGTTGAGGCGTCATTGCCTCCTTTTCCTCCTTCTCGACAATCCCGTGGGCCTTGTCGTATACCTTGCCGGCATTATGTTGAGCCAAGGTTGCAGCGTATTCCTTGGCGGCATTCTGTTGGGCCAAAGTTGCAGAGTACGGCTTGTTGTTGTCAGCAGGAGGCTGAGAAGCGCCCGAACTGGCACTCTTGCCCTTGAGCAGTGAGAGGGACAGCCAGGAGTGCTGGGGGTTCTCGGTGGTGACTGGGGTGACAGGAGGGGAGTGGAAGATGTTGCTGATCTGATCCTTCATGTTGTCCAAAATCTCAGAGACAAGCTTGATGAGCTCATCCTTTTCTTCGACAGTGAAGACGCCGGTGAGGTCAGTCTGGGTACGGCGGCGTTGGCCGTGGGGACGTCTGGAGCCCGCCATGGAGTCTTCGTCTGGGTCGTCTTCCCAGTTACCGTCTTCTTCGTCTTCCCAAGACAACTCTTCCCAAGAGCAGATAGAAGATGCGTCCAAATGCTCGTCGTCGTCACAATAGTTGTAGGTGTATTGGTCCTCGTCGTTGGGAGCGTCCGAGGAGCGGTGGTATGTGGTGATGTTGTGGTCAGGTTCAAGTGGTTGCGAGCTGGAAGGAGGGGGGTTTGTGTTTGTATCCCGAGGACGTTCGTGCGATGGCAGGTTCGCAGCTGCCTCGTGCTTGACGGGTGCCTCTCCCCCAGCAGGTGCTGCCAGGGGAGGCGAAGGTGTGCGCGCAGCTTCCATTGCGGGCAGGTATGGAAGGAGCGCTCCTTCCCTCGACGCGGACGCGGGCAGGCAGGCAGGAGCAACCTGGACAAGGAAGGTACGGATGGTACGAGCCTACAAGATAAAGCTGTTACAGCAAAGAGCAGCTGATTATTGCCTTTGGGGGCCACAAGACAGCGGAAATTATCTGGTTGCTGGCAGTACCTATCACGAAGGGGGAGCAAACAGCGCGACACGGGAAGCAAATGTGCGATGGGACATGAGCACTGTTTGTAGTTGCGCGGGAAGCTGCGACCAGACTGAGCAATCCCAACCCTGACGTCAGCTGTCATGTCGCACACCTTGATAGACGGCAAGAGGCGCTGGTGCATCACTCCAAGGCCAAGCAGAGACAGGCGCTGTTTCCGGGGGCGGAGCGATCTTATCGATAACGAGACCCCTTTGGACTCCGATTTGGAGCTTCTAGATAGGTACCTACCCCCTGTGCCTCCCAAGGTTGCTACCTAGGTAGGTGCTGGCAGCGACACCTCATTGGCGGCTACCGCCTGCAACACCGCGTCCCAAGCCACCTCCACGGATGCTTGCAGGCGCTAATGCAAGGATTTTCGGCCCTCTTCTGGAAGCTCAGACACCCGGCCCCAGCTCCAATGAATGGACGGCTAGACCCAGGTGAATGGTCTTGTTCCCGCCCCGTTGTGCCGCTGCCAACTCTATTTTTGTCAGGACCGTCCGCACTGCGATCCGGCCTGAATCTGCAATTATCCCCATGGAATACGATTTGTGGTTGATGAATACGAAGTAGAAGGCTACCAAGATGCTGCACGGCCTCTACGCGGTACCAGATCCCGTAGTCAGAGGCACCGTGTCAACCAACGCCACGAATTATTCCACCTCCGGACCATGCGTGGGCCATGCGCTCTCATGCACGTCTCTTCTAAGAATTGGACTTCCCTGGCGTCTACGGCCGTTTGGTCATGCATCTAACCATCTCTAGTCGGAGCCGTTGCCAAATGCCATCCCAACACGTGGGCTACCTGAGACCAACTTTCCGACTGTGATCCGTGACAACATAACGACTAAGGAGTTGAGCGGTGAAGCGGGCATGCCGAGCACCTCCGCCAACAGGAATGTTTGCGTCACTACCGTCTCGATCGTAATAAGGGAGTCATGGGTTCTGCGTCACAGATGGCCTCATCGATACACACGAAACCAAAAAACCCGGCCTGCCCTATATACGTGGTGAATTCGAGGTTCCATAGGAGAAGGGATGGGCCGGATTCTGAGGCAAGAACATTGTGAAGTTTGATTGCTTGCGCAAATCGTAGCCGGGCTCTGTCGCTGCCGCCAGACTTTGTTGATGTTATTACCTACGTAGGCAATGGAGAGCCCCAATGGCAAGCCTCTACTACTAAGAAGAAGTGGTCTCAATCACCCATGTCGTGGTATCGGGCGTGGGCAGCGAGCGCAAACGAGGGGATACAGTGTCCACAAAGAGGACACCGCGCCGTTCCTTGAGCTTCCTCCCAGGTATCGCCGCCGTCAAAGTTCCCAAGCTCGAATTCCTCCTCCGAATCGTCCGAGATGTGGTTGTCGCCGTCTTCAATGACGGTGGTGTCGATCCTCCACTGCCTCAGCACATCATCCTGCCGCTTAAACATGACGGAAATGTCTCGACCAACGCCCGGGCCGGCCTCACTGCCGCTGGCGGCCATGTTGGCCACGCAGACATTCATCAGTTGAAGATTCCACTTGTAATTGGGGGGATAGAATTTCTTCATCGTCGGGAGGAGCGTTTCGCTCGTCAGCCGCTCGGCAATGTCCTCGGGACTGTCCTTGAGACTGAAAATGAAGTTGGGAAGGGGCTGTGACCGGGATATGCGTTGGAAGTTGGGCTCCGATTCCGTAGGCCAGGGCCGTATGGAAAGCCGGAGCGTTTTTGGATGGGCTATCCACCTCTGGCCACCGGTTGCGTCGTCGTCGGTCAGGAGATCAGTTCGCATTCTTCTGACCAGAGACGCCGATATCTTCTGAAGTTCGGCCTCAATCTGGGACATCGTTTCCAGGCCCTTGAACGTATCCTCGATGCTGATTTGTGATGGTATATCTGTCGCGTCCTTGACTTCGGTATTGTCAACACTGTGCAGTAAACCCCATACTCTTTCTCCTACACCACGCTCTGCGCCAGGCCCTCCAAGAAGCTTCTCCAGCGAGTCAGGGGCTGTTTCGTCGTGAATCCGAACATCTCGTACTTTCAGGGGTGAGGTCTCCCGATCCGCCTCATCTGGCCCTGGCTGTGTTGAGAGGTATCGTGACTCAAGCAGACGCGAGATTTTGAATCCGATGCCGGGGACCTTTCTTATCGAGTGTGCGTCCATAAACTCTTGAGCGACGGAGTCTGTGAGAGACATGAGCGTCGTCTGGTTCCGTGGCTTGTTCACGCTGCCAACGAGCTTGCTCAGGAGCTTGTTCGTGGATACTCCGACGGAGGCCGTGAAGCCAAAGTCTTCATCCAGCTTCGTTCGCAGGTGAAAAGCGAGATGGCTCCCCAGAAGAAGTCGCAAGTAGTTATGGTCATCGAGATTTCCCGGTCTGGGGTTCGACCCATAGACACAGCCAGCAACACTGGTCAAGTCGCAGATGAACCCCCTTTCCGGATCCTGCTTCGACAGGTGGAAGAACGACTCGGACAGCGCCGCTCTGTTTAGACAAAACAGATTGTAGTTGATAATGTCCGTCACGTCTACCGTCTGTCAGCACAACAGCCTCTCTCCCGATTTCGAGAAGGGACAGCACACACACCCATGAACACTTCATCGAATCCCAGCCTCTCGACCTTGCCGTTCCACGAGTAGCCCCTCAGGAACCCAAACAGCGTCTTGCTCGTGTCCCGAAAGGGCGTCAAGTCCTCTCCTTCAATAATGACCAGATCGGGACATATCTTCTTGGCGTCGGTGATGAACATGAGCTTCTTCACGCCCCGGCGGCGGGCGACGTAGTTGCACGTCGCCAGGATGTTCTTCTGCTTCACGCCCAGCGGCAGCGCCTTGAGCCGCGGGTCCCGGTTCTCATAGACGGAGGCGTAGAAGCAGTCATAGTCCTGGGGCGGGAATTAGCAGACGAACACGCCATGGCTTACACGCTGCTTGGTGGACGGTGTGTGTGACCGAGTCAAGCCCGTGAACGAGGCCTCACCAACTTACAAAGTGGAGAATGATCCGGTCATCTTTCCTCTTGGGGGGCCGTTTTCTGGGCAAATCCATCGTCATAAAGTAGCTATCTATCGACGAATTGGCGGTGATAAGAAGGTGTTCCCCCCACCGCCTGTCCCGGGCATTGGTTCGTTGGTGGTTACGGGAAGGTGTTCCGGGATGGGATGGGGATGGGGTGTAGCGCGGCGGGACCAGGCGGAAACGGTCGCTTATCTCGCCCACCGAGTCACCCGACCGACAGCCCACTGGTGACCGCTCCCGAAGTTGCTGTCCACGGGTACTTTTCTTGCTGGTTCACGCCCTAGTAAAGTCCCCTAAGCAGCCGGTAGGCAGGCAGGCTTGCGCTGGCGCCCTTTGGTAGGCTCGAAGGATGAACCTTCCCGAAGTGGGTAGCCACCAAAAAAACAATCCTCCGAAAGCAAGAACACCCGTGAAAAGGCGAGTAATCACCAAGGCGGGCTCGTTGCAGAAGTTGCAGATATCCCTCCACCACTCACAAGTGTTAGGCGACATTCTGCGCGTCCTGCAAAGCGCTCTTTCCAGGCACGAGCCCTTATCGTCACCCGCGCTGCGCTGTCTTGGTGTTTCATATCGCTGCCCCTCGCCTTGCCTTACCTTGGGATATCCGACCTGGTATCGCCGGAAGACGTGATCAATGTCTCTAATACTGCACTTCACGTGTACCTCACCATCATACACACGCGTCCCGTCTCACGTCCAGCACTTGCCAAAGTACGAGCTACAGTGTATCCCCTCGCGCGACCACCTCCACCGCATGGCTCCTCGTCCACCACGCATGTGTTGTATTTCGCCCGCTCCAAGGCCCATCCCGAACGTATGACAACTAACCAAATCCGCCCCAAAACTGCGCAGAATGGCCCGCCCTTTCGAAAAGGAGGGGCTTGTGAGGTTCTCCCACGTCGGCCCAGCCCAAGCCCACCACATCTCGCACTACGGTGCACCTAGACCCCCCCTTCACACCAACGAGAAGACGTCCATCTCGCATGACGGTTCCTTACCCAGCCCGTCCGTAAGCTCATCATGCCTGCCCGTGTCCCACACCCCCCTCCACTCCACCCCGAGAGACACTTTCACAAGGAGGGTCGACCGGCGTAGCTAAGTCGATAGTAGCGCTCTGCGTTGGTCACAGACGAGACCAACCGGCCCATGGCCGCCTCTTCGGCAAGACCACTACCACCACTACCAGCGGGAGGAGGTGCGTGGGTAAAGAAGGGACGAGTCTCCGAAAGTTGAGAATAAAAAGAACCCCGCTTTCCGGTTTACTTCGTCCCAGGCTCCCGCTCTCGTTCACTTCCCTCTCACACACAACAACACCACCAACTACAACACACTACACACAAACAAGTCCTCAGAACCAGACATCTCAACACCGCAAACATGCAGCCTCTCACCAACGCCCACACCTCTGCCTGCCCCAAGTGCGGCGCCCAAACTGCCGACACCTCCAAGACCTGCTCGGCTTGCGGAGCTGTAAGCCCTTCCTCCACCTCGCCTCACCTCATCTCACCTGGCCTCGCAACATTCAGCCGTCTTCAGCCAGCTCCTATCTGACTACATCCCCATCCGAGTGCTGACCACATCTCTCTCTCAACAGACCTGCCCCGCCTAAGTGCCTTCAACATACTGTCTGAAGAAAGAGGTGTGAACGAGAAGCCAGTACGGAAACGTACGGATGGAGGCTAGGCACGCAGCAGAGGACTAGAGTGCGGAGAGTTGAACGACCCCTCACGTTCCTTCAAATCATCTTTCGTTACTGTTCGACGCACGGGCAGCGGAGGAGGCACGGCGGACGGGACGGCATATCACCCTTCTGAAACCGTAGACACAACTGCTACCTACTTTAACTTCCCTCTCGAAGGTGTACGCGGTTGTATCCTCAGCTTGTGGTTGCACCACTGACAAGAGAGATGGAGACTGCGGAAGACAGTTGGAGGCTGTCGTCGTCGTCGTTGCCTTCAAGGCGCCAGAGCGTCCGCGTCGAGAGACCCAAATGAAATGAATAAATACCCATCCGAAATCATATAATGCCAGTACATGGTGCAAGCTTCGGGTTTGCTTTCGTCTACCCTGTTCAGCAGGGCCGTCCCCCCCTTTATCACAGAGCGGGGCCCGTACAATCAACGTGACACCGCCGCCCAACCTTGCAAACACGGCTACCCCAAGAAGCCTGCATTCGCACGGCTGCCCTATGTTTAGAATCAACGGCCGTCATGTGGCAGTCGACGTGATATGAAGTGCGAGACTCTAAAACGGCGGCCTGTATCTGGCGTGTTGCTTGGGTTACCTTACCTGGCGCATCGCGACTTTCCACCGTGAGAGCGATGGTGCCTGGCTGCCCCGAGTTTTCATCCCATCTTTGACGATCCCTGACACGTGAGCATCGGCAATGACGATATAATCGACGATGGACCATGTCTCGCAGCGTGTGCTCCACGTCACGTTCGAACAATACCATGGTAGTAGCTGCGGCAGAAGGGAGTTGGAGATTGACAGGCACAGCATACTTCAGGAACAGACGCGTGTGGGTTTTCAAAGACCTGGATTGAGAGAATCGACAAGAGAGAAGAAGAAGCGGCCCAGAAGCAACACAAGTCCAGCCCCGCCATCTAAAGCTACGAGGCGTCCAAAGAGAAAAAACACGACAAGATTTATGGTGTGGCCGGGCATCGTGGCAATATTTCGGCCAGACTCGCCGTTTCCACAGCTAGAACTCAACCGTTGCCATTCCGCCGTCTCCAAAGTCACCCAACAACTCGACTGTTCATATCGTCGCCTAGCAGCTGCCGGTTACGCCAGCCGCCGAGCCCTTCTCTCTTTGGCCGGGCGAGATAAGAGACGACCGGGGCGGAACTCAACCTTCCTCGCAGCTTCTTGGCGACGTCGCGGCCAGCTGTTGCTGCTTCTCCCAGTCACCGTTCGGTAGGGAAAAGAAATGGATTCGGTAAAAGACCCCCCGCAGAACCAGACACGGTGACACGCCGACCAATGTGTGCCAGGTTTGCTATGAGACACAATGATTGAGCAAAACTCCAAATTCCGAGAACCTATGCAGGCAGATATTGCCCCCGCCTTCCAGACCGCCACCACATACCCTTTCTCATCCGAAGAGCGGGAAAAAGACAATGGTGACCGGGACCGTGATGATTACAAATGGGGGTGAGGTCGAAGAGGGAGAAAGGGTTGGGACGTCAGAGGGTATTTAGAGAATCATGCACTTGTGCTTCTTGCCGCTGCTCCGGCTGCGGGAGAGCAGGGCGGCACGGGTGGCGTGCTCGAAAACTTCGCGGACACCCTCGTTCGTCTTGGCCGAGCACTCGAGGTACTTGTAGGCGCCGATCTTCTTGCGGATTTCCTCACCCTGGGCAAACTGTTAGCACGGTGCGTGCGGCGTGGATGGGTCTGGGCGGCCGGCGCGAGATGCGAGGGGCCGCCACAGTGAAAGGGAGGATAAGCTTACTTCCTCGGGGGAGACGGGCTTCTGGCTGGTCTTACGCAGCTCTTCAATCGTCTTAGAGTCGTAACGGAGATCCTTCTTGCAGCCGACAAGAATGATGGGCAGGCCCTGGCAGAAGTGCAGGACCTCGGAGATCCACTATAGGAAGAAGAGCACGTGTGAGCGAAACTTGTTTTTATCGGGACGCGACAGGCGAGATTGAGCAGGATGGGAAAATTAATCGTACCTTCTCCTGAACGTTGTCCAGGGAGTCGGGGGAGTCGACAGCGAAGCAGATCAGGATGACGTGGGAGTCGGGGTAAGAAAGGGGGCGAAGACGGTCGTAATCCTCCTGGCCAGCGGTATCCCAAAGGGCCAGCTCGACGTGCTTGCCATCAACCTCGACATCGGCGACGTAGTTCTCGAAGACGGTGGGGACGTAGACCTGGATTAGTTGTCAGAATATTCGCGGGTCGGAAACGGTTTCATGATAGACGGGCGCGGCATCGTTGATTGAAGTGGTGGCGAGGGAAGTGTTGATGGAACGATGCTGCATCTCGGCCCGTTGGCGTCGGAGAAACAGGAGGCGGGAGGCCGCGTCGACATGAAAGCGAAGGCAATCTTACCTCAGGGAAGGTGCCCTTGGAGAAGACACTGAAAACAAGTCAGCGCCGTGATCCCGTAGATTAAATGCGAGCGAGTGCATCAGTGTCTTGCTCGCGGTTGCGTCGATGCGACGATGCGAGGGCGACGATGCTCGTCTGGGGGTTCTAGCGAAAGGCGGCGAGAGGGAGAGACAGGACAGAACAGGGCGATACGCACATCAACAAGCAGGTTTTACCGCAGGCACCGTCGCCGACGATGACGAGCTTTCGGCGGATCTCGGCCATGGTGTCTGATTTGTGTGTGAGAGAGTGTGCGTTGAAGAGCGGATTGAGCGGTGGACAGTTAGGGAGGTTGAGCTTGTTGGCGGAGAAGATGGAGAAGGAAGAGCTGCGTCGGAAGGGGGAATCTGAAGGTGGAAGAGAATGGGATGGGTAGAAGTAAGGTAAGGTAGCAGCAGGTGGAGTTCACTTGACGACGACGGTGCAAGCAACAGGGCAGGTGGCAGGCTTGTGTTGGGGGGTGCGAGTGGCCAGTAGGAGGGAAAAAAGAGGGTGAGCAACAAGCGGGAGGAGGGTGAGCATGGAAGGCAGGAGCCAGGCAGTCAGTCAGTCCCAGTCCCAGTCCCAGTCAGTACCTAGGTGCCAGCTAGCAGTACCTCTAGCAGCAACAGAACCAGCCAGCACCAGCACCAGCACCAGCGCGCGCGCCAGGAGAGACAAAGATTTGGAGCCGGGACTAACAGGCCCAGGGTGCGGGTACAGGCGCAGATGCAGCCTTAGGTACGAAAAGGAGGTAGGCTGGCTGGTAAGGTAGGGTCGGTCGGTACCTAGGGAATTGTGCGCCTTAGGTACCTGGGGAGGTACTGAAACGCAAGGCAGCCCAAGTAATGATGGAAGGCACAGCAGGAAAGGGAGATGCTGAGGGTCGTGGCTGCAGTACCTACCTATCTTGATGCTGGTGTTGGCTTGTGCTGGTACTGGTGCTGGTGACAGCAGGAGGTGCAGGAGGTACAGGTAGGTAGGTAGGTGGTCTGGGCTTATTCCTTCTCCATTGCTCTTACAGTGTCTTACTCACCTGTGATTTTAAACCCAGCAAAAAGGCAGCAGAGTATTTAATTGCAATTTCGACGAGATTCGAACAAATCGATAGAGACGGAAGAGAAAAGTTTCCCAACTTCAGGCGGGACGTGACAACCCGTGAGAGCTGAGGGAGAATGCGAGGTGCGGAGCCTGCTGCTGATAGCGCGTCCCTGGTGTCAGGTCCGGTGTGTGTGTGTCCCCGGACTGTGCGTACTGCATACGTATTTGCCGGCTAGTGGTGTGGCCTTCCCAGCTGAACAGCAACACCTAAAAGTGACGGTAACGGTGACGGGGACTTGACTGTGTGGATTGGGCTCACTTGTTGACTGGCTCCTCGGCCGATGACTGGACGGTAGGAGCGAAAGATACGGGGCTGTCCGGCCAGTTGGATGTAAGGTCGTGAGGGAGCCGAGCTGGATGCCGCGTCCTTGGTTTTTTTTTCTTCCTCTTCCCGGCGTACCTAGGTGTTGTTTTTTTTCTCACGTCAAAATGTATCTTTTTGCTGTGCTACTCATACAATCAGTACTTCCGTTACCCTGGTTGGCGGGTGACTGCGCGTGTGTCCTTATTATTAAGGTAGGGGAGCGGTGTCCTGAGGCACCCAAACAAGGCGAATCGAATTGCGACTTGGAGGAAGGGGCCGTTACGGATACAGGGGGCGGGGGTGGCTTCTGGGGGGTTTCCTCACCTCTCAGTTGGGTGGCAACATCCACTAGAACGCCCCTGTCGTCTGGCCTTGTGGGAATCTCGCCCGCTGAACCACAGAGGATATGCACTATGACGGGCTGCCTATGCCACCTACCACAGCGGGAGGTGAATGTCGGTAGCTAGACGTGACGAGTCTTGCAATGAATGTTATCACCGATGCCACGGCAATCTTTGGTGTCCAAAATGCGCTGGGCAGGCTGATAAAGTGACAGGAAGGGAAATGATGCGATAAGTCGAGGGGAGCTGCGCAGCACAGGTCGGTCGGTCGTGGACGATCTCCAATCTCTCTTGAGTTTGAGAAGTAAAAGGTAATAAGATGCTAAGCTGCAGCAATGGCAATAGTGGACCTCTGCAATGAGAAGGGGACCAGTGACAAACAAAGCAGCTTTTATAAATGCCGAGCTGACGACGTCGGTCTCAGTCCTGCTATGCGTTGGTATAGGTCCTGCGTAGAGTTCTGGCAGACCTTCGTCGGTCACAGCCCCGGCTGTCCTATCTGAACCATCAAGGACATGACACTTCTCTAGCCCAGGCTCAAGGCCACCAACATACCTAGGCAGAGGCGCAGGCTCATACTCAGGCTCAAGCACAAGCGCAGGCAGGTGCTCTACAGAAATCCGCCAGCAGGTCGAGGCGTGGACAGGTCTGCTTAATCCAGCCCCAGGGCCATGACGCGGGATCCTTTGTCATCCTATTCCTTGACATCGAACCCCCTTTTTTTACGCTGATGTTGCGCCTGGTCACGTCTCTGGCTGAAGCATAACCATAAAAACTCCATCTGGGGAGACCGGCCAAGATCGCTGCCTCCAGAGTCCAAGCTTGGGCTGAAACCAGATGTATGGTGGCTCAGTCAGATTATCGTCGCTTTGGCCGCGGAGTCATAGGCGCTGATCCCCCATATACCGGGACGTAAAGCAAACACCCAGCATCAGCAGAGACAGTAGCAGTAGCAGCCGCAGCCGCAGCTTCGACCCGGGAACTAACGCCGATTCCTTAGGGAATCGGGCTACCCGGCTAGCAGCCTCCTAGCCTGATCTTGCGTCCTTCGATATACAGGGGCGAAAGGTGCAGACACTCTCCTGCGAGCAGCTACGCGGCCTAGCTAGGCCTTCTCATGCGTCTTCTTGCATGATTCACGACTCTGCGGTCAAGTGCTTGGGAGCATCTAGGCCGGCCAAGTAGATGGGTTACCCTCGTGGTACTGTTGGGGTGGAAGTGAATACCTTCGTACCGGATAGACCAAAAAACGGTACGAAAACCGTATGTGTTTGGAGATATGGGTACAGCAACTCGTCTCAACTTCCAGCCCCCAAACAGCACGCCGACTCCCTTCAACATGCCGGCGAGACGGGTGTCGGACGATGCCGGTTGCTTGTGCAAGCCCTTCGCACTCAAAGTCGCGGTCAGCGGTAACATGTCACGTCAGTCCAAGACGTATTACTTTGTACACACGGCAGGCAGTCCATCAGCCATCAGCCGAGTCTCTGGTTCGACGCACGGTCCCTGGAAGTCAGGTACGGTGTGGCAGGGGTTGAGTCCTAGATCCAGGACTTTTTTACGGTTACCGCCTCACTGCGGCGCTCAAAGTGCGTGGCGGCGGCGGCGCAAGCAGTGACCAGCAAGGCGTCATCCCCGGATATTCTACAGAGTACCTTCACCTCTACTACCTCACCGGGTACGTACCATCGTCTCCCTGCAAGTTCCCAGATACGCAGATACGCTGATACGGTCTCGATGAACCGTCTCCATGTGGACGCATATGCACGAATGGCTGGAGAGCGTGGAGCGTGCTGCGTAGGTAGCTCCGGAGCTTGTGCAAGCCAAGGCATCTCCATCTCCATTCGCTTGGGGGTCGGAGTCCGCAAACAAACACCACAGGACTTGCGCGAGGCAGCGAATCGTTATCGGTATCTCTCCATCAAGAGGCGTTGCTTCTGCCATGACTATTCTGGGCATGGCGCACGAGGGATGATCGCGGATCCCGCATGATGGCCCCGTCGGTCCCGGGCAGCCCGGGATGGCTTGAAAGACTGGAAGTTGCCTATGCAGAATGCCATCAGCCAGAGGACAAGCGCGAGAGCAAGACCTCTTTCTAATCTCATGGTTCCAGTTCCTGGCATCTTTCGGAGCTCACAACGATAAGCACGTGGGCATCTCATCCCTCCAGCAGTGATAATCTCTCCTCGGCCGGCGAGTGGGGGGTTATCCAATTATCCATCAAATTCAATCCTTGGAGTCTTGGACACTGGAGAGACCTATGGAGTGGATCCCGGTCGACGGGTGGGCTCCCGGTGCCGGGAGGTGTCTCGGGGAAATGGCCAATCCAATTTTCCGAAAAGCACACGCCCCCGGCCCGGCGACAGCTGCAGGGATTGTGGAAGCTCCCGGCGCCTCTGAAATTTCCAAATCGCCAATTCGAACCGGACGTCGTCGACGACAGCACCTTCGCGGCCGAAGCTCATCGACGGTCCACTTACCCCCGTTCGCCCCCCTCCCGTGACCGCCGAACACTCGACGACGCCTCGAAAGGCCCAACTCCCTCGAACCCGGGCACCTACAGTCGTCCAATTGGCGGCCCGAACCTCCGGAACCGAACCGAACCGCACACCACCCCTCCAAAGATCCGCCCACGATGCAGAGACTCGTGAAGCGCACGGCACAGGCCGTGAAGCAGGTCGACCGCCGCAGCAGGAAGAAGGAGCGCATGAGGATCGGCGAGCTCAAGGCCAACGGCATCAGGGAGCAGAAGCAGTTCCTCGCGGAGCTCAAGGCGGACCTCAGGGAAGCCCGCCTCGTGCGCCGCGAGAAGTGGGAGCAGGGCCCCCTGGCCATGCGCCGCGACGTCCTCGACGGCCACGGCACCGTCGACTCGAACCGCTCGTCCCGGAATACGAGGCTCAAGGACGAGCAGATCGAGGCCCGGTGCGCCTGGGCCGGCGGTGCGAAGCAGCTCGGCCTCCGCATCGGCGACCGCGTCGTCATCATGGAGGGCCCCGAGAAGGGACAGATCGACAAGGTCACGGAGATCAACATGGACCTTGGGACCGTGCAGTTGGAGCAGCTTGGAAGGGTACGCGGGCGACTTGAAAAAACGAAAAAGCCAACCCTCTTGGGGAGAAAACCAATTGCTGACCGAGAACTGTTCTCTTCCAGGTGTCCATCGCCATCCCCGAAGCCTTCCAAAAAATGGACGACATGCCCGCCATGCAAAACTCCCCCCTCAACATCCCCATCTCCGCGGTGCGCCTCGTCCACCCCATCCCCGACCCGGAAACCGGCGTCCCGCGCGACGTGATCATCAAGCGCCTCGAGATCTCGGGGCCCCACCGCAAGGTGGCCGGCGAGAACATCGTGATCCCCTACCCCAAGGTCGAGGAGGAGGAGAAGATCGCCTTCAAGGTCGACACCAAGGCCCTCGAGGTCGACGAGTACACCTTCACGCCCACCCTCTTCTCCCCGCCCATGCCGTCCGAGATCATCGACGAGCTGCGCAACAAGTACTCGCGCTTCCGCACCCGCCACGACGACGACTTCATCGCCCGCAAGGAGGAGGAGGAGGCCCACAAGAAGGCCCTCAAGACCATGACCCCCGAGCAGCAGGCCCAGTTCCGCACGCCCGTGCAGGAGTTCAACCGCCAGCTGCGCGAGGCCCGCCGCGCCCGCGGCCAGCCCGAGCTGTCGGACGGCATGCTCGAGAAGATCGGCGAGGTCATCGCCAAGAACAAGACCAGGACGCTCAACGCCGCCGGCATGTCCCAGGTGTCGTCCGCACGCACACCAAAGATCGTCGCCTCGGCCGTCCCGTCGTCAGCGCCGAAGAAGAGTCAGCCCCAGCCCCAGTAAGGAGGCAGGGTGCTGCGTGGGCAGTGAGGGGTCAAAAAGGGGGCGCGTGGATGAAGAAAGCATGTATGAACAGCCAAAGTAGACTCTCAAATGTGCAACATTGTACTTTTAGTAGAACATCCAAGGACCTAAATCGGTCTAACTTTTTATTTCATTTTTCCCGCGTAGCTTTTCGCCTCTATGAATTCCCGGTTTGTATCCCTGATCCTTACGATCCCAACAAGGTCAACTTCTGGAAAGCCCCCAGAACCGGCGGCTCCAGCTTCTTCGCCCTCGCGTCCAGGTGCTCCTGCAGCACGGCGTCCCCGCCGGAGGGGATCCACATCTCACCGTCCGCGCCGACGACCGCCTCCGCATCCTGCTCCTCCTTCACATTGAACACCTCCCTGACCGCCGCCTTGCAACCCTCGACGACCTCGGCCATGAGCACCTCCACCGCCCTCGCGCGCTCCGTCATGCCCCTCCTGACTAGCGCAAACACAAGCCTGCTGACCTCGTCCTTGGTGCCGCCCTCGACGCGCTCCACCAGGCGCCGGACGCTGTTGACGAGGTACTCCTCCTCGTACACCGTGCCCTTGCGGCCGCGCGCGCGCTTCTTCTCCTCGCGCTTGCGGTTCTTGCTCGTCGCGCGCGACACCCCCGTGCCCACCGTGCCGACGCTGCCGTCCTTGCCCGTGTACCGGGTGAACAAACTGGCGCTCGTGCTGACGCGCGAACTGGCGGCGACGGAGATGTCGTCCGGGATGTCGGCGTGTCCTCCGGGCCTCTCGCCCTCGTAGAACGCGAGCGGGTCCTCGGCGGCCTTGCGGCGCAGCTCCGCGATGCGGGGGACCTGCGCGAGGAGCTGCGACTTGCAGTCCGCGAGGAACTCCGTGGAGCTGCTGAGCGCCTCGACGAGGCCGCCGTCGAAGGCGGTCGGAATGAGGTCCGCGCGGCGCTCTCGGGCGATGAGGCGGAGGGCCTCGGCGAAGTGGTACGCCTTGCAGAGGCACTTGACCGCCGTCTCGATGGAGGCGAGGTAGTCTGCGTGAATGGTTGCCGCGGCGGCATACTCCTTGCCTTCCCACAGGGCGTCGGCCAGGGTGTCGGCCAGGTCTTTGAAGGCCTCCTCCGAGGGGGGAGGGGTCTGCTGCTGCGCGGCGAAGAGGCACTCGCGCCAGCAGGTGACTCCGGCTGCGCGGTAACAGCTCGTGGCCTTGGTGTAGTTCTGCAGGGTCTCGTAGGCGAGGCCGGCGTCGCGGTACTTGGAGTTGGACTCGAGATAGCTCGCGTAGAGGCCGGTGATGGTCTGGTGGCGCGCCTGGTCGTACCTGTACAGGCCCAGTGCGTCCTGGTAGAGGGCGTGCTTGGTGACGTACTTCTGCAGGTCTTCAAAGGCGTCGAGGTCCTTGAGGTGGGACAGAGCCTTTGCCCTGCGGTCGAGATGGTCGTCAATCTCGAACTTGCGGCGCAGCTCAGGGAGGTTGTGGAGGTTCTGGATGAAGGGGAGGTACTCTCTGGGGTCACGCTGCGACTGCTGGGCCACCAGGAGGGCGAGGTCAAGGTTGTACAGGCCGAGGGCGTTGTCGTAAAGCCTGTTGACGTCGACGAGGAAGCAGATGTGCTCCACCGCGCGCTCGGCCAGCTTCTCGTCCTCTTGCATCAGCTCCGAGACGAGGGTGAGGCCGTCTTCGAGTGCTGGCGGGTCCTTGCAGACATGGGCGGTGATGATGTTTTGCAGATTCGTGCTCTTCTTGCTCTGTAGACTCTTCAGAATGGCGTCGCAGATCTTGTTGACCTTGGACTTGGCGTCTGTTGCGTCGGCGGTCGGCTCTGTAGGCCTGTTGTATCGCTTTGTGTCTTTGTACATGGTTTGGGAGACATCCTCCTCTCTGCCAAATGTCAGTGTCGAACCTTGGGTTTCTCGGGGGGGTTGACTGACCTCAGAGACGACAGGAACAGGTCGATGTATGAAATCTCGTTCAGCTGCTCGAGGAACAGTCCAACATTTGCCAGGAACTGGTTGGGCTGATGGTCGTAGAGGATGTTCATGTCGACGCGCTGAGTACGGCAGAAGGCGAAGGCCCGGCCGTAGTTCTTCTCATCAACGAGCTGTCTGATGCCGGCCACAACCATGGCCCGGGGGTAGATGGTCTCCAAGTTACCTCTCGGCATCTGGAGAACCAAGTTCATGTTGGTCGGCGTGGCCGTCACCAACCGAGCACCACGCTCGATGCTGCGGCATCTCTCATCGATCTCGGGATCGTCACCAGGGACCTCCATTTCTACACGGTCTTAGTAACCACCAGACTGAAAAACTCGAAGCAAAGCTTACCCTCAGGATCCACAAGATGCACAAACTTGAGAAAGTGGTTGTTGGTGGTGAAGATGACGTGCGCAGGGGTGACAGCAAACGAGGTACAGTTCTTGGCCAGCTGCTTGGAGTTGGCATAAAGGTGCCCGTTCCTTGTCATTCCTACCGCAACGGTCTGTCCGTTGACCTCTTGCACCTCGCACCACGGGAGCTGGGCCGAAAGCTGGGTTCCCAGCAAACTAGGGGCTGCCTTCCCAGGAAGCCTGTACAGCTTACCCGAGCGGTCTTGCGCAACAGCGTCGACCCCTGAATCGCCCTTGTAGCTGAAGATGGACGACAGCGTCTCTGTGGGCTTCAACTGAAGAGTGTGTGTGAGGCTAAGCGCAGATGCCTGGATGGAGTAGGTCTCGAGCTTGAGACCCTGCGCCGAGACGAGAACTTGGCACTCAGCGGGTCCGGAGAAGGCGGCCTGAAGAGGCACTCTCGAAGCACCCGCATCGAACGGGAGTTTGACGAGCTCTTTCGGCCGAACTGACCGATCTCCCTTCGTCTGCCACTCATAGACGTCGAGCCCCTTGCGGTGCAGCACTGCCATAACCGAGTTGCTAGGGTCGAAGACAACATCGACGACGGCAGAAGGAAACTCCAGATCGAACAGGGACATGGGCGGTGGCACCTGCGCCGTGCGGAAGGGGGTCAACTTGACCGTCTGGCCATCGATCACGGCCACGGCGCCGTGGTCGTTGGGAGGGCTCAGAGACCCGCGGGCGACGGTAAAGATGTACTCGGCACTGTTCACAACTTCTAGATGGGCGTCAGCGTCACGGAAAACATGCAGTCTAAACGATGAGACCAACCTGAGGAGGCAGCAATGAAGCGCAGGGGCTTCTCAGGATGCCACGCCAGCCCAGCAAACGCAGACGCCAGCGGAACCTCTTGTTTGAGATACCAGTGGTAGTTGCCCATAGTCCACAGCTGTATCCTGTCCTTCAGCACGACGGCCAGAACAGTCGAGTCTGAGTTCCACTCCAAACGGATCTTCTCGTGCTCACTCAGGGGGCCGTCTGCGCAGCGCAGCGTGAACTGCCCGTGCCGCAGACCGTTCCTCTCGAAGAAAACGACGTCCGTCCTCTCCGGCAGCCGCTGGATGCCGGCTATGAGGTTTCCTGACGGCCTCCAGCTGAGGCCACCCTCGAGATGGTCCACGGGCTCGCTCACGCTGTCAAGCACACCCTCGCGGGAGAAGACCCTGATTACTCTCCTCGCGCCGCCAGCAACAGAGTTGATAGCAACGTAGGCACCATCTCCCCTCCAGCTGACAGCGGCACTGCCGTCCTCGTTCACGCTGGGAAGCCCCTCGTCGACCTTTTCAGGGATCGTCGGGTCGCGGAGCGCCTTGGCGCCCTTCCCCTGGAACTGCGTCTCCTTCTTGCCCCAGCCGACGGAGACGTGCTTGGAGAGCTTCAGGTCGTCCACGGTCATGGCCACGTCGGCGATGGGGTCGAACGTGCGCCCCATGAAGACGGCGTTCCCCTCCTTGGTGGCGACGACGAGCAGCTCCTCGTCGGGCGACCACCGGGCGGCCGAGATGCCGACGTCGATGGAGCCCACGATCTCAATCTGAGCGCCGCCGCCGTCGCCGCCGAAGCCGTCATCCTCCTGGACGGTGACGATGTCGCCCCCCTCGAGGATGACGCAGGTGGTCAGCGTGTCGCTGAAGTGGTGCAGGTCGACTACCCTGTCCGCGAGCAGGTCCGGGCTCGGGCTCGGCGCATCCCAGCTCGCGACCGTGTGTGATTTACTACCCGAGCCGTGTTAGTTGGACCCTTTATTTCAACATGTCAAGCCACGCAGCTCCTGAACTCATGATACGGAAATGAGCCACACGCAAGCCCATGTAGTCAAAAAAAGAAGGACGAAGGATGGGGGGAGGAGGCGCGGGGTGGCAGTTTCTCGAAATTCGAGCAGGGGCTGAAATCGACAGTCTAGTGAAACAGGAAAACGGGTACATGGTAAAGATAGAAGCATCACAAGACACCAGAAAAGAAGGACACTAGGAAATAATGGCGCCACACATTTGTTGCTGCTGCTGGTGATCTGACAGCCTCACCAGCTCGATGGTGGCACTCGCCTCGGTCGGTCCAGTGGTGCAGAGAAGCTCGTCTTTGGCGGGGTCCCAGCAGCACGCCGTGACGGAGGTGTCCGACGGCTCTGCCTGCCAGGTGCCGAATCGAATGTTGCGCAGGTTCCGCATCGTTTCTCTGCTGTCGGGGTCTTTTTTTTGGCTTGTGACTTTTCTTCAGCTTTTTCAGATTTAACCAACCCCCCTAGTCGATCCGGGAAAAGTCAGCCGATGGGTTTATGCTCGGGGGTTCATCGGTGGTGGGGTTTTTTCTTGTCGCCGGCGAGTTTGTGACTCTTGTTTGGAAAACGAAGGGTGTGAGTCGTTCGTTCGTCCCGCCTTGCCTCACAGATTTGATAGCGAAACCTTTTTTTTTTTTTTTTTTTTTTTTGGGCTCCGGTCACTGAAAATCTCAATTGGCGCCGTCGCGCGGAGAGGTGGTGCACCCCTCTTCCCTAGCGCGGCACGCCGGCAAGGGTACCAGAGTACCTTGGCGGGGCCCGAGCTGTCGCCGCCTCACTCCTGGAGGTCCAGCGCGGTGCGCCCCTGAAGCGAGGAAGAAGCTCGGCGCTTCAAGGAAGGCACTGGAGCGTGGTTCCCGGAATAAGGGGGGCAAGCCCGTCTCCGCCCGCCGCAAGCCACAGCGCTAGGAAGGTAGAGACACCAAGCTAGTTTTTTTCTCTCTCGCCCGCACGCTCGGCCCCAGCTTCAGTTGAGGTCGCCTCTTCCATGTTTTTTTGCACCGTTATTACCCTTCCCGAACTCTTTTTGTCGTCCATTACTCACGCGGAGCTAATCGTGCCGGCCATTTCCGATTTCCCTGTTTGCGAATATGGAGGGCATAAACTCATAAATCATCTCGAATTCGGGAGAAGGCGGGCAGCGGGGTCGCCCGGCGTGCTACCTACTGCTCAGTGCACTGGAATGCTACCGGCAGCTCTCTAAAACCTCACCTGACAGAACGCCGCTTGCATGAACAGCGTCTCGCAACATGGTGCGAAGGTCAGCTCACGACGGAGAGGAACACGCTACTATGCCGTACACAAGGGCCTAGAAGAGGCTCCGGCTTCAGCGCCCAGCACCGCGACGGACCGCCGAGAAATGCCATTGGCAGTCTGTAGAGTCTAGACAGCCCACCTATCGGCAGAAGGATAAGGGTTGCAGTGCTACATGACAGCGCCCAACGAGGGGGGTACCTGTGCTGCGCAGCGTTGGCCGCGCAAGTTCACAAGTATCCAGGTACCTACGTAATCATGCATCCAATCACCACCATCCCCGCAGGACCCGATCAGCAAATCACAGACGAGCCGATCGCTCCTCGGCATACGGGCCACGACCTTACTCCCCGAGGCCCTCCTTGCCCGTCTGTCTCTCTCTTCCCCCCCCCAGTGACACACTCTTGCGCTCAAAAGTCTGCCCCGGATTTTGCCATTAGCGCATGCTGTTTTGCATGTCCCCGGGCGTAGCTCCTCTCCTCTCAATGGACCACCTGCCGCCTGCTCCCTCCCTTTCCATTCCTCAACAAGCTTTCCTGGTGCTTCCCAACCCTTTTCCCTTAAAAGCCAGTAGCGAAACCACCCGAACTCCTGCTCCTGCAAACTCGGGTCGAACCAAATTCTCCTCATCAAACCCTTGCTTTGCTTTCTTCTCCTGCTGACCAATTCGGCTCTCTCGCTTCCACCTGCCAGTCGACGGCTTGATAAGAAAACCAACAAAACCCTAGCACAGCAAAAATGGAGGAGGCATATAAGCAGTACGCGAATCAGGCGCGTCGCAAGAACCGCTCCAGCACCAACCTCAACCACCTCTCCCTCGCCCCCTTCACCTCGAGGCTCCCGCTCCAGGACGACGATGCCATCCCCGATCACTTGATATCGCCCGCCCGCAGCACCTCCTACCTGCAGGGCAAGTCGGCTCCCACGACGCCGGGCCTCCTGACACGCTCGCCCGCCCGCTCCAACTCCCACGCCCGCCGATCCTCCGTCCCCCATGCCGAGCTTCCCAAGAGCAAGTCGGCCACCCACCTGGCCCCCGCCGCCAGCGACCGAAAAGCACACTACCGGAAGTCTGTCTCCGGCACTACATCTCCCACCGTCCGCCGACGGAAGGACGAGCTCCACGCCAGAGACCTGAGCGACAGCGACTGGCTCCTCAGGACCGGCGCCCTCATCAGCAATGAGAGCCGCGAGTTCAAGGGCCAGGCCTGGCTGGTGTCGAGGGCGAGCTCCACGAGCTTGACGGGCATGCGGGACGCGGACGAGGAGGCGTTCGAGAGGGAGTTGGCCCGCGAGCGGGAGCTGGCCAGCCGCAGGGGCAGCCGGCGTGGCAGTCTCGTCGACCTGGATGGCGCGTATACCCATTCCGCTAGACCGAGTCGTCCTGGTAGCCGGTCAGCCAGTAGAGTAGGGACACGCAGCCAGATAATGACGCCCATGGAGCGGCACTCGGACGAGGGATACTTCCCCCGTCACCACGACGGCGAGGATTACATCCCCGGCCCCGACTTCGTCAACCTGGACGAGCAGCTCGAGGCTTTCGAGTTTGACACCACCCAGGACGACGAGGCCGCCGTGAGGAGGCTCGTCAAGGACGAGCGAGCCGGCACCTCCTGGGTTGGTAACATCCTGGGCTGGCCGCTCTTCGCGGTGGAGGAAAACGAGGAAGAAACAGACGATGAAGATGCAGAGTCTGGAGTCGACGTTGATGAGGCGCATGAGCTCCGCTCGTGGTCAACACGGCATTTTGAGGGCGTGTCCGGCGCCCCGGATGAGCGGATCCCGCCCCCAAAGGCTAACGAGGGTGGCTGGCAGGATGCTGCATGGCTGCTCAGTGTGGCTACCAAAGTGTTGTTGTGAGTGGGCAGTCAAGGGACAGAGGGGTAACCGGGAGAAGGTTTTTCGTTCCACGAAGAGAATGCATCTGCACTACATTGCCAAGGGGGGGACGACGCTCCGTCTTTCGCAGACGGTGATGTGGATGTATGACCAACAGCCCTAACAGGACTGAGAGCCGTCACCGTTAGACTATTTGAGAACCCTGGCAGCCGAATCTGCAGGGTATGTTTGTTAGTGCTTAACTGGCCCCACGTTACTTTTTTTGCGGGATCTTTTTTCAAAAGTTTCGATCAATATACTAGGTACGGGTATCCGTACCGCGAGAGGCATTTCCACCCGCGATTCGAACTTGTAAGAATAAGCGCTCTCTGCGCCTCGCTGCTCGGTCATTCGCTGGACGCCCCGCGTCCTCCTGCCTTCACTCGTGGTTCGGGCATGTGTGCTGCAGTGCGAGTATCTCTTCCTTCCAAGATCGGCGCTGCAAGACGGGCGAGGTGAACATGTCAGCGGTTCCAGCTCTTCGGCCCGCAAGGCCTGGGGAAGCGTGTAGCATCTGTCATCGGCAGTATCTGTCATCGTTGCACGGCACACCGACGGTCAGTGTCAGTCATAGTGATAGCAGCCGCATTTCCCGCATTGCGCAGGTTGCGGTCGACCCTTCGCACATACAAAAACACGTGACAGGTCGCCGCAAGGCTAGCAGTGAGTGACGTCCGCTCCGTTTTCAGCCTCTTTGACAGTCCCTGGAATGTTCGTCGACGGGCTTCCGGCACAGCCGTCAATTGAAGGCATCTGAGGGCATCTAGAACGATTAGTGAAAAATTTTAATAAAGCGACGCGGGACTTTCACGACAGCCAGCGGAAGGACTCGTCTGAACCGTCGTCTCGAAGGTGCCCCCCTCCGCCCGCCCATGGGCCACGGGGAGCAGCCGGCCAAGCCGGCGCAGGGAGAGACTACTGGCCGCACAGCAGGACCAAAAACAGGTTTTGGGAGTGTCACCTCGCACGTGCATGCAGCGCCGGCGGAAACCTCGTGTTGGTCATGCAGATTGGCTTGCGAGACGGTGAAGGACGACGAGAGGAGGCACCGGCCGCCGCGATCGTCCACCGCCCGCTGCTGCTGCGAACCACGCGTGGATCAACGTTTCCGCCGTGATATCGTGCTCAATGCCCGTCCCGCAAAACATGGGTAGCAGCCCAGACGTCCTCGAACGGCAGGTATCCCTAGTCAGTCGAACGGATGCCGACCGAGACTGTGGGGACGCAGCTCAGCCGTGCGGCGGGGGCGGGTGAGGTTGCGAGAAATTGGCTCCGGGTGTCATCTGGTGTTCGACCCCGAGTTGATATCTGACGGGATGCTCGCGGTCGCTCAGAGCTCCAACGTCAAAGCCCGCAGTAAGCTTTGCGAGCCGCCGTCACACAGAGGAGGGCGACAGCCTTCCAGCATGCTGGCAAGCGTCTGCCGGTGTTTGCTGGGCGCGTCCCCAGGTCTCAGCGACTCAGAGAGCTTTCTCAGCTCTGGTCGAGCTGGCGATGCCTACACCGTGAGCAGCCATGCAAATAGCTTCCAGCAGTGGACTGGCAAAGATGTCACCGTACATTAGCCATTGGCTGTACGATACTGAGCTGCCCTCCACTCATGCGACGATCGAGGTTTTAGGCGTAAAGGGTCAAAGGTTCGGCCTGGTCGACCGTCTCCTTGTATGTGGTGGTCTTGTTGTACGCTTCCCAGCGAACTTGGCGTATGCGTGACACCAGAGTTCAACCGATCCAATCATCAGACGAATTACAATGGATGTACTGCGGTTCCTTTATTCACCGAAGCTCCAAATGCTCTAGAAGGCGTACTGTGGAGGAAGTGGTCTCCGACAGAGGGGTATCAAGTCCACAGCAGGTAGTGAGCGACAAGAAAAGATGCCTGGTGTCGGTGGGGTGGAAGAGGCCGTGGAGTTGATGTTCTCAGTTAGCGGCATGCCGATTTCCGGCCTACCGTACCTGGGACCCGACCGTTGTAAAGTGGGCCTCCGTAAAACACGGAGTATTCCACGTTACGGTCCCGTCCGGCCGGGTTCTGTCGCAGCGAGTAGCGGTAACTTCCCGTTTTGGCAGCCGGGAAACTCTCCACACGACATAGTCGTAAGCCCATTAACATGTCGTAGATACCACGACCCTTATCAAATCTGAAGCAGCCAGCCGGACTGTTCGTATTAGGCCGGCGCAATCAGACAGTGCTCGTAGCGGTAGCATCGTCGCAGACGCTGCCGTGGGCAACGACAGCCGCCATACATGTAGACGGTAGTAACCCAAAACGGAAGCGTCTAGCACCTGAGAGACCCCGGTCCTTGCAGGGGTCTGCATGGAGACCCACCGATGACGTCCGAGTGCGGTATGACGTCTGGGAAGCCACCAGCTCCAGCCCCCAGAATGCATATGCAAAGAGCCCCACAGCACCACCAGTTAACCACTTCAACGGAACCCCATCACACGGAGGAATGGTGGACAACACCATCTTTGCCGGCCACACAGGTTGACAGGGCACGAAAATCCTTTTTCCCTTTGATGAGAAGTGCTCGTCGGTGGAGTCTTGACTGTCGGCCGAGAAAGTCTAGCCTCTGTCGCCAGGCGCCTCTGAGATGATTCTGCAGCGGTGTGGGACGGTATTTCACCGTGCTTTCCCTGCCACCTGTCCAGCGCCGACGGCACAAGGTGGCATGTCAGCGTGGCCAAGAGGTTTGAATCAGGAACAGATCGTCAAAAGGCCTTTGGCCGGGGCTAGGACCCTGCATCCCGCCCTCGGTGGCTCCCTTGACTTTTCTCTTTTACCTCGCCGGTTTCTGCTTCCCGCCGTTGCCCTCGACTCGGCGCAACCCCTCCTGCCGAGTCCAGGGCCTTCCATCGGCCATCGGTGTGGAGTGGTGAGTTCTCCGTATCGTGACTTCTCGATGATAGTATACATCAAGTTGCGCTGTGTGTTGTGACGACCGATTTGCCACAGCGCCATGGCTCGGGGCACTTCATGGTGGGTGAAGCCTATCGAGACACTGCGTATGAGGTCGTCCCAACTGATGGCCCATATTCCGATGATTGGACAAGTCCCCTTGGATGCTAGGGGCACACCGAAAGAGGGGTCCAGGTGACGAGGCTAGTGACGGCGAGTGTTCCAGTCTCGAGAACGCAAATGGCCGGTCGTCCCATGTGTAGGATCGCAGGTTGCTTTTCTCACATCCATGCCTTCCAGGAGGGTCGCGTAGGTTTGTGCCAGCACAAGTCGCGTAATAGGCGAGGCAATGCTGAGGAAAATAAGGAAAGCAGTACTCTGTACAAGGCAGCCGAAGCGTCACTAGCCTTCGTTCGAATGGTGCTGGCAAGCTTCCACGTCAGTGAGTAACTCTTCAGGAGCACACGCAAGGCCAAGCGCCATCGTATACTGGGAAGTCAGGCGGAGGACTGGAGAAGGCATCCATACGCCCCGATTACAGCCTGTTCCATCTGCAAAGAAAGATCTGATGCCATGTATCGATGAGCATTAGAAGGCAGCGCCTTTGCGTTGTCGAGGATCCTGGGCGCCGGGGGAGGATGGACCAAGAGGGCCCGAGTTGCAGTGTTGCACAAAGGTAGCATGCTTGTCCACATAACCACCGTCGGGGCTCGCGGGTACTGACCGGAGGTAGCATGGAAGTCCCACAACTTCAGACTCCAGAAGCACTTCGGTCTAGAAGCCTCCCGAGAGGCAGATGAAGGCGACGAGCAGCGATAGTGTGTCTCTGACAGGCCACGGCGCGGGCCACTGACGAGAGAACCGGCGTCGTCGGTGCTCAAGGCTGACACGCAAGAGCGTTGAACCAGGAATTTCATGACGTGAACATGGGGGCGTTTCTGAGAAACTTGGTCAGTGTGGGAACTCCTGAAGGTCTAGACTCTGGAAGACTGAGGAGAGTGCATCCGTCGTTAGACGTTGAGAGGATTTGTTTGGCTGGTCATGGCTGATCGTCGGGAGTGACCTGGTGCAACCGCGGTGACCGTACGGACATTGCATGGGCGAAAGAATCCGTCGAGTCGGGAGGCGTAGCCGTGGAAGAAGTGACAAATGAGCCAAGAGACGATGTAGGAGGGGTAAAGCACCAGCCGGGACCGGCTCGGGTCAACACAGGGCAGCCGGGGAGGGAAGCAGCCGGCATGGAGCTGCAGACACAGGACAGATGTAGGACTGGATATTCTTCGAGTTCAAATAGAAGTGAAGAAAGATGTAGGACAGGAGGAATCGTTGGAACCTGTTGCGGCACGATGGAGGTTTGTAAGTAATGCACGATGACTTCCTCGCCTCGCCTTCCGGCAAGGTTAGGAAGGTACGGAGTACCTGCAGTATCTACCTATCTACCTAGAAGGTACCTCGAGCAAGGTACCTGGGTGCCTGGTATGGAAGGTAAGCTTACCTGGTTGCTTCTGTTTGGAAACAGCAGCCAGGTTCCCATCTCACCTGTTGCACCTGCCAGCTAGCTGGGTAGGTATTTTGTTGGTAAGGTGCGCCTGGTGTGACTCGCGAAAAAGCTAGCCGGAGAACAATGAGCAGGCGCCTTCAAAGGTAGAAGCTTGGTGCGCCCCGTACGTAGGGGGATGCCAGCAATGTGGAATCGACTAGCAGGCAATGCCCCAGCAGGACTCGCCCTCCTTTGCGCCTCGTGCTGTCGCTACACCAGGCACTTCTGCGAGCTAACCACCCCAGCTTGCCATTGATGGTCGCAAGAGCACATTCGGGATGCGACGTGCCCTGTCTTGCATTGAGAAAGATACTCAGATGACAGCGGATGAAGATCCAGCGCCTTTCTCTTACTGGAGCCATTCATATTATGGATGGATGGCATACGGAAGCTGACTGAGGCACCCGGGCGGACCCTTAAAAAACGAGCCAATGATGCAACATACAATTCCCGTTGGCGACGACACTGGACTCCTGTTCCTGCCTGGGCCTGAGCAAGCAAGATAAATACCGGGTAGCAAAGGTACCTTACCTACCTAGGTAGGCACTCAGGAAGGTACTCTGGAGGTACTTGCCCGACATCGCTACGAGTTTAGAAGGCATGAGGTCAGGCCGACGCGCCTGGATTTGTGTTGTGGATATCCCAACCGCCTTCCTCCCGGCTCCGGTGCTGCCTCCGTTTTGTTTTCCTTGCAACCCGCTGAATTCACCTCGCCTTCAAGGGACCATCGCTGTAACTGCACTGCTCGTCGTCCGCCCTGCTTGAGCGCATTAAAGTGCCGCGCAGTTCTCGCAGTATTTTCTATCGCCCGCCCCAGCTGGTTGTATTTGTCGTTTTCTTGATCTGTCCGATCTGTGCTCAAATCGAAAACTCGGCTTTCGACTTGTTAGCTCGTCCCGTCCTCTGTCCGTTCAAAGTCCATCTCCGGCCACCTCACTCACCTCTGATCCAAAATCGTGCACAACCACCATCATCACCACCACTACCTACCACCACGGCCCAACCACCACCCTTCCGCACCTGCGAACATTCCTTCCGTACGGATACAGCCCCAAACCCAGACGAAGGCCCTGCAGAAAAGGTGGTCCAATCCCGCCGTATCATCGCTCAACCCTGTCTTCCCCCCTCCGGGTCCTTGTCCCCTCCCCGCCCTCGTCACCTTCCATCGGTCCCCTCCCCTCCTGGGCAAGTACTAGGTACTGCATGCTGCAGGCTACAGCATCCGGCGTATAGGTAGGCGCACAGTGCTTGTGGCAGCTTCTCCCAGCAGTATCACGCCCACAGCTTGAGGTAGGCAGATAGGCACATAATAGTCCCGTCAGTCGGTCTCTCGCTTTCCAAGTCACCTTGCCGGCCTAGGAACCTCCTACTTACCTTACCACAGTACCTAGGTAGCGTGATACTTCACTGCTGCTGCAATACCAGCCAGCAGGTACACTACGGATCTCACACAGCGCGGCACCACGTCTAGAAACGAAATCGCGCTAGAGATCACTCTCAGATTCGCCCTTTGCCTCTTTGAGAGGTCATCTCCCCTCCTCTCGTGCCCCGGTCCTGCTGCCCCGGCCGTCACGCCTTCCGTTTTTAATCAGCAATCCACCTAGAGGCCCCTGTCGACCCTTGGGTACCTTTATTACGTCTCTCACTTTAGGTCCTCGACGGCACTTGCTCCGGCCTTTCGCTTCGGCGACCTTTTTTTCTCAGCTCACATACGAGGAAGCTACCACCTACAGTTCCAGTTCGATATCGAGAAGAGAATTGCTCGGCCTCTTGTTGCCTTGTTGAATTTGTTGCCCAACAACACAGCTCAAGCAGCAAAGGTAGCTAGCTACCTATCTAGCTACCTAGGTAGCTTGCCTTTGACCGACCAGGCTTGGATATTCTCTAATACCTTGAGCCACCCATAGGATAGGTACATCGAGTCTCTTCTCTCGGCCTGCAGTTCTTCTTACATCACTGGCCTCGCTCGACATCGCCTACCTCGCCTAGTCTCAACCTCTTCTTTCTCTTGGTGTCGACCTTACCCAACATTGGATAGTGGGAGGAGGAACAGCAATACAGCAAGGAATCGAACCCCGCCAGAAAAGCAAAGGCCGACGCTGTCCAGCCCGTACCTTATTATCCCTCTCTATCTAGGTACTCTTTCTCTACCTACCTACGTCTCTCTCCACGCCGCTTGTCCATTTGCCGATCCTGCAGCGACTAGATATCCCTTTACAGTAGGTCCAGTCTTGTCTTCTCCCCCCCTCCCGCCCTGCACCTGCACCGTGCTGCTGCTCCTAACCCAGCACACGCCCAGGTACCTCGCAGTCACCCGCGCAAACCCCCACCACCACCGCGCCGCCTTCCATTTTCCCCTCCAAAAAAAAGAGTCCACCTACCCACATCACTCACTGCATCCTCCGCCGAAAAATTATTATACACCTCGGAAGCCCTACCTTACCTTACCTACTCCTGCGCTGCTCGTCTCCTGCCCAAAAAAGTCGCCTTATATGCGCACCCGACCAATATCGGACCCGACAGCTCACCCTTTCATACTCTAGCTCGCCGAAACTGCAAACTGCTGTGTCCAGCTACTATCCTCATCACCTTCAGTCTTGTGCTATTCTGTAAGTTATTTTGTTGTGCCGCCTCTGCGTTGGCGTCGTCCCCTCTGCTCCCCTCCTTCCAAATATCCACACTCAGCTGCACATGCCCTGGTGCGGTACGGGTACGGATATATCTCATTCATCATCACCCGCAGCGCCAGTGCCAACATCACTGGGTGCCGTGCCGACACACGTATCACCAATTATTAGTCTCACAGCCTGTTTCCCCTCCGAGACCCAGGCGCAAAGTCTCCCAAGCCTTCTTCGTTCCCGCAATCCACACGCGCATCGTGGGATCCACACCGACTGAACCTCCTTACCTTGCCGCGGGCCTCTCTGACCAAATCTTCGCTTCAGTACCTCCTCTGTGCCTCCGTGTTGTCGCCGGTCACACCTCTCATCAGTGTTCACCTCGGTCGCCTTTACCCCTCCAAAGGCCTTTACCCGCCACGACTCCTTGACCACCGCGCAAAGCACCACAGCTCACAAGTCTAACAAGAAAAAACACCCAGACCGCCAAAATGCCCGCATCTGAGGACAAAGTACGTGGTTCCTGCTTTAAAAAAATGATAATGTGGTGTCCGGACCATGAGGGCTGACGTGGGGTGTTGGGCACAGAGCGAGGACGGCGCTCTCAGCACCGCCGACTTTGGCGACGCGATCGACTCAGTCACCTTTGGTCAAATCCTGGAGATGGACGACAGCGAAGATGATCGCGAGTTCAGCCAGTCAATCGTCTTTGGCTTCTTCGAGCAAGCAGAAGAAACTTTTGAGTCGATGGACTCGGCTTTGTGAGTCGCATCATCACCGCCCGGCCCGGCCCACTCCCACTCCCCATCCTTTTCCCCTCCCCTCTTCCTCTGCGCCCCTTAACCCATTCTTGCCTTGACCCTCGGCACGAGTAGTCGGCTCGCGAGCCCAGGCGCACGGCACGTTGCAAATCCCTCCTGGACAAGGCTGACTCTCATCTGTCTCTCATTTGCAGAGAAGAAAAGGATCTCGAGAAGCTGTCGCAGTTGGGCCACTTCCTCAAGGGTTCTTCCGCCACGCTGGGCCTCGTAAAGGTTAGAGACAGCTGCGAGAAGATTCAGCGCTACGGCAAGAAGGAGAACGAGGATGGAAGCCCCGAGGAGGACGAGGAGTTGTGCCTGAAGCGAATCACCGAGACGCTTAAGTCGCTCAAGACGGAGTATGAAGACGCCGAGAAGATTCTCAAGAAGTTTTACAACACCGACGCTTAAAGGTACCTCACACAACTCCCGCCAACGCCGCATTCCAAGTTCATCAACAGCCACAATGTCGCCCAGCATTAGAAACGATGGCTGTGACGACGTCAAGAACGTGGAATATGAAGAGGCCGGCCTCGTGCGGACTCGCGCTCTTCCTGGAGAGCCAGTCGACTCTTCGATTACCTCTGGACTCTGCACACTTTGATCACGAACATGCTTCTCCTCATACCCCTCCCATACACTCACGATTTTCAACCACGAAGAAAAAAAAAGCATTTTGGCGTGGTTATTTGGACCGTCATTGCGTGGAAGGCCCTTTTGCTCCCAAGCATAAGCGGACGAAGGGTCGGACAAGCGAGATAGTCAACATGGACCAGACAGAAGGTTTAAAGCACCTTTACTATGCGATGTTCCACCTGTGTCTACTGTGGTCCCAACCGAGTAGAATGCACACCACGGTCGTTACCACACGTGCAGGATAGACGGACAATAGTGTCCCTAGCATTTTGCCAATTTAATGAAAGCTCTGTAGCTTGACCGAGCTGCTTCCGGACTGAAGTTGTGACTGAAGATGTATGTATGTTAAGACGTTAGTTGTGAAACTGTCAAGCCATTTGACTGTATGTTTCCAAGCCTGAGAAATTGTATCCTTTTCCCGCGGTCGTCGTTTCTTGCGAACCTTGCTATAATCAAGTCGAAAGGGGAAAGCGGAAAGACAGACGGCAAGTAGACAACGAGGGAAGCCAGGCCGGCTGACAGTGTAATCAAGCTTCCATCCCGAGTCCAGTGCGGGCGGTGGGGAACCCACCAAAACTCTCCCCGAGCGTCACCTCTCAGCCTTGACCGACTGACATCATCGCGAGCTGTGACGAAGCCCAGGCGAAAGATCGACAGATTGACGCCATAGCTCGACTTCGGTACGTCTCAAATCTGTGTTCTACGGTAATGGGGCAGTCCCGAGCGGTCGGCCCAGTGGCGCGCGGGCTGTCCAGCAGAGAAGGGGGTCGGTCTCCGCTGCCTTGAGTCTGTTGTGCAGCCACAATCCCGCCCGATACTCTGTGGAAGTTCCTCATCTCGCCAGAGATCGCAGTCTACTCCCTCTTCTGAAATGATAGAAGACGCCGCGCGGGCTCCGGGCGCTGCCGCCCAGCGGCCCGGTCCGTCGCGGGCCTCTTGCCCGTCGCCGTTGTCTTTGTCAAAGCCTCTTCAAGTTGCGGTTCTCTAACGTGGTTGGCAGATCCCATCAGCTCCCAGAAAACCCTACCGGACCACTGGGTAGATTGCTAGTTTAGAGTTGGACGACTTCGCTAGGCTATTCAGACCTCCCGAGAGGACTCGAGACACGATTGTTATTCAACTACGATTCCCTCAAGCCCATCATGCCTCCTCGCCCGGCCCCCAGATCCGCTCCCACGCACTTTCTGTGCATTCCCCTCATCACGCCGGCCTCGCGGCCTCAACTGTCCAAGAGCCTGGCGTCTTTCAGGGCGGACGTCGTCAGCCCAGAGAGCTTCGCCATTCCCGCGGACGCTGTCCGACCCCTCGGCACCCTGCATCTTACCCTCGGAGTGATGAGCCTACCCAAGAGCGAAGGCGTCGACAAGGCCGTCGAGGTCCTCAAGAGTCTTAGACCGCGGGAGATACTATCAGGCATCAAACCTCTGTCGTCCACGACGCCGCTGGCCGGCTCGTCTGCTGCTCCCGAACCCGCTTCGCCGCTGTCCATCACCCTCCGGGGCTTACACTCGATCCAACCTGCCCCCAAGGCCACGGTTCTCTACGCGCCGCCGATCGATCCCCAGGGCACCTTCTACTCGTTCTGCGAGAAGCTGAGGGCGGTCTTTCAGGACGCCGAGGTCATGGAGAAGGAGGACCGGCCGCTGCTGCTGCACGCCACCATCGTCAACACCATCTACGTCAAGGGCGGGCGCGGCAAGAAGGGGGCCAAGACGACCATCGACGCGACGGATATACTGGACCGGTACGACGACTACGTGTGGATGGAGAACGTGCCCGTCGAGAAGATTGCCATCTGCCGGATGGGGGCCAAGAAGATTGAGGGAACGGATGACCAGGAATACGAAGTCGAGGCCGAGATAGACTTCTAGGAGTGTTGAACTGGGTGGCTTTTGCCATTCAGGGGCTCTGCCCAGCAGCCTGGTGCCTCTCTGCCAGGAAGCAAGTGCTAACCCTGTGTTGTGGTTGAAGGGCTCCCATCAAAGGGCCAACCTTGCTGTTCTACTAGTAAAATGCTGCAGATTTCCAGATCGTAGAGGGTCACAAATGTTTCTCTGAACACAGGCGGCTCTAAATTGGAATCGGTACTGATTCTACATGTAGCCCCCAGCTATCAGAGACCGAGCAGGCGAATGAACCAGGCGCGGCCAAGACAAACAATCAGGAAACATGCATAGCTCAATAATCACAGAGCCAGATGTGGTGGACAATTCCAGGGACACAGAAACACGAGATATTCAGCATCCGGTTCAGCTCCGTGTCATGATGTTCGACCTTTCCCTTCCCCTTCTCAACTCGGAATGGCCTCTCTTTCCCTCTCTCAGTGCAAGTGAACCACCTACAGGGATGGCCTCTTTTGCGTGCCCTTTTGCAGGGCTCCCCTGAACAGCAATAGGTGCTGCACCGCACAGCCCCCACGAGATTTTCAGCCCCCGAACGCAGCGGCCACAAGCAGCCGGGCCGCTAAAAATACCGCTCCGGCAGGGCACCCTGGGTAGGTACGCGGGCCTACGGATCCCCAAGTCAGCACATCCCCGTCGGCCCCCCCAAAGCGCGCGCCGCTTCTCTCCTCGCCTTACTAACCCTGTGTACCTCCTTACCTACGAACCTGGGGCCAGTTCTACGTACGCATAATACCGTCCGTATTGCGCCCGCGACGGCCTCTCGCCCTCCCTCTCAGCCTGACGTACGCGTGTACGTCGAGAGAGGCTTCCGGCCTTTTTAAGAAGGGCACTCATTCCAAGCAGCCCGGCCTGACGTTCGTTTTTTTTTTGCCTCCGCCAACGGTCCCAGGCAACAGCAAACGATAGCACCGCAAGCGAATCGTCAGCAAACCACCAGCGTGGACCGGCCCCCCTCACTTTGGGGAGACGACTGCCTAAGCGAACGAACCGTGGAGGGGGAAGAGAAAGGGACGCCGTCGCAAAGGCAAAGCATCACCTCCCAGCGCGCCAAAACCCTCCGGCCGCTATTCCCGCAACATGCAGCACCAGGACCGTCGCATGCCCCTCGTCGCCCGCCGTTCCCATGACGAAAGATAAGAAGCTCAGCCGGATGTCCACGACATCGGAGAAGCGCCGCTCCTTCATCCCCGGCGGCAACAGCAACAACAATAGCAATAACAGCAGCGGCAGCGGTTCAGGCAGCTCGAATGTAGGCTCGAGCAAGCCCACGCACGGCGCCGCGGGCACCTCGGGCACGCACGTCTTGCACACCTCAAACGCCCGCGGCGCCGCGGCGAACATCATCGCCCCGCCCCCGCGGGCTCACCACGCTCCCGCGACGTCCTCCGCGAGCCCGAACCCGGACGACACGGCGCCGCCGGCCACGACGACCAGCAAAGATGCCAAAGAGAAGGAACCAAAGTCGAAGGATGCCTCCGGCAGCAGTAGCAGCGGAGGAAATGCCGCCAGCAGCAATAGCAGCAGCAGCAGCAGCAGCAGCTCCTCCAACGCGGCGCTGGTCAAGGAGAAGGAGGCCCGGATAGCGCACCTGGAGCGCGAGCTCGAGATAATGGAGCAGGAGTTCACCCGCGAGCTCGACAAGCTCTCGCAGAACGAGAGCGAGACGGCCGTCTTCTGGCAGGCCAAGCACAGCGACCTGAACCAGCAGTTCCTCCGCGCCGACGCCGACCTGCGCCTGCTCCGCCAGGAGGCCGAGTCGCGCGACGCCGACCGCGACGCCCTCCGCCGCGAGGTCGCCGACCTGCGCGCCCAGGTCCGCGGGCTCAAGGAGTTTGTCAGCACCAGCACGCGCAGCAACGGCCAGACCTCGGACGAGGTGTTCTGCGAGGGCATGGCCAGGCTGGGGAACGGGTTGCAGAACTGGGTCCTGGTCAACTTCCGGAGGGCCAAGCTTGGTTGGTTCTCTACGTCTCTGGCGGGGTGAGGGATGATGCTGACCATGGACAGATGTTGCAGCTGCCAGCGAGGATACCCGCGAGGAGCTGGCTAGGCTGGTGCCCATGCACGCAGACCTCGAGGCCTCTGCTAAGGTCCACATGCTGCAGTCCGCGGTGTCGCGGGTGCTCGTGGAAGCGATATTTAATTCTTACTTTTTTGGCCTGCCCAAGGAGCAGGCGGAGCAGTTCAAGGCCATGGAGGAGACGCTCTCTAGTTACGGTTCGTCATTCCTTCCCTTCTCCCAGACGCTCAACCCTAAAGCTCACGGATTTAGTGGACTCCCCCGAGGCGCTCAACAACTGGCGCTCCTCCACCCTCGCCCTCCTCCAGCGCGAGGCCGCGGAGAAGATGCAGGCGGAGACGGCGGCGGCGACGGAGCGCGTCATCGCCCGGGTCAACGGCATCCTGGACGACATCACGGACGCCAAGGCGACGGAGGCCCGGGACACGGCGCTCCGGGCCCTCGTCGGCAGCGCGGCGGACCTGGCGCGGCAGCTCGCCGTGCAGAAGGCCGTCTTCCGGATCCACCTCCCCGACATCGTCCCGCACCAGCAGACCAAGTTCGACGCCGCCACCATGGAGGACATTGGCGGGGAGGACGAGGAGGCCCTGGCGGAGCGGGACATCGCCTGCGTCACGTTCCCCGGCGTCATCAAGCGCGGGGACGAGAACGGCGGGCACATGCAATACGAGAACATCATTGCCAAGGCTAGGGTACTATGTAGTCCCGAATGAAGCATTTGCTCGCCAAAGATTGCCGCTCTTCCACTCACTCGCACGCACGCTCTCCCTGTCACACTTTCTTTTCCTCTCGATTATGCTCTCGCATCAAGTCGTAGTGATAAGAAATGCTCCGGCGCCCAAAAAGTGCACATTTTGTTCGCCTGCCTTGCCGTCGTCCCATCGGCCTTAGCCGTTGACGACCCCTCCATATGACGAACGCCTCAGAACAACCCGCCAAAACCCGCCCCCCTGCTCCCGCTCGCGGGCTAGGCCGACAGGTGCGACAGCCGCTCCTTCGTATCTCAACCCGTCGCGAGGCCGTCTCTCTGTTCGATATCCCGGAAGGGCATCCCAGGGAGCCTGGTATCGCCGACCAATAGAGGGCATCAGCTCGTGTACCAGTCGAGCCCACCCCGGGCCTGTTAAAGACATGGCTGCAGCTGCTCCATTGCCCGGCGGCAGGGTATGCGGGGTCATTCGGATCTCTTTCCCCCCATCCCGCATCACCTCATCGTCACTCTGTTTTCTCTCATCGGCGCCCTGGAAACTTTTAGTCTTGGTTTTTTCAAGCTTTTCAATGAATTTTGGCTAATGACCAAGTCAGCAAGACCATCGGCCGGGATGGCAGAAAATGCCATGACTGGCGATGCAGACACCAAGGGAAGTGACTTCCGTAATGTCATCGTCGGCACTCGTCGGAGGAAAGACAGTGACGATGGACACCACGGAGTTTCGCATTATCCCGTGTCCACCATGAAGGACCAGTTAGCCCGCTGGGCAGAGGGGTTGCGGCTCTGCTCTCTCGCTACCTCTCTGTGGTTGATCGTTTCGGGGTCTCTGGGGGGCCCCAACATGCAATGGTACACTGCACACCCGCATCCTTCGATGCTTCGTTCTCCGTGTTGTACTGTAGGGCCACTGCAGCACTGCAGCACCGCAACACCTGAAGATCGGTTCTCAGGTGGCAGCCCGTGACTAGCCAACTTCGTGTGTTAAAGTGATAGCACCCCTTAAAGAAAAGGCAGCGTGCCTTTCTACATCTCGGAGATTCTTCCCTAATTTGAAAATGGCAATTGACATTGCCTGGCGTTTGCGGTTCAGATGTCTCGACGGTATGCCTCTCCGGCAGTCCGGGCGTGGTACTGCAGACGCCGCGCAGCACTCGCTTGCTCCAGCTATGTCCACGAACCCCCGCCCTCAACCCCTAGTATCGATGCCATACACGTGGACACCGCGCAGTGGGCGGCCCGTCGCGGTTTTTTCCCATAAAGAATTAGCAATGGTGGCGGGAGAAGCCGCTGGGCAAACCTATCCGAATGTGCAATTCGGGGTCCCGTACGGTGTCCAACGGGCTGTCATGGATGCAGGGTATGCATCATCGAGAGCTCTGGCCGATGTAGCGTTCACGAGATCGTCGATCGTATGCGGATCCACGACGTCGGGGGCAACATCAACCCGGTGAACTCCTCTCCGGGAAAGGATCGAAGACCAAGACCACGCAGAGGTCTGCTGACATTGCTTCTTCGTTTCGGTTCTTCTGAAGTCGTGAGATGAAAAAAGACTGACCGCAGGAGCTGGTTCCGGGTTGGACTGGTGGTGTGGGCTGGCAGGAGGCTGTTGGTATCCGTCGGGACGCGCGTAGAGTCGTGCTGGCGTGGTTCGCACATGGGAAGCCAACCGACGAGGGGTTAGTCGCGAGCCGCCCATGACCCTGAGGTGCATGTAAGATCTCAGCCCATAAAGACTGACACGTACCCGATTTCTCTATGCCGGAGGAACGGAACCGAGATTCTCTCATCAACCTCCTTTCTTCCACCTGTGCTGAGATTCCGTTTTTGCGCGGGTACTGCACCCTCAGCTGGCCTTAGAGGTTTCCCACCTGCTGCACCATAGCATATTATATATGCACTTGGCTGCAGAAGCGGCTGCCATTCGTCTCCCCATACCCTGACATCTCCACTTTCCCAGAGCTCCGTTCACTCCCTTCTGTGCAATATTCGTCGTTCCCGGCGTTGAGCTTTCCGAGCAGGGTCTCGTTCTTTTGGCTTCCATCACTCCTAAACACCGTTAGCCAGCTGTTGCTCGGCCGCCTCCAGCAGGCGGACTCGACCTGAGCTCGTCCGACGTTCCACAATCTTCGCTCCGGCCAGCGACAACAAACACCTTCCTTTGAAACTGGACTGCTTGGTTGTCCTCGCCCTTCATGTCTGAACGCATGTCTCGGTACGGACGTTCGTACCAATACGACCTCCACCACGACTATGTCCCTTGCACCACCGATGACGCCGATACGTATTCCGAGGCGTCATCGTGGGGGGCGACGTCGAGCGTGTCGACGTCCAACTTCGGTAGCGGCACCCAGGACGGCTATGCTCCTAGCTACAATGACCAAGGCATGTCCGAGTATTCCGTGAGTAGTGCCCCCTCGGCACACCCCGCCGCGGATGCTCTAGACCGATCCATGATCGCGCGACCAGCAAACTACCCGCCGAGTACACGAAGACTACACTGCGAGTTCCATGTCTGGACCGGCTGTCAGCATACATTCCGACTTGACGAGGTGGATCTTTGGATTCGACATACCGAGGACGACCACTTGAACCGCAATTACCCGCCCGAGTGCATCTGCTGGTTCTGCGACGACTTCAACTTTAGTACCTCGCGCGTTACCGACCTCGGCTTGAACTTCGAACAGCGTATGCAGCACATTGCTGGCCATCTTCTGGATGGAGACCACTTTGAGCAGAGAAGACCCGACTTCCATCTCCTCGATCATGTGTATCGGATCGGTTTGATCTCACCCGAAGCCTTCCATCAGGCAAAGAAACTGGGTGAAGGACTTCCTCCGCCGTCAGAGTTTCATCCGCCTGGTTGGAGACCTCCGAAGCCCGAGCCACCCGTGGTCGAAAAGGCTAGACATCGCCAGCGACGGAGTGCAACGCAGCAACGATATTATAAGTAGGAGAGAATCGTGCAAAGCCAGCCCTCGAGGCTGGTTGTTGTCTGATGCCGCAATTTGGTTCCGGCATTGTGGATAAGACGCTATGATCCCGGGGCGGGCCGAGTCGGTGGCGGCGATCCAACTGGGGCCGATGGCATGCTTCCGATTTGCCTGCGGGCCGGGGCGCGCGGACGACGGTTCATCTGATGTTACTCGTGTCGAGAAGGTTTCTTATTTCCTTCACTCTCCTTTTTATGCCATCAGAACACTGGCGCAAGGTAGTTTACCTTGGAAGCCAGGCTGCAGGAACCCGCCGTCGGCCTGCAACCCAAGAGCGAATCTCGTCTTGTATACCTGGTGCCTGGCACGTGTGCGAGACTTTTGAGGCCACCTGCATCGAGACGAGGCATACTCTGGGGTGTGAGTTAAGGCTGACTGACGGGGCGGCCCGAGTGGGCACCAGACCGTTGGGCAGCGGTGACATATCCCCCCGGCGTCCTGGGAGAGATAACCCCTCATTCGGTGCGCTGGGGGGCTCCGGCGGCCCGACGTTGACGATATATGACCTGTTTTTGTGCATCTTGTGTTCCGGGCTTGTGGTTGGTTTTCTTGGCGATTTGGTTGGGTTTGGGTTCTCCCGCCTCGGATGGGATGGTGTCCCTCGAGAATGACAATGATGGACGTGGTTAGGTTCGGGATTACGTGTCTTGCCAGGTCAGCTTCGGCATGGCTGGTCGAGTAGCATTGCGGAGGAAACAACGTGTCGGGGAAGGAGGTTCCTTCGTTCCTTCTTCACTTCGCTGCAGGGGTTGCTCCTTTCGGGTTCGTGTTGTGCTTTTGGTTTCAAATCCATCCACAGGAGGAAGGCGTGCTCGTCAGCAACAGAAACAGCACCAAGACTGCAGACACGGTTAGGCATCAGGCCTTTTTACATAACAGTATTGTTTATGACAGATTTCTTACATGAATTCAAGGTCTCACGCTTTTGCTTAGATATCGTGACTCCGTGGGTGTTGTATGCGAACTGGGCGGGTCTCCCACATCCCGTCTCCTGACAAAATCACCAGCTTTCCACAACATTCTCTTTCCTTCGCTGATGACTGATTTTCAGGAACGTGAATCCTGGGATAAAATAGTGATATGAGAAAATAAAACTGGCGACCACGAGAACCATCAAAAACGACGGTGCGGACTAGTGTCGTCTTGAGCAACCTGTTTTGCCCCCTTGTCACCTGCGTTCCCCTATCAACTGTATCATCTGTGCAGCCAGCCATCCTGTGCTCGCCTCCTTCACGGCACTCTCCATGAGCCAATTGCTGATGTTGCCTCAGGATCTCGGAGAATTTCCTGCCCAATAGGCTCCCACGGGGCTGTGGCGAGGAATACGTGCTCGTTGTGTGGCTCGCAATTTTGGCTCACCACTTACACGCCGGCACAGCCTCCCTCGGCCCGCAGAGCTGAGCCATCAGGGACCGCGTATACGAGCGATATTGGTCCGGCGTCTCCGTCGTTCAGGTAGCATCACCATGCACGCAGGCACGTCAGGTAGAGGAAGGAAAAAGAAATGAATCGCAACCCACCGTCCGCGGCCGTTTGAACTCATCAAAAGCATGCGGGTGTTTCGGATGTTCGCCTCACAGTGTGATAATCCCCGTCCAGCCTGCAGGCCGTCGGAACGCAAGCCTCACCAAATACGACCACCCCTAGCTTGACTCAAAAAGGGTTCTTGCCAGCGTCACCCTCTGGGAGGCACATGTCGGACGCGTCAACTGTGGCACCATGTGCTTCATGCTTGGCAAGCTATGTGTTCTCGAGACTGGGTCCTCATGAACTATATATGATAACGGGGAGGTAAGCCAAGAGGTTTTGGTTCGGACAACCAACGCAGTTCCCCCATTGCCGAAAAAATAACTCCGTCGTGCAATACGTCCTCCTTGCTCGTCACTTTCATCCCCATTCATTATATCCAGTCACATGCTGGAGAGGGGTGGCTCTTTTCCCAATCATGTCTTAATGAAATTCGGCATCAACACGGCCATACCTGACGCCGTCCACCTTTAGTTCAAAACCCAGGCCTGCGCTGTCGACGATCATCTCCAGCGTGAAGTCCAAGTTGTCGAACTCAACACCCCGTGTCGTCGTCAACCGCGTGAACAGGCTCCTCGGCACCGCAGCAAGGTCTGTCGTGAGGGTGCACACATGGATGAGGTCCCGCGTGTACGCCGACGGTGGCTCGTCCGCTTCGCACGCAATCAAGTCATCTGTCACCGTCAACGACTGGCCGGGCCGGAAGTTTCTCGTGTAGTGGAATGCGATGGGCTCCAACGGCGATATTGCCTCTCCCTATCATCGCACACCGGTCAGTCGTATGTTCCCCAGGACGTGCAAGGGTCGATGGAAACCAGCGAAACAACTCACCTTTGCAATGTGCCACTGCATACGGTCCGACACCATCCACCGCTCCCATAACGGGGACCAGTACCGCTCGCTGACCGAGTGTTTCTCTTCGTCATACACTGTCGCGTACGATGTGCCGTAGTGGTATCGCGCCTTTCTCGAAATCACCATGTTGCCTTCGAGTCCCCGAAGTACGGCGCCGCGCACGACAGCCGTCCACGCATAGACCGGCTGCATCACCTCGATCGAGGCCGTTTCTTGCATGGTTGTCAAGCTGCCGTGAGTTGGTCTTTCGGTATACGGCGGTGGGGCCGAGCTGTTGAAATGGGCCTTGAGCCTGCGGTAGAGGTAGTCACTCTGGCCGAAGCCTCCCACCAGTACGATGCCAGACACAACACCGCCTCCTTGGCGGATGCCATCGACCTGGCCTTGTACAAGGTCACAGACCTCCTTGACAACAGGCTCGAAAATTTCTTTGATTTCCGCGGCCGTCATGATCATGAAGCCGCAGTCCAGACCTGCCTCCTCGTCATCAGGTAGCCCGGGGAATCTGCTAAAGTTAGCGTGGCCAATTTGGACAGTGATGGGAGACTAACGGCACGTTGACCTCCTGGTGCTCATCCTCGTTGAAATTCCGCTTCACGAACTCCTCGAAGTATCTGAGGCCCATCTGCCATGTCTTTTGTTTCTTGTGCATCATCTCGTTGAATCGGGTTTCGCCCAACTTGTTCTTCACATGTTCCTCAAACCTGTAGTTCAAGAATGCGCTGCCGCAAAGCCCACCGGTGCCAACGGCAGATTCTTCCACTTTCAGGGGCTTGAGTGAGATGATTTTATACGCGATCAGACTGCGGTCGAGTTAGTCTTGTTCTCCGCACGTGTTGCTCACGACTTACTCGACAGTACCGCCACCGGCGTCACATACGATGAAGTTGTCGCCTGCGTTCAGGTGGTTCGGTTGAATCGCCTTCAGGGTGTAGACCGCCGCGGCCTCGGGCTCACTGATCATCTGGATCTCCGACATTGACCCCATGCCAGCTCGTTCTGCTGCCTGCAGAGTCGTGTTCTTCGCGGCATCGGACCACACGGCCGGACATGTCAAGACGAACTCGACTTTGGTGGACGCCATGAAAGATTCGCCGTACCTCCTGGTCAGGGTGTCCATGGTGTGCTTGTAGACCTGGGTGAGGTAGTCGCTCACGGCGTCGAGCACATTCTTGTTGTAGCGCTTGAGCTGAGCTGCTGTCTCCAGCGGGCTCACATAGAAGGGGAGTTTCTGTGAGCGGTCAAGAAAGAGTTTGATGCAGCGAAGTCGAGACTCTTCGGGCTTGAACTGGAATCCCCATTTCACCGTCGGAGTTGTGTCCGGGGGGGAGTTCGGAGGGAAGTCATAGCTAATCTCAGTGGGCACTTTGTCCGAGGTGATACCATTGCCGCCGGGCCATGTCTTGATGATTTCAACATCATCCGGTGTTGATGTATAGACGGCAGCGACACTGAAGCTCTTGTCAGCAAGCGCCCCAAGCTGACAGGCAGTGTGATGACAGGTCGGTCAGTGCAGTGAGTGACAAAGGAAAGAATGGAGCTCATAGATGATTGATGACGAGGAGCAGCATCGAATGCAACAGTTGACACCGTCACAAAGGTTCGTTTCTCTCGCCCTGGTTCCGATACAGGGGGCAGGGAGGTGAAGGTTTGCGACGCGACTCACCCTGAGAACGTGGTGCCAAAGTCGACGCCGACAATCAGCCGATCGGTGGTGCCGAAGAGCTCTCGGACGGGTTGGCGTTGAGGAGGGCCATTGACGGCCTCGGTGGATGATTCCGGCGTGTAGTTGGTGAAGTAGCTGCTCCGGCTCGCCTGATTCCGTGTACTGCTGGAGCTCGGCCGAAGGGGGAGGTTGAAGCTCATGGTGGCAATACCAAGTCTGGGTATGTGCTCACACCCATAATCCGCACAACTGATGCGACGGCAAGCACCAAAGCGAGCGGGACTGGCCCTCGCTAGCAACCACGGGAGACTGGGACTGAGAAACGGTCAAAAGCGATGCGGGGTCGTCGATGTCGTCGTCGTCGTCTTTGTCGTCGTGCGCAAAAATGGAAGAGTGCGGATCGGCTCTTCAGGACAGCAAGGCTACGAGACCATGATCGTGGGGGGGTTTGAGGTGGTGGAGGAGGGGTTCGGCGGGCGGGCGCGTTGGTGGGAGAAAAATGGACAACGTGAATGCCACTCCAGTATCCAGTCCGGGAGCGAGAGGCCCCTCGACAATGACGACAGGAGGCCACCAAGGGTCGGTTCTGGTAGATACGAAGTTGGCTTGAGCCACGTTTGACGTTTGGAAACGCCGTCTGGCGACTGTTTAGAAAGGCCGGTACGGTATTCTGCTGCCTAATTCGAGTTTCCTGGTTCCTCGATGGAAGGAATGAGGACAAGAAAGACAGCGCTGGCTGGTCGAGCGTGTACCGGTAGAGGAGGTACCCTGACGCCGCAGGTTGAAAGGGAAGGAGTGGGAGGGACCTCCTGGCTGCTTGTCCTCGACACTGACAGGGCAGGCGAGCACACTGGTGCACTGCCCCACGTCCTTACTGGGTACGCTGTTGGGAGTCACCTACTGGCCGACCAATGTAGACAATGTACCCGGGCCTTACACCGTACTTAGGTAAGGTAGGCTGAAAGCGTGCCACTCGCTTCCTGGGGAGAAGAATAAGGAGAGCTAGCTGAAGGGGCTGGGCCGGGCTGGGCTGTCAAGAGCAACTGGCGTGGTGCAATCCGCCTGAATATGCCCGCGGTCTCTTTAGTGAGGTACTTATTGCTAGTGTATATATGTCTGCGCGCTGAGCTGACGAGGCGCAGGGCTGGAAAGGTTGGGGATGAGACGGTCAGGTTCACAAAGTACCGTGCCGATTGATGAGGTAAGCTGCTGGACGTGCATGTGCAGCGGCAGTAGCAGAGCAGTAGCAAGCAATAGCACCAAGTGCAGTGCAGTGCAGCAAAGCCGAGCGAGATGGGTGACTGGCCGCCCAGGTGGGCTGGCGCTGGGCAGGCGCTGGGCAGGATAGGGAAAAAGATAGGCGTATGAATCACGTGATTTCCCGACCTCATTGGACTCTCGACTTTCCCGATGACCGAAGACCTGTGCACACCCTTGGCACCTCGCTTGAGAGAAGAGCGACGTACCCGGACTCGTCATATCATCAGTCTCGATCCCAAAGAGGATGCTTCTCCCATGCGTCTTTTTCCTGACATTCTCGCAGAACGCGTACGCCCATGACGAGCATCCCTCTCGTATCCGTCGCCAAGCGGCTCTCAGGGTGCGTGACAGTCGCTGCATCGTCCCCTGCAGCGTCGCCTACCGCGCCGTCGGCCAGACGAGCGAAGGAAGAGGAGCCTATACAGTGGAGCTCCAGAGTCGACGTTCGGGCTTTAATGCCGAGGAGACGGGCCCGAAGGCCTTAGCAAGCAATCGCTCAGGCACCTCGGGGCTCCGTCGAGTGGTTCAAGTCGCGTAATATCTGTGGAGAAGCATCGACAAGCGTCGCAAGCCCTCGCCAAGGCAAGGACAAAAAAGGTCGTCACCAACTGTCGCAGCTTCATGCTTTGCGCGATAGACTGGCAGAGCCAAATGACAGGCAGGCCGCTTCGTAGCCACAACTGTCTAGGTGTTGATTCTTGTCAAACTCACAGCAAGTCCTATAGGGCTACTCTCGCTTGGTTAGGCAGACCAAACAACCACTATCGTGTACCCAATCATGGGCAATCTATTTTTGGCATGCTCACTTTTGCCGACATCGAATCGGCAAAAACATTGCGACTAGGAGGAATCGAACTTCCATCTCCTCGGAGCCAGTTGAGAGGCCACAACGAGGTATTCTAACCGTTAAACTACAGTCGCTTGTTGATGAATATCTGCCCTCGTTGTGGGACAAGGACGTCAGGTTGAGGGCATGGAGCGCAGAAATCCACAATCAGTGAGTCCAGTGGGGCTCTTTCACGTACTCGAAATCGAGAGTTCACCAAGCGAAACGGACTTCGACCGATGGTTCGGGCCGTGACACATTAGAGGGGGTCAAGTTGGGATGTGACTTTGGCATTTTCAAGAAGTCGAAAGCTCAGTGGCACTGATACATTGTTGAAGACCAAATCGTCAAGTGGTACCAGGGTATATTGAATGTCTCTGCGGATGGTCATTATGTCATTTGCGTTGTCTCTGTCTTTCCAAGATTCCAGTTGTTGTCGATGGACGAGAGGTATAGACTTGGCATATGTTACTGTCGGCTCATCACAAAAGCGAAGCTTTGATACAACGATGCTTTTCGGAACTGCTAGTAGTTGTCGTACATGGATCCTACCGTCCTCTAGGCCACAACTACCTGTGACGATGTTTCGGTCAGGAACACACGAGGACTCGAGTGCAAGAGACTCGGCAAGAGGACGGGCGCGGGCCCGAAAGCCTCCCGCGACCTCGAACCCCTCCCGCTCGCATCTGCAGGAACCCGTGCCTTTAAGATTGCAGGCGCGGGACGGACGTTAACCTCTCGGGCGGTTGCTAGATTACCGGCGTTCTTCGCGCCACTACCCGCCGGGCAGGTGCAGCAGCTTCGACATCTTCGAGATGAAGCTTTGGGGACTCGTTCAGTCATATGATATGTCATATACTGCCCAAAGCTTCTACTGGGTATCATTGAGTCCGAGGCTCTAGTCGATAGCCAACCGTTTAGAGTCGAGACATGTTCAAGACGGAACAGCCACCGCGAGAGAAGAACGCCCTCCCCCGAGACGACGCCGCAAAAGCAAACCGCAAAGCAAAAGCAACGACCTGTCTCTTCTGCCCAGGTCATGAAGACTGTAAACCCTGATCTCGGCCAAGAGCCAGTGACGCAACCCGCGTCAAGACATGTCCAAGACCGCACAACCCGAACCTCGTGATTTTCTGCCCAGTCACGGGGACCAAAAAAAAAACACCATACCCGAGCTTCTCTTTCCTTTTTCCCCCTGTCTTTTCGTCTGCCCCGAGAGACCTTGTACGTCTCCGACGTAACCTGCAGCAGTGACATGTCTCGGGCGGGGAGAGAAGGAGAAAGTCTCATGAACGGTGGATCGAGACAGGACACACGAACTGCATCAACACGGGATACTCAGAAGAGTGCGCGTGCAACTTGCTTCTCTTTTTCTCCCCGAGAAACGTCTCGGAACCACCCGCTGTCGTGGCTCATCAAACGTCTTGAAGAGGCGAAAAGGAAGGCCTGAGCCATCAAACCCCCCACGATTCCTTCATGACGGAACAAGGCCAATCGCGACCTTTCCACAACCCACGAGAAATAACATAAAGCCCACCATACATACATGCCTATTTCTAGAAACAACCCCATTGCTTCTCTCGCAAAACGACACTCACAGCCCCACGGACGATCCCGGCAACGTTCAACCGCCCCCCTGCCCCGTAAGTAGCATCCCGCGACCGCTGCTGCGCATCGCCGCATCCTCCGGCGGCCCCCAAAACCCGGCCGCAGCAGGCCGGGCCCTCTTCTCCGCCACGTTACGACGAACATGCGCGCATAATTACTGGCTGAGAACGAATGAATAGGTAGAGGTAAAGACGGGGCGGGGGAAGGATGAGAAGAGCTTACACTAGTCCGAGCCCGAACACTTGACGTCGTAGCAACTCACTCCTTGATTTTTTTCCTTGCTTGCTTTCCCGCCCCGCACACCCCCCTCCTCGTATGCACCATCATGCAGCCTAAAATTCCCAGATGCTATATTTTGCCATTTTCTGTTCGAACCTTGCCCCCCCCCCCCCCCCACTCTTCGCCCGGTCAGCTCGCGCTGCAGGCACCCGGCTGGGCTACTTCGGCTGGAGTCCGCGTCTACCTAAACCGTCCGAAGTCGAGAATCGATCTACGCTCACCCGCCGTCCGAGGTAGGCGGCGCCGGTCGTGCTTTGATGTCGTCGCCGGGTCACATCTAGAGAATGGGAATTGTTGTTGGTGTCATGACCGTGGACATCTCTTGGATGCCACTTATTATTATGTATATAAAGCGCGGGGCTGAGGAGTTGCCCGCCTACGTACAATCCCGTCGTCCTTCTGACTGGGGCTTTTTGTTTTCCCTTCCCAACTCATTCGCAAAAATCAGTAAAAAGATAGTTTCCACGCAGCTGAAAGCTGTTGGACTCGATGCCGCCTTTCCGAGTAGCTAAGACAGATGCCCATATGTATACCATTTGTGTGTAGTGACCGCGGTCCCAGTGTCCCGAGGTCCCGTATGTGACAAATTTTCCATCTGGGCAGTCCTCGGCCACATGGCTTCCCTTTCCTCTCAAGTCGTCTGACGTGTCCAGCCCGCAGAGGATCTAAGAAAAATCGATATGCCTTGTTTGATTCCCTTGTGCAGAAAAAATTGTGTGACCGTTGGATTTCCCTTCCTAATCTTTTCCCTCCCAATCCCTATTGGACCTTGTGTTCTTTCCTTTCCAGATTGGGAGTCTGCCACTCCTTGCCCGCGTGAGCCCTGTGAAAACAAAGGAAATGTTGTCTTTGGTATGGGGGGCCTTTGGCCGCCCCTTCCAGTCTATAGTGTCGGGTATTTCGAAACAGATGAGTTGATAAACAGACGGCAGAAGGAGAATGAGATGTGCGCGATGGCGGATGGAATGCCGCCCTGTGGTATCGAAGATATCGTGGAACAATCGAAAGGCCACCCTGCTCCCAAAGTTGTGGGTGAAAGAAAATCGAGATCCGGAGTGAACATCGCCTCCTTCTAGACGACGATATTGTCACACCGGCTAACGCCAAACACCGACCCATGCATGTGAAGACACAAGGAACTTTGCAGTGAAATCCGTGCAGCTCTCGCAGAAAGCTTCCAGACGCTCACGCCCTAAAACCTGTTGCTGGCAGCCCAGATGCTAGCCGATGCCGAAGCGGCCCATTCGCTCTCCTCGTACGGGGGCGTGGGCCACTTGTACTGACTCTCGGCGCCGTTTGGCTTCTTCAGGTCGAGGGGCTTAGGAGCCATGGCCTCGTGGTTCTCACCGAAGAGAACACCGTTGCCGTTGGCGGACGGTGACGGAGTCGGGTACGGGTTGGCCATGGCAACATTGGCTGTTGATTGATGAACGGCGGGCTTGCCCTGGTTCTCAAGACGCTTCATCGCACGGTGGGTCGAGTTGAGAACCTCGTCGAGAAGCTCATCCTCCTCATCAGGCGCGTCGTACTGCTGGACACCCTGCACCGCCTGAGACCTGCGGGTCCGGCTGGAAATAGGACCAGTGATCCGGGCCGTGCCCATGGGGTCGACAGAGCGAGGCTGGTGCTGCGGTAGCGAGTGATGCCTGTTGAGGGTGCTGTTAGGCGTGGTCAGGTGAGCCGGGGGGACGGGAGCGTGGTCGCGGTTCTGCTCAACATCTTTGAGGGCCTTGTCGAGAGGCTCGTAGATTTCGGCCGGCTTCGGCGGCGGCGTAGGTGCGTTGTCGATGACCATCGATGACCGGTTGCTGTTCCAGGGTCCACAGCCAGCCTGGGTCTCGACGTCGTCAGAGTTCGGGGACATGGGCGCCTGGTGGCGGCCGGAGAATCGGCGGGCACGTTTCCTGAGGTGGGAGAAGAAGCTCTCCTTGTGGCCGCTGGGCGGCGATGCGAGGCCGCTGTTGCCATTGAGAGCTCGCTCGGCCTGCTGGCGATGGATTTCCGCGTAGTTGTTAGTGCTGGAAGCAACAGACAGCTGCCTGCCAATCTTCTTCTTCTCATCGTTCTGCACGTTGCGCTGGTTGCCGTTGGCGTAAGAGTCGTTGTAGCCATTGCTTGCTTGGGCAGTCACGGCGTCAGACATGGGCGAGATGGGGCGGATCGTCGGCAGTATCGGCATAGGGGCGACGTTGGAAGGGCCATTCGTCCATGTCGTGCGCTTGGACTGGGCAGGACGGGTCTTGGCGACGGGAACGTCGTTTGTCGTTTGCGAAGGAACGGGCGACGGTCTCGGAGTCGAGTCCTTGGAAACGGACGGGGCGTGAACAGCGGCAACCTCGGCGCTCTCGGAGCGACCGATGAGAGATTTCCTGAACCAAGAGGGCTTCGACGACGTCGGGGTAGACGAGTTGGAGTCCTTTCCACGGCCGAGATCCGACTGCTTGCGACCGAGAATTCTCGAGGCGGAGGACTTGGGGCGGAGAGGATCGACGGCGTCAGCGAAGTACTCGTGAGCAAGAGCCTGGGTGGATGTCGGGCGGCCCTTGGGGTCCCACATCAGGCACCACGTAACGAAGTGGCTCAGCGCAGCGGGCCACTGCGGTGCTTGCAAAATAGTGTCCATGGCATGGGGCGCCATCTTGGGGAACGAGAAACCCAGCTTGCCAGCGAGTCTGGTGCCTTCTCTCCACTCGCCGCCGCCAACGCGAGCGCCAGACTTGTTGTACCAGTTGCCGGGGCTTCCCATGATCTCGCAAACCCTCCAGACCTGGTCGACCTCGTTGCCACCGGGGAAAAGCGGCTTGAGGGTAGCAACCTCCACAGCCATGGCACCGACGGCCCAAATGTCGACAGGCGCCGAGTACTCGCCGGCACGCAGCAGAACCTCGGGGGCTCTGTACCATCGCGTCGAAACGTAGGTCGTGTAAGGCAGCTTCGAGTGGGTTTCGCGGGCAAGACCGAAGTCGGCGATCTTGACGGTGTAGTTCGGGGGAGTGGAAGGGGGAGTGACGAGGGCGGAGTATCTACGGAAGGAGGTGACGGCGTCTTGGTGGGCGGATGTGGAAACGAGGATGTTCTCGGGCTTGATGTCGCGGTGGAAGAAGTGGTGGGCGTGAATGTGCTCGAGGCCCTGCATGATCTGGAAGAGAATGCTCTTGACGCTGGCGTTATCAAGACACTTGTGGTCGCGGGCCTTCATCAGTTGGTACAGGTTGCCCTCCATGTACTCCATGCAGATATGGAGCTTCTTGCTGTAAGGGTCGAGGAAAATGTCCAGAGCGGGGACCAGGTGGACGTGGTTGGGGAGCGTCTTCAGGAAGACAACCTCGCGAAGCTCTAAACACGGGGCGTACGACTCGAAAGTCTTCTTCATGGTCTTGATGGCGACCTAAAGCGGCAATTAGCTGTCCGCCACGATGCACGAAGGGCAGATCTGCAGGTACTTACCACCGTACCCCGACGAGCCACACTAGCACCTGCGCTACGGACTCGGGCGAGAACGACACTGCCAAAACTACCATCGCCAATCTCCTTGAGAACCTCAAATCGATCTTCGAGAGCCATGTTGTTGGCAGAGTGAGATGAAGACCCCCGATGGGTCAAATCGTGTGCGACCGTCATTTTGTCTTGTGTGTTTTTTGTGCGTTGGGATGTGATCTTTGAGTCCAGTCAAGATCCTCGTGATGACGGTGTCTGAGGCGGGTCAGCTGGTTAAGGCCGCTTCGCAGGCGTGTGAGCCCGGACGGTACCAATGCTGTGCCTAACTAGGAGCTCTTCGCAAGAGCCGCTGGCGAATTCTGTGGCATTCAGGCCGGTCCGACGTTCGGGTTTATTGAATTTCGCGGCGCGGAACTGTTCTTTTCTTGTTGTAGTGGTGACTGGTGGTGATTGTTGTAGTTGTAGTTGTAGGTGGATGTGTTGTAGTACAAGTAAGGAAATGAGAGCGAGTGGTGTTGCGAGTGGATGATCGGAACGGTAGAAGTTGGATATAGAAAAGGCGCGAAGAGAAGTGACTGGGATAAACCAAGAGAGCGAAACCAGATGAAGGAGAGGAGACAATGAGGGACGAGCAAAGTCAGGAGGTGGTCGATATTATTAAAAGGGCCAGGTAAGGGTCCAGGGGGGGTGGGAATGGAGCTAGAACCAGTCGATCGGGGATGGATCCTCAGGCGTGGATATTCAGAGGGTACGATGTTGCTGGGTGCGTGGGTCGAGATTGCGATGCTGAGGAAGCGACCCTAGGAGAGGAGGGATTGGCGCCCGGGTAGGCGTAGGCGTCCGCGTCGTCTTGTGCGTCGTTGTTGGTCGTGTTGTGCTTTTCTTGTGTTGGGAGAGCGTTGCGTTGTGCCTCGAGGCTGCGATGGAGAAGGAACATCCAAGGCTGTAGACTTTGTGTATGTGCGATGTGCTTGGGTGCATGCAGCATGTACGGAGATGCAGTCCGACCAGAGCGTAGCCGTGGTCGTAAGGGTAGGTACTTATTGCCCTGCACCAAAAAGATCCGGAATAGCTGGCGGGGGTGTGGTTGAGGGCTGCGTCGCAGAAGAGCGTTAATAAAAAATCGAGGGACGATGAAGACGGGCAGAGATCACATAGTATGGACCAGGGGAGGTTGAAAAAGAGGGTAGGAGAGGGAAGCGAGAAGGAAGAGAGGGAGAGGAGAGGGCGAGGGCGAGGGTGTGAGGGCGAGGCAGACCAGACCGTGACGCCTGTAGGCCGTAGGTGACGAGGATTGGGGGGCGTGTAATGCTGGGATTGGGAGAAAGGGCAGAGACGCTCCGTAGCGAAGCAGCGTATCCGTAGTGAAGAGGCAAGAAACGGAGCAGGAGGAGGAGAAACCCACATATGATCCAGCAAAAAAGTGATTCACCCGTGGGCCGCGTCGGGATGGGCGAGCGACGAGGGCGAGGGAGGAGAGAGAGGCTGATTGACCGAACGATTGATAAAATGGAGCGAGGAGCCGGCCACTATGCCGTCGACGACTCGAAGTGGCCGGGGGCCCGTTCTTAGCATGAATGAGTGAATCCGGGGGTGTGAGAAGACGCAGAGCGAGAGTGAGTGTGTGAGAGAGAGGGGGGAGAGAGAGAGGGTCGATAGGGGCCCAATTTCGCTAATGATTCGGGGGGTCAAGGTAGTCGTGCTTTTTTTTCTTTTCTCTCTCTCTTCGTTCTTGCCTTTTTCTTTCTCACAGTTGCTTTCCCTTGCGCTGCTACTCGGCGGGCCAATTTGCGCTGGGTGTGTGGGTGGCCAGTGGGTGGTGGGAGTGGATTGTGAGAGACCTAGAGACCAGGGAGGGGGTGGTACTGGTAGTGTGGTGGTGGTGGTGATGGTCGGGATCTGGGACCTGGGACCTGGCAGGGCCTACTACCCAAGCAAGGTACCTAGGAAGCAAGGGTCAGTCAGGTCAGGTCAGGGTGTCTATCCGTGTCTTTGCCGCAGAAGGGATGTACCTTTTCTGTGTTTTCGAAGCCGCGGGGTACAAGCTTCGAGCAGAGAAAGCAAGCGCTCCACGCAGAACTTTGTGTACCTCCAAGTATGTACGGAGTACCTGAGGTAGGTAGGTACCCAGGCACTCACGGAGAAGAAGGAAGCAGCCGACTCGGTAGCTTGAAGCCTGCAGTGGGTGGTGAAGGGGAGGGAAGGGGTTGAGTGAGGGGGTAAGAAATAAAAGAAGATTATGGCGGCTTTCCAGGGGTCGAGCTTGGTTTGATTATGTTCGGACGTTGGTTCAGGTGCAGGGTGTCTGCCGCGGCGCGCCGCTCTTCTCTGCTAGTATTAGTAGTTGTGCGCGTATGTGTGAGTGCGTGCGTGCTGGTGCGAGCTATGCATTCGTCAAGTTCGTCCCTGGACGTCGTTGCGGCATAGATTGGATTTATTGAATTATAATTCTGATGGTGTCCCGCCGTCAGCGACCTGTCTGTCGCGTCTGTTCCTTCGTCCACCGCTCCGTGAGCCATCGTGCCCACTCCCGCCAGTCTTCGTCTGTCTTGATTGACGGACGGTTGGACGGGAAGACGAGGGTGCCGGTCCTCTCCCCGAATCCAGTCCAATCCAGACAGATGGGACGTGACATGATGGGGCAGCGTCGCTGCTTGATGAACTGGCACAGCCCGACTGAGTATCTCTGCCCGGGGCCGTCGGCAGTCCTGGCCCATGGAAGATGCGTTGACCGCCCAATCCAGACTGGTGCGCGTCGCGCGAGTAGCCTTTTCTGTAGTCTGCTGCCATCCCGTCCGTACTAATTAGTGTACCGTTCTCCGTACCTTGCTTGCTGTGAGCTCTCTAGGGTAGTCTCGGACGTGGGGCAACGCGTGCTGCAGATTGCGACGCGCAGCAGCAGTAGCAGCAGCAGCAGTTGCAGCACAGCAACGACAACGACAACAAGAAGATCAACAACAAGAATAGACAGCGGCGGTGCGGAGGCTGTTGCACATGCAAGGCGTTGGCGACAACCACAGGATTCAGCCCAGCGCCGTTCGCACCAACATGGGCATCAGCATCGGCATCAGCACAACACTGTAGAAATGGCGGCGACGCCAGCTTGAGCTTGAGCTGGAGCTTGGTGCAGGAGCGAGCAGGAATGAGATGATGCACCACAAACGACTCGGACCGGCAGCCCAGGCGAGGGGCAACGAATGGACGACACGACGCGACTGGGAACCGGGAACGAGCTTTCCACGCCGTTTGACGGCCAGCTTGACTGGACCGGGGTGGCCAATACGCAAGCTGGGATTGGTGTACATTCGGGCGAGGTGCGTGCAGCGCAGCAAGAATATGTGCGCAGCGAGAGGTGTCGTGTGTTGTGTTGTGTTTGGCCAAAGTGAGTGATATGCCAACACAACACACGACAGCCCTGGACAGGCAAGTGCAAGCTCGCCTGGGCTGATGTATGCGTATTGCTGCTCCTGCACTACCTATCTGTACGGATACATAGGCAGTACCTGCTATGTATCCACATCACCATAACGAAGGGAAGGGAAAAAAGAAAAAGATAAAGGCTGGTGCTCCAGAGGTCCGTATTATGAAGGCACCTCCATCACGCGTGCCACATGTATGTGCATGTATGTACAGCACCAAGCCCGGCAGGGCACGACGAAGTATCAGGCCCAGATGTGGAGCTCAGTTCTGGAAATGCTGCAGCCTTATTCGAGGAGACTGGCGGGGACAGGGTTGTCGCCTGGTGGATGGTGAGCTCTGGGGACGGCTGGTATTTGTGTCGACTTTTGTTGTACATACACTACACGACCTTTTTGTGTGTGTCTCGCCGTGGCACGTAGTGTACTCCGACGGGCGGGCACGAGAGGGAGACCCTTGGGAACTCAACGTCCGAGATGGAAGACCAGGATGGGAACAATGCGGCCGGGCAGAATGGCCATGGACCATGAGCCACCCGAAGACGACGGCGAAAGACGCTGTCAGTGGTGACAGGTTGGCCGCTGTTCAGCGCATAAGGCTCCGTTTCCACCTCATACAAGACGGAGAGCGGGAGAAAAGGGGTACCCGGCGAGGTGCAGTGAGCTTGATGCTCATCACCAATGCGCTGGACCGTCCGTCTCGGCGGGGAAAGGTCGCTGACGGCGGGAATGATCAGAGGGGTCCAGTCCCAGCAGCGTCGAAGAACATTGACGCAGAGCCACCCCGCGTCAGTCAGGGTGACGGTGTCAGGGTGCAGTGGATTGTGCGGTGGTGCACCTCTCACAAGCTCCGTCCGGCTAATTGTCATTTCAACAAGCCATGAAACCGCGCTCGAGGCGGCGTTTCTGATGATTGATGGACGCAGCATCGCCATCACTTCATACCTAGGAGGCCAAGAAGATTAGAAAAGGGGGGCGACGAGGGCTCGGGGAAGGTGGAAAGTGGGTGCAGCCCATGTCCGTCCGTTTGGTGAGCTCAGGCCAGGGTAGGAGACCGGTACGTACACTATGAGAGACCGTCGTCGTCGTCGCGTAGTCTGTACTATGGAGTGTATGTACTATGGTGGACTGCCAATTCGAGATTCGTCCAAGTCGAGTCGTTCCATGGGCCATGGGTAGCGGTACGTATTGCTCTGCTCTACTCTGCTTGAAGGAACACCAAAGCAGGTTGACTGGAGCTTGCTTCGTCTGCCATGATCGAAGTCCAGGCCGGATCATAGCTCGAGCGCGAGCTCGGAGCAGCGCCCATCTCCCCAAGCTGCTGGAGCCGTTGCTTCTGTTCCTGTGCGAGGTTGATCAAGTCTCTTTGAGGTATACGTACCTGCAGCAAGCTTCGCAGCCAGAGAGGCGGGAAGAGAGAAGAAGCAAGGGGAGAATGGAACTTGTCCACGCCAGCGAGCAGATCAGCCGGGGGCCCGGGAGACGCCACCTCTGGGGACCAGAGGCTACTCGGCTACCTTCTCAGTAGTGTAGGTACCTACACCACCAAGGCAAGCCTACACTAAAATGGAGGCATCTTGGTGCCTAAGCCTGACTCTTGGGGGTGGCTGGCACGTTGGGCACGGCGCGTGTATCGGCGGCTGGCGCCAAGTGCTGTTTGTGCGTGCCTCGTGCATACTTTGTGCATGGCATTGGCGTTGACAGCATGGCGGGGGCGCGATGGATCATTGGTGGTGTAGCCGGTTTGAATCTGTCCGCACAAGCCGCTCCAAAATGCGAATCCAGAGCAAACGCCCACCCAGGCCAGGGCCGTTCATGCCGGGCCCGTGTGCCCGGCTAATGCCAGGATGTTCAGGTACCGATGCCCATCTTTCCGGTTCGGTGCACTAGGAGGTATTCGGTACATAGCCCGCCCTGCATTTGTGGGCTGCTGGCTCTCCCAAATGGATGGACAGCTACCGCATCGGCACCATCGGCGTCATTGGTTATTGGATGCTGGATCATGGATGGCCAGGGGCAGAGAGAGGCGAGTGGAAGCATCCGAAGGGGGGTGGAGGGCAGTTGCCGTTCACGATTTGCTTCCGTGATAGCATTAGCAGGTGGAAGCAGACAAGGCCCTCGGAGGCACGGCTGGCGCGGATAACCCATCTCCATTCCACGCCTGGCAAAGTATCCGTAGTGTATTTGCTGGTCTGCGAATCCCATCTCGCAGCCGGGGGAAAACGTGGAAGTCCACCCTGCAGCCCGAACCCGGGCCTGGCGCCGCAGGAATTGTGTTAGCGTTTATTGCCGTTCATGTCGTTTCATGTCCCGCCGCGAGGCCCTGTATTAGACCTCAGGATTGCCGAGTCTCATATGAGCCTGTCCACACTTTATTAGTGAAAAAAAATTCAAATGCCTTCAAAAAGGCCGAGGCGAGGGCAAGAGAGAGAGGTATTGGTGCGGAGTTCATACTTTATTGGTACCCGCCGCGTGCCCTTTCCTCTTCTTCGTCGCGTTGATTGTCCCCAATGCTACATTAGCTCGGGGCTTGCGGAACGGCCCTGGCGAGCCCTGCCCGGGGGTTGTCGTCGTTCGTCAGAGGTGAATTGCTGTGAAGGAGAGCGACCGCAGATGTTGCGTAGGTAGCGTGGAAAGGGCACCGGGGAACGAATCCGGGTCTGAGCGAGGGCCGAAATTCGTCCCTCTGTCTCATCTAGTCGACGCAGATCCAGCTACATCATCACAGTCCAGACTGACCCTTGGGCTGTGGGATGGTGACATCAGCCGAAGCCACAGCCGTGATGATTCTGAGTCTGGACCTGGCTTCTTCGTTTTCTTGTGAGGCAGGCGGCAAGATGGAGGTCGGGATCGTCGGTGCGCAGCCATCGTGTGGCCAGTGGCTCAAAAGAAGCGCGTCACAGTGGACACGGAAGCACAAGTCAGACTCGGGACAGGAACAAGATCGGGAACGAAAAAGCAGGAACAGGAGGAACAGGAACGGGAACAAGGGCCTAGAAACGTGGAGGCAGCCCACCTTCCAGCCCAGCCCAGGGCATTTCGACTGGACGGCCCAGCTGCCTGGTGTGATTGATCGACCCAGGACAATGGATGATGACATGATGGCCATCAGCAGAAAGCTACATCATGGGAAGGCAGGAAGGCACTGCTGTTCGCTCTAGCCTGGAAAGGCAATGAGCTACACTGAACCTACGGAGTACCTTCCATCTGGCAGGTATTACGGATATTGCGCTTGCTTTCTGAGCAGGAGCAACTGCCAACAGAAGCAGGAGCAGGAGCAACCTTGAAGGAGAAGGACCCAGCAGCAGCGGCAGGAACGACGTGATGTGCCGCAATGTCCTCCGTACCTTCTTCCGGGCCTTTGGGACGTTGGGACGTTGGTACCTGCTTGGTTCGTGCCTTCCGCTCCTTCCCCATCCAGGTTCGATCGAGGAGAACTTTCACGTTGAACATGGGCAGCACGCGGTTCTCAGGGTGGTGGGCCGGCCACGGAAGCAACAAAGGGTTCGCCAAGCACATGAAGCTGTCGCCGCTATATCTCTCTCCTGATCCTGATCCTGATCCCTTTCTTGGAGTTGACCAAGCCCGTCCCGAACACGGGGAGCCGGAACTTGCAATGGAGCTCTTCCCCTCCCGCTCCTCGCCTCGCCTGGTCGTCCCCTCCCCTCCTCTCGTTTACTGGGATTGCAATTTTCTGGAACACAAGGGACTCTCGATGCTTTGGGAAGGCTGGCCGGTGACCACGCCAACCGACGGGGCAGAGGAGCCAAGGGGGGGAATCTCCCGCCTCCAACGCGGCGTAGAGAAGAAGTCCTAAATTCTAATGAACAATGATACTAGCGTATGTTAAGTTAACTGTCTGCTTGTCGCAACACGACAATCAGTGGAGCGGCCCCAATCCCAAATAACACACTGCCTTTGGAACCTCTGCCCGCGGCAAGCTACCGAAAATGATCGATTTTGCCCAGGTCCATTCAATAGAAAACTGTCAGATTTCGCGTATATTCGTATGTATGTAAAGCTATGCCTTGAGGGCCATCAACGCGTTTTTCACTTTAACAGCGCTATGGGCCTTCAAACCCCCTGAACGCAGCCACGGCCTTCGGAGCCGGCAAAACGTTGCTTTAGAGCGGCTATTAGCTACCTTAAACGCTAAAATCTACCTATACGTTGTAGTATACTAGTAACTTTAAGCTATATAATTTAACACACCTCCTTAATAAGGGCCTTTTAAGGGCCTTATTAAATCTAATTATAAATAAAATTATATACTAACTACACTTTAATTACTCTATAATTACTTTTATATAGTTTACTTCTTTAAAGTTATAATCCCTTTAAAATCTTTATTTTAAATAGTCCTATTATTTTTATTAAACCTCTATCTCTATAGTAAAAAAAGTAATACTATTTTTAAAGTACTTAAAAGCTATAATTCCTTTTATTTATTCTTTATTAATAAAGTTAAGGCCCTTATAGTATTTACTTTAAAACTTAGTATTATAAAGTACTTAAAGTTAAGTTATTTAATTTACTATATTAAGTTACTTAAAAAAGAATTTAAAGTAGGTACTAGTAAGTAACTTTATAAAGCTATTTACTATTAACTATACTATAAACTAATATTTAACTTTAATATAGCTTTTTTAAGTTTTTTAATATAACTAATAGTTATAAATATTAATATAATAAAGTTTTATATATAGTTAAACTATTTTTTTATTAATAAAATAAATTATTTATTAATTATTATATTAAATATATATACTTAGTATAGTAGTATTAGAAGTAGGAGTAGTACTAAAAGTCTACTTACTAAAGTTTATATAAAGTATAGTTATTAAATAACTTATAAAAATAACCTCTTTAGCTATTTAAAAAAAAGTAAAAAACTTAACTTTAGTTATTAATATAGTTATAGTATTTTATTTATTAATTTATTACTTAATAAAACTACTAAAAAGTTTAATTATAAATACTTAAAAGTTTTTATAGTTTAGTATATTATTAGTAAAGCTAGTATTTAAAGTAATTACTAAATTATTATTAGGACTGCCTTTTTTATAGTTAAATTTAAAGTAAAGAGTATACTTTATAAAGAAGTATTTAATTACTTATTCTACCTCTTTAAAGTACTTAGGGCTAGGGTTGTAGTTAAAGTATATAAAACAGCTTACTATAAAAGCTATATCTGGCCTTATTATTATTATACTATATATAATTAAACTAATATTACTTTAGTAATAGTTAACATTTATATATAAAGTAGAGTCTTTATAAAAGAGTAGTTTAAGTAATTAAATTAAAAAAGTATATAGTTACTTTATTTATAAACTTTACTTTTTTAAGTATTTAATAACTTTATTAATATAAACAAACTATAAAAGCTAAAAGTACTTTATAGTATAGTTATAAATAACTTTAATCCCTAAAAACTATTATAAGTTTTTACTACCCTTAAAAAAGTATTACTTTTAAAGTACTTCTATAAATAAAAGGGCCTTTTTATAGTATTTAAAGAAGAAGTATAGAACGTAGTTATTAATATAAAAAAAGAAGGTAATATAGCTGTATATTTAATAGTAATTCTTACCTACTATATACTTTAATTTAAGTTCTTTTAAACTAGCTTTTAAATAGTATTACTATAGAAGTAAAGAGTAGTATAGACTATAAAGTACTTTATTAAACTTAAAAATATATCCGGGCTTTTAATACCTAGGGGGTATTTATATATAAATATCTTTATTAAGTAAAACCTATATAAATATATTTACTATATTATATTATAAAAGCTTAAAATTAAAGTAGTTTATAATAACTATAAGTATTTAAAATAATATACTAATAAGTATTAAAGTATAAGTATCTTACTCGTCTTTTAACTACTAGTTGCTATATATAATAAAGTATACTTTAATTTTAAAAAGCTTTTTATACTTATTTAATTTATACGTATATACTTAATAGTATTTTAGAATCTAAAAGCCATTAGTAGTACTTTTAAAAACCTCTTTTTAAAAGTTAGTCTTATAATAGCTTTATAAATAGTTCACCTTAACTACTTATATTAAAATTATATAAAAGTAAACTAATACTTTTAAATAAAACATAAATAGGGGTTAAAGTTTTTATTAGGGGGTACTAGGAGTAGGAACTTTAGTCCGCAGTTAGTATAGTACTTTGTACTTATTTAATAAAATTTAAGTACTTATAACCCCTCTCTATAGTTAAATTTTACTATTAAAGTATTTAATATCTATATTTTAAAATACTTCTATAGTATATTAAATACTAAGAGTCCCCTTTAATAAGTTATAAGTAACTAAATAGTTAGTCTAGAAATAGCTTTATTATAGAGTATTTTAAAATAATAATAAAGTACTAACTAAAAAAGTAACTTTATAAAATATTTATTTATACTAAAGTATATAAACTACTAAAGCAGCTTAGTTTATAAACTTAGTTATAAATATAGACTAATAAGGGTTTATAAAAAAAAGGTTTTTATTTATTAACTTAGCTATAATCTACCTTTTTAAGTATTAGTTTTTTTTAATTAATATTTAAAAGAATAAAACGGGTAAATTAAAAGGGGTAGGTAGGAGTTTAAAGTAAGTAGAAGAGTATTTATAGTTATAGAGTTTATTATTATTAAGGGTAGTATTACTTAAATTAAGTTTATTAAAAATATTATTAAAAGAGTTTATAAAAAGAAATACTTTATTATTTTTTTTACTTAATAAAAATAAGTAAAGCTATATTTAAAAGTTAGTTTTACTAGCTATAATAAAGTTTTTTTAAATTTATTTAGTAATAACTTAAAAGTTAAAGTTATTATAGTTACTAATAAGTAAATTTAAGTTACTATTATAGTGTTTTTTTTTATTAAATATAATATTATGTATAGTAATAATTTTTTTAGTTATAGGGTTTTATATTTAATATTAATTTGTAAATATATAGTTAATAAAAGAGCCTATAAAGGTATAGTTATAAAAGTAGTTAAGACGCTTTTTTTTAAGCTATACAGTAACTATAAGGGTATATACCTTATACTTATATAATCTTAAGTATATAAGGCTTAGTTTTGTAGTTTTATTACTATAAAGCTATTAATAAAATACTTTATATAGAGTCTTTTAACTAAGGGCTGCTTAAGGTATATAGTTATAAAAATAGGTTACTACTTTATAAATATTAAACTATACTTTATAAAGTAGCTTATTACCTTTGTATATCATTTAAGTCTTTATTTTAATTATAGCACTAATACACTTAGTGCCACCGTTTTAATTTTATATATATAGAGTAAATAGCTTAACGCGTTTACTATACTTCTAAAGGTTGTTTATAAAGTAGTAGTACCTTTTAATCTTACTATTGCACTTAAAAATAAGTATCTTAACGTTGTATTAAACCTTTAAAAGTAAAATAAACTTCTTAAAAACCTTAGTAAGTATCTTTATACTATAGTTATATAGGTAGTAGTTCTATAAGTACTATAAAATACAGTTAGTAAACACTAATATAAATATAAACCCACTATAGCTCTTAATATATAAGTAGAAGTTAAATACAATACACTTACTAAAGTAGGTATACGCGTTACTCTCCTACAGCTTATAGTTAATAATTCACTTTACTTTACTAATACTATAGGTATTATAGCTTAAAAGGGCATTACTAAGCGCTATTCTAGGGGTAATAAAGATTTAAATACTATAAATTAATAAAAAAAGGCACTAGAGCGGTTTAGGGCTAGGGTAGCTAAGCTACTAGTACTATGTTTCTTTAAAGCCTTTTAAAAATCCTTATTTTTATTAAAAGTACTTTATTTAATAGTATAGAGTATATATATACTAAATAGCCTATATAGAGTCTTTATATATAAGTACTTTATTAAAAAGCTTATTATACTCTAATACTCTTTAGCTATATATAGTCTTAATAAAACTAAAAGAGAAATAATTAAATCTATATAGTATAAAGCACTACTTAAAGTACTTATTCCACTAGTACCCGTACTTATAAAACTAGTTATAAAAAATAAAGTTAGTTACTATAAATATATATAATATAATATTATATAAGTATAAGCTAGATTATTTACTATTAACTAATATAATATATATACTTATATCTCTATATCCTTTAATTATAAGGGGCTTAGAACTAGTCTATAAATAATCACTTATACTAACTACTTAAAAGTTACTAAACTATTATTTATTTTTAAAAACATAAATAGACGTACTAGAATTAAAAAAGTAGAAGTCTTTAAAGAAATATAGTAATAGGTCCTTGTATTAAGTAGCCTAAAATACTATAAATAAACACTTAATACTCCCTATATAATAACTATATAGTTACTAACTTTAAATTTCTTTAATATACTAAATTAACTATTTATTATTTATAAAGTTCTTTTTAACTCTTTTATAGTAGTAGTTAAGCAGCTTTTACCCGTTATACGCGTACTTTAGGAAGGTATAAAAGTAATTTTTAAAGTAGTAGTATATAAAGTATACTAAGTAAAAAAGAACTAATAGAGTAAAGGGAGTAGAAGATACTAATAAAGCTTTACTTTATAATTTCTTTAAGTTAGTATTATTATATTTATAACTACTAAAGTACTTAAAAGAGCTATAAAAAGCTATTTTATTAATAGTAAAGGCGCCTTATACGCTTTTCTTATATCCTATAAACTCTAGTATTTATTTAATTATAGTAGTTATTTTAGTAATAACTTTATTAAAACTATAATCGTCCTAACTATCACCTATTATTATATAATAGCTCTTAGCTTAAAATTAAAGTAGTAAATAGTTAAGAGAGTAAAGTAATTTATAGATCTATAAATCTCCTTTATAAACTACTTTAAACCTAATAATATAACTCTTATATATATAGTTAACTTATATTATAAACTATTTAACTATAGTAACTCTTATTATAAACTACTTATTATAGAGTATAATAAAGTAGTTAATATAAAGCTAGTTAGTGTATTAGTAGTATATACTTTTTATAAGTTTAAAGTACTTATAAAAGTTTTAAATCTAAACTACTAGCCCTAAAGTACTTAAGTAGTACTAAATTCTAAACTTTTTAATAATAGTACTCTATATTTAAAAAATAATAGTATTCTTAGCTTTTTTTTACTTTTAGTATATTACTTTTATAGTATAGTATAGAGATAAAGAATTAATATAGTACTTAAGGGCCTTTTTAAAAAGGTTAGTTATTATTTTAGTATAGTAGTAGTTTACTGTACTAAATAGGAGCGGGAGGTTCTTTTTTAAAAGTGCTTAAAGAAAAAGATTTATAGTAAGCTTATCTACTCTAGATCCTATAGTTTAAAAATAAAGGGCTTTTAGTTTAAAACTATAGTAAGTAATAGACTTTAAGTAGTTACTAAAGCGTAGTTCCTAGGGTGGGGTATTATTAATAAGGGGCTTTAGATTTATAGAAGTTAAGTTAAAAGCTTCTTACGTATTAAAAGTATTCATAAGCACTTAAAAGTTATAGAGCTACGGGTACTAAGTAGCTAGGCTATTAAGAATAGTTTTTTAAAGGGTTAAAAGGATATTTATAGTAATCTTTATATTTAATAGAGTAGTTTAAAAATAATTAATTATATATAGTAAAGGGGGTAGTAGAATAAAACTCTTAATTGTCAGATTTCGCGTATATTTATATATATATAAAGCTATACCTTAAGGGCTATTAACGCGTTTTTTACTTTAATAGCGCTATAGGCCTTTGAACCCCCTAAATGCAGCTACAGCCTTTGGAGCTAGTAAAACGTTACTCTAGAGCAGCTATTAGCCACTTTAAATGCTAAAATCTACCTATACATCGTAGTATACTAGCGGCTCTAAGCTACGTAATTTAATAAAAACATTTAAAATATATTACTATATACCCCAAATAGCCCCTACTACTCCGTCCCCTCCCCTCTCCTCTACTCTCTATCTACAAAATTCCTACTGTATTAGAGCTAAACGTTAATTAAAAGCACCTAAGGGCCAAAGAGTTAATATACGTATTAACGTTGTGTAAGATGCAGTTTGCCCCTTTATAAAGGGACTTAGTGTTAGTAATTAGTATTTATTATTATAGGATCCCTATAGTCATTATCCCTCCACCCTCCTCCACCCTCCTAGCCCTACGCTCCTTATAGAGTTAGTACTTATTTAATACCTTTTTAAGAGCCTTTTTAACTTTACTAGTATAGTTACTATAATAGTTAATATAGTATTATAGAAGGGTCCTAAGGGTAGGCTAGCGCGCTACTAGGAGGCTTTTGTTAAGTTACGCGTAGATAGGTACGTATATTAAACAAAGTATCTATATACCTTAAAGCGCAAATTTCGCCCCTATTACGCCCCACACCAGCCGTCAGGGGTTCGGCCACTAGACCTTTTATTAATCTAGGCCGTCCCTTAGTTATTAGCTTTTATAAATAACTAAAATCTACTCCTACAGTACTTAGAGTAGTAAGCTTAAATCTATGTAATTTAATATACCTCCTTAATAAGGGCCTTTATAAAGCTTTTACTACTATATTAACAGTTAAAAAGCCTTTTAAATACATTATTTTATTTACTCTTTTTAGTATATAATTTACAGCTTAATTACTCCCTTAATTACTCTATAATTACTTAGTAATTAGTACCTCTTAAACACCTCCCTAAAGCAGCTTCTCTTTACTCTATTTAGCTCTTAAGTAGTCCTATTACCCTTATTAAACCTCCACTTCTATAGTAGAAAGAGTAGTACTGTTTTTAGAGTACTTAAAGTTTATAATTCCTTCTTTTATTCCTTATTAATAAAATTAAAGCCCTTAAGCCACTTACTTTTAAGCTTAGTATTATAAAGTACTTTAAGTTAATTAGTTTAATTAATAAAATTTAGTTACTTAAGAAATACTTTAAAGTAGGTACTAGTGAGTAGTTTTATAAACCCATTAGTTATTAGCTTTACTATAGGGGTATATTTAATAATAATATAGTCTTTTTAAGTTTTTTAATATAACTAATAGTTATATATATTAATATAGTATAACTTTATTTATAGTTAAACTATTTTTTTATTAATAAAGTAGATTATTTATTAATTATTATACTAAATCTATATACTTAGTACTAGAACTACTAAAGCAACTCTAAAGGTCTTTTTATTTAAATCTATATAAAGGGCCGTTATTAATTAACTTACAAAAATAACTTCTTTTATTACTTAAAAAAGTATAAGTAGCTTAGCTTTAGTAGTTAATATAGTAATAGTATTCTATTTATTAGCTTACTACTTAATTAAGTTACTAAAGAGTTTAATTATAAAGGCTTAAGAGTTTTTGTAGTTTACTATATTATTAGTAAAGCTTGTATCTAAGGCAATTACTAGCCTATTATCGGGTCCTTCTTTTTTATAACTATATTTAAAATATAAAGTATACTAGTAAATAAAGTATACTATAGCTCTTTTAGCCTCTTTAGTATACTCTGGGCTAGGGTTATAGTTAAAACAAGCTAAACAATTAACTAAAAAAGCAATATTAAACTAAGCTATCGTTACTAAGTATATTATAAAGTTAATATTACTTTAATATTAATTAGTTTTAATATATATTACTATCCCTTTATACAAAAGAAGCTTACTTAGCTAGAGTAATAAAGTATATACTTTTTTTAATTTTATTAAGTACTACTAAAGTTATTTAGTAAGTTTATTAATATATATAAATTATAAGAGTTATAAGTGTTTTATAGTACAGTTATAGATAACTTTAATTCCTAGGAACTATTATAAGTTTTAACTACCCTTAAAGTAATACCGTTTTTAAAGAGCTTTAATAAACTCTAGAACTTTATTATAGTACTTTAAGGGGAAGTAAAGTATATAGTTATTTATATAAAAGAAGAAGATTATACGTCTATATATTTAATAGTAGTTTTTGCCGGCGACTTGCTTAAGCTTAAGTACTTATAAACCCACCTTAAGATAGTACTACTAAAGGAGTAGTAAATAACGTAATCTATAGAGTACTTTAATAAACTTAAAGATAGTGCTTTTTTTTTAGTAATTAGGGGGTATTTATATATAAATATCTTTATTAAGTTTAATATAAATAAAAGTATTTATAGTATTATATTATAAAAACTTAAAATTAAAGTAGTTAATAATAACTATTAACGTTTAAAAGGATATACTAGTAAGTATTAAGGTATACGTCTTTTAATTATTTTAATACTATTAATCTTTTTATATAACAAGTTAAACTTTAATTTTAAGAAGCCTACTATACTTATTTAGTTTATATATATAAATTTAATAGTATTTAAGGATTTAAGTATTTCTTATAGTACCTATAGGCACTTCTCTTTATAAGTTTATTTCTAAATAGCTTTTAAAATAGGTCACCTTAGCTGCTTATATAGCCGTAGTATATAAGTAAGTTAATACTTTTATATAAAATATAAGTAAAGGTTAAAGATCTTTTTAAGGAGTACCCGGCACTAGTAAATTACTACGTACTTTATACAGTATCTTATGCCCACCTAGTAAAAAGGTTTTATTTCTTTAAGTGCCTGAATCCTCTTTCTACAACTAAAGATTATTATTAAAATACTTAATATCTACTTTTTAAGATACCCCTAGAGTATATTAAATACCAGGGATCCCCTTTAATAGTTTATAAGTAGTTAAAGGGTTAGTTTAGAAGTAGTAATACTATAGAGTATTTTAGTATAATAATAAGGTCCCTACTAAAAAGGTGGCCTTATAAGAGCTTTGTTTTTAATAGGGTCTTAAAGGCACATTATAATAAGTCTACTTAGGGTTTTTTAAATTATTATAACTTATTACTACTCCTATATACCTCTCTAAACACTCTTTTTTATAAATAAGTACTTAAAAAAAAGTAGTTAGTAAGTTAAGTAGTATTAATATTAATTTAAAGTAGGCTGTTAAGTATAAATATTTACTAGGGGGAGCTTACTTTATAGTAGGGTTTTTAGAATTAGGATTTTTAAAGATCTTACTAAGGCCTTTTATAAAAAGTATTACTTTATTATCTTTTTTATTTAGTAGAAGGGGTTTGTATAGGGCTTAATAGTTACTTTTTCCTTTATTAATAAAGTAGTTATAAACTTATATAATAATAGTATTAAAGTTAAGGTTTAATATATTCCTTATAAGGGCCTTAAGGTTACTATTATATTATTAAGTTTTATTAAATATTATATCTTTTATAGTAATAATTTTACTTTATAATAAAATTTATATATAGTACTAATTTATTAAAGTATACTTAATAAGGAATCCTAAAAGGGTATAGTTAATAAGGTAGTTAAAGCGCTTTTTTTTAAACTAAATAGCTACTATAAGGGTATACGCTTTATAACTATATACTTATAAGTATATAAAACTTAACTTTATAGTATTATTGTCTCTAAGCTAGTAGTAAAGTACTTTATATAGGGTTTTTTAACTAAAAGCCACTTATAGTGTATAGTTATAAAAATATACTACGGACTTATATATATTAAACTAAATCTTATAGGGAAGCTTACTACCTTTCTTTATAGTCCTTACTTTAGCTTTAATTATAGTACTAATACACTTAGTGCTACCGTTTTAATCTTATATATTTAAAGCTAATAACTTAATAAAATAGCCTTATACTTAAAGAGTAGTTATTAGTCTCTTATACTTAATAAGCTCTCTATCGTACTTAAATACTAATATATTTATATTATATTAAAGCTTTATTATAGTAATAAACTTATTAAAGGTTTTAGTAAGGGTATTAGTAGAGTAATTAAAAAAGTAATAATTCTATAAATATTAAGTAATGCAGTTAGTAAATACTAGTATAAACGTAAACCTACTATATCCTTTAGTATATAAATAGAAGTTAAATACGATATACTTACTAGGGAGGGTATATATATTACTTTTTTGTAGTTTATATCTTATTATTCTCTTTACTTTACTAATACTATATATATTATAACAAGGCTTAGGAGCCTTATTATCTTGTTTAAGGGCACTAATAGTAATTTAAACTTCTTTTATAAAGCTTATTAAGTAGTGGAGCGGCTTAGAACTAGAGTAACTAAGCCACTAGTACTACGTCTCTTTATTACTTTTAAAAAGCCGTTATTTTGTAGAATTATATTTATTTTACTACTATAGAGTATAAATATACTAAATAGCCTATATAAAGCTATAGCTACTATATACTATCTTAAAAGCAACTTTATTATACTTAAGTACGTACTAGCTATATTTAACTTTAATAATACTAAGGGGACTATAATTAAACTTTTATAGTATTAATTAATACCTAAAGCGCTTGTTCTACTAGTATTCTTGTTTACACAGCTACTAATAAAAAACAAAATTTATTACTATAAATATATAGAGTACTACGTTATAGAGGCGTATTATAGATCTTCTTTTATTAACTTAAGTAACTCTAATACTTATATCTTTATATACCTTAATTATAAGTAGTTTAGAGCCTACCTACACATAGTTACTTATACTAGCTGTTTAAAGCTTTATAAATAGTTACTTATTATAGAATATATAAATTAATATACTAGAGTTAAAGAAGTAGGAGTTTTTAAAAGGGTAAACTTATAGGCTCTTAAAAAGAGTAGCCTAAAATGCTATTAGTAACTTCTTAAAACTCCTAATATACTAACTATAAAGTTATTTACTATAGAGATCCTTAATAAGTTTAATTAGCTAATTATTAGTCTCTAAGTACTTATTAATACACTCTTAATAAACTATATTATAGTACTATCCTTTAAATACTTTTTTAAAAAAAAATATAATAATATAAATTAAGTAAATAAATAAAGTTATAAGTAGGGTAGATATTATATTATATAAAGCCTTAGTAATTACTTCACTTTAAATAAGTACTTTATAAGTAGTTTCTATACTACTTATTTAACTCTAAACTATTTAATTAATTAATACTAAATACTCTAGAAGTATACTAAGATCTTCTAGTTAACTCTAGTAAATTATTAATAGCTTTAGTAATTAATAAGATTATCCCCTTAAGTATAGTAGTATACTATACTTTAAAGTACTTTACTTTAGAACCCTAAATAAAGTTCTAAATAAGAGAATACTTAAGAACTTTATAAATATTAAGTACTTAAAAGTTAGTTTTTAATAAAGCTTTAAATAAAACAGCTTATTCCTTATATATTTTAGTAATTTATAAGTTAAACTATTTAATAGTAATTACTTTTAAAATAAGTTGGTAGAAATAAAGCGCTATAAAATAGTCCTAAAGTACTTACTTTATACAGTTATAGTAGAGAGATAAGGTTATATTAAAATAGCTTTTAAAATATAGTAGTTAATTAATTAGTTCCTTATTTATATTGCAGTACTAGTACTAAAGCTTAAGAAATATAGTTTTCTATATCTATATAACTAAATCATTTTTATTCTTTTTATAGTCTTTATAATAATAACTAATAGCCCCCTAAATACTTTAAGTATTAGTATAGAATTTAAAGTACTTAGTAGAAAGGTTTATAATACTTATAGTATAGTAGAAGTTATTAATACTATATAGGAGGAGAACGTTCTTAGGAATAACAGCTAAGGGGCTAAATTCTATAGGTATTATAGAGTAAAGACTTAGTAACTCCAGTCCGTAGTAAGTAAAGCTCTTTAAGTAGTTACTTAAGAGTAACTCTAGTAGTAGCACTATACTACTAATTAGTAGCTAAAAGTCTATATTTAAGTTAATAGTATCTTAGAGGTTAAAAAAAACCCCTTAAGCTTAAATAGTATTTTATTAAGAGATTTAATCTTTAAAGCTAGTAAAAAAGATCTTATTAGTAGCTAAATTAATTATTATAGTAATATATTTATTTAAAAAGACTTATAGTAATTAATTAATTAAGTATAGTAAAAGGGTTATAGTATAAAACTTTTAATTATTAAGTTACGCGTAAATAAGTATATATATTAAACGAAGTGTTTATGTGCTTTAAAGTACGAATTTTACCCTTATTACGCCCCGTGCTAGCTATTAGGGGTTTAGCCGCTGGACCTTCTATTGATCTAGGCTGTCCCTTGGTTATTGGTTCTTATAGGTAGCCAAAATCCGCTCCCACGGCGCTTAGAGTAGTGGGCTTAAATCCACGTAATCTAATAGCTCTATTAACTATAATCTATACTTAAAAAAGGGAAGAAATCCTATACCTTAAGCCACTACTATAGAGCCCTAAAGACTTAGAGATTTTAGTAGTTACGTAACCTATAGTAACTTAGCTAGTACCTAAAGCTATAGGGCCCTTAGCGCCTATAAGTACTAAAGTTAAAGTAGCTAGGCTAGTACTGTAATATTACCCCCCCCTCTAGAAAAGGCAACACTATTTATAGTATCTTTCCTAAGTATAAAGTAAAGGATCTACTATATTCCTACTCTTAGGCTTATAATTATATAGCTAAGTATTTTATAACTAGTAGTATTAAATTAATAGTAAAATTTAGTATTAATTAATAGTTAAAATACCCCTATAGTACTAAAACCTACTATATAGTAGTTACTAGAACTTTTTCTAAAATAAACTAATTAAAGGCCCTATACAGAATCTATATAAAAAACCTAATTAATTAAGTTACTTAGCCCTACTTTAAGGGTATTAGTACTAAACTATAAAGTAGTTTTAATAGTTATAACTATAGTATTATTATTTAGTATTATTAATACCTTTTTATTAGCTATAGTAACTTAAAGCTATACCTTTAAGTATTATAAAAAGTCTAGAGTACTTAGGTATAAGTTATAAAAGGCCTAAAGGGCCTCTAAAGCATTCTAAAAGTTCTTAGTATTATACTAAATTAAGTCTTTATTATAGCCTACTTAATCTACCCTATACTAAAGCTTATAGTACTATATCTAGAATACTAGAACTTTTTAAACCTTATACTCTAGCTTATTTATATACTATATAAATAAGAGCAGCTTAGTAACTTATCCTAGTAGTAGGTTATTAGTAGCCTTTTAAAGTTTATTAGAATAAAAAACTAAATAGTATTAATAACTTTTAAGTAAATCTAGTACTTATATACTACTAAGTTCTACTTTTATAATCCAGTACAAACTATCCTAGAGTATTATAAACTTAAAGGAATTATATTAAATTACATAGCTTAGAGCCGCTAGTATACTACAACGTATAGGCGGATTTTAGCGTTCAAAGTAGCCAATAGCCACTCTAGAGTAATATTTCGCTAGCTCTAAAGGCTATAGCTGTATTTAGGGGGTTCAAAGGCCTATAGTACTATTAAAGCAAAAAAGAACGCGTTAATAGCCCTTAAAGTATAGCTTTATATATATACAAATATACACAAAATCTAATAATTAAGAGTCTTATTCTACTACCCCCTTTACTATATATAATTAATTATTTCTAAACCACTTTATTAAATATAAAGATCACTATAAACGTCCTTTTAACCCCTTAAAAAACTATTCTTAACAGCCTAGCTACTTAGTACCTATAGTTTTACAACTTTTAAGTACTTATAAATACCCTTAATATATAAAAAGCTCTTAACCTAACCTTTATAAATCTAAAGCCCCTTATTAGCAATACCCCGCCCTAAAAGCTATACTTTAGTAACTACTTAAAGTCTATTACTTACTATAGCCCTAAGTTAAAAGCCCTTTACTCCTAAACTATAGAATCTAAAGTAGATAAGCTTACTACAAACCCTTCTCCTTAAGCACTTTTAAAAAAAAACCTTCTACTCCTATTTAGAGTAATAAACTACTACTACACTAAGACAACAGCTAACCTCTCTAAAAAAGCCCTTAAGTACTATATTAACTCTTTATTCCTATACTATACTATAAAAGTAATATACTAAAAGTAAAAAAAAGTTAAAAATACTATTATTCTTTAAATATAAAGTACTATTATTAAAAAGCTTAGAATTTAGTACTACTTAAGTACTTTAGGACTAGTAGTTTAAATTTAAAACCTCTATAAATACTTTAAACTTATAAAAAGTATATACTATTAATATACTAATTAACTTTATATTAACTACTTTACTATATTCTATAATAAATAGTTTATAATAAAAGTTATTATAGTTAAATAGTTTATAATATAGGTTAACTATATATATAAAAGTTATACTATTAAACTTAAAATAACTTATAAAAGAAATTTATAGATTTATAAACTACTTTACTCCTTTAACTATTTACTACTTTAATTTTAAGCTAAGAGCTATTATATAATAATAAGTAATAATTAAAACAACTATAGTTTTAATAAAGCTATTACTAAAATAACTACTACAATTAAATAAATACTAGAGTCTATAGAATATAGAAGAAGTATATAAGGCGCTTTTATTATTAATAAAGTAGCTCTCTACAGCCCTTCTAAGTACTTTAGTAGTTATAAATATAATAATACTAACTTAAAGAAATTATAGAGTAAAGTTTTATTAGTATTTTTTACTTTTTTTACTCTATTAGCTCCTTTCTACTTAGTATACTTTATATACTACTACCTTAAAAATTACTTTTATACCTTTTTAAAGTATATATATAATAAGTAAAAGCTACTTAACTACTACTATAAAAAAGCTAAAAAGAACCTTATAAATAATAAATAGTTAATTTAGTATATTAAAGAGATTTAAAGCTAGTAACTATATAGTTACTATATAGAAAGTATTAAGTACTTACCTATAGCGTTTTAGGCTACTTAATACAAAGGCCTATTACTATATCCCCTTAGGGACTTCTACCTCCTTAACTTTAGTGCGTTTATTTATATTTTTAGAGATAAATAATAGTTTAGTAACTTTTAAATAGCTAGTACAAATAATTACTTATAAACTAGCTTTAAGCTCTTTATAATTAAAGGATATAAAAATATAAGTATATATATTATATTAGTTAATAGTAAATAATTTAACTTATACTTATATAACGTTATATTATATATATTTATAGTAACTAACTTTGTTTTTTATAACTAACTCTATAAATATAAGTACTAGTAGAATAAGTGCCCTAAGTAGTACTTTATATTATATAAATCTAATTACTCTTTTTTTAACTTTATTAAAACTATATATAGTTAAAAAGTATTAAAGTATAATAAGTTTTTTAATAAAGTACTTATATATAAAGACTTTATATAAACTATTTAGTATATATATACTCTATACTATTAAATAAAGTACTTTTAATAAAAATAAAAATCTTTAAAAGGCTTTAAGGAAATATAGTACTAGTAGCTTAGTTACTCTAGCTTTAAACTACTTTAGTACTTTTCTTTATTAGTTTATAGTGTCTAAATCTCTATTACCCCTAGAATAGCGCTTAGTAATACCCTTTTAAGTTATAATACTTATAGTATTAGTAAAGTAAAGCGAATTATTAACTATAAGCTATAAAAGAGTAATATATATACTTACTCTAGTAAGTGTATTACGTTTAACTTCTATTTATATACTAAGGACTATAGTAGATTTATATTTATATTAGTATTTACTAACTATATTTTATAGTACTTATAGAACTACTACCTATATAACTATAGTATAAAAATATTTACTAAGGTCTTTAAGAAGTTTATTTTACTTTTAAAGGTTTAATATAATATTAAAATACTTATTTTTAAGTATAATAGTAAGATTAAAAAGTACTACTACCTTATAAACAACCTTTAAAGGTATAGTAAATATATTAAACTATTTACTCTATATATATAAAATTAAAATAGTAGTACTAAGTGCGTTAGTACTATAATTAAAATAAAGACTTAAATAATACATAAAGGTAGTAAGTTACTCTATAAAGTATAGCTTAATATCTATAAAGTAATAACCTATTTTTATAACTATACACCTTAAGTAACCCTTAGTTAAAAGACTTTATATAAAGTACTTTACTAATAGCTCTACAGTAATAAAACTATAAAACTAAGCTTTATATACTTAAGATTATATAAGTATAAAGTATATACCTTTATAGCTACTACATAGTTTAAAAAAAAGCGTTTTAACTACTTTTATAACTATACTTTTATAGGCTTTTTTATTAACTATATATTTATAAATTAGTATTAAATATAGAACTCTATAACTAAAAAGATTATTACTATATATAATATTATATTTAATAAAAAGAAATACTATAATAGTAACTTAAATTTACTTACTAGTAACTATAATAACCTTAACTTTTAAATTATTACTAAGTAGATTTAAAAGAGCCTTATTATAACTAGTAAAACTAACTTTTAAATATAGCTTTATTTATTCTTACTAAGTAAAAAAGATAATAAAGTATCCCCTTTTATAAACTCCCTTAATAATATTTTTAATAAACTTAATTTAAGTAATACTACTCTTAATAATAATAAACCCTGCAACTATAAATACTCCTTTACTTACTTTAAACTCTTACTTACTCTTTTTAACTTATCCGTTTTATTCTTTTAAGTACTAATTAAAAAAAATTAATACCTAAAAAAGTAAATTATAGTTAAGTTAATAAATAAAAACCTTTTTTTTATAAACCTTTACTAGTCCGTATTTATAGCTAAGTCTATAAACTAAGCTGCCTTAATAACTTATATACCCTAATATAAATAAATGTTTTATAAAGCCGCTTTTTTAGTTAGTACTCTATTATTATTTTAAAATACTCTATAGTAAAGCTACTTTTAAACTAACTACTTAATTACTTATAACTTATTAAAGGGGACCCCTAGTATTTAATATACTATAAAAGCGTTTTAAAATATAAATATTAAACACTTTAATAGTAAAATTTAACTATAAAAAGGGGTTATAAGTACTTAAATTTTATTAAGTAAATATAAAGTACTATACTAACTATAAACTAAAGTTCCTACTTCTAGTACCCCCTAGTAAAAGCTCTAGTCCCTACCTATATCTTATTTAAAAGTATTAACTTACTTTTATATAATTTTAATATAAGTAGCTAAAATAAACTATTTATAAAGTTATTATAAAACTAACTCTTAAAAAGAGGTTCTTAAAAGTACTACTAATAGCTCTTAAATCCTAAAATACTATTAAGTATATATATATAAATTAAATAAGTACAAAAGGCTCTTTAAAATTAAAGCGTACTTTATTATATATAGTAACTAGTAGCTAAGAAATAAGTAAAATACTTATACTTTAATACTTACTAATATATTATTTTAAATACTTATAGCTATTATAAACTACTTTAATTTTAAACTTCTATAATATAATATAGTAAATATATTTATATAAATTCTACTTAATAAAAATATTTATATATAAATACCTTCTAAGTATTAAAAGCCTAAGTATATCCTTAAGTTTAATAAAGCACTCTATAGCTTATACCACTTTCTACTTCTATAGTAATACTATTTAAAAACTAGTTTAAAAAAACTTAAGTTAAAGTATATAGTAAGTAAAAATTACTATTAAATACACAGCTATATTATCTTTTTTTTTTATATTAATAACTATATCCTATACTTCCCCTTTAAATACTATAAAAAAGTTCTTTTACTTATAAAAATACTTTAAAAGTAATACTTTCTTAAAAGTAGTAAAAACTTATAATAGTTCCTAGGGGTTAAAGTTATTTATAACTATACTATAAAGTACCTTTAGCTTTTATAGTCCATCTATATTAATAAAGTTATTAAGTACTTAAAAAGGTAAGGCCCGCAAGTAAAGTAACTATATACTTCTCTAATTCAATTACTTAAACTACTCCTTTATAAAAACTCTACTCTATATATAAATATTAACTATTACTAAAGTAATATTAGTTTAATTATATATAGTATAATAATAATAAGACTAAATATAGCCCTTATAATAAGCTATTTTGTGTACTTTAACTATAACTCTAGCCCTAAGTACTTTAAAGAAGTAGAATAAGTAATTAAATACCTCTTTATAAAGTACACTCTTTACTTTAAATTTAACTATAAAAAAAGTAGCCCTAATAATAGTTTAGTAATTACTTTAAATACTAACTTTATTAATAATATACTAAACTATAAAAACTCTTAAGTATTTATAATTAAGCTTTTTAGTAGCCTTATTAAGTAGTAAGTTAATAAATAGAATACTATAACTATATTAATAACTAAGGCTAAGCTTTTTACTCTTTTTTAAATAGCTAAAAAGGCTATTTTTATAAGCTATTTAATAACTATACTTTATATAAACCTTAATAAACGAACCTTTAGTACTACTCCTACTCCTAATACTACTATATTAAGTATATATATTTAATATAATAATTAATAAATAATCTATTTTATTAATAAAAAAACAGTTTAACTACGTATAAAACTTTACTATATTAATATCTATAACTACTAACTATATTAAAAAACTTAAAAAAGCTATATTAAAGTTAAATATTAACCCATAGTATAGTTAATAGTAAACGGCCTTATAAAGCTACTTACTAGTACCTACTTTAAACTCTTCCTTAAGTAACTTAATATAGTAAATTAAATAACTTAACTTTAAGTACTTTATAATACTAAGCTTTAAAGTAAATAATATAAGGGCCTTAACTTTACTAATAAAAAATAAATAAAAAGGATTATAACTCTTAAGTACTCTAAAAATAGTATTACTCTTTCTACTATAGGAATAGAGGTTTAATAAGAATAACGGGACTACTTAAAATAAGGACTTTAAAGGGATTATAGCCCTAGAAAGGTAAGCTATATAAAAGTAATTATAGAGTAGTTAGAGTACAGCTAGTACGTAATTTTATTTATAATTAAATTTAATAAGGCCCTTAAGAGGCCCTTATTAGAAAGGTGTATTAAATTACGTAACTTAGAGCTGCTGGTATACTATAATATATAAGTGGATTTTAGTATTTAAGGTAGCTAATAGCTGCTCTAGAGTAATATTTCACTGGCTCTAAAGGCTGTAGCTGCGTTTAGGGGGTTCAAAGGTCCACAGCGCTATTAAAGTAAAAAAGAACGCGTTAATAGCCCTTAAGGTATAGCTTTATATATATACGAATATACGCAAAATATAATAAATTATCCCAGCACTAGCCCTCTATAAAGACCTAAATATAGTCTCTTATAGTAAGGTTATCCAGACAGCACTAGTAATTTACAGCGCACTTTTACTATACTTAAGCCTTTACTATCTTCCCTCTTATAACGTCCTAAGTACTATAAATTTACTTTACTATTTATTAAACTTTTAAGTAATTTAACTTTTTATAAGTATTATTAAATACTATAGTATAGTAGTTTTAATTAAAACTAAAGCAGGGGGGTCACTTAAACTTAATCTTATATAGTAATAGTCTAGTAGTTTTACTAAGTAGTATAGTATAAGTAAAATCTATAGTAAAAAGTATCTTACTCTAGTTATTTTAATAGTAATTAATAAAGAAGTAGAGTTACTATATAATATACTAATTTAGAATCTTAGTTTACTTATTAATTTAGGGGTAGTATACTATAAATAGTTATATCTTAATATTATAAATTCTATAAAACTTTAACTAAAAGTCTAAAATAAACTAGGGGCCTTAATTAAAAGTAATTATCTTTAAAAAGCTAAAAATTAATAGTATTCTTTTATAAAATATCCACACTAAGTTCCTAGTTATAACCTCTTTATAGTATAGCATTAAAACAACTTACTTACTTAAGTAGTTAACTACTACTTAAACTACTATAAATCCCTTTTTATTAAGTAGTAGTACTATAAAGTCTATAAAAATATACTACTAAAGCTAGTTAAGTACTAAAAGAAACTAGAGCTCTTTTAGTACTTAGTTCTAAGGTTTATAGGCGTATTAGTATATATAATAATTAAAAATATAGTACTCTATATCTACTATAAACTAGAGCTAGTAGTATCTCTCCTTAACTATTTTTAGCATCTTATTCTAGTTAGGGTATACTAATAGCTTCTACCTATAGGCTTCCTATATTACCTAAGTATATAAAAACTTCTCTTTAAGTAGAACTAATTTACTATTTACTATAAGTAAGTTTATATCCCCCTATATTTTTTAGTATTCCTTACTAGTAGTAGTTATTTTATATAAAGGGTAAAGGGATTTAGTTATAGAGTCTTAGTTTAAAAAGAGAATTTATTTAATTAATAGGTAACTCTAGAACTTATTAATAGGCTTTATAGCGCTAATTATAGTAACTTTTATAGCCTTAACTTCCTTTAAAAACTAATAAAACTTAGTAGTAATCTTAAAAAATAAGAAATTAAGCAGTAAAAGAACTTAAGTATAGCTAATAACCTTAAGAGCCTTTTATATAGTAATATTTTTAAATTTATAAAAAAGGGTCTTAACTAGTATATTTTCTTATTTAGAGTAGTACTAAATTATAAAGTTAAAGTTTATTAAAAGGCCTAACTACTAGGTCTACTAGGAATTTAACTTATACTTAGTTATAAAGTATAGAAGGGCCTAGTAGTTTATAATAACTTTAAAATACTTATAAAGGGCTACTAAGTCTACTCTTTATTCTTTTATAGCTTATATAATAGTAAGTAGCTCTTTATTATAAATAAAGTAGTTTATTTTAATAGGTACTATTATTTAAAAAAAAAAGCTATAGAGTACTAGGCGTTATTATTAAACTATAATTATAATATAATACTAGTATAAATAGAGTTAAAGGTATTTATTTTAAACTATATAGATAGTTTAGAGTACTAGTAGTAAAGAATAGATACTAATATTAGTAGGTTCTTTAGTTAGCTAAATACGGCCTTATAGTTATTATTAAAGTAAAAGGAAACTCCCTTAGCTATAAAGCGGACTAGAAGTCAAGTAACCCTACTATAGTCTTTAATAAACCACTAGTAGAAGTTATAGAACCCTAAAAAGGACTAAATACCTTTAATAAACGTAAGGACACACTAGTTCTTTACTATACTAACTTTTTTAAGGTTAGGGTATATACTATTAATAAAAATAATAAATCCTAAGTATTTTATAGTTATAATACTAAACTCGCATTTCTTAATATCTACTTATAACTTAGTATCTCTTAAGCATATGAGTACTTTAGTAATATACTCCTAGTACTAAAAGGAATCTTCTAAAAACACTAAAATATTATTAAAGTATACTATATAGAAATTATCTAAGTATTCTATTAAAACGTTATTTATATACTATTAGTACGTTATAAGCCCGTTATAAAGGCTAAACAAAAGGACCTTATACTTATAAGTATTATATTAGGTTTTAAAAGTTATTAAGTCCTTATAGTTTAAGTTATTTAAATCTTATAAAAAGTTTATTAAATATTAATCTTAATAAAAGATTTTATATAGTTAATTTATATTAGTATTTTATTAATTAGTAGTAGGGGGTATTAGTTCTTTTTAGTAATCTTATTTAACTTATAAAAGTTAATATAAAAACAAAGATCTCTATTAACTTTATAAATAAATAGTATAACAAAAGCCTATAAAGTATTACTAGGAATAATAAATCCCTTATACAGGTACTCTAAAAAGTATTTATAAGTTATCTCTAACTTAAATAGTAACTACTTATAAAGGGGGTAGTAAGTAAACTTATTATAACCTTTCTCTTTAAGCTCTATTTTATAATTATACTAGTAGTATAGTAATAGTATATTACTAGTAGCCTTATTAAAAATATTAGTAAATTACTAGAGTTTAATAAAAAACTGATTTTTAATTAAATACTTAGTCTCCTTTATATCGTCTTAAAGGGGGTTATTAATTTTAGTTATATTAATTTTTCTTAACTTAACTAGTTAATTTAAATTATTAAGTATAACTAATCCTAACTTAATATTAAAGTATTTTAGGTTTATCTTAAACCTAATAGTACTAATATATACTAACCCTATACTCTACTATAGCTTTTAGGTCTCTTTTAGTATAAGTTAGCATCTCCTAGTAGTCCGAACTGACTTTAACAGAGTTTTAGTATCACTAAGTACTTATTATATTTTATATGAGCCTTTAGTATTATTAATCTTTTAAGTACTAAAGAGCGTAGTTAGTACTAAACACTTTAAAATTCACTAAAGTACTTAAAGCTTCTTTTAGGTCTACTAGAACTTTTAGTTATAAAATATAGTATTAACCTTAAAGGCCGCCTACTTTCTATTAGTATTTATTTAGTATTCTAAGTTAATTTTATTAAATTTATAATACTTTATTAAATTATAAATAATAGTAAAAAGTAAATCTCTAACTAGTAGTAAGTTCTTATGCTACTATAAGTACCTATAGTATATATTTAATAAAACGTTATAGTATTTAAACTAGGCCCTTTCTAGTATTAAGTTATAGTATTTACTATTTAACTATAAAAGGGGTATTTATAGTAAAACTTAGTAGTTAATTTATGTATTAATAGTCTATACTATATTAATATTATTTAATTATTTACTATTAAATCCTATAGTAGAAATAGGGCGTTATAACTTATACAAGGGGGCCTAGTAAAAATCCTATAAAGGGCTAGTTAAAAAGGCATTTATAAAAGTATATTTATTTACTCTAGTATTAAAGAAGGTGCGTATATATAATTTATATTTATTAAAAGCTAGTACTAGCTCTATCTCTAATGGTTATCCCCTAATAATTCTTTTTAAGTTAATAAATATTAAGGCTAAGTATTAATCTTTATATAATCTTTCCCTTAGTTAAGAGATTCTTTTTACTAAGGGATTTAGTTTTCTACTACTTTAGTATTTCTAGTAGGGGCCTATAGTTTTATAACTACTAAAGTAGTTTTTTTTAGTTACTTTAAAGTATAAGTACTTATAGGTACTATAGCTAGACTTACTATATATAAAGTAAATACTAGTATCTTTTAAACGTTAGTATAAAGTAAAAAGTAGCTTAGTATAACTCTAGGTATTATAGAGAGCTATAAAGCTATTATAAAATAATATAGTAAAAGCTAAAGAGCTAGAGTAGCCCGGGGCTATCTTATAAAGTTACTCTTTATTAGTTTTACTAGTACTATATAAGTTACTAATATTAGTAACTATAATAACTATTTTAATATACTTTTAAAAGTTAAAAAAGGCGTTAAGGTAAGCTATAGTATACTAAGTTTATAAAGTAACGAGTAGCTTATAGTAAAACTTATAGTACTACTAGTATTTAAAGAGTTTAGCTTTATAAATAAACTCTATAAACTTAATATACTACGTATAAATATTAAAAAATATAACCTTTATAGTTTTAATATTTTATTTGGTATTTTTAACTTAAGTATAGCTAGTAAAGATAGAATTTAGCTATTAGAAAAAGTCTATAAAGGTTTTAATAATCTATCCCTTAATTATAGGTAATATAAAGTTAAAAGTATTACTTTTAAAGTAACTAATAATATAGTTTAACTTTTAAGTATTAGTAACGTTATTCTTCTAGAACTAAAAGTACGTAGTTATATAGTAGTACTAAATATTAAATAGGGGGTTCTTTTTATCTCTACTATCTTTAATACTAGTATAAATAGAAATATTAAACTCTTTAAAGCCCTAATTGGGTTTAATAGTAAAAGAGGAAGCTATAAAGGGCTAGTATTTAGTTTTTAAGTACTTTAAATAGTTAATTAAAGTAGTAAGTATATTATTAATATTTAGTTTTAGTAAATTACTTTACTAAAAGAGTGTACTATTAGAAGTATTTTTTAGTTAAGTAATACACTACTAGAGGGCCTTATTAGTAGTAAAGAAGAGTACTTAACTTTAAAATATTTTAGCTTTTTTAGTTTAAAGGACTTGAATATCTTACTAAAGCTTTTAGTTATTAATTTCTAACTAAAAGCTATAGTTATAAACTTTATAAAAGTTTTTATATATAGTAATATACTAGGCGTAAAGTAACTAAGCTTTTTAGCCTTAGGTACTATAAACCTTAACTTATATATTAACTTACTTAAAAAGCTTTTTTAAATCCTTTTAGTAGAGGCTTTTAAAGGCTTTTTAGTCCTATAGAACCCAGTGGTTATTATTAAAGAAAAGGTTATTTATAATATAAATATTATATTTATATAGGCTATTAAAGTATATATAGACCTTAGTATAGTACTATTCTATAGTAGTATTTAGAGTAAGGGTATTAAAGAGCTACTCTATAAAGAAGTATTTAGTTTTAAAAAAGTTAATTAAAATAGACTTAGTACTTTTAGGGGGTGTATAGGTAGCGTAGTAGTTACTATAATACTTTAGGGGTTTAGCTATATTATCTGTATTAACAACTACCCTATCTTTAGGGCTATAGTTATAAGAATAACTAAAGTTATAAGTTATTTTTAGTATAGTAGCTTAGATGTAGTAGGAATAAAAGGGGTATATTAATTATAATTAGAGTATAAAGAAGTATATTAACTAATACTTAGTATTACTTAAGTATAAGGATCACTAATTAATAATAAATTAGTTTAGTAATATTATACTACTTGTTACTAGAGAAAAAGAGTTAAGGAAAAGTATAGATAGTATTATAGAAGGGTCTTAAGGGCAAGCTAGTATACTACTAAAAGGCTTTATTAACTATAATTTATACTTAAAGAAGGGAAGAAATTCTGTGCCTTAGGCTACTACTATAGAGCCCTAAAGGCTTAGAGATTTTAGTAGTTACGTGACCTATAGTGACTTAGCTAGTGCCTAAGGCCACAGGGCCCTTAGCGCCTGTGGGCACTAAAGTCAGGGCAGCCAGGCCAGTACTGTGACAATAGCTTACAATTTCCTTGTTTTTAGTATAAATATCCCCCTTTTTAAACCGCTAATAAATCTTTTTAAACCGCTTAATAAGCCTCTATAGAGTAGTAATATTATTACTATATCCTAGTTTACTTTAGTAGTTAAGGAGTAGTAAGTAAACTACTACTTAGTAAATAAGGCTATTATTAATAAAGCCCTTTATAATTTACTATTTTAAGTAGAGTTAGTAAATATAGTAGTAGAAGTTGTTAATATTTTTATTTATTATTTTAATTAGCTAGTAACCCTTAGTATAGTACTTAACTAGGGTATTAATATACTTAGTAGTATTAGGTATAGTGGTTTTAAGGATTTAAGTAGTATAGTAATAAAAAGAGAATATCTAGTAAGCTTTTATTTAGCTTATCTTTTATCTATTATTCTATAAGTTATTAGTAAGGTTTGACCTTACTGTCTAACTTTAAGAATATTGGCATAGTTTTTCTGGTTTTTTTTAATTGTGTGCTAGTGCAAAGTAGGCGCTGCGATTGTGGCTTAAATTCTGTTTAAATCTGCGTATTTGACCCACCGTTGATAGTGTCGGGAAAAAAAAAATTGGTAACTCAGAGATGCAGTTTGCGAGCGTCTCCCTGCCCCTGCGTATACCCTACGTTATTGCGCTGCTCAAAGGCAAAGGCTGCCCACCAAGTGCATATAGCTCAACATGTACGGATACACTACCTACGGATACGTAGGCGCGCATGTAGGTCGGATTAAAGACACGCAACTATCGACAACCACCGCGACGACAACGACGACGACGGTGAAGCAAACGTTGCCACCTTCCTCATCTTGGCCTCTAGATGGCTTGTCCTCTCTCTATCCCAGGGAAATGATGTTTGCTAACCCCCGCCCACCGAGTTCCTTTTCCGTCCACTTCCCCTCCCCCTCTCTCGTCCCACGGGTCTATCCTTTGATTACACCAGGGACCGGGCATACCTAGTGTAGTGCCCAGGTACCATTCGTGAAATGGGACTTTGATGAAGAGAGACGTTGATCGACAAGCCACGAGGGACGTTGGGCACCCGTGTGCTCGGGCCAAATTGGGAGCCACCTCAGAGATCTGTGCTATTGATACTGACAGGGGCTCGTACCCACTCGATGCATAAGTCGCGGTGCACAAATGTGTATCTTAATATCGAGGCGTCTTACGCATATGAGACAATCCGCTCTCTCCCCTCAAAGATGCCTATGTGCATTTTCTCGAGGCACCTGGTGCTCATGATACAGCCAAGTAGAAGCAGTCAGTAACTGAGCCCTCCCCTTACCCCGCGTTGGGAGTAATATCCAGCAGACTGTCATGTGTATTTTGATCACAGCCTTCTACCTAGCATAATCTGATGGCAAGCGTCTCTAGTATTAGTTGCCTCTTGCCTGTGTGTCGCCTCCTTTCCGCCGTGCTGCATGTTGCCTCTACCAGTCGATCTGAGACTTGCACGCTAGCCGCGGGTCATCTGTTAGGCTACTTCTGCCCACCCATAACAGTGGCCATCAAGATGGTGGGATGCGTCCTGGCGCTTCTCGTCCTGACTTACACTACTCGCCAGTCACGAGGACGCTTCCAACGCATCACCCAACGTTCATGCATCAACGGCCACCGGCACGTCTTCAAGTGCACCGCTGCGACCTCCGCCTTCTCCTGCATGCAGTCACACTGACTGGACCTTCGGCCGCACCTACAGCGCAGCCTTATCTCTTCTAGTTTAGCGATGCCGTTGCACCACGTGGCGGACATCAATTGACCTTCTTTCTTTGCTGCCCGTTCGTAGCCAAGCTCCGGAATGCATCGGTTCTACCTTGGAAAGCTAGATAGGTACCACCTATCTCCCCGCCGTTGGGGCTTCTATCAGCTACCACACTACCTAATCGATAAGCTCCATGGTTTAGCTCGGACGGACCCTTATCCGCAACTTTGCGGTTGGGGCCCCGCGCCGATAACCGGCCCCACTAATTTTTTCACTCTCTGTGTGTGCAGCGAAGGAATTTTCGACCGCATTGCCGGCGGCGTTTCGACTTCTTCCTTCTTGGAGCTGTATCGTTCCCTCGCAAGAGTTCTTTTTCCTCAAAAGACCTCGCGAGCCCACTGTTATCCGCCGAGCCAAATCATCGGATTTCCGGCCCTCCCGAGACCGCAATTTTCCCCCTCCCCTCGCGACCGACCGAAGCGAAAACTCCCGCGTGGGCCAGAGATACCCCGCCAACCCCTCCATCACGATGTGCGGAATTATCGGACTGGTCATGGGCGACCATGACGCCTACGACTCTTGCGACGCGGCCCAGGACATTCACGAGTCGCTGTACTACCTGCAGCACAGAGGACAGGATGCCTGCGGTATCGCCGTTTGCTCTGAGCACGGAAGGATCTACATGAACAAGGACACCGGTCTTGCGGCGAAGGTGTTCAATGATGGCAAGAGGGTGGTTGACCTGCCCGGCTACATGGGAATTGGACACTTGAGGTATCCCACTGTTTGAACCGATGGGAAACAGCGGGTTCTAACATGTCTGAAGATACCCTACCTGGGGCAACTCCGGCCGCAGCGAGAGTCAACCCTTCTTCGTCAACGCCCCGTTGGTAGCCCCCGATCTGGCGCATTGCTTCCTGTTCACTGACAAGAGCGCAGTTACGGTATTGCACTTGCTCACAACGGCAACCTCATCAACGCCAACGAGCTCCGGTAAGATGCGTCAGAATTTTAAGGGGATCCTGCTAACTCGCGCCCAGCACCTTCCTCGACCGTGAGGCGCATAGGCACGTCAACACGGACTCCGACTCCGAGCTGATGCTTTCCGTCTTCGCCAACGAGCTTAACGAGACCGGCAAGGCGCGTGTCAACGAGAACGACCTCTTCAGCGCGCTGGAGCGCACCTACAAGCGCTGCCGTGGTGCCTGGGCTTCCGCGGTCATGATTGCGGGATACGGCGTCGTCGGTTTCAGAGACCCCAACGCCATCAGGCCTCTGGTCTGGGGCTCCAGGCCCTCTGCCACGCGCCCCGGCACCTTTGACTACATGATGGCCTCCGAGTCCGTGGCCCTCCGCCAGCTGGGCTTCACCAACATTACCGATGTGCTGCCCGGTCAGGCGATCCTCCTGAAGAAGGGATCCGCCCCGATTTTCCACCAGATCCAGGAGCCTGCATCTTACAGCCCTGATATTTGTGAGTTTGCCCACTTTGTTTCTTGCGCCAATTCCCCTGGGCTGCGGTTTGTCCTCTAAGCAAGCACCCGGCTTGTGGGGCCGTGCAAGGGTGGTGGGGTGCTGCCACACAAAGCTCTACAACAGCCCCCAACCAACTGCTTCACAGCCGCTGCTCAAAGGCACAAATCTATACACAACTCACCTGTCTGAATTTCACTTGCTAATCCCCCATGCAGTCGAGTATGTCTACTTTGCCAGGCCTGACTCGACGATTGACGGCATCTCTGTGCATAAGGCGCGGGAGAACCAGGGCATCAAGCTGGCAGACAAGATCTCCAAGACCCTTAGCAAGGAGGCTCTGGATGAGATTGATATTGTCATTCCCATCCCCGAGACATCCAACACTGCGGCTGCCGCTCTGGCAACAAAACTTCAGAAGCCTTTCTCTGCGGGCTTCGTGAAGAACAGGTGAGTTCTGAGGCCATCTAGGGTATAGAGTAGTCACTAACACAGTAACAACAGATATGTCTTCCGGTTAGTACAAACAGATAACACGCATACACTGAACATTACTGATGCTATGAGTGAAGCACCTTCATCATGCCTGGACAAAGCAGTACGTTCTCTTAGATGCACTCAATGGGCTATTGAGTTTCTAACATTTCTGGTCTAGTGCGTCAAAAGAGTGTCCGCCGCAAGCTGAGCACCATTGAGTCTGAGTTTAAGGGCAAGACTGTGCTCCTGGTTGATGACTCTATTGTCCGTGGAAGTATGTCCATGTCCCCCTTTGATTCCTATCACTTGGCCGGGCTGACCATGCGCAGCAACCAGCCGAGAGATCGTCCTCATGGCCCGCGAGGCAGGCGCCAAGAAGGTCATCTTCTCCAGCTCAAGTCCCGAGATGTAAGTGTCCAATATCTCACCCTCGCGCGCAAGTACAGCCAAGCTAACACGGCCCAGCACCAACTCCCACATCTACGGCATCGACCTCGCGTCCAGGAAAGATCTCATCGCCTACGGCCGCAACAACGCCGAGATCGCCGAGCACATCGGCGCGGACGCGGTCATCTACCAGGACCTGGACGACCTCATCGCCTCCTGCGCCGAGCTGTCGCCCCGCGACCCCAAGACGCAGACCTTCGAGATCGGCGTCTTCAACGGCTGCTACGTCACCCCCGTGCCCGAGGGCTACCTCGACGGCCTTAACGACGCCCGCACCGGTAGCAAGAAGCGCAAGCTGGAGCAGTACCCGGCCGTCGCCAGCAGCGGCCCCACGCTAGAGGCTCCCGGCGACGGCCCCGCCGCGAAGGCCGCCAACGTCAACGGCCTGACCTCCCGGCCCCGGCCCGAGTCGCAGACTGCAGGAGGCCGTGCGGATATCGGGTAAGTTGCTTCGCCGTGATACAGCCCTGGAACGTTGCTGACGAAAGCTGATTATAGCATCCACAACATTACGAATGACCCCGAGAACTAGAAGATACACACACATACGAGGTGCTCACGCACATCCAACCATCTAGGGAGGCACGATTGTGAAAAGCAAGAAAACTAAGAGAGCAGAAAAAAACAGACGAGGCGTTGGGGGTTGGGAGGAATCATCACACATGTGCATTCATCGTCTCTTGAGGTTTGGTCTTAGTTAAAACTGGAGTTTGGTACCCAGAGTTCCTGCTCCCCCTCATTGGGTCCAGGGTGGCAATCGTTTCATAGAAGCACAGGAACGGTTTTTGCACATAGCTGGCAGATAGGTAGCGGCGAGAATTGACTAAACTCGTCGTCAAGTGTTCGAGAGCCGTCCACTTTGCATAGATGTGTGGCCATGATCGCATGTCCTGGTTCGATGTCCATGTGAGGGTTTGCACAACGACGGGCATAAACCGGGTAATTACATATGCCTCAACAGCTGTCTCGGTCCGCAACACGCAACGCATCCCGCCCTGGAGGTATCATCTCAACCCTCCAAGCCGTCGACTTGGCGTTCGCCTCAGTGGGTGTGCGGCGACCCGCGGCACCAACGGTCCTGGATGGTACCGCCGACGGCTTGACGGTGGGCGGTGGCAAGCGACGGTGGTATTAGTGGGATTGGGAAGGGCATATCCCGTTGAAACGACATATCCACCACCGCCGTATCCGTCGAGATTACACGACACGAGATCGGAGCGTTTTGGCCGTTTCCCCCTCCCACTCACTGCTCAAGGTGTTTAGCGTTGCAAGCTGCGGGCAACATAGGCCCTCCACCTCCCCCTCCCCCTCGCACGGCTCGCCCGCGACTCATATTCCAGCCCCCATCCCAGGCCCTTGAAGCGAAACCCGACTCCATCGCGAATGCCGCAGTGTATAAATGTGTGTCCGTCCGGATACTCCATATGTACACACTATAAAAGAAATCCCAAAATCTGGCTCAGGGAGACGGGGTTAGGGGGGTTGTGTTGGGTTCATGGGAAAGCTATCCAACCGGCACATCCGCGGTGCAGGTTCCATTTGGAATGACAGCTGAATGTGGAGCCGCAGTTTGAAAGTCCGTGCAACAGGATCCGTTCTTGTCGTGAGATGAAGGCGCCAGGAGGCCCAGTGGAGTGTGTGTGTATTAGTGAGCACTGAGCACTGAGCACCGAGAGGGCCATCGTGATGACCGGCGTCGGGGCCTTTCTAAGCCCTTCATTTTCTTGCGCTTTCTTTCCTTTTTCTTCTTTCGGCTCGAAGATTGCTCGTCTTCCCCCCTCCTCTCTCCATTTTTGGGCCCCCATTTGATCGGTCAGCTTTCCTAGGTTCCTGGTCCGCGGGCCTTGTGTGCTCGGAGTTAGCCAAGACCAATAATTCGTCAGTCTTGTTGGGAATCCTCGACCTCCGGGGGGACCTGGCAGGCATATAGCACACATGTTTAGGTACGCAGTAATGCATCCAACGCCGCCGTTCCTTGCATTGGCGGGATATGCAAGAAATGCCCAGTCCTTCTGCGAGCCGTGCAGGAGAGACTTTATGCTTCCCCTCAAGACCCCTAGCACGATACCCTACAACTAGCGCCAGGTCCCTTGGAATTTTCGACGGACCATCTTCCTTTCGCTCTCCCACCCCGCCAAAAACGGGCAAAATGCCAGCACAAGGGCCGTGGCGCCAAAAAGCTGACGGGCGATGGCATGAATCCGAATCTGAAGGTTCAGGCGCGCCTTTTCCCATCCGTGCATTTGAGACCGTTTGGACCGTGTGCCAGTGGATCGTCACCGACGTGCGCCACTGTCGAGCCAGACACCAGCAGTTGTGGCCGCATCATCACCGCACGGCGTACGGCGGGAGCTTTGGGACAATTTTCCCGTGGTCGTCGAGAATCGCCCCCTCCCCCTCCTGCCGTCGTGGGGCCTCGGCTCCGTTGCGTTACGAAAAGCTAGGCCGTTTTCTATTCCAATACCGCGCTCACAGTATTTCGGGGGCTGGTTTAATATGCGTCGAATATTGCCGTGCCAGGGGGGCGTACGTTGCGGTACGAACTTCGAGCTATGGCCTTTCAGGGCCCCTCGTCGTCGAAGGTCGCGTTGTTTTCCCACCCCCTTTTATCCAGTCGAGGTTGGACTTTGGGACGTGCGCTCGTGGGCTTGTCTCGTGGGAACCACAGGCCTCGCGGTTGCATGGGCTGCGACGCGTAGACGAGTTTTCCAGAAGCTCTTGGCTGCATATCCTCGGACCGGGGGTTCGAGGCGCGCCCATGCCGTCTCAAGTCGTCCCGTGAATCTTGTCCTCCGGGTCGGATCCGCCTCGGCGAGATGCTAGCTCTGACAGCTCCCTCCTCAACCTCCCCGTGCAATCTGTCTGGTATTCCTGCACGGCTGTACTTGATGAGACGAGGGGAAGTGACATCCCGTTCCTTCGGAGGATCCTCCTTCCCTTCACCGGGGCATCAGGTAAAGCTTTCCGTCCTGCCGATCCTGGATTGGCCCGACGAGAGAGGCCGGATAACATTGAGCAATTTCGGGGTCAGAAGATGACGACCAAAAGCGGGCGTGATCTCGTGAGCAGCGGTGCGCCCCAACGACCCATGGGTCTGGTCATTGTGCTGACTCGGCGGAGATCACGATGTCGTGCTGCCGATTGCAAGCACCTCGTGCCCGAAAGAGAGTTCTGACCTCGCCTGCGCATTGCCCTCTCAGACACCCTTGGCCGGCGGAAATTTTCCCTTCTCCTGCCTGTCACGCCAGCCCCTCAGGAAACGCTCAACCCAGGCGTGGTGAGGCCGACCGGGGGTCGCGGGCGGTCCATCTCCGAGTCGATGAATGGTCTACCACGAAGTTGGGACCGGCGATCCGGAGCCGCCGTGCGGCCGGGTGATGTTTTGTTTCTCATGCCTGCCCGGGGTCTCAAAGACGACATGTGGCGGGGTTACCGCGATGTGCTTCAGCTTGACGACCTCGCGTTCTCCCGTCCCCTTTGGTCAGCTTCTTCGTGGCTCGTTCTGACCCGTGAGGAAATGAACTGATTTCGTTTCCTGCCGCGTTTAACGTCGCCTCTTGTCTCTTGATGGGAAACCCCGCTGCAGGTCTTGCCGCTGCAGTTCTAGCGTCTTGTCGACTTGCGCGGGGTCGTGAATGCGATTCCTCTTCTGGAGGTCTTGAGGGCGGTGAGCAAGCCCCATGCGGTTGACAGCGCCGGGAAGCGGCGTTGTTCACGGATGAGGCATCCACCGTCGTCGGCTGGACAACCGGGCGTTGTCTTCTGTGGTTTGCATAATTATTCTCTCGTCCAGAGCCGGATATGCAAGCACCACTACTCGCCAGGTACGTCCAGTGAGGCTCTATTGAAAGTCAGTTTTGCGGCTCTGCGAAGACTTCCCAGGCTTTCCAACGGCATGAAAAGTGAAACGTAAGTTTCGGGACCGCAACATAGATTGTTCCATTATTTCCCGGACCTGTGGTGACGTCCATGATCAGCTTGGGCTCTAGCTAAGCATTCCTGGCTGATCACGAGTTGTTGAGATTGGGCTGCTGCTGTCGTTTGAGCTACCCATCACCGTCTCACTGGGCAGGATATGCGAAAAGGGGAGTATATTTCCAACAGCTGTTGATACTACAATGTACTGTTCTCGAAGAGCGTGTTTGCTCATCGACGAGTTTGGGTTTGACAGTCGACGAGAGCCATTGCCTACCACAACGCCGTCTTGCCCTTTGGTGCTTGGCTCCAAAACCATGTGAATCTGAGTGTTTGCAATGAATGGTCCGGCCTTGTCTTTCTGCGGTTGCTCTGGGTGGTGGAGGCTTTACAATCATACTATTTATTCCCCTATGAACCCGAGAGCGAGAAAAGTCCAATGTCAAAATCAGAAGGGAGTGCAAGGCCAGGTGGTGAGTTGGATGTGGTATGTCGTTGCTGAGTTGTGTAGGAGCCTTAAGAAACTGGTGCAGCTTTGGGCCGTCTATTATGCAATGTCCCACCTTGGCATCAAACGGAAATCAACGGCGATTGAACAAAAGCAACCACTCATATTGGAGGAAAAAACAACTAGGTGCCTTCTCCGTTTGTCAATACCCTACTCTTGTTTGCTCCTGGGAAGGTAAGAGCTACTCTGTCTCTTGCTCTTTCCTCTGAACACAACTTCTTGGCTGGAGGAAGGCAGCGAGCAAGACAACCACTAGGCAGCCATTAAGGAGGCCCAACTTCTTCTTTCGACCTTTCAATCCAGGAGTCCTGACGACCTTCCTACTTACTTTCCTTCCAAAGTGTCGTCTTTTTCCAAGCCCAATCTCGACACTGACGGCCTACTCAACTACAAGTAACCCATCCAGGAGCAGCAACCCAGTCTTCGTCCAGCACGCAGCTACCTTCGCAATCAGCTTGAGGTTTTTCTCTCTACTGATCTTTTCAGATCCGATAAGCCTCTTTCGTTCCCATCTCATCACGAACTCCCCATATCGGAAGATGTCGTCTATTGCTTCTCGTCCCAACGGGTAGGCTGATTCACTCTTCCAGCTCGTTCTATCTAATTGAACATGCTAACGAGTTTTCCGCCAGTCCTGTCAACGAAGGCCAGAAGGTGCCCGACCGGTGAGATCCCATTACGAAAACTAACGCGAATATCCGGGCTTTGGCGGCAGCTGACACAACTCCCACAGCTTTCGTTGCAGTCTGGGCGGCGAGTGGAAGCCCTTCTCCAGCTTCTCGAAGCGTCAGCAGAAGACCGTTCAGGATAAGCTGGCACGCCGGATCAAAATCGATGCTGCTAACACGGGAATGGTCTGCCGTATTCACTCCGGTGAGCCTATCAAGGAAATCCGCTGCGAGGGGCCCTGTGACATGATCCGCGTCCTCGACGATTTCTCCAAGAACAACCGCGTCAAAGGAAACTACGTGAGTGATATAGATCGACCATTGCTAACAACAAATACCTGATTCTGATGTCTGCACTAGATCTGCAAGCAGTGTCAGCATTGGACGAACACCCAGGAGCCGGGCTACGCTCCCTGGGCTGCCCCTGACACGCAGCTCGATCCTCTCGAGAAGGAGGATGCCCGCAAGACCCATCTGCCCACCGAGCCTTCCGACATCTTTGATTTCGGTAGCGACAGCCAGAGGGTAGGTATTGTGAACTCGGTGCTTGTTCTTGACGCTGACTGGCTCTACTAGCCCCTTGCTCCCGTCACCGGATTCGATGTCCTCTCTGCCTCTGGTGAGCTGGGTGGCCCGTCCCTTCGAGCCTCGGACATCGATTCCACTCGGCCTACTACGCGAAACAACGATTCATCCCGCCTGGGATCCGGAAGCATCGCTTCATCCCAGATCGCCTCTGGATCCGTTGTGTCCGAAGACACCAACATGAGCCGTCTGGGAGAGCTTTCGGGCCCCATGGCCAATATGTGGCTCAGCAATGCGTCTGTGGCTCAACAGCATACCAGTTCCATTCAATACAACGCCTGGGACTCCAACGGTCGTAAGTATGCTATGAACAAGACCCCGACAGTCCAGTCTGGAAGGTCCTCTACTATGGTGGGTTCTCTGGCAAGCGGATCCAAAACGGGTGCGGCTGGCAACAACAACAGCAACACGCCGAACGAGGGCCGCGGCCGTGGCACTTTCGTCCAAGAGACCACAACTCGAACCACGCAGTATCACGGCTTTGGCTCGGCTCCGGTAAGTGGCCTGGATATTCTGTCGACTCTAGAAACTGACTCCCAAATAGCAGCGCCAGGGCGATCGAAAGCAGCTCACCGAGAAGGAGCACCGCGATCGGCAGAAATCTCTGCCCAGTCGCCAGATGATTATGCCCGATCTCCTCGACGACGGAATTGACGACGATTCGGAGTAGGGGAGGTGTTGTGGTACGCAATGCGCTCGATTTGGCAGCCACTCTTACCAACTTGATGAGGTTGTCGCACTCAGACTCTGATTTCCGACCGGTCAACTTTTCTGTCTTTTGCTTTTACCTTCCAAGACGTCGGAAGGGAGGGGGGTTTGGTGAGACATTTCTGGGCAGACATGGCATCGCTTCTGAAAAGAAGGCCTGGAGAGTTTGCAACTTTCTTTTTGGGGGGGATCGATCATGGAAAATCTGGCATACGATCAGACACTTTGCTCCTCGGTAGACGGAAACTTTTGCACAGGTCTTGCACTTTAATAAAGTCAATTTGACGAGACAAGCCCGTTCCAGACGAATGCACGCAATCATGTATTCCGACAAGCCGAACGACCGTGATAGGCGGTATAAGAAACACAAAGACGCCACCGCCATCCAGTCTCGGTGATATGAATGCGGCCTGTTCCTATTTGCCTTAAGACCATACCCAGCCGGGGTAGTTCTTTTTGAAAAAATGCCCTCCCAAACCCTACCCAAAAAATGTGTTGTGTGTGTGTGTGTATGTGTACCATGTTCGTCCCGCAACGAGTGCGGGCATTGATCATAAGCCAAAAACAAAACCTCAAAAGCAAGCATGCTGTTGATTTACATCGGTTCAGCTGTCCGCTCGGGCTGCTCCGACCACGTGCATCCCAACCTTCCTCCTCTAACTCCACGAGGGCAAGCCGACGAAAAAAGAGAAGGTCTGGCGAAGAGGTGCAGGCCGGACTGGCACATGGCCGCAGCGCACAGGCGGAAAACAGCAATCATATAAGCCGGCCGAGACTCTTACAGGTCGCTGTCGCGCTTGTAAAATCCCGGGTCGGCAACGTTGCCCCGGTTCATCATATCCTGGGCGTCTCCGACTTGCCGACGCTCTGTGATCTCGCGATCTTTGAGCCTCTTGTGCAACGTGTACCTCAGGCCTAGCGTCAATCCTCGAGCGTTCCTGTCCCTCATGACTGCTGGTCCCTATTGGAGGGGTTCTGATGAGCTGGACAGGCGGTTGAGATGGAGATACACATCTGTACCGTATCTGACTTGACGTTAGCACCTCGTCTGCAGGCAGCGGAAGCTCAACTTACCCTTCCATGCTAATCAGTTTCAAGTCACCGCCAAAGTACCGCGCATATAAGCGCGAGATAGGCAGTCCGTATCCAAAACCGGCCATCGGCGCCTTGAAGTCGCTCTTATCGAAGTCGGGGTCCAGATTGGGTGTCCTGTCGACGGTCGTGTACATGTAGGTCCAAACAAGGGGAATCGCGCTTCTGGGGATGCCGCCACCCTCGTCCGAGATTTTGATGGTGATATCCTCCTTGCCTTCCGCCACAATAACCTTGGTGACAGGAAATTCTTGTTTGTCCTGACCGTGTGTTTCGACAACGGCGCGCAGAGAGTTCTTGAGGGTCTCGAAGAGCATGTGCGACAGATGGCCCGGGACGTACATAAAGTTCAGGTTCGGGTTGCACACAAGCTGGATCTTTGGTGCCTCGAACAATCCGTAGTGGTCCTCGCAGACGAAGCGGGCGTTCTCAATCGCCTCCTGCGCGAGGTCTTGAACGTTGGTCTTCGTGCATATTATGCCGACGTAGGTCGGGTCGCGGTGGTGACTTTGGTCGGTCAGGGCAATGTGCTGCCCTATCAGCATGCGGATGCCTATACGGGACATGTAAAACCGATCGAGGAAGGACTGGATGTTGTTATCGATCTGCATGCGCTGTCTCTTGCGCTTGTACTCCAGTATTCCCTGGGCCATGGTCGTGACGACACCGTCGTGCCTTCTCTTGATGCCGTGCAGCGCCTTTGCGAACCTCTCGTTGTAGAGACGAAGCTCGGCTGGCCAATCACCCGTATCATCCACCATGGCGAAGTATCTCCGCGCGGCAACGGCCTTCTGCTTGTTGTGGCCATTTCCGTTAGACTGTGGAAGGGATGCGTATTGGCCTTCTTCGATACTCGGGTTTCTTGTCGTTTCCGACAGCATGGAGCCTTTGCCATATGATTTGACCGGTCGCATCAGTCTTTCCTTGGTGCTCCTGTCCAGATCGGGCCGGGGCAGTTGGGTGAGTTCCTGGTCGGACGGCCGAACGTTAGTGAGTCATGTTCGTCATGCGTAATGCGGGAAGCAGAGCCTCGACGTACCTCGAACGACTGTGCGTACCAATCTTGCACCCGCCTCACGGAGGGCATGTCGTTGAGGCCATCAGGCAGTTCGTCGAGTTCTTGGACGCGGTGGGCGAGGCGAATTGGCAATTCCTCGGCGAGGAATTGGGAGGCACGAAAGAGGGTTCCTGAGCGCCGGCAACCAGTCAACAACCATACAGGTCAAATGCAAGAGGCAGGCGAAGGATCGCATGGCAGGCCGCAGCCCGAACATGCATGCAAGCGCAAATATGCGAGGAAAAGTTCTAATAGAACACTGGTCGGTCGACCGGGAGTTGGAGGGAACAGACGTACCGACAGACGGCCTCTCTCCGAACTGAACCATCTGCCTCAAGCTCACGCCAGTTGCCGGGAAACTGGCGTAGTGCCTGATGGTGTCCATCAACCTGTCCGTCTTCCTCCACGACATTTTGGGCGGCTCAAGGAAACCGGTGATCTGGTGTTGTTGACGTATTCGAGTTGAGGCAACCCCGCGGGAGAGTTGAAACGGCCTTTACCGAGGCTTTGGTATGACGCAGGGCCACATGGAACCTGACAAGAAGGACGAGAGACAGTCAACTGTCGAGGGATTGCAGGAAGAGGGAGAAGGATATGGACAGAACTAATGCTGCATGGTCAATGGGAACAAGGACAGAGGTCGCGTGCAGGCAGCGTGCTCGAGAGGTGTTTCGAGGAGGGTATTTCTGGCAACGGAGATGGAGTAGGGACCTGAGAAGGCGATAGCTTGGGATGCCGGGAACAGCCAGCAGAACAAGGCCGTGGCCGGCCCAGACTCCTCAGTGGAGAGAGCTCCTGGCCCGGCAAAGGTACGCAGGTACTTTCCCCGACTCGGCGTCATAGGCCCATGCGGAGGTCATTCGATGATAGCGCGATACATTGGGGGTTAGCCGACGCAGTTTCCCGGCGGTGGCCGGAGAAGGAGACGATGCTTCGCCGCTCTCTGGTCCGATAACTTTTATGCAGAAACTGTAATTCGGTCGAATACTGCTTTTTCCATTTTCATTCTCTTCTTCCACGGGCTGTATACAGGCCCAAGCCGTCAATGTAGTTACTGTACTACTCGAAAAAAGCCAAGTGAATTGCACATGCTGTAGTATCTGTATCAAACGCCACAGAGGCAGAGGCCCAGGAACATGTGACCGGCGGAAAGGAACCAGGCTGCCCAGGTATTGCACTATCATTTTTCGCCGCACGCGACTGAACCGACGACCGCGGCGGAGGGGCTTTCTCCAGCAGCCGCCTCCCGTGTGCTTCCTGCTAGCCGAAAAAGTTGCGGTGCGTTCCTCCCCCACATTTATCAGTCAGATGCGGCAGAACAGTCTGAGCGAGGTACGTACCGTCTGCCTCAGTGCCTAGGTATGTAGCAGCAACAGTGCGACAGCACAGAACCATAGGTAGGTACTAGGTAGGTTAGGTACGTAGTGACCAGTGACCACTGACCACTGACCATACAGCGGCTGCCGCTCAGACCGCCCCCAACTCCCCAGCCGTATCCCAGCTCTTTCCTGTTCTCCAGCTTCTCCTTCCTCGATGTCCCTTCTTCTCTGCGCGCTCCCACCAGCTTCCCCCCTGCGGGTCACATGCAAGGCGCCACAATTCTTCAAGCCCCTGAGCGAGTCACGGCCTTCGCTTGCGTCTCTCAAACTTCACCAGCCACCGACACGCCTCCCACCGCGTCCAACGCGCCAGAGACAAAGACAGCTCTCGACGCATTGGTTGGTTTCTTGACCGACACACCTCATCACACCTTGACCTGCAGCTCGATTCCACGGCGCACATCTGGAATTCGGCTACTCGGAGCCTTTCGGAAATACTACGTCCGACTAGTTTCTTACCCTATCGCTTTATCGCTTTGTGCGCATGCAGCCTCGAGCCGCGAGTCGCATTGCCTCGATCTAATCGGCGCTTCCCGTCCGCCCTACGTCGCGTCCTTTCTTTGATCCCCCCTAAAGAGGAACGCCGGGAGGCTAATAAAGAGACCCGTTTTTTTGGTTGGCCCGTCGCCGCCCGAACCCACGCTGCCGAAAACCACTTTCAATGAACAGCGATGCCGGACGTCAGGTCGGATTCGGGGCTGGGCCTTCGTTTTCTCGACTTGAACGACGATGAGGACGACAACAGCCCCTGCAAGGGTTTGAGGCGCCTGAGGAGCCACGGTAGTGTGGGCAAGCCCGCTCCCGCTCCCGCTCTCTCCACGCCGCAGATCGCCACTCCTCAAGCCTCTTCACCGCAGGTCTCATCGCCGTCTCTACCCTCATCCATGAGTTTTCGCACCTTCTCACCGCTGTCGCCGCCTCGCAAGCAGTTTTCCACGACTGGTCAGCAGTTCTCGACACCAGTGGCTAGGAGTCCTCTGGCGCGCTCCTGGACCGAGGACGACCTCACGGCGTCGGTTCGTTCAGATGAAAATGCGACTCAAACCACGCGCGACACTCTTGGTCTAGTCCAGCGACTCAACGAGTTGGCGGAAAAGCTTCTGTCAGGCGAAGAAGTCCCCGACACAAACGTTAGCGCCATGCATGGCAAGCTGGATGAGATCGAATCCGTCATGACTGGGCAGGTGCAGGTGCCCCCGCTGTCGCAGGAAACTCCTCAAGGCAAGCCCAAAACGTGGCCGCTCAACGGCCAAGGCGAAGAGCATGAGTCACTATGGACATCTCCATCACCGTCGTGGTTCAGGTCAGGGCTTTCGGATATCTCGCCATCATTCCGGAGCTCGTTCAGAAGAGACTCGCCCAGCCCCGAACCCACCATTGAAAAGAAACCCGCCGTCGACACTTTCCGCATCGCATCCGAGGCTGCGAAGCTGAACACCGAACTGGAAACCCTCGTCACGAATCTCAAGGCTCGGCAGGAGGAGTCGGAGGTGAGATGGGACAAGCGTTGTTTTCAAAATAATCACTGACAGTTTCCAGCACATTCACCAACTACTCGTCACCCGCGCGGAACGCGCAGCACAACGAATCATTTTCCTTCAGTCCAGAGTCCGGGATTTGTATGTCGTGAAGTTCTGTGTGGCCCTCGGAGCCGTAGTACTGACTCGTCGCAGGGAAGAAGAGCTTCAAGAAAACGACTCGGAGCTCACTTACCTTCGCCTGGGCCTTAAGGCCATGGAGGTGCAATTGCCATTGGATGTCGACTCGGATCTCGCTCAGAGTATTCAGAATTGGAAAGCCGACTGGACCGCCCTCAAACGAAAACGCGCCAAACACAAAAGCTTCGATCGCTCCGCCTACAGCACACCCGTGGGAACCCCCATACGACCCGCACGATGACCCCCACAGCCTTGTTTTTACCCTCTGCTTTCAAGCGTGATGACTTTTAAGACATGAACGAGTGATGAAGCCATAAAAGCATCGAGTACGGTTTCGGACTGAGCATAGCATGGTGTTATCGGGGAACAACGGATACCCTGTCAAACAAAATTATCGCATTTTCTTTTAGGGTCTTTTACAACAGCAATTTGGATCCTCAAGTCACGAGTTCCTTTCCTACTCATTGGCCCTGGCGTCTCGAGTCAATTTTACTCTTCGGGTTTTCCCAATATTTGTGGTTGCACGAGTCTCTTGCGGAATGGCAACAAAAGAGGCATAGACCACTGCATTGTTACCGAGGCGCCTGTAGGCCCTCCTTGCCACGTTACACTGTCTATGCGTCGGTTGCCAAAAGCTTGTATATGATTAGGCGCGCACTTGAGCGTCTTTGAGGCTCTTCTAGTACTTTTCGAGCAATGTTCTCGCTGGCCATGATCTCTTCCTTCCTGCGGCAATGTCATGAGTAGGACGAGAAGAGTGCCCATGATGACTCTTCTGGCCAGCGCCTAATGACACAGAGTTTTGCAAAAGAGTCGAGAAGTGGGTTTTCCGTTTTCGACAGATCGCCTTTCCCCAAATCATCTTTCCCCAGATCGTCTCCTCTAGAAGTATAGTTTGCATCGTCCAGCCGACAGGCTAGCAGAGCTACATATACCATGTCAGCAAACCCAACCCCCACCGGGAATCTAAGTGGGTTCCCATCTCGTTGCCGCCTCGAAGCAGGAACACTAGAATGTGTTAGAAATGCCATAGCAATTAGGCCCACAAGACTTGTTCTTGTTCGCGAGACTCAAGAAATTGTCGAATTACTCAATGTGACGTAAACCAGGGCAGTGGCGCAACCCAAACACGACTGACGCCTGCTACTGATTACATACTTACTTATAGAGGTACTTCGTAAAATCACACCGTCCCCGCAATATAGAGATATTCCCGGTATAGCGGCATGGAATAGCTCCAACACGACAGGCAAGCTCAACGACGAGGAGCGAGGTCAGTTCAGCCCCACTTTTCCCGGCGAGCTGCAGATGGCGATGCACGCCCACTTCGGCTGGAACACACGGGCAGCAAGCTATGATACGTAATATGACGTAAGGAAGCTGGCATCTCTAGCAACGAACATCAACCTCGAGGACATGCGTACGGCGGTTGCAATGGAACTTTTGCGCGTGTTTCTGCCACCAACAGTGACACCGTAATTCAAGACACAACCAATTAGAAGATGGGTGACTGCCCGACCTGTTCCTCTCATCTTTTTGAAGGGGTTCTTGTATGGCAAACCTCGAGCTCGAATTATACATCAAGTCTTCGGAACGTAGGAATACGAAGTGCCCCCTCACAAGACAACAGCGGGGAAGTATTTGGCATTTAAAACAATTAACGCTGAAATCGGAGCGTCAACCTCTGTCGCCTAACAAGCATTCCAGCAGTTCGTGAGACTCGCGGGATGATGTCAATAGGTCCAACGGCGGCCAAGAGATGCGGCACGTCTAAGCTCCGGGCAGGATCACTTGGCGCCTTCTGGGCACTGCAACAAGGCGTTCGGCAAAATCTTGACTACTCTGGGCGATGCCATTAGGCTTGGCAGACCCCTCGCCCACCTGAAGACGGTAGGACCGAATGGCTCACCTTTGAACCTCACCTCACCTCACCTCACCTCATTCACCCACTCGCTCAAGCTCGGACAAGGTTATCCTCGCTTTATTCCCAGGCGCTAGAACGGTAAACAGGGGACCACCTCTCTTGCCCCGGACCCAGTTTACTCATGCAAATTCAACGTCATCCCTTCCCACTGACCATTTCCTCCCACCACAACACCAACAGCACGCGCCCAAAAGTCACCCTCCATTGACCGATTTCATGTCGATCTCGTCATCTCGACGACGGAACGCTGACGTTCGCCCTCCTTCTTGACTTCCGCTCCCCCGGTTCTGATGCATTTCCCTACCCTCTATGCGATCGGTCTTGCCCGTCAGCTTCGACTTCATACTGCTTTTGACCCCAGAACTACCTCTTGGGGTCTACCACGGAGCCGACGTTAGCACACCTTTCACCGTCCCAACATCTGCTAGCGCAGGCTTGCAGGAGATGACGTCGGTCGAGGGCGGGCACAAACAGGCCTCACGGACCCCGTTCGTTCGGTTTTTGCCCGAGACTCTCTCTCTGAACGATCTCGCGGGTTACATGCTCCACCCCCGCGATCGACAGTCGCCCAAAGTCCCCATCCCCTCCGCAAGAGCCGTCGTCTAGGTAGCCCTCCATCATCCTGGTGTCGTTCGAGCTTAGGCTCTAGCGGAGAAGTCTCCGCTTCATCTGGGAAAATGATCGCCCTCGAGGAAAGCATTTCCTGGCAAAGGGTCTGAGTACTTAACGAGCCAAGGTGCCCCAAGCCGGGAGGCGCACTTGGCTGTCTTGGACTATCGATCCGCTCACCTTTCTATCATCCAAAGTTTCTCTCATCGTCCCCATCTTGCATTTTCTTGGGTGTGGGACTTGTCGTTCACTGCTAGTGCTTATCCTCACTTGGCTCAACCCACTATCTCACAAGCGTGTCACCACCACAGCCTAGCTGTTGATTTTGAGTTCTTCTCATCGCCAACATGGCGTCCGATTCGAAGCGTGAAAAAGTCGGGGACCGGTCTTCGTCAGACCGGGCCGAGACCGAGTTCGCCCACATGGACTACCCCGGCCGAGCCTCCGAGGCCACCGCGGTCGACCAGGAAGAGAAGCGACGGCTGGAAGCCTCTCAAAAGCTGGACAATCCCCTGGCCGGCTTCAGCCCCGAGCAGCTCGGCCGAATGGGCGAGGACTACTGCCAGAAGTACGGCATCAACGACGATGAAGATGTCCGGGCCTTCCGCCTGGGCGCCATGATTGCTGGCAATATGAACAAATACGATACTATGGCCGAGCTCACCGCACAGGAACGCGCGGCTCTTGACGGCGAGACGACGCACAAATGGCGGAATCCAAAGATGCTCTATTTTGTCGTGGCAGGTAAGCCAGGTGGTTTTCATTTAGAACTCTGGGAGCCGTCTCATCCCTCTCGTTACATCCGCTCATCAAGACATCCCCCCCCCTTGACTTTCCTTTTCTACTTATCCGTGTCGGTCAGTTCCTAACCCGCACAGTCTGTTCCGGTTGTGCCATTGTCCAGGGAATGGACGAGACCGTCGTGAACGGCGCTCAATCATTCTACAAGAAGCAGTTCGGCATCGACAGCGAGAACGAGCGCGACACTTGGCTCCTTGGCCTCACGAATGGTGCTCCGTACCTCTGCTGTGCGGTTCTTTCCTGCTGGTTGACCGAACCCATGAACAAGGTCTTTGGTCGCCGAGGAACCGTCTTCGTCTCATGCCTCATTTCTGCCCTCACTTGCTTCTGGCAAGCTTTCACCAACAGCTGGTGGCACATGTTCATCGCCCGCTTCTTCCTCGGTTTCGGAATAGGACCCAAGTCGGCCACGACCCCCATGTTCGCCGCCGAGTGTGCGCCACCTCGCCTTCGCGGTGCCCTGGTCATGCAGTGGCAGGCGTTCACTGCACTGGGTATTGCCTTGGGTTACGTGGCTGACTTGGCTTTGTACTACGTCCCTGACAGCAGTGGGATTGTCGGTCTCAACTGGAGGCTGATGATGGGCAGCGCCATGGTCCCAGCAGTGATCGTCTGTTGCTGCTGCTACATGTGCCCGGAGTCTCCAAGATGGTATCTCACCAAGGCCCGCCACGCCGACGCCTACCGGTCTATGTGCCAGCTGCGGACGGAGAAAATACAGGCTGCCCGGGACATTTTCTACGCCAACGCTCTCCTCGAAGCTGAGCGTGAGACTCAAGGTGTTGGCAAGTCTAACCGTCTCAAGGAGATGATTAGCATAAGGAGAAACCGGAACGCTCTCGTAGCGTCGGAGATCGTGATGTTTATGCAGCAGTTCTGCGGTGTGAACGTTATAGGTAAGAGTGAATCTGGGATATCGTAACGCAACCTGTGCTAATTGCTTGTAGCTTATTACAGCTCCGAGATCTTTCTGTCTGCCAACTTCACTGAAGTCAGCGCTCTATCGGCATCTCTTGGATTCGGCATTATCAACTTCCTATTCGCCATTCCCGCTTTCTATACCATAGACACATTCGGCCGGCGCAACCTACTTCTGACAACCTTCCCTCTGATGGCCATCTGCCTCCTGTTCACCGGCATGTCCTTCTTCATCCCGACGAACCCGGCCCGAGTTGCCTGCATCGCTACCGGAATCTATCTATTCGGTATGGTATACTCTCCCGGCGAAGGCCCCGTTCCCTTCACCTACTCCGCCGAGGCGTACCCCCTGTACATCCGCCCCATCGGCATGTCCCTCGCCACGGCGACGACGTGGTTCTTCAACTTCATCCTGGCCGTGACCTGGCCCTCGCTGCAGCAGGCCTTCACCCCGCAGGGCGCCTTCAGCTGGTACGCCGCCTGGAACGTCATCGGCTTCTTCCTCGTCCTCTTCTTCCTGCCCGAGACGAAGGAGAAGACGCTCGAGGAGCTGGACGCCGTCTTCAGCGTGCCGCTGCGCAAGTTCGCTCGCTACGGGCTCGCGCAATTCTTCTTCTTCTGGAAGCGCTACGTCTTCAGGCAGGACGTCGCGCCGCCGGCTGTGCCGCACAATAACGTCGTCCAGTACCACGAGAACCAGTTCTCTCAGGAGAAGGAGAGGAGCCCGACTGCGCGTGTGTGAGAGAAGAATTAGTTGCTAAACATGTTCAATGTTGAACTATATTCTCTGGAGAGTAGCTGCGCGAGAACTTGTAATAACCCGACGATTTAACGATACCACCGCCACTTACTTGCCAGTACTGTATCAAAATTTAGGAAGTAATGAATACCACCAGAAGATGAAACCAGTCTAATTGTTTTGAATTCTCAACCTATTCAGCGACGTCTACAGTGTTCGCTGTTTTGAAGTTTCGTTGTGTTTCTACGATGACTGCACCTTCTCGCATGACAACGAGCCCTGAACTATCAATCTTACGTCGTTTCTGGTAAATTAAAAAACGAGCCATTGGCGTTGCTATCATCATGTGCGATGGACGTAGCGAGATTGGTGCATCCGAACAGACCGATCGTTGGATATTTCAACCTTCTTCGCATTGTTAAGGAATATGGAAAAGGCAAGGGGGTGAGAACCCGAGCATGATGCGACTATTTGAGGAAAAGCAGAAACATGGAGTTCCTGGAGTTTTGTCCCAGAATCTCAAGTTACCAGTGTCCCTCCAAAGCAGATGGTATCGCCCTCTGCGATGAAACACAAGATATCGTGTGTTCCTCGACAATACGCGGTTGTTCTTTCTGTAACAACCCTCCAAGATAATAGCCCGCCTCTCAACTGCCCTTATTCTTCAGTTAAGTCAATTGTGCCATCGATGTCGATCTTGTAAACTTTGCGGGGGCGATTATCGGCCTCACTGCTTGCCTCCCGCTTAATGCGTTTGACGCCCTGGAAGCTGATCAGCAAGGTTCTGAATTGAGTGCAGCTGGGTAGAAGACAACTTACTTGGATCTCAACAAGACGTTCCTGGGCCAATCTCTTGATCTTCGCCGGATCCATGCCCTCGACAGTGGGAAGTTCTGCGGGCGGGGAAGGGTCTCGGGGGATAATACCACCTATCTGGAGAGCGAATTTGCTCATGTACCGGAAAGTCATCCTTGTCAAATGTCCGTCGCCATCGATGCGCTGGATTTTACTGCTCCTTCGGGCGGCCTTCTCTTGTCCCTCCGAAAACCTGCATAGGAAAGATGAATAATGCGAAGTGTAATCCAGGAGCCAGAACGTACTCTGTTTGGTGAGAAACATTTTTGCCTTTCAAGGCTTTCTCTCCCAGTTCTGTAGGGGACACGAAATTATTCGAAAATTCCCCTGCAGATCCGAGATACACCAAGCGATACACGGCGACTTCGATTTCTCCGAGATGCGCCGCAGCTTGCTTGTCTCGGTCAAGATAGTCCAAGCGGCCTTCGACTGAGCCAAAATATTCAGCCATGCTTCAAAATACAGCCTTGGAGCCCATGGTAGACTAGACATACCTCTTGTTATGGTGGAAAACTTGGAGTTTCTTGCCAAAACTTTGCCAGGCTTTTTCGAACGTTCCTCAATTGTTCCCAAGCGCCTTGTTGCAACTTGCCCCCTGAGGTTTCTCTGCACAAAAACCTCGGACGTCGCATATTTGCCGTCAATGTAGACGTACACTCCCAATCCATTGTTGTCCTTGATCCATCCTAAACTGTTCTCAATCTCGCAGTAGACGTAGTATTCAGCATTGTCCTGGCTCTGAATGATTTTCGAGGTGGAGTGCATCGCATCGCCGCGGATTGCTGGAGTACGGGGAGGGTCGGGGTCATCGTATTCGGTGCAGTCGTCTTCCGAACCGGCAATGCGGACAGATATTTTGATCTGCGGAAGCTCGTCGATGACAGCCATGGCGAACGCAGGGTCGTTGGTGTATGGTGATTGTCAAACCGGAAGCTGCGAAACTTTGCGAAGGGAAGTAAGTCGGCAGGCACAAGGCGCGAATCTGAGTGGAGCCCAACGCCTCCAGTTGAAGAAGGTGCTCCCAGAAACCCAAAAGGAAGGAGGCTCTGGCGAGAAAAGTCACACTCACTGCCTTCCTCAACTTGTTTGGCAGAAAATATTCTGGATATAAAAGCGTCTTGGGCGAAACGTGGGTGTACCCACTGACGACTTCCACGGTCATCATCTGGAATCCAGTGTGCACAGGGAACTTCGGAATAAAGACAGCAGAGACAATCGACGTGAAGTGTCCGGAACTCAGGTGATTCGGAAGTAGATCCTAAGATTGGTCTATGAGAGGAGGAGACTCAAGATATGAGCTGAAATCTACAGTTTCACAACCACACTGATCTAAGAAACAACATGTGATTATACATTTCTGGCATGATCTGGCGTAGTGTATCTGGACAACCGGCAAATTTTCTGATGCTACTGTGATTCGATCGTTTAATGGTTGAGCATCTCAATCAAGAGCCCAGTCTAGACAGGCTTCCAAACGTACCTAGCAGCATCATCTATAAAGCACATAGAGCTGGCGAACCCTTCGAGTGAGATAGTTTCAGAATGTGCTTTGGAATGTGCATGACTGAGTTGTAGTTTGAGAAAAAGCGCCCATAAGGATAGGCAGGTGAGACAATTTCCACGTGCCACCTGAGGGACATGAGTGAAAAAGCTTCAAGTGTCCCCCTTTTTGGAAGCCGCCGATGCAAAGAGGCGCCCTGTAAGATGGTGACCCACAGCTCCTTATTCGGTGTCACCTAACCATTCCTGGAAAGAATACCCACGCCAACTTCTACATAGGTAGCATTCATGGACGGCAGCGACGGACGACGGTAAGAACAGCAACGACAGCGACAGTAGTGAAACTAGTAGTAAAAATACTCGCAGTAGACAGTAATGGTTATGAACATAGTAAAGAGAGCACGACGCAGACTGTATCAAACGTGAAGGGTGGGGCAGGTTCCTTCTGGCAACCTGCTGCTGAAGGGTTAGCTTACACTGGATAAGTGACTAGGGGTTACCGCATAGGGCGCCTGGATGCAACACGCGGGGGAGCCAATCAGACTGCAAGCCCAACCACAGAGTCTCCCACGCCTCCACCCTACAATTGCCGTTTTGGAACTTCAACGACACCGACGACATTGTGTTCATCAACCCGGTGGTTCGTTCATCTCAGTCGCACCGCTCATCTCATTGCTGTCTGTGTCATTATAAGAACGATTCAAGAAAATAAAGCGCTTGTAAGCTTGCCGTATCGACCACGATCATGGCGGTCATCCCCGGGCGCCCGGAGGTCAAAGTGAGCATCCAGGTCAACGGCTCGAAGGCGAAGGAGTACGACGACCAGGATGGGCCCGCGGGCGAAGCCGAGATCGCCTACACCCATATCGACAAGTACGTCGAATCGAAGGACGACGCGCACTTCTCCGTCGTTTACAAAGTCTGTAACAGCAGCGGCTGGCTTGAACACGAGGAGGCCCTGTGCTTCAGCCTCTTCGTCGACGGTGACGCGAAGGACAGCGTCGTCTGGGAATCCAACCGCTTCGCTAGGGACGGAGTCTGGCGCCATCCGGTAAAGGGACAACGCGTCTCTTCGGGCCACACGGGCATGGACGCGATGCGCAAGTTCAAGTTCTCCAAAGTCACCACGGGTGCGTCTCTCTCATCCCTCCCAGCGTTTTTGGCCGTCGACGGCGACACCTTGAGCGCGAGGAGCTAACGTCTCTCCAAGTCGATGACGGGAACAAAGAGCGGGTGTCAAAAGACATTAAAGCTGCAAAGTCTCTGGGAACGATCCAAGTCTTCGTCTACAGCATCAGGGTCTTGGGCAGTCTCGGGCGCAGCCATAGCTATGCTTCGGCGGGAGGGGAGAACTTCGAAATTGCGGAGAAAGCGCTCAAGGGCAGAGCCGTCTCCCATGGTACTTCGTGAGTGCCCTCACCAGCGTTGGTAGCCCATCTCGCTCACTGCCTCCAGATTTACCGACGGCGGGCTCGTGCCGGTGACCAACAGGGTATCAGCCCACTACAACCACAACAAAAAGCCCATCATGGCGTTCAACTTCAAGTACCGCGACCGGGGTACGGACACTACCGTTACTGGGCCGGACGACCAAGCTGACTGTGAACAGACGCTCTCCAAAAGGAGCTCGTTATCCCTCGGTCTCCAACCCCACAGGGTATCGACGGACTATCTGAGGCCGAGATTCGTCGGCTGGCCGCGGAACGGCTTGAAGATATGAACGTTTGTCACCACCGTGCCGCCCGCAGGAGATCATTGGCTGACACATTCTCCAGCAAGCCCGCCGCTCGCCGACGATGAAGAGGGAAAACAAGGGCCCCTTGATCAAGAGGGAGCACGCAGAGTTCTACGACCTCACGGAGGAGCCCGCAAAGCGGGAGTGGAAGAAGGTCAAGATCGACAACAACCGCGAGGCGATTGACCTCACAGACGACTAGGAGCGTCTGGATCACCCAAAGTCGGTTTCGATTTCGGTTTCGGAATCCGACATTGATGATGACCCTTTCCTGTAAAGGTTGCTGCTACCTTTCCAGGCATGTTTTTTCTTTTCTTTCTTCTCGTCTTACGATCTATGTCTGTCTCATCGAAGAGACCGGGGCTATGAGGAACCAACCAAAAGGTGCTTTGCAGGCGCGGACTAGGACTTGAAACGGTGGCGTCTACAATTTGCGAGATCAACGGCGAGACTGGCTATACCCCCTCTATTTCTGTCTTCTTCTTCGTCTAGGAGTATTCGGTATACATTTAGATGCGGACAGAAAAAAGCTCCTTTAACAAGACGCGCTTTCCTATCTCTGCGTACGTCGTTTTCAGTCTCGTAGGTATCCTGGACATAAACGTACTTTTTCCCTCACAGTCCTTTTTCTTTTTTTCCAGTCCTTGTCACATGACCATATCCAAGTCGTTTTCCAAAACATCCGGCTCTGGTTCCCTTGCCGTCTTCTCCGCCTTGAGAATACGCACCGCCTCCTCGGCGGCCTTGACCTTGACCTCGTCCTTGCTGACGCCGCCGCTGACCTCGACGACGCACCGGCTGCCGACTATGACCTTGCAGTCGAACACCTTCTCCCTGTCTTCCGTCTCGTACACCTCGACCACGTACTGCACTCTCTCTTTGTCGGCCAGGTGTCCCAGCTCCTCCTTGGGGTGGAGGGCGTGCACGTCGTCGCGGAGGATGCGCTCCAGGTACCCGGTGATGCCGAAGCGCTCGACGACCTGGGCGCAGGTGTCCATGGAGCCCGAGTCGACCCACACCGCGCCGAGGAGGGACTCGAAGATGTCCGAGTAGAACTTGCGCAGCTGCAGGCGCGCGAGCAGCGCCCAGGGGTACGTCTTCCCGTGCTCCATGGCGTGGGTGATGGGATAGCGCAGGATCTCGTAGCGCTTGCTCACCTCGATCTGCTCCAGGCCGATGGCCGCGGTCTGGTGGCGCATGAACTTCCACAGGGGCAATTTGAATCGAACGCGCTCGAGTATTGGGTCCTTGTTTCTGTCGGTGGAGGCAACGGAGATCTCTTCCTGCTCGACTGCCTGTTCAAGCGAGAGGAAGCCGAGGAAATCGCCGTTGACCATGGCCGTCTTGAGCAGGTGCATCTTCTGATGCGGGAGCCGGGGCTCGATGTTGAACAGGCGATCGACTATGATGTTGTCGAGAATGGCGTCCCCGATGAACTCCAGCCGCTCGAGACACCCGATGTTGTTACCAACGCTGCTCGAGGCGTGCGTCATGGACTGGATGAGGAGTGCCTTCTTCTGGAACCGGTATCCGATGAGATCCTCCAGGGGCGCCAGGGTCGAGGGCAGCTCGATGTCGGACGGCACGACGTCAAACAACACCTGGCGGCAGTCTTCCAAGCTTCTCCATTTGATCTGCTGAAGAAAGATGGATATACAGTCCAGCGCCTTCGAGAGGCCACCATCCACCGTCGAGGCTCCGATGAGTGCCTCGACAATATCGGCTAATGTCTTGCTTGAAATCTTCCGCGTCGAAGTTGCGTTTCCGTTTTGGAGGACGTCATCTACGTATATGGGACGCCACTTCTGGCCTGTGAACGGCTTGGTCAGGATGAACCTGTCCAGGCCGTGCTTGGTTGCTGCTTTGCACAGCGTTGAGTTCGCAACGATGCTGTCCTTCTTAAATGACAATAGCCGCTCCGGCCATTCGGGATCTACAAAAGTTAGCATGCGTTGAATGACGAGGGCGGGGATACATACTCAAAGCAGCTGCATTGATGGTAGCAGACAACTTCAGAATGGAGTCTCCGAGGAATTCGAGTCTCTCGTAGTTAGTCGGCTCGGAAGCGCTTCCAGCACTGATGGCCGTGAGTACGAGTGAGGCGTCGGAGATTTTAAGCGGGCGCAGCAGGCTGGCGGATAGTTCCTTGGCCACAAGCCAGGTCTCGATCCGGTGCAGGATTGATGGGATGAGAACACCAAACTGGGCGTGCGACGCTGGTACGGTGTCAACCTTTGCAAGCGGAACAGGATAGACTCTTGAGTATGGCTTTTGAGTGCCGATGTTTTGGTTCGGGTCGCTCTGCGGCCGGTGGAGAAAGTCTGACCGGTGAGACCACTTCTTCAGGATCAAGTATGGGACGCCACTAGGTGCCTTTTCGAATCCGTAAAATGTTTTTCGCACCAGATCAGGGGTAGGTTTGTCGGGTATGAGTCCTTCGTATGTGTAAGGAGACTCGTTTTCGCCCCGAATCAAGCACGTCAAAGCATGTTCTGACATCTGTCCCGGGACGAAATCGATCTGCCCAATTTGATCCATGGAGAGTTCAGCACCAACAGCGCTGAACCTAACAACCTGCTGGAGCTCGTTGCACAGCCAGCGATGCTTGTATGGAAGAGCGAGGAGAACAGCGGTGTGATCTGGAGCCGCCAGCTCGTCTATCGGGAGCTGATGTCCGAACTCGACTGACCACGGCGTGTTGTAGTCGATGTAGATCGGTATGGTCGTCAGTCCAGGAACAAAGGTTGGGAGTATCATCTCATATTTTCCTTGGATAGCACCGCGAGCGTCTTTGAGCAACACCTGCGTGGCCCTCAGTGCATCGTCTCGTTTCCAGGCCGTAGCGACCTTGAACCACGCATTCAGCAGGCCGTTCACCTGCACGATGGAAGCCCTCTTGTCGACTCCGGGAACGAAGTCTTCTGGCTTGAAGGGCAGTAGATTTTGGTTGACTAGACCCGCATTGTACAGAGCGACGTAGGCCTGGAAAGCAGCGTCTTTCTTGGCGTTCTTCTCGGACTTCCAGGCTCGTCGGCTCGACGCAAGCCGAACGGCTTCTGGGAAGAAGCTGGGAAGCTGAACACTGACTTTTAGGTCAGGCGCGTCTGTTGCGTCAAGCTGATGCAAAATGTAATCGGGGCGCCAGTCTATGTATTCTCCTGGCGACAATATCCGGCATATGTGATCGAGGTGTTGTTTCGCGTTGTCGAGATCGATGAATGCGTTCGTCTCCTGAACCACAAACTTCATTTCTTCCGTCTCCTCAGTCTCTTCGACTTCCTGGAGATGCTCAAGTTCGCGCTCCTGCTCTTCGTATTGCCTCTTCATCTCGGCCTCCATGGCCTCCCATTCTTGTTGGAAAGGCTCTGAAGCATCAACCAGCATGAGAAGCTTTGACTCGCGCATCCGTGCTCGTCCTCGACGCTGGATAAACGACTTGAGATTTGGCGGGTGGTTAAAGCAGAGGACTAGATTGCAGGCCGGGACATCGATGCCCTCTTCAAGAACGCTGGTGGCGACTAAAAGGTTGACCTTCCCCAGACGAAACGACTGCAGGGCATGCGAGTCTTCGGCTCGACTAAGATCCCATATGTCTCTCTTCCGAGCTTGGAACTGTGATGTTCCCACCATTGCGCCAACTCGAAACTTGGCCCGTAATGGTTCGTATGATGCTAGGATGTGACTCAGCACGCCGACGGTTGCCCTCTCTTTGGCGAATATGATGCCAATGACATCCCCGTTGTCTTGTAATAGCTTCTCGACGAGGGTAAACACCTTCTCTGAGAGAACATCTCGGCCGATGTTTTCGGGTGAAGGGCAGTGGCAGTCGACCTGGGACAAAACCCTGAAAAGGTATTCCTTCTCCTCCTCTTTCCACGTATCGAGCCAGACACTGCGGGACTGGACATCACGTTTGAAACGCGAAATGACTTCCCATATGTAGTAGTCCGCAGCCCAAGGTCCCAGCTCCCGCAATATCTGGTACGCCTGACGGCCGAAAGATGTCATCTGGTTCTGAATGTATGTGTCGTGACTTTTCAAGACGTCCCCGAGATCGCGCATGCTGCGTTCCGTCCCCTCCGCTTGTAGATGCAAGACGTACGGGTCTTCTAAGATGTCGAGGGTTTGTATAGCCGCTCTAAGGCTCTGCACACTTTTCGGAACGTCGTAGTCGACTCTGGAGTCGTACTGCACGTATGCCAACTCCGGCTTCTTCACGCAGGCGAGCAAGTCGGCCCGGTGCATCGTAGGGGTCTTGCAAACGGCGTCGAGGGTCGATTCGAGTGCATTGATGCTCTCGACCTTGGAGCCGAATGTTGGGCTGGCCGTCAACCCTAGGATATGCGGGACGGGCTGATGGGCGCGCTTGTGCTCATGGTAGTTCGCCATAATTCTGCTTCCGGGAGACTTGCCGACGCAGTTGTGAGCTTGACAATTTCAGTAACTGAACTGCCGAAAGGTTCTTGGCTGCGTACCTTCGTCAAACACGATTAGTGACAACCTTTCCATGCGCACAAAGGCATGCGACAAGGCGTCTAGCAAGATCTGATACGTCGACACAACAATCCGCACATTAAGAAGCACAGCGTCCCACACCGACTGATCCGACCACGAGTCGACGTTGTCGTCGCCGCTCAGAAACTTGATCTGGACTGTTGGGATCTGGGACTTGAGAACCGCAAACTGCTGAGTGCACAACGAGACCGTGGGGGCCAGAAACCAGACAATCTACACTTATTAGCACAGTAGAAACAACAGAGGCATTATCATGGAGGGAAACCCACCTTTCCGATTGGTGTTCTCTCCAACTCCGACTTTATTCGCAACACAGCACTGTTTGAAAACCTGTCAACGCCACGAACCTCGAGGGACCTCAAGGTTGCGGAGAAAGACTTACACCTGAGTTTTGCCACTCCCAGTATCCATCTACAGCCAACGTTAATCGAACTACAACACCTCTCAAGGATGAGAGAACTGGCACTTACGGCTACAATCACGTTCTGCCTCATGCTCGCGGCATGCATCTCTACTTGGTAGGCTCTAGAGTTCATGATGACCGAGTTGCCTGAGGCGGGCTCATCTGAGGCCTCGTTATCCAGGAACAGATCCTCGGCGGAGGCGGAGGCGGAGGCGGAGGCGAGTTCCTGGTTTTGAGGCCCGGAGGCCGACACCTCGGAAAGCACATCATCCTCCAAAGGAGTGCTGCCGCTGGACGAAGATCGGGAAAAGTCCACCATGTCGATGTCGTGTGGGGGGTGACTTGACCGGGGCTCCATTGCCCGGGGCTTTCGAGAAAGAGTCCTGAGGGGGGTGTGCCGCCAGTTACCTCCGGGGTAATACAACACGCCAAGGTCCACGGGACCGTGGTATGGTCGGTATGAGTCAACCTCGAAAAGAACGAGTGCAAGGTTAAAATGACGCGGCTCAAAAGGGTAACTCAAGTCACCTAGGCCATCTGGGATGGTTCGGGTGACGCAGGGCGGGCCCCAGGATTAAGGTACGCGGAGGGAACAGCAGACCAGGGCTGGCCAAGAGCATTGGCTACGGTACCTTAAACAGGCACGGCTCCGTGCAGACGCGGCACGGATGCGCTTGCCGGTGCTGGCTGTCGATGGTCAACGGCTGCCTGACGACTGTTGGCTCGGGGGTGTGAGCGAAATGCAGGAGGAAAAAAAATGGATGGCGCCGCGATTCTCGTCGCAATGGTGCTTGCGTGTTGTAGGCAGAAAAAAGACCAGAAGGGAGATGAGGGTACGTGTGGTCAACCCGCCGCAACGAACAATGTTTGTTGAAAAGTGCACTAGGCAAAGGCGCACGCCGAGAGAGGGTGGACGGGGAGAGAACTCTGACCACCTGAGGGTTCCATTGCAATGGTAACGCTACGTAGACGCCTGCGCGTTATTTGTTCTATTGAGTCCTGCAGGAGGCCCACCACCGATGCCGACAACGTGCTGCATAGTACGTAGCCCAGTTCGCAACCTCTTACGCACAACCGACGAACACTTGTGGTCTAGGTAGAAAAACGTGGACGGAATACATAAGCGACAGGGGGGGAAAGGCGGAGAAGAAGAAAAGAAGAGGCGTCATCACACCAGCTAAGTTAAATATCGTCGGAAAACAACAACAGGTAGCGTAGCGATAGACGAAATTCCCCGCCGCAGGAGAATCTGTTCCTTCTTTGAGAAGGAGAACTTGCCAGGACTCAGGAGGGCGATGCGGCCCGGAGGAAAGAAATATCGAATCTGACAAAAACCTCCACTGCCAGGGTTTCCTTGCCGAGACCGCCTGTCCGTCTGCCTTGCGTGCCATATTACGGATACCAAGGTACCTCGTCACCTTGATAGCCGACGGGTGCCTATCGGTCTGTCGGGTTCTAGACGAAACACCGCTCGCTGCCTCGTTGTAAGTTGTAAGTACCTTTTTTTTTGTGATACCTCCAGAGATAAAGACGCCCGGGCACACCACTTCAGTCCCCGCCCTGCGGAGGAGGGCGACGCCGGCTGACCAGGGTCCACAATCACCCGCCGGGCGCCCCACATCGGACCTGGGGCCAGGTCCAGTCGGTTCCGCTGCCGAGCACAGCACACACTTGGTGCTGCTGCTTTTAAGCGTCCGGCACCCCGAAGTGGTTGGCCGAAAGAAACACAGCGACGGAGCGAGCCCGGCAGTCGCGCTGCAACCTGGTGATTTTCGAGGCCAGCCTCTAGGCATCTCCTGCACACGCTGGCCAACAAGAGTCACCATCCATCCTTGGTGAGGCACCCAACCCAAGGATGCTGTGCAGGAGTACCTAGGTGGCAAACCCCAGTCGGCCAATCTCCAGTGACACTATGTTGCCTTCCAGAATCGAGGCATGTCGTCTCCGCCAAGTGCCGCCCAGGAAGCCGATTCGGACCCGAAGACCAAGAAGGCCCGGGAGGCTACCCCCTCTCGACAACCTGCCTTGAAATTGGCAGCGTGGCGAAGTGCAGCAATAACTGGGTCGTCTTGGCCTCGTGCCCCTAAACAAAAAGACCATGCACTTCAACTTGCATATATCACGCCTTTGATGCCCGTCTGAGATTTTGCAACTCCATGACGGCCTATCGAGCTCCCAAAAAAAACCCCGAAAAGGAGGGCGGGTTGGCTGAGGTTGAGGTTCGCTGCACTCACTGCGCCACCTTCCTGCAACCCCATGCGAGACGAGTTACTTGCAGGGGTTGCTTGATCAAGTCGTGGTCAGTCTAGACACCGTCGGAATGTTGCAGGCTAGTCACTGGTGTCATCTGCCTGTTCTTAGGCAGATGACGCCCTCAAAGTGACGCCCTCAAAATGCCGTCCGTGGATTGGAGACAAACCATCAGGTGTACAGCTAGCACACGGTCTTTCTGCGGCTCAGTTGCAGTAGACCAGTAGATTCCAGCGGGCTAATGATTCTGCATATGTAGCGGCCGCAGACTCGGAAGGCAGGGTCGGGCGTCGTTGCCTGGTATATGGCGTTTCACCGAAAACCAAAAGCTTGAACGAGGCCGGGAAAACTGTTACTCAGCTTGCTGATAACGACCATCGCTTGTGGGCCGGTGTATGCCTTGTTACGTCCAGCGGGCGTTCGCGTAAGCGCTATATGGTTGAGACTCACACTTGCTTCGGTACTGCATTTCTCATTGCGCAGGTCATCCATTGATTCTAGAGCTCGGAGTACCTCTCTGCCCCCGTGTCTCTATGCTGTTCTATGATACAAGGGTAAGACCCATAAAGACGTGACGTGCATTACAAGTTCGTGAGATAGTCCTCAATCTCCTGAGGGCTGAGCTTCCTGAAGCGAGGGCCCTTTGCGCCCTCAACACCCTCAATTCCGAGAAGGTGGTCCGCCGGGGGTCCGACGATGCCTATGCCACGTTAGCCTCCTTCCACACCGCAGATCAGCTTCGACCGACTTACCAATCTCGATGGTCTCTCCGTTCATCTCTCCCTCGATAGTCTCCTTGAGCGTAAGGAGCGCGATGTGTACGGCATCCTCCAGCTCCAGGCCCTCCGTGTATCGCTTCTCGAGGAACGTCTTAGCCGACGTGGCGCTCTTGCCGATAGCCGTCGCCTTCCAGGGGAAGTAACTGCCAGAGGGATCGACCTGGTACAGCATGGGGCCACCCTTCAATGTACCGCCGGTCTTGCCGGTCGGCTTCTTCTCCTCGCCCTCCTTGGCCTCGCCCTCCTCCTCGGGCAGGATACCCTCATCCCAACCAGCAATGAGCAAGCTGACACCGTAGGGACGAACACCACCGGACTGGGTCGCCTCCTGCATGACACGGGCAACGTCCTGCACCAGTATCCGTGTGGGGGGGTACTCGTTGTAGATGCGCTTGTAGCCCGTGTGCGACACCTTGCGGGCCTTGTCCACCAATATTCTGTAGTCCGGGCCCATGCCTGAGTAGACCATTCCGATATTCGGGGTGACGAGGCTGATCTTGGAGAGCGAGCTGGGGTCGGCCAGTGGGGATGACGACTTCTTCTCGGTTGCGAGGACGATACCGTTGGTGGCTTCGGAAGGTTAGCTTGGGGCAGCGGAAGGAGGGGTAGGTAGTCTTGCCTTTGATGCCAAGGGCGGTGACACCCTGGTTGACGGCGTTCAGAGCATACTCTAACTTTCATGTTAACCCTGCTGGCAGTCGTCTCAAGGGCCTTGATGCAGGAAATAAATCAATGGGTCAATGGAGGGGCAACACCGAAACATACCGATCTGAACCAGCTTGCCGCTGCACCGGGTTAGCATAGACGTCACACAATGGCAGGAGCTGCTTACCTGGGCGAGAATGTCGTCAACGAGAAGGAGTAACGATCGGCCATGGCGTATTTATGGGATTGTGCGGTCGAGATGTGGTTTCCGAGGTGAGGTTGACGGGGAGGATGGAGGGATAGTGGGTTGGCTGCGGTCAAACGAGGTTGAGGCTGTCGGAGCTATGAAGCTCTCCCTCCTAGGCAACTCGCGCCGCGTCAAGCTGCCAGCCGTCTGTTGGCCGCCTGCCAGAAATGATGGCACGTGATCTTGTACTCGGTGGCCAGGTTGATCCGAGAACCCGGATAACCTATCACGTAATGTGTGGATACGGAAGCTATGACCTGCCGCGGAGACAGCTCAGAATAAAGTGGTGCTGGAATATTCTTTTTCGCACCTACTTCTCACGCGCTCTCTCTTCTCTCGCCCAAGACCTCTGTCCCTTGGCACCATTTCAAAAGGACAGATTTCCTGGTAGTATTTACACTGAGTCCTCCCATGTAGGTGCTGTCTTTGTTCGCGAGCCTCGGCCAAGGACGAAGTTCCGAGCCAAACGACATATCCGATCTGAGCTTTTCGCACATCGTTTCCCTCTTCGCCTTCTACTGCTGGTCCAGATCTTACTTCAGGCTCTCCTCTTTGCCTCGACGCTGCGCAGCTGGCAGACACCATTTTTCCAGAGCGAACTCTCAGCTGGACTCGCGTCATGGACACCGCGACTCCCCAATGGGGCTGGCCGGCGGATTTCCCAAGAGAGCGCAGCCACGCCAAGGCCGACACAGCCGAAGCATCCCAGTCAAGCACCTCTGAGAGCCAAAACGAGAAGGAAAATCATGGCCAAGAGCAACAACATTCGCAGCATCGTCACAAGCAGAGGTACTATGGCCCGCGGATATGCCGAATCTGCTTCGACGAGGTTTATCCCACCTTCGAGCAACCCAGCGTCCTGAGCGACTTCATGAAGTCACCACCGCGGCCCATCTACAAATCCGACGATCCTGCGTGCGGACGACTGATCTCACCATGCAAGTGCAAGGGGTCTCAGCGCTTCGTTCACGAAGGCTGCCTGCAGCAATGGCGGTACGCCGACGCAACCGCCAACCGAAACTTTTTCGCGTGCCCGACTTGCGGCTACCAGTACAAACTGGAACGACTGTCTTGGGCCAATCGTCTGTCTAGCGCGTACGCCCAGATCCTGCTGACAATTCTCATCTTCGTCTTCTCGATCTTCCTACTCGGATTCATCGCAGATCCCATCCTGAATCTCTGGAGCGACCCGATGGGCACCATTGCGGACACGGTTGCAAACGTGCTAGACGATATCGAAGCTATCCACGAGCCGGAGCCCGAAGAGCCTGGAACATGGCTCGAGCACTTTCTCAAGGGCTTTTTTTCTCTCGGCCTCATCGGCTTCGTGAAGGCTTTTTTGGCCATGTCGCCCTTCCAGTGGTGGAACCTGCGGTCCAGCGGCCTATTAAGCTCGACCGGACGTCGCGGAGGAACAGGACGCGCGCGAGTCGAAGGCATCAACATGGCCCTCGTCCTGTTTGGAGCAGTCACATTTTTGTGGGCTGTCTGGAAAGCCGTGAGGAGATTCAGTGCATCTACGCTGCAACGCGCAAGCGACAGAGTATTTGACGTTGGCGATGATGACGACGATGAAGATACGAAAGAAGGCTAACGCAGCGTACAATTGCGTTGCCAATACAAACGGCTGTTATCCTAGCGCAGTCCCTCTTTAGGGGCCTCTTTGGTGTTATCCGCCCTGCACACTCTTAAGTTGCCTCGAAGATTCTCTTCCATATCGTGTCAACTAGTCTGTGTGCAGAGATCAAGTCTCCGCTCTGTTCTTGAGTCAAGCCGTTTTGGTTGGACTTACTTTGGACGAGCGGACGATATCAGGTTGTTCTAAACCAGTTGACGTCTTGTTGACTTGAATTCAGCCGATGGCAACCCTCGAATATGATGGTGTTGGCAAAGGCGCAAACTGATACAATACACACACCCTCGATTAGCATACTTGTACGTAGTACACGAGAATCATGATGACCTACTGAGACCACCTTGGCATGTTACACGTATTGTTACCAGTTACCAACTTGCAAGAATCATTCTCAAAACCTCATGCTACCAAATGGGACCAGGCCAAACAGTGATGTCCAGGGCTCAATGCACTCTCAGTAAGCCAAACCGCGTCACTACACTAGACCCCGCAATAAGCAGTTCGTGTCCTTTGAGCCGAGGGGCAGTCCCCCTGCAACACTGGATGAGGTAGCGGGGCACGGGCCCCTGGAGGGATCATCCACCGGATCATAATCTCACCGACCGGGCCAATCAGTGCGTGTACCAGATGGGCGAGATCTAATGTTCCCAGAGTGGACCTCGAATTAAACGAAGTGATGCCTTCGAGTTCGTGTTCAGCAACCGTCCCTGCTGGTCGGCCGCCCTCACCCTTGCACAAGCCGCTTCCCCCTCGCATTCTGTGCTTTGAAAGGTGTCGTTACGATTGCCCGAGGCCTCGACGTTATGCGACTCTTTGAATGATACTCTGCGATTCCTCTCCCTAGGTAATACGGCCGTCGAGTGTCGCTGATTGTGCCTCCCTCCTTTCTGCTGCTGCTGTGCCAAGCCTCTAGTCGCAACGGCGACAGTCAGCTTTCAGTCTCGTGTTCGACAACCAGCGAAATTTGCACTCCAACGACAGACAGTCTTTTTTTCCTCGTCCGAGCCGCCGATTCCCGACGTTGACCTCGACGCGCCCATTTGCGCGATTGCGAAACCAAACGCCTCCCTTGCGGCTTATCGCCTTGAATCCGACACCATGCATTTCGCATACCCTCCACGGAAGAGCTCCAATCCGCCTCCATTCAGGGCAAGGTCCTCGAGGATACCGCCGTTTCTCCGACGAAGCAGGATAAAGGTCATTGCGGCCGGCGCGCTCGCCTTCCTGGGATTCATCTACCTGCTGTCCGGCGTCTTCAGCGAGTCGGCAAAGTACTCACCGCATGCGCCGTCGGGCAACCCGCCTGTGGTGATCGTGACGTCGCTGGATGAGTCGACCTACAGCAAGAACTATCTGGAGGGCATCCGCGATAACAGGAAACAATACGCTCAGCTTCATGGTGCGGCCGTCTCGGTGTCTCCCTTGGCTTGGATGCTAATGACCCCCGCGCAGGCTACGAGGTGATGTTTACGAAGGCGGGCGAGTACGATCTCAACGGCGCCCCGGCATCATGGAACAAGGTTGTCTCCCTGAGACATGCGATCACGAAGTACCCCGACGCAACATGGTTCTGGTTTCTCGACCAGGACTCCTTCATCATGCACACCACGCCCCTGGAGAGCGTCATACTAAAGTCCGACAAGATCGAGAGCCTGATGATCAAGGACCACCCGGTCGTGCCGCCAGACAGCATCATCAAGACGTTCCCCCACCTGAAGGGTCAGGATATCGACTTCATTCTCACACAAGACCGTGAAGGTCTGTCCTCGGGAAGCTTTTTTATTCGGAACGGCGAGTGGGCAAAGTTCTTCATCGACACGTGGTTCGACCCGCTGTACCGTAGCTACAACTTTCAGAAGGCTGAGGGACACGCTTTGGTAAGTTTGCTTATTCTTCGACGCCGCACGGTGGCGCCCACGCTCACACTGCTTTAGGAGCACATCGTCCAATGGCATCCTACGATCCTCTCCAGGCTCGCCATTGTGCCGCAAAAGACGTTCAACTCTTACAACCGATACGACAAGGGCGAAATGTACCAGGAGGGCGACTTCGTTGTCCGGGCTGCTGGCTGCACCAAGTCCGGCGAGCGCTCCTGCGAGCAGGAGCTCGAAACCTACAGGGCGAAGTGGCGGGCGGCGTTCAAGGTATGACCGGAAGAAGAAAAAGACAGACAGACAGGCGAACAAGGGTCGGCCCCACGGCAAAGGGGGGGTCTAGACAGACGGAAGGGCTCCAGGCGTTTTATTCCCCGGCAAAGCATGCACTTGGCATTTTTGAACGTGTACAAGAGAAGAAGAGCTGGAAGAGGGCGTTTTTGCTTGGTCTGCTGCGGAGAAATTTTCATGTTTTGATTCGGGGTCATGACTACTGAGAGGGGGAGGAGGGAAGCACACGGGCTTTTGAGGCTCGCCCGGTTGCATGAGCCAGAACGTCTTTTGAGATGTCACGTTTGTTGATTTTTCTTAGCACTCCGAGATGACGACTTGACTGATGAGAGGGGGCTCCGAGTCTTGCAGTGTCTTTGTATATTACACTGATAGAGGTTGGCAAAGCTGCCAGGTGTCGGTGCTAATTCTGACTGAAAACTCCACGTCAAATCCGGGTTGCATCTAGTGTATCCGTATGGCAGGCCAACGATCTTGACCACAGCGTGCTCCACCGATGCTGGTCGATCATGCAGGGTTTGTAATGTAGGCAGCAAGGTCTGTCAGCGACGGATACTGAGAGATCCAACAGCAAGGTTGGCGCACGCTAAGATCGAGGTCCCGGACATCGCGCGTGGGATCCGCTTCGGTCACTCGGACGCCGTCGATGTGACGTGGTCATTGCGAAGCGCTTTGAATTCATATCCCCTCTCCACTGGGTAGATGGACTCGGTTCCAGGAGTGATCAGCAAGTCAAGCTTTCGAACACGTCTAAGTTGCATGATTGGCATTCTTCAGCCCTTTTTCATCTACAAGCACCTTGCACGATGGAACAGAACAAGTGAAACGGCCGCCACATGATCTCGGGGAAGATAGAGCCGGCCGCGGGCGTCCGCGGGCCCGATGGGCCCACCGTCCTGGGTCTCTTCGGTCCGGGGGCTTCGGGTTGTTCAACATTCTGATTGCTGCCTCGAGACAGATTCCCAACGGGTAATAACTGAGGGACAAGGAAAAGGACAGTGAGGGGGAACAGGGAGGGGGATGGGGCTAAGGTGCCAGACGATCTCGACAAAAAGTCATGCGGCCCGGCCATCGCAGAGGTCGGCCAACCGGCCGAGTACGGTTTACGATTCGTGTTGGAGATTGTGACGTATCTGATAAGGCAGATGGATATGGCAGGCAGCTTGCGCGGTGATGAACTTCTCGTTTGGGAACGTAGGTGGTGTTCATTGTTGGTCGGTCCACTTTGGCGTTGACACCTCATGTTGCAAGCAGGGAACAATACTCCGTAGAGACCCAAATCAGTTCTCTGAGTGGTGGCGCGTCAGGTCATCGTCTACGAAAGATGATATGGGCTTGTCAATGACTTCAACTCTCGGACGATTAATACCACCCACCCCGCGACTTGCCTGAAGGGTGTGTGACGGACGCTGTGAGAAGCAGTGCAGGGCTCCTCTGGCCTGTGGCGGCGCATGTGATTGCCCGGAAGGCGGCAATGACCCTCCCCAGACGGCCCAAATGTAGGGGAGCGTCCCGCCGCCCAGAAAGTGCCATAGCTGCAGCGACAGGGGTAAACGACGCTAAGAAATAATCAAGAAGGCGCCATGCCCCACGGTTTTTTGGCCGTCTCGCATTCACGGAATTCGGTGTTCTACCGTTGGTCCATGCTGGCTGCGCTGGTGCTGTCGGGGTTTTCTATTAGTGCTTCTACTGCCTTTCTGCGCCTGGGGCCCAGCGGTGTTTCTACCTAGTGCAGTGAACAACTACCTAATTACGTCTCCAGTTCTTGACTGCGCCTTTCTCCAATCCGTCTCCTCCTTCCCTGCTCCAGTGTCCCCCGGTCTTAGATATATATATACCGGGCCTTCGCATCCACCCCCGAGTGGCCTTGGCCGTTTCCGCCCCCCCCCCTTCTGCAGTCGTCGCGCGAACATCGTCTACCTCCCCCACTGCAAGCTTCAACCCAAGGTGGACAAGATGCCCGGCAGCTCCCGTATTCCCGCCAGCTTGCGCGAGGGCTTGCAACACGTCAAGCGCACGAGGCAGGCCAATCCGCTGCTGGTCTTGAACCTCGACTTGTAAGCCCGCCAATCCGTGACCCCCTGCTTCCGCAATGGCCGGCAGTTAGCAAGGAGCCGAGGCTAACCACGGATCGCGTCTCCGCATAGGCTGCGCAACATCATCTTCTTCCTCTTCGTCTGGCGATGGACGCGCAAGACTTTCCTGAAGCTCAAGGGCCGCGGCCTGATCGGCAGCGTCATCGAGCTGTACATTGACATCCGCCGCGTCCTCTATGGCTACTTCCTGCGCGCCCCCGGCGTGCGCGGCCAGGTCCAGAAGCAGGTCAACGAGACCATGGCAAAGCTGCAGCAGAAGATGATACCCAAGGACCTGACTCGATATCTCACGCTCCCGAAGGAGGGCATGTCGGACGAGGACATCAAGAAGGAGCTCGATAACCTGGCGAACCTGGATCATACTAGGTGGGAGGACGGATACGTCTCCGGCGCCGTCTACCACGGCGAGGAGGAGCTGCTGAAGCTGCAGACCGAGGCCTTCGGCAAGTTCACCGTCGCCAACCCTATCCACCCTGACGTCTTCCCTGGCGTCAGGAAGATGGAGGCCGAGGTCGTGTCCATGGTGCTGGCTATGTTCAACGCTCCTCCCGGCGCTGCCGGTGCCACCACCAGCGGTGGCACTGACAGCATTCTGTCGGCCTGCTTGGGCGCGCGCCAGAGGGGATACTTCGAGAAGGGTATCACTGAGCCTGAGATGTACGTTACTCTTTTTCTCCTGTCCGTCTTTTGGGACGTCCTGCTAATGCGCTTAGGATCCTGCCCGAAACCGCCCACACTGCCTTCCGCAAGGCCGGCGATTACTTCAAGATCAAGATCCACTACGTTGCTTGCCCTGCCCCCAACTACCAGGTCGACGTCCGCGCTGTGTCCCGTCTCATCAACAGCAACACGGTCCTTCTGGTTGGCTCCGCACCCAACTTCCCCCACGGTATTATCGATGACATCAGCGCGCTGTCCAAGCTTGCGTTCAGGAAGAAGCTGTGCCTGCACGTGGACTGTTGCCTCGGCTCTTTCATGGTGCCGTTCCTCGACAAGGCCGGTTTCGAGACTGAGCTGTTCGACTTCCGTCTGAAGGGCGTTACCAGCATCAGCTGCGATACGCACAAGTACGGATTCGCACCCAAGGGTAACTCGACCGTTCTGTACCGGTCGGCGGAGCTTCGCAAGTACCAATACTACGTTTCACCGGACTGGTCTGGCGGTGTGTACGGTTCCCCTGGCATGGCCGGCTCCCGTCCAGGTGCCCTGATTGCCGGGTGCTGGGCGAGCTTGATGAAAGTCGGTGAGGCTGGTTACGTCGACGCTTGCGTCAAGATCGTCGGCACGGCCAAGAAGATTGTCGAGAAGATTCGTGAGACGCCCGCCCTGGACAACGAGCTCGAGATCATGGGCAAGCCGCTCGTGTCGGTCGTCGCCTTCACTGCCAAGAACCTCAACGTCTACGATATTGCCGATGGAATGACCGAGAAGGGCTGGCACCTGAACGCCCTTCAGAGCCCCCCCGCCATCCACGTCGCCGTCACTCTCCCCATCACCAAGGTCTACGAGAAGCTCCTCGCGGATCTCGAGGCTGTCGTCGAAGCTGAGAAGGAGAAGGAGAGAGTGCGCGCCGTCGAGGGTAAGGGCGTCAAGGGCAAGGCGGTCGGTGACTCGGCCGCTCTGTACGGAGTTGCTGGCTCGTTGCCCAACAAGAGCGTTGTTGTCGACTTGGCTAACGGTTTCTTGGACCTGTTGTACAAAGCATGAGTGTGTATAGGCGGGATTTTGTAAGTGCATTAGATGGCAAGCGTTGATCTCGATCTGGAGTCTCAGCTCTGGTAACAAAACGGTGTAACATATCTTATAGTAGCATGCTAGCTTCACCGACGTCACACTATCATTTTACATTTCTCTTTGATCAGAAAGCAACACACCGAAATGGGATGCGAATGCGCACGTGTGCGGTCCCAACTTTGGCGCGTCTCATGAGCACCCCACGCGTTCAAGCCACGGGGCTCGAGACGATCGACGCCGGTCTCCTGTCTCGACGGAGCGGTGCGACGGCTAGGTTGTCTCAGAAGGGCCGCTCCGGTGGCGCTTCGGACTAGTGCCATAACATCGACAGTTGTAAGCGACATCGGCCGGCCAAGGCTGGGAGGGTTCCCCCGTGCGGCCATGCGAACCATGCAGTACCTCCGTGGATGCCTCGCCGCGGACGGTCTCGGAAGTCCCGGAGGTCGCGGACCAATCCCGGCGGCTATTACCCCATGATATCATCCTTGTTCTTGTGCAAATCCCACGCAGCCCAGCGTACGACCCCTCACAGCATCTGCGCAGCAACCGCAACTGAAGACGCAAACCGCGTCCCGAGTTTGGGCTGACATCTTTTCTATCAGTGCCCCTGTGGTGGCACCTCACCAGCTTCACTTCTGCAGACTTGGCTGCCGGGCAGCACTGCCGGCAGCCACAAACAACACGCACGTCTCCTGACTCTTTGTCGTCCGACGCTCTTCGAGTGGTTCGTCTGCCGACTTGAAAGCAACCATCCGAAGCCCCCGAGGGAAGCAGAACAAGAGTTCGTCCAAGAAGGGTACGTGCCGCCCTTCCGCGGTTCGTTTCTGGCCTCAAAAAGTGAGATCGAAACCCCTCCCCCACCCAGTTCGCCACGTCGGATGAGGGACAGATCCCCGGACTTGGGAGAAGCCAAAACCCCAAATCTCTTCTCCGTGGGATCCCAACGACCCGGATTGGCGCATTCGGGAAGCGCAGATGAGCGATGCTCGCGTGCACCCACGGTTAATGGCCTTTTCTCTAAAGTGTACATTTTGGCGGCCCAATCAGACAGGGATCGGCCTGGTCTCGCGGATGAAGTACAGCAGAGAGAAGGCAACTTCTCTTGTGGCGCGTCAACACCACCACCCCCCCTTCCGCCCGACTACGTTTGTGCGAGCTTGGAGAAGCGCAGCCTGCTTCTTGGCCAGCTCAGTACGCGCAACATCTCTCGCAAAGGGAGGGGGCAGCGGATGAGAGAAACTGCCGCACCCACTTGCACTTTCTTTGCTGTTCGGTCTTGGAAAATGCAGTTTCCCGCGACACTAAAATTCGCACTCCTGCTGTGCTCCCGCCCGCCGCGATCGTCCACCCCCCGTTCCTCTTACACGTCGTGACTCTCTTATCGAAACCCACCTACCTAGCCTAACCGCGAGGGAGGGTGAAATAGATGGCATCGCCTCATTGGGGAGCCGTCTCGGGTCTTGTGGTCCGACAACTTGGAGGCATGATCCTATAACTAGGCACCCCCTTACCTTTTTTATCTTGCCCTTGGTTTCCCGTACTTCGCTCAAAAAGTGGTTGCTGTTTGCTCCCGCCCAATCATCGCCGACGTCCTGTTTGTCTCGCACAGTGATCTATCTAGCGCAGCTTCTCGGGAGTCGACATACACCATCTGCATACAACGTATCAGCGGGAAGGGAAAGTATTGGACCATGACCACCACCATCACGCCGGCAGGGACGGCGGTTCGGCCGAAGCTGAACACCGGCTGGCCCGCGCCGAGGGACCACTCCCCCACCACCCAGGAACCCGACGAGTTCTCGCCGCTGTCGACCGGGCACTCTGAGGAGTACAGCTGGGGACAACAAAAGGAGACGACCCCTGGCCAGGTCACGGACGACCAGCACGTTCCCGTCGACATCAACATCCCGCCCAGCTTCACCCATCCCCGCGACAGCATGGCCAGCATGTCCTCCGACATGTTGGAGGAGCTTAGGAAGATCATCAAGGCAGAAGGTTCGCTTCTCAGTCTCGGGTCTCTCTCACTTAGGCGTGCTAACTCCCATCGCAGTACAAGCAGCCCAGGTCGTCCAGCTCAAGAACAGCGAGGCAGGCACTCCCATCGACGCCCTCCGCTTCTCGCCCCTGTCCAGCCAGAACTCGGTCTTCACTCCAGCGTACCCAAGCCCGCCTCCGTCGGTGGCCGACACGCTGAATACGTCCTCGTCAAGGGAAAGGAGTCCCGAAGTGAGGCATGCAAAGGCCGTTCCCATCCCGGTTCCGTCTGCCCAGGCACCACCACCGCCTCCTCCTCCTCCTCTTCCCCCGCCGTCGCAGGCCACGCCGCCCGTCAGCCCGCAGAGAGCTGTGCACTTTCGAAGCCGGGGCCCGCCGGTGATTCACTGCCAGCCTCGCGTCGACGACGAAGATGCAGATGTGTCTCCTGCCGCCGAACCCGCGGCTCAGGTTGAGCTGAGCAGCGTTGACAAGGCGTGGGGTGTCCTGTTCGACCAGGACGGCTTTCCCACCCAAAGACTCAACTCGGTGCTCAGGGGTCTGGCGAATTTCATGGTACAAATCCAGAGTCGTCACATGAGTATGCCGGCTAATATTTGGTAGATCTCAGAATTCGGACCGCCACAGTCACTAGTCGTCACCCCCGAGAAGATGCTGGTTCTGTACACAAAATACAAGATCGAGTCCGAGCGGTTCCATTACGAAGGCAAGTTTCACCCCCTCCACTGACCCAGGATACCCCACTAACACTACGTAGACATGTTCAAATCCCGCACGAGAGACGCCTTCGAAAGAATCGAGTACCTCTACCAGGACCTGGACTGCCAATACCACCTCGTCCAGAGCGCTCCACGCTCCCAACCGAACGTCCCCGGCCTCACGCCCGTCGGCTTCGCGAAGTGGATGGTCAGCAACATCCTCGCCTACCCGGACCCGGAGGCCCGCCGCCTCGACGCCATCATGGCCTCGCTGCCCATCGACGTCGACGGGCCCCTGATCAACGGCAAGGCCGAGCGCCTCCCGAAGCAGCTCTCCCGGCACCTCATCCCCGCGCAGCACGACAAGAAGACCCGCATGATCCTGGACGAGGCCGTCCGGGACTGCGTCGAGGACATCGCGCCGCCGCTCCCCGCGATCCCGAGGACCAGGTCGGACGGCATGAGGCCCCCCGAGGCGAACACGCACTCGCGGCGCTCCGCCGACAACAGGAGGCGCCCGGCGCCACCCCCGCCGCACAGGTCCAGGAAGTACGACCGCGGAAGCCACCGCGTCGAGCCGCACCCCGCGAGGCTCCCCCGTGCAAACTCAGACGCCGGTGCTTCGCGGCATCGCGACCTGCCTCCCCCGCCGATGGGACGCCATTCTTCGTCCCACAGACAGCGGAGCCCTCCCCCGTCAAATCGGTACAGCGCCTCTCTCCCGGCGATTCCGCACGCTGGCTCGCAGTTTTCGGCGTCCTCGTCGGACGTGAGGGGCAACGAGGGGAACTACGGGGTCTACTCCGGGCGCGACAGGCCTGATTCCAGAGACGATTCGCCCAGATCCCCAGGATTTGGGAGGAAGTGTGATAGAGGCCCGACGTGGGAGGATGTATACAGCCGTTCTGGGCCGTCTGGGGCGAGAGGCGGGTCGGTTGATGCCGGGTCCCAGCGGTCATTCCGATGATGTGATACGGGGAGGCTCTGATGAATTACGAAGACTACGACATATGCTGTGTTCTTGTGTGCTTTAGTGGGCGGATGAATCAGTTTACTCATTGCTTTCATGGAAGGGGATTTTGTCAAGAGATGACACGGTCTGTTTATTAAAACGAGGGTGGGTTAGCCTGTGCCAGGAAAAGCTATTTCAACCCTAACCGTGACTGGCCACTACTGAGTACTGTGTCTTTTGCAAACGCAGCTCTCCCAAAGCAAATGTCCACCATGCGTTGAACGAATACCCGTTGCCTCACACATCATTTTGTCGCCACCACCGACAACCTCAACCAGTCGACGACAGATATCATCGCACAATGCAGACCAGTGACTCCTATTTGTAACCCATGAGATCGACAGCGTCATAGCCGTTTCTCCACTTTGCGACCTTGTAGGGCCTGTTAGGCAAGTTGTCATCTGAGGCGAGATCGTGGAAATCGTCGTAACCACGCTTCCTCGCAGCTCCTCCCTGTCTCTCCTGGTCCTGGAGCAAGTGTTAGTTGACTATGTCCTTTAAGAACCAGAATGTTTTACCTTAATTTCTCTGTGTCGCTCTCTGGCAAGTCGCTCAACCTCGTACGTGTCTAGATCATTGAACCTGGGGATGGCCGACTGAGTGGAGTAGGCCGCCCTGTGTTGCTCTCTGGCCAGCCGCTCAACCTCGTATGTGTCTAGGTCATTGAATCCAGCGTCAGCCGATTGAGCAGGGTACGCTGCCCGTTGCTGGGGCTGAGGGCCCGGGCTGGGGGTTCGTGGGATGATATTTTCGATCTCCAAGACATCTGTTGGCAACTTAGCCTTTGTTCTAACCATCTCCGAAACCGAAGGACTTACCTCGCGACCTGTACTTGAAGCGGTACGTTGCTAGGAGGCCACCGGTGAGAATCCTTGGAAAGTGCTTTGAGCGATTCTGATTTCGGATGGCTCTCTCCCACGGTTCTGAGAACCTGAAAGCTCTGTTAGTTGAGAGCTACACGTAATCTTGGGGCAGGTGCAACTTACGACGTGCCGTGAGATATCGACTGGCCTTGAAGAGCCTCCTCGGGGACTTCGAAGCTTTGGAAACACGGTTCCTAACGTGGTTGCCGAACTCCGTAATTGCGTTTAATTTGTCCAGATTCCCTCGCAACGTAGGCCTTTACTTCAATCTTGCCCAGATTACGAACACGGGCGATCTCTAGGTCTGTCGCATCATCGTCGACTGAAAGTTGCTAGTATCAGCAAGAGTATTAAAGGTAAAACAAAGAAATTAACTGCCACAATGTAATAGACATACACAGGGAGAGGGACAGAGGGCGAAGGTGCAGGTGAAGAAACAGGTGGGGAAAGGGCGTAGAGGGTAAATGCAGACTTACCAGTGGTGATCGCCTCAAATCGAAACTGCCTCGAGGTAACAGACGTCCGCTGGTCGTTTGGGTAGCGCTTGCCGCTAAAGGCAAAGTGCCATCTGTCGAATTCGGAGTCGAAGTCACGCAAGTGACAGAACCTCTTGCCCATGAACTGTCCGTCGATGAGCAGAACGAACTCGATTCCCCTGTTGCCATGGATCCATGTGGTGATGGATGGCTCTTTCTTGATGGTGATGTGAACCGAGTATTCGATATGGTGCTGACTTTCAATGTAGTTTTGAGTCGTTCGCTCGCGATTTTCGACATAATGCTCCTCAGACCCGTACTCGTCTCGGTCGAGGTATTCCTCCGCGTCATAGAAGGAAGTTTGCGGACGAATGGTGACACTGACAGCGGGAAGGCTGTCGATGATCGCCATTGTTTATTATGCCGAACCGCAGATGGTCAGATGTAAAGCGAAAAAGAAGGTTTTTTCACCACGAGGGAATTTCCGGCGGTTACCTGACGGTACGCCGAGTCGAAGATACCACTTCCCACACGAGAAGTATGATACAAAGCGACAGAAAAGAAAGACAGCTGAAAATGGGTGAGTTGAGAAAAGACAAGAAAGAGTAGTCGAGGATCAGACGGTAGCTCCTGTATAAATCAGGTAGGTCCTGCTCTGCGAAGGGTAGTTGTCGACGTTGTGGGCAGGAAAGAAAGTCGGATGAGAAGGAAAAGAAAAGTTTTGAGGGATTGAGGGAAGAGACGCCTTTTATGGGAGGGTCATCTTGGGGGGAAGGAACGTTTCAAGGGAAGGAACTTCTTGAGGGAAGGAACGTCTTGAGAGAAGGAACGTCTTGAGGGAAGGAACTTCGTGTGGGCAGGAACGTCTTTTGAGGCAGGAGCGTCTGTCTTTTGAGGTAAGAGCGTCTTCTGCGGTAGTAGCGTTTTCTAAGGCAGGTGGGTGACAATAAAAAAGTACGACTGCGAATATGTCGCGTGTAAAGTAAGAAGAGGAAAGTAGAAGTTGAACCTGGAGAAAAAGAATGGGAGGATTGTGGTTGAAGCAGCACCTCAAGAGCTTCCTAAGTGGTATGGAGTGGATAGGTAGTAGGGCGCCTCAGTGTAAGTGGAAGAGGAAGGTACGTACCGAGGACCTTAGCTGCCCGTAAGTGGGTCCTTCTGCTGAGGTAAGGCCGACGGGTACCTGACACCGACTGTAGGCATGTAGCGGCGCTAGAAGGGATACGGGGACGTGGAGCCAACCCCTGCAGCGCGCCGAGGGCCCCGTCCGACTCGCAGCAACGCTGGAGCTAGCTCAACCTCCCGTCGTCTCCCGCCAAGTTGGAAACCCATGACGTTCAATGCACCCGTCAGGACTCTTTGTCCATCTCAAGCCCACGGCGACGCGCGCGACAATGGTTGATGCTAGACATGTAATGTGCCGCTGATTTGTTGCAACACCGATCGATCCCTTCCCTCCGTCTCCTCTCCGCTGGAGGAGTGCCATCATGTCTCCAGAGGCCTCCAGCAACATTCGAGTCTTTATCCGCTGGCACGACCAGACCGTCTTCGCAGGCGAGGAGATCAAGTGCACAATTACCTTCAAGAACATCGCCCGCGATCCTCATCAGCAACGCCAGTCCCAACGGTTAACGCCTGCCGACCGTCCGAGGCACGTCTCGCCCTTGCTCAGGGCCAAGCCCAACACTGGTTTAACCCCGCCGAACTCTGCCCAGACCCGCGGCCATCGATCAGCTCTCTCTCTGAATGTCCCGGCTGCTCAGACCAGAAGCCGCTCGGGATCGGTGCCATGGCATTCGCAGCTTACTCCTAGCGCTGCCGAACATCGCGGCAACGGCCACAAGAAGTCCGTTTCAATCGTCTCGATTGGTTCCTCCAGCACCGTCGCCGACGATACTCTGAGCAATGCCAGTTCGGTGAAGTCGCATCGGCCCGGCCGTGGCCATGCGCGAGCCTCTAGCCTCCAGATCGTACCTCGAGGTGGCGCTTTGGGGCTTGCGGGGCCTCATTCTGGTGAGCCTCCTCGTCTGCGCCCGTGATACCACTGCTGACTCCTTCCAGCGTCACCTAGGCACATAAGTTCGCCCTTGTTTAACTCCACGTCCGCCTCCGATTCCCCTCCCGCAACCTCTCGCTCCTCGACAGCCCCAACAACATCAAATGTGACTGGCTCGCAGCGTCCAATGCGCTCTCCTTCGAACGCGTTGGCTGAGTTCCGATTCCCCATGGTGCAATCGCCATTGTCCGAGTCAATGAGCACCCCCGTGGCGGCACATCACGACGGCTTTTTAAGCCCAGATACCGAAGGTGCTTCAACCGCCTCTATGAGATCCAAAGATAGCGCTCCCACGATTGTCAACGAGCACACGGCGCCGGCGATGCGAATACTCTCGACGACTAGCATGGGAGGGGGTACGCCTCGCAGCAGCGGGGAATTCTACTCGATGAGCAACAACTCCACGGAAACACTAGCCTCGGAATATCCTGCGCAGTCCGCAAGAGGACCAATGCGCCCGCCGCACTTTAGGCGGCCATCGAACTATGCGTCGCACAATCCGAAGCTGCCGGAGTCGTTGATGATGGGCTATGCGCAGATCCAAGGCTCATTCACCCTCGATGGCTCGCTCATCAACCTAGGTCCGTTTGAGCAGGTCAAACGAAAGGCTGTAGTCGGCGGTCAGGGAGGCGGTGTCATAGGAGTGGAGCCGTCGAAGCGCGATAGTGGACTGCTTCGAGGCTTTGGCTGGGGGAACATCAGCAACTCGATTGGCGAGCTGCTTGGAGGCGGCGAGCTCAGCAGCATCAAGGAAATGCGCGGAATCGCCAGCTCCAAACCCGTACCCTTGCTGTCGACCCCCCAGTCGATCCTCTTCGTGGACCTGAATCTGGCGCCGGGAGAGCACAAGGCTTTCGAGTACTCCTTCCAGCTCCCCAAGGGACTTCCACCAACGCATAAGGGCAAGGCGGTGAAGATCTCCTACAGCCTGGTTATCGGCACGCAGCGAGCCGGTGGCTCAAAAGAGCAACAAGTGCGCTCTGTCGAGGTTCCGTTCAGGGTGCTGGGCAGCGTGAACAGCTATGGCGAGATCCTCGGCCATGACCTGATGAACCCCTACATAATTCTACGCGACCAAGCGAAGATAAAGACGGTCGACAAGCTGTCGACACTTAGCGAGTTGAAGAAGGCCAAAACGGCAAGGACGGACACTTCGACGGTCAACGAATTCCTTGCATACGTCGACGAGCTTCTTTTCAGGCCGCGCCAGGGTTCTAGTGCAGGCCTACTATCACCCACGGCATACCCTGGCTCACGGCGGCCCTCGATGTTTGAAGATGCGACGACCGCGACAGAGGCCATCAACATGGCCATCATGCGCAGCAACATGACATCCGAAGGCCAGCAGAGCCCTAACCGCTTCGAGATCGCGCGCAACGGCCAGCGCGTCGGCGTCGTCATGCTCACGCGCCCCTCGTACCGCCTGGGGGAGGCTATCACCATGGCCATCGACTTCACCGACGCCGACATTCCCTGCTACGCCGTCCACTCGTGCCTCGAGTCCTCCGAGCGCGTCGAGCCCCACCTAGCCATCCGCTCGGAGTCGTCCATCCACCGCGTCACGCGCAAGGTCCACGTCTCGGCGTCGGAGGCCACCCTCTACAGCCGCAGGATGGTCTTCACGCCGACGATCCCCATCGCCGCGACGCCCGAGTTCGTCACCACGGGCGTGTCCCTCGAGTGGAAGATACGCGTCGAGTTCGTCGTGCCGAGCCAGGAGACGGAGCTCGAGCGCGAGTCGCCCAGCACGCACCCGCTGCTGGAGGAGATCTCGCGCGACGAGCGGGGGGGCCTGGTGCTGGTGGGCGTGGAGAACCTGGCGTGCGAGAGCTTCGAGGTGGCCGTCCCGCTGCGGGTGTACGGCGCCGTGGCGACGGGGCTCGAGAGGCTGGAGCGGGACGAGGCGCTGGAGGAGGGCCTCGCCGTCTGAGGACGCTGCGCTGTCGGGCGAGAGGTAAAGGGTCACGTGTATAGCAAACAACTAAATCAATTGCGGCGTTGGGTAGACAAATCATATTCTTGGAACACGGTACCCTATTAGTTACATGCCTCCAGGCGGCGTCCGAAATGCTCGATCGGGGACAAATCTTTATGGGGAGGATTTTACTTAATTGCTTTGCTTTGTTCACTTGTCTGTACATGATACGTAAATGGTGTTTGCCGAGTACAATCGAATCACGTCACTGGTCACGAAAGATCGTTAAAAAGTCATGAACGAGGAAACTCTCGATATGTGATATTCCCAGGCGCTCTTTCTCCCTCTCGCATCGAAGAGGAGGTGAGAAATGCAGCCCGCGGAAGAGATACGTAAAAACGACAAAAACAAGACGACAAACAGATCCAAGGACGCGACGTCGGCATCCATTCCCCCCTTTCCCGTCCATCCGCTGGACGTCGACTGCTATTCAGCGTTCCCCCTTCCGGTTTCTCGTTACCCCCATCTTCCGTGGAAAGATTTAAGAAAAACTCCAGGCTCCACTCCTCGCCCTTTCTCAGGGCCTTCGTCTTCTGTAACGTCCAACGCTCTGTCGTTGAGTTTTGGCGTCTCTTCACGCCGAGGTAAGTGACTGACTGACTTTTTGTAAATGAATAGGGGGTTTAAAAGTCCCTGTGCCGAGTCGCAAAGTAGGTCGCAGAAAAGCAGTGCGAAAAGCCAGAAAAAGAAAAGAGGCGGATATCCGTCTGCCCCTATTAACCCTGAAGAAAACGGCCAGAATTCCTGCGATAGGATTCCACACCTAACCGGAGACGCCGTCCTCATCCGAAAAAAACTCCGTATGTCCAACATGTGTTGTACAGTGGTCAAATGACAAAAAAGGAAAAAGTACAGTGATAGTTATGACGACGCCGATGATGTTGATGGTGGTGTCATCGAGTTGACCTCTCCGCCGGACGTGCTCGGTCGGTCGAGGATCAGTTCAACTTCGCCCTCCTCGCTCGGTGTCTGGACGTCCCTGATTTCCTTATCTCGGAACGTCTCCCGTAGCTTCTCGTCGAGCATGGAGGCCAGACGCTCTTCATACCGCTCTAAGACACCGTTGATGAGAGCGGAGTCGTGACGCCTGATTGCTCGGTCACCAAGAGCAGCAAAGGTCATGCGGAGTTCTTGGTCTAGCTCGACAAGAGCGTCTTGGTTCAGGTGCTCTGTAGATGAGAGCTTCTTTCTATACGCTCTCAGTGTTCGGCAGGCTTGCTCGGTTGCCATGTTGAGACTGCCGAAGCCGCGCAAGTTGGGCGAGCTTTTTTTCGGGGGCAAGCCAAGGGATGGCAGAGATGGACGTCTGGAGGCCCTGGACTTTGGGCTGATTGGTGGGCTTCCATCTCGACTGCCAGAGGAGCGTCGAGATGGTGTGCCTTCGGCGATCGACGGGCTGTTCATCGTCTTGGGCGTACTGATACTATTGTTCAGACCGTGACGAGACGTGCGGCGCGGAAGCGCTCTAGGTGGCGATCGTCGGCCGCCATGTGTGGGCGAGGGGCGTTGAAACTCGGCCATCTCTGCTTTGGAGAGCACGCGTCTCAGAGGCGGCCTGGCAGATGCTGATCCATCTTTCATCGGCGACGGGTCCCTGCTGATAGACGACGAGACGTTGTCAAACTCCATGCCCCAAAGCATCACGGTCCCGTCTGATCCAACGCTGATGACTCTTTGGGTGCCATCTTCTTCCTCGGCTAGCGTCACGCCACTGATGGCCTCCGTGTGGCCCCATTCCCTGTCTAGGAAATGGCCCGAGTTGGCGTCGTAAAGGCGGACGGATTTGTCGGTATTAGAGGTGCCGAGGAGGAGGGCTGCATCCTTGCCAGGGGCCTGGCTGTATATGAGAGAGTCCATGATCGCAGACTCGGCTCCTCCTTCGTCAACGCACTTGAAGCAGTTGAGAGTTTCCTGCTGGGATGATCAGTAGTGGGCAAATCGACCTGGTCGAGTATGAGACAGTGATGAAGTCCCCATCATGACTCCAGGTAGCGACGTAGTGATGTGCCTTGAGCGTGATGGTGCGGGATGGGAGAGCGGCAATCTCGTCGGGGTCTCCTTCTTTGCAGACGATGTCATGGATCTGCAAAGTCCTGTCCATGGAGCAGGTCAAGATTCTATCCTCCGAGGGAATGAAAACTTGCACGACCTTGGCGAACCGAGGTCTGAAACGCGCTGGAAACCTCGCCAGCGTAGAACAGCCCGGGCGGTGCGAACTCACCGCAGGTCGCCAGCAGAAATTTGTCATCGTCTTCGAAAATTGTGATGCCCTGGCAGTCTGAAGAGAGCCTGGTCTGAGAAGGATACTCCTGTCGCCAACCATCATCCGAAGTACGCCCAGCCGGACGCGCAGCGCGCGTCTTCTCCCAGCGTGCGTATACGAACCACGTTGATACACTGGGTCCATCCCGCTCTCAGGGATGAGTTGTCGATGCCGGGCTGCCGATCGAGGACTTGATTCGCCCTTCATGTCCGGCAGGAAGACTCGCGCCGTTGGACCCCGGACTAAGGAAGAAATCCGCATTCCATTTGGTCGGGTTTTGTCAGAGCTTGAATGCCCAGGATCTGGTCGCCGTGGCCAGGGATATGAATGTGCGCGGGGTCCTCCTCTTTCTGTCCGGGGAGAAAGCTCGAGCTCCAGATATCGATCGAGTGTTTCTCGTCAATTGTTGAGGAGGCTCATTGTGGTGTCACAGCCACAAGACTGGAGTTGCTATCCTTCGAGATGACTGCATCAGGAAGACTGTCGAGGAACGGCCTGGAACGCCAGGTCGAACTGGCTCGCCTTCTCGATGCACAGGCAGTCGAGCGTTCGACGGTGATGGATGCTGTGATGGGGTTCCGACGTTCAGGCACCGAATAAGCCTCGTTTGCTTGCCGTCATCCTCCACCATGCACACATCACCGGCTTCGGAGTAGATGTATCACGTGCCTGTGCCGTCGTCGACTACAGCGGCGCAGGTGAACGTTGTCGATGGTTGTTGAGGAGAACATTGCGGCCGGGCAGTAGCCAAGGTGGCTGAGGGGTCGAGGTGGATTCGCTGGAACCTCTGCTCGGGCGGTGGCGACGCCTCCTCTACGCGCCAGATCTTGATGTGTCGCACGCCGAATGTGATTAGGTTGTTGCCCATCCAAGCCATGCCCTTGATGGTGGATGTGCAGCGGTTTTGCTGGTACATCTTGGCGGCGCCGGTGCGAGGGTCGATTCTCCAGATGAAGAGGAATCCGTCCGTCGAAGCACCGAGAGATGCGAGCCACCTGGTGTCAGATGACCATGCAACCGCATTCACGCCGTAGCCATGCTCGCTGATGGACACCAGCGGCACGTCAGACGACGCGTCCTCCAAGTTAAAGATGAGCACGCGCGGTGCGTACCGGTCCGCCAATCATTAGATACCTCCCATCCAGACCAGCGCAGGCAGGTCGCCGCCCATGCGCTCCACACCGTCCAGGCGTGTGTCGAAGTTCGGAGAGACGGACCAGTCCTGGCCGTCGCGAACGCCGATGGCAACCCTTATTCCTTCATCGTTGTCCCTTGGTGCCGAAGGAGTAGCGTGGCGGGGAGCCAGAGTGGCAGTCGGCTGGCTCGGGTAAGAACGCTGAGCTGGCGTCGGTTGTCGATGTCGACGACCAGCGCTGCGCTGCCGGCGATGTAGGCGAACGACGAGTTTACGGCATCGAAGCCGGTGGACGAGGCGCAGGTGGTGCCGATTACTCGCTTCAGCGACAAGCGGGATTCGTGGGGTAGGCGGCCGCGGAGGGGGGAACGGGGAGGGCGTTGCAGGTATGGGGAGTTTCCCGGCGTGAGTTTGAGCCGGTTCGTAGGAGTCGCGCTCATTGTGTCGCCATTGGCTCGCGAACGTCGTTGGAATGTATGATTACGGTGTGCAGAATTACGGTACGTCTATTCAGACCAGACGTTGTGGATAGTGGATCGGCAAAAGAGCGCCGGTCTGCCCACTCCTGGGTTCAGAGGGTGCAGGAAGGAAGGATGTTCGATATATAGTACAGCGTACGTAAGTCGAGAACTGGCATGAAAAAGTCTGTTTGTTGCTGTGTGTAGGTCTTATCTTAGGATTGAAGGCTGCAAATGAAGCGTCAGTTTGTCCGAGATTCTGGCCTGATTGGGCGAAACAATCGATTGCAAAGAAGCGCAGGAACGCATGAGGCAGGACATCAGGCAGTATGGGGTCCTGGGATCCAGGCAAATTAGGGATCAAAAGGCATCCGGGGCGCAAAGAAGAAGAAGAAGAAGAAAACGAGCTGAGAGAGAGCGTGAAGAACGCGATGTGCCGAGGGTGAGGAGGTTTTGTTGATAACGGGATCAGCCGCCTCTCCTCCAGGCTGGGGTTATTGATTAGCGACGCCCGCCGGGAAGTGCCCCGTCTCGTGAGGAAGAGAACTGGTGGTGGTGGTGGTGGTTAGGTGTGGTGTGGCCGCCTGTTGGTCGCAGCCGGTCACCTCACCGTCGGTGCAGTACGCTAGCCAGTGGGAGGGGCGTCACACAGCAGCGTGATGGGCACTGGCAGGAAGTAACCCCCCATGCGAATCGTCAGCGTATGGTACTGGCGAGCGTTAGAAAGAAAATCAACGATGCTCTTTCGAAAGCGCAATTTCTGTCTGGTCTCTTCCAAAACGGCCACCAAATCCACTATAGCTGGGGTCGAAGGTAACTGGCCTGCCAGTCCAATCAACAAATTCTTCTCCACCAAAACCTGCTTCAACGCGGTACCAGACCGAGGTGAAAAACCCCGCTGACCGTTTCTGTGTTTCCGCCTGTTCACTTCAGTGTACGCGCCGTTACGCGCAGCTCTGCAGCTTCTTCAGCGTTCCCCGACCGCGCTGACGGAACGGAGAACAGAGCAAAGAATATGGGCGTCGCTGGACTGTTTCAGCTGCCACTGAAGAATATCTACGCCCACGCTGCAGCATGGTGGTTTATTTCCACAGCGCAAGATCGCGTCCCTTGAATGCTACCTTTTGATATTAATCTCCCAAATTGTCCGGAGGCCCAAGAGCAAACTTGCTCCGTCACATACATCGTTGAGTGGCTCCGCCGAGGAGAAAAGAGCGCCATCGCCGGGCACGATCCCTGCTAGAGAAGCAGAAGGGGAGGGGTTGAAAAAGCAATAATAATGCAGAGGTCAGTGGGAAGAAAGAGGCCAGCCAAACCAAAGACTCTGCCTCATTTCCTGCACACTTTTTCCTTGATAACCAAAAACCTAGCCCAGGCAAATCCCCCGAGATCGAATCCTTCGCAGCGCGTCCTCGGAATCGTAACTTTGACACGTTTGACAGCGGTTGCGCTTTGGTCTTCTCATGCATTGCGATTTATAACATGCCATCTCGCGGCTCATCCTGCCTGCCAGCCAGCCAGCCAGCGGCGTCTTAGCACACCCTCGACCGTGCGCCCGCCAGACCGGGAAGACGAGTCGGTCGCGAAATGAGCCCCTGGCAGGGGTCCCCATTGCGTTTCCATCCTCCTGCCGGTCCGCCCTTACGCTTGATCGCTGGATCTGCCGTAGCTGGATCTCGCAATGGCTCCGGGGAAATCCTGCTCGTTTCCTGGGAGTGGCCTGTAGGGCGGAATGCTTGTTAGCTGTGTCGCCTTTACGTGTGGGCGCGGATCATCAATATCTTTCAACCTTAAAATCTCATTTGGCTCTTTAGTTACTGGTCTGTCCTAGGCACAATATCGATCAAACTATCGACCCCCGTTGACCTCTTCCAGAAGATCCCTATCCAATATTTCCTTGTTATGCGTAGACAGACAGACCCCTGACATATCCAGTGCCGGTGGGCATCCCGCGTCATCGCAGTACTAGTAGGCACGTCATATATTCATCTCCCGGCTTGCAAGCCCTCCCGCTTAAGCCATCTCGCCGTCGACCGCTTCGCGAAGCGCAATCGGCACGCCGTGTCCGGGCGCGCCGACAATCTCGGCCTTGAGCACCTGCTCGCTCCAGTTGCCGCGGTACTCGAGCCTGTCGTACTTTTGCAGGAACCGTACCACTGCTAACGCGTCAGCTACATCCAACCGATCTCGTTCACTTCCAGGTGCTACTCACGTGTGTATGCCATCTCCGTCATGGCAAAGTTCTGTCCCACGCAGATCCTCGGACCGCCGTTGAACGGCACGTACTGCCACGGCTTTGGCGTCCAGTTCTCCCACCTCTCCGGGCTGTAGATCGCTGGGTCCGCAAACGTCTCCGACACTTCCGGGTACAAGTCCCGGCGCCTCTGCATCGCCAGCGTGCTGTACACCACCGAATCGCTCTCACACACTACGATGTCCGGGCCGCCGTTCATGCCAGGCAGCGTCGTCGTCGTCAGGGCGGAGCGGACGTTGAAGGGCACCGCCGGGTACAGGCGCAGGGTCTCCTGGAGGCAGTTATTGAGGTACTTCATGTTTTTGATGTCCTCGTAGGTAGGCGCCTTCTTGGGCCCTAGTGTCGACAGCACCTCGTTGCGCAGCTTCGCGAACGTCGCGGGATATCGCGACAGCTCGTAGACGGTCCAGGAGAGCGTGGCAGCGGTCGTGTCGCGGCCCGCCAGCAGAATGGCGATGAGCTGGTCACGGATGATCTTGGGGTCACGCGTGAAGCGGGCGATGTTGTGGAGGAAGGTGAAGGACTTGTCCGACTTGGACAGCTTCTCGAGCTCGTCGGGCGGGAGGGCAAGGGTCTCCTCGATGAAGGGGACGACGAACTCCTCGAGGACGCGGATGCCGCGCCGATACTTGCCGTGCGGGAGGATAGACTGGAAGGGTCTGTGGATGTTAGCAAGGCCTCGCACCGCGTGTGGTTCCCTCGACTTACGCCATGATCGTGTAGAACATCTGATAGCTCTGCACCTCGTTGAAGGCATGGGCAAAGTGGTTCTTCGGGCTGTGGCTCTGGTCAGTGCAGCACATGCAGCATACCAAACTCTCTCATCTACTCACTTGTCGAGGCTGTTGACGCTATGGCCCAGCAAAAAGTCGGTCGTGACATCAAGCGTCATCCGGTAGAACAGGTCCATGATATCGAAAGTGACACCCGAAGCCGGGAACTTGGACATCATCACGTTTGTCCATCTCTCGAATATGTGCAGGTCGCTGACCCTGTCCTTGATGAACATGGGGCGGATTAGGCTCCGGTTGTCCTGCCACGTCTTGCCATCGGTCGTGAAGATGCTGTCACCCAGGAACGGGGACCAGACCTCGTGGAACAGCGGGCCCTTGCCAAAGTCGGCAAACTTGGACGTCAGCACCGTCTTGATGTGCTCCGGCTCCTTGGTGATGAGGAACCGCAGCTTGCCGGTGAAGCCGATCTCGATGGTGTTGGGCGACTCCTTGGTGGCGACATTGAAGAGCGAATTGAAGCCCTCGAGAAGCTGGTGCTTGAGCTGATACTGGCCGATTCGGATGAACACCGGGATGGCTTCGGACTGTAAGTCAATAAAATGATCATCGCCGCATAACCAAAAGGAGGGGCATACATACCCGTTATCGGGTTGGAGGCAATCACCGGGGCCCTCACGCCTCCAGCTTTTCGAATGTAGTAATCAAGTCTCACTCTATAAAATATGAGAAGGAGGACGTAGGCTCCGAAGAAGTAACCCGCCAGGTGGAGGGGGTTGGCGGACTTCAACCTCTCTAACACGCCCATTCTGATAGTAGCGGAGGAGGTTCCGGCTTCCTGTCGACCTACTACTACCTGGCTTTTGGTTTGACAGGGCTTCTTTCGGAAACACGAAAGGTTCTTGAAAAGCGAATAAGAAGAAGAAAAAATGATGCGGACCAGCACAATGATATCCTGCGCAGTTAGTTACCACACAGGGAAAGTAGCTTGGACTAGAAGCAGGAGTAACATCGTCTTAACTGCGCCGTTTCAATTGTCACCGAGCGGCACATGTAAAGGCTGTCTGCTCAGGCCGCGGTTAGGTTCGATTCTCCAACTCGGGGTATGCCTCTCTTGTTTCGTTTGGACTCGGCAGCCGTCACTTGATGGGACGCACACGATTGGCCGCTCGAACTAGGTTTCCTGCATCGTGATCGTAGCGTTCGAGCAACACGGACCATTTCCAGGGTCATGCCATGCAACTCTGCTTGTCTCAATGGTCGCTCCTTCAGCACTGAGCTGTCAGGCCCGTCCGCCGGCTCCCACGAGTCGCAACGCAGTACCTCTGCGACCATTTGGTGAGCTGTGAGGGCGGGGGAAGCCCGCCAAGACCCCGCATGACGCTGCCGAAGGTGTCCCATCTGTGTTTAAAGAGCATCCGATGCGAGCTCAGATCCCTTGGTCTCGATTGCATCCGCTTGTTCCTGCACCGTTCCATGGAACCCGCGGGAACGGTCGAACTTTGCACAAAATAGAAGGTTTACTTGCGTCGGCGGATGCGTATGTCAAAAAAAACATTGTGGATGGATGCAAAAGCAAAACGTCAGGACCGACCGCGGTTCGAACGCGGGGCCTAGAGATAACTGCGTAAGACTGCAATCTCTCGCTCTACCACTGAGCTATCGATCCAGTCCTGTCAATGGATGACTGGGAAGTTGAGTTAGTAGCTCATGTAGTCCCGCATTGGCAGTAGCCCCGTCCAGTGTCTGCGGCGGCTCGCTTCCCTTGTCGTCCACTCTTCTGGCTTCCGCCTGGGCGCATCGGCGAGCTCCACTTGGCGAGAGATCCCAACCAGGTTCAGCTTCGAGAGCTTGCCGGCGATCATTTCCTCAGCCGCCAAGTCTCGTCCGTGAAGAACGAAGCTCCTTTGCCTGCTTAGGAAGCATACTCCAGCGTACACGGCATTGCGTCAACTCGTATGGTTTGCATCAATTCCCAGCTCGGGCCCGTGCTCCACTGCCTCAGGTCCTCAACAGTCATACAGGCGCTGGTCTTAGTGTTGTGACTGTCACATCAGTTCAGCTTATTTCGGAAACGATGTTGCGTTGCCGAATTTAAGGCAACCTTAGACTGGATGAAATACTTCTAGTCGGTCTCGAAGTTGGGGGGGGAATGGTCTCAAGTGTGTGGCAATGCATTGTCTCTGAAGGTATCGTTCATTTGATGAGTGCCTGAGCCAACTTGAGACGATGTAATTTGTCAAGTCTGAGGGATGACAGCGTCTCATCGCGCCGGAGCGGCATTGCGTGTCAATGGCGACGTATTCCCGTTTCAAAACCTGGGCCTCCTGCTAGTAACGGCAACGGCAGCTGACAGTTGCGCTCGCAACCGTGGCGGCTCGCTGATATAAGGCCGCTCTCAGGATACCTGAGGTTGTCTATATCTTGACAGAAATGTGCCATTCCTTGAGGAGAGCGGTTCTTGGGTGAGAAATAAGAAAGGTTGAGCAAGGTTGAGAGGGCGGGATTAACTCCGGGCGGGCTGCATGGTTATCTCCTCGTGGCATGCAGCCACCCTGTGCCGTTGGCCGAATGATTAGGCAGATGCGAGTTGACTAGTAGGTGTCTGAGGGGTACACAGCTTTGTCAACGGCAGCAAGGCCACATGGACTGCTTTGACAAGTCGGAGGTTCGGTGATGCTCCCGCAGTCAAGTCCATCTAGGGAATACTTCGACGCCTCTAGTTGTCGGTCTTCAAACTTGGGTTTCCTGCAAGCCGCATCCCCGAATTCATCTTTCTGAGCACCTTCCGCAGTTCCGGGAATTACCTGGAGCTGAATTGCCGGCCCGGTAGCTAGCCAAGGTGGCCGAAGTCCACAGTGTGAAGGCAAGCGCAGAGGGCAATCCTCCGCTCGTCCACGAAGTCGCCGCACCACGGGATCCGGGTGTCAACCCGAGCATCAGCATAGGCCGGGGTCGAAGCCATAGTGCGCTGCACGGTGCTGCGAGTTGAGGGGGTTCGGAGCGCAAAGCTTTTCGCGTGAGGCTTGGAGACGAAGGGAGGGCGAAGACCGGGAGATGCGGGTTGAGTAAGATGGGATCAACTGTTTGCGTGAAAAGGGTTGGCTATTCATGGGCCGATGCGGGGAAAGAGAGATGGGGAAGCGTTTGAGAATCGCGGGGCCCCATTCGCAGCCGCCGCAAGTGTGGGCGACTATGTCAGACACGGTGGGATTCTTCTGCGTCAGGAGGTCGGTTATGAAGCTCCCTTCGAGCGAAGGTGTGGAGGTGGTTGTCGGAGCTGGAGTGCGCGGGCGTCTATTCGTGGGTAGCGTCGCGGAGAGCAGCGGGTAGGGTACCTAATGCGGCGGAAAGTAACGCGGTAGACACCCGACATTACGCAGTCGACTGGGCTTGAGCATCAACACTGTGCCGCGGATAGCTGGAAGATGGAGAATGTGGGGGAAGCAGTGAGCAGCTAGCGCACTGTTGAGAAGCCGTTGTTAGACGTTGCCAGGTTGAGGCGTCTTGCTGGGGCTGGGTTCGCGAGCTGCATGATCCGGATGTCCCTCTGGGCGAACGGAGATGAAGGCAGTGAGGCTATTCGCAGCCACTTCCCTGCAAATTCGGACCAACAAGACTCGTGTATCCGTAGTAGTTACCGTCTTACTGGCTTTTAGACGAGCCCCACTGGGATCCACGGTCCAGATTGCATCGGCCTCTTGAATGACGCTGGGAAGAGACGGCCTCAATCCTGAAAGTATGTTGTGGACGTTAGGGAGGTCCTCGGTGTTATCTGGGTGTGTATCTGTTAGAAAATGCTGCCTAAGGAAACACCAAGAAATTCGGTTGTTTGCCATCTTCTCGCCGGGGGTTCGACTCATCTTCGAGAACTAAATGGCATCGATTTATTAGTTTCGACAGAACGTTGCGAGTGGACAGACTTTTTGTGAGTTGATAAGTGACAAGGACAAGGTGCACGTTTGCTGGAGGATGGTGGCGTTACCTTCCATAGGTACCTAGGTGCTGGTGCTTTCCGCCTCTAGTGCCTAGGTAGATGCCGAGAGATGCGGCGGTAGACGACGACAATTGGTGCTAGCAGCCCTGTAGCCGATCTCCACCAGGCCTCAATTACCTCCTAGCAGGGCCCAGGTTGGGCGGCGAACGAAGATGGGAAGCTTCACATGGGGCATAGAGTCTTCATAATAACTGCTACCTACATAGCACCTGGAATATTCGAGATGGGCAAGAGCGAATGTTCCGCTACAGCTCCCCGACGCAGAAGGACCTTACGAAGGAGGAAGGAGACGTCAAGGCAGTAGGTGCTGGGAGCAGCTGCGAGTGAGTCGTGACTTCCACAATAGGGAATGGCCCGGGCTTTAGTGGTGCTGTTTCTGTACGGATAGGACTACACTACCTAGGTACCTAAGTAGGTACTGCTCCCTGGTGCCGCGTGATTCTCCATCTAATTACAACCCAGGATCTGGTGCTTTCCTGGCTGCTCTTCGGCCCTACAGCGCTACAGAAACAACCAGAATTCTTCAGCAACAACACGCAACATTCGCTCATGTCCAATTTTCAGGGCCAAGTCTCACGACTCGACGGCATAATGGGCGCCGATGTCGACGCGCGATAAATGTCTCGCTCTCTCGCTCGCCACCACTCTCGGCGCCTCGTATCAGTCGCTCTGCCAGCCTAGGTACCCATCTATCGGTTATCAGATCAGATCAGGCCCGACGATCCAGGCTCGGATGTGTAAGTGACGGTGAGACCGGTGGGCTAGCTGCCAACCTGCCAAAAAAACCCAATCCAACCTGTCGGCGACGCCCGCCTACCGACCGCTGCCACGGTACGCAACTTCACTCAGCAACGAGGCCTATGGTTCCACCATCCCACGCTCACGGCTGCAGATGAATTCCAATCTCCACCCGCTGTCGACCGTCGTCTGCGGTGTCTCGACGTCAACCACGACCCCTTTCTGAAGGGGTATAGTATTAGGTAATTGTGTAATTATTATTAGGGACTGCTAAGATTTAACGGTCTAACCCCTCCACTCACTCTAACCCCTGCCCCCCTCTTGACCCTCTTAACCCCTAGACTTCTCTATTATTACCCTTTTAATTGCTTTTAGAATCCTTTATAAGTAACTTTTATACTTATTAATTCGTTCTATTATTATAATATTCTTTTTATAGAAGTTATTATTTTTAAAGTATTAGTAAATTTTCTTAAACTACTTATAGATTTTTTATACTTTAGTTTAATTAATATTATAGTAGTAGTAATTAAGAAGTAAAAGGAATATAGTCGTATAGTATATAAATACTATTTAGATATTTTATACTTTAGTAGATTTATTTAGTATTATTTTTTTATAACTTAGTTAATAGATAAAGTAAGTAAATTTATTAGTATTTTTTTATTTATTTCTACTAGTTTATAAGTCTTAATAAGCTTAAATAAATAGTTAATATATTTTTAGTATTATAACTTAATATAGTAGTAATAAGGATTAGAGTAGTATAGTAATACTAAAAAAAGATTTTATTTACTCTTTATTAGCTCTTTTTTTATCCTTATTTTATAAGTTATTTATAAAGTTTTTAACTTTATTAGTAGTTAACTTTAAGGCATTTTAAAGCTTTTTTTTTATATTTTCGATTTTATACTAGTATATAGTAGATACTAAAAATGTAGCTGGAATTGTGTTGAAATCCGTGTATTTTGCCTCCACCGTTGGGTCGTTGAGGTAAAGGAAAAAAAAAAAAAAAAGAAGGTAACAGGACGTCAACCACGAGCTGTCAGGTGGAGCAGGAGGCATGCCGTCGGTTCCTTCAAACGCCCCCCCTTCATCCCACCCTCCCAACCGGACGCTCTTTCAAACTTCCTTCTCTCCACGATGGCTGTCCTGATGGTAGGCAGCTCAGCCTGGATGGAGCCTCAACCGTGATCCTGGCCCAGGGTCCAAAGGTCCGGTCTCGCCTCTCGTCCGCCGCCAACCGTCTGGTCTTTCGCGGGGCGCACTCAGCATCACGCCCGCCGCTCCGGGAAACGTAGTAGCAGAGACGAAGACGGTGTCTCCAGGCCAATCGCACGCGCGAGCCGCCCTTCCTGCCGCTTGATGTACGCGGGGTAACGTGTTTCCCGTTGTCCTACGCGGGCTTCTTCCAGGGAAGCGTATCCTAGAACCCAGGACCCGGTGGAGCGAGCGGACGAGCGATCAACTGCAGGCGCAGGGCCTGGCCTGCTGCATGAAGCGTAGCTATCTACCTACCTAATTGTACACCACACCAACAACATCCCCCAACCCAGGGCAGTCTCCAATTCCCATGCCCTCTTCCGAGTCTTCTCCAACACAGTCGACCGAATCATTGATGTGCGGTGATCCGGCCCACGTCCGCCCGGCCTTGGCCTTGCCTTGGGGGCGTGTGTCGAACTTTCCTGCCACTGTGAGGGGTAAAAGCTCCGTTGACTGCGGTTCCTGGCCTGTCGTCAACATCATACGTTTTTTGCTCTAGCCTTGTCCAGTGGATGCGCAGTCGGCCCTGATACGACATTCATTCTCGCCCATCCTCACCTCACGCCGTCTGCCGCACTCCCTCCAACCCACTGCAGGCTTTTGGCAGATGTACCAGTGTACTCTCCCGGCTCGCTCAAACCGTCCCATTCCACCCAGACGCGAACCGCCCGGTCCCGCACCGAGAGCCCGTACCTTCCTACCTGCCTGACTTATACGCCTAGTCCTGGTCTTGCTCGAGAGATGTTGCTCTCATCTCTATATAAAGACCATCCCGCCGTGCCATTTGATCCCGTCTGATCATATCTAGCGATCCAAGCTCAACAGTCTTCCAACTCACATAACATTCACTTCCTTCTTTCAACGGGAAGATCCTAGAACTCCATCTCTTCTTCAAAGTTCTTCGAACCAATCCAAACCACAACAACCATAATGTCCGCCCCCGAGGTCCCAACCGAGCAATGGGCTCAGGTCATCGAGAAGACCGGAGGACGTATGTCATTGGCCCCCTTTCCCTTTCCGAATTACATCTAACACCCTTCCAGCTGCCGTCTACAAGAAGATTCCCGTCCAGAAGCCCGGCCCCGATGAGGTCCTCATCAACGTCAAGTTCTCTGGCGTCTGCCACACGGACTTGCATGCCATGATGGGCGACTGGCCCCTTGACACCAAGATCCCTCTGGTTGGTGGCCACGAGGGTGCTGGTGTCGTCGTTGCCCGTGGCGAGCTTGTCAAGGACGTCGAGATTGGCGACCACGCCGGTATCAAGTGGCTCAACGGCTCCTGCCTTTCCTGCACCTTCTGCCAGGAGGCCGACGAGCCCCTCTGCCCTCACGCTCTGCTTTCCGGCTACACTGTCGACGGTTCCTTCCAGCAATACGCCATCGCCAAGGCTGCACACGTTGCCCGCATCCCCAAGGATGTGAGCCTCGAGGCTGTTGCCCCCGTCCTCTGTGCCGGTATCACCGTTTACAAGGGACTCAAGGAGTCTGGAGTTCGCGCCGGCCAGTGGGTCGCCATTGTAGGTGCCGGCGGTGGCCTTGGCTCCCTCGCCCTGCAGTACGCCAAGGCCATGGGCGTCCACACCGTCGCCATTGACGGCGGCGAGGAGAAGGCCGAGATGTGCAAGAAGCTTGGCGCCACTGCCTTTGTCGACTTCACGACCTCCTCCAACCTCGTCGAGGATGTCAAGAAGGCCACCCCAGAGGGCCTCGGCCCCCACGCCGTCATCCTCCTCGCCGTCAGCGAGAAGCCCTTCCAGCAGGCCTCCGAGTACGTCCGCTCTCGCGGCTCCGTCGTCTGCATCGGCCTGCCGGCCAACGCCTACCTCAAGGCCCCCGTCTTCGACACCGTCATCCGCATGATCAACATCAAGGGCAGCTACGTCGGCAACCGAAAGGACACCGCCGAGGCCCTCGACTTCTTCCAGCGCGGTCTCATCAACGCCCCCTACAAGGTCGTCGGCCTGAGCCAGCTGAACGACGTCTACGAGATGATGAAGAAGGGCGCCATCGCCGGCCGCTACGTCGTCGACAACAGCAAATAAGTCCTTTGAATCGGCAACTGAACGCGCAAAAAGTTTAAAAGAGGAGTAAACTGAACTCGCAAAAAGGGTGGTGTTGGGGCGGTTGGGGAGTGTGTTTGCACGGTGTGGGCGAGATAAACGAAATTTGTCGGGGTTTTTTGTTTTCTGGTTTCAAGGATACCTACTTGGGAGGGAGTTCAGCGTGTATGATATGAATCTTATCTATACTCTTTTTTTTGGAAATGAGTAATGATCATCAAGCAAAAGGCCAAGCCGCCATCTCTCATCTGTCTCATCTCTGTCGACCTCATCGCCTTCATCAACATTTTATTGTATTTAGCCCTCCCGGCGCTTTCCATGGGCAGTGTGAATGTAAATCTGTGTCAGCTCATTGTGCAAAGTGAGGCCCTTGCTCCATGGTAATCCGGAAATGTCATGGGAGGCTAGGCCGCTAGGGCGGCAATTGACTTTGAACATACATGCCGGCGCCAGCTTCATTCAAGACGCCGCAGTATTGGAAATTTCAATTCAACTACAAGAGGGTGCCGCCAAGGGCTGGAAACATGGCTAGACCTACACGCACGAGAAAGGACGGCACGCTTGCGCATAAAAGGCACGACCGATGAAGGCCATGGTTAAATTCTCGTCAAGTAATAGCAGTGCTGGGAGTAGCTTTTGGATGGATTTTTGGTTCGTGATCTCTCTGATGAGCCCCCGACACTTATGAACCGCCAGGGCCGCCCAACAGCGCAAACCGTCTAACAATGCTGGGACCATACTCTTGGTACTATAAAACAGAGTCAGCATTCGTTCTCGGGAGAAAGACAGATGGGAAACTCACCTCGGCCTTGGTGTGGCAGTAGGAACGGAACTCGGGCGTCTGGCCGAGCAAGCTGCCGCCGAACCAGGGACCGTGTCTCTGCCTCTTGTGGGTGATGACCTGCACCTCCAAACCGCCAGACTTGGCACCGCCGCTACGGACCTCGCTGGCTCGGATGCGCGCATCGACCAACTGCTTGATATCTCTCTGCAGACGGCGACCAAAGTCTTTGTAGAGAGTAGAACCACCGGAGAGAACGATGTTCTTGTACAGACCACGACGGACGTCGATGGGGGAGGACTGGATGACGTTGTCGACGACCGTCGGGAGGGGCGTCAGGAAGTCGGAGCTGTAGATCTCGGGGTTGAAGAAGATCTCAGGGGCGAGGAAGCGCTCGTATCCGACATCGACGGAGACCTGGCGACCGCCGGGCTGGAGCACGGGGTGCTTAATGAAACGAGTAGGGTCGCGGTCGTAGCGGGAAAACTCCTTGACAATGTCGGGGCACACGTAGCAGTGCTCCTCCTTGATCTCCTGGGCCGTCTTCAACGACGAGTCGGGCTCGCCTCTGTCACGCAGCAGCGACTGCACGAAGTAGGTGAGGTCGCGACCGGCGATGGGGATCGACTTGATGGACGACCCGATGACGTATCCCTCGGCAACAGGAATGACGTGGGTAACACCGTCACCAGAGTCAATGACCGTACCGGTCAGCGACCGATCGTGGACCTTGGAGGACGTCCACGAGGCGGCAAGGGCAAGGACGGCCTGCACGGCAATATAGAGACCGGCACAGTTGAAGGACTCGAAGAAGATCTCGGCCGTGTTCTCTCGGTTCTCGGGAGGATTCAGGGGCTACAAAAGTCAGTCAGGTTGCCCGGTGAGAAAATCCCCGCTCGTGTGTGGACTCGTACCGGTTCGGTGAGGAGGAAGAAGTGGTCTTCGGGTTCTACGCGGAGGTACTTGAAGATCGAGTTGGACCAGAATCGCTCCATGTGGTCCTGCGCATCGTCAGCTTCCGTACATGCCAGTCCTCTAACGAAGCACCAACCCAGTTCTCTATTTGGCCGTGACGGATGGGGTAGTGGAGACCGTAGCCTGGAGTATCGGTCAGCGCTCTGCTGTCCAAGGTGCCGTCGGGTCCGACTGACCTGGCCCTCCTGCCGCAGCAATAGCCTCGTCGCCAATGAAGAAGTCCAAGTCCTCGGTTCCTCGCTTGGAGTTCAGATGGCCGCCGGGGCCGGCACCGCCGGTCAGGAAGGATGGCTTATTCGCAACAGCAGGGCGACCGGAGCCGGTTCCTCCACTGCCGGCAGCTGGGCCTTTCGTCGCAATGGCGGTCGGGAATACGAATGACGGGGAGTCGTTGCCGGCGAAACCTGGATCGAATGTCAGAGATGGCAATCGTTGGGCGAGATGGATGGGGGTGCAATTGGCGTACCGAGCTTCGAGAATCCCGTGCCGCTGGTGATGAGGCGTTAGCTGGCGATGACCTTACCGACTGACGTCTGCCTCGGGGGATGCGGGGCACGGGGCATGGTGACATTGACCGACTTACTTGTCCATGACAACGGCAGGCGTTTGGTTCGCCATCTTGGATGAGTTGGTAACTGCGCTTGGGGGAACTCTAGCTCAGTTGCAGCATCAGGAAGTGGGAGGATGGGGTAGGGTGTTGTTCAGGCAGTCGTGATGCTGATTACGACGTACGTCCGTCCAAGGTGGTCGGAAATGTGTGCCTTGTCACCGATCGAGCTCCCAACCTGCGGCTGTGCATCAGAGTGGGTGGATTCCAGCCATGGAGAGGTCGGTGCCCCACTATCTACCCAGCCCCACCAAGCACCCCCAGGTCAAGCTGGCTGGGCAGTGTATATAGATGTGTCTACTGTGAATTAAGCACTGTCTGTCTCAATTGGGTAAGCAGAACGACAACCAACTTTTAAACTGAATATCTTGTTGTCGAAGTGTACCTAGGGTTGTGGAGAAAGACAAGGCTACGCAAACTGCTGTGCTTCTTAGGGCTATTTGGTCTTTGTTCGAAACTACCTACCTAGCTAGGTAATCAACTCGGGCCTGTCCTGACTTCACGCCTAGGTAGGCAACTGCCACCGCGTCGTGCTGGATTCCGACTTCCAGATCAAGTGACTTCGCAGTCGCAACTTCTTCAAGTGCAACTTCTTGACCTCCAGCTCGGCAGGCGCCGTGCCAACACTAATGAACGGCCCGATTACAAACTCACGTTGCCTGCCTTGAACATCGACCGTTACCCCAGTCAACGTTGAGCAACTCCCAAAGAGTCATCTCGAGTGCCTCTTACCTGCGATTTTACGGCGCAACTACGCCTGCTGCCTCCTGCGGCTCTGATCTCGGTCATTCCGAACGGGTAGCTGCTTCGGTAACGACCGCAACTTCGACATTATCTCCGACCATCAACTTCGATTCTGCTCCTCTTTTTTGCATCTCACCCCTTCGTATCTTTTCTTGGGCGACCGACCGGCTTTCGGTCCTTGGGCAGCCCTCCAAGAACCATCATCTATCTATCTCACCACAACTCTCACTTGGGTCGTCTTTAGCTGCCTCTCACGTCATTAATTTACTATCTCGACTCTCAATCAACTTTCGTTCGCGTCGCCGACTAGAAGATCCTAAGTTTCTGTTTGGCGGGCCTCAACCTTTACCTCCCGCCGGACCACCACAATCATTCTCAACAGCAGGGCGTAGTGAGAGCATTATCTCGGTGACGGCCCCATCAATCGTAACACCAGCCTCTAGAAATTCACGCATCAGTCAAAAAGCCCCCTTTTCTATTTCAGATAGCCCAGTCGAGCCAGTTTGAGGTTAACAGAAGGACTTCCTGTTCAATCTACCACCGCCTACGCAATAAGCTGTCTACGACGCAATAACCCAAACCTCAAGAGCTGGCCGGCCGCATGAATATTGGCCCCATCAAACCAGCCTGACTGTTGGGGATGGAACCATCCGCCAAGGTCAAGAAGGGCCCGCTAGAGTCAGTCACGGGGTCTACGAAGGTTCCGTCAACCAGAAACCGATACACCAATCATAGAAGCCGCCATGGAAAGACGACTGGGGATACTGATGGCGCGGTCGATCGACTTATGAAGAGAATACAGGGGGCGAAGTTTCCGGGAGCCATCTTCATTCATGCAGGAGCGGGCTTTCATAGTCGCCAGAACGAAAAGGTTCACCTTGAGGCTTGTAGCGAGTATGTGAGCTTCAATTCTTTGTTGCTGCTATAAGCTAACTGAGTAGTGCTGCATCGCTAGGCATGAAGTTTCTCAAGTCAGGCGCCTCGGCCACAGAAGCCGTCGAAATCGCCTTGAAGGTACTCGAGGATAAAGAGATCACCAACGCCGGTTACGGTTCGAACCTGTCGATGGATGGGACTGTTGAATGCGATGCAACAATCGTAGACCATCGCGGAAGAAGCGGCGCGTGCGGTGCCGTCCCCAGTAAGTCTTTGTCAGGAGGTGATTTCTGCCGGAGCCTGGGTTGACTTTCAATTGCAGATATTCGAAACCCTATTTCTCTTGCAAAGTTGATTCTCGACAAGAGCAACCAACCTCTATCCCTGCGAAGGGTGCCGCCCAACATCCTGGTCGGAGATGGTGCCAAGTACTTCGCTATGGAAAATGGCGTGCAAGTTGTTCCCAACGAGCGTCTCATCTCCAAGAACGCCAGGGACCGGTTTCTCCGATGGCAAGAAGACCTCAAACGAGCCGAGGAGAAGTCAAAGCAAACTGAAGTTCGCAGATTGCCCGAAGGAATGACCGACGTATTCCAACAATACGAAGCGGCACCTGCATCTGGTTATGCCCGAGCAGAGCTGAACTATCAACGAGACCATGCCAGTGCTGTTTTGACTGGCACCTGGAACGAGGGACAACCTGACTCTCCGTACCAAGGCTCATCTGTACCAGAGGCAGCCTCGCAGCAGCTTCAGGGGAAATCAGCCCCGGCGCAATCTCGCATTTCGCCCACTCGACAGGCTGTTGAGAGGTCGCCGTTGAGCTCTATCGGTGCCTCGTTGCATTCTTCCAACAAGTCCCTGCCGCAACATCGAGAAGAAACGGCTACGCCAGGTGTCCCAAATCGACTGGCTGACCAAGGAAATCGTGATGGAACCTTCTCGCCTCATTGGTGCGACGATCCGAAGCATGTACGGACCGTTTCCGAGCGGCAGGCTTGTGGCCCTCGTGGTATTAAGCGACCACTATCCACAACTGACATCGAGCAGGGGGAAGAGGATATGATCACCGACACTGTCGGAGCCATCGCGGTCGACGAGAAAGGGAACATCGCCGCTGGCTCATCTTCGGGTGGCATTGGCATGAAACATCGCGGGCGAATGGGCCCTGCTGCCCTGGTAGGCATTGGAACTGCCGTCGTACCTTGCCACCCCGACGATCCCGAAAGAGTGAGCGTGGCTACGGTGACCAGCGGTACCGGAGAACATATGGCCACGACCATGGCCTCTCAAACGTGTGCCGAGCGCATCTACGGCAACACTCGCCAGGGACCGTACGGCAGAGACGTCGAGGAATGGGACGAAGATGCTATCATGGAGTCTTTCATCACGGACGATTTCATGGGGCATCCAGGCGTCAAAAATTGCAGCTCAGTCGGAGCCATCGGAGTCATGTCCGTGAAGATGACGCGAGATGGGTACTATCTATACTTTGCCCACAACACTGATTCTTTTGCGCTTGCCTCCATGAGCGGTTCAGACAAGGTGCCTGAATGCGTCATGTCTCGGCTAGGAGAGTCGGCTCGGGTTACGCGCGGGGGCCGACGCATAAAGGCTGACTTGTGACCTTGATTACAGTCGTCGGGGCTTTCTACGACTTCTGGACTTTGGCTGGTGGGGACGCAGGCATCGGACGGCTCTGCCAATGTGGCGTCGTGTTGGTGTTGAGGCAGCTTCAAGATTGGGCAAAGGAGGCGCTCTCATTATATCAATACCTATCAGTGATACCCTCGACACCGCATAGCTTTTCCCTAGATTAAACAGACAATTCACTCGGCAGCTTGTTTGCGCTGCCAGTTTGGAGACCCAAAAATGCCACCAGTCGTGAGAAACATGATGTTCATTGAAAGAAAATGCCTATACCCAAGGGCTCTCTACCGAACCTGGCCATGACGACGCCTTTTACCAAACGCCAAATGTGCCCGGCCTCATTGAGGCTATACTGTTCCCCGTTTTATACGGTTTAAGGTTATCCCCTTATACGGAAGTCGCAGGACTCTAACGAGACCCTCTCACCCTCTATCCACCCCGACCCTAGGTCTCCGAATGAAACAAGCCAATTGCGTTCCGCGGCTCAAGCTGGGCGCGGCGTGCCCCCCGGGGTGCCCGTCTCCTCCCTGACGTTGCCGTTTGCCAAGATCTTCTTCTTCTTCTTCTTCTTCCGCGGGACGACGGCAGGTTTGGAGCCATAACTGCCAAGGGAGAGCTTGGTGCCGCATGTGAGGCACTCAGAGTTCTCGGGGACGTCGCAGAAGATACTCAGGCAAATACTGCAGACGAAACCGGTGTCGATGACCCGGCCATGGCAGAAGCAGGCGGCGCGGAAGTCGACGGTATGGTGTGTGGGAGGAATAAGAGAGGAGCGAGCCTCGGCATCGGCGGAGTAGGCGAACATCAGGTAGCTCAGCAAGCCGCGCGGGCTGGCGGCTTGCATGAAGGTACCGTCCGTGATGTAGCTCGCCTGTTGGAGAAACGTTGCATCGCCAGAGAGGGCCAGAGTGTCGAGAGGGATCTGGGAGTGTGCTACGGCGAAGACGGCGTTCATTGTCGGTATGTACTGCACGGGTTCCGAGTCGGAAACGGAGAGTATGAAGATGCGAGCACGAAGGCGAGACAGTGCAGAGGACGCGGTGCGGGCGACGTCGGGGGCCTTGTTCGTCTCGTTGAGGGACAGTGACGTCTTGTTGATATGTGCCAGAGCCAGGGTCAACGCGCCTGACAGCTGCGTCGTCGTACACGAGAGGTCGGCTTCGGTCGTGGCGGAAATGAGGTCGCGCATCGAGGCCAGCACGGCCTTCTCAATCTGGGCGAACTGGGGGAACTTGTTGGCAGAGGATTTGTTCGGGGCCGGCGCGAAGGCGTCCGTCATCTCGACGTCCTCGGAGGCGCCGTTCGTCGCCGTCGATGTCGGCTCGGGCTTGGTGGGGTAAAGCCATACCGCGCGGTTGCTGTGCGAGGCGATGATGGCGACCTGGTTCGCGTTGCTGAAGGCGAGGTGGGCGTTGACGAAGACGAGGATGTTCGCGATGGCCTTGGACAGAGGGAGAACGTCGTTAAGGTTCGCCCAGGCGCGGGGGTTCGTGTCGATGACGATGGACAGAAGCGAGGGCGTGGTCTCGTGAGACGAGACCTCGTAGTGGTCCGAAGCATCGACGTTGTTCATGGTGGGCGGATGGTGGTACTGGCGATTGCCTCGAAGGCAGGCGCCTGGTCGCGGGAAGATGTCACCGGCGAAGCATCTGCGTGGAAGGCGTGGCCCTGCTTTCAATCCCACCCCACAAGCACTGCGTCCTCGAGACCAAAAAAGGTATTTGGCTCTTGGCGCAGTATCATCCAAAAAAACACAATTGCAGGAAGGTGGGGGTAGGGGTCGTGTGAAGGCGAGGTGAAGTGATGCGACAGACTCGTTGCTTCAAATCAGAAATAACTGCTGCTGGCACAGGCAGCTAGAAAGTATGGTCCGTGCGCAGACGAGGATGGGAAAGTTATTGGATGGCATCGGGCAGACAGGGGACGGGACCGGCTGGCGGGGAAGAGGCTCCGAATGGTAGGTACAGTGTAGGGGGTCCAGTCCATCCAGCTACTATCATTCCCGCCACAGGTGCCTTAGTGTATGCTCATCTTGGCACCTATTTTATTGTCAAACTTCTCTTCCATTAGGGCTTTTCAGGAGGCTGAAGTCTATTAGCCAGGAATTTCATTTTCCAGAGCAAAAAAAACACATAAGGCGTTATCAAAGTAGAGCTTTTCCTCCACTGTTATCACACACACAAGTGCCGTGGTGCCTTAGTGTACTTTGTTACCAACTGGGATGTGTGCAGCTGATGGGCATCTGCCGCTGGCATCCCGACTGAGGTCATCGGCAGGGTTCTTCCAAACTTGGTAAACAGGGAGCTGACCACCTTGGGTGACGGATATCGTGGTCTACATAGTGACTGTCGACTGCGGCAAGTGCAGGAATCTACTACATTATGCCATTCGGGTGGGCCGCAGTGCATCCCATTCACAATGTGGATCGACGTTAAGGATACTTGCTACGTTGCAAGGTAGGTAGGTACCTAAGAAGAAACCTACGTAGCGCTTGCCGCGAGATGCTCATCTTCCAGGCGACGCCGCCTGACGTGGGGGCACTCAGAGTGGAAAGAACCTACACCCGACTGACACTGCCTTCCACGTGATGCTGGACATTCAAGCATTCCGCCCCGCCCTGCCGCTGCTGCAATGGATCTTGTTGGCCGGGCCCAATTGGGATGTACCTGCTTGACTAGTCAGCCGGCCAAGAAAGACCTGGAAGGCTTACAGTCCCAGCATTTAGTGTTCATGCGGACGATATCTGGCGGTGTAACTGTTGGGCTCAGGCGGTTGAGAAAGTTTGGACCCTGCGATACAACCAACAGCCGGTGTGAGCTTGATTAAGGGTGTGCAGCCTGCACGCTGAGAATGGAGTGAGTAGGTAGGTGTCCGTACTCTATCTACCTAAACAGTACCTAGATAGGGAGTGACTTGTATGAGAACTGTTCCGTCCCGCTGCAAATGGGGGCGACGGAGAGGCACCCGTGGCACCTAAAAAAAGGCCTACGGAGCGTGGAAGGAAGGACCTGGGTGAGACCCGACGGCTCGTTGAACAGGGCCTGGCCAGCATCACACACACACACCACACTGGCGCACACACACTTTCTCTGTCTCTCTCTGACCTCACCTCCTGCGTACGTGTACGTACTGTGTGGCTGAATTCCTCTGCCCGTCAACCACTGGCGCCGACACCGACCGCCGACCACTAACAAGTCTCACTTGTGAAACCCCTTTTGGGCAGCATCTCTTCTCTTTTTTTTTTCTTATCTCAGCAACTGACCGACCAAACGTCCTCCATCCGTCTGTCATCGCCGCCGCACCCTGTGACCGCCAGACACCGCAGCACAGTCCAGCGTCCACCCTACCTTGAAGGTAAAGGTACTTATACCTCATCCCCTCCCGTCCCATCTTGTAGACTTTTCCTCCCGCCCTAGGACTGTCCTCACCAACCTCCATTCACTACCCAGCCTCGAAAAGTATTCATATCTACCTACCTCTACGTCCTCTCGGCACTCTTTTTCTATCCTGCTGTTTCGAGAGTCGAGCAGCGCGTACACCACCAAATGGCTGCCGTCACCCAGGCTACCGCTCCCAAGACGGAGACCTCGAGAGAAGATGAGACCCTCCTCGTCCTTGCGCGATTAATGGAGGGAGGCAAGGAAGACGACGAGACCATCCGCGACCTGGACCAGCTCACAAAGCTTCTGAATGATGATGTCCTGCTCATCGAGGCTAAGAAGGGATCCCCGACGATATGCAAGCTCATCGACAGCGAGTGTGTCGACACAATCTTGGCATATCTCGATATGAGACAGCCTGAGATCGTCCGCGCCCACGCCATCGTGGCCACCTCCGCCTACCTCAAGGCCGCTGGTGACGACGGCGCCAAGAAGCTGTCGGGTTTCTTTTTCGACAAGATCAAGAGGGGCACTTACGACGACTACATCGTCGCCTTTTGTGTCGCCGCTGCCACCTTTCCCGTCGTCCCGGACCTCACGGCTGAGCTGTTCCTCAGCGAGGGTTTCCTCGCCTCTCTCGGCCCGCTTATGAGGAGGAAGTGGAAGAGCCGCAAGGTCGAGACTGCCTGTCTGGAGATGCTCAACGCCGCCTGCATGAACTCGCAGTGCCGCGACGCGGTGAACAAGTACTGCACCGAGTGGCTTGAGGAGGTTGTCGACCAGGATCCGGACGAGATTGCCAAGGAGATGCAGCAAGACCCCGAGTACTCGGTCCAGGAGGGCTCCGTGGCCATGCGGAGGCACTCGGAACAGGTTCAGAATTTGGCCGCAGTCATCTTAGCGAAACTGAGGGTATGGTATTCCGACCTTTCAACAACCGGACTTGGAGCCGTCCAATCTAGATCTGACTGACTTCAGAACGAAGGCGGTGCCCCCCGCGCCGGCGCTGAATGAAGAGGGGCAAGGAAAGATTTCTCCGGCAATCACGACCATCGATGAGCTCTCTACTAGATTCACCTCCATGCTTCTGTCCGATGACGACCATGGAGATCAGCATTCTATCGAAGGATTGGCGTACGCGTCCATCCAACCCGCCATCAAGGAGAAATTGGCGAAGAACTCGGATTTTCTCAAGAAGCTTGTCAAGAAGTTGGGGGACGCACCCCCGAAGTCCCCTTTGACGTACGGAGCGCTCAGCATTCTGGTGAACCTGACCAGGTACCAGCCCAGCTTGTCGGAGGAGGAGAAGAAGATGAACCAGCTCAAGGCCTACGCGGCCGCCGCTGGCAAGTCCGCCGGCCCTGATCCTCTCAACGACAACGAGCATGTTGCGGAACGCTGCAGACGTGTGTTTGAGGCCGGCGTCACCCCGGTCCTGGTCACTCACAGCAAGTTCGGCTCGCCCGCTTCACTTGCTCTCACTGTCACTATCATTTATTCCCTATCTGTTACGACATCATTGCGAGGGCGGCTTGCACAGCAGGGTGCTGTGAAGCTTCTCCTGACAGCCTGGGCAACCCTGCCGGAGACGGAAACTACAGGACGTCGCACTGCTGCGCAAGCTTTGGCGCGTATTCTCATCAGCACGAACCCGTCACTCGTATTTGGCGGTAGCCGCTCCAACCCGCAGAGTTCTGCCGTTCGGCCCCTAGTTTCTATCATTCCTCCGGACACGGCTGCCGAACACCGAGATCTCCTTCCGACCTTTGAAGCGCTCATGGCCCTCACCAACCTCGCCTCTAACGACGATCTCGGCACTCGACAAGCCATCATCCGGGCCGCCTGGCCGCATATTGAGGATCAGCTGCTCTGCTCAAACGCACGGGTGTCCAAGGCTGCCGTCGAGCTGATCTGCAACCTTGTGCAATCAGTCGAGGGTCTGGCGCAGTATGCTGACGGTAGCACCCAGGCCAAGGCTCGGTTGCACATTCTCCTGGCCTTGGCGGACTCCGAGGACGAGGGCACTCGCAGCGCGGCTGGCGGAGCGCTAGCAGCTCTCACGGCACACGAAAACGTTGTGCAGGCTGTGGTGGATCGCGAACGAGGCGTCAAGGTCATACTCGACATGTGCGCGGATGATAACGAGGCCTTGCGACACCGCGGAGGCTTCATCATCTACAACATGGTGGCTGCGGAGGGTGCGCCGGGCGCCAACGCGCGCAGGAAGATTATAGAGGAGGATGGCCTCGAGGTCCTCAAGGAGGCGGCCAAGAAAAGCCGGCACGCCGAGGTGGTTGAGGTTCTCGTGCAGGCGTTGAAGGTTCTGCTTGAAGACAGTCGGGCGTTGGAGGGTTAGTTTCTCCCGTACAAAGACAGACACAGAAGTAGACAGACGAAATCGACGAATAAACAAAAGGCATATAAAGTCACCACCGCATCTCTCTATACGGGCGACTGTTCTTTTTATTCTAACAACGAGTGGTATCATGTGCTTTTCTCTACCCTGTTCAACACCGCCACGCCCTCGACGTGTCCCGTCTGCGGGAAGAAGTCGAATCCCACCAGGCTCTCGATCTCGTACTTGGTGCCGTCGCCCAGGTCCCCGCGGACCAGGATGCCCACGTCCCGCGCCTGCGTGTGGACGTTGCAGCTCACGTACACGACCCTCCTCGGGCCGTGGCGCAGCAGCTGGCTCAGGAAGTCGTTGTCGCACCCCTTGCGGGGCGGGTCGATGACGACGACGGTCTCGTCCGCGGGGTACGTGACGTGCTTGAACAGCTCGGGCGCGTCGGCGGCCAGGAAGTTGCACTGCGACTCGGGCAGGTTGTTCAGCTTGGCGTTCTTGCGCGCGTAGTCGATCGAGTCCTTGGAGATGTCGATGCCCGTGCTGCCCTGGAACAGCGAGGCCAGGGTGATGGTGAAGAGGCCGGACCCGGAGTAGGCGTCGATGAGGTACTTGATGCGGTCGCGGTTGGGGCCCGCGGGCGGCATGACGTGGGTGCGGATGTAGTCGGTGAACTTGGGCAGGATGGAGTTGTTGTTCTGGAAGAAGGAGTTGGCGGGGTTGGTGAAGAGGAAGGAGTCGATGTACTCGGTCGACATGGCCGCCGTGTCGGAGATGCACGTCTTGACGTCGACGTGGTTGTCCGTCTCGACGCGGACGGCGTCCTCCGGGACCTCTGCGGGGGGCTGTTCTACGGCCTCGGCGCCGTCGACGACCTTCTTCGGGTAGCGCTTCGTGCTCTCGCGGAGGAGGATCGTCGCGCCCTTGGTGTAGTTGCCGAAGTCCCTGCCGATGCGGGCGCGCTCGCGCTTCATGCCCAGCCGCACAGCGTCGGTGCCAATGGGGCAGTCCTCGATGTCGAGGACGATGCGCCGGCCCTTGACGTTGAAGCCGACGTCGGGCACCTTGTCGAGCGCCTTGCGCGGCTTGCCCTTCCGGTGGAAACCGGGGGGGCCGTCGAAGTGGGGGGTGAGCTTCGTGCGGTAGTTGTACTGCAGCGGGCTGCCGATGGTGTCCTCGATGGTGGGCACCAGCTCGGGGGGCAGCTGGGAGAAGTTGCGGTAGGCCTTCTCGACGATGGTGCGCTTGTGCGCTAGCTGCGTGGCGTAGTCCAGCATCTGGAACTGGCAGCCGGAGCACTGCGAGAAGTACTTGCAGCCGATGAGGGAGTCGTCGCGGAGCGGGCCGGCCTTCGTGACGGACAGGAAGTCGGCGACGGAGTAGTTCTCATCGCGCACGTGGCGCACGACCTTGATCTTGGCGATGTCACCGGGCGCCACGAAGGGGACGACGTAGACGTGCGTCGAGCAGCCGGGCTGGAGGGCGAGACCGTCACCGGTGGACGACAGCTCAAAGACCTCGACCTCGATCTCGCTGAAGAGGTCGGGGAGGGGTGCTGACGGCGTCTCGGCGGCGTCCGCCTCACCACCCTCGTTGGCCTCTGCCTCCGCCTCCGCCTCCTGACCACCATTCAGCTCTTTGCGGGACGCGATGAGCGCTTGCACATCGGCCGCCAAGACCTCCTCCGAAGACCCTTCCGTGATGTTTCTCTCACGCTTGGATTTGCGCTGCTTAAACTTGTCCCTTCCGCCCTGGCCCTGGAACGGACGCTTGCCGTTCTGCTTGCCGTTCTTGTTCTGCCATTTTTGCCCCTGAGGTTTTGAAGGGAGGCCCTCGGCGGGTTTTGCTGCAGCAGCTGCCGGGGGCTGCGTCTGGGGAGCCTCTGATGACATGATTCTTTTCTTGGCGAGAGCCGCGGTCGTGCTCAAAGGGCGAATGTGTGTGAAGCTCCTGAGAGCTGGGTAAAATGAAGGTGAAGTGAGTCTCGGAAGGAGCCGCAGGGGAAGCCCCATGAAGTTGGGTGTGTCTCGTGAAGGATCCTTTGGTTGGGGGACACGATGTATCTCCTGGGGCCAGACCAAGTACTTCCTAAAGTGAAACGCTTGAGTATTTTGAGAATAACGACAAAACAACACAGCCCCTAGTGAAACTAATTGGAGCCTAGAGGTAGTTTTCGCCCTACAGTGAGTTCGAGTTGAAGCTTGTGACCCGTGAGAAAAAGTTATCACCGTCTGAAAGCTGCTGAGCATTACTTAATTTGCCGCTCGCCGATTGGCCACAGAGGTGGAGCCGGACCAGATGACCTGCACCGATACGCTATCATGCGCCCCCCAGCTTCCCTTATCAGTAAGCCCGGGGTGTGGAGCACCCGGCCGACCTGACCTTCCTTCAAGGTTCCAGTGAGTTGCTGTCGCAATCGAGGGTCCAGTCGACATAAGTCATGGCGCTCCCCCGAATGCGGCAGGGGTGAAGCTCGCCATCGCCCCAGCTTGCAGTCTTTTCGTGAACGTTGGGAGTTTGGCTGTTTTCGTTAGAGGTCATACAGAGAGAGCGGGCAACTCGGCACTCTTTTCATCTTGCTGACTTTAGACTGTCTACCGCTTCTGTCTTATCTATCGGCGTTTGCGCCGATATCTCGGAGGATCCGTCCGGTGTTCAGTGCTCTCTGACCGCCGCCCATCCCCATTTAGCCTGCCCAAAATGAGTGAGTTCGTCCCATTACACGCATGAGATCAGATCTCTTGGATGATCAGCGAATTGACAATAGACAGAACTTTCAACTCGTCCGTCATGGCGTTGCTGCGCCTTTCTGCTGGCTTCGGCCGAGTTGCGCTCTGTTTCGGCCGCTGCGATACCGGAATTCGTCTTTAACCCGTCCGGTGGTACCAACGGCGCCGTCGCCAGTGAATCTGTCGAGTGCAGCAGGATAGGACGCGACTTGTTCGCGCGGGGCGTACGTCTGAGCCCTCGGAAGCCGGCCCGCTGGATTCGTCACGCTGACCTACACAGGGCAATGCCGTCGACGCTCTTGTCGGCACCACTTTCTGCGTGGGGACAGTCGGGATGTACCACTCTGGCATCGGCGGCGGTGGTTTCGTTGTCATCAGGGACTCTGAAGGGAACTATGAATCTGTGGACTTCAGGGAGGCAGCGCCGGCTGCTGCGTTCCAGGACATGTACAAGGGCAACGTCGAGGGCAGCGTCTACGGCGGGTTGGCCGTGGGCGTGCCCAGTGAAGTGCGCGGTTTGGAATACATCCACAAGAAGTACGGAGTGAGTCGACTTCTTCTCTTCTTCTCGCTGCGTCCGCTGACCTGCTGCCAGTCTCTCCCCTGGAAGACCGTCGTCACGCCCGCGGCATTGCTGGCCAAAACTGGTTTCCGAGTCTCTGAGGACCTGGTTCGCTACATGGCCTCGGCTATCCAGGACCAAAAGAACTTTCTTGTCGAGGATCCCGTTTGGGCCGAGGAGTTTGCTCCCAATGGTAAGCGTAGCGGTTCAAACATGACTGACATAGGTTAACACGCCACAGGGACACTCCTCGCTCTCGGTGACACCATCTACCGCAAGAGATACGGGGCGTGAGTATTGGAACTCCTTATATAGTCTCTTAAACTAACACCTGCAAGCACCCTCGCCAAGATTGCAGAAGAGGGCCCGGACGCCTTCTACACCGGCCCCATCGCCGAGTCCATGGTCGAGACGGTCCGCGCCTCCAACGGCACGATGACCCTCGAGGACCTCCAGTCCTACAAAGTCGTCATCCGCCCCTCGCTCAACATCACCTACCGCGGCTACCGCCTCACCTCGGTCGGCTCCCCCGCCAGCGGCGCTGTTGCGCTCAACACCCTCAAGATCATGGAGCAGTTCGACCCGTCCGAGAGCGACGACGTGAGCCTCGGCGTGCACCGCTTCGACGAGGCTCTCCGATTCGCGTACGGCGCTCGCTCTCTGCTCGGAGACCCGGACTTCGTGGAGGGCATCGGCCCCTTCGAGGACACCCTCATCGACGAGGCGAGGGCCAAGGACGTCCGCGGGCGCATCTCGGACAACCAGACGCAGCCGGTCGAGAAGTACGACCCGCACGGCACGTACGCGAGCGAAGGCTTCGGGACGTCGCACATCGTCACGGCGGACAAGTCCGGCATGGCCACCTCTCTGACGACCACTGTCAACCTGCTCTTTGGCGCACAGATCTTGGACCCCTTGTCCGGAGTCATCTTGTAAGTCGTTCTTCCCTCGCATCCCCCCCTCGCCAACTAACGTCCCAGGAACAACGAGATGAACGACTTCTCCATCCCTGGCGTCAGAAACGCCTTCGGCTTCGAGCCCTCTCCCGCGAACTTCGTTCGTGCCAACAAGCGTCCTCTCTCGTCCATCACTCCTATCATCGTGGAAAACCCCGACGGCACGCTCTTCGTCACGGTCGGCGCGGCCGGCGGATCCCGCATCATAAGCTCCACGGCCCAGGTCACCTGGCACGTTTTGGAGCACGGCCAGACCATGAAGGCTGCACTGCGCGAGCCGCGTCTACACGACCAGCTCATGCCCAACACCGTCACTTTTGAGTATCCTTTCGATAACGACACCGTCGCGAGCATGATCGACAAGGGCCACAAGGTGACCTGGGTCCCCGAGGGCCGCAGCGCCGTACAGGGCATCAAGCTCGACGATGGTGTGTTTGAGGCGGCAAGTGAGCCACGGCAGAAGAACAGCGGCGCTTTCACCGTCTAGAAGCAGCAGGAGTGCTTGCGACCCAGAGTCAAGCAGAGCATCTGTGTTGGGGTGTCTGTAGGAAAGGGGTATCCTCGAATCTATCAAGTACATATAGATATATAAGTAAGAGCAACAGAATCTTACGGCGTGAGTGCCACGAGCTTTTCCATCTCGGCAATCCACTTCTTATCAAACTCTCCCTCGCTGAAGCGCTTAGCCGACTGGCGCGCTCTCAGGCGGATGGGAAGTGTATCCTTGATAGATAGGGCCTTTTCATAACCCTCCGCAAACTCTCTTGCGTTGGTGGCGTGGAAACCTGGCCTCATTAGTATGGTGAGTTCATGACGCAAGTTTACAGATCACTTACCAGTGGGTTGACCATCAACTTCCACAACGATGTCCAGCTTCGGCCCGCCACTGTCGTGAACGACAGAGATGAGCCCGGCGGCCTGGTACTCGACAACACCAATGCCGAAGTGCTCATTCCACATGCCGTTGACTCCAACAGAAGCCCTTCGCAACCAATCTAAAATTTCCGGCCACGAGGCGTCCAGGTGGAACTCGACTCGATCCTTGATGTTCAGCTCGTTGACAAGAAGGCGCAGTGTATACACCCGCTTGGAATCGTGATCATCTCGAACGCTTCCGACGAGAACCAGCTTCGCTTCTTTGGCGGCTTCGGTATTGGTCTTGAGGAACTCGGCGAAGGACTGGATGATAAGCTGGTGGTTCTTCTCGGGGCGGAACTGGGCGATGTAGAGCAGTGCCTTCTCGCGCTTCTTCTCGCTGGCCTCCGAGACCTCCACCGCCTCCTCCAGCTCTTCGACGGCACAGGGCGGGTAGTTGACGGCAATCGGGTTGGTGCGTGACCTGGCCTGTCTGTGGGAGCCCCAGAGCCGCTGGACATGGCCCTGGGTCCAGGTTGAGTTCGTCATGACGATATCGACGGTCGACCCAACACGCGAGTAGAGAGCCGCAAATAGCCTCCAGTATGTCTTCTTAGCCTTGCCCCGTAAACCGACCCCTTTGCCGGCGTTGACACCCTGTGTTCCGGTCGCAGACTTGGGGTCCAGAGACTCCAGCATATCGGTCGAGATCGTCGGGTAGTGTACGTATGCACAGGTTGGGATCCTGCGAAACAGGAACTTGGACAGTCCCAGCGCGAATGCGTACCCCATGGTGTCGATAAAGACGTCAGGGACCAGGAGTTGAAAGGCATCCCAGGCCAAGACAATTGACCCCAGTGACTGTCCAAGAAGTGTAAAGTGAGGCCAGGTCGAGGCAAGCACCAAGTGGCGGGTGCTCAGGTAGAGGAAGTTGACAGCGGGGGGGTGCAGGTCGATGTTGAACCGGGTCTGTAACCATGTGTGAGTGTATGGACGGGGTATTCCAACTCGAAGCACGAACCTTGACGCGCGCGAGCATGGCCTGCTTGTTCACTTCGTGGTCACCGGTGTAGACGACGCAAAGCGCATTGGGGTACCGTTCTTGTGTGGTCTTGATCGCAGCCCAGAGGACTCGCTCTCCTCCGCCTCCGGCGTTGCTGGTCGCTGTTAGTGGGGTCCTGTTGCTCCGTCACAGACTTGCATACCAGAATGGGTGGAAGAAGCCGACAACGCCGGACCAATTCACGTCCTTGGATGCCTTTTCAGAGCTTCCAGCAGTATACGCCTGTATGTTTTCCTTGCGAGCTTTGCTCTTGGGGCCCGGCTGCGTTTGCTGGAAGGATTGCTGCTCCGCTGCCATGAGCTCGAGGAGCTGTGCTCGTCTTCCCTCCGTCTTCTTCCGCAAATACCATCCTAGCAGGGCGCCTAACCCTCGAATCACCAGCGGAAATATGAAGAAAGTCGCTAGAGGAGTGATGGCGACGATCGGTACGACGACGTAGGCGAGGGTCCAGGGGTCGAGGCCAAACGAGAAGGGCTTCTGCCCAGACGGCGCTGAACAGGTTTCCGGCATCGGGGCCGATACGGTGAAGAAGGATGAGGAAAATGAAGTTGAAAACGCGGTCCTAGACTGAGAATGACCCGGTGGTCGTTTGGTGGTAAATACTGTCGAGCCCGAGGGTCGCGGCGGTTTGGTCCAACAGCATTAACATGGCCGTGGACGTTGTGGGATGCTGAGAATGGGTAGGCAGGAAACTGGCCAGGTTGTAAGGTGCTGGGAGCTGAACGGGGTGGGGGAGCTGCAGCGCTGCACGGGCATGGGTTACGGCGGCGGTACGGCATGTCCAGCCCCACTACGGCCCACCCGACATTCTTAGGTACCTAGGTAGCATTAGGTTAGTGTCGCTTCCAGTGTCATGGCAGGCACCGGGTGCTAATTCGACCGGGCAGCGGGCATAGACCGACCAACCGACCCACTGGGACAGCTCCTAATGCTTCCACGTCTTGGGTCACATACGTGAAGTTGATCTTTCTCATGCAAGGCTCAGCCTCGCCCAACACATCGTTCAAACATGCATTGTCGGCCACAACAACCAGGCCTCCATTGATCTCTCATCTTCTTTGCGCCAAACCCCGACCATCTGATCAGTCCAACCGGACTGAGCAAGTGTATCACAGCCCATCATGGCGTCGATGCGAGGGGCTCGTTTTGTTCTGGGACCGCGAAGCCCTCTCCATGCTTCTCTCCGACCTCGTTTGGGAGCTACAACTCAATGCTTTGCCCACCCCACAGCCGTCCCTAGAAGATTTTTCGTGGGTGCCGCTGCGGACGGAGCAGTGCGAATCTGCGAGAATGTCTTGCTAGGCCTTAATTCGGGTCTCGATTGGACATTGGCTATACCTACGGCTGCGATTATGGTCTCGTGCTTGCGTCTTCCGATCATGAAGTACACTGAGAAAATCCTGTTACGCCAGGCTGCAGTCATGCCTTTGATCGAAAGTTGGAAGGCGCGAATCGGGAACACCACTCCCCAAGCAAGATTGCAGGGGATCCGCGAACATAAGCGAATTTTTCGGGAACGAGGCGTCCAAAACTGGAAGGTCTGGGGTCCTCCGTTGCTCACACTGCCTATCTGGCTGGCCATGTCAGAGGCTCTAAGGAGGCTCACCGGTTATGGCAGTGGCCCGCTGTCTTTGGTTATCCCAAGAACAGAAGCAACAACGACACCAAACCCGAACGATGCATCTTCTACTGTCACAGATCAGATGGCAGCGGCGCTCTCTCCTGCCGATGCCGTGTCTGCGGCCGACAACCTCTCCAACAGCGCCCAGTCGGTGGCCTCGGCCGTCGATATGGGCTTATATACAACCTCTGGGGAGCTTGTCATCGACTGGGCTGCGGCTGATCCTACTGGTTACGTCTTGCCGATGACTCTCTGCTGCACAATGTTGTGGAATTCTTGGCCCATGAACCCGGCCATACGACAGCTGTTGTTTAGCATCGGAAAGACGAAGGAACTGCCATTACCGCAGAAGGTACGAGTGTTTTTCTCGAGGTTCCTGATAGCGTTTTCATTGGTCATGCCGGCCGTTCTCTCCAATATGCCAGCTGGTATATTATTGTACTACATCATATCGATGGGGATGACGAGGTTCATTTCCAAGCGCACTCATGCCATGATCCAGAGCAAGAAGCGAGGTAGACCTCAACGTTGTTACCGCCATGAACCAATGGCTCTCAGGGCATGATGTAGGCTTGGTAACCTGTGTCGGGAATGAAATCTGAATCATGTTCATGGCTTGACCAAGCCCTCGTGTACAATAATATCAAACACCCACAAACGCCTTTGTAACAACAACAGTGCCGAGCCTATGGACAAACCCATACACCGCCCTAGTCCAAGAAAATCGCAAGAAGAATTATGGTGAGAATGACAGCAAGAATCAATAGCAGGCAGCACCCCTTGTTGCGGGCTGCTTTTTGATGTCTCGCTGCCTGCCTGAGTTCAACCTGTGCGCCCCGCGTATCATCGCGGACGTCCTCGACGTTATCGGCAATCGATGTCAACTGCTCGCCCTGTTCGGTCACAATTTGCGCCACCTGTCGGAACAAGACATTCAAGTCGCCAACGCCCTGCTCGATGTTGCGAATCTCCTCCTCGCGCTCGACGATAAGCGCCTCCTGGAAGTCCACCTCGTCTTGAGACGCTAATCGAATGACCTCTTGCTGTTGCTGCTGTTCGAGATGGCCCTCGGTGCCGGCGGGCGCGTCCGCTCCTTCGCCATCCTGGGCTGCGCGAGCGGCTGTCACGGAGGCGCGCTGCTTCTCGAGCGCCTTTCGCTGGATGTCTTGGAATTCCTGGAGTGCGTTCTGGAAGTCTGTCGACACCCTGGACTGGTCGTACTTTTGTTGTTTCTGAAAGGGTCAGCCAGCAGCCCTTCCACGAGAGGTTACCGTTACAAACCGTCAAATCATCCCACGTCTGAAGCTTCTTGACCCCGTCTCCGATTTCCTTGCACAGGTCTCGCGTCTTCTCCAGGTGATCATGGACCCGTTCCCTGACCCGGGCGGTGTCGCGCTTGGTGCCGAGGATGTTAACGTCGGAAGTCAGCTGCTGAATGTTGCGACGCAGATTGAAAATCTTGTTCGTCAACTGGGATTGCAGTTGCTTGAACTCGGGGTCGTCGGAGTAGTTGCCTTGGCGACCCGACCGGCCCGCCTCCAGCGACGATAGCTGGTCGTAGGACATTGTCGCGATTGTGATTTAGGTCGATAAACAGAAAACAGAGGTATCAAAGAACGTGATTTGGTGCTCGTGATGATGAAATCCAGTTGAAAACACCTTTAAAACGAGATGATTGGGGAGGTCGCCAGGAACCGGATGTCGTCGTCGGACCTACGTAAGTCGTCCAACTGCATTTCCAATCACGTCACAATCGCAATGGTACCTACAGATGCCTAGGCATGTTGCCTGGTAGTCTTATCTTATCTCCACGTGATGGGTACTGCGACCCGCTTGACCGCGTCGCTCCAGGTGGGTCCTTGCGCTCAGGCAGCTCGCCCCGAAGCTCCCCTCTGCAGTGTTGTTGCACTGGAGATTTTTACATTATTTACTTTCAGATCCCAGGAAGCTCGAGTGAGTAGCCTCGCCAACGTCGCCCAACATACACGGTCGAATGGCCATGCGCTGTCATCATGGCACCCGCAATTGTCAGAAAAGCTCCTTATAAGGACTTTCTGCAGCCTGCCCTTCATCGGCGATTTTCTTCCACGGCGACCATCCTGCTCGCCCTCTCCTACCTCCAGGCCATCTTTCTCTCAGGCTGGGGCTCTTGTGAGTATCCGCTGCCGTACAAAGCTGCGCAGTTTCCGGCTGATTCTTTTAGACTTCTGGACCTGGTTCCCAATTGGCCCTGCGGGCATCCGAACTCTGTTCCTCTTCATCTGCGGCCTGGCGATTATCGTTTTGCGCATCTCCCAGTACCACATCGGCGTCCGCGCATCCAATTCGACCTTCCACGCGTTCACAAAGTACTTCTTCAGCATCCAGACCGTCGAGACATGGATATTCTATAGCTTCTCGAGCACGCTGTTTGCCTTCATCTACATTTGGGCCGTGCCGGAGACGGCAAACTTGGGGCTCATCGCCTACCATAGCGGCGACCGCGCCAGGCTGAACGAACGGGCACTCTTTTTCTTCAGCTACATGGCTGTCAGCGCCGCCGTTCAATCCCTCTTTCACTTCTACCAAGACGAGGATAAGATCATCATCGATGTGTCGAGACGAGGGACTGGCGAGTCGAAAAGCTCCGGAGATAGCTCCGCGACGTTGAAGAACGTTGTGTCGGAAATACCTGCGATCCTCGCCCAGGCGGTGCAGAGAGCTCTCACCGATATTCTTATTACCCTTGTGGTATATTTCTTGTTCTTGCGGTCATGGACCTGGGGCTGGGCGTTGGTCTTCTTGCGACCCTTCTACAACCTCCCAAAGACGAACATGTTGCCCCCGGGTCAACCTGCGGACATGTATGTGGTCTTACGTTGCTTCATGGCTGGTTTTCTGCTTTACAGCATCTGGAAGACGGCCAACCACGCATTCTCGACCTTCATGGTCAAGGAACCTCTGAAGAACGGCAGACCACTCACCAGCGAGTCCAAGGACCCCAATGGCAGCCTTCTCAGCGGTCTCAAGAGCAAGAAATCGCAGATTCGTGTAGGTTACCTGAGAGTGTTGGAGGTGCATCTGCTAACGACGGCAGTGCTTTGCCCTTTGGGAATTGGCTTACATTGCTCGAAACGATTCGGCCCGTCGCAAGGCCATCTACGAGGATATTGATCGCAAGGACGGCCCAATGTGGTCGCAGATCCATGTGTTGTGCCTCGACGTGGTCAAGAACATCGAGAAGAGAATCGACGAGTACGGCAAGCCTGTCGTCGTGTCGCCCCCGCCTGCGGCGCCCGAGGAAACGCGGAATCGCTCCTCGGCACCCCTGAAAGAAGACCCCATTTTCCAGAGCAAGCCGGCAAACAAGACGATGCGCGGCGAGATGGAAAAGGCTCTCACTTCTGTGGGACGGCACCCGGGCCACTCGCCCGTGTCACAGCTGAGCCCTTCGGCGAAGAAGATGCTCCGGGGCGCGCGAGACAAGGTGTTGAGCAAGGAGCAGCAAGAGGCTCTGTCGTCACCACAAATCAAGAGCCAGTTCCAGACATGGGCCTTGAAGGTCGTGAGTAGTGAGCCTTGCGGCCGGGTCTTCCGCCAAGAATTCCGGAAACGCCTCACGGCTGTGATTCTCGGCTCGCCGTACTCGGAACTGAGCCAATACGTCAACGCCGCCGAAGTGCTTAGCTTGTTCTTGGTGAACAGTCTCCAGGAGGACAAGTTTGGCAACGTCCACCGGGACGTGGCCAATGTAATCCGGGTCTTCACCACCATCATTATCAAGATTGAGGCGTTTAAGGCCAATTTCCCTGTTCACTGGACGGACATCGAGCAGAAGAAGGCCACGCCAGAGGTTGATGCGGTCATCGACGCCCTGAAGACGGGCCTGGCCCAAGTCGTTGCGGAGTTCGAGCCTTACAGCAGCGACCTGAGGTTGAGCCGCACAGATATCAGACTAGCCAAGGAGGCCACAGTCAAACAGTCTTCCGCACTCCCCGAGATGCAACAAGCCTCTTAGAAGCAGGCTTTATTGTGGCTGCGTTCTCGGGTGCTGCTTGGTGAGGGCGTTTAGCGAGCAAAATACGTGTATGCATAACGACGTGTACGTAGTACCACACAAACGAAGAAAAGTAAAACACATTGCTGGTTGTATCAGAGACACCGCCTCGAAGTCTATCACATGTAATCGCGCAAGTCCATCCGGTCTGGGGGTTGAGAGAGAATGAACATAAGACGATTGGATGCCGGGGATTGGGCGCCGTCGCACGTGTAAGACAAGGCTTGCTAGGCACGCCGAGCTACTAGTCATGCTGGCCCAGGCCGACCAAGCAGCGGTCGGTCGGCCTGCCTGGAGCCGACGGCAATGGCTCTTGGGTAGGTTTCCTCCGTCCGCCTCTGATGGAAGTCTGGAATCCAAATAACTAGTGCCCGTTGGCCGCTCACCCGCCTGGGCCGCTAGGCCGGATTTTGGGGTAGAGGTGAGCTAGGTATCCGTCCATAGGTACCTAGTGTACCTACCTAGGCAGGTATTGCCAGGGTTCGTATAGGTACAATAACCCCCACCTGAGCTTCGATGGTACCTACACTGTACAGCCCAGTGGAGAAAATAAAACAAAATGACCCAACCACCCACCCCCCTCCGCCATATCCAAATGCTCGTCACTCACTCACATCTCATGCAACCTCCAACCTTTCTTTCCAGCCTCCATTCTCACACTGTCATTAACCTCCTTCTATCTTCTCCTATGTACCTAATGTCTAGCCTATCGCCCTTTTCTTCTTCTTAGCCGCTCTACCGTTATCACAATTCGCACCCGCACCGGCACCGGCATCCACCCAGCCATGCTTTTCCGATTTGCGCCACTACCACTACCTCATGCACTGACCCGTCGGTCCATGATCGTTATCCTGAAAACTCGTCGCCTCCCGGGTGGAATGTCCTTCGGACACGAACCTTCTCTCATCTGACCATTCCTGATGTTCTCTCCACGCGCAATTTTCCGTTTTATATACGGCAGTTTCTACTTCGTACTATGCTTCCTCCTCGCGGTCCTCCTCCTCGTCACGCCGGGCGACACCATCTTCCAGGCATACACCAATAACCAGCCATACAACATCTGGATCATCGCCGCGACCCTGACACTCGTCATTATCATCGTGTCGTTCATCTATGCGACGCGACTCTACCTCAACAAGACAATTCTCGCATCGATACCGAAGCCATGGGTTCCCATCGAGAAGGGCGACGTGAACAAGAAGGTTCATGAGATGATCACGGCCGATCTGCGACGCAGTGCGGCCATCGCCTACGACGCGAGACCGCGCATCGAGACGAATGCGATCAGCGAACCCGCCGAGGCCCTTGCAGAAAAAACACAGCCCGGCGGCAGCGAGCCCAAGAAGCGGTTCCAGCTATTGAGCTTGAAGAAGCCCGCAACAACAGAAAAGGAGACGGGAATAGCTCTGCCGCCCCGACGACCTGTCTGGGGTGAAATCGAGCACCACGGCTGGTCGTCCCCGATCTCTAACGACCTGCCCGACCTCCAATACGACACCGTCCTCTCCGAACTGCCGAACCTCATCGAAGCGAAAGCGCTGACCTCGGCACCCCCCGACCCGAAATCCTTGAGCAGTCCGCCGATGCTTGATCCTGACGCCGTCGCTCTGCTGCAGCGGCCTCACCACATGGGGCTGCGTGATTACCTTGGACACCTGGCCGAGCTGGGGGTCATTTCGCTTAATGCCACGACCGCCGACTTCCTGGCCGCTTATGAATATGCACGCTTCTCCACACGTCCGATCTCGAACGAGCGGTTTCGGGAGCTGATGCGCCTGTTCGCTGCGATACTCCGCGGCATTCGGCCTCTGGACCCGGCCGCCGTCGGCGAGCCGAGCGAGGCCCCCGACAGCGACATTGACGACGACGCGCCCCTGGCTACGAACCCCACCACTCCTCGCAGTAGCCTATCCCGCTCCGCCACACAGAGCACGCAGGGCTCTTACAAACAAAGAGCGCCGACATTGAACGCGCGCAACTCGTCAGCAAATACTTGGCTCCAGTACCGGACCGCACCAGCAACGCCAATGGGGACGTTGGCTGGTGCAATATCAAGGTCCTCCAGCTTAAACAGCTTCGCCCAGACACGGCCGGCGTACGGCCCGCATCACTCCTCGTCGAGCGCGAGCCTGAGATCAAGGGCGTCCGCAAGCTCCTCATCGGGCTCTGTCATCCGCCTGGCTACGCGGACAGACTCGACCGACTTGCCCTACGTGCTCACTCTGCGGGAAACGAGATGAGCCAGTGGCACACACGAAGCATTACGATTGAATGACTAGGAACTGCATGATATCCACGGAGTTGGGGGTTGAAGGCCAGCTTTTTTATATGTATTATTTAATGGGTAATCGCACACTTTTCCTGCCGCGCCCCTCGGCGTCCCTCGATGTTCCGCCGCAGTGATTTCCGTTGGCCGTCAATGAAGCCCAGCTGCAATTGTGACACCTGCGCATGATCCGATCTTGCCCAACCGAGATCAAACGCATGCGTCCTTTGTGCCAGGGCTGATGAGGCGCGCTTTGACAGGCCCGGTCGTCAAGGTAACTGGCTAGCACGTTTCGGTGGCTTCCGCTGGGCGGGCGGGCGGGAAATCTCCGAAACAAAACGTGGCTAACAAGATCTTTGTAGTGACGAAATGGTTTCAAAACGAAGAACAGAAGGGGACGGAGGGATACGTGCAGTAATACAAAGGAAACGCATCTGTCCCTGGCCGCCTGAAAGCTTAGGTAAGAACCCAAGTGGTGTGGTTCCTCCACACCTCAATGCAGCTTTCACAGGGCAGGGCAGTGTCTTATCCAACCACCGTCCAGCAGCCTTTCCAGAAAAAGCCCTATACGGCAGTCCCCGGTCTGCTATTCGGCGTTAGCCAACCATTCCTAAAATCCGCACTATGAGCAATAGTGACGGAAGATGGTGACGTTCGATAGAACTTTCTTCCAAAGCAGGCTAGTTAACACCGAGTAGGATACCGGGCGGCATCGATTATGGCACCCCTTTCTGAGTTGTTCAAACGTCTGGTGCATCGAACGCGGTACTTCGACCGGAGCGACACCGCCGACCCTCCGTTCCGGCACGGACCCACATCCCCGGATTTGAAGATCGGGCTCGGGGCCGGGGCCCGGGGTATCATAGAGCCGGGCGGGCCAGGGTGCATTTGCACCGGGATTCGTACGTGGTTGCCGTCGAGCTAGGGCATGGGGCGAGGCATGGTTCGGTGCAGAGTCGTCGAGGATAGTTCGTTCCGCTTGCACCCTGCAGTTGTCACATATTAGCTCCGTTGTCGTCGGCGCATTTAGTCGGAGCTTACCGATGATGCATTCGAGGTCTGGGGCAACACGGAGTCGACCACCGACATGAGCTCATTTATCTCTCTGGCCTTCGCTCCATATTTTTTATCGACGGATTCGATGCTCGGGCGAGCCAGAGGCACGGGGCTGTTCTTGTCCTTGATGAAGGACGCAATGGGGTTGCTTGCAGACATCCAGCAGCTTCGACTCTGGTGAGAGTGGCACGTGACTGACCCGGAAGCGCATCAGCATCTCGCATCTGGCCTTTAACAGTTGGCCCAATGATATTGGAAATGGGCCGAAGAAAATAAAGTAAAGAGAAATTGTGAGTTTGGTGAACGAAACCTACTACTCCGGGCTGGTTATATTCGTGTTCGTGGCTGACAACGCTGGGATGAAAGACGACGAGACGGATATCGAGAAGTTGAAAGGCGTAGGCAAAGTTTCTAATGCTGCCCTTGTATTAGATATGAGCGCCTCGGAAACTGCCAGAACTGTTTGTCGAAATCAAAGGCATAATCGTTCGGGATGAGAAGAGATATTGCGCGAAGAGATATTGCGCGCGGGAGCGACGGATTTAAATCGAGCTTGAATTACGAGTTCGTATTGAATTCCCAAATAGAGGTATCGAATTCATGGCGAATTGATGCTGCATCGCTGCCACGGGAGTGGTCGTTGCAGGGCGAGGAGCCGGCATAGTGGATTCGCGGGGGTTGCCTTACGTCCCAAACTCAACTGGTTCGCCAAAGCGGAATTAGGGGAGATTTCAGACGCCCACCCCCGGACGACACTCTATTGTTCTCCGCACATTTCCCTTTGGCCTACCTATACGGCGGATAGTATGTACGGCATTTGCCCGCTGGCCCCAGGTGTCTGCCCCTGTTAGCCCTTTCTCAGGCGGTATATGGAGGTGGCTTCTCGCAAGCTACGTTGCCTAGCCCAAGCAACGTCGAATGAAGGAAGTATGGGATCACAGCCATACGTGGCTCTCGGCTCGTGAGAACCGTGGAATTCGACCGTCTGTATACCCTCCTTCCACAAAACACTACACACACTGTCTTGGTTACACTGAACCTGCAGCTTCAGCTTTCTCGTTGCTTCGGAGGTGCCCGGGTTCAGGCAAGTAGAGGTAGTATCAGAGCTTTTTCGATTAATACTACTTCACGCAGTTCAAACCTTGGCTTGAAGAATTGTTTCCCTGGTTTTGAAGAGCGGCGTCTCTCCAACTCATTTATCGACCCGGCACAGCATACGCACCGCTGCGAAACATATTCGTCCCTTCAAGCTCGTTCCAATCCATTGCGAATCCCCTTTGATTATGCTAGTACTACTGGGCTCTGAATAGGAAACGGAGTTCTGAATCACAATCTCAACCCAAGCGCATGTCCGCCTCGCAGCACCTCCGCTCTGCAAAATGAAAAGCCCCCAGACTCCCAAGCCTTTGATATGCCATCACTGAAGGAAAGTGCGCAGAGAATAATCACCCGTCTAGCGCTAGTGCATTCATTTGGAGTCGATCAAGGAGCATTGTTTATGTATAATGGGCTGACGCTAGTGATCTAGATGCAATGTTCTACTAACAGCCCACCGGGCAACGACCGACCTGACCTGATACCTCGGTCTGTGAAGTCGAAGGTCAGCCGCGGAGAGCTCTAACTTCATCCTGCTTTACCGTTACTTGCCTTTTCAGTTACCTGCCTAGCAAATGCCTGTTTGCCGAGCTCACCCAGAATATCTGGCCATAATCTGATCGATCTTATGGCTGGCTTCGGCACAATGATTCGCCACCGACTCTTGAATCGAAGCACTGCGATCCGGTATTGAGACGACAGTGTTTCCCTCGGCGGGGCTTTCTCTCAGGAACGAGTCGAGTCGCCGGGTTCGTAGCTCATCTGCTTCGTGGACTCGGGCCGGTGTGGGATGACTCGATGCTTCACTGAACGATCACAAAGATTAAGCACGGTATGACGGAGGAGACGATCTGGGTCAGGAAGGAGATGTGTAGGGGCAGGATGAAATGGCAGACCCGTTGACCACCGTCTTAGTGGAGGTATTGTCCATCAGAAGCTAGTAAGTGCGCGTGGCGGTTGGAAGGACGATGGGGATATGTCGTAAAACGACGTGTGTCTGTCGGTAGCAGTCTCGGAGGTGGCAAATTTGACGTGCCAACCTCCGACTGCTTGAGAAAAGAACTGCAATGGAACTGCGATGGGATGGACATGATGAAGATTCTACAGCAGAAACGCTTCCAAGGACCCAGATATATGCGTAGCTCGCGACACCCCGAGTCGCAGCGAAGGATCGAATCCACGATCAACCCATTGGAGGGCTTTTCCCTGGGCGTCCTTCTTCCTCGATGAAGAGCAGCTGCCTGGACGCGGCATCCTTCCCACGCGGTACTTTTTTTCGCCTTCGTGGTGGCAGCCAATTTGATACTGCGACATGGTATCACTCCCGCTTCCAAGGTCGGGCAGGTTGGTCATGCACGCTTCTGATGCGAGTTGATATCCAAGTGTGGGAGGAAACAACACGCCGTCCAATGATGCACGGCCTCCGGGTGCTCGAGGTTGAGGCTTTGAAGTTCGAGGTCGCCGGCGAGGCGGACGAGGCAAACGGGAATCTCACGGCCGCCTTTACGGACTCGCTCGTCATTGGCTCCGAGGGGGAGGTGTCGTCCGCCACGCGGTTCGTTTCTTCAATTTCGCACTGTTTTTGGGTGGCGGCCGTCTCCGACGAGGCAAGAGCGCGGCGCATGTAAGTCGCATGCGACTTGGTGGTTCGCCGCGCTGAGCTTGGGGGAGTCGGGCCGTCCCCTCCTCTTTCTACCCTCATTCCCCTCCAAAGCTTTCACATTTGTCAGTTGGACTCAATTTACACATGCTAGGCAAACGTGTAATCCTCGGACCGTCTGGGTTCCCGGCTATCCAAGGTCTCTGGGCCCAATTGGATTGGTTACTCGCGCGCATCTCACGTGGCGTCAAAACTTAGGCATGTTGTAGTGTCTCTTGGGGAGGGTTTTATTCATCACCCCCTCTAGTATCTATCACCCCCATGTGGCTTGGCCCAATACTTATTCACAATAATGTCGGTGACAACAACGACGAAGATACCGGACGACGAGGACGATGACGACGACGACGACTACGCTGGGGAGGAGGACGACGACGACGGTGACGGACGATAACGACGACAGCGATGACAACAACGACGACGACACCGGACGACGAGGACGATGACGCACGATAACGACGACAGCCCTTGATGGTATTGCCCCTGGGTTGTCCCTAGGGACGCCTAGCCACACAGTTGTAGCCAGAGGGTGATGGAGAAGATCTCCTATTTTTTTATCTTTCTACCACGTATGTATAAACCTTCCAAGCAATGGTTCTGCTTGGGGAGGATCAACCGGAGGCCCACACCAAAGGTTCGATGCTACCGACAAGGGTACAAGGCTTAGATTCGGGGCATCCTGGCCACTCAGCTTCAGGGCACTTGACTAATTGAGTAAGGCAGTGAGGCCACTAATAACGGGAGTATGTCGCTAAAGCTCGTGAGTTGGGTGACTGGTTCAGCACCCTAAAACGGCTCTGAGAATATGAAGAAAACGGCAAAGTCAAAACCTCTTAGAAAAACTGATCTGAAGAATAAATGTCATTTTTAATAGACTTCAGCCTCCTAAGCCACTGATACCTAGCCCTCACTGAATCAAAGCCTTAGTAAAAGAGATTTATAGCTATAAGAATGCTAATGAGCAAGGATTGTACCATCCTCTGTCCCTGTCCATCACACAACCATCGATCCCGCGATGACGGCCGCCGATCAGGAAAACGAATCCAATGAGGGGCAACACTCTCACAACCTTAGACAGCGTACATTTGGCTCCATTTTTGCAAAGTCTCATCGAGTCATTGACGTCTACAAATGGTGTTGCGGTGCAACCGAAGGATCCGAACGACAACCAAGTTGCCACGTTCATCGCATACACCAGGTCAATCATCGACACCTGCGGCCGCGACGCCCCTAGCTTTTGGAGCAAGGAAAACTTCACATTCGGCGCCCAAGATGACGGACAGGACGGGGCAGGGAATGGTCGAACGGTCATTCCATTGGAAAGCCCGCTGAGTCACTTCTTTGACCGTTGGGGCAAGCTCGTCGATGTCCCAAATGCCGAGGATCCGACAGAGAAGCTGCATCTGGACCGTCAACTAACAAACACTGAGATTGCCTGTGCACTCAGTGGAATTCCAAGAGGGGCCTCTGCATGTTGGAGAGAGGCCATGATAAGAGCCATGCTCATCGGCGATATCCGCATGGTGGCTCGCTTATTCCTCAAGACATGCCCGGGAGACTGGAATCGAGGTTGGAACCCGGGACTCGACCCCATGCTGTCCGATGTAGTTGAACACGGCATCGAACCCCAGCACCGGCATTGTTTCAAAGAGATCGATATCACAGATTTCATCAGATATCGATGGGGATTGGCAGGAATGGCAGGCTCTTTCGTAAAAGAGTACACACTGCGAAAGCCCGACCATGCGACACATCTGTTCTGGAATGAATGTATGTGGGCACCCCTCGCACGTCGAACGATCCCTGGGTATGCAGACCGGTTTCACCGTGCTTGGGGTTACCTCCATCGTAGGGGTTTCTGCCCTGACGCAATGCCTTTCCAGGATAGATACTTTTTGCGATTTACCCGATACACTGCTGCGGCCATTGCGTTAACAGACCTCCCCAAGGAGGAGGCCGACCGGGTTCTTAAAAGCTTGTTGGATCGTATGGATGAGTACAGAGAGTTTTATAAGAAACTCTGTCTCGAGGATAAGGGAGTTCTCCAGAAGCAACGAGAATGGCACGAGGCAATCGGACGATAGGTTCGTCGGTCACTAGATAAGCTCGAGAGATGAAAGTGGTGTGGTCACGATCGTGTACGTAGATGGCTGGGATGTCACCCAGACTGCAGGCTGGGAGGGGCCCAGATCGCCGACGAGTCAACGACCGCTAACGCAACGGGCTGTGAGCAGCTGAAGACCGGATTGGTACGGCATCTTATCACGGCAGATATATCCTAATATTGCAAGCGGGCTCACGTCAAGACATTGTTTTAAATGACATCGTAATAGGAAGATAGACTCGTGAAAAACGTTGGCAACAAGCTCTCTTATTTCACTCCTTACAACTCTGCTTCTTGACTCGAGTCGAGCGCGATATTGTCCACAGACATCCACGTGTTAAAAACTGCTGCCCTTCGACCACCAGACGGGTCTGTCGAGTCTAAATCAGCCGACTGAGGGACAGTCTCGGCGACCTTTTCTTTGCACGGGAGACATGAGAAAGTATGCGTAGTTCAAGTGACAAAACTGAATTGATGCTATCGCTATCCGGTCATGCGGCTTGCTGCGTTCTATCAACATAATAACTGCTCGTGTGGTTGCTGAAGCACTATCTCGGAACGGCCCTCGGATCATGGTGGAGAGGGGCTCGAAATGTTGAGCAGTACACCACTCAAAGCAAACACCTTCAAGGGGATGTAGGCTTCTCGGGCTGCTCGGGCTTGCGGCCCCAGACAGAGTACCTAACAAAGGGGTGAGCATTCGTTACTCGGTATTCCAAGGAGACACTTACACCAGGAAGTAGTTGCGAATGTCCGTTCTCTTGGCTTCAGCCCTGATCTCAGAGCAGAACACCAAGGTCTCCTCCTTGGTCCAACCCAGAGTACGAGTGAAAACGGCCAAGGAGAGGCCCTCAATACCCCGAATGATGCACGAACGGCACCATCTTCCTAGCTCCTTCTGCTTAGGGTCCGTGGACCAGGGTCCAATGGGCCACTTCTCCATGCGGACTTCCACGTCGACGAACCCGGCCTCCTCCATCATGGACTTGAACTTGGGCGCCGCAGTCATGACCTGACCAACCATCGCCGCTCCCTCGATGACGAGGTTCGACCACTTCAAGATCTTGGAGTCCTCAGGCATCGAGTCGTCGTCGCACGAGATGGGGAAGAGGTTATCTTGGAGCTCGAGGTATCCGCCGGCCTCGAGGTTGCTACCGGTGTTAAGATCTTGGAAGAAGAGCGAGGAATATCTACTCACTCGAATGCTTTACCAACAATAGCTGGCCAGTCTTTGAAAGAACCCATCATGGACCGGATCAAGATGAAATCAAAGGGCTGCGACCAGGTCCAGTTCTTTTCGACATCATCCAGCTCGAAGTGACAGTTTGGTGGAACACTAGAACAACAGTTCAGCTGGGCTAATGTGGTTCACTTATCGACCCGAGTCCACTTACGAGCCAGGTTGGATAGCACTGAGGTCGACGCCGATGACCTGACTCTTTTAGTTTCGCTACTTTCAACGCCTGCGTGAAAATAACCCACGGTTGCTTCGGGATGGGCATCCGCTATAACAGTGTTAGTTTCAATAGAGTCGAGTGCACATTCACTTGCCTGGGTACTTACCATAATCCATGGCCCAAACACCAGTTCCCGTGCCGATGTCGAGCACTCTTTTAGCGCCATCCTTCTTTGGGCAGTTGCACAGATCGCCATCGTAAGTCACCAGCCACATTTGATGCGCAAGGTCTGCCGTGCGTGGTCAGTCAGGCAAGTCATGTATCGATAAACAAAGACGCAGGGTATCATACCAAGCCGATCCCACTCGAGCTGCCGCATGAAATTGTCAGAAAGTCCTCAAAATGCGCAAGTTCTGGGCTTTACCTCGTCATTGGGGAGATAATATTCTACGTGGAATGGTAAGCAAAGGCCAGTTATTGAGGGTGACCACAACTCACTGCCGTCGCTAAGCTTATGATACGTGCGTCCATTTTCCTTCCTGTAGTCGATAATGCTGGACCTCAACGAAGCCAAAGACTCCTCTTCAGACTTGCACCTGTCAGTAAGAGCGCCCGGGCATCGCCAATGTTCAAGGTCTGCGGCTCACGGTGTCACCGAGGGATGAGCGATCATCGTCAGTCTCGGGCTCCTGTATCCGTCAGCGTGCTTCCCGTGCGGATCTCACGCGATCTTACGTTCTCCAAGGGTGGTTGCTGCTGCGCCGGTTCTGCCATTGCGATCTTGTTCGCTGTCGATCAACTTCTGGTCTGGTAGAGAGAAAACGAGTGAAGAGAGCGAGGGATCTGGGTCAGGGGGGGAAACGAGCGGGGAATATATGCAGTTTGGTGTCCTCGTCTACGGAGACGAACCCCTGGTCTTTACATGTTGGAACGAACAATTCACATACATTGGCACCCCGTTTGGTTGGTTTGCCGTCCAAGTTCGCTTCTTCCGATTGGATCACGCCGCTTGGTTATCACCTCACGTCTGCAGGCTGCATCCGTACCTAGTCGACCGGCCAGCCTCCCCAGGGTCGGAAAGTCAGGGAAGTGGGTAACTCATGGGTCCGAATCTCAACATTCAGTCCAGTAATCTTTATTCTACCAGCTTCAAGCGCAGCCTCAAAGAAATCACATACCCCGGACGACTGTGCACCTTCCGAAAGAGAGATGCCAAGATGTCCATTCGGATAAGCCTCCGAAGAAATCCCAAGACACAAGACCGTCTCTTACGCTGCAGGCGCTTCTGATGCTGCCTTCTCCGGCTTCCGTCCCCATACACAATAGCTGTTCTTGTCAGTCGACGGCGACCTCTTCCTTGTCGGTGGCAACTTACACGTCGAAATACCCATGAATTGCCTGGTTCTTGTGCTCGTTCCTCACCTCTGCGCAGAAAACTCTGGTCTCATCGATGGACCATCCAAGAACTCGGGTGAAAATGGCGGCAGAGATTGCATCAATACCGTTCATACCTGAAGTGTATACCCAGGAGCCCAGCTCCTTTAGTTTGGGATCTTTAGGCCACGAGTTCGTGGGCCACTTTTGTTTCTTTTCGACGACATCTTCAAAACCGGCGTCGAGCAGAAGCTGCTTGAAGATTCGGGCGACTGGGCCAGGCCGGCCCATTTTCTCCAAACCTTCCATGATCATCATGCACCATTTGTGGTACTTCGAATCCTCTGTCACCGTGCCGTCATCGCTTCTGACTGGAAAGAGGTTGTCCTGAAGCTCGATGTAGCCGCCTGGCTCAAGGTTGCTGTTTCCCAGGTTCAATAATTTGGCCACCAGCTGCAAAACTCATCCGCGTAGCACTTACTCATATGCTTTCTTAATTATCTCTTGCCAGTCTGCAAGGCTTCCAGCCATACTTCTCATGAAGATGAAGTCAAACGGCGTGGTCCAGGTCCAGTCTTTCTCGATATCATCGATTTCAAAGCTGCAGTTAGGAGGCACGCTAATACCGGTGGTTAATTGTTGTTCGGTGTGACACAGACGAGAATCAGCTCACAATCCAGGCTGTATCGGGCTAAGGTCAACGCCAATAACCTGCTGGCACATTAGTGATCTATCCAGGGCCAACGTTGCATGATAAGAATGACTAACCGTCGCCTCAGGATGCTCATCCGCTTTTCACAAGTCAGCCGTGCTCTTTGAGTTCTAGTTTAATTGAAAACTTACCGTAGTCCATGGCCCATATTCCCGTACCAGTACCAATGTCTAGGACCCGGTTTGCTCCGTCCTTTTTAGGACAGTTACAGAGGTCGCCGTCCCAGGTGAGCAACCAGAGGTGGTTCGTGATGTCTTGATTTGATTAGTTCAAACGGCGTTCCCGGCACCTCATGATTTAGTTCATTGAACGCACCTAATCGATCTTGCTCACGCTGTGAAACAACGTTGTCAGAAACGCATGCAAGACGCCAGTAATAAGATCATACCTCGTCGTTGGGGAGAAAGTATTCTGTCGTACCAAGTCAGTCAACAATAGCTGTTGTATTTCATGATTAGGAACACTCACTTCCATCACTAACTTTGTGATAGGTGCGACCATTCTCCACGCGGTATTCCAAAACGCTAGAGCGCAGCGAGGCCAGTGAATCACTGGTTGACTACGAGTTGTTAGACGAAGGCAATGCAACGTGGTCAACAGGTGACTTACGCTGCCGCCAACGGAGGAAGTGTCGTCATCAGGCTAAGAGACTCAGTGTCGGTTCTTGATGGACTAAAGCCATGGGAGTTACCTCGGCCCCAATGGGCTGCTGTCCATCGTGTTCCTCGGGCGCGCTCATCTTGTCGGCGTTCTTTGCTCAGTATGATGAGGCCGATGTTCACCCAAGGGAAAACAAGAAGAACAGGAAAGATGGGCGGACGAGCAGGGTGAGGGGGCTTCGGTGGGACTTAATGTAGCAATCGGTCACTCTGTAAGGAGAAAGCTAGTGTTGGACCGCTGTTCTGAACATGCGCATGTGCACGTAGTCCCCTGCTTGCTGCCCATGTTGGCTCCACGGATCGAGTTGCATCACGGCTTGATTGGACTGTTGGACTGCTTTCAACCCACTTCTCAATGCAGACCTCGCGCGGGTTTCTTCCGAATGCTGCCAGTCGACAGGGGGACGTGGGGGGTTGAAGCGCGGGGTCCCGATTATAACCTGACGAGGCCCAGCAGGTCGTCGAGATAGGAGGGGATCGCCAAGACAGGAGGGGAAATCGGAAAAGGAAAAAAGAGTATTCGTATATTGAGTGTCAATGGGCTGGACCCCTACGGATACTGAACGAACGAACAACAAGGATGATGAGCTTGATGAAGATTCCGAAAAGAAATGTTGCAGACAGCTAGCCCATGGGGATTGCGGTGGAGAAGAATTTTCGGGGAGGCGGGCTTCGAATGACACCCCTGCTCTTCTGGTCTTGGCATAGAGCCTGATGGGGCTTCCGAGGTCCGGCCCTCGTCTAGTGTACCCGGCCTAACTAGCATCTCGTATGCTTTGCCCATGTACAGTATACATTCGACTGAGTAGGAGCTCGATCCCAGAAGCTGTGGAAAGAACGATATCAATCCAAGAGAAGAAAAATCTATGTCGGTAACGTCGCAGACTACCGTATCAGAACCAAACATCAGGCCCGACAGTCGAAGTTCCTGTATGCTTTGTGTGCTCATGTCTTATTTGCTGTACTTGTACAATGCCCTCCACTTTTCCGGCGCTCTCTAGGAAGGAAGTCCGTCCGTCGTATCTTTGATGAAGCACTTCATTCTCCGAAGTTGACTTCAGCGCCTGAGACTCCCCGCGAGTGGGGGGTCTCAAGAGGGTTGAGCAGTGTGCTTTTCGAAGCTTTGCTGGAAGAGTCTGATCGCGTGAGAGGCACGGTCTTTGTGGTACTGGATGGTCGACTCGACGTCTCGAGAGCTGTCGGACAGGGCGACGAGACTATTTCCATCTTGAGGTGTCTCGCACTGGAAGCGAGAGAGTTGAGACTGACGGGGAATACGGGCAGCGAGTGGGTCGGAACGAGGAGAATCATGCCTACACACGGTATTGCTTTAGCCAGAGGAGTCATTTTGTAAGAAAGGGGGGTTCAAGTCTCACCCTTCAGGGGTCGATTTCCACTCAGAAGACATGTTTGCTTTTGTCGCCTATCAAAACACACACAAGGACCGTTCAAGGGCATGGAATCGAATGTAACTTGAATGAACTATGAATCTGCAGAAATGGAGGAGAATAGATGGACTTATATGCAGACGTGCTCGCATCTGGAGTAGTCTTATAACTGAGAGCACAGGCGTGGCAGTAAGAACTAGACGAGCAGGCTGTTGAAGGCACTATTCCGCAGCCGTTTTTAGAGTGTGATTCAGCAGTCACGGGTAATACAAGACATCACAGAGACTGGCAGTCTGGTTCGCAGAGACCGCGGTAGTCCGCGGCAGTCCGCAAGCAGAGGCTTCCTGCCCTCACACGGCTGACCTGGGCTTTCCCCCCTGAGCCCCTCATAAACACGACTTATCTCATCTTTATCCTTGTAGAAGCGGGACCAGACGGAACATGGTGCTTAAGGCTGCGGGGAGTGAAACACTAACCCGCGACCCAAAGACCGGGTTCACGGCCAGTCATGAGGTCAACCAAGCCTCTCTTGGTACTGTATCCGTACGAGACGCCCAAGGCAATCTGCCGACCTCTCTTCCAGGACTAGGCCACAGACACCTGCCTATCAAAAATCGAAGGTAACACCGGGGAAGACGCTTGTCGAAGCCGTTGATGCACTTGTCAACCTTACTGACTATGCAAAGCACCAGCCACAATGCCGTGGAGGGTTGCTCGATGATCATAGGGTCCACACATGTTGTTGTTGTTAGGGGGCAGTCCAGACGCTGGACAGTCAAAAAATTCCTCAACAATATCGTGCTCGTCGCGATAAATCGACGGTGAAAGCGCGGAGCGACGGCGGAGTCTCCGAGTAAGTCGGATGAAGGTGTGGCTGGTGTTGTCGCAGGAGGATATCAAGTGTGGCTTGCGTGCTCACGTGGTTGGCCATTGTTCTGCGTAGGTAGAGGCAAAGAGCAGGTGTCCAGCCACAATCCGGGCCGAGGTGAGTTTTTGACGTGTGATTCGGTGCTTTGCGAATGACTTTCCGTGCTTCTCATGAGCTGCAAGGTGGTATGCAGGAGAAAATTCGCGAACAAGCAGCGCGTCTCTGGTTCCAGAAACGGCAGGGATCTGACCCGACTCGGCCCCCAAAGTGTAGAAAGCACACTGCAGGGACTTTGATGGTGTGGTGTTCTCCGCTTTATCCCAGCCCATCGCTCTCTCCTCGGCGATACATTGGCCAATGCGAGAGAAAAGTCAGCAGCAAGTCATTTCGTTGTCAGATTAGGAGGCGAGTCGTTATTCCACTGGCCCTCGGCTCCAGATCAGGAAGGCGGAGTGAATTCCCTTCAAGGTACCCGTCTGCGTGGCAAATGCAAGGTGAAACTGGCGAACAGCAAAGCGGTTCGACTGTGGCGGTTGGCAGCCGCAACGTGGTTCCCGGGTGCTGGGATGCTGCGCGATGGTCAGTCAACGGCCACTGTGACGGACTGGGGTTGAGTTGGTTTCGTTCCTCTCCCCAATGAACGCTCACCGGGAAGCTTAGACTCCATGGTTGGCGAAGGGCTGTCACCTGCAGCAAGACACATTGTAATATCCAGACATGGTAATGTGGCGTGTAGTTGGAAGAAACCTTGTCGAAGAGAGATTGAGTTTGGGGCATTTTCAGGGAGGCCCACCAGCGACAGCGGGGCAGGTGGTCTCGGGCGGTTCCGCATTCCAGGCACGAGCACAAAACGGCCCGTGCAGCCAATGGGATGCATCCCTGTCTGAGCAAGCATCCCCCGGCAACCGTTGTGCTTCAACCTCCACCCGATGTCAACTCCATGGCGGTCGCTTTTACCTACCTAGGTGACAGCAGCAGACAGCCCTCTACTGTACGCCTTGTGCGAAATCTACCCGGTGCAGAGGTAGAGGTCCCGGAAAAATGAAACGGCTGTCCAATATTAGGTGTGCCACTGTCGCACAGTACCTAGCCATGGGCTATTCGTCGCCCACCCGTTGGGCCGCTGGCGAGGTCGCTTTCGAGGTCGTCCCCGTGAAATTCTATGCTACCCGTTCGGAAATCCGGCCCTCAACTGAATGGCCCTGTTGAATTCAATTGGAGTCATTGGACTCAGCCACGTTGGATGGCAGACTCCGTATCCAACCTAGCTAAGCTAGGTGGTATAAGTTGCTCATGTACATGTCGTCTATTTTGCCAAGTGAATCTTGAATTGTGAGGAACAATGGCTCCTTGATTTCAGTTAGCTGCCTGCATCAAGATCATGGTACCCCAGGAGATTCGGGGTTGTTACCGTATCAGACGTGTCCGGCTGACCTTGCGTGTGGAACGGGTCAAGCCAGACGTTTAGACCGGTCATCGGCAATTCTGAATGGTATGTGTCCGTACGGACTCGACACGGTGAGCAATCAACTCACCGGAGACAGTCGCCTTAAATGGATTCGACGTCTGGATTGGCGAGTTTACGAGCCTGCCGCCTTCTCCAGTGCAGTTCGACATGGAACCCAGGCATCTGAACTTCGTCCAAGGCTTTAGTGCTGACCTCCTCACCATCCAAGCGGGACAAATTCACATGAAGCCAGACTGCTTGTCGTTTGGAAATCATAGGGCCGAGGCAGTCGATGCTGTACTCAGTTCGGGCACTATTGTTGACATGGGCACGGCGTTAGTCTCCCAGTGATGTATTAATTTCGAAGGGAAATGGCTTAGCCATTGCATCCTTGAGCTTCTCGATCTAAGTTGTAATAACAACAGGGCAGCTCGTCGTAGCCTCGCGTAACGTCTTGCATCATGAGTAGCCTTGGCTCTCTGTGCCTATCGGGCCGTCTAAGACAGCGACTTGTCAACGAGGGTTTATGGCCACATCAATATATAATCCAGCACCGGAACAGGTGCAATTTTGATATGCTGGAAACGGGCGAGAATTTTGGTGTAAAAATACGAGTTGGCCAACAATGGGGTCATCGTCTATAGATTGGGATTACCCAATATGACGGACGTTCTGGGAAAAAGGCAGAGGCGCGGACAACTTGGATCCTCAACCGTACTTGCTGATTAGTTGAGATCAGAGAAACTGTTCAACTACTCAGTAAAGAGGGCCGAGATCTGCAGGTTGTAGTCGCGTGGGGAGACCTCCCAAAACGATCTGCGGTTGCACCACCGGGATTGTAAACCTCGGTACCGGGTCAAGGTAACGTAACCTAGCATCCGTCAAAAGCACCCTTGTACGACGCTGTTATTAATGAAGTAATGCACTCGATTAAGACCCCTCGCAGAGCTAGTGGTGCAAGTCACCGTCGTCGAAGCATACAGCACCCAGCCAGAAGAACGCTTTCAAGACAAAAAATTCAGTTGGTCATACTAGATACACACAAAATCAAAAACCCAAAATGCAAAAGTTCGGTCCTGTCCAGGTGGACAGAACCTATGAAAATTACAGGAGACTCTTACCAGCCTCAGGTGTAACGATGCTGTAATTTTGCTAACGGCGGTGAGACTCGAACTCACGCACCCGTGGCCTGGGACTTTCAGAGACAAACTCGCAGAAGCGCCTAGTTATCCCACTAGACCACGGGCTGTTGTGATATTCAAAGGTTTTTCTCCGGCTATAAAGGTATGGCGGTTGCCTTGGGAAGGAAGTGGCGACTAGTCCAGTCTCTTTGGGCAGGAGCTCTTTCCCTCACGGGGCCACACGCGCCTGCCCAAAAACCACTCCGCCTTACTTTGGATGAGCATACACGGGTCTGAATCCCGGAGTTTTCTTCCCAGCCTAATCGTCACGGTCGACGACCTTCGTTTCCACCGTATCGAGGGTGCACTCGCACTTGTACGTCTTGAACTCGCGCGCCGGAACCCCCTTCTGGAACATCTCTTGCAGCTCGAGATAGTTGCGGCCCTTCATCTCGGGAAGGCAGAAGTACAGGTACACACACATGGGTACTGACAGCCCAAAGAAAACAAAACAGATTTTTGCGCCGAGGTTTGCCTGGTCCGGGTTGATGAGGTACGGCATCACCTGGAGTGTCATACAAGACACGGCCGTCGCGGACATGATGTTGATGCTGTAGGTCTTCTGACGAAGCTGGTTGCTCGGCGTCTCGCCACCAACAGAGTAAGCAGTGCTGCCCAAGAAGCATTGGTACTGGTCACATTAGAAGAGATTTTATCGCAGAGTCGAGCCTGGCTTACCAAGAAACCCCATATGGTCATCAGGCTGACAGTGGCCATCAGAGCCTTTTGGTTGTTTTCCAGCGTACCGATACCTCCAATGACAAGGAGAGCAGCCGTCATCACGAAGCAGCCACCGACAATCATAGGACGACGGCCGACACGGTCAATCAGAGGCCATGAACACATGTTGCCAAAGAGCTGTACGGCGAAGGCGGCCTGTGCGATGCCGATGGGGTTCTGAACACCCGCGAGGCGAAAGTAGTACCTTGAAATGGGTTAGTACATACTTTCCCGACTTTGAGTATCAGTACTTACGTCAGATATCCCGAAATGAAATTAACACCGATGAGTTGTTGCGCTATATAGACCATGCAAATGATCAAAGTACGGCGACCGTCGGAGCCCCAGAAGCACTAGAGCCACGTGCCAGATTCCTTGGACATCTCCTGCTCTTTCGCCACCGCGACGGTCATGATAGTCATGGCGCTGTCAACGTCGAAGTTTGGGCCGTTGAATCGGCGGAAAGACTGGGCCGCTTCTTCGTGTCTACCGTGCATGATGAGCCAGGACGGCGACTCTGCCAGGAAGGGCAGGCCCAGAAGGAGAAGTCCTGGGGGAACGATTTGCGTAATAATGGGTATGCGCCATGCAAGACTGTCGGAGTGAGTCTTGTCGCTGGCAAAAACGGCGAGAGAGTTGAGCCACTGGCCGATCACGATCATCGTGTTCTTTAAAGGTCAGGATGCGTCCCACTGTACATTTCGGGGTAACTCACCACCAACGCCAGGCAGGTTCCGCGCATCTTGACCGGCGCAAGTTCGGCGACAAAGACGGGACCAAGAGAATGACCCAGCCCGAAGCCGAAGCAGGCTACGATCTTTCCGCCAAAGATCTGCATGATGGACTTGCTGAAGTATTGTACGATAACACCCGCAACGCAGAGAACGCAGGCAATTATAATGGTCTTCTTGCGTCCGATTCTATCCGATATGAAGCCGGTAGCAAACGCAGAGACGAAAAGGCCGATCGTCGTCGCGGCATTGAGGATCTGTTGGTCTCGAGCGCTGACTACCCACTCGCCGTTTACCTGCTGCCCGAACTCCTCGAGGAAGGGTGTCACCGCCAGCAGGTTACCAACGGTGCTGTTCTCATATCCGAAGTTTACGGGAAGGAGAAAGATGAGAAGGCCTAAGGAGATGTTAGCACACACTATGGCGTTGGGGGATCAAGATATTGACTGACACCATCCTAGGACCCTTTTATTCTCCCATACATACTGGAAAGTTATCCTGTCGTCCTGTCGGTCGGCCGTCGACTCTAGGTCGATAACTGCAGGTGCCTCAACATGCTGGGAGATATGAGGTTCTTTATTGGTCGCTGCCATCGTTCACAAACTCAAAATTCAAGACGGAATGTTGACCGAGGTGAACTGGTCATGTTACGGCGGATGTGGTCCTCCTTCGAGCATTTATAAGATCTCTTTGAGTATTTCTCATCGCCGAGGTGGTACTAGCATACTCACCACTATCCCCAAGAATTGGCACCGCCTAACTATCCAGAGGCATGCGTCCTTTCCCTAGGGACACCGCAATCCGGGGTCGTCTGATACTCCCGGAGACGGCCGGGGCGCGTATCGTGCCTGTATTCGGCAGTGGGGGGCAGAGGGTTTACATTTCTGGATTGGGACTATGAGATGGAATCTTTTGCCGTGAATCAAGCTGGCGGAGAAATGCCTGACCAGATGCTCGGGTCCACCGCAACGCGATTTATCGACCGCACTGCGATACCATAGGTGACTGTTTCTGGCCGTAGTGCTGGGAAATTCCTCCGTGGGGGATTTGCGGAGTCTTCATATTCAGGACCCGTCGTTGCGAACACTGGCTGGCCAATGCGGAGGAGGGTTGCGTGGGGAGTCGGAGTTGAGGGTGAGTTTCTAGCGGGGCCGCAGTGACCGGATGCCGATGGTGGAGTGTGCAAACAGGAACTGACGACTCATGGCGAACAGGACGAACTTCACCACCCTCATGACCAAGACCACTACCTGGGGTCTGACGACATGCCATCCTCGACTTCCCCGTGCTTTCCCCGTCATTACCCCATCCAGACTGGCGGTGTCTGGATATCTGGAACAAAATGACCTACGAGTACGAGGAACTTCCCGGTGAAGTACACTAGCGAACAGTTGAGGTGGGATCTACGGATATGCTTGTCCTTTAACTTCCATGACGACTACCCCCCAATCGGGCAATTCGAAACACTGCGGGCCCGACTTCTTCCTCAGTCTTTCGGCACAGAAATCTCAATCGCCGACGACCTCGACTGATCCGATTATTGTGGGTAGACTGCGATCGTGTACTACCAGGCAAGATGGCTTGCAATATGAGCGTCGAAAGCCCCAAGTGCCTTGGAGGTCACTTCTTCTGCGGTCATCAACGAAAATCACAGACTGGACCATGGACAAGTTGACTTTCACCATCCCATCCGCCATCCCCGAGCCGATCTCGGCAAACTACCTGTTTGCGAAGGACGAGGTTCCCGAGTTCCTCATACCCAAGAGAGTACACAGCTCGGTGAACACGATAGCCTCGGAGAATCTCGTAACAAACAGCGCGGGTAGCTATGCAACTCTGGGCAACTCCACAGATGGCGGTAGCAGCAGCATCATCCTCGACTACGGCGTTGCTGTGGCCGGCATTCCAGTCTTGCAGATTCACGGCCTGGACGCTCCATCCGGCAAGGCAATGATCGACTTCTCGGTATCGGAAGGCTACCCAGGTATTACCAAGACAGAGGGAGACGGACCATACCCGTTTTCCGCCGGCGCAGACACCTCCCGCCGCGTCCGCTTCCGCGTCAACGGGCCGGGCTCCTATGAGGCCAAGTGCGTGCAGGGCAGTCAGAGATGGGTGAAGCTCTCGCTTGTCACCAAGGGACCATGCTCCGTCCGCGTGTCGCTGGCAGGCTTCATTCCGACGACTTCGAACATCCCGGTTGACAGGCTCCCGGGCTACTTCAGCTGCTCCGGCGAAATTCTTTCGGAATTCTGGGAGTACGGCGCCAGGACACTGCAGCTGAACTGCGTGCCGGCCCGCAGCATCCCTTCGCCGTGGCAAGTTTCGGAGGACATGGGCGTCTTGATCGACTCACAGAGGTGCAATGCGTATGGTTGGGGCCACGAGTGGACGGATTACGACTTGGAGTTTGATGGCATGGTAATCGAGGGAGGCCTGGCATGGCAGGTGCGCGTCTCGCCCGGCATGCCCGGTATGCTGTTCCAGCTGAACGTCGAGGACGGCAAGGCTGTCATTGAACAGTGGTACGGCTACTACAACAAGCCTCAGACCACTTTGATCCCCAAGTTCATCGCCTCGGTGGAAGTTTCCCAAGCAGTTTCTGCGGGCCAGTGGCTTCGCATCCGGACGAGCTGCGTTGGGGATGCCCCTATTACCATCGGCATCAACGGTGCTCAGGTGGCTGTCTTCAAGCAAGGCGGCCTCAAAGTCGGTAAGTGTTCTCGTACCACTGTGATCTACGGTGCTGATCCGAGACAGAGGGATTCGCGAGTCTTGCTACCTCACCCGACGACCCCGATTTCCCCTACTTCCCTCAAGGTTCCGTTGCTTTCGGTGCCGGACAAGACCAGCTGTGCCGTTTCAGAAACCTCATCGTTCGAAGCCCCGAGGGCGAAGTTCTATATGAGTCCGGGCTTAACACCCCTGCAGTCCTTGCCGATTTCAGATTGAAGACAAACCAGTTTCCCTTCGTCTTTGATGGCGCCAAGCGCGACCGGTATCCATGGACGGCCGACATCATCGTCGGCGGCCGGTCCGCGTACTACTCAACAGCAGGCTCTGAATACGTGCGAGGAAACATTGTCGCCTCCATGTTGCGGTTCAAGGCCGACAGGGAAGGACGCGGTCTGCTGCCTGGAGGCGTACCTCCCGGACGTGACTTCACCAGAGACCTTACCGACGGTTTCTTCAACATCGAGACCATCAACTATTCCCTGTTTCTCATCCTGGTCATACACGACTACTGGTTGTACACGGGAGATGATGCCTTGATCAAGTTTTGCTGGGAAAAGCTCAAGAGTTGTCTTGCCTATGTTGCCGCACGCGTAAACAGCGACGGACTCGTCTCCGCGGATGGAATAGATGCGGGCGATTACGACTACTACAATGGCCTGCAGACGGGCATTTCGACCAAGCGGAACGCCCTCTACGTTGCGTCACTCAGAGTGTGCGCGCACATGGCCTCATCGCCACGTGTAGGGGAACCAGACACGGCAGAGCGGTACACGGCGGCCGCGCAAAGCGTGACAGAGGCCGTCCAGAAGCATTGTTTCAATGTCGAGTCCGGCCACTACAACATCACGGATGATCGCACCGAGGGCTTCCAGCAAGAAATGCATGCCTGGCTTGTCCTGCAGCGGATATGCACGGAAGACCAGGCGCCAGCCATCCTCGACAAGTTCCGCTCGCTCGCCACTCCCTCGACCATCAACGAGGCCCCCCTGTCGTTCAGCCCGGACACGCCCGGCCCGCCGCCCGTGATCTCTCCCATCATGTCCACCTTCCACATCCAGGCCGCGCTGCAGGCCGGGCGGGCGGCAGAAGGCGAGCGCGTGCTGCGCGCCGTGTTCGGGCCGATGGCGGACAAGACGAGCGAGCACTTCACCGGCACGACGTGGGAGTTCGTCAAGCCCGACGGGACGCCGTTCAAGGGCGACTTCTGTTCGTACGCACAGCTGTTCGGCGCCGGGCCCACCTCGATTCTGTCGCAGTACGCGCTCGGCGTGGAGCCGATCGCGCCTGGCTTCAAGGAGTTCAGGATCTGGCCGAGGTTTGACCTGGGCGGGTTGAAGTGGGCCCAGGGGAGGGTGCCGACGCCTGTCGGCGAAGGGATTGTCGTAAGGTGGCAGTCTTTCGGCAGCGGATGGCTATTGGAGGCCTGGGCGCCGGCTGGCTTGGAGGGCACGGTGAAGATACCGGAGCAGGTTTGGGCCAGGAGAAGGAGAGTTGCTGTAGATGGCGTGGAAGTGGACGGCGAGGCAGAGTTGGGCTTCTCAAAACACATTGAAGTGGCGGTCTACTTCTAGTGGGCCGAGTCTCCCAAGTCAATGAATTCTACAAATTATGTATTAGGTCTTCCGAGATCAGCGGAACCTGCTATCGGCCAACGAGTGACTTCCAAGGCAGTGAAACAGAGCAATCGTGACTTCGTCTCAGGGAGAGCGGCGGAGGGAGAAGACAAAAAGTCCAGTGTTCACCAGGGATTCGAATTCATTTGCCCCTGAACATCGTGTCACGATCTCGGGAGCAGATAATCCCCATCGCATCACAAGTCCGCCGAGATGCGTCAGCGAGACCCGTCCCGAACCGCCCGCGTTCTCGGCCCGGAACCGGATGCGGGGCCGGGGGGCGGTCTAGTGTATGGAAGCCCCCGAGATCCTTCGAGTTCACGCGCGATTGTGGAGAAGGTTGCACCGCGTGCCGGTGACCCCCTTTTTCTTTTCGTTCTTTGCGAATCGTTGCTAAGATAAGCCGCAGATAAGGAGGTATCTCGGTGTACCCCCCAAAAAATTTAGGTCGGCCGGGAATCGAACCGCCCCACTTCTCTGCATAGAAGGATCTCTTTCCCATCGCCGACCGATCGATCACCGTCGCAAAGCCTCGCTTCACTGCACACCAGAGTTCGCCGCGCAAGACGATACCAGAGATTTACACCAGGGACGACCGTCGCTCTCAGGATCGCCCCAGTTGATCGCACTTCTCGAGCACACACGGCCGGACTCGACTCCGACTCGAGAACCCACGCGCGCGCTCGCGACAGCAGACCACCCACAATGGCGCCGACAGAACAGAACGCGGCGGCGGTCAAGCTCCCCGCCTCGGCGGACTTCAACGCAATCTACAACAAAATCGCCCTCGCCGACGCAAGCCGCGCGAGCTTCCTCAAGAACATGCGCGCGAAGCACGCCTCGCTGGCCCGCGCGACCGCCGCCGCCGCGGCGTCCTCGCCGAAGACGGCCGGTCCCAACGGCGCCTTCTCCTCCATGGCGAAACCTTCGACGGGCGTATCGAGTTCGCAGCCTCCCACCCAGCAGCGCACCCGCGCGGACGACTCCGACACGCGGTTCGAGAACCCCAGCGCCGGCGTGGGCTACTCGGCGCCCAAGTCCGAGGAGCAGACGTCTGCCGCGACGCGCGACCTCGGGCGTCGTCTGCTCGGCAGGCGGGGCCCGGCCCAGACGGTGCAGAAGCGCAGGATACAGGAAGACGAGAGCGAGGAGGAGGAGGGCAGGACCGGGCTGGGCAGGAAAAAGAAGAGCAAGAGGGCCAGGACGGAAGAGGAGGATGAACAGCAAGACGCCCCGCCGCCCGCAGAGCGCAGTACAGATACCAAGACGCACGCAGGAGAGAGCGCGCAGGCCGTTCCCGGGACGGAGGCTGAGGTTTCCATACCCGAAGAGCAGGATCGGTCGAAGAATGATGATGCGCCTACGCGCCAAGACACACGGCCCCAGACAGGCGAAGTCAAAAAGAAGAAGAAAAGAAAGAGCAAGAAGAGGACTGGAGGAAGCGCCTGAGCCGACGTCGGGACGGACCCAAGAAACGGAGCAACACGGCGTACGGTGCAGAATGCACCAAGGGCAGGGATAGGATCGGCACTCGTTTGCGGCCCCCTTGACCCGAGCAGCTGGGACCTAATCTCAAGAGAAAACGTCACCACTCTCTCCCTTGCCATCATGATTGGATGCGATCCGAGGCGGCGTGGAAGCTGGAGAGTCCGGCTGACAACTCAAATTGAACTTTCACTTGGTGTGCAAACGTGGCCGCACTACACTTTCAAAACCTGTCCCGGCCAAGGCCTGGAAGGCATTTACTATGGCACCATGTTGCAAGCCACACGCGGCCGATGCGCACACCAGACCGCCGTGGTAGTCACGTGTAATATGCTTCAAATCACCTTCATTCCTCTCATCCAAGATGCCGCATCCGAAACGCAATACTCCAGCACGATTACACTCCCATATGGACACTTGTGGGTAAATCCTGACAAATCCTGCCGCCGTTCGTCCATTGGGTATCCCTCCGCTTGAGCCCCGGCCCCGGTACATACAGCCTCCGTCCAAGATGGTACAATGAGAAAGCGTTGCGATAGGTGTTGGTCTGTCCCTGGCGGCGCCGCAACGGCGCCAAATTACGAAGACTGATGGCTTATGATTGATTTTCGCTCCACGCAAGCCGGCCGTGAATGCAGTAAAATGCGTGAGGACGAACAACTTTTGACAGTGTAGGAATAGCCCGCCCACTGGGGGGAAATGAAAAAACCAACTCGACCGGTGTGTCGTGTTGTGGTCCGATTATGCTGTGGCCGTGGGCTTCGTCGTATGTGTTTCGGGTCTCGTTTTTGAGGGACGGCCGTAAAAGGGCATCCGTGCCAAGTGATATGCAGACCCGACCCCGGCGCTACATTCTTCCTCTATACAAAAGGAAATGTTTCCGATACTCGTCCAGTATTTGTCACAAGAATGTACGGGCGCTTCTTCGCGACATGCCGCGAGCGTGTTTGTTGACTGACGAAACACTTGAATGTGCAGCAATGCGCATCACTGCATGCGCTTGCGCTTGCGATCGTCGTCACCTCGTGGGTCCTCGTCCTCGTCTTCTCTCTCGGCGGTATCCGTGGGGTTGAGAATGTGAGCCATGCTGCCGCGACGGGTGGGTGGCCCTGAGCTATCTCTGACAGATAGATTTTTGTTGTCTCTGTTCGCAGAGTTCCACGACCAATTGCCAAAAGTGTCCCCGCCACCATTGGAAAACGGCGCGGGCGGAGTCGCAGGTCGAGAAAGAGGCCGGGACTGTGAGGCACCCTGCAAAGAGTAGGTCGAGAGGGACTCGCGAAGACGCTGGTCCTCAGGGGCAACGCGGCTGGGCGACGATGGCCATGGTCCGGAGGGAGGTCCGGACGGAGGCCCCGAGGCAAATGGCGGGGCCGCTGGTTGCCAGCCATGAGCACGGATGTCGGCAGACGTGTGACGTCTTGCGAGGCTCCCAGGAGGCGGCTCAACTTGAGCCAAGGGATGAGGCCCAGGTGGGGGTGGTGGCGGCGCTCCCCTCAACGGAGAAGAGGCCTGTGGCGCGCCAGCCCCACCGATTGAACCATAAGGTCGTCGCGTGCTGGCGCCGATGGCCAAGTTGGAAGGCACCTGGGGGCGGTAGTAATTCGCACCTCTCGGCTGCGGGACTGTGAGGTTGGCTCGTCGGGGGTCGTCTTGGGGCATCTGCCGCGGCGAAACAGGGGCATTTTCGACGTTGGAAAAGTAAGCTCGGCTATTGGCGAACGGCAGGTCCTGAGGGTCGTCGATTGTACGGAGCACATCTGCTTGCCGAGCCATCTCCCCCTGCAAGTTTAGGACTGGAGGCCACTTGTCAGTCATTCCGTCTGTTCGCCATCTCAGCTCGACGACTTACCATCTCTGTGGACTTGGTTGTCTGGGCTCGGGACCAAGTTGAGGATTGTCCTCGACAGCTCCTGGTTGAATTGTAGGAGGCGGGACATGGTATCCATCATCGTCTGCTGCTTGAGATGCATGTTGTACGCACTCTCTTCGCTTCTTTGCAGCCGCATGTTAAGGTCATAAACGGTTTGCTCGATAACATGCATTCGAGGGTCTGAACCGTCGTTGGGAGGGGGCATGGGTTCCGCGGGCGTGCCTGGCTGCGACGGGCTCGGCTTGGTGTTGGGATATTCACGGTGGACGAGCGCATGGCGAGAGGCCCTGCGCTTGATCTCACGGAGTCCAACGAGATCGCCTCTCTTGAAGTTCCCGTTGCCATGCTTAAACTCCCAGAGCGCCGTCTCGGGGTTTGTGGTGTGGAACACGTCGCTCACTACGCCATGATCAGTTTCGTCGGGGCTGAAGCTGGGCAGAGCGCATTCTTACCTTTGTGGAAGCCGTACATGTTGAGCTGGCGAACGAATGAAGAAATGTTTGTGTGCTTGAAGTATTGGCTGTTCCCGTGTGAGCAGTAGGAACTACCGACCGAATCGTGGATCCACGTACGCAAGGACCTTGGAGAAATCTGCCGAGGGTGACATGACGAAGCTCTCAGCACTTGCAGACCATGATATCAAGTGCTGGATGCTGGGATCCTCTAGCATGCTGCGCAAGTTAGCCGGCAGCCAAGCTGACGTGTAGTCGGCACCTCGCTCACCTGTACAGCTTGTGGATAAAAGCTGTCTGCACAATCTTTGGCTGATGGACAGCCGCGGCGGCCGCGGCCGGCGCAGCAGGCATCGCCACGGGGTTCGCAGAGTGATCCGTAGGCGAGGTATTCTTGGGTCGGTCGGACCCGTTGGCGTCGTGTTCGTTCTTGTTCGAAGGGGAAGTAGTGTTGGTGGTGATCTCCATTGGCTCGCCGGGAGATGGAGCAGACATTTGGATGGTCGGAGTCGGAATAGGCACGATTCGAGTCGACGTCAGATCGGCATGGCCGTCGGCAGGCAGAGGACCTCTCTGCGGACTCTCAGTCACAGTGGCCATCCCCTCTGCAAGGTGCAAGGATGCGAGTTAGCTCGCGCGAGACACGGGCGCAAAAGAATTGGAAGGGAATGCGGGTTGGAACGGTGGAGGAGAAGGGAAGACAGAACCAGGACGCCAGCAAGCGTGGCAGCAGAAGGTCTGAGCAGACGGTTGAGGGACTTGTCTCACCTCATGACTTCCGGGGGGGAAAGGCGCGGGAGTGGGTTCGAAGGGGAATGAATGAATTGAGCGAGGCGTGGACGTAGGCGTGGGCTCAGTGGAGAGCTCTTCGTCGGCGACGATGTTGGATACAAAGGATGCTGACACGTGCTTGACGCTATGTACCTATATATATTTAGGAGAGCGAACGGCGACCGCGTCGTGGATGGAAGCAGGCGAAAGGGGGGACGGAAGGGTGGATGGCAGCCGATGCGCCTGTCGTCTTGTCGGATTCGCCAGGCTCAGAGTTGGCCTTTGTCCCACAGCAGTCGCTAGGCTAGCGTCTTCTTGCAAGTCGCCAAACGAACAGCAGAAGTGGAATGCCGCAGGATTGATTGAAAGGACAGGGTCTGGCGTAGTCGACCAACGGTGGCGACCAACAGGTAAGAGTGTGCAAGGTGGGATGCAGTGAGGTGAAAGTGTCGAAGTTCTAGAGTTCGAAGAGAAGGAGAAGGCTCGTCGAAGGGCAGGGCGGCCGGCAATATGACGACGAATGGGGTGACAAGGACGGGGGACGGGGGTGTTTACTGGTGAAGGTTAAAGTGGCTCGACTAAGGTAGATCGATACACAGTCGGATCTGGGAAAGGAGTGCAAGTGCAAGCACCGAGGGCGGGAGCGAGAGGTGGTGTATCCGTACGCCGCGAGTGAAGAATGGGACCGTCTCTCAGCACCTCACAGCTTTCGTGTTAGCTGGCGACGGTGGCACGAGTAACTCAGTCGTAGAATAGGACGCGCGAAAAAGAGAAGAAAAGGGACAGTGGAAGAGGTGGGAGAAAAAGAAGAAGGGGAGGAAGAAGGGGGAGAGAATGAGGAGGAGGACCGGTCCAGGTAGTGGAGGTGTAGCAGCTCTGCGCAGCACACAATCTAGAACCAGAACAGCAGATGCAAAAGGAGGATGCTTTCCATCCAATACAGCGAGAGTGTGAGTGGGAGAGTGAGGGAGGTGTGGCGCCTGTCCCACTGAGGATGGAGAGGATGTTCCAAAATGCTAGGTGGTCGAGGGGGGAAGTGAAGGCGTAGGTAGTCCAAGATGGGAGCTTGCTGATTGGGCAGAGAGGGTGGGTGGGGGGATGTGGAGACGGTTCAGCATGGGGCGGACCACCTTGCCATGGATGGTAGTGTACTTTGGGCGGGCACTCACTCGACTTACAGTGAGGATTTAGGGGGAAGAGTTGCTTCGTTGCCTACCTAGGTAGGTAGGTACCTATTACTACTACACATTACCTAGGTACTACTGTACCTACCTGCCCTACCTGCCCACTAGTGAGGTAGGTGCCTACCCAAAGAAACGAAGCGGGCGGGCAGCTGAGAGAACAATGCTCGGTAGGCATCTGATACCTGATGTATTCCTTGCCTCTACACTACCTACATACACTATACTAGGTACCTCACACTACACCACATCACATCACACTACTATGTACCTAGATGAAGTACGCAGGTACGTGGATACCTACCGAGGTACAGAGGCACTTTGCACTCAGAGGAGAAGAAGAGGGGAGGTGGGCGTTGGCGTGGGCCGCACTGGCTGAAAGGGGAATTGAGGGACTCTACTGCTGCTGGGATCCCACGGCGCACCCCTCTCATAAGGAATTCAATTCCACGGACGGGCGTGCATGCTGGGGGACCCTGGCGGCGGAACGGGGCCACACCATGGGAAAAAACCCGTTTAGGGTGAGATGGGAGGTAAGGTAGGTACCGCGCCCATTCCGAGTTTCCGCGCTACCGCCGCTTCGCTTCGTGTACCGCTTATCCAGGGGCCGGATGCACTACACAGTACTCCGCGACTCCCTCTACCACCTGGACAGAGTCTAGGTTTTCTCTGGCATGTCGAGACCGTGACCGTATTGCGTCCGCGTCGTTTTCTGTAGCATAGCGGACCTCCCAAAGGCAGACACAAAGACGGGTTCCGTGGTAGAGTTGGCGTACTGCACATGTGTGTATGTAGGTAGTGTACCTAGGTCATGGCACCCGTAACGCACGTTAAAGATGATGGCGCCGCTGGGGGCCTGTACCGCCCAGGGTCAAAGTTTGGCTCGCCTGTCTGTGTCTGAATCTGAATCGAAGAGGCGTTGGAGTCCATGTCACCAAGACGAGATGAAAAACAAGTGCTATTTTGTGAAATAACCCCTGACGAATGTCCTTCCAGAATGAGATACTACTTACTATCCGCACCTCTTCCCTTCCTCTGCTGGGTCGTCTGAGAGGTGTGGCTTCCCCCTATCTTTTTGCGTCTCTCGTGTCGTGGGGTTGGTTATGGAAGTTTCTCTGACCTTTGATCTTTGATGAAGGACTCGAACATACAGCTCGGACATGACTCTTCTCATTGAATTGACACTACGTACTGTGTAGCATGCAAGGGGCACGCCTCTGCCTCGTCGAATACCTCCATAGATACTTAGTATTTTTTACCTGCCTTTCCTCCATTACATTGCCTACCTACCTAGGTTGCTAGGTACCTTACTTACACGACATCTGCCAAAGGCAACTGGCACCATGCCGGTCGGGTGAGGTACCCATCTGCGTCAACATTCATACCACCGCCATGTGCTGCATCGGTCTTTGGAGCGTCCTTCGATATCTCGCTCTACGACCCGACACATCGACAACTCCTTTCACGGCGCTGATCCTCATCATAAACAGCGAGATGGGCAGTATTCGGGTAGCACAGAGAGGCCCATACCTGGTACCCATGGGCTACTTTAGGGCGTAGCAAGACCCGGTAACCGAGTAGAGCTAGATACCTGGGTACCTACCTATCTATCTATCTAGCGCAGGTACCTGGGCACCTCTCCCGGCGACGTGTGCTTATTATGGAGGTTCCCTACTGTTCGGAACCAGGCGTTGTGGCGGGTGGGGTGGCCCCGGCGATATTCCACACAAAGGGCGTTGTCATACCTAGGTAGGTAGCTTATACTGGATCTGTAGAGGGTATGCGGCAAGTACCTAGGACACCTCCGGGCGTACCTACCCTCGAGATCGTCGGCCCCGGCTATCGTGGCTTCCCATTTTTCCCTGGCTTCACAACATCGAGTCCTTGACACTCTGCCATCATATTCCACATCTCTCTACTCTGGACGACGCTCCTCCCGGATCATCTTCCAATCTCAAGTCCGGCCTCAGTCTCGAATAAACCTCAACAGCCTCGGGCAAGCTTGTCCTCGCGCTCGTGTTCCTTGAGCTTCCGACGCGATGGTAGATGGACACAGAGCGCCCACCAACTTCATACACTAGATGCCCAGGTAGGGCACCTTGACATGCGGATAACACACTGCCTAGGGAGGCACGGCACGGTGTCAAGTTGTCGACGACTCGACACCCCACCTTTTGGTCTCCATCCTTGCTTTCTTCTCCCGTCGCTCGCCTCCAGCTTCTCGCTTCTCTGACACGCTGTCTCACTCATGCGGCCCAAGATCTCGTCCACAATCGCCTACATGGTCAAATACACTAGTACACGATGTACACGGACACACGCAGCTGTTATCTGCCAGGATCAATCAATACTACTACTCGCATATCCGTACTCCTCCACACCAACCGAGCTCTCAGATGCCTAGATTCGGCCGTGGCAGGGGTGTGGATGGAGACACACCACGCCCCAGAAACGCTCTCTCTCTTCCAACCGAACAGCCTGCTGAGGCACGACATGGCGGCCGACTGCTTCTCTCCGAGCTGCAACTGTAATGTTTAATCAGAATTGCTGGCCATTCTCGTCTGCTAGCGATGCTGACCCCTTCCATGCGGAAAATATACAGTCCTGGCACAGCGACAAGTCTGACTTCACCGGGTACCGATTGATACTACGCTCTTCGTCCTTGGCTGGGCCTGCTCCTCAGCACCATCAGCCGTTTGAATCTTTTAGCCAGCAAGCCTTGATGCTCATCTTCTGCCCCGCTAGGGTTCTATCTTCCTGACACAAGGGAGACGGCAATCCGTGGGCAAAGTTGGGGAAGCACTTCACTCGACCAACAAGCCCCGGACTCCCTTCCCCAGTTGGTCCAGTCATCCGCGGGCGGAAGTGAACGTGCACAGCCGATAACTATGCTAGCTGCTGCACTGTTGCCTCCCTCGATCATCGACGAAGTTCTTATTCTCGACCGACCACGGGGCAATCATGGCGGCGCCTCACCTTACACTAGGTGCGTTGCATGGTTTCTCTCCTGGTCTGTGTGCTCTGCGGCATCGCGGACTGTTCAGGATGTGGCATGTGGAGTGAAGGTCCTCATCAAACACACATGGGGGTATGGAGCTCCCAGGAGCTTCCGAGCGGCGTTTGCGCAAGCCTCGGGGCGTTCTGGTGTCTTACTGTGGCGTGAGGATGGACGATGCCACTCGCCAATGACGGCCGCTATCGCGCCCTCATAGGGAACACTCAGCTTGTAGTGCACCAAAGTTCAAGCTAACGCTGATTGTGGAAGCTAACGCAGGGCCGCCGCGAGTTAAGGAATTGCGGAACATTCGACCCGGCCAGACGGTGCACCTCTGTTTCAACGGCTTCGCTCTTTCGCGATAATACCCACCACACCTTCGGGGGGGGCGGGCAATGGCCCATCAGAGCTTTCATCTCCAGACCTCCATCCCAGGAAATGGCGGCCGTTCGCCCTCTGCCTGGCTGTCCGGCCGGAGGTTGGAGCGAAGATATTGCACTGGTGCGGCCACGGCTCGTCAGGACCGGAAGCGCTCACTCCATGGTTAGTACCGGCCGTACGGATACATTCAAGAAACCCGGCCTTGAGAATTTGAATTCTCTGTGCATCTCTCCGGCTTTTTCTCAAGCTTGGCATTAGAAAAGAAAAGAAAAACATCGAGACCAACGGAGGGCTCTGAGTCGCGAATGTGGACCAAGACATGCAACGATGATTCAGGGCAAGCAAGCGCTTAAAGGGTTTCGTGACCCATGTGCCCTTCCCTGTCTGCTCGAAAGTCTTCTCGAACGCCCAAGATTACTGTGTATCCGTACCTATGTCGAAAGAAGCGGGTGACGTGCAGAGGCGAGGACATCCCCTGACACACAAGTATCGCCTGCCCGGGATCAGCTGCGATCCGATACTGCGCCCAACGAGAGCAATAGCTTCCAAGTGCCGCTCACAATGCATGGAATGTTATCGACCTCTTCACTGACAGGAGCTGTCTGGGGACAACCAACCCTAGTCCTCGGCGCTTCAAACGCACAAGACTCATTTTCGCTACCCTATGGACCGGGCCGGCGAGGGCCAAACTAAACCAAGTGACAAAGCGTTAAAAGCAGGAGCCCTGAATTTCCATAGCGATCCCTGCCCCTGAACAGAGTGAGGACGACGACGCGTGCCTAGCTCATACTGGGCGGGTGCTGTCAGGAGCTCCCATGAATGGATTCTTATCTTCGACAAAACCAGACGACGACAGGAAATCAAGATCAAGGTTGGTTCATATCCACGAGGAAGTGATCCATATGACGGTTGGTCGTAATCGGGTGTCGGCTTCGACAACCTTCAACGCTACACGTTGCAGTCGCAGGGGTTCCACATGGCATACAGTTCAAACTTCACCCTCGTCTCCTGGTATTTGCATTCGACCAGTCGTCGTCAACCCTACATGAGCAATCAAAAGCAAACGCAGTCAGATTCACATGCTCGGGCCTGCAACCACTCATATTTCTAGGTACCTCCGTCCATACCTAGCCGGCCGTCAGGCGCCTTCCGCTTTGGTCATGACGAGTTGCGAGTTTTCAGCCGCTCATGTCTTGGTATTCCTTCTGGCTTTTAGGGTATCAGCTAAGCATGGTTCAGGGTGGGATTTCAGCTTACAGAGGTCAGTTCCGCTTTGAAGTACAGCATCTCACTGCCGCGGGAACACTATGAAATCCCTTCTGGGACTCGTGGCCCAGGTGATAGAACTGCTACGCAGCTTCATAGTTTCCGACACGATATTTTGGAGCCATTCGCGCCCTTCTGGTGAAGCATTTTGACTTCGCTTAAAACCAACAGAGGTGAGTGGCGGCCTGAGCGAACGAACCGCAGTTAATACTATGTTTCAGCAGCAAAACCACCCTGGTCTTGCGAGACTGCATGTGCCCGTGAACTCGACGCTGTACCTCACTGCATAGATGGCGGACAAGGTGCAACAAACTGACCTCAGATCGCACACCACCACCTTGATTTGGCTGAATCTTCAACGGGCGACAGCTCTAGTTCATGACAACTCCTGTCTCCAATCTGGCCCGCTCTTAATGCATCGACCCAGCTACGGCGAACTCTCTTCGCGATGGGCGTTCTGTCGAGGAACCATCGGATACGCAACGTCGCCCAACTCCCGACGACCCAGCCTTCTAGAAGTTTGACCCCAACTGGCCCAAAGGAACTTCCCAGGAAATCCATGTGAAGCTAGACCCTGGGTCCTAGCTTTCCACCCGTCTTGCGACTGGTGCTTCGTCGGCTTTAACCTTTATCACCGCTCCGGGCATTATGGGTTTTGACGGTCGAGATCTACCGTATTCGATCAAACTCTGTTCTCTCTCTTGATCCTACCACGTCGCATTTCGGATACGGTTATTCATCCTTCCGCCCCCTGCCTAGAAGGAAATCGGGTCCGCGGCAAGTCAGCGTCTCATGCCGGTTCTGTATGAAGTACTGGGCGGCAGATTGCAACCATATCGGGCATGCGAGCGGCAAGGACATTCTGCAACGGTTCGGTGGGTGCGCATCAAACAACCTTCCTCTCCGCTTCAACGGAGGCTTGGAGCTGCTGGAAATGCAAGAATGCTATTTCACAAGACCCGAACCCCCCTCCCCCATGGTCGTGTGTCGTCGACGCGGGGAGGGGGGCATGGGCCGTGATTCTTTTACCCCCGGAACCCAGATCCGGCTGGGCCTCCCGAGAGACCAAGTCATGGACAAGGGAGCGGGTTTGGCAGGGGCCGCCGACGGTGATGCAGCCCAAGTCGAGGCACCTGGGATCTGATCGACGCGAGACGAGACCACAATGCTCCCGAACGCCCATTACGAGAACCTCAAGTCAGCAAATGAACACGTTGCACATCACACACACACAACACACATGAGGCTGGATCGCTTTGGTCTCTTCGGAGCTGCCAACTTACTTTGACGGGGTAGTGTCGGATCCGGCTGGCGAGTGTTTGGTCTCATGCATCTACCCAAGTCAGACGTTATGCTTACAGCGGCTGGGAAACCCCTCAAGACTCCGGGGAGAAGCAGTGACCTCCACCGATTGCAGGGACGTGAGCTGTGGGACGGAGAGAGATGGATAGCTGCTATGGCAGCCGACCGGCTCGTGCTCCGATGAACCTTTCGAGTTGTCGGTCGCTCGTAATGGAGATGAACCTCCACGCACTTGGATCCGCATCCTGGCGATCGGACAGCTCTCCGAGGGCAGCCCGCGATGTTCCCTGCGCCACCAGCGCCGACATTCCTGACATTATTCGTTCTATTGGAGCTCTCACATTATAAGCATGACAAGAAACACGACGGGTACCCAAACCACGCCAGCACACCCCGTAGCTAGTCATTGATGCGCAACACCTGGAAAGACAAACGCAGGCCACATGTTGTCTAATCGTGCCATCATCCAAACACCATGTTCGACTTGGGCTGGAGGGAATACCCCCATCCAAACAACCATGAAACCCACTGGAGCCGGCCGGCAGACGAAGCGACCAGGCTAGGTAGTGGGCATCTCTCCTCGGTCGGGCGCCGAAGAACTCTAAAAGTCACCCTCGTCAACATCCATGCCGCCGACCCTCTGCTCTCCGATCTCGCGGATCTTGTCGCCCAGGATCGTCCTCCCGTACCGCTCCGCAACCTTAACCGCCGCCTCGATCATACGGCCCGTCCGATCGCGCATGAGACCCACCATCTCGAGTGCCCGCATACCCCGGTCCTCGCCCTCTCGGCAGTCGATCGCCAGCAGCTGGAGCAGCGTCTTGTCGAAGTCGAGCTCGAGACGCGACAGGCCTGCCCGCTGCGACAGCGTCGAGTTGGTGTTGTCGATGAGGTCGCGCAGCTGGGCGGACTGGATGCCGGAGAGGAGGAGCTTCTGCTCGAGCTTGTGCGACTCGCGACGGGACTCGTCCTCGTCTTCGTCGTCCTGCTGCTCCGCGGAATCCTCGCCCGGCGGAGGGAGCGGAGCAGAGGTGATGGGCACGGAGAAGTCAAACTCGGAGAGCAGAGGCCGCGGGAAGTAGGGATACTGGTCCCCGCCCTTGAGGATAATACAGTGGAACTTGTTGTCAGCGACCGCGATGGGCCAGTAGGTTTCGGTCTTCCTTCCCGACGCCAGACGAGGAAGAAGCTTCGTGTCCAGGAGGGGAACCCAGCAGGCCCGCGACGGCTTGCGCCAGTGCAGGAGCGTGAGCAGTGTGCCTGTCGAGTCATATATGCAAGGATCCTGAGTCGGTCTTTGTCAGTATATCCGAACGCGGGCATTCGCTACGGAGCACTCACGCCATTATCTGAGAAGAAGACGCTCTGCAACGTCGCGCCATCGGGTAGTGCGACCGTGTCTTCGTTTTGGCAGATCTCGTCGCGCTTGATGTTCTCAATCGTGTACAGGAGGCGGGCGTTGCCGTCCGCTCCGATGGGGCCGTTGCCCATGGTAATGACATAGTCACGCCAACTCGCGCAGGTGACCATGGGGGTGCTCTTCGGGCGGTAGACCCGGTACGGGACGCCGAAGAGCGTGTAGATGCGGACATAGTTGGCGGTGGTGGTGACGGTGATGAACGAGTCGCTCAGGGACATGGCAACGACGGCTTCGCCCTTCGGCAATTGCGTGCGCCAGTCAGACCGCTGCGTCCACGTCTCGTGCGGCCGGTAGAAGATGGTGGCCGGGGTACCGTCGCGTGGCGGGCAGGAGAACGCGGCGCCATGCTCTGTCAGACATGCCTTGTCATAAAGGAAGGTGTCGGTGAAGTGGAAGTCACGGTGGAGCTCGTGGTCGTAGAACTCAACCGTGACGGTGTTGTGGCCGTCCTGGTCGACGGTCCACGCAACGCCGGTGAGGTTCAGACAGAGGTACTTGCGGTTCCCCCTCCACGGGGTCGAGCCGGGCTGGAAAGCTTCGTGAAGCGTCGGCTCCGCAAGCCGGCGCTTGTTTGCCCGCCCCCCGTCTTCATCGCCGTCGTAAGCACGCTTCTTCCCGGTGGCGTAGCCCGCACCGTCGTCGTCAACGACAAAGTCATCCCCGTCATCGTAGCCGTCATCCCCATTGAGAAACGAGTCTAGACTGCCCAACGAATCGCGCCTTGGACGGGATGGGATTCCCGCCTTGGCGGCATTCGCCTCTGGCCTCCTGGCGTTGTTGGAGATCTCAGACAGGGGATCGTGGATGAAAGGTGCGGGCTGGCGGGGAAGAGTGACAAAGCTGGAGAACTGCTCCAAGATGAGGTTCGGGTAGATGTAGACCTCGCCGTCGGAGTTGGTGAATGACAGCAGGTTGTCCTTGGGATGCCACGCGATGTCAATGACGTTGCTGTAATCGAACTTTTGGATGACGCTCTGCGTCTTGGTCTCCCAGATCAGGAGCTTGTTGTCCTTGCCCGCGGTGGCCAGCATCGCGCCGTTGGGCGACCACGCCAGCGCGGTGATGTCCCCCAAGTGACCGTTGGCAAACGTCCGCTGCTTCTCCCAGTCGTTCTTGGACACGACCTGCACGTCGTGCATGGGCGTCGGCACGGCGAACGCCCTGCCGTCGGGATGCCACGCAATCTTGGCCGAGGACTCGGAATCCGACTCGAGGGGCCCAATGACGCCGTCCACCTTGCGGATCAGCTCCGGCTGGTCCGACGTCATCGAGTAGACGTAGATCACGCCGTCCGTACAGGCCAGCGCCAGCAGCCCGCCCTTGGGGTCGAAGGCCAGGTGCTTCGTCGGGCGGCCGTGCTCCTTCAGCGTGCGGACGCGGGAGTTGTCCTGGGTATCGACGACCTTGACGGTCAGCTCGTCGCTCGCGACGGCGCACCATTTCGCGTCGGGGGACAGGGAAAGGTCGCGGACGGGGAGGGAGGTGCGGGTGATGAAGCGCTCGAAGGAGGTGTTCTCGACGGAGTAGACGCTGACGGTGCCGTCCTCGGAGCCGACGACGAAGAAGTCGTCCGAGGGGCCGCCCGCCGCGACGGCGCAGTTCTGCTCGGGGCACTCGTCGATGTTGAAGGGCTCGCCGTCGTGGTGGGTGCGGTACAGGCGGATTGTGTTGTTCGAGCCGACGGTGACGAGGCGGTTGCCCGAGGGCGTGTAGGCGAGGCGGGTGGTGCCGGAGGTGTGCGCCGGCCTCGGCCGCGGTCTTGGGGCGAGGGAAGATGACATTTTTCAGTCTCTGGCCGACTCGATCCGTTCTTTCAGGATGACAGTGAGTCGGGTGTTTCTCGCAGTAATCGGGCCCGAACAGAAAACGTGGGCGAAGTTGGCATGAGAGCACAATGGTGGTGATGGTGGGATAGAGCCGTAGACAGGACGCGTCTAGACGCGTCGCGAAATCAATTAAACAATTTCACAGGCGCGAGCTGTCATGAAGACCCCACTAGGTACGTAGAGAGTCTCCGCTGGGAATGCAGGGGTCGACCACCTGTCACCGGCTGGCGGGGGTACCATGAGATGAATCCACAGAACTACATCGCAGGCAGCACACTGATCAGAATTGATGAGAAATACAGCCAACTGAACGAGTGAAATCGAGGTGGCCTTGTCTTTGGAATCACTGGTTTACACTCGCTCTTATCGGTATTCCTTGAGTTTCTCGGTGCCTTTTTTCTTTGCTACCACTTTACATATTTCAAACTCCAACCGAGATATCAAGATGGAGTCATCAAACCAGGAGCACTTTTTCGAGACGGAGTAAGAACCGCCCTGAGACATTCTCGTGATAACGGTGACGCTGACAGACATTCAGCGCCCAGCAGGCCAAGCGCCAGCAGCGTGCCCAGAAGGAGGAGAACACTTTTGGCAACCCGCTTCGCATGAACTCCAAGGTCCTGGCCGTCATCCCGGACCCCAAAAAGCCGCACACCTCCGTCTTCACGGCCGAGTCGGGCGGCAGGGTGTCCCGGATAGATACAGAGGTATGCGCGCTACTAAACCACCATTTCTGGACGTTCACTTGCTGACCGGCCAGTCGCGCACCACCACGGCCAAGTACACCGGCCCCTCCGTCCCCGTGACATGCCTCGCGATCGGCGGCGCCGGCGGCGAGACCATCTTCGCGGGAAGCTGGGACAAGACGGTGTGGTCGTGGGACATCTCCACCCGCAAACCAGGACGCAGGTACGACGGACACTCCGACTTCGTCAAGGCCGTCGCGTGCGGCAGGCTGGGCGACAAGCACGTCCTCATCAGCGGCGGTGCCGACAAGAAGATCATCATCTGGGACGTCGAGACGGGCCGCAAGATGCACACGCTCCAGGACGCGGCGTCGTCGGCAAGCATGATGTCCCTGCAGTCGCTCGCCGTCGACCCCGTCCTCAGCACCGCGGAGGAGATCGTGCTCGTCAGCGCGAGCAGCGATCCTCACATCCGCAGGTGGAAGATCACGCCGACCGGGGTCTCCCAGCTCCCCACCGAGGCGGCCAAGGCGGCGCCGGGAGAGGAGAGGCTCACGATCCAGGAGCACGAGACGAGCGTCTACAAGGTGGCTTTCGACGTCACCGGCGAGGAGGTGGACATGTGGTCGGCGAGCGCCGACGGGACGGCCAAGTGTCTCCTGAGAGAGAAGGGGTTCACGGCGGAGGACGTGCTGGAGCACGGGGACTTTGTGCGCGCCATCGCCCTCACGAACGACTGGGTTGTCACGGGTGGCATCAGCCAGGTCATCAAGGTCTGGGATCGAACGTCTGGCGAGCTCTACGCCGCCATCGACGCCCACTTTGACGAGATTACGGATCTGGTTGTCCTGCGAGACCCGGCGGGGAGGTCTGACGTGCTGGTCAGTGTTGGAATCGATTGCACGCTGCGTACGTGGCCACTCGACAGAAAGGGGCTGGACGGCGTGGTGGAGGAGATCCGGGCTGCGGCGGATGGAAAGAAGGAAGAAGAAGAGGAGAGCAAGGAGGGCTTGATGACGGCGGAGGAAGAGGCAGAGCTGGCGGCGCTGATGGAAGATGATTAGCGGTGGTTGATTCCAAACGCATTCACGACACTCGTTTGCCCCTTCCTGATTCTCGGCATTTCCGTGTCTTCGGCTATGATGACGACGAGTAGTCTGTCTGGATGTGCTTTGGCAGGGTCCGATGCTGCGCGAGCTGCCGTGTCTCGGGATAAGAAACGTCAGGTTCTCCCCGACAATCAGAGCAGCAGTTGAGGGGAATCACGTCAATGAACAGCATGCTCGCCAGATCATGTGATGAAAATGGATCCTCGCCACCGACATATTACCGAGACTGTTGGAATGCGGATCAACACCCTATATCACGTATTAACTATCGGTTCCGTCCGCATCTTCGTCAACTTCCACGCTGGGGGCGTTGGCAACTACCAGCGGACGGTGTCCACATCACCAAACAGATCGAGTTGGCCGGGACATTCCCCAGACGGCGGCGGCAACTCCTACAAGGCGCGGCGATCCCCGCTGTAGCTCCGGGGTTCGTCCCCATGGACGGAGGTTGCCATGTCGCCCAGTTTCGACATCCCCCCGGGATCTGGCCGATTTCCCACATGTCTCATGGCCAGACCCAGATCCCGACCACGATTTGGAACAGCCATGATGGCCGGTTTTTCGGTAGAGGGTGAGACCTCCCCCCGGGCATCATGTGCTACTTGATCCAAGGTGGCTGCTCGAGAGGTCGGTTAAGTCGAAAGCCCTCAATATGCAGAAATGAGTGGCGTAACATGGTTCAACGTGACCGTGCGAGCTGCCGCGACCCCCGCCGGACTGGCGACGCGCGCGCGCGCCGGTGATTATGTTGGAATTGGATCTATTCGCGAGAAATCAAAAATCCCTGCTTCCGGCACCCGGCTGGCTGAGTGTTCCAGGCCAGGACATCCCAGAAGAACCTCGGGATGTTGCAGACGGCGCAGGCTTGATAGGCAGTGAATAGGGGCGGCGCGGTAGCTGACAGTGGTTTGCTCCCGCGCGCAATCGCGACCTTCCGGAACTAGCTAAACATCTCTGACAGCGTGAACAGACGGCCCAGGTTAAGGATGAAGCTTGTCGGATATTGGTTGACGGGTCTCGACCAAGCCAAGAAGCGAACCACAGACGTTGAGGTGCGGCTGACGCTTCCACCAGCAATAGATGCGACACAGCGGTATCATAGCACAGCATTAGTGGTGGCTTGATTATGCGAGCTACCATACGGACTAATTAACTCATTGAGAACTATCCGTACCATGGTTCGTATTAGACGCTACTGCACCTTCGCAGAAAATGCTCTCAGGAAGTTAGAATACGTGCAGATGCATAAACCAACCACTCCATTTGTTCCTTGCAGGCCAAGGACGAAATACGTACTTGAGGTGTCTGTACCTCATAGCTCTTTCTCGTCTGTTCTAAACCACGACGACAAAGCTTTGACACTCACAAACAACCGCTGTTCGACCCTTCGCACCCAGAAAAAAGAGAACAAAATCCAACTCGTTTAGCTAGGCGTCGCGACTTTCGCCCGAGTTTCATCCCGTAGCCCTCGCACCTTTCCACGCTACCTCACGCACCCGAAGTACACTAGTTCATGTACATGTGGACGGATCCTCGAGATGCGTCGCCAATCCAACTCTATCGTGAATCATTTGCCCCTAGCCGGAACTCTGCGCCATGTCGTCCAGTCAGCGCCCCCGCCACGTCCGAATTCCCAGCACGACCGTTTGCCCTTGTCCTTGTCTCCTCATGAATCGAGGCTTTGCTTCGCAGGTCTCTTCTGAGCGAGAACTTGCCACGGTGCCACGGGGATCGCCCAGCTTTTTTGCCCAGACCGGACAGGTGCTATCTGAACCGCAAGACCGAGTCCTGGGACACCAAGTGGAGGCAGGCAATGAAACCAGAACGCCGCTAAGGGTCGTTGGCCTTGCAGTCAATCACGCTTGCCAGGCACCAATTGATTTCGGCGAGCGTTTCCTGCTGATGCTCTGCTCGGTTCAAACAATGGAAACACAAGCCGGACGTTGTCTGACGTTACATAGGACGACCACAGTGAAATCATGGACACTAGCCTTGTCTGAAGCTTTGCCAGCTTGTTCGGCTTACTACAACCTCATAGGGCGAACGCGTTCGTCCCTTGCGCTGCCTCGATATGAGGTGTCAGAGGGTTACACGTCCGTGGCATCACAGGTTTTTCTGCTCGTGGCAGCCGTGCCCGTCAAGAGCGAAGGGGACCTGCTGTTATTGATTAGCGCATCTCCACCATCCCAACCGGGCGGACGATCGATCGTCAATAATCCACAAGCCGGCAGCGCCTCTGGGACCACCATGCTCTGAGATCGCCGACCAGGACATGGCCTGGAGCCCTTGAGCCCATCTTCCAAGTTCCAGCAGGCATCTTGCGGATGCCGTCCACCCATGTCATCAACTGCAGCGATTTGAGTCAGTTCCCGCGGCAACACAACGATTTCGTCAACCAAGAGGGCGGTGAAGGGCTTGAAACGGACTAAAGCCGTCTTTGTTGTACGGCGGCCTGAGTCGACGAGACGGGACGGAGGGCCTTGGTCACACCGTTACTTCGATCCGGACCACGCGAGATGCTTTGGTCTCTTTTGTTTTCCACCACGTTTTCCTCTGCAGCGGTGCGTCTCCCTGCAGCGTTTGCTTTCTGTGCTTGCAATTCTGCAGGGTGGGAAAAATGTCCGATGGCTCTAACTTGACTTGGACGCGCACAAACGCCGTGTCGTGCAAGCAGAAACTCGCCGATGCTGATGCGGCCAGCTGGAGCATTTGTGCCTTCGTTGTGGTGAAATCCTTTTGTTGTACACCGTCGTGGAGCTCTGTTGAGAGACTACCTAGGTGGAGGACTGAGGATAGGTAGTGTAATAGAGAGAGTACCTAGGTAGGATCCATGGAGGCGACTTCACTTGTCAGCACCCACGCCAGCAAACAGCGAGGGAAGATCTTCGGCTGCCGATTGGTCGTTTCATTCCGACTTCCAGCAAGCTTGTCGGCGATCGGGGCCCACGTCACCCACCTCAGTTCGAGTCCACTTCAGCCCGTCTTCCCGCTCTCCAGCCCTGAACCCTGCAGTGCGTCCATTATAGACCCACTTTACAGTGCTCCCGCCAGTGAGAGGTGCTGCGTTCCTGCCTCCCACTCCAGAACTACCACCTGCGTTGGCACCTACCCGCATTAGGATGGCCCGGGGGGCACCTATTCGCACCCTGGAACCGCCCCCCTACCAAAAATGCCACGGGTGCCGCTTCAGGGTGCTCCCCTGTTCCAGCCTGCCAGCGCTTCAACCTCCTCCCTTCAACTGGTGAAGCACGGGCTACCCCGTGGTCTTCCAATCTTACGGGACGAGACTTGTGGCATATTGTTTCCCTTTGGAGACCTCGTCTCAAGCCAAATCCTTTCCGTTTGGTCAACTTTGTTTGTCCTACGCGAACTCGTCAGTCGTGTGCGCCTCTGCCGGGGGGCGGTTCTGTAGTCGGTGTGGCTTCCTTCCCCCTGTGTGGCATTCGGTTGGCTCTCTTGGATATCCGGCTGTACTCCCACACGTCAAGGACGACGGCAACGGCGACGGCGACGAACGACAACAACGGTACACGCATCAAGACAAGGCAAGACAAGACAAGGCAAGAGAAATGTCAAACGGCGACATGGCATGGACGATCATGATGCAAGTGACGGCGGCTTGTACAACTGCCAAACAGGCGCGCCATTGTTCCCCGGCGATGGCAAGCCGACGGTCTGGTTCCTGCGAGACACCGGCACCAAATCAGTTGTCGATGTTCGCGCTAGCCTCAAGCCATGCGTAACGACCAGGAGAAGGCGCCGTGGAACTGTCCTGTCCCAGAGCCAGGCTTCTCATCTCGACGTCTTAGCGTGAAGCTTTTGCTCAAACACCCCGGTCCTGGCTCCAAAGCAGGTATTAGTGTACTAAAATACTAGCCAGTGCGGGTGTGTAGTGTGTAGTGAGGAGTATCCCCAGTCATCAGTATAGAGAAGGTGCCTCGACCGTTTCCGCAAGGCACAGACAGGACAGGCTTACTGTAGCCCTTTCTACTGCATTAACCTTTGCAGTAGCTTGGCTATCCGGAGGAAGATGGAGATTGCTTGATTTCCGCGCGCCTTGGTAGTCACGAGGTAAGGTGCGTACATTACCTAGGTAGGTAGGTAGGTAATTAGGTGGCGAAGTGCAGGTCCGTACCTAACGCAAGGCCAAAGACGGAAGGAGCGACTGGAGATATATCTCAACCTCGCCATGCGCGTGCCTACCGAATATGCCTAGCTACCTATGTATCAAACACCGTATCTATCAATCTCAACATCGGAAAGGTACCGTACATGGTTCGCCGTACCTCAAGCATAGGGCAAATGAGCCTCAGATGCATTTTGGGATTGCCCAGGCCTCGTACATCCGTATTCTATCCAAGCAAGACGCCGTTTAATTTTGCTACCACTCCAAACCCGCCTTAGGCTAGACACTCGCTCATCTCCTGCCGCCAGCCGCACCCTCCCCCCAAGTCGGACACGAATGCATCTTCTTGGCTCGAACAAGAACAAGACCACGCGCCATTACAGATCGCCATACACGCAAACCCGGCCGAACCCAGACACCTGGTCTCCCTCTCTGCATCATCATCTCGCGCCTCTCGGCAACCCCTTCGTCGTTACCAACCTAGCGTCTTGGGGCGCAGCTCGGAAACGCCCACTATTTGTTCAATCCTCTCCTTGTGTCCCTAAATCAGGAACGTACGCCCAGTTGGTCAAGCCACTTCTCAGCGCTTGTGCTGGTGCCCGTTTTCACTCGACTCTCGCCCTCGTTCTTTTCCTCCAAAGCCTGCTCCTGCTTTTTCTCTCAGATTAGATGACCGTTGCGCCTGCTACTTCCCCAAAGCCAGCTTCTCTTCGACAGAGCAATCACTGCAGTTCCCACCAGCTTGGGCGAGTCACTTCAACGTGCGAGATATTTGCAACTGGTTGCACATCACCGCACCTGCCTCCTTCCGTTCAGCAACGTTCGCTTCGCCACTTCCTTCAATTCAACTCGTCGACTTTCCAACCACTGGATTTTTCTCTTCCCTCCAACTAATTTTTAATCAACAACGTTACCAAACTCTCCATTCAGTACTGTCGACCCTCGGTAATCTCTCGCCATGGCCGAGTCTGCCGAATACCACGGCGGCCTTGTGGCCTTCGAAGGACCGACCGACCTTGTCTCGACACAATTGCGCCTGCTTCCAACATCTTCTCAAATAGCCATTTTACCTAGCGTCAAGGAGTTTCTCGACCCGGAAGACCCGGATCAGCCGTTCGAAGCGCGCAAATTCGTCAAGAGAGTTCATAATGCCGTCGCCAAGAGGAGAGAGATGGCGCTTTCCTTTCTCAAGCAATCCACACCTAAGCGCAAGAGATTGGTTTTCATGAATGGAGGCACCCCGAGCGCTCAGACGGTCTGCATCAGGGCCATCTCCAGGAACGAGACTGGCGGCGATATTACCAAGGCCGAGGCAATCTTTAACGAAATTGTCAAGGGAGGTGTCGCCGCTCTGGATGAACATCCCACCTCGAGGGGTTCCTTCTTGGATACGACAGAGACGGAAGATGTCGCCGAAGATCCCATCACGCGAGCTATGCGGGCGGCAGATGCTCTCGACCGTGAGACTGAGAGTCTTCAGCCCTGTAGCGACATCGATCTCACCATCTCGTCTGGCCGCCCAAGAAGCATGAGTCTCCCGTTGTACAGCTTTGCCGACAAATTTGGAGACGCGGCGCCGTTCTACGTCTTCGGGGGACAGCCCAACGATGAGATCACGGGTGCGGAAGAGGTTCCCGCTGCCACAGACACAGAGGCACAGAGGCTTTCCGGCACGACACCGCGCCTCGCCATCACGAATTTCGACGAGCTCGAGAAGCTTGCTGCTCTTGACTTCAATTTTGACAACAAGTCAATGATGGCCCTTCCGCCTCAGTCCCCCAGCTGCGTCGGCGAAACATACGAACCGGAGATCGGAGTATCGCCTTCGCCGAACCCGACTGCTCTGCTGGAGGTCGCCTCTCCTCGGTCCGATGTGTTCAGTATCCGCTCAACGGAACCCATCGTAATCGAGCAAGCGTCGATTGTGAGAATGAAATCTTCGGCCTCAGCCAGATCACTCCCGCGGTCCCATTCTGTCGGCCGTCTTAATCGGAGCAATTCCCGATATCGAGATACTCTGGTGCGACTCAAGTCGAAGGAGAAGGCCGAAGAGAAAAGCGCCGGAAATCGTCGCAGGTCGTCGGTCGTAGAACTCATCGAGGACGCGGAACGGCGAGACAACAAGGCCAAGCTCACTGAGGGCCCGAAGACGGTATACGTGAAGCCAGTTCGACTGAACAAGTCCCTGCCTCCGCCTCCCCCGAGTCCGATAACGACCGAGGAGCCAAAGCAGGTCAAATCGAGCTATGTGGACAGAGGAACTGATGCTGAAGAGGTTACAATCAAGAGCTCTGCCTTTCAGCCAGTGCTTCCATTCTCCGAAGACCTTGTCATCCATTTCAAGGATGACAGTCCCGATCCCATCCTGGAGTACATGATTCGCGCCTTTAAGGAGGGCGTCTATCCCGTCGCCTTGCCTTCGTCCAGCACCTCCGTCGCAGACGGAGATGCCTCGGCTCCCCAGACCCCGACATGGCAGCCCGAAGACTCGCAGGTGAGCCACTTCACCCCTGCGAAGACGGTTCATACAGATGAATATGACCCGTTCTCCTATCAGGGCCCGGCTTACAGCTCAAAGCAACTCCACCCTGTCTCGCGAACCGTGACGACGTCGACGCTGCCAACACCCGCGAATACGCCACCGCCGACGCTGTTGGAGCCCGAGGATAAGTTCCACGACTTCAACACCGTCCATTGCCAAACAGCTGTCGCGATGCAGAACTCCCTTCGTTCGGTACTCAACATCTACTTTCCTCCCAAGGCGAGAGGGTTCTGCCAGTTCAACTTTCCACTGCTTCCCGAGATGGAAGGGCTCTGGAAACCAATCTTCCGCGACATGGAGCCGGGCGGAAGCCCACGAAAGGAAAATCGCAGGATCGACCAGATTCTGGCCATTGGCTCGCAGAAGGGTGTCAAGAAGACTTTTCTCTCTTCAATTACCTGCCAACTCGAGAAGCTTGGGAACAAGTCTACCGGGGTTTCACGGACGGGAAAGCTCGACTTCAGGTGAGTTTGTTTCCGCCTACCCGACGGCACACACACACTAACACTTTAAAGATACCTGATTGCAAATGCGATGCAGTCATTTACTGCTCAGCCCCTAGCCAACCAGACACACGACAATCCTTTCACGAACTCGTATCTCCTAGCCACCCTCATCATCCCCCACCTCGAGACATACTTTGCTGCTCACTCAGAAGTTCGCTTCCTCCTGCTCGACTATCCTCCGGATCACTTGGCTACCGTGCTTGCGCTCCAGAAGCTGGTTGGCGTTGACCTCATGAAGGTTGCCCAGGTCATCGACGCCGACACGAGGGAGCCACTTCCTTTCACGCATATCCGCGGTGGCTCGGTCGGACGTGTCTCCAACAGAAGTGATTTGGCCTCGAGTTCCGGATCTCTGCAATCAAAGAGGTCGACGACTGTCACGTCATCTTCCTCGCCCGACGGGGTGGCAGTCTCCAAGGCGAACTTCCTCCTGACATCGAAGGCGACAGAGGCCGAGATTTCCACGTTTGTGTCCACCATCTGGAAGATCCTCACGAATATCTCCAGATTTTATCTTCCCGAAGATAGCTTGGTGTCTGGAGACAAGCGGAGATCTGGCAACTTTTCGCAATTTTCCGCTCACCCTCCCGTGAGCCCCCCAATGTCACCGCCATCATCCAGCAGCAGGAGGGCTGGAAAAAGATCCGTCTCAATCAAGACATCTGGGCGGCCATCTTCGATCGCGGAAACGATCAAGTCTCGGCGGGCTAGGTCCCGACGGGGAGAAAAGAATGTCTCGAGTGATGGCGCATCCGTCTTAACCGTCGACTTGGACTACGAGAGCGATCTAGACCTCGAGGAAAGACGTCTGATGCCCATGTTCCTGAAGAAGACTCAGGCCCGCAAAGGAAACAGCCGCAAAGCGCTCAAGTTTCTCGGCTTGGCCTAATATGTGCTTGGCACGCCGTTCTGTTCTTCAGCACTCGGGTTATATCTGGGCTAGCATCATACCTTTTGAGCATGTTTAGTTTATGAGCGTGACGACAGTTTCCTTTGTAGTGGATTTTTAGGAGGGTAAGGAGTGCGAACTGGAGGAGCCCGGGCAAGGGCGGGATGTCGTCTAGGCACTGAAACTGTAGCTCAGTCTCGGACTGAGGATCTCTTCTTGCTTTCTTCGGCTGTTCAGAGTCGCGCCGGTTGCGCAATCTCACGATCCAAGTCGGTTACGAATAATACCCAGGGACAAACTCTCCCATAGTTGCAATACAACGACAGTCGAGGCACAGAAATTCCGCGTGTACTTTCCGTATTTAAATATCACTCTCGCCAGGCTCCGTCTATGAAGAGAAGAACCGAGTAAGAATAAAAGAAACAAGCCGTCTCGCCATGCCCAAAACCACCCACCGACTTGAACTCGAACGGCGCTGTAACATTACATCTCACGCACCGAGCCCGCCATCCCAAATACTCGTCGAAGCACCCCCAACCCCCATTTACTTGTCCGTCGGTCGCCAGCGGTTTGCAGCACTCTTGGAAGCGGACAATAATTCCACAACCCACATACCTAGTAGCAAAGTCCAGCGCTGGGTGGACGGGCTTTGCCGCATTATTCCCCTTGCCACGGGCTTATCTGGGTGGGTTGATGAATGACGCATGTGACCGCGCGGGGTCATGTGCCGCCCCCGCGGATTCAAGGAGTGCCCGACCCCCCAAATTACCCACGTGAGGCCGCGTCCGGTGACCGCCGGGACATCCGAATCCCTCCAGTCCGGCGCCATGTCGTTAGCAGTGACATCCAGCCACAGAAGTTGTCTTGGGTAGCCTGGTTGATGAGGAGACACCGATTCGGGGTCGTTCGCACGTATGCCTTCACGGGAAAGTGGGACAGAAACCTCGGCTGAATAAAAGGAGAACATCACTTGCCCATTACTTCGACCCTATCTACCATAGAAAGCAGCAGCCGCCAAAGAAAACATGGCAGACGGAGGAAGTCAACTGGAGCCCAGGATGGGACCGACGGGTGTTACCGCCGACTCATCCCCACGGAACGACCGTCCCGGTGACCAGATGCCTTCCCCCCCGCCGTCAGCAATGTTCGGTTGCAAAGTACACGATGCGCCAGCCCAATAAACAGCTTACACAGTCGCACACACAAACACGTGCAAAGATAGCCTCGTTGCCCCCCTTGGCCCATGTCCAGCCGCGTAACATCCGTCCCCAAGTATATGCTCTGAAAGCGTCCCCGGCGCAGCTAGCCATCGGATGCGCGAACATCCAGGGGTCTTCTGCCTTAAGCCATAAGCAACGTCGTGGTCCCATTACAGAGGTATCTTTCTGTCGAGTGCGTATGCAGCGTGCAGGAGGAGCTGGAGCAATCCAAATCAACACTCATCTATGCGTAGAAGTATGAGAGCAGCAGCGGGGATGGAGAGAGGAAGCGAACGACACAGCCTCGTCCGAGCCGAATCCGATTCCCAACACCGTCATAGGTTGTGTAATCCTCCCTCGCCCATCTGCCTCGCTATTTCCCCTCCGCCGAGAAAATCCGTAAAATGCCATAGAACAAAGGTAAGGAAAGCAGGCTTCAGAAGAATCGAGGATCGACACGTTTAGCAGCAGCCGCCGCCCGAGTTCGAAGAGACGCCGTGGCCAGGGCCGACCTGCACGCTGGGTTTCGTGTTGTTAGCAGTCGTGCTGCCCATGCGCTCCTTGATCTGGCGGGCCATGGTCAGGAAAGCCTGCTCGACGTTGCTGGCGTTCTTGGCAGAGGTCTCGAGGAAGGGAATGCCCAAGCTGTCGGCGAATTCCTGTTGATGGGATGGTTAGCATTGCATTTTCAGATATGGTGTGACCTGGCATTCTTTGCCGACGCAGTACACTGCGATCAGGTGGCTGGCAGGTGGTGTCGTACCTTGGCAACGGTGTACTCGACGACCTTCTTGTCGGACATATCGCTCTTGTTACCGACGAGCAGCTTGTTGACGCCCTCGGTGGCGTATCTGTCAATCTCCTGGAGCCACTGCTTGACGTTGTTGAAAGAGTCCATGTCGGTGACATCGTAGACGACGCAGATGCCGTGGGCACCGCGGTAGTAGGAGGAAGTGATGGTGCGGAAACGCTCCTGACCGGCGGTATCCCACTGCAAAATAGAAAATCGGTTGTCAGCCTCGTGGTGAACCTCTAGCGGCAGCCGGCATACGCGACGGGAATCAACTCACGATCTGCAGCTTCACCGTCTTTCCATCGAGCTCTATCGTGCGGATTTTCTGTTATCCATCGTCAGCAGACGGACGGTCGGGAAGATTTCGGCGGGAGAGCATACGAAGTCGACACCGATGGTGGAGATGTACGACTCGGTGTAGGTGTCGTCGGCAAATCGCAGAAGCAGGCAAGACTTTCCAACACCGGAGTCACCGATGAGGAGGAGCTTGAAGAGGTAGTCGTACCTGCGGAGTGGTTAGTGTTGAGTCGAGGACGCAGTCGGGGTCGGTGTCGCTTGGTGGTTTTTCGCTGGGGGAAACGGCGAGGCCAAAAGGTCGGGACGGATGGAGGAACTCTGTGGAAGTACGAGGTCAGCTTCAGGCGTCTCCCAACTTCTTTCGCAAGGAGACGTCGGGCGGAACGCACTACTCGGGGTTCATCTTGATAAACGGAGGCGGAGTGAGGACTGGTAGAGATCAGGAAGTGGCAGCAGGTTGAGACGCGCGGGGCGAATGACTGGGAGTCTGCGAGGTGGTGGGAGGCGATGGTTTTTAGTGGTGTCGTGATGAGGTGTTGAAAGCGACAAAGCAGGTCAAGTGAGGTAGAAGTCGGTCGGAGTAAGGCAGGCTGCTACGTCAAGGCTTCCAGCGCAGTGTCCTGTGCCCAGGAGTCCTGTGGCCAGTGTCCCAGTGGACCGTAGTGTTAATATGTCCCACGTCCCACAGCCCACGGAGGAGCAAACGGGCCCACTTCTTCCTCCGTCAGATGTCACCGACGAATGAAACGCTTCGAAGAGCCACCAAATCACGTGACTCAGCACGTTACACCAGAATCGTTCTGGACCGACCTTGATGGAGCTCAAGCCTGACTTCGCATTCGCAGCCCACAGTCCAAGAGCCGCCAGCCAGCGCAGTGCAGGCACCCTGTGCACCCTGCGCCTCCCCCCCAGCGTTCCTGCAGTCCTTAATATCAGACCCAGTCCAGGTTCCCCTTTCGCACTGCTTTGAAACACTTCCCCAGAAGCTGCACTCCCTGTAGTGAAGTGAGGCTTGCTTTCCACATCGACGAGATGTTTTCACCGTTTCTGCTTCCTACGAGGGTCGTTTGGTTTACTGTATATGCAGGATTATGGACCGACCACAACCACTATTATCTCGGTTGATTCGTATTGTTGCACAGGGTTAACATGATTCTGCATATTAATATCTGCAACGTGGTATATACTTCTAGAACATGCAAGGCTTGGTTTGACAGGACTCCACCATCCTCTGCAGTTTGTGTGGAGCCTTGTCATGAATAGTACAATATCTCGGTGATCTTACTTCCATCAACGATGGTTTTGTTGGTGCTTGCACAGCGGCATGAAGCACGTTTTGACTGCGACTGGTCGTTTACATCAAATTTGTATGCGTCATACCGTTGGCTCTAGAGGATAAATGCCGTCCGTCACATGTGTGTTCATCTGGAACGTCTGACTTCGGCGTCTTCTCAGGCTCGGGGTCACGCTCCATCGTCATCGGCCTTCTTAACCGCTTTCAAGCCTGCCATCGTCACCGCAAACTCAACGGCACCATCTAAGCCCTGCTCTGTCGCCTTCGCATGAGGAGCGAAGACTACCTTCATCCATCGACGCCAGTTCTTGAGCGCTGGCATCCCCCTGTCATCGGCATCGTCGTCCACATGTCGATGTACTCCGTATACCGGCTTCTTGAAAAGAGCAATGCGACATGCTATCTGTGTCGACCACACCAACCCCAGACTTGGAGTCTTGAGTCCATAATCCGCTAGTGGATCGTCACCCCATCCTGTAAACCAACGTTGCTGGTGGTCCAATGCCAGTGCTGGCGGCGGTGGCGGGCCCATGTCGTCCAGGCCCGGTGGTTCTGGCATACTAGAACGAAGGTGTTCGGCCATAGATGACGTGGGTTCAGCGACCAAAGGGGGGAACGTTTCTGGTCTTTTGCTCCGCGATGCCAATGGGCTCTCCTGGGTGAAGCCTACTTGACTGCTCGCAGGCGGCATCTTCGAGATCGTGACCGGACTGGAAAATCGATCTGCGACCTGATTGGACACAACGACAGCGAGGTCGTACTTCTGAGCCAGCTCTCTAAGCAAAGCGCCCAGCCGCGTCAACTCGTTACTGCGCGCCCCCATGTTGGACCCGTGGTTGCTGATCACGCCGCGCTCAAACTCGGCTCGGTAATTGGATGCCACAGAATCAAGAACAATCAAACCAATGTTGCGGCGCTCGACCTCCACAGGCACTTGGAACTGAAGAATGTGTTCTTGAGATTCGAGATCTGGCGTGGATGTGCTGGAGATGGCGTCAAACGACGGACGCTCTTCTGCCGGAAGGTCTGCAAACCGTGGGTTTGCTGACAGAATTTGCGACAGCCGCTTGGTCGACAGCTGAGCCTCCGTCGTGATATACAACGCAGGACGGCCGAGCCCGTATGGCGGTGGTAGTTGGACGGCGAGCAATAACGAGAGCAAGAACTGCGTTTTCCCGGCGCCACTCTCGCCGGTGATCTCGGTCACGTAGCCGGTTGGGACGCCACCTCCCAATGCCCGGTCCAAGTCATCGTCGAGCGTGCTGATGGTAGACCATTGGTTTTGGAGATCAGCCAGTGAGCGTCTGAGGGGCGGGCCGTCATCTGATTCTCGATGGTTGGGCCCGAAGTCGCGATTAAGAGCGTCAACAACCGCCGCACAGAGCCTCTTAACGTCGAGCAGCGGCAGCTGGGTACGCTTCCCTAAATCAACGACATCCAGAGTAAGAAGTTCGGTGGTGGATATCTGGTGTCTCTCAAGGGCTTGCACGAGACCGGCAAACTGCCCAACGGGGAAGTCCGGTACAAGCTGGAGCAGGTCGGTCATGGCACGTGGCTGGCGTTCAGTGGCATGGAATTGGAGAGGTTTTGCATGGTCCCCGTTGACTCAAACTATGTGGCTGTCCTGGGTCGGTCCGAGGGTTGGGATTCTCTTGGGAACGGATCCGGACGTGAGAGCTCGGCTTGGAAGTGATGCCGAATGAAATTCGACGAAAGCAAGGCGACAAGCAAAGGCGCTGGAAAGGCTGCGCGGAATCAGGGCTGCATACCGATGAGGTACTCTCAAACCATTGCACCGATCGGTTATGTAGAGCTGTGGTTAGGAGTAAGAGCCGTGTCGGTGGCCCGGATATTCGCAGCTGGCAGTTAACAAGATAGACAGTACAGCGAAATGCAGCGAAATCCACCCATAAAAAGCACAGTTCCTTCCACCTTCCTACTTGCTTGCTCGAGTAGTGTGGGTCCGTCCGATTACATAATCCGATATGTGCCTTTGTCTTCACTCCCGCCTACCTCTACGGATACTGGTGCGATTTTTACTTCTGAACATCTAACCAAAAAGTCCGGCTTTGCAGCATCTTCAGATTCCTCCTCCCACCCTCTTTATATGAAGACATCCTCGGTCACCTGTATTTCCCGGAGACTACTTTGCAATTGGATGACCGACTGAGCTCAAGCCTGTGGCCGGCCGCGATGTTTGGTTTTGTATGAGCAGAGGAACAGCAGTGTCCCCTCCAACGATGAATGAGCCACCAACAAATGCACAGGCCCGAGGCTGAAGTCTGCCTTGGGGCGATGACCTCGTTTAATTTCAGGCGGTATTGAAGAAATGGAACGAGATGGGATAGTGCCGCCTCTTACCATGTCTTATAGTCCTGCCCGGGCTAAGTGTGAAGGCTCATACGCCGGACACGCACGATCACTCCGCTAGTCTCAGGAAAACCGACTTCCAACAACAAGGCTCGGCCCCTGTGGATGTACTCGACTCCACGAAGGATTGGATCGTCACGTTCGGTACTCGTGACGGGATACCGGCCGAGACTGGCTGGAGTGTACTGTTGCAACCGTCACCATCGTCATGGCCTTGTCCATCACACCCCAAGGATCTCGAACAGTGCTTAAGCTGTTCCCGAGGTGGCATGGTTTAGGCTGCGAGATGGCCGCAGATTAAACGATGCGAGTCATCTACGGTCAGTACTTGGTCGCGTTAGCAGAGCCTCCGGCAACTTGCCGTCCGTCGGTACCTCGGTTGATCGGCGCCCTTTGTCTGTCAATCATGGCCTCAATTGCCTTGGGAAGACTATTCTCAAATCTTTTGCATTTGTCTCCGCGTTAGCCCCGCCCGCTCTGCGTCTCGAGCATGCCCATCGAGCATTCAACTTCAACCAGTGGCCGTCTTCCCATACCCTCCTTGCCTCCTCAACCGCACCAACGCGACTCTGGGTCTTCAGCTCCTGCAAGCCACAAAGAGACTAACTATATTGCAATTGGCCTGGTTGAACCCTGGGAGCCTAACTAGCCCGTCTCCGCCAAGCTAGCCTTGCCAACTAGATTTCCAAAAGGAATAGTTTTGGGCTGAGCAGCTCTCGATCCGCTGCCGTACCCAACCAAGCATTACCGGTCACTGTTGGTGCTCGCCCTTGTCCCTCTCTGTGTGAGGCCAGCCATCCCAGACACGTACCAGCGCCCCGACTATGTCGAGTGGAACAACAATAAGATGTAGGACCTAGGAACACAAGGTGTGCCCAACTTATAATGGCGACCGACCTCTCAGCCCTTCGAGTCGACTTCGTCTCTCGATTCTGTCTTGTTCTGGTCTGTTTGTCGGGCTCACCGCAACGTACCCCAACCCTGCTACTATTACTTGCCTGCTGAGTCTTTGAACGTAGCCTCGCCATCATGGTGAACTCGTTTCGGTCCCTCGCCAGCCTGGCGGTTCTCTCGGGCGTTGCCAATGCTAGGCTTTACGATGTGCCCGAGGCCACCACCGTGTTCAACTTGCCTCTCGACCAATTCAGTCCTCAGCCGACCAAGGCTCCCGCCTACGTTGATCTGAAGAGGCGGCAGGCTTCCACTATCACAACCGTGCTGGTTGCTCCGGATAACACGTGCGGTTACATTTCTGGCCGCGCGGGGGCAGCGTACATGGTGCGTGGTGCCGCCGCTATTAACAAAAAAAGCCAGATTTCGACCAGTCGAACCGCACGCTGGCTGCGGACCACGATGCGGCTGCCGCACCGCCGCTTGATCGGCGATTGTCGGCGTCATCGATGTTGCGTGATGACGTAAAGTGGCGATCGGGTCGCTGTCGAAATGACAAATCTCCAGGCGATGATCCAGTATACCATTAGCGACATGCGGCAGGAAGCGCCAGCCGCGCGCACCACGCTACTCTACTGGTGACATCTTCGACCTGATGACCGCGTTGCAGGACGCCACGGTGTTCTTCTACCGCTCGGGCAGCAAATGGCAAAGACGGGCGATGGGACGCAATGCTGGACGTTTGCCTGTCGGTATGCCTCTAACCAGCCGCATCCAGCGATTGGATGCCGGCACCGGAGGCACCAATATCCGGACCCTCACCGCTGTTCAACGCCCGTATTGAAAGAGCAGGCGATGGCGCGTTTTGAGGCCTGTTGCTGACGCTGGTGCCGCTATCGTGGGCATCATCAGCGATCTGCTTTCATCCATCGCCACCGTCGGTCGCCAGAGTCTTTCATCCTCACCAGAAGGAAGAAGATGCCGCTCAGGAATTATAACGGCTACCACGAACAAACGGACGATGACGAACGATTACAAACCGTTTTGCCGTTGCGGCAGTTTCAGTGCGCCGCCACGCCACACCAGTCCCTCTACGGTTGTTGAAGACCCAGCGAGCGCCAGCGCCAGCATTTCTCCTCGGGACTTGCGTGCGGCGCCTCTTCTCCAGGAACAGACCTGCCCAGCCCGGCTACTTCACCGCGGGCAACATGGTGCCGGACCGCGCAGACACGACGAGCCCCGGGGCCGTGTCGGAGTTGACAGACAATCGGTACAGCACGCAGACCATCCCCGGCTTCCAGCAGCCGCCCCAGCAGTTTGCCCAGCCCCAGCCCACGATCCATGAGGCGCCGGCAAACAACGAGGGTCACAGGGGGCAGATGCACGAGCTTGCTTAAGTAGGGGCCGGTCACGCACTCGACTGGCTGACACGATATCTTTCTTGTAAATCTGTATTAAGCATCTTTCAATACTGGCGCAAAATGGAGTTTCACCATCTACGTAATGCCATTATGGGGTGTTAAGCCACGCGTGTTTAGACTTGGGTAACGATATATAATCTCAATAGAAGAAGTACAACCTCACGTGGACAACTAACTGCATGAGTGAGAATCGTCTCAGATACATGAGTATGCAGTGCCAGCTCTTGACGTGTACCAATACCGACGTTTCAGGATGCCTCGCAAGTCGGCGAGCCAGGCAGCCAGTCCTGTAATCTTAGGTGGCACAGTCCAGTCTTCACACGTTACAGAGTTAAATCACAGGCTGCTGTGTTTGTCCAAAGAAGGAGGGTATATTTCCAAGAAACGAAAAATGCCTAGCTGTCTTATGTACTCCAGTCAAACTTTGTAAGATGGGTGTGTCAGGACATGCCGTGGAACCAGACGTACAAAACCGCCTCTGGTACTCGACGTCCACGCTGTCATTGTCGCAAACATGTTACATTGCATCAACGCGTCCACCGCCATTTCGAGAGCTGTGAACAGCAAGCAAGCAAGCCCGACCAGGATCATACCGGGGCTTTGGTCCGGTCAGTAGTCGATCAGCCGGAGCTTCTTGCCAATCTCCCTCCGGCGCGCCTGCACGGCCGCCCGCTCCGAGGGCTTGGTCTCCCCATTGTCCAGGTTCTCTCCGCGGGCCTTGAGAGCCTGGAGGAGCATTCCAGCGTCGAAAAATCCATCTGCCAGGAGAGGTTAGCACTCTATGTTTTCATCATGACTGACGCGGGGAAAGAAAGCTTACATCCACCGAGCTCGTCGTCCTCACTAAGGGTGACGCTCTCCTCGGTCGGCGATTGCGTGCCGGTCGACGACCTGGCGATCGAAGGCTTAATGGCATCGTGGGCGGTGATGAGGCGGCCGCGGGACTTGATGCCCTTGACGGGCTTCGGGCGGGGCTGGTCGAGCTCGCGGGCACGCGTCTGCTTGCCGCCGGTGCCGCGGCGCGAGGTGATGCGGAGGATCCGCCTCACCTCCAGCAGGTAGCTCTCGAGGGTGTCGATGAAGCGCTTGGTCTGGCGGTGCTTGCTCGACACGCAGATGGAGATTCCCTCGTCCTTGATAATGTAGCCGATACCGAACCCATCGCCTGACGTGGGGCCGAACCCGAACTGCCTCAACGACGGGTTGCCGCAGTTGGACGTCGACATGATGGTGTTGTTGAGCTTGTCCCAGCCGCTGTCGGCGAAGAGCTGCGGCATCGCGGCCTGGCCGTTGCCATTGCGGGAGTTGGTGCTGTCGCCGCGTGAGCGGCCTGAAGACTGCGTCTCGACGCCGTTGAGCGACAGGACGGAGTCCCGACCGGGGCTGCCAACCACGGAGCCTGGGTCGCGCTCCGAGTAGCCGTCGACGGGTGACGAGTAGCCGTTCGAGCTGGCGCTAGTCAGGAGCTCGTCATCGATGGAGCGCTGCCAGGTGCAGAAGAGCGCGTAGAGGTGCCGGTCGCAACCCTGAGCCTTGGCGCACTCCCTCGTGGAGTTGACGTGGCGTTGGCATGCCTTGCGAAGCGCCTCAACCTTCTGCTCGGCCGGGTTGTCGGCCCAGAAGGTCTGGACGAAGTCAACCGACTCGTCCGAGACGCTGCGGATAGCTTCGGTGCGGCCGTGGAGGTAGATCTTTGTCATGGCGGGCTCGTACGTGCACTCTACGCGACCGTATAGGCCGTAGTAGGCCGCCTGGAAAGCCATCTGCACAAAGGCATCTGGGGAGAAGCCCATCGAGGTCATGAAGTTTTTGCCGTAGTGCTTGAAGTCTAGAGTCCTGAACTCGTTCTGCTCGATGAGATCGGCCAGCCTCGACTCGGCGAAGCGGACGGCGATGCTGAGCTCAGGGCTCATGTCCCACTCCAGCTTGTGTGGAGTGGTGCTCACCTCGCCGAAGCTGTCCGGGTCGCGCTTGGCCGGGTCGGGGCTGGTCGAAGCCCACAACGTCGGGGCCTGGCCGTTGATGGTTCTCGCAAACCGAAGTATCGTGTCCGTATAGACGTCACTAGCGAATCTCAGGACCGTGTGACCATCCACGCCAGTGTGTTCGAAGTTGATTCCGGCGCTGCCGTTCTTGCATACGATGATCTGCAGCTTGTCGTACCACCTGTTGGTGCAAGTTCCAACCTGAACGCCCTTCTCGACCAGACTGGTGCCACAGAGCATGTTCCCGCAGAGGGCGTCGGCATCGGCTGGCTCAGTGTAATCCAGGCACAGGACGAAGAGAGCAGAGTCGACGATGCCTAGGCAATCAGCGTTGTTGGATCCCTCTTCCCGGGTCAGGACATCTCTCAGGCCTGACCAAATTTTGCGGTTTTCCGTGCTCAACACACCGAGGGCCCCCTTTGCCGCGTCCTGGATCGGGATTTGTGCGGCGTCGTCGATGATAGTCTGCAGGTTGATAGATACGTCCTTCTCGCTCATGATGAGGTCGTTGTTACTGTCGAGGACGTCGAACCAGTAGAACTGGCCGTGGCACATGACAATGATATGCTTCGACTCGGGGTCCTGTTCGATTTGGCAGCCGTTCTCGGTGGGTACACGAGCTGTGCCGAACAGCCTCGAGTACTGGTACATGCAGAGAGGCTGACCCTTGATGTTGTCAGGGGGCAGCTCTTCCTTGCGAACGGCGCGGACAAACTCCAAGGCAGACACCACGAGCGACGCCGCTCGGGTCACCTGGTTGTTCCTCGCCGGGGTCGGGTCATCCTCCAACAAGAAGAAGGGGTTGAGGTTGAGGACAACGGGGTTGTCAAAGTTGAGGTACGAGTCGTACCCTTTGCGACGGTCAGCTAGGAACGCAGCAGGAAGAGGGGAAACTTACAGAACTGCTCAATGTAGCTGGACTTATCGATGGCGTATGCCTTCAACTTCTCCTGTAGTTGCGGGCCATCGTGCTTCAGGAACTCCTGGATGGCTGCCTTGGTCTCTGAGTGCTCCCTCGCGGACTGCAGGGGCTTGAGCGCGGTGAGGTACTTTTCGCAGGTAGCCTCGAGTTCGGGTATGGGCAGTTGTTTGAGCTTGTCCTGGCCAGCAAAGGTGACACCGCCCTCGACGGACTTATCGTCGTACACTGCCATAGAGTTGTCGTACGTAGTCCTTGTCGGCTTCGGCGGCTCTATTTGTTTCCAAATATCTGTGTTCTCCGGGACGGAGCGAGGGACGGAGTAGTTGAGGGACTTTTCGATGGTCTCGCCGAGGGGCCTAGGTCGCGAAAAGATCCGAACTTGAGTGGGCATATTTGTTAGCAAGGGGGTTTTGGTCTCTTTAAGCGTAGAGAGGAGAGACGTTGGTGCTGATGTTTAGTCCGCGCAGCGCCGTGCGGTAGAAGTAGTGGCAGTCTTGGAGGTAGTAAGGTGGCATCACACTAGACAATGGTACAAGACATTTGGGCAACTGTAGACGGAGTTGAAAAGCGAAATGAAGAAAAGAGGGGGGCTTTCGGCAACGGGACGGGAAGAGCTAGGAATATATCAACGGGCCTAAGGAAGTCGGAAGAGAATCCAACGAGGTGCGGCTAGCAAGCAGGAGAACAGGCAGCCACTAACATGGCGAGAAAGGCGCAGGCCAAAGCAAGATGGAGATGAGATGGAAAAGGCAATAGACAGATGGGATCAAGTGGAACCCCCCACAGACAAGACGGGGATGGGCTGGAGTGCAGTTCCTCCGGGCTCCCGGGGTCTCGTCTCGAGGTGCGGTACGCCTTTCACATGTGCAACCGTCTTGAGGCCTATGTACCGCAAGGCCGGAAGCACGCGCTTGATTGGGCTGACGGAAGACAGGAAAACGGTGGGAGGGGAGGGGGGCGCGGATGGGATGGGAGACTTGGGGTGCATGTGCAGACCAGGTCTGGCCTTGGGGGCTTGTGAAACCCGCTCCGCAGGACCGACGCGAGATGGTAATTTGTGTGCATGGCAGGCCAGTTTCGTAATCTGCCGAGACTTTCTGGATGAAAGGGATCAGGACAGGGGACGAAGAAAAATGGCACCTACCGGGCAGGCGAACGGTTGCGTGCGGCCGCTGAAGATGGCGGATGGACGACGACAGAGACGTCGACGGCGATTGCGGAAATGATTGCCACGGTTTACAGTGGACGCCTCTGCTAAAGCAGGATGAGGGAAATAAACGTGGAGGATCGAAGTGGCTGGAAACAGTCAGCCTCTAGTCTGGAACGTCTGCCTAGGTATTACTTGTCCCGCTGAAGCCATCATATGAACGTGGCCGGCACGAGGACGAAGAACACGGGCGCGGGACAGGTCGGCGGACCCTGTCCACCACTCACCTGCGAACTAGTAATAATGGCAGTCACTACAGCGCACGGCCAGATCGAAAGCTCGAAGGTTATTACTGTAGGGTAGTGTTCGGCCACCGGAGAGAAGATAAGAGTCGCGGGGATGGTGAGAGAAGAATAGCAGGTCTGGGCCGGACTGGGATGCGACTCGAGTTGAGGTGAACAAGGTTAAACAGATGGTCGGCTATGGACGATGAAGATGGCGGTGATGGCACGACGGGTAGCGCGCTGGAAGAACGACAAGAGATGTGATGCAATCGAGGGGCAGCTATGGGCGCTTCTGGAAATTCGACGTCAGGCTCCACCGTCCAGCTGCGGTGCGGTGCGGTGCGGTGCAGTGCAGTGCGAGTGCTGGTGCAGGTGCAGATGATTCGGCTTGGCTGACCGGCCCAAGGCTCCAAAAACCCCACGGGGTCGTGGAAGAGCTAAGGAATACGGACGGGCGATGATGCAGGACAAGGCGAGACAGGGGGCGTGCTGCGTCGACCGAGGAGCGGGAGAGCCTTTCGGGCGAAGGGGAAAAGTCGAGAACGTGGCAATGGGTCGCCGTGGTTGGACGGACGGATCGGAGACCACTCTGCTCTGCTCTGCTTGCCTCTCTTACTTTTGCGCTTGATGCGACTCGACGACGTCGGCAACAGGGGGGCGCGTGACTTGGCGGCTGACTGACTCCGAGAGGTGGGTGCTAATCTGTCTTGTTTTTCCTCGTGAAAGCGTCTACCAAGAGTTCACCAAGGAGATAGATACACTTTAGGCTCTGATAGACTTCCTTAGTAACCAGAGAAATCCCGTACACTATACAATCGTCGATTCCACTCACAAGAAGGATGTCAAATAGCAAGAAACTGATTCATCAGTCGGGACCGTTCCACGCGGCTCCGGTGCGGATTCTGTGGAGGACGAGCGCAGAGAAGGAGAGAAAAGAGGGGAAGTGAAGAACAGAACGTGGGCAATGATTCAATCCTGCTCCCCCGCGGAGTGAGTTTATTGGAGAAATGGCCAGGGGTTGCAGGCCGAGCAGGGGTTCGTTTGGGGGTGAAAGGTGGGGGGTGTTGGAAACGGGAATAGTCTCCTCTGGTGCGAAGATGCGGGACCACTGGACCAGCTGCTAGAGGCTGGAGCTGGAATGATGGAAGACTGAAGTGCCGCAAAGAGCGTTGCGATATTATCGTCGAGGCCCTGGGGCTGACATGTGCCCAGCCAAGCAGCCAGCCACGGCGATCAGGACCAGCGGGAAGTCTGTCTTGCCCAGACGTTGACGTGGGGTCGACCACGCAGTAATATGGCGTCCGGGGTCTGATTGGCATGCAGGCGACGACCTTTCGTATCTTTCTCCTCCGCGAGCCGAGTTGCGATGATTACTGGACACCTCTCCAGGGCTTGCTTCGTTTCGGTGATGAGCTGGCAGAAGATGAGAACCGAGTTGTGTGTTCGGGTATCGAAGATTTGGGGTTGGCAACGTTTTCTGATAGGTAGATGTGAATCAGCAACAATTCCGTCGGGCAAACATACGTCTCATCTTTACCCTCGCCATTCCTCGGCAGTTAGCCGTTGTCATGTTGAGAGGCGTCGTGAAGATGACAGCCGGTCATTTCTCCTCTGCTGCGTACTTTCCACGTTTCCGACGATGCTTCCTCCATCAAAGGATCTGAATGAGAGGGGCTGGCTGGAAAGACGGGGAAGCTGCAACGGCATCACCTGGGCCGAGCCAGCCGGACGCCAGCCGTCATCCCCGACCTAAGTCCCATGCGGTCGCATAGTGTACAGTATTGTCGATGTGGATCGCCGTGATGGTGCTCGTCAAGGGTGTTCGGATCAAAGGATGACGACGTGTGGAGGTAGAGGATATGATGACCGAGAGGCGGATGCTATGTCGCCAACACCGAAAAAGGCAAGCGAGACCCACAACGCTCCTTCCCTGAGAAGTGAACAAACGCTGAACCCGCCCGTACGGGTCCAGAGTCGGCTGCATGCGCCTAACGTGCGCCTAATGGATGGCTGACCCGTCCCGCTGCCAACTGATGCTGAGCCTGACGCCGATGCTGGACGGGATCCCCGCAGGTCTTACAATGGCGCCGAGTATTCTACTACCGAGAGATTCCCGGGGCTGCGGAACGATTGTGGGGTGCTGGTGACACCGCATCCCGTGTCTTTCCTCGGGCAGTACACTGTACCTTCTGCAGCGCCGCCTGCAGAAGGCGGAGTACGAGTCGCACGAGATAAACCACGCCGTGGCCAACATTCTGATCATTTCCACACTCAGATGAATCTCGAATTCCGGCGAGTAATGCTTATCACCATTGATATTGGTTTACAAGTTGCTCTCTCGTCTCAAGCTGGACCTATAGTACACTTCGGAATGCCAATGGCCGGAGACACGGCGACCTCCGGGCCCGATCGGCCCCACTCTCGCGGACGTCATCCGGACGGACAGGTGACCATGTTCATTCCCATTGACGCCACCAATGGCGTACGACTCGATTTACAGACTTGAATCAATTCAGTACTGAAAATAGCATGGCCAGTACCAGCTCAAAGGAGGCAGCAAAATATGGGTGATCACAGTCCCGGCAACATTTCATGATTGATATGCCCTCAATCTGTTCTAAAGAAGATTCAGGAAACTCTCTCGCATCAGGCTACCACCATCCAATTATCTATTTAATCGATTGGATATGATATGGTATCAAGGTATGTGTCCTGAAATCTGACGTTGTCGCCTATTCAGGGAAACTCGAGGTGGAGCATCTGTTTGAAGACGAAGAGGAAACTCTGGTCTGTGTAAAGAAATTTCCCAACTTCAAAGCCAAAGAAGTAAATCAACTTTTCCCCTTGAAATATGCTTCAGTCTGCATGCACACTTGTCCACATAGTCATCGACGGGTTCTCTTAATGTTCCATAATGACAGATGCGATCAATGGTCATTGGCATAGACATAGAAACCATGTACTAATTCAAACGGTCGAATTAGTTGTAAGTTATAGGTTGTGTATACAGAATTCTATGGGATATACCATAACTGGACATACACAGACATACTCGCACGTCATGTTTTAGTGAGGCTTGTATTATAGGTAGAAAAAGGTCAAACGAACAAGAATGATATTAGTCATTACCCATTAAGGTAGTCAATAAGTCCAAACATCCCGGACTTTGCGCAACTATAGCATGTTTTGTCAGAAATTATCTTGTGGATCAAGTTTTTTTTATGGTTCTATGGGGATTCCCGACCCTTAGAACACTCGTGAGGCCTGGTTTTCAAGAAGCTTGTTCTTTATAGATGTAGATTATGACGAAGATCCAACCGAGAGACCACAATAACAGGCAACTGACCGACATTAGTTTCAGGCTGGTGAGGACATTTCTAGTATCAAATCACACTGTCTGCTAGAAAACTTACTGAACTCTTTGAGCTCGCAAGAAGCCCATCAATGAGAGAGTGGAACGGCGAGAATGTCGATACCTTTGTAAACAGCCAAGATCACACTGGAGACCTCTCCTTTCCTGCAAAACAGAGAGGTAGAGATTTGAAATCCTTTTTGGCGTGACACACTTTGGAATGCGAAGAATAGATAATCAGTACAAAACAAGGAGTTTGGGAGACATGCAATGGTGGAACTGTGGGAAACTTACAATCTGCACGCACCACTCCAGCGTTCACAAAACGCAAGGCAGATCGCAACTCGCACTGCACCCCTTCGACGCAAAGAACCGGTAGAACTGAGTTTGATATTAACCACTCATACTCTGTTACTAGAGCCACGAGGAGTTTCAAGAGAGCGACTTTGCTTCTGGATGGTTGCGATGGAACATGTGTCGAGATGGTGCCCCTCCTGGCTTATCGTCCGACGGGGCAGGGCAAGGGGAGCACGCAACCAACGAATCTCCCTTCTTTGGGAATCCATTCGAGGCATCCGCCGTCTTTGGTGCCTAAGTTGCTAGGGCCGGGACTCACAGCTGATGCGAGGTCACCTAGAACAGCAGGGGGCTTCCGTCCTTGGCAGGGTCCTGCAGGGTACCTCATGCCGTCATTTCCAAGAGCAGTCATTGCCTGCGACTTCCGCAAAATTGAATGTCAAGGTGCATGTTTACTAGCAAATTTTAGGCAACTTTTGTCGAGAGGGAGCCACAGTTGGGATGAACATTGAACGCAACAATGCGATGACAGACCTGGTAGCCTATCAGCGCGTCAGTCAGTAGACGAGAGCCCCTCAACTGATAAAGCAGAAGTATCAAACCACGCAAGGGAACAAAAAAGACGCGATATTTCAGAGTCAACCCTGCGTGCCGAATGCCGAGATATGTACTGACGGCAGAAGGACTTTGGTCTCGAGGGGCGCAGGTGCATTGGGCGATTCCGCTTTGGGCACTCGATTCGAGGCCTACGTATCCCGCGCATGGTTGATTCGTTGCGCAGGCCCAGATTAAGCTAGGTTGTCAATCCTGGTCGTCTGTATGCACGTAAGCTTTTGGGTTGATCCACGGCTGTCATCGCCTGCAAAGTTCCAGCTCAGACGGTGTGACCCAGGCACGACGGCAACACGGCTAACAACCTACCTACTGGGAAGCGAAGTAGAACAAGCCTTGAGTGCATCTCGGGGGCCACGGCGGGACGACCCAGTGGCATGGCTTTGTCCCGCTCTTTCGCACTCGCTTACCGCTAGGCTCCTCTCTAGCGAGCTATCGTGCCCGTCTACTGGCTCACTAGCTGGGAAGTACCTACACTATTAGGGCTGGGTCTCTAGGTACCTCTATTGCTAAAGGTACCTTGGTAGGTATTATCGATGTTCCACTCCTGGTCCAGCCTGCGCGAGACGACGAAAACGATCCAGCCACAAGTGTCGAATGGAACTCCAGACATGGTCGATTGAGCCCAACCGGCCAGCTTTCGCACTCGGATTCTGCACATCGTGATTGCGTTGCCCATTCTTCGAGGCTTGGGAACGGGTCTAACGCATCCACACTGCCCACCATGCTCGCAAGCCCCCTCGGGGGGTCCGACTTGGTCTCCCTTTCCGCTGGCCTTCGCATTCGACTACCCTAGTGTGGTCTTGCCCGTACGTACGGAGATCTGTTCCACCGGGCTTATGCTGCCGCACTTCCAGTGTCGAAGCGAATCCTTACCATGTAGCCTTCGTGGGTTCGTGAGGATATATGAGGCCCTCGCGCAGCCTGGGGTTGCAAAAGATATTCTCGTCGACAACATCTTCCAGGCTTGGGATTCCTCTTGACATATCTGTCTCCCTCACAACATTCCGGAATATTTCGATTCTTCCAAAGTCATACGGCCCTCGGCACTTCCATCACATCTATCCATTTCTCCCAAGGCCGCTTGGGGACAACCGTCGACATGGTATTCATATACTTGGGCAAGAAGGCCTACCGATCGTTCAAGAACAAGAAGGGCGAGGAAACAGAAGCGCCTGAGTCTGGCGCAGCCGCTACAAACGAACCGTCTATCGAGGCAACTACCGATCGCGGGAGTAATGAATGCAAGCCGGAGCCAGCAACAAACGCTCCAGGATGCGGTCACCAATTCGACGCGTCAGTCGGGCCTTGCCCGACCTGCAAGTCTGCTCGGCGAGACCAATTAAAGTACAGGGCCAAGCTATTCGTCGGCCTCGTCCTGCCATTTGTTATCCAGGCCTTGGACGTGACCATCATTGCGAGCGCCCTACCATGGATTGCGTCTGACTTTGGTATGTTCTCCCTCGCCCCTGAGGCCGAACCGTTACACTAACAAATGTGCAGGCGAAACCGGCCAGCTCAACTGGATCATTGCAGCGTTCAACCTCACATCAGCAGCCTTCATCCCCTTCTGGGGCCAGATGGCCGACATCTTCGGACGCCACGTCTCCATCCAGACCTGCTTGGTGTTGATGCTGGTCGGTAGTGCACTCTGCACCGGCGCTCCTACCTCTGCCTATGCGGTGCTTCTTCTGGGTCGTGCTTTTCAGGGGTTGGCGTGCGCCGGGTTGAACGTCATTGTTCGTATCATCATCGCAGACAAGGTTTCCTTGCGCGAGAATGCGAAGAACTGGTCGATCTTCTCTTTCCTGGGTGGTATCTTGGGCTGGGGACTAGGCCCTGTTCTAGGAGGTATGTATCGCTCTGTGCGTACCCCTATCTGGCCGCAGAGGGACTAACAAGCCAGGCTATATCACCAGTCGATCACACTGGAGGTGGTGCTTCGGCATCAACCTGCCCATCGCCTTCGCCAGCATGCTCCTCATCTACTTCATCCTTCGTTCCGAGCTTCTCGGCCCTCAACCCCTTGCTCAGCTCGACGAGACCACCGAGACAGGTCGCCGCACCACCTTTGTGAAACGACTCAAGACCATCGATATTGGGGGCCAGTTTCTCTTCCTCTTCGGCATCGGCCTGCTAATTCTCGGCCTCTCGTGGGCCGGAGCGACGTACTCCTGGACCAGCCCGGCAGTCCTCGTGACCATCATTCTCGGGGCCATCATCAGCGTCTCCTTTGTTGTTTGGGAGTACCACATGTCACCCGGAAAAGCCCTCGCCCGCATGTTCCCGTCCCAGAAGCCCATGATCCCCTGGGAACTCGTGCGCAACAGAGACATCGGCCTCCTCTTCTACACGTCTTTCGCCACGGGCATGGCCATGTACTCGGTCCTCTACTTTTGCAACATCTACTTCACCATGGTGAAGCTCTGGACGGCCGATGAGGCTGGCGTGCAGTTGCTGTACTTCACTCCTGGTCTAGGCGTGGGCGTCTATATATCCGCCTTCATGTGCAACTCCTGGCCTCGCAAGACGTTCCCGCCAATCTTCATCGGCTCCGTCATCGAGATGATTGGTATCGGATTGATTGCCTGGGCACTCTACACGGAACACAACCCTACAGTGTACGGGATGATGGCTCTGACTGGTGTCGGCACTGGCCTGCGTGTCATGCCTGGTGAGTGATGACTATGCGGTTTGCTCAGCACTCCTTTACTAATACCACACTTAGTGCCCCTCCACGGAATTGGCTACTTCCCCAAGAAGATTGCGGCTGTTGTCTCTCTCATGGCGGTTGCCTACCCATTCGGCGGGACGTTCGGACTCACCATCATGACGACGGTATTCAACAACGCATCCGGCATCGGCAACGACTCGCCTCTGAGAGACTTCACCACCCTCAAGAACCTGCCTCCGGCACAGCAGGCCGTGGTAACCAACAACGCCAAGATGGGTGTTGTTTGGGCATTCGTCGCAATCTGCCCGTTTATGATTATTGTAAGAACCAACAGACCCGATCAGTCGCGAGCCTCCCTAACAAGACCAGTGCACAATTGCGGCCTCCTTCCTGGGCAACGTCTACATCAGCAAAAAGGACCAGGGCGAGGACGAGAAGCAGACCGAAATATACGAAGGCGTATACTTGCTCAAGTTCCTCCGCAAGGGGAACTCGACAGGTAACGTCACAACCCGGCAGCACGAGTCTGGAGAACCGGCTCTGCTGAAGTGAAGACGTGGAAATGAGACGCCATGAATGTTTTACCATTTCTTTTGTCTGGGACGAGGAGTTGAGATACCAGGGGGCAGTCGTGTATTGGCAAATCTTACAAGCCAAATCTCATCGGATAGGGGGACCTTTGGCCAAGTCGGTCTTGTAAACCCATATAGAAGACATGTTAGAAAACAGTGCGACACCGTTACATGTCAACACTTGTGCGCCGTACCCATTCTGGAGAACCGGCCACATCGTTCTACAATATAAATATACAGACACCTAATCAACAAACAGAACAGCTGGCGCCTTTACAGAAAACCTGTATTTAGCCGCAAAGAGTCCTCTTGTCAGCGTGATTCGCTGCGGAACGCCGAGACACTGGGCGAAGGTGGGTGGCCCAAAAGGGAAAGTGGGCTGTTTTCGCCAGTTGCGCAGCGCAAAGCCCCCGGCCGTGGGCGGAGTGACCGATCGACCTCATCTCATCCCATCCATCGCAAGTTGCCTCTCACCGATGGGGACGTCATCCTCTATTGGCGCTCCGTCCCGTTTTTCCTTTTCTTTAACATGACAATCGCATCAGAGCTCGTGGTATAGCATCGAATCGTTTTGTATTTGGTTCTTCACAGTGCTCAAACACCAAGGGTGTCTTATCATCCATCGCCACCGGGCATCTCTCTCACACACACACCGAGAATCCTACCGTGATAACCGCCCCGTCGCAATGGACGCCGAGAGCCCGCTGCCCAACGACGAGGTCCACCTCAGCGCGCGCACCTCCGAGTCCAAGTTCTGGCTCGAGTTCTCCCTCTTCGACGACGGCCTCGACTCCGCCCGCGCCGCCTCCCTCACAACCCTCACGCGCTTCCACCGCTTCCCCGACCTGCCGCCGGAGATCCGCCTCAAGATCTGGGGCTACCTCGTCGCCCCCCGCGTCGTGACGGTGTGCTGCTTCGAGCGGGACGCCAGGCTGCCCTCGCGCAGGGAGGCCTTCCAGCGGCGGTCCCCAGCAGCCGCCTCCTCCTCCTCCTCGTCGTCCCCGGGCACCGTCTTCAACCCCACGTGCCCCGTCATCCTCCGCGTGTGCCGCGAGTCCCGCGCCGTGGGCCTCGAGAGCTACGAGCTCTCCTTCGGGTGGAAGATCTCGGCCCTGCTGAGCGACACGCCCATCGCCCGCCCGCCGAGGGCGTGGTTCAACTTCCGGCTCGACGCGCTGTACCTCGTCGGCGAGCTCGAGGCCTACGACCAGTACGGCTTCAACAGCCCGATGGTCTACTTCCTGAGGAGGGAGGACACGCGGCGCGTCCGGCACGTCGCCTGCGCCTTCGAGGAGCTGCACTACCCGGAGCAGGAGTCGGACCAGATCTTCGGGTGCCTGTGGCACGTCGTCGACCGCTTCTCGGCCGCCGAGCGGCTGCTCCTGGCCGTCACCCCGCGGGACGAGGAGGGGATGAAGGGCTGCCTCATGCTCAGCACCGACAACATCATGCAGAAGATCTGGAACGGCTGGATCCTCGGCACGACGGTCACGAGCTCCAGCCTGGCGAACACCCAGATTCTGCTGGTCAGGGAGGGTGACCTGGCGGACGTGACGGCGTCGCACGGCGTCGAGGACGACGCTGCGAGGACGAAGAGGAAGCAAATGACGAGATAGTGCCGCACTTGCCTCCGGCTGCACGGGAAGGGTTTAGAGTGATTTGTTCATGTTTCTTTTTCCTCGTCTTTACCCTTAGGAATCGTACAATAGGAGTAGAAGAGGTAGCAGCAGTAGTTTACACGAGCAGAGTAGAGGTGGTAACGCATGCCCCCGTATGCACCGCCCGCCTAATGATGATGATTTTGGTATGCCCAGAAGCAACCCCCGAACGCCGATGTCCCTTTGCGCCGTTGCCCATTTGTATTGCAGATTGCAGTCTCGCTGACAGCAGAATCATGGCTCATTGCCGCTTCCCTAGCCCCTCGAACGCAGGGCTGGGACTGTCACCTCCCCTCCTCATCCCTCCCAGCAGCCAATCCGTCAGCCCAACGACCTTGGCCCCAACACCCCTCTCCCAGTCCCCTCCCTCCTGCACCGTCTCGATCGTATGGCTCAGTATCCTGCCTTGGGCGTCGAACTGGAACACAAACAGACCTGTAAAGCCACTGCCGGCATCTCTCCCCGTTGTCGTGCCCTGTGTTGTTGTCGTTGCGCTGGCGGAGCCGTTCTTACCGGGCGTACACCATCGCACAACAAGCTGCTCCGGGAGCGCCCCCGAGCGCAGTGGCGCGAAATGGAGAGGTTGCTTCGTTACACGCTCCGAGATGATGGACAGGCGTACGTCGCCGACTAACGGCACGCAGTTCCAGGCGATCGGCGCACTCCAGAGAGCCGCGGTGTATGCCACTCTGCCGGAGACGGTCGGGAGGTGCGGGTGTGTTGTCGGAAACAGGTGGAGGGAGATGTTGGGTGCGAGAATCTCTTGGGGGAGGGGAGACTGGAGGACGCTCGGAAGGTGGTCTTGCAGAATGCGTAGAGCTGTGAACGTTAGTTTTGAGCTGGTAGCCACCGATACAAAACGGGCAGACTCACTCTTTCCTAGGTTCGCCTTATTCCTGTCGGGTTCCATCCCGGACTTCCCGCCGCCATTGCTGGAGAAGACGGTATCTGAGGGGTTGAAATAGCGGCTGCTCGGGAGCTCGACCTCCATTGGTCGGTGGCGCGCGAGGACGAGAGACGACTGCGACGGCGCAGAAGAAAGAGCCGTTGCAGTCGCTGCCACGGCTACTGCTGCTGCGGCGGAGGAGGGACGCTTGGGGGCTCTCGGTGCGTGTTCTCTGGTCTTTGCGTTTGCGCTGGGAGGCCAGACTTGGCAGGTCAGCGGGGACGTCGCAACGGCGCGGACGCCCTGGGGAGTCGAAGTAAGGCGCGACGCGGCCATGGATTCGGTATGGCTATGATCATGAACCAAGCTGGTGCTGCATTAAGGTGTTTGTCGAGGGGAAAAAGCGATGTCTTGCGACGACAAGGCGTGGGAAAAGAAGAGAATGATGTCAAGAATCCGAGTGGAATGGACGGATGTAAATTTCGAAGGTCAGCCAAGCTTTCCAGCTATCAACTCCTCGGTAAAACCAACAAGCTTTCAAGGTACCCAAGTATTATGTACCTTGATGGGTTGCGGAGAAGGGCCCACACACCCGGGGCCCACTTACTTACAATCGGATCGGAAGCGGCAGCCGACTTGACGGACGTTCGAGAACACGCGTAAAGGCAACCCGACCCGAGGTGACAACCTTGAGAACCTGCTTAGTGTCATGTTTTCAAAATTGCTCGTGCTATATCTATTTTGGGAACCACGCTACCGTGTAGCAAAACCCCTAGACCATCCCGGTATTTCAGATACTGTACACACTCATCTCCCTACTTAGGGTGAGGGAACTCGTCCTCGAGTTGCAACCGCACGCCGACGTTCATGCTGATGAGCTCCTGCACAAGAAGCTTTGCAGCATACGGCATCGTCATCTGCGTCACCTCTCTGGTGCTCTTGCACGTGTGGCAGTAACCCTTGTAGCCGAACAAGCCGCACTGCTGGCAAATGTCGAGCTGCGTGCCGTCGGAGCTGATCATCAGGCGCTCCAGCAACAGCTGCGAAGCTCCGTACGCGATCAAACAATCACGTTCCATCTCTCCCAGTCGGAGGCCACCATCCCTCGACCGACCTTCCGTGGGCTGGCGTGTGAGGATGGCCCTGGGTCCACGGGAACGAGAGTGCATCTTGTCTTGCACCATGTGCTTCAGACGCTGGTAGTAGATCGGGCCATTGAAAATGTAAGCCTCCAGCGGCTCTCCGGTGATGCCCGAGGTGAAGTAGTCTTTGCCCTCCCATGAGAAGCCGTGGTCTACCAGGGCAGCACTCATCTGCTCCAAGGGGTGAGAGCGGAAAGCGTCGCCAAATCCGTAGTCCTTTCTTCCATCTAGGACGGAGGCCTTGCCGGTCAAGCACTCGAGAAGCTTGCCAACCGTCATTCGAGAGGGGAAACCGTGAGGGTTCATGATGATGTCCGGGACCAAGCCTGTATCAGAAAAGGGCAGATCCTCCTGGTCAACAATGATACCAACGACACCCTTCTGCCCGTGGCGCGACGAGAACTTGTCTCCAAGTTCGGGCCGTCTTGTTTGACGGGTCTGAACTTTGACAACCATCGTCTCCCTCTCGGTATGTGAAACCATGACCTTGTCAATGTATGCAGGGTCTGCTATCCTGTACGAAATCGACGAGTCGCGGAATTCGCTAGGGCCACGGTCCATGCCAATGCCGGTCGATCCCGTGTCCAGCGGCGTCTCCTTCTTGATCATGACCTCACCGGAGTTGACCTTGTAACCCACGATCGCGAGACCGTCGTCATCCAGGGCCTCGTGCTTTGCTGTCCGTCCGTTCTCGTCATTGACGGGATCTCCGATACGCTCTCGGCGGCCGTTGGGGTATTTCTGCAACTCGGCGGTGTATTTTCTGAACACCTGGCAACGCCCGAAGCCACGATCGCAAGATGCCTTGTTCAAAACCAGGGCGTCCTCAATATCGTAACCAGAATAGGACATGACAATAACCGTGGCGTTCTGCCCGGCAGGTAACTTGTCGTAGTTGACTAGTTGAATCGTCTTGGAGATGACCATTGGCCGCTGGGGATATACCAGGGTGTAGAGAAGCGTATCGATGCGGTTGAACTGGTTGTATGCGATGGCGCCAATAGCTTGCTTACCCATGGCGCACTGATACGTGTTTCTGGGCGACTGGTTGTGGTGGGGGAAGGGGATGAGGCCAGCGACGGCACCCAGAACTGTGAACGGTTCGATTTCCATATGGGTGGTGGTCATGGTGACGTCCGTTTCGTACAGGGCGACGAGCGTGTCGTTTTCCTCGTTGACGTCGAGATACTCAACGATACCGTGCGTCAAGAAGTCGTCGAAGGTGGCTTTGCCGAGTTGAAGGAGCCGCAAGTGCTCTTCTTTCAACTTGGGCTTTCCGTTCTTAACGATGATGTAGGGTCGGCAAATGCGTCCTTCGTCCGTTGCGATGTGGACCGCGTTGAAGTGGTTATTGATGTGGATGCTGACGAATGGAGAGATCCAGCCGCGTCTCCTCATCGTACGGAATTTGCCCGCGAACCGCTTGGGATACCTGGTTAGAGCGAACGGCGTGCCGTTGATGTGGATGATGTATGACCCCTCGCGGTGCATCTCGCCGCCGGAGAAGTTTCTGATAGGCTCGACGCCGGCATCGAGGGTGAACACCCATCGCTTGACCGGGGCTTCCTCGACGTTGGTGGTGATATGCGTCATGAGCGCCAAGTTCTTGACCAAACCGCATGCCTCACCTTCCGGCGTATCGGAGGTGCAGAGCATGCCCCATTGGGACGGTTGGAGTGCACGGGGGCCAGAGACTTTTCGGGTCTTCTCAAACTGACTGCTGATACGGGTCATCATACCGAGAGCGCTGATGTAGCTGAGACGACTCAGGACGTGCGTGACGCCAGCTCGGTTCATGTTGAATCGCTTGACAGTCCAGTTACCCGTCTGAATCGCCCGGTTGATGCCCTGTCCGATCATGTTGGCATGGTTACTGATCATATTCACCGCGTCAAGAGGAACTGCCCGGTTCTCCTTCTTGAGAACCTTGTCGATGCTGCTCTTGACGTTGCCGCAGAACTGCTTGAACAAATCTTCGAACAGGAGGGAGAGCAGCTGACCGGCCAACTCCAATCGCTTGTTTCCGACGAAATCTCGGTCATCGACTAGACTGGGATCGCTCTGCGCCATGAGGACACGCCGTGTCATGAAGGCCACGTACACAGCTTTGGGGTAAAAGTCCAAGCCCTCAATCGGGACGTGGGCAATAATGAGGTTGGCCAAGGCGTCAAGTGCTTCCTCAACGTGGTTTCGACGGACCTGGGCCGCAAACGGGACTCTGCTCTTGCCCATTTTGATGCGTGCGCCAATATACTCGAGGGCTTGTTGCTGGGTGTATACGCCGACCTTTGTGGCCTCCTCGAACTGGATGAGGAACTCGTCCTGGTACTTGCCGTTGTCGCCGGCAACGAGCTGCATAATCTCGTAGTCCGACAGGCCTCCAAGAGCCTTGAGAATGATGACGATAGGAATACCCTCTACCAGAATATTGGCCGTCAGGAGCATGCGGTCCTTCTTCAGCGTGACGTAGGTCTTTGATTTGCGTTCATGGGTGGAACTGGTGACAGAGGCTGTGATGACGTTGTTCTTCTCGTCGGCTTCGACTATGACACGGTTCTTGCTAAGTTGCTCCTGAATGAGAATGACCTTCTCGGTTCCATTAATAATGAAGTAACCGCCGGGGTCCAAGGGGCACTCGTTCATGCGAGACATCTCCGCATTGGTAGCACCGCCTAGTCTGCAGATAGAGCTCTTCAACATGACGGGGAGGCGGCCAAGAGGGACATTTTTGCGAACAATCTTTGACTTCTCGCGGATGTAGGCAATATCGACCATGATGGGAGCGGCGTAGGTCATGTCGCGCAAGCGACACTCCATTGGGCTGACCTCATTCTGGGCCCTGATGTCGTTGAAGTCGACGCGGCTGGGGCGTTCCACCCTGATATCAGTGAACCTGAGAGCAAGTCAGTCGAGTGCCCGGGGGGTGCGACCAAGACACGGGGGGCCGCCTACTCAAGCCAGAATGAGCTGTTCACGTCGCTTCGAATGATGCGATTGGCGCGAACAATCTCTTTGATCTCATTTTCGACGAAGAAGTTGTACGAGTCAATGTGCTGTTTGACGAGACCCTTGACTTTGAGGAAGGCAGGCAGCAGCTGGAATTTGTCTTCCTTGGTCGAGATGGGATCAGTGAGCTTCTTTCCGTTATAGAAAGGCTCTAGGAGAGCCTCGAAGCCGTCGTCTTGCATCGTGATTGTAAGTGTCACCGACGGCAGCACATTATGCAGTTTGACGCAGCGCAAAACTCGAGTCACCTCGTGAGAATTGGAAGGTGGCGGCGGTAGCAAAAAAGTTTGGCCCCGCGGAGCCGGGTGCCGCCAGCTGTGCACCAACGCAGCCTGGATGCCCGGTGATTGAGTACCACGCTATCGCTTATCGGCTATCGAACAGTCATCAATCACGTGTCGATAAGAGCTGACACCACGGACCCGACCCAAGTACCTATTGACCGACGACAACCATGACGAACGACCACGAAGAAGACCACGAGCGCCAGTGACAAAGGCACGGATGTTGGGGAAGTGTGGCATTTCGTGGTAATTGAAGCTGGTACATGGGAGAGTTTTACCTTCAAATAAGAGAGTGAGGACTTGCGAAACAAAGGACAACAGACATGCGGCTCAACTAGTTGTGGTGAGTTGAGTTAAAGCTGAAAGTGCTCGCAGTTTCAGAACCCCTGGGGACCTAGCTGGCACAGTCACCAGACAGTTCATCCCAACCCAGCTTACCGGCCTGGTTCCTGGATCTAGCAGACTCTCATCTTCTTCTGCACGTTCCCTAATTAGGTAAGTTGCTGTTGTTCAGTCAGGTACAAGTACCAGAAAATCGCCATTCGGATGACAAGAGAAAGAGTTCATAATGGCATGATGGCCTCGAGAACTGGGCATCGGATCAAGACACGATCAGCCTCTGGTCACTTCATCGGTGGGCTCAGTCTCTGCTCAGCTATGCCCTGACAGCACGCCCAGGAGCCGGGGCTTCGGGCCCGACTCGTACGTTTTGCAACGCAGCACGAATGACTAACAGCGTGCAAGCCTGGGACCGGCCGTCACGATGGATATTCCCAACGAGCGACTTTCTGGCATTCGACGGGGATTCGGCCAGGCATTCCACATGGTCGAGCAAGGCGCACCGAAGTATTCGGGAACACTGAAAGGCCAGGGCTCAAGTGGGTTGACGATGGCAGATCTAGGTGCTGGCGCGGGGGCGCTGTCGCCCGTTAGATTGTGTTCCATCTGAGAGGCAGGGGGATACCTGCCTCCTTCGTACCTTGTACTATTAGTGTATGTACAGTGCCTGGTTGTCTGCCCGAGCCCCGCAATCCAGCATCTTTTCTCTCTACCTCATACTTTACCCCTCCTTGTTGGACGACAAGCCTCTGCCTCCCCTCACTTGTGCCGCTCTGTTGTAATGCTTACGTCGTCTGCTAATACCTACCTCAGCTCACCTTACCTACCGGCCTAGGCATCTATTTTAGTAATTTCGCGATTGCCGCTGTTGGCGCTTGAACCACGGTCGAAGAAGCGTTGTTGGCCAGCCATAGAGCGCACGACTGGAACGCGAAGAAGAGCCAGAACATCGCATCGCCTCGGAGTCTCGTCTGTTTCCCAGCGGCACTGTGCGGCCTGCGCAACTCACATTGTGCCCTGAGACTGTCGTCACTCACGAATGGGATCGGGATGTCCCCCGCAGGGTTGCCTTCTGGTAGGTAGTGTACACTACACTACGACCCGCAGCGCAGATGTGATGCGGCGTCGGCGTCTGCATGCTGCGTTGGCAGCGGAAGGGTGTGGCAATTCGAGTCGCGTCGAAGCACATCACCGCAGTCAGCAATTGCAATCGCCCCCCCTCCGTCTCCAGATATCGGACCCCGATCGGTTAGTTGGTGAGGCTGCCCCGCGACGACGAAGCAACTAACCCCCCTCCCCATTCCCCAAACGGCATCGCAGTTTACATCGCAGTTTACTACACATATGTCACCAACCCAGATGGCAGGTCCGCTACAGGCCGAAACAAGACAGGCTTTCCATCTCGACAAAAGTGACCAGACGCCCTTGGAGCTATCCTTCGTGGCGCGCTTGGTGTTCACCAACGACACTGTGGTTGACCCGGATACTGGGAATACGCGCCTTGCACGCTCGCCACCTCCCTTCGGCCAGACCTGTCGACTAAGTATGATGCAAGAAGTCGAGCTCGCGAGTCAAGTCCTCCGGCCCTGAGCCGTGCGGCGGATCCAAGGGTCCAACCTCTCTGTTATCGGAGAGGGGCCCTCTTGCTGGGGTATCGCAACATCAGTGCCATTGTGTAGAGCGAGCCAAGGGCTTTGCCGCCTTTGCCTGATGGAACCTTTCGTCGCCGACAAGGGGCCAGCGCAAAAATGGAATTCGAAAAAAGGGGTGGCGAGGGATTATCCGAACTAGATGATCATCGAGCCGACATCCCTCGGTCTAGCGCAGCAACAAGTGGTCCAGCAACATTCTAGCCCGCCGTCTCTGCCTCTACCTACGGGGATCCGTTGACAAGCATCCTGCAGGCGACATGGGACGACAGCCAGCTGCCCTCCACGAAGCCGTACGGACTCGAGGGGCAGGTACATAGACAGACAGAGAGAGTGAGTGAGTGCCCTCTGCTGCCTGCAGCTAACCTTCTCTCCACTGGGCGAGTCACAGAGAGTCACAGACAATACTCCGTACATATCAGTACCTGGCCAAGCAAGGCATGCCTGCAACGAGGCCGATTTGCTGAGGTGCAGAGTCCGACGACAATCCCGTCGTCCATACCTGCTTTGTCGCAGACTCGCAGCTAGTCCACTCAGGGCGGGCCTTAAAAGTCGGTGTAGAACCGAGCCGCTACGCCCATGCTTGCCGCCCAACATATCATTCTCCTACTGTTCTTTTCACATCCAACGGTCGACCCAATGGCCGCACAAAAAAAGCCTCGGCGGTACTATGACGAAGCCTTTGGACCTTCTGCACCTCCCGGAACATGGGTGATGACAGGCCTCCCGTCATGTGGGAACTTGTGAAGTGGGAAGATGCAAGTCACTTTTCAACCCTCGGCAGCCCACTCTAGCAGCAGTACGCGATGCAGCACCCACGAGTCTGTCTGCACCAATTGCGTCCAAATCGCGGGGCAGTTCATACATGCCTCTGCACAGCCCATTCTTGTTTGAGTTGCGCTGAGAATGAGGCTGCGAAGCTACATCGACCTGCCGCCTCGAAACGCACGGCCGTGAACAAGCCAGAGACCTCGAGAACCCCAACCGCAACCCTATATCCCACGGATGTTGACCATTGGGTGGAACGTTCGACCACGGCTTGAGCCATTGGCTTTATGCTGCAATGCAAAGTCCCTTGGACTCGGGGGTACGGGCCTTGGGTAAACATGCCGTTTCCCTCCGCCTAAGGATACGCCCTGCTCTGCCTGCAGTTCTGAATCCTGCCAATTGGCACGTATTATGTATCCGGCATATCATTTCTTTTCGCAGGGACTGGACGGGTGTTTGAGCCACGGTCAACGGTACGGATACACTAGGCGGATTCCCCAATGCCGGCTCTCTGCCATTGCCGCAGTAGCCAATGATAACAGGCCAAGGTGTCAAAGAAAACACTTGACTTTTGAACCCCATGGGCGCACCTCGCTGTTTGGCGAAGAGCCCCGGCCTGCCCCCTCGCTTGGGATCTTGGATGGTTGTTCCACAGACGTGGGCTGGTCGTGTGTGCCTCCGGGTCTGGTCGTCTATCGACAACGGCCGAAAGTCACCTTTCTGGTTGACAAGTCATAGGGCCGTGCCAACATCGCAACTCTGACGGGGCTGGCAGAGTTACCCACCGCTTCTAGATCTGGGGAAAGTGTCTAGTCGTCGGACAGGGTTATCCAGGTCCCAGCTTGTGCGTGGCACACCCAGACCGTCGTTAAAGCTGTCGACGACAACAAGCAGCAGACAGCCAACCCGCTGGCTGAGGCTACACCGCCTAGAGAGACATGCTAGTCCTTGGTTTGGGAGGTTGCTCTGCAGCGAGCGCAACAAGTCGACAACAAATCACGAGCAGGGTCATTCCCTAGGGATCGAGCCCTACTTGCAGATTGCCAATTCGACAAAGTCAAGCACCAAAATGAAGGCGAGCGGTGACAACCCGGTCGGGACTCTGCGAGTGAACAATCGAAGTTGATCCCGTCTGGATCAAAAGGGGGATCTCGGACCTCCTGTCAGACCGATATAGAGTTTCCGATGCACTGATACTGATAAAAGCCATCTCTGTCGTTAACGCACGCACAAGCTTGACATGCGATTGATGGTGGGCCAGCCGAGCTGCACTTCCCAGGATAAGAAAGCCCCTGACAGGAAAGCGGAACGAGACATTCAACTGGGACTAGTACGGACGTCCTCCGACCTCCGACCTGCTAGACTCGGTGGTTTCCATGCTGTTAGTGCGCCAGCCCCTCACCAAAAGAGGAGGAGGGGACGTGAAGAGGAAGGGGGGCGGAGGGGGGGTTTAAAGAGCGGGAGCGGGAGGGGTGGGAGCGCGAAACGTCCGGCCCTGCCTCCCCTTCCCATCGACCCGTCTTCTCAGGAGAAGCAGTCGTGTCTAGACACGGAGGATTTTGCCGCGAGAAAGATGAAAAGAAAGGCTATGCGCTATCCTGATTGCCGACCCAACATCCGACGTTCTGCCATCGCGACATGAAGCCAGCGGTAAGCCACGCACTCTCTTGTAAGTGAAGGGATCGAGTACCAACAAGCACTCGCTGCTGATGGATGCTCCTTTTGAGGAAGGGTTCGAGCAGGGTTCCTGTGCAAAGTACCATTCTGTACCCTTTCTGGTAGGCACATACTACAGCTGCTCAGCATCATGCCGCGGATACAACCGAATACAGTGCACGCTGGAAACTACCCAGGCTCTGTACCCGCAACTCTCTTCCCACCTGGCCAGGCACGGCGCGTGAAAGGGCAGGAGGCGGTTCCCCCATAGGTCCTAGGATAGGTACTACCTCGACCAGGATAAGGTGGTAGGGTGCCGTGACGCGAAGTATACGGGTACGGCGCCTGCCAGGTACCTTGGACAGGTTTGTTTGGCCAGCCCAAGTCGGTGTCGCTGAGTTACCTACTGAGAAGGACCTAAGGTACATACACTGCGCCTCGATCCCAGCCTGCTCAGGTCCTTCGGGGGGATCCCCTCCCCCAGAGACCAGCGAGCGAGCGAGTGAACGGCGAGTGAGATGCTGTGTTTCCCATCTGTGGTTCTCATCTGTGGTTCCTCTACTACCTACGATGGGGCCCACGTCAAGTCCCCTTACCACCTACCTACACAAGCAGGTAGCGTAGTGTACATGCACTGTAGCCTGTAGGTACCCCACCCCCCCTCGTCGGCGCAGGGGTATCTTGGGCCGCCGGCTGGCCTGTCACGCTCTCAACCGTGCTCATCGCCCATTGCCCACACCTAGGAAAAAACGATACATTACCTTCTTATGCTCCAAACCTGCTCTCTCTCGTCCCTCCCCACGTTGATCGGGTTTCTTGTCCAGTCTCTTTTCTGTACACCATCTTGTGTGTCCGTGTATTTCAAACCCTCTCCAGCCTGCCGCTCCTGGCTCTCCAGGGCGCGACGTGTTGAGACTATATTCCGAGTGTATACTCTACTGGAGTGGGCGAGAAGAAGAAGAAGAAGAAGAAGAAGAAAAAAAGGTCAGTTACCACTTCATTTCAATCCTCTCCCCCCGTTCCTAGGCGTTCCCCAACGACGTTGGGCTTTGCGATGAGGAGGCGTTCGGCGACGATGCGACAAAGAAACATACACACCCACGGAGAGAAAAGCAAGACACAGGCACGTACACAGACACAGACACACGGAAAGCAGCCAACCTTCTGGTCTTCCGTTTATCACGTTTATCACCGCCGCCAAAACACGGGCGCCCTCCCCCGGCAGAATTCCAGGGAGCATCGAAAGTCTAATTCACCACCACCACCACAACCCGTGGGTACATGCCGTCATATGGCCTAGGAGTTCCCACCGAAGGGAAAAAACGCAAAAAGGAAGAGAAAGAAAGAGAGAGAGAGGTAGGGGTGCGCAGCACAGGCGACGAAGAAGCAAAGACAGGGACGGTTTCGGCTGCCCGTTCGAAGACATCAAAAGAAAGAGACAGGAGTCGCAAGGCGAGACACCCGAGTCTCACGCTGCTTAGCCTACCTACCGTCAGCGGTACCTACTTTGCATCAGCTTCGCCGGGCCGCTGCGGCGCTGATTCCTCCTTGTCTGCTTCTTCAGGGCCCTCACCGACTGCCGCCCGTATTTGGAGAAGACCAAAAGGAAAAACCCCCGGACGACCACCACCGACTTCGCCAGATCCGCACCCCGCCTCCGATTTTCCTTGTTTCCAAACCCGCCAAACCCTCGTTCTGTTCTCCGTTTCTTGTCGTCGTGGTCCTGGTCGTCGCCGCCGCAGGCTCATCGCATCGCAACACAACGCAACGCAACGCCACGGCCTTTTTGAACACTCTTTTCTCGTTCCTGTCCATGGATTCCTTGCTGACCATCGGCTTGATTTAATGCCAGTAGTTAATATAGACCCCACCGCCCCTTGGCCTATCTGCGCCGTGTACGAGTTGGAATAAGCCAGACCATCTATGGACGAGCTTCGCTTTCGATCTCAGCAACTCCCCCGTAACGAGCCCACGATGAACACACTTGTCTCACCTCCGCGGAACGGCCGCCTGCCCCAGCCCGTTCAGGCGCACGATGGGCGAGGTGCCCTGCCTCGTCGCTTCACCACCGACTCTGGGCGTGTACCAACATTGTCTTCCATCACCAGCCAGCGCGGTCCCGACCTGGGCGGCCAAGATTACAACGTACGTCTGTCTGCCTTCATCCAAACGGCGACAATGTGATTTGCGCTGTCGCCCCCTCCCCAGTCCCCCCGAGTGGCATCGCCGCCGTGCGCCCAAGTGTAGAATTCGGGCTGACGAGCTGTTCTACAGACTTTGCACAAGGTCCAATTGGTTCGTGGATGTCCCATGTCCGCTCCGTCGTGATGCTCGCTTTCTTGCGGCGAAACACCGGCAACCTGCATGCGCTGCAATGCGGCGTGGAACATCGGGAACGAGGGCTGACAGCCAGCGCAGATTGAGAAGAAGAAGCTTGAATATGAGAGACTCCGCGAGCAGCGCCGCCGATTCGAACTCGAGATGCAGAAGCTGGAGCAGGCGCAGCGGCGCGAGGAGATGGAGCTTGCCAAGATGCAGGACGACCTCCGGCACGGCCACCAGTCGGAGCCCACGACGCCCCCCGAATACCACGAGTCTTCCGGCTTCCCCACGATGTTCTCGCGACCGAACCGTTACTCGACCTCGAGCTTGACCTCCCCCCCGGGCCTGTTCAACCGCCCCGGCCGCTCGGGATCGCAGCTTACCTCTCCTCAGTCGACCTTGATGCAGTCGCGCTTCACCTTTGACGAGCATCTCCCCTCGCGCTCCGTGCCCGGCTCCCGTAGGAACAGCGACGAAGACGAGAAGGAGGAGGCTGTTCGACAAGACCCGACTAGCCATCGGTCTTCTAACGCGTAAGTGCTGATATTGCCATGTGTGATGTGTTTTGTTTCTTGGACAAGCCGTAAGTATCCACTTCTGGGTGGTTACCTAGGTTGAAAGTATCTGCCCCTGGTCTCCGGTGTTGACTGTCCCCGCGACTGCCCTCTAAGAGACGTTCTTTGAATGGGAAGGCACAGTGGGTTGTCTCTTTCCCTCTGTCGACATCCTACCCACTTCTGAACTTCCACACAACAAAAGGCCTGGATCTATACTCATCCGTCTTTCAAACTTGGCTTTTCAACCACTTCAACCCTCGAGGTCTACCGTTCGTCACACCTCTAACTCTACGGACCTTTGAGTATTCTTCTTGACCAACGCGTGCAACTTGAGTGACAACATCCCTTCGCGCAACCAACAATCCTGCACACAACCCAACCACCAAGCGCCTTCTTCAGCAACACATCGCTCCAAGGCTCAGTTTCAATCTTACGGTTGTTGCACCTGCCTCTTTTGGTGTTTCGTGCTCCTGTCTATACCGACTTCATCCTAACCGTTTCGAAACCAAGCACGACGGCTTGTCCAAGAAACTTACAGACAGCAAGAAAAATATCCTTCTAAGCAATGGCTAACCCTGGTCCTTCCGACAACAGCTACAATCGCTACTCCATGCCCGTCACCAGATCTCGTACTGGTCTGTATGGCTCCGACCTCGATCAAACTGGCACTGCTCGCTTCCTTTTCGGCGAGGAAGACGCTTCCGGCGAGAACAAGTACGGACAAGGCACTGACGACAACTTCCCTACTCTGGTGCGCCGCGACGACCAAATGGTGAGTCTGGTATTTTTTCCATGTTTTCCCCCATCCCAATCAGCCCTTTGCGAGCCCTCCGAAGCAAGTGGCAAGCCAGTGCGTTTGGTTGGCTACTGCAATTGTCCTTAGCCAGTCCAGTTTCTCTGGGCTGAAGTTGAAGTTGTCAAGCGGGAATGCGCGGTTGCTTGCTTGCTTGCTTGCAGCTCGCAGCCGCGCCTTCCTCCTTCCTCAACCTCATTATTCACCCCCCACCCACTTCTCTCTCCTTCCCTTTCCCATTTGGAAAAAATTTCTCTAGGCGAGGGACCCTTCCGTCCTTTTCCCTACCTCATTCCTCCAACCCCGTTCCTACCCTTTTCGCAAAGTTTGGAGTCTTGCAGGATTCTCTAGTGTCGACACAAACTAGCTACAATTTTGTCAGCCTTCTTGTACAAGTGTTGACACTGTTTGCGTTGTATAGCTTTCTGCATCCTCCGCTGCCCTTGATCTTGCCCTCTCTCCCTCACCCGCCCCCGACGCGCCCTCCACCAACGGTTGGGGCCATATTAACCGTCACCGCACCCAACAGAGCCTGTCTGCTATCAACACATCTTCGCTCAACGGAGCTGCCCCGACTGGAGAGATCGCTACGAGAGCCTCCGTCCGTCACTCGCTCGACCTAAAGTTCTTCCCGGACGCTCCTTCCGATAACCAGGTTGTTTCTCCTCCCGGCAACCACATGATGGCTACTCCCCCCAAGCTCCAGAGTTCCTTCTCTGCCAACGACGTGCCTACCGTCAAGAGTACCGCCGGCGCGTCCATCACGAACAACCACGCCCAGCAGCACTTCCACAACCACAACGCCAGCATTGGTCGCATTCCTGCCGGTGCCGTTCCTGGTCGACACAGCCGCGAGCTGTCCAACGACAACAGTATGGGAGGCGCGCGTGATCAGCCGGGACCTTACCCTTCTATCCAGTCTGCTCTCCAGGCCAACGCCGCCCCCTTCGGTCCTGGCGGTCCTGGCGGTCCCGGCGGTCCTGGTCAGGGCTACCCTCACGCTTCCCAGGGCAACCCGAACCCTAACGGCGTCGCTACTGCCGGTCCCAACAACTCGTACGGCAACTTCTTCCCGAACGGCTACGTCTCCCCCACGTCCCAGCCGCCTCCTCCCTCGTCTGGCCCTTATGGCATGCCTCTTTTGGCCATGGGCATGCAGAACATGAACCTCGGTGGCGGTAACAACATGTACCCTGCCCAGAACTACGCTGGCTATGGGGCGCTGTACAACCAGCAGCACCAGCCCCGAGACAGCCAGGCTCGTGTTATCCAGCATCGCCGCCAGATGGACAACGAAGGTAAGCATGCCGTGACCCCCGAACGTCCCCCGTCGCCCTACTAACGTGTTCAGCCATGTCTCGCTACAACGGACTTGCCCTCGAGAACGTTGGCGGTCAAATCTATGATCTCTGCAAGGACCAACACGGTTGTCGCTATCTGCAAAAGAAGCTCGAGGAGCGCAACCCTGAACAGGTCCACATGATCTGGCTGGAGACCAACCAGCACGTGATCGAGCTCATGACTGACCCCTTTGGCAACTACCTTTGCCAGAAGTTGCTGGAATTCTGCAACGACGATGAGCGCACTGTCCTCATCCAGAACGCCGCCGTCGACATGGTTCGCATTGCCTTGAACCAGCACGGCACTCGCGCCCTGCAGAAGATGATTGAATTCGTCACCACCCCTACCCAGATTGATATGATCATCAACGCCTTGCGCTACCAGGTTGTAGAGCTCATCCAGGATCTCAACGGCAATCACGTCATCCAGAAGTGCTTGAACAAGCTCAGCGCCCACGACGCCCAGTTCATCTTCGACGCTGTCGGCACCAACTGCGTCGATGTCGGCACCCACCGCCACGGCTGCTGCGTTCTCCAGCGCTGCATCGACCACGCTTCTGGCGAGCAGAAGGTCTGGCTTATCGCCAAGATTACAGAGCACGCCCCGATCCTGGTCCAGGACCCTTTTGGCAACTACGTCGTCCAGTACATCATCGATCTCAACGAACCATCCTTCACTGAGCCCATCGTTCGCATGTTCCAGACACGCATCGGCCAGCTGTCCCGCCACAAGTTCAGCTCCAACGTCATCGAGAAGTGTCTGCGCTGCTCTCAGGAGCCCTCGCGTGACATGATCGTCGAAGAGCTGCTCACCCCTGGCGAGATTGAGCGACTCCTTCGCGATTCCTACGCGAACTATGTCATCCAGACGGCCCTCGAGTACGCCACTCCTCACAGCAAGTACCGCCTTGTCGACGCCATCCGTCCCATCCTGCCGTCTATCCGCTCCACCCCTTACGGCCGCCGTATCCAGGCCAAGATTCAGGCCTTTGAGGGCCGTGGCAGCGCCACATCCAGCGGCCAGGTCACTCCTGCGGACCCCACTCAGGGTCAGATTCCTCTTCGCCCCAGCCACACCCGTGCCATGTCCAACAACACTTCCATCATCGCCCCTGGCGGTGCCTTTGGCAACGGCTTGAACGGCGGTCTGAACGGCGCCGTGGTGCCTCGTGGCAATCAGGCCAACTATCCCACGGCCTCCAACATCACGGTGCCTCCTCCCGCTCCCCAGAACCAGCGCATGCAGCAGTACGGCTTCAACTCCCAGCCGCGTGCCAATGGCGGTGCTCCAGCGGAGGTCGGTGCCGGCGCGGCTTCTGGCGAGGCCCAATGGCTGTAATTGTACACAAGCGTTGTCGATGTGAGATTCCACTTCTAATGGTACGAATTGTGACGCGGACACTCGACAACGAATCAAACGGGTGGCATGATGCTTTCCGCAACGGTTTTCTTTTCGACACGGCACGGCGACGACGCAGCAACGATTTGACGATCTTTTCCTTTCCCTGTCTGTGCAAACACCAAAAATCATCCTCCAACCAACAACAAAAGCCGCAACCCACCACCACCACCTCTTCATCCGTCCAGCACGGCGGTCTTGCATCTGGTTGCAAGTCTCGCTTTGTGTGTACACTATGGATTCGGGCAGCGTACGGATGCCCATGGGCATTTGCAGCGCAAACACAAGAATCGCATTCTGCTTCTCGGCAGCCGTCACCAGATCAGACGGAGCCTTCAATAGGCTTGTACTTGATGCGAACATCGACATAGACGAACTCTTCCCTTTTCTTTCTCGTTTTTCATTTGTGCGTTTCTTCTGCATCTTCCTTTTCTTCGATTCTCGACGCTCGCTTTCTGGGGTTGGCACCCTGGTCTTACGATTCGATCGGGCTCACGACGAAATCGGCTTAATTTTCCCGAGCGACACGCCGTTACGACGCTGATCATGACACGCAACGACGACAGGAAGGCTCGCGTCTTCTCTTACGGCGATGGCAGCCTCTGGGCCTGGATCTTGTTTTGCACGATCCTTCCCCCGAGGACTACGGACGAGTTCATCAGGCTGGTGTTGCCTGGCACTGCAGACGCATTGCATGGCGGCCAGTGTTGGGAGATGATAGCATCGGCGGCAGTTCTTCTTTCTCTTCTTGCATGTGGTTGGCGTATCACGTTTTTGTCCCCGGCATGAACCGCGCGATTGGACATCTCCGACACTCTCATGGTTACTGATTGGGAGGCAAGACAATGGCGAGGCTGGTGGCATGTGCTCTCGCACTTCAACGGTCTTTTCTGGGACAGATTCGGCCAGCGATTCTTGCAGACTGGGACAGCTTTTTCTTGTGTGTGTGTAAGAGACCTCTAGGGATGAAAATTCGGCGTTTCTCTGCTTTTTGGTCGGCGAAGGGTTGCGTATGCTCTCGATCAAGCCTGCAGAACAGCACCCTTCGACCGCGCATGTATCTAGGAAGAAACCAAGAAAACATCTTGAGTAAAAGTAAACTCGTCTCGATGAACCGTGATGTGACATATTCGAAGTTCATAGGCGGTTATTTTTGGCGCGGACCAATGGCCTCGGCCGATGTCTGGACCGTACGCTAGTGGTCGCACAGAGAGGTTCGGTGCGGTGGAGCATGTGAAGCGAAACAAGGTCTCAGACGCAACAATTGATTGGCTGTATAGGGCCAGCCCCCTGTCCCTACGGCGCGGGAGGTTCCAGAAGCAGTCACTGGGCACAGCCTCACTGTTTTGGTAGGCGTTGCGTCGACCACCTTCAGCCGGGCTGCCTGAGCCTGCCTGGGAGACGGCCCGGGGAGGGAAAAAAAAAAGAGGCCAGACCGCTACGAAGCCTCCTTTTGTTTCTTTTCCTTCTCCTTCCCGCTAAGCGACACCGCCAACAACCATCTGGTCTATAGGTCCCTACGACAATTGACCCGAGTTTTATTTTTCTTCTCTCGTCGACATCGATACACCGACAAAATGACCCGTGGAAACCAGCGCGACAAGGCCCGCGAGGCCGCTCAGAAGAAGGCCAACTCTCAGGTGCGTGCTGCTCACCACCCCCCGTCACCCGCCCTCCCTGCTTCTCTCTCTCGTTGAGTGGGCTCACGTATCGTGAGCCTGGTGACGGGTCACCCCACGCCGACGCTCGACGTCTGGAATTGACCTCCGGGTCCCTTTTTTGCGCTTCCCTCTCTCTTTTGTCCTGATTGAGAGTCGGGCACGGTGTGAGGCTGCGTCCGATCGTGGCGAGCGAGTAGCCGGGCGGGCGACGAGCTGGGAGCCCCGTCCCACTTGGACGAGGCTGAACGAGAGAATGCTGATGCCTGGAACAGAAGACGAAGAACAACATGAGCGGCACCGAGTTCCAGCGTGCCAAGGAGTCTGCCGCCGAGATCATGCGGCAGAAGCAGGCTGCCTGTGAGTAGTTTTCTCCCCGCCTCTTTAACACTCACGATCTTCACGGGGGGACAAAGAACACTGGCCGCCGCGGAGCCGCGCGGGTGAGGGAGCGGGTCATACGGGCGAGGGATTTTCGAGGGTGAGCTGAGCTGAGATGACATGACATGCTGACCTTCCTTCGCAGCTGAGGCCAAGAAAGCAGCTGGCGGCGCGGCAGCGGGCGGCAAAGACGCGAAAAAGAAGTAGATAGCGTGCGAGGCTCAGGTCCCGCCTGCACCGCTCTGATCTCTGTGAGGATTTTCCAGCCTAGGGTGCGCGCACGCTCTACGCAGCTCTCGAGGGCATCGTGAGATGAGTCAGCTTTGCTCTTTGACCGTCACCGTCGTCGCAACTAAGAGTGCGCGCGGCGAACGCAAAAGGTGATGGAATCTCCAGAGAACGGAGCGGAGGGTGATGTGGGCAATCCGCACTTGCAACACACAACATACACACACACAAACCACCTACGACTAACAAACGAGATTCATGGGCGTCAACGGGGCGATCGGGAAGAGGTGCATTCGGCGCGTTTTATAGGCGGATATCAAATATGAAATTAAACAACTCACGTACAACGAGTGAGGGCCCGTGCATTCCCCGTCTTCACATTGTTGTCAGTCGTTCGCTCGAGAGCCCGGTAGTAAGGGGTTGTCGGCTCTGAGTTTGATGTTTCCAATTCGTGCCAGTTGTTGAAAGTTGACTAACGACCACTTGTTCGTCCGCGAGTCGTGGGAGGCAACGGGTTGGCCTGATTCACCACGCTGCGCCGCTGTCAGGTGCCTCGGATTGCCCAGTGCTCGTGCCGACCATGGCGTGAGTAACCAGAGATCGGATCGGATCACGGAAGGCTAACACGGCCCCCAACGGCAAAAGACTGCCGCGCGGGTTGACTCGATCTTTGTGCTCCGTTCAGATTTGATTTGCTTTTCTTCGCCAGTGGCACTGGCTTCTTAAATATAATGCCCGGTAACTCGGCCTGTCCTACGGCGGTTTTGGCCCGGAGGCCACATCCCGACGGCCGATCAAACTGCGCCGACACCACAAGCCGTAGCAGGAGCCGAGGAAAAGAAAATCTCGGATGTGTTGCTCCCCGTCTACTCCGAACCCCCGTTTCGAAAGTCATGGGCTGTTCCGCTGCGCCCCCCTCTTGGAGTCCTCTCTACCCAGAGCAGGTATTTGGTGAAAAAACAGACACGGAGTGATCAAGTGATTGGGTCCAGGTTTTGAGCGTGATCATTCTTCATCATTGATTCCTATTAAGTGGTTGCGAAAAAAGGTTGTTCCATCCAGGAAATACGAACCAGTCATACTCTGTAATTATCCCCTAAAACCCCCTTAGATTCCTCTCCAGAAACAACGCAGAAAAAGACTTTGAATCCCTCTCGGCCCCAGGCCTTCCAGGCCGTGGTGGCGCGAGTTTTTATGGACTATATCCCGGCTCTTTTTGTACCTCGTTCCCACAACCAACAAATGAGAAATCTACATGTGATGAGAAAAAAAAAAGAAAAAAAGAAAAAAAAGGTCGTGAACCCCAACGTGTAACAACTCCGGATATGTGGTATCGTTCCCAGCGGAGTGGGTAATAAAACAGGTCTTTCTGTACCGGATGCATGATGAAAATGGACTACTAAGGCAGGATGGAGAACACGGCTAGGCGTCGATCCATCTGACCTCTTAAGCCTCCATCATGTTCATGGGGAGAGAGCCTGCCATGCCGCCGAAAGAGCCAACGCCTTGTACCGCAGCAGGGAAAGAGCCGGCCTGGCAAGTAACAGAGCAGACGCAAGCACCGTTGCCGTTGATCTGGCCCGTACCGGTCTGGACACCACCACCGGCAGCGGGAGGGGCAGCCGGAGCAGCGGGGTTGGCGGCAGGAGGAGCCTCAGCCGGGGGAGCGGCGGGGGGAGCGGCAGGGGGGGCAGCGGGAGTGGCGGGGTTGGCGGCAGGAGGGGCGCCTCCGGTGATGGGAGACTGGGCGCCCTTGCCCTTCTGCTGGATAGCCATCGACTGGAACATGGCCTGGGTCTTCTCGGCGGTAGGGTTGATGGAGAAGGTCATGCCCTTGCCGCAGTGGTTGGCCTGAGCACAGTAGAACCCTTTCGAAGCGTTAGTCGGGATTGCCGGGAGATTGCATGGACATCAGACTTACACAGGGGGTCAGAGACCATGACTTGCATGGCAACCTGCGGAGGCGGCGTGACCGAGTTGTTGGGGTTGGCCATAAAGCCAGAGTTCATGCCGCCGGGCAGAGGGTCGCAAGGGGTCGCGAAGGCGGACTGGGTGGCAGTGTGGTTCTGGCTCATGAAGGTGAAGACGACCATGTCACCGACGTTCGCCTTGATCTGGTCGGGAACGAAAACAAGACCGGACGGGCCTCCAACGGTGACCTGAGAGCGTTAGTCGACGAAAGCGAATCGACCCAGCCAAGCAACTTACGTGGTGAGTCTGGGGACCAGCAGCAGGGGGAGCAGCCGGGGGAGCAGCAGGAGCGGCGGGAGCGGCAGGAGGAGCGGCAGGAGGAGGAGGCTGGGCGCCGCCGGCGGGAGGGTTGATGTTGATCGTGGGGGCGCCGGCACCGGGGTTGGCCCAGATGATGATGATCTCGGTGACCTGGGTGTTGGAGATGCCGACTCCAGCCATGCCAGCGGGCAGCTGGCTCTGAAGCTCGGAAGAGGCCTTCTTATGGCCGTCGCGGCGGACGGGGTAGTGGTTTCGGACGGACTTGGCCGAGGCCATGACGGCGGCGGAGAGAGCCAACACTGCGGAGAACTTCATCTTGTCGGTTGTGCGGCGGGTTGTCGTCGATTAGGGTGACCTTTTTTTGTTTTTGATATCGAGAAGATGACCTGCTGATCCCTCCTCTTTTTTCTTTTTTCTTTTCTCTTCACTGAAGATGTTGTTGGTATCGAGACTGCTAGAGCCCGGATGGAGTTAAAAGGAATAAAAGGGTTTAGTAAGGCTGGATGGCGAGGGCCTGCTCGTGACGAAGAAAACTGAACACGGAACCGGAAGAGAACGAAAGTCCAAAAGAATGTGTGAGGACACGAGGCGGATGAAGAAGATGGGGAGGAAGAAACAGAAACCTTTTAGCAGCGAGGATCGGGGGGGACGAGGAGAGCTTAAATCAAGAGAATCGAAGGGGGGGAGAGCAGGCATGAGGACGCGCGAGCCAAGTATCATTATGGGTTCGTTATCCCATGTTCCAAGGTACGGGCTGTCGACGATGGACGGGACATGGGACTGCCCCTTGCCGGCCCCAACGTCGACCTGTACGAAACAAGACGAGAAAATCTTCCGCCAGCCCGTCCTGTCCTCAGAGCAAGTCCACTACACTACTTGGTAAGCCAAGCCCAAGCCAAGCAACGCCCTGGGGGTCCTTACTCTGGGCTCCAGGGGTGGGAGGCAGCGCAGGAGGAGATGCAGACGGCGGCTGGGGTGTAAGTGACGCTGTCGAGGGGGGCGGTTCGCTGCTCGGGGACGCAGCGTCCGATTAAGCACACGAAGCACAGACCCACCGCGGCATTGCCATCCCAAGCTTGGGGCAAATAAAGAAAAAAAAGAGCCAAGACGAGATGTGGGTGGAGGAGGATGGGTGGTAGCAGGGTGTGTCGGGGACGCGGGGGGGGTTGGGAGGAACCAGGGGGTGGGAACGGATGAATGACGGATAGTAGTATTAGTGATTAGTGTACACTGCGCCCTGCACTGGGCCGTGAGGATTCGAACTGTTCGTGGGTGGTGGGTGGTGGAGGAGATGATGGCGGTGATGCTGCCAATGGAGCCGCAGCACGACGATGAGGAGCTTGGTGTGTAAGAGTGTATGCCACAGGGCGGTGGGTGCACTGCGCGGCGATGCGAGCGAGTGGAAAAGTCGGCTGCACCTTGGAGAAAGCTGCGGGCTAGCGCGTGGACGGAGGTGGGAGCTGTGACAGAATCGTCTCGAGTCGTGTTTTGGCACCTCGCTAAGGGACCCCTGAATGCCCTTCCGAAGGCGGAAGTCGCTTGGGGTCCGAGCGACAGACCCAAGGGTTTTTTGCATGCTACCTATAGTTGCGCTGAGGAGGCCTCTGGTTCGTTCCGTTGCAGCGCGGTCGCGAGTTTGGATGGATGAATGGACGACTGACAGCCATGGTGTTCTGACGATTTGAGATGGTGATGGTGACAACAAAGGTGTTGGTGTTGAAGAAGATTGATCTGTGTGATGGATACCTACCTAGCAATCGCACCTTCCTCACACTAATGCCTTCAGGCACCTGTCATTAGGCACCGTGCAGATAGACGCACCAACCGATAGATTAATGACCCAATGATTGACGCCATCAAGCCCCTCCCCCATCGAGTGAAATGCCCGATAAAGGCTTGTCGCCCTCTGTAAATTAACCCTCCCGCTGTCTCGGGGGGTGCTAAACCTTAATGCAGCCAATTAAGGCGGTTGCACCCCCTGAACTGGCATTTTAGCTGCCGGAGCCACGGGATGGCGTCCCACCTCCACCTCCTTCTTCTGCCCGTTCCTGCAGGTACGGAGCCCTGACTGCAACCTACGCTCTTTCCACTCTGTGTCCTGGTCATGGTCGGTTTTTGTGATGGGTGCCTACGGGTGTACCTACATGCTACGGATACCTACCTAGGTAGGCACTCTCCAACTCCAAAAAACCGTTACGTATCCTCCTCTGTAGCGTGTTCTCTTCAATTGAAGCAGATCACATAGGGCGGCGGCTGTAGATGCAGGGTCTCTATCAGGCACAACACGTGTGGTGTGTCGTGACACTGGAGTCCTGACGGACCCAATTCGCCAAGTAATCCACCTCGACGTAAGTGTCCCGTCCCTGTTCTCTCCCCATGTCGAGGTACTCCGTACCGTCTCCATCGTCCCTCCATCCAGCGGCAGCGTCTCCCACGCTGCAAATTCATCTCCCGCCATCCCGCCGTTCTCGGTTTTTGGTCGGCTTCTTGGTATCGGTGCTTTCTCCCCGTCTTGCAGCCAGCACTCATCCCGCATGAGTCGGTACTGGACTGCAGGGCCAGGATCAGGGCCAGGACCAGCAAAGCACCTTGGTGCTGAGCGTGCAGTCGCCTCAAACGACCACTCAATACTATGAAACGAGACTGCCCCCCTTTCCTCCTCCCCTCGTCAGCGCTTCTCGTCCTCCACTTCATCTGGTTTCTCAGACCGCGGGCCTGTCTTCCCGGCCCACAACACACGAGCAGGACCATCGGGGAAGAAGGAAGAGGAAGCAAAAAAGGAGTCAAGCCCGGGCCAGTCCAATCTCCATCGTCATCTCTAGCGCCGCAGATGTCCACCCAACTTTGCTCATCTGTCCGCCCTTGTCAGCAGCCACAGGCTCGTAGGCTTTAGCCCGTCCCAACTCCTGAGCCTACAGCCATGGACCTTGCTCGCTAGTCTCATATAACCTTGGCTTATATACACACAAACGGTGTCTAGTGGGCGTCGACCACCGCGAGCCTCTCTCATGAATGCCACCGCTACCACGAAGCGTGCCCAGCCGGCCCAAATTGGGCCCTGACACCCGGCCGTCAAAGGGCGCTAGAGATCGGCTTATTTCTCTTCCAGCACTGCCATCTTCTTGTCATTGCGGGAGCAAATCCTTTCGCGATGCTACCCCCGCCCCTCGCCTTTCTGCTTCGCTAGACGACTCTTCGCTCTCGGGGTCTTCCTGTCATTAAACCTGACATCGACGGCGCTCCATCGTGCTCGGCCACCGCCCGGAAAGGAGAGCACCGGCCCTCCTGTCAGGACCAAACTCAAATCTCATCCGCTTGATCTGGGCCCGTGTCGAGCACTCGGACGCCGCATGGCATCTGCACGTGAATAGCCTACGTCTCCGGGCCGGAGAATCTCCTTGCTTCTCACGCTCACTTTGGCGGGCCGGTTCGACGGCCAGCCGGCCGAGCACACGCATCGTTGTGCATCGAAACGAGGGAGGCATACGACTGGAAACCGCATGAATCATCCGCTCCAGCCGGAATCGGTTCGCAGATTGCCTTGCAAGATTGCAAACATCGTAGGCGAGAAGAACCGAGAGTACACTCGTGGACCGTGGGTTGTCGAGAGAGGCCAGGCTCGGAGATCGGTGGGACGCTGCGACTCCACGTTTCCATCCCAAAGCCAGGTCTCGACCCGTTTCCGATCACTGCCCATCTAGGGGGACAGGTCGCCTCAACAGAGAGCCCCGAACCCAAGGCTAGACCTCCTAATCACACACAAGGCCATCTTGGCCGGGCTGAACTAGCAGTGTCATCTCTTCTGTGCCGCCTTGTCAGGACTCCTTTCCGATCTTGGCCCGTCTCTCCAGGCACGCGCGTGCGCGGCCAACTCGGCTTGCAGAAGCGCGCTTAGAGAGAAAGAGAAAAAAGCCCTGGCAATATCAGCAAGGCTGCTCTTCGCGCGGAGGAAGAAACAACCCAAGCCTGGACCCGTCCACGGTGAAACAAAACGGACTCTTGGGCGGCGGAGAAGCGAGCGCGCTAATTTTCTAAATTCTGTCGCAGCCACGAGGTTGCATTGTGGCCCGCCAGCCAAGTTCGCCCGACCCCGACTTGGTCCGAATACACACATTCCTCCGTCCCAAGAGACAACGGACAGAATAGCGAATCAGGAGTCTAGTGGCCGGACGGTGCTCCTGTCGTTCGTGTGACACATGCCATGACCAGCTCAGACAAGGAACCGCGAGGCGCCGTTGCATCATCGCACGATGGAACAGATCGCGTTACAGAGTTGCCCTCCCGCGCGTCGATCAGATAAACTCTCAGAGAAGCCGCTTCTCAGGACGGCCAACCTCACACCATTCCCCACACCACCTTATCCTCTCAATCCCAGTTCACACAAGTCAACTCAGCCTCGTTGTCCGGGTTCTTGGGTTTGATGCTGCTGTTGCTGCTGTTGTTGCTGTCGCTCTTGTTGCTGACCTTCGTACAGCCCGGTGTAATACCCAGCGTAGTACCAAGACATTAGGAGTCTTTTCAGTCCTTCGTCCTGGACTGCAAACAGAATCACACAAGGATCCCGATTAGCAACGATTTCCTCATCATTTGAGACCATGAGGAGGAGAGACGCAAGTCTGCGCCTCTGCCTTCCTGACCTGTAGCGTCCACTTACCTGAGCCGAGAAGACTCTGCGGGCCCATTGTCGCAGGCCCTGCGACGCTGCCGCCATGTCCCGAGATTGCCTTTGCGATAGGCACGCCATCTTCTGAGGGAACCTGGAGCAAGCAAGGAACACGTTAGCGGAAGCGAACATGATGCAGGAAAAACGATGCCAAGCTTTTCTGATCTGCCTGGATTTCCTCTGGGATGGATGGGTTGTTTTACATCCGTGCTGTCCACCCCCTTTGTTTTGCTCGCTCCATCTTCGCCGCCTGCGATCTCTGGCTGATCGCTCGCTTCCGTTTCCAACTTGACCTTGACCGTCTTACGGGTCCTGGGGAGATCGTTACATTGTTAGAGATGATCTCTTAATATTTCATAAAAGGCTGGGGAGACGGCGCGTCCTACTGGGGTTCAGAGTTCTCCTGAAGATCAAGGTCCTCGAGCGTGCCTCCCTTTGCGTGGATGCTGTGATACTTCTGCCAAGATGATCAGCCACTGCCACAGAAGGAATTTTTCTGACACGGGTTTGCAGACCTTGTACTCGGCCAGAGCCTCGTTCCATGACTCTATGAGGGCGGAGTCATCCCACATCTCAGCATGCGTCATTTCCACGTTGTTGCCGGCCATCTTCGCTAAGCAAGAGCTTCCTCGATGAAGAGAGAGAATCTTCCAATGTGTCTGAGAAAATCGGGCCTCGGCGACGGTGCAACACTCGAGATTCTGGTCTGGTCTCCTTTTTGAAGTGGGTGAGGCAAGGATGGTTCGCTCTGCCGGGTGGGTTTGGTGAACAGAGTGCAAGAGCGGAGCGTACGTGCGGACCTGGCAGCTACTTTTCAATATGGGTTGGCGACTGCGCGTGAGGAGTTATTCTGAGTGTCCGTCCGTTGGGATCTGTTTGAATATGGATTGATTCAGTTGGGCAGCTTTTCCACTGGATCAGCTTCTGCACCTGATTGAACCCTGATTGTTGTCGGGAAAGTGAGGCCAATTTGGCCGAGATGGGTGAGTGGATTGTGAGAGGACACTCTACTGCAATGAGGTAACAGGACGTCTGACAGAAAAGCTAGGTAATTGTGAAAAATCGACATAGGGGACACAAGATATCATCAACGGCAATGCTCTGTCGACAAATCATTCCGCTCCAAGAATTGGAGGTGCTGCTTTGAACGACATCAGCACAGTACCCCGTGCTAAGGTGCCCTGCAAACAAGGTTCGATGGCGCATTTGCAGTGCATTTGCAGTGCTGGACCGGTCGGCTCTGTTACCCTTTCAGCACTACTGCCCCGCTGCAAGTCCCTGGGACCACTGCGGCGGCGGGGTCCTATCTCACTTCACCGCCTCTCTATCTCGTTGGCAGAATCTGGGAAATTTTTGATTTTTTTTGCCTTTGCGACAGCACTGGAGCGCAGGTACGACCGACTTCCCAGCACCACCAAGCAATAGTGATCAAATCCGCAACAATGGCTCCCGAATTGAGAAAGAGGACCAGATGTGAGCCCAAAACATGCCCTGAAGCTTGATTTTCAATATCTAACATATTTACTAGCGGTCGCCGCTGCCGAAAAGACTCCTACCAAGAAGGCGACGAAGACCGAGAAGGTCCAGCCTGCGGCCAAGAAGACCAAGGTCGAGAAGGCTCAGAAGGCCGAGAAGGTCGAGAAGGCCGAAAAGGCAGAGAAGGTTGAGAAGGCTGAGAAGGCTACCAAGCGCAAAGGTATGCATGCTTCAATCCAAATCCTTATCTGTGTGTGCATAGCTGACTTGACATCTCCAGCTCCCGAGGAGGCCTCGCCCGTCGCCACGAAGAAGCAGAAGCCGGCCAAGGCCACCCCGAAGTCGACTCCCAAGTCCAAGAAGGCCGCGCCCAGGCCCGAGCCCGTCGAGGAACCCGAGCCTGAGACCGAGGCTGTCGAGAACACCGAGACCTCCGTCATTGCCGTCGAGGATGCCGACTCCGACGACGAGGTCGACGCCGACATTCAGGCCCTCGCCGCTGGCCTCGACCCCGAGGACGCTCCCGAGGGTGACGGCACCGTCTTCGAGCCCGGTCAGGACGTTGGAAAGGTCCCCAAGTTCAAGAAGCAGAAGAAGCTCACGGACGGAGCGAAGGAGGAGCCGGGTGTCGTCTTCATCTCCAGACTCCCCCACGGTTTCTACGAGCACGAGTTGAGGGGTTACTTCTCGCAGTTCGGCCCGATCAACCGCCTGAGACTCGCCCGCAACAAGAAGACCGGAGCCAGCAGGCACTTTGCCTTCATCGAGTTCGCCGAGGAGAGCACGGCGGAGATCGTCTCGAAGACCATGGACAGCTACCTCCTTTTCGGCCACATCCTCAAGGTCAAGGCGGTCCCCCGGGATTCGCTGCACGAGGAGGTCTGGAAGGGCGCCAACAAGCGCTTCAAGAAGATTCCCTGGAGCAAGATCGCCGCCACCGAGGTCGCGAAGAAGAGGACAGAATCCACGTGGTCTAACAAGGTGACCAAGGAGGAGAAGAAGCGGGCGGAGCGTGCCCAGAAGCTCAAGGAGCTTGGCTACGACTTCAAGGCCCCTGCGCTGAAGAAGGCCGTCGCGCCGCCCCCGGAGCCCATGGCCGTTGACGCGCCCGAGGAGCCCAAGGCCATCGAGGCTGCCCCGGTCGAGGAGAAGCCTGCCGAGGAGGAGGCTGCTCCTGAGGAGAAGGAGGTTGAGACGCCCAAGTCCGCCAAGGGCAAGGCTAAGAAGGGCGGCAGGAGAAAGAGCAAGGCTTAAAGCTCTTTAATGATATCCCGCGTCACGATGTGTTTCTTTACAAAAAGTGTTTTTGTCTGCATGTTTCTTCTATCAAGTTTCACTTCTGGGAGTCTGTAAACAACAGGGTAATCATGGGAGATGGTATGTACGCGCATAGCGAACCCGCCGCACCCATTCAAAATTGGGCAGGCGCCGGGATTATAAAAGGCGAATCTACTCTACTTCAGCGTCAAAAATGACCAAGTCGTTGTTTGATAGGACTTGTTCGAAAAGTATGTCAGCGAAGGGTAAAATATGTGAAGAAGAAAGGAAGAAAGGAAAAATTTCATCGCTGGGCCGCTGCTCTTGAAATGGTCGGCGGACGCGCGATAAGATAAGAGCTCTCTTAGTAAGCTTGGATGACGACCCACCTCACCAGGCTTTCGCCCAGCAGGTCTTTCACAGTTGGCAATGCAGATGCACCTCGTATGGAAAGTGGCCGATGTCGTATTTCTCAATCACCTGCCTCCTCCACCTCGTAAATGGGGGCTGTCGCAAACCAGACCATGGTTCTATACGAGCCTCTGTTCTGATAGGTCTTAGTAAAGGCCACCGCGGTCCAGGTTCGTTGGAGAAGTCAGCGAGGCAGCCCAGGTTTGGGAAGTGGTTCGTGTTAGTCAGTTGACCACTGCCCAGCGCGGTCCCCCGGAGGTGTGCTGTGATCATCACAACAGGGCCCCTTCCGAGTGTATATACAGACGACAGCTCAAATTGTCCAGAGTCAGAAAATGTGCACAAAACGCAAGCAAATTTCATTTCCAAAGAGGGACCAAAACCAAGCCGCTTTCCTACCTGAGCCCGGCCGCTGACCTCCATCCAGCGTTACCAGCAACTCAACGATTGGCGCGAAATGCGCGTCCCTTAGCTAATGCTTATCGCTATCGGCACCTTTAGTGGAGCTCTGTGTGGGGAGACTGGGGAGCACCTCCCGCGTGTGAAGTGAACACGCTCGCTAATTTGCGAACCTACCTACAGCTTACGTGGTGTAAGTACATAGACAGCCGAAAGGTACCAACACGAACATCTCGCAACCCACGACGAACCGAAAAAGAGCCCGTTTTCCGCCGCGCCCACCAGCTCAAAGGGCTCTAATTGTCTCCCGATGCATCTGAGAAGCCAACATGTCGGCCGCCGCTCCCTCCACTGACCCGGTCCAAAACGCATCTTCAGGTTCGCCGACTGATCCCCCCCGGAGGCGAATGGTGCGATCGATGGGAGCGCTAACCCCCTGACTGCAGGGAAGAAGAAGAGCGGCAAGAAGAAGAAGAACGCGAACAAGCCCAAGGATCCGATAGAGACCGACGGCGGCGCCCCCCAGCGCGAAAACACCGAGGACGGTGATGATGAACCGGAGACCCCGGTGCAGGTATTACTTACCACTCCCTTGGGTCCGCAATCATTCCAGCCGCACAGTTTCCTGATCGCTGTCGCAGGACACCGCGCCTGTAGAGGCAGATAGTCCCGAGCAGACGACAGACCAAGACACAACGGCCAATGGCCACACCGAAAGGCCGACGAGCAACGGGCACGCCAACCCCCCGATAGCGAAGCCGACGGCAGACCAGGAGGCCGACTCCGATGCCACCGCGAAACTAGACGCCCTGACGAAAGATCGAGAGGCATTGCGCACCGAGGTCGAACAGTTGAGGAAGCAATTGGAAACCATCCAAGAATCGCACAGCGAGACCGTCACGAATCTCAAGACCGAGCTGGAGGAGACGTCGTCGGCGAAGGAACAGGCAGAGGAGCAGTATCAGTCCCTCCTGGAGCGAGTCAACCACCTCAAGTCGACTCTCGGCGAGCGCCTCAAGCGCGACCGCGCCGAACTCGAAGAAGCCAAGGAGCGCATCGAAGAGCTCGAGTCCCAGAACGAGGAGTTGCAGAATGGCGTCAAGGAGTCCGAAGACGAGGTGGCAAAGCTCAAGGAGGAGCTGCAGGACACCTCGCGCGAGGCAACGAGCCTGCGCAGCCGCAGCAACCTGTCACAACAGAACTGGGTCAAGGAACGCGAGGAATTGACGAGACTCGTGGCCAGCCTCAAGGAGGAGGTGGAGACAACAACGAACGCCATGGGCGAATGGGAGGTCATCGCCATGGAGGAGCGGTCCGTCAAGGAGAGCCTGGTTGAGAAGGTGTCGGAGCTGGAAGATCAGATCGCCTCCTTTCGCGAGGGATACGAGAGCGCCAGTTCCGAACGAGATCACCAGTCGCAGGTCATCGACAACTTGCAGAAGGCGCTCCGCGAGATTCAGGACGCGCGCAAGAAGGAGCTGCGGGAGATGGTCGAAACGTCCGAGGAGCAGCTCCAGGCCATGAAGAAGCTCGTCCAGGAGGCGGACACCAGAGCCACGGAAGCCGAGACGGCCAAGGAGAATCTCACGAAGGAGCTCGAGCGGACGGCGCCGTTTGAAAAGGAGGTCAAGGAAAAGAACCTTCTCATCGGCAAGCTGCGGCACGAGGCCATCGTGTTGAACGACCACCTCACAAAAGCTCTCCGCTACCTGAAGAAGACAAAGCCAGAAGACAACGTCGACCGGTACGTTCATCCCGCCATCCTCATCCCATACAAATGACTGACCCCCGCGCAGGCAAGTTGTGACAAATCACCTCCTCCACTTCCTCACCCTGGACCGCTCCGACCCAAAGCGCTTCCAGATCCTGCAGGTCATGGCCGGGTACCTCAACTGGACCGACGAGCAGCGCGAGCAGGCCGGCCTCGCGCGCCCCGGGACGTCGACGAACAGCCTGCGCCTCCCGGCCTCGCCCTTCCACCGCACGCCCAGCACCCCGTCGCTCAGCGCCGAATTTTTCTCCGAAACGCCCACGTCGGCGAACAAGGAGTCGCTCGCGGACCTGTGGGCGGGCTTCCTCGAGCGCAGCGCCGAGGAGGGCCTCGACCAGTCGGGCGTCCCGCGCGACCGCAAGGACAGCGCCAGCAGCGCGGCGACGAGACCCGACACCCGCGGCGGCGCCTAGAGGGTGCTGTCGTGGCACAGGCCCGGCCGGCCCGACGACGACGGGTTCGCCGAGGCGCCCAAGGCGGCGCGGACGTGACTGGCCGGTTCGCCGGCGAGGCTCGGGGGGGGGGGGGGGGTTTCTTTTCGGGCGCAAGGCATGTTGTCGTTGCAGTCGCGATTTATCCAGAGACGGCCCGGCATCTTATACACACACGAACACATGTTATATAAAATCGGCGTTGTAGCGCTCGCGCGGGTGGGAGGGGAGGGATGGTCAAGGCATTCGGACGAGCGGGCATGTAGCATTGTCGTCGTGTCGTCATCATGGTTCTTACGAAGATGGAACGTAGGGAAGGGGGGAGCGGGGAGCGGCGGGCGAAAAGAAGGATAAGGAAATATTGTTTCTTCTTGGACGGATTACCAGCCCTTAGAGGCGTACTAAACAACTCTCGATTTCTCTTCTGGGCGTCTCTCAAGAACATTTGGCATCATGCACATTGCTTGCTCGTTATATGTGTGCCATTTCTATCGTCTATGTCATGAGCGAGGAGCTGTCTACTGCTGCTGCTGCTCCTCCTCTCCAGTAATACTCTGCTCCAGCGGCTTGAAAACGCTCTGCGCGTACGCCTCGGCGTCGGCCGTGATGTTCTGGATGTTGATCCGGTTCTCCAGCGCGTCGTTGACGCCCTCGACGACCTCCCTCTCCTCCATGACCTCGCGCACGAGCCGCACCTCGTGCAGCCAGTACGCCTGGCTCCTCGCGCGCAGCTCCTCGTCCCTCAGCGTGGTGTTCTTGACGATGCCCAGCGCGTTCAGCTTGCTCTTCACGGCGGCCAGCGCGCGGTTGCTCGCCTCGATGCGCTCCGCCTCCGAGGGCGGCTGCACGAACGCCCGCCGCGTGCTCGAGAGGAACAGCAGCGCGCCCAGCCCCGCGTCCAGCAGCGCCAGGGCGATGTACCGCAGCGCGCGGGCCTTCCAGTAGAAGAAGTCGATCTCGGGCAGGCGGAGGGCGGACGCGTTGGCCGAGTAGTCGTACTGGTTCACCAGGCTCGCGTCGGCGATGCACAGGGCGGCGGCGGCCATGGTCGCGTGGCTGCGCCAGCGGGCGCCGTCGCGGCCGGTCAGGGTCGCGGACGTGACCGTCGCGATGGCCGCGAGGTTGAGCAGGTGCGGGAGCACGATGGCGGGCAGCGCGTAGTAGAAGTACGACTTGGGCTCGTCGGACTTGCAGAACGGGCAGTCGGCGAGGGCGGCGGGGCCGAGGTGCAAGTACAGCAGGCGGGACTCGAGGTTGACGAAGCGGGCGCGCAGGCGCTCGTCGGCGGCGGTCAGGACATTTTCGGGACGGAGGGTGGAGAGGCGGTTGAAGAGGACGTCGACGGGGATCTGTAGGCGGGACTGGGTGAGGCGGAAGACGTTCTCGGGCGAGAAAGGTGGGAGGGTCTTCACGAGGAAGAAGAGGACGAGGAGGGTGAGGAACGTGAGGGCGCGGGTTACGCGGGGCGGGGGCGGGACGGGCTCGCCGCGATATTGAGAGGCGGACCGGATGGAGCGGTAGGCGGAGATGGCCTTGGGAAGCAGGATCGGACCGAAGACGAGGAGGAGCGAGCGTATTCTTGGGCTGTTGTTAGATGATACTTGTAACTGGGCCATGGAGTTGGAGGTATATATGCTCACTCGGACCAGCCAAAGGCCATGGCGGGCGACGGTGACACTTCGTGCCGGTGTCGATTTCTTCAAAGGTCGCAATCAGAGAGGCGGAAACATCTGATGCACAGCAAGGAATTGTCGAGCCGCGGTGCTTGGAGCTCAGTAAGGCTGGCAATTATCCTCTTTGGACAGGTGTCGCGGTCCAGACGACTCGGGCTACCAGGGCAGGTAAGATGGGCTAGGTTTGCCAAGACAAATCTAGCTTACCTAATATGGGATACTCCAGGCGACAGAACTTAGGAGCTGTTTCCGATGCAGGGATACGCTGTCTTGAGCGTCTTCAGGTGACGGCACGATGATGTATCCCCTGCAGGTACGCGGCAAGCTGCTGATGACCCTCAGAGCGCAAGCTTCCCAGGCGACCTATATGCGCAGCGACAATGACAAGCAACATCGTTCTTGAAGCAATCACAGGTGCAAGGCAAAATAGGTCTCAAGATAGCATAAATATTAGGCATTATGCTGCTTCGTTCTTAATAACGTACATCAGCCGATCCATTCGTCGTAGCTGCTTGCTTGCTTTCTTCCTTTTCATCTGATATCTTCGAATTCCACTTTTTTTCCCGCCCGCAGCTCCGCGCATGTTGACCAGCGCCTTAACCCTGACAAAAACAGACCTCGACTGAAAAAGACACAACTTTTTGTTTTGGTATCCCAACTCCGCCCGATGGTTTGATGCGATGAATCGTGAAAGGAAATCAGTAAGCGAAAAAAAAAAAAACCGAGGCAGAAAACGCTGCTGATGACCGCATTTTGTCGTGTCAAATGGTGTTTTCCCCCTGGCGATGCAATGCAACTCAAAGCTTGCGTCCAAACATGAACGACCCGTACATACCCCCGACTTCGGCGCGCGCGACTGGGATCTTGCGCATGCCCCAATTATCGGCGCCCATCTTCCACCATCGGTAACCGCGGTCGGCGTCCTTGCGGTGGTCCTGGAGCCGAACCATCCAGCATCGGCTGCCGATCTCCTTCAGGGACCAGCCGATACGCTCCAACGTCTTGTTTCGGGATAGGCTCTTGTATGATTGCTCCGAGACCTCCACCACCTCCAGCGGCGCCGAGCTCGGTCGAAGAAGGGAGTTCCGAGTCGAGAACAGGTCGACGATGTCCAGCTCGCTGCCCCAGAGGTCCGACAGGTCCAGGTAGCGCAGCGTGTGGGGCTCCTCCTCCTTCTTGGGGTCGGCCGGCTCGAGCAGTTTGGCAGCGGCATTGACGTCCATGTTGCGCCCGACTGCGAGTTCCTCAAGGTACTTGGTCAACGGCCGCAGCAGGTCGATGTGGGACTCGTCCATGCGGCTGCCCTTCAGGCTCAGAGATCTGAGGGTCGTGGGGAGCACAGGGATGAGCTGTGTGACATCGCACACATCGAAGAGCTGGTGGCTCCGAGCATCGGTGGCCACGCTGAGGTAGACCAGGTTTCTGACCGCCGGGTGGGAGGCGAGGAAGTTGATAACATTGGGCGCCGTGAGCAGGGGGCACTTGGCAATGTTGAGGTGCGTGATCTTGGCCGTAGTCGGAATGGCCAGTAGCGCGCGATCGGTAACCTTGGTCTGCGCAAGGTCGAGGTGTGTGACGTTGGCCAGACGGGGCAGAATCTTGTCGAACAGGGTCGACGGCAGCGTCAGGCACTTGTGGAAAGACAGCCGCGTGACGGAGAGCATGTCAGGCCAGTTCATGTCAGCCAGAGACGAGAAAGAGGCCTTGAATGCCGGCGAGGTGCATCCAGCGAAGTCGAGAGCCTGCAGGCGGGGGAGGCCGAAGAACAGCTTTTGCAACACGTCCGGGCCGAGGTCGTCGTCAATGTGCTCCATGGCCAGGAACTCTTGGAGATGCGGCGTCAACTCGAGGCATTGCACGAGCGTCTCGGCCGTCAGGTTTCGCGTGCCCTTGCGCTCGCTGGCAGACTCGAACAAGGTCGCGTTGTTGAAGTGGCTAAAGTCAATGCGCCGTACAATGGTGCCCAGCGCAGAGTGCATCGTGACGTTGGAGAGGAACTTTCGGAAGATTCTCGAGTGAGGAATGGTGATGTGCTTGTACAGGGTGTTAAGGGTCGCCGCGTGGAGGGTCCTGGACGTCAGGAGCAGGGACATGAGGTCGACGTTGCGACGCGCAGTGCCGTATGGCGGGGGGATATCGAGGACGAGAAGCTCGATGATTGAGCCTGCAGAGGTTAGCTTCAAGTCAAGAGCACTGGCAGGCAGGCGTAGGAGTCGTCCGACGTACCTAGAAGCTCCAGGGGAAGCCTCTCCATGGGAGCACGGCCGCCGACATACTTGTCCTTGCTCTTGGGGGCGGCGGGAGGAGTGCTCCAGGCCATGTGCAGAGCTTGCAGGTCACTGAAGCTCCGGCTGGCAGTCTTGCCCTTGACGTTGATCTGCTTCCAGCCCTTGAAGCTGGTGGCAGGAAACCAGCCGCCATGGAGCCTGCTGTTGGGGTGGGTGACGGGAGGAAGGAACTGAACTTCGCCCATGTCGAGGGGTGGTGAGGGTATGGGGGAGGGTGAAGGGGAGGAAGAGTCGAAGACGGCAGCTTCGATAGACTTTTGAGCGTAGGAGGAGACCTTGGAGGAAGTGAAAGTCTGCGCCAAGTCGGAGTCGTTCTCGCGGATGGATGAGAAAGAGGACCTGCCGTTCTTTTCTGGGGTAGCAGGTCGGTGCGGCTCCGGGCTGTCCATTTTGTATTTAGTCTGGGAGTCGGAGTGGGAGTGTGAGTGGTCGTGGTTGTGGCCCGTCGGAGGAGGGCCTGGGGGGGTGTGGTCCTGGGACGAGGTTTGCGAATGGAGATGTCGCGGAGCAGCCATGTCTGCAGGAGAGTTTACTTTGACAGTGAAGGTCCGTCCGGGTCGCTGCGCTTGCTGTTTCAATTGTTGCACGACACACCACCAGACTACTACCACGCGCGCACACGCGCTGTCAGGCTGGGGGTCCTTGGGTCCTTGGGGGTGGAAAGGGTACGGGCTAGGTAGTCGTGCTACTGCTGCAGAGCAAAACGCAAGTAACTCGAGTAGCTAAAGGGGACAAGGCCGGGGGCCCGGGACCGTCGATAGAGCAAGCCAGAAGGGCTTTTCTATTAGTCAAAGACCGGGGCTTTTAGGTAAGAGGAAACTGCTGCGATGCGGGGAAAATGGTGGTTTGGCGTGTTCAGGTGGTCCAACCTCAACCGTCTTGGAAGGTTGCTGGGGGCCAGGAGAAGGAGCTTGGGGAAACGCGCAAGACTGGGGGTCGAATGCAGACAGACAAGCTTGGAGATGGAGAGAGAGCGAGGTGGTGGTGCGTGACACACTCAAGAAAAAGACGTGCTCTTCGCAATTGCTGAGGTGATATGGGTAGAGACGGGGGGACGGGACTGGGTTCGCGACGAGCGAGACAGGGGCGAAGATGGAATCGTCCAACAGATGGCGGCTGGGCGTGTACAAGAGAGGTCAAGTCAAGGTCAAGATGGTACTGGTATCCGTAGGTGTGTTGGTAATGTATGGTTGTGAAAAGTCTTGTCATGCGGAGGAAGTGACTTGTACCAGTATTAGTGACGGGGCGTGTGTGAGCGGCCCGCAGATTAATATAGCAAGACGAAGAGGCAAAGGGTTGCTCTTGGCCAAAAATTGGGTAATGAAAACAAAGGAATGGAGACTTGCCTCGTCACATGAGCATTCAGAGCTTCACCCAGATGGAGGCGGAGCCTTGTCCATACATGACACGGCGCGGTACGCCGGGTCCCAGACTCCCAGGTGACATGCTTCTTGTTGCTCACGGACGGCAGTGGAGGACGACGTCCATCCATCCAGGTCCAGGTTCAGGCCCCCGGATCCCAAGGTACATTACTTCGTTGACGGGGGTTCGCGTCCACCGGTGTGGGCGAAGAGGGAGAAGGAAAGGGAGAGCCGAGAGGGGATGGATTGGATCGAGAACCAAATGGATGGATGGCGACAGAGCCTCTGGAGGAAAGGGCTGGCGACACGAAGCACTCTGACCGGCAGCGATTGGACGGGTATTTGGTAATGAGAACACCATGGTTAATGGGTGTGTCGCGTTGAGCCAGTCGGCCTCGGCCACGGGCGGCGAGCATAACATCATCGCCCGGGTTTCCAGTTATTAAAACGGCTGCACAAGATGTGGCAAGGAATGCCCATCTTGCGGCGATCTGAGGCCACGCCCAGCGTTCTCCCCGAGCGTGGTAATGGGAGTAATAGTAGGGAGGAGTCATCCCGAGTTACGGGATGCCAATGCCGTGGCTCACGTGGCCGAGAGGCTGATGTTAGTCAGGCTAGGTCAAGTGTCGATGAGCCATGCCGCCATGGGAGCAGTATCAGGCCAGGTAATACCGGTCATGCCAGGGGCGACAGGATAATAGCAGCGGACAGGATGCCATGGAAAGGCATGGAGCGTCGGTCAGTGGGACTGGCAGCCAGGTTATCCAAGGAGGACAGCTTGTTTCTTGGTGGTGGTAGTAGTACGATCCAATTCCACCGAGAGTAAGAGAGAGAGAGAGAGAAGCAAGAAAAAAAAAATTAGTACACCCGTCATACGGGGCCGGTAGGTGAGCTGGGCTGGGTGCCAAAGTGCTGGACAAGAAGTTTGTTAGAAGCTTGGCTTGAAAAGTGATCAGATGAGGCGAAAAATGGCGGTTTTGCAAACGTAATGGGAACGGGCTACGACTAATAGAAACTGCGAAAAGTTTTCAGCACGACGCCGAGACCTTTTTCAACAGCCGAGTCACGTTGCTCAGAGCGTCGCGGGGCGGTTACCTAATAAAACTCCCTTTCCCCCCTGCCCTGGCAGGAAGGAACGCAGCGCAGCGGTACGTTCCTTTTTGGTGACTGTGACTGTGATTTTTATTTTGTTTTTCAATTCTTTCCTAACAGAAACAATTGGCCCCTGGGGAAGCTCTGCAGGCGCATAAATAAAGGGGACTGGCATCCTGCTACATATGCAGCATCGTGAGACACCACGTAACAAGGAGAGCTACTTACACTACTATGTAGTACTGTGTGCCCATATGTCCATGGCGGACGAGACGTCCCGGGTGGCCTTCCGTCGCAAACAGCATCTCCTCGGCTCGGCGTCCGGCGTTCCAACTGATGATTGTCTCGTCCAAACACCGAGCCCGCTCCAACAATTGCTTGTCACCGAGCGACCCGAGCTGCGATGTCGCTCTGCGGTTGTCCGTACGGGACCCCCGACAGCTCCGTTCCGGTCGTCGGACAACATCCTCAGGCGAGCCAAGACCAAGCCTCATGATGACGATGGCGAAATGCCAAATGCCAATGCCGAATCGAAAGACTGGACTGTGGATGTGGAATCCTTCCAGCACGCTGCACGCGAGGAGGCAGGGCAAGCCGCAAGGGGCGTCGGACACGTTGCGTGGCCCGGACGGAACACGAAATCTGTCCAGATACAGCCACCTCAAACAAGTCATCTGACCTTTTCTACCCTCTCCGGTCGTCGAAGAACGCACGACCGTCGGGTTAAGCGGCATGGAGGACGTCGTCGTCGCAGCGATAGAAGACGGCACGAGCTGAACCCATGGCGTAGTACCGGCTGTACTTCCCAAGTTACTGGAAGGTCTTTCGGATCGCCAGGCCCAACCACCATCCCGAACCAGAGGCAGAGGTTGTCAGGGCTTTCTGCCTGGCTGGACTCGCCATGCAGTGTAATACGCAGTTGCAACTTGCAACTTGCTGCATATTCCCCGCCGATGTGCCCCTGTAGTGTGGTGGTATTGCTAGTGTAAGGTAAGCCAGCTCTACCATGTCGTGTCGTGTACATACACCGTAGTACTACACCAGACACAGTCTAGAGTGCGACGCAACCGCGCATGCTCGGCTTCGCAGATCGACGGGTTTCCACCTGTGGACCTCGAAAAGGAAAGAAGAAAAAAATTCGCACCATGAATCGACGGGAAGATCCTAGCACCCGTGGCATGCAAGCGGATCTCCGGTTGGTGGGTTGGGCAGAGCAGGATGGAAGAAAAAACCTGTGCTAGCCTCGTGGGACATGTCCCCAGATTATCCACAACACTGTGGAATGAGAGGAAGAAATTTTCTGCAAAATCCTGCTCGAGGAAATGGCCCGAAGCCAGCCGCCTTGTGCCGCTCTGACGCTAACTGAGGTACCTAGCCGCTACACATGTGTGTTGTTGAAGCCTACTGTCCGTCAATCTTCGTCTGTTCATCAAGCGTTGGGGCTTTCTCTAATGGGTTGGTTCTCTTTTGACTGGAACGGATATTCCATACCTAGGCAATATCCTATGTATGTATTGCCCATGCCCACAACATCGTATTCCCCACGGTATTCTTGCCTACACTATACTAGTGAACCCCGAAAGTGGCCCCGTCAAAAGTACGTCACGCGGGAGACCGAAACAGCAACAGAACGTGTCTCTCCAACCCGCTGTCGTTGGTCATCATCACCTACCTACTCCGTACGCTCTAGTCAGAATGTCCCCATTTTGCTGCGCCATTGCACAATGCCCCCTCCCATCGTGTGTGTCTCCCCGCCCAAAAGCTCCTGCCTTGCCAGACCGGTCACGGTGCCTTGCAGCAGTCGTAGTAACTAACGTGTGTCTCGGGTCACGCGCGCAACCTCCGGCATCCTCTGAGAACACGACTGGCAGGGGGCCTCAACTACGCTATTATGGCATAGCAATGCTATTACCCCATCGTCAAACATTCCCGAGTAGCGCCTCTGCGTAGTATCCCCTCGGCACAACCGAGGGGGAGGGGGGCAGGCCAGACGCCCAGCTCATGTTTGTACCACCCCAGTCAACCGCCATGAACGAGCCAGTCAGCGTGTCCAGAAGCTTCCCCAGGTTTTCCCCTCAAAATCGCCTCACACTATCCGTAGCGTACCACCTACACCTCCCGCCCCTTCTTTCCCAACCGCATTTGTAGATGATGGCAGAGAAGACGCTTCCCCAGATCGCCACTTGCCTGTCCACCTCCTCCCGCCGTGTCGTCTTCTGCTAAGCGCCGCCGCGGGCGATTGTCCATCGCTCTTCTAAAGAATATCCTGGCACCTTCGCTTTTCCTTTTCGCTCCCCTTAATACCCCAGGAAATTCCGGCCCCCCGGCCCCAAAAAAACGTCACACCCTGCACATTACCCACCCCTCCCCGGGGTCGGCGGAACTCTCACCCCCTGGTCTGGACCCCTCCAGCTTCACCGCACCAGAAATCTCGACCTTTCCTTCAGCTTCTCTCCCCCGACCAGGTCTGGACCTTTTGACCGTTTCCCGTGTTTGATATCCCCGGAGCTGTCCCAGTCCCAGTTCCCCCCTTCCTCCCCCTTGCTTCTCACCGCTAGTGTATGCATCGTGACCGCCCGATGTCCGCGTCAGGAACCCATGGGTCCGAACGGCCGGGGCGTGTCGTCCGCGGAACCATATTGAAACTGCCCTGGGTCAAAGCACCGGGGAGACCGGCACCTATGCAAGACACAAGGGGAAACCGTCCGAAGAGTCGGCCAGACACTCCCGAGATCTGGGTAACCGTCGACTGGACGTGACGCCTCTTTTTTAAACCGTTCCGATCGCTTTTTTAACTCTCATCTATCTGATGTCTACTCCCGAAAGGGCAACGTGCTCGGACTTACATCGAGCTCCTCATCATCACTCCCGCAGCAAAGACGGGACCCTTCACGCGATGGGCCAATCGGCGCCCTGTCCGGGCCTCTCTCACCATGAAAACCACATACTACCTCAAAACCACACATCTATCTTGCTGTCCCGGCAGTATGTGCTGTATTCCATTACCCAGGACATAGCGTATGCATATGCCCTGCCTCGTGTCGTCCCCGCGGTTTTGAGTGTTCGTTCAATACAGATACATACAAAGTTGACAAAATGCATCCTGTCAACCATCCAGCAGAACCAAAACCCAACGCCGTATAGAAATGTGGAACTTCCCGCGCTCAAAACTATCCCATGTATACGTCGTCATTACTTACGCGCCATCGACCGCGCCGCTGTCCGGCTGCTCAGTACTGGACGCCCCGCTGCTTGCGCACGTTCAGGGCGTCTGGGAGCAGGTTGTACTTATGGTTCGGCTTCTTGCCCTGCTTCACAAACCGCTGAACGCACTCTTCGCAGTACCATTTCGCTGCGTCGTGGTTAGCATGCCGCGTCGGCGCGCTCGAGTAACACAGGCAGGAACAACTTACAGCTTCCCTTAGGCGCCACCTTGAGACCCACGCAATTCAGATGGAACCACTCCCTGGTGCAGTTGTCCGCCTCGCAAGCTACCATCTCGCCGTAGCTCACGCTCGTGCAGTAGCAATACGTCGGCTCATCCTCTGTGTAGTCGTAATTGCGTTTTCCGGCTCGCATTTCTGCGTCTTCGACATCGTCGCTTTCTTCAGTCTCGTCTACCGCCTTGGCGGCCTTGACGTTTGTTGCCGCAGTGCTCTTCTTCCGCTTACTTGTGCTGTTGCCCTCCGTGTTGCGGGCCGACTTGGGCCTCGCCGCCTCTTGGAACGTAGCCAAAGCCGGCGTTGATGGTTTGCTGGCACGTCCGCTCTTCGTCACCGTCGCAGCCATGACAGTCTGGGGTACGGGAGGAGGTTCGATGGGAGTTTCTGGCTCCTCGGGCTTGGGCGTCTCCTTCTTCTTCGCCACGGGCATGCTGGGCTTGATGATGGTTTCGGTCGGTTCCGGCTCCTTCTTGGTGGTCTCTGGGACAGGTGGTGCAGACGGCTCCTTGGCAGCCGGTTTTGCTTCCGTAGCAGCCTTGGGCGTGCTGATTGGGGGCGCGACCTCTGGAGTCGGAGGCGGAACCCCGTTGGCTTTTGTAGACGCAGATGACGGCGGCCGGGACTGCTTTCCACCCTCTGCGCTCGCCTGTGTAGTATTCTGCTTCGCCCGAGAAGCTGTCGGCGGCTTGGGAGCCGGGGGCACTGGAGTGACAGTCGGTGCAGGGGAGCCTCGGGGTAGGGGCGGTTCAGGGAAATTACCAAGGACCGGAGACGACGCGACGGACGGCGACATGCCGGCGACACCGTTTTTGCTGTTGGTACATGAGTCAGTGGACATGTCATCGCGGGGCTTCGCCGAAGCGTCTCTCGAGAGCACATACTTCTTTTTGGATAGGCCGGTGCCGGAAGGAAGAGCTTTACGCTTCTTCGGCGCCTGACCCTCTGGAGCTGGCGTCTCGCGAGGGCTTGTAGTCTTGGCCTTGGACGCATTGGTCCGAAAGACGGTGCTCATGGCTTTCTCGGTAGCATTGTTGCCGCTGGGAGTTTTCTCGACCTTGCGCCTCTTGGGCTGCGGAGCAGTCCCGTTTGTTGTTCCATTCGTTGAGATGCCCAGGCCCACGTTGGCGGCAGCCTCGGCTGCTTTGCGCACTTTACTGCCTCCATGTCCCTTCTTGCTCGTCTCGGGCTTTGTCCGTCCTTCCGCATCGTCAAAGTCGGACTCTTGGTGCTGGGTCTTTTGGTTCTTCTTGGCCTGGACCGCCTGCTTCCGCGCGTCGCTTCTAGCGGCAGCCTCTTCCGCCAGCTGTTGAGCAGCAGCAGAGATAGCGGCAGCGCCTTCACGCCGTGAGCGCTCAGCGTGTGCGGCCTTGCTGACGGCCCTGTTCTCCGGATATGCCCAGTGCGTGGTGCTTCCCCATTTTGCCTCGTCGCTGAACTCGCTCTCGACGTGGGGCCAGACGTCGTCGATTCGCGCAAGCTGCTTCTGAAGAGCATCGTTCGCGGTCGAAATGACGTGATTCTTCTCCTCCAGGGAACCAAGCATTTCCTGGATCTTAATGGCGGTCTGTCGAAAGAGCTGTCGGCGCGGCAGATTGCTCGGATCGTAGATGGACGTCGCGTAGGAGCCGTCGGTCGAAGGGGCTGCAGGAGGGGCAATGGCACCTAGAGGCACACCGCTGGAGCTGTTCTGGGCGCTCATGGGAGCAGAGGCCGGTGCGACACTGCTGGATGCGTCGTTGACAGGGCGGGGTTGCGGAAGGGGCGCGTTCATGGCAGCATCGACAAGCTGGAAGAGAGCCTCTTCGGGCGCAAAGATCTTAGCATCGACCTCTTTGAGGAGAGTAAAGTGGCGGACGAGCTCTTTCGGCAGAGCGGCAATCGCGTCGGAAAAGTACGTTATGGCAGGGAAAATGTCGATGGGCTGGTCGGCAGCCGTGCCACCAGCGAGGGAGTCCCGCCCATTACCTGACCCTCGAAGGCCAGACGAGACGCGCGGTGGGTTGGTGCGCGTCTGCCGGACGGGCTGAGATCTCCGGCCCGACGGGGTATCCCCTGGTGCGGGCTTGGCCGACTTCATCGCGACTGTAATAAGCCTGGTGCGCAGGCTGTGGGAAGTCGTGGGGAGGAGGAGCGGACAAAAAGCTGGCTGGAAACGGGCGCTTGATGGGTGCCGCGATGAGGAGGTGGAATCTGCAGGGAGCAGGTCGGACAAAAAGTAGGTGAATCCGATTTTGCGACGTGACTGAAAAATACCCTAAAGCATTCTGGTCGCAACGAAGTCCTGGGTGGTGCACAGCGGTGTGCGTGGGAGAGGGGAGTGCGCGAGGAAAATCAAGAGTGACACTTCGGGATGTTCCATTATCCACGCCTTTTTGGGGGATCGGCCGAGGGCGGCGGGCAGAGGAGGACGACTGGCTGAGTGACCCCATCCGTCATTTAGCGAGCGATTTCAGCCTGAGGCTCCAGCAACACTCGCCCAGCCTCTACAACTGCAGATACTACTCCATTGCCTCCCAAAGTGCCTACCTACCACAACGATTCTTGGAAAGCGAAGTCCGAGATGACATTTTCAACAGATCAATCAACCTTTTCTCTTTTCTTCGTTTTATCAAGTTGTAATCACTCCAAGGGCGATGACATCAAATTTTTGAACAGACATAGAGTCCATTTCCATACCTGCGTCCGGGCAGTCTTGTGTACCTAATGACAGCCACACTGTTGTCGTCATTCCTGAGAGCAAGCGCCACACGTCAACGATGCGCACCCATCGGACGGATAATAACGCGAACAATTCCACTGACCTCCCAAGACTGTCATACTTACCCTCATTCCCATCTAAACCGACTTGATTTCGACTCACAAATAAAATAATCAATTATGTTGGATATCAATGTGATGTACAGACACACTTTCGCGTTGGTATCAAATCCGCCTCCCACTTCCCTGTCCCTAGTTGCAACCACGGCTTCGGTAGCTCTGGGTTGCCATTTTCCCTCAATCCGCTCTGCTACGAAGGAGTGAAACGCCTGCCAGTTCGATCAAAAGCAAAACACCCGCCACGCATTGTCACTCCGTCATCTACGCAAGCTTCAGTGCATTGTTGGCCGGCTGTCTCGGCCGCTCGTCACCCTCGATCTTCTTCTGTCTCCACTGCCACTCCAGGAGCACCGGAAGGAAGTGCTGCAGATCGAAATCGGGCCACAAGCACTTGAGGAAGAAGATGTGGGTGTCCTGGTGACATTGCCAGAGCATGAAATCGCTGAGTCTCTCCACGCCACTAGTCCGAACGAAGATGTCCAGCGGGGGATTTCCGGCTGTGTACATGTGGTTATTGAGTGTCTCGGCCGTGATGGTTTCGGGGTTCTTCAGACGCAGGCCGCCAGCAGAATCGGGACGGTGACTGGGCGAGTCTGGTGGGAGGGTGGTCGAAGACGATGCGCCGTCATCGCCGTCCGACCGAGAATCGCGGTCTGAGGGCGCAGGTGAGGTATCGCGAATGGTGGGCATAGGCTCCCTGTCGAGCTTCTTTGACATGATCTTCTGCGAGATGCGCGCAGCTGGGAACGCCGTGAACTTGGGTCCAGGGGGTGTCATGTACTCCTCCACGGTGGACCGCATGGCCGTGGTCATCTCCTCTCTTGAGGTGTATGGGAAGCAGATGTTCAGCACGTTTCTGCAAAAGTAAGCCCGATATCCACGCCCAACATACCCGCTTGACTTACCGCTTGTTGTGTTTCGTCATGTCCACGGCACGGTCGACAACCTCGAGAACATCCTTAGGGAGAAGATCTCTCTGGCCGAGCACTCGAACCGCGGCGCCATACCGATCCAGCAAATCCCCGTGTTGCGTCAACTGCTCAAGCTTCACCTTGGCAAGCTGCATGAGCCCGTCGACCTCGTACTGCGGACGGTTGAAGTTTTCTATGCTGAAGGCGTAGACTGTCACAACTTTGACGCCGCACTTGTAACAGATTTCGAGAACCTGTGTTGACATGGTTAGCATAACCATCTAAAAGCACTACGGAGAGATGCGCACCCTCGCGAGAGCCTCGAAACCATGATGGTGGCCTTCTATAGTCTCCATCCGCTTCCCTCTGGCATACCGCCTGTTGCCGTCCATCTCGAAAGCGACATGTTGAGGAACAGGGCCCTGCTTCAGGGCGCCGATGAGTAGTTCGCGCAGTTGGTTGATCGCCCACTCTGCCGGAGGAGAGCTAAGCAGCCATCGGCTGATGTGGTTGAGGAATATCTCGGACATGCTCTCTGGCTGAATAGTTGTGGCGCGACGGCGGGATAAGGTGTAGCTGGCCGGTTGTGCAGCAGTCGACGAATCGGTCGTAACGGGTTAACGAAGGTCGTGAAGAGGAAGTTGGAACGGGCAAGTCGGGCTACAAAACGAAAGAAGAAACAGGTTGAGCCACTACGTGATGGCGCGTCAGCTCTGTCGGCAACTTGGATCGGTACCCGCCTTGATCTCAGCAGTTGGCAGAAGCTTGGAGTCTGGAAGTAGCGGCGGCGACGGCGTCTGCCCAGAGCTCTGCGCCTCACTGAAATACGTCGTGACAGGGTTATACCACACACTTACGCAAGGGCTGCAGGGTAGGTAGGTACCTATCTCTGACTTTGGTTGTGACCTAGATCCATAGTGTACCTAGGCTGGTGGTCCACCCTACCTAGACCTCCAGCTACACTGTACACTGTATGGACGGGATGGGCCTCTCCCGCCTGACAGCTCACCTATCCCGGTACCCCCCAAAGGGCAAGCCACAACCAGCCATCCAGCCTCGTCATTGCACGGAAGGTTGAGTTGGTGGGCTTCTGTCCGATTGGTTCTCATCCCTGTGGTGGCGCTGGAGACACAACGAGGCTGGGGCCATTCCCCAGTCAGCTCGTGCGGAACAGGTGTTCGCATTGTGCTCCAGTGCATGTCAAGCATCGAGTGGAGGTTAACATCGGCCGAAGAAACACCTGGCAACATCGGCCTTCCGGCTCACTCGATTTGCTCTACTCTCCACGCTCTACGCTGCAGGCCGCGACCCAGCCTACTCGTACCGGCAAAAGCACATAATACCTCCCACAAGAATTCCGCTGCAAGGGGTGCCACATCGAGCTGGACGTAGTCTCGTCGCAAGGGATAACCAATTCAGCTCACCCTCCCTACCCCTCCGCCGATCGGTTGCCGTCCCGTTAGAGACTCCAAGCTACGATGCGATAAGCATCTCTTCCGCAACATGTCCTTCGCCAACGCGCCTGTCACGCGCACTCTCGTCCTCGGCTTGGTGTCGAGCTCCATAGCGGCCAGCCTTTTCGACATCAAGCACTATTTCTACATCATCGTCGATACCCATCTATGGCGTTACCACCAGCTCTGGCGTCTTCTAACTTATCAGCTATGCTGCACCAACTCGAGTGAGGTGCTTTTCGCCTCCATGAGCCTCTATCACTTGAGAGTCATAGAGCAGATGTGGGGTTCGAGGAAATACGCTGTGAGTTGCTACTAGTCTATTGCAGTCGGAGGAAAGCCCGACGCTGACAGGCCACCGGCCGATACAGTCGTTTATCCTCGTGTCCGCGTTCTTCACTGCCGTCATACCGCCGGTTTTCTTGTCAATCGTACTGCGGCCATTGACGGCGGGATTGTTCAATTACATGCCCGCCGGCCCGACCCCGATCATATTTGCGATACTCGCGCAATACCACGCCGTGATCCCGCACGTTTACCGATATCGCGTTGCAGCCTCCGCTGCCCCGCCGACAAATGACCAGTTCGTTGGTCTCACCTTCTCCGATAAATCCTACCGCTACGCACTGGCTTGCCAGCTGGCGTTATTTCAGTGGCCTGGCTCGATACTCGGGGCGGTCGTCGGATGGGTGGTTGGGTACTCCTGGAGGAACGACCTGCTGCCGGGTGCCATGACGAAATGGCGCCTCCCTGGCTGGATGGTGGGAGTGAGGACGCAACGGACGCGGAGTGAGTTTGAGGGTCTTCGGCGCCGACTGGAGGGTGAGGGGCCGAGTGCTTCGGCATCCGGCGTCCAGGGTCAGAGTGACGGAGATGCGGGACGGAGGCGGCCCATCAATCAGGACAGTCGAGACGACTAGGTTATGTCTACCTACCTAGCGGTAAACCTAAGCAGTCAATATCCATGATCATCAGTTTCTCCTGACATATCACAGCACACGCTGGCTCCTTGGATGCATCTTCAATCCAGCTTGCACTGTCACCGCACACCCTGCAAGGAAGACAGACTTCTCTGCAAGCCGAGGCTGTGGTGAGCGTTTGTGCGCGCGTATACCATGTATACATACGCTATTTTGGTGAACTGATGAAGGAGCGGGCTGATCTACTCGATCTATCGACAACACTACTATCTGTACGCCGTACTACCTGATGTGTATTGACGAACTTTGCCCACTATGGTAGCCCTGGCTTGACCGACAACCATTCTTGGGATGACAGAGAGGATATTACCGAAAAGAGTCTCGGACAGGTGTCAAATGCGGTCTAGTTCAATATTGCCCCGGCTCCAATATCCTGGCACCCAGGAATACGAAATTACGGTGAATTTTCTCCCAGATTGCAGCCGCGGGCGGTCCTCATGCAACGCAGCTGACTTTCTGGTGGGAGGCGGGTTGCTCTCAGGTGAGCCTACGTAAGGAGGCAAAATGTATGATGCAACTTGCTGAAGGCTTTGAAAATCCTATTACTATTATAAACGCGGAAGGATTAACAAGATGGTGTGGAATAAGCATCCTCTGCTGCGCTCAAGGCATTATGATTATTATGGGCTTTCCCATTCGAACCTTCGTGGTAGCCCCCCCTGCCAATAAAGTGATTGCAGCGATGCAGGGAAGCTAACGGGACGAACCCAAATAAGCTTAGCGCAGGTGCCCACGAAGAGGGAGCTGCGATGCATCGCCAACCGACTGCAAGGGGGCGGGGCCTCCTGCACTGAGCAAAGTGCCTCAGTGGGTTAGTGTCAAATGTCAGCCAGACTGCCACCCGCTGCGAGCCTGCGACAGGTCAGCCAACTCAATTTTGGGACGGCAAACTCAACGCCCTCGCACCTCGATCCACTTGTGAAAAAGGATCCAGTGACTCTTGTTCCGACGGGGACCTTCAATCCTCGCAACTTTCCCCCCCAACTGCCCCGTTGCGAAGGCGAAGCGGTTGCTGGTGTCGAGTCCGTCCGGCGACTTCCACCACCGACACGACACGACACGTCCCATCTCCACGGCGGCGATAGTACCTGTTCCACACGTTTCTTACCTACCTAGGTACTACGAGTACGGATACATACAGTGTAGCACCTAGTGTACCTACCCGTAACCCACCTACCAGCGATACCGACGACGCCTCAAGCCAAGAACACCCCCTTGCGGGCCTTCCTGTCTACCCAGGGGCTCCGGCACAACTCCCACGCGCCAGCCACCAGCCACCTTTCGTCCTCGTGCGTTATTACGGATACCGCCGTTACGATTGACTTGCCAGAGACTCGACTGCATCGCTGTTCACCGTCTTCGCGAATACCGATAACTTAATCGAAGCCCACCTCCCACTCTCCTCTGCAGAACATGCACTTTGCCGCTGCGACGACGACCACCACCACTTCATAGTTTACGTTTTAACGAGTTCGCCTGTAATATAATGATTTGACGAGTCCATCGTCTGCCGTCGACCGATCCGAGATAATGAACGGGTATTCCCCGGGAAGGCCCTCGCCGCCCCGGGCGCCTGGTCGTGGTGGAGATGGCTACAGGAGAGACATGATGGACACATTTGATCAGGCGCCACCGCGTGTCGATACGGTCAGTCCGCTTCGTCTGTCTAGCCAAAGCCGCGTTGCCGGTTTTAACAGTATGCAGACGAATGCAAAGCTCCCGCCGAGCTCCGCCCTCGTCGACCTCAAGGACCCGATCCAAGTTCACCTGTTGACGGAGACGGCTTTGACCGACAGCAAGCAATTCAGGATCTTGTCGCAGGAAGAGGTCGACAGTCTCAAGAAGCAGATTCAGTCCCTTTCGCTGCGGGTCCAACAGACGCAAACAAACCTCGCTATACAAACCAAATACCGGGATGCCGCCATCTCAATGTCCAGGCTGTACTCGCAGCCCGATGCTGCCAAGAGGAGGAGTCTGATAGGTGGCAACCGTAATAGCATGGGAGAGTCTCTGCGCGAGGCCGAAGCTGAGAGGCAAGCAAGCGAAAAGCGATGCGACGATTTGTCCAACGAGTTGCGCGTTCTTGAGCAGCGTCTCATCGAGGCGCAACGAGGCCTATTGGAGCACACGGCTGGTATCCTGCAGCTGACGCACAAGGCTTCGAAGAAGCCGATGAATCAGCTGCCTGCGCAACTCCTGAACGGAATTCCAGGGAGCCCCGAGAGCCTTTACACCTACTCCAATGGCCGCAACAGCTTAGAGCCAGGAGACGACATCTTCTTCGATGAGAATGGCCTAGATCTGGAAGATGAAACTACTCCTTCTCGTGCGAAGCCTAAGGTCACGCCTCTAAACATCCCATCCAAGCCGCCCGGCGAGCAAGAAAAGCAGTTGCGGGAAGAGGCCGATCGACTAAAGGAGGAAAACGCCCAGCTTCGCGCGCAAGCCGACGCGTTGGACAGGCTACAAACCGAGAATGCCCAACTGCGGGCGCAGGCAGATGCCTTGAACGGCGAGGTCGACGCTCTTACGAGGGAAAATATGCAGCGCCTACAAGCCGTCACCGATACAGAGCGGAAACTCATGACATTCAGCACATCTTTGCGAGAAGTAATTGTAAACTTTAATCCAACCAAGAACAGCAGTTTCCGCGAGCCGCCCTCGAATTCATCGGGCGAGTCTGCAGCTGCGATCGACAGCCAGTTCGAATATCTAGAACAGGGCCTGTCAGCCGTGCGCGAGGAACAGCAGCTCCAAGGACAATCATCGGACGGGATCAAGGAAGCAGAAGCGGCGGCTGCCGCGGCCTCCATTGCCCTCACGCAGGCAGAGGGTCGCATGGAGGGTCTCAATCAGCAATTGCGGGATCTCCTTCTCGCAGTTGACCCCGGCTACCCAGGAGTTCCTGACGCCGGGCTGGACGCGCAATTCGACTACCTCCAGAGCGCGCTTGTTGTTGTCGACGCGGAAATGAAGAAGACGGCCGACAAGACGGCTGTGAAGAAGCAAGATGATGACCAGACCGAGGCGGTGCTCATGGGCCTGTGGGACATCATTCAATCCGGCTTTGCTACCATCCAGCAACAGAAGGCAGACCGCCGCCGCACGCGTCTAGAGCAAGGCGTGGCCGCAGACGACGACGACATGTCGGGCGACGAAGGCGTGGATACCAACGAGCCCTACTCTCTATCAGCATTCTCCACCAAGGTTCAATGGCTCTACAGCCAAGCAACCAGCTTGAAGGAGCAGAAGTCGGTTCTCAAGCGTCAGATTAAGCAGCAACGAGAGTTGAACAACAAGTCAGACTCTCAGAAAGACGAGGAGCTGAGGACAAAGCAAGACCAGCTCGATCAACTCAGGATGGCCCAGGCGCGTGCCGACGAAGAAAGGACGCTCGAGTTGACGATGAAGCAAGATCAGCTCGACCAGCTCCGGTCCCTCCTCGAGCGCTCGGAAGAGGAGGCTGCGGAGGCCCAGGAGAAACTTGCCAAGGCGCAGAAAGAGGCCGAAAATGCCAACGTCACCAGGATGGCCAATGAATCCAGCGCTACCCGGACCCAGAATGAGATCAAGGAGCGCGACGCCAAGATCGCCTCTTTGGAGGCGAGCGCCAAGGAGGCACAGACGAAGCTCGCCAGCCTCGACACCAGCGTCAACGAGATGGACGGCAAGCTCAGCAAGGCCAACGAGGAGGTCTCCCTTCTGACGGTCAAACTGGCTGCGGCAGAGAAGGCCGCGGTGGAGAAGCAGCAAGAGGCCGAGGCCAAGAACAAGGAGGTCAAGGAGAAAGAGGAGGAGCTTGACCGGTTCAACATGATGATTGTTGAGCTGAAGACGGAACTGACCATCGCCCAAGCCGAGCTCGACGGCGCGTACGGCTCCCGTAAGGAGAGGGCCAATGCCGCCGCGGCTGTTAGGAGCACCACCGAGGTGACGCAGCTGAAAGCCGAGGTCGATAGGCTCAAGGAGGAGCTCAGCTCCACGCTCAAGGAGCTCGAGAACATCACGGCCGAGACGATCAACGCGGAACGGGAGAAGTTCGACGTCGAGAGCAAGCTGGACGACGCCCTCGCGGTGAAGACGACGCTCGAAGGCGAGGTGGCCTCGCTCAAAGACCAGCTCGACGCCGAGGTGCTGAACTCAAGGACCAAGATGTCGAAGTTGCAAGAGGACCTGGATGCAGAGAGGCTCAAGGTCACGCCTGGCGCGGGTGTCCGCGGCGCCGGTGCCTCGATGCTCAGCGAGCAGTTCCGCGCGACGATGAGGGAGGAGAGAAAGAAGTTCCAAGAGGACATCAAGGTAAGCCGGCGCAGCGCTCATGGCTACGATCTTACTAACACATCTGCAGGAGGAACAAGCCAAGAGGAGAAGGCTCGAGGAGGAGCTGTCCAAGTTGAAGAGATCACAGGGTCCCGGACGAAGCCCCCTGAGCCCCAGATAAACCACGACCTACCACAACAACACCATAGTAATCCGGGCTGCCGCCCTGCTCGTCCTCGACATGTCAACATTTACTATTTACCTGCTCGCACGCGGCGCTCATATTATTATCAAGCACATACACCAACTTTTGGCTATCACCACACGTGTACAACTAGTACGGGAGGAAGCCGTCTGCTTTGCCCGTTTATCCCCGTCTTTATAGTACCCTTCAACCGGCGGCGTTGCTGTCTCTTTTTTGCATAGCGGGATCCTATAAAAGGGTGTTTGGATACTACGTTTTTCTTTTCCGACCTCGGAGTTGGCTGTAACGGCGGACGTTGTCGCTCGACCAAAAGCACAAGGTCCACTGTCACCTTGTTTGTTTTGCCGCCGCCATGACTGCTCTGGGCCGCGACTTGGGATGTTGTTTGGATACCACGCGAGAGATTGAAGACGTCGGAAAGGCGGGAGCAGACAGCACGCAAATCGAAATGAATACCAGATCACGTCACGCTTGAATAGGCTACAACATGTGGCGATGTGCCTCGCGTCCCTTCCTCCTCCCACACTGACGTGAGACTACGCCGTTCGACGGTAGGTAAGCGGATGCGAGTTCGAGGGTCCTGGTTTCTATGGATAGAATTATTTTTGTCACTTGGGACATGCAGATTGTATCACTGCTGCACTACGACGGGGGTCTTTGATGTAGGACAGGACATGGCTGCTTTAACGCCATGGTGTCTCTCAAAACTTTTGACACTACTGCTTCTTCCTGTGAACAAACTCAGGGGACAAGTGGCGAATGAACGCAAGTCGTCTTGCTGAGATGAATCCGCGTTTCCGAGTGAAGCCCGTTGGGGGCTAGGACCCCAGCAAATCGAGCATTTCGCCTGGGGCTCGAAGAGGTCCTGCAGTCACGGAGCTTTTAGCCACTGAAGATCGCCTTGGATCATTTGCGATACACTATATCACGAAGATCACTGCCCACCCCGTGGCCACGTGTTCCACCTGAGGCGAATGATCAATGTTCACAGCTTGGTTGCAGTCTACGGGACCCATCGATGTGGTCGACTGAGCAAATATGGAGAAACTAGAGGCTGCTCTCGTCATTTGCGGAAGGAAGCATCGGAAGGCATTCCGCACCAGGGAGGTTTGCTTCAGGCTCCTGAATTCACATACGAATCTGGACGCCGCAAATGACCGAATCCGCTCTGTTGCAACTCTCGGTCAGCTGGATACGGTCCGTCTCCATCTTCAGTAGCGACCCGGTCGCGGACACAGGGGCAAATTTCCTTTGGGGATTCTGCAGATCTGTACAAGATGGGTCATCCTCTTTGTGACGGATTCAACGGGGCACTGGACGAACCCTGCCAGGGCCGTACGAGGTAGCATAAGGCAGAGTTGGGCTAAGGGTCGACCCTCGCGGCCCCCAAATTACCAGAACGGGGTGCGTGATGAGGGATCGCGAGAGTCGCTGGGAGCGAGCTGGGAGGGCAATTCGTGGGATCTGCGTGTCCGCCGAATGGCCTGGATTTCTTGAGGGGCAGGCCTTTGAGGATGACGAGAGGGCAAGGCGAGAAAGAGTGGTTCCGCAGGTCATCTGAGCAGCATGCTGGGTGCTGACAACGCTGAAACCCTTGCCTTGCTCTTTGTCTCTTTGACCGCATCCGCCCTGAATCAGGCACCGTCGGTGCCTCTCGAAATGAGTTTTGCAAGTCTGGTCTCCATGCCGCTTTGGTGTCGAATTTGGTGGGATGGAGTGGTGCCGCCGATCATCATTGTCAATATGGCCAGCGGGACCACTGGCCCAAACCGGACGGCTGGTGGTCTTTGATTGGAGCTGCGACTGGGTAGCGCCAAAGCCAGGGTAGGTGGCCACGAGTATCAAAGACAATAAGCCCTGTCGCGTGCAGCGCGCCGTCGTGTTGCCCAATAGACTTGCCAGGCTTGCCCAGGTCCCAGGGAATAGGGCATCTTGGCAGGTGGTGGCAACCAGATGATGTGGACGCAAGTCTGGTGCTCCGCAGGAAGTCGAAGGGCGGCCAGTGGGGAAAAAAGGCTCCAAATAGCGGTGTTCGTACGGATGGATGGCTTGGCGACCTGACAAGCTGATGAGGTGATCGCGCAGTCTGGCTGCATCTGTAAGGAAACAACAATAGCAACCACGACGAGATACTGGTTGGGAGTACGGGTCATGAAAAGGCGGCTGGGGTGCGAATGCCTGACCGCCCCGGGGTCGCATCGCAATGACATCGGACCTGTCTCGTCGACCCCCTACTCTGACGGTTCTTGTGAACCCCTTTGACGGAGCTGCAGCCAAAGAAAACTGGACAACACTGGCTTTGGAGGCGGCTCAACTTGTGTGCGTTTTGGTGGATATCCGACGGAGGCGACGCAAGCCAAGGCCAATTGCTGCATCGCTCCGGGGGCGCACTGGCGGCGACCATAGTGTGGTAGTGAGTGGTAGTAGGCCTTCGTCAAGATTGCTGAAGCTGATGCAGATGTAACTGAGCCTCTGAGGAACACCAACAAAAAATGGAGATGGCCATCCATGCTTGCCCACCCATAGCGGCGGAGTCCCCGAAGTTGGCTCGAGGACAGCGCAACGAGTCCAAGGAGTCCTCAAGAGGCTCTTTTGCCAGGGGTTCGGTCCTTCTAGAAGCCACGGAAAACGCGGGTAAAAGAGGAGGTGCCACATCTCGGCCCAGATCCCGCTGTGATGTGATTTGAAACGGTTGATGCTGGAACGTTGGGGCCCTGGTAAGTGGGCGAGGCAGGGCACGGCATCGCGGCCTGGCCTTGCACTAGAGAGAAGAGACGAGACAAAGACCGGGCACGGGAGACAGGCGCCATTCAGGAAAGGCCTGGGTGGGCACGGAGGCCCTTCTCATCGGCCCAGCATGCGACACGAGGGCATGGCGACAGAGTCAGCGATGTATGCGAGCACTGTGTGGTGTGGGTGTGGTCGTGTGCGGATGACTTATCACAGCTGTCTGGTCGCGTGTATGGACCCAAAACAAGATGCCGACGCAGCAAATCCTCGTAGGGGCGCACGAGATCCGGGACGTGGCCCAACTACAGATCGAGGGCGATCAATCCGGGTGATGTCGCTGTGCTGCAGTCAAGACAATAACAAGTCACCGTCAACAATCAACCAGTAGGCTGCTTGCCACAGTCGGTTGCGTTGCACTTGGCCCTGGCTCCGGATTCCACCTTGCCCCCCGACGTCGGAAATGGGAGTTCGGGGCACCGGTCAGTATGGCGGGCTAGTGAAAACCGGCTCTAGTCGGGTTGGGTTGGGTTGCGCCGCATCGTGTTGCGTTGCGAAGACGCCGTTTAAAAGACTTTGTTGCTGCAAGCTGCAGGCCGCAACGGCTGAACGGGTTGCAGCAGCATGGTGGTGATGTCGCTGCTGCACCCGTTACGCCCGCCACAGCGAGCAGTACGTAATACGGAGCAGGCGACCTGCTTGTTCCTCGCCCGGAGCGCTGGGCAAAGTGCCTGCCATGCGGACGAGGACCGTCAGTGGTCGGGGCTTGTCGTGCGCTTCGCGGTGCTTCGCGGACCGAGTCATGGGCTCGATGCATCCCTTTATACTGTCGCCGAGGCGCCGGTTGGGCAATGGACACACGGCGCAATTGTCTGAAGCTTAATGTGGAAAGACATGAAGCAGCCGTATCAGCCGAAGAGGTGGTGGTGGTTGACAAGCTGTGGCACAAGGCGCACAAAACCCCACCAGTTGGCTGGAGGTATCGCCTGCACCAGCACAGTGAGTTACGAGTCGCAATGGCGTATACTACTGACTGAACGACACCGGTTTGTTGGACTGCAGGTGAGGAGCACGGTACATGATGAGTTAGAGTAGCACTCCTCTTGACAAGAACATACAACTCCTGCCTCGGAGGTATCTAGAAGGGTCGGCGAACAGAACCCTATCAGAGTACAGTTGTGTCGTAGATGGGACGGTGGAATCGCCAAGCATCATCCTTCTGCCGGGTGTCTCTGTCAATCTCCTGCGTTATTTAAAAGGCGGCGCGATGATGACACCCTGAACCTTTGTGCCGAGTTTGTTCTGGCTGGGCCGACAAGCCACTTCAACCTCCAAAGAGGTCCAATCTCGGTGAGGCGGCAAGCGGCAGTCAGGTGAAGAGGCGGGATCTTCGTGGTTTGCAATCCAATGGGAGCAAATGCAGCCAGCCGTCTCATGGTGCTCGGGTCATCGTCTTCTCGGCCGCAACGTCACCAAAACGTCGAGAAGCCCGCCCTCCTCCTGCTTCATTTGCCGAGTAACTCGAATGCGTGGTTCGGTCTAAGGAGGAAAAGTTGATGTTGCGACTATTTTCGTCACTCGTTGTGGGGATGGCCGCATGTTGAAGCAGAGTTGAAATCGAAAGTCGAATGCTAAGAGCATCGGTGGTTGCAGCCATCTTTGGCCGAGTATCCCGCAATGGCTCGGCATCGTTATAGGGCCGGTGCTTTTGATGGTGGACATGCAAACGTCGGACCGTCAAAACTGGAGGGGGGCGTTGATGGTGTGAGCTGTGCAGCCTCATTCTCAGCGGGAGTTGGGCGAGGATCACCCTCGTTCGAAGGAGCCGCGGTTTCCCAGTCTGGTGACCCCAGGAGGGCCCAGAAGGGCTCCATCAACCACATGGCAAAGCGAAGCAGAAGGGATGGAGGGCTCGCCGTGGCCGAGGCGTCTGTGTTGACGCGTAGGTACTCCTATGGCAATGAATATGATAGCAGTTGACATAGTGGTGCGAAGTGCACGCTACCGTGTATGGCAGTATTTCCGCACTTGCTTGGAAGTTGGTGGCCATGCAAAAGAGATTGTCGAGTGTCGACGTCAGAAGTTGATTGACTCGTACCGGGGCAAAATGGGCGGTGGCTCAGGCAAGAGTCAGCCAGCGGCAATTTTAGATGCAGGCTGATTCCGGAGACAAGGTGGTACTGGTACTGACAGTGATTAGTGGCGGGCGCCTGGGAGATGATGAGATGATCTCAGCTCATCAACACCCGATCCATCCGTCCGTCCATTCGCATACCATGTACTCCGTAGTGTACGGATACTTCAAGGAGTGAACGGATTTGCAGGTGGTCGACAGCCATCATAATACACTATAATCGTGGTCAATTTGGGGCGTCAAGCGTCGTCCATCAGCGACAGGCGGTTCATCTCGTCACCGGGAATAGACTGTCGCAAAGGCCGGGGTGTCAAAGCCCAGGTGGGAAGGAAGGCATTACTCATGCGCGGAGCGAGTCGTCGCCGACACGAAGCGTGCAGAGCAGGTCCGAGTATCGGGCAGCGGCCGGCGTCTCGACTCTTGAGGGTTTGAAATTATCATCTGCCGTGCGCCGTTGGCGTTTAGGTCAAGTGACAGATGGCCCCGAAGTTGCGAGGGCGAGAGGAGTGAGGACAGCAGAAGAGGCGGACGCTGGCTGATATCGCCGGACATGGTCGTCTGGGTCCAACAAGCCATTGTACGGATAGCAGTGGTAGAATCAGACGACGGTGGTCAGCGAGGCGTCACCTCGACTGTCGGCCATCCCCCCCAGTAGCTCCGGTATCTCGGCCGCACCAAACGTGCTTTGTATTACCTAGGCACCCAGCTAGGAATGGGTTAATTAACAGCCACACCCCACAGCCCAGACATGAAGATGCAGATCCGCGATTCAATCCCAAATTAATGGGCGTATCCGACGAGCATCAGATTCGGGACAACTTACAAGTCATCGTATCGTGACGAAGGGCGGTAGGCGGGTCGTGGCCGCAGATGGAGGGCAGGTCCCGGGCAGTCAGAAAACCTGAACGGATGGCATAGCGGAAGCCCTTTGTCCCCCCTGAGTGGCATACTAGAGATCTGTCGATGTCTGACTTTTTCCCTCCTCTTTCCTCTTCTTCTTTCTCTGCTTTTGTTGTTTGCTCTGCTTCGGGCAGCCGAAGGGCGGCGGGTGTAGCAACGGGGCCGGGTGTCGCAGCCATCCGCCGCGTCACTGTAAGCAGGTGCGCTGTTCGGTTGGAATCCCGTCGCCTCACTCCCGACGGTGCATGGAAGCAAAACGCAGGAGGCGGCGATGGCTCCGACAGAGAAATTGGGGTGAAAAGCCGGGCTGATTGATCAGCAGGGCAGTTTGATGGCGGTTGGTAGCATGCGAGGGACGGTGGGTGGATCGTGGATCGCAGCTTGATGGGGATCCAATCTTAATGCCAACGGGGAAGGGGGAGGGACGGGAAAACGGTGCCTCGGTTGCCTCCGGCGCGGTCCTGTCTCGACGTCAGGGCGTTCCTTCCCTCGGGCCTCAGACGAACCTCTGACCTTCCATGTTAACGTGGGATACCTAGGTACTTGGACTAGGTAAAGAGTGTGTTACGAACATATGGGCACCTTCCCAAAGGTAATATTAGCACCTACCATAGTAGGTACCTAACCTACGGTAGTCTGTCACTGAAGAGCAGGAGCAGCAGCAGCAGACGGAGCGCATTCCGTATCCGTCGACGGCCGTTCCAGCCACGCCGACGTCCAGCACCAGCGCTCAGGAAGCCGGCACTAGGTAACAATTAGCACCTGCCTGGACACCCGGTACACTAGAGTATTTCGCTGTCAACACCTAATCGACTCTAGCTTCCCAGGTACCCGTCACCAACAGAGAACAGGGTGCAGCAGCAAGCAGGCAATGCATTGGCGATTTCGAGAGACTCGACTCATTCATCATCTCTTTCTCCGGCTCCAGCTCGGAGGCGGCGGGTGGGTGGCGGTTGGCTTTGTTAAACGGCCTTGGACTTGGAGCAACCGAGACGCGGAGGCAAGATACCTATTACACTATAGTACCTACAGAGTACTGCTATCGAACTGCACCTGCACCACATTGGCGACGAGATTGGATGGCGACACAGTTCGACGGTGTTGTCGCTGGTGTTGGTCCTTTGGGCCCTTTGGCGAGAACTGCGGGCGTGGTCAAACAATTGTTGGTCATTGGATCGACGCCCGCTGTCTCCTTGGACTGTTTCCCCTTCCCAACCCTCATCTCACCTCACCTCGCTTCACCTCACCCTCACCAACTCACGTCGCCATGAACAGCATCCACCACTGGTCACCTGAGGGTTCAGCACAGTGAGGACTTGGGGGGCACTGAAGAGCCCCGGGCCTGCTATGACAAGCCCCCGCCGACACCCTGCGAGGACGGCACCCAGGGAAATGGAAGACTCCTGCCAGGTCGATACCTCGCCCCGGGTGCTTAGGTACCTGACCTCTATCTCTCCCCTGTTGGGCGTTCCCAAGAAATCCAATCCCAGAGGGAAGTCTCCAGCTGGGGGCACCGAGCCCTTGGAACCCCGTTGATGGGGTACAGTAGGTACATGAATACAGCAGTGTTCGAGCAGTGGAGGCTACCTAGGTACGGATACTTGCCTCGAAAAAGCTACCTTGCCTTGGCCCACAGTACCTGAAGCAAAGTATCTATCAGACCTCAACCAGGCAAGGGGGGGCTGTTGCCGTACCTTCCTCAAGTCGACACCAGCACCTCGTCTCCGTACCTACTTCTGTACACTACCTAGCTGAGGCACGTACCTTGCATGGTACCGATGGCGCGGATTGCTGGGTTGTCTCAGCTAACCCTTGCTACTGCCCTTTGCATTCTGATCCTGGTCTTACTCAGGTACCTCGTCACTTTACTATAGTACCGCAATACTACGTACACAACTCCCAGTTCCTAGTAGCAAGTGCTCCCCTTCTTTCTTCGTGTTTTTCTTCTTTCCTTCTTCTCTTATTCCTCCGATACTTGCTTATCCACCCCCTTGTCAGATCAGAACCCCACTCCAGACGCACCATTTTTTGATCATCTACTTTTCGCAAACTCAGAGCAGAGCAGAACCTACGAATTAGTACACTAAAAAAGGCCAGCAATTCCCATCTCATCCATCCCCTTTGTTTTTTTAACTCTTGACTCCGGGCTCGGTGGCCGCTGCTCGTGTTGCCAAGACTGACCTTGCCGTTGCTCGGACTCCCCTCACGCGGATGGATCGTTAGCAGAACGGGGGCGCTCTGCTCATCTCGCCGTCCGCGTCCATCCTTCCGTGCCAGCGCTACCCCGTGTGGACCGAACCACCCAGCTATCCGCAGGTGAGGCATCCGAACAAGAAAGAGGGAAGGGAAAATCTTAATCGAGAAGGGAAAGCAGGCCGGCCCGCGCCCGTTCGTCCACGGGCGGGTGCAAAGGTGGAAGTCAGAGTGCCATGACCAGCAGCGAAGCGAGCCTTTCACTACGCACTTTTCATTCGCCATGGACGTGTGTTGTATGGATGGACTGTACTTTGGTTCCTCCGCTCCTCAGCAAAGCGCTCCCCCGTGAGGTCGACATCAGCAGGTTTCGCGCCGCCCTGTGTCTCGCTTCACTGCTGCTGCTGCTGCTGCTGCTGCTGCTGCTGCTGCTGCTGTTTGAGCTCGCGGCGGTCACCACCATGGACGCTGCAGCTACCGGAATTGGTTGAGTTGCCGCCCGCCGGTAAGGTGATACGAACGAACCTAACGTTGTTGACTCGCCGTCCGCAGCCTTTGACAAGTCCGGTCTCCTCCCAGCGCACCCGCTTGACCATTTTACCAGATTGCTTCACATTACGCAGTACCTAGTGTACCGTGTACGGAGCACCATGCGGCGATACGTTGCTTCGCCTCGGCCAACGACTTCCGTCATTAGTCCATTTTCCACCTCTTGTCGTGTCAGTCAACCAACGTCTAGTCCCGAGGCCCGGGTAGCTAGCTCTACATACCCACGTAGTACGGATATGACGATGGGGGTAGTCACCCCTCTGCCGACACGGAAGACAACGACGACACCAACAACAGAGTGCCCACGGCCGGCGTCTGTCTCTGGTCCTTTGAGTTTGAACCCGCCAACAACTAGCCGCAGGTGCATACCTATCTGGAACCACATATCATGCCCTTGGCTTGGCCGATTCCACAGAAGAGAGAGTCTGGTGTTTTGGACATACCGGTCGCTCCAACGACGCTGGATCGGCCAGGCCCGCCGGGCGCCACACCGTCTTCCCCTTTTTTTCATGGCCCTTGAAGCTGTTCCAACATCCGTGGGAAACAAAACAAGGAGTGCCAGGCAAAGAAGGGAGGCTGGTTGGCGTGTTCCAAGAGGTATCTTTTGCGTTCCGTTCTTCGAGATCACCGACAGGCGCATGGGTCGTGGTTCTTTTTGAGGATCCCCGGCCGGCAGGGACAGGCCCGAGTGGACCAAGAGCACCAAAGAGCCCTCTTCAGATGCTCACATTCTCGGTACGTACCCAGCGCGGTTGTCCGTCCACACCCCGGCCATTGCAGGGATGTCTGCCCTGGGGCCCAGGAGCCCTGGATGCCGTCCATGGATGCCAATCGCCCCAGCGTGCGATGAGCGTGGCATGGTCATGGTCTGGCATGGCATGGGGCATGGGGCATGGCAGCATGGGTAAATTACAACAGTGACACGGTCTTGAGTGATCGCGGACGAGTTGTGGGCGTCGGTACCAGAAGGCAAGTGCCAGCGCCAATCCCAGTGGCAGCGGCAGAGGCCGGTGGAAGGTGACGATGCCTGCTCTGCTGCGCTTGCTGCGTTGCAACTTGCGTCTACTGCTGGCCGCATGTTGTTCTCTCGTGTTGATACGCCCCTCGGTGCCACTCTGGTAGTGTAGTGCAGTGCAGCGTCGTGTCTCTGCACCAGACCAGACCAGGCCGACAGGTTACACATGGCGCGGCATGAGAACTATGCGACTTCCTTGTACCGTTGTTTTGAGAACAAGGTAAAGTGCCCTATCACTAGTATGTATTACTCGGTGAGTTCCCGAGGGGCGGACAAACCGGTTGAGGCCGCAGGATGTGCTGCACAGTAAGGGCATCCATTTCCTATGGTCCTGCATAGCACGCTGCAAGCTGCCTTGCCTTACATATGCCTCTACGAATACTTAGTAGTATGACATTCTAGTGCCTGTACCTTCAATGCCGGCGGTCGGGTGGTGGTGGTGGTAGTGGCGGCGGTAGGTGGTAGAGAGAGAAAGGGATGGAGGTGCCCGGCGTGGGTCTGGTGCCCTCGGGCTTGCGGCTTACGGCTTGAGGCGTCGGCGAGGCGTCGTCCCTGACAGAGAAGGGGAAAGTGTCAACACCATGGAAGTAGACTGGCCATGATGGGAGGGAGAGACGCTGTTTCGAGGGGCGGGAAGTGGGTGAAGGCGAGGGAATGAATGGCATGCATGGGATGTGGGATGGGATGGGACTCGTCGCAAGTCATTGTAGAATAGCAACCTGCCTTCTGGGCATCGAAAGGGACAGCAGATACTCGTGTAATCATACATGTGCTTGTCACCCATCTATCTCCTTTCGTCGTGTTGCTGCGATCGAAGGAGCACCACCACCAATACCATCACCACTGTTACTGTTCCTGCTGCAAGTTACTACTGCGCCTTACCTACCTACACAACTGGGCGGGCCCTCCAGTACGCCCTCCAGTTCCGGGCACTGCAGGCATGGAGATCAGCGATGATGGTAGTGTAGGGTAGTCCAGCCCTCCAGCCAAAGGGGGGTGGTGTGGAGGGGGACCGAGGGAATGTCAGTGGGCGCTGCGCTAAAATATGAAGCTCCAAGTGTGTAGTGTGGGTGATGAACAGAGCCCACTCCGGCCCTCTCTGCATTGAAGAGGGTGCATTGCGAGCAATTTCACCCAACCCACCCAAGCGCATGTACCCTCCCCTTCACTCTGTCCCCCCTTCAGGCCCCTTACCCCCCCTTCCCCCTTCTTCCTTGACCCTTGGGTCCGTCCTAGTTCCTGGACGCCGACGGTCTGGGCTGGGCGGAGATACATCCTAAAGCGCTGCCGGTGCTCCTGACGCAGATGTACCTCCCTTCCTACCTTGCCTTGCATGCCATGCAGCAGTACCTACGAGCCCCTTTGCCTCGCTCCTCTTTAACTACCACTCTTTTAGTGTCAACACCTAGTATCTCACACTAAGGTACTAAGGAAACATGAGCCACCAGTCAGTCAAGGTGAGGTCAGGTACATACATGCCTTACATGCTGTCCCTGCCTTTGGACACTGCGCTACCTTACATAGTTTGCATGCATGTCTATGTATTTCAATGTCAGTCAGGTAAAGTGAGGTAGCTAATTAGGTACGTAGGTACCTACCCATCAGTGTATCCGTACCTAGGTAGGCCTAGGAAGGTAGGTAGGTACGGCACGGTACCTCTCCGCTGCTGCCGCCGTCGCCGCCGCCGCAGTGCCATGGAAAGAAAGGTGCGCTACGTATCCATCCGTACCTACACTACATGCTATGGCCATGCTTCCCATACACCCACACACACCACATTCTGCTGCAGTGCTGTGTACGTACCTTCGATACAGCTTAATATTATTGTTTGGCTTTAACATGCTCCGGTCCTGTTCTCTCCTTTTTTTTTTTTCATCCCTTCCCCGGCTGCATGTTGCACTGACCTGACCTGGGCTGGGGCCTGCCTGACCTGACCTGACCATACATACTACTACCTACTTACCTACCGACCGTATTTCTCTTGCCTCTCCCGTCCCCTTACTAGATGTGATCTTTCCCTTCCTCTCCTTCCTTCCTTCCTTCCTTCTCCGTTTGCAATTTCCTTCCCAATTTGTAATTAACTCTCCGGCTTGCTTCTTGCACTCATTCACACTTGGGTCTATCCTTCTCTCGCTACGGACCTCCTCGCAATTTCTCTCGAGACCTCTTCTACCATTCAGCAATCCAAGGCTCTGCTCCCTCACCACCACCTTCCGTCTCCTTAACTTGACATCCTCGCTCGCCCTCCAATAGACTTTCACCCTTTCACAGCTTGATGCGAGCCTGACCGACCAACCAACACCGATTCTCCCCCACGATATACACACGTTGTTGTACCACGCCGGACCGCATTCTCGGGCTCTTTCGTCGCTGTCCTCTCTCACCCTGCCGCTTACGACCGGACGGAGGAGGACTTCCTTGGTGACTTGGGTGGCTGCTTGTTTGCTTCTCAACTGTGCCTCTGCAGCAAGCACGCTCCCATATCGGACTTTTCGTGGTCCAGCCGCTCCTTCTTGCGCGCCTGCCTCAAGCAAACATCCCTCGGGACGCTGATTCCTGCCCTCGACGCACTCCAATTGCTGCTGCGTGCCGCGCCACGTTCGCAACTAACTCTGTAAGTCGCCATGAGCCTTCTTGGCTTATCCGCCTACGGCCGTCGCAAACTCGCAATCCCTCCCTGCAACCTCAAGAGTTCATTACACAGAACAACGGGAACCGACACCTGCATTTGCCCGTGTGTGTCGCTCACGAGACCGCTCTCGTCTCACAACACCCACTGATGCTTGATTGCGACCCTCCACCTAGATATACTCGTGCTGACTCGCCCCCAAAGGAAAACTAGCTACGCCTGGTCTCTTCTCGCCTTCGATCGCCCAGGACCTGCTACTTCGTTGTCTCAGCACTCAAACAAGAGTGTGTAACCTCCGGAACTAAAACATCTTTTCGACACGGTCCTTGTCGGACTACTGCGATTCTCAACCCGATTTATCGAGCACTCCGGATTCTCACCTACGTAATTTTTGGACAAGATGGCGGGCGAACAGGGGGCTGGCGGCGGTATAGAGAGCAACCGTCGGCATTTGTCGACCTCCACCAGGGCCAGCGCCGATAACGAGCCCATCCAAGAGGCCGAGCCTCAACCCGGAAAGCAGACTCAACAAGATGAGACAAAGACACAATTCGAGCAGTCTTCGCAAGATTCTCCTAGGGGCTTCAACCCCCCCTCAAATACGTCTACCCCCTCACCGGCTCCCTTGATGGCAAGGGCATCGTCCAATAGTTCAACCGTTTCAACGCCCATCGCATCGACAGAGAGCTATTTTGGACCCGTGTCCGAGCCCAAGGCACCCGCGCCTCGTCGCCCAATTGAACCTCCAGTGACTAAGGTCACACTGAGCGAACTGGACGTCGGCAAGATCATGCACAACCCCAAGTTGCGCCACGACATCAACTTTGACCCGGAGTTGCACTTCCGACCCAACCTCGACGGAGACAAGGGCAAGCGGAAACAACACAAGGCGGAATTGTTTTGGAATACCCTCCAGGAACAGCTGATCGAGTTTGTGAGGGGGCCCGAGGCATTCTATGCTGCTCATGGCCAGGACGATGACTGGTGTCTCCCTTCGCTCCTGAGGGCCGTCAAGGACATCATCCAGACTTTGGTCCCCCAGAGAGACAGGGTTTATCTGGATGAGGGTCTCAACGTCGACCTTTTGATGCAGCAGTTCTACAAGGGCATTGCCGACTTGGAGAAGCTGGCTATGTGGCTCTCACGCGTCCTCAAGTCGCATTGCGCTCCGATGCGCGACGAATGGGTTGATCAGATGTACAGCCAACTGAGCAACGGCAACAGGACAAATAACGTTGATGAACTCGTCAAGGGCATGAAGAGCTTGCTAAGCGTGCTGGAGGCTATGAAGCTCGACGTCGCAAACCACCAGATTCGCTGTTTGCGACCGATCCTGATTGAGGGTACCATCCCGTTCGAGCGGAAATTCTTCGAGAAGAAGATCCAGGGTAACAAGCTGGACGTTACGCAGGCCAATATCTGGTACAGGGACGCCGAAAACAGATACGCAACAATCATCTCGTCCGACATGGCTCACTCCTTTGGCGAGATGTCAGTCTTCTTCGAGGCTATTTCGCGTTTGGTTCTACCCTCCGTGCCGGAGAAGTCTCTTCCAAACACCTTCATTTTTGACGAGGAGCGTTTCATCAAGCTGCGGGCGGACATGCTGGATGCCATTAACCTGGAGATTTGCATGCGAATGTTCGATGACCTCGACCGCGTCGGCCGAGTTTCTCTCTTCACCAATCCGATGACCCGATTCGACGACGAACCCGGAAGCCGCCCCTTGTCCCTGACTCCCGACTTCAACTTCAATACTCCTCCCTCGCGGCCCTCCAGTCTGGCCTTCAGCTCGGGCGGCTCTGCAACCTCGTCTCCCCGCTCTTCTCTTATCTTGCCACCCCACCCGACGTCCGATCCTTTGGAGTCCATGGCAAAGGCAAGAGACCTCTACAACTCCCTAGTCGCACTCCTCCACACCTCCCCGCCGCCTCGCAGGCACGAGTCACGTTGGGAAGCGATGGCGCCTTCTCTGGCTCTGCAGATTTTCCGCTTCACCAATGCTCCTGCCGACATGCTGCCGGTCTTGGAGAGCAAGCTCGCGTCGCATGTTTGCGACGTCAACAGCGCCATGTTCCAGGAAGTCGAGCAGCAGTTCCACCAGAAACTTCTTGGGGAACTGCAGAGGCGAGTCAAAGAATTCCGCGGCCTCACGGGTGTCGGTCTCTTCTCTGTGGCCACTGGCAGCCGTGCTAACAGCACGGGGCGTTCGTGGTCCAGCAGCCCGGAGCGCGAGAGGGAGGCATGCGATGCTTCTCGCGAAGCTCGGGAAGATGGAGGCATCGAAGACATGGCCACCCGGTTAGCCCACCTCGGCATCCTCCATTGGAGGGTATTTGCTGGGCTGGCGTACACTATGGACGAGCAGGCCGACACCGTGATGGAGATGAACCAATTCTAAAAGAAAGGACGCTTCTCAAAAACTGTTTCGAATTCTACAAAGGGCGCACCAATGCTTAATCATGCTGCTGCTGGTCCCCCGGCCAGCAGCGCTCGACTGAACCCCAACGAAGGGGTTTTTCTCCTATGTCTGGCTGAACAACAATACCCCTTTACAGTATTTTAATCTTGCATTTCGCGCTTTTCTCGCAAGACCTATTTTTCTTTCTGGGTATGGGTCTCACGGAACTTTAGACGGTGTTAGGCGGGGATGGAGGCATCAAACCAGCGCTTTTGCCGCGTCACATAGTTGGACAGGCGTTTCAGGGGATGGTTACATGCAGATACATAGCGCACTTTGCATTGCTCTGAGACAGAAAATGAAAACTTCATTCAGTCACTCATACTTGTCACCAACATGCTCGCAAGGTAGCACGTTCCTGTGCCTCTAAGGACCCTTTATCAGGTAGTCAGCAAGTTTGAGGCTCCGTTGCTACGCACTGAGTGACCCTGGCTCTAAGAATTGTTTCTTTTATTCAGCAGCAGTGCACAGCCGGGCAGCTCATGTGAGTAGAGCTGGATTGCTGTTCAATAATTGTCATGGCTGGCTGGAATTGCTTCCTCAAGACACTTCACCTCGTCCCTTTTTTTGTTCTTGTCTCGCAGGGCATGTTACAGCAACAGCAAATCTCCAGCATCAAATTCCACGTTGCAAGGAAACCACTCATTCACACCCCTCTGAGTCTATCCACTCCTTCCCCTATAGTCACCTTGTGATGTTATCCTGGACCTCCTGCTCCTAAGGTGCTTGTGTTGTTTGCATCAAATATAGTGTGAACTGGTTTCGTCTTCCTCACGCTCCCATAATGTGCCATCACACAAGGCTGTCCGGTCTGGATTTTGTCATGTTTTTTCAGTGTAAACTCCTCTTAAGTGACTGGGAAGGCTTCTGGCCTCTAGAAGAGATCACACCAGTTCTTGAGTAAGCCAGGGGGCATAGACGGTAGGGTATTGGTTTTCAGGAGTAGTCTCGTGGATCTCTTCTGTATGTAGCACCATAAGCCGTGCGAGACAGCTACGTTGCAAATAATGCGGTTACATATGGAAGGACTGGATGTATGGGTGTAATAAGCTGAGGGTAACCAAGCAGCTATACTACTTTGAGTTTCTGGCATCTAAACTTGCTGTTCTAAACGTAGGTACTCTTAATAATTTTATAGAAATCATTAGTATTTATCCATTCATAGAAACTTATAATCCCGAGTTCTATCACTCCCTGAACCCCTAAAGGTTAAGTTATGATTTACATTTATTTATAATCCTATCTTTTGTTATACTAGTTAAACGATAGATTAGAGAACAGTCTGTAGGAGTCTTACACTCACGCTATTCTTCCACCCAAGGTAGTATCCTGCCTAGGTAGGTCTGGATATAGATAGATATAAAGTAAAATAACTACACCGGAAACATTTCAACAGAAGCGCTTATAGATAGTAGGAGCAAAGTCACATATTGGCAGTAGAGTGTAGCTATTGAATGTGTTGTACCTCGAGTAAGTGCCTGATTTCTAACTACTATTGCCTACTTTGAATAGTCCAGTGAGCTTCTTAAAGCATGACCTGGATTCTTACAACGAGGCAGTGGCGCAAACCCCTTCCCCGGGATCATTATTGGTATACTCTCAAGTTTCTTTCTAAATTCGTTAACTTCGTTGCGAAGTATCGCCCGAGACGACGGCTGGTCTACATGAAGAAAGATGGTGTTCTCGTGGTCTTGACCCAACCATCATGAACGCAAGATATGATCATGTTGACTTAGGATTTCGATTTCAGAAGACTGAGATGCCGAGCTACGCGGATTCCAACAAGCCCGCCTGAGATGTCCCAGATATTGACGTCGACTTTCTCCCCCGGGTCGAGGTAATTCAATGGAATCAAGGCTACACAGGCCGGTTCCTTTTAGCCCCGTACAAGGCTTTCTAGGCTCAGTAACACACCTTCAACCGATCAACCGAGACACAGGTAGCATAAGAGCACACAAGATGACAGGAATTATTAGAACCTGCAATGTACGTGGAATGGGCGCTTGACCGTCGGACGGTGGGCGGAACCAGCATGACAATGACGTCAACTCTTGAATTATCCTCGATGCCGGATAGAGTGAGCGTTCTCTTTACTCCTGCGATCGTGACAAGGGCAACATCTGCCCGACCGGATCTTCTTTGCGCCGTGGGCTTCCTCCCTTCTAAACAAGCCGTAGCCGTATTCATTTCCCTGACCAACTCCGAAACCCAAATATCAATATCTCGTTGTCTCGCCCTTGGCAAGGGGCTCGCGCGCGATTATACAGTGAAGGACTAGTTGATGAGCATGGAGACCTGTTTCCGTGGGTTAGCTTGGCCGCCAGAGGACGGGACAGGGAGGACTTGCCGCCATGAAGACGCAACACATGCTGATGTACGGACTTAACCGCTCGCCTACCCTGGCGAATTTCCAAAATATGCCCATGACCCTGGCGCTCAGTCAGCGACTCTCTTCTGCGGCGGTGGAAGAACGGGGTATGAACTACCCGTCCTTGTGTCGGTCCATAATAGCGGGCATGAGCTGGTGGGCGTATGCGCACGTGCAGACGAGCAAGAGGATGACGAGGAGGAGAGACTGGAAGTTGAAGAGGGCGGTCTGTCGCAAAGATGTGAGCATGATTCTGATCGCGCGACCATCTTGGTATGACGTACCATGTTTGCGACTACGGTCCCTCTAGGCGGGAATTTGGCGACGTGATTGAAGACCTCTCGTGTAAAGGCAAGCTTAACTGTCGCGATACAGAAGCCCGTCAGGGGTGCTATTGCTCGCGCCTCCCGCAGTGGACAAGGTGGCCCGGAGAATTAAGCCGAGCTTCAGCCTCAACCTCAGCCACGTGCTGCCGCCACCCCCACAATGTCACTGGACGCGCTGTAGGTAATCTGGAACCTACCTAGGTACCTAGGTACCTAGGGGTCCACCGACCTACCATGGTAGGCAGGTCTGCACTGCAGTGTCACTGCGCTTTTTGGAGCTCGTGCCAGCTTCCTTCTTCAACTTCACACCAACGACGCGCCGACTTCAACCACGTATTTTGACGATCAATCGCTCATCTTGCCTCGGAGAACACGGAGCGACCGAACATAAGCTAAATTCGAGTTGACTTCTCAATCGCCACCAAAAAACCAGACAAACCGCCCATCATGGAGCCTCGCGCCCGCGCTGCCAAAAATGTTGGCAAGATGAACTTTGGTCACAACGAGCGTGCGTGCTTCTTTCGTCGTCATCCAGATATGGAAGGAACATGAGCTAACCGTCGTTGGATACAGTCGCGCAGCTTCTCTACGCCCATGGCGACGTGCGCAACCCGCTCCCCGAGACCATCCGCGTGCTCGACGAGATCGTAACCGAGTTCATCCAAGGCATGGCGTTCGAAGCGACCCGCGCGGCCAACTATGCCGGCCGACAGAAAGTCAAGTACGAAGACTTTGAGTTTGCCTTCCGAAAGAACGATGCGTTCCTGGGCAAGGTCCAAGAGGTCTTCGAGAAGAAGGGCGAGATCGACTCGGCGAAGAAGATTTTCACCAAGGACGACGAGGCGGTTCTTATGAAAGACGCAGCAGATCAGGAGCACAAGCGCGGTGATAAACCCGCCAGCGGACCTGGGGACGCTGCGGTATCCGCGGCCGATGCTGCGTCGAAACAGGAGGAGGAGCTGGGCGAGGCAGACGACGACGCTGATGCGGAGAGTGAGGTGGCGGGACGACCTGCAAAGCGCGTCAGGCTCGACGGGGAGGGAAAGTGAAGCCTACCTCAACCGGTGAACTAGAGGTTTGCACTTCAAGACGATGCATAGCGACTGGCGTTTTGTATTTGGTTAGACGGGTCCCGGTATTGGGTTTCAGGGCATTATGATGAAAGGCTCCAGAGAGCAAAACGGATATTGGCGGCGATACAGGAATATTATTAATCTAGTCATAGGTGCCTTACGTGGAGGAAGGTTGCCTTACTTTGATCAACATGCAGTGGCCTACAGGGCGCATCTCGTGGCCAAGACTCGGTTGAAGAGAAAGGGATGTCAGCATGTCTTCTGTCTCTCTCGACAGAACGGCCACGGACGAGACTGCACGAGCAATTTAAAGCAGAATGAGGTAGATGGTGTACCCGAGGCGATGAAGTCTTGTACGTCGGACATCGTCAAGATCTCAGGTATCTACCTTGTTCCCACTTTTGACCAGGATCGGGTTCGTTATCCGGTTTAAAGTGGCCAACCCCGCTGACTTAAATTCAACATGCCGCTGCCGCGACACACAGGACGCATGCATCTGGGTTAGGACAAGCCAACCTTCCCGGCATGTAACATGTGAAGTGAAGACTCAACCGCGCACCATGCAACCATCAAGCCTTGCGACCCTACACACATTATTTTTGCTTACCCAGGTAACTATGGTTAGGTGCCAATCATCCAGTGGATTATCTCGAACTCAGGGTCTCAGAGACTCAGACTGTCAGCATCAGGGACTCACCCACTGCCAGTCAATTTCAGGTCATGTTCCTCCCGAAGGATCGGAAGACCGGAGGGAGTAGGTCGGTTTCATGCGGGAATGCCACCCTCTTTGCTGCTTCAAACCTCCGGCTCGTCGGCTGTTGCTGTCAGCCTTTGTGTGTCTGGCGAACCGCCTGGGCAGCGGGTGGTGTGTATCTGCTGGTGGGAGGGGGTGACTTGGCAGGTGGTCGAATGCAGCAGTGCGGATTCCGGTAGGGGACGGACTAGTGAGGGAAAAGAGCTGCAGATGCAGACAAAGTGGAGTGGATGTCTGTCGCGAGTGGTCATCGACCAACCACCCTTCCGAAAGAGCGAGAAGGCGAAAGTGACCGCGCGGATGGCGAACCAACCAACAACACCGAGGCTCCGTAACCACTTGGCCCCCCCAAGAAGACGGTCTCAATCGTTTCGCTGAAGCGCCGCGCCGTGAGGAGAAACAAAAAGCGTGCGCTAAACATAAGATCCTGCAGTATTCCCGGTCACCTGTCCCTTTCGTTTCGCTGTTTCGCCCCCGATATCGCAGAAAAAACCATAAAACCACACGGCGTGTCAGACAACTTGCCCGAGAAAGACGGCCTAGAACCCTGGGCGGACAAACCGTGATTCTCGTTTTTTACTCCATCCTCCCCCCCACTTCTGGCGAGCAATACTTACCGCGAGAGGTGAGGTACGGTACCTACCTTCCTTGAGAACCTCTCACAAATTCTGCACCATTTGCACCCCACCCCCCATCACTGCTTGCGACGGCCGAAATTTCTCGTGCTTAGTTCACTTTTGAGCAGACTAGCCTTCTGATCGATCCCGTGAGCTGTCTCTGAGCAAAATCTGTCGTCAGTTCACTTACCGCCACAGCGGCACCACAAACAACTCTCTGTTCTATAGCATTATACTTTGCCTCGACATGACTTCATCTAGCTGTCATGCCTAGCCCGAAGCAGAACAATGAGGACATTTCTTTTCCTCAAAACACTGGCCCGAAGACGACCTTCGAAGATTCTGTAAATAATGCAGATGAACCATATCGCAGGGTGTCTGTCGAGAGCAGCATGTCCCATTCATACGATCACCGCAAGGGCCTTCAAGGGTTGCCAGACCCGGAGTCGTTCAGATGGTCTGCGCTGAATGCACCTCAGAATGGAAGGGTTTCCTCGATTCCAGGAGCTTCAGAGCACTCGCCGACGATACCGCAATCGACGCAGTCAGACAGGTTACGGCGTTTCTGGAACACCAACAAGGGCGTCGTTCTGGTGGCCCTTTCGCAACTCTTCGGCGCGCTTATGAACCTCACGGCAAGGCTGTTGGAGCTGGAAGGAGAAGGAATGCACCCGCTACAGGTGTTGTTCGCCCGCCAGAGCCTGACGATGGTCTGTTGCTGCGTCTACATGTATTACATGAAGATTCCCGACTTCCCCTTCGGGAAGAAGGAGATCAGATGGCTTCTCATCGCCAGAGGAGTTAGCGGCTTCTTTGGCATTTTCGGCATGTGGTACTCGATGATGTATCTGCCCTTGGCCGAGGCGACCGTCATCACCTTCCTGGCGCCCAGCGTCGCTGGCTACGTCTGCTACCTGGCCCTTCGCGAGCCGTTCACCCGCGCCGAGCAGATAGGCACCGTTGTCGCCTTCTTCGGGGTCGTCCTCATTGCCCATCCGGCCTCGCTCTTTGCCGGAGACTCGACCTCGTCCGCCGCCGCTACCGTGCCCGAACACCATGCCGCAAACAACGGCACCGTGTCGTCCACGCTGCCGGGCCTCAACCACCAGGCGACGACCACAGAGCGCCTGACGGCTATAGGAGTCGCGATACTCGGCGTTTTTGGCGCCGCGGGCGCCTTCACGACCATCAGGTGGATCGGCAAGCGCGCCCACCCCCTGATCTCCGTGAACTATTTCTCGACATGGTGCGTGGTCGTCTGCACTGTCGTCCTCACGGCAGCGCCGATGCTCGAGCTGGGACAGCCGGCGCTACGGTTCGCCCTGCCGCAGACCGGACGGCAGTGGTTGTTCTTGGGGCTGCTGGGCATGTTCGGCTTCATCATGCAGTTCCTCCTGACGGCGGGTCTCGGGACCGACCGGTCGAACAGGGCGAATGCCATGGTGTATACGCACATGCTCTTTGCCGCTGGTTTCGATCGCTTCATCTTTGGGAACGTTATGGGATGGATGAGCCTCGCAGGTTGCGGGCTGATCATCGGAAGTGCCCTGTGGGTCGTTCTGACCAAGAGACCGCCGCCGCCGAAGCGGGAGACTGCGGCGGACGTGGAGGCCGCGAATGTCAGAGACACTGAGGCTGTACCCATGCTGGCAGATATAGACGGTGGGAGAGACGAAGACTTTGAACTTCAAAGAGTTCGATAATGTGAACATGGATATGAACGACTACATAATGAGATATCATGGACTGGAAAGCTAGGCGCCGCAGCTTTGGAAATATGGATTGAGTAGGTAACCTTGGATATGGTTGGCTGAACACGGCGGAGTGGACGCTTTGGGTCTCATCGTACCATTATGGACGAGAAGATAGAAGCCTCGAATTGAAATGATACGATCAAAGATGTGTATCATGCTCTCATACCCTCAAGCTTGATGTGGTTCTCGTGGTGGTTGGTCGCCGTGGCATCTCTCGTCAACCACTCGGTCGGCGACTGCCGTGACACGGAAACAGTTGTCATACCTAGCTTAGGTATTTTGTGTTGGGCCTCCTACCAGCCGGACGAACCAGAGGCAGCGAATGACATTCGATTGGCCAAGTGGGAAAGCATCGTATTGTCCCTTTTCGCGATGCTCCCTTGCGATCCCTACCCTGACAAGCCAAGAGCACATGACTAATTCGGGTTAAGCAGGCCGACGTTCCTGCATCCCAGATGAATGTCACCGATGGTCATGCCAGGTGACTGAACGATCATGAAGCAAAAAAGCGTGCTGCCAAGCACGGGTTAAGGGTTCGACTTCCATGCGAGGGAGAGCCCAACGCCCTGAGCACGCGGGACGCGCCTCGTCGGCGTTCAAATTGCCTACCTAGGTGGGCGGAGAAGACCGCGATGAGACAAGTCTTGAAAATTCCGAGAAACTTGCGAGGGAATTGGATTCTGAATCATGTTAGTCGTTTCCTGTCGGGAGAGCGAAGAACATCGTTCGATTCTAAATTCTTCGCCGCTGTGAGAAACACGAGTGACAAGCTGTGTAACAATGGACCCCGTTGCGCCTTGCTGGAGAAGTTTTGAACGTCAGACTGGTTGATCCTCAATCAGAGGGGGGGTACAAACGGCAGACGGGATGAGAATCAGGGAACAAGTGCGTTCCGCGATTCAAGTAAGTCCAAGGGCGTGCCCGCCCACCGTCTAGCCCGCTCCTCTCGTGGCGAGTTATGTAGGCCAGAAGATGAAATTCGAAATGGATGCAAGCCAAAATTTCCAGTGAGCCTTATATCGTAGAATGCACATCTCATCAGTTAAGAAAACCATCATTGCACTCGATGGAGATAGATGTTGGAGGAAGGTGTAAACAGGAAGCCATCCCCAGGTCACGTGTGGGGCGCCCGATTCCTAATAGGTAAGTATACCTAGGTACCTGCGCATGGATTGGCGCGCACTGTGCGCCTTACAGTTTGCAGGGATACCATACGGCGAGGCGGCGCGTCGTCCAAAATCTTTTGGAAGCTTCAACCAAAGCCTGTCTAACACCAACCACCCATCTACGACCGCGAAACATCTGCGACGACGACGAAATCGACGATTATCCCGCTACACCAGTCGAATACGATAGCCTTGATACCAAAAGAATTGATCGCCGGCAATCGACGCCCCTGCCGCGAAGATGGTCCAAATCAGCGAGGTTAAGGGAAACAGTCGCGAGAACCGCACGGCTGCCCACACCCACATCAAGGGCCTGGGGTTGAAGCAGGATGGCACGGCAGAGAAGCAGGCCGCTGGCTTCGTCGGTCAGACGACGGCAAGAGAGGTCAGTTACCAACACCGGCACTGGATTGGCGAGCAAGCTTACTGACTCCGACCCGACGTCCAGGCATGCGGTGTCGTAGTCGACCTTATTCGCGCGCACAAGATGGCTGGCCGGGGTGTTCTCCTCGCCGGCGGGCCCGGCACAGGAAAGACGGCCCTCGCCCTCGCCATCAGCCAGGAGCTCGGGACCAAGATCCCCTTCTGCCCCATCGTTGGCAGCGAGATTTACTCGACAGAAGTGAAGAAGACCGAGATGTTGATGGAGAACTTCCGCCGCGCGATTGGCCTCAAGGTCCGGGAAACGAAGGAGGTGTACGAGGGCGAAGTCACAGAGCTCACTCCCGAGGAGGCCGAGAACCCTCTGGGTGGCTACGGCAAGACCATCAGCACGCTGCTGATCGGCCTGAAGAGCGCAAAGGGACAGAAGAAGTTGCGCCTGGACCCGAGCATATACGAGGCTATCCAGAAGGAGAGGGTGTCGGTGGGAGACGTCATCTACATCGAGGCGAACACAGGCGCCTGCAAGCGCGTGGGAAGATCAGACGCCTACGCGACCGAGTTCGACCTCGAGGCCGAGGAGTACGTCCCCATCCCGAAGGGCGAGGTGCACAAGAAGAAGGAGATCGTGCAGGACGTGACCCTGCATGATCTGGATGTCGCCAACGCCCGGCCGCAGGGCGGCCAGGACATCATGAGCATGATGGGCCAGCTGATGAAGCCTAAGATGACCGAGATCACCGACAAGCTGCGTGGAGAGATCAACAAGGTGGTGAGCAAGTACATTGACCAGGGCGTCGCGGAGCTCGTCCCTGGAGTGCTCTTCATCGATGAGGTAAGCGGACACATGTGTTCAGCACGACTTTGAGACGGGTGGATTAATCTTCAACAACAGGCACACATGCTTGACGTCGAGTGTTTCACGTACCTGAACCGGGCCCTGGAATCGACCATTTCGCCGATTGTCGTGTTGGCATCAAACAGAGGAATGGCCACGATTCGCGGCACGGACGACATCGTCGCGGCGCACGGCATTCCTACCGACTTTTTGGACCGCCTGCTCATCATTCCCACGACGCCCTATCAATCGGACGAGATCAAGCGGATTGTTCGCATCAGAGCCACAACGGAGGGTGTGCCTATCACCGATGCCGCCCTGGACAAGATTGCAGAACACGGCGTCCGCATCAGCTTGCGGTACTGTCTGCAACTGCTGACACCCGCCAGGTAAGTGAACGAGCAAGAGCGAATCCATTTCCCTGTTGTCGCCCACCGCTTTCCCTTGGTGCTCCCCATGCGGGTTTTCCGGATCGTGGATCGGGCGGCTAGTGTGAGACATGTGGGCTAACCCCAATGAAAGCATTCTTTCCAAGGCAAACGGCCGCAGCCAAATCGACGTTCAGGACGTGGCCGAGTGCGAGGACCTCTTCCTCGACTCGCGGCGCAGCGCCAGCCTTCTGAGCAGCGAAAACGGAAAAGGGTACATCTCGTAAGGTAATGAACGCCAGGCAGAGGTTATGGTTGGATGAGAAGCGAGGAAGAAGTCACGATCCCCCGTTTATTTCTTGAAGGCAGGATGGCGGTGGCGTTGTAAAAGAACTTGTTACCATTATTAAAGACGGCATAGGCAGTCTACAGAGCTTTTCTGTTGTCATCGTGGGCTTCTCTTCGATTTCCTTCGAGAGGAACCTGGCCGTTGTGTGAGACAAGCCCATGTGAATCGACTGAACGGCCATGTCTTGAGGAGGGCAAGCGATTGTGATTAACTGACATATGAGTGTGAGACAGGCTGCGAGCTCTTGGACCCTCGCGTCTGTTTGACATGAGTGAAGGACCGAGGAAACACTGTTTGCAAAACAAATGATTCCTTCCCCAAAGCTGCCAGATGAGGGCGAGGAGAAAGGGGACCGCGCTCCCGAGACTTATAAGACATTTGCAGGTCGCGCGAACCAGAAAAACAACAACTAACCAGAGACATCCACGCACCTCCCAAAAAATCTCCCATGTTGCCGCTGCCGCTGCCGCTGCCGCTGCCGCCTTTTACATAACCCAACCGAGCGAGTACGTGGTACCCTCCCTCACCGCGTCTTTAATTTTCCCGTTCTGAACCCCGGTCGCCCATCCCCATGCAGACTTTGGCTCTCCAACCATCATCAGAGACATCACCAACGCCAAACGCATTGTGTCCTTGCCGATCAAATTTTAAAACATTTTCAAGAACAACAAGAAGAAGGAGGGCAGGAATGGGAAGAGAGAGACAGAGAGGGGAACCTCGAGCAAGTGTTCTTACTCTCGTTTCGTCACGTGGGGTTATTCTGCTTCATCTATCAAGTAGGTCTAGACTACTTTCGGGCCGGAATGCGGTGGTGGGAGGGAGGGGAGGTTCAATGTTGTTGGTCCCCCATTGCCATCATTCCCCCCTCCCTCTCTCCCCAACCCATTGTCTTTGTTCCTTCGGAGCGGAGGTTTTGATTGATACGTTCCAACCGACCCTTTTTCGCATTCATGCCTGTTCTTTGACTTATTCTTCCCCTTGCACTGTTCACCACCTGGCCCCTGGCACGAGTGGCACACACCACCGTCCCAATGGCGACCAAGCAAGCTCATTGTATTTTGGTGTGTGTCCCACAAGGCATGTTGACTCTGCAGCCGCGCTGCTGCATGTTCTCTTTGAGAAGAGGCTGGCTGAGTGACACATCGGCAACTGGGTAAGAAGTAAGGTAAGGGGAGGCAAGGGGAGGCACAAGTGACAAGAGAGAGAGAGAGAGTACCCGGCGGCCGCCGCGGGGCAGAGGCTGCAGCGTTAGTAGTGCCGGCAGGTGGGAGATGCAAAACATGTGGGAGAGAGCGAGCGAGGAGGGGCGTACTCGCACCACGAGCGTTGTGTGTTGGTGTGGTTGTATATGCGCGTGTGTGTGTGCGTGTGGCTCAGGTTTGGGCTGGATTGCGGGTTATATGAAAGAGGGAGATTCCTAAAATAACGTCGGCGAGGAACATGACTGCTTTGAGTGTCGCTTCTCCCTCGTCTCTCTCGACGATTCATACGTCCCGTTTCCCTTTAATACGCCGGAAAGCAGGGACTTGGGGGACGGGCAAAGGAAGAAGGTGAGAATTCTTCAAAGCCCGGGGTGTGGTTGTTACCCAACATCCTCTCATTATTCATCTTTATTTCCTCGCGCCTCGTCGCTTGTCACCGCCGCCTCTCCTTCAACCTCAACCTCCTTCGGACTTGGACCCGGAAGGAAGCCTTTCTCTTGTGCCTGTGGTCGCCGAAGAGAAGGGGAACGCCTGCCGGCCTGACTACTTATTTCTTCATATGCGAACGGAAACCCCTGGACAGATAGCAGAAGAGGAGTCCTGGCCACGGGACAAACGCTTCGTCACAAAGGAACGAACATTACCCTTCTCATCTGCAACAGCTTGGGCGCGCGGTACATTCCCGAGACATTTCCTCAAATCCATCACTTTCCTCTCTCGCTCGGCCGACCATTCCCTCTGTTCCGTTTCTTCATCCTGATCGCCCTCTTCCATCTCGCCATACCTACCTACCTCTCCCTCCATCGGCTCACCGTCCTGCCGCTGGCCCCTGCCGCAGGGTTCGCCCCCGCCGTTGTTGTTCCTGTTGCTTCTGTTCGTCGTCACCGCCGCCGGCGCCGCCGCATCAACAACACACCTACCGCCTCGTACTCCTTCAAACGCAATGTATCTTTCTCTCCCATAATGGCAACTTTCACCTTTGAACATAAGGTCATTGAGCTTGACGACCATTGTCTGCCCGGCTTCTGCTGAATGGGTAGCTACCATCTCGAAACCACAAAGGAGGGGATAAGAACAGAGAGGACAATCGTGCCAACGAACAGGAGAGAGACTCAATCTCGGCCGACTTGCCTCGTTCCAGTTTCCCGATATACTTCCCCATCTGTCTCTCCCGCGTCCCCATCCAAATATTCACCGTCCTCCCCGTTCGCTTCCACAGTTCCCACCGACACTTCCACACACTCGTGTCTCTCGCCGTGTACACGCACACGCCCCCCTCTCCCTGCTGCCCTCCTCCAAACGCCCCCTCCCGAGGCATGGTGTCAGTCCAAACGTTGCTGCATAGCTAGACCGACCAGCCGCCGCCTCGAATCACCTGCCACCGTTCTCCATCACACCCGTTTGCACCTCCTCCCGCACCTGCCCATCCAAGATGACAGATGTGGTTTCTACTCCCCGACCACGTCGGTCAACCTCTTCTGGAGGCAACTCTGCCCACTCGGCGGCCATGGAGCGAAGACCAAGCCAGGAAACAGACGAAGGACCAGACTCTGTAGGGTCTGGTGGAAGCGGAGGCAGCACGAAGCGCACAACCTCCATTGACGTCGACGAAGCGAACGGCTCGAGGCCGAGAGACTTCAGCTTGGAGACAGGTCCGATGGGCAGCGAAGGCGGCGGGAAAGACTACATCTGTCTCTGCACGCCCGCTCTCAAGGTCCCAAGACCTCGCAACGGTGAGTCCATCGATCTCTCCTTCCACCTCCTTTGGCATATGCCAGAGTTTACCGTCGCAGACATCCTGAGACGATGAACTTGGCAGAGTAGTCTTTGTTGGGAGATTCAAGACAGACAGCCTGCACACTTGTACGACGCTCGTTGGCTGACCTTGATCTTCTTTGATAGCCTTCATCCTATACAGGCAGCACCACCAGGCCCAGGTCATCGCCCAGCATCCAGGTCTCTCCAACCCCGAGATCTCCAAGATCATCGGTGAGCAGTGGAGGGTACAGCCCGAGGAAGTGAAGGAAAGTTGGAAGAAGCTCGCGGAAGAAGAAAAGATTCGACACCAACGCCAATACCCCGACTACCGGTATCAACCCAGACGTGGCGGGAGGCCAGGAAGCCGGCCGGGCTCATCATCTGGAGGCGACTCAGGACGGTGTCCCAAATGCGGGGGGAGGTTCATCGCCCAACCCAGAACGCCATCAACTCCGTTCGCAACACCGACTGCTGCAAAGTCCAACATGCCTCCTCACCCGAGAGATTTGCGGGGAGGCGACAGCGAACAACTCCGGCATAACCTGCCTGTTGGAAAGCAGCCATACCAGTACCAACATGGCAACATGCGCGACGTTGACGAAGAGTATGAGGCCATGTCGCCGTCGCCGGACCTCAAGCGGCGTCGGTTCAACGCCATGGGTCACTACCAGGCCGTACCGTCGCCGGGCCCTTACACAGGGCATCCGCTCTCGAGGCAGCCTAGGTCATCCCTGAGCATGCCATCGACGCCGCCCGTCGCGGGTTACGGACAACTGCCCGGCCCCTCGGCACTTTCGAGGTCCGGCCACGGCGCCATGGCGCCGCCTCCACGGCCGCACCACCCAGGGTACGCAGGACCGAGCCGCGGCTCGGCATTCGACGAGAGTCTCCGTCTGCCGCCTCTACAGACTCAAACATCTCCCCAACTTAACAGAGAAAGCGACGCAAACGACCGGCCCAGCGCCCACCCAACTGCAGGACTGGGTATCGCGAACCCGCGTGACTCCTACGCGCAGAGTCTCGAGGCCATGATAATGACGATACCCTTTCTGAGCAAGTTGAAAGTGTTGCAGAAGATCAGCCCAACAATGGCCCCCCCAGGGCCAACCAGCCCCGACATCGAGACCCGCGGAGCAATCATTGCCGTTGAGGGTGCCGACCCTCGCCAGCTGGAGCAGGTCGGGACCGCCATCAACAGATCCCTCATCGGCCTCAGCGAGGTCGACCTGAAGAGCTGGAGCGATGCGCCGAGCACACCAGTATCAGCAGTTTCTGCCGAAGAAGACATAATAAAAAGGGACCCGGTCTCTGCGGTCAGCAGTAGGAAGAGCAGCCACTCGCAGCCCAGTCTGCAAGCATCGGAGCTGTTCTCCAACTACATGCTGACCATGATGAAGTGGCATGAGAAATCGCGAGAGATTGTGAGGCACATTACCACCAAGCCCGGCTTCGGGCCCGATGGTCGCCCGCCGAGCAGGAGGGCTTCCGAAGGAGAAGTGGCCGGCGCGAGATCCAACGAAATACCGGCGCCCAGCTCGGCCAAGACACCGATTGCTTTGCTGCCTGCGGGCTTCAGCTTGACCATCTCGGATAGGTACGCTTGCATGATACCCATCTCGGACTCGTACGCACCGGTGGACCACTGGCAGTGGATGTCAACGCTCTGGAGGGGCGTCATCGGACCGGACCTCGTCATATACGTCAAGTCCGTGGCGGAAGACGAAGCCTCTCGAGGTGCCGTGGAGTTCAAAGGTCCCGGCGTCATGGTGATCAGGATTGCGCAGGGCAAATCGCTAGACGAGAAGACCGAGAGACGCATGTGTTTTGAGGTTATTGAGTGGATTCGCGGAGGAAGCTTCCAGGAAGGGTTCGGACGAGTTTGACGGGGCGATAAAAGCTGCTTCCCTAATGTGTCGTGATGTTGAATTTTCGTCTGTCTACTATGGGCTGAGCATAGCTTTTCCCACCTTTCCTTTCCAACATAGCGTAGGCGTAGATAGGAAATTCGACCACGGTATGCTCTGCCGCATGACCAACAGACGCTGTGATGCTGAGGCTAGCTGTCGAAGAAGCTTCCAGTTTGTATTTTTGTGAATCAGCAACGCAGGTAACAATTTTGCCAATGAGACGCGCAATGCACGATACCTCTGGACACCTAGCTCCCTATGTGAGTCTTGACGTGCGGGTGCGAAGGTGAGACAATGGCTATGTTCAAGTCTTTGTTTGTTGTCTGTTGTTGTCTCAATGCATAGTATTATGGAATAATGCTACGCACATGGAAATGAGACTTATGCGACTTATGACAACACACAGCACCCTGCATTGGCATGTGCCTTACATTATCCTTTGCCTCGCATCTTACATGCCTAATACCTACCGTCTAGGTTAGGTTATTTAATAAAAAAAACGACGTACTCGTTTTTTCACCCAAAAACAACAAAAACGAGAACAGAACCACTAGGCCCAATCCGGAAGACACTAACCATTATAGGCTTAGTAGTATTACGTAGTCTAGCCTCTTTAGGCTTAGTCCAATCCGTAATAACATACACCCTAGCCCAAAAAAAAATCCCCGCCGCGGAGCGGCGGCCTCCTTTTTTAGGCCAAAAATCCACACAAAATCCACATTTGTACCCCTGCTGTGTATTTTGCTTCAAAAACAACGTTTTTTACGTCAAAAACAACACGAAACAGTACGAACGAGAACCGTACTCAATCCCTAGTCTAGGTACCTAGTCAAGTAGGGTGGTAGGTAAGCAAAGAAGGTACAGCACTTCTATAAGTAGATTCCAACCTGGGTACGGATAAGTACTACCGGAATTATGGGCTCTAGGTGCCTAGGTAGGTAGGTACCAAGGTAGTGTTCCCTCGTTTCATGGGACACCGGAGGCCAATCAGGCTCGCGGTTCAACTGACATCACCCCAGATGAGCCCTTGTCGATTTAGTGCAGGAGCCACCGTGCAACCGCACCAAGCTACAGCTCCATCGCGTTTATCCGACTGGACGCGCTCCCTGGGTACCCCTAAAGTGACATCTAAACACAACGTTTAACTACACTTCACGCATCACGAGAGCCGCATATTGGCCAACACCCAACAACGGCACCCGCGAACGAATATGGTTATCTCGCAGTAATTATCCAATTCAAGCATGTCGGAGCTAGCAGTAGGGCAGACGGTCCGTCTGTCGGATGGCCGGACCGGTGTCGTGCGTTTCGCGGGCACCACGCACTTCGCCAGCGGCGACTGGGTGGGCATCGAGCTCGAGGACGACAGCGGGAAGAACGATGGCAGTGTTCAGGGCGAGCGCTACTTTGACTGCACCATGGGCCACGGCATGTTTGTGCGTCCCACGACGCTGGCAATCATTGCCCAGGCACCAGCTGCGGCAAAGCCAATGGCCCGCCGGCCTAGCCGGCCGACCAGCTTCAATCCTGGCACAGGACGACCTGCGGCGGACTCTGGAATGACTAAGAGAATGAGTCTGAATGCACCGAGTCCTAGTCCGGGACCTAAGGGGTCTCGACCGTCGAGTATATTGAGGGTGAGTTCAGATGCGAAGCTTCAATGGGAGAACATTTACTGATGGCGTGCCCTTAGTCTCCTACCAAGTCACCCACAAAGCAGCTCGGATCTGCCACGTCCAGCACTGCGCCGTCACGAACTACCACCCCTTCGAATACTCGTCCACCCGCGGTAGGGGCCAAGGCGCGACCAAGTGCCGCGAACACTCGTACCTCCATGGGGCCTCCCCCGATACCCGGTACCCGAACGCGACAGCCCTCCACATCTTCAGCGCCTACGAGGCCAGTCACGACGAGACCAAGTAGCGGTCGGTTGTCCATGACCGGACGCACAACTTCCGTGAGACGGCCATCTGCGGATATGGGAGCTGGAAAGACCGGGGAGAGTGGCGATGACGGCGCCTCATCACCATCCAAGGACGGCGAAACAAGTCCTGTTAGAGCCAGGACAAAGGCCCTCGAGAAACTCACCTCTGGATCCCCTGCAGCTACGAGCCCAACCTCAAGGCCAGCCACGACGGCAACGGCCAGATCAACGACGAATGCCGCGGCCGCTAACAAGGAGATCGAAGATCTCAAGGCCAAGCTGAAGGTCCTGGAGAGGAAGAGATTGGAGGATCGGGAGAAGCTGAAGCAGCTGGAACAGGTTCAAGGCGAGAGAGACAGGTTCGAGACGATCATCCAAAAGCTCCAAGCCAAGTATCAGCCGCAGCAGAACGAGAACAACGAGCTGAGGAAACAGTTGAAAGAGGCGGAGGCGAGGTTCGAGTCAATCGAGACTATGCAGATGGAGCATGAGACCGCTCTTGAACTGGCCACATTGGATCGAGAGATGGCAGAAGAGACGGCTGAGGTTCTCAAAGTCGAGCTTGAAGCCCTGAAGCAGAAGTCAGAGGAGCTGGAGCTCGAGGTTGAAATTCTTCGCGAGGAGAACGCTGAGTTCGGCCAGGGCATGACCTCGGAGGAACGAGCTAGCACTGGCTGGCTGCAAATGGAAAGGACCAACGAGCGACTTAGAGAGGCTTTGCTTCGCCTGCGTGATCTGACACAGCAGCAGGAGGAGGAGCTCAAAGACCAGATCAAGACTTTGGAAGTCGACCTCCAAGAGTACGGCGTGGTGCAGGAGCAGTTTGCAGCGGCCAAGGAGAAGTTGTCCCAGTCTGAGGCGGCGGTTGAAGACCTCCGGCAGCAACTGGACAATGCTCTTGGTGCCGAGGACATGATCGAGGATCTTACCGAGCGCAACATGAGCATGTCTGAGCAGATTGAAGAGCTGAGAGCCGTAATCGAGGACCTCGAGAACCTGAAGGAGGTCAACGACGAGCTCGAAATCAACCATGTTCAGAACGAGAAGGAGTTGCAGGAGGAACTCGATTTCAAGGACAGCGTCATTGCAGAGCAGGCCCGTCGTGCCGGGGAGCACGAGGAGGCTTTGGAGGACATGGAGTACACGTTGTCCCGATTCAGGGGCCTCGTGACCAGTCTGCAGAGCGATTTGGAGGACATGCGAGCTTCGAATGCCGTCACCGAGACCGAGTCCGAGCAGCTAAACAGCAAGTCTCGCGCCATGATGGATCTGAACATGAAGTTGCAGATTTCCGCCTCAAAGGCTCAGGTCAAGACGATCGATCTCGAACTTCGCAGACTGGAGGCGCAGGAGGCCGAACAGCACCTCGAGATTGTCAAGCTTTTCCTGCCGGATACGTATAAGGAAGACCAAGATTCGGTGCTTGCATTGTTGAGATTCAAGAGACTGGCCTTCAAGGCAGAGCTTCTGCAAGGCTTTGTTAGGGAACGCGTCAACAGCCAGCCCCAACCGGGTCACGAAGACGACATCTTCGCCGCTTGCGATGCCATCGACAAGCTCACGTGGGTTTCTTCCATGTGTGAGCGCTTCACCAGCGCCATCAGCCACTGTTCCATCGAGCAATTCCAACGTTACCAGAACGCCCTGTTCGAGCTGGAGCCCGTGGAGCGCGCTCTCAATGGATGGATTGATGGTCTGCGCCGTGATGAGCTTAAGGAGAAGAAATGCGCCGACGAGCTGCAACGTACAATCGCGCTCATGTCTCACCTCGCCGAGGTACATCTCACCAACGACCTGCCGGACTTCGCCGAGGACACGTACATGCAGACGCTCGTCATGCAGAGCCACCTGGAGTCTGCCGCCGTTACCTTCGCCACGATGCGTAACATGGTGCAACGAGTCGTGCCCGCCGAATTCGATGAGGACGAGATGGCACAGCACTTTAGTAAGAAGTCGGAGCTGGTTGTCAGCCAGACTCGTAGCACCAAGGTCATTGCCGGTAAGGCCGTCAGGGCGCTCCAAGATCTCAAGTCTAGGTCTTTGGCGCTGCCCCAAGAGACCAGGGAGTCGTTCGAGCAATGTCTCGATGCCACCCGCCAGCTCTCTGCACTGGCCCGCGAAATCGGCCTGGATCTGCACCTTCTCCTACGCGAGGAGGGCCGGACTGAGCCCTTCAACTATCGCGAGGTCCAAGACACAATCTCCAAGGCTACTACGAAGGTTACCTCGTCGACCGAGTCTGATCTGTTCTCTACTTACCTGTCGAGACTTCGTACTCTCACGAGCCAAATTTCGGACCTTGCGGCGCTCAGCGCCGATTTGTCCCAGACGCAAGAGTTCGAGACTAGCCCGGCGCCTTGGAAACTACGCTCTCAGGAACTCAAGGCAATCAAGACGATTCCCGTCGACGCTGAGGAGGAGTTGCGCCGCCTTAAGGAGGAGCACAATGAGGCCCGTAGAGCCATTGCGCAGCGCGACGAGACCCTCAGCACGGCCAACCTGAAGATCGAGACGCTCGAGTCGCGGATGAAGGATGCTAACGCCAAGGCCTCCCGCATCGAGGATCTCGAGGCCCAGATCGAGGCCGCCAAACAGAGGGCTGCCAGTCTTAAGGAAGACATCGACAAGCAGGACCGCGAGCTCAAGACCCTGGAAACTGACCGCGACAAGTGGAAGAAGATTGCTGGCGACAGCAAGGCTTTCGCGGACGGTGCTGGCGCGGCGGGCGCTAAGGCCGGACAAGAGCGCGCAGTGGCCACGGCACGCGAGATGGACGCCCTCAAGAGCGACATTGCCAGCCTGCAGGCCGCTGTCCGCTACCTTCGCGAGGACAACAGGCGTGCACGGACGACGGAGCAGCACGACTACGACTGGCTGGCAGAGCCTCTCACAAAGGCCCCGTCTGTCACCGAGCAGCGCCGGCAACTGGTCGTGGCGGAAGGCAAGGACGTGCTCAGCGAGCTGGTCAAGTTCACGACCTCGGCGAGAGTCTTCGACCTGGGGTCGCTGCCGGAGGACAAGCTGGCGTGGAAGCCGGCTCGCACGACGCCACAATACCATGCGGCCAAGCAGAGAGAGGACCTCGCCGCGTGGAAGAGCTGGAGGGACTCGGTGCTCAAGAAGTCGGAGGTGGTCCTGGGCCGCAAAGACCCGGCTGCGGAGAAGAAGCAAATGATGAGAAACGTAGCCGCCCGACTGCAGATTCGCCTGCCGGACTCGGACGGCAAGATGGTGCCCGGCGGCGGGCGAGACGTGCAGATTGTGGGGTCGCGCGAGTGGGAAGGGTTGCAGGGCCGCCTAGCGGCAGTATGATTATCATGCAACGATGCTCGGTAGCAGGACTAGTGGCTAGATACCCTTTTATCCTTTTTATGTCCAGCATCTGTTTCTTGTTCAGCTTTTGCACCCTTTCCCCCCTTTCTGATCCGCCTTGTCCGTGACATCGTAATAATTTCTCTTCGGGGTTCTTCCTCGTGACACGTGGCTGTCCAGCATGAAATCTTGGCTTTTCCGGGCCTTGTCCCCGCCCTCCCGTCTCTGTCTCCCTTCCGCCCAGTATCTCGAAGGAGCTCTAGTCTCAGGCCTTGCCCTTGCCCTTCTTCTTCTTACTCGGCTTTTCACTTGAGCCGCCGGCTTGCTCCCCCATCAGGGCCGCCATCGGATCGCCGCCGCCCTGCATCTCCTTCATCATGTCCTTGAACAGGTTCTCGCTGACGCCGCCGCCCGTCATGGCGGGGCTGATGTACGGCAGCAGGTCGCCCATCTTCCAGCCCCTCGGGACCGCGGGCCTCGGCCACGGCTTGTTCGCGTCGGCGGCGGGGGCGCCCTGCACGCGCGCCCTGAGCGCGGCGCTGTCCTCGGTCGTGGGGTTCGCCTTGAGGTGCTTGGCCACGAGGATGTACAGGTGGTGCTTGTTCTTGATCTCGGGCATGCCGTAGGGGGCCTGGTTGGGCGAGGCCTTGCCGCCGTCCTTGCCGCGGCCGGCCTCGCCGCCGAAGCGTATCCTGATCTTGACGCGGCCCGGGTTCGCCCAGTCCTTGGGGTGGAACTTGGCCGGCTCGAAGAGGGTCGGCAGGCGCAGGGCGGCGCAGGCGTTGACGATCTCGCGCGCGATGGGGTTCGTGACGGCCAGCTCCCGGGGCACGCGGCGGCCCTCGGCGCGGGTGCGGCGCGCGTCGAAGTAGACGGGGTACAGGCACTGGAAGTCGGCGTACTGCTTCGGGTCGGCCGTGGTCTGGAATTCGGAGCGGCCCGGGCGCGGGGCGGCCGTCGACGAGGGGATGTTGGCGGGGTTGATCCGCGACGCTGCGGCGCCTGCCGGTGCTGCGGATTTGGGCTCGACTCGTCGCATGATGTCGGTGTCGTTGAACTCGTCGATGTCGCCCTCGGAAGGGTCAGACATCTCGAGGTCGCTATCCTCAACCTCCTCTATGCGTGGGTGTGACATTCTGTGGTCTGGCTGAATTCGATCGGGAGGTTTGTTGGGAGGGGGGAGGGGGGACTGTTGTGCCGACGCGAGCGTGCTGGACGTCGGATGTGTTTTTTTGGTGGTGATTTGGATGTGAGGTCAGAGGATACTGTTGTCGCTGGTGGAGGAGGCTACCTAGGCTGAGCTTAGTGCTCTCTGGGATTTTGGCTACCACTGACTGCACCGTGTCGTGTGGGGTACGTACTTTGGGAGACGAACGTTCGCGGTGGTGGGGTTGCGTACTGGAAGGGTCCACCAAAAACCAGGGTTCAGCGGTCATGCATAGCGGGTCGGCTGGTCTCATGGGATGGACGGATGGATGGCTGATCGAGTCTCTGCGCTCGTGGTTGAGCACATCGGGATAGTAATGATCAAAGTATCATTTTTTTCAAAGTAATTTTAGGCACTTAGGAACATAAGACTAGGTATGTAAGAGTACTGCCTCGCATTTGTCCCATAGCCCCCCGGTCCTGTGCTTAGCAATTTGACAGAGCAGCCTCCTGTCGCTCCGAAGCGCCCGCCGTTCGTTTCCTGCTTAATTCTCGTTGATCTTGAGGTTTTTGAATTTTGTTCCTGGCGGATGGTCGGAAACTCGAAACTTGCAATATGGGTGTGTGCAAGTGTTGCCAACCACACTTGGGCACTGCAAGCCGTTAGCCATGAGGCAACAATGCAATTCAAACGATTCACTTACGTGATGTCCATAAATGCAGTTCTCGACATCGCACTCCTGCCCGCTGGTGCAGGGGTTCAGACGAGTCAGATGAGCAATGGCATTGATTTCGTCGTTGTTGGGCCGATATTTGTGCTCGAAGCAGCATTCGTCACCTTTGGCGCATGGACCTCGCAGATAGTGGTTGTTACACAGCTTGCTGGCTCCCGTTCGTTTCTTGATGTTATCCAAAGAAATCTGATTAATGGGGATGGGCGGATCAAGCCCACGCGGTCCAGGATTCCAAGTGGACGCTTGGGGTTTGGGCTGCGAAGCTTGTCGAATCGGTATGTTGATGTTTTTGTTGGCTAACGGAGTGGTGATTTGCGGGGGCGGGCTTGCCTTGGTGACACCCGCCCACGAAGAGTTGGCCGTAACGGAAACCGGCGAAGCAACAGTTTGCAACGGCGACGACGTTGCCGTCACCGAAACCGCAGACTTATTATGATTGCTATTGCTGTTGCTGCCGATGCTGCCGATGCTGCTGATATTCATGTGATTATATGTCGCCTCAGCAGTTCGATCGCCACTGCGATCTATAAGCTTTTGATACCGGAAGAGACTGGGAAGCGGGTCCAGAATGTGGACGTTGGTGTTTTTCAGCTCTCTGACGGTAGCAACGCCTTCAATGAGGCTGACTCTCGAGCGGGTGTCCTTGTCTTGAAGGATTTCGTCGAGAAACGGAGCGTAGCCCGCGTCATGAGATATGCCCAAGAGGATCTGTCTGCAGTTATAGTTTCTCAAATGCCAGCGTGTAGCCTCTGCAATTTCAAGTCAGTCGAATGTCAAGCCGGAAAGGGTAAGCAGGTGTCGTCGAGTGGCTGTTTGGCGACGACATGGAAGCGAGCCAAAGCAAGACGGACCTTTGATTTTCGAGTCTGCACGTTCCTTGCCATATCCAACATCTATGAAGTCGAAAGATGCTTTGGCCTGGGTGAAGCCCAAGGAGAAGTCTTTGAGCTCCGATTCGCTATCCAAGCAGCCGTCACGGCGCATGGCTCGGCCAAGGCCCGACATGTTGGCACAAACTTTGGCAATAATCTCAACCTCGCCCGCTTGACTGCCCACGTATTCGGCGACGGCGGACCGGAGGGCGTAAGCAGCCTGCTTGCCTCCTTCGATGCCCTGTTTGATGTAGTTCTCTTGAAACTGCAGGGGGGCTTCGGGTCAGCAAGCTGGGATGAGACGCTCGCAGAAAACAGACGTAGACATACAAGGAGGCCATCGCCGTCAATCAGGATCAAGACGTATGGATTGCGGTTCTGCGAGGTTCAGCCACTCTGAGCGCAACGAGCAATCTGCCGCAGCAGGCAATTCCGCAGTCTACCTTGATGTAGTTGTTATCTGACTCAAGTCCTGACAGCGTCTGCTGCATCTCTCTTCTAGAAATCGTGGCATGTTCAAGATCGAGCTTCGCGTTACGTAGCTCCTGCTTGAGGTGCTGGTTTTCTTCGCTATAGGTGCTCTGAAGCTCCTTGCAATAGATCAAAAGGTCCTGCAACGAAGCACATCGAGTGAGTTAGCTCGAAGAAATATCATCATTAGATTCAGAAACAGGTTTTCCCGCCCGTGGAGCGTCGATGGGAACATTGCAGCTCATATCATCGCGTTTCCTTGCTGTAATAGGACGTAGAGTAGCAGACCCGAGCGCAGCGTATTACCTACCTACCTAGGCAAGGTAGGCAGCGCGACCTTCAGCAGGCACGGGCGCGGGCGGTGGCGGGCGAGGGGCGATAGGGAGGGGTGCAGCATCGAAGGCTTGCGGGGAGCGGGGAGGGGATTTGCAGGGCTCCCTCCTCCTCTGCGGCGGGCGGGGGAAACGGAGCGGCCTAGTCCCTCTGCAAACAGCAAACAGGACTGAAGCTTAAAGAGAAGGAGGGGAGAAACACTGGAAGCAGGTTGAGAGAACAGCGAAACCCACCTTAATCAGCTGGTCGCTGGCGTTTTGATAACCCTGCAACGTTTGATATCGGCCGACAAAGTCCATGATCTCGGGATTCATAGCCATGGTTTGGGCGCTCTCCATGGTCCCAAGCCCGACGACAGAGGCGAGTGGAACGATGAGGGTTGATGGAAAATGAGGCAGTGAGAAGGAATGGTCCGTGAGACGGGACGGCAGGGGCCAGAGGTGGTAGTGTAGCTCAGGCTGGGCCTTGGCCGTTGGGTCGTGCTTGCTCGCTATCTCTCGTTTCCTCACCAAAGTACATAAAGGTCGGGACAGAGGCAGGAGGAAGACAGGTAGGGGAAGCGAGGCAAGGTAAGATAGAAGATAGATAGATAGATACCTATACCTATACCTATACCTATACCTATACCTATACCTATACCTATACCTATACCTATACCTATACCTAGGTAGTGGGCGTGGCTGCCGCCGCGAAAAGGACGGACAAAACAGGGCGGGGTGTTGTGCGCCAAACGAAGCTGACTGCGGTCGCTATTGGTGGCGAGAGGTGTGGAAGCAAGCAAGAGACGATAAAAGTACCGCGCCTGTGCTCAGCTTGCGTTGCGTTGCGTTGGCGTTGCGTTTGCGTTTGCGTTTGCGTGAAGTCCAACAGTGCAAGGCAGATTACGCTGCCTGTACCGAGTAGTGTATGGATATGTGTGTGTGTGCAGGGCGGGAACGTGCCTGCCTGCCTGGCTTTTGAGTGACTGCAACAACAGTGTGTGCCAGGTCGTTGCTGCGGTTGACCGAAGCGGGTAGTATGGGGGTAGGTGCTGAGCGGCTGATGCGATGGCAGGATTGGCTGATGCGGGAAAAGAAAAGTTTTTATTGAATAAAAAGGAAAAAATAAAATACGGGTTCGTGGTTGAGCTCTTCTTCTTTTGCTTTGTGAGCGAAAGAGGCGCCCAAGGGAAGAAAAAAAAAGTCGTACGTGCAGTCAACCTACAAAAAGCCAGGCGCGTGGCCAAGGGCGGGACGACGCCGGGCCGGGGCCGTGTTTAACCTGCGATGATCGAGGCAGATAGGTAGATAGACTCGCGTGGGTAGGTGCACGGCTGGGCTCGAATTCCTTCACCGGGTTGGACGGCGGAATGTGTTCAAGTTGAGCCAAGTTGCTTTTTCGTCCCCAAGCTCACAAGTGGCAGGCTAGCTCAAGAAGATCTTGTGTACCTACTACACTGTACAGATAGGCAGGTGGAAGTGGGTAGATGGGCTCAACGGGGATAGGGAGATGCGATGCCAGCAGAGGTTGGCCAAGAGGAGGTCAAATGGGGAAAGAAAATGCTGTGATGTGATGTGGTAATAATACTAGTAGGTAGGTCGTGGACGTTGTACACGTACATAGGGGGGGCATGGCTTAAAAAGCAAAACACCGAAGAGATGTAGGCACAGGAACTGAATCCTTTCGTACTTGTGAAGATTTTCCCCATCCGTGTACCTATCCCATGTGTAGAAAGCTTGCCCAATTCCCATCCGAAAAGCACAACCTGATTCTCATCTTCCATTTTGCGTGGTGCAACATCTCGACCGGTATTATTTAAAATACCTTGCTGTACCTCAGCCGTCCGTGGTTGGTAACTTCTCCGCTGCTGTCGGCCCCACACCTTGGGGATCCCCGCTGGCCTCTCCCTCCCCGCCTCCTCTGTCAGCCTCTCCATGACTGGCTCCCCGTCTCGACAGGGGTTGTCCAGCGTTTAATTCATCCGTGAAAATGCACTTCCAATTGATGCAGCCAATGACAGTTCCCCAACGTCATGCAATCAGCCGCCGCTGGGAAGTGAGCCCCCTTGTCCTTTACGCCCTCTCCTCCTCCATGGTCTTCACCTTCACGGGAGCCTCGCTCGTTACGCTGTCTACTAGGGCGCTTCCTCGTGGTACCCAAAGCCTTCGTCGGCGTCGTCCGACTAGATCCACACCGCTTTTCGCTCGTCGTGCCGTACACTTTCCCGGCGTTGACCGTTATCGCCGTGTGGTTCAGACGGCCGTCGGGTCGTACTGATTCAGAAGATTCCACACACTGTCGTTTCCAAAATCCCCTTCAAATGTCTGGCCAGGCGCAGGCGGCGGCGGCGGCGTGGCAGCTCCCCATACCGGCAACGATCCATCCTCTGGGATCCCGTTGAGGTCGTGATATATAAGGTCCCCCATCGGGAATAGTGGCGCAATTGACGTGAAGTCCCAGCCGCTCGGCACCGTCCACTCGGAGTGCGACGATGGCAAGGGATACGACGACGACTCGGGTCCAGTCTGCAGCGAGGTTGGCGTTGCCACAGTGCTGCTCTTGCTCACCGGAGTGTCTGCCGTCGCTGCCGAGGTCGACACCGAACCGCGGGCAGATACGCTGCTGCTGCTCTCCGTTGTCGATGCCGGCGTCTGAGATATCATGCTCGACATGCTTGGAGGTGGTGCTGGGTTGCCGACTGCCTTCTTGAACTTGAGAAAAATGGCTTGCAGCACGCCTTTCGCCGCCTTCGCCAGGGGGTTGCGCTCCTGCATCGCCTCGAACCTCTCTGTTGTCCAGTGGAAGTGTTGCATTGCGCTTCCGGCCAGATCCAAGTTCTCCTTGGGGAAAAGGATGTATATCGAAGCCATGAGCACCACGGCATCGAAACTGCCGAAGAATAGTGAGAAGCTACGCGACGAGTTTAGCGACGTTCAGTGTCAGGTTGCTTAGGTCCAGGAACTCACTTTCGCCATGAGCCAGGCTCCAGACCTTGAAAGGTCAGCATCTGGCGATGCAGCATTTCGATGCTCGCCTTGAGTGCCTCGGTACGGCTCTTTTGCCTGTTGAAGATGTAAGGCCTGTGCAGCGCCATGAAATTGAAGAGGTTCATCTGGGGCAGGTAAAACCTGGCCGACTGAAGCCAGTAGCACGACGGGTCGTTGTCCCACCTCACGTCTGGATTCTCCAGGCGAAAGTAGGCAGGCGCCATCTCGTCCAGCTCCACGCACATCTGGTGCACCCGGTCGACCTTGGAGTAATCTTTTGGACACGGGCCATCGTGCTCCAACTCCAGGATTTCGCGCATCGGGCCCACGAGCTTGAATGCCCAAATGCCCTTGGTCAACGGTGTCGGGGGGTCTTTCTCGTCATCTCTGGGTGCAACAGGTGTCTTGCGACGGTCTTTTGGCGCGGGCGCATCTATCGGCAGACTTGGCGGAAGTATGCGCCAGTCAATGCTGCCAGGACGCCCCAGCACAAGCGCGCAGTGAATGTCCCTGTGCGGTGTGAGCCGAGTCATGTCGTGCCATCCTTGCTTGCCCGGCAATTGCTCACCATGTCATCAGGACCATGTACAGTTTGCGTCGCCTCTGGATCAACCACATGTTCTCTAGCACATCTTCAGTATCGCCACTAGCGGGCTGCGGATCCAAGCTGTCACGGTGCATGCCGATTTCCTGGGCATCTCGAATCGCGCTGCCAATGGCATGCCACTGTGCTCGCAGTCAGCCTCAACCTCCACCAAAAGTGCAGGCGTCCTTACCGATTCTGTCACCTTGGCCATGTACTTCAGGAACGCTGCCCGGAGGAACGAAGCTTGAACCGTCGTCAAGGTAATTTGCCGTTTTCCCAGAAGCGAAAGGATTCCTACGCCAGAGTCGCTGTAGTCCGCTGCGAGGTCCTCAAAGGTCATGTTGCCGGCATATTTGAGATGCTCGTAAAACTCATGGGACCCTTCGGGAAGAGTCAGCAGGGCCGTCGCCAGAACCTGGAACAGCAGGGCCGGAAACACCCTCAGATCGGGAGAGAGGCCCTGGGGACCGGAGTTGGAGAGCACGTTGAAGGGGATGTTGTTCCATTCAGCGAATTGCTGCATGAAGAGGTCCTCCTCCAGAGCGTAATACTGCCAATTGAACTCGCGGAAGTAAACCTCGATGAGCTTCTCGACATAGCCCCTAGCAGGCAACTGTCTGATGAGAGACTTGTAGCGTTCTTTCGTGGCGAACTGGTCCTCGACATGGGTTGCGCCGCTGACATGGGACAACGGGCCATCGCTGTTTGCGCTTTCGATTTTCCGCACGAGGCCGAGTGTCGATGCCCCTGCGTGGGAGTAACCCCAATTCGCCGCCTCGTTGGCTAGGCTTTGGACCTGCGTCGTCCTTGTCCCTTCGGCCTGGGCCTTGCGGTGTTCCTTCGCCGTGGGCGCGCCCGTCTCGTACTTGCATGCATCTTGTTTGTTGCGTGACTTGCAGTTGGCGCAAGGCAGGTCTCGATCGCACTACGACGAAGAGTGTTAGCCATTGCAGAACAGCTCGAAAGAATACGGAGCCATTGGACCGGTAGGGTGGCCAACCTTCTGTTTCCGCCGGTGGCACTCGGTGCAAGATATCACAACCCTTCTTCGCTTTTTCGGTGGCGGTCGGGCCTCTTGTGAGGTGCTGTTGGGGAGGTTATGGGTTGGTGAGGGATTGTGGTTCGGTTTTTGGTTCTGGTTCTGGTTCTCGTTCTGGTGCTGACTCTGGCTTTGGCCCTGGCTCTGGCCGTCCTGCATGGGCGCAGACGGCGGGCTTTCGGGGCTGATGCGGCGGTTGTCGGCCATCGTCGGCCGCGGTCGTGGGTCGGCTCCTATGCGACGGACGGCGGGCGGCGAAGGAAGACACGGAGCTACCTTGTCGTGCGCCTAGGCGGGCAGTGGCGCAACTTTCTCGAGATGGGCAGTCAGCGTCGCCGGCACGGTCGGTTGAGGTCGCGTCGTTTGGTGGTGGTGGTGGTGGTGGTGGTGGTGGTGCTGTTGACGGTGGTTGGCGGTGGTGTCTTTGGTGTCGCTAGAGGCTGCGTGGGCTGTTGACCTCTTGTAAAAGGTAGTCCCGAAAGCGCGCGAGCAGGCGCAATACGGGCAGAAAGAAGCAGGAGGATACCAAAAGGCCCGGAGGGCGTGGTCTTTGTCGAAGTCTCGGTCGAGGATGTGGTCGGCAAGGCTTGGTGATTACGGAAGCAGGGAATGGAAGAAATCTAGAAAAATATCAGGACCCGCCTCGAGCAAGCTTAGGACGATAAGAAGGGCCACTTCGTGCAGCATCAACCCGGGTGGAGCAGAGAGCACAGGGCCGGCGACGGCAACAATGGCAGATCCAGAAACAGGGTCAGAAACAGGGTCAGAAGCAGAGGCAGAGGCAGAGGCAGAGTGAGGGCAGGGGCAGAGACTGAAGTACCTACATAGAGCAGGGTAGAAACGGGACGCAGAAACTAGAGCTGGTAGTAATCAGGGAAAGAATGATGCAAAGTCCAGAGCGTAGAGTCTAGATTCTGGAGTGCAGAGTGTATTATGGAACCCATAAAACGAACTGGGCCACCCAGAGCGGCAGGCGCTTTCTCGCCTCTTCGCTCTCACCCTCAACTCACCCTGGCGCCTCGCGACCTTACATACATATGCGTAGAAACACCTATCCGTATACCTGCACAGGTACCTACACCTACATCGTACATACACACGACTGCGGCAAGGCATGTGGTCGGTTGTGACGGTGGGGCCGAGAGTCGATCTGCCTCTGCCTCTACCTCTGCCTCAGTGTCCCTACCAAAGGGTAACCCAGCAGCTCGGAGGAAAGAGCCGTCTAGGCCTCCTTAACCCCGTGAGGTAATAGGTAGGCCGGCACTCTTGCACACCATCTCTCTTTCTTAAACCAAACCGGGCACGTTGGATCGAATGTCAAAACGAAATAGAGTCCGCTGCTAGTAAGCGATCGCATGCTCCTCGTACTAGTGTTGTACCAAGTGGTGTAGATAGTGTGCTGCTTCATCTCCCGGCACAAGCTAGTACCTAATGCCAGTACGGATACCTGAGGACAATTACTACCTAGGTATGTACCAAGTTACCTGGAGGCCGTCTCATCGTCGCCTCCTTCTTCTCCTTCTCCTTCCTCGTCTTCGTCATCGTCATCTTCTTCTTCTTCTGGATCGGCGACCTACGCCACAGCATCTCAGATTCAACGTTCGAGGTTCGAGGTTCGAGGTGGTTTTTTTTTCTTTTACACACAGACAATGACAGGTCAAGGCGGCGCGCGTTCCGCACCGTTCGCGTTGCCGGCACGACGCTGGCGCCAGCAGAAAGACAAAGACCAGGCCTCGCTTTAGAACAACGTGGAGGGGTATGGCCGGCAGGGCGCCGACAGGGCACGCACGCCGATGATGCGATGCGATGTTCATGTCCCCACGTCCCTGCCTCCATCCATGCCATGCCTCGTGGAGCTGTCGCACCAATGCCTTCGGAGTCGTCTGGAAGTCAGGACGACCACCTCCGCCGGCTGACCCTGCTGCGCTCGTGGCAGAGATGCATCGCCGAGCTCTAATTTCTCCATCTTGAGGGGGGAAATAGCCTTCTTGAATCTCGCAGCTCCCTCGAGAACATGTTGCATCCCGGAAACCTTGTCCATCAGTCCGTCGCCTCAAAAAACCCAGAACCTCGTGCTACTTACACCATTACCACCACCACCTTCAACACCACCACCACCACCATCACTACCACTATTACTTACCACCTTGCCTCGTGTTCCCTCGCCGGCTCTCGTTCCCCAGTGCCAACTGCCTATTGCCGGGCCAATGATTCTCTCCGCGCCGTGATAGTTCCGGAGCTCCTGGGCCTATCTTCCCTACCTGCCGATTTATACACTGCTAGCTTAGTCCTGGAGGTGTGACCGTGCCATGCCAGTGCCACATGCCACATGCCATGCCGTCCTTCAAAACTCACTTACACATCCTGCCTGTTCACATATCGGGTGCGAAGGGCGAACAGCAATGGACCGTTAATAATTAGCGGTACGTAGCTTTGAATTGCCGATCACCGACCACTGAGTAAGAACGAGCTGCTCAGCAGCCGGTGTCCACGACCGCTTAGGTGACGATCGGGACCGCCTCACGGAGAGCCGGGGATCGAGAGCGGCGACGGTGATGTTGCAAAGACGGTCAATTCAGTAATATAACAACTGTGACAGTCCACCTTCAAATCATCCAGATCTTCAACGCCATCCCCTCCTCACCCGCCCCCTTTTGTTTTTGGTTGGCCCGTCCCGGATTACCGAGTCCCCATCTAAGAAACCGCCCCAGTCAAGTCCCACTCCAAAGATCCGTCATCCAAGGTCCTCTACGATATGAACATCATTGCAGACCAATATGCATAACCCCGCGACAATGCGCTGGAAAAGAAAAGGCCAGAGCCTCTCCGACACCGATGGAGCCGGGCGAAAATCAAAAGCACTCGAATAGAACACGCCTGGGTATTGGGGTGATGAAGAACTGCCTATGCGACCCGGGAGAGATACGCCTTCCAGGCCTTCCTGCGGTATCTCTCGGCTTCCGACTGTGGGTCGTCGGCCTTGAGAATCCCGCGTCCGACGATGACGATGTCCGTTCCGCAAAGCTCGATGAGCTTCTGCGGCGTGTTGTACTGTTGTCCCTTGCCGTCGCCGGCTATGGCGCCGTTCTCCTCGTCACCTTCCGGTGGCAGCTGGCAGCCCGGCGTCATGTGAATAAAGGCATCGTCGGGCTCGGTGTTGAGGGACTCCTGGGACACGAAACCCATGACAAAGCCCTTGTTTTCCCTCGCCGCCTCGACGCACGCCTGGGTGTATTCCTTGTTCATGAAGTTGCCGACGCTCGACATCTGGGCCAAAATAAGTAGGCCGCGCTCCATGGGGGCTTCTTCGATGCCAGCGTAAAGAACTTCATCGGCGTGAGACTCGTTGCGAGGGAAGCGCGGGGACGGAGCCGGCTCGAAGTGCTGCGTCAAGGTCGTAATCGACACGATGCTGCCCTTCCGGCCGTTGACATCGGACGGACGCGGGGTACCAATGGTGTGTTCGGCGGCGTCCAGGTTGTTCGCTTGATCCTCGTCGTAGTCGTCGAAGCTCTCCGACCTGGGTGTCCCCACCGTGACCGACGTCCTCACTTCGTACGGGTATCGTTCGCGCCACCTCGCAGCGGCCTCGGCGAGTGCGGTGACGGCAGCCTGTCCGGGGACCATGTTGACGTTGATGATGTGTGCCCACTCAATGATGCGCGCAGAGCCCGCAACGTACTGCATCTGAACCGTGTTTCCAATGTCGCCGAACTTGCGGTCTTCGAAGATCAGGAAGCCATGTTTACGGGCCAGGGCGGCGAGCTTGGCTCCGGTGCCGGTCTGGGGATTGAAGTCCCAGCCGGCGACAATGTCGTGATGCGTCTTGAGGACGACGATGGAGGGGCCGACCTTATCGGCCAAGTAAAGGAGCTCGCGGGCTGTCGGGACGTCGGCGCTGAGGCAGAGGTTTGAGGCTTTGAGGTCCATCAGCCGCAGCAGATACGCCGTAAGGGGGTGAGTGGCAGTTTCGGATCGACTGGCGAAAGTCGCCTTCAATATGCTGTGGGACGCCATCCTAGCAGATGTGTCTCGTCTTTCTTTCGACGAACGCGAGCCTGCCAAGTTGTCTGTATCTCGGACTTGGGTGCTTCTGCGGGAGGGGTTCCGAGAAGATAGAGTTTCCGACTACGGCAGCAAGACGGAGTGCGGTGTTCTTCCCAGGAAAGTAATATCGAGGCCGGTGAGGGGAGAAGACCAGCGACCAGCAAGAGGGGAGGAGCTTGCGAGTGACGAGATGGCTTGAGGAGCGCACAATCAGGGGGTTTTGTACGGTCGGCAAGCGCACAAAGGGCAATGGGGTCGAGCGTAGTCTGGACTGGGTTTCTCGGTTTTAACGTGACGTGAGGGAGAGACAGACAAGACCCGGTCGATGGGTGAGGGTAGAAAAGGGTAAGGGAGGAAGAGAACCAGGAGGCGGGCTGGACTTTTTAGTGAAGGCTAAAGTAGTATGGAGAGAAGTTGAAGTGTGCAATGTGACTGTGGGGGGGGTGCGCTTAAGATTAGATAGACATTGGGGCGGCGGGAGGGGAGAAAGAGGGGAAAAAAAAGAAAAAAAAAAAAAGGGAGACCAGGGGTAAATTGATGGAGGGGTTCGCGTTCGCCCAGCCTATTGCTCCCAGCTAAGGTATCCGTAGTGCATCACATTTCCTAAGAAGGGAGGGGACGAGAAGTGGAGGGGAAGGGACAGACGGAGTGGGGGGGGCATGAGGCACGCCGAGAAACGGAGACAAGTGGAAGTTGAAGGAGGGACGTATAAGGGAACAGCGCAAGCACCACAATGAGTCGAATCACGGCAGCGCAACGAGATGCATGATTACTATTCCTCTAGTAACTCGAGAAGGATACAGCAAGACATGGAGAGGCCCTAACCTGGGTAGGTTTGATTATCCACCGCGAGAGAACACCTCCATGGAACGCGCCAGATGGCAGGCCGCGTACGGAGTACTTGGACTAATACTAGTATGAATACTTATCAGGTAGGTATAAGCAGGTGATAGTAATCATACCCGTACGAATACCTACCTATGTTTGTGTAGGTATAGTGCAGGTGCAGGTGCAGGTGCAGCAGGTTCACGCTTCTGAAGACCCTATCGATGTGTCTGCAGGTTGTCATCCACTTGGTGTTATTTGTTACTCCTCCTTCTCCCTCTTCCTCTCCCGCATGCTCTGGACTTTATCTCCTTCTCTTATTATCGTCCATCTGCTGCATTCCTGCCTCTCGTAGGTACCTACCTAATGTATCCGTGCCTACGAATCTCCTCGTGGTCGTTCTTGTTGGTCGGGGTTGGACGATCCCGATCCCCTCGGTCCCCTGGATTGACTAAGGCAAAGTGGTGCGTGCTTGTTGATGGTTGTACCAGTTAAAATAGGAGGCACGCTGCCATCCATGTGGCATCCCGGCAAGCAGACCTGCCCCAACTGCCCTGCCCTTGCCGCCGCCGCCGCCATAGGTAGTGTACCATGTATAATAGGTATCCCCCAAGAGACTTCACTTCAACTGGGCGCGCATGCGGACGGACTATTTCACCAGCCAAGCGAATGAGTCGATCCCCAGCCCAGCTTTAGCTTGTCATCACCTCACAGTGGCGGCGGACTTTCCAGGGGCCGGCGAGAGATAGAGCTGCTGGCGCGTTCCACGAGGACAAGCTTGACGAAAGCCCGAGCCGGCGGCATCCCTTGACGGCAGGATGCCGGAGTCGATCGCCAAAGCCAAAGACCGAGGACGGCCAGATGAGAGACGGGCTCGAACCCACCCATTCGCACGTTCTGGAACCTGACCGACATCCGGCAAAAGTATTTTTTCTCCCGCCGTGCAGACCCTGCAAATGTGACGTGTAGGCTGTAGCCCTGCGGCCGATGCATGTCTTATTATTCTAGCGGTTGGAGGTTGCAACGCTGGCTAGTCGCAGCAACGCTAGCCATTGCGAAGAAGAATTTAAGAGTGACGCTACACCGCAGCTTGCAACTGTCAGTCGGTCGGGGAGCACAAAAGGTGTTAATTAGTGTCTGCGTGTGCGTTGCTTTACGTTACATTGAGTTGCGGTGCGAATCGCGTCAGTCATCTGCTCCGTCGCCCGGCCAGAAACCAAGGGACGATTCCGCCCGACCCCCTCTCTCTTCTTGAATAGCCGAGCAGGACCTGACGGGGTGGATGGTGCTATCGACGTAAGCTGGGAGCACGCCTGCCTGCCGATTGTCTCCGAGTAATCAAGACTTTGCAGCGCAAGGTAGTCGGTCGAGTCTTGGTTGTGGTCCATCGACGATGAAAGACGACGATGCCGGCTGAGCCGGCCGGCCGACATCCCAGCGAACCATGAGCCAGGTCACTGACATGACAACAACAGTAACACACGTGCTGAGAAGTTGGCAAGTTGGGTCCTAGGTATGTTGACCGCGTCCGCAGCCGTCAAAACTCGCCGCATGCGGCGCGAGAGAATTCTGCGGTGTGGCCGTCGCCTCATGTCATGGCCCATGGGCCACAAAACAGTGCGTGTTGCGGGCCGGGGTCTTCAATGCCACAGTCTTTCTGACGTTCTCAGCCTATCAAACTGAAGAGGCTGGGCAGATATCGTGCCATGTCCCTGGGTCTTAATAGGGCCCAGTAAGGGTCTCTCGTGTTCTGTTGCGTGGGAGAAGACGGGAAGTCTGATGAACCAAAGAACGGTGTGCTCTTTCCCCGCAACCATGCTACGTCGGTCTGGTGCCACTGACCTTTTCTCCTTTTGGCTACCCATGGGCCATAATCCAACGTCTTGTGCCGGCGGCAACCCGTGAATATGAGCATGGGCAGATTTGCCCTACACTACGTGACCCCGTGGAAGACGGGACCTCAAGCCGGCCTTGACTCCACGGAACCCGTCAGCCTTAGCGGTGTCCCGAGAGGCATGGTGTAGGGGCCGAAGAGCGCCTTCTTCGCTAGAGGGGCCTTCTTCGCTAGAGGGGCAGCGCCGGGCCCGCCACCCGAGGAGGCGACAAGGTCTGATCCCGTCCTCGGCTCCCACTCGGCCGTGTCCTCGACGTGGCGGGCCATTTCCTGCGGCTCTCCTCCTGCCAATCCGAGATGGATTCGGTTCCCGTTGCTAATCATCTTGGGGCCGGGCGACACACGGTCCCTCTTCATGTCCCGGGACGCTCCGTCTTCGAAAACGGTCGTGTCATCCTCATGTGCGCGGGCCAGTTACAGCGACAGACGACGGGACTGGCAGGCAACGGTCAGACAGAAAGCCAAACGATGGCGTGGCACGCCGAACCAGCGTCGTGCGCGGCCACCAGACCTCAGCATCGACCTGTCCGCTTGGGCGCTGTGTTTCACGGGAGCATGCACAAACGGTCGTTGATACACGGTTTAGTGATGGCGGGATGTTTTGCCGACCTCTCCTTTTCTTTGACCGCCAAGTGCTGAGCGAGAAGTGCGGAGAGCCTTCGCCATGTTGAAGCTGTGATGGAAATCGAGATAAACTGAGATCCTTATCAGATGGAGCAGCACGTACCTCCCTACATGCATGACCACCAAACAGTCATCGTTGGCTTGACTCTGCCAACACAGTAGACCAGGATTCGATCCTTAGTCGAAAAGCTCAAGAGACACATGCGGTTACTTATCTGTGAAGGGCGAGCGGCGCAGCAGCTAGTCGAGATACCGGTAGGTACGTATGCAGGCGCTCCTTGGCCCGCGTCAAGGCCTAGAGTAGCAGCGTGTCGTAGACGTCAAACAACGAGGTGCAGATTCAAAGCGCTCAGAAGAGGCAGGTTATCACGGAAATCAACTGTCGTCAAGGATGTGGAAGTAGGTAGGTAGGTAGGTCGTTGAGAAGGGCTCGGAGGAAGGCGTTGGTGGTTGAGGCAGACTGATCGTACTGTACTTGCCTGGCAGGCACGCCTGGGTAAGCAGGCAGTCAGGTATTGAGGTAGGCGGGTGGTTTACCATGGAAGGAACGCACCTACCTAGGCACCTACCTACCTACGCAACTAGGTACGTTAGGTAGGTTCCTACAGGTCCCCTCCAAGGTTGAGATAAGGCCTTATCTGAGCTCTGTCACAGTGCCGGAGGCTCTTCACGTGTACGCGGCCCCGATCCCCTATTTAGTATCATCTACCTAACCTTTCTTGGAATCAGTCACCACTACAATTAGAGAAGAGGCTTGAGGGAAACAGCACAAATAAGACGTGAAAACTTGTTCCAGAAAAGACTAGCTGGGGCCGAGCGGGCGGGGCCTGGGTGTCGCCATGGATGCCGCGCCGGGCTTGGGCCCCCCTGCAACGGGCTAGTACTGTAAGAAGGGCAGCTGGTGTCGAAGGGCAAGTGGTGTCGAGCTTCCCGCGCCTAGTGTACAGGCGAGATACTACCTGGGTAGGTACCGAGGGAGTCACCTTAGATAGGTAGTACCTACGTAATCTCTCTTCGGCGGGCAGCTGAAAGTCTGCCGCAACCCGCAGAAGGGGCCAACCGGTACACTAACGGCTCCTCCTCCTCTGGCCTAGTAATGATAGTAGTAGTAATAGTAGGTAGTACATAGGACGGATGCACAAGAGCTCCAGTTCCAAGGTTTCCCGCCTTACCTAACATACAGCACCGCACTGAAGGGCAAAGTAGCTGCAAGGTAGGTACGGATACCCATCGTCCCCATCGCACTTGAGAGAGACACACGCGACCTTACGTAGCCCGTGGAGAGGAGCCAAGCACGATGGTAATTAATCGGGCAGAAAGTGAGGTAAGATAAGCTGGCAAAGCTGGACAGGCCCTCCATCATTTTCAACCGATCACTCCGTGCCGTCCGAGAATCCCACATCATCATCTCCCAATCTTCCTCTGCACACTTTTTTTCCTTCTATATCTCATCTCACCTTACCTCGACCCGACCCTCGATAGGTGTCTCGCTCCCTTCGCCAGCCTTTCTCCAGCTTCCTCGACCAACGCGACGTCTGGTGCGCCTCAGACGCCTGCCCAACTTTTTAACCTTGCCAACTTGCGTACCCTGAGCGCCCCCTTTGGGCCCATCTCAATCTTTTCCTTGTTGCCGCAGAGGTACCCATTCATCGCCGGAACCACTTATCTATCATCCGTGCAACCTCCACTGCAACACCGGCTGCCTCGGTCGCCTCATCCACGTAGCTTAAAAGCTCTTCACACACCATTCACCTGCTGATCGGCATCTTCCATCTACTGGGCTTTGCTTTCTCGACGGCAATCAACATCAACATGTCGGTTCGACAGACAAGGCGCCAGGCCGCTGCCGCCGCCGCCGCCGCTGCCGCCACTGCGGAATCGCCGAAGATCGCAAGCGAAGAACCTATCGAACAGGTTGCGATGAACGGCAACGGCAACGGGAATACGCTCACGGAATCCTCGGGAAATGCTCCCAAGGAGAACATCTTTCTCTTCTGGCCCAACATCATCGGTATGGTCATCTCGCGATCTAGCAACGTTGTTGCCGCGACCCTAACTAACGTCTGACTCTCAAAGGCTATTCGCGTATCGTTCTCGCCATTGCCTCCCTATACTACATGCCTCTTCACCCTCGAACCTGCTCTCTGTTGTACAGTGTGTCCTGCCTTCTCGACGCCCTCGATGGGTACGCCGCCCGCGCCTTCGAGCAGTCGACACGCTTCGGTGCCGTGCTCGACATGGTAACCGATAGATGCACGACGTCCTGCTTGCTGGTCTTCTTGTCGTGCGCGTTTCCCCGCTGGACGATCGTCTTCCAGATGCTGCTCTCTCTCGATTTCTCCAGCCACTACATTCACATGTACGCCACCCTGACAATGGGAGGCTCCGACAACAGCCACAAGAACGTGGACAAGAGCCGGAGCTGGTTGCTGAACCTCTATTACACCAACAAGGTAGTCCGAACCCTGCGCTCCATTTACGTGGATTGTCCGTTGACTTTTGGTTGTGCAGACTGTTCTTTTCGTCTTCTGTGCTCTTAATGAGCTCTTCTTCATCGCTTTGTACCTCCTGTCCTTCTCCTCGCCTCTTCTGTCGCCGTCGTTGCTCAACTCCGTCTCGAACTTGGACGCTGCTCAGATCCAGGCCGGTGCGCAGGTCAACACATCCCTGCTCAGTCAGATCTTTCCCAACCCTTACAGCGCCGCCGCTCTCGAGATGGCCCGCGCGAACAAGATGGACTCTTTCTGGCCATGGGTCATTGCTGGTGTCAGCTTCCCCGTCATGGCCATGAAGCAGTTCATCAATGTCGTGCAAATCGTCAAGGCTAGCAAGTGGCTAGCCGAAGGCGATCTTGCCATCAGGAGGGAGAAGGGTCTCCCCCGAAACAAGGCGAAGACCACCTAAACAATTAGGATGGATGAAGGCGACAGCGTGGGCATCACCAACAGGCGGCGCGGGTAACTGGCGTCGAATCAACCGGTTGATGCAGCAGCATATGCATTTTCGGCAATGTGATTCGGGACGCAGGCCAACCCCGAAAGCAAGACAGTGCGCAAACAAAATAGGATGTATTAGGGCACTGCTGGACTCGCTGAGGGCCACGAGAGCAAGGGGAAGCAGGGCAAGTTGGCAAACAGAGGCCTTCGTGAAGACATGCAAATGCGTGTAGACCTGGAGCATCGGGCTTCGGTGGAGATTAATGAAACCGAGCACCATTTTACATGGGCGGGCTGCGGACGGCCTAGGATAACCGAGAGGGAGGCCCGACAGAAAATGTCAGACCCAGGAGTATGGAGTTACCTTGGTTTCTCAATTGCAATTTCGATCCCATAGTAGACTAATCGACGTCATGTTCATTCAAAGGTGGGTGGAGTGACAATTGTTAATGTGCCTTGAAGGGAAAGGGAGTTCTGCTTTGTCTTCCGGCCCCAGCTTGTCGTCACACCACTGCCATCGTCGTCGCGGTTATTTTGGTCCAGTCTGACAAATACTTGCATCTGTCGGCAATCGATATTAAGGTAATTTCCAATCTCGGTTCGCGAACCACCTTACGTATTGAACGGCAACTTCGGGGGCTTCTTGGAAGGGCCCCTATTCCACATCTTCAAGCTGAGTAGTATCACACATCCCTTCTAACTATGCTAGCCCACTGCTATCTGCTCTCCTCACCGCTGTCCGTCCTCAGACTATCACGTCTCCAGCTCTGGCCTAGACACGGCTCCCACCATGACCGGCTGCTTGTGTTGTTCAACTGCGTAGTCGTCCTCGGTTCGATGTGGGACGGCTGCCGCGTGTCCGGCTACGGGAGCGTCGTGGTTTGGTTTGGCCATGCCGTACCATGCCACCACGAGGACGCCGAGGATGCCAGTAATGCAGCTGAAGACGAGAGCTACGATGCCACGGGCAGTGAAGCTGGTCGGATTGGTCAGCAAAGGAGCTACTAAAGAGGGGGACGGCGTCGAGATGACACGAGAGTTGGGGCATAATTTACCCGTCAGGAAGTCGCGGCGGCGGGGCGTTCTGGCCTGACAAGTCCAGCAGGTTTCTCGTGTTCGCCGCCGCGTTGCCGACGGTCGGAATGTTGGCCGCCGCGCAGGCATCCAAATGGTCTTTGGGGATCACGAGAGACTTTTGCAAGTCGAGGGGCGACTCGACGAAGGTTGCTATCAAACCAGATGTGACGTGCCACTCGATGTGACAGTGGAACAACCACACGCCTGAAAGGAAAACTCTCGTCAGCCAAGCTGTAGCCGCTGGTTCTCCGTGCTCATCGGGATGCGTACCAGGGTTACTCGCTCTGAAGCGCAGGACTATATTCCCGTTGGGCCACACGACGAGCGTATCTCTCCTCATTGGCACCTTGGGGAAGTCCGCCTCGGTGACGTTGGAATCGGCAAAGGTCCCACCCTCCTCGGGTGCGCGATACAAGGCCTGGAAGTCATGCCCGTGCAGGTGAAAGGGGTGGCGACCCGGATCAAGGTTGTTAACGATGATCTGGACGACCTCGTCGCGTTCAAGGACGAAGGTGTGCGTGTATGTCCCGTACACTTTCGGGTTTGTCGCCGCATCACCGGAGGAGAGAACGGTATAGAGTGTCGGGACCTTTGGGGACGTGTAGGTGATGTCGTTGAAAAAGGCGTAGTTTGCTCCGTCTGCCAGGTTGTCCATGACGACGTCCAGTTCGATGGACTTGGATGGCGATGGGAGCAGCGGTTGCTTATCATATGGCACGAGTGTCATGTCGTCCAGTGGGGCGAAGGCATCGAGCGTTGCGGGAGGATTCAGGGGCCGGGAGTCGTCGTAGACTAGCCAGCCTGTGACATTATAGTTGAGGTCTGGCGGCAGTGTATCGAACAAGGACTGGAAGATTTAGTATCAGCAGATGCCCTGATCTCGGGGCCTGAAGATTCTCACAGTGTCCATGCTTGCGGCTATGGCAAAGTTGGAACTCGTATCGTTGCTAGTCTTGACGAGGAAACTGTAGCGCTGGGCTGCGGAGATATAGATCATGTTCGTGGACGCTGGCTCCGTGTACACGCCGTCGACCTCGACGATAGAAATGTTATGGCCCTCGATCCACACATACTGCGCTGCAAAGGCACCCATGTTGATCATCCGGAAGAGATAGGTCTTCCCTGGCTGAACGGGAATTTTCAGATTCTGCGTGTCGTTCATGAGCGTTGCCTGAGGTACAGGCTCGGCGCCTGTTGGGTTGCCTCTACTCAAGAACCGGGGAATGAGGTCGGACATCTGATCGTGGTACCAGTCGGACAGCGTCATAACCATCTCCTCGTCATATTGTCCCCTGTAGGGAGACTCGCGGTCGTGGATCACGAAAGGCCCCCTGAGCCCGTCTGGATACTGGCTGTGGGTATGCGAGTGATACCAATAGGTGCCGGGTTGTGTGACCTGGACGTGTTAGTGTTCGGACATGAACGCATACCGGATCACTCGCGTGAGTTACCTACGGTAAAATTGTACGTGAAGGATGCCCCCGGCGGAATAGCACACTGGCTGACTTGTGCCGGTCCATCCATGTGGGTTGTTCCGTTCATGAAGATGCCGTGAAAGTGCAGGGACGTTGACTGGTTGCCGAGATCATTGTACACATTGATGACGACGGTATCCCCGACATCTGCGTCTATTCTCGGTACCGGCCACCGGCCATTGATACCAATCGTTGGGCGTATGAAAGCGCCATCTGGGTTGGCGGTGACCCAGCCGATGTTGAAGTTGTGCGAGACAGTGGCAGATGAGGCGATCTGTACCAGCGCCGCTGCGAGAGTCACCAGGCTCAGGCTCGTCTTTCCTGCCATTACTGTACCTACTATGATCCAATTCCCTCGGCTGGATCGATTTTTGGGACAGACAGGAGAGAGAAGAGCGGAATAAGAGACGGAGAACTCCGGTGCTGATATCGTTGTGGCCGAGTATCAAAATCGATGGGAGACGTGAGCTGGGTTTCTGAGCCGGGGGGGCCTGCTTAAACAGCAATTCGTGGCGGGAGCCTATGAACCGCCTGGGATGACCTTTTACCGTCGTCCCAAAACACCAGCTTCCTCCGGGTCTTATCAATCAGCTCATCTTCCAACCTGGCCGTTCTTTCCTCCTGGCCTCCCTACCTTACCTGCTAAGTACCTAGGTATCTGAGGGGAGGGTGGGTTGAGGGCCTGATTACCTCCCTAGTGTGAGACACGATCTAATCAGATGCAACCGGAGGACGAAGTGATTGGCCAGTCGGAGTTTCGGCACCTACTATTACACGCACCAGTCCATCGTGGTGTTCTTCAAGAGCGGGGAGATCAGCTAGCTAGGGTCCCTACAGCCCGCAAAAAGCTTGTCTCCCCGCGCTAAAGCAGGCCGACCAAGCTCAGCTCCAGTCGTGGCGTGTTCACTTGGTACGGACAACAGTAGTCGAGGCCACCATTAATCTACACTAGTGTATGTAGTTGGCTTGTTGTGTGGGATGAGCTGGAAAGGTCGGTCGAATAGAGCCACCCAAGGCGCTGGCCCTGTCCATTTTAGTCTTGTGCTTGCATCGCCGTTTCTTTGCCTTTGTTCCCTCGGCTCGACTTGCCGCGTGTCTCGTCCATCTCGGTCACAGGCCAAGGGGATGCTGTCTACGGTCTGCGGTCTGCGGTATACTGTCTGCTGATGATCGGGACATGGCTGGATTCTCTTATTTGTTCTCCCCGCCACGTTCTGCCCTTCTATCCTCGCTCGCCATGTGTTGATTCTCCCCTTTACCCTCTACCACCGCAAAATCATGACTGTCGACGTTTTCTCCGTCCCCGTCTTCCTCGTCGTGTTTCGAGAGAGCCTGGAAACGGTTATTATCGTGTCGGTTCTGCTAGCTTTCTTGAAGCAGACGCTCGATGGGCCGAAGCGAGACCCAGAACTCTACAGATCCCTGCGCAGACAGGTTGTATAATCTGCTCCCCTGAGCGATTCGCCCCTAACGTCTTGCGCAGGTCTGGCTCGGAACAGGCGTTGGCTTCCTGATATGCCTCCTCACTGCCGGCGCCCTCATCGGTGTCTTCTATAAACTTGGCCGCAACGCCTGGGACGCCCACGAGCTGTACTACGAAGGCGCGTTTTCGCTCTTCGCCGCCGTCATCATCACCGTCATGGGAGCGGCTCTTCTGCGCATCGGCAAGATGCAGGAGAAGTGGCGGCTCAAGCTCGCAAAGGCCATGGAATCTCCCATCAAAATCAGTGTGCGTCGGGGATGGCTCAAGCACCTGCTAGAGAAATACGCCATGTTCGTCCTCCCGTTCGTCACCGTGCTTCGGGAGGGCATCGAGGCCATCGTCTTCATTGCCGGGGTGTCATTCTCTGCACCGGCCACTGCTGTGCCGCTTCCTGTCATCGTGGGACTGTTGGTTGGCGCCCTGATCGGCTACCTTTTGTACAAGTATGAGAACCACGTCCAAGTCCCAAAAGGAATGCTAAACTGACCTGACCGTCAAATAGGGGTGGGTCAACGGCGAAGCTCCAGGTGTTCCTTGTCTGCTCGACATGTCTCCTCCATCTCGTCGCCGCCGGTCTCTTTTCTAAGGCAGTCTGGGACTTTGAGCAGCAGCAGTGGAACAACATCGTTGGCGGCGACGCTGCAGAACTTGGGGACGGCCCAGGCTCTTATGACATCGAGAAAAGCGTCTGGCATGTCAACGTAAGTTTTTTGCCCCGTGTCGCGCTACGATGTGCTTTGCTCGTCATGCCAATACTTCGCAGTGCTGCAGCCCATCGTTGAATGGCGGCGGGGGCTGGGGGATCTTCAATGCAATTTTGGGGTGGACGAATTCCGCCACGTACGGCTCCGTGATTGCCTACAACGTCTATTGGATTTTTGTCATGTTGGGCTTTGTCGTCTTGCGGTTCCATGAGTCGAGGGGCCACTGGCCGCTGATGCAGCAGAGCTCAGTGGGGTGAGCTTGAAAGCGTATCACACGAAGGAACCCTTGTGCGTGTGTCACCGGCCCTCAAACCGTGGTTCCATGTATTACAGGCTGTAGTGTCTGTGGAAGCATATGTATTCAACCGAGTTACGTACTTGTTCATTCATACAGTACGGTGCCGGTCCTTGTATCTTAGTAAGGGTATATCAAATATGTCCTCTGCCTGCTTGTTAGAACTTGTATAGTCTTCCTCGGTAGAGTGTTTATTACCCATCAGTTAGTTTTACACTTGTACAACAAAGGAAAATGCTCCCGCTATCCGAATACGATGTTGTCTAGCGACTTTGTTTCCCCCCCTCGAATCTGCTCCGGCCACCGCAATCCGGCGCCTGTCCGTTGTCACTGTTTTACTCGCCCTTCAGCTTGTCCTGCTTGACAGTGAAGGCCATCTCGAGGAACTCTTGCTCCTCCTTGTTGTGGAGACCCTTGTTGCCTGCTGCAACGGACGCACTAGGTCCACGGCCAGCGTACATCACGTGCTTGCGGTCATGGTGTTCGGTCTGGTTCAGCAGAGTCTCGAGACGGGGCTGTGTGAAGCTCCAGGCACCCGCGTTGAGGGGCTCCTCTTGGCACCAGACAATAGTCTTGGCGTTGGGGTACTGGTCGAGGTTCTCCTTCAGTTGTTGCCAAGGGAAGGGGTTCAGTTGCTCGATGCGTGTAAGAGCGACGTTGTCGATCTTGTTGTCGGCACGGTACTTGGAGAGCGTGGCCCAGACCTGACCAGAGCAGAGAATGACCCGGTCAATCTCCTCCTTGGGCCTGATGACACCCGTCTCGTGCTCAGGGTCGGGGATGATCCACCTGAAGTGGGATTCACCAGTGAACTCCTCAATGTTGGAACGAGCGAGAGGATGACGAAGGAGCGCCTTGGAGAAGAAAATGATGAGGGCTGGTGAATGTCAGTATTAGTGCGGGGCAGGAATGAGCAGCAGCGGGGAACCTACGCTTGCGGAATTGTCGGTGCATCTGTCGCCTCAGGACGTGGAACAAGTTGGCAGGGCTCGTCATGTAGACGATCTGAATGTTGCAGTCCTGGTGCTGGCGCTCGAGCTTCTCAGGGGAGGGGAAGACACGAGGGTCTTCGTTGCAAAGCTGGAGCCAGCGCTCGAGACGACCCGAGGAGTGCTCGGGGCCTTGACCGTCGTAACCGTGGGGCAGGGAGACGACGAGACCGGTTCTCTGCATCCACTTGGCCTCGCCAGAGGCGATGAACTGGTCAATAATGCACTGCGCGTTGTTTGCGAAGTCACCGAACTGGGCCTCCCACATGACGAGCGCGTTAGGGGAGGACAGAGAGTAGCCGTACTCAAAGCCGAGGGCACCAAACTCGGACAGGGAAGAGTTGGAAATGACGAATTTACCCTGGTCTTTGCTGACGTGCTGGAGAGGAGTGTGGGTGTCCTCGGTCTCCTGGTCGTGGAAGACAGCGTGGCGCTGGGAGAAGGTGCCACGCTCAACATCCTGACCCGAGACACGGACATGGTGACCCTCGGTCACGAGGGAGCCGAAGGCCAGAGCCTCGGCAGTGGACATGTCAATGTTCTTGCCTTCTACAACGGACTTGGTTCGGTTGCTGAGAATGCGCTTCAGGTTGCGATGCGCGTGGAAGCCCTCGGGGGTGCTGCCAATGACCTCACCGATGTGCTCCAGAGTCTTGCCGTCAACGCTCGTGTCGTGGTGAGGCAGCACCTCAGTTGCCAGCTCCTTGGGAGACTTGAAGCCGTTCCAAGCGGACGTGGTCCACTCCTTGGACGTAGGCTGGTACTCCTTGGACTTGGAGAAGCTCTCTTCCAGCATGCCCCAGACCCACTGCTTGTGTTCGTCGATGTCCTCCTTCGTGAAGCTACCATCCTCCAGGAGCTTGTTCACGTAGATGGCAATCTGGGACTCATGGGACTGGATGCGCTTGTACATGAGGGGCTGAGTGAACGAAGGTTGATCCGTCTCGTTGTGGCCATGCTTGCGGTAGCAGACCAAGTCGATAATCACGTCCTGCTGGAACTCAGCACGCCAGTCGGCAGCCATTTGACAGACGAAGTTCACTGCCTCAACGTCGTCGGCGTTGACGTGGAAAACAGGGGCGTCGATGGCCTTGGCAATATCGGTACAGTATGCAGTGGAGCGGGCAAAGCGGGGGTCGGTAGTAAAGCCAATCTGGTTGTTGACCACCAGGTGGATGGTGCCGCCGGTCGAGAAGGCAGGGAGAGAGTGGAAACCAAGGCACTCGTAGACAACGCCCTGAGCGGCGAAGGCAGCATCACCGTGAAGCAAGACGCCCATGGCAGTACGGTGAGTCTTCTCGTCGTTGTTGTAGTGCTGAATGGCGCGCGTCTTGCCGAGAACAACGGGGTCCTCGGCCTCCAAGTGGGAGGGGTTGGCAACGAGAGAGAGCTGAACGCGCTTGCCAGAGGGTGTGGGACGCTCAAAGTTCATACCAAGGTGGTACTTGACGTCACCGGAGCCCTCATCCTCAGCGCCAGCAGTTCCGGCAAATTCGCTGAAGATGGACTCGTTGGGCTTTCTGACGACGTTGGACAGGACGTTGAGGCGACCGCGATGAGGCATGCCGATGACGATGTCCTTGACACCATAGTCAACACTGCGGTCGATGAGAGCCTTCATTCCGGGAACGAGGGTCTCGCAGCCCTCGAGACCGAAACGCTTGTCGTTAGGGTATTTTGTGGCCAAGAAAGATTCGAAGCTGGAGCTCCAGATGAGGCGGTCGAGGATGCGGCGCTTCTCGTCGATAGAGTACTTGAACGGTTGGGGGACCTCGATGCGCTCACGCAGCCAGTCGCACTTTTCTCTGTCGGGGATGTGGATGAACTCGATACCGTAGGAACCGCAGTAGATCTTTTCGCAAGCGGCAATGATCTCGCGCAGCGTCATCTTCTCGCGACCCTCCCTCTTGAAGCGAGGGAGAATGCCGGGACCGAGCTCGTACTCGGCGTCGAGGTCTTTCTCGGTGAATTGGTAGTGCTCGAGGGTCAGCTCCTTGGGCTTGATGTTGCCGAAGCCCTTGGACTCGTTACGGATGCCCAGAGGATCGATGTTGGCCTTGTGGTGGCCGCGAGCCTGGTAAGCGCGGACGAGAAGCTGGACCTTCAGGTGGTTGGCGATCTCAGAGCCCTGCCCGAGACCAGCCGCAAGTCCCGGAACACCACCTGTGGCGCCAGGGACGAGGGAGGGGGGAGGCGTGAAGGCCTGGGCGATGGGCATATCGCCATTCTCCATGTTTTTGAAGTAGACCTGCCATGACACGTGGACGCTCTTGGGATCTTGCTTCCACTGCATGTACATCTCGTCAATGTAGTTGGCCGTGTTCCCCGACAGGAAGTTGTCGTTGGGGTTAGGGGACGAGTCGGTCGCGCTCGCATAGTAGCGTTGGCTGGCCAGGGCCAAGGGGCGACGAGCAGCAGCGAGTTTCCTGGACGAAGTTCGCGACGCGACGGTCGAGAAGCCGGCTGAGGTCGTGGGTTTCGAGGCATGGAGCACCCGAGTGCCAGCTCTGCACACTGAGCTTCGCAACATGGTGGGCGATGGGGTTGATGGGAAGGGTTGGAGGCGTCAAATGGACATGGGAGTGAAGGGGAAAGAAAACAGAAGCTGTAAGGATGCGATTTTGTCGGCCCTCGGAAGAAGAAGGTCGGGTTTGACCGGGGCCTGCGGCAAATCAGTTTTGTCCTGGGGGCGGGTGGAGAAGTCTGGATGACAAGGATGGGGCATTCGCACTGCGCAGTCCTTTATATAGGTGGTATTACTCCGTACACCTGACACCCAAGCATACCAAATTATCTCACTGTCTGGAAGGTTACTGTGCAATGTGTAATAGCGTAGTTCTTGCGGGGCTTCTCAATGGATAGGACCTATAGGACCTGGGTAGGCCGTTCACGGGTACACTATGTAGCCCATCCATTGGATGCCAGAGTCAAGCTCCGATGGCACACGCCACACAGCCAGCCACACAGCCATCTTGTTATCCTTTTTTTCTTTCCACCTCCTAGGTGATTTGAACGTAATTCCAGTTACATTTTTAAGCATCCGTATCCACTACGGGTATGACACTGGCTTGTGTGTAGTATAGATATGTGTGAACAGAAGAAGAAAAAAACAGAGAAAAAAACTCTGTATTGACAACTCCTTATATCTGCGTTTTCCTGTTTTATGCTCTGAAAAACAAGACTTATGTTCAATATACTTGCCGTGTGTGCAAGAAGAACCAGAGGGAAAACTCTACTTTGATGACTCCTTGTATGTTTTCCCCCCCTTGGCTCTGAAATCGGGGTCTCTGCCAGCCCTCTCAAAAGAATACCTCAAGCATAGGTGGCAAGTCAACAGCGACTGTACACAGCGACGATTGGTATACACCTATTCTGCGTCCTATTGCAACCCCTCCGGAGGGCGACAGCGCGCCCATCGTCACCACTAAGTACTATCGTCAGTATTGTTAGTATCGCCAGTATGAAGGGTGATGATGATATTGTCGTGGCTGCAGCGGCCATGAAACCGGTAAGGTTCGACCACATAGACCCTGTGCAGAACCCAGACTTGTCAACCCAATTTTTTTTACGATGGCTGAAATCGCGGAGGCTCCCATTGGAAGACTTGACCACGCGACATGTTTGAAACTTCTCTTTCATTAATACTCGGGCGTCCAGTCCCATCTATCGGCAGTGAAAAGCCTACGGGCCATCTTATCGGCGTACATGTTGCCTTCGTATCGAAGTCGCTGATCACTGGCCAAGCCTCGGGTGAATTCGAATTTGCTGTCCCCGTCCAGCCGCTGGTTATGATCTTCAGAAAGCCATCTGGCCTCCACACGGCTGTTTTTCCAGTCAACCTGCGATATGGAAAGCACCGATGAAGACAGCATCGAGCGAATGTAGTCCACAATGGGGTCGAGGCGGGTGCGTATACCGCAGTTGGTATGATGCTTGTCAATCTGGTAGCTTGGGACTTGCTTCAATGTTGTCAGAATCTCCTCGATGTCAACAACCGACGAATCTGGTATCCTGTCCAGTGAGCTGGGTCCAAAATCGACCACGCCCATCAGCTCCTTGCTTGTGAAGAACTTGAGCATTTGGCCCAGCTGGAAAGAATCACAGGCAGAGCTCGAATCGTAACCGAGCTTACACTGTCTCTCGCGAGAAGCGTAGATGGCAAGAAAGTGACGCTGAATGGAAGCGACAGTATTCAAGACGCATTCTCGCCGAAATTGCAGTTCCTCTGCATGGCGTCAGTCCAACGCCAGCGACTGTAAAAGGGCCATGGCACTTACGCTCTAAACCGTCAGGCAGGTTCCACCACAATTCGGAACGAGATGTCTCTTCAACAGACAAGGAGCTCCAGCGGATTGATCCGCGCAGGATGATTTCCCGCGTGTAGTTATGCAGTCTTGGCGGCTGCTCCAGGAGCCAAGAAACCAATATTTTCTGCCTCAGTACGTTCTCGACGTCGAGGGCTTTCTTGGGAACGGCAGAACGGGCAGGTTTGGTACTTGTCAAGGGCCATTTGAACTTCAGGTCGATGCTGAGGTACCTGGAGACGACGGCTCGACAATCAAATCGATCCGCCAAGATGGCTAGAGTAGTCACATGGAGCATGTTGACAGCATTCGACTGTATTTGCATCCCGTGTATGATCCTCAAAAGGTCTTCAAAAACCTTGTCCCGTCCAATGGAGCGCGTAGCATCATCGTCGTCGACGATGGTGATCCAGGGGAGGTCCTCCGCGCCGACTTCGGCCATTTTGAACTTCTCAGCTGCCAGCCGAGCCAAGGTCTGTTCGACATTGGCAGCCTCAGAGAATTGTTTGTTTCCAAGGAGATTTTCAAAGTACCGCGAGTGTTTCTTCAGGACGGAGAGCTTGACGCGGTAAGCCACTCTGATGCTGGAACTCAGGTTGGGTTCAGGTATGCGCGGGGCGCCAAACTTCTTTACGGCAGCCTGCCAGGTCTTGCGAGCGGCGGCGATGGTTTCTCTGGACGTCTCGAACGTAACGTCCAGAACGACATCCCCATCGTCGGCTACAAGCCTGACAGGGAGGCGGTCGCCCGATGACGAGTGCGATGTGTCATCGTGAACCGGTGCCGAGTTCTCCATCGTCAGACGAAGCAGCAGGGGAGCTTGTTGCCGAGCTTCAAGAACAATCGACAAGAAAAATTGAGTTGCGGCTGCGCATCATCGGACTCCCGAGCTTATCAGCAACGAAAAGAGTCAAGCAGAAAACGTCGACGTCGGCCAGCTCCTGTTTCGCCTCTCCAGGTCTGGTGTCAACGACTGGATGACCTATTGATTTCGGAGCGGTGGGTCTCACAGTGCTTCGTCGCCGCCAATGGCACTGGTCTTCAGGATAGGTACTCCGCATAAAAACACCTGAAGGCTGAATACATCCTGCGCCTTGCAGTGACGTAGAGTGGCATTCAGCATTCCGCCCATAGTATACCTATGTATGTACTCCGTAGGTACCTCACAAAACACAGGGCGAGTTCACGTTTACACCTACTACCTCCACGCATTAGCACTGGCTTTACCCCGAATTTCTAGGCTGGCGGGATCGGATGCAGCTAGCAGGGAACGGAAAGGAAACCTCCACGACCCAGTCGCTCTCTTCCTCCCACACACTGCACTCCCCTTCCAGGTCTGTCTCATTACGTCGCTGGGTCCATCCATGATCCAACCTAAAGCCGCCCGGTTGCCTTCCAAAACCCAATCCTTCAAACCTCGCCGCGTCCAATCCAACGTACCACCAATTCGGGGGAAAAAAAGACAGCCACGACATTTCACCTGACCCGTTTTTTGTCGGTCCCAGTACTACGCTCTCCCATAGGCCGCGGCAAGCTTCGCGAGAGCTCAATGCCTCGACGTCGCCGACCCTTTAGCTGACCTTTCCCCCTCTTTCGCGCCTCTTGACCCGAAGCCAAGTCGAGATAGCACTCCGCCATTGTCCTAGACAACAGGACGAAGCCCATGGCTTCTGCAAGCAGTAAGGTCGTTCTATCTGAGCTGCTGCAGTGCTGGTGGCGCTCTTGACGTCCTTACCCAAACACATCTCAACTCCAAAACAATGCCACCTCTAGCACGCCTCCACGCCTCGCGACGGACTGCCCAACGTCATGGAGCGGCCCGAGTTTCATCGGCACCGTTTACTCGAGCGGTTGACCCCAACGCAGATGCCAAAGCCGGAGAATCGCCCTCTTCGACAGTCCCAATATCCCGACGACGCTACGAGGCCCGTTCATTGACAACCCCGCGAGTTCCGCATTGGCTCCAGACGCTGTCCTGGGGCCGACGGCGACATGTTAATGGCGGGAGGCTCGGCTCGGGAGGTCGACGTTTATTCCACAATTACTTTGTTACCCATCTTCCGTCGTCGTCCATGCACCCTGATTCTCGATCATCATCGGGTCCTGGACACAAGCTGCCTCGCGATGCTTCGACTCCTCATGTCCAAAAGCCAGGATCTTCCCCAGCGGCCGCGGCGCTAAACATGCCCAGCCGAGATCTTACAGTCGTTCGAATTCCATTACGAAGGGCCAAGCACCATTTCGGCGTCGCCTCATCGAGGGGCCAGCGCTCGTATAACGAGGATACAAACCAGGCCGGCACCATTAGCATGCCGGCATTTGCTAAGCGGGCACCCATCAGTCTTCAGCGGCGACCCATCCAAAAACCGGACGAGGCCACTTCGGCGGACAGCGCACTTGGGGATCCTCAGGTCTTCTACTTCGGCGTTTTCGACGGCCATGGCGGGTCACAGTGCGCCGACTTTTTGAGAGACGAGCTACATGGGTACATCGAACAAGCTTCCGCAGAGTTTGGTCTACAAAGCAGTCTGAGAAGAGGAGCGAGACGGGAGTCCGGCCGTAAAGACGACGACGATGCCGACAGGCCTGAGGAGCTGGACATGAAGTCGGAAGAAGAGGTTAGGGACGAGCTGCGTGTTCCTGAGCAAGACGCACACGGCCTCGTGAAGAATCCCGAGAGGATGGAGCCTATCAAAGGGGCTGACCCAGTCACAGCCAGGGTTGATGATGTCCCGAAGGCCGTCAAGCTGGAACAAGACTTAGTGGAGCAATACAGGCAGACCGTGGGAGGATATTTTCGACGTTTCAACCCCGAGTTTTTCAGACAGTCCGAAGACGCCAGCAATATGGAAGGGGATGGGCCTCCGATCACAGTCGAGTCGGTTCTGATGTACGCCTTTCTCAGGGCGGATCTAGACTTTATCTCTGCGCAGGCCCGCAAGCCTGACCCTGACGACCCTCGTGTGGGCGACTCTCCCGTCAACAACGACGAAATACTTGGAGCACCGCACACGCCGCCATCGGGCCACGGAATCGGAGGCCTGTCCCGCTTCAAAGGCGGATCGACGGCGTCAATTGCTCTGATCTCGACGCCTACTCCCGCACCATTTTGGCATCCTAATGCGCAATCAACGTTGATAGTCGCGCATGTCGGCGACACACGAATTCTCCTGTGCCAAACTACCACCGGCCTTGCGCAGCCCCTGACATCAGACCATCACCCTACCACCCCAACCGAGAGCCGCCGCCTTCGCCGTTATGCCCCGGCAGGCTCGATGGTCTCCGGAGATAGCTTTGGGGAGGAACGAATCATGGGACTGGCCAACAGCCGCTCGTTTGGGGACATGCGGAGCAAGCGAATTGGCGTATCGGCAGAGCCCGAGATCACCCGTGTCGAGATTGGGCCAGCGGAGTACTCCTTTATTGTGCTGATGAGTGACGGCATCTCGGGTACGCTGAGTGATCAAGAAATCGTCGACGTGGTCAAGGAGGCTAGGACCCCCGAGCAGGGTGCCAAGGACGTGGTCGACTACGCGACCGAGGTATCCCACGACGGCGACAATGCTACCTGTCTCGTTGTTAGGCTCGGTGGTTGGGAGCGGAGATCCGAGGGCGGCGTTGGCAGCCTCGGGACAAAGGAAATTCGCGACAAGAGGAGGACTGAAGCGCTTGACCCTCGACGCGGCAAAAGATAGTCTTTCTGAGACCTCGCCATCGGTTGGCCGGATACGTGAAAGTTTCAGGGTGTTATGAACTACGCCTTTTCTTAAGATCCGGGAGCAAGGTTCGGAGAGCAAGGGCAGTACAGTCATCAACAATGTATTTTATGGTTGAAGGAGTTAGGGGGATTTTGCGAGTGGGAAACTTGGGTTCACGTGAGCGCGGTCGGAAGATATCACCTGAACAAAAATATACGCACTTCCAAGAGAAGATCATGAAATAGATGTAATCATGTCATTCGTAAGACTAAGCTTTATGGCACTTAAACTCTTCGAGTTGGCTCATTTAACTCTCGTTGCCTCACCTGTCGAGCGGGTGTTCTGTCCACCATCCGGACCCTCCCGATAACCAACGAGCAAGTGATGACTATTTCCTCGGTGCTGCCATCAGATGTTGGCTAGCGCCACTTCGCACGAAACCATTCACTTCAGTACCGGTGTTGGCCAGGGTACTGTCCCCATCCAGGGCCTTGTTGGTGATGAGGTGGTTGATGGTAGGGAGGGTACTGGCCCGGCGGGGGGCCGCCATATCCGGGACCGCCGTAACCCTGGGGGGGTTGCGGGTGACCCCATTGTCCTTGAGGCGGAGGAGGAGGCTGGTGGCCGTATCCTTGAGGCTCGGGTTGGCTGTAGTAAGCAGAGGCATGGCCCTGAGACGACGAGTCGTAGCCAGCACCCGGGTACGGCTGGCTGCTCGCCCGCTGGTCTTGGTCGTAGCCGTAGTTTGTGTTCGCAGGAGGGAGGGGAGAACTAGACAGAGGCTTCCTGTCGTCTCCCTCCATGGAGTTAAGGTCTCTGGTCCGAATCTGGCTCCAGAGGGAACCCTGCACCTTGCCGTGGCCCAGCTCGCCAAAGCTGTCCCAGGCGCCATGGGAATGGCCTGGGCCGCCGTGGCTTCTGGAAGCTTCACCACTGAGAATGTGGTTCTTGCCAGTTTTGACCGACTCAGACGACAACAAATGAGACAGCTCGTGCTTGTGAGAACTCTCGTCTACCCACTTGCGGACCGTCTCGAACATGCTCCGCTGAATCTCGACTCTTTCGTCGCGGATGGCTGGGTGATGGAACGCACGAAGGACATCGTTGACAACCTCGTCAATGGGCACGCCAGGGTTGTCCCATGCATAAAGCACTCGGCTGTGTAGTGTCAGTCGCGTTGCAAGCGTTCCCTCTTGGGCAAATTTACTCACGGAACAACATATTGCAGAATAGTCGCTGCAACTCTGCCAGCACATGAGTTGAGGACGTTGGTGAAATGGTCCTTGGAGAGCATGGAGTGCGTTGGGTCGTCGCAGCTCGGGTTCTTCCAGGGCTCCAACTGCGAGTTGGAACTGGCGCTGATGACGGTTGAAGAGCCGTCCTTGAGAATTTTGGAGACCTGATTGATGATAGGTCTGACAAAGGGGGCCAACAAGCCCAGGATGAAAGCCGTCAGCGTCTCACTAATGTGATCCAATAGCTTCTCCAAGCCCGGAACCTTGGAGATCAGGTTGCTGATAGACTTGACGATCTTGTCACGGAACTGAAGGATGGGGTAGATCTGGCCGGCCGTCTTGACAGGATCGAAGTTAGGGCTCATGCCTGGCACCTGGTTGGCGCTCTCACGAGACAGGTCGCCGCGATCAAGGTCTCCGCGAGTGTATGTGCCACAACGTTGATTCTCCTCCTCTTGGGCCGCTGAGCGGGCCTGCAAATCCTTTGCCTGCTTAGCGAAGCCGCCACCGATTCCCGGGAGCTGGCCGACCAGTGAAATGAAGTCGTTTCCCTTGGACGATGACGAGGAGCTGGAACCGAGACCAAAAAGGCCGCGCGTTCCGCTCCCACCACCGAGACCCGCCAGGTTGCCCAAGCTACCGAGGCCCGGAATGCCTCCCGAAGAACCGCCCGAAGAGTTGCCTCCAATATTTCCTGTAATCCCTTCAGCGTTCTGCAGCGCAACATTCATCTCGTCAACCTCGGACTGAGTGAAGTGGTCCGTTGCCTCGCCCAGGACAGAGTGAAGGAAGTCAACCGCGCCAAATGTCCCGGTAACGAGAGGGAAGACACGTCGGCCGTTCAGGTTGATCTCAGTAGCAGCGCCGCAGTGCGGGTAGACTTCGTGGTATCCTAGTTCTCGAAGGGCGAGTTCACAGTAGTTGCTGTGCGCACTGAAATCTTCCATGCAATGCAAAGCTTGGCCAAGGCAGCGTAACGCCTCGCACAAGTCTTCCTCTTTACCGGAACCACGCGAGCCACTGGTGTAGAGGCGGCCAAAATGGATACTTCGTGCGAAGCTGAAGCGCAAGTAGCCGGCGCTCGTGGCCCAGCCGCCCGATTCGTTGGCTATGTAGTTTTTCATACCGGTGCGGGGGTCGATCTGGGTCTCGACAGGGTCGACAGGTCCTCGGAGACGGGGATCGAACTTGCGCGCGTCCATACCTTCGGCATAGCCAAGGGGGTTGTCGATATGCTCCTCTGGGCGGTAGACACCTAGGCGCTCCTCGGTGACCTCGAATTCCTCAGTGGCGTAACCGAAAGCCATGAATGAAAGCACCCAGACCTGTCGAGAAATGTTAGACTTGGCAGGTCATTGCAAGCACCGTCATGCGCAAGACGAACCAGGATTCTGATTGTAGGGGCGTTCACTCCTTTCAAGCTGCCCACGTCGACAGCTTGGGAGTAGTCGCGAAGCCAGTTTCCAAAGTAGACCCTGGATACCAGCATAGAAGTCCACTTCTTGCCTTTCAAGAAGGCGATGGTCTTGAGCATGTCCTCGATATCTGCGCGCGATCATGTCAGCCGAGTTTGGCGGGGGCGGGGAGTAAGCAGAGTAGCAACGAGCAGCGCACCTCCATGACGCCAATTATGACCTTCGACCTGGCAATCCCACGACAATTAGCTTTTACGAACAGCGTTTCCGGCGGGACGAGGTTCATTAAACAGTACCTGAGCGATGGAGGGGATGTTGCCGGCTCCGAAAGCCTCTGCACGACCTGGCATGAGAACCAGCAAAAGGCATAGCGCAATGAGAAGGGAGCCTCTCCCAAGACCGGATGCTGCCATGATTCAGAATTGCCGAAATACGTCCTGTAAGCGGAAAGGACAGGATGTGAAGGTCAGCTGCGACGTCGCGCGGATGTTCGGGGACCTGGCGGGGTTCGCGCAAAGCCTTGGCCCACGAGATCGAGAAGCGGCTCCGGAGGGGTAAATATGAGGTGAGCACGATAAGGTGAGGCGCCTTTGCGTCAGGCAAGGGAGCAGGTTGCGGGAGATGAGAAGGTAAGGGCAGGATGAGCCAAAGAACGATTGTAGAATATTAATAAGGCAAGAAGAGTCCGGTCTGACACACAAACAACCAACTTGCTTGTTCGAAGGGACTATTAGTACCGTTTGTCGGCGACCGTTACTTCAGGTGCTACGTCAACGGCAAAGTCGTGCCGCGAGCTGAGAAGCTTGGGTTGATTGGTAGTCTTAGATAAGGTACAGGGCAGCCGCGCGGCAGCTGCACTAGCACGCGATACCGCTTTCTTTTTCGGGCTGCCCCGCCACAAGTTCGGATTACTGCTGACGACACCTCCCTCTCGGTGCAGGTTGTTCTCAGGTCGTGCCCTAGGTAGCAGCCTAGGTACCTGAGGGTACCGTAGATGGCCACCTAAGAGAGGGATGGGAAAAAATCGATGCTTGGCAGCGGAGAGGCAGCAGACAAACCACCATCTGCTTGCGTCACATGTGTGCCATCCGGAGCTGAAAACCTATGCAGTGGAGGGTGCAATTCGTTGTGGCTATCATTCCAACGTACCTACGTAGTAGTACCAGTATTACTACCTAGGTACCTATCCGTACTCATCCGTGCCGTACCTCAGGAACTCAATGAACCTCATGTTGCCTTTCCTATACCTTGATTGACATACTTACTACCTCGGTAGTATTCATTTACTGCTTGCCGCTAGAGAGTCCATCTGGTGAGCACCTTATTTTACTTTATATTGCCTGTTAAAGCAGGATGACCAAGCCTAAACCCATGCGCACACATCCATATGCACATGCACACGGAGCAGAGATCAGTAGCCCGAAAACCATTCATATATGCTTTGTCGACACGGACAGTTAGGGGGAATAACAGTCTCTCTGGCTGGATCCTATGCGCTGAGTTCAGCACGTCAATTGCGATGGCAGTTGATAACACCGCGTTACCAACGGGGGAAAATCAACTACTACATAAAATGCCCAGTTACCTACCTAAGTACCCATTAGATGAGCTGCCCCTCCATCTAATAAGGGCCCCTCCATCCGAGAGCACCCAGACTACCTAGGAACCTGCAGCTACAGGTACCTATCTACCTAGGTTGTTACGCGACAGGGTAACAAGAGTGGAGGCTGGTCGTAGGGCAGGACTAGGTACGCCCGGCATCCAGCATGAGCAAAGTCCATCCCGGTCCGGTTGATGTTGGCTTCACCTTTGTCCCTACCTGCCTAAGCCAAAGCACACACTAGGTACCTAGGTAGCGGGCAACCGGAGTGTGCCTGGCAGCGAACAGGCTCTTTCCCAGCATTGGAGCCTACCTACACAGGTATAGAACTACTACAGCCTTGACTGCATGGAGGAGGCTTAGTCAAAACTCGGAAGACTTTTGCGGGAACTCGCCTAGCTAAGCATCACCCATGGAGATATCTACCTACCTACCTCCATATTACAGTAACCCAGTTGCCAGTGTAGGTATGGACGCGTTGCGCACCAGCCACCCACTGCAACGCCACCCTCACTCAGCCTGAGCAGCGATCGGGCTCCGGGCGCCTCCATCCCGTCTCGTCTGTGCCTACCTACCTCAGTATACGTACTGGTCTATGTAGTTGCATTATGTTGCTGCATCAGATCAGTTCGTGACACAACCTGGGCGCATTGCATGTGCGGTCCCTCTCCAGTAATGCTCTCTGCTCACAGACCGCCGTTTCTGCGATGATACTACCCTAAGCTGTTTCCATTCCCGGCCTTGCTTATGTTAGGTAGGTAACTAAGGCTGTCTGGGATAGTGCTACATATCAACTTGCAACAATAGGGTAGGCAAGGCCAGCATGTGAGAAGTTGATCTCACCGCATCCCGCCATCAGAAGCCAAGAGCCATCCCTCTTTCTTCACACGCTGACTTGCTCGTTCAGGGCCACCTAACATTGGTGACAGCTGACCGAACCATTATGGCATGCCTCAAGGCTAGCAATCGAGGTTTTAGAGAGGTGCCTGCCTTTGCACGGACCTGCCAACCGGGACGACCCAGCGGCGCCGATATTCGGTTGCAATGCCTGGACTGTTGTTGCTTTGTTGTGTAACAAGGGCGAGGGCGAGTCTGCGTCTACACAGTAATACTTGCTATGGACTATGTATTGGTGTACTCCGTACGAAGGCGTACGGTCCACGGATAGTGTACTCGAGAATGGACTGAGATACTAGTGCTACGGGAGAGGCGTGTGTGTAGCGTCGCCATCTGCCGCCCAAAACTAAACTCCGAGCAACCCCCTGCCCAAAGCTGCCAAATCCCATTTGACACCCATTCGCCATCCATAGGCGTCTGTTTGCCCACTCACCGCCCGTCCATGCCTCCCGTGATATGTACACTAGTGCACCATCTACACTGTCATCCCTATGTCCCCGATGCCCCCTGGCCTTTGCCTACAGACGGAGAGGTTATTATCGGTGATAGAACACTACGGAGATGACAAATGGGTAACAAGAGAGAAAAGACTCTAAGCCCGATCTTACCTGAGTATATTCTGTACCTCTCAAGCTAGATTCAAGGAGCCGGAAAAAAAAAAAGAAGAAAAAGTAGGTATACATACTGTTGGGGATTCGGCACAGCAGTACCTATTGGCGCAGCAATTCAGGCATGCTATTTTTTTTTTTTCGTGGCCCGCTGGTATGTAAATAGGTCGGTAGAAACCTTGGGGTAGTCAGTACCCGAGCACACGCACGTACCCGCAACATCTACACACCATCATCTTCGTCTGTTCCCGTCGCTCCTTGCCCCATCTGGACATGTTCGACTGTTGCTGAGCTGAGGCATCGCAACTCTGTTGACGCCTGGTGGACTATTCGGGGTTTGCTGTCAGGCCGACACTGTGTAAACCCTGCCAAAAAAAACAGCCTGCAGACTCTGCAGTGGTCGAGTGGTGGAACCACAAATCGGCTGTCCAAGCTTCCGCAAGGTCCCGTTTTGCGCCAAAGTAACGCCACCACGCCGCAATTTTCTAGCCTGGAGAGATTGCGCTCGCCTCGAGAGCTTCCCCCCAAATCAAACAACCCCCTAATTAGTTCCTCCCCCCCAGGTGTCTCGTTCGTCTCTCACCACCCTGTTCCACCGAGCCTCAGTACCGGGCCTCCTCTCCTGCATTCCTCCGGCCCTCCCGGCTTCTGGCTCCTTTTTTTATTTCCCGCATTAGATCGCCTTGCTCTACGTGTGCTATCACCGAGCCACCGCACCGCCTTGGCCTTAATACACTATCTTCCCACGCCGCTTCTCTTATCCCTTCTTGTTCTTCCCGCTTCCTTCTCGCCAGAGCCAGCGACTCCAACACGTCCACTCTCTTTGTTCTCCGTCGACCCCTTTCTTGTCCAATTTGGACCCGGCCAGCTCAGCTATCTAATCGGCCGCCGCATCGAATCATCCAGCAGGCCAGTCTGTTCGATTTGTTTCAGCTCCGTCCACCGTGTTCCGCTGCAGCCAGGCCGTCAGTCACTCTGCAAGCATGCCGTCGCGAACTCTCCCTACCTTCACGCGCGCCGAGGTCGAGGCACATGATTCGAAGAAGTCTTGCTATGTTACCATTGGCACCAAAGTCTACGATGTGACCGACTTCGCCCAAGACCACCCCGGTGGCGCCGATCTCGTCTACGACTACGCTGGCAAGGATGTCGAGTCTATCCTGCGCGATCCTACCTCCCACCCTCACTCCGAGGCCGCGTACGAGGTGCTCGACGACTCCTTGGTCGGCTTTGTCATCTCGCAAAAGTCGCTCAACGGATCAGTGCACAAAGTCAACGGAAAGGCGAATGGAAAGGCCAATGGTAATGGAGCTGCCAAGGCCGAGGAGCAGGAGCCCAAGATCAACGAGAATGGCGAGCTCTGGGACGGCGAGCGATGGGTTCACCCCCGAACGGGCATGGCCAGCGAGGAAGACCTGAGCAAAGAGACGGACTACTCGAGCGACTACAAGAAGCACAAGTTCCTCGACCTAAGCCGACCTCTGTTCCCCCAGATCTGGTTTGGGGGATTCAGCAAAGAGTTTTACCTCGACCAAGTTCACCGTCCTCGTCATTACAAGGGCGGCGATTCTGCACCCCTCTTCGGCAACTTCCTCGAGCCGCTCTCCAAGACCCCGTGGTGGGTTGTTCCGGTAGTCTGGATTCCGCCTGTCATGTACGGCACCTACCTGGCCCGGGAGGGCTTCGACAGCACGTTACACGAGACTTGCTTCTGGTTATTCGGTTTCGTACTCTGGAGTCTGATTGAGTACATTCTGCACCGATTCCTTTTTCACCTCGACAAGTCTGTCCCCTGTAGCTATCCCCGCCAAACGAATGTATTGCTAACCTTGATGTCTAGGTGGCTTCCTGACAACCGCGTCGGCATCACCGCGCATTTCCTCCTCCACGGTATTCACCACTACCTCCCGATGGACAAATATCGTCTTGTCATGCCGCCGGTGTTATTCGTCGTCCTTGCCACACCCTTCTGGAAGTTGGCCCACTTCGTCTTCTCGTACAGCTGGCACCATGCTACTGCCGTCTACTGTGGAGGCATTTTCGGCTACATTCTCTACGATCTGACGCACTACTTCCTGCATCACCAGAACCTGCCTCTCTGGTATAAGGAGCTCAAGAAATACCATCTTCAGCACCACTTCCTTGACTACGAGCTTGGTTTCGGCGTTACCAGCCGATTCTGGGACAGCATCTTCGGCACGGAACTGCCTCCAATCGTCAAGACCAACTAATTTCACTTCTGCGACCACCACGACGGTCACACGCCAACCAGGCTATGATGACGACCTGCCGGGTGACCATTTTAATGCCCATAGGGCCCGTATGCCCGATGTTTACCATTCCGTGCCCCCATGTATATACGCTCACAGAACTACTTTACGCCGTAATGGGGTTGTTTCGCTAGGCGTTTTGAGGAGATAGGGAGGATTGAGTTGGTTCTTGCGTTACTGCAACACCCCGGCCAAACTGGACGAGGTCACAGAAAGAGCCGTCGTCTCGTCATGACAGGCTGGTTTAGTACAGAGTATTGCGAATGATACCACAACTCAGCAAGGCCCTGCCTTGATAACTAGACTGCGACCCGACTTTGCATCTTTTCTTTCCTACACTACGGGCCGAAGCATGGAAACGTGACCGCTACATTGACGCGTTGGATGTCGTTTCTACGCCCCAGTCGGGGGCCGTGGTACTGTCCCCAAGCGAGCGGAGTAACTTTATCGACGCCATGGTCGCATCTCACGGTGAACCGTCACAGCAAACTAGTTCACGGCCAGCCGTAGAGGGGGTCTGGTCGGGCCTCCAGTTGGAAGTCAGTTTTGCACAGGTAAAAGAAGTTTATTCCATAGGCGGGTGCTTGAGCTGGCTTCGTATCACGTGAGTGAGATTGCGCCAAACTTGGGCATACCCTGAGGACGGGACACTGGACTCTCTGGAGTTAGCCAGCCGGCCCCACACACCTACCTACCTAGGTAGCCTTAGGTAAGATTCCTTTATCCTGCCTCACACCACAACCTTGGCACGGCACCGATTCACTGGTCCACCAAGGTTTCTGCCGGCCCGCTCCACGTACCTAGTGGTCATTTCTGAGACCACGCGCACGCCAACCTCCCTTCTCCATCCCCTCCGTAAACGTCGCGCAATCAAAACCTGTCGTCTTACGATAGAAAACAACAACCAGCCGACAGCAATAGAAAGAAGGATATTACATCGCACATCGTATCGCTACACAGCCGAAATGTCAGGCCTGGACGTCGAGGCGCTTCTTGACGCCACCGCAAAAAGCTCGACCGAGAGTAAGCCCAAGACCCATGATGTCGAAGACCGTCCCAATGGAGACCGACCCGAGCGCAAGGAACGCGATCGCGGCCGTGACGGAAGCCGCGATCGTGACTACGATCGTCGACGCCGAGATCGCGACCGTCGTGACCGTAGCTCGACACGAAGCCGGCGCGGAACCCCGGACGACCACAAGGCATCCACCCCTAGGAGCGACGCTGGCAGCCATAAGAGTAGGCGGAGAAGCAGAAGTCGCGATGATGACCGCCGTCACTCACGTCGTCACAGAGGAGATGGTGATTACTACAGAGGTGGCCGCAGGCACTCCCGCTCCCGCTCCCGCTCGCCCCACCGCTCTTACCGCTCGTCGCGGGATGACCGTGAATACCGCGAACGTCGCGACCGGTCCGACCGCTACTCTGGGGACCATCGCCGGGCCAGGGACGATGATCGTCAAGAAAATTCCAAGCGTGAGGCAACACCACAACTTACTGAAGATGAACGCGATCGCCGCACTGTCTTTGTCCAGCAGCTCGCCGCCCGTCTTCGCACCCGCGACTTGAAGGCGTTTTTCGAAAAGGTCGGACCCGTCAATGAGGCTCAGATTGTCAAGGATCGCATCAGCCAAAGATCCAAGGGGTAAGTTTCCTCCCGCAGACGTAGATGCCTACCACTAACGATGTTGGAAGAGTTGGTTACGTTGAATTCAAGAACGAAGAATCTGTCACTCAAGCTCTTCAACTTACCGGGCAGAAACTGTTAGGTATCCCTATCATTGTTCAGCTCACAGAGGCCGAGAAGAACCGACAGGTTCGCAACTCCGAGACCGCCGGAGCTCACCCGAACTCGATTCCCTTCCACCGGCTGTACGTCGGCAACATCCACTTCAACGTTACCGAGCAGGACTTGCAGGCTGTCTTTGAGCCTTTCGGTGAACTTGAATTCGTCCAGCTCCAAAAGGACGACAACGGACGAAGCCGGGGCTACGGTTTCGTTCAGTATGTTCTCCATTCGACTGTCATCCAAAGCCACGCTAACCAGCCGACAGATATCGCGAAGCCAGTCAAGCCAGAGAGGCCCTCGAAAAGATGAACGGTTTCGACCTCGCTGGTCGCCCCATTCGTGTCGGCCTCGGAAACGATAAGTTCACCCCTGAAAGCACTGCCAACATGTTGCAGAGATTTCCTGGCCAGAACCAGGCGTACCAAGGCTCTGCATTTTCCGGTGCCGGCGGCCGCGGCCCGCAAACCTCAGCTTTCGATCGTGCGGGTGGGCGAGACAGCGAGAAGTCCGGTGGTGCCAGTGCACTGGACGATACCGACGTTGCCGGGGTCAACTTTAACAACTACAGCCGTGATGCCCTGATGAGAAAACTTGCCAGGACTGATGAAGCTTCGAACGGAGCAGATGAGCGACAGGTTTTGAAGCCCAAGACCGAGACCAAGCCATTGCCGGTAAATGTCAACATGGCCAGTCGATGTGTAGTTCTCCACAACATGTTCGACCCGGAAGAGTACGTGCCTCCTTACCTCCTTATCTGAAACCCCCCATGCTGATTACATTCCAGGGAGGAAGGCGACGACTGGGTCAAGGAGCTGGAGGATGATGTGCGACAGGAAGCAGAGGGCAAATACGGTCGTGTTGTCCACATTGCTGTCGATCCTAATTCCAAAGGCGACATCTATCTCAAGTTCGACAAGGTTCAAGGTGGCGAGAACGCCATCCGAGGTCTCAACGGTCGCTATTTCGGAGGCAGGATGATCGACGCGTCACCTGTTGTAGATGCCGTCTACAGCAGTTTGTTCTCTCGCACACGGGCGATCTGAAAGCTAATTCGTGGCCTCGAAGAAGCGGCGTATAGGATTACCCAACGTGAGTATCTGCAGGATCCGTTATATGCTGCTCTTGCTCACATGTGCCGCAGACCACACCCCGTCTCCTCGCTTCCCTCCTACCTAGAGAAAGGTTGACGACACTAATCTTTTGGTTCGGCCCCAAAAGCCTGCTACTACTCACACCTGGCCGAGTCTGTACTTGTGACACCGAACCCAGGGAGTAAAGATCTCCCCAGTCACCACCGCAGGAGGATGGGTCAACACCACACTGATTCTCCAGCAGAACACATTTTGCCTGCACTGCACACTCGCCGCCAACTATTTCTGGCTGATTTTGTTTGTACCTTAGGTTACTTCATACCACGTCCCCCATTACATGCGGAGCGGATAACAGGTTGCCAGTGTGGCGTCTGGGTAAGGTACCAGGGATGGTCGTAGTCTACCAAGCCCTTTTCGGCTCTGAAAATCAATGTGCGGCATTTAGTTGTTTCCTTGTACAAAGAAGCTTGGTTCATGTGCACCATTGTCAATGTCATTATTGCTCCTTCTCTCACGGTGTTATCGACTACCATCTTGTTGAGTAAACTGGCATGTGTGCAGGCCCAGAGCTCTGTAATCAACTGCAAGTTATGGTCATGGCAACTTCTTTTTGGCGTTGGTCTTACGCCATGGCAGCCAAGTCTCGACCGTGTTGTGGTTTGCTATAAAATCCATACCTGTAAAGTTTTCTCAGGCTTGACGCAGCCTTCTTCATCTTGGCATGCTATTTCTACTATGCCCTTTGCGGTTGAATTACATCTATGTTCTGTGACATCGGCCTAGCTGCATCACAGTTACACTGCTCCTTCCCATCACCATCGTCAGCAAGCTACCTAGGTAAAAAATGTGCTTTTATCCACTCTGCCTTCTCTGTTTTCATTCCTATGTGGAACTCGATGCAGCCCGGCACCGCCAAGTTTGTGGGACTGCCCTGGCCAGCTTCACGACATCATAGCTTTAAGTGATGATGAGAAGTCTTTGTGACACTATTCTCCTCTTCGGGCACAACCAAGCCCAAGCCATAGCTCCCGCCTTTTCCGATATGCTTCTATTACTTTGACTTCCTTTCCACCGTCGTAAATCTGCTGCGTTGTTTTCCTCCCTCTACACCACTTCTCCTCTCTTTCTGCTCTTCTCACCTCGTCCATCTCTCGCCACTTACTTCTCCCCCCTCATTCTCTTCCAAGTTCCCCAAAGTAGAGTGTACTCAAATTCTATTCGAACCTGCTCTCAATGCCATTGGCTCCTTCTTTCGAATTGGTCTTCGTCAATCAGCTTTCTTTTTCTCCCGAGGGCTTCCTCGCGAAGAGCCAGCTACCGTCCGCCTGCTTTTCGAAGTAGGAAGCCATATCACAGAAGAAACAGGTAATTTTTATTCTTCTAGACTAGTATTTTCGTCGTGGATAAGGCGCAGCTGACACTTTAAACGACTAGAGCAACCCTGTTCTTGAGCTCTCTCTCCTATCCGCCAAAGATCATTGCGGTCGAGGTTGCTGTTTGGCTTGTACCTGCGAAGCGAAGTATATGACATTGGCACAATACTCAGACACGTTTCAAAACTCCTTCACTTGCGGGTTTACTTGGTCGATACCAAGCTGGCCACTTGAACTGGAAATTCGGCTCAGACGATCTCATCGGGACAGAACTGCTGCTCCCTGACGCTACCTAGGGCCGAAAGATCTGACCTCCTAGTCGGTACGTGTCTTGTTTTTCTTTTAGCTCCATCACGAACTGTGTTTTCGCCTGCCTGATTAGTCTTGACCAAGTCTCAAAACCCACTACCCCCTCCCCTTCTACCACTACCCAGGTAGGTAGGCTTGCCTATGATCTCAATTCTTAAAGATAATCGATGGGCGGTGTCAGTTCTCAATTTATTTGGCCCTACTCCTTTTTTCCCTTTCAGTATGCTGTTGTTTCAACCCTGGGCACTATCAAAGGTGGGATGTGAAGCATTGTTGATGTCCTCTCACAGGGGCTCACCTCGGCTCACCTTGGTGTCTGAGCAGAACACCCACCTTGCCTTGTGTATTCCTCGTTCCCTTGGGAATATTCATCCAAAGGGGAGGGGGGATAAAAAAAACTCCTGAAGAGGCTAGCGCCAGCTGCTTTCAACTTTTAATGGAAGGAACGACTTGCCCTCCTCAATTTAAAAAAAATATCAACAAACCACAACCCCTTTCACCTTTCTTCCTACCACAATTATCCCCATCCTCACCAAACACTGCCCTTTGCCCCCAGAGGATCTGGTTTCACTTGGTTTTACCGCAACACGATATCGACCTATCACTCGAAAGCAGTATTGTATTTGCGCGCGGCCACCTTGAGCCACTTTGGTCTTGCTGAACCGGCAAAATCAAAGACAATCAAACCCAACATGGCTGACTCAAGCAATGGCAGCAGCAGCTCGGGAGGAGATTGTGGAGGCGTGCGCCTTTCTGATCACTCTCCTTCTGCCACTGCTTCCTATCTATACCAAACCACTCCGAGCTCATCGGCGAGCACCATTCGCGGCTCCAACCACTCGTCTGCGGACGTCTTTGGGCCGGATCTCCCCTCTAGAGCCCCTCGGCTGCATGCCCGAGGCCATCAACAAGACTACCAGCTACCTCAGCCTCCCAGGTTCCACCCAGGCTACAAGTTCACCGTGCCGGGCTCTTCTCAGCAAGCTGGTCCGCCAAACGCCCAGTATACGTCCAACTCTTCGGCAGGTAGAGCATCTGTTCACTCAGGAGGCGCTGTCGTCGCGACTCCCACCAATCGATCCTTGATCGAAACGACCTCGGCTGGAAACCGCTCCGGTAACGTCGTGTCCACCCCAAGCCGTGAATTCAAATCCGGTCCCAGCAACGTCAAGACTCCGGTCCCGACCACCAGCTCAGCCAATATCTCAAGCACCATTAACAGCGATACCCGCCGCGCCCAGCCTGGTCTTCAAACCATCTCCGAGGAACAGAACAAGAGTCTTGAATCTTACGGCTCGGCTCAACCCAACAAGATTGCCATCGGTATGTCCGCTCATTGCCAGCTTGAGGGCCCTTTGGCTGGTCCCCTGAGAGACAGCCGTCGATCTGAGCTTGCTCGTGGCCATGTAAGTCATCTCAACTCTTTGAGCCCGTTGGCACCCTCCACATTTATGTCGGAATACACTGAACTCCCTCTCGCTTGCATCGTTCTTCCAATGCCCTTCCGGCGCTCTCTTGTTTTCTTTCTCAGAATACTCAACTGACATGAATGTTAAAGCCTGCCTGGGTCAAGGCCCGCCAAGTTCAAGCCGGTATCATGACCACTCAGCAGGCCATTCGTCGCACTCCTGGCATTCCCAGTAACATCGCCAATGATCTTTGCGACGGGCTCCAGAAGTATGCTCAGGAGGTCAATAATATGCTTCGTCAAGCCATCAACGAAGTTTCTGATCACCAGATTGACCTTGACTACAATAACAAGGTTCTATGCTCCAACAAGCTCGAGACCAACATTATCCTGGAGGAGCGCGATCAGCTCAAGCGGGAAATCCGTGATCTCCAGAGCAAGTATGACGAGTTGGAGGACCGCCTTGCTCGTTACCATGTGGAGAATGAGAACCACAAAAACGCCGTGCGTGAATATCTGGCGAAGATTGATCACAAAGATGATCAGGACAATATCGATGAGATCATGAGACATCTGCTCGAGGTAAGATTTGTGGCAATCTTGGCACCGAATTGAACTAACGTTGTACCACAGATTCTCAAGGAGTTCATGACACGTCCCAGTTCGCGCTGGCTGCACGGCGAGCGCGAGAATGGTCTCCCAATCGATGCAGTGACCTCCCTTAGTGCCGCTAGCATCGCTGCCTTGGAGCAGCAGCAGGAGAATCGTCCCACCAAAGGACCTCGGCCTTCTGAGCAGCAGCTGGTTTCAGCTCGCTCTGCCATGCCTTCGGAGCCCTGCGAGAACAATACCTTGCAGCCGTTCAACTACCAACAGCTTGCAGATCAATCACAGATGCCCGTCACGAAGTTTGCGCCTGCTCAGAATGGACCGCCCTCCGCGTACCCCGGCATGTTCAATAATTCCCGCCGCCCTGCTGACGTCCGAACAATGTCCTCTGCTGGTTGGACTCGCGCTTCCAGCGTCGTTCATGCTCAGCCATCAATACCTCCCGCCCGCCCTTATTCCAGAGCTGGAGATCCTCGAAATCCTTTTGCCAACGGCTTCGACGGAGCTGGTGGAGCTGGCGGCTTTGGCAATCAGTATGCCATGCACGCTCGACCTGGCACCGCAATGGGCAATCGTGGTTTCCATTCCCAGTCCACATCTTTTCGTCCCAACGCCCCCGAGTTTCACCCTGGCATTGGAGGTGGCATGAGCAGCGGCTTCGACAATATCGATGCCTCGTATAACTTCGGCCACGGACATGGATCTAACGCCGGCTCGCGGCCTAACTACAACGGATACAATGGATCTTTTACCAGTCCTACCCCACGCGCTGCTAGCGGTGCTGGTTTCGGTAACTTTGAGGGTCCTTCTTCAGGCTATAACCGGCCTTCTCCCCTTATTCCTCAGACTCCCGGTTTGGGTCACAACCAGCACTACAATGGCACCCCCGACAGCGTTATCCGCCAGAAACGAAACTACGGCAACGGCCCTTCAGGTCAAAGCCATCACATCGCGAACCATACCCATGGAGGCTTCACTACAGGCCTCCTCGACCAAGGTTGCAATGGTGCTCGCTCGTCGAGCAAGGGTGCGAATTCCAGCACCGCTTCTTTCGGCTCAGGGGCTGGCTTCGACCAAGATGGCGGTGATAACGAGCGGTACGCTCGCGCTTTCGAGGGAGTCTGGGGCTTGGCTCGGGGCTAGGTGCTCCGTTTCGCCTCCTCCATCGACCCTAGCGTCATGTCGCACCTCTCAGAGATTGCCCTTGTTCGTTACATGACTACTCTCTACGCTCCTTTCAGCGAGCAGCAGGCTTGGTCGTACATTCGTCAACACTTGAACGACAGCATGGCCCGTGCCTGTCTTATATCGCGCGCCATCATTGATCTGCTGGTCCACCGCATCTTTGTGTTCGAGGCTTGGCAGGGATTCTCCGTTGATGCCGACCGTCAGATTGGCGAGATTCGCCACGAGATGAACAACCTTCCTGGTATGTCAGCCCCAATGTTCTCCTTGTTTCCCTCACTCTCTGTCAACGTTTACTAACATGAAACACCCCTCACAGCTGGCCAAGGCGGCATTCTTCAGGTTTGCGTCGACCGAATCGCGGCTATCGTTAATTCTTGCATCAACCACGAGCGTTACGATGCCTACCGTAGTCACCGAATCGAGTATTTTCAGTCCGAGCTCCGCGAGATGCTCGCCCCTATCCTCCTGGAGGAGTCCGACGGAGGACCCAACCTGGAGGAGGCCGACGAGGCTCTGCGCAACATGATAGAAAAGGCCTGGGCGATCTCTGCCAAGATGTTCACGTCTCGCAGCACCTTCGAATTCCGATTCCCGGAGGCTGGCGCTCGCTTCAATACGCAGACTATGGTCGCAGTCGCCCCCAACATCGACCCGCACGTCCTTCAAGCAGAGCACTGGCGCGTCCAGCTGGTCATCACTCCCGTGATTACCGTTCGCAACGACACTGGTGCGACGATCTCGGTGGCCTCTATCACCAATGCCCACGTCATTTGCATGAAATAGTGGCAGCAGGCAACGGCCATCACTCTTGGTCTCCCTCTCCGGTAGTCACATCTACCACGACCATATTGCATGCTCGGAGAGGGAAGATAACACTGTTATGTTTGATTACGAATCACGAATTCTACGACTTGGGAACTGCGACTTTCTTTTCTCCTTCCAGGCTATTAAAGCCTCCGACAGAGAAGAGAGAAGAGACTCATCGCGACGCCAAGATTTTGGAACTGGAAACCACCGATAATGACTTTGGGAATTACCACCACTTGGGTTTCCCATGACGAGAGAATTGGACAAACGGTCCTCACCTCTCTTTCTTCGATGGAAGGCCAATAGTTTGGGTTGCGATGTGGAGACAAGGACGCCGATTTCTTTTCTCTTCTCTTTTATGTTGTTTCGGTTTTCTTTTTCTTTTGAGAGGCGTTTTCCGGCTGCTGTATCTCCGACTTGAGGATGATGTGGTTAGGAACTGGGCCAGGTGAGGTAATGCGGGGAGATTGAGATTGCCAGAGAAGAGAGGAAAAAAAAGAAACAAGTAGTAAAACCGCCGCTAGATAGCACAATTCTCGTTTCCTACCTACCACTGTGATGGCCAAGTATCGATTGGGTGTGTTGAGTTTGCTGAATGATCACGATAGCCAGCCGTAACGGATTGCAAGCATTTGGGGCCGTCACGAAGTTGTTAATTTAAGCTCATGTCTCTGGGTGAGGCTCAAGAGGGCGAGGTTGAGATAGGCAAGATGGGAAAAGAGTAATCAAGGTAGCCTTTTTGAACGCCTTAATCGATGTGGTCGTCGCCCCGTAGCCCCGAAAGGGTAGCATCAATATAATAATGCCCTCTTTCGCGAGGTCCCTCGATGGAGAAATCTGAGGCGAGGGGGCGCAGGATCGTAGCCTAGGTATTGGAGGACGTATCAAACATCCAGTCTCGAGTATTACCGGAACCCATGAAACAAACAAGAAAACCACCATTCTCTTCTGCCTAAAGCGTGACAGCCATCTACGCAGAGGACTTCTTAAATCTGTAGATGTGTCAGCATCAATAGGGTCACTGCACGCGGGTGACTTGGGCGACGCACTTGTTGACAACACGCTCGATACCATCGCAGCCGTTCTTCAAGGTCTCCATTCTGGGGCCGTACGAGAAGCGCACAAAGTGATGGCAGGGACTGTCGAAGAGGTCACGGCGCCTGGACGGGTTCAGGTCGAAGAAGATACCAGGCACGACAATGACCTTCTCCTCCAAGCAAGCCTGGAAGAAGTTGAGGCCGTCGGAGATGGCGTCGGGGAGGCCCTCGAGGTTCAGCCAGCTGAAAGCGCGTTAGCATTTCGGGTTGTTTACGTGCCAGTGGACTGGACGCTTGCAACTCACAGGTAGAAAGTGGAGTCGGGGACGTATTTGATAACAAAACCCATCTCGCGAAGCCTGCGGACGACGTAGTCACGCTTGTCCTGTTCTTGTCGTCAGTATCTGCCGGACACTGTGTCACGCGGGCTGACTTACGCGGAAGTGCTTCTGCAGGAAGACCATCTCCGCCTTGACAAGAGTGGGATCCAGCATGGGGATGGCAGCTTCCTGGAATGGGTGGTTCGCGCCACCGTCAAGGTAGCTTCCACAGGATCCGATGCTAAACTGCGTGTAAGTAACTTCTCCTATGCTCTGCAGTGTTTGTCTCCCGACTTACGCCTTGATGTACTCTGTAGACCGGGTTAGTAAGCCGCATTATGAAAATCGAGATTGAAGAATGCATACCCTTGGGGCCAATAATCCACGCGATACGCCATCCAGGAAGTCTGAAACGCTTGGTCAGTCCGTCAATGATGAGAACATCGTCCTCGTCGACGTCTTCGACATTCTCGGCGGCAGAAATGGTGCTGCCATCGCAATTGCTCGTATAGTTGTAGCCGGAGTAGAACTCATCGCTGATGAAAGTAGCACGGCCACGGCAGATGTCCTGGATCTCAGCCAGCTCGGGATTGGCAACAACACGACCGGTGGGGTTTCGAGGGTTCGAGGTCAGGATGACAGAAGAACCGCGAGAGATCTCTTCGGCGATGCGGTCGGGGTGGATGTGGTAACCATCTTCCTCAGACAGAGGGACGGGAATGGCCGAGAACTGAACGTTGGGCCGTCAGGGACCGGTCGGCTCTCACCATCATCGGACGCAGAGTTACTTACGTTTTTGAAGAGAGACAGCATCTCGTTGTAGGCCGTGTAGTCGGGCAAGAAGAAGGAGAGGTAGGAGTTTCCGAGCACGGCGGCGATACGAATGAGACCAGCGCGACCACCCGGAACGATGGCGACGTTCTCCCAGGTGTACTGGCTCTGCTTGCCTTGACGGTGCATGACGTTGTAGAGGTTTGCGACAGCCTCACGCAGAGGCTTGATACCGGCGGTGGGGCCATACTCGCGGCCGGCCATGGAGATGTCTATCGTCGTAGGACGGGGGAAGCAACCGGCGATGTCATCTTCGACTTCGGGGGCACCCTGACCAAGATTGGCCCAGGAATCGGGGTCATCAAGGAAACCATACTCGGCAGCGCGCTCGGTGCACCACACAACACCGGTGGATGAGCGGCTGGCGTCGAGACCGGCATGAGGCTGGTGGCCCTCGTGGGCATTGCGAAATTGTCTATGAGTCTTGGACTGGACCTCTTCAGGAATCAATGGGTTAGCCTCTGGTTGAACATCGTCGAGCTTGAATTGGAGCAGTGTGGGGAACGAGGGGCAGCTTGCTAGGAGTTGGGAGCAGGAGCAATTCAGCTCCCATTACCCCGCACCAAAACCACAGCTGGCCGACAAGCTTTTCGCCTTGGTTGGTTTTTCTCCTTCCTTTCTCGTTCCAGCTGAGTATTGCAGCAGCAACAAGCTAATGCAGTCGCGAGCAATAGCAATCCTTGCAGCGAGACGGGGTAAAAGAGACGAGGAAGGAAATCTGTTACCGTTTGCGCTAGCAGCCTCGCCGACACTGAAGCGTCTGGGCTTGGGCACACCAGTGTGGCGGTTGATGGAGAACTTGCGGTTGAACATTGCTGTGCTTCTCTCGGTCTGCTCTGGGTCGGGATATGGAAATTCAAGTAACAGAAGCTCCGTCACTGGCAATCTCGAGGAAGGAGACGGCTCGGTTCAGTGGTGTGCAGGTGATGATAGCCTGTCAAGCGTTGGTCAGAACTGGAGAGGAGGGGAAACCGACGTGGGGTCGGGGAAGGGAAAAGAAGATAGAGAAAGAAAGGTCGGATAAGGGAAACCTTTTTGCTACGGCAGGTGAGGCGGCGAGGGGCACTACATAAACCGTCTTCTTGCACGGCCACGGGGAAGCAAGCTGTGGGAGGCTTCTCCTTCTCTTCACCGGCACTTGGGTCCTGGGGTCTGCTTGGGAATCCTTGCAAGGCAGGAATGCGAGTTCTATGCAGGCTCTTCCAATTGTGGATTTGTAGGACGCAACGGAGGTTTCTGATAGGCCGGATGCTGATGTTTTTTTCGCTGAAGGTGGACGTGGGACCTGTCACTTGACGAAGTTGGCAGACGGTCACCGACCAAAGTTTCGTGGATGGGGGTAGGTAGCCCATAGGGGCTTCAAAACAGGACGGGGAATGCGAGGAACCTGGAAGCCACGGAACCGGGTCAAACGCGTTACGCCGCTGCTTGTGGTTCTAGGCTCACTTTCCGGACCCGTGCCGTCTGTGCCGTCTTCGGGCACTACATAGTATTGGCGTCAGAACGTTGACCGATTGTTGTTGCCTCTATCCGTACGGATACAGTCTATTATCTACAGATACTTTGCAGTCAGTGGCTTTGGTGAGTGGATGTATGTACTTAGGTATGTAGCGGGGTGGACTGGACATGCGCAACACGGCCCGTTTCTGCCGTCCGACTTGCAGTCCAGCAAATTTGCGAGTTGCAAGCATCAGTGGTGATGCTCCTGACGACAACACATTAATAGTTCGTACGGTGTATATTGGGATGAAAAAAGCGGTGTCCAGAGTCAATTGCGTCCATCACGGCCTGCCCCGTAACCCGTTCAACCCCCGTCGCTTAGGTCCAATCAAGGGTTGGAAGTCACTCGGGTCTCCAGGTGCAACCTCGTGGAGGAAGCCAACAAGGACAAATGCAAACTTTTAATTAATATGCTGTGTCAGTTCTCGAGGGCTAGTAGTGATACTGGTGCATGTCGCGCAGGCGGAGCGGGTTGTGACACCCTTCAGTCCAATCGCGGTGACCCAAGGCAGCTTAGTCCGGACGATGCGGGCCCGGACGGAACATTCAGGACGCTTCAGTTCTCGTCGTGGGTCGGCGCACCCGATCGGCCTTCATAGGTAATGATAGTACATATGGAGTCGTGTAATCTTCTGATCTCGGACAGGCCATGGCTTCCGCAAGATAAATCCCCTGCCTACCTAGGCTCTAGTACATTCCATTGCCGCACAGCGAAATATGACGTAATGCAGTCTCCTGTAGGTACCAATCTTTCCCGGCGGTAGCAACGTGACGCTTTCGCAGAGCCGTCTTGCTGTCGTACTTTTATCGTCGAAAACGGCCTGTAGACTTCCTACCTAGGTCGGGTATCTTCAGTGAAGTTGGGAAATCTGGGGTGCCGGGCCTCTACGGGTACACTAGCGCCGAAAGCCTCCAGGATCGGAGCTTCGGAAGACGGCCGAAAACGGGGGGATAGGTCACGTGACGAAAAATTGCCAATACACAAGAGGCGGAGCGCTGGGTCCACCATGATGAGAATCTCGTTTTGACCGACCACCTAAGATCTGGTTCCAGTAATCTGGGCAGGTGGCAGGTATGCAAGGGCCCAAGGGGTAACAAGTGTCCAAAGACCTAAGGGGCACAAGGAATGCCGGCTTCGCCTAGCAGAAGGCGAACCACGCGACCACACCCACAAGGCAGACTTCCCTTCCATCACAAGAGGCTAACAGCACAGGTACAGCCTGCGCCACGACTATCTAGGTACCGAGGTACCTTCCCCCCCAGCGTGCCAACCTAGGTAATCCAAGTGTTGTACTACCTACCTACCTAGTGTACTCCGCACAGCCACGGGGCAAGGCAAGGCAAGGCAAGTCAACCTACTAGTAAGTATCAATCGTAGAAATCGGCACTGCACCACCATTTGTTTGACCATCATCCATTCCCCGCAGCTCCGCCACAGAGGCGTGCCTTATGAGCATCAGAGCCTCAACCTTCCGGCCCGAGAACTATGCGCCTAGATAACGCATGACGCTTTGTAGAAAATACAATTCGACTTACTTCGCCATAGGCACATTAGAGGGCACAAGGGCAACATATGATCTCAGTTTCTTGAAACTGTTCTGCTAGTATAAGAATGGACATTCAAGTTGATGTCGGATAGTATTCCAAACGTCGCACCATAAAGACTCAAGGGCTTCGAAAAAACGGAGCAAAGCAACACCACAAACACACCTTTGTCGCCAAAATAATCCGAGTTGCTGAATAGCGTCAGACAAACCTCGCTCTCGGTACAATCTTAAAAGAAAACCTCGCTTTGAGAAGACAGCAAGCAGCACCGGTCTCAGGTCGTAGTGTCTGTTCTCGATCAGCCCCACTTGCCTTCTATATCAATTCACCAGCTACCTACCTACCTCACTCACTTACACCATGCCTTTCATTTCTGATTCGCCTTCACCTACCTCTCCAACATCAGGATATTCTGGAGACCATCGATCCAAGATGCGCAAATATATCTTCGGCTCTGTCAAGGACAAGTTCACCCGCAAGTCGACGTCGTCTGACAAGAGCAAGCCGTCGGCGCCCTCGAGCGACATGCCTGCCAGCAACAATCCCTTTTCTGCGGCTCGGATCGCCAACAGTAAGTCTCCACCAACCATCTCGATAACCCCTCCCGTCGTAACAGCCACTGACCGACGACCAGGTCCCGACCAGCCGCCCCCCGCATATTCGGTGTCCCCCCCGGTCCCATCGGGTACCGGCTTCCTGGGAGCCAACGGGGGTCCGGTTAGAAGCCCGTCGCCTACACCTTCCAACGCCGGTTCTATCATGTCCATTTCGGGCATGAGCGTCTCGACCCCCGAAGACCCTTATGCCTTCTTGTCCTCCTTCGACACCATCTTCGTTGTTGATGATTCGGGGTCCATGTCCGGCCGCTCGTGGCCTGAGGTCCAGGGTGTTCTCCGCGCCATCACCCCCATTTGCACATCCCACGACGCCGACGGCATCGATCTGTACTTTCTCAATCACAAGACCTCTGCGAGCGCCAGCCCTAGAGATGGCAAGGCTGCCGGCGGTTACTGCGGAATCAAGCGTGCCGAAACGGTCGAGGGTATCTTCACTTCGGTTCGTCCCCGTGGCGCGACGCCCACCGGCCAGCGCCTGCATGCCATTCTCAAGCCTTACCTGCAGCTGCTCGAGAGCAATAAGCACGACGTCGAGAGCGTCAAACCCATCAACATTATCGTCATTACCGATGGTGCCCCTTCCGATGACGTCGAGTCGACCATCATCTCTGCGGCGAAGAAGCTTGACAGGCTCGATGCTCCTCTGCATCAAATCGGTGTGCAATTTTTCCAAGTCGGCAACGAGCCCGGAGCCCGCGAGGCTCTGCAGGAGCTCGATGATGACCTCGTCGAGAGGGCCGATTGCGATCTTCGCGACATGGTCGACACAGTCACCTGGGAGAACGGCAGCACTGGCGTCCTGACTGCGGATAGCATTCTCAAGGTCGTTCTCGGCGCGGTAGTCAGGCGGCTTGACCGTCGCCGGACAAGCGGCGAAGTTCGCCGGTGAAGATGAACAACCGCACCTCTTTCCTTCTCACCTGTTCTTTCGTACTCATTTTGGGCGGGCGTCAGTGGCGTTTGTGAACGGCGGGTAGAACTGGGTTCTAGAATCGGAACAACTTGGCAACATGTACTCGAGGCAGAGAATACCCAAAGGAAGGTTTTCTGAGTTTAGACGGTAAAGAGGCTCACGCCACGGGAGGTTTGCTTGCGCCTTCCATATTGTACAATAGATAGAGAAACCAAAAGAATATCTCTACTACCAAACGGAATCAAACGTCAAATCCGGTGAAGTTTGAACCATCGCACGTGGGTGGGGGACGTGGGTTGTGATCAAAGCTACCTACCTACCTGAGGTGGAAATTACCAGAAGTGACTTTTTGAAGCGGGGACCCACCTCACCTCTCTCTCTCTCACCTTGCAGCACGAACTACAACTTCACCGACCACCCCCAACCTACGTGGCGGCTTGAAAGACTCATCCCACGCTCATCCCAGGCACCCTCAACAGAAAAGAAAACGAAACCCACAATACAAAGTCCAAATGAGACTGCTGTATGGGTTCATCCCACGTCTTTACGCGCCTCTGCGAAGTCTGACCCGCCAATCATTCGGGCCACCACCCGTCCTGGCCGCTGCAAACGCCGCCACTGGTACTTTTGGGTTGAGCAACAGGATGAGCACATCATCGGCACTCCAGTCGTCGGCCTCGTCGTCGGTCTCGTCGACTCAAGCGAACGGCGCGGCGGAGGCGAGAAAAGCCAACGACGGCCAACAAGAGCAAGCACTCCCCGACGAGGGCCACCGGCAGCACCACCCCACGAAAAGCACGTCACCGGCCCCTGAAAACGCGACATCCAGCGCCCCCGTGGCGGACAGCGCCAGCACCGACTCTAGCCAGCCTCGCCCTCAGCAGCAACCCGGCCAGCCCCTGGCTTTGCCGCCGCTTCCCGAGCTACCGACCAGCGGTAACTCCGCGGGCGCTGCTCCTCCCACCACCGTTCTCGACCTGGGCGGCCAGCAGGGAGGTGGCGCGTCGACCAAGCTGGACCACCTCGGACCCCTGGTGGTTCACCAAGACGGCACAATGTCGCGGATCAACAACTGGGGCGAGATGACCGAGATTGAGAGGCAGAACACGCTGAGGATCCTCGGCAAGAGGAACCAGATTCGTCTGGCCACTCTGAGGGATGGGGCCGGCGGCGAGGGTCAGCGTGGGTAAGGCCGAGAGCGACGGCGCTGGGACTCAGGAGAGAGAGAAATGAGGGCCCCGTACCCATCGCCAATCTCTTTCGTGTACTGGAGCGGTGCGCAGCGGCCAGCCTCCTCATGCCCCCCTCCTGTCCTATCCGGTGTTTGTCATTGACGTCTTACTTGGCCTGTCAACCCCATTATTTCCCGGGATGGATGGGCAAGCTCTTAGCGGCGTTTCTTGCGGTCGTTCTACGTTGCCTAGGCTGGGGGTTGGTGAAAAATGGGTGCTACATGCCATCGATATGCTGGCGTAGACACTTGACTTCTTCTCCCTCTCCCTCCTAGATCGGGCATCTAGCCCTGATGCTCCTTTCAAGCGCGGGGATAGTCGCAGGCCTAGGAGGCCTGTCGGACAGAACCGATTTTGGGCTATGTCTGTGTGATGTTCAGCTTGTGTGCTCGACTCTAGTTGATGGCGTCTCGGTAGGGGAGGAACCGCTGGCTTCCAAGTCACAGTATGTAGAAAACCCAGTCTCCCAAAGTTTGTGTTGATCAGAAAGCCCCTTAGGGCAGGGACGTTGATTAATTCCATTCAAGTATCCATTGCTGTATCGCACTCTACCACGTACCCGTCATGAGTTCGTGCAGGTCCGTATATAAATCTCATCACATGTTGCCGATCAAAAAACACATGACGCTCAACAAAACCGCTCGTTCTTCACCCTTCTACCTGCCATCGCGGCATCCATGACGCCATCGTCTCCTGCCCCATCCCTAGCACCAGCAAACCCCGTCACGTGCCGGCATATACCCAAGTTTTGAACATGAAACGCGTTGCACACAGGCAGGCATGGAGTACGAGACCAGCCTCCGAATGTTGACCCAGATTCGATTCCTATTTCTCCTCCTTGACGGAGTCGGAGGCCGCAGTGGTCTGCAGTCCGGACTGGGTGGGCTGCTTGTTCTGGAAGTCCTTGAGCATGGCGGCGATGTCATCGTTGCCCTCGTTCTTCTCCATAACAAGGTTCTTAAGCCATCGGTTCTCGGTCTCAAGCAGGGTGATGCGCTGCTCCAATGCTTGGACCTTGTCGGTCATCTCCTTGGCGCTCTTCTCCAGGGCCTGTTCGCGCTGCTTCTTCTTGATGCGGAATCTCGCGCTGGCAGCCGTGTTTCTCCTGCGCTTGTCCTCCTCAGCGGCAAGACGGGACTGCTCCTCGAAGTTCTGACCGGGCCTGTTGATGCCACTAAGGGACTCGGGGGTCCTGGTCTCAGCAGCGCGGGGCGCAGGGGCGCCATAGTGGTGGTTCTGCTGCTGAGGAACGGGAGGAGGTGCGTAGGTGGTTTGCGAGTTAGGCTGAAGAGGTTGAAGGTTACCCAAGCCTTCGTTGAAGGGCGGGACGCCCGAAGCAGGGTAGGGGCTGGTAAACTCGTGGAAATTGAAGTCGCCTGTCATTGTTCATGGTCAGATTGGTGATTCAAGGCAGATAATCAGTTCCTGGCATCCTGGCGTCGGCGACAAAACGGGATGAGGGGAGAGACAGGCGGATAGCCTTGTCAAAGAAACAATTGCATCCACGAGCCTAAATGTTGGAATTCCAAGGCCCATGGCCGGCGAGCGCTTGCTCTGTCGGTATCCTCTGGCAGCTGCCCAGATGGTCGACGGCCCCCTGCTAGGGTCGATGACGGCAAGTCACGGGGTATTGCACCATTCCCAGTCAATTTGTAAGCTCCAATCTGGAGTCGCGACTGTCCCTCACCACCACAGGCCGGCAACCTGCATAAAGGCAGTAGAAACTCCCAATCAAGGAGTTCGAATGAAACATGGGCCGCGCATGAATGGGGGTGGGGTAAAAACAACCGTCCAAGGGCTGGTGATAAGGTGATCGCATGTGCTTGGCTGCGACCCTGAGGAAGGTTGAGTTGATCGGTGAGACTGAGCACTTAAGGTTCACACATAGGCCACTTGACTCATGTGAATCGTGAATCACCACCTCCACAACCCCAAACAATCCCCCCCCAAAAGACCAAAAAACGCTCGAGGATTGTGATGACCAATGCCATGGCATGTCCGCAAGAAAGGACAGATGATAACGTGAGATTGACGACTGAGCTGGCATTGTTGTGAAGAGGGAAGGATGGAGTTGGTGTGACCAAAGTGAGGGCATGCGAAAACCCAACGATCAGAGGTGACGGAAATTGACAAGGGAAAAAAGAAAGAAAGGCGGGATAGGAGAGAAGAACAGCGTCAATCCAGAGGTAGAAGCAAATATCTCCTCTCACCTGGCATGTCAAAGTTAACATCAACATTGGCAAACTCGCCCAACGGAGACGTCAGTTCGTCTGCGGCGCTGGACGGGGCCTGGACCTCGGAATCGGGCTTCGTGGGCGGTGCCTGGAAATCGGTCTGCTGGCCAGAGTCGAAGTCAAAGAATTGGGTATTGGTGAAGGCGGCGAAGTCAGCCTCGTAGGTGAAGGGCGGCTCAGAAACGGGCTCCTCGACGGTGTTGAGCTGTCGCAAGTATTCGGACACATTGGGGCCGCGCCCGCCACCAGGGTAAGGCGACATGTTGCGATGCCGAGAACGGCTTCTGGGAGCGACTTCGGGATAGTTGGCGACGATGGCTAAATGGCAGAGAAGCGAGTAGGCTTCGTCGGGTTTGGGTCCAGGTCGCGGACGTCGAGTTGTTTTGTGGTTGCGAGAAGTTGGGTCTTCAAGTTCGAGCGGCGGTGATGGCGTTTGGAGGGGCAATGTGGGCTGTTCCCTTTGGCGGCTGGGACCCCGGGTAGTATTATTAGATGGAGTGCGAGTAGTGCTTGCGCGGGCCAACCAACACGGGAAAAGGGTAGGCCGGGTTCGAATTTCCCAACTTTTTTTCGGCACTGGCCCGATTGCGGTGCTGTGCGTTGCAACTCGAACAAGGTGAGGGGCAGCGTGCGATGACGGGCTGCTGACGAGACTCGCGAGAAGTTATTCTTTGGACGGTCGGTCTGTCGGTTGATGGACGACGCGGCTGGTATATTTCGATCGGTGCTTAGATGGCGACTGGCGAAGCTGCGCGGTTCAGGGTGAAGTGGATGAGATGGGGGAAGAGGAGTCGAAATTGGGCGAGAATGAAGCCTTTGTTCGGAGGCAGACACAGGCCGAGTGGGTTGCGAGATGGAGATTGTGGATTGTATTAGTCAAGTTCTTTACCCGACAGCGCGACTTGTTAGGTATCTGGGTACCTAGGTACTCTGTTGTGTAGTGTACCTAGGTACATACCTAGCCCGGTCGCCCGTGGGCCTAGTGTTCCAGCGTCCCAGGAGGGGCCCCGAAGGAGCTCCGCGCTGTTGGCTCGCTACGCCCATTGGCCGACAACCCGCACATCGGCTGAAGGGCACCCCACGCACCAGGCTGGTTGGCAGTTGAGTACCTACGGATACCTACAACACTGGAGTCTGGCCAGCGCGCCGCTGCACGAGCAAGCTGGCGCGAGCAGGGTCGTCATCAGTCTGGTCTGGTCCGGCCTGCCACCCACGCCCTTGCTCGGAGGTCTTTCCTCATCAAAGTCACTCAACCGCTGGGAATGGGCAAGATATACTTTCTCACCCACAGCGTTCTGTCAAACCTACTTCACCTAGGCACGTATTACACTGCCTAGGGATTGTAAGTAAGTAGGCGGCTGTGACGGGCCTGGAACGTTCCGACGCCCACGGCCCATTCAACACACATGCAACAGCGCTGTATAGGAACTTACAGTGTAGGTTGTAAAGTAATACGCCGGGCAGTCGACAGGTACCGTGCGATGGCCAAGACAAGCCCCCCCACCAGTCGATTAACGGGTCTCGGCTCCAGCACCAGCATGGCCAATGGTATGGCGGGATCCCACTCTTGCTTGCTAAGCTTCTACTACGAGTCCCGGCAATGTCGATTCGGCCAAGTACCTACCTACCTACCTAGTAGATAGGCGGGCATGGGCCATGGCAAGGCACTGAGACCTCTGTATTCTTGGAGGTAACGTACCTAGGCACCTACCTTCCGTCTGCCACCAGTGTTGCTACCTATCCATTCACTGTTGCTATTCGCCTGTAATCATGTGTTAGCCTAGGTGTTAAGTACCTACCCTGCCCTCTCCTCTGTGGCGCACAGGGGCAGACGGCATCAGGAATCCTCGATTTGGGAATCTACACTACCGTAGGTGTAGGTACCCAGGTACCTTGACCATTGTAGTGTTCACTCATGCAAGCGTCATACGGCATTTAGCGAATCATCGCCCGCGCAATGTGGCCCCCGCGGTAATTGCGCATTTCAGTTGGGCAGCCTGAGATTGACGTCTTTCATTCGCATCTTTGGTTGATCGACACATCCGGGGCGTCATCCCGCGCTGTTTTCTTGTCCCCCTCACTGCACCATGCGCAGGGAAGGACTGTTCTTGCGCCAAAGGGTCACAGTCAGTATACTTTTCAATATCCAGGACTCGTCTCAATCGGTGGTATGAGCCTTCTTAATGAGATCCGTGAGTGCACCAACGTTGTGGCTAGCCGGCAACGCGTTGTCGTATCCAACCTCTCTCGATCTGTATTCCTGTGTACGGTAGTCTTAGCTAGGTACGGTGAAAAGCCGGAGCAATGACTCGAGGGATCCTGTTTGGGCTTGGTCGCGGGTTTCTGGCGACAACCTTGCAGCGTTTACCCGGGCTGCGGGCATCGTCCCGTGAAAGGACCCTGTTATTCTTGAATTTCTAAGCAGCCCTCCGACCCTCGGACTGCCTGCTTGGGTAAGCGGAAGCCGCCCCGTCGAATCCTGTCAGCGCCAACCCGTTCACTCCTACGCCCTGCCAGCCTGCCACCTGCAGTGTGCCTCCAAGAGCCCACCCACGGGCGTCCTCCTCGCCTAACCTTAACTTACCTAATGCACCACCACACTGCACTGTGACCAGGCTCTCAGATGTGGGTCGCCAAATTAGGTAGTACGCTAGTGTACTACCACCTAGGCATTGTGGCACCTAGCCGCTGCCGAACCAACCCATGGATGTGAGACCGTGCAGACTGCTGTGCGCACTCACGACGCGTCTGGAACCCTGGCAGCAATGACAACAGACCGCGATTTGACATAGGTACTTGAGCCTCATCCACCGAGCTGATTGATAGCCTCCGCCGAAGAAGGGCTTTTCGAAGACAACAGACGTGTGAAAGATAATATCTTCAGACTACACTTACACTACCCAAAGGCGCTCTCGGAACCATTGGGTCTCTCTCAGCTCTTGTGTTTTGGCTGGCATGGCGCGGTTTTCCATTCCGACGACGGGGCGCCTGTCGCCAGATGCCCGCCTTCCACCTTCCAACATCACTGTCCAAAAAGCTTTGAGTCGCCTGTCTCGCTCATCGCTGTTAGATTTGGTTCTTTCGTGGATCAGCGAAGAAAATGTCCCGCTTTGCTCGCCGAGTCTTGGGGAGGATACCGTCGACGATGTGTTTTACCAGCCGGCCGAAACGCTGGAAGAGTTGCGCAGCATCTATGCGGACCTACAGTCCAGGAAGGGCTCAAAGCGAGATGTCATCGACCGTATCACAGAAGGCGATTGGAAGCATGGTCTTACACTGCACCAGCTGGCAATGGCAGACGCCCAGTACCTCCAGGACCACCCGACGTCGCAGAAATGGACAGCATATCGGATCTTGCCTTTGAAACCGACGGTTTACGCAGACGACGAGGAGCAGCCTCCAGAAGTCGACAAGGAGTCGCTGAAACTCCCGCGTTTTCACCCGTCTACCTTCATCGACAACCTCCAATCCCATGTTCTGCCCGATGTCAAAGCCCATTACCACATCCACCGACCGCAGGATTTCCCTCTCGCTATCCTGCGGATTTTCATTATCGAGTCTCCTTACAACACCAGTGTGGTGCACCTCGGAAACAGATCCGTTTCGGCGGACTCTGATATTGACAGCTCGAGAACTCTGTACATCGCTTTCCCCGATGGCTCGCCATACATCTACCTCTCAAAATCTCAAACAACTGGGCCGTTAGGCGCTGCCGAGTCAAAAAGCTTCCGCAATCTGGTGGTTGAAGGCATACCAAAGGCGCTCTCTCGTCCGAGGGAGAGATACATGCTGAAACCCACGAATGTTTCTACCAAAAACATATCTGCGTTGCTATATACGCGGGGCAACGGACGGACGAATGCGGCTGGCGGCGGGTGGAACATATATGCTGAGAGAAAGAAGAATGAGTCGCCGCTCAACACACTTCTACCCACTCCTCCGTTGTCGGAAGAATCGCCTGATGATTCAGACCTGTATAGGACGGCGGCGCCGAAGAGGAAAATCGGTGCCCAGGATGGCACTGACAAGTTCGCGAAGAGAGCTCGGCTTTGTGCTCAGGCCAGATTCGGTGACACTGCTCAGATCAATGACGGGTTGGGCATTGAGCGTATGGATATCACCATTGAAGATGCCTTCCTCGGCAGCAGGTTACCGGAAGAAGAGGGCGGCCCTCGAAGAGCGCAGAGCATCGAAAAAGAGGCGTCCGGCTGGACACCCAACGTGAAACTGACATTTCACGGTTTCCATGTATTCGCCGGCATGCGGCAGTTGATCGAGAGCGGTATTATAGATGGCCAGCGCATGCCGGGATGGCTGACTGGCGAGGAAGGTGTAACGGTCGGGGCTGTCAGACACGGACGAATCAGGGGACATAAGGGGTCTGGAATATGACGCGGTGTACAATCAACCGAGTAGGACGGTTAGCGAGGGCAGCGAGGAGAAGTCGCTGACGGACTGTTGCCGCAATATGGCCCGCGTGGTACCGTTTGGCTTGATACCCCTCATGCATTCTCTGGGCTCTCTCTCTAAGTCTCTATTGCTCTAAGCCGAAAACCTTGACCGTGTTCTTCCACGCGGCCTCGCACACCTCTTCAACTTCCAGTCCCTTGATGCCTGCCACGGCCTTGGCAACGCGCTCGATCATGCAAGGCTCATTGCGGCCTTTGATCATGGCGCCCTCCTCCCATTTCTCCTTCTTCACCACCTTGAAGCGTTCCGGCACTTCTGGCTCCTTCTTTTGGTTCTTCTTGGATTTGCCCTGGGACTTGGCAGCCACCTCAGGGATCGGAGTCGCATCGGAAGTGTTGATCAGGGGCTTCTTCTCGATCAGATATTTGTAGCCAAAATGGCTGGGCCGAATCTCGCACCATGGGCCGTCAGTCTCAAGCATCATTCTGTCGAGGCCAATTTGCTTGACGACCTCACAGTTGTCCTCTGTCTTGAAGCTGCAGCCGTTGATGCCAATGTACAGCCCCAAGTCCATGAGCTCTCTGGCCTCCTCGATGGTACCAGTGAAGCTGTGAACAACGCCTCCCTTTTCGAGCCTCTCAAGCTTCTCGCCAAACTTTTCCTTCAGCAAAGATACGAAATCCCGATGGGCGGCTCGTGAGTGCAGGAACAAGGGCAGCTGGGGCTTCGTGCTGGCGACGAGGTCGAGCTGCGCAGCGAAGGAGTGAAGCTGGATAGTTCTGGAGCAGTAGTGCAGGCGGTCGTAGTCCAGGCCGAATTCGCCGAAGGCGACAAGACCGGTTTGGGAGCCGGTGCTTCCCTGAACGAGGTGCCGGAGCTCGGAGATGATTGCCTCCGTCTTGGCGGGGTCCGGCTCATGATGCTCAGGGATCGGCTTTTCCGGGTCCGGGTCGGTGTGCACGCCCTCGGCGGCCTCGTCCGAGGTGCTGAAAATTGAGCTGCTGCAGGGGTGGATGCCAATAGTGGTATAAACAGTCTCGGCTGAGACGTACATCAGCAATGTGAGAAAGTCTGCGGCGACAAGTGGTTACTCACGATAGCTTTTGGCAATCTCCAACGCGTCTCGGGAACTTGTGAAGTCTGAGCCGGTGACGATCAATTTGGAGCATCCAACTTGTTTGGCTCTGTTGATGACGGCATCCAAGTCGTCAGGGTGTCGCCTCTTGCCGTGATGCAGGCCACGAAAGATGGGGTCGGCCAAGTTGATGCCAATCTACTAGACGGCGGAGGTAAGTACCTAGGCAACCCGAGGCTCGTATGAGTGGGAGAAACATACATCAACGTACCGCGGCTGGTACGCCGGCTTAGTTGACACTACGGGAGCTGCCATGGTGACTGATGAGACCCGTCTGGACAGGGGCTGGGCCCAGATATGCCGACGCGATCTTGCAAGTGAAGACGGGCGGAATCTCATGAGCGTTGGCGACGTGCTCCAAATGAAACGCACCTACGCTAGCCACACTACTTGCTAGGTACCCGCGTATGTAAAAGACGCTGATGAGTAGGTAGGCAAGCCAAGGTGCAAGAGCGTGACGTCGCCAACCCAAACATTCCTTGCATCTCACAATGTCTGTACAGCGGATTCCTCCAGGTCAGTTTAATTAATCTCGCATATGTCACGTGATAGCGTGATGCAGCACATGCACCCCCTGTCCAAGCACCCCCGCGAAGTTTCTGACGCGTAAAGTGCTAAAGAATGAAAACCCATTAAACTCGCATCGCGTCATTGATAGATAGCGAGCGAGGGTATCCGATAAGAACGCGTCTTCGGAGAGACAAAATTTACAATGATGGTCTAGAAACGCGTAGAACAAGGCAATCAATGGAAGCCATCCACTCGTTGCAAACGGCAACGCAGTAATTTTGGTACTGTGGAGTTGGGGTCGTCGATTTCCAAGCCCGTCACAGGATTAGTCAAGGAGGAAGTAGCCAGCCAGTATGTGCTGCGTGAGGTGTTCCGCATGTTGTTGGCTCGGGGATGCGACCGTGGACCGAGGGGCACGGGCGGAGATGCCTGGATTCCGAGGCCTTGTAACAGCTTTTCCCAGCCTTTCCCAGCCAATCTGTTATTGATGCCTCGACGGGCCCCCTGGTCAGTCGCGCTAAATTCTGGCGTCGCGTTTCCACGCGAACCTGAGGTGGGCCATAAGTATCTGCAGCACCTCCTGGCTCTCTCTAGTTTTCTTCCCCCTCTGCAACCACCAACCACCAAACCACTTTGACGACCTTTTTACCAGACTACTGTAATTACTGGTGTTGCTGATACCCTATTCTATTGCTCTTCCACGAATCTTCTTTCCCACCGTGTTGCCCACGTCCGCCCCGACATCTCAGTCGACTCCCCCTCTCCCACCTTATCAAAGCCACACCAGGCACCATGTTCGTGAGAAAGCGCGGTACGTTCGGCTCAGACGCGTCAGACCGTGGCTCTCCGAAACTGATTACAGCACAGACGGGCGCCAGGAGCGTGTTCAATTCGACAAGATCACCGCCAGAGTATCGAGGCTATGCTATGGCCTCGACATGGACCATGTCGACCCTGTCGCTATTACCCAGAAGGTCATTTCCGGTGTCTATGGCGGTGTGACAACGGTACAGCTCGATGACTTGGTAGGTCTTAGTCTCCGATTCTCTGAACGACGAACTCGCTTGCTGACCTCTCCACGAACAGGCTGCCGAGACTGCCGCCTACATGACCGTTACCCATCCCGACTATGCCATCCTAGCTGCCCGCATTGCCGTATCCAACCTCCACAAGCAGACCAAGAAGCAATGGTCCTCCGTTGTTAGTGATCTCTACCACTATGTCAACCCCAAGAACGGCCGGGCGTCTCCCATGATCGCAAAGGAGACGTACGACGCAGTCATGAGACACAAGGAGGAACTTGACTCCGCAATCGTCTACGATCGCGACTTCAACTACCAATACTTTGGCTTCAAGACCTTGGAGAGGTCCTACCTGCTCAAGCTCGACGGCAAGATTGCCGAGAGACCCCAGCACATGATCATGCGTGTCGCTGTCGGCATCTGGGGTGACGATGTGGAGCGCGTCATCGAGACGTACAACCTGATGTCGAGCAAGTTCTTCACCCACGCCTCTCCTACCCTCTTCAACGCGGGCACTCCCCAGGCCCAGCTGTCGTCGTGCTTCCTCGTCGACATGAAGGAAGACTCCATCGAGGGTATCTACGACACCCTCAAGACCTGCGCCATGATCTCCAAGATGGCTGGCGGCATTGGTCTCAATGTCCACCGCATCCGTGCCACCGGGTCCTACATCGCCGGCACCAATGGTACTTCCAACGGTATCATTCCGATGCTCCGTGTCTACAACAACACCGCCCGCTACGTCGACCAGGGCGGCAACAAGCGGCCAGGTGCCTTTGCCATCTACCTCGAGCCCTGGCACGCCGACGTCTTCGAGTTCTTGGACCTCCGCAAGAACCACGGCAAGGAAGAAGTTCGTGCCCGCGACCTCTTCCTGGCCCTCTGGATCCCGGACCTCTTCATGAAGAGAGTTCAGGAGAACGGCGACTGGACCCTTATGTGTCCCAACGAGTGCGCCGGCCTTGCGGACTGCTACGGCGAGGAGTTCGAGGCCTTGTATGCCAAGTACGAGCGCGAAGGCAAGGGTCGCAAGACCATCAAGGCTCAGAAGCTTTGGTACGCCATCCTCGAGGCGCAGACCGAGACCGGCAACCCGTTCATGCTTTACAAAGACCATGCCAATCGCAAGAGCAACCAGAAGAACCTGGGTACTATCCGCAGCTCCAACCTGTGCACTGAGATTATTGAGTACTCGGCTCCCGACGAAGTCGCCGTATGCAACTTGGCCTCTTTGTCTCTGCCCTCCTTCGTTGATTACAACGACGGCGTCTATGACTTCCAGAAGCTTCACGATGTTACTCAGGTCGTCGTTCGCAACCTGAACAGGATCATCGACGTGAACCACTACCCGGTCCCGGAGGCTCGCAACAGCAACATGCGCCATCGTCCCATCGGTCTGGGTGTGCAGGGTCTTGCCGACGCCTTCCTGGCTCTCCGCATGCCATTCGAGTCTCCTGAGGCTCGCGACCTCAACAAGAAGATCTTCGAAACCATCTACCACGCTGCGCTCACCATGTCGGTTCAGCTGGCCAAGGAGGAGGGAACCTACTCCACCTACGAGGGCTCTCCTGTGTCCCAGGGTATCCTCCAGTACGACATGTGGGGAGTCAAGCCTTCTGATCTTTGGGATTGGGATTCCCTGAAGGAGCAGATCAAGCAACACGGCGTCCGCAATTCTTTGCTAGTGGCGCCGATGCCTACAGCCAGCACCTCGCAAATTTTGGGCAACAACGAGTGCTTCGAGCCTTACACCTCCAACATCTACCAGCGCCGTGTTCTTGCCGGTGAGTTCCAGGTCGTCAACCCCTGGCTGCTCAAGGACCTGGTCGAGATGGGCTTGTGGTCTGATGCCATGAAGAACCGCATCATTGCGGAGAACGGCTCTATCCAAAACATCCCCAACATTCCTGCGGAAGTCAAGGCCCTGTACAAGACGGTCTGGGAAATATCCCAGCGCGTCGTTGTGCAGATGGCTGCCGACCGCGGTGCCTTCATCGACCAGTCTCAGTCACTTAACATCCACATGAAGGACCCAACAATGGGCAAGATCACCAGCATGCACTTCGCTGGCTGGAAGCTCGGCCTCAAGACGGGCATGTACTACCTCCGCACCCAGGCAGCCGCCGCCCCTATCCAGTTCACGGTCGACCAGGAAGCACTCAAGATTGCCGACAGCAATGTCACGGCCAAGGTCCTTAAGAAACGTGCGCCGCCCCCTGGACACATCTCTTCTCCCACCACATCTGTCCCTCGACCGATGTATGCGAAGAAGGACTCTGCCCAGGACAATGGCATTCCCACCCCCAGCGTCACCCCTCCCCCCAGGTCAGCGCCTGCTCAGAAGCCCGACACAATGAAGGCCGATGTTCAGGAGGGCGACAGCCCGCGCGCCCTTCCCACAGAGCCCACTGAGAAGCTCAAGATCGAGGAGCTTCCCTCAGCCGGCAGCAAGACACCCGATGCGGAGGACAAGGCTGAAGACAGCAAGGAGAGGGAGATGGACATCTACTCGGAGGCAGTCCTTGCCTGTAAGTCACCAAACACCCTGTTTACACTTGAAACCAGAGCTAACATCCTGCAAGGCAGCATCGAGAACCCCGAGGCCTGCGTCATGTGCAGTGGTTAGAGCAGGGAGCATTAGACACGATGGATTTGATGGTTGATGACATACGTTGATGGCATACAAAGGGGTTCGTGGCATTATGGGATGGGTTACGTGGGTAATAGTTGTACTTCCTGGGTTATGGGTGGCATCGGTGATGACCAACCCCATTGTATTTGTTTTGGGAGCGGTAGTCTAGTTTGGGAAGCTCTCTGGATCGAGAGTGGCCACTGGACTAGGCTCCGTTTCATACGCAGCCGTGTTGTATAGTGCGCGTGGTCGTCACGGTACAAAGCTGTTGAACGGCGTTTGGGCGGATAACCTTGTTGATCAAATAGTCCTTTTTTTGCAGCGCATTCAATCTGTTTCTGCCTACGATCACGGCGCACTTGTCACGTCTAGTTTCCGGAGCAATTTCAACCGGATATCGATCCCAAGTAGGCCTTAGTGAGCACGGCGCCGTTAATGATTGCGGGCCAGACTGTGCCCTTGTGCTAGGGCGGTGTTCGTCTGGCCAGCCTGAATTGTTGAGAAAAGAAAGAGATGGCGGGAGGCATGGGCAGGATATGTAGGGAACCGATCATCATGATAGCATGGGCTGAGGGTGAAGCTCGGCTGCGCGGGACACACGTACTACCCACCTGGGCCGCGGCCACGGCGGTACCTGCCGGCATGCAGGCGACCTCTGACCTGTTATCCAGTCAAGGCTCGGCATCGGTAGTTCTCGTCCAAATCCTCAGGGACTCATTCCAGGCGAAGCCGGTTTTTTCTGGATCGACCGGCAGCCCTCGGTCGCAAACCATCCATCCCATCCTGGTGCCGTGGGCCCTGGTTTTGAGGGCGAATAGAAATGACCGAATGGTATGGATACACACGGGGTTCCCATCGTAGTAGTACTTCGTGGCAGATGGGGAATGGTGCATACCGGCAGTTCCTCGATCGCTTGTACTCTCCCATCCCCCGTTCCTGTCCGTTTGGCCCTCGGGCCTCTTAGTCCCACGATGGCATCCCCGGACGGCAGGGGCCTGAACATCGTTCCAATCGTTACGCGCGGAAAGGTATTGCCGATCAGCTCGTCGCAATGCCGCAACCTCTGGTCTGTCGCCGTACATCCCTCATTTCCTATTCGTTTCACCCTCTTCTCGGCTGGTCGCCTCCGGCGTGTGACAGGTGAACAGATAGACAACGCGATCGTTGCACCTCCCTGCATGACACAGGATGGGAGCAATTGAGTAGGTAGGTGTTTGGATGGACGGGCACGGATTGTACATGTTTCGAGAGGCGGGTGAACGAGGGCAGACGCAGCGATCAGCACAAGGATTGAGGGTGGAGGTTCGGCGGCTTCTGGGGGTGCTGCGTTTGCTTTTTGGGATTCGCGGGGAAGTGGGTGGCTGATGTTGATAAGACCGATTATGCAGTGTAGTATAGTATTAATTGCTTCGGACGTTTCGTTTGCGGCTTGGGCATGGTAAAAGTACGTGAGCATGGCAGATTGAGCGTGTCCGCAGAGATTGTCCGAGTCTCAAAGGAGAGGCGGCCAGGGCCGCCGCCTCCATCCCATAACTGCTGACACAGACCTGGGTGCACTGATTCCAAAGATAATCGACGCATGCTCCTAAAAAACACTGGAAAGGTGCTAAAGTGTGTCGAATCTAGAGGTCTGATGCGACGATTGCAGATTAGGAGGACACCGGACGAGCTTCCGCTTGTGGAACGTGGGACTGGCCGGCTTCGGGATTCCCCAGCATGGCCTTCCCTGTGCACACCTACGGCAGCCCGCAAGGCCTACTGTCTCAAAACCACTTGGATTTCTAGAAATACGCCTCCAAGCACTTTGAGCCGCTTTAGGCAGTAAATACAGCTTACTGATTGGCTTAAAAATTTACTGTGGGGCCTGCAGGGGCCTACGCGAGGTGGGCTCCTTCCCTACTATTCCATAAAAAGTCAACCCCTACCCCTTATAAAAATACAATATCCGGCTTATTCCCTTAGCTATTATACCTACTATAATTACAGCACTTATAGCACTACGTAGCTGCCTACAGAGGTACGTACCTACTGTAATTACAGTACTTACAGTACTACGTACCTGCCCACAGCACTTACAGCACTATATAGCTACCTATAGAGGTACATACCTACTATAATTACAGTACTTATAGCACTACGCACCTACCTATAGGGATTACAGCACTACACACCTGCCTACAGCACTTATAGCACTATATAGCTGCCTATAGAGGTACGTACCTACTATAATTATAGTACTTATAGCACTTATAGCACTACATAGCTGCCTGTAGAGGTACGTGCCTACTGTAATTACAGCACTTATAGCGCTGCGTACCTACCTACAGGGATTATAGCACTACGCACCTGCCACTACTGACTTAAAAACCTACTTTACTTATATAAGCAGTAAATCAGCCAATCAAAGGCCAGCATTTAACCTCCCTTCTCAATACAGCCACCCCTTACGTAGAGTCCAAAAGTGGTTTTGAGACAGTAGGCCCTGCGGGCTGCCGTACACACCCTGGGGCTGTTGGCAGTTGCACCGGTGTGGTGGCGGTCCCCTCTGCAAATGTTCCTCCCTGGCTTTCCCTTTCCTTTTTGGCAAAAACCGGCCAATCACAGCCAGAAAGACATGGGTGGGGCACCACGGCGCCACAAGAGCCAACTTCCGGCGCCATTGACCAATCAGAGGCGAACAGGCTAGCGGTCGATTAACCTCATGCCTTCTTCACCTGCAATGGGCATCTTAGCATTCCAGCTTCGCTCCCCCTATTTTCAGTGAATTGTCGTCACCGTATGGATCGACTGTCGAATTCCGGCGGCCTCTGAGCTGGTGTTTCGTCTGGCTTCTCGGACAGCAGAGTGGCCGCACGCGGAGATGGATATGCACCGTGACGTTCCCTTCCTTCTGTGGTCCAAATAGCATCGGTTCTTCCTGGGCTGCCTTGATGAGGGGTGATACAAACGGCATCCAGCTTAACACGGGGTTTTCCGCAGGTTCGCGCGGCATATATCCCGCTGGCGTTGTCTTCTCCCACTGGCCATGATTGATAGTTGTCGGTGTGAGCTCGAGTGTCAGACGTTAGAATCTTACTCCAAGAGACAACTCGCATGAAATCTACCTGCCTGGACGTGCGATGTTCATGTTGTAGGATAGCATCCCAGCATAAGGGTTGATTTCAGCCCGGATCAGAGTCGGTTGAGCTTCAGCAGCCCTAGGAAGCTTTATTCCCGGCCGAGAAGAAGCCGGTCATCCGGCGATGTCTACTCGGTTTATTGGCTATTGGAAGCACATGGCACTAGGCTCTGTTCCTGGTAGCTTTTCCCGGAGTTTTTGAGATTTTTCGCAGTTGGATTTATGGTTGGGTTACATTGGACCACGTCTAGACTATAGGTCAACCCCAAAAGCAATTCACCCTATCTATCTGGTGTTGGATTGTGAGACTGATGCGGCACACCGCCATGTATGGGGCATAACAACTCCGTGAACCTGCTCCAATTTCATCACCATCGGCACCTTATCCTCGGTGCCCATCAAGCCAGAAGCGCCGGTCTAAGATGGGTTGACAGCCACCGGGCCGGAATTCTCAGGCCTCGGCAGCGGATGCCAGGTATCTAATACAACCCATCCTCAGATGCTTTGGATAATTTATGCCAGAAAGCCCCGGAGTTTGGAGACGATAAACGACCACATCTCATTCGTCACAATCTGCATGGCGGTGGCTGGCCCAAGTAGGTAAACTGTGCCTTCTATACCTAGCCAAGGTCTGCTGGCAAGCTCAATTCGAGCATTATATTTTTCGTTTAGTCAGAGATTTTTCTAGCAGACGCGATGATTTAGCTACAGACTGGCAGGCTACCCAGTTGTTCTTCAGAATGCGCTTCGCCCAGGCCTCCAAGCCTGCAGGATGGACTGGGGAAAGGGGGTGTGAAGTCAGACAAGACACTGATGGAAGAAAAGACAGAATGTTTTCTCTTCTTTTCTTTTTTTGGAGGATGCCTCGACCTCTCACTCTGTAGCCATCCACCCAAGGTACCTGGGTAGGCAGCTATCATACTTGCTTTGCCTACCAGGTGGTGTCAGTTCAGAGCCCCTCTCTACGTGCCTTCCTCGTCAGTAACCTCAACCAAGGCCAGGCAATAGACATTTAAATTTAAACCCCCTTCCCTAGCACCTGGGTATGTGCCTTCCTTCTGGCTGCTTCCCGTCTCGCTTAAGGCTCTTTTTTTCTCAATTTCCTTCCTTGTGTGGGCAGAAAGGAAAAAAAGACAAGCCTTTTAGCCCTGCTCATCACTGCAACCGACTGACTGATTGTTTGCATTCTTCCCAAATATCAAACCTCCACCACTCACTCTCCTCTTGCAACACCTCACAACAAAAACATCTCAAGAGATTCACTCACAGACTGCACAACACACAACACCAAAGACAGCAGTAGGTAAGTCATCGAGACATCAGTCTTGCAGTACAAGATTCATCTCCCCTCGTCGATGCGGATATTTTTCATACCCATTCCTAGCCTCCTCAGGCTCTCTTCTTTGGTATTCTTTTGGATTTCTGAGCAAAGACTGAAAATCACGGCCATAGCAACCAATTCTCACTCGCACACACCTGTACGATCCAGCTTGCCTTGCTCCTTCCTTCCTTCCACCATCCCCGTCGCACTGCACCTTCCTCTAGTTGTAACTCCCTAGGCCTGCGTCACACCCTCATTTCCTTCTCCACTGCCCCCGGCCCTTTTTTACCTACCTCCTTCTCCCCTTCAACACCCACCACTTTCTTTTTCTCCCAACTCACCCTTCCTCCCACACACTCTTGTCTCGCAAGACTTCAACCTTTCCACCTTCACGAAACCATCAACACTCTTTACCGCAGGTATTTTTTCTTCGCGTTGCTATTATACCCTTCTGTCACCGAGTTCTTTGATCAGCTGTATGGTCTTGAAAATCTCTGACTTTTTTTTTCCTTCTCAAACAGGTCCTTCACTGTCAACACTCACTTTTACGCGCCACTCACTTTTGCAGCTCGTCAATTTCACGATCTCATCAGTCATCATGAAGTTCGCTATGTACCTTGGTTCCGTTCTTGCCATGGGATCGGTCGTCCTGGCCCAGGGTAACGACCTTGGCGGCTGCGCTGTAAGTTCATTCAATCCTACACCTTCATCACAGAAAAATCAGAATGGTTACTGAAAGATTCACAGTCTGCGTGCGTCCAGAACATGCAGGGCCTTGCCTCCAACCTTGGATGCGCCTCTGGTGATACTGCCTGCCTTTGCGGCAACCCTGACTTCACCTATGGCATCCGCGACTGCTCCTACCAGTCCTGCAACGACAATGCCCAGGCTGAGCAGGCTGTCGCGTATGGTATCAACCTCTGCCGTGGTAAGTCCATTCCCACTTCCTGTTTGTCTTTTTTTTTTCGAGGAAAAAAATAACGGAATGAGCTAATTGTTTCTCAAGAGGCTGGAGTTGTCGTTGCTACCACTCCCCAGGCCACTGTGACCCAGGCGACTGGCACTGCCACTGTCTCGGCCGCCCCGATTGTGTCCTCCATCTTCTCTGTCATCACTTCTGATGGAAACACTGTCACCAGCCTCATTGGTGAGACCACCATCGTCCCCGGTGGTGCTGGCGAGACTGCCCCCAGCGCTGTTGCCACCTCCACTTTCACGACCATTATCACCAGTGGCGAGTCCGTTATCACCTCCATTGTCGAGACCACTCTTTCTGGTGTTGGCGGTGTTCCTGGTGCCACTTCTTTGCCCCAGACTCCCGTCACTACCGAGCCTCTTGTTGGCACTGTCACCACTGGTGGCAGTCTCGTCACCCCGATCGTCGGTTCGACCACGATCCTGTCCTCCATGACTGGATCTGAGGCTTCCAGCGCCCTCTCCGGCGAGGCTAGCGAGACCCCGTCCAACACTGTCTCCCAGCAGGAGTCCCGGACCGCGACTGGCGAGGCTACTAGCGCTTCCACCAGTGGTCTTGTGAGTTATGTCCACTTACAATGATGGACTCAGAGACTGACTTGTTTCACTAGGCCCCCAAGCAGACTGCTGGCTCCGCCGCAGGCTTCCTGGCTGCCGCCGGTCTTGCTGCCATGCTCATCTAAGCATCTTGCTTGGATGGCGCCTGGCCTGCATTCTTGCTATTCAGTTGCGATGAGTGCATTTTCGACGCAAATACCCGCCTGGACCTCCAATCTTGATTCGACATCCGCATTCAGCCTTACCTTATTACCAGTCTTGAGCCTGTCACTTTTGTGATGGGCACATCTTTGGGAGATGGAGTGGGAAGATCAGAGGATCGAAACATGGAAGGAATGGAATTTTCCCTGGACGGTCACAGGTATGATGAGTTATTTCCCGTCTTCTTCTTTTGAGATGACAATCAACAATGGACGCATGATACAAACGGCTTTGCACGAAGGACGTAATGGTGTGACGGACAGATATTCGCTGAGTTTCCCTGGAAGATACGTAGGCTACATGGTAGCACCTCGTAGATGACCGACGGTGATGATATTCTTTTGGAGGGGAGGGGGAACCTTATTGTAATTGAGTAGCGACGTAATGTAAAGAACCGCTGGCGATCACCTTGTTCATTCAGTATCTGCCAGTAAGGTGCTGCTCACACCAAGGGCTGATCAACTGTCATATCCATCAGTTCTATCGTCGTCACTGGCGTGTCTTCATCTCGCCAAAAGCCATATGTGGTTGATTGAGGGTCTTCCTCGTCAGGCCAAATGCCTCTAGGGTATCATCTACTTCTAACAATTGCTGCACGTTGCAGCTCATGCCTTTTTCTTTTTCAAGAGAGCCAGTTTGGCCGCAAGGCTAGCGTTAACATCCTCATCATCCTCTGAGTCAGACCCAGAACTGCTCGTCGTGCTACCGCCATCATCCCCATCGTCCTCGTCCTCGTCCTCGTCGTCTTCACCCAGGCTTTCCTCGGCGATGATCTGGTCTAGGGGGGCAAGCCTGCCACCATATTCGTCCACGTCATCGCTGTCTTCTCCATCGTCGGGCAGCTCCCCATTCTCCAAACCGCGGCGCTGCCTCTTGTTGCCTCCCCTGCCGCCCCTCCCGGCAAAAGGCAGGTTGTCGCGTTTTCTTTTTTGCGTCAGACGGACGGGCTTCGGCTCGGGAATCAACGAGCCGGGGAGGGGAGCACAACTCTCGACGACGTATATGGTCGGGTACTCGAGGACCGTCAAGTCGCGGAGGGAGTCGCCGAGTGAAACCGTCGCGTCAACCGCATGGACGACGGTTTGCCCCGTCGCCGCCGCCGCGGCAGAGGTGGTTCCCACGACGAAGAAGTTGTACTTGGCTTTCTGTGCCTTTTCCTCCTCGGTCGTGCCGGTGTAGGCGGGGACGCCGGTCTGCGGCAGCCAATTGCCGCGTAGGTTGTTCGCCTGGATGCAGTACCGGCCGGGATGCCAGGCGCCAGTGTCGGTGTCCTGGGCTGTGGCGAGAGACTGGCCGGGTTTGTGAGGATTCTTGCGGCGTTTCTTCTGACGGCCGCTGGAGTTTGTGTCTCGAGGCTCGTCGGCATCGCCAACATCCTCGCGCGGCGGCGGCTGCTGCTGCTGTTCCATGCGGGCTAGCCCGTCAAGAAACATCTTCTGCCCGGCCGCGAAAGCCTTGTGAAGCGGCGTGTCGTCGAGCGCCTTGGCCAGTATTCTCCTCGTCCCCGCCTGCGTAGTCCCGTTTCCGTCGCTGGCCTGGGCATCCGGCGAGGACGGCACAAGCAGCCATTCGACCTGCCAATTGATTCGACCCGATGGTTTGCTGAAGTTCGTGCCGTTTTCCTTCTGCCTCGCTATACCCACGGGTGCGCGCCTCAGAAGAATGCCGAAATGGTCCAGTCGCCTCTTGAAGGCTACGGACGAGAGCGTATCCGCCGCTTTGGAGCTCGGAGATCCCGCATTGCCGCCCCTCAGCAGCTCCGTGACGAGAACCCTCTTCTTCCGCCCATCCCTTCCAGTCTTCCACTTGACAGTCCTGACCTCGATTGGACGAAGGTCCTCCGGCCGCAGTATGTGACGCTCTTCGACGATCTCCTTCTCGGAACGCTGAACGGCGCGCTCGATGCTCGATAGGAAGTTGAAGTCGTGGTCCACGCCCGCGGCGGTCTTGAGCTTCGAGGGCGGCACATAGGCGGTTGCATCGCGAATTCCGTTACATGATGACCACACCTTGTGGCGCTTGGTGCAGGCCAGCGAACACGTTTGTATTGTGCAACGCGGGCATTTGTACTTTGGCGGCTCGATATGGCAGATGGCGCAGAGGTTTGTGAGGAGAGGATCGGCCATTGCCTTTGAAGCTTTTTTGCCCTTCTAGATTGAAAATACAAGTATGAAACGTGTGATTGTGGGAACAGCAGGCTCGAGGGCAGCAACGTCCGCCGTCGAGTCCAGATTAAGTGGCGAGGAGGTGAAGATGAAAGGCAAGACGAGTAAAAGTCACCGAACTACCTGAGTAGAATATCAAGGTGCCTGGGAACTTTTCTCTTATCGCAGTATCGGAGCACCATGTCACGGACCAGCACGTTGGGTACTTAGGTATCTAACCCCTGTTCAGCTCATCTTGGCATTTTATTGTCAAACTTCTCTTCCACCAAGGCTTTTCAGGGGGGGTCAGGGCAAAGTGACCCAATAGGCTGAAATCTATTAGCAAGGAACCTCGTTTTTCAGAGCAACAATAAACATACCAGAAACGATCAAAAGTAGAGCTTTTTATCTGTTTTCACATACACTAAGTAAGTACGGATAGTGACCGATAGATGCCTGAGGCAGGTACGGAGGCGCGTCAGGGGCCCGAGGACGATGGGACTTACCCACCGTGCCACCGAGGTACTACAGACTACAGTATATTAGGTCCCACGGTAGGTACGGATAGTGGGGATGAGTATCTATATTACACCAGGGAAACTATGAATTCTGATGATCTCAACTTCTCAAGTCACTGGGCTGGTTGGAAAGTGCCGCCATCGACCTCTCACGTGATTTACTGCGCCAGACTCTTGAACAATTTCGCTGGATTGTATTGGGACAGCAGGGAGGGACGCGAACTGAACTAAGCAGAATTTTCCACCCTCATAACCTACAAGAAATATAACATCGTGATAGCGTGGAGTTCCGTTCTCCAGCGAACGTGGTAAATTCCCCTATGTGAGAAAAATATAGCGAAGAAAAAGAGAAATGAATAGACGTTTGTCTCCTGAGATGGACATAGAAAAATGGCAAAGCTAACGCCACAACACAACAGTTTTGGGCCACGACCGCTAGTCGCGCAAGAGGTATAAGGCAAAAAGATGTATACACCGTGTCGGTAAATCGTCCTCCCCATGGATCCAGGGAGAAGAAGGAAAGGCCCTCCCTGGTATCTCGACAACTCCGGAATAAGTACTCAGGTACCGCCGACCGTCGAATGCGATCAACGGGTGCCGCCAAGTGCGCTGATCCGCGCCCCTGAAGGCCGGTGGATGAGGCTGTCAGTGTGCTTGCCCACAAGGCCGTGCTGCTGGGGCATGGACTCGGACTCGCTGGGGTCCTCCTCAAAGTCCTCGTCGTCCTCGACAATCTTGGTCGGGATATCCTCCCGGATCATGTACTGCTGACTTGACCTTTCTGGTGTCGCGGCACTGGAGGCGAACGACATGGCCGTGCTACTTCTGTTGGGCACAAGGTCTGGCGTGGGCGGGATGCTAGAAGTCCGGCCGGAAACGGGATGCAGGTGGCTGTCCTCGCCCATCTCAGATGTCGCATTCGACTGGGTGTCGTGACCATCGTCACTCTGGCCGGCAGCGGAGAGGTTGCTGCGACGACGGGCAGCACGAAGCTTGGCAGCGCGCTCGTCAATTTCGGCATCTTGGGCCAGCTGCAGACCCTCAACGGCAGCCTGGCATTGCTCAGCGATGTTCCTGATGATGTGCGCGATGGCATCCGTCTTGTCCTTGAGGTGACGGTCGGCGACGTCCTTGAAGCTGGACGTTGAAAGTCTCTTGTTGCCCTGAGCCGCGGCTGAGAGCAGGCGCGCCTGATTGACGTCTGCTTCTCTGATTTCGCTCTCGTCGGCCAACTCGGGGTCGAAACCCTCCTCAATCTCGCGCTCCAAATCGTCGGGCTTGGTCAAGGACTGGACCAAGTGCTCCATGTGATGGCTCTGGCCGCCGATGAGGCTGCGTAGGTGGAGTACGACGCGGCGGGCCTCGTCGCGCTGTCGCAGAATGGTGACGTTGGTGTGCTGAAGGGCAGCAAGCTCCTTCTTATTGCGCTTGCGCTCGCGCTCGAGTTCCTCAGCGATCTCCTGCTGGAGGACCAGAGCTTCCAGAGCATCGTCGCGCTGCTTTTCGGTAGCGCCCAGACGAACCGACAACCGGGAGTTGTCGTCCTTCTGCTGGTCAATGAGGCCGGCAAGGCGTCTGTTCTCCCTCTTGTGGGTCTCGATCTTAACCTTGAGGTCCTGGGTCTCCTTGGTAAGCTGCTCGGCGAACGCCTGGAACTTGAGGAACTATCGGAAGATGTTAGCAATTGCTTCGCCGTTGACTAGAACCTGGGAGAACTTACCTGCTGCTTCCAGCTTTCAAGTTCTTCGTTAAGGTAGTTGTTGCGCTTTGTGACCTTGTTGAGCTCGGTGTCCATGCGTCCCTTGAGGTTGATGAAATCCTGCCAGGCCTCCAAGGCGTCGCGAGAGTACTGGTTGCGCTCACGGACGATCTCGTTGAGATGTCTCATTGAAACCTTTGTCATCAGTGGCTTCTTGACCGAGCCGCCGAAGACGGCCTTGATGCCTGTGTTGCGACCCATCTTCTCGCAGACGTGGTCCATGACAGCCATAACGGCATCCTGGTTCCACCACTCCGGGTCCTGGATAGACTCGACCTCCCCTCGCATGACGATGATCTGGCCCGCCGGGACGAGCTTGCCGCCACCGTAAGCAGACCGGAGATGCTGAGGAACACCAGAGGGTGTAACATCGCCGTTGAGAGACTGGGTAAGGCGAGTGACGAACTTATTGCGCTGGCCCGGGTTTAGCGCGGTGGGCGGGCTCGAGGTCAGAACAAAGTTACGGTCGAGGTCAACAACCAAGGCGTCGGTGGGGGCAGTGAAAAGGGACCGGCATTCAGCGGTGACACCGAGAATGTACGGACCGGGCTCCTGAACCAGATCCTTGGCATGGCGGGCATGGACGACAGGAACGTACAGGCCGCTCCACTCGTACACGCGAACGCAGTATCGCACGGTCTCGGCGGCCATGGTGAGCATGGCAGGATAATGACTGACGAAGATAATGCGACGAGTGGGCGAAATTGCGGCCTCAACGACACCAACAATATTGGGGATAGACAGACAGCAGAACAGGGGCCACATGGCGAAGTTCTGGAAGCCAGTGGGCGAAGAAGGGAACTGGTAGCAGAGCGCATAGTCCTTCATGTCAATCCGAACCAAGTCGTTCAGTCTTGGAGCCGGGAAGCTCAGGATGCGGGACACCTCTTCGGCATGAAAAAGGTTGGTGGCCTTGTTCCAGTGGATCCACATGCCTCGCAGGTAGTCTCCTAGCAAGTTGTAGAGCGGGTACCGAGACAGGAACGATAAGCAGTAAGGAATCCAGTAGGTCTCATCTGGGTTGTCGTAGTAGTCGGGCTCGGTTCTCTTGCGCAGATCCCGGATTGTCTCGGCCCGCTTCTCGTCGGCCCTCGACCAGACGCGAAGGCAGATGCCGTAGAGGGTGTGGGAAGAGTCCTGCTGCAGGACGAAGGCATGATGGACGCAGTGAGGCTGGCTGCGGCCGGTGCAAATCTCAACGTCGTGGGGAAAGCAAGCCTATTTAGCATGTAAGCCACATTGAACTCTACATATAGTCGGGTCAGCGGGCGTCACTAACTCGCATGGCCGCGTGCAATGATCTGGCGATCTCGTTGTCCTGCTCGAGTCGAGGACTGCTTCCAAGAATCTCGGGAAGCCAGAACTGACCGACAGCACCTTTCATGTGCCCAATCTTGCCCTGGGCGGGGGCGGGAGCCTTGACCCATTGCGAAGGTTCCCTACCGACACCACACACCATGTAGGCATGGGTGAGGGTCTTGGGGGTGCGCTGTTGGGGCTTCGCATTCAGGGTCGAGGGGATCGGCTGGGTGATGCGCGAGTGGAGGGACGAGGTGCGGCTCGGGATGATGAGGTTGTTGTCGCCTTGGTCGCGGGTGCTGGGTCGAGCATCGCGATCGCTCGTTCGAGGCCTGGTGAAGGACGAGTGGGCGTTCAATGAGGGCGCCATGCTGTCGGTGATGCGGGATTTGCAAAGAGATTGGAGATGTTAGTCGGGCCAGGGAAACTGGAAAGGCGAAGTGGTCGTCGGTAGGCCTAAAGCACAAATAGCCGGATTGCCCAGTGTGTCGAGTCGAATGTCAAGTCGAAGGGGGGAGTCGAGCTGAATGGATATCGAGTCGGCAGATAAGCAAGCAAGCAAGCCACCTTCACTCGGAGAGCAAGCTCTCGTCACGGAATCGTTGGGCCGAGGAGCTGCTCAAAAAGCCGCCATTCGAAGCGGCCGAGGGCAGAGCAACAACGGTTGTCTGATCTGGTCGAGCGAGAGGTGATGCTCAGGCACAGACAGATTGCTTGACGGGCGTACTGCTCGGGTGACAGGTGGGGGGGAGAAGAAACAAAAGAAGAGGGAAGGAGAGAGCAGACGTCGGAGACGAGACAAGAAGAGGCAGTTCAAGTTCAGGCTGAGGTAAAAGGAGAGGGTGCCAGGGGTGTGTGTGTGTGTGTGTGTGTGTGTGTGTGTGTGTGTGTGTGAGTGTGAGTGTGTGTGTGTGTGTGTGTGTGTCAGGAGTCGGGAAGGAGAAGATGGGGAGGAGGGGCGGCAAACGACGAACATAGAGGGCGTGCGAGTGAAAGGGAAGATACAAGGTACCTTACGGATACTACTACTACTGTACCTGTGTATCTGTAGTGTACCTACGGATACTGAAGACACAGAAGGATAGAGTAGGACCAGTGCAGATCCAATGGCAAGAAGCCGACAGTGTCCACTGGCGGACAAGCTAAGATGAAGCAAAAGGGGACCAAGCACCGGGCGCAAGGCTGGAAGGGGAAGTGTGTCGACACAACTCCGTACTCCAAGGCATCCGTACCTTGCCTATACTACGTACATAGTACAGGCTCCCGATCTCATGTCAGTGTCCGTGCCTATCTGGTACCTATGTATTGCGTACATTGCATAGGTACTATTGTCAAATTTGTACGAAAGGAGTGCAGGTGCGGGCACAACGCCTACCTAGGTACACTACTTCGTAGACTACAGATACTACACTAGGTATCCGAAGTGTCACTACATAGTGTAGGTGATTGGTGAAAGGGGGTGGGGGGCGAAACGTTGCCTTGGGGGACGGGGAATTAAGGTCTGGCACCAACTGCAGCACCAAGACGCAGGTTCAATGAGCCGAAGAGACAGGAACACGCGCAAAGAGCCGTTCGCAGATGGGGATGGGGACGGGTGTGCAAGGGGCATGCAGCGCAGTGCTGTCGATGGCACTAAATGACCAGGGTGGTTGGGGAGGTGCAGGGCAGAGGGACCAGGCCGGGCAGCTTGAAGCAAGGATAGAAAGTCAGGGGGGCTGACTCTTGTTGTTGCAACTGGTCACTCTGGAGTTGAGACTCATCGGCACCGCACCGCACCGCACCTCGCGTTTGGGGAGAGACAGGCGCTACCCAGCACGTAGCGTGGTGTATTAGGTAGGTAGTCATGTACGTACACTAGGTAGTAAAGTAGTATACACGACCGATTGTTTCCCGCTGCCAGCCGTCTGTCCTGCGAACATCGAGCGACCCGGAGCCACGGGCGAGGAGGGAAGGGCAGAGGTCGATCGGTGAGAGGCCGAGGAATATCTGCCAGTGCCAGTGGCCACCCACCTGGTGATAGGTAGTGGGAGAAACGGTAGGAAACAAAGGACCGCACGGGCCGCCTAATCTACATAGTACATGCAGAGATTGATGGACTTTGATGAGAAACTGCCTCGTGGTACCTATGAGTATGGATACGCACTACGAGTATACTAGGTACGGATAGTACCTAGATTCTGAATCAGCGACAACGACGCAGAGGCCAGCAAAACGCGCGAGCGCGCGTCTTCGTCTTTGTCTCTGGCGATCTGTCGCCCGTTAGTCGTTCGGCGTTGGTCCCGCAGAAGGTAGGAGAAAGAAACAAACAAACAAAATGAACATCCCACGCTCAGCACTAAAGTAGTGTACACTAACGCCTAATACATGGTAGTACACTAGGCAGGTAGGCAAGCCGCAAGAAAGCCGAGAAGCCCGGCGACACAAGCGCGACGAGTCTCTGCCACTGACGGCTCAGGACTCGTCGGAGCCGGCGTAGCCTCCTCTCCTGTGGTTTGTGAGTATGACTATGGTGTATCATGTTAATGTATCAAGGCACTGCCCGCTCCTCTTCCCATTCTTCCTTTCCCGACGCAGGGGCCCCTTCGCTGTCGAGGGATTACCCCTGAATCAATACTGGCAGAGTCTTGCCACCCCTGGTGATTCCCCAATTCCCCTAGTGTAGGTAGAGGCTAGGTGTCCGTACCGAGCAAGTACCTACACTAGGTAGGTAGTGCGAAATTGAGCCCCACCAGCTTTCCATGCAATTGCATGCACCGGATCACGGCCAATGGGCAGGGGTACTGTTCAACACTGGCTGCAAAAAAACCGTGTGGGAAATTATCAAGTCTCGTTTGGAAATTTCGTCGCCTTTTCGTCGCTTCTCTGTACAGAAATATTGGGCCTAAAAAGGATTGCGGCTGTCTGCTTTTGGCCACCACCTATCCGTACGGTGCATACCTACCTAGTACGGATTCTCCATGTCCTTCCCGGGCCCCGAGTTTGCCCTTCTTCACAAAGTGAAAAAGACTCCGACTGGGGCCATGGATGCCTCCAAGCGTGCATCGTCGCTGCCGTCCAAAATACGGATACGCGCAACAAGAATAAGAATGCAACCCTCTGCCATGGTAGCTGTCTTATCCAGATGGATGACGAATTCCATCTAAAGAGGGTCATCTGCCGAAGCGCTCAAGCCCCCAATCTCGAGAGGTTCGACCGCCCGCCCCTCCTACAGAGCATCGCGAGAACACGGGCTGTCCCTGACTCCTGGTGTCCCTACTACTAGGATAGGGTGGTGATGCCTACATGCACGACTACGGAGTATGTAGTGTACACAGCCCAAATCCACGTCGCAGGGCCAGACATCTCTGCCCGCTGCTCTGTTCTCAACTGCGGAAATGGAAACAGGCCCTGGCTCAAAGCCTTACTAGTATTAGAGAAAGAGGCAGAGCAGAGAGAAGAAGGGCGACAAACACTCCATGCACGCGCCAAGCGCGCCAAACATACTTTATGTATCCGTAGTAAGCTTTGGCATCGCTCATCAGCAATCGTCCAATATTCTGCGGAGAAGGAACCCGACGACACAGGCATCGAACCCGTCCTGTCCCGTCGTGTCGTATTTTGTTGGTCTCGCTTCCGGTTCCCAGATACGCACACCACGACGCGGTATTCTTCGCATGGTGGTGGGTTCCTCGTTCCGGGACGTTGCCCCTCTCCCGTGGAAAGTCTGGTACACAATGGAATATGGGTACGGATACTGTCGACAAAACTGACTCTTGAATCTTCAGCCTCCCCTCCGGCCTCCGGCCTCCGCTGCCATGTTCTCCCGGGTGCAGCAGTCGTCATCCACCGCAGGCGCTTTGACCGGGCATCATGGACACTTCCTGGGGGAGAAGTGCTCGAGCTGGCGGAGCACAAGGCAGCTTTGGATATCTCGTCCGTATGTGGTGGCAATAGCGCCCGCGCCCGCCTAAGTAATGCTCCGCATAAAACGGAGCCGTGGTTCTGTAACTCATGGCTGCCCCCACGGGCCAGGGCAAAGGGTCATGGGCCATCAACTGTCAGCTAGGTAGTGTACACTACGGATACATACCCGTGCATAGTAATTAGTACACTCCGCGTCCCTCCCTCGTCGTCGTAGCGGGCTGGACCCTGTCGCGATCTGAGCGCCTGTCCCGAAGCCCTGATCGTTGTCGCTCACTCTCGCGCGGTCAAGGTTGTGCGATTTCGGTGAGATGGCGGGCAGCCAATGCGCGCTTTTCCAGCTGCTACTAGTACACTGGTGTAGGTACTATTTCGTGGACCTAGGTACAGAGTATTCGTACTACTTCTATCATAGTAAACACTTCAGCCGCCCATTCATCCGAGAAGGCTGGCTTCTCGTTGGTTCTCGAGCAAGCTGCCCCTGCTCCCCAGAGACCCCGGCCCTTATTGTTGGATGGGATGAGGGCACACGAAAGGGGAGAAAAAGGAGGGGTGGCACAGCCTATTATCGTGGCAGCCCGCTTGTTCGGTCTCAGGCTGACGGAAAGCGAACGCTGCTATCTATTCCCTTATTCCTTCCTCCCCCACTTCGGTAAACCCTCCAGGAGGCCCTCGAAAGAGACGGCGTATTCTTGCCATAGAATGCGCCGGCTTCAACCGTTCTGCGATGCCAGTACCTAATGCTCGCTCTCCAGTTGTAGTCTGGTAATCAAACTCAGTCTCCCCGCTGGCCATAATGCCAAAAGTTGTTGACGATAGCCGGTGCAGAGTCCAATTCGCGGCAAGCCGCAAGCAGGGCATCCGGAGTTGGGTTAGAGACGGGAGAACTGACCGCGGAAGCTTCTTTGCAGCAACAGACCAATCAATTGGTCTCGGAGTCTCCGGCAGCCAGTGCACGCCATCCGGTGCCAAGGGATTCGCGATGCTGTGAAGACGGGCTCCGCCAGGCTTCTACTGCACAGAGAGATGGGCCCGCAGAGGTGCCTATAGTGTCCCGCTCACCACTTGCCATCAGAAATCTGACGGCTTGGTATCATGGCGTATATCGGTCAATATGGACGCTGACACGTTTTGGCAATCGAGAAGTTGCATGGGAAGCACGGCGTAGGTGGTCAGCCGAGGGCCATGTGTGTCGGTCGAAATGACAAGATACGAGGAGAGATAATCCGCGGTGTAGCCCGAGTAGAAGTCTCGGCCTCAAGACCTTGTCGTGGGCCAAAGGGACGTCTGATCAAGTCATCGACCTCGTAGGTCGATATGCCTTCCATCGGAGGCCGTTCGCTCAGACCCGGCTTGAGATCGGCAAAAGTGGGGTGGTGGACCACAGACGGTGCAGACGACAGGCGGCTCCGCTCCGGATCCGGCTCCGGCGGGACACTTATGCGAAGATTGGAGACCGGCCCCGCTTCTTGCCGGAATCGACATGGCCGAAACACTGAAAGCGGCTTCACAGCGTCCCGTCCATGGCGGTATCCATATCTGTATTGGCAGGTGACCTGTGCAACTGTCCCACTGCCTGTGGCCCTGTGATGTTGAACCGGAGTGCGCTTGCTCCCTCGGCTATGCTCAACCAGTCGCGACAAGGAAACAATGACGGGACTGTCGGTAACTGCCGTAGAAGTGGTAATTTTCCGCCACTGGCTGCAGTCAATTGTCAGAAATTCAGGTTCGAAAAGAAAAAGCAAAGGCTGCAACCGCCCGGGGGATGGGCGCTACTCGCTTTACCTACCCTACCTACTTGCCTATTTATCCTGCCCGGAGACTGGTTCCACAACAGGGGCAATCTCTCCGCTGGCCGCGGGAAAGAGAAGAAAAGTCCGCATGGGCTGGCATCCCAAGTGATAGTTGATCATGGATTAGAGGTAAAGACCTCCATTGGGGCACTAGGTCGTGAGTTCTAGTATACCTACACAGTAGGTGCCTATCTGAAACAGCGTGAACATGGAAGATGGCAAAGGAAATGTTCATGGATCGGTTGCAGACACGAGATGCAGGCAATGAGTCGAGAAGACATTTCCGGCGAAGGCTTCCGCAGCGGGGTTCGAGGATAAGAGGGATCTGCAGGCTGCGAATGATGAGGTCATGGCGCGGACGAGGGGAGGGCATTCTCAACGTTGAGAAGGTCGCAGGAAAGCAGTGAGACACTGTCTGACATGTGAATGTGGGCGCATGTGGCTGGTGCAGAGAAGCCAGGAACATGGAAGGCGGCGTCCATGTGTTGACAGCCCGGCACCTACCTACTTCCATACCGAGGTACGTACACTGTAGGTAGGTTGCTACCTAGGCGTGGTAGGTAGTTAGGGTCCACTTGCACCCAAGAGGTGCTGGTGCTGGGCTGGTATCCGCATTGCCGCGTCGAAATTGTCCGATGACGATGGCAAATGGGTAGATAGGTAGTCCCGTCATGGTCGAGCCAATGGCGGCGGATTGACTGCTATGTAGTATTGATCGTGGTGGGAAAATCGCCAGTGCCAGCACCGGTAATAGGGTGAGGGCGGACAGGCCCACCACGTCAGCCCGTGTACGGTGTAGCATTACTACCTACATGGATAGCATAGGTGTTTTAGTAGTGATATATGGTCTTTCTGTTAAAGTGGACTGACCGGCTGTGGCCATTGTCATGGTTCAAGCAGAGGGACGAGAAGAGCCGCGGCAGCGCAGCAGTGCGCAGTCCGAGTTCCGAGCAGTGGGATGTCGCGCCCCGCCCCGTGCCATCCCATCGGGAGGTGGTGGACGAGCGACGAGGCGGATGATCTCACAGGAGGGAGGAGCCTCCCGTGAAAGAGAAATGAGGTCGGGTGGAAACTGGCTCATGGCGGCGTTTAATATACCTACCCAATTTCTTCTGGTTCGTGGCCAAGTCGGCAGTTCCGATCGAAATCTCGACGGGCACCGTGCTACCTACCTACCTACCTACCTACCTCAGGTAGATACCTAGATACCTACCTATTTTGCGGTATCAAGGGAGATATCAACATGGCACAGTGGATGGGGAAGGGGCAAACGGGATACCTACCTACCTACCTACCTAGGTAGGCACCAAAGTAGAGGCTAGCCGTGATGAAGCTGGCCGGTGGCAGCGCCAAGTCCAGTGCACATAGGATACCTAGGTATTACAGTGCATGCCTCGGTAGGTGGTGTAGGTGGTGTAGGTAGGTACAGGTTGAATGGAGTGGAGCTCTGTATGTAGGTAGGTCCATGCTATCCGGCTTGCTTGGCCCGAACTGTGAACCTAGGTAGGGGCCGACCACCCCCGAGCGGAGCCACAGCTGTGGGCTAAGTACTAACTGTGACCTAGGTATCCGTACACACTACCTAACCTAACTACGTAGGTAGGTAAGGTAGGTAGGTACCTAGGTAGGTAGGATAGCGACGTGGATAGGTACACTACCTAGGCCTAGGTAGGTACCGATAAGGTTGCTTCCCGTGTGGCTCCTGCGATTTGCGATTGGGGAGATGACACGACTTCACTGGTGAGGTAGAGTTTGCTGCACCATCCTCTCCCGGCAGCCAAGTATTGCCCGAGTGTTGGATGGCCCGTACCTGACGAGGTTGGCAGGAGTGCGGGCGGTCTGGGTCTGGGTCTGGCCTTTGGAAGCTGTCATCAAGGTGTCGTCGAGCCCGTCTCGTCTGCCATTGTTTCCAACCCACAAGCACACGGACGTGTCGCAACCCGAGCGCAGGGCGCCCCCGTTCTCCGGGACACAGATCAAAGACGGCCCAAAGGGCTGTCAGATAAGGCGAAGGCACGGGGCGCATTCACTACATTACACTAGGTATGTATTGACCGGCGACTCGACCGAGGGGGAGAATTGTAGTGGGAAAGGAAAAGGGGGGGAGAAGAGGGGTAGGAGGAGGAGTAAGGGGAGAGGAGGGGGGCTCGGTTCTTCTCAGCCTGTGTCTGTGTTGGTCGTCAAACGTGACGCTTCCAAGCTTGCCTGCGCCATCTCATGGTGACATAACGACGGCCCGTTCAGACGCATTCTCGTGCATACAGCATACACTGCAGCACACAGCATGCTCAGTTTCCAACCTCGTTCGCCAGGGCTTGCCCGCCCAGTCAATGTTGCAGTGCCGAGAGGAGAGGGGAGGAGTGGAGAGGGGATTCCATGCTGGGACAGCTCTCGCGCGCAATGGGCTCGGGCTTGCATCACGACATCAGATAACTGTTGAATTGTCATCACGGAAAGTAGAGGCATTGGCAAGGGAAGGGAAGGGAGGGGAAAGGGAAATGTCGGGAACGACATGTCGTTGGGCGGGCCTCTTTTTTTTTGCCCTTGCGCTCTTTGCTAGGTTTATTCGATTCGACTTCCACATGGTGGGGCAAAAGACCACTTTCACATGTCAAGAGCCGGGGTTGTGATAGGGATGCATGCAAGCTTCTGTTGCTTCTGCTTCTGCTGCTACTGCTGCTACTGCTGCTACTGCTGCTGCTTGCCGCTCGACGAGTGGTAGGTTAGGTAGTACTAGTAGTACCTTTTATCTTCACCTGATGTAGACCCGACCTCTGCTTGCCTGCCACCACGTAATACCTACCTAGGTGCTAGGTAAGTACTGACATTTGATGCTTCGCAAGATAAGGAAAGCCAGGGCAGAGAAGAGCTTATGCAGAGAGAGCGTCGTGGGGATGCTGCAACCCCAACCCGCGTCTGTGGCTTGACGACGACCTACAGGTACTGCACAGAGTACCTGAGGAGAAATACCTAGACACGCAGAGGATGGGAAGGAAGAAACCGGGCCCAGGGGAGGCAGGTTCTACCTCTCACTCGATATAGGTAATTCGATGTGATGTGATGCAAGGTGAGGTGAGGTGAGGTGACGTGAGTGAGGGTAGGTACCGTCCGCCAATACCTACCTACCTTGCCCGTGCCCGTACCCGTTCCCGTACCATCGTCGTACCTTACGATACTGCCCGGTTCTGGCCTCTCTCCCTCCCTGCCTGCCAACTGCCAACTGCCGCCTACCTATTCCCTCAACACTAACACCACCTATTACCTACTTGCTATGTTTTATTACGTGTATGACTATCCGTACGGATACCATACCTTACCTTATGAAGCGAAGCACCTCACCTTCCTTCCACCTTCCCGTGGGTTGCGGTGCTGTGCGGTGCGGTGCGGTGCGGTGCGGTGCGAGGTGCACATGTACCTCGTGTCTACGGCTACCTGGACGCCTTTGGCCCCCGGTTCCGCCACCGCGGACATTCCTGAGCGTCCCCCTTGGTCCCTTTTGCTCCCCTTCGACTTTGTCGCGACGTGTGGGCGGTCGACGGGACGTGTGCGGTGTGGACTGGTCGTGGAGTGTCTGGAGCGAAGCACATGCTAATCGCCCTAGCCTGCGTCCTAAGGGGTTCAGGCGAGGCCAGCCCAGACACAGACAGGGTGGGAAAAAGGTGAGGTAGATAAATACTTGTATGTGGCGTCAACCTCGTCACCACCCATCATCTACACTACAAGCTCGTCTCCGTTCCAGCTGCTCCCTCCCTTTTTTAGCTTTGCCTACTCCCTCCCCAATTCCAATCCCAATCCCTTTCCCCCCTCCTCCCGACATCCAAAACCTTCAGCCCTTCCTTTCCTTTTTCCAACAACTTCGTCCAACTCTCCACCCTCCTCTGCCCTGCTCTGCTCTGCTCTGCTCTGCTCTGCTCTCCTTTGCTCTACCTTACTCTACCTACTCCTACTCCCATCGTACCGTATCGCACTGCACCGCGCTTCGGATCTCCATACCATCAGCTTCCCCTTCACCTCACTCCTCAATTATAGCCACGATATACTGCCGCTGTGCCTCAAGCTCGCTGCTCCCTATCTCACCACCTCATCCCTCGCTTCGTATCCTTGCGCACGACCACTTTATCTGCTCCCCCGCCCGTAGCTCCGATTCGGTCCCGCTTCTGCACCAACCCTCGAGCAGTACACCGCGACAACACCACACTGCAAACCCCCAAATCAGCATTACCAAATGTCCAAAATGGCCCAAGTCAACGGCGACCTCCCGACCGTGCCTTCGGTCACCGCCCAGGTAGACCATTCCAACTTGCTTTTAGAGCTCTTCCATGTCCATCTTGGCTAACCCGTCGATGCAGCACCTTCTGGACATCCCCGTCGTCCATGACGGCGTAGTCGCCTTCAGGAACAATCCCATGGGCAAGAGATCTCTCGCCATCAGCGATTCCTTGTACAAGAATCTGGCCGGTCCCTTGGTTCCCTATCTGGCCAAGCCCTGGAGCTGGGTACGCCCATACGCCGAGAGGGTTGACGCCCTCGGTGATCAGGCTCTGACCAAGGTCGAAGAGCGCGTCCCCGTCATCAAGAAGCCCACCGATGAGCTCTATGCTGGTGCCAAGGGTATCATCTACCTGCCCCTCCAGACGGGTATCGAGGCTAAGGATCATGTCCTCAAGACTTACGCTCAGGAGAAGAAGAAGGTCGGCGGCGAGAACCTCGTTACTTACGGCAAGGCCATTGTCAGCACCACCCTCATCACCAGTAGCGAGATCATCATCTGGGTTGGGGACGTCATCCACTACAAGAAGGAGGAGGCCAAGGACGTTGTGAACGAGAAGGCCAACAACTAGTCCACGGCACTGCAACGTGTACTTGCACCCATGCCTGTCTAAAACTGTGCCCTCTGTAAGACCACAGGCGGCTGGTGTACCCGCCATTTCATATACCCTTCCCCCGCGGCGCTCAGCAACTCTCCTTGGTTCCTGATGCCCCAGTCATGATGGTCGCACGCTTCAACGACATACAGCAAGGAACGGATTTATACCTCGGATAAAGAAATGCCCTGTACGTTTGTGTGTTACTTTGTTTTTCTTTTGTTGTGCGTTGCGCGATGGTGTAAGAAAGGATAGGCCAGGCAGCTGATGGACACTTCGCTTCGCCCATTTGGGCCAATCGGCCCCGGGTTCGGCCTCTCGAAGGGCTGATGCACACCACCCAAGCCAAGTGCGATTGTGTCGGCGATTACCCAGTTTCCATGATTACACAAGTGATCGTGAGCCTCGGGGTTGCAAGTTTTTTTTCCCACTTGGGTGAAAGTTGAGAGCTTTGTTGAATACTGGGAGTCGGACTAGGGTTTGGACATTCGAATCAAAATTAATAGATACTCATTTGTTCTCATTCCACCAGTCGGGTTTGTTTGTGCAGACTCACTGACGCGCATGACCTGCTCTTCAACTCGAGAAATTAGGTTGAATTCCATGCGACTTTCGTGGTGATTATACCACGGTCAGCTTCTTAGGGTCGCGGATAGTTGAGCGTATGTCCAGTGCATGTAAGACCTATGGAATAGTGCACCAAAGTCGTAATGAACCAGCAGCCTGGTTGGTTGCGACGGCCTAGGTAATTACTAGTGTATGCACGTCACATAACTGGCAAGTGGGTCGCTGCTTATTGTATCTTGTAGTATCCGCATCCATCCTACGTATTATTAGCCGAATCTTGCTTGTCGATTGCTGATGTAAATTTGACTAATGCCCATGGGGAGACCAGACAGCCTGATAATACGGTCAACGTTCGTTTGAAGAGCGCTTTTGAGTGGAGTGTAGAGGAAAGCCAGAGAAAACAAAAACAAAAAGGAATCATTCGTGTTTTATTAGTCAACAGGGCTGTCGGGGTCTCGAATCTCATATGAAGCAGTCTTCCACTCACTCAGGTTTCCTCAGCTGTGAATAAATATCGCCCTCCTCACCCTGGTCATCCGCCCACTCGTCCATCAATGAAGTCCTGCTCACTCCTGTTATCATTCATCGTGGGAATCACTTCGATACTTCTTTTCAGGCATCAAGTGCTCGACATCATTGCCACGACCGCAGACGGCTTCATCAGTCTGACGCCCAGAGCTTTCAAGCAAAAATCAGCAACGGACAGCCACCTATTCGCGACTGAAATGTCCGTTCCCCGCGCAATCCGCAAGGTCTTTCTGGCCGTCGAACAGGCCGAAGGCGCTGGCGCACGCGTTCGTCGCTCCATTGGAACCCCTCAACTGAGAAACTTCTCACCATTCCTGATGCTTGGTGAGTGGATCCCTGCCATCGAGCCCAGAGAGTCTCTTTGCTAACCATACGGAAGACCACTTCCGCATCTCCCCCGGCTCGGGCTTTCCCGACCACCCTCACAGAGGTCAGGAGACCATCACCTACCTGCTCCACGGCGGCGTTGACCACGAGGACTTCGCCGGCAACAAGGGCACCATCGAGACGGGCGACCTGCAATTCATGACGGCTGGCCGGGGAATCATGCATGCCGAGATGCCCAAGCAGAACCCAGACGGCAGTGCCAACGTTGGTCTCCAGCTTTGGGTTGATCTGCCGAAGCATCTCAAGGCCTGCGAGCCACGTTACCGCGACCTAAAGGCCAAGGAAATCCCCACGGTCGACGTCGACGATGGCAAGGTCCACATCAAGGTCATCTCCGGACAGAGCCACGGCGTCGACTCTGTCCGCGACCTTGCCTACACGCCTGTGTGGATTCTCGACATTCAGGTCAAGCCCGGCGGTAGGGTCGCCCAGCCGCTGCCCAGCGGCTGGAACGCTTTCGCATACACTCTCGAGGGCCAGAGCATCTTTGGCACGGGCTCTCAGCAGCGCGTCGTGGACCAGTTTCACAACGTTGTCTTTGAGTCGGAGGGCGACGTCGTTAACATCGAGGTCGATGTCGGAGCCGAAAAGGACGCCCGCGTCGTGGTCATCGCAGGGACTCCCCTAGACCAGGAGGTTGTACAATACGGGCCGTTTGTGCTGAGTTCAAAGGCGGAAGTATATCAGGCATTGATGGATTACCAGACGCATTCGAATGGTTTTGAAAGGGCTGAGGGATGGCAGAGTGAGATTGGAAAATCCATGATGGAGTGAGGGACGGCGGCATACCTATCCATCGCATTGTGTGTGTTTTGAACCCCCCATTTCCCCAAAACCCCAGATTTTCGCCAAAATTTCCAAAGCATCGGCGCATGACGGACGGCGTAGGTATCTAAGAACGAAAGATATACCAGACAATTTACTCTCCATTTGTTCAATCAATCCTGAAGATGCACAACTGCCAACCGTATGCTGGCCCCGGGCGCTGTAGCCCACAAACGTCCACTGCACGTGGCGCGTGCCTAGCTTGCGTGCTTGCCTACCACACCTAGGTACGTATCGTATGGAGCCTAGGTACCTAGTGTAGGTCCTCACTCCCCGGCCTCCACATCCCCGGTGCCTTGGTAACTGCATTACAGGTACTATTAGCAGGAGCACTGGCCCGCGCTACTGAGGCGGCATTAATACCCCGTACATACACGAAACCCAAATCGCGGTCCGATATGCGATGACCTAGCCCAACAAACTTCCTGGCACAATTGTGACAGCAGACTGACTCCAACGCCTTGTACCTCAACTGTGTGCGCGAGTGACACCTCGAACGATCGGTCGACTTGGTCTCTATTCTCGGCGTTCAAGCCCACCAACCAGAAACCGATTGCACCATGGACGCGCCCGTGCCGAAGCTCGCGGAGCTCCTCCGCCATCCCGACGACCTGGACAAGCTTTCCAGCCTCAAGCAGGAGTTCTCCCGGAAGAAGGCCGCCGTCGACTCGCAACTCCGCAGCGGCCTACGCGAGCAGCTCGAAACAACACAGTCGGGAATGACGGGCCTGACGGACGGCCAGAAGACAGTTCAGCAGATCAAGGAAGAAATGATCAAGATCGACCGCTTGTGCTCCGAGTCGCAAAATATGATAAAGGACTTCGCAAGCATCAATCTGGTATCTCAGGCGCACCGCAACTTCGGCGCCGTCGAGGCCATGCGCAAGAACCTTGAGACTTTTAACGAGCGGCTGGCTATCGTGGAGCGCATGCTAAGCGAGGACGAGGGCGACAAGGAGAACATGCCGAACCTGCTACCGATTCACTACGAGCTCACACAGCTGAGGAATATCCGAGATGACGCCATGGAACAGATTCAGAGGGCCGAGGATCCGGGTCTGGAATCGACGCTCGAAGACTACTTCCAGAGGCTGGACACCATGATTGACTGGTTCGACGAGCACATTGGCATTTTGGCTTTGAATCTTATCAATCTGGTCGTCAACGACAACAATGGTCTGGTGGTCCGCTTTGCTGTCGTCATAGAGGCCGAAGAGAAGAGCGACCAGAGGGTGCTGGCGCTTCAAGAAGCTCTGAAGGACCACAAGGAGATGGCAACTAGGTTCCAGAGCATCACCGACGGCGCGAAGAAGGTTCGAGGCTATAAGGATAAATTCACGCAGGCCATCAAGATTAGCGTTGAGGGACAGTTCGCCGAGGTTAGGGGGGAATTTCTCGATGACCCCTCGGCACTGGACAAGATACTAAAATGGTACTTCAACGATCTGAACGCCGTCAAGATGGGCATGACCGCCTTGATGCCCAAAAAGTGGAGGATCCTCAAGACGTACGGCGACATATACCACCAGACCATGCACGATTTTCTAGTGGGCATGATCGACGACCCAGATTCTAGTTCCGCGAACACACTGGAGATCATAAACTGGCCCGAAAAATATTACAAGAAGATGAAGAAGCTGGGCTTCAGGCAGGAAGACCTCACGCCCCACGTCATTGACTCGAGAGAAACGGAGCTGGTCCGCGATTTCCGGCAGCTCATCATCAAGTTTCTTGATGAATGGGTTGAGCGGATATTCAATGCGGAACAAAAGGACTTCGCCGAGCGCAATGTCGAGGGTTCGAACCTGGACCAGGACGAGTATGGCTACTTCCGGACCAAGAACCTCGTCGATATGTGGCGTATGCTGCGCGAGCAGATCGACGCGGCCGCCAACTCGAAGCGCATGGATGTGACCGAGGGCGTCATCGACGCCATGTTTTTGCGTCTTCGAGGCCGGCAGCAATCTTGGCAGAAGATGCTCGACGAAGAAGCCATCAAGTACGAGACTGGCAAGGTCCCCGAGCTTGAAGGATTCCAGCCTCTGCAAGACTGGCTTGTGGCCACAGCAAACGATCAAATCGCATGTGTCGACGACAACGAGGAGGAGAACAGGCTGGCATATTTGTCCAACTTCAAGCAAAAGTTCGAACCGCTTGTGTCACCGGCGTACTTGGAGCGGGCTGAAAGTGAAGTCGAGCTGCTGCGGGACGGCTACGTGGACTTCAGCACGTGGTGCATCACCAAGTTCGTGCAGCTAATCTTCTCCGTTGACTTCAAGTTAGTCATGCCTGACTTCTTCACCCCGAAATGGTACACGGGCACGGCGATGAAGCAGATGGTGGTGACGTTCGAGGAGTACGTCAGCGACTACCGCCAGGTTCTCCACCACTCTCTCGTCGACATCTTTACCGAGATCTTCGCTGATGAGCTTCTCGTACGGTACCTGTCCTCGGTGAGGAACAAGGGCGCCAAGTTCCGTCGCACGGATCCTTTCCAGGACAAGCTGTTCAACGACATCTCGACGGCATTCGAGTACTTCAGCGCTCTGCCGAACTTGGATGTCGGCAACTCGCTCAAGCAAACGTGGCGTGTCACCGAATACTTCTTACAACTCCTGACAGTCGAGAAGGACGCATTGCCGGACGCGTTCGAGGCATTCAAGAATGCCCACTGGGATCTAAACATGAGCTGGGTCGAAGCAGTGCTGCGCTCGCGCGACGATTTCGAGAGGAGCATGCTCAACGCTATCAAGGGCAGGGCGGCGCAGATTGACGTTGTCAGGGGCCCCGAGACCATTATGAGCAAGGTCAAGTAATGAAGCGGTAAACGTCGCACGGAGCATAACTCTAGTGTCTTTAGTCCCTTGTTGGTTTCCAATGCTGCTTCCTCTCGGTAGATGATGATAATCACTTTTCAATCCCCCAAAATTTTTGTGCAGGGACGGTTGACCTGATAAGGAACAGCGGCTTGACGAAGACGAAGACGATTACACAGGCATGATTGGATGGGGAATTCCAGTCCTCGCTCCAGCAACCACACGTATCAGGGTTCCTGGTTGCCATGTTTCTGACGGTGGCCTGTCTGGAGTCGGGAAACCTGGCATGAAGGTTGTCCCAAGTTACCAGGGGGCATACTGAATTTCGGCCACCACATCGCCGTCTGCGTCGATTTCCGGGGCTGTACGAGGCGGTGAGGTGATATTGCAAATCTGTCACCAAAAGTTAATGCAACACGAAATGGAGAATGGTAGACTGGAACACGTGGCCTTCTCTGAGTTGTGGTGATGCCAACAACTCAGAGATGACACAGTTGTAGAGGTCGATAAGCCACGGACAGATCCAGAACCGTGAGCTTTACTGTACATGTGCATGTGAAGAAGAGACTATATAGACACGACTATATTCACACAGATAGGGAACCTCTCTCTGTAGCTCACATATGTGACGATGAAATGGATTGAGGTTTGAATCCGGATACCACAACCCAAGCCAGAACACCGAAGGATGTTGAAGGAATTGCCAGCTTCGAATCAGATATGTATATCCTACATCAATATTAATTGCCAGTAAACACTGTGTCGCCGGGGGGAAATATGTGATCTGACGGGAAAAGAGGGCTATGAACAACTTCCAAACACGAAGGTATCTCTCTCCTCTAGGCCAAGCGGCAGAATAAAATAGAACGCTTGCTGTGACGGGTTTTATGCCAATCTGCCCTACCAAAGAAAACCACTCTTTCTCAATTGTATTGGATAACCTCACGATTGGCTAGCGAGATAATTAGCAGCCTGAGTTCATGTTAGCTTCGCGCTGCAAACGGTGGCTCCAAGCATTCAACCCACCCTTTCCAGGTTGTAGTCATATTTCTCGAGGGCGAGCAAGGAGTCCTCCCTCGAGTAGCCCATGCTGGTGAGATTTTTCAATATCGGGTCGTCATGTTCTCCATCCTGAGTCAGAGCTCGGCCGGGCGCAGGTCGAGCTTCTTGGGCAGCAGTGGCGTTTGTTGCACCTGTGTTGGCATTGGGGTCGCTGGGCGAGTCAAGGCTGGCAAAAATGGCATCCCAGTCCTGCGCGTCAGCTGCCGTTGGTGCTTTCGGTGACGCAGCGTTATTGCCACTAGTGCCGGGGTTCGGCGACAGAGCTCCGAAGTCGAAGCTGCTCTCTTGACCAAAAGCTGTGGACTCTGTCTTGGCTTGGCTGGGAGGAGGGCTACTGTCAAAAACAGCGTTAAAATCGTCCAGGCCGGACCTAGAGATCGTCTGGAACTCATCGTCTGCAGAACCCTCCTTGGCATCTTCGAGACCTTCAAAATCGTCTTCGAGATCGTCAAAGGAAGACTGAGGTTTGGGTCCTGCAGGCTGTGTGGCCGGGGCCGCCGGGGCGGTAGCGGACGTTCCCACAGAGATCGGAGGCTCCTCAGGAGCAGGGGCAGGGGCAGGGGCGGGAGCAGCAAGTGAATGATCAGTAACAGCGACAGGGCTGTCTGAAGCTGACACCTCGGTCGCAGAGGTAACAGAGGTGGGCACCACAACAGGGGTTGCGGGTTCAGGAGCGGTAGCTTGCTTATGAGCTTCGGTCTTCGTTGTCTGCGGAGAGGCGGGAGCGAAATCGTCCTCGAAGCCACCGCGTTCACTCGCACTGTCAGAGTCATCGTCATCGCGATCAAGCTCGGATATGGGAGGGAATTCAGAGTCGAATGCTGAATATGATTTCGTCCCGTCAACACCGCTCTTGTCTGAGGACTTGTGCGCGTTTGTGAAGCTTGCGAAAGCATCCTCAAAATCGGCTTTAGCCTTATTCTGATCCATTGCTGAGAATGGGTCAGCATCTGCCACGGTGCTTTCTGGCGCAGCTGCGGCACCGGTGCCTGATAGTTTATCTTCTCCTTGGGCCACGAGCTCCGAGTTGCTCGCCGTGGAGGTTGATGTGGTGCTTTGTCCCGTGGCTGTAGGTTCGACGGGGAAAGCGCCAGGCAACGAGTCTGCAGGTGGCACTTCGCTGGAACCCTCGGTTCGGGAAGCAGGAGGAGAAACAGCCTGGGGAGAGCTGACGGACTCAGCGGCGTCCGCGAACGGCAAGAAACTGGAGCTGTTGTGTCTGGAATCAGACGGAGCCGGAATTACAGCTGCAAGAGTGGCCTGGCGACTAGCGTTGGGCGAAGAGGGAACGGGGGGTGTCGAAAACGAGCCTAAGCTTGCAGTCGACGCGCCTGTGTGCTGAGGCTTGAAGGATGTGGCGGGGGGCGGGGTGCTGGTGGGCCCGACAGGGGCAAACGCTGGTCCGAAGACATCGTCAAAAGACTTGTCGCCGCCGTAAGGCTTGGCAGGCGGGGGCGAGGCAAAAGTACCCATGATATCGGTGCTTCCAGTTCTGCGAAAGAAGGGGTTGTTGCCACTGGCAGTCGAGGGCGTAGGGCTTGCAAGCTGAGCCGATGATGTTACAGGAGAGCTTGTGTGTGCTTGACGGGAGAGCTCTTCATTGTTCTTTGAAAGATCAGTCAATTCAGACTGCAGCTTGTCGCGCTCGCCCTCGTTTGTTGCCAGCTGTTTCTTATTAATGGCAACGAGGCCTTTCTGCTGTCGCGCCTCGGACTTGAGCTTTTCGATCTGAGGTTTAAGCTGAGCAACCTCGGCGTTCACTGTGCGGATCTTCTCTTTTAGCTTGGTATTCTCTTGCTGATCAGCCTCTAGGCCAGCCAGGACCTGCTGGTGTTGAGTCTGCAGGTCTCTGTAGGTGCCATCCAGTGTCATGCACTCGACTTGAAGCTTCTTGGTTTCGTTTCTCGATGCATTGAGCTGTATGCGCAACGCCTCAACATCCTTGGCCTCTTTCTCGTACAGGGTACGCAGCTGTGCCAATCGCTGCTCGAAGTTCTTCTTCTGCGAGTTGGCCTGGTTGAGCTCGTTCTGGGTCGTGGTACGTTGTCCTTGGACCTCTTGCATCTGCTTGGAAAGCGAGCCGACTTGGTTGGACAAGTTGGCAAGCTCTGCAGTCTCGCTGGTCAGCTTTTTGCTAACCTCGGGGTCACCGTCTCCTAGAAGGTCTTCTGATGCGGCGACAGCAGGGGGCCTGCCAGAAGCGGATTCTCCGGTAGGTTGCGCTGTGAGTCCGCGGCCAAAGGAGGAGGACGGCACAAAGGGCTTGAACTGCGTTCCGGTAGGAGAGGGTCGGATTGGAGAAGAAGGAGCCAGGACCGCTGAGCCAGATCCGAAAGGATCGTTTGCTGTCGAACCACCGGTAGACAAGGCAACTTGCGCTGGGGCAGGCCCGGGAGGAGTGTCGAGGCCAAACAAATCATCTAAGGCAGACTTGGGGGCAGCAGGCGCCGGGGCGGGAATATGAGCTGGAGGTTGAGGCTCGGGGGGAGCATCAAAAGGCGAACCCGAGGTAGTGGGCCGCGGCTGAGATCGGAAACTGGGTGGAATGAGGTTCGGGGGGAGGGCTGCCGGAAGGACAGTTGGGCCATCGCGCCTGCTCCTTTGCTGCCGGATCAGGTACATAGCCACCGCGAAGGTGTCACGGTTCAATCGACCCTCCGAGTTGATGTCCGAGAGATCCCAAATTTGGGCCAAAGCGTCCTCGGGCAGATTGGACTGGCTGAGGAACGGGACTGCCTCCTCGCCCGTGATGAACCCCTTCCGCGTCTTATCCAAATCGTCATAGAGCACGTCAAAACGAGCCTTGTCAGCGGGTGTGATGAGCCAGTCGTTGCCGGACGCGCCTGTCGTCTGCGCAGTGATCGGGGGTCGTCCGAGTGGGCTGGCCGCGCGAAATTGTGCCGAGCCACTCAGTTGTCTCGGGATAGCAGAAATGGGACCAGTGCTTGTCGGCGACTGTCGTGACGCAACAGGTCCGCGGCGTGTCGCCGCCTCGTATAGGGCTGCGGGGAGGACGTTCGGGAGGCCCCTGAGGGCACCCGTCTTCATGGACGTGAGAAGGTGCATAGCAATGACGAACTCGGTAGTGACAAGGGCCCCACGCTGCTCCGTGTCGGCCAGTTGCCAAATTCTACCTAGCACCTCGTTCGGCAGGCCCGACTTCTCGAAGATGGACTTGGCTTGGTCGCCAGGCAGGAGATTGCCGGCTTGAAGAGGCTGACGCTCGAAAAGACCGGCATACTGGTTGACCTTCTCGGGGGTCAAGGGCGGAATCCTGATGGGGCCACCGCCAGTGCCTTGAGCCTGGAGAGCGGCAGCGGGCGGAGGGGTGGGAGACGCAAGACCGGAAGCGGGCGGAGGCATGCCATCGAATCTCGGCAACGGTCCTTGTTGCAAGGCGATGTCAGGCGTCGGCTCCCGCCCTGCTTGGGCGTGTCCGATGAGCCGCAAAACAAGGCCGAAGCCTGCGGGGGTCAGGAAGCCCCTGTTCTCCTTGTCTGCTATCTGCCATATCTTTGTTGTTTCTATTGTCAGCCGCTGGTGGACTTTGATCGGCTGTTCGCAATGACCGGCCTCACCTCGCCCAGTATTCTCGAATCGAGACGCGTCTTCTCAAAGAACTTGACGGCAGTTTCGCCAGTAACAACCCCGACACTTTCTGTGTCGGCTTGGCGGAAGAGTTGGCCGTATAGACGCTTCTCGTCGGGAGTCAGGTTGAGATTCGGCGCGGCTTTTTAGACACGACGTCGTCAGCACCCAGCTCTTTGGTTCATTCCTCACGCATGCGACAAGCAACCGGCTCGACTCACCCGCATCAACGCCATCGGTGGACATTATGACGATGGCTGATTCCAGCTATCGAAAATGCGGTGTTGTGCTGGTTGAGGCCGTTCCGCTTTGAGTGGGAGTAGGTTGGCCGTTGGCTGTCAGTCGTCGGGTTCGATACAGCCTCTGGGGGCTGGGGGGGCCTGGGGTGGGATGAACTGTCAGCATAGCAATCCCGGAATAGCATTTAAACACTGTAAGTTGCGAGGGGCTGTTTTTGGCCGTGATAACGTACCTTGTGCACGAATGATGGCCCGGCCCTTTCTTCCCAGAGGTTTGGGAGTGAATTGGAGGCTAGGCGGCTTGTGTTGATGCAGTTTGTGGATGGGATGGATGGAGGGTGCGTTGGGTTGGTTTGCCTGGGTTGGTCGGTCTTGACTTGTTAGGCTGGCTGGTAATTAATCCACAAGCCGAGCCACCATCCTGCCTTGTGTACGGATAGGTACGTACCCACTCGCTCAAATGGGCACCACCAGCTGCCCCCGTGATATACCCGACGGAGCGTTGTCACTTTCATAAACACAACTGTGCACTGTAGGCAACTCACCCCTGTCTGATGCATCCGACGTCTCCGCTCGGTGCCTCATTTGGACACCTATTCGACAGTGGCTTCCTCCACGGATAATGACATGAACTCGGAGAACAAATGAATGTTGCACTCGAGCATAATACAGCACTCTCATGCCACAAACCAAAGAGCAGCCCTCATGCCAGCCAGAAGGTGGGTTTGGCATAGGACCGACCTAACATAGCATGGCAACATCTTCTAGTGAAGGTCGTGATTTTTTATTCATCCCTGTGGTATTAAAGGTGGCTATTCTTTTCTGACTTTAACAACTGAAGTAAACACGCCATTGGCTTGCAGGACTGCCATGACACATGGATCCACGGCGCCAGAACAGAGCCAGTGACCCAAGGAAAATAGGAACCTCTGCTTTACGGTCTCCTTCGCATCCAAACGCCGAGAAACGCGCATCTTAGTACTCGGCCTCAAGACCCTCCTCGCCCTCGAGGGAGTCGGCCGCAACCTCCTCGTAGTCACGCTCCAGAGCAGCAAGGTCCTCACGAGCCTCGGAGAACTCACCCTCCTCCATGCCCTCGCCGACGTACCAGTGGACAAAGGCACGCTTGGAGTACATAAGGTCAAACTTGGTCGACAGAGCAGACCAAGCCTCGGCAATCGCCGTAGTGTTGGAGAGCATGCAGCTGAGTTCTGGTCAGAAAATCCTGCCTTGCAGAACGCATGGGGATGAGAAACTTACACAGCACGGCTGACCTTGGCGAGGTCACCGTTAGGCACCATCTGGGGAGCCTGGTAGCAAATACCCAGCTTGAATCCAGTGGGGCACCAGTCGACGAACTGGATGGTACGCTTCGTCTTCAGGGTGGCGACAGCAGCATGGGCGTCGTTGGGGACGACGTCACCGCGGTACAGCAAGCAAGTGGCCATGTACTTTCCGTGGCGCGGGTCGCACTTGACCATCTGGTTGTTGGGCTCAAAGCAGGACATGGTCATCTCCTGAACCGAGTTGGCCTCGTGAGCGGCCTTGGCGGCGGAGATCATGGGCGCGTAGGCAACCAGAGGGAAATGAATGCGGGGGTACGGAACAAGGTTGGTCTGGAACTCGTTCAAGTCAACGTTGAGGGATCCGTCGAAACGGAGGGAGGCGGTAATGGAAGAGACGACTGCAGATGTGTGTGAGTGCGCAATTCATCAGACGTGCGGTCGAGGTACAAACTCACCCTGAGCGATCAGGCGGTTGAGGTTCTCGTAGTTGGGGCGCTCAAGGCCCAGATTGCGGCGGCAAATGTCGTAGATGGCCTCGTTGTCGACCATAAAAGAGCAGTCGGAGTGCTCCAAGGTGGTGTGAGTGGTAAGAATAGAGTTGTAAGGCTCGACGACGGAGGTGGCGGTCTGAGGAGCAGGGTAGACGCAGAACTCAAGCTTCGACTTCTTGCCGTAGTCAACAGACAGGCGCTCCATCAAGAGAGCACCGAAACCAGAGCCAGTACCACCGCCGAAAGAGTGGAAGACGAGGAAGCCCTGAAGACCAACGCAGTTGTCGGCAACGCGACGGACCTTGTCGAGGACCTGGTCAATGAGCTCCTTGCCCACAGTGTAGTGGCCACGGGCGTAGTTGTTTGAGGCATCCTCCTTTCCGGTGATCATGTGCTCGGGGTGGAAGAGACCGCGGTAGGGACCCGTGCGAACCTCATCGACGACGTTGGGCTCCAGATCGCAGTAAATGGCACGAGGGACGTACTTGCCCTGACCTAAAATCATCTCGTTAGTAAACAGACAAGGAGGGTTTTCTCGGGTTGGAGCGTACCCGTCTCAGAGAAGAAGGTGCTGAAGCCGTGGTCAGGGTCGGCCTGCTTACGCTCCTCGGTCAAGTATCCATCGGGCTGAGAAATGATGCGTGTAAGTATTGCGAATGGGTGGCAGTCACGGGCTGGTAATTACCTGGATGCCGTGCTCGAGACAGTAAAGCTGCAGAAGAAGCTCAAGTCAGCCAGCAAATCCGCGGGACGAGAACATAGTGTTGGCCTAGGCATTGGTCCGCGGTTGTGTCGACTCAACCCGACTCGGCAATACCGTGGCGTCAAATAAACAAATGGCATTCCTACCTCCCAGCAGGAGTTGGCGATCTGGCAACCAGCCTGACCGACTACACGAAATCAAGTTAGTAAACACATTCGAAGGTGAAGTATCGTTGGGTGCAGCGCATCTGTGGCAGTAGGCGATGGTGGCAGGAGCAGGCCCGCGGGCAACGGGGACAACCCAATGATGCGGTGAGAGCAACGCGTGGGGTCGGGGGAGATCAAAACAAAAATGCGGCTTACCGTTGATGCTAATGACCTCACGCATGATGGCGGCGTGTAGAGGGAAAAGACGTATGCGAGCGGATTAGAGCAAAGAAGCAGGGCCGGAAGATGTCGAGAGCAAGCAGGAAAATAGACGAAAGTTTTGTTTTTTGCAGCTATCACGAGAAGATGGCGATAGGAGGTTGAAAAGGTTAGGTTGCCGTAGGCCCGCCAGTACAGGGGAAAGAATAATAGGGTGGTGCTTGGTGCCAGGTGGATTTGTGGGCTCGTGCTCCTCGCTTTTGGCGGTTGTGGTGCTGGAATCGAGGACAGGGTGCCTCCGGTGGGCAGAGTCGGGATAGGTAGGTACGGATAGGGTGGGAAATTGGTGCGCAACCGGGGCCGTGCAGGAGTTTTTGTTGATACATGAGGGGTCCCCGAATTGGTAAGCGCGTCTGTTGACATCCTGTTGTCGTGGGCAAGTGGCCAATGGAAGGCTCAGGCAGTAACTGAGCTGGGCGTCTTTATTGGCCTCCTCGTGGGGGCTCGACAGACCCGCCCCTTGGGTTAAGGCACTACCTAGGTAGGCAGACAGACACCTACCTACCTCCATATCTACCTAAGGTACTACACAAGCTAGAGTCGAAAGTCGCAAGTTAGTTGCTGACGATGCATTACTATAAACTTCTAGAATAAGCTACCTTATCTATATAATAGACGTTTCTAGTTATTTTTAAAACTTTTAAAATAGTTATATTTATTTATTCTATAATATAATATACTAAACTATTAAGTAAAAAAACTTAAAAGTTAATAAGAAATTAAAGTAATACTTAGTTTTTAAAATAGTACTTTAAACTTATATAAATCTATATTATATTTAAGTTATAAAATTCTTTATTTAACTTAAACTTTTAAAGGTTTTAAAAAGTTAAATTTAAAAGTAAATGTAATATTAATTAATTAATATTATATATAAAGTTACTTAAAGATCTATATGTATATAATATTAGAATTTAGCCTTAAGACTACTTTCTATAGCATAGATACTATGTACTTATATTATACTTCATTGCTAGATCCCCACTTAGGTAGTCATGCCTTCTCTAGTGCTGGGTACTAAGAGAGGTGCGTTCCTTGCCCACCTGGTCCCTGCCCCGCCTCTCCTGGGGACCAAAGAAGTGATACGTACCTCTGTGGAAAGTGCCATCTAATACCTGCCTAGGTGGTAGATTTGTTAGGTAAGGTGGTGATGGAGCGACAACGCTGTGCTTGTTATTACCTACCTACCTACATAGCTGGGTACTGTTACTTGCAGACTCCACCACTCACCGGCAAGCACAGCATCCAAAACGCTCCTGTTCACGATAGTCCTCTCCCGAACCAGCCCAAATCAGCCAGAGCGGTCCAATGCTGCTACCTAGCATGCAATCCTCCCTCCTGTTCAGCCTCGCTCTCGTGCTCTACTTTGGTTTTGTCAGTGCGAACACTGAGAAAATCATCTTTCTCGGCCCCCCAACTATCAATTTGCCAGCAACACAACCTACTCTAGGCGATCTCCGTCTAGATGTGCTGACGCCTGACGACTGGTCTAGCAGACTTGATCTCCAGTCTTCTTTCCCAGATGCGGGGTCTCCCTTAGGGACGACAACTTGGTTGTTGCTGACGAATCTCACGCAAAATCAGCGTTATGAGCTCAGAGTTTGCTGGGCGGCTACTGTGAGAAGCTCTCCCGCCTTTACATGGAGGCACATGTTTACAATGAACACAGCAACCCACGGCTTTCTCGCTCGAAGTCTTCGAGCTTCCCGTTGTTTGGAATACCCCTGAGTTGATAGCGTCACTCGCATCTTTCGCTTTCACGCGTCAGCCGGGTGAGGATACGGACCGTCTGCTGTCGTCCTCTTTCCCAAAAGGGCAGGAATATGAGGCTTCGCTTCTATTCCTTAGAATTTCCGCAGCAGCAGACTATTTCACTGACAATGCCATACTCATGGATCATGTCGAGACCGTCAGCGTCGATATGATACTAGACCCATTTTTGCTGAACGCGTTGCCAAGGTCACTGCTCCCAACCATTTTCTATACCCTTTCGATAGCGGTCCTGGCCTGCTCTCTATCTAGAGTCATACTTGCCTGGATTCAGTCAGTGCTCGCCGCAGAGGATACACCGGAAACGCAGAAGAAAAGATTATAGGGACATCCCCTCGTCCATGGATCTTCCCCGGGAACGCAAGAAGGTCTAACAACAGGTTCATTGAATACAAAACGAGGCCGCCCCAGTCTCACTCTACGACACCCATATCTCAATGCCTGCCCCTTCCGGAAAGCAACCAGTCATGGCGGGAGGGAATATACAGTCTCTGAACAACCCCTACGATTCATTTGCCCAGCACGCACCCAAACCTGCCTGGCCGAAGGAAGTAGGTGTGGGGCTCTAATCACAGACGCCGGCGGCATTGGCCCTTTGCTGCTACGCCATGCGAGCCTTCAAGAAAATACGACAACACTTCTCTACGCAGCTTTCAATAGCGGTTTCCGTAGCCTCCCTGCTGTGGGGGGTTATGATTGTACGACGAAGGTTGGCTGGGATAGCTTCCTCCCTGAGAACCTTGGGAACCGACACTGCCGTATGTAGCCGGGTTGTAGCCCCCATACTGCGGCTGCTGGTGCTGCTGGTTTGACGGAGCACCATAACTGGGCTGCTGACCATACGACGAAGGAGGTCCACCGGCAGGCGGAGGGGGGTAGGACTGGGTATGCGCCGGCGTGGCATACGAATTGTTGTTCTGCACCTGGCCCTGGTTCGGCGGAGGGGGGTACTGGTTTGGTGGCGGCGGGAACGACTGAGGATGACTTTGATTCGGCGGCGGCGGGTACGATTGCGTGTGGTTCTGGCCTTGGTGGTGCTGACCTTGGCTGGGCGCCGGCGAATGGGTGAAGGAGCCTCCTGCCGGCGGAGACGAGTGTTGGTTCTGCGACGAGGAGCCGGGCGGTTGGTATGAGGTGGGGGGTGCCTGGCCAGAATAACCACCCCCAGAAGAGGCATTGTTGGAGTACCCGTAATTGTTGCCCTGAAGAACCAGGTCAGTCTCGTGTCACAGGCTTACGAATCATTGACAACCTACTCCGTGAGTTTGCTTGCCCCCGCCGAAGATATTGGCAACGCCGCCCATGAGGGATCCTGCGAGACCGCCATGCTGCTGGTGGCCCGAGGACTGGTTCCCGTGGTAATTTTGCTGCGAGCCCTGCTGCGAGCCCTGGTGTGAGCCCTGGTGTGAGCCCTGGTGCTGGCCCTGCTGCTGGCCCTGCGACGGCTTGTTCAGTAGGCTCGAGGCCAGCGCACCTCCAAGCTTGCCCAAGGAACTCTTGCCCCCGCCGCTCCCGCTGCCGCCGTGGCTGCTGCCATGCCCGCCTATGCCACTTATCAACTGACTCGCAAGACCGCCGAGGGGACTTGACGAGTTGCCGTGGGAGCCCGAAGAAGAGCCCTGGTTCGAGTTTTTGCCGCCGAGAAGGGCGTTCATGGCCATGCTCTGGGAACGTACGTCAAGTCAGCAAGCGATCAAGGCGGTGAGTGGCGACAAAGGATGCAGGGCGAATAGAGAAATGCGGCAAAGGTGCAGCATCAACGTACACCAAGACCTCGATCTCCGGTAGGACCATCGATGCCCCTCGTGTTCGTGTTGTCGGGCGGCATGGGGGGGTTTACGGGCTCGAGAGTGCCATCAGCGTGTCGCACAGTCTGGCTGCCGTCAGGGTGTGTGATAAGCTCGGGCTGAGGAACGCCGTAGGGGTGTTCGGAGGGTTGGGCTGGAGTTGCGCCGGTCGGGGCGGCATCGGTCGGGACCTCCCATTGCGATACACCGGTGGAAAGCTGCACGAAATAGTACTTCTTGCTCGACCCATCCCACTGGGCAATCCAGCCAGCTGGGAGATGTGGCGGGGCAAACGTGGGGCCCTCAGTGCCCGGCGAGGTCGGACCTGCCATCGGAGAGCAAAGAGGATGTTGTCGACTCGGTGAGGCGACGTTGAAGAGCAACAGTGAGTGGTGAAGGTGGACGGAACTGAGCGCAGAGACGTCAAGGGTCGGTGGGTGGTGGTGGTGTTGGAGGGGAGAGACGAGAGGGCCGCCGGAGAGGGCAGACGAGGGTGTTTTGCGGCGGGCGCGGTGCAGTGTTGATGTACCCGTGGACCTGGCGCTGACGGGAAATGCGGTATGTACGGTGCACTATCGACGCTACCAGTGGCACCAGCAGTGCCCCGGGTAATAGGTAGTAGTAGTGTGGTGGTCTTGTAGGTAAGGTCGGGTTGGGGAGGGGGTCTTCCAGTCTAGCCCAGTCCGCGTGCCGGTGCGGCGGGGCTTTCTGCTCGAGGGCCGGACGAGGTTCAAACACGTTATCCGTACACCGATGTAAAGATTTGACTACAGGCAGCGGGAGAATACTTAGGCAGGAACTTGGGAGATGCTTGAGAAACCGAAAAGAAAGGTTGCAAAAAGCAGAGCACCTTGTCGCAACGGAAGGCACTCCGAGGTACAGACGGGAACAACGAAGACAACTGGGTAAACATAAAGTAAAAAAGTCGAGGTTAATTGGATGGGTGGTGAGGTGAATGTGCGCGCATACATGCTACACAGGACACAGAGATTATCCCAGGGAAAATAATATCGAAGGCCGACGGACCAGAGCCGAGTTTTGTGCGGTACAACAAAATTGAGAGATGCAATATTCTACAATGACGACTGCCGAGCACAGCCTCAACAACGACTACTGACCGTCGACTCCAAACCACTGAATTGCCCATGTAATACGATAGGTACAGGAGGTAGCAAGCAAGCCGGCGGCCTCTCAACCTGGACAGTCACGGCCCACGGGCAGTTTACCTTGGACCTACCTACCTAGGCAACTAGTAGGTGTCGGAAGGTCGGGTGCCAGCACCGCCACACTTCAGCCTGCGCCCCACCCCCAGTACGGCCTACCCGCGACGTCGTGTGGCTCAGGACACCTATTAGGTGTTAGGTCCCCGCCAGCCATGGAGTACCGAGGGATGACGAACGTTCCAGGCGCAGTCCTTCCAAGCGAGGCTCTAGATGTTGCCGTTTGTTCGCTTGAAGTCCTGGCACGGGGCAGGATCGTCAGCCCCCAGGAAAAACGCAAATGGCTCGTCGTCTTGCGGAAGTGACAGTGGAGGTTCACCACACTGAGCCGGTAACCTCGCCTCGCCCCATATAAATTCAATGCCATGCCACATCCTAAAAGCCTCTTCCGCAGGCGTAATTACAGGCTCATGGAGCAACCACCTGCCATGGACGAACAAGGCCCTCGTCACCTGTCGTGACCAGCATCTCCTCCAACCCCTTCCTCTCCGAACCCGCATCGTACCTCTTGCACCAGGTGATATGGTTGATCTCGTACGGCCCGTGAGCGTTTGACACCGTCGTTTCTATGCGCCACTTGCTAGAAACGGGCTCCCGTTGTTCACTGGCCTGCCCGTTTATCGCCACCGCCTCCGGGTTAACACAGTCGCCCGCACCGCTTGTGCTCTCGTTGTCTTCCGAAGACTCAACTTCGCGGTACAGAACGATCATGCCGTCGCTGCCTGTGCTGGCCACAAGGCCCGTGTCTGCACTCCACGTCACAGAATAAATATCCCGCGTGTGCGCCTTGGGCAAGACGGCTGTGCAGGTCCAACTCTCGCGTAGAGATCTCCGCATGGTGTTGGGAATACCGCCAAGCCCCGAGTGGAAGCCCGAGCCACCGGCGTATTCCCCGTCGTCGTCCTCCTCCTCCAAGCTCCATACTCGTATCGTTTGGTCCGCCGAGTAAGTTATCAGCCTCGGGAACCGATTGTCCGCTCTCGGTTGCTCCTCCCACTGCACTCCCCAGACCGTGCCCTCGTGCCCCTCCAGCACCGCCACGCAGACCCATTCTCCATCACCGTCTTCCCGCCATATGCGGACTGTGTTGTCGTAGCTTGCGCTCGCAAGAACATCGGCACTGTATCTCCTCCGAGAGTTCCTTCCAGGCAAGTCGGGGCACCAAGCAATTCCCTTCATGTCACCGTTGTGCTCGTTCAAGACAGCGACTGTCTCCCACTCGTCGTCACCCTCCGAGGCGCCAACGTCTTCCCAAATCCACACCGTCTGGTCTCGACTGCAAGTAGCGAGGTACGAGCCAGATGGAGAAAATGACACGCCCTTGATCTCCGAATCGTGACCCTCCAGAACCAGTGTAAATTCCCAGTCCTTTTCACCATCACTCTCTCCGTCGCCGTTCGGGAGTCGACATGCACCGAGGTCGGTTTCGAGGGACTCAGGGCCCGCACTGTTGTCGGAAAAGGGCAACTCTCCATCCCAGCGCCACAAGCCTGCGGTTGAGTCGAAACTGCCGGTAACGAGACAGAGTTGGTGCGGGGCGAGATCGGGTTTCCAGGCCACAGATCGCACGGAGCGTGTGTGACCACCAGATAGGGTGCTGTGGGAGGAGAGCGAGGATAGCGAGTACACTGTGACTGACTTGGAATGCGCAGTCGCAATAAGTGGGAGCGTCGGATGAGGAATCGAACACCACGCACGTTCGTAGAGGTCGGGCTTGAAGGGGCCAAGAGGGAGAATTCGGGCCGCCGAGGACGGCGCCTCCGCCGGTGGAGGCATTTTTGATGAAGGGATAGATGTGAGAGCTTCGATGGTAGTATCTAGAGGATTTTGCAGCGTGATCATCGGATAGACCCTAGATGGTAAAGTCGGTGGGTCAGCTTCGAGGCTCCGCAGCAGTTGGCATTTGTTTTGCGAAGGGTCGTGGTAGGTAGGTTAGGTGACGTTCAGTAATGCAGTGCTTCTACCAGAAGTCTGGCTGGTCAGAGTTTACACTTGGTACAGTGTAGAGGTAGGTGCCCTCTCGTCATACCCCGCCATGGTAGGTACCTACCTACCCCGCGGAAGATTGACGGGAAATCATTATTCCTGCAGAACTTGCTGGGTGGCGCCCAGCCCGGGGGGAAAGGGGGGCGGCGGCCGAGCCACGGGCACTATGCACAGTATGCAAGAGCCGCGGGCCCCACATCTCCGGTTGCCGTTCCGGGGCATCCGACGTCCCATGTACGGATATCCGTAAATTCGGATGAATAAAACCTCACCTACCGGACTTCTTCTCCGTCGGTCTAGTCTTCCTGGTTCCCACCGTCTTGTTCTGTGACCTACGAAACTGGGAGTTGGTTTTGAATAGTTCCGTGCTTTTTTTTTTTTGGTACCCTGACACAAGATCGGGAAACCCGTACTTCATTGCAAACAACGTGGACTCAGCAATCCGCTCTTTTCGGGCGAGTCTTCGTTCTCTTTTTCCCACCGGTCTGGCGACTGACTTGATGTCTACTCGATTCGCCATATCTAAATGAAAGCGTATCCAAATCCGCGTTTCAAACTAAAACACTGCCATAGATCGACTCAAATAGTGGCACGGGTAAATTTTGTGCCACGTTGCATTCGGTACTCGAGTGCGCTCGGTTCTGAACCGACGGGAATGGAAACAAACGCCACCGCAACATTTCGAAAGAAGCTGTTGCTACTGCTGCTGGGAGCCTGGGGCTGCTATGTTTCCAGTTCTGCTTTTCCCTCAGTAGAAAAACAAGAGAAAAGGGGGAGGGCGTTGTGTGTGTGTATGTGTGTGTGTGTGCAGACTTTCTGCTGACGTATCGCGCACCAAGTCATTGATTACACACCACGACGACTTGCTACTAGCCTTATAGTACACTAGGTAGTTTGGTCCTCAAGCACCGGCGTGTCTCCAGTGCTGTCCAAATTCATCAGGAGAGGGAACGCCGGCAGGCCGGGTCAGGGACAATTAAATGCAACCTACGTTATCCGCATGCTTCGCCATTTCATTTCCCAATCTTCCAGATTTGGCTCGCCAAAAGTATGACGGTGGCCGGGCGACAGCACTTGGTCTAAGTCGGCTAGGACCTGACAATGGTTGTTCTATAGGGCCTCAAGCGGGTGACAAAAAAACAGGGACACCTGTACTACTACACTAAGTTACTAACAAAAATACCTTCCTAGCTATACAAAACTAGCTTAAGACCGGTATCTCCAGCTAAAACGAAGCTCAGAGTGTCCCTATTTTTCTGTCACCCGCTTGGGCCTGTAATAAAGTTCTGCCACAGTACGCCTTTGTGACCATCCAGGACTAGCGCCACTAGAAAATGGCACATGAAGGAGCTAAGAGGAATAGGCGCCCTCAGGTTCAGGGGAAGAGTTGAACGGGGCCGAATGGGTTGGGGGTGATGACCACATGGTAAGGAGTCTTGGCATACCGTCGTTTAAGTAGTCTCCCTAGCGGCGCTCACTACACTGCATGGGAAAAGGAAGAACACGGGAAAAACAGAACGCGGATAACGAGAAATCTGAAACCCCGAGTCAGAGCCAGAAGAATCGATCAGCGGCCTGAGCACGTCGCGCAACTCGGTATGGAATCCAGCGGCTGGTTTCCGGGAAGGCTCGGGTGAGCTTTTCATACCTAGATATGTGCTCCCGGGCTGACCGAACGAGATTCGCGTTCTGCGGGGGCGTAGAAAAGCGACCGACCGACCATCAAGTACGCTTTTGTAGAGGAACTGGTCGGTATCCCCGACCTAGGTACTTACCTCACATCTAGGCCTCGTGTAATCACTCATCATGACACTTAGTGAACGATGCAATGTCTGGCAAAGTTTGTGCAGGAACTGGGAGAGAAGAGCAGGGGGGAAAGCAGGCTGGAGTAAGGAGACTCTGTACGGATACTATGGTGAGGTTAGGGCGTATGAGCGTACATTGAATTGAGGTTGTATTCGGAGGAGATCTAAGCTGTGAGGCGCTGCGCTCGTCAGAGCGTTATATCCATGCTTAGTCACCCTAGTGCCTAAGGCGCGGCTCGCGAGGCTGGAGCCTTAGAGGGCTTATTGTGATATACCCCCTAGTGATAGTGACGTTACTATTAGCGGTGTTAAGGCTATATCCCTTACCTTCTTTTTTGTTTTAAATATAAATAAATAGAGTATTTAAAATACTCATTAAAGTTATATAAATAAAATTATATAAAGGGAATATTTTTATAGTTATATAAACTATAAAGAGTATTTATAACTATAGTTAAAATTATAGTTATTATTTTTTAAAGTATAGAGATTTTTATTAAGTAAGCTATAGGTAGTAGAATATATATGATTTTTTTAGCTACTACTTAAAATTCTCTTTTTTTTTAGTATATTTATTTTAATAGATTATAAGTTACTACTTTACTACTCTATACTTTATATACTACTTCTAAAACGTTTTTACTAATAAAGATATATAAAAATTAAATAATTAAAATACTTCTTAAAAAGTATATAATAAGTAAGGAGTATAAGGTAAAGATTATTAAGAGTAAGAAGTATACTAGGTTTAAGTATAAGTATATAGCGCGTAGTGGCTCTACTAACTCTACTAACCCCCTTAATACTATTAGTAGTTATAGCTATGATAATAAAAAAAGTAAAAATAATAATAATAATAAGTACTTACTATTTTAACTAACTACTCTATCCCTTATAACTCCTTCCCCCTATAACCCCTCTTTCCCCCTAGTCCCCTTCTATACCCTATATAAAAAGAACTATACTTTTATACTATTTAATAAAAATAACTTTAAGTATAACCCCCCTTATAAGGGGTATACTAACTCTAGCCTTAAAGGCTACTCTTTTAGTTACTACTTTATTACTAAAAGTAATATTTAGAACTACTATATTTAGTATATTAATAGCTATAAGTAGTATACTAATTTCTATTAAAACACTATATCTTAGTACTACTAGTTTATTATAGTATACCTTTTAAGTAAGTTTTATTATATAAGTTTTTTTATACTTTTTAGTAGTTTATAGTTAATTTAATTAACTTTATAGTAGGTTTATAAAGCGCGTAACGACTTATAAGAGGTTATTAAGTTTAACTCTATACCTTTTTTTATTAAAAGTAAAGTTAAGGAAAAGAAAAAGAAGAAAAAAGCTAAGTTTAAAAAGGAGGAAAAGCTTAAGTTTAAAGAGAAGGAAAAGGAGGAGTTTAAAGAGAAGGAGGAGTTACTTAATAAAGAAGAGGATAAAGAGGAGATTACTAGTATACTTATAAAATGCACTATATACTAAGTTTATACTAAGACTATTATAGGGGGTATTTATTAGTTTATAAATAAACTCTTTACTACTTATAACTATACTTAAGTGATTTAAAAAGGTATTTATTAGCTTTTTATAGAGTTAATTAATACCTTTATACTTAAAAGTATTTTTAAGTTATTATATTTATTTTTAGTATTTAAAGACCTCTAAACTATAATTACTTTATTCTTTTCTACGTACTTAGTAAAGTAGTATAGGCCTTTTAGCTTAATATAATAACTTACTTATAGGCTGTTTTTTCTTTTTATTTAGATACTCTTTTCTTTTTTTATATAGTTATAATATATATCAAAGTATTATAAAGATTAAAAAGTACTTTAAAGTATTTAAACTTACTTTTTATAAGGTTTTTAGTAAGTTTATTAGTTAGTATATTATTTATAAGTATATATATGATATTAAAAGAGTACTTAGTATATTTTTAATAAAGCTATATATTTTAAATATTTATATTATTTAAATATATAGCTATACGCTCTTTTTTACCTACTATAAAGTAAATTATTTACTAATTATTATAGTAGACTTTTTAAGTATCTTTAAGGTTAAAATCTATTTCTTTAAGAAGTTATTGAAGTGCTATTAACTTTTTAGTAGTATACTTAAGTATTAGGAATTTTACTTTTATTATTAATATAGTAACTATATTTTATTTTTTAGCCTTTTAGTATAGTAGACTACTAAAGAGTTTAATAATATATTTATAAAACGATCTTTTTATCTTTTTATTATTTATTAAAAAGGTATTTTTTACTATAAAAAGTGCTTTTATATTACTCTCTATATTACTATAGTATATAGTAAAGTAATATATTAAATATAAGTAGTAAATAACTCAGTTAGTAGCTTTAAGGTATGCTTAAGAGGGATTTATTAAGAAGTATAAGAGTTATAAAGTAGTAAAGATAATATTTAAGTAGATTATAATAGGAGTATAGAGAATTAAACTAACCTTTTTTTAAAATTCCTTAACCTTTTAATATAATACTTAACTTAAGTTTTTAGTAAAGTTAATTGTTAGTAGTAGTATAGCTAGGTATAGTGTGTTAGTAAGGTTATACTTTTTAGCTATTTTATTAATATATGTGTTATAAATTAAAAAAATATATTATTTAGAATAGTTTCTAATTACTTTAATACTAAAGAAATACTCTACAGGGCTTTACTCTTTAAACCTATATACATTTTTAATACTTTTAATTATTATTTAAGTATATTTAGCTTTATTTAGGTAGTATGCTATAAGGATATTATTAATATAGAATATAATAAAAACGCGCCTTTAAGGGTCTTAAAAGAGATATAGCTTTTTATTATAGTATTTAAAACTAAAGTAATAAAGAGTTTTTAAAAACTCTTTATACTATAAAAAAGAAGTATTATATAGTTTATAAAGTGTTAATTTAAGTTTAATATACTGTTTTAGTTAATAAATATTATTTAAAAGTTTATAATAAATAAATAGAGTATTAAGGTTAAGCTTTGTATTTAAAAAGGCGTTTATAATATTAAACTACTAAATATTATAATTAAATTATACTTTAAAGAATATTAAAAAGTAAAAGGATTATACTATAAGAGTTATAGTATAAGTAAATTATAATAGATTTATATTTTAAAGGTTTTTTAAATATAAATATATACTTTATAGTAGTTAAGAACTTTATTAAGTTTAAACTTATAAGTAAAAATTTACTTTAAAGAAAAAAGTTATAATAAGGCTTTTTAATAGTTTAGTTTTTACTACGTTTTTATAAATATAAGCTTATAAATTTCCTTATACGCTATATTTATAAAGCGCTTTTAGAGCTTTAAAAAAAGCTTTTTTATTACTTTTTATAACTTTAAAGTACTAATAAAGTTATTTATATAAAAGTCCCCCTTTTTTATAGTATATTTATAGTTATAGGGTATTATATAGACTACGTTTTAAATAATATAGTATAGATAGGTATAGTTGTGTTTTTTATTTTTAAATACGTTTTACTAATTAGGTATAAATATTATAAAGAAGGCGTTTTTTAAGCTACTGTATAGTATTTTATAGGTATTATTAATATATATATAAATAATATAGTTTTTGTTTTAAACTTTAAATTAAACCCTTTAAGGTACTAGTTATTATATAATAATCAAGCTAGTACTTTTTAAGGTGTTTTTAAAACATTTAAAGGGATTGTGTTATTTAAGTCGCCCTTACTAGCTAGTTAAGCCTCTTTTTATTAAGTAGTTAAAGGTTTATACTTAATAGTTAGAGATTTTAAGTATTCTATAGGATTTTTTATACACGCGTAGGCTTAGTTATTTATAAGTTTAATTAATTTAAGAGGTTTTATTAGTTTAGTTTTATTTGTTTTAAGTTTTTTAGTATTGATAGTTACTTTATATAGCCTTTTATTTTTAAGATATTATAGTATTAATAGTTTAGGAGTAGGATTAAGAGTTAATAGTTCTTTTAAGGATAATATACTATACTCTTTATATACAGAAGTACTACTTAGTTTGACGATGTTTTATTAAGTAAGTTTAGTAAATTATATATTAGTAGGTTTATTATTAGTCTTTTTTAAGTTACCCTTAAAGTCTTTTAGAGTTTTATAAACTTCACTTTAAAACTTAAAAAGCTTTTTAAGTTTTAAAACTATAGATTTTATAATTTTTAAGTAAAACGTATATTCAGTATTATTTTTTAAGTAGAATTTTATTTTATTAAAAATAATATTATATATAATAATAATTTATTTAAGTATAAGTACTTCGATTCTATATAAGTTTATTATTTTAGAAATATATTTTATAAAGTATTTAATATATACTTTTAGTATAACTTTAAACTATTCTTTTTTAATTTTTATTTTTCTTTTATACTTAAGGGAATAGGTATAGTATTTATAAATATAAAGTTTTTTTAATAAGGGTATAGGTTATAGTTTATAAAGTAGTTATAAGTTAGAGTTTACTACTTAAAGTAATATTTAAACTATTTTATTTTAACTTTATTTACCCCCTTTAAAGTAACTAATAGCCTATAGGCTATATACTTTAGAAAACTATCTAGCTACCTACTTTATTAATTTTTTTTATTTAATAGATAGTACTTAAATTTACTTACTATAATACAGCTTCTATAGATTTAAAGTAAGAGGCCGCCTATTTTAACTAGGTACCTAGGCTAGATTAACTGGGTTCTCTATATCTCTAAGATCCCCGCCCTTTTATTAGTTAGATTTTAATCTGGATCTTTTTCTACTAAGTACTTAATTCCCCCCTTATAACTATATACTCCTAATTCTTACTTTTACTATTATATCTATACCTATAATACCTCCTTGCCTTTAATTACGCCCCTTTACTAGTACTTCTACTAGTTATAACGACTTTAATTTACTTATTTAAGACGCTAATACCTTTACTAAGTATAAGGGATATAGTATTATTAAGTAACGTATAATTAATTATAATTATAAGGGCTTATACTACTTTAATCTTTACTATAACTTTAGTAGTTAGAATTTATAATGTTAAAGTAGGGGTAAATATTAAATAACGTTTTAGAAGATTAACTACTTCTTTAAAGTAAAGGCTATTAAGTAAAAGCTTTAAGGGGATTACTAGTACTTTAATATTATTATTCCTTATTATAACTATAATCCTACTAATATAGCTACCTATTTAGTTTATTATAAGATAGATAAAATATAGTAATAAGAGATTTAAGAGTTAGTAAGTACTATAACTTCTAGGAGCCTTTTAATTGCTTTTATTATAGCTTATTAATACTTTGATTAGTTATAAAAGTAAAAGGATATATTAAATAGTATAAAAAAATAAAAGAGTAAATTCTAAATAGTTATATTTTAACTTAAGCTTTAATTTAAAAGTTTAACTAGTACTAAATTAAATACTACCTTTAATAACTTAATAGTTATATAACTAACTTTATATAGATATACTTAGAGTATAAAAAGCTTTAGTAACTTAATTTAACCTTACTATTACTTAATAATATATATAAAATAAATTAGTTTAAAATACTATTAATAAATATTACTAGAGTTACTAATATTAATAGTACCTTTAATATTACGTTTTACTTAACTAATAAGAAAAATAAAAAGATTTATTTATAGGTTATTAAGAGACTAAAAGATCTTTGTATTACTATTAGTACTAAAAGGCTAGTAGTTACTATTATTGACTTTAAAAAAGTACTTAAAAATACTATATTTACTATATAGCTAGAGGTATAGTAATAGATTTATATTTAGTATATTAATAAGAATATTTACTACGAGGTAAAAAAGAGATAGGTTCACTTTAAGGATAATAATATATTTAATAATACTAGTAAAGATATTAAGGAGGATAATAACTATATTAACCCTATTCTATAAGATTTTATAGTTAGTATAGCTGTAGAGGTACTGCTTTTTACCTTAAGCCGCCCTTATAAGATCCCTAATAGTTATATAGGTTTCTTTATAGTTTAAAAGGCTGTAATTTATACTATAACTAAGGATGCCTTTAAGGATATATAGCTCCTCCTCTTTAAAAAGTTTAGAACTTAGGAAAACTGTGTTTAGTATATTATTACTATATACCTCCCCTTTTGTTATAAGTTTTTAGAGTATTATATTTATTAGTATAATAACTTTAGTATTTATATCACTTTAAGGATAGAGGTATTTTATATAGAGGTTAAAAAGTACTTCTTTAATAGTAATACTAATTTTAAGTTCTTTATTAATTATATATAATAGATAATAAATAATAAGTTTTGTATATATAATAATAATTTTATAAATTAAGTAGTTTATTATTAATGTAAGTATAAGAATAAGAAGTAGATAGGAGATATTTATATAAGATACTTATAAAAGGCCCTTAAGCTAGTATACTCTTAGTATAACTTTATTTATATAAGGGCGAAGTAGACGATATTTAATAATTTATATATAAAATAGTTTATAATATAGTATAGTCTATTTTACTCCTATACTATTATAGAGACTATCTACTGTAATAAGCTACTAAGCTTTTTATACTACCATTATTATTAGTATTTTATTAAAGATATTAATACTAGAAACTAATACTATAGTATTTTAGATCCTTTTATTATTATTAATTAATATACCTATTTCTAGAACAGAAAAAAAAATATCCCGGTTGTATTACTACTAGTACTAGCTTAAAGTAATAATTACTATATAGAATTATAAACTTCCTAGGCTTAGAACCCCTTTTATTAAAAGTAGGAACTAAAGCTAGTAGCTTAATTATTTAAAAATATTATTTATAAACTTTATAAGTCTATAGGATTATAACTATAGCTATAGTTTTAGTTTTAAAAGTAGTATAGTAAAATAAAAGTTAAATAGGGCGGCTAGAGTAGTTAGAGTATTTAGGGATAAAGCTAAAGTGGCTAGGGATATAGCTGGGGTTGTAGATATAAAAGAGGATATAGTAGTACTATTTAAAAGAGATAGTAAGAAATTATAAGTAGAATTACTATAGTAAAGGCTTTAAAAGATCTAGGTAGTAGTATAATATAGTATAAAGCTGTAGATTATAGTATATAGTTAATTACATAGTTATAGCTATTTTTACTATTATTATAGTTACTTAAGATAAATTAATTACTACCCTTTTTATAATTTAAATTAAAAGTATAAATAGTAGTAAGGGGTAGTAGTATTTAGTTAATAGGAGGGCGGTGATCTTAGAGATATAGAGAACCTAGTTATTCTAGCCTAGGCACTTAGTTAAAATAGGCGGGCTTTAAAGTAATAAGTGTTTTGAATTAATTTTATAAACTACTAATTATACTATTAATACTACTAAAACTACTAATGCCTTTTGTACGCCTCCTATATACCCGACCGTTACTGTTCCTTTAAACCTATTAAATTTAATTTAAACCGTTCTATTACTTCCCTTAGCCGCGCAGCTATAGCTAGTTCAGCTGCTCCCTACTATTATTAGTATCCGTTTTAATATTACCTTACTAAATATACTAATATTAGCTACTTAGAGCGCTATAGATTTAATAGTTACGTCCTTTAGCTAGTTAAAGTATTTATAGTTAGCTTTAGTTTATAAAATACGTATAGTTTTATTAAGCCTAGTATTTAACTTAAGTATTATTTACTAAGTATTAAGTTAATTACTTATAGTTTAATAGTAGTAAATTCTAGTAATAATAAGCTTTACTTTTTTTTATTAAAGAATTTGTACTAGTTTTAAATTAAGTTAATTATATTAACCCCCTTAGTTATAAAGTACTTATTACTAGTTTTATAATTAGTTAATAACTATAAAGTTATATAATAGATATTATTTTAGGGGTAGGGGCTAGTAGTAGGTAGCTATTTATTAGATATTATAGGTTATTATATGTATATAGAAGACAAGAGGAATTAATAAAGGCCTTACTTATAGTAGTACCTTTTTCTTTAATTATAAACACTACTAGGGCTTATTAGGCCCTACGTATAATCTAACTAAAGGTTCATATAAGTAAAGGTTTATTTTAATATCGCTACCTATTAGTAATAGTATTATTATTATTACTAAAAGAGTAGGTAAGTAGAATTATTAAGGTACGTATACCCTACTAAGCTTTACTTAAAACTACTTAAGCTAGAGAGTATTAAACCTACTAAATACACTCTATTAAATACTTTTATTTATTATACTACTTAATAATACATAACTATAATATATTCTTTTTAGAATAACTTATAAAAATATCTATACTAAGTACTATATAAAAATATAAATTTTAACTTTATTTAAAAAGTACTAAGAGCTTAACTAATATAGACTTATATTATAAATATTAATACTTATAAGTACTAATTCTCTTTAGAAGTACTTAAAAAGCTCTACTCTCTTTTTTATATAAATCCCCTAACTTATACTTTCTTATTTAGTATACTCTTTACTTTCTATAGACTCTTTAGTATAGGTTAATAGCATTTTAAAATTAATACTTTCCTTTTATACTTATATTTAAAACGCAGTAATACCTTTAATAGTAATTATAGTATACTTATTATTTATATATATTTTATAAATATTAACTCCCTTATATTATTTAACCTATTTTTTAAATATTTAAAAGACCTTAAATACTTTAGAGTAATTCTTTTTAAAAAGTATAAAGTTAAAAAGCTTATTAAAGTACTTATTTTTTATAACTAAGAGTTAGTTATTACTATTATATATATATAAAAAGTTAAAAAGGTCTTAAATAATATAGTAGTATAGTTTATTAACTTTATTCTTAAATACTTAGTATAATATTTACTATATTATATATATAACTATATAGTTCTAGTACTTTATATAAATTAAACTATAAATCTTTATCCCCTAAGTATAGTATACTAAGTACTTAAAAGCTTTATAACTAAAGTAGCTTACTTTAAAGTACTAGAGTATTATAGAGTTAATATAGTTATATAAAAGTTAGTAGCTAAAATAGTATTATACGCGTTTAATAAAATAGGTTATATAAATTAAAGTAGTATTTATAAGTACAGGTATGAGGGTATTAAGGTTAGTATCGAAATTACTGAATACTTCTATAGTAATATTAAGCTTAATAAAGTTAATAAAGGAATAGGTTTAGTGTATAATATACAAATAAAAGAGGTAGAAGTATTATTATAGTAGTAATAGTGTTATATTAGTGTTTTACTGTATTACTTACTTATTAAAAAAGTAAAAGTCTAGACCCCTATAAGCTAAAGGGAGCCCTACCTTTTATAAGCCTAGTACCTTACCCTTTAGGCCTAGCTTCTAAGGCACTAGTCCTTTTAGGGTTTAGTACATTATATACAGTTTAACTAAGTAGCTCTAGGCTCTGTATGTAGTTAACTACATTTACTATAGTTAGCTATAGGCGCTATAGTCGGCCACAAGGGTTATAGTTAGCCACAAGCACTCTAAAAGAGTTAATAAAAGACATTTAAAGTAGTTTATTCCACTATTAGTAGTTGACCTAGCAACTTAGAGTCTAGCTTATTAGAGCTAAAAGCTATAAGTTTAATTCTACCTTTTATCTCTTTTTACTTTTATTTTTAGTTCTTTTTAATAAACTAATAGTATTACTAATAAATATAAAATATAAGTAAAAGAAAAATAGCTTATATTTAAAAAAGTAAATATTATTATAGTATTTTAGAGTCTTTATTATAATACTACTTTTTATATTTTTAATTTTAAGTATATAATTATAGCTATAGTACTAAATCCTAGTTTTAGTAATAAGTGCTTTAAAGATAATATTAATATAGAACCCTTTAATTACTATAATATTTATAAGTATTAAGTTTAATATTAAGTTACTTTATTTATTTATTAATACATTTTATATAATATACATACTATATTTTAAAACTAAAATTCTATTTATACTAGTATTAATATAGTTATTTAAGTTAAAGGGCTTAAATATATTTAACTTTATAAATACTATATAGTTAATAAAATAAATTAAGTTATAGTTATTATATATAGTACTCTAAGAGAGTAGATAAGTTAATATAATAATTAAGAAAACTAAATATCTAATTATATTACTTTTTAAAAAGATATTAAGTAAAAGGATAATACTAATAATATTTTTTAAGAATTCTAGTTTATTATTTATAATAACTAAAGGCTTTTTATTATTATTACTCTATCTTTAATATCGCTTCTTAGACTATAAGTAAATAGTTTTATTAAGTTAGTTATACTTAATAAGCTTTTTTTTAAAGTTCTTTTACTTTAAATTTATAAAAGTTATTTTAATTTTATTAATCTTAGTATTTAAAAAAACAAAACGTACTTAAAGTACTCTATTAGGGCTTTATTAAACCGTTTATAAGTATAAATAAGCTATTAATAAGGCGTTTTATAAAGATATTCTTAAATACTAAATAGTAAGTTAGTTTAGTTTATAAGGGTAGAGTAAGTAGTTCTACTATAGCTTTTTATTTAATATATTAATTTATTCTTTGTATTTTTTTAATTTGTGTTTTTTTAAGTGGTATCTTATACAGACATTTTAGTAAGTTGGTCTAAAAAGAACACATTATAGCTATGTATTTTTAAGTCGTATAATTAAATAGAAGTATTTAATAGGGTATATTTAGTAGGTTTAACCCCCTTTAACTTAAGTAGTCTTAAGTAGAGCTTAGTAGGGCGTACGTACCTTAATACTTCTACTTACCTACTCTTTTTATAGTAATAATAATAATACTATTACTAATAGGCAGCACTAAATATATTAAAACAAACCTTTACTTATACAAATCTTTAGCTAAATTATACTATATATAGGGCCTAATAAGCCCTAGTAGTATTTATAATTAAACAAAAAAGCACTACTACTATAAGTAAGGCCTTTAATAATTTCTCCCGTCTTTTATATACCTATATATAACAACCTATTTATATTTTTTTAAGTAGTGTTTTATGCGGACATTTCTATAAGTTAATCTAAAAAGAATATATTATAACTATATATTATTAAGTAGTATAATAAATAAAAGTATCTAATAGAGTATATTTAGTAGGTTTAACCCCCTTTAGCTCTACTAAGTAGTCTTAAGTAGAGCTTAGCAGGGTGTACGTACCTTAACGCTTCTACTTACCTGCTCTTCCTATAGTAATAACGACAATACTATTACTAATAGGTAGTGCTGAACGGCGTAACTAATATATTAAAACAAACCTTCACTTATACGAACCTTTAGCTAGATTATAGGCGCTGTGACGTACTATAGGGCCTAATAAGCCCTAGTAGTGTTTATAATTAAAGAAAAAGGTACTACTGTGAGTGAGGCCTTTATTAATTCCTTCTGTTTTCCACATTTACACCCAAGAATCCTTTAAAGTAATAAAATAGTAAAAACTAATATAGATGCGAAAGTCCCCTAGTTATAAAATACTAAATAAACCTAGTTTTTATAATTAAAAACGATATTAAGCGGCTTAGTAATATAGCTATATAGCTTAGTATTAATACTATTAATACACAGTATAGCTAGCTAGTCTAACTCTTAAGTATAAAGATTTAAATTACTATTTTTAGCCTTTACTTTTTTTAAACTAGTAGTAATAAAGACTAAATAAAAAATATTAAACTAAACCTATTAATTAATTTAACACTAAATTAGATTTTAGACTTACTATTTTTAAAAAATAATTAATACTACTTTAAGTAAGTAATAGAAGTAGTAATAATAACTATAGATCCCTTAGAGTTAAGAAACTAGTATATTTAATAAGGCCTAAATATTAAAACGTTTACTAATAAGTATAGGGAAAAGTAGTTTAATTAAGTTAACTAGCTATAGTATAGTAATAGTGTATTAGTTATAAAGGGATTTAATAGTTAAGAAAAGGGATAGTTTAGTTTAAATTAGATTTAATAAGTTTAAAGGAACGGTAATAGTTAGGCGTATAGGAGGCGTATAGAAGGCGTTAGTGGTTTTAGTAGTGTTAATAGTATAATTAATAGTCTACTTTAAAATTAATTTAAAATACCTATTACTTTAAATCTATAGAAGCTGCGTTATAGTAGGTAAATTTAAGTACTGTAATAAAAAAGATTAATAAAGTAAGTAGCTAGATAGCTATTTTCTAAAGCACATAGCCTATAAGCTATTATATAATAACTTATAATATTTAATAAAAGGTTACTTACTCTAAGCCCTTATAACTAAAATAATAACTATTATATAACCTTATAGTTATTAATTAACTATAAAAGTAGTAATAAGTACTTTATAACTAAAGGGGTTAATAAAATTAACTTAACCCGTAACTAATATATATTCTTTAATAAAGAAAAAAAAGTTTATTATTACTATAATTTACTACTATTAAACTACTAGTAATAAGTTTAATATAAATATAATAATTCTTAAATTATAAAATAAAACCCTTTTAAGTATTCTATAGTTTAAGGCTAACTATAAATACTTTAACTAACTAAAAAACGTAACTACTAAATCTATAGTACTCTAAGTAGCTACTTTAGTAATATTTAATATTAGTATATTTAGTAAAGTAATATTAAGGGGGATACTAATAATAGTAGAGAGCGGTTAAACTAGCTATAGTTATATAACTAATAATAGTATATTAGTTATAGAGGGATATAATAACTAAGAGAAGTAATAGAACAGTTTAAATTAAATTTAATAAGTTTAAAAGAACGGTCTACTAAACAGTTAAGTATATAAGAGGTATATAAAAAGTATTAGTAGTTTTAATAGTATTAATAGTATAATTAGTAGTTAAAATTAATTAAAAACACTTATTACTTTAAATCTATAAAAACTATATTATAGTAAGTAAATTTAAGTACTATTTATTAAATAAAAAAGGGTTTCCTTTTCCTCTAGAGTAACTAACGGCCTACGGGCCACGTACTCTAGAAAATAGCCGTCTAGCTACCTACCTCGTTAATCTTTTTTATTACAGCACTCAAATTTACCTACTACAACACAACTTCTATAAATTTAAAGTAATAGGTGTTTTTAATTAATTTTAAAGTAAACTACTAATTACACTGTTAATACTACTAAAACTACTAACGCCTTTTATACGCCTCCCATATACCTAACTATTTAAACCATCTCTTTAAATCTATTAAATCTAATCTAAACTAAACTATTACTTCCCTTAACTATTAAATCCCTCTATAACTAATATACTATCACTACACTATAGCTAATTAACCTAATTAAACTGCTTTTCCCTATACTCATTAGTAAACATCTTACTATCTAGGCCTTATTAAATATACTAGTTTCTTATAAACTCTAGGGGATCTATAGTTATTATTACTACCTCTATTATTTACTTAAAGTAGTATTAGTTATTTTTTAAAGATAATAAGTTTAAAATTTAATTTAGTATTAAATTAATTAATAGGTTTATTTTAATATTTCTTATTTAGCCCCTATTACTACTAGTTTAAAAAAAGTAAAGGCTAAAAATAGTAATCTAGATCTTTATACTTAAGGGTTAGGCTAGCTAGCTATACTACATATTAACAATATTAATACTAAGCTATATAGCTACATTACTAAGCTACTTAATATTATTTTTAACTATAAAGACTAAGTTATAGTATTTAGTATTCTATAACTAGGGGACTTTTATATCTATAGTAGTTTTTACTATTTTATCGGATTCTTAGGTATATAGAAATATAGAAAACGGGAGGAATTAATAAAGGCCTTACTTATAGTACCTTTTTCTTTAATCGTAAACACTACTAGGGCTCGTTAGGCCCTATAGTACGTCACAGCGCCCGTGATCCAGCTAAAGGTTCACATAAGTAAAGGTTTATTTTAATATATTAGTCGCGCCCGCCACCTATCGGTGATAGTATCGTCGTTATTACTAGTATATTTACGTCTACGTCCACGTCTACTACTATAGCAGAAAGAGTAGGTAAGTGGAAGCGTTAAGAGCTAGAGGGGGTTAAACCTACTAAATACACCCTATTAAATACTTTTATTTATTATACTACTTAATAATATATAGCTATAATGCATTCTTTTTAGATTAACTTATAGAAATATCTACACAAGACACTACTTAAAAAAACACAAATTAAATAAAAAAAATTAATAAAGTAAATAACTAGATAGCTATTTTTTAGAGTATATAGCCTATAGGCTATTAGTTACTCTAAAGGGGGTTTAATTTATTCTTAACTTTTATAAAGAATAGTATTTTATACTAATATAATATTAAAGAGTCTTTATTAAATTAAAGCTTTTTTTAGATTTTATTAAGTTATTAATATCTTTATGTCACGGAAGGGTCCTGAGGGCAGGCTGGCGCGCTGCTAGGAGGCTCTATTGACTGTAATCTACACTTGAAGAAGGGAAGAAATCTAGTGCTATGGGCCACTGCTGCGGAGCCCTGAAGGCTTAGAGATTTCAGCAGTCACGTGACCTGTGATGACTCAGCTAGTGCCTGAGGCCACAGGGCCTTCAGCGCCTTTGGGCACCAGAGTCAGGGCAGCCAGGCCGGCGCCGTGACATTTATATAGAGTTATATTAAGTACTAACTACTTTAAAAAAATTTTATACTACTAGAATTCCTTAGACTTTTAAAACACTCTTATATATAGTTTAAAAAAAGTAGTTATACTAGTAGTTATATTACTTTATAAAATTAAAGTTTATATATATAGTATTTTTAAAAATAGTATTATATTTCTTTTAAAGTAATATAAGTATAATAAAGTTATTTAAAATAAGTTATACTTTAAGTTTATAAATTTATGTTTTTTTAAGTAGTGTCTTGTGTAGATATTTCTGTAAGTTAATCCAAAAAGAATACATTATAGCTATATATTATTAAGTAGTATAATAAATAAAAGTATCCAATAGGGTGTATTTAGTAAGTTTAACCCCCTCTAACTTTACCTTAACACTTCCACTTACCTACTCTTTCTATAGTAGTAGACGTAAACGTAGATATAAACGTACTAGTAATAATAACAATACTATTACTAATAAGTAGTGGGCGCGATTAATATATTAAAATAAACCTTTATTTATACAAACCTTTAGCCGGATTATACTATAGGCACTGTGACGTACTATAGGGCCTAATAAGCCCTAGTAGTATTCACAATTAAAGAAAAAGGCACTACTACAAGCAAGGCCTTTGTTAATTCCTCCCGTCTTCTATATTCCTATATACCTAAGAATCCTTTAAAGTAATAAAATAGTAAAAACCACTATAAATACAAAAGTCCCCTAGTTATAGAATACTAAATACCACAACCTAGTCTTTATAGTTAAGAATAATATTAAGTAGTTTAGTAACGTAGTTATATAGCTTAGTATTAATACTATTAATATATAGTATAACTAGCTAGTTTAACTCTTAAGTATAAAAATCTAAATTACTATTTTTAGCCTTTGTTTTTTTTAAACTAGTAGTAATAGAAACTAAATAAGAAATATTAAACTAAACCTATTAATTAATTTAATACTAAATTAAATTTTAAATTTACCATTTTTAAAAAATAACTAATATTACTTTAAGTAAGTAATAGAGGTAGTAATAATAACTATAAATCTCCTAGAGTTTATAAGAGACTAGTATATTTAATAAGGCCTAAATATTAAAACGTTTATTAATAAGTATAGAAAAAAGTGGTTTAATTAGGTTAACTAGTTATAGTGCGGTTAATAATAGTATATTAATTATAGAGGGATTTAATAGTTAAGAGAAGGAACGGTTTAGTTTAGATTAGATTTAATAGGTTTAAAGGGATAGTAATAGTTAGGTATATAGGAGGTGTATAGAAGGCGTTAGTGGTTTTAGTGGTGTTAATAGTATAATTAGTAGTTTATGAAATTAATTAAAAACACTTATTACTTTAAATCTATAGAAGCTGCGTTATAGTAGGTGAATTCGAGTGCCGTTTACTAACTAATAATAAAAAAGATTAATAAAGTGGGTAGCTGGACGGCTATTTCCTAGAGCACGTGGCCCGTGGGCCGTTTTAAGTTTATAAATAAAGGCTTAAGTTAATTATAATTCTAGAGTAGTAAGTTTTTAATAAACTAGACTAGTATATAATAAGTTTATAAATAAGTATATTTAGTACTAAATACCTTTTAAAATAGCTATAATAGCTATATAGTATACTTAATATTATAAAAAACACTTAATACTATTTATATAGTTTATAGAGATGTTTTTTAGTATTTATTTATATAGGCGATATAGTAGTACTATAGCCTTTTTATAAATATTTTTTATATTAAAATTAGTTTACTTTTTAATTTAAGTTTTAAAGTTTACTTTATATTATTTTTTAATAGTTTTATCAATTTATATAAGGAATTTATAGTATATAGAATTAATTAAGTAGATATAGTTTATACTTAGTATATTAAGAGTATTTAGATTAATATATTTTTAAATACTTTAAAGTTTTATTTAGTAGTATAGCTTTTTATAGAATTATAGCTAGTTATATAAGAACTTAAAGATAATTATTAAGTTTATTAGAGTATTATAAAGAATAGTTAAAATATTTATTATAAAATACTATAAAGCTTTAAAAAGTTTAAAAGAAATAAAAAGAAAGAAGTCTAAAGTTTATATACTTTACTTAGGTAGTTAAGGGTAATAAATACTAATTAAAGATAAGCTAGACTTATAACTATAGTAAGTTTAGGGTGTATAATTATATATTAAATTATGGTTGTATTTAGAGGAGATCTAAGCTGTAAGGTGCTGTGCTTATTAGAGCGTTATATCTATACTTAGTCACCCTGGTGCCTGAGGCGCGGCTCGCGAGGCTGGAGCCTCAGAGGGCTCATTGCGACAGATACCTATACAACTATGTTCGTGTAATACACTGAGACTTGCCCCTGCTGGCGGAGGACTTAACCTGTACAATGTAGTGTTCTTGCTATGGCTGCTGGGCTTGCGTTGCGTCTGAGACATTGCAACTACCTAATAGGTAGGTATGCCAATTAGAAACGCCGTGCATGGTGACATCCGGTAGGGTTTCTCCTCTTTGACATACTTTCTCTTGCGCCCTGGTCTTCTTCTTTTCACTTCTTTGGGAACGCCGCGCGGTTCTTGGTCGCGGGCCACAAACGTGGCAGAGTGAGCATGGCGGACAGTGACGGTCATGGGGGTGCCACGATTCGGTCTTGATGACTGAAGGTCCGGAGTCTTTGGTCGATAGATGAATTTACTCCCCTGCTTGCCAAGAAAGCGTGACAAGCTTGGTTCAAGGATAGATTGAACGTAGTTTGGTGCAGAACTACTATATCTTTGGTTGTTCCCTGGAGCTCTGTTATATTCAACGATTGGGCTGGTCAAAACCTGACCCGGGTCGCTGTCATCTGTGTCGCGCGAGTGCGGAACAAGATGGCAAGCTGAGATGTTGGCGATACCTGTGCGTTGGTTGTACAGGGTGCGACAAACTATCTAGGATTAGTCAAATGTGCACACACGTGGCGGTCGCTAGCGTCATGGCCGGCGTGGTTGAAACCAAGTCGTCTGTGTGCTGCGGGAGAAAAACGAAGAATAGAAAGAAGAAACAAAGAGTCACACCCTGTCAATCTTGACAAAATAAACATCTCAAGACGCAGTGTAGAGCATCTTGTTTCTTACTTGAGAGGAGGAGTGCGGAAGGAGAATTGAATGCTGTCGAGCCGGAGCGCTACGCTACCCCAACTTGGTACCGTGAGTCAGGCTTGTTAAGTATTAGCAGTAAGCAGTAATTACATCCGCAATTCGTCTGACGTGCCGAAAGGGTGGTGTGGTTGACGCAGGACGCAGGCACACAGGGGCGGCATCAGTCTCGGTCGGCGGCGCTGGTACATGCATATGCACCCACACGAACGCGAATGAGGCCGGCTACTTGACCAATAACCAGCCAGCCAGCGTGCCAGCTGAGATCGCAGGTTGCAGTGCTGCAAGGGAGGGAGGGACTTGGGACGAGGAACGGCGATCGCCCGAACTACGAATGGGATTTCTTCAACTGTATTTCCAACCCAGACCTGTTGCTGCATCGCATGGTTGCATGGCAAGCCTCCCTGATTTCGGTCCGCAGGGATAAGCACAGGCGGCCCATCGTCCATTGCCCCGAGTCCTTTCGGACGTTTCTATGGCTTCCGATGTTTTTGAGCGAACAGACTGCTGAGCATCATCCAAATCGATTGTACGGTTGGAGTTGCCTACCTTAACTGCTATCTACCAGAGGGGGAGGAAGGGGCGGCCCATACTCCGTAGAGTGCGTAGGTACACTACTTGACTACTTATTATCTTGTTCCTACCTATCCGTATGTAATAGTAGTAATACATATATCTCTTCCGCCTCCAGCTGGACCGTGCGGTATCACATATTAGACCGCACCCTAGACCAACATTCCTGAGCCAGCCGTTGCTCTAAGACGCCGAATCGTGGCGTCGGGCTAGCGGTTTAGTCGAGTCGTCGACTCCTCTTAAAAGTTGGCAAGAAGTTATTATTGTTGGGCAGGATTTGCGGCGCCCTGGCCATTCAATACCTATTACTGGATAAACACGGATGGCTGGTGACGCCCGAACGCTCCACAGTTCATCTCCCTTGATCCTACCGTGTCTCTCATCCTGCTCGTTATCCTCGCAGCGTTGTCTAGTCTCGCAAGTGGCCAGCAAGTGGCAAAGCGGTCTACTCGCAGCTGTCCTGCATGTCTACAACATTCCCGTGCAGCGGACTGGCTAGCTGAACTGCTCGCGTTGCCCTGCATCGTGCTAGCTCGATGTGGCTGGGTGCCGTTTCTTTTCTCGTGTCTCACAGAACCAGTGGAGATTTCTCATGTTAACTAACGTTCTGTCTCTTCTGTCAGCCATCTCGCTCAATCCGCGCCGGCCGTAGCAGATATGGTCAAAAACATCTTTCTTTAGATCGCCCGAAGACTGACCTCGCCTGACCTCGCCTGCTCATCAACAAAGCGCCAGGCTACGGCGACAAGGGCCTTGTCGCCCTCGCGCTACCGTGTAGTGTATGTATCCTGACCTCCGAGCAACCAAGAACGAGGCCCGAGCCTGCTTAGCCAAAGGCCCCAGGTCGCCGGCCCCTGAGAGACTTGGCCAAGCTGGATGTAGGCTTGTTCTGATCTTGATCGGCTCGGCTGTCGTCTACCGGCGAAGCGCCGTTCTCAGATCCATCGATGTCAATGGGCTCAGACTGGCCCAAGTAGTGTAGTATACGCCTGGCCCTTGGCCGAGCACGGTATAGGTTTACCGATCAAGTCTCCAGCTCCTCCTGGCGTACTAAAACATAGCTTGAGAACTAGCCAATCTTGCTGCGCCCAGTAAGAGACACAAAAGCGTTAAAAAGGTCTTTGGCTAGTCCTCGGCGAGTACCATGCTCTGTGTCGGTGGGTATCATGCGTCGTGAGGTTGCCCACTGTCGCGCCAGAGCGTCCGCAGGTTCCGTACCGCCACGTCTGTCTTACTCGGGGATCCTTGATATGTCTTGGATGGGCCCCTCTTCCTCGAGGAAGCACGCCTCCCATACCCCTTTAACTTGGCCAGTAGGCCCCTCGTCCCCAAGCTTCCTACGCCAAGTAGTCAGTTACCTATATCAACAGGCCGACTGACCTTCGTGGCCGCGGAGAGACATTCGAGAACCGCAGCTTTCGGGTGGATCCTCCCAGTTGACAACATGTCTGCAACAATCGAAGACTTGTTTGCAGAGTATCATGGGCACATCGTCCCTCGGGCGTTCAATGGCGGCTTTATCACTCTCAGCTTCGCCGTCAGCTTGATAGGTGCCGCATCGACGCTTGAGCTCTTGAATCGCCGCACTTCGCCCAAGGGGAAATTCAACCAGTACGCCCTCCCACTTCGGTTACCCGAAACATTTCTTTGGCTGACGTGATGTAGTTTACTCTTGATTAGTTCTGCGGTAACGATGGGCGGAATCGCCATTTGGTGCATGGTACGTGTGCGGAGCCTTGGACAATTGAGAAAACCTAACGATCAGCTAGCATTTCATTGGGAACCGGGCAATCGACCTGGCGGATGGTGAGCCCGAGTTGCAAATCGCCTATTCGAGCGGCTTCACGGCCTTGTCATTCTTCGTTCCCATCGCCGTTCTTCTTGCTGCATTCGTGGCCGTTGGTATCAACAATACCGTTTCTTGGTGGAGAGTGGCCATCGGCGGCGTCCTCGCGGGGGCTGCCATTTGCGGAATGCATTATCTAGGCAACAACTCCATCGACAACTATATCTGCATATACAATCCAGTCAACGTCATCGGGGCAGCCCTCATCGCCGTGGCTGCCAGTATTGTTGCGTTGGCCCTCTTCTTCGTTTTTCGCGCCGCCTGGACCAACTCGTGGTGGAAACGGGCTGCATGTTCCGTCGTCTTGGCTGGTGCCGTATCGGGTATGCATTGGTGCGCTGCCACCGGTACGGAGTATCAGCTTGTTCGGCTCAACACGGGAAGCAACGAGCTATCTCGCAACACCACGGTCATCGTAGTCATCTGCTTGGTAGGTTGAGCACCTTGGGGCTGCGAACCCGAGCCGTCATCGCTGACAAAGTGGTCAGTCCATCGGTGCCTGTTTTGTCATGGGTGGGACGGCCATCTACACCGCAAGAATCATGAGAAGATATGCCAGTAAAGCTCAGCAGGTTGTTCTCGCGGCCGCTGTTTTCGACAAGCACGGCCGGATTCTCGTCAACCCCGACGGACTGGTTCCGACTGAGAAGATCACCGACACGTTCCTCGAGAAAAATGCCAACGACAATTTTAGCATTTCCCACCCTCTTTTCCTGTGGATGTTCCAGGCGTCTAGGAACTGGTCAGGTATATCGACGCTCGTCGGGGGCATGTCGAACCACCTTGCTCATCTGCCTCGTCGGGGACGAGATCGTGACTCCCGGGCAGGAATCCAGCTCATCAATGAGCATGGCGAGCTGATTGAAAATTACGACGTCATCTTCCGGGAGCTCTTCTGCGTTGCCGCTGCCGGCCTCGCCGAAAAGATGAAGGAGCACCTAACGTCCGTCGGCCTATTGTGGGACGAGATTCTGCCCACCGGCGCAGGCGGAGAGCGTCCAGGGGTGGATGGAAGCAGGCTGCAGGAGATCGACACGGTTGTGAAATCGGATGGTACGGTACGCAAGGTCGAAACGCCGGCCAGCAACGAGGATCTCGCTGAGAAGGGCATACGCAAGCCTCATGAGTTCGGCCGTGGGTCGCTCATGTTCCTGGTGCGCCGAGTCCAAACAGACCGAGAAATAGAAAGACTGGAGGCCGCAGGCTATCGCTTTGCAGAGCTCCGCCAAGTCAGCAACATCATCGGGTCCAGCATGCAGATCAAATCGCCAGACCTGGAGTCAAAATTGCGGAATATGGCCGAGTATGCCGACGACAACAACCAACTTGAATCTGGTGTACACATTGGCTTCTTTGGTATTCGCGCCCGTGTAGGCGGTTACGGCTTCGACGTTCTTGTGCGTCGAGGCGCCAGGAACCTGCTTCCCAGCACACAGTTGCCCATCGACCGCATCGAATCATGGCATCTCGAAGTGCTCCGACAGCTCGACCGTTTGACAACTCTTGGTGTCAGCAGAAGGCTTGCCTCGTTGAAAAATCTTGGTACCAGAGAGGCTCTGTTCGCCTCACAGTTGACTGACTGTCTCGACACTCTGCGAGCGTGGATTGACGACCCCATTTTCAACGAGGCCATCATGACAACCACAATCGTCACTTTACCGCAAAACCAATCAATTGCTGGGGGACCTCTTGCCCGACCCACAAGCTTGATCACATTCCGACTTGTGATTCCGATCCATGTCAACGTGTCCAGTCGCAAGTGCGAGTTCATTCCGCTGAACTTCTTCAAGGTCCACCAGCTTGTGGGCCGCGATGCGTCGCGGCATCTTGCCTTCACCCAATCGGTGCACCGCGAGCTGGCGCCCGTGATCCAGTCGGTGCCGCTGGAAAACCCAAAACCAGTAGCGCAGAGCAAGCGACAGTCTCGTCTTCCGTCAAGCCTTCGCAAGCTGGGTCGGCTCGGGTCGCCGTATCCGGTTGACTCTGATGGGAACCCCATCCCCACTGTGCTGGGACGATCCTCGTCGGCGACGAATTCAAACATGTCGAGCTCAACGCTGAAGCTCTGGTCGGGGCGCCGCAGTAGTGATGTCTTGTCTCCGGGAGGCTCAAGCTTCGATGCGCCTCCGGCATACCCATCACACGAGCCAGCCACGCAGCCATCCCCTTTTGGAGGGATCATGGTATCAGAGGAGATCAGGGTGGAGGTTCACACTGCCGGTGACGTTGGTCACATAGAAATCCAGGATGTCGAGGCATCTCGCCGGCCACAGACGATTCTCGGCAAACACACATGCGATGGCCTCGGCGCAAGTATACCAGGCAATGCCGGAATCAGGCCCGAACAAGTGGCCTCTGCGGCGGACGACGTACGGGGTAACAGCTCGAACGGGGCGGCAATCGAGATGCGCACGCTACAAGTGCCTGAGGTGAGGACCAAGGTCCACGCTGGCGGAGGTGTGCAGGTTTCCAACGTTGAGGCAGAAAGGGTGAATGACGTGCCGACTTTTGTTGATGAGTTGTTTACTCTCTGCATCGAGAGCCGTTGATGCAGTTAATGATGATTCGTTTGCTTGCTTCTTCTGAGTTTGCTGCCTGCCTGGGAGGCAAAATAGATAGATACCCAACAGTGTATGATTCCTTACTGCCCATGCGTACGAAATTAGGTGGCATTATCGCGTTGAAGGCAAAACTGAAGGCCGCAGGTGTGTATTCTTCGGTGTTCCCCTTCTGTTTGCCTCTTAGGCCTTTTTTCCTCTTTTATTCTTCATCTTTAGCTTCCTTCCTCTTCTGATTTATTCCTCCTAGGACCTGTTTTCTTCAAGTGAGCACCCGTATCACGTGCTGCCTTCCAACCAGCCCCACTTGACTTTGCTTGCCATCTCTTGCCCTTGGCTTGCCTTCCTCCTTCCTCCTCCTGCTTCTTTCTTTTCTTCAAGCTCCGAAAAGTCCTATGGGAATCGAGTCCGCGCTTAGGATCGGAGTTTCGTACTGCTCTTCTTCTACTCCCGTTCAACTTTTTTCGTCTTCCTGACTTCTCTTCACTCCCCTTCCCTCCCTCTTTCTCTTCTTCAAGCTCCGAAAAGTCCCCTGGGAAACAAGTTTAGGCCTGGGATCGTTGCCTTGCCTTCCTCGCCTCCCCTTCACTCTCGCTCACTCTTGAGTCAATTCAAAAACTCTTCTCCAGCGCCTCTCGACTGAAAATTGTTCATCGAACCTCTCAGTAAGTATGGCCTTTCTCCAGCGTCAACTACGTGCTTCGAACTCGCGTGGATTGGGCTTGGCTCGTCTTCGATCCAGTCGAAAGGATACGTTTCTTCTATTTTAGTACACAGCTGACAATTGAGAAGCAATTCCGTCAGCATGGCTGGTGATTCCGGCTCAGACTCAGAGGAGAAGGCAGTGGCGAAAGTGAGTTTGCACCTTCGCATGCTATCTGTTTCCGCACGAAAACTAACCATTAACCCCAGGAAGTTCTGCCGCTCGAGATGCTAGGGCCTATGAACTGCTTCGTCTCACTCGCTCATGGTAACACTCAATACCAATCCAAACCTTCTGCACCGAACGCCGAAAAAAGCGGTCTTCGCTTTGGCGAGTGCACTACGGATTGGCGAGTGCACTACGGATTGGCGAGTGCACTACGGAAAGCTTGTCATTCCAACTCAAAGCGTCGGACGGCACTATCTCGCCTCTGATGCTCAAGTATCTGAAGTTGGAAGTTCACCTCAACCATGCTGCGCTGTCAGACACCTGCGTTGGTGAGGCGCTATGTTACTTCAGAAACATGACCCAACTCAATGTCCAGGGCTTGTCACTTGAAGAATCAAAGGCTGCCTTACAAAAATTTCGTCCGGATGCGATTTCGCGGTCCACGCTGATCAAGGTGACTTTCGACATGAAAGATATTACCTTGAACATCTCGGGCAGTCAGTATCGCTCAGTCTCGAATTTCGACAAGGCTGCGAGGCTGAAGATCAACTCGGAGGAGAGTCAAGATTCCAAATTGTCCAATGATCTCGATGCTGTCAAGAAAATTCTCACGGCAGGGGATGTTCATGTTGAACTGCTTCTGAACGACCCAGCCATCATGGACTTTATGACTTTCGAAGAGGCTCTACGACATGTTCTTGTCACAGCTTTCGACGCAGACAGAACGCAACGGCCCATGGACCAATGGTTTCCCAAAAGTCCATCAACCCATGATCTGCCACTCGGTCATGTGCCAAGACCAAATGCAGGCCTTCCTGATGATCTACCCAGACAAATGTCTTTGGTTAGATTTGAAGCCGAAGATCAATACATGGTGACGCACGTTGTCGGTTCCGCAAATCAGGCGTTCGCCGAACAGGCCGCATCCACTGACGTCCAATCGTCGGAGTTACCTGCATACATCATCCCGTTGCCATATACAAACAATGCACAATTCATCGTGGCAATCCTTCCCCGCGGGAATGATATCTATCTTCCGGCATTTGGCGAGAACTGTCATATTCGACTCTCAGATGTCAAAGTCGATGAGACTGCTGCTCCTCCAGAGGTTAGCAAGGTTCAACAGTCCCTCTCGGACTACACCCGGCACCACGATGACGATGATGACGAAGAGTTCATCAATTCGATTCGCGAGCATCTTGCGACGTTGATGGAGGCAGTCCCCGATGATGCACAGATACTACAGCTACGTTGCAGTCAATACGGAAGCCCTGAAGAACACGAGGCTATGATTGGAAACTTCGTTGCCAAAAACGAATCTTTGCTCATTGCACAGGTCCATGACTCAACTCCCGCCTTCCAAGAGCCAATTTGGTTTCCAGCGACGAGAATGGACGTCTACCTCACACACCTGCCGCAGGATTCACAAGTCTATCTAGCATCCTGTCCCCTTCAGCCGCGAGGCGAGAATGTCGACAGGGAAGCTCCTCGACTTCCGATCGCGGTCACTCTGCCATTCCTCGACTTGGAGTCGGATGTCGGTCTCCAGGACTACTTGCAGGAGCAGTACTCCAACCTCGACGACGGCAAGAAGTCGATCATACGCAAGCTTCAAAATCTGCCTTCTGGCTTGGCTTTTATTCCAGGAGTTGCAGGTTCTGGGAAGACACATCTCATCAAGATTATCCTGGCTACTTGCATCTTCGGCGAAGGCGAACTCAGGGATGTCCCAGCGATGTATGTCGCTCCGAACAATCAGGCGGTGGACGACATGGCGCTCAAGTTCGAGAAGTACTTTCAAGAGCTTGGTCTGCAGGGAGCACCGACAGTCATGAGATTGTATGGTCTAGACTTCGAAGTGAAATCTGTGACTCGCACCTTGGCGCCAAGCAAACATTCTCTTGGCGAGCAATTTGATGTTGATGCTGCGTCTGCTCAAGTCAAGGCTATGGAGGAACCTCAGGTCGACCCAGCTGTACGGTTTCTCGCGGTGTATCAGCTCCAAAAAATGGGAGTTGAGATGCACAAGTACAAGAAAACCCGCTCCAAAGGTGCCGGTCTCACGACGAACGTTTCTGCAGACACCGCAGCTGTCGATTTCTACGAGTCTCACACCGACAAGTACACGGAGCTTGGCGACCTTCTGACAAGATACCAGCGCGACGGCAACCTCGGTGCAGACGATATCAAGGAGGTTCGCTTGTTGGTTAAGGAAGTCTTCCACGACATGATTGCCGAATTTCAAGGAATCATCTGCACTACGCCTGTGGTAGCTGCAAATGCGACTGTCAGACGCTTTAGTCCGCAACTAATATTCCTCGACGAGGCTGCCAGGCAATCAGAGTTGAGCGCGATGATTCTAATCGCACATTACAATCCTCGCTCGTGGTTGTTCTTCGGGGATCCCAATCAGTTGAAACCATACGTCGGCCAAGCGGCCAAGGAAACGCAGAATCCTTTCGTGTCGCAGCTTTCGGTATCTTTGCTCGAGCGAGCAACCAAGGCCAACGCTGAGTTAGGATGGCTGGACGTCACATACCGGCCTCACGGAAACCTCAGGGCGCTCCCGAGTTCCTTGAACTACGCGGACATGGTAAGAGGTTCACCGCAAAACAAATGGCCAGAATCAACGAGAGCTTTCGCCACCGAGCTGAAGTCTCTGCTCGGTCCACGCCCGGAGAAATTCCGAACTTCGCGCCTGTTGGTACAGTTCAATAACAGCACGGCAACCAAAGTTGGACATTCTTTCCAGAATCCAACACATGTTCAATGGGTGCTGAATCAGGCAAAGAGAATGCTTCGAAATTCAGCATTGACAGACATCCATTCACGCAAACCAGCCGACATCCTCGTTGTAGCTCTCTACAAAGCCCAGGTCGCCTTGTATCGACATCATCTGGCCTTGGAACGCAGTCAAGGATGTCTCTCAGATGAAGACTTGCGCCGGATTGAGGTCCGCACACTTGACTCCTCTCAAGGCGAAGAGCGTGATGTCGTCTTCGTCGACTTTGTCCAGACAGACCAGGCAGGCTTCTGTGTCGACCCGAATCGTAACTGCCTTGCAACGACCCGGTCCATCCAAGCCGAGATTCTGCTACTGAACGATGGAATGCTGACAAGCAATCGCTCGAAGAAGAGCAAGCTTTTCCAGATCGTCGCCAATGCCACTCAGTTTTCCTACAAGTTGGACATGCCGTCTTGCACGAATTGCGACAGCCCGGACCACCCAGACAAGGAATGCCCCAAGAGTCTCCATTGCAGCTTGTGCGACGAGTCCGATCATTCGCGTGCGTCGTGCCCTATGGGCCAATGCCGCAACTGTCGACAGCTCGGTCACCCTGCTGGCAGCTGCCCCGACAAGAAGAGGTGCCAACAGTGTGGTAAGATTGACACAGACAGTCATGACGAGACTTGCTTGGGCAAGCTGATATGCTCGAACTGCTGGGAATCTCATCCCGGGCAAGCCTGCACGAAGTGCTCTTACTGCCGACAGCCAGACCATTTCGCAAAAGATTGCATGTCGAACCCGCAGACCACCAAGGGAAAGAAGTCAACTACGATCAAGTGCAACTCTTGCGGTCAGCTGGGTCACAAGGCTGGCGAATGCCCCAACAAGCCGGCCAGAACATGCCACTCTTGCGGCTCGGAGGATCACATCAATCGCGATTGCCCTTCACCGAGATGCAGGAACTGCAATGGTACTGGTCACCGAAAGAATGAATGCCCCGAAATGCGATGCAGGAACTGTAATGGAACAGGTCACCGAAAGAATGAATGCCCCGAAGTGCGATGCAATCATTGTGCGCAGATGGGACATACTGCGGCCCAGTGCACCAACAAGATGGTATACTGCAAAAAGTGCACGCGATCTGGTCATACAGAAGTCAATTGCGACAGACAAGATGGCTCACGTCCGGCATTCAAGAAAACAGTCGAGCTTGAAGCCTTCGAAGGCATGAAACGAGGCCGAAATGCTCATCGCCGTGGCGTACTTGGAGCCCTGGACTCTCTCAACTCCGGAGCCACAATCACTGAACAGACTGCACAAGGTCCTGGTGCTGATGGTCAGGAAAGTGGCGATGCTGGTGGCGATGCTGGCGGTGGCGCCTGGGGAGAAACTGGTGGTGGTGATGCTGGCGGTGATGCTGGCGGTGGCGCCTGGGGAGAAACTGGTGGTGGTGATGCTGGCGGTGGCACCTGGGGAGAAACTGGTGGTGGTGATGCTGGCGGTGGCACCTGGGGAGAAACTGGTGGTGGTGATGCTGGTGGTGATGCTGGCGGTGGCGCCTGGTGAGGAGATGCTGGCGGTGGCTAGAGCGTTTGGTGATCGCAACCATTGAAGTTGTGACAGATGATGGACATTGGCTCGTTTGGCTGGGCGATGTCGGCTCGTGCATTATGATCACGACACCCAGGTTTTCGCTTAGATCAGAAGATACAGAAAATGGAGATTGTTTCCGAAACTCGGTCCTGGACATGACCATAAACTGTCCTCTGCGTCGGAAATCGAGTTCGTGCTTCGCAGGGTACCCAACCAAGAATATCCCCCACCCCAAAAACCTTTGTGGGTTGATTTCGTAAGTTTGACCAGACACGTTCACGGCTAGGCGTTGCCCAAATTCCGTCGACTAACACCCGAAGAACCCAGATATCCGTCGTTCCTGCATAAACTCTGAGATGTGGCTTCGAAAGTTTGCCCAGAGGGCCACAAGACCGAATACTTCTTTCCGCTTTCCACTATCCACTTTCAATTTTCAACTTTACACATCTTTCCCCTCTTCCACTTTCCACTTTCAACTCTCAACTTTACACATCTTTCCCCTCTTCCACTTTTTTACCACCAACATCACTTGACGACATCAACACCAAGACTATGGATCCCCTTGATATCGAATGTTGGATCGCTAGTGTCGATTTCGAGACAAAAAAAGAGAACTATTCGACGAAACGACCTTTGGAAGAAGACAGCATGTCCTGCCTGAACATCAAACGCCAGCGGCGTGCATCAGACCTGCCAGAAGACTCGATGCAATCAGATCCGACTTCAACCATTTTCGCCTCGGACAGCGCCTCAAACGCACATCAAAATCCTCAAACAGAGCTGACGAGTAATCCGCCCGAGTTCGCAGTGACATCTGCGGTGACAAGCAAGACCCAGTACGTCGCACTGGAGGACTTTGAAAAGCCCGTTCATTTCACCAACGAATCCGTCACACTTGAAAACATTCCGGAGGATGTCAAACAGTTGTGGATAGATATCTTGCAGATTCGCATCTCCCACGAGAAGATTTTCCCCTCGGCTGCCAAAGATCAGGTTCAATTAGCTTTGCCCGTGCCTGACACATGCTTTCAACTACCGGGGATCAAGACTGCTATGGAGTGGGAGGAAGCGAATGGCCTTTTGAAAATGGCTGCCGGCATGAAAGGGGCCCAAGAGTCTGAGTGGAAGTTCGACGTACACCACCATATTCTTCGCGCGACCGTCAACAGTGTCACTGATTTGCGCACTGCGATCCTCACAACGGCAACCATACATGACGCCAATCTTCCGAAGGTCGCACGGCATGCAACCGTGGAACCCCGCAAGATTTCGAAATTGGTCGATTTCGGTATCTCGCTGCTTCCTGACGAGGATCTTTTGGGACGCCTAGTTGCGGTCTTGTCGAAAAGACTAGGCGAAGATGCTACAATTAATCCCGTTCGCCTCTTCCGGTCGAATTACCATCCCATTGCCATAGCCATTGAGACCAAGTCCGGAATTCAGCGCATCGACGCTTGTCAATACCAACTCGGAGTCTGGGTTTCATCATGGCATACGCGGATGACCCGCCTCAAAGAAGCGATTCATATTCCCACAGTGCCGGTTATCTCTGTTATTGGGCATGACTGGGACCTGTATTTGGCAGAGAACAAAGGAAACCAAATTGTATGCTGCCCCTTGCTTTGACCACCATGGATGGCGACTATCTGCTAATATCTAATAGGATGTCCACGGACCGATACGTCTCGGAACCACGGCTGGGATAGAGGAGCTGTTCGTTCTACTCGCCTGTCTCCAAAGACTCTGTTCATGGGTTTTAACCGACTTCAAAAAGTGGATAACAGACTTGGTCTCGTCACTTTGAGAGAGGGATGCTATCCGCATATTGGGTGGAAAGCGTTTGTGCTCGATGATACTACAATGAAGCGAAAAACACAGTTGGTATTCTATACCAGTAGCGTTTTATATAGATCGTTATAGCAGTAGAGAAAATTCAAAGAAGGTTACTTTTCAATTCTAAGTAAATGTGAAAATGTAATTCTTTTTATAATAATGCCCAAGCAGCTGTGGATGTCTTGGCTCGAAGGACGCGGCTTGTCTCTCTCAACGCCCAAGCATCGCTCGAGGCTCTTCCCTGAATCGTCGACATCATGACTGAAGAGCTGAGATAGGATGGAAGAAGTTAGGGCTTGGAATGGCGAGAGAATAAGTGTTAAAACCCCCTACATGGCGTGTATCGTCCGATCTTTTGTCCAAGCTAGAGCGGTTGTATTCCGAGTCCAAAATGTACTCGCGTCACGACGGCACTTCTGATAACTGAAATGATTGAGGCTTATCCAGGGACGTGCTTATATGTCCGCTCAAAGTCTCTCGTCTCCAAAACCATGTGCAGAGGGCTGGTTGGTTGGGGGCTATTTCCTCGTGCGTAGAAGACGATAAGCAGCGGCAGGCCGCCATCGTGCACCGAGGATCGACCAGCGAGGCGCAGGAATAGGTACGGTCGAGCAGTTGTTTTGTGTGCAACGTTGTCCGTCTTTGGCATGGTAGGCGAAATATGGCAGGATAGTTAAACGATCTCAATGCGGCTCTTGTCTGTTCACTGGCTCGTCATCGATTGCCGACCATGTTTTGCCGGGTCCTCGTATTTTGCCGGCCTATCATTCCTCAGTATTTTGGAACGACGAAGACACATTACTTAGCGTATATTTGACGAGCAGCTACACTCGGGGACACGACAAAGAAATTGGGACTGGATGTGCCTTGTTCATTGAAACCATTAAGATCCTGCTTCATGACTGTTTGTACACACTTTCTTGGAGGAAAAAAGTTCGTAAGCCTCGTCTAGCCGTCCAAAATGCCGGTACGCTGGGACTGAGAAGGAATGAACTTCTCAGGATGACGGAAAAACGTAGAATAAAGAGGAAAGAAAATGAACCGCTCCTGCCAAGCTCCCTGCAATGCATCATGAAAATTTCCAGGCCAGTGCTTGTAAATGCCGCAATAACTCCTCATACAGGTTTTCCAACCCAATTCTATGATCCCTTTTTTTTCTTTTCCCAAACGATGCATCATGATATCTCTCTAACAAAACCAGCACACAAGGCATGCCTCAAGACAAAATTGGAGGGTAGAGATGTGAATAAACGCCATAAAATGTGTCGAAAGTAATTGGTATCGGGTCCTTGCGGTAAGTTCTTGAGATTCTGTTCGGTTTGGTGGGTTTCGGGTTCCCCAAGTCGTTTAGCTGGAAGAGCTACTAGCTCGACGAGCCTCAAAGTTCGTATCCTTGGATACCGGAGTCATACTGAAGACTCGGTGAAGGAGGCTGCGTTTCGTCATACTTGTACGTCGGTACTGATACTCCTGATCACACGGACACGGCAGAATTGGGCTGTTCTGCTTGCTTTGCCGGACAAGTTCAGCATCCCAGCCGTAAATATCCTCCTCAGGTGCAGCATGGAAATAGGCAACTGGGTCGGGGCTGGTAACAGCAACCGTCTCTTCGGGTGGGCTCTGAACACTGATGCCAAGAAGGTTCGAAAAGTCCGTAAACTGACAGTCGAGTGGGGGCGAAGCGGGCAGGGGTAGCTCGTTGGGCTTAACCTCTGTGGCGCCGAAGCCAGCGGGCTGTGCAGCAGGCTGGTCAGTTTCAGCTGTCGCCACGGCCTTGCTTGCAGGGGGAAGGTCTGGCGCAGGAGAAAGGGTTCCGACATTGCGGATGATTGGCAGTGGCGCCGACTTTGCATCATGTTCCTCGCTGATTTCGGTAGTAATTTTCAGCGGGACAAGCGTGTTCGTTCTTGTTCGTACACGTATGGGGCGTCGTACCAGCCAAGGCCGAGTGTGATGATAGGGATTCAGTTCTTTTGCGGCCATGCCACCTTTGCATCCACCGTTGAGGTTTTGTGGGCCGATACCAGCAACCTTCTCAGAATCGTGGCCTCCCTCTGTCACAGGTAGTCGTTTCCCCGGGTGGGGCTCCTCCCAGGAGTTGAAGAGATGACGGACGCGTGAGAGGCCATCCAGGGGGAGATGAGAAGTTGACGTTGCAGGTGTGGTGGATGTCGCTGATGGCATGACCTCTGATCCCTATAAAGTGCTGCTTTGGCTGGCTTCGGCCATCGCGACGTCTGCATCAGCAGGAGCAGACGATGGCGGGTTGTTGCGACGATTAGAGCGCGACTTGCGGTGCAGTCCAAGCTTTTGCCCCACCTTCTTCCAGCCATTGTTGTGCGCGGTAAGGGCCCGTTGGAGACCACCTGGTGACGTGCTGAAAGTCCAATCCGAGGTGGGCGGAGTGGTAGGAGGGGTCATCGGTTCTGTTCCGGGGGATACGGCGCTTCCACTGTCGTCTGTCAAGCCCTCGCGTTCGATGTGTTCACCCGAAGCCGAAGCGGATCGGCTGGTGGTCCCACTGCGCTCAATTGTCAGCAAGGGAATGGTTCAAAGGGTAATGAGGGTCCGTCAGACCTGGCTCCTGCGTCGTCAACGACTCGAAGGCGTGTCCTACCCTGCCGGCCATCGTTCCCATCGTCCGTCATGTGTGCATCTGTATGACTGGGCGCAACTGATTCAATGAAAGGCAGAAGAACCGAATCGTTCATGAGCTCATAAACGATCTTCACTGCTTCGTCCAGTTCAGAGGGAGGGGGAGGGGCGGAGGCGCAGCTCTGGGCAATAAGGCGGTCTCGCACAGGTGAGGGGAGATTGACCTCACGGGGAGAGTATGGGATGATGTACGCTTGCATCAGCTTCTCCCACAGGGAACAGACGTGGTCACTCCCATCTCCAATCCACTCGTGATTAGTAATAATTTGCTCATAGGCCTTTCGATATCGCTCGGCATCCATGGTAAACTCAAGGGTTTCCAGGCAGTGGTTCTGAGAGAGATAGGCCATGAAGGCAGCCAATGTCCATGGCGGAGACGAAGTGTTGGATAGGATTTCTGACAATGAGGGCGGTGTCAGGATAACGGCCCCGGGCACCAAGGCCCCGCTCGTGGGACGGGATCGTGGCATGACTTTGATGGGTTCCCAGCCAGCAGTTGTGGCCGAGCTGGGTGGTGATAACTCCCTCTCGGGGGATGGTGAAGGGCTCAGGTAAATAGCGGAGTGTCGGCGTATCCTTGACCTTTTCATTTCCACGCCAAGGTACTGAGCAGAGAATCAAAGGCGTCGAATGTGCCAACCCGCAACTCGGAGTAGACCAAGGGGCTGAATCGAATGGCAGTCTGAAATGCCTAGACTTTGCTTCAAGGCAACATCAAAGGCCACCAATACTCTCGAGGGCGGTGGTTCTTCGAAGTCGTTCTAGATTTCTCAGTCGTTCGGAGACGGTCGTGGTATTGTGTTGATCGTCGAGGGATCCGTTTCCCCGCGTCCTCAAAGCACAGGCAATGGCCAGCTTCAACTCAAATTCCTTCACGCCAAAAGAGACCAAGCGAGCCGCATCAGAAAACCCTTGTTTGGATAGGGCTGGGGTGCTGTCGTCGGAGGGCTCGAAGGCTAACGATCGGATCGGTAAACAGTGAAGACTGGGCGTCAAAACGCGCGCAATTGTCGACGTATGGCCAGTGTGGGGCGTCGGGCGAGAACAGAGAAGGTCGGCGATGAACGGAATAGCTGGAGTGCTGGAACGGACGGGGTCCACGCGAGGTAAATAACCCAGGGAGCGTTGCAGATAAAGACGCTTCCTTGGGGACCCTCTTGAGAACGAGGCTTGCACTAAGGCAGCGCTGGCGACGCTAGAAGTGTCTTGGTGACGGGAATGGAATTGACTCGTCGCAATCGGTAATGTGTGCGCAGAATGCTGCTTGCAGAATGTCGCAGACAGAAAGACCAGTCCGCACAAGGAATGCGCCAAACTATCGAGGTAACCGGATGGCAGAATGCTCGTGGAGATCTATTCAGAATGCGACCAAGCCACAGGTTCGACAGCGGTCCCCCCCAAGGATGATTTGCGGGTGCGGCACGAAACGGATGCTGGTGGTGTTTCGTGGCTTGCAGAACAACGACGTGACGTCTCGCTGGTTGTGCGATTTCCGTTCTGGTCGGAGCAAACAGTACGGGTTGCGATGGTCGGGATCGGTCCCAACGAGCGAGAAGGCGTTTGCGGATTGAACGTTCGTACGACAAGAGCGAAAGATGCTGTAGCGAGCGAGTGGTCACAGATGATGTAGTGCGAGCGGCGAAATGCTGAATACCGAAGACGACCGACGCGACAGTGGGCTGGGCGACGGGTGACGGGCGACGGCGGCCAACGTGTTCGGCAGATGCGGTATGTATGTCCTTTCGGCTCGTAGATACGTCTGACGCTGACGACGTGACCAAAGGATGGCTTGTTTGTGCGTGTTTGTGTGCGTGAGCGAGAGAGGTAGAAAGCAGGGGAAAAGAGAGAGGGCACCTGGACAGCAGCAAGCGGATCGAAGGCGTCAGAAAGAGAGGCAAGGTGATGCATTAACGGTAGGAATGATGGAGATGGGTAGGAGGAGAGGACATGGGAGAGCAAAAAAGGCGTCCCAGGACCCCCCCTGGGTACTCGTTCTGCTGCTCGCCCGAGGCCAAGGGGGATGGATACCTCGTCTATCGTCTAGGTAGGTACATAGGTAGACAGGTACCAGCACTACCGAGGTAGGTATGTACGGAATACGGATACAGCGTGAGATACCGTAGGCATCCGCACCTGGTGGTGGTGGTAGTGGTGGCGGCGGCAGCCATAGGTACTGCGCTGCAAGGCAAGGCAAGGCAAGGCAAGGACTAGTGGTGGTACCTATCACCTACCTAGGTACCTAGGGTGCACTAGGTACCTAGCGACCTAGGTAGGTATGAACATGCCTAGAAGGTACTGGGTGGGTAAATCTCAACCTATGGAAGGGAGCGGTGCCACTTCTACGGGCTTGCTCGACCTAGGAACCTGGGTTCGTGGGAACCAGCACTAGGTTTAGCGTACATATCTATCTAGGTAGGTGGTCAAGTACCAATTAATTAGGTAGTAGTTAGTTACCTACCAGGTAGGTAGTGTAGTGTAGGTATGGCGAGAGCGGCGAGCCTACATGTTCCTCAGGAGAGAGGGGTGGCACGTCCAGAACTACTACTTACACTACCTACAGATTGTCAGATAGCCCTTGCGGCCTCGCCTTCCCTCGCCTCATGCTCCTGTGTTCCTACCCCGCCGTACTAATAAACCCTGAGCGAGTAACCAGCCGGCGAGGGATGGTCGTGCGTGGAACCGGGGGACGTGGAAATGGGGACAGAGATATGTGGATTGCCTAGATCCCTACCTAGGTAGAGGCTAGGTACCTCTTTTGGCGCATACCCACAGGGTGGGGAAGGAACATCAAATGAGATGAGCCCTCCGTGCTTTCCATACCCGCCAGGCGAGACCAAACCAGACGGGACAGCGGGCTATGGAAGGACGAGCGGCAGCGGCAGCGGCAGCTCCAGGTCCAGTACCATCCATCATCACCACTACCTAGAAGTGTTCAGCAAAGGCGGCATGGTCGAGGATCCCAATCACTTTCAACTGATCTTGCCTGTTGGAGGAAGACCCGGATGGCGCGGCGGGCGACTGTCACTGAACAGGGCAGAGCCTGTCGACTCAACGCGAAGCAACGCAACGGGGCAGGACAATGACGGGTTCCGACCGTCAGCTGAGCGTTGACAAGTACGGGCACCGCACAGGGCAAGAATTCGCGTGTACAACTGTACACAGTCGCTCCGCGCGCTAGGAACGGGGTCAGTACACTACTCGCAGACGGAACCAGGTTTGCTACACTAGGTAGGTTACCTGTCACTCAGAGTAGTAGGTATGTAAAGACGCTGACGGACTTGAGCCTTGAAGAAACGGAGGCAACGTAGTGTACCGTCAGTGCCTAAGCGGATACCGGTGGAGGTTTATGGTGAAGTGACTACCTAATAGCCTAGAAGTGACGCGTTGCTCCTGTGACGAAGAAGAGACCGGAATGGGGGAAAGGGGGTCCGGTCCTCTCTGCCAGGGATTCCTGAAGTACTAATACCAAGTGTATGGAATATCGATAGGCTGTCAATCCTCAGATCGGTTCCCTTTGGATGTTGAAGTGCCAACAAGTACTCTGTATCTGTAGTAGCTGATAGATTGCGGCATTTCGGGCTCTTAGTGAACACCGTTCGTTTGCAATGCAAACATGGACCTCTTGCGGCCTCGAACGAAGGTGCTTTGCCTTTAGTAGGTGGCCCTTTGGGTTCGCTGTTCCAGTCTCTCTTGCCCCGTCTCTTAGTGGGGTCGTATCACAGCAGGGCACAGGGGTTGTGGTTGGGCGACCCTTGACCTTACTGAGGCAGGGGCGGGAGTCAAATAGGGCACAACCTTGCAGGGAACGAAGAAAAAAAAAGGGAGGGGGGGGGGGGGGGGGGGGCAAAGTAGGAGATGACGGAAATCTAGAGGAAGGACGGTGCGGGAATGTCTTGGGAAGATGGAAGGACGGAACACTAAGAACCTGGGGCAAGGATTCCGGTAAACACACTACTAATACTACCTGACCACGTATAGGCACTTCGTGGTATATCTATTGTGGATGGCTGCTCAACCAAGATATCTTACACACCTACCTTAGTGGGAAATGCCTAAGTAGAGTTAGCCTTAGAATGACTACTTGTAATTGGCCAAGGATAGTTACTCTTTAGCTAGTACTATCCTTAGGGAACAAACTATTCTTAGGAGCAAGCTAAGGCTTACTTCTTAGCTAATTAAAATAATAAATAGATATTTTAGTTAAAAGTCCTATTAGTTAGAAAATTTCGGCCGGCAGCAGTAGTAAGTGCCTAGGCGCACTATAGCGCAGCCGGCCCTTAATTAATTAGCTATATTTAAGTAAATACCTAAGGCTACCTAGACCCTTCTTAGTAAATATATAAGTAACTTTAAAAAAAGTTTAATTACTAATTAAAAAATTAGTTAATAGCTAAATAGTATAGTTTTTAATACTTATTTTTAGTACTAGAGATTATAGGTTTAAGTTATTAAAAAAGTTGATTTTAGGCTTAAATCTATATAGATTTAAACCCTTAAACTAATTTTTACTTTAACTACGCACAGGCCTAATTAAGGATTGTGTCCCTTCTAAGGATAGTAAGACTCCTAAGGATTGTTTTGATTCGAATGCCACTTACATAACCAATGGTAGCCCACACCCAAGGCAAAGTGGATCCTACCCACTCCCGGTAAGGTACCTTAGTGTCGGTGTCGTATTATACAACCTTGTGCGTATTCGTACAGTGTGCTGGGTGTGGAGGTGCGGAACCGCACTAGAGCGCGCTAGAAGGCTTCGAAAGTGGGGCCAAGCAGTCCAATGGTGATGACGGCTGCATGTGCTGATAGTCCCTCATTGGGGAAGGTACCGAGAGGGAAAAAGAAAAGAAAAAGGCAGAGACGCGAAATGGTGCATGGTACGTAGGTACCTAGGTAGTAGAACTTTTCGAAGGCGCAGTAGAAGGACTTTTGAGCAGGGAGCTCCTGGTTCATTCCGAAAACAAGGGGCCACTGCGGTTCGTGGTTCGTCCACAAGGATTGATGAGGCATGACGGTTGAGGGATGACGGAATCAACAGATGGGGTCGTGCAGTCTGCGGCCTGGACCTCACCTGTACCTTCCTATCCAATGTCGTTCATTGGCGTGCCACCGTTTATTACGGATCCACACACCTCTTTCCCTTCCCCCCTTCCCCCCTTCCCCCCTTCCCCCCTTCAGGTTTCTTCTCTTCTCCTTCCCACACAAGTCCTGCCCGAACTCCTCATGTCCGTTTTGTATCCCATCGTCCAAATGTGCAAGTGTATCGGTTCGGCTTGATGGCGTCAGGGGAAAATGTACGGATAGTAACACGTAATTAGGTACATGTGTGCATACGGCATGCGCGCGCTTGTTAGCATCCATACGGACCTACCTAATACTTACTTATCTATTGCCCAGTCATGTCCAAATTTTCGATTTCATCGGCCTACGCGCCTCATTCTCAATCACATTCTCAGGTATGTACGAATAGGTGGAGGTCTGATTGATACATTCCTGCAATGCCAGCGCGCTTCATCCGTCCCGGGGCAATTCGGGAGGCTCTGGTCGCTGCACTGGTCAGGCTGCTGGTCTCTCCCCTCCGTTGGCTTCCTCTCTGCTCTGTGTCTCTTTCTCTTTTGATTGGTTAGGTAGGCATTCGGATGTTGAGCGATTGCACGCGGCTCCGTTCGCCTGCGCGTCCCGTCGTCTCCCGGGCTTGTTTCTGGCATCGACATCGTCCGGGGTCTCTCGGAAAGTCGAAGTCGGACATACAGAATTCCAAAGGACCGGACCATTGTTACCCATGACGGACGGCTCACAACCACGGCTGCCCTCATGACCTTCCCTTCGCGTCGCACGTCGCACCACCGTGTCCGCTGGGTAGTGTGGTGTTGCCCGTCCACTAGGTCCCTCACCCTGTCATGCAGCAGCGTGTCCTAATTGTGCATAGAGGGATACCTACGTGGGCACTTCGAGTCTAGTCAACTAAGTCCCTAGTCAAGTAGCGAATGGAGCCCCCGCCGAGGGAAGATACTTACGCTGCAGTGTAAGATCCTAGGCAGCCAGGTGACCCTATACCCATCGGCTATCCATTACCCGGGCACCTAGGTACACTCCACCGGCGCCACACTCCAGCGGCCGCCACTGGATTGATGGATGGGTTGATGGATGGATGGATGGATGGATGGCGGGGATGAGACGGCATCGTACGGCACCCCATGGCCCAGCGCCCCGCAACTGGCTGGCACTGGCCGCTTGGCTCTGAGACGTGAAGCGGCGTCGTCAAAAAGTCGCATCACCGGTGCGGAGCAGCCGCGTGGATCACGACCCGGCTGAGAGCCTGAGACCAGCCTTTTCCGGCCTTTTGTCCTCATCCGGATCATTCTCATTTGCGTTATTATGCCCGTGCGCATCGACCATTGTTACCTAGGTATCAAGTTACGAAAGTACTATCCGTACCTACGCTGCCTTATTCGACGACCTATCCGTATGTATGATAACTATCACACACACAAGACATATATCACTAATGTGCGTACTGAATAGTATCTGAATAGTATCCGCATACATGAGTGTGTCTACTGACTCCCCGTGACGCTTGCCTTGGCGTTGGTTGTTTCTCGGGCGGCGCCACGGTGGTGCAAACGCTCCACGCATCATCTCCTGCGCATCGTCGGTCTCTGCTCCGGATCCTCGCCCACAGGGAACAAGGGACTAATACCCCAGATCAAGGTGCGCCAGTTGCCAGTATGCACCATAAGATCTGGGCACATGACAACCTCATCTACGGATGTCCTGTGCCGCATTCCGACGCGTTCAAGACGACCGTGACGCGCCTCAGATGTAGGCAAGTAGACAAGTACCTAGGGTAAGTAGACAAGTTGGCAAGTAGCTAGGTATCCGCATGTTGATGTTGATGTTGATGTTGATGTTGGATGTTGATGTTGATGTTGGTGTTGGTGTTGGTGTTGGTGTTGGTGTTGATGCACGGAGGAGGACGGGCGGTGCGCAGTTGGACAGTAAAGCGCGTGGCGTGATGATCCGCTTCGCATTCTCGTCCGGTAATGACCATGTACTCGATTACCGAGGTGTTTGTGGGCGAAAGTTCTCCGGTCGCTACGCACATAGTAGTACGAGGTAGTCAGTCTACCTACGCAACTACCATGCCTACCTACCATGTAGTACCTGATCATCTTTGTCGAATCATCGGACGAAAGGGCTCGTCCCAATGCCGATGGTCGATAGAGGCCGTGACGACGGGCGGGACGCTGCTCTTCCGTCTCTTTGGGCTCAGCCACATAGTCATACTGGGTTAGGGTAACAGCGCTGGACGATCGACATCCTCAACGAGGACATTGGTCGTCTGGTCGCCGACCGACGTCACAAACGACGGACGAAATGATGCAACTACCTACGGACTGAGCAACTAATAAGGTAATTGCCTAGGTACCCGTACTACCTACCTACCTACTTGCCTACCTATCTAGTGTCTAGGTACCTAGTAGCAAGTAGCCTGGACGACGCCAAGAAGCGTGGCTGAAGTTGCGCTCGACGCCTGGTGGTCTTGATTGCCATCATGCCATCTGTCGACCGTTTGCGGCGAGCCTTGCCACCGTCGGACGGTCACGTTTAGTCGGGTCTTGTCGCCCCCATATTACCGTGGCAGGTAGCGAACTCCGGAAGCGCGCACGAGAAGGCAACGAAACGAAGGGATGGATGGGATGCATTGGGTTCCATGTGTCCACTGTCGGGGCGGGTAGCTTCAACGTGCCTACCACATACGTACCTGGGTACCTACCTACCTACCTAGGTTACGTACCATAGGTAGGCTCTAGCACGGTCCACCGGCGATTCCGTGGTTGGGTTTTCCACGCTTGATACCTGGGTACCTAGGTGTTAAATAACACTACGATGGTACCTACATAGTAGGCATCCAGTCGCAACCGACAACTCGTCCTGGAAATGAGTCGAATGACCGCAAGTAATTTTTCCTCGTCCATCCGACGGGAAACCCCCGAGCAGGCGGGCGCCCGTCAGGCGGCATGGCGGATGTCGGATGGCGGCAGGCGGCAGGACGGTCGGCCCGCGTCCAGGTCGTACCTACCTATGGAATGCTCGGCAAGACCGCCCAGTATTCCACCTAGGTATGTACCTACATAGGTACCTACGTAGGTACTGAAAGTGGTAGACCGTAGTAGGTAGTTGCCAAGTTGGCACCCCCCTGCCTTCCACGGTGGCAAAGAACTCAGAAGTGCGTTCCATATCTACCTGAATATGTTCCATTGCTTCTAGAACCCTGCTGTTCTCGGCCTAGACGATGCCTGGAATTGCTTGGTTTGCCTGCCTCACTTGGTAGGGCCGATGCATTTGTTGGTGACAGCACTACCTTGCCTTGTTGCTTCCTCACGCCAGGTTCACTTCTCCCGTGCCACATTATTAGTACCATTTGCTCTTTGACGTCCTCCCTGGCCGTCTGCGACATGGGCCACATCATTCGTCGCTTCGTGACCGGGAATCGTAGACAAGATGAGCCATGCACTGCAATCATTCGACTTGTCCCGAGAATCATGAATGGATGGGCAACCCCCGCCCCGAGGCCCTGCCAACGATACGATGCGATGGAGTCCAAAATGGAGGCACGTCGAGAAAATTTCCGCAGCGCCTACGGCCTTGCCGGCAGCTCGAACTTCACATCCCAGCCTCGTGCTCGCTCGCTCGCTCCCTCGCTTTCCTTCGCTCCCCCTCCCTTGCTACCTACCTAGGTAGGTAGGCATGTGCAGAGAACCCCGCGGGCCGTCCTGTATCAATCAATCACTTGTCCCTGCAGAGGATCCTGGCATCGAGCCGCCTGACTCTTGAATTGCAAGTCCCCAACCTTACTAATTGATACATAATACACTATGAGCGTCGTTCAAGTGGTATCATTGCGGGTATGTCGTGGCTTCCAACACCTCTCGGCGCGCCCGCCCATCAGCGGCAATTCTTCACGTCAGCGTTGGCGATGATAGCAGGTACCTACTCCCACAACGTATTTGCACACTTTTCCGCTGTTACTTGCAACTCCACCGAGACGTTGTTCGCAAGTTCGCAATACACGCCCACATCCATCGCCGCCGCTCTCACATTTTCCCGCAACGAAACCCTTTGAAAAGTCGCCACTCCGAAGCGCCCCGCGCTTCGATGTTGACACTGCACCTCCCTGAGTCGCCGCAAGTACGGACGCCCCTCCCGCCTCTTGGCAGCTGCCTCGCATTGTGTCAAGACGGCCGACGGAACACCTTAACCCTGGGCAGATCGTGGATCCGACTTGGCAAACATCGCAGTACTTTTTGGCTTCTTAGCCCGCAGGTCTTAAGTCTTCAATGTGTTGCCCCCTCCTCAACCAGGTCCCCTTCTTGTGCCCGAGTGTCCCGCCTGAAACCGCCTATCTGCTGCCCTTCATGCCGGTCCCGACCCTACCTTCACCAGTCTCAAGGTTCATAACCAGCGGTAATAGTTCATTGTCGTGAGACTGGACGAGAGATCGGATGCGCAGTGAGTAGAGACTCCCCGAAGGGCACACGCGCAAGGGAGCAGCGAGCCAGTAAGTAATGCTATTGCTACCAATACATATTAGTGGATAGGGCAGTAAACCTGACAGTCGGGGAATTGTATGCCCAATCCCCAACTCGGCCATTAATCTGGTGCGTTCAAAAGTCTCATGAATACAGACTTCTTCCCATTTATGTAGATTGGCGACTTGACTGCATCGACGGGACTTGTGGGTCCTTGTGGTCGTACATACTACCTGTCTGTCTGGTTGTGCAACCCACCCGCTACTAGGCTGGCCTGAGAAGCTTCTGTCTATGTCCGCTAGTACAGATGGCAGCTAGGATGCGTCGCAAGAGGGTCATAGACGAGGGGGTAAAACAGTCGTAAATGACACATCAACAGAGAAAGCTTGCACAATTCCGTCGTGGTATCCCAGAACTCCAAACACCCATCCCCCTTTTCGTTACCAAAGATCGGCCAGCTTTCGTCCGCCTTCAGATGCGTCGGAAAAAAGACACCATCTCAGTCTTCGCGAAAACTTCATTTCTAAAGACCTGCGAGATCAAATTCACCGCTGAAGCCCTTGTTTAGCAACATGCCAGCGATCCTGAGCCGTTGGAGCGGCAACTCCTCGTTGGAGTAGGCATCGGCTGCGTTGAGACCCAACGCCAGACACATTCCATTGGTGATGGTGAAGACACCACAGTCGTAGCCATTGTCTTGCACCGGTGCCTGGTGCTGAACTGTCTGCCACTCACTGGCTTTGAACTCATCTCCCAACAGCGCGTTTATCCAGTCCAATGCCCTCTTGGTGTGGGCCGAAGACCCTCGGGGATTGAGAGAATCCATGTGTGAAACTGTCCGTTTCTGTGGTCGAACGACGAGCAAAGTCCAATGGTTGTTTTTGCATATGGGCATCAGAATAGTCTCCAAATTGAGGAAGTTGGCTTTGGAGACTCCGAAGCGTCGAAGAGCCCGTTCGGTATTCTGTACGCCAGAATCCTCCAGCCTCTTGTAGAAAAACGAGTTCATGGCCAAGCACACTCTCTTGGTCGAGCGAATTTCTGAGGCTCCTGCAGCCTCGTTGACATACCGATCCAGCCACTGCAATGAACCATTGACAATCTCATCGTTCAACCATTCTGTCGGGGGAACAACTCTGAGAAAGTCGTGTCGTCTGAGATCCACGCTCTCAGCCGTTTGTGTGAGTACCTGATTGGGATGCGCCCGCGTTGTACTTTGTACTTTAGCGATCCAGTTAGACGGCAGTGACGTTACCAGACGTTTTCGCGGGATGCGCAACCCTCCGGTCTTTCGCAGCCGCTCCTGCTCTGCTTCCTTGACCTTTCTGGCTTCCTCTTCTCTTCGCCGCGCTTCGCCCTCGTCGAGCATAAGCTGCAAAGCCGCGCTCAAATCATCCAGCTCGCCCTCCTTGTCGTCCGAAATTTTCAGACCGGCAAGTTCCGGAAGACCCAGGGGGCTTCCGATGGGGGCCAGTGGTTCCCCATGGTCAGAAGAACGCCTTGCTTCACGTTCTTTGAGACATTGGTTCAGGTGCCGAACAAGCCTGGGTTTGCATTTGTCAATGACGTCCACGCCATTGCCATCCTCCGATTCATCATCCGCCCGGAACTCACTGCCCAGCTCCTGATCTGGGGTTTTTGAGTTACGACTGTCGAGAAATCCATCATTCTGCGCTTCGCCAAGGAGCTTCTCACTCCCGAAATATCGCAGTGGAGAGCTGGCGGCTATCTCGTCTCGAGAACGGAAGATCTTTGATAGGAACCCCACTGGTCGTATTGGAGATGGCGACAGCTGTTTGGTCGACGGTGAGAAATGCACCCTCTTCATGTATCGGGACTTTTGAAGGCGCTTCAAAGCAGGGGACAGCTGCCCATCTTTTCTGATGGCAGTGGCAGATATCGGTCTTGGGAGGCTGCCTTCGGAACCCTTTTCTGATGTTTTATCCCGGGACGAAGACTTTGCTTTGGTCTCCATCTCAGCCAGATGGTCTTTGACGTATGAATACGTATCAGTCTGGGCAACCGGGGTGTATGATTTCGAGGTCTCCTTCCAAGTTTCCTCCTCCGAATCGACTCTTGCATTGCTGGTCTCCTCTTGTGCAAGGTCGCTCTTGGCCTGTGTGTCGGGAAAGCTGCCGGGCATTTTCGTGTCGATCCTATCGGCTACATCGTCCGAGGCGTCACACCCAAAACTATCCCGACCACGAAAGAACTTGATGACCTTTCCAACAAAACCAGCCCTCTGAACCAGACTAGGCATGGGCATATGACTGACAATAGCACCCAAATCAGCGCTGACACCTTTGATGACTCGAGGCGCCACTCCTGCCTCCATCAATACGGAAGAGTATTCCATTGGCGGGTTATCGAGAAATATCTTTGCTGATGCGATAGCGAGATACTCGTCCGGGCTTGTGTCATAGTCCATGGTTGCATGGGGGATTGTGAACTTCCCCTTCAATCGCGTCAAGAACGCATGTGAGTAAATGCTTTCCAGTATAGCGGCGGTTTGCTGAAAAGTTCTGAGGTGGGCGCGTAGATCATAGAGATGCGGTGAACGACGGTCGTCGTCCGATCGAGGTTCAGGCGGCCCAATTTTGTTTCCACTCTGGTCTTTCTGGACATGTTTGCTCAGGTCCTTCAGGGCTCGAATAAGTACCGCTATTTGATGCCAGTGTGCGACTCGCGTGGACTCGTCAATCCAGACAAGATTAGCCTTTGGGGAGCTTGGCACTACCGCCGCCTGAAGGCTCTCCCGATGTTTGGCGGGGTTGTAAGATTCGGCAGTAGAGTCCAGCTTGATGCGTTTTGTGGTGATATCACCGTTTTCTTGGTTCCGAGAATGACGTTCGACGACATTGTAGTCGTGAGCATATACTACCGCAAGCAGTCAGATATTGGCAGAACTCCCTCTGTCATTCTGTTACGCACCGAACCCAGCAATGCTGTACGAGACTCTGTTGACTGCACCACGGACTGAGGTCATGATATTGGTGAGCCAAGCAGCTCGGCCCTTGTCTACCTGCATGACGCATCAGCAACATCCGGAGAAGAGCAGCATGTGTAAACCCACGGCTTGTTCGCCCAAGTCCAAGCCGCCAACTCTCTGTTTTACGATCGAAGAACTATGTCCAGGCTGGATTTGGTCCACAGTGTTCGCCACGACTAGGCCTAGTTCCGAATCCTCAGCTCGTCGCTTCCGCGAGGCAGTTGGGGGCGATGCGCTTTGGCAGTCGGATTGCGATACGGTCACTGTCCGAAAACCGGACCCCGGAACGGCAAAGCTTCTGACTCCCGACTTGTCTGCCACTTGAATGGGCGCCCTTTGTGTGGGCCGAATAACGATACTATTGCGCGCAGGAGACTTGTCGGCAACCGTTTGGGCTTGAATGGTTACCGGTGCGGCTGGTACCGCATATGTCGCAGCGACGAATAGGTCCTTCCTCTGATCCGCTGGCAAGATACGAAATCCGCTTCGATGATACCTTGGCAGCGACGTACCAAGCGTCGGCTTTGGGTGTGTGGTGGCGCAAGGTTGGTTATTCGCCTGAACACCGTGAGCCTGAAGACCGGGCTTCGACCCGAGCGCGTGAGTGGTAGTGGCACGTTCGAGTTCCGCTCGGCACGCGCCTGACAATCGCGAGGCGCTGTGCCTGAGACTCGTAGAGCTTGGTAGCCAAACCCGACCAGGCTTTTTTCTATGAACAACAGAAGCACCGCACGATCGGAGCGGGGGAGCTTGGACCAGTCCTAAACTTGGGTAGATTGGCTTTCGATTGTGCGCAACAGTAGCTGGGTCGGCAGACCACTGTCTGTACCGTTGTCCAATATAGCCTGCTGGCTGATGAGGAGTGGCGCTGCCGACGGGTGGATCGCGGGGGTCGACCCCAGGCTTGTAGAAAAGGCCGGATGAGTTCGGTCGAGGGTTCCGGTGGTATTCGTATGCGATCGGTTGGTGGAACGGTTTCCGGGCAAGATGGTACTCGCAGAAGTCGTTCGGGAGAGGATACCGATGATTAGGCAAGCCCTCTGGTTTCTCTGAAGCCATGACTGTTAGCAAGGAAGTAGCAGTGTACAAATGCTCGGCAGGAATATCTGGAAAGCCAGAGACGGCGCGAAGAATGGCGAGCGTGAACGAAAGGTGCGAGGGGCGCAAGGAGATGCCGGGGCTTTACAGAGGTGTCGATGGTTCGCTTGCTGCGTCGGCGATAAGGCGGATCTGGCGCGGATCGTTGCTCGCGCCGAGGAGTGATGGTGCAGTCGCGTTGGGTTTTGAAGGAAGTATCGAGAGGGAGAAGGCAATGATGGGGGCGGGCATAACGAGGCGCGTCTGCTTGCTGTGGAAAAGTTTCAAACAGCAGGCAGGCGGTAAACTAACGATGGATTTGGAGAATCGCGAGACAAAGGCACGCTTGTGTGCTAGTCAAAACGACGTGAGGAAGGTGCAATTCCAGCCGCAATGCAAAAGTCGAGGCACCTCCATCAGAGGCACGCGCGACGAAGAAAGAAAGTGGGTTGGGGGAGGAGCTTTTGGAGTCGGAAGCATTTACTATGAACTTGCCTCAGTACAATACCTAGGTAGGTAGTGTACTGAATACTACGTAGGTAGGTAAGTTACTATAAGTCGGTACCTAGGTACTTAAGGACTGGTGTGGCGCTGCACTGTCATACGCAGGAATAAGGTAGGTGGGTCACTGCTTGCCTCACCTTGCCGGCCACCACTAGGCACCCTTAGGTAGGTACCTACCCAAACCGAAAATGGAAGTCTGGGATCACTCCACCCCGTTCAGTGTGGCACTGCTGCCTAGGTACCTAGGTAGCCGACAAAAAGCCCTTTAAATTCTCATGGAAGGCATCAAACTCTGCTAATCACTCGATCTGAACTCATGTTAAATGTCTCACGTCTTCTGATCTAACCTAACCCCCAATCGCCCGAAAACACGCTCAAAAAACAGATGAAACAATTTGAAGCGTTAGGTTCTACGTAGTAATAGAGCCCCGTACCATAGTATCACAGCTGCGCGAGCGTCTCCCCCAACTTCTTGGTACAGAATGCACCGAAATACTCATTCAGCGCGTCAACCGTACCGCTTCCCTCAACCAGCTTAACGACTATACCGACATAGCCGTCTGGGCGCACGACGACGATGCCGCCTTTCTCTTCGTCCAGGCCCATCTTGGCATGCGCGGCCGCCTTCGCGTCCAAAACCCGGCGATCCCATTTGTCGTCAGCGTACACATGTTCGCGGTATCGACCCAGAACCTCCGGGACGTCACGGGAAATCTCGATGTCGCTTCTGTTGGCCGCGAAAATGGTGCATACAGTGAAGAACAAACTGTGCGGGTTGTGTTTCTCGTGATGGGAGATACTATCGGCATCGCCCCTCAGGTACGCTGCGTAAAACGACCTCTTGTTGCTGAGATGATTGGCAAAGTCTTTGAGGGCACACCGAGTGGTCGACGGCTTCCCAGCGAAGACAAAGATGCGAAATGAGCCGTTAAGGGGAATTTCCTGTTCCAGATGCACGACGTTGGCATCGACAACCCTCGTTACGTCGGCATTGATGAAGAGGCGTCCTGTGCGAAGCTTGCTGCCTTCAGGGTTGATGAGAGGCGATTTGGCCGGGTGTGTTTCGGACCAGTTCAGCGCATTGGCTTTGTAGGCTACGCCATAGCCACTCGTAAACTCGCAAGACTCCTTGAAGGTCTTGATGAACTCGTTGTCCGCAACATCGTTGCCTCCCTGCTTCTCCGAGGCTGCCTGGACCTCGCTCGCTGCAGGTGGCCGCTTGGAAAACAGCGCCGCGTATTTGTTGTCAAAGTTGAGTAACGTCTCAGCGACATCTCTTCGCTCGGCTTCATAAGTCTTGAGAATGTCACGGTGCGCGAATCCTGCCTCGACGGCATGGATCTTCCATGCTAGATTCTGAGCGTCCAAGAACGCTGTGTTCATACCTTGTCCTGCCTTTGGCTACAATAGCTGTCAGCTTCAGCGCTTGGATCACGGGGTAATCTGACAACTTACACTGTGAGTGTGACAAGCGTCGCCTCCAAGGAAAACTCGGTGGTCCAGAGTATAGCGATCCGAAATTCCCTGTCCAATAGGATAGACCGAGTACCATTCAACTCTCTCCCACTCGATGCTGTAAGGCTCAAGGATACGCTTTGCAGAGCTTTGCACTTCTTCTTCTGTCGCAGTTTTCCGGGGATTCCAGTCTGAATCGGTGGACGAAGCAATCTGGATATAGAGACGAACCATGTTGCTTTCCCGAGGAATGACCATGATGGAACCGTGCTTGCTGTGGATAGTACATTTCATCTTCGCCTTGTTTAGTCGTTTTCCTGCAGTAGAAGGAACGGGCAGACTCACCTTGATATCGGGGAAGTCCGTCTTCACGACGCCGTCCATGACACCCCAAACGTGCGAAATGGGGTCCTTATGCCTGATGCCGATCTGCAGCTGGTCTCTGATGAACGAACGAGCACCCTCGCCACCGAACAGATACTTGGTTCGCAGCGTCTCGTGAGCCGTTCCGTCGACATGCTTTATGTGGACTTCCACGGGATACTCGGGGCTATCCACTTCATTGGAAGTGAAACCAGTGATTGTCCACGGCCGTTGAATCTGAACCCCATTCTGGTTGAGATCGGAGATGAAGACTCGCTCAATGTGCCCCTGGTGCAAGAGCGTTGTAAACGGGTACCTAGCATCGATAAAGCTTGGGCAGCTGGCCCAAGTGCCGGTCCTGGCGATTCCATCGCCGGTGCCGGATGGATCCCAGAACGCAACCTCGTAGACTCTGGCGGGCTTGTGAGCCATGATAGCGGATTTGAGACCCATGTTCCTCAGCAAATCCAGAGAGCGGGGCTGAATGCCATCTGCTCTTCCAGTTGGCGTCGGCTCGGCTCGATTGTCGATGTGCTTGATCTTGTAGCCCCATCTCGCCAGGCAGGTCGACAACATCAACCCAACGGGCCCGGCTCCCACAATGACTGCCAAGTCGTGATCAGCAAGAAGGTAAGGCGGAATGCCGGCGACAAGCCTTACTTACCAATGTCATAGAAGTTGGAGCCAGCCTGGCGATCTGATTGTGTCTCCATTTTCACTTCGAATTCCTGGGCGATGTGGGCGGCGGCTGCGAACGAGCCAGGCGAGTTTGAAAAGGAGGTTTTTGGGAAGTGAACGCTGTTTTGCGATGCCGCGTGGACTTGGTACGACAAGACCGGCTGAGCGTGATGTATTGGAAAGTGAGAAAGTCTCGAAGGCAGTCGATTAGAAACCAAGAAGCGGACGAGAATAATGCGATAGGTGTCTTATGTCCTACCTACAATGACCAGCCCATTGGCGCAGGATTCAATAAATAGATATACGTTTGGAACGGGACTGACAGCGGGGAGACCTGGACCCACCGAGGCCTGTCCGAAAGAGACCGAGACCTTTGATTGTTGCTCGCCGGCAAAGACTATCGGTAAGGAGAACGGGGACGGCAAGCAGACCGGGAACTCCAAATCCCCACTATCGGGGCACCTGAAGAGCCTTTGGAATGTTGGAAGCCATGCCGTTGATTCGATCCGACGCCAGCTGCGTGGGGAATGACACGGAAACTCAAATGGGCACGCGTGCCATGGGTAAGGAAGAAGGGGGGGTTGCGTGGCTCTCTTGGGCAATGATATTGACTTTGGCCATATGCCCATCCCTGCGTGAAGCAATGCAGCCCAGATTCGGGAAGTCAGGTCGGCAAGTCGTTGGCGGCGGGGGCCGTGCACTGCTTGCAACGATTCCCGTCTTCAGAGCCCGACAAATCGATACGGGTCGGCTCCACCAGGCGCAGCACCTCCACGTCTACCTAGTCACTGCACCTGGTCAGTCTTCGTACAGTCCTTCCATACCTAGTGGGGTACCAATTGTTGGAGAAGTACCTAGTACCTACTACACGTGTAGGCACGCAGCAGGTCAGCAAGTCGGGTACTACCTACAGGTAAGTAGTAGACACCTGATGTGCAGCACCATCCGTACCTAGGTAGGCAGGTAGGTAAGTACCTAGGGTGCGGGGAACCTAGACATTGCCCGCATCCATACCTACATAATAGGTACCTTTCCCCAGTCGACCGGGTGGAAGGACTCCCGTTGTCTTGTCCCGGTCTCCGAGGTCCCGTCCGGGTCCCGCCCGCGGTGTGTAATAGGTACGCGGAAATATTGTACCGAACCGAAATGATCCGTCCCGCCACTCAGGTCCGGGGCTCCATCCGCTAGCCACGAGCCTCAAACTATGTACACGTTATCACGACGCGCTTCAATGATCGCCAGGGGGAGACGCCCTAAAAGACACGTCGTATCGGTAACTATGGTCGTAGATACTACCAAATGTTCCACCTTACCTTACATACCTGATTAGGCATCGAGGAGATACCAAAGGCACCCGGTACCAACTTCACAACTTAATTTCAATGCGGCGACTGTCATTTTCTTTTAGAAGAACCTTCACATTACCGGCCATGACAATGTACCTACCTACTAAGTAAGTTAACTAGTCATGCAACATGGAGGTCCAGGGAGACAAGCCGCATCGCCTCCCAGGCGCGGCTTCCGCGTGGAAGAACGATGTCATAGCAGCAGGAAGGCAAGCCTCCAGCGGGATATGTGAGTCTCGCCTTCCTTCTAAGTGGCCCTAGTCACTAGGTACCTTCAAGTCCTGGACCGTCCCGTGGCGGAAAAGATTTCCTGAATCGCAGCAGTGCCAGGTCGTCTGCTTCCTAGACTTCTTCACTTCCTCGGGATCACGCCTGACGAAGAGTTCGAGTTGCCTACCTTGTAGGGGCGCCAACATCACCTCGTGCGACATCACCGATTTTCCGTTCCAGTCAACTCGCGATTGTGCCCTGTTATCTGCTTTGGGAAGGCCCTGCCTGCCGTCAAGGTAGCTTTCCATCACGCCAACCTAGCCGTTGAAAATCTGGTTACAAGATGCGAAATCGCATGAGCCTTCAGACTTGGGTGGATTCGACACCAACAGTTGCCAATCCGTCGGGCGATGATTGGCTACGGAGGCTCGCGAGCATTTCTGGCGCCTCCACCCAGGAGACTCCATCCCGTTGTGGCTATGATGAGGAGAGTAAGTTCAACAGACACTCGTTGACAAGTAGACCGCGAATGCGCATGTACTCAACAGCTTCGCGTATGCAGAGTGTCGCAACGTCTTGGTCAGATACTGTGCCCATATTCCCCGCAACTATCAATACCGCGATGGTGTGCAACTCGTAAGTTGCGTTCACCCAGGTCCTCCTGCCCACGTAACATGCCTCAGCTGACATGCTGCACAGGTGTTCTTGGTATTGCGCGACCATCTTGGAGACGAAAATCTAGATCTTGCTGGTGGGGTTCTTTATGAGTTAATTGAAATCGACTGTCAATACTCTGACGATCCGGGAGGCGAGTTTCAACGTTGGAAACACGATCACCTCAACCGACATGTGAGCGGACAGCTCGCCCGTGCAGACGTTCGACTAATTATAACCGTGCAGTCCAATCTTGAATTACCTCACATTCCGCATATGACAACAATCACCACCTCGATACGGCCGACGTCCAAGCTTGTTCAGTGGCGCCAAAAGCACCCAAGCCGATATCCCATCAGGCTATCTGACTACTGGCCTTCAGCTCGTACCGGCCCGGCTGAACCCAGTTGTATACGCAGTCGCAAGGCCTGGATGATTGATCACACTATGTACGCCTCCACTCGTTCAGGTGGCACTTGTGTCTTTCGAAGCCCCAAACCAAAGGAACTGCATGAAATGCAGTGGGACATCGGCACTGGCCAAGTTGGGAAGTTCGTGAGGGAGGAAGAGGTTGTCCTGTCAACAACATTGTCTCAAAGAGCCCACCTGAGAAATTACGAGGACACGGTCACTCACGCCAACGGGAAATACACGCTGACACGGGTGATCAGATCAACAATCTCTCTACGTCCCCTAAGAAAGGCTGCCATGACGTTACACAGAGTCGACGGCAAATCGCCAGAAAAAAGACGTCGAAGCTGGTTTGCCAACATTCTCGGGGTGGACACAGTCATGTCTTTACGCGAGCCCGTAATTCCGGAGCTGGTTCCATTACCTGACGGCTGCCCCTCGCCTCATGCCATTTTCGCTAGGAAGTTCTCTTTGGTGGCAGACGGCCTACCCCTGCCAGCTTCTTTGTCTCATGATTTGATGCCCACAGCCGAAATCAAGGCCGGGCGGCTGCTTATAGAAGCTGCAACAGAGGGCCAGATGAGCGCGACCTAGGAGTTTCGTGGCCCTTTCACACCCCAGCTTGGCTTTGACGGCGGACTGGACCACAATCGGGTCTTTTTGGGGCCTTTCCCTGCTGTAATCCGCGCGAATGGCCCCGTTAATTCTTACGCGCCTGTCGGTTCTTGTCGTCAAGTTGAATCTGGATCGCCCCGAGTTATTAGAATACCGCGATCTCAACGAGGCCACGATTGGTTCGGGCTGAATGCCGGTGTTCCCGGGCCGGAATCCGTAAACCCAAGCTCCCAAAACCCTGGCAACGACGGCGATAGGGCGATGGACACTGCTCAGGACGATTCTATCAAGCGCAGCGCCAGACATGCGTATCGGCAGAGCAGTAACTGGTTTGGGTTGGACGGTGCAGTAGAAAGCGAACAGGACATACTCATACCAGCGGATTGCGTTGGCTGTCGGAGCTTGGTTTGTGACCTCTGCAGTGTTGCCACCAAGGTCAACGCATCACAAGGGACAACAAAATCACCTCCTGGGCCACAAGCCGTTCTGCCTCCCGCCCGCCTTACCATCAGCTACTCCAAAAGCAGTAGGAAGAGTGTTGTACCTGCTTTTCGATGGCTGGTTGAAAAGCGTTCAAGGATACCCCCTGCCAACATCATCGGAATCCAGACCCACAAACAACGGCAATCTCCATCACTCGACCAACTTCGCTGCCAAATTCGACCAGCATCAGCGGCCGACCTGAGACTGCTTCGATCTTGCAGTGATTTCGACGATGACGAAGTCCGACAAGCCGCTATTGAAACTATGTTTGGGCAAGCCCGTGAGCTGACCATCACCAGGCAACAGCCTGTTCTTCGTGACGTCGGGCGGACGTTCCGGTCGAGCAGAATGGGTTCGAGTGGCCGATCAGAGAAATTGGGTAGCTCGACAGCTTCGTCTCGCCCCACATCTTTCGAGGGGCAGGAGGTTGCAAAGTCAGGTATGATCTCTTGACTTCCAGCTGCCGCACGATATCTCATGCATGTGACAAGCGCGACACCAGCCATCGTACTCGGAATTTTATGCGTACATTCCTGATGACTCTTCCCTGCCCGAGCCCCTCTCTGATGGCTCGCCGGTCGTGTGCGGCTTTGCGGGCTCAGAGGCGTCATATAGTGACGCTGGTATAAAAGGCAAAGCACGCAAAAGCCAAGCAGAGTTACAACCAGATACCGATTTCGAGGATGCCGTCGAGTCTCGCGTGTCTCAAACGGGCCGCGATTTGAAACTACGGTCAGATACACGTGAACGTAGGTTCTAGAAAACGGCGGCATCTGCAATGGCTAAAAATCGTCAGAAACTGTAGGAGCGTGCTCGACGCTGACGAAAGCTGCCTCGCCGTCGCGAGAGGATGAGGACATGTCTGGAGACGTCACACGGTGTCAGGACAGCAGCTCGTATCGCAGCGGTATGTAGAAATCGCATAAAAAAAGGCGACCGATGCTTGCTTTTCACTCCATCTCTCTCCTTCCATTTCGGGCGTTCTTTAGTTTTGACTCGTCCATTTCAGGCGCTTATGTTCTCCCTGAAGAGAATACGAGCTCCACACCTTTCCACGCAACAGAGTATGTCGACTTGAATACTGCTTTTCCCCAGCGAGGTACGTAAACAAACCCCACCGCGTCAGTAAACAGGACGCGAGACAAGGAGGCAACACACCAAAGGGATATTCGCACTGCAAATCACATACTAAAGACGAGCCTTGTCACATTAGATCCGTCGTTTTATCATACGCGCGTGGAATCGTGGATCGGAGAGCTACGTACCAGCCTGTTGGAAGACCCCGAATTGGTTGGGCCGTTTCCTCTGTCTTTCACTCAGAGGCCCCTCTCCTCGCTTGCCCCCATCAGTCACCTGGGGGAGCCCGATCTTTCTCGAGGCTCATTTCGATCGCGACTGGGGGGTATCACCAAACCAGAAGTTGCTCGCGACCCCCGGTCTGTGGCCCTCTCCGACGGCAAGCGGACCTACTCGACGTCACCAGCCTCGTCAACACCGTCCATCGACATTCTTATCATGGTCCAGGGTTTGGATCAGCAGGGAAGACCAGGTCGCATGGCACTTCCTTCTGCTATACAAGGCACTTTCATCCCAGTGTCACCCAAGAAGCACCGGTCACCTTCACCTCAGGGGCACAAGCCCAATAAATCCGTTCAGATCAATTTGAATCTGACTGAAAATCAGATGGACAGGCTGACAGACGTGTGAGTACAACAAAAAGATAATGTTCATTTTCAGCGTTCTAATGCTCCAGCAGCTTCTCTAGCAAGACCGAGTCGCCTCCCCGTCGTCCTCAGGCCGACAATAACACACACAAGTCGCCCCTCCGAGGTAACAACTTTGCCAGCGTACACAGTATCCCTCGGGTCCATGGGACGTTGAACCAGCATGAACCTCGCTCCTGCGGCCGGGGCCCCCAGATGACTCATCTGGGGGGGCAAAAGGGCCATGAAAGTGATTCCACAACCTTTTCTGAGCTGATGCCCCGACCGTCTCACAAAACTCACCAGGCAAAGCATTCTTTGTCTTCGGATCTCGCAGAGCGCCGCAAACAACACACACCGACACCAATCCACATCGATGATCGTAGGCAATATGGCACTTTTGTTGAGAACACGAAGGTTGTGCCTCCAGCTACCTCGCCACGAACGCCAGAGAATCACTCCCCCGCGAGTCTCAATCAAGGAGATTCGTCCTCTATCTACTCCCAGGATGAGGGCCATCCCAGTCCCCTCTGTTTTCAGAATACCGATGTATCGCAGCACATTAAGAACGTCTTGCAATCATACAACGGCTGGAAAGACTCGAACGCTCTGACACTGGCCCCTGACGCCGACGCGGGCGGCCGCGGCGCAAGCGCCTTAGAACGTGGCCCTTTGAAGGGAAGACATGAGGCTCTCAGACAGCCAGCTACTGATGTTGGCCAAATGTATTCTCCTCTTCGGCCCTATTTTGTTCACAGAGATCTACCTGTGCAGAAGATCGCCGGCAAGACCCTGATTGGGGAACAAGGATGGCTTGAGAGACCCGAGAAGATTTCCGATCGGAAGAAGAAGGACCGTTCGCCCAAGAAACCTGGTCTTTTAGACAGCCTCAGAAAAATCGCGAAAGAGATGGCAAGATCTCCCGTCCTACGCCTTAACACTATTGGCTAACACTCTGGTAGACTGAGGGCAAGCCAAACCGCAAAGTCCGAGATGCGGGCAGGGAAGGAAAAGGGAAGAGAGTGACCATCTCATTGGATCCTCGCGAACAGAGCCTTCTGTATTGCGAACTGGAGTTTCACATCAGCAATGCTCTGCACTCCTACATCACCAATGAGTTGAACCATGGCCGTCTGAATCCCGACAAGCTCAAGAAGATTGCAGACGGATGGAACCAGAAAGGCCGCCCAAGGGTTGTTGGCTTTCGCTACGACCTAGAAACGCAGCTTGATCTTGTTCATCTGCACATTGACGAGTTTCGCTTTTTTGGGCGCCGTCAGGGTAACACTTTGGAGATTGCAGGTCTGCTTCATGCGATGAAGATCAACGCGCGAGCCATGCGTATCCGCACTTACTGTCAGCCAGACTCGGTCATCGCCAAGCAACTCGTTGACTCCCAATCCCTTTGCAATACGATCGGATGCTCCGATGCTCAACAGATTGCAATTGCGGAGATAGCTCAGTTCTTCAAGGTCATTGTGGAGAGAGAACAAGCATATCGCGAAATGTTGGCCCGAGACAACACGGCCGGAACGTTGCCGCATGGGTAGGGGGGCAGGCAATGGGAGCCCTCGAGGGACCTGGCCACAGGAGCGCAACCTTGCGAGGGACTTTATCTCGACCCCAAAGGATACGATGTCGGCACGGAGCCAACAGGTAGATCTTGAGCCCGTCACAGCGATCAACTCCGAGCATTTCGGAACACGCCTTTCGTGAGGATTGATGCAGACGGGCTGAATGAATGTCATTAGATGACTTACTCAAGGGACTGTCAGGGTAGCAAGAATCATTACTGTAGGCTATATTCATGTTACAAAGTGGCAGCTACTGCAATGAATGCGGCAAGACGTTCTTTACAACTAAATGGCTTTGCTCCTTTCGTCGGACGGAGTTCGTCTATGAAGTTCTGCCATCAGTTGGTATTCATTGCCGCGAACCTGCGCCACTTACGAGCATACATTTCGTGCAGAAATTGCTTTAATGGAACGGAAATATAGTATCGTAAACTTGGCCGTCATTTGTGATCTCGCTACCAATGTTGCCAAAGTACCATCAGGATTGCCCGTCGCAGGGAGTTTTGCGGTCGTCTTTCCCTCTGCATTCGACTACCTTGCTCAGATGAAAGATATCCAGACATTGCACTGCACTGCCTTGGCGAAACGTGTCGACTCTGTTCTATCGTGTCTCTTCTTTCTCGGGAAATGCGCCACGGTAGGTTTAAGAAAGAGAGCTCGTCATGGTCTGGGAGATGGTGTTTTGGTGTTCCTGGAATCGGCAGCCTGATGGCGTTGAATTGGTCACTTCGAGAGTTCCTGCTACTAGACCCTTGCGGTGAGGTCAAGGTGTCTTCGTATTAGACGCTCGCTGTCGACTGCAGCAGTTCGTCTGCGAGGCGCCGAATGTAAAAGTCTCGGGCATCTGGAGGAAGGCTGCTAAAACTATTTCTAATCCGTGCAATGTCTTGACGACCCTTCTCATAGGCAGCCAGATCACGGTTGCCGTACACATCCCTCCCTAAAGAATATCCCTTCTCCAGGCTGCGAAAGAAAATGTTGACAGCGACGCTTATGTCGGTGGTCGTCGGGGTGGCAGTATGGAGCCAGAGTGGTGGGAGGAAGAGGATATCACCCGGCTGCATATTGACCTCGTACGGATGAACGCCACGCAGAGAGCCTGAGTCGAGTGAGGCGAAGACATCCACGCTAGAACTGGACGTACCTGGGGCAAACCACAGCTCCGAAGCATCGGTAGGTGGAAACAAGACAAACCGTTTTGAGCCTTTGACTTGGACGTACACATTTGCCATCACCTGTGAAGAATATTCAGATCAGAAAATATAGAACCAGTATGTCTGTGGCTTGACGCACAGTTGGGGCATCTTACGTCGTAGTGTAACCACATATTGACGGGGCCAGATATGCGTAACACAGAGCTGAAAGTATTCTGAGCCGCATATTCAAGTGGCGGCGGCAGAGAAAAGTCTTTCGCAAGGGAAGGATAGTCCCGGGCTAGTTGGGTCGGCATGTTTGACGGGTTGTCCTTGGATAGCGCTCTAAGGTATAGCGATTTCCCATCTTGCACTTCCTTCATGAAGTCACCAAACTTCTTGTTGACGTAGCGAAAGTTCTTGGCATTGAAGTCCATTCTCCGAGACAGAGCTTCGTGGATGGAGACCTAGTCTTGTTCGTTAGTCCGCTTGCGTGCCGGAACGGAGGGTAATAAGAGAAAATGGTTGCGAACCTCACGATTGGCACCAATGCTGTCGATAAGATATCCAGGGGACCATGTAGATGTGCACGAGCCCACATCTGCTCCCTCAATGACCACGGGCTTCCCCTCTGCCAGGATACTATGGAACTGATCCTTGGAGTCAATTCTGAAGCGCGGGATTTGCTGCGGTACAACAGGCGTAGATGTTTCTACAGATTTCGGACCGCCCGATGATATCTCAACTGTCTCCAGGTATTTGACTGGCTCTATTCCAAATGGCGTGATTTTTGTGTCACCCCCCTTGAAAAGGTTGTCCGGATCGAAAGCAAGGCTGTAACTTCCCGGGGCCCAGCAAGTTCCCATGGAAAAACAGGTCGCACCACCACCAAAGATGGCAATGCGCCCATGGGCGTAAGAGATAGCTGAGGATCCAATCATGAAAGGGCGCATGGTTCCGGAACTGCTAGTGCCTTCAAGTGTGGCAATGATCTCGAGTCGGTTATCGGTTAACTTGAGAATAACAATATCATGTGATGCGGGCAGTTGAACGTTCTTGATCACCCCGCCAAAGAGGAGAATGTACTCCTTGATTAGAATGGCCATAGAACCAACTCGAGAAATTAGGTCGTTTCCGCTTTTCTGGTATTGGATTTCCATGCGCTGGAATGAGAGAAGAGGCTGTGCATATGCGTGAGTTTGAAGTCACCGGACACAACACACAAATTCAGTGGTGGGAGAACCTCCCCAGAGGGAGAGTAACAAGCATGTGCGCAAGCAGCTTCTGACTCACCTCAAGGCCCGAAACATCCAGTGTCCATCTATACGTGCTTTGGTTCACAAGTCCATTCTCAAGCAAGCCTCCGGCAAGCAGTCCCTCAAACCTACTACCGACACCAGTGTTGGCGGTACAAGTGAAGACAGCACCGTATAGTGAGTTGGGGGGAGTCTGCGACCGACATTTGATCCACCCTTTTGCGGGGTTGAAGAGAAGGTAGTCGGACGACGTCTGAAAGTGGTTTAGTCGGCCTCCGGCAAGCAAAGCAAGAGACGAAGATCCAAGTCGTGTTACAGAATGCCTGAATAGTGGAAATGGTAAGTCCTGCACGCGCTCCCACGTGTTGAAGACCCTCTTGTGCAGCCAGCAGTCTTTGAAGGCCACCGATGGAGACGAACGACCTCCAACTAGCAGAACACCGGCATCGCCCAGGTCTGTTACTGTATGACAAACCCTACCTGAGGGGCCGCTTCTCGATGTGGCAGATAATAAGTGCTGGCCAGGTATTTGGTAGATGTCCTCAGAGTTGAGTCTTCCATTTGGCCCTTGTCCTAAGTTGTGCGATATGAAGTGCTGTCCGTCTGGGTTATGCATAAGCATGGCCGCGCCGAATCGACGATATCCGCGACTCGACCCGTACTCGGCCAACTCCATGGGTGCCTGGCAACCTCGAATTCCTAGGTCTTCGGGTTTCTGAGATAAGTGACCACCCTCGCGCCTGGGATTAGTTGCCAGTATGACCAAGTAGTGGCTTGAAAAGAGGGCAAACTCTTCCCATTCGTCAAATGGCTCGACGGCGTCCAACGCTTGTCTCTCAGCCGAAGTCATGAAGAGGTCGTCGGCCCATGCCTCCCAGAGCGTCCAACTTTGAACACTTGACCAGCCAAGGGTTTGAAAGCGGTCCTCCTGGCTGACTACACTGGGATACCGATGCACGGATTTCAGCGGGGTGTTCAGCTTATCAAAGTGCTTCAGCATTGTGTGGGCGAAAGGGTGGTTCGGCCCATCCGGTAGAATTTGTTCCAACAAACAGAACTCGGCTGCAGCAACGTCAGAATAGCAGCCAAATAGTGACAGGACTTGCAGACGAAGCATTACCGTTTTCAATGGAGCTTGCCCACTTAATGACACCATCGGCACCGTCAGTGTCCATATATGTGATGGACACTTCGGCCACGAAGATGAACTCAGTACTGGTCATGTCAAATATCTGAGCTAGGCAGGACTGCAGTGTAGATAGTTGCCGGAGATCGCAACCCACTTGGCAGTATTTCTGGCTTTTCAAAACAATGGGCGAGTCATCACTGGCTTCCCACATTCCTAGGATGCCCCGCAACTCGGGTGTCTCGACGACAATGCGGCGCTTCTTCTGGATGAGGTCCGGATAATCCACATCGATGAAGGTGACGTCCTTGCAAGCATCCGGGTAGCGCGCCTCGCATTGCCACGGCAAGACATCACTGGTGAGAGCTAAGCGAACTGCATCCATGGCAGAGAGGGGACGATTCTGGGGATGAGGAACAGGGGCTGCTCACCTCCCACAGCCGAGGTTGACAACGACTTTTTTGAGAGCAGAGGGCTTCTGGAGAAAGCGACGGACCAGGGTGTCAATGACTTTGAGTCGTAAGTGATAGCCTCTATTGATGAGAGGGGCGCGTCTTTGGAATTTTTTGACGAAAAAACGAAAGTAATGCGTCTCATCGGGATAGTAAAGTCGTTCCTTGTTGACTGAGCGAGATATTCCGGGTGGGCCTGAAAACGACGGAGAGACTCACTACACTTCGCTTCGAGACTATGGAACTGCTGTTTGTCTATTGGGAAGTGAAATGAATGTCAGCCCTGCTAAGGCCAGTAGAAGAAGACGTGGAAGAGGAAACCTCACTGCCATGATCAAATCGTCCAAGGCCTTTGCTTGACGGGCCCTCGCTGAGGGAGCCATCGTGAAAGGAAGTCTTAATGAAACGGGACTGTTTGCGATGCTAGGTAATATGTTGCTGCATTAGGATGCTGTTTGGATATGTGTGCGTGTTGGAGTAATTTTCTCCCACGGTGTTTTTCATTTTCGAACAGAACACACCTAGGGACTCTTGCGGGGTTGCAAGTCCCCATAATACCTTCTCAAGATAGGTACCTTACCTAGGTAATGGTGCCTACCTATTAACCGGGCGCTACTACCTACCTACCTACCTAGGTCCTACATAGGACGAAGTTAGCAAGCGCTCGGGCCACTTTTGGGTTCTAGGTAGTGCTGGGTGGTCAGGCATACACCTACCTAGGTACCTAGTACTAAGTAGCGCCGATTTTGTACCAGTGTATAGTAGACACTGAAAATGTAGCTGGAATTGTATTGAAATCCGTGTATTTTGCCTCCACCGTTGGGTCGTTGAGGTAAAGGAAAAAAAAAAAACAAGGTAACAGGTACTAAGTACCTAGCGCTGAGGTCCCCACCAGCCCCACCAGATTGGGTTCCAGTGTCGGGGCCGAGCTGCTTCCACAACCACGAGCTTGGTTTTGCCTAATACCTCTAAGCACCTTGGTAGGTATGTAGTACTTACTCATCCGAATACCTACCTACCTACCTAACCTGTCTGACGACATTTCTACCCATCTGCCTACCTCAAAGCGCCTTCCTGCGCCTTCCCCGTCGGTCATCGGTACGGTAACCAACCTGCCTCCACGGTCAAACAACGACACGGCTACCTCGATTCTTCTCTACGCTTCAAGGCCTCCTGGCATCGCAGACTCTCCTCCTTGCCTCCGCCTTCGTTATCCCCCACGGCTTCCGAGATTTCGCGCTGCACCGGACTGCCGTCACATCGACCACCTTGCCACCCGCTTGGTCGTCCGGCAATTGGGTCAACTGATCTGTAGGTTCTGAGCGAACCTGGAGCTGAATATTAAGCTGGAACATCTGCCTCCTACGACCAGCCAGTCGTTGTCAGGCCCAGGGCTGGCCTCAACTGGCCTTCCGCGGCACTACTCTCTCTGTTCTCAAGGTCCCGACCGGATCCATTCCGACCGAACACCTGGGTTAACTGAGGGCTGCCCGTCTACGGGTCCTTCTTGTGCAACTTCGTCATTCAACCGATACAGAACAGCAGCCGTTAGCTTTTGGCCACGGCAGCTTTTCGGCTTCCCCTTGTTTTTAACCGACACCATTTCCCATTTGCCTCGCCCAACGTCTGCGCTGTACCGCCGACCAGAACGCCTGCTGCAGGGCGCTTCCAGACACACACACACACACACACACACACACACACACACACACACACACGTACTTGGGCTTCTTCCTAAGCTGCACACCATGGCAAACGCCTCTCTCAACTTCATTACATTCAACCAAGACCACAGCTGTCTTGCCGTCGGTACGAGCCCGGCAACGTGTACGGTGTAATTCTGGCGTGGATATTTGGCTGACTGGCTGTCAACTTGCTCTCACAGGCACATCCAAAGGCTTCCGAATCTACCATACCGATCCGTTCTCCAAGATATTCAGCAGTGATGACGGTAACATCGCCATCATCGAGATGCTCTTCTCTACGTCTCTTGTCGCCTTGATATTATCACCGCGACATTTGATCATACAAAACACCAAGGTCGTCGCTGCCAGCCTGCCCAGCCCACTGCATCGCTTCTCTGCAACGTTGCTAACCATGAACAGAGATCTTCCGTTATCTGCGAGCTGACCTTCCCATCCGCCGTTCTCGCTGTGCGTCTGAACAGGAAGCGTCTCGCCGTCGTGCTCGAGTCTGAAATTTACCTCTACGACATATCCAACATGAGCCTTCTCTACACCATACCCACCTCTCCAAACCCCGGCGCCATCTGTGCGCTCTCGCCCTCTTCAGAAAACTGCTACATAGCATATCCGCTACCGAAACCTCGCGAGGATACTGGAGACAAAAGGCCGGCCCACGCGCCGCCTCTCTCAACATATGTAGCGCCGACATCGGGAGAGGTCCTTGTCTTCGATACCATTACGCTGAAGGCTGTCAACGTCATTGAAGCGCACCGCTCGCCTTTATGCTGCATTTCTCTCAATAGCGAAGGAACCCTTCTAGCCACGGCGAGCGAGACAGGCACCATCATCCGCGTGTTTTCTGTTCCTGGGGGGCAAAAGTTGTATCAATTCCGCCGAGGAACGTACCCTTCCACCATCTATAGTATGTCTTTCAACCTGAGCTCCACGCTTCTATGCGTTTCTTCAACATCCGACACTGTCCACATTTTCCGCCTCGGCGCACCTCCTCCCGGGAACAATTTTGCTGCTCCTGCTGCAGACTTACCTGCTTCTCCTAGGCAGGATCGTTGGTCTCGGTCGCGCAGTTACGACAGCGCCAACGAATCACCGGTGGGAAGCGCCGCAGGCTCCCCGAGGAGTGATCTTGCAGAACCCGTTGTCAGTGGGGTCAATACCCAGCAGCTCAATAGACGTCAGAGTGGATCATTCAGCAGCATGCTTCGGCGTTCGTCACAGATCATGGGTCGCAGCGTTGCTGGCGTTGTCGGCTCGTACCTGCCACAGACCGTGACAGAGATGTGGGAACCCTTACGAGACTTTGCGTACATCAAGATCCCCAAGTCGTCGAACTCGCCGACAACATCTTCTCGTGGCGGTAGCAACATGGGTGGCACCTCCTTACCTAACAGTCCACTACGAAGCGTCGTAGCCATGAGCAGCAGCAGCCCCCAAGTTATGGTCGTCACCAGTGATGGTGGTTTCTACGTATACAACATCGATATGGAGCATGGCGGAGAAGGCTATCTTGTAAAGCAATTCTCGTAAGTATTTCAACCGAGGGAGGTGCAAACACCCTGCAGCACTTGCCCTTTACAATTGACTAGTAACTGACGTGTTCTTGTTGGCAGAGCACTTGACGGCGATGACAAATTGGATGCGTCATCCTATGGAACCTGAAGGCCTTCTGTGCTCCTTCTTTTGGCAGCGAGAGCTGCTGTTACTGGATTTGGTGCTACTTACCTACGCATCACGAATGAGGATACTGCATGTATAGGCGTTGAGTCGATTCTATTCCTACTGAGAGATACCTGGGGTTTTACAGCACCTGTTGAGCTACTAATACCTACAATTGCTCGGCTTGAGGAGGCCGATAACCAAAGAAGACGGAGAAGTTTTTGTTTTTTTTACCCTGTCAAGCTAAGACCGACTTCGACAGATAAAGTGAGTCTATTGGGTATCAAGGCACCCTGGAACGAATTTCCTCTCTAAGCCAACGAGATGCTCCCCAGGGATGATGCACATCGAGCAATATAGCACGGCCAAGGCCTGTGTTATTAATAGACAACTGTTTCTTAGTCACTCCTGATAATGCGACCACCTATATCGCCTGATTATTCTTGGTATCAACACTTATTGCCATCACCTGTGGCTTAACCCTTTGAATCCTGCTCTCTGAACGATCGTGCAGCAACACCAGAGGCCTTCACCCCCCCCCCCCCCCAACCCCGGCGAAAATAGCTTGATTTAGAAACTGCGTTGGAAACCAACCAACCAAGGAGTCGAAAGAAGGGATAAGGGGAAAAGGGTTAGAAATAAAAACGGAGAGCGGAATGGTGCGGCGCACCATGGATGTGCCTTAACAAGCGAAAGAGTGAGGCAATGAAAATTGACCCCGGAACGAAATCAAGAACGCCGTCCCTCGAAATGAAAAGTACTGCACAACCCAAACCTTACAGTCTCTCCAACGACTGCACCCACCACGGTGTAAAAGCCGGAGACCAAAGTACGTTGTCCTACACCTGCGACTTGTCTCATCTACAAGATCACAAGCTGACGGCGAGTTTTAGCAACGCCTTCCCGGGTTTGTGGTGACGGAGATGGAAACAAATGTACGATATGCCAATTGCCGGTATGCCACGTTGAATACCTCGCGCACCCAGGTATTAGTGGCGTTGGCGAGGCCCGCTGTACGAGACTGTCTGCCGTCCCTCTTCCTTCACCGTGACGTCCACAACACAGCCTTTTATCTGGCATATGGTCTGTTCATAAGGGCAATCTCTCGTGCGATCTCTCCCCATTCAAGCTCGCGCTTGATTCCTGCTGACCCATGCTTCTTTACCTGGTTGAGCTCTTCCCACTTGAGCAGCTCATATGCGAAGCGCAGATGAGGCTGGATGATGACATTGAGCCTGCGAGCACGGACGAAGCAGTACGCCCGCGGGAACGACATATCCAGGGCTCGCATCACTTCGGCAATGCAAATGGTTGCACTGCGTGATACCCCAACTCGACAGTGCACCAAGGTGGCTGTACCGCTCTGCCGACCGCGGTCTGTGAGCTAGGTCAGCATAGCCCGAGAATTTCGTTCTCTGAATGCCGTCAGGACCATGTCCGCTTACCAATAAAGTCGAGGCATCTCTCAAATTCGTCCGTCAATGGGTCGATGCCGTTGTCCTGCACCCCTTGGACAACACACACGTTTTCCGGACCCCATTCCTCCAACTCTCCTTCCCTCCACATCGACGTCTCGCCCACGCTCAGAATCTGGCCAATTCCGAGAGCCCTTAATAAGTCAGGATTATTCGCGTGCCCCAGGTTGCCTAGGTACATGTAATCCAAAATCCGGCTAGGCAACGAGCCATCAAGGCCAGGCAGCCAAGCGGGCTCCTTGATCAAGGCCGTTACCTCTCGAGGGCCCTTGGCGGAATGTATTGGCGACTCGTGGAGCAGACGAGGCTCGATGCACGTAAGGAGAGCGACGTCCGTCGGATAGGCAAAGAAGTTGCGTTGTTTCAAGGTGTGCAAGTGCAACCAGGCGTCGGTGATGTTTCGTCCGGTGCTATAGCTGAAGTATGCAATTCCAAGCATTGTCGACTCGGTATATCCGTCTGCACAGTGTATTAGAACCCTTCTTGGGCGTAGGTTCACAAGGTTGCGCTCCATCTGCCCATCCATGTCAATATCCTCATCTCCACTGGAAACCGATGGATCGGAGTTTGGCAAAGTGCCGTGTGCCAAATGATAGATCCATTTGCAAGTTTCCAGTATGCCTTCGGCCTCAGCCTGTGACCAGGTTGGAGGCAAAATGCTGCCAGAGGAAGGGAAGTCGATGTACGGCCGCTGTGGGGGTTCGACTTTGGACTCTGCCAAAGTTCTCAGTGACGACGGATTCAAACGCCCGACATCGCTGCATTCTATCAGAACGTCGTACCGGTCTTCTTCCCCAGAGGTCGGGTCTGGCGTTGGTCCAAGCCAGACATTGTGGGAAATCTCCGAAGCATTTGTCATACTATACATTTCGTTGCGCTCCTGGGTAAAAAAGTCGAGAACATTTCCCGTCAGTCGTCCTTCGGAATCAACGGCAACTATTTCCTCGTGGTTGGTTTCAAACTCCTTGAACGGCGAAACACACTGGAAAGTGTTGTACTCTGGGAGAGTATGGCCTTGGGTTTCATGCCTTTGCCGCCATCGGAGTTGGGCAGTGGCTATATCTGTGCTCAATTTCCGCACAGCGGCGCTGTCATCCCCATACACGACAATGTCGGATATCATTGCCGATTTCGCGGCCTGGATCTGGAAGTTTCTTACGCAGAAGCCATCGCGGGGGTCGACTTCGAGGAACTCGGGAGATGAAGTTAGCTGCATGAACTCTTGTGGGGCTATGGCACCCTTGAGTCGTGCAACCGTCAAATCGCCATCTGCTTTGACGATGGTAACGCCGCGAAAACATGCTGGAGTCCTGCGGAGCGACCGGTGACGAGCAATGAAGAAAGCTTGCTGGATATGATTGTGCGGGTGGAGCCCGTGGAACCATGGAAAGACTTGATTCGGATCCGGTAATGGCTGGTGAGAAGTGTAATCCACAGCAGCAGCCACATCAGCAGGTTTGATGTTGTAGACCGTTAAAGGACCCGACTCGTCTCGTTCAAATCTGTCGGTGGGATGCAGCAACGACGACTGCTGGAACTGCTCGTCGTCGCGCGGGGGCGAGGGCGGAGGAGTGTTGGGTTCCTCTGCTGGGACTGGGCCGGGGGGGCAGACGGGGAGATGCTTGTTGGGCACGGGGACTTGGGCGGCACCGATAGATTCAAGCGAAATGGAGCCCACCGCGGACGAGGGGCGATGGGGGGGGATCGGTCTGGGGAGGGCAACTGTCGTCATTTTGGCTGAGGGAGCCTCTATTCGGCCGCTGAGTGATTGCAATCGCCGCAAGATGGGTCCAAAGGTCGACTCAACGCCGTGGTATTGATTATCACGGACGATGTCAGGGTCGCCGATATTGTTGGAGCTGGGGTTTAGGAGTAGCCGGCGCCGCGCAGCTGGCGGTGCAACGGGGCCACTAAAGTAGCTCGAAGACCCAGGACAAGCAGACTCGCCCTTCTGACTCCTTTGGACTCGCTCGGTGATATCTGGAAACTGCGAGGCAGGCCAGGTCAGACGGTGGACCAGATCCGGAACTTGAAGCCGGTGGGAGGGAAGGGAACGGAGAGGGGAGCATGCGCTCAGGACGTTAGGGTGGTAGAGGCAAGAATGGAAATGACTGAACGAAAACATCGAAGGGCAGTTTGTTCATACGTACCCAGAAAAAGAGACGCCTGTTTCTACCTATGCCGTGGGCGATGGAAGGTCGTTATCGCTCATGCCTCAGAAGCGATAGTAGTACCTGGGTAGGGAGGCCAGCCCCGTTCGCGATAAGCGGCTGGCGGGCAGGGTAGGTAGGTAAGGTGCCCGTCGCGGGGTCAGGATGTACGACAGCGTCGAGGCAAGAGGCGCCGAGGGTGGAGATTATCGTTGATATCAACGCGCTACCGAGCGACAAGGGATACAACACAGTTAGACACTGGGGTAGCGGGGGAGAGGGGAGCAGGTGATGGCAAAGACGAAACGGCGACGGAGATGAGAAGCAAGATTGAGATGATTGAGGAGACCATGTGCGTACTGCGAACACGAGGAAAGATGGTAGTATTCGGGCTAGAAGGTCAGGTAAGGTAAGGCGGTAGCGTTAATTCGCCATGGAGGAAGACCACCAACACGCAGACACCAGGATGTAAAAAGCGTCTCAGACAAACAGAAGCGCACAGGAGAGGGGAAAGGCAAGGAGGGTGGGGGAGGGGAGATCCTTGGCTTACCTAGGGACAATTAGTGTAGGTAGTACATGGCATTGGAGCACGGCCGTCTCCTAATCCTACCTATCTACCTAGTGCAATGTACCTAAGATAGGCAGGTATCTAGGTAGAGGTATGGGCTTCGTGGTTTCCTACGGATATGGATATCAATAACCTAATCATACACTACTAGAATAGCATCTCAGTCGCGATTCGTGTGGCGATGCCCACCTAGTGTTCATACCTAACATAATATACCTTCAAATCCCAAGCCACTTAAGGCACCTCGGTCTGTTTACCTACCTAGGTAGCTAGGAGGGCATGAGGTCGGCAGATAGGAGACCCAGGGTCCCTCGTCTGTTAGTGCCGATCTAGTCTAGGCTCTTCTTGCACTACCATAGTAGGTAGGTAGTTCTGGGTAGGTAGATAGTGTACATAGGTATAGTGTAGGTCTAGTTCATACCAATTATCTACCTCCCTAGGTAGGGGAGGTAATATAGCACGCAGTACCTAGGTACTTCTTCCCAAGGCCCCAAGCTTTCGTGTCTGCTTTTAGGCATACGGGCGCCTGGCTAAGGGCCTGATCGGCACAGTCGCTTTGGCGGCGAGCATTCTGCGCAGTAGAGTAGAGAGTGACTTTTAGCCCTTATTTTTTCATAAGTTAGTAGGAGGGTTTTAGTGTTAAGTACTGCTATAGAGAGGGGGGGATAGATCTATACTCTTTTTAGAATACTATAAATTACCCGTATAACTGCCCTTGGGTTAAAAATATTATAGTTAACTAATTTAAGTAGTATAAAACTACTTTTTTATAATACATTACTATAAACTATTAATATTTAAAGTAGGTAAGGGCCTTAAACTTCTTTAATAAATTTAAACTCTTTATAAAACCTATTAATAATAATAATAATAATATAAAGCCTCTATTAATCTTTAATAATAACTTTACTATATTAAAATATAGTAATAAAAATAGTAATATTAATAAATTATAGTTAAACCCGTCTTAGTTAATAGTTAATAATACTTTCTCTTTATAGTTAGTTACTTAAATATAATTTAATAATAAAGCTATTATATAAATAAAGAGTACTAAAAAGCTATTTATTAAGAGTTACTTAAGGCTCTAGTAATACAAAGCTCTTTTTAATATAAATAATAAAAATATAGTAATTACTAATACTCTTAAAAAATTCTACTTAAAATATTAACTATATTCTCTTAGTAACTATAAACTATTAATAGCTTTTATAATAAGTATAAGTACCTATTTATAATATACTAAAAAGTACTATAGTTATATAAAAAGTCGGGCATAGAGTATAATAACAAAAGTAGTCTTTTTACTATTACTAGTAAGACTTAAGTAGAGTTTTATTAAAAATCCCTCAAGTTAATATAGATTAAAACTAAAGGCTTTTTATAAATTTAAAGTATACTATAAAAGCTTTAGTTATTAGTATAAGTAATAGGTAGAAATTTAATTAAAATTAGAGACGTACTATATTAAAAAGATACTACTATAGACTTATAGTTATTTAACGTAGTTACGTTATATAGTATAGTAAGGAAGTAGTACTAGGATTAACTTAATCCTAATAAAAACCCTATAATAAATATCTCTATAAATACTCTTATTAAAGATTAACTTTAGTAAGTAGTAAGGGTATAGTAGAGGGAGGATATATACTTGTTAGAAATACTAAAAACTATTAACTACTTTAGAGATAAGTTAACTAAGGGACTTATACTAGTGTTTTAGTTAAAAGAGGCTATAGTAGAAGAAGTAAAAGAAAAAGTAATTACCTTTTGTATAAAGATTTTTAGTAATAAAATAACTACTTAGTAGTTTATTAACATTAGGGAACTTTTTATTAATTACTTAAAGTAGCTTAGAATATTCTTCATTTTTTAAAGAAAGTAAAAAAAGAGTTTTTAATATAATATAAACTTTAAAAGAAAAAGAAAAAGGATATTAATTTATTTAATAAAGTTAATAAAGTTAAAAAAGTAATTAACGTTAAAAGAGTTAAAAATAATAATATAGCTAAGGAGATAGAAATACCCTTTTAGCTATAGGAAATATAAATATTAAACTTTAACCTTATAATAGTTAAACTAATAGAAATTCTTATATTTTTTTAAAATAAAGTAAAATATAGAGATTTCTCTAATAAAACCCATAATTGTACTAATAAGAAAAATAATTAAAGCTTATTGTGTTTTTTTAGTATAAAGTTAGGTATTTATAGGGTAGTAACTTAAATATTATAGAGTCTAGTAATAGCTGTTTTTTTTTATTATTCTTTCTTCTACTAAATCTATAACTACTCTCCTTTTTTACTCCTAGCTATCTATATTTATAGCCTTAATTACTACTCTATAAAGTACTTAAATTATTAATCTTACGTCCTTTTTACCTCTCTATATAGGCGCTCTATTAATCCTAACCCTATATTACTAACTAATAGTATAATTTATCACTAACTTTCGCTTTAATACTCTTATTTATATACTACTGAATAAGTCTTAAAATCTCCCTCTCTTTAGCTATTAACCTCTCTTACTCTTTTTACTTTAATTAAATAAAGTTGTATAGCTTTATTAAACTATATATAAACTTTACTTATATTATAAAGTTATACTCTAGTGGAGTACCCTTTAAGATTAAGAAAGATCTTTTTAAAATACTAAATACCTTTTTAATAATACAGTAATACTTTATATAATATAAGTTATATAAGTCTTTTTTATTTTTTAGCCTTTTTAAGATATTACTAGTAAAATCCTTAAGGTAGTATCTTTTGTTTTAAAAAGAAACAATAATACCTTAGTACTTACCCCTAAACCCTACGTTAGTAAAGTAGAACCTTTTCTATAGTATTAAAAAAGACCTTATTAATATATAGTATAATAGACCTGCGTTATTAAGTAACCCCTTACTACTAGTAAGTATATATAAAATTAAATAGTCTATATAAACTACTACTAGAATATTCTATAAAACCCCGCCCTTATAGTTAAAAAACCGTTTTTACTTTACTTTAGATATAAACGTAAGTATATAAGTTCTATTAATAGTTTTAATATAACTATTAAACTAACTCCTAACTAGATCTAGTTCTAACTCCCTTGCGAGGTACCTATTATTAGGCTACTTAATAAAGTACTTATATAAAAGGTATATACTATTAAGAATATTGTAAAAGACGTTAGATATAGTACTTTAGGCTATATTAAACTATAATAAGGTATTCTGTTATAATATAGAGTAGTTTATAATATATAGAAATACTATTACTTTTTACTTAATAGTTTAGTACTTTGTATTCTATATAGTAGTCTTCCTTCTAAACTACATAATAAGATTACTAAATTTAGCTTTTGTTAACTAAAAAAAACTATAAAAGACCTCTTTATTACTACTAAAGAGGTTAAGGGCTTTTATTATAGCTATTAAAGGCCTACTATAAATAGGTCTAGGGACCCCTATTTAAGGTAACGTTCTTTTATTAATTTAGAGCTATTTAAAGGTACTACTAAGATCTATACTAATAGTTATAGTAACTATAGTATATACTATAGAGACTACTATAATAACTACTACTTATCTTTCTACCTCTTTGTTATTTATATTGTTGTTTTAAGTAGTTATAGTAGTTATAAGGGTTAAATAGTATAATTATGGTCTTTTATTGCCCCTAACTATACGATTTTTTAGTTAAAATTAATATATAATCCTTAATTTTTTAGGTTTTATTTATAACTATAAAAAATAGTAGAAAAGAATGTGCTTTTTTAATTTTAGTAAAATACATAAGGGATTTAGTCCCTAGTTAAAAAGATATATTTTATATAGGGGCCTTTTTTAGTATAACTAAGGTTTAAAATAGATCTCTTTCTGTATAAGTAATCGTTATACCCAAAAAGGTATAGTAAGGGTAAATATTACAGAAATTGCTGATTTTTGCCTCCTTTTTACTCCACTGCACAGACTACTCGCCGCCGAAGCGACCGTGCCGATCAGGCCCTAAGAGCTTGCGCGCAAGGGCTACACAAGTTAGTCCACTCCAAGCCTGCGACTTCCCCTATTCCCCGTCAGAGTCTAGAGATAACACCATTATCATTCGGTACATCTCAGGATAGTGTAAGAGGATCACATCCTGGGAAACGCCATGAGCTCGAAAAACCACATAGTAGTTGGGAGGTGGCACATTGGGACTCCGTGAGAGGTTGGAGGAGCTGTCGCGTGCGGACAGGGTGCGGGGACAAAGGATGCAGTCATAGTCCGGGTGGGGACTGGCGACAGCACTAGTGTAACGTGCCGCCACACTGTTTACTATCTCTTTTGGAACCCTACATGGCACCTACCAGGTAGGTACTACCTATGTACCTATGTACCGTTGTACCGTACCGGCCGAAGTTGTCGTGCTCACGGGATGACTGCCCGCAAGGTTGGCAGGCGACAAGCCGCAACACAACCAGATGAAATGCCTACTAAGTTCAATTGCCTAGGCGGGATCTGTAGGGTTAGCAGTGAGATATAGATGTTCAGTCGGATTGCAGAGAAAATCAAATCGCCATGGGATCAATAAACATGGAAAGCATCCCCTGTGCACGGCCCAGGCGGGGTTCGAGTTCGACCTACCTAGGCACCTAGTAAGCTCACGTATCTACCTGTGGATTCAGGTGCGTGCGTGCGTTCCACAGTCCTAATACCAGGTAGGTATACATACAGCTTAGACCTCATAGTAGTATGAAAGATGTACCGTAAACTCTAGGAAAAGTCGTAGGGCGGCCAAGGGAGTGACCAAACCTCTGTTAGTACTGATCCGTAGCGTTCTTTGGTATTTTGTCCGCTGAGATCGTAGTATCTAGGCTAATTCAGGTTTGGCCGACCTACGATTTTCTCGAGTGTATACGGTATACGTGATATACCTATGCCAAGTTGCTGACACGATATACTCAATAGCACCTAGGGCAAGTCCCTGTACTGTCACCTGGCAGTCCGGCAGTACCCAACCTAGACATCATCATACAACTTGTACAACTTATTAAACATGCAACTGAATGCTGCACCAGCCGTGAATTCATGTCCACGGATGTAGCCCGGTGTATGGCTCTCGAATCTTGATATTCCCCGACCGACAAGGTCCTCTGGTTGAGTCGTCGTGGCCATCACTACGCGTAATCTTTCTGGTTGATGGAACACACAGCATCCACGAATGTCGGAACAGCCCGAAATGCCACAACCAAAAGCCCAGTACGTCCTGTGGCTGATGCTATCTGTATGGAATGAACCTACGCCCGGTCCGGGCATATACCATTCCCAGTCCCGGGATACCTGCTAGTGGCACGGCCAACAAGTGTGGTTGTGCATTCGGCACATCGTATTATTTACTACGTCATTGACGGGATGCAGGCATCAAACGTCGGCACGCATCGACCCTCGACTGGTGAGACAAAATCAACGAGCCTCCTTCTTGGGCTCTTCTTCAAAACACCCTCCCACTCCAACCTACCTCGCGTGCCAGTGGGTTTCCCCTTCGATATCCCGACTGTAACTCATCCTCCGAGTCCCGCCCGGTTACGCATGTGAGGAGTCGCTGCGTGACGAGGTTTGCGGTAAGCTGCGGTAAGCCGCTTCTTTGCCCGTCTCGAAGAACTTGTTGTCATCCCTTCCACTGACCTGCTCTCCTCTGTCTAGCCTGACGGCAGATCTCGTTTGTCCCGGCATTCAAGATCTCACTCGGACTCGAACCACCGGACGGCTGCACCACTATGCGCAAGATCGCAACACTATCCATCTGGCTCACTGCGGGCCGTCAGTCACAGTTGAATCACGCCTGAGGAGCGCAAAAATAGTTCGAAGAGTTCACCAGAGCATCGATCGTCGACTGCATTACGTAGCAGGTCAGCTGCAATTTGGACACATCCGGGGCATTGAATTTGTCGAACTCGACCACGTATTATTACCCCACGACGGAGATGTCGTCGCCACCGAAACACACGTACGGACCCAAATGTCGTCTTACACCAGCATCGCACCCGCCGTCGACGGGTTCTTCTGACGACATTCCCTCCCTGGCAGCACAGTATTTCTACACTTCTGTCATGCCGATAGATGACCCACTATCGTCAGGCACTGTTGCTGGTGCTTCGGATTCACGAGCTGCTCGTGGGCCCATGCGACCTTTCTCGCTTGGCGATAATAATTCTCTTGAAAAGGCATGGCTTAGCTTCCTCTCAGATGAAGACAGCAAAGCCCACCAGGAACTGGTGCGGGATCGTAGCCTGAGTCTCTCCGCTGAGAAAGCGAGTGCGAACAGGTTGGCTTTGTTAACCCGATATTTGGCCACGAGACATGTCCAGAGACACGGAGGCTCGATTCTGGAGACGTCAACAGCAGAGCAAGCTCCAGACCTACTCCCAGACACATCGATTACGGTCTGCTGTCCTGATATATTCATCGATGTTTCCACAGAGCTACAGAACACGTTTTGCGCTCTCGCAAGAAAGTACCACCCGCCGCTCAGCCAGGAGAATGTTGTGCAGGAGGTGATAATGGAAATGAAACGTCAAGTCGTTACCCATTTCGACTGTGACGAGATGCTGCAAAATCCAGCCACGAACTCCGCCGCTAGGCCTCGGGCAGACTCGGCGCGCTCACGCCAGATGGGTATCGTGGGCTCCTACAGCCCCCGCCGAGAAGCGGCAAGTGAGCTAAGCCGGTCTCAAAAGGAGCCAGGCCCTGCCGGGTCTGGCGCAAAAGAAAGATTGAGATCCGATTCTCGAACAAGCGAGCAGACATCTCGCCCGTCAACTCCAAGTATGTCCACCCCACTTCGACCACCACTCGTGGACGACGGTATTTCAGGAAGGCCGTTCCTTCGAGCAGGGATCAGGCCAAGACCACAGGACACCTTGGCCGCATCGCTCCCGCCGGTCGATACGATAAATGCTCACTCCACGAAGCAAATCAACCCCGCACCTCGACCTACATTACAGGAGCCGACGCAACATGAGGCCGATAATCTTCGACCACAAGCTACTCGAGACGGCAGTTACAAACGCGAGGCCGTTGATGTTGTCGTTGGCGTATCTAGGCTTCATATGGTTTCGATTCCCGCTTTGCAGATGAAACCAATATACTGGTCTCCCGTGAATGATATAGCCGTGGTGCTCCGCGCCACGTGGTTCTACAGGTTCGTGCTGTGACCCTCTGATACCTCTGCGAATCTGACCGGGACTTGTTAGGGACACGATGCTTCCAATCCCACCAGCGGTGGCGAACCAATTGGAGGCTGGTTATAGAGAATTGCAACCATACACTGAAACTTGGAGTGATGAAATACGCTGTGCTGTTGAGGTCGGTCCTCTCGGGGAAGAGAAGGTTTCCCATCGACTCTGGTCTGGGGATGGTGACTACTTGACTGACGGAGACAAATACGCCGGTTTTGACCCTCGGATATCTACGGACCCGTTTTGTGCCGCATGTTGCTTCTACGGGGAGGCTGCCGCTGAGGGATCCATCAACCCAAGGCCTAGCTCAGTTGCACAGCAACACCGGAGTTATGCCAACTACCACGTCATCTACAAAGACGCCTCGAGGGCGTTTCTTTTGAAGCCCAGCCTAAAGCCTTCTGCTTACTACGGGCGCAGACCGGTCGCCAAGATAATGAAGGGCATGACGATCGGCGTCCCTGTGGTTCGAGGTTTCGATCGCCAGCTTTGGGAACGCCTTCACGGGAAGAAGAGAAGCCATGACATGGTCAAACAACCGGAAAATAGTGCTAGCGAAGCCCCCGGAACTGCTAATGAACATGTGTGTCTAGCCTGCAAGGCGGAAGAGGAGCGAGGTCAGGTCACAGACCTTGTCCTAGTCGTCCATGGCATAGGTCAAAAATTCGCCGAACGAGTCGAAAGTTTTCACTTTACCCATGCCATCAACGCATTTCGACGAGAAGTTAACCTGGAGCTCAGCAACCCTGTTGTGAGCGAAGTATTGAGGGAAGATCAGAACGGCATAATGGTACTCCCAATCAACTGGCGCCATGCTCTGTCATTCGAAGACGGAGGCCCAATGACAGAGGAGGACAAGGCCACAAATGTGCCTGAGGGGTTCAGTCTCAAGGACATTGAGCCCAGCAGCATTCCTGCCGTGCGAAGCATGATCTCGGATGTTATGTTCGACATTCCGTTTTACATGTCGCATCACAAAGGGAAAATGATCAAGGCACTCGTCACGGAGGCTAACCGGGTCTATCGATCGTGGTGCCGGAACAATCCGGGCTTCGCTGAAAATGGCCGTGTGCACCTGATTGGACATTCACTCGGCAGCGCCATGGCCATTGAGATTCTCTCCCGGCAGCCTACATGGGCACCACGACTAGACTTGTCGGCGAAGGTGCCGCTCTCCGACTATTTCGAGTTTGACACGAATAATCTGTTTCTCGTGGGAAGCCCTGCCGGCTTCTTTCTTCTCCTCGAGAAAGGCACGCTCCAACCCCGCCGCGGCCGAATGAAGCCTGGCGCCAACCCTGCCGATGTGGAGGCGTCAGACGTGACCGGCGAGGTCGATCGTTTTGGCTGTATTGCAGTGGACAATATTTACAATGTGCTGGCCAAGGAGGACCCCATCGCGTACCTGCTTAATGGGACCATAGACCCGGCGTATGCGGCCAGTCTTAGGGTTGCTTACGTGCCTTCAAGCGCCAATTCCATCTTCAAGTATGTTGGCAATGCTATGCGAAGCCTTGTGCCGGGTTCCGCGCCGGCCGCTGCCGCCAGCCTATCAAGGACTGTACCAAAACCACCTATTGTGCGTCTGCCCTCGCAGCTTGAGCTCGAAGTTCACGATTTCACGCGAGAAGAGATCGCAGAGAGAAAGGCGTACCTCTTGAACGACAATGGGCAAATTGACTACTACCTAAGGTCAGGTGGCGGTCCGCTGGAGATACAGTACCTCAACATGCTGGGTGCCCATACATGTTATTGGACCAGTCAGGACTTTATTCGCATGCTGTGCGTGGAAGTGGGTAGGAAACCGGGAAGACACAACACGATCCCGATCATGAGGGCCCAGAAGGCAACCAAAAGACTGGTTGCAGGGGGGAACTAGCAGCAGTCAGTCACCGTTTAGAGACCCGGCGGCGTGTATGACGAGTTGTTGATGCTCCAAGCCAATTTAATTCAACCCCACCGTATGTAGCAAAAACACACAACCGATCATGGCTGCGGCCGGCTGAAGTTATCAGCCTAGTGTGTGAGAGGTACGCAACGCTGTCTCTTTTTGGACGCTGGCTTGGATGGAATTGATCGGGGACTTGGTTTGCCCCCCCCCCCCCCCCCCCCCCGGGGCCATTTTGTTTTTAAAAACCGTCGTCGATCTCCATCAATTCCTGAACAACGTCGTCGTCAAAGCCGTAGTTGTCATCCCTTCCACCCCCGTAACCTTGGTTGTCACCCGGTCCAGTGTCCCCAAGCTCTTGAATCTTCTCGAGGTCCATCTTCTCCTTGTGCTTCATGAGGTCCTCATAGCTCCAGGTGCTCACACCCTCCTGGTCCTTGGCCCGAAACGGCTGGGCCATCTGCTTCAAAAACCGCCGCGCACTGCTGACGGCCATATCGGTACTGAGGTTGGTGTCGGCGTCGAGTAGGCCTTGGTTGATCCACTTGGGTAATTGCGCCCGCTTCTTCTGGAATCTTCGGTCGGCAAGCACCATGATGCCGTAGTCGTCCTTACCCCTCAGGACCCGACCCAGACACTGGGCGGCGTGACGCATCGCGTCAAACGACAGGAAGTCGTTCTCGCGGATGCGGTATGTTTCCCGGAGGAATTCGAGCCTCGCCTTGAGGATCCGGGACTCTGTGTACTGAAAAGGCACACCTATACACAGGACAGTTCGACCATATTGGTGGTCAAAGTCGATACCTTCCGAAACCTTGCCACGCGCAACGCAGAGGAGAACAGCTCCGCGACCGTTGCAGCAGGCTGTACGGTATGTTTCAAGGGCCAGCGACGTCTCTTGTGCATCGGGCGTCTCGACAAGAATGAGCTTATACTTCCAGACCTCTTCGAGAATGTTCATTCCCTGCCACATGCTGATGATTGACTCCATGTACAGATAGGAGGGAAAGAAGACCACCATGCCATCGGGTGTGATTTTGGCAAACTCCGTCAGAAGTGTGCCGTAGTTGCGGACCACACTCGGCTCGTTTCTGACCTGGAAACTCGTTGAAACGGAAGCTTGGTCACTTCCACGGGTGACGATCATGGGCAAGAAGGATCTCCTTGCCAAAGTCATGCTGTAAGACTCTTGCACGACAGTCGAAAACCCGAGCATCTTGGGATACATCTCCAGCGGTGAGATAGTTCCTGATGTGATGATGACGGAACTAAACCTGTCAAAGACGGGCCGAATCGCGATGGCAGCGTCCAAGCAGGTGAAGTGAAGGACTGGGTTGGGCACCTCTGCTGTCTCCGACTCGAAGGGTTCCAAGATGAGAAGAAATCCCTTTTCGTATGTGGCCACGAGGGTCGCGAAGGTGGCAACCTCTTGCAAGGGCTGATAATCTTCAATGTTGGTTAGCTCGAGGGTGCGTACCAGAGACGTCAGTCTCTCTGCGCAGAACCGTAAGGGTTTCTTCTCGATGAAGGTGTACTCTCTGAGGTGGGCAAGAAATGACGGTGGCGTCTCCGAGATAGTGTGCCTAACTTTCATCCTCGTCTGTCTACATGTCAGCATTGAGTGGCGTTAATGCTGGAGTCGAGACTTGCCTTAAGATACTCAATGAATCTCTTGAGGAAAGACACGAAATGTTCAGCTCTTCTTATGTTGCCAGGCACTGCCTCTTTCAGCAAGTCATCAGGCAGTGCTGCCGGGTGGTTAGCAGGAGATCGAAAAGTGCTGGATCCAATGCACACCTGGATTTGCCATGAATGCATCCTCCTGCCGCGCTTCACCAGCATCCCGAAGTCCTTCGACGAGCTTCTGGTACTCATTCTGCAGCTGCTCCTGATCGGTGTCTCTCATTTCCGCGATCTTGCGCTCGAGATTCTGTGCCCCCTTGGTAGCCTTCCTTAAGGAGTCTTCTGTTATATCGGTACTGAGAGACTCGATACAGACGTTGTCGATGTTGTGTGCCTCGTCAAAAACCACAATGCAGTCTTTCGAGAGTTCCCTGGAGACCCGCTCGGCGATCTTGGGATCGAGGAGGTAGTGGTAAGAATAGATAATAACGTTGCAAAATTGCATCTGCTCCAGTTTAGCAACGTGTGACAGACAATTTTATGGGGAGATAAAATGCCAACCATGCGTCTAGCAGTGAAGTAGGGACACTGCTTGTGTTGTTCGCCGTACCGCAAAAGGCCATCGAAGGTCCAGACCCCGTTAGGAATTAGGTTGTGGGGCTCGAGAAGGTCGAGATTCTGAATGCTTTGCTTTAGCGATTGGAGTGACGCTTTACGGGAATGCATGTGACTTACATCATGGTAAATGCACACATCGACGTTCTCGCCGCGGTCTTTCTTTTCCCTCACAAAACCGGCCGTCAAACTTCGGCAACGAGCATCGACGATTGCGCCACTCTTTTCTTGTTTGACCGATGGATGAAGACACAGGTTCTTTCGGCTCGTCAATCCAAGACCTCTGAATTCCTCTTTTTCTCCAAGCTCCTGTGCTCTGTACTTCATGAGAGCTTTGAGCTCGGCAAGGGCCTTCTCGATCTCGGACATAGTACCTTGATCAAGTTAGATACCCGGCTGAATAAGTCGGGGAAGAAGTAACGAACGTGAGCAGTATATGAGTTTGCGATGTTCTGGGTTATGTTGTTGATAGGCCACAATGAGAGAAAGCAGCGAGACCGTCTTGCCTGTTCCCGAAGGCATTTCCAGAACACAGTGCCCTCCCGCGTCCAACGTCTCTGTGAAATTGTACCAGGAATCAGCATGGCGAAGTATGACTAAGTATGACTCCCAAACCTCATCGTGGGTCAACATACTCTTGAGGTCGCACATGTAGCTACAGCAGAAGAGCGGTCAGCGAGCCATCACCTTCGGCGGCGGCGGGGGGCGGCACTGCGTGACATAAATACTTACGCATATTGCTCGGGATATATCCTCGGGTACGGGAAAAGGACCGGTAGGTCGCTGCGTGCATGAAATTAGCTCTGCGATCGCTGCGTTGTCGGCAACCGGCCAAAGCTCACTCGATGAAGAACTTCATTTTGGGGTAGCACCGTGGCCACAGCTACCTAGCTAGTTGTCGGGGTGCTGAGGCTGATGAGATCAATGGAAAGGGGGTGAGAAAAGGAGCTGTAGAAAAACGGAAGGTGAGCCAGATGTCGCTGGGCCAAATTTCCTTTTGCTCGCGGTGATCGTTGCTCTTGAGCCGAGAGCGATGGAAAGGTCCGCCGACTGGGCAAGAGGCCGAGGACGGCGAACAGATTCACCGCTATAAACTGACGAGATGATTTTTCTTGAAGGAACAGAAGTAATGAAAATGCTACCTATTCTAGCCAGTCACGACATCGCTGAGTCAATGCTCCCAGAGACGTGACGTGCCGTACCCTGTGTCTGGCCCGAAATTCGGTGACGTGGGACGTGGCAAGGCAGCCTATGTGGTTGGAGGTTCGCGCAATCACGTGACCAAGATTCTTTTTTGTCAGGTACCTAGGTTGTACAGTCTTACATAATCAGACAAATCACGTCATGAGTGCCAGCACTCAACTAGGTACCTACTTACCTATTCGTGCCTACCTACCTACCTAGGTACTAGGTATAGGTGCCTACTTAACTACCTGTGTGAGCCAGGCGATAATTACTTTTAAATTTTTACCCTATTGGTTCAACAAGTTGTAAGAAAAACGCCGTGACTCTTCCCTTGAATGCGGAATGTCTGAAGAGCAACTCTTATTTCTAACAAGCATTAAGCCCTACCGGGTCTCACCTTTGAGGAGAACGCAAGACGACAGCTAGGGGGAAGCTGACCAATAATCGCTGCCTTCTACAGCCACGATCAGCGCCCGAGGTGGCGTTGATCCTCCAGTGCGGCTGGTAAGAAAACGAATAGAAAAAGTGCAGGCAGAAGTACGGAACGTGTCACTTCCGACCAACTGGGACGAGTAGGTAGTTAACGCTAACCACGACCGTCCCCTTCCCTCCTCCCTGGACCAAAGTTCCTTCCATAGGTATACTAATAGCAGCACCTACCACCGCGCACGCTAATATTACTACTACGTGGTTTACGCCCGGCTGCGGTCTCGCTGCGCACCCCTGCCCCGACTTTCCAGGGGGCCAAACTGAGTTCAAGGGAACCCATGTCACTGTGCATCCAACAGACAGGCAGACAGGCAAACGTGGGCTATACTTGCACCATAGGTACTGGTATGTATACACGCACATTGATTTTGCCGTTGTTGGTACGGAGGGAGAACCTAGGAGGTATCAGGCCGTTTGAGCAGATGTTGAAGGCTCGCAGGGATCTTGCAGGGTCTTCGTAGACTAGGGCCAGTGCGACGGAACCCAGAGGCACGGCCAGGCAGGGCCGCAGGCGCAGATTACGCCTTCGCCACAGACGGGAGTCGTTCGCGGGTGAGTATCCCGCAGCATTCTGGAGGTACGATCTCCCTCCATCACCCTCCTGACCTTGGATTCAGGGCCTGACAAGGAGAGGGAGTTGGGTGACAGACAGAGCAGCCGGAATTCCCAGAGCCAACCAACCCCAAAGTACAAACGACAAAGTCGAGCCAATTTACCACCAGCGACGGCAGGCGCCAACACTGACTGATGAGACGTAGGATAGATAGATGTAAATTCGGCGAAGTTCAAGAAGACAATGGTAGTGCGGGTCTCCTCAGAGCCTCTGCCGCGTACAAGGGGTGCACGTTCCCACCGAATCGCCAGGAGACATCGATATAGATGTGCATTCTCCGGAGTCCAGGAACCGCGTTCGCTGTGCCGCTGTCATGCGGCGATCGATCCCCGGGGCTTTGATCAGGCAGTCTTGATGTTTGCGGGAATGTTGCGATATACAACGTCAACCACCTCGTGCTAAAACACACACATTCAAACAACCATAGGATTATCGAAGACGAATGGCAATCCGCAACTTATTATTAGCTAGTTAAGAACCCACCCCACCCAATGGCTCCCCCCCCCCCCCATCTGGATCGCCCGATTCGGCCGATTCACACTAAAAATGAATTAATCTAAGATTTATTTACACAGCAGCAGGTGGTTATAAAACTTAGTAAAAACATTCTAAATTTATAGAATCTTAAGAACTTCTATAATTTATTTTTTATATACTAAATATAGAAGTACCTATTACGTTTTGTATATATATAGTAAAGTGCTACTTTTATATAAAAGTCTTTATATAGTATTTATAAAATTACTAAGTAGTAGAAGTATAAGGAAATTATAATAGAATTAGTTTATTAAAGTTCTTAAATAAAATTTAAAGTTATTAACTTTTAACTAAGTTATTTAAGTTACTTACTATATAGTTAAGTATATATATAACTTTAAATATAAAATTAACTAATAATAGTTTTTAAAAGCTTTTTTAAAATTAGTAGAAGGTTTAGTATATATTATTTTTATTATATCTGTAAAAGATTTTTTTTCTATATATAGTACTTTATAATTTATATTATACTACTATTAAGATTTACTATATATTTATTAGAGTATACTAATATTTTCAACTACTTTACTTAATATACTAATATTAGTACTATTAAATAAGAAATCTATTTTTAAAAGTTTTTATATATATATATATTAGTATATAATCTAAAGTATACTAAGTTTTAGTTAAGGTTTATACTGTTATTTTAGTAGTTAGAAAAGTAGCGATTTTAGTGTGAATCGGCTGAATCGAGCGATCCAGATAAGGGGGGGGAGCCGTTGGGTGGGGTGGGTTCTTACCTAGTCTGGACTCTGGGCTCTACAGTAAGCAGCAAGACGGCCTGACTCCACACTTTGCCCGACGACGCACTTCGGCGATAGATGCTGCATCGCACCATTGGGCCGTGATCTTCCGCCTAGTAATACTAGTTGCTAGTAGCCCGGGGGGACCTTACTACTAAGTTAGCACTACTACTAGAGTAGTATTATACTACTGCTATTAGACTGTTAGCCGCCCTAACTACCTTTTTATACTATTATTTTACTATAAATAAAGATTTAAATAACTTTAGGTAGTTAATAGAGTTTAATTAAAGAAATATTATTAAGTATAGATAAATTAAATACCCCTATTATTTAAAAGCTTAGTTTTTTACTTTTTTATTTATATAATTATAGTAAGAGTATTAAGAGAAAATATGAAATATAATATAAATATAAAATATAAATATAAATATATAATATAATTATAAACATAAATATAAATATATAAATTTATATTATATTTAACTTTTTTAAAATATATATATTTATATTAGAAATATAAATATATATATTTGTATTTATATTTTTTATATTAAATATATTAATTTACTAAGTATAAGTAAAATTATAAAGTAAATATATATAAATACTACTTTTTTAAGTATTATAAAACTAGTATATTTCTTTTTATAGTACTAGTATTTCTAAAGTTATAAATTTTTAAAGTATTAAAAGTAGATAGGAAGTTTTAACTTAAACTTTAAATAACTACTTTAGTTAATTAAGTACTACTTATTAGTTTATTAAAAAGAACTTAAAATAAAAGTAAAAAAAGACAAAAAGTAGAATTAAATCTATAGCCTCTAGCTTTAATAAGCTAGACTCTAAGCTACTAAGTTAACTACTAATAGTAGAATAAACTACTCTAAATATCTCTTATTAACCCCTCTAGGGTACTTATAGTTAACTATAACCCTTATAGTTAACTATAGTACTTATAACTAACTATAGTAAATATAGTTAACTATATATAGAGCTTAGAGTTACTTAGTTAAACTATATATAACGTACTAAACTCTAAAAGAACTAGTACTTTAGAAGCTAGGCCTAAAGGGTAAAGTACTAGGCCTATAAAACGCAGAGCTCCCCCTAGCCTATAGGGGTCTAGACTTTTACTTTTTAAGTAAGTAAGTAATATAGTAAAATACTAATATAATACTATTACTACTATAATAATACTTTTATCTCTTTTATTTATATATTATATACTAAACCTATTCCTTTATTAACTCTATTAAGCTTAATATTACTATAAAAGTATTTAGTAATCTTAATACTAACCTTAATACCCTTATACCTATACTTATAAAAGCTATATTAATAATAAAAAGGCTATAATTTTAATATAGTCTTTTATAATTTAAAAGTCTAGTTAATAGTTAATTTTAGTACTTACTTTAATTCTTATATAAATTAGTATAAAGCTGTGGCTTTAAGATATTATATAAGTATATATATAATTAGATATAGTTTAATTAAACGATCATTATATATCTCCCAGCTTAGATTTATAACTAGTACTTAAATAATACTATTATAGTTATTAAAAGGCCTTTTTATAGTATTATAGAGACTAGGATATACTAGTAGGTAATATATTATTAGTACTATAGAGAAAGGTTTAAAATAAGTATAGTAATATATAACTTATACTTCTTAATATTATTAATTAATAACTTAGATTTTACTCTAGTTAGAATATAAATAAATAATACCTTTAGTTTTTTAACAAACGAATTTTTAACTTATAAGATATTAAAGCTTAAAAAAGTAAACTTTATAGTTAAAGTAAAAATATTCTTAACTCTAGAAAAGCTACTAATATTTAATAATAGTATCTTAATATTAAAAGGGCTAAAGTAAGAAGTTTATAATTATTAAGTTTAATAAGAATTAAAAAACTTAATACGTTTAATAGCGCGCCTAAGGAGTATGTATTATATTAATTTATTAACTTAAGGTATTATATTTATGTTTTTTTAGGTAGTGTCTTATATAGACATTTCTATAAGTTAATCTAAAAAGAATATATTATAACTATATATTATTAAGTAGTATAATTAAATAGAAGTATTTAATAGGGTATATCTAGTAGCTTTAACCCCCTCTAGCTCTTAATAATTCTACATACCTACTCTTTCCATAGCGGTAGACGTAGGCGTAGACATAGACGTACTAGTAATAACGACAATACTATTACTAATAGGCAGTACTAAACGGCGCAACTAATATATCTAAATAAACCTTTACTTATGCGAATCTTTAGCTAAATTACACTATAGGCGCTATAACGTACTATAGGGCCTAATAAGCCCTAGTATTATTCATAATTAAAGAAAAAGGCACTACTACTATAAGTAAGGCCTTAATTAATTCCTCCTATCTTCTATATATATATAATAATAACCCATAATATTTAATAAAAAGCTGCTTACTACTAGCCTCTACCCCTAAAATAACAACTATTATATAACTTTATAGTTATTAACTAGTTATAAAACTAGTAATAAGTACTTTATAGTTAAAGGGGTTAATATAATTAACTTAACTTAAAACTAATATAAATTTTTAATAAAAAAAAAGTAAAGCTTATTATTACTAGAACTTACTACTATTAAACTATAAGTAATTAGCTTAATACTTAGTAAATAATACTTAAGTTAAATACTAGGTTTAATAGAACTATATATATTTTACAGACTAAGGCTAACTATAAATACTTTAACTAACTAAAAAACGCAGTTACTAAATCTATAGTACCCTAAGTAGCTACTTTAGTAATATTTAATATTAGTATATTTAGTAAGGCCTGTGTGTAATAATATTAAGACAGATACTAACAATAGTAGGGAACGGCTAAACTAGTTATAGCTGCGCGGCTTATAATAATAGTGCGTTAGTTGTAGAGGGATATAACGACTAAGGGAAGTAATAGAATAGTTTAGTTTAAATTTAATAGGTTTTGTAAGTATAGGTATAAGGGTATTAAGGTCGGTATCGAGATTACCGAATACTTCTATAGTAATATCGGGCTTAATAGAGTTAGTAAAGGAATAGGTTTAGTGTATAATATATAAATAAAAGAGGTAAAAGTATTGTTATAGTAGTAATAGTGTTATATTAGTGTTTTTGTTGTATTACTTACTTACTAAAAAAGTAGAAGTTTAGACACCTATAGGCTAGGGGGAGCCCTGTCTTTTATAGGCCTAGTGCCTTGCCCTTTAGGCCTAACTTCTAAGGCACTAGTCCTTTTAGGGTTTAGTACATTACGTATAGTTTAACTAAGTAGCTCTAGGCCCTATATATAGTTAGCTGTATTTACTATAGTTAGCCACGGGCGCTATAGTTAGCTATAAGAGTTATAGTTAGCTATAAGCACCCTAAAGGAGTTAATAAGAGATATTTAAAGTAGTTTATTCTACTATTAGTAGTTAACTTAATAGTTTAGAGTCTAGTTTATTAAAGCTAAAAGCTATAGGTTTAATTCTACTTTTTATTTTTTTTACTTTTATTTTTTAGTTTTTTTTAATAAACTAATATCCCTCTTTAAGATATATATTAATTTAATTTTATTATAAATCTTAGTGTTCTTAAAGTATATTAAAAAACTTTTTTAGTATTAAAAACTTTTATATAAAAACTCTATAAAAACCTTTTTTTTAAGTAAAAATATTTAAAGTAAAAATAAAAGAAAATATATATTAATAAGGAAAACCTTTTTTTTTAATATAATAAGTTATTTATTTTTAACTTATCCTTTAATAAATTTATATTCTTTTTTATTTTAGTTTTATTTTTGAAAGAAAATAAAAAACCTTTATAGTCTACTATACTTAAAGTAGTTATATAATTATTAAATATTATTTTACCTACAGGCTTAGTTAAAATATCAGCTAAATTATCTTTAGTAGATACGTAGAATAGTAAAGCTTTATTATTAATTATTATATTTTTTATAAAGTAATATTTAATATTAATATACTTAATCTTTTTATGAAATTTAGGATTTTTAGCTAGTTTTTAAGCTACTTTATTATCTATAAAAATCTTAGGTTTATTTAAACTTTTAAAGTTTAAAAATTTAAATATATAATTATAAAAGTTATATAAATATATAGCTTTTTTAATAGCTTTAATAAAAGCTATATATTTAGCTTTATAAGTAAATAAAGTTACTATTTTTTATTTTATAGTATTCTAACTAATTATATTATAAAATTCTAAGTAAAATAAATAGCTAGTAGTAGATTTTCTATTATTAAAATCTCTAGTCCAATTAAAGTTTATAAATTCTATTATTTTAAATTTAATAAAGTAGTTATATAAAATCCCTAGGTTAGGGAATTTATTTAAATATCCCTATAACTAATTTAGAGTAATAAAATACTCTTTAAAAGGATTATTTATATAACAAACTAATAATATAACTATAAATACTATATTTAACCTAGTTTTTAAGGCAGAATATATTAAAGAGTCTATCTCTTATTAGAATTATTTTATTTCTTCTTTAATAGCTTAACCTATATTTTCTACTAATTTTATATTATTATTTATAGTTATTAAATACCTATATAAGTAGGTTTTATGATATTTAACTAGTAGGTTTTTAGTATATTTAGTTTAATATAAAAATAGAGTTTTATTTTCTCTATTTATATTTACTTTAACACTTAAAAAGGTTTTAAGCACCCCTAGTAGTTTTATATTAATTTCTTTAAAAATATTATTAATTATACTATTAGTAATTTTAGAGTTAGGAGTAATAACTAAAAAGTTATCTATATAATAAGTTATAATAACTTTAACTCCTTTTTTATTAAGTATAAAAATAGCCTTATTATAAAGCGTTATATTAAAGCCTTCCTTTTTAAATATATCTTTTAAATACTTATACTATAGTTTAGGACTTTATTTTAAGCTGTATAAGGCTTTATTTAGTTTATAAACTAATCCTTTATTAGAATCCTTATAATCTTTATTAAAAACTAATTTATTATTATTATTATTAAAAAAACTAGTAGGTAATTAAACGTATATCTCTTTATTAATATTAGTGTATATAAACACACTAGTAACGTTATATTATTTAATATCCTAATTATTTTATATAGCTATTAAAAATAATAGCTTATAGGATTTAAGCCTATAAGTAGTACTAAAGGTTTCTAAGTAATTAATACCTATATATTAATTATAACTCTATACTACCTAATAAGCTTTATATTTATTAAGTTTTTAAGCTTTAGTATTAATATTATTATTAACCTTTTTTCTATAAACCTATCTACCTCTTAAAGGTTTAATAAATTATAGTTTTTTAATAATACTCTAAGTATTTAATTTAATTAATATATTTAATTCCTTATATATAACTTAAATTTAGTTTTATAAATTATTAAATTTTAAAACTTATTTATATATAGTAGGTTTATTTAAGTTATTAATACTTAGTATATAAAAGACTTTATCCTTTAAGCTATTAATAGTAGATATTATATTTAAAAATAGGCAGTCTTTTATTATAAATAATATACATTCTTAATTTTCAACCTATCTATAACTTTCTTAAATCTCTTTATTTATATAAGGGATTCCTATAGTTAATTTAGAGTTATTATTATTATTATTATTAATTTTATTAATATTATTATAATCTAAGTCTATCTTAAAAAAACTATTACTTTAAGATTCTTTTTTACTTTTAGTTATATTAAATTATAAATAATTTATTTTATTTAGTATAAATAGTTCTTAATTATTATTATTAGTATCTTTTATAAAGATATTCTTAAATACTTTAACGTCTCTAAACTAAAAAACTTTATTTTCTTTTAAATCCTATATTTTATAAGTATTATTACTATAGTTAAGAATTATACCCTTTTTAACTCTATTATTAAGCTTTTTAATATTAGGGTCTTTATTTTTATAGTAATAAATACTCCCCTAGACCCTTATATAATCTAAAAAGAGTTTTATATTATTCTTAACTTTATATAGTATTTTATAAACTATTAACTTATATAGGGTTTTATTATATAAATATATAACTACTAAAAAAGCTTCTCTCTATAGTTTAAAGTTAATATTAGTGTTTATTAATATAGTCCTTACTTTATTTATTATATTATGTATTATTCTTTTAATAATACTATTAAACTTATATATATAAAGTAGTTTTATATTATAAGTTATACCATTCTTTATATATATAGTTTTTATTCTTTTATTATTAAACTCTTTACTACTATCTATATTAAATTAATTAATTTTATACTTATTTTTATTATTTTTAACTAAGGATTTAAATTCTTTAAAAGTAGTAAAAACCTCCTTAAATTCCTTTGTTTTTAATAATTTACCCTATATAAAACGGGTCTTTTTATTTATAAATAGTATAAACTATCTATAATTATTATATATTTTAAGTATAATTAGCCTATATAAGTCTAACGTAATTTTATATAAATAAGGGTAGTCTTTTATATAATTACTAGACTTTTTATTTATAGTATTAGTGAATTTTCCTTTTAAATAGGCCTTATAGAGTAGTTTATAAAATGCTTTTATAGTAGCTCTCTTATATATAATTTTAGTTTAATCTAGAATAGTAAGTAAATATTACTAGTTTATATAACTTAATTAGTTATACTATAACTTTATTATATTAATACTAGGGTCTAGGGTTTAATCCTAACTTTAAGACTCTTTTATAGTATTTTTTATTATATTAATTACTTCCTTATTTATATTAAAGTTAAAGAAGTAAAGGTTGTTCCTTTTTATTTCTACTAAAAGGACTTTATTTTTAATTATATTATATAGTATAGGCTTATTATAGTAGATTAAGGCTATATCTATTTTAGTAAGTTTAACTTAACTTAAGAAATTAATACTTAGTTTAAGTATATAATTAATATCTTTTATAATATAAAGAGTATTATTTATTATAGTAGTTAAATTACTCTTTTTATAAATAAAAAAATAGTTTATTTTACCCTAATTAACCTTTATTTTAATAGTTTTAATATTATTAAGTAGAGATAGGTTATTAGTTATATAGATTATTATAGCTAAGGTTAAATAAAATAGTTATTTTCCTTTATAAGTAGAAGAATCTAAAAGTTCTTTATTTAACTATTTTATTAAGTTACTTAGTAATAGGTTATTAGTTTTAAAATCTATATTAATAGGGGTTTTAAAGGTAATTCTTATATTTTTAAATTCTATATTAAAATCTAAGTCCTCTTTAGTTACTAAGTTAATATTTATTAAGTTTAAAGTAACTATAACTTCTTTTAATAAATTAAAAGTATTAAAATTATTATTAATAACTATATTAACTTATTATTTTCTTTTATTCTATTTTTTACCTCTTCTTTTTTTTTATTATTTATAAAAGGGTTATTTTTTAATATTCTTTTAAATTAATTAAGAGCTTTATTAAAATATAAAATCCATAAATATTCTTTATATAGCTGGCTTTTTTATAGTAGTTATAATATTAACCCTTAGTTTATTTCTAGAGTTTAATAGTCTTTTTAAATTTAATTTAAGACTTAGAGAATTATATAGAGTTATTATTACTTTTTCTTTTAGATTTATTTAATAAATTAGTAAATAAAGACTTAATGGTATAAGCTTTTAAGTCTTTTTTTAAAAATTAAGTTATATTAGTTATAAACCCTTTATAAAAGTCGTTTAAACTATTTAAAACTTAAACTATAATTACTTATTTAAATAAAGCTAAGTTATTTAAAGTTAGATTATCTATAAGCTCTTTAACTTTATTAAAGTATTCTTTAAAAGTATTAAAGTCTTTAAAAGTAGTATTAAAAACTCTTTATAAATAAGAAACTTATTTATAAATCCTTTTAGTTAATATAGCTCTTTTAAGCTTTTTTAAACTTTTAGAGCTATTTTAAAGTCTTTTATAACTCTTAAAAAGCTATTTTTATAAAAAAGTCTTATATAACTTAATATTTTATTATTTAGATTTTTATTCTTATTATTTAGTAGTTTAGTAAAATCTATTACTAGATTTTTACTAACTAGTACTATATAGAATTTTAAAAACTATACTTAATAATTTAATTATTCTTTTAACTTTAGAATAGTAATTTTATCTATATTTTATAAGTTTAAAGTCTTTTTTATTTAAATAACTAAAACTAAATAGACTCCTAAAAACCTAAGGGTTATTTCTTTAAAATAATAGGAATAAACTACTTATTATATAGTTAATTAAGTAGTTTAAATAAATAGTTAAAACTATAAAGTCCTACTATATCTTTTTTAACTATTTTAGTTAGTTTATTATAACTAATAAACTTAAAGTTTATAACTTTAGAGTTATTAATATTAACTCGTAGTAGCTTTTATTAATTAAGCTAGATAGTAAAAGCTACTATAATTTTAATTTCTATATAAGTTATATTAATTAAATATTATTTAAAAATTTATTTGTTATAATAGGTATATATAAGGATTTATTAAGGATTTATAAAAGAAGGTTAGATAATTTAAGGAGTTTTTAAAAACTAGGTTTTTTAGTTACTTAGGGACTTGAATTGTAAGTAATTTATAAGTATTAGTTATAGATTTTAGTTTTTTATAGTTAAAATAAGGTTAGTTATTAAATAAGTAGGTTTAAATAGACTTTTGTAATTAGTTAAGAAGGTTGGGTTAGTTAATAAACTAGGCTTATAACCTGTAAGTATAGGTATAAGGGTATTAAAGTTAGTATTAAGATTACTAAATACTTTTATAGTAATATTAGGCTTAATAAAGTTAGTAAAGAAATAGATTTAGTGTATAATATATAAATAAAAGAGGTAAAAGTATTGTTATAGTAGTAATAGTATTGTATTAGTGTTTTTATTATATTACTTATTTGTTAAGAAAGTAGAAGTCTAGACCCCTATAGGCTGGGGGGAGCCCTGCCTTTTATAGGCCTAGTGCCTTGCCCTTTAGGCCTAGCTTTTAAGGTACTAGTCTTTTTAGAGTTTAGTACGTTATATACAGTTTAACTAAGTGGCTCTAGGCCCTACGTGTAGTTAGCTGTATTTACTATAGTTGGCTATGGGCGCTATAGTCGGCTATAAGGGTTATAGTTAGCTATGAGTACCCTAGAGGGGTTAATAAAAGACATTTAGAGTGGTTTATTCCACTATTAGTAGTTGACCTAGCAGCTTAGAGTCTAGCTTATTAGAGCTAGAGGCTGTAGGTTCAATTCTGCCTTTTGTTTCTTTTTACTTTTATTTTTTAGTTCTTTTTAATAGACTAATAGATTTAAAGGGACGGTAGGAGGCGTATAGAAGGCGTTAGTAGTTTTAGTGGTATTAATAGTATAATTGTTAGTCTACTTTAAAATTAATTAAAAATACCTATTACTTTAAATCTATAAAAGCTGTGTTATAGTAGGTGAATTTAAGTACTATAGTAAAAAAGATTAATAAAGTAGGTAGCTAAACGGCTATTTTCTAAGATACGTAGCCCGTAGGTTGTTAGTTACCCTAGAGGGGGTCTTAAAGTATTATATAACCTTTTTATAGTAGTTTAATATTAAAAACCTATATATAAAAATATTACTACTTTTAGTAAGTAATTATATTGATAAATAAATAACTAGTACTAAAGGTTAAAATACATTCTTTTTAACTTTTAAAAGAGTAAGCTTTTTATTTTTATAAATAAATTATTTATTAATAATATAAATCTATTATTATAACTAGGATTTATGATTATCTTTATAAAAGATTAATTTATTAGTAATAATATATTTAAGATTTATAGTAATATTATTTATTATAGCTTAAAAAAAGTAAGTAAGTTATAAAAAGTATTTTTATTTTAAAGATCTATATTATAACTACTAGTATTAATATAGCCTATACTATTGTAACTACCCTTAGGCTTATTATTAATTACTTAAACCTTTCCTTAATTCTATTTATTATATATACTAACTTCTATTTACTTTTTAAGTACTTTATTAAACTAAGTACTATTGAAAAAAAGATTAATAATTAATATTATAGTATTAAAGTAAATCTATAAGTACTACAAGCTTTAAAAAATATAATAGATTATTAAAAATAGTAATATTATTAATAGCTTTATAAAGACAAAACTAAACTATACTCTTAAGGACTTTATTTTAATAAATAAGGCTATAATTAAAACAGAAGGCTAGGTAATAAGTAAAGAATAAAAAAAAGTATTTAGGCTAAAGAGATTAATAGATTTAATGAAAGGGCTAAAAGTACTAGGAAATATAAAGAAATAGTAGTATTTATAATAGTAGCTAAACCCCTAACTAGAACCTATAGCTCTATTAAAGATAAGGCTATTTAGCTTTAAAAAGACTAGTTAAAAAGAATTAATTAAAAGAGCTTAAAAACGTTATTTTTAGGCCTCTTTTAGTAAACTCTTAGTTTAAGAAGATAGATAGTTTAAGGTATCTATATATAAGGCCTTAGGCTATAAAAAATTACTAGTATAGAAATAACTATATTAGTGTTAGTTATAGTTTTAAGTAGTTAATAGCTGTATAGTAGAGCATGGACCTAGCTCTACTATTATATAGGCATTTTAAGTCTTTACTAGAAAGGCTTATAATTTATTTATTTTTAACCTTAATTACTAACCCTTATATTAATAATTAATTACTATTTATTTACTCTTTTTAAACTAATACTATTATATAACTTTATAATTATTAATTAACTATAGAAATAGTAATAAGTACTTTATAACTAAAAGAGTCAATAAAATTAACTTAACTTATAACTAATGTATATTTTTAATAAAAAAAAGTTTATTATTACTATAATCTACTACTATTTATATTTTTTTTTCTTATAGCACCCCCTCTAGAGTAACTAACGGCCCACGGGCCACGTGCTCTAGAAAACCGTCTAGCTACTCACCTTATTAATCCTTTTTATCACAGCACTTAAATTCACCTACTATAACGCAGCTTTTATAAATTTAAAGTAATAGGTATTTTTAATTAATTTTATAGACTACTAATTATACTATTAATACTACTAAAACTACCAACGCCTTTTACCGTCCCTCCGAACCTATTAAATCTAATCTAAACTATCCTATTACTTCCCTCACAGGCCGCGCAGCTACGGCTGGCCCAGCCGCTCCCTACTATCATCAGTATCCCCCTTAACATTACCTTGCTAAACATACCAATATTAGCTACTTAAAGCGCTATAGATCTAGTAGCCGCGTCCTTTAACTAGTTAAAGTATTTATAGTTAGCCTTAGACTATAGGATACTTAAAGGGTTCTATTTTATAATTTAAAAATTATTATATTTATATTAAGCCTATTACTAGTAGTTTAATAGTAGTAAATTATAGTAATAATAAGCTTTTTTTTTATTATTAAAAAATATATACTAGTTGTGGGTTAAGTTAATTTTATTAACCCCTTTAGTTATAAAGTACTTATTACTACTCTTATAGTTAGTTAATACTTATAAGGTTATATAATAGTTATTATTTTAGTTATAAGGGCTTAGAATAAGTAACTTTTTATTAGATATTATAGGTTATTGTATATGTATAAAAGACGGGAGGAATTAATAAAGGCCTTACTTATAGTACCTTTTTATTTAATTATAAACACTACTAGTGTTAAGTTACACGTAGATAGGTATATATATTAAACGAAGTGTCTATGTGCCTCAAAGCGCGAATTTCGCCCCTATTACGCCCCGCACTAGTCGTCAGGGGTTTAGCTACTAGACCTTCTATTAATCCAGGCCGTCCCTTAGTTATTAGCTTTTATAAGTAGCTAAAATCCGCTCCTATAGCGCTTAGAGTAGTAGGCTTAAATCTATATAATTTAACATACCTCCTTAATAAAGGCCTTTATAAGGCTCTTACTACTATATTAATAGTTAAAAGGCCTTTTAAATATATTATTTTATTTACTCCTTTTAGTATATAATCTACGGCCTAATTACTTCTTTAATTACTTTATAATTATTTAATAATTAGTGCCTTTTAAATACCTCTTTAAAGTAGCTTTTCTTTACTCTATTTAATTCTTAAGCGGTCCCGTTACCCTTATTAAACCTCTACCCCTATAGTAGGAAGAGTAGTACTATTTTTAGAGTATTTAAGGCTTATAATCCCTCTTTCTATTTCTTATTAGTAAAGTTAAGGCCTTTAAGCTACTTACTCTTAAGTTTAGTATTATAAAGTACCTTAAGTTAATTAGTTTAATTAACAAGATTTAACTACTTAAGGAACGCTTTAAAGTAGGTACTAGTAAGTAGCTTTATAAACCTATTAACTATTAGCTTTACTATAGGGGTATATTTAATAATAATACAGCCTTTTTAAGCCTTTTAATATAGTTAGTAGTTATGTATATTAACGTAGTATAGCTTTATTTATAGTTAAACTATTTCTTTATTAATAAGGTAGATTATTTATTAATTATTATACTAAATCTATATACTTAGTACTGGGGCTGCTAAAGTGGCTTTAAAGGTCTTTTTATTTAAATTTATATAAAGGACTGTTATTAATTAACTTATAAAAATAGCTTTTTTTGCTATTTAGGAGAGTATAAGTAGCTTAGCTTTAGTAGTTAATATAGTAACGGTATTTTGTTTATTAGCTTACTATTTAATTAAGCTACTAAAAAGCTTAATTATAAAGGCTTAAGAGTTTTTATAGTCTACTGTATTATTAGTAAAGCTTACGTCTAAAGTAATTACTAGCCTATTATTAGGTCCTTTTTTTTTATAACTATATTTAAGATATAAGGTGCACTAGTAAATAAGGTATACTATAGTTCTTTTAGCCTCTTTAGTATACTCTAAGCTAGAGTTATAGTTAAAGTGGGCTAGATAACTAGTTAAAAGAGTAATATTAGACTGGGCTATTATTACTAAGTATATTATAGAACTAACGTTACTTTAATATTAATTAGTTTTAGTGTATATTACTGTTCCTTTATATAGGAAAAGCTTACTTAGTTAGAGTAGTAAGGTATGCGCTTTCCTTAATTTTATTAAGTACTACTAGAGTTATTTAATAAACTTATTAATATATATAAATTATAAGAGCTATAAGTGCTTTATAGCGTAGTTATAGATAACTTTAATTCCTAGGAACTATTATAAGTTTTAACTACTCTTAAAGTAATACTATTTCTAAAGAACTTTAATAAACTCTATAGCTTTATTATAGTACTCTAAGGAGAAGTAAAGTATATAATTATTTATATAAAAAAAGAAGATTACGCGCCCACGTATTTAATAGTAGTTTTCACTAGCAACTTGCTTAAGCTTAAGTACTTATAAACCCACCTTAAGATAGTACTACTAAAGGAATAGTAAACAATATAATCTATAGAGTACTTTAATAAACTTAAGGATAGTGCCTTTTTTTTAGTAACTAGGGGGTATTTATATATAAATATTCTTATTAAGCTTAATATAAACAAAAGCATTTATAGTATTATATTATAAAAACTTAAAATTAAAGTAGTTAGTAATAACTATTAACGTTTAAAAGGATATACTAGTAAGTATTAAGGTATACGTCTCTTAATCGTTTTAACACTATTAGTCTCTTTATATAACAAGTTAAGTTTTAATTTTAAAGAGTCTACTATACTTATTTAGTTTATATATATAAACTTAATAGTATCTAAGAATCTAAGCGTTTCTTACAGCACTTATAAGCACCTTTCTTTATAAGTTTATTTTTAAATAGCTTTTAAAATAGGTCACTTTAACTACTTATATAGCTATAGTATACGGGTGAGTTAATACTTTTATATAAGATATAGGTAAAGGTTAGAGATCTTTCTAAGGGGTACCCAGTACTAGTAAATTACTACGCACTTTATATAGTATCTTATACCTACTTAGTAAAGAGGTTTTATTTCTCTAGGCACTTAAATCCTTTCCTTATGGTTAAAAATTACTATTAAAGTACTTAACATCCGCCTTTTAAAATACCCCTAAAGTATATTAAATACTGGGGATCCCCTTTAATAGTTTATAAGTAACTAGAGGACTAGTTTAAAAGTCGCGACACTATAGAGTATTTTAGTATAATAATAAGGTCCCTACTAAGAAGGTGGCTTTATAAAAGCTTTACTTTTAATAGAGTTTTAAAAGTATATTATAATAGGTTTACTTAGGGTTTTTTAAATTATTATAATTTATTATTATTCCCATACACCTCTTTAAACACTTTTTTTTATAGATAAGTACTTAAAAAAAGGTAGTTAGTGAGTTAAGTAGTGTTAATATTAGTTTAAAGTAGGCCGTTAAGTATAAATATTCGCTGGGGGGAGCTTACTTTATAGTAGGGTTTTTAGGATTAGGATTTTTAAAAATCTTATTAGGGCCTTTTATAAAAGGTATTACTTTATCGTCTTCTTTATTTAGCGGAAGGGGTCTATATAAAGTTTAATAGTTACTCTCCCCTTTATTAGTAAGGCGGTTATAAACCTATATAGCGACGGCGTTAAGGTTAAGGTTTAATATGTCCTTTACAAGGGCCTTAAGGTTACTATTGTATTATTAGGTTTTATTAAATATTACGTTCTTTATAGTAATAATCTTACTTTATAATAGAATTTATATATAGTACTAATTTATTAAAGTATACTTAACGAGGAATCCTAGGAGGGCGCGGCTAGTAAGGCGGTTAAGGCACTTCTTCTTAAACTAAGTAGCTACTATAAGGGCATACACTTTACAACTATATACTTATAAGTACGCAAGACTTAACTTTATAGTATTATTGTTTTTAAGTTAGTAGTAGAGTACTTTATATAGAGTCTTTTAACTAAAAGCTACTTACAGTATATAGTTATAAAAATATACTACGGACTTATATATATTAAGCTAAATCTTATAAAAAAGTTTATTACCTTCCCTTATAGTCCTTACTTTAGCCTTAATTACAGTACTAACGCGCTTAGTGCTACTATTTTAATTTTGTGTATTTAGGGCTAATAGTTTAATAAGACGGCCTTATACTTAAAGAGTAGTTATTAGTCTTTTATACTTAATAAGCTCTCTATCGTACTTAAACACTAACACATTTATATTATATTAGAGCTTTATTATAGTAATAAATTTATTAAAAGTCTTAGTAAGAGTATTAGTAAAGTAATTAAAAAGGTAATAATTCTATAAATATTAGGTAATGTAGTTAGTAAATACTAGTATAAATATAAACCTACTATATCTTTTAGTATATAAATAGAAGTTGAACGTAATATACTTACTAGGGAGGGTATATGCATTACTCTCTTATAACTTGCGTTTTATTATTCTTTTTACTTTACTAATACTATATATATTATAGTAAGGCTTAGGAGCCTTATTATTTTATCTAAGGGCGCTAATAGTAATTTAGACTCTTCTCGTAGAGCTTGTTAAGTAGTAGAGTAGCTTAGGGCTAGGGTAGCTAAGCTACTAGTACTATATCTCTTTATTACTTTTAAAAGGCTATTATCTTATAGAGTCGTATTTATTTTACTACTATAGAGTATAAGTATACTAATAGCCTATACAGAGCTGTAGTTACTGTGTATTATTTTAAAGGTAACTTTGTTATACTTAAGTATATACTAGTTGTATTTAACTTTAATAATACTAAAAGGACTATAATTAAACCTTTATAGTGTTAACTAATACCTAGGGTGCTTGTCCTACTAGTATCCTTATTTACGTAGCTACTAGTAAGAAATAAAATTCGTTACTATAGACATATAGAGTACTATATTATAAAGGCGTATTATAAATCTTTTTTTATTAACTTAAGTAACTTTAATACTTATATCTCTATATACTTTAATTATAAGTAGCTTAGAGCCTACCTATATATAGTTACTTATACTAGCTACTTAAAGCTTTATAAATAGTTATTTATTATAAAATATATAAATTAATATACTAGAGTTAAAGAGGTAGGAGTTTTTAAAAGAGTAAGCTTGTAGGCCCTTAAGAGAAGCGGCCTAAAATACTACTAATAGCTTTTTAAAACTCCTAATATACTAACTATAAAGTTATTTACTATAAAAATCCTTAATAAATTTAATTAACTAACTATTAGTCTCTAAGTACTTATTAGTACACTTTTAATAAGCTATATTATAGTACTATCCTTTAAATACTTTTTTAAAAAAAATATAATAATATAGATTAAGTAAATAAGTAAAGTTATAAGTGGGGTAGATATTATATTATATAGAGCTTTAGTAATTACTTTACTTTAAGTAGGTACTTTATAAGTAGTCTCTATACTACTTATTTAACTCTAAGCCGTTTAATTAATTAATACTAAATACCCTAAAGGCATACTAAGATCTTTTAGTTAACTCTAGTAAGTTATTAATAGCTTTAATAATTAATAAAATTATCCCCTTAAGTATAGTAGTATACTATACTCTAGAGTACCTTACTTTAGAACCTTAAATAAAGCTTTAAATAAAAAAGTACTTAAAAACTTTATAAATATTAAGTACTTAAAAGTTAATTTTTAATAAGGTTTTAAGTAAAACAGTTTATTCCTTATATATTTTAGTAATCTACAAGTTAAACTACTTAGTAGTAGCCACTTTTAAAGTAAGTTAATAAAAACAAAGTACTATAAAATAGTCCTAAAGCACTTACTCTATATAGTTATAGTAAAAAAACAAGGTTATATTAAAATAACTCTTAAAATATAGTAACTAATTAATTAGTCCCTTATTTATATTATAGTACTAGTATTAAAACTTAAGAAATATAGTTTTCTATATTTATATAACTAAGTTATTTTTATTCTTTTTATAGTTTTTATAATAATAACTAACGGCCCCCTAAGTACTCTAAGTATTAGTATAGAGTTTAAGGTACTTAGTAAAAAAGTCCGCGATACTTATAGTATAGTAGAAGTTATTAATACTATATAAAAAGGGAATATCTTTAGAGATAATAGCTAGGGGGCTAGATTCTATAGGCGTTATAGAGTAAAGGCTTAGTAGCTCTAGTCTATAGTAAGTAAAGCTCTTTAAGTAGTTATTTAAAAGTAGCTCTAGTAGCGGTACTATACTACTAATTAGTAGTTAGAAGTCTGTATCTAGGTTAATAGTGTCCTAAAAGTCAAAGGAGACCCCCTAAGCTTAAACAGCGTTTCGCTAGGGGATCTAATTCTTAGGGCTAGTAAAGAAAATCTTACTAGTAGCTAAGTTAGTTATTATAATAATATATTCGTTTAAAAAAACTTATAGTAATTAATTAATTAAGTGTAGTAAAGGGGTTATAGTATAAAACCTTTAATTATTAAGTTATATATAAATAGGTACGTATATTAAATAAAGTATCTATATACTTTAAAGCGTAAATTTCGCCCCTATTACACCCCGTACTAGCTATCAGGGGTTTGGCCGCTGGACCTTCTATTGATCCGGGCCGTCCCTTAGTTATTAGCTTTTATAGGTAGCTAAAATCCGCTTCTACAGTGCTTAGAGTAGTAGGCTCAAATCTACATAATCTAATAACTAGGGCTTATTAGGCCCTATAGTATATTACAGCGCCCATAATCTAGCTAAAGGTTTACACAAATAAAGGTTTATTTTAATATTACTACTTATTAGTAATAGTATTATTGTTATTACTATAGAAAGAGTAGGTAAGTAGAAGTATTAAGGTACATACGCCCTACTAAGCTCTACTTAAGACTACTTAGTAGAGTTAAAGGGGGTCAAACCTACTAAATACACCCTATTAAATACTTTTATTAAATTACACTACTTAAAAATACATAGCTATAATATATTCTTTTTAAAATAACTTACTAAAATATCTGTATAAAACACTACTTAAAAAATATAAATATTTTTTTATAGTATTTTATATAGATATTATAATAAAGGGTTTTAAAAAGAATATATTATAGTTATATATTTTTAAGTAGTATAATTAAATAGAAGTATTTAATAGGGTATATCTAATAGCTTTAACTCCCTTTAACTTTATTAAGTAGTTTTAAGTAAAGCTTAGTAAGGCGTACGTACTTTAATACTTTTACTTACTTACTCTTTTTATAATAATAATAATAATACTATTACTAATAAGCGGCACAAAATAGTATAACTAATATATTAAAATAAACCTTTACTTATATAAACCTTTAACTAAATTATATTATAATACTATAATGTACTATAGAGCCTAATAAGTCCTAGTAGCGTTTATAATTAAAAAAAGGCACTACTATAAGTAAGTTCTTTATTAATTCTTTCCGTCTTTTATATTTATATATAATAATTTATAATATTTAAAAATAAATTCCTACTTACTCTATTTAGCCCTAGAATAAATAAAAAGATATAATCATATAAATATTAACTAGTATTAATACTAATAAAAAGTACCTTAATACTATAAAAGTTTATATAATGAATATAACCCCTAACTAATACTACTAAAGTAAAGATAATAAAATAAAGTTTATAATTTTAAAAGTTCTATACTATAAAACTATTAATAATAGCTTTAATATAGATAAAATAATACTTAACTTATACTTAAGAGATTTAAATACTATAGAAATCCTTAATACTAAGAATAACTATAAATACTTTAACTAGTTAAAGAACGTAGCTACTAGAGTCTTATTAACTTAAGTAGCTACTTTAGTAATATTTTTTTACAATGAACCCTCTAAGGCTCTAGTCTCGCAAGCTACGCCTTAAGCACTAGGGTAACTAAGTATAAATATAATACTTTAATAAGTGTAGTACTTTATAGTATAGATCTCTTTCTAATACAACTATAAGTTATTTATGCCCTTAAACGCTTATACACCCTAGTATTTACTATAGTTATAAGTCTAGCTTATTTTTAACTAGTATTTATTACCCCTAACTATTTAAGTAAAGTATATAAACTTTAGGCTCCTTTTTCTTTATTTTTCTTAAGTTCCTTATAAGCTTTATACTGTTTTATAATAAACGTTTTAACTACTCCCTATAATACTTTAATAAGCTTAATAATTATCTTTTAAACCTTATATAATTAGCTATAATTCTATAAAAAGCTATAATACTAAGTAGAGCTTTAAGGTACTTAGGAATACATTAATTTAAATACTTCTAATATACTAAGTATAAACTATATTTAGTTAGTTAATCCTATATACTATAAATTCCTTATATAAGCTAATAAGACTATAAAAAAACAATATAAAGTAGACCTTAAAACCTAGATTAAAGAGTAGACTAATTCTAATATAAGAAATATTTATACAAAGACTATAGTACTATTATATTACTTTTATAAATAAATACTAGAAAATATTTTTATAAACTATATAAATAGTATTAAGTACTTTTTATAATATTAAATATATTATATAGCTATTATAGCTGTTTCAAAAGATATTTAGTACTAGATATATTTATCTATAGACTCGTTATATACTAGTTTAGTTTATTAAAAGCTTACTACTTTAGAATTATATTTAATTTAAGTTTTTATTTATAAGTTTAAGGTACAACTTACTTTAAATAACTTTATTATACTTATATTACTTTAAAAAGAATACAACACTATTCTTAGAGATACTATATATATAAACCTTAATTCTATAAAGTAGTATAACTACTAGTACAACTGCTTTCTTTAAGCTATATATAGGGGTGTTTTAAAAGTTTAAGGAATCTTAGTAGTATAAATATTTTTAAGGTAGTTAGTGCTTAATATAACCTTATATAAGGACGCTAGTAGCTTAATAGGATTTAAAAGGAGCTTTAATTTAGTAAAGACTCTTTAATATTATATCAATATAAAACGTTTTTTTTAGTAAAGGTTAAGGATAAATTAATATATTAAAAAGGGGGCTATAGTAAAGCCACTTACTCTACCCTTATAAGTTAAACTAACTTACCGTTTAGTATCTAAGAATGTCTCTATAAAACACTTTATTAATAGCCTACTTATACTTATAAACGTCTTAGTAAAGCCCTAATAGAGTACTTTAAGTACGTCTTGTCCTTTTTAAATACTAAAACTAATAAAATTAAAATAGCTTTTATAAATCTAAAGTAAAAGGACTTTAAAAAAGGCTTATTAAGTGTAGTTAGTTTAATAAAATAACTTATTTATAGTTTAAAAAGTAATGTTAAGGATAGGGTAGTAATAATAGAGAACCCTTAGTTACTATAGATAGTAAACTAGAATTTCTAGGAGATATTATTAGTATTATTTTTTTACTTAATACTTTTTTAGAAAGTGATATAGTTAGATATTTAGTTTTTTTAACTATTATATTAACTTATTTACTCTCTTAGAGTACTATATATAATAACTACAGCTTAATTTATTTTATTAACTATATAGTGTTTATAGAGTTAAGTATGTTTAAGTTTTTTAGTTTAAATAATTATATTAATATTAGTATAGATAGAATCCCGGTTTTAGGATATAGTAAGTGTGTTATATAGAATGTATTAATAGATAAAGAGGGTAATTTAATATTAAACTTAATACTTATAAATGTTATAGTAATTAAAGAGTTTTATATTAATATTATTTTTAAAGTGCTTTTAGCTAAGGCTAGTGTTTAGTACTATGGCTATAATTATATACTTAGGGTTAAAAATATAAAAAGTAATATTATAGTAAAGACTTTAAAATACTATAATAATATTTACTTTTTTAAATATAAGTTATTTTCCTCCTACTTACGTTTTATATTTATTAGTAATACTCCTTTAGTTTATATAACCTATTTTATTAAATATATATAATACTATTTTAGCTATTAACCTCTATATAACTGTGTTAATTTTATAGTACTTTAGTACTTTAGAGTAGACTACTTTAGTTATAAAGCTTTTAAGTACTTAGTATACTATACTTAAGGGGTAAGGATTTATAGTTTAACTTATATAAAGTACTAGAACTATATAGTTATATATATAATATAGTAAATATTATACTAAGTATTTAAGAATAAAGCTAGTAGACTATACTACTATATTTTTTAGAACCTTTTTAACTTTTTATATATATATAATAGTAATAACTAGTTTTTAGTTATTAAAAATAAGTACTTTAGTAAGCTTTTTAGCTTTACTTTCCTTAAAAAGAATTACTTTAAAGTATTTAAGGTTTTTAAAATATTTAAGAAATAAGTTAAATAATATAAAGGAGTTAATATTTATAAAATATATATAAATAATAAGTATACTATAATTACTATTAAGGGTATTACTATGTTTTAGATATAGGTATAAAAGAAAGGAATTAACTTTAAGATACTATTAACTTATACTAAAGAGTTTATAAAAAGTAAAGAGTATACTAAATAAAAAGGTATAAACTAGGGGATTTATATAAAAAAGGTAGTAGGGCTTTTTAAGTATTTTTTTAAAAAATTAGTATTTATAAGTATTAATATTTATAATATAAGTCTATATTAATTAAGCTTTTAGTGCTTTTTAAATAAGGTTAAGGTAGAATTGTTTAAATATTACTTTAGGTAATAGGTTTTAGCTTATAACTACTTTATAGACTATAATCTATACTTTTACTAGAGAAAACTATATACTTATAAATATTATACTTATTTCCTTAAGTATAAAAAAGAAATAGGAATTAAAAGGAGATATTTTAAAGTTATACTAAGAGTATATATTAAATACTTTATAGAATATATTTCTAAAATAATAACCTTATATAGAATTGAAGTACCTATATTTAAGTAAGTTATTATTTTATATAATATTACTTTTAATAAAATAAAACTTTATTTAAAAAATAATACTAGATATATATTTTTTACTTAGAGATTATAAGGACTATAATTTCAAAGTTTAAAGAGTTTTTTAAGTTTTAAAGTAAGGTTTATAAGACTTGAGGAGACTTTAAGGGCAATTTAAAAGAGGTTAATAATAAATTTATTAATATATAATTTACTGGACTTACTTAAGAAAACGTTATTAAGTTAAGTAGTACTTTTATATATAAAAAGTATAGTATATTGCCTTTAGGAGGACTATTAACTCTTGATCCTACTTTTAAATTATTAATACTATAATATTTTAGGGGTAAAAGGCTGTGTAAAGTAACTATTAATACTAGAGGACCTAAGATAGATAAGGCTAAGTTAGTAGAACTTCTTAACTTAGTTAAATTTATAAATAACTAGGCTTATATATATATAAGAGATTTTATAAAACACTAAGAATTTTTAATTATTAAGTATAAACTTTTAACTATTAAGTAAAAAGAGGCCTAACTAGTTAGTAAGGGTAACTTAAATAATATAATTCCTTTAAACGTTTTAAAAATACTTTAAAATATATTAGTTTTATTATTATATAGTAGTTAGTACTTTAAGGGGCTTAATTTAGAGTTTAAAAGAGGAAACTATATTATTTATATATATATTAATAATACTTATAAAATACTATATAGTAGTTTAAGTAATACCTTTTTTATAATATTGATACTTAATTAGTAGAAAGTATTTAAAGATAAAGGATATAATTATACTTATTTATATTATATTATTTAAAATACAGTTTATATAATACTTTATAACTATAAATATACTATAAAAAAGGGTAACTTTTATATAGATAACTTTATTAGTACTTTAAAGTTATAGAAAGTAATAAAGAAGCTTCTTTTACAGCTTTAAGAGTTCTTTATAGATATAGTATATAAGGAAATTTATAAGTTTATATTTATAGGGATGTAGTAAAAGTTAGACTATTAAAAGGCCTTATTATAACCCCTTCCTTTAAAGTAGGTTTTTACTTATAAGTTTAAGCTTAATAGAGTCCTTAACTACTATAAAGTATATATTTATGTTTAAAGAGACTTTTAAAATATAGATTTATTATAATATACTTATACTACTATTTTTATAGTATAATCCTTTTACCTTTTAATGTCTTTTAAAGTATAGTTTAACTATAATATTTAGTAGTTTAATATTATAAACGCTTTTTTAAATATAAAGTTTAACTTTAATACTTTATTTATTTATTATAAACTCCTAAATAGCTTTTATTAACTAAAGAAGTGTATTGAGTTTAAGTAGGTACTTTATGGATTATGTAATACTCTTTTTTTATAGTATAAAGAGTTTTTAAAGACTCTTTATGGCTTTAGTTTTAAATGCTATAATAAAGAGCTATACTTCTTTTAGGATCCTTAGAAGCGCGTCTTTATTATATTCTATGTTAATAATATACTTATAGTATACTACCTAGATAAGGCTAAGTACACTTAAATATTAATTAAGGGTATTAAAGATATATATAAATTTAAGGAGTAGGGCCTTATAGAGTATTCTTTTAGTATTAGAGTAATTAAAGACTATTTTAAATAATATATTTTTTTAGTTTATAATATATATATTAATAAGATAGCTAAAAAGTATAACCTTACTAATATACTATACTTAATTATACTACTACTAATAGTTAACTTTATTAAGAACTTAGGTTAGGTATTGTATTAGAAGGTTAAGGATTTTTAAAAGAAGGTTTGTTTAATTCTTTATACTACTATTATAATTTATTTAGATATTGCTCTTACTACGTTATAGCTTTTATACTTTCTAATAAATCCCTTTTAAGTGTATTTTAAGGCTATTAACTAAATTATTTACTATTTATATTTAATATATTACTTTATTATATACTATAGTAATGTGGGGGGTGATATAGAGGTGCTTTTTATAGTAGGAGATACTTTTTTATAGATAATAAGGAAATAAAAAAATTATTTTATAGATATATTATTAAGCTTTTTAATAGTTTATTATACTAAAAGGCTAGAAAATAGAATATAGTTACTATATTAACGATAGAAGTAGAGTTCTTAATACTTAAGTATACTACTAAAGAATTAATAGTACTTTAATAACTCCTTAAGGAGATAGATTTTGACTTTAAAGACGTTTAGAAGGTTTATTATGATAATTAGTAAATGATTTGACTTATAGTGGGTAAAAAAGAGTATATAGTTATGTACTTAAAGTATATAAATATTTAAAATATATAGCTTTATTAAGAATATACTAAGTGCTTCTTTAATGTTATATATATACCTATAAACAAAATACTAGCTAATAGACTTACTAAAAACCTTATAAGAAGTAAGTTTAAGTACTTTAAAGTACTTTTTAACCTTTATAATACTTTAATATATATTATAATAGTATAAGGAAAAGAAAGGAGTGCTTAATTAAAGAGAAAAGAACGGCTTATAAGTAAGTTATTTTATTGGGCTAAAAGGCCTATACTACTTTACTAGGTGTATAGAAGAGAGTAAAGTAATTATAGCCTAAAGGCCCTAAATACTAAAGATAGATATAATAGCCTAAAAAGTACTTTTAATATATAAGAGTATTAATTAGTTTTATAAGGAGTTAATAAATACCTTTTTAAATTACTTAGGTATAGTTATAGGTAGTAAAGAGCTTGTTTATAAGCTAGTAAATACCCTCTATAACAGCCTTAGTATAAACTTAGTATATAGTACGTTTTATAGACACGCTAGTAATTTCCTCTTTATCCTTTTTTTATCCTCTTCTTTACTAAACTCCTCCTTCTTTTTTTTTTAAATTTAGACTTAGGCTTAGGCTCTTTTTCTTTTTTTTCCTTAAACTTAAACTTTTCCTCCTCCTCTTTCTCTTCCTTAACTTTACTCTTAATAAAAAAGGGTATAGTAATAGAGTTAAGTACTACTTAGAGATTATTATATACTTTATAAACCTTTTATAATTTAATTAAGTTAGTTTTAAATTACTATAAGTACTTAAAGGAACTTATATAATATAATATACCTATAAAGTATACTTTAATAAAGTAGTAATACTATAAAATAGTATCCTAGTATAAATTAGTATACTACTTATAGTTATTAATATACTATATATAGTAGTTTTAGGTATTACTTTTAATAATAAAGTAGTAGTTAGAAGAGTAGCCCTTAAGGCTAGAGTTAGTGTACCCCTTATAAGGGGGGTTGTGCTTAAGGTTGTTTTTATTAAATAGTATAAGAGTGCGGTTTTTTTTATATAGGGTATAGGAGGGGGCTAGAGTAGGAGAGGGGTTATAGGGGGGAGGGGTTATAGTAGGTAAAGTAGTTAGTTAGGATAATAAGTACTTTTTATTATTATTTTTATTTTTTTTATTATTATAGCTATAGTTACTAATAGTATTAAGGGGGTTAGTAGAGTTAGTAAAACTACTATATACTATATATTTATACTTAAACTTAATATACTTTTTGTTCTTAGTGATTTTTATTTTATACTCTTTTATTATTTTATACTTAGGGGGTATTTTAAATATTTTTTTTTTTATATTTTTATTAGTAAAAACGCTTTAGAAGTAGTATATAGAGTATAAAGTAGTAAAATAGTAACTTATAATTTGTTAAAATAGGTGTACTAAAAAGAAGAAAAAGAGGATTTTAAGTGGTAGTTAGAAAAAATATATATATTTTACTACTTATAACTTACTTAGTAAAAAATTGTTGTATTTTAAGAGATAGTAGTTATGATTTTGCTTATAGTTATAGATGCTTTTTGTGGTTAAAATAACTATAAAAAATATTTCCTTTATATAATTTTATTTATACAACTTTAGTAAGTATTTTAAATACTTTATTTATTTAAATTTAGAATAAAAAAGGAGGTAAGGGATATGGCCTTAACGCAGCTAATAGTAATATTACTATTACTAGGGGGTGTGTTATAATGAACCCTTTAAGGCTTTAGTTTTGTGAGCTGTGCTTTAGGTACTAGGGTGATTAAGTATGGATATAACGCTTTGACGAGTGTAGTGCCTTATAGTATAGATCTCTTTCTAATATAACTATACGTTATTTATGCCCTTAAACGCTTATACGCCCTAGTACTTGCTATATATTTAATATTAGTATATTTAGTAAAGTAATATTAAGATAAATACTAATAATAGTAGGGAGCGGCTAAACTAGCTATAGCTATATAGCCTATAAAGAAAGTAATAGAATGGTTTAGTGTAGGTTTAATAAGTTTAAAACAATAGTTTAAATAGTTAAGTATATAGAAGGTATATAAAAGGCGTTAGTAGTTTTGGTAGCGTTAATGGTGTAATTAGTAGTTTATAAAATTAATTAAAAACACTTATTACTTTAAATCTAAAAAAGCTATATTATAGTAGGTAAATTTAAGTACTGTTTATTAAATAAAAAAGATTAATAAAGTAAGTAGCTAAATAGCTATTCTCTATAGTATATAGCCTATAGGCCGTTAGTTACTCTAAAGGGGGTAATCTACTACTATTAAACTACTAGTAATTAGTTTAATATAAATATAATAATTTTTAAATTATAAAATAAAACCCTTTTAAATATTCTATAGTTTAAAACTAACTATAAATACTTTAACTAACTAAAGAACGTAACTACTAAATCTATAGTACTCGAAGTAGCTACTTTAGTAATATTTAATATTACTATATTTAGTAAGGCCTATATGAATATTAAAATAAATACTAATAATAGTAGGGCTAAGTAGCTAGACTAGCCATAGTTATATAGCCTATAATAATAGTACGTTAGTTATAAAGAAATATAATAACTAAGGGAAGTAATAAAATAGTTTGGTTTAAATTTAATAGGTTTAAAGAGATAGTTTAAAAAGGCGTTGGTAGTTTTAGTAGTATTAATAGTATAATTAGTAGTTTACTTTAAAATTAATTAAACCTATCTATTACTTTAAATTTATAAAAGCTACGTTATAGTAACTAAATTTAAATACTATTAATAATAAAAAAGATTAATAAAGTAAGTAGCTAAATAGTTTCCTAAAGTACATAGCCTATAGGCTATTAGTTACTCTAAAGGGGGTATAATAATTAAATAAAAACTATATAATACTATTAATATAGTTATTATATAGTTAGTCTTGGTAGTATATAGTACTAGAGTAAGATTTATAGCTATATAGAGTTATATAACTATATAGCTTTATTTATAGCTTTAATATTTATACTAATACTTAAACTACATTAAACATATAAATATATTATTCTTTATAATAAATCTTTAACTCTATATAAATTAATTATAAGTAGTTAGTTTAGTAGTTAAGAGTCTATCTAACTCTACTTTATAAAACGTAGAAGTAGGTCTTAGGTATTATAAAGTAGTTAGGCTATTTTAAACTTATTATTAGTAAGTTTAGTATTTTAGCTTTAAACAATTATTAAATATAAATTTATGTTTTTTTAAATAGTATTTTATATAGATACTTTTATAAGTTAATTTAAAAAGAATATATTATAGCTATATATTATTAAGTAGTATAATTAAATAGAAGTATTTAATAAAGTATATTTAGTAGCTTAAACCCCCTCTGGCTCTACCTCAATAATTCTACTTACCTACTCTTCTAGTAATAATAATAATACTATCACTAATAAGCAGTACTAAATATATCTAAATAAATCTTTATTTATATGAACCTTTAACTAAATTACACTATAGACGCTATAACGTAGTATAGAGCCTAATAAGCCCTAGTAGTACTTATAGTTAAAGAAAAAGGTACTACTACTATAAATAAAGCCTTAATTAAATTTCTCCTATCTTTTATATATATATAATAATAACCTATAATATTTAATAAAAAACTACTTACTACTAGCCCCTACTCTTAGAATAATCACTATTATATAACTTTATAATTATTAATTAATTATAAAACTAGTAATAAGTACTTTATAACTAAAAAGGTTAATATAATTAACTTAACTTAAAACTAGTATAAGTTCTTTAATAAAGAAAAGATAAAGTTTACTATTAGTAGAATTTACTACTATAAACTTTAAGTAATTAACTTAATATCTAGTAAATAATACTAAAGCTAAATACTAAATTTAATAGAACTATATATATTTTATAGACTAAGCCTAACTCTAAATACTTTAATTAACTAAAGAATATAGTTACTAAATTTATAACGCCCTAAATAGTTACTAATATTAGTATATTTAGTAAGGCCTATATAAGTATTAAAATATATATTAATAATAGTAAAGAGTAGTTAAACTAGTTAAAGTTGTATAGTTAATAGTAGTGTGTTAGTTATAGAGGGATATAAGGGCTAAGAAAAGTAATAGAATAGTTTGGTTTAGGTTTAATAGATTTAAAGAGATAGTAATAGTTAAGTATATAAAAGGTATATAAAAGGTATTAGTAGTTTTAGTAGTATTAATAGTAGAATTAGTAGTTAAAATTAATTAAAAATGCCTATTAATTTAAATTTATAAAAGCTACGTTATAGTAAAAAAGTTTAAGTGTCGTTTATTAAATAAAAAAGCACCCCCTCTAGGGTAACTAACGGCCTATAAGCTATATACTTTAGGGAATAGCCGTTTAGCTACCTACTTTATTAATCTTTTTTACTATAGTACTTAAATTTACCTACTATAATATAGCTTCTATAAATTTAAAGTAATAAGTATTTTTAATTAATTTTGAAGTAGACTACTAATTACACTATTAATGCTACTAAAACTACTAACGCCTTCTATACGCCTCTCTAGACCGTCTCTTTAAACCTATTAACTCTAATTTAAACTAAACTGTCCCTTTCTTTAGCCGCGTAGTTATAGCTAGTTTAGCTGCTCCCTACTATTATTAGTATCTATCTTAATATTTATATAGGCCTTATTAAATATACTAATATTAAATAATACTAAAGGAGCCCCTTAAGGCTTTATAATACTAGTAGCTACTTCCTTTAGTTAGTTAAAGTATTTATAGTTATTCTTAAACTATAAAAAGGCTATAGTAGTTTTATAATATAATTTAGTTATTATTATATTTACTTTATATTAATTACTAGTAGTTTAATAGCTTGTAGTACTAAATATAGTAAGTAATACATTTATATTATTTAAAAGGTTATTCTAGTTAAGTATTAAATTAGTATTAAGGCCTAGGCCTAGGCTAAAAAGGTAGTTATAGCCCCTTTTATAGTTTATTTTAACTTATAAAGCTATAGAATAGTTATTATTCTAGTTATAAGTACTTATAGTAAGTAACCTTTTATTAAATATTATAGGTTATTATATATATATAGAAGATAGAAGGAATTAATAAAGGCCTTACTTATAGTAGTAGTGCCTTTTTCTTAAATTATAAACGCTACTAAGGCTTATTAGGCCCTACGCGTGATCTAGCTAAAGGTTTGTATAAATAAAGGTTTATTTTAATATATTTAATACTACCTATTAGTAATAGTATCGTTGTTATCGCTATAGAAAGAGTAGGTAAGTAGAATCGTTAAGGTACGTACGCCCTACTAAGCTCTACTTAAAACTACTTAGTAGAGCTAAAGGGGGTTAAAGCTACTAAATATACTCTATTAAATACTTTTATTTAATTATACTACTTAAAAATATATAATTATAATATATTTTTTTAAAACCCCTTATTAAAATATTTATATAAAATACTATAAACAATATAAATTAAATAAAAAAGATAAATAAAGTAAGTAGCTAAATGGCTATTTCTTAAAGTATATATTCTATAGGCTATTAGTTACTCTAAAGGGGGTAATTAAATATAAATATAAGAAATAAAAGAAATTAATAAAAGCCTTACTTATAGTAGTATCTTTTTTTAAGTATAAATACTATTAGAGCTTATTAGGCCCTATAGTATATTATATTATTTATAATTTAACTAAAGGTTTATACAAGTAAAGGGGTATTTTAATATATTTAGTACTACTTATTAGTACTTCTTTTAAAGTAACTAAAAATTTATAGAATATATACTCTAGGAAACTATTTAGCTCCTTACTTTATTAATTTTCTTTATTCTAGCACTTAAATTTACTTACTATAACGTAGTTTTTATAAATTTAAAGTAATAGGTGTTTTTAATTAATTTTAACTATTAATATACTATTAACGCTACTAAAACTACTAATACCTTTTATATACCTTCTATATACTTAACTATTACTATTCTTTTAAACCTATTTAATTTAAACTAAACTATTCTATTACTGTCCTTAGCTATACAGCTATAGCTAGTCTAGCTACTTAACTCTATTATTATTAATATTTATTTTAATGATTATAGACCTTACTAAATATACTAGTATTAGTAGCTACTTAAAGTACTATAAATTTAATAGCTATATTCTTTAGTTAGTTAAAGTATTTATAGTTAATTTTAAACTATAAAATACCTAAAAGGGTTTTATTTTATAATTTAAGAATTATTATATTTATATTAAGTTTATTACTAGTAGTTTAATAGTAGTAAATTATAGTAATAATAAGCATTTTTTTAATCAAAGAATATATACTAATTATAAGTTAAATTAATTTTATTAACCCCTTTAGTTATAAAGTACTTATTACTACTTTTATAGTTAGTTAATAACTATAAAGTTATATAATAGTTATTATTTTAGTTATAAAAGCTTTGAGTAAGTAACTTTTTATTAAATATTATAGTAAGTAGTTTATTTATTAAAGTACTTTTAAGTTATTATATATATATAGAAAATAAAAGGAATTAATAAAGGTTTTATTTATAGTAGTAGTACCTTTCTCTTTAATTATAAATACTACTAGGGCTTATTAGGCCCTATGTATAATTTAACTAAAGGTTTATTTAAGTAAAGGTTTACTCCCTCTAGAGTAACTAACAGCCTACAGACTACATACTTTAGGGAACTATCTAGCTACCCACTTTATTAATCCTTTTTATTTAATAAATAGTGCTTAAATTCACTTACTATAACATAGCTTCTATAGATTTAAAGTAATAAGTATTTTTAATTAATTTTAAAGTAAACTACTAATTATACTATTAACACTACTAAAACTACTAACGCCTTCTATATACCTCCCTAAACTATCCCTCTAAACCTATTAAATCTAATTAAAACTAAGCCGTCCCTTTCCTTAACTATTAAATCCCTCTATAACTAACACACTATTATCAGCCGCGCAGCTACAACTAGTTCAGCCACTTAGCCCTACTATTGTTAGTATCTATCTTAATATTACCTTACTAAATATACTAATATTAAGAGCCCCTTAGGACTTTATAATACTAGTAGCTGCCTCCTTTAGTTAGTTAAAGTATTTATAGTTATTCTTAAACTATAAAAAAGCTATAGTAGTTCCGTTATATAATCTAGTTATTATTATACTTACTTTATACTAATTACTCGTAGTTTAATAGTTTATAGTACTAAATATAGTAAGTAATACCCTTATATTATTTAAAAGGTCGTTTTAGTTAAGTATTAAATTAGTATTAAAACCTAGGCCTAAACTAAAAAGGTAGTTATAGCCCCTTTTATAGTCCGTCCTAACCTATAAAGCTATAAAATAGTCGTTATCCTAGTTATAAGGGCTTATAGTAGGTAACCTTTTATTAAATATCGTGGGTTATTATATATAAATATAGAAAACAGGAGGAATTAATAAAGGGCTTACTTATAGTACCTTTTTCTTTAATTATAAACGCTACTAGGGCTTATTAGGCCCTACGTATAGTGTAATCCAGCTAAAGGTTTGTATAAGTAAAGGTTTATTTTAATATATTAGTTACGCCTACCGCCTATTAGTAATAGTATCGTTATTATTACTACAAAAAGAGCAGGTAAGTAGAAGCGTTAAGGTATATACGCTTTACTAAGCTTTACTTAAGACCACTTAAGCTAGAGAAGATTAAAGCTACTAAATACACCCTATTAAATACTTTTATTTATTATACTACTTAATAATACATAGCTATAATAAATTCTTTTTAAAACAACATATTAAAATATCTATATAAAACACTACTTAAAAAAATATAAATTTAAGTAAAGGTTTATTTTAATATATTTAGTACTATTTATTAGTAATAGTATTATTATTATTACTATAGAAAGAGTAAGTAAGTAGAAGTGTTAAAGTATATATACCCTATTAAGCTCTACTTAAGACTATTTAGTAGAGTTAAAAGGGGTTAAACCTACTAAATATACTCTATTAAATACTTTTATTTAATTATACTACTTAAAAATATATAGCTATAATATATTCTTTTTAAAATAACTTACTAAAATGTCTATATAAAATACTACTTAAAAATATAAAGTACTACTTATTAGTAATAGTATTATTATTATTACTATAGTTACTACTATATTATACTTTATAGTATAAAAGTAAGTAAGTAGAAGTTATTATAAGTATAGTTATTACTTTTTAAATTATAACTTTAAGCGTTATAGTTAGTATAACTAAAGGGGGTTAATATTAATAATATATTTACTCCTCTTTTAAAATAACCTTTACCTATTAACTTACTAAATATATATATTAGCCTAAATATATTCTTTATTAGATTTTTTACTTAAAATATTCTCTACTTAGTAGATTCTTTTTTTACTTTACTATAAGTAGTATTATAACTATAAAAATATATATATATAAAATAGAAGTAATAGGTTTAAACTTTATACCGCTTAAAGGGTTTTATACCTTAACTATATATTATATACCTATATAGTATAGCTATTAGAGTTTTTAAGAGTAGAGGCCTATACTAACTCTAATTAGCTATACTATATAACTTATATACTACTCTTAACTAATAAAAGTAAATAGCTCTTACTAAGTTATATATAGTATATATATACCTTTTTTTATATAAGTAAGTATTCCTTAACTTAAACTTAAACCTATTTTTATATATAATTTTTACTAATCACTTTACTAAATACTTATATATTTTTTCTATAAGAGTTTTTTCTATATATTTCTTTATTAAATATTATATACTTAAAAGAAGTAAAAAGCCTACTACTTAGTAGATTTCTTAATTATATATAAGTTAGTTTATAGAACAATATAACTAATATATATATAAAGTATTTAAATCTTTTACTCTATAAATAAACTAATTAATACTTTTTAATTAAAATAATATTAATATTATTAATACTAAAACTACTATTATAATATATAATAGTATATATTTTAATTTCTATTAGTAACTCTAAATATAAATTACTACTATTTAAACTACTAACTATTAATAGCTTTAAAAACTATAATATATTAATAACTTAATTTTATACTAAAAGATAAAAATTAATCTTTTAAACTATTTAATACTTTTATACTAATAACTTTTAAATATAATTTAAATTTTAACTATTAATATTTCTTTATAACTATAAAATCTCTTTTATAGTATTAAAAATAAAGTATAATACTAAACTTTAAAGCTTTTAAATATATTAAAGATTTTAAAAATACTAATATAGTAAATAAGTATACTTAATAAAGTATTATAATACTTAAGTATAGTATAAACTCTACTAAAGTAAAAAAGGGAAATAATAGTAAGGATGCCCCTATACCACTAGATAAAGACTAATTAACTTTTGTTAAACAAAAACCCCCTTTCGCTACTAAGATCCCTGAAGGGTAAGGTAGGTCACTGTCCAGTGTGCACCTAGGTACTGTGCTGCTGCATCTATCTACCTAGGTATCCGTACCTACCTAGGTACCTAGGTACGTAAAAGGACAGTGGAAGTGTCAGCGCCCGCCGCCGACAGGTCCTGGGCAGGCAAGAGGCAGGGCGGCCGGCCGGCCGCCAAGGTAGCTAGATGCTTGATACTTCTCAGGTACCTGCGTCCTCCGCGTCCTGATCACTACCTAGGCAAATAAGTAAGTACCTGGGTATGTAGTACGGATACTGCCTAGCACTCGACACCATGACACTCGTGGACGACCAATGTGGCTCAATCGATCGACGGCCCCACTTGGAGCACGGGCACCGTCCAGTCTGGGAGGCTCCCCGGTGAGTCTTAATCAAACGGTTGGCTGTTAATGTTCCAACGGCCAACAACCATTCAAGTGTAGGTTGTCAACCAAGTTCCAACTGGTGATGAACGACCACCGGCGTCAATCTCACCCGAGACGGTTATCCATGCACGGACTCCCGTCTAGCACTCTATCCGTAGACTTCTCCAATTCCAGGCACTGGCTCCCACTTACCTTGGTAGATGGTCAAGTAGTGTAGACTGTATCCGTATGTACGTACGGATATCTGTACGGAGCACGGATAGAGGGCTCACAAAGATATCTGGACTACCTACCTAGGTGCCTACATACACTAGTAAGTGCTGCCGCTAGCAAGTGGGAACCTCTCCCGCAGAGCGAGGGCTTCGCGCTCAACATCCTTGGCCGGTCTCTGGGCAGGACCCTCTTTTGTTCCCAAATCGCTGGACGAGCCAGTCACAACCCTCGAGCCCTTGAGATGAATGTGCGTCGGCTGTGTTGGTGCAAGCATTTATCGTACCACCGGCTGAATTCTGTGCGCTCTCATGTCGGCTACCACCGCCAACTAGGTACATAGTAAGACGCCCGGGTTAACAGAGCCAGGGGTCGTGACTGGGTGAAGCAGAGGGGAAGAGAGAAGGCTAGGAAGAGAGGGCCGAAACTGAAGTTTTCCACGCACTATCCCTCTCTATCTCTTCCTCGATCTCTCTCCCCACTTCCCTGTATCTTTCTTCCTTTCTCTATCCACGCCGACCGCCATTCAACGTCCCCGACCCCGAGACAGGTGTACTTCAAGTCGCTTCCCGTCCTGTGCTCGGTCCTTTGGACTTCGTGTTGCCTTCTCTTCATTCGTCTTATCATCGACCGTCACCCTACACCTCTCGCGCCGCCCCCTATGCCACCCCTCCCAGGCTGGGTGGAATCCTTTCGCGGGACGGTCCAACCACCAACATACCTCCAACAAGCAAGGTACCCTGCCCAACCTGGCCCTGACTCCTGGGGTCGAAAGCTCCACCACTCAGTTTTGCCTGTCCTCCTCCTTCCAGGTTGTATTTTCGGTCATCTCTGCCTGGCCCGTGGTCTCCATGCAATTGCTTGTTTCCATTAATACTCCTTGTTGGCATCTACTGTGTACCTCCTTCCCTTTCGCCCCTCTGCCGCCAATGTTCTTTCCCCAATCCCTTCGCTATTCATCTAATGAATCGACGCCTATCTCGTCTCCAATTCCAGCTAGGCAGAGGTCACGAACCTGTAAAAATGGTATAAAAGTTTCCCGAGTCTGCCTCGGACGTGGACATGGGATGGCACCCTCGGTCTGCCTTCAATTGCCATCTCGTTCCTCTCCTTTCCTAGGCCTCCTCTCTTGAGCCCTGCAGGCGGCGATCAAGGCTATCGTCATCCTCCTACCTTGCATGGCATACGGATACTGGCAAGATGAGTGGGCCTTCCCATCTTCCGGTTCCCGTAATTGTCTATTAACTCACATTATATTTCCCTTTCTTTGCCCCCCCAAAGTCATACACCCATATTTCGCACTCGAAACCCCTGTACGCTCCCTGCTCTTTCGGCGCCTCAGCCTGAGTCGCCGCCAGAGGTTAGCCGATGTGAGTACACACACTCACGGTACACCTTGGCCAGTCTTGCCATTTCTCCTCTGCTGCCTTATTACTATGTAAGCTGTTCTTCTTAGGCTTGGGCGTGCTCTTTATAAGCGTGTCGCTCCCCATCTTATCTTCTGGCTTCAGCCTTCCTAGGCAAGGTCGCCAATCGGACACGCACTCCCCGACCTATCATATCCACACACTCCTCCCACTCACTCCCCCCCTTGAGTCCCAACTCGGCAACCTGCACACCCCTCAGAGCCTGGTTTCTGCCCTCTCCAACGCCCTGTTGGTATATAAAACGAACTTTTGCGTCCAACAGAGTCCGGGGTGAGAAGGAGGGGGGAAAAGCAGACCAACTAAAAGGGCTCCGGCGACGCCAGTCATGGACCTCACACCACCATCATTAACAAGGTCGCCGGAATCTCCAAGTCACACTTACTGTCCGTCGGAACGGTCCTCGCTGGATTACCCGTCTCCGGATCTTGCAGCTCAGCAGTACAGGCTCGCCTCTCTGTATTCTGCTGGCCGACTGTGTTCCGTGGGTCGTACAGCCAACACCGACAGCTCTTTACCGCCCCTGGCTACTACAACTGCCAACTGGGCCCCTTCCAGCGACATGGCTCCGACGTCTTCGTCCTTGTCCATTCCAAACGTTCTGTCGTCAGAATACGACCCTTTTGCCGAGTACGATCCTCCTGTAACGGGATCGTACGGGTCCGAGACCTACCCTCCGCCGCCCTCGCACGCAACTTCAGTCGTGAGTCAACCCCACGCACTCGCCGATGCCACCGTCCGTTCACCTGGGCGATCGTCGTCAAGGAATTCATTTTCCTACGCACCGCCGTTGGGTCCCAGAATCAAGATGGAGAACGTCAACGACTATGGGTCAGGAATAGAAGTCTCTCACTATCCATCGCCACGGTCAATGCAGCATCAGACCCCGTACATCACGGATCCGAGCCACTACGCAAGCCCAAATCACGGCTATCTGACGGGCCCTCAATCTCCGGCGTGGCCCAAAGCCGAGCTGGACGCTGAGCATTACTACCAAAACTCGCCGGCGGCAGAACAAGAGCAACACAGCCATCAGGCCTCGAAGCGGGCAGAGCAGCTGAAGCACAACCGGCCAAAGAGGGCACCGCGGCGGATGACGACTGCGGCAGATGCCAACTACCAGTGCGAGGTCAAAGGATGTGGCAAGCTGTTCAGTCGCAGTTACAACTACAAGGCGCATCTGGAGACACACGACGACAAGAGAGAGTATCCCTTTCCTTGCCCAATTGCCGACTGCAGCAAGAAGTTTGTGCGCAAGACGGACCTTCAGAGGCATAACCAAAGTGTACACATGAAGGAGCGCAACCACAAATGCGATTACTGCGGGCGTCTATTTGCCCGCAAGGACACTCTCCGGAGGCAAGTGGCGCGAGCAAGGCAGTCGAGACCAGAGTACATTGAGAATGGTGCAGACTAACACTGTTGATAGGCATATGGAAGACGGCTGCTCCAAGCGCTTTGACGTCGGCACCTGTGATCTGCGTGTCGACAGCTACGATGCCATGGGCGCAATCAATCGTAGCATCGGAGGGCCAATTCACTCCATGGGCCAGGGGCAAGGCACGCTCCCGCCGATCGCAATGCCCATGGGCAGCAGCGGTCACCTTCTACATCCAGCATCTTCGGCGAGCAGGAGTCGGAGTGTAATGTCTGGTACAAGCGATGGAGTGCAAGGCGACAACTGGCCGCGTTGACGCATGCTTGAAAACCCCTCCCCTGTATAAGCGAGCGAAGGCGAATATATTCGTGCAATCGGCGTGGCGAGCGAGTGGTGCCATTGACGGGACGCCGCTCCTCTCCTTCTCCTGGGTTGAAAAGCCCCTTCGAATAGCAGATACCTAAGTAACGGCATTAGAAAGCCTCGAAATTTACGGATACCTCCACGGGTCGGAGTTGGCTTCTCTGCGAGGATCCCGCGAACATGAGTATAAAACTATCGACGTCCAATCCGCTTGCTCTCTGATGGTAATTGAGAGGTGGAGAGGATAACATTGCGTGCAAACTAAGCTCGAATATCTAGATCCCACCTAAGGTGATTGTTGGTATCCGGTCTGTACCTACTTACTTACCTACCTAGATAAACTAGGTACTTATGATTGCCCAACTTATTACTACCAAGGTAGGTATAATACATTTCTGTCCCTACACGTATCCCAAGGCGTTCCAGGCGTGTGTTTGCGCACGTAGTAAGGCCGTGGGACAGATACCCGGGCCAGGCCATATATAATACTTAAGGGGATACTTATTAGTCACCCCCTCTACTCGTATCTAACACCCCCTCTAGCCACAACTATATAGCTAGGCGTTACTAAGTTAATTTATTATTATTATTATTATTATTATTATTATTATTATTATTATTATTATTATTATTATTATTGTTGTTGTTGTTGTTGTTGTTGTTGTTGTTGTTGTTGTTGTTGTTATATAGTAGAGGAGGCCTAAGGGAGGCCGATAATTAGAGAGCCAAGCCACATATGGGGGGTGTTGAATACTAGAAGAGGGGATGATGAATAAGATCTCCCTACTTGAGGGGTCGCTGCTGCCTGAGCCTGTGGGGAACAAGCCAACCAACCACCCGAACAAGCTCAGCAACGAGCCAATCATGGTTGGCTGCGAACCACATCCGGAATACATCTAATGATGTTTCACCGTTGGGCGGTTTATCTTCCTGGCTGGGTGGCTGGGCAGGAGGGGGCATTGACTGTCCTGGCTGGTTCTCTGGGCCATCGTCAAAATCGCTCTTGCCTTTGACGGAATCGAAGTAGTAGTACTAGGTACTTACTATTGAGTATTGACGACCACGGAGATGGGGAAACGAACGTCGCTGCAATACACACACAATTGTCACTAGGTAGGTAAGGCAGCCTCAGCCCAAAGGTTCCACACAGCTCTCAACTTCAACTCGCCTCCCCTCCCACCACTACTATTCATTCCTTTTGGCCCATCTTCAGCCACGATCAAAAAGCGGCTAGAGACCGGACAAGGGATTATTTACTATTAGCAGAGCTTCTGACTTTTGTCCTTTTGCTCACTTTTTCACACAAGAGGCTACTGACCGCATTGCACAGTTTACCGTCCCCACATGCGCCAGCTTTGCGCTTTGGTTGCTTGCCTGCTGTCAGCGCCTATTCTCGTCCCCGGTTTGCTGCCACCTTGTGAACTTTTGGTGTCGCTGCATACAGAATGCTACGGCAACCAAGAACAGCTCCATCCTCCTGCAGCCAACTTATGCACATGGGAGCCATGACATCCATGCGCCATTACCAGTGTCGTGGCGGACTCGGAAGATCGCCAATCCATTGTACCTATAGACCTGTTTCTTTGCTGTGCTGCCTGGTAGGGCTGACGCACTCTCCGCCACTGCTGCCACTGCCGCTGCACTCGTGCCATAGATTCTGTCCTGACGGCGACAACGGACGATAATAACCACGATAATAGACAATAATAACAACTATAAATAAACGACAACAACAATAACAATAACAGCCATGAACCCACAGAGCCTTTAATAGTATTGATCCTACCTACCTACCTAAGGAAATGTACTTGGGATAACTAGCTACACAGTTGTAGCTAGAGGGTGTGTTGACTACTAGAGAGTGCTGAATAAGATCTCCCGTCAATTAGGACCGCATGGAGAAACGCATACCTACTGATCCAGGTAGGTCGGAGGAGAATACGGACCGTCATCCAGGTGATCGGCATCGAGCCAAGCCCATCTCTACGCCCGCCGGGCAAAGGAGAACGTCCGCCCGCATAATAAGACTTAGCAGTGACTGGCAGTGACTGGCAGCCACTCGGCCGGCCCCCGTAGGTAGATGACCACACACCCATTGATCCTAAGCAACCAACAACCGGACAGGCATAGAAATCATGTCACGTAGGTAGCAGCGCGGTATCTGTGGAGCGTGTGTAGTCAGCGAAGATCAATACATGTATTACTTTTCAAATCACTTTGTCTCTCATCAAATCCCACACAAAAGAATACAGTTATCGGCCGAGAATGTCCCTGGCAATGTCCAGCCCCATAATTGACGAAAAACAAAACAGGAACGAACGCAGAGAGGTGCCGATGATCACTACTCCGCGTGAGATGACACGTGGTGCGTCGGCAGAGCCGTCAGCACGTCGAACGCACCCGTGCCAATTCTGCCCAGACGACCCATCACGATGCGACTGCTTGGCGTCTTCAGGTCGTCCCAGTCGCCGTCCAGCACGGCGTCCTTCAAAAAGGAGAGTGTTGTCTCGAAACTCATCTTTGTGAAGGGACTTACGTTGCCGCGCAAGCCGTTGCGATTGAAAGGCGTGAAGTCGCCGTTGCGGGTCATGTAGTCGGCAATGAGGTTCAAGTGTCTGTTATCGACACTGATGCCGTGACCTCCGAAGACGCCGGCCAATTCGGAGACAATGTTGTTGCGGCAGGCCTCGACACCGTATACGTCCAGTACGGCCGCAATGTCGTTTGTCGCAATCTTGTTGGGGTTGATAAAATCGCCGTACTTCTGCATCGCCCTGAGGTTGGCTCCGGACGTGTAGATAGCCGGGACTTCAACTTCTTTACCCGTGGTTGGATCCGTGACCTTGTGGTCCGGCGTGAAAGTACATGAGCCAACTCCGGGGATCTGCTGGACAACCGACTTTTTGACCGCAGCTTGCACAATGTTCAGCATCAACACCTTCGGGGTGTCAGCTTCGAACTCGAGTGTAAACTCGCACCATTCTCCGCCCTGATCGCTTCGGAATCGTGTGACACGAAGGTATCGTTGCATCACGCGCTCGGCTCTCCAGCTGCCGCTGCTTGCGTCGTCGTCATCCTCCTCCTCGTCGTCGTCGTCGTCCTCGTCCTCCGACACTCCCTTCCTTGCCTCTGTTGCCGGGCTGCCCCCGAAGCCTTCATCCTCATCTGGCGATGTGTCGCGCTCCATTTGCCGCTGGATGGCATCGTCCTCGTCGTCATTGGGACCATAAGAGACTGCCTCTTCCCTATTGGCCTTCTGTTTGGCGTTTGTTGCGTCGCCGTCGCCGTCGTCGTCATCGTCGCCGTCATCGTCTCCGCCGCCTCTTGACTCTCCGTTTCCTGTGGCCATTTCCACGACGCCGGCCGTGATGCCAACTTCTGGTGTGGCTGCGCTGGAATCACTGCGACGCTTCTTGATCTCTTTGATCATGATCTTCAGGAGATGATCAAGGAACCTCTTTTCAATCGTATCCAAAACATCGGACGCTTCGATTGCGTATGTCTTGGTGTACTCCTTGGCGGGGAAGAAGTTCAGGCGTACGTCGTAGAGTTTGGCCAAAGCACCATCCCTACCCTTACCGATACGCTCGTTCACAGTAGCAGTGTCGAGGACATGTGCGAGGGGAAGGACACTGATAGACTTGGCGAATATTTCTCCCTCAGTGGCAGATAGCTCCTCATTGAGACACAGCGTCATTGCTGGTGTGGAAATGGAGCGACTTGCTGTCATGAGAATTTCGCGAAGACGGGGAATACCAAGCGTGACGTTCTTTGCCGAGTGGCCTGCCAAATGGAAAGTGTTGAGTGTCATCTGTGTCGAGGGTTCACCAACACTCTGGCCGGCCACGATACCGACACCTTCACCGGCCTCGACGAGAGACCGCATATATTTGGCGGCAAGGACAAGTTCTGCAGATTTCTTGCTCACCGCAGGCGCATTGATTGGGCCAGAAGACGCGTTGGACTTGTCCCTGATTAATCCATCCTCGTTGTTCTTGATGTACTTGGCCATTTTCTCGTAAAATTTCTCGGAGGTGGCGAAAGCCACCCTTGCCGGGTTGACGAGTGAGATGATGGGGTCTTTGGCCGCTGCACTGTCGAGCTTGGCGTGCTTGATGGCGCTCTTCATGTGTTTGAGGATGTCGTCCTTGTTGGCAGCGAACTTTTCCTTGAAGCCGTTGCTGAAGTTGAGCTGAGCTGTCGCGGAGCCGATGTTGCGGAGGACAAACCCAAAATCAGTTAGATACTTCTGTTTGGTTGGATCCAGTCCGTCCTCGCCGTACAGAAACTGGACCAGCGTGCCATCAGCGTCGCGCACCGTTGAATCATACGACACTGTCAAACCCTCCATGCCCTTGATGATACATCTCTGCAGGTAACCGGAGCGAGAGGTCTTGACGGCCGTATCGATGAGGCCTTCACGGCCAGCCATGTGGTGGAAGTAGTACTCCTGGGGGCGGATTCCAGTCAAAAATCGCTGGACAATATAGCCACCGGCGCGGACGTCCGTCTCGAACGGTTTGAAGCACGGCAGAGACTTTCCGCTCACCATGAGAGGAACTCTTCTGCCCTCGAGAACTTGCTGTCCCAGGTTGCAGGAGATCAGGTTTGCGTTGACTTGACTGCCCTTGGCACCAGACGTAGTCATCGTTTGCATCTGGTTCTTGGGGAATTGTTTGACCAAGCCAGCAGGCAGGCAGGCTGCAGTGACCTTGCTTGACACTTTTCCGGAGCTCGCGTTCATGAGCATATCGAGACCCTCCTGTTTCGTGTCGTCACGCATAACCTCCTCTAAGCGGGTGAGAAGCTCCGCGTCAGTAGTGCTAGGGCACTTGTCTTCCAAAGACACGTATTTGGCAGCTACTTCAAGTCCGATACTCTTGGCCTCCTCCAGCTTCTCCTTCCGATTTTTTTCTCCTTGCGGAGTAAGCCTCAGATCGTCCATACCGCAAGTGAAAGCCCGCATGTTAAGATATCTCGTGAGAAGTCGGCCCATGCCACTGAGCAGCTTGCCGGCAACTGCAGGTCCGTAGATTTCGTGGATGGAGTGGATGAGACCACCAGAGCTGGGCCCAAGATGAGCTTTGTCAAGGATGCCTGACAGGAACTGCCCGTCCTGGAAAATAACGACACCCTCCTCGGAGCCCTTGGCCCATTGTTCTCCTTTGAGCTGACTCTTTCCAGTCATCCAAAGTCCCTCGCCGTTCGGCGGCTTGATGTTTTTGAGGATCGTCGTGACAACTTGCTTTCCTGTCCATCTAGAAGTCGGTTTAATGACGGCTGGGGGAACCAGTTCAATTCTTTCGCCAAGGATGTGACCACTTTCTGGGCGCAAAGCTGAGTAGATGAGCTGCTGGTACTGGTCGCGGTCGAAGAACGTGTCCTTGTTACAGAGAGCCACAGAGACCGAAAGGTGATCCTGGATCAAACCACGGAGAGGCTTGCCGGCCGTTCCTGACAAGTACTGATGATCTGTGTCAGCAATCTGCAGAGCCTCGGCTCTGGCGACCTCGTTCTGTGGAAAGTGCATGTTCATTTCGTCTCCATCGAAATCGGCGTTGTAAGTGTTGCAGTTGGCGTAGTGCATACGAATTGTTTTTTCTCCTGGTAGCACACGGACGCGGTGACCCATGATTGACGGCTTGTGCAAAGTTGGCTGACGATTCATCAGAACCACATCGCCGTTGGTCAGATGTCGGTAAACTTTCTTGCTCCTCATTCCCACCCCTTGGTTGTTGCCTGGTGCGAGGAGTTGGTTGGCAAGCGATACGCGGTCGTCATCGGACTTGGAGCGCAGGTTGACGATCTGTCCATTTTCGTACTCGATAGCAGCTGCGCCGGGCCACTTGTCGACACCATTGATAACGGCTTGTTGCATGTCTCTGAAGTTATGGCTTGTGACGGGCTCCGGGTAGGTAAGTTTGCGAGCAAAAACAGGAGGTACGCCGATCTCGTTGGTCTCAATGTTGGGGTCGGGAGAGATGACACTTCGAGCGGCAAAGTTGACACGCTTGCCCATCATATTCTTTCTGAACAGACCCTCCTTCTTCTCCAGCTTTTGCTTGATGCCGTCTTCGTTTCTTTTGGCGGCAGCGCCTTGTACGGGGTTCTTGCTCTTGTCAATCAAGGAATTCACAGATTCCTGTAGCTCCGTCCAGATTTGGTGAAGATCACCGATGTCTCTCGTTCTGCCATATTGGTCCGTGCCTCCCACACTCTGGTGTATTCTCGCGATGTTGCCGCAGTTACGCAGAATCATTTTGTAGAGGGAGTTCTGCTGTGCTTCGGAGATCTGGGAGTCCCCAGTGCGAGCCTCGGGGCGGAACTTATTCGGCGGTACCAGGATCGTCCGGAGAAAGAACATGTCGGCTGTCACAATGTGCGCCTTCTTCGTCATTGGCTTCGAGTTGTAAATCAATGACATGATGTCCTGCTCCTTCTCGAATAACTCTCGTAGACGAGCCCGGACCTCCATAGCGCTGATGTATCGCTGATGACCGGGGGCAGTCACGACAGCATCTGCTCGACTTTGATCTTCTTTGTCGGAGAGGTCTTGTTCGTCGCCGCTGGTATCTCGCATCTCAATGTCATTCTCTTCCCCGGACGCCATGTCGACGTCCGCGATGGCCTCGTCGGTATTGCTAGGACCGCGCTTCGATTTCGAGTTGGATGCGCGGGTTGCCGTGGCCATGGAGTCCTTCAAGTGAAGGTTGCGCTGTGCCATATGGGCAAGATCTCTCTCGCTGAGACCTTTTTCAAAGATTTTGACGAAGCGGTCCTTTCGGTATGCGGGGGAGATGCCACCACAGTTGTCGCATTTCCGGGGCTTGGTAATTTGCGTCATGAAGTCCTTGATAATTTCCCTGCGCATTTCGATAGATCCTTCGTGCTTGCCCTTTCTAACCTCGCCAATGCTGAGCTTCTGAGCTTTCAGACACTGGCGAACGAAGGCCTCGCGGGTGCTGATGACATTGTCAACGGTGGATGTGCCTTCCTCTTCGGCTTCGCTCTCGTAGTCGGTGGGAACCCCTGGCAAAGCAAGACCTTTGAGTTCCTCACCAATAGCATCGAGCAAATGGGCCTCGTGTAGAAGCCCATATTGCAGCAGTCGGAGTTTGCACGAGTAACGATTGATTTCGCGGTGGCGCATGCGGAAGCCTTTGCAGTATACACATTGCGACCGTAAGAGACGGAGGACTTGGTCGAGAAATATCGGATGATACACAGGCACAGGAAGCTCGATATGGCCGGCGTGGCCTGGGCAGGAAGACTGGTTGAGGTTGCATGTTGCACAACTGTCATCGCTCTTGGTAAGTCCGTTGAAGCAAGAACAAATTTGGGAGGGAGAACGTACAGAGAATCGCCCCATGAACCAAGGGCAGGGTCATAGAGGCCGCCCGGCACGGGGTTAAGGAGGTTGTCAAAGGTGCTGTCGTTCTCGATGCGCTTGACGGAGATCGCTCTGATTTCTTCCTCGGTGAGAAAGGTGAACTCAACCGTCTCGACGGACGACGAAATGGGCTGGGAGATGTTCATGGTGCCGGCAAGGCTTCAGAAGCAGGCCTGGCACCAATCCAAGTATTGTGTGAAAGACGACTTGGAGAGAACTCAATTTACCATCCAGTGTCCTGGCCGTTCGGTCGCAAAATTGACGAGCCGGTTCAAGATCGACCGCCGACAGCAGACCGAGGGGAACTTTTTTTTTGAGCGGTAGACAGCGGCAGAAAAACGCCCTCCACTATTAGTACGTGCCACAGAAACCTACCTAGTGGGGCTTCCGACTGACCCAGCAACAACCTCCTCAGGCGGCTGTTTGTGCTTATGTAAGTAAGCACTACCACTTCGGTACTACCTACCTAAACTGTCTTTCTCCTCGCTCAGTTCCTACCCGCGCCGCACACCAATCCGTCGCAGCGTGTCCGCCATCGCATGCGCGACTCCTTTTTCTCCTTTTTAACACAGATTACGCATTTTTCTGGGCTTTACGAACGGCTCCTCTTCTCGCATCCCCCTAGCCATACAACTTCGTGAAGCAGCCCTTTTTCCCCAGACTTGAACGCCACGATGGACCGACGCTCAGACTCGACAGGCCTTGGGCCCCGTTACGACGCAACTTCCCGAATTTCGAAGCCCGAGTCGGCCGCGGACAAGATGGCGGCCCTCAAAGCTAGGGTGGCCGCTGCAATCGGCACCAGCAAGGCCAAGGGCGGTCTAAATGTCGGATTGCATCCGGCCCTCGAAGGTTTAGGAGCAAAAGCTTCCAGCAAGTCGAGCGATGCTAGACCTCTGCCCCGGTCGCATTTTGAACCAGGTTCCGCAGGTGCCATAGAGACCAGAACACCGGAGGCCACAGGCCGCGGCAGATACGACCGACAAACGAATCCATACCTCAGCGAGCAGCCAGCTCATTCCGCAGCGACGAGGCAACGCCAATCTCGGCCATTGAACTTCCACCCCAAGGGCAAGTTCATCCAGCAGGCCAATGCTCTGCGGCGACAGGCGGCACTAGAGGAGATGAAGAAACGGATCGCTGCACAAACGAGAAAGGCCGGCATCGATGACGAGCTGGACATGGAGAAGAACCTTGTTGTTGAGGCACCGCCTGAAATCGAGTGGTTCGACGAAGGGTTGGTTGACGGGAACTACGACAATATTGACGATGGTTCTCGCCTCAAGATCATCTCGGAAGACACCATTGTCACCGAATACATCCAGCATCCTGTTGCCCTTGAGCCGCCACAAGAGAGGAATGCTCCTGTTCCAAAGCCTATGTATCTCACGGCCAAAGAGCAGGCGAAGCTCCGAAGACAGAGGAGAATGGCTGAACTGAAAGAGCAGCAGGCGAAGATCAGGCTGGGTTTGGTACCAGCTCCGCCTCCAAAGGTCAAGAAGAGCAACATGATGCGGGTGTATGCTGATTCAGCCGTTAAAGACCCAACGGCTGTAGAAAATCTTGTCAACCGCCAAATTGCGGAACGTCAACAGAAACATCTGCAAGCCAATGAGGACCGCAAGCTGACCAAAGAGGAGAAACATGGAAAATTGGCCATAAACCAAGAAAAAGACGCCGCCAAGGGTATTCGCGTGCTTGTTTTCAAAATCAACAGCCTTGCAAATGGTCAACACAGATTCAAGATTGGAAAGAACGCTGAGCAACATGCGCTCACCGGCGTTTGCATCATGCACCCGAAGATGAACCTCGTCATCGTGGAAGGAGGCGAACATAGCATTCGCAAGTACAAGCAACTTATGCTCAACCGTATCGATTGGACTGAGAACACGCCATCCAGAGAGGGGTCGTCTCAGCAGCACATTAGGGATTGGCTGCAAGCGGAGAACGAGACGGGAGATCTCAAGGACATGTCCCGGAACGAGTGCAGGCTGGTGTTTGAGGGCGAGGAGAAGACACGCGCGTTCCGTAAGTGGGGGAGCAAGATTTGTGAATCCGACGCGGAAGCGAAGGACGTCTTGGCCAGAGCAAAAATGGACAATTTCTGGGCGCTTGCGAAGAACATGTAAGATAGCCATGCCTACCGAGCACGAGCTTGGAGGGCCTTTGCGATACAACGACTCAACATGGTAATCCAGTCATCGCACGATTAACGTGGCTTGCATCTCCAAGATGAACCCAAAGTTGTACCAACCCCTTCGTCTTTCCGGCGATGCGTCCAGACGGCTGGCCGTTCGCTTGAGGTCACCCCCTAGAAACAGTAGTAAGCCTCCACCAGTCAACTAGGGCTAGGTGCGGCTGCGGCAGCAAGTAAAAAAAGGCGAAGACTACAGTTCTGCAAAGAAATGCCAGTGAACAAGAGGTGTAGTTCCTCATCACGACTGGACATGACCACGACGCGCCTGTGGGCCCGCGCCATCGTCAACGCACAACGCGTGTACCCTGCGTGTCTTTAAATGGGTCACCGGTCGCGCTTGCGCGCCGTCATTATATCCTCATTTTTCGCCGCGCGACGAACTAGGTATGCAACATGGCGCGCTGGCACGCGACTCTTCAGGCACGCGTTCATCACAGTGGCGAGGCCGCGTTAAGATAAAGTATGATCGTGAAGTGTTCCGCATTTCCATTGCAGGCGTCCATTGCCGCTATTTAATGTACAACCCTTGCGTTGTGTGAGTCAAACGCATCGTAACGCCAGATTACCCCCAAAAGCCAAGACGGTCCCTTCGTCAAGCATTCCCAAAACGCGAGTCATGAACCACCCATGAAAAGAGAAAATCGAAAGACAACATGCTTAGTTGCGCTCACCGCGAAGGCGGCGGGCGAGCTGGATGTCCTTGGACTGGATGGTAACGCGCTTGGCGTGAATGGCGCAGAGGTTGGTGTCCTCGAAGAGGGAGACGAGGTAGGACTCGACGGACTCCTGCAGGGCGCCAATGGCAGAAGACTGGAAGCGAAGGTCGGACTTGAAGTCCTGGGCAATCTCACGGACCTGGTCGTGTGGGTTAACAGGTGTCGGATGCAGAAGCGTGGCTCGATTGCATGACTTACCAGACGCTGGAAGGGGAGCTTGCGGATCAGAAGCTCGGTGGACTTCTGGTAGCGACGAATCTCACGAAGAGCGACAGTACCGGGCTTGTAGCGGTGAGGCTTCTTGACACCTCCAGTGGAGGGGGCGCTCTTGCGGGCGGCCTTGGAGGCGAGCTGCTTGCGGGGAGCCTTGCCACCGGTGGACTTACGGGCGGCTACGATAAGTGTTAGGGCATGTCGAATAACGGGTAGCAGGACATGAGAACTTACTCTGCTTGGTACGGGCCATGTCGAATGATGTGATGTGGTGATGAGGGAAATGGATAGATTTCCTGGGTGTCGAGATGCTCGATGTTGGTTGTTGGCTGTGGGTTGTGAGTGGATGGGGAAAAGAAGACTGTGGTAAGAGTGGGTGGAGGGGGGAAATAAATAGGAAGGGGACCAGGCTGAGGGCGCAGGCGAGTGATTGTGTGCCAGATGGAAGGTGGCCTGTGCGGGAACTCCTTCCAAAATCCCATTTTGCAGGCGCGATTACTCTAGGAAAAAAGGCAGGCGCGTTGGGCTGGTTTTCTGCGCTTGGTTCAGCAACTAAAAGTCGATTTTTGATTGGCTAGAAACTTGCCATATCTGTGACACCACCCCATTTTACGGGTCTAACAGACCCAGTCAATAAGGTACGTACTGCGCTGTCTTGCTGACAGTGTTTGTCCAGGAGAAGCTAGTGCGACTCGATGATCCACTAGAAAAAGACTTTTTACTGGCCTTGGTGCCCGTGTCCCATCGAAGCTTCCCTGCGCCCGCTCTGTGGGAAATGCGGGATGCGGCAGACACGTCCCAGCTCTGACAAGCCCACACGGTACTTCCTACTTGGCTAAGGAAGGTGGTACCGTACGACGATTTGAGACTGCCCACCCATTCATTGCGCAGTAACTTCTCGTGACTTCAAACCAATAAGAGAAGAAGATGGGCCGGGAATGTCAAGTGGATTTCTATCGCGATCAAGCCACTTCTACGAAGATTGGCCGTGGTTCCAGTCCATGTCGCGGCGTCTGTGGCGCATGGAAGCTACATGGCTACCGAACTTCACAGCCCGTCATTGCCCGTGACGTTGCTGCGTGTCAAGAGTCTTTCATTGTGCAGCATACAAGTAGAGGTTCGGCGCATTGTACTCCTCCAGGCAAGACCAGCGCCATCTCACGAACCGTCAAAAACTGTACTACTTGTGTGGCATGTAGCCATTGCTTTGCAGGTTTAGAGCCTTTTGAAGCTGCTTTGCTAGCTGGGATCAGGTAGATAGATCGTCGCGGACTCGCAGGAGGCTCGGTGCTGTTAGGAGTTGGAAGTCGGGATTCTGTTCTTTCCCGTCCACATCAACAACACTGCACCACTGTACCGGCGCATCCAGGCAACGTGTTGCTTCTGTCACGAGTCGATCCATCAGAAGGATCCAGTCCTAGCCAAGCAGGGCAAGTGAGACTAAAGCCAACAACCAGATAGACCCCTTGGGACGCTGCGAAGTGCGAACCCACCCTCGCTTAGGCCGCGTGGTGAACTCCCATCCTGGTTGGCTGTGTTACGTGTACTAATTGGATGGACCCATTGCTTTTTTGTCTGTGCTCCCAAAAATGGCAACTGTTGTTTTTTTTTGCGCCTCGCGTCGCGCTTGCGGTCGGGTATGTCCCGCTTTTTCTGGCTGATTCCGAATCTCGCCTGGGTGGCTACTCGCCGATATAAATGCCGGTCCCCCTCTGCGCGTCTCTCGGACTACTCCTACCCTATCCCGCCCCACGTCATCTCACGTACACACCAGCAACACTCTATCATCAAAGGAGCTTATCATCCACCAGCTCATTATACCCTCACCAGCTTCTCACACATACACACGCAATGACTGGACGCGGCAAGGGCGGCAAGGGCCTCGGCAAGGGCGGTGCCAAGCGTCACCGCAAGATTCTTCGTGACAACATTCAGGGTATCACCAAGCCCGCCATCCGCCGTCTCGCTCGTCGTGGTGGTGTCAAGCGTATTTCTGCCAGTGAGTTCCCTTTCCTCATTTCCCTCGCATTCCAAACTGGCCCCCATGCTAACGCGTGTTTTCTAGTGATCTATGAGGAAACTCGTGGCGTCCTCAAGTCCTTCCTCGAGGGCGTTATTCGTGACGCTGTCACCTACACCGAGCACGCGAAGAGGAAGACTGTCACTTCTCTGGATGTCGTCTACGCGCTGAAGCGCCAAGGCCGCACTCTCTACGGTTTCGGTGGTTAAGCGTGTTTGTTCTTCATGTCTGTTACGAATCTTTCTTGGGTCACGACGCGATCCATCCCGCAGCGCGATGGCTCCAACGGACTTTGGGAATGGAGTGTTTTGTCACGAATGACTATGGGTTTGGCTGGTTTTGGGTGTTCTACTGTACCATACGGGAAACAATGGGGTTCTACATGGATGGCTTGATTGATTTGAGACCAAATCAACCCCTCGCCGAGGCATGTTCTGATCATCGCTCTTGACTCTGCGCGCGCGTGTGTTGATTGATTTGGTTGTTCTCCGTAATGTTATTATAACTTGCTATCGATTTCGCATATAACACATGTCCCTTGGGAATACCTGCCCTATTGTTGACCGCTACCTGACCGTCGCTATTGTTTGCCTGAAACGGGCGTGTTGGCCTGCAAAATGACCCTGTCTTGCAGCATGTAGACGCCAGGGGCAATAGAATTATGGAACCTGCTGATATACTACCTATACTGGACTTTATGAGTCATTGTGGTTCTCTAGACTGCTGCCTAAGCTAATGTAATATAAGTAGTTCCTTAGTTACTGAATATTTCTCTATACTTATAGTCTTCTACTTTAAATTACTTAAAATTATATTTAAAATTTTATATAGTTCTTATTTATATTAATAGTAGGGTATATAATTTATTACTCTTTTTTAGTATTTAATACTTTTTTATTTATAACTTTATAGTTAAGTATTTTAAGTTAAGTACTATATTAGTTTATTTATTATTATTATTATTATTATTATTATTATTATTATTATTATTATTATTATTATTATTATTATTATTATTATTATTATTATTATTATTATTATTATTATTATTATTATTATTATTATTATTATTATTATTATTATTATTATTATTATTATTATTATTATTATTATTATTATTATTATTATTATTATTATTATTATTATTATTATTATTATTATTATTATTATTATTATTATTATAATAGTTATTTATATAAAAAAAGAATTAATAATTAAAAAGTTAAGTTATATATAAAACCTAAAAAAAAACTTTATTAATAATTAACTTAATATAAAAACTTATATTTAATAGTATTTTTTAGTATCCTTCAGTAGCTACTTAACTATAAATATACTATTAGTAAAAACTCTACTACTAAGGACCTTTATTTTTTAAGTAATTAATAGTTTATAAGTTATATATAAGTAATTTAAAAGTTAAATTACTTTATTATAATTAACTACTTTTTTAAGTTTTATTTTAGTATATAGATTTATTTATTAGAATATAGTTACTATAAATTTGACATCGTAATAGTATTTAATTAACTTAATAAACTACTAATTATACTATTAATTCTACTAAAACTACTAATACTATTAATATATCTTTATATACCTCTATACCTAACTATTACTATTCTTTTAAACCTATTAAATCTAATTTAAACTATCCCTCTACTTTCCTTAACTATTAACCTCTTTTATAATTAATATACTATTACTATATTATTATAACTACCCCCTCTAAAGTAACTAACAGCCTATAGGCTATTATAAGTAATACAGCACAGCACCCATACTAGCCACAGCCTGCACAGCAGCGCTAGGACCCTAAGGAACCAGCGCCGGCCCGGATTAATAAATAGTCCAGTCACGTGCTTAGTCACGTGACCGTCTCTAGCACTCATCTTAATATTAGTGCTAGCGACCTAGCTAGACTTATATAAATCTATCTATCTTTAACTACTATAATTAGACACTTATAAGGTCTAATTACTACTCTACTAAATACTATAAATTTAATAGCTATATACTTAAAAAAACAGTAGATAGTATTTAAATTTACTTACTATAATATAGCTTTTATAGATTTAAAGTAATAGGTGTTTTTAATTAGTTTTATAACCTATTAATTATACTATTAATACTATTACAACTACTAATACTTTTTATATACTTAGCTAAACCGTTTCTTTAAACCTATTGAATCTAATTTAAACTATCTCTTTAGTTTCCTTAACTATTATATCTCTTTATAACTAATATACTATTATTATAAACTATATATTTATAGTTAATCTAACTACTCTTTATTATTCTTAGTACTTATTTTAATATTAATTTATAAAATATACTAATATTAATAACTCTTTAAACCTTTATAATATTAATAACTATATCTTTTAACTAATTATAGTATTTATAGTTATTTTTAAACTATAGAAAATCTATAGTAGTTTTATTTTATATATATATTTCACTAGTTATAATACTACTTATAGTAAAGTAAAAGAAAAATCTACTAAGTAAAGAATATTTTAAGTAAATAATTTAGTAAAAAATATATTTAGACTAATATATATATAGAGTAAGTTAATAAGTAAAGATTATTTAAGAAAAAGAGTAGATATATTATTAATATTAACCCCCTTTAGTTATACTAAGTACTTATAAGTAAAGTTTAATAGAGTAGTTTAATATATATACTAACTACAACGCCTAAAGTTATGATAATAACTTCTATTTACTTACTTTTATACTATAAAGTATAGTATAGTAGTAGTAGTAATAATAATAATACTATTACTAATAAGTAGTAAGCGTAACTTATATATTAAAATAAACCTTTACTTATATAAATCTTTAACTAAATTATAAGTACTATAATATACTATAGGGCCTAATAAGCCCTAGTAGTATTAATAATTAAAGAAAAAGATACTATTATAAGTAAGGCCTTTATTAATTCCTTTTATTTTTTATATTTCTATATATTTAATAATTTTAAAATACTAAACTTACTACTATATAATAAGTTTAAAATAACTTAACTACTTTATAATACCTAAAAACTATAGTTCTTTAGTTATAGTCTATAGAGACTTTTTTAAAACTAGCTTAAATACTAAAATACTAGACCTTTATAACGTTAATAGTACCCCCTCTAGAGTAACTAATAGCCTATAGACTATATACTTTAAAGAATAGCTGTTTAGCTACTTACTTTATTAATCTTTTTTATTATAGTACTGAAATTTACTTACTATAACGTAGCTTTTATAAACTTAAAGTAATAAGTATTTTTAATCAATTTTAACTACTTATTACACTATTAATACTACTAAAACTACTAATACCTTCTATATACCTCTTTAAACTATCCCTTTAAACCTATTAAATTTAAACTAAAACATTATATTACTTCCCTTATAAACTATATAACTATAGCTAGTTTAGCCACTTAGCCCTACTATTATTAATATCTATTTTAATATTATTAGCCTTACTAAATATACTAATATTAACTACTTAAACTAATAAAACTTTAGTAGCTATATTCTTTAATTAGTTAAAGTATTTATAGTTATTTTTAGTATTAAGAATTTTTATAGTATTTAAATTTCTTTAGTATAAATTAAGTATTATTCTATTAATATTAAGGCTATTACTAGTAGTTTTATAGTATATAACCTTTAAAAATATAAACTTTACTTTATTATTTTTACTTTAGTAGTACTAGTTAGGGGTTATATTAATTATATAAACTCCTATAGTATAAAAGTACTTTTTATTAGTATTAATACTAGTTAATATCTATAGAATTATATTCTTTTATTTATTCTAGAGCTAAGTAGAATAAGTAGGAATTCTTTTTTTAAATATTATAGTAAGTAGTTTACTTAATAAAGTACTTTTAAGTTATTATATATATTAAAATATAAAAGATAAGAGGAATTAATAAAGGACTTATTTATAGTAGTATCTTTTTATTTAATAATAAATACTACTAGGACTTATTAGGCCCTACGCGTAATTTAGCTATAGGTTTATATAGGTAAAGATTTATTTTAATATATTTAGTACTACTTATTAGTAATAGTATTATTATTATTACTACTATAAAAAGAATAGGTAAGTAGAAGTGTTAAGAGTTAAAGGGAGTTAAAGCTACTAAATATACCCTATTAAATACTTCTATTTAGGGTAACTAACGGCCCACGGGCCACGTGCTCTAGGAAATGTCACCCCTTCTAGTAGCCGTCCGGCCACCCACCTCGTCAATCTTTTTCGTCACAGTACTCGAATTCACCTACTACAACACAGCTTCTACGGATTTAAAGTAATAGGTATTTTTAATTAATTTTAACTACTAATTATACTATTAACACTACTAAAACTACTAACGCCTTCTATACACTTCTCTAGACCGTCCCTTTAAACCTATTAAATCTAATTTAAACTAAACCGTTCCTTCCTTTAACTATTAAATCCCTCTATAACTAACGCACTATTATTAACTATACTATAACTAATTAACCCAATTAAACCGCTTTTCCCTATACTTATTAGTAGACGTCTTAATATCTAGGCTTTATTAAACGTACTAGTCTCTTATAGACTTTAGGGGATTTATAGTTATTATTACTACCTTTATTATTTATTTAAAGTAGTATTAGTTGTTTTTTAAAAATAGTAAGTTTAAAATTTAATTTAGTATTAAATTAGTTAATAGGTTTAGTTTAATATTTTTTATTTAGTTTCTATTACTACTAGTTTAAAAAAGGTAAAGGTTAAAGATAGTAATTTAGATCTTTATACTTAAGGGTTAGGCTGGCTAGTTATACTATATATTAATAGTATTAATACTAAGCTATATAGCTATATTACTAAACTACTTAATATTATTTTTAATTATAGAGACTGGGTTATAGTATTTAGTATTCTATAGCTAGGGGACTTTTATATTTATAGTAGTTTTTACTATTTTATTAGATTTTTAGGAATGTGGAAGATAGGAGGAATCGACAAAGGCCTTGCTCGTAGTGCCTTTTTCTTTAATCGTAAACACTACCAGGGCTTGTTAGGCCCTATGCGTAATCCAGCCAAAGGTTCGTATAAGTGAAGGTTTGTTTTAACATCGCCGCCTATTAGTGATAGCATCGTTGTTATTGCTGCAAAAAGAGCAGGTAAGTAGAAGTGTTAAGAGCTGGAGGGGGTCAAACCTACTAGATATACCCTATTAAATACTTTTATTTATTATACTACTTAATAATATATAGCTATAATGTATTCTTTTTGGATTAACTTATAGAAATGTCCGCACAAGACACTACTTAAAAAAACACAAATACTTCTATTTAACTATACTAATAAATAATATATAGTTATAATATATTCTTTACCCCCTTTAAAGTAACTAATAGTCTATAGACTACGTGCTTTAAGAAATTGCTATTTAGCTACCTACTTTATTAATCTTTTTTATTATAGTACTTAAATTTACTTACTATAATATAGCTTTTATAGATTTAAAGTAATAAGTATTTTTAATTAATTTTAAAGTAAACTACTAATTATACTATTAACACTACTAAAACTACTAATACCTTTTATATACCTTTTATATACTTAACTATCACCCCCTTTAGAGTAACTAATAGCCCACGGGCCACGTACTTTAGGAAATAGCTATCTAGCTACCCACTTTATTAATCTTTTTTATTATTAATAGTACTTAAATTCACCTACTATAACGCAGCTTCTATGGATTTAAAGTAATAGGTGGTTTTAATTAATTTTACAGACTACTAATTATACTATTAACGCCGCTAAAACCACTAACGCCTTTCTAGACCGTTCCTTTAAACTTATTAAATCTAATCTAAACCGTTCTATTACTTCCCTTATAGGCCGCGTAGCTATGGCTGGTCCAGCCGCCCCCTACTATTATTAGTATCCCCCTTAACATTATTAACCTTACTAAATATACTAATATTAATAGCTACTTAGAGTACTATAGATTTAGTAGTTGTGTTTTTTAGCTAGTTGAAGTATTTATAGTTAGCCTTAGACTATAGGATACCTAAAAGGGTTTTATTTTATAATTTAAGAATTATTATATTTATATTAAACTTATTATTAGTAGTTTAATAGTAGTAAATTATAGTAATAGTAAGCTTTTTTTCTCCTTATTAAAGAATACACGCTAGTTATAGGTTAAGTTAATTTTATTAACTCCCTTAGCTATAAGGTATTTATTACTGTTTTTATAAGTAGTTAATAACTATAAGGTTATGTAATGGTTGCTGTTTTAGTTTTAAGGGCTTAGGGTAGGTAACCTTTTGTTGGATATTATAGTAGGTAGTTTACTTATTAAGGTACTTTTAGGTTGTTGTGTGTGTGTGGAAGATAGGAGGAATTAATAAAGGCCTTGCTTATAGTAGTAGTACCTTTTTATTTAATTATAAATACTACTAGGGCTTATCAGGCCCTACGCATAGTGTAATCTAGCTAAAGGTTTGTATAAGTGAAGGTTTGTTTTGATATATTTAGTGCTGCTTATTAGTAATAGTATTATTGTTATTACTAGAAGAGTAGGTAAGGAGAAGTGTTAAGAGCTGGAGGGGGTTAAACCTACTAAATACACCCTATTAGATACTTCTATTTAATTACACTACTTAAAAAATACATAGCCATAATGCATTCTTTTTAGAATAACTTACTAAAATGTCCACACAAGACACCACTTAAAAAAACACAAATATACTTAACTATTTAAACTGTTTATTTAATTGAATTAAATTTAATTTAAACTAAACTGTCCCTTTCCTTAAATATTAAATCCCTTTATAACTAATGCACTATTACTATATTATAGCTAATTAACTTAATTAAACTACTTTTCCCTATACTTATTAGTAGATATTTTAATATACCTTATTAAATATACTAGTCTCTTAACTTTAAGGGATCTATGGTTATTATTACTACCTTTATTACTTATTTAAAGTAGTATTAGTTGTTTTTAAAAAATAGTAAGTCTAAAATCTAATTTAGTATTAAATTAACTAATAAGTTTAGTTTAATATTTTTTATTTAGTTTTTATTACTACTAATTTAAAAAAAGTAAAGACTAAAGATAGTAGTTTAAATCTTTATACTTAAGAGTTAAGTTAACTAACTATACTATATATTAATAGTATTAATACTAAACTATATAGCTACTTTACTATACCACTAAATATTATTCTTAACTATAGTAACTAGGTTATAGTATTTAGTATTTAATAACTAGGGGACTTTTGTATTTATAGTAGTTTTAACTATTTTATTACTCTAAAGGATTCTTAAAAATATAAAAAATAAAAGAAATTAATAAAAGCTTACTTATAGTGCCTTTTTCTTTCATTATAAACACTACTAGGGCTTATTAAACTCTATATATAGTATAATCTAACTAAAGGTTTATGTAAGTAAAGGTTTATTTTAATATCGCCGCCTATTAGTAATAGTATCGTTATTATTACTAGTATATCTATATCTACGTTCATATTTACTACTATAGAAAAAGTAGGTAAGTAGAAGTATTAAGGTATATATACCCTACTAAGCTCTACTTAAAACTACTTAGTAAAGCTAAAGAGAGTTAAACCTACTAGATACACTCTATTAAATACTTTTATTTATTATACTACTTAATAGTATATAGCTATAATATATTCTTTTTAGAATAACATACAGAAATGTCTATATAAAACACTACTTAAAAATATATAAATAATATATTCTTCTTAAACTCTTTTATTAAAATATTTATATAAAATACTATAAGAAATATAAGTAATATTAATAGTAATACTAACTTTAAAACCCTATTATTATATAAATAAGTAGTTATTATTAAGTTTAATCATATTTTACTACTAAGAAACTATTAAAATCTATAAGTTTAGCTTTTATATAATTAACTATATTAACTATTAATTAAAAATTTAGTTAAAAAAGTTAAAGTATAAGTGTATTACTTAGGAGTCCTAGTTTAGTATAGTAGAATAATAAGTACTACTACTATAGTTATTAAGGCCCTTAATAGTATAAAAAAGCTACTAAGAATTAGTATATAACTTAAGACTTACTAATATATTAAAACGTATATTAATAAAGATAAAGTAGATCTTTTAAATAAAGTTAATTAGCTATAGTAATATAGTTTATAAGGAAAGTAAAAGAATAGTTTAAATTAAATTTAAGAGGTTTAAAGGGACGGTTTATTAGATAGTTAAGTATAGAGGTATATAAAGGTATATAAATTGTATTAGTAGTTTTAGTGGCGTTAGTAGTGTAATTAGTAGTTAAAATTAATTAAATACTACTATTACTTTAAATCTATAGAAGTTGTATTATAGTAGGTAAATTTATATATTAAAATAAAAATTAAAGAAAGTAGTTAATTACTATTTATACATAACCTATAGGCTATTAGTTACTTAAAAGAGAGGGAGGGGGGTTCTTAGTAGTAGGGTCTCTACTAGTAATATATTTATAGTTAAGTAGCTACTTAGGGATACTAAGGGTATAGGTTTATTTTATAATTTAGTTATTATAATATTTATTTTAAGTCACGTTTTAGTAGTTTGATAAATTATAGTATTCAATATAGTAAGGGGTACTTTTATATTATTAAAAGGGTATTTTATTTAAGTATTAAATTAATGTTAGAATTTAAATTTAAACTAAAAAAGAGGTTATAGTTTTTTATTATAGTTCATTTTAATTTATATAGTAATAAAATAATTATTATTCTATTTATAAGTACTTATAATAAGTAATTTTTTATTAAATATTATAGTATATAAAAATAAAAGAAATTAGTAAAAGTTCTATTTATACTCGTGCTTTTTTATTAATTATAAATACTACTAAGACTTATTAGGCCCTACGCGTAATTTAAATAAAGATTTATAGAGGTAAAGGTTTATTTTAACATGTTTAGTACTGCTTATTAGTAATAGTATTATTGTTATTACTACTACTAATACGCTGTGCTTTATAGTATAAAAGTAGATAAGTAGAAGTTATTTTTAGGTAATAACTTTAAGTGTTATAGTTAGTATAGCTAAAGGGGGCTAATATTAGTTGTATATTCTTTTTTTTAAATAACCTTTACTTATTGCTTTATTAAATATATATACTTAATTAAAACGTATTTTTATTAAATTGTTTTATTAAAAATATTCTTTATTTAATAGATTTCTTTATTTACTTTACTATAAGTAGTACAATAAATATATTAAATATATAAATTTAAAGCCTTTTACTTAGTTTACTTTTTACTTATTTACTAAATATAGTAAAGTCTGAATACTTACTTAACTAAATTAATTAACTTAACTTTATATAAAAAAGAAACTAAGTAAATAATTATACTAAGTAAAATATAGTATAAATATCTATATATAATATATATAGGTATTATAGAATAACTTATATTATAAGTTTTAGTTAAAAAAAACCAAAAAAACAGTCTTAAGGGTCTATAGTTAAAAGACTAGAATATTAGGGCTAGTATACTTAAGTATAAAGTATAAGTAGTTCTAAAAGTTTAAATACTACCTAGCCCTAGGACCTAAGGGTTAAATACTACCTACCTACCTACCTAAGTATGTAGGTATCTAAGAAGAAAACTAGTAAGCTATAAATAGTTAATAAATAAGGCTTATACTTATACTATATTAGTCTACTTACTAAGGCTAGAGAAGGGCCCCTAACTATTATTACCTAATATTACTATATAGAAGGAGTTATTTAAGTAGAGTTTTCCCTTAAGTTATTTCTTTCTTTCTTTTATATAGTATAGAAGCAGTAGACAATTATATACTATCATACTAACTAGCCTTAATTTATACCTCTAAAAGTTAACACTACACTACCACACTACTATACTACTACTACAACCGTTTTTACTAGTTAAAAACTAATACCTAGACTATAAAGTATACTAAGTAGCGTAGGCCTTTAGTAGGCTCGGTAAAAGTAATGTGATAATAAGAGAAAGATTCTGTTGTATATACACCTAAGTAGTAGTAGCTTTGCCCCTGTTATATAGAGTACGTTTTAGTAGGATAGTCCTTTACTTAAGGATAGAGTTTGTATAAGAAGATAACGTAAAAACTCTTTCTTTAAGTACTTACCTAAGATAGCTAAATACATTTAGGATTATATTAGATATCAGTATCTTATCTATTAACTTACTAATATACTTATTTACTTAAAAAAGTATATTAATACCTTAGAAGGCGTAGAAGCTTCTACGGGTACATAGGGAGGCCTGCGAAAGAGTGCGTGGAATACTAGGTAGTATAGGAACCCTATTAGAAACGTTGCAAGCTTATGTAACTCGGTAGGTTAATGACATCACTAGGTTAGTCTCTGGCACTGCCGAAGCTGCTTGGTTGCCGCTGCTTAGTTGCCTATGTATCTTTAATAGGGCCTTGTATCCATAGTGCAGCGGAAGAAGGCAAAATCCCGCTCGAGATTTGCCGGTGTGGCCTCTTGCTCATGCTCTGGAACCCCCGTCTATTTTTTTGGTATCCGTAAGGATCTTGGGTTTGTGGTGAGGATGCCACGAGGTCGCGCACCGGGCCTCCCGATAGTACGTATGGTTGATTGGTCATCGTCCTGTGCACTGCATTTTTGGAGACTGACACCTAGGGCCGTGGCCTGCCACCTGCTTCGGCTTGAACGAAGGCAGGTACCTAGGTGGCTGAGCCCGCCTTTACTAACCCGGTTACTCACCCGAGGTGCATACAGCCCTGCCCAACACGGCTCGGTCTCGGCCTACAACACACACTCGCGGACCCCTGCGCACTCGCTCGCTTGCTCGCTCTCTCTAAGTCTCGCCTCCGCCGGCGAGCTCGCAGCGCAACGGCAGCAGCGACCGGTATAGCGAGCATGGCGGCGATCTTCCTGCCCTCCTCCGCACTCTCCTATTTCCGCAACCTGAGCAGCACGTCAGACATTCCACGTCCCGACAGGGTTGTCTGGCCAAGAGGGTTTGAGGGTCTGTGTTTCTGCGATGGTCGTGCAGCTGTCAGTACTGTGAGATGATGAGGTAATAAACGACGGTGAAGTCCAAAGGCCACGAGACGACGTTCATGACAAGCCTATGTCAGTACTATCTTAAGTACTACGTAGGTGCGTTCCTCGGTACTGTACTACCTAACGTTCTTGCCTTGTTCTCCTAGTTGGTAAGCTAGTTAGGTAGTACCTTAATTTGGGGCATAGGTAATAGAGTGTTGACGCTATGTAGGTACACGGGCTATGACCCGTGGAAGGGTAGATACTGAAGAGGCACCCCGCCTACTTACGACCATACGTCACCCCACCAAGGACACCGTCCTACCTACGTAGGTGCTAGTACACGAAGGACCTAGCCACCTACGTACCTACTGCCATTATCCATAGAGGCACCTACACTGGTTGATTTCTCGTCCAGGCATGCAGACTGACGGCGTCGATGCCTATGACACAGGAGACATCAGTAGAGTTTTGAACGCCTGTTAAGAAAACTTTCGATTCTTTCTTCGGGTTTCCTCCGCTGCCGTGACTTCAGGAGTGGGTTAAGGTTAAGTAAGTGACTTGAATACATCACGCCACCAACGCTGCAATACACCATTACATACTACCAATGCGGTGCCAGTTGATGCTCACTCATCATGACCAAACAGTGATGACGAAGCAGTAACTTGTATGCGGTAACGTCAACCAACACAAAGGCTCCGAGCACGACGGCCCCCACGGCTGTCGAGGTCAGGAAACTATAGGGGCAAAGCCCGCCATCAAACGCGACGTGGTCACGGCTTCTTCGCTGGGCACACCAGGTACTATGGTGAAGAAATACGCAGAAGGTAATGGGCCGACATGCTCAGTCATCCCAACATCCTTCTGTAGGCGATTAGTTGACTGTAATGGCTTTTACGACGCTGCGAAATGACGGCCCGCCCGTCAGTGTTACTTAGTCGTCCCAATGGGCAGAGAGCGGTCACTGTGTTTTGCGCAGTGCCAGAGAACCAGCCCCAAGAGCATCGCTCGAGAGTCAAGACAAATGGGAGATCTGGCTGCTACCCATCGTCATGTGTCGATGGCAACCAGCACTGCCGTACTTACTCATTGCTAGGTGCATAGGTGGTAGACTATGGAAAACAGAAGTACACTACAAAGGCTGGTCGGCCTTGGGCAGGCAATCAATCCTCAGCTTCATACGATAAATCACACGCGGTTGGTGTTTATCGCCCGCCCGCCCGTCCTTTTTGATCTTATTTGAAGAGCTGCTGCATCATCTATGAATTAGGCTCGTCCCGGCACCAGATCACTTGTACGACTGCTGTCGTTGTGCTGCCTCCTATTTGGCGCATTGCGGTGCTGGTGTGGAAAAAAAAACGAAAAAGAAAAAAAGAAAAAAAAAAGGAAAAAACCGTGCGCCAGGGCAGCCACACAACACTAAGTCTAAGCCTCGGCTGTTCCAGCCGGTACCTCCGCTTCGGCTTTGCAAGCAAGGTGTGAGAGCCGCTCTTTGCTGCCCTAACACACACCCCCGTGCTCTTAGATTAGTGGGCCGATCCCTATTCCCTGCTACCACCCCACCAATCCATTTGAGACCCTGCCAATTGAGAAGGGTGCTCTGGCGCGTCCTCCCCCGAGCCAATACGTAGTGTAGTCTACCTACCTACGTTCATGGCATGTCTAATCATCCATATAAGTCGTTGGCCCTCCTTGATTTGCCACCACTGATTCCTTTCACCACCACTACAACCTCTTCTTCAAAATACACCATGCTGTTAACCCGACCCGCTACTGTTCAACTACCCCAGCAACAAAACTACTACTGCAACCAGCCACAGCAGCAGCACCAGCCTCAGCATTTCTGTCCTCAGTCCCTTGACCTCGACCTCGAAGGAAGCCTCAGCGACGCGCCCCGCGAAATTCATTCCTCATCGCCTCTTTCATACCAGCCGCCACTTTACCAACGCTATTCTCTCTCGACGCAGCCTGCTGATTTTACTGGATACGACTCTTCTCATCTGGCCATTCCAAGAAGAGCGCCGGCACCTGTGACGGCAGCAAACTTCGGAGACGCGTCCTCGAGCACCAGCCTGATCCAGGAACCACGAGACCACATGCAGTCAGACGCTTGGGCAGTCGTAAACCACTACGCCACGAAGCCGGGTGGCCGGTTTTCTCATCAGCGGGAGTCGTCTTTGTCTTCTTTGGGCTCTGCTGGCCCTGCATCGCCGTTCAACCACAATACAAGCAATCCACACATCGCCGTCACCGATTCAACAACCGACGCATTTCAAGACATGCAATCACACGACGCGACTTCTCTCTACCAGCTGGCCAAGTCCATGCCGCCATCTCACGACAACGCCTACCCCAATTTTAACGGTCTCGCCACGCTTGGTTCTGACCTGACGGGCTATGCACCGGCACTGGCTGTACAGAGGCCGAGGTCCGACCGTGGCTGTCTATTGCCTGCTCCGGAACTCTCGGCTACAGGCGGCAGGTCACATCCTACGTCAGTGGCGAGCTCTGTAGCAGGCGACTCTCCTGCGACGCCATCGGTCGGCGAGCAAGATGATGAGAGGAGGCGCAAAGCCGGTGAGGAACCTCTCGCCTATTTGGATCGATTCTCAGGCATCAACTTACTAACTTATGTCGACGTAGCTTTCAGCAACGTCCCAAAACTGGATCGAACGATCACCGATATCTACAACGACGAGCTTTACAGCCCCAACTTTGTCATTACATCGGCAGCACCAGCACCGAGTCAGACGGCTTTCTCTCCCAGCAACGACGTCTTTGCCCAAAGGCTCCACGCCGCAAACAATCAGCACTTGAGTGCAGCTCAGTCTCCAGTTTCCAGTACTTCGAGGGGTCGATCGCCTTTCCGTCAAGGTTCGCCTCTGGCACCGGTCACGAGTCATGATTTCGGTGCAGCTGTGCCGGCATCTCAGTTGCGATTTAACTCTGCGCACCACATGCGGGAGCGACGGAAGGTCGAACAAGATGCTCAGATCATGCACAATCAACTGTCACTGAAGTCGGAGCCAGAAACGCCGAAAACTATATCCCCCAAAGATGCTATGCTCGAAATCCACGACACTGATGGAGACAACTTGTTTCCACTATTCCCACCACAAGACCCAGGTTTCGATGACTTTGCGAAGTCAGTAGTGCCTCAGGAACAAAGTATCGCTTTGGCTCGACCAAGCCTGCGGAACGGAGCTGCTTATCCATACTTATCCACCCAACCCAACAATGGCATTCAGGTTCCCCAGCAATATCCATTCATAGCGAATCCGCAGAGATCTCAAGAGCATACGTCCCGACTAGGCTCTGCTGAGTCAACTTCCGGGGTGTCCGACGGGACACAGAGCTCCAACGGGATGCCTCTTGTAAAGCCAGCGGGCGCCACAGCCGATGGCGGCACATACACATGTACCTATCACGGGTGCACCTTGCGATTTGAGACGCCTGCCCTGTTGCAAAAGCACAAGCGAGAGGGTCACAGACAAACCCAGGCCATAGGGGGCCCCCGGAGGGCAGATGCGGTCATCACGTCTTCTGACAATTTGCTAAACAGTCAAGCTGGACCACACCGATGCGACAGAATCAATCCCAGTACCGGAAAACCGTGTCAAACTATCTTTTCTCGCCCTTACGACCTCACACGGCACGAGGACACTATTCACAACGCAAGGAAGCAGAAGGTTCGCTGTAACCTATGCAGCGAAGAGAAGACCTTCAGTCGCGCCGACGCTCTTACAAGACACTACCGGGTGTGTCACCCTGACGTTGAATTTCCGGGAAAACATAGGCGTCGAGGCCACAACGCTTAGCGCTCAGCCATCATTAACTTCAATGCATCTTTCACTGCGGGGGAAATTCGTGCTCGGGTATAGCGATTGTCGGTTAATCTCGAAACATTCAAATTCTAATGAGGAATGCTGCACAACGATCCATGACGTCGGGCTTGGTGATCATGCCAAACTGTGGCAGCAAAGTGTCTGCACAGAAAACGTCACTCGACCCTAGAGCACGAGCCTGCCAATGTTGATCTTTTCCCGGAAGCACTCCCTGACGGTGGTTTTTCGAGGCTGATCGAATGATCTGGCATGCCAGGGAAAGAGGAGGAGGGGTGGATGTAGGATTGAAAATCAGGGTCCTTCGAGCTGCAGGAAGGGTCGTGCGGTATGATGTCACTATGGTCCGTGCTCAACGACCCTGACGATCCAGCGACCCGCAATGACATCACCTGTCTCAGTTTTCCTGCAACCACCCATGCGCCTCCTGCTACTTCGGCGTTGCATGCTCCGCCCAACGACATCATCACTTGCTTGGCAGGATGATATCCTTTACGATGGTTATCCCAATCGTAGACGAAGCGAACATGTTGGGGACAGAATCATCGCCGCAATGCGGCTCTCAGGTGACATCTGTCGTGGATTACAACCTACTCCATCATATTTGCCAGCGCATTCGGCACAGCGCTTCGGCATTGGTTGGCAGGACCCGTTTCATCACTGAGTCGGCGCTGCTGTTTGCCGATGGCACAGAGTAGTGAATGCTTCTCGATACAGTGCGTATATAACGCGCGTCATGACCTTTTTTATTACATGTACATTTGAATTGGTTGCAGACGGACGGGTGTGACATTCGGAAAAAAGACGTTAGAAGATTTTTGATAGAGCTGTACGTTGTCGGTACGATTTGGAATGATTACACGATGGAAATGATTCGTTGCTAGCTTACAAACTGTGTTCACTGCATCTTTGGTTGACATGACAATAAATATAACCGTGTGAACATTTTTTAGTCTAAAGGGTAGTAGAAACTAATTATGATACTATTTAGGCAGATGGAAATTTGTTCCAGACCAATGGACTTCGAGATGTTTTGATACATGAGATGACTTCGACGAGAATTGAACCTACCTAGTGAACAACTCGGTTGGGAATGTGGGTTGGCTGGCTGGTCGCTGGCCGACTAGATTGTGAATGCCGCATTGTCACGCCGATTCATGTCGAGCCTTCAGGTACAGGAAGCGTCTATGCAGTTACAAGTCACCCACGGGTGACAGTACTTAGCCAGATCAGGTGAAGCATATAGTACTATTGGTGGGTAGATAGGTCCTTTTGATTGGTGTTTCCAGCCTAGCGCTCTCCTTACCAAGATCTAACGCTGACGGCAATAGCAAAGTGCAATGCGGCCATCAGGACAACTTGGGGCTTTTAACAGGCAGCGGGTCTTGTCTCGTCTCCGGGTAGACTACAAAGCGCTGGCAACTTCTTCACCAAGCACAGCGAACCGAGCGGTGTGGTACTGGGGAACGATGTCGGTCCACTTTTGGAACTAAAGCCATGGTGAGGTCAGTTACTGGTTTCTGCGTATTTTTCGGCCCACCAATGGGAGTCCCCTTACCTGATACCACCCTTGAGCTGCGAGAACCTCGAGGCCAGGAATCGTTGACCAGCCAGCATCTTCCGCAAGTTGCATCAATGGAGTGTGGCGAGGCTGGTAAGCCATCTCGAGAAGAACACGTGCTGCCCCAGTTTCGTTTTCGCGACGCAGAACTGCCAGGATTGTCTCTCGGACCGAAGGATCCACGGGCTTGTCTGCGGGAATCGTGCTGATGACGACGGTCGGGGAGGACGCCAGCATGGGAACTTCGTCAGCACTCTTGAGCGCCTTGATGCCATATTCGGGAGGGAATGACGACCTCAGGACGTCTAAGCCGCTAGTGTTGCGTGCCAGCGCATAAATGGGCCCAAGTCCCAGCGAGTACAGGGCAAATATCGCGGCCCTAGTGGTTCCACCAGATCCGATGACCATGGCAGCATGTCGAGTGCCCGCAGTCGAGCAAGATGTGGTTCCCGCTGACCGCAGAGCATGCACCATGCCCGACCAGTCAGTGTTATCACCGACGAGTTTCACGTTATCGCCATCCCTACCAGACACTGGGATGATGGTGTTGACAGCTCCAATGATGCGCGCGGATTCGGTAACCTCGTCGATCTCCTTCATGATATCGAGCTTCAGGGGAATGGTCACAGATGCACCGCCGAAATCAGGATCACGGATGATGCTACGCACGTCCGCGGCAATGTCAGTCTCCTTGAGCGTGTATTTGTGCGGCAAACCGACCAGATCGAAAAGAGTGTTGTGCAGTGCGGGCGACCTCGACGATGAGATGGGCTTCCCAAAAAGATAGAAAGATCGAGGGCTGATACCGCCTAGCAGAGCCAGCGATTGCCTGATTTCGGCCGCGGACAGTTGTCCCGGGGCAGCCTTGAAGGGTAGGGCAGGATGAGAGACTGGAGTTAGGCAGCCATTTAGCACACGGCTCAGCTTGCCTGCAGCTCCCATGTTGAGGGCGATCATTGGAATTTCGTGTGACGAAAGCATCTCCGACTTGAACTGCGCGAGGTCAAAGTTATCCTCCATGCGCTGAGCGACGCCAACAAGCTTGATAACATCCCCCCACTGTAGGGCTTTGTTGTAGAATGGGATCCAGGACCCATTCTTCCATGACAGGTTGCCTTGCGGGTCGTGATGGGAGGCAATAATGAGAGACCGTCCCTTGTTTTCCACAACGGCTCGGATGTTTCGATCTGGGAGTGTCATTTCGACGTCGATAAACTCCACACCCATTCGTACCGCCTTTTGGTAAAGCTCGAGGCCCTGGTCGTAGGCATCGTTTGGGAACTTGCCTCCCTGTGCTTGTGTTCGCAGGGTGAAGATGATGGGAATGTCAGCGACAGACCTGAGAAGCGCCACCTGGTGAGCGACAAACTCTGGCGAGTAATCTTGCAGCAAGTCTACGCGAAGTTCGACAGCGTCCGACCCGACAATAACGGTCGGTATCAGCGTTAGGCTGGATGTCACCTCCGGCACAGTAAGTGAGACGAAGAAGCCAGGGTTCTTTGACAACGCCTTATTGACCTGGTCGCTCTCGCCGCACAAGCTGTTGACAAACCGCCGGAAGTCAAGTGGTGGATCTCGTGTGGCCAACGTGCCGGGAGGATGCGGGCTGAAGTACTCGAAATTACTGCATTCCTCGAAGAATGGTTTCCGGCGGTAGTAGACATCCTCAATGTCTTCTCGGTAAGCCGGTCTTGTCTTGTCTTGCAGCAAGTAGTCGACAACCTCCTTTGTGTTCCGATGGACCAGTAAAACGGTGCCGCCGTTTTGGGTGTGAGCGATGAGAAGCTTGCGAGCCTCGGGGGTCTCGACAATGCCACCGCCGCAGGAGAAAATGTACCCGAAACCTTGCTTGACAGTCACATCTCGCAAAAGGTCAGACTCTGCTCTCCTGAAGCCCTCCCAGCCAAGGGAGCCCCGGATCATCTCCGGAATCGTCATGCCGACTCGTCGTTCCAGCTCTTCGTCTAGGTCGATGAACGGCCGCTTCAACGTATCGGCCATCCACCTGCCCGCCGTTGTCTTCCCCGCCCCGCGCATACCGATGATGAAAACAGACTTGTCCTTGTGCCTTTTAGTTGCAGGTACCGTCGACTCGACCTTGGGATGTTCATCGACGCCTTCAAGCTCAACGTTGAAGAACTGCGACACCGTATCCCACCAACCCGGCCAGGTCTTGCCGGTGCATTCTCTTTCGAGGATTGTCACCGGGTGTGGAGAAACAGTCGACAGAACGCTGAAGCTCATGGCAACACGATGATCGTCATAGCAGAAGACTCCATCGGAAGGCTTCTGAAGCTCTTGGTAGTCACGGCCGATTACAACTATGCCATCTTCAAACTCGTCCGTCTCAACGCCGAACTTGGCGAGTTGTTCGCGCATGGCACCTATGCGGTTGCACTCTTTGACTCGTTGATTCGCTATTCCGCTTATCGTCGTCGTTCCCGAAGCCACAGCAGCCAGCACGGTCGCCGTGAGAAAGGCATCTGTCATGGGCTCCATATCGACATGCTTGATTGCCTTCAACTGACCGATGGGAGGTCCTGTTACAGTAGTAGAAGTGCCGGTCTGTTCAACCTTGCAACCCATGGGTCTCAAGACATCAATGGCGAACCGGGAGTCTCCTTGGAGAGAGTCGGAGCCAATATTCGGTACGGTGCAAGTCGTTCCCGTAATAGCAGCGACGGCTAGAGGGTACGTTGCAGAACTAGCGTCGCTCTCAATGCATTGGCCACCTGGCTGACGGCATGCACGGCCTGGGGATGTGGTAAAGCAGGCTCGTCTTTTGACCTGGTTACATCGACGCCAAATGTGCGCATCATGGAAATGGTCATGTCGATGTAAAATTGCGAAATGGGCTTTCCGCCGACAAGTCGCAGAGTGACGGGATTTTTGGCATATGGAGCGGCCATGAGGATAGATGAGACGTATTGCGACGAAATGGTTGCTGCCAACTCGATGACGCCGCCGTCAAATCCTCCAGCGGCATCGATCTCGAGAGGGAGACTTTTCTCCTGGCCAAGGTACTTGATGTGCAAGCCATTCGACCTGAGCGCATCAACAAGAGGCCCGATGGGACGTACTTTCATACGGGTATTCAGCCAAACTGATGACATCGGCGTGATGAGCACAGGAACATTGACGCCGCTGGTCAAACCGGACGCAGTGCCAGCATTGCCCGAAGGTGCGCATCTTAGTGGCAACAGCTCATGCCTTGCCTTCCACGGGCTGCACCGCCAGCGTCTTCCCAAACATAAGTTGCGCCGCCGAGCTTTGAGATTGCCGACAGCATATATTCGGTGTCGTCTGAGTGCAGCAAATTTTTGATCCGGCAAGTACCCTGTCCCAATGCCGCCAGGACCAGCGCGCGATTTGAGATACTCTTGGAACCAGGAGGGGTTACGGTGGTGCTGTGAGATCTCGGGACGCCGGGGATAACCCGAGTTGCAGGTGATAGCATTAAACCGAAGAAGCGCGGTTCCTTCCTAATCACGAAATGCCTTCGTCACCAGGCAAGTCTTTCCGGCTGGCTGAGCAATATTGATCTTCTTTTGTTCGTCGTTTTTTTTATCGACGGCCATTTTCTCCAGGAGGACGTCAACAGGACATTTCTTCCCGGCCGTTAGCTTCACCACTCGCTTGTCATGCACGGTGGTTGGCAGGTCATAGCTGGCGATGCACTTGACAAGTCTGGCAACAGCACCAGGCCAGCGAACGTTGGCGAATGCGCTGAATTGCCTTGATCCAGCGATGGCTATAGCTGCCGCAGCAGCTGTGGGGTGAGGAGAGCTTCGATTGCATGGCCTATGGAGTGACCGAAGTTTAGGAGATTCCGAAGGCCACCTTCCCTTTCGTCGCTAGAAACAACATGAGCCTTGACACGGGCTGAGCCCAGGACAATGCGCTTCAGAATGTCTCGAATGGGAGCCAATCTGTGAGCAGGCGGCCTCTCAGACTTCACTGCGGCTAGGATGGCGGGGGCATTCGCTTCGAGTGATGTGAACTCGTCCTCGTCCCATATGGCAGCCGTCTTGATAACCTCCGCCATACCATTGATGAACTCTCGGACCGGCAGTGTCTCGAGGAAGACCAGGTCCACGTAGATTCGGCAGGGCTGCCAAAAAGATCCGATGAGATTCTTGCCCATAGGTGTGTCAATGGCCGTCTTGCCTCCGATGGATGAGTCAACCATAGACAGCAGCGTTGTCGGGACCTGAACGAATCGAATGCCTCGCATGAAGGTAGCCGCAACGTAGCCAATCATGTCGCCGATGACTCCACCACCGAGGGCAATGATCACAGTATCTCGCGTGCATTTTTTCGACAGCATCCAATCCTCGATGTCGGCTTTGGTCTGGCGGCTCTTGGACACTTCGCCAGGAGGGATAGCGTAGGTCAGGAGACGGCTTGTGGCTGGTGCGGCGGCATTGAAAACCTTTTGGAAAGGAGGTACGTAAGTGTCGAAGAGGTTCGTATCAGTAATCAGGACGTAGGTCGACGTCTTCAAGTTATCGAGTAGGTCTTGAGTCACAAAGTCAAGCCAGATTCCGTGGTCGACGATGATGTCGTCTTTGCCAAGTATTGTTATTCGCGTCGGACCCGCGCCCAGTGCAGAGCCATTGGCCGGCCCCATGATGAGCAGGAGTAGATGTGGGCAGGAGTTATTTCAGCGTCGGCAGTAGGGCATCGAATTGATCTATGTCGCAAACTGAGAAAGATTTTTGGTGCGAAGAATTGGGTGTGGTGGTGTAGCAGTTTTTCCCCAGCGAGAAAGCGAGGGGTGAGAGGGGCAGGTGCGTCGCCTATACCGGAGCTCAAATGTATGACTCCTCTCATGTTGCAGTTCCGGGAGTCAGGGCGTAAAAAAGAACCCATTGAGGCCCCACCTAACGTCTAATGACTACCACCTGTAAAACCTAGTCTTCACAGGGGGGGGGGAATCGATTTTGGCGATTTATTGTGTTCTGAACCAAAAACTAGCATGCGTGTTAAGTGGAGATGTAGAGTAGCTATACTATAGTAAGTTTAGTTAAGTTATAATAAAGATCTTAAAAACACCTAAAGATAACTAAAGTATAGTACTAAACTTAATTTTTATTTATTTAAATTTTTAATAAAGTATTTAAGGGAAAGTATGAAGACTTTTAAGTTAAACTTTAATTTATATAAAATTTAATTATAAAGTTAAATATTTATTTAGTACTTTAAATAACTACTTAACTATAAATATATATTTAATATAAGCCTATAGTATTTCTAAGTAGCTACTTAACTATAAATACGTTACTAGTAGAGAATTTACTACTAAGAATCCCTTTCTTTTTTCCTTAACTAATAGTTTATATATTACGTTTAGTATACAAATTTACCTACTATAATATAGTTACTATAGATTTAAAGTAATAAAAGTATTTAATTAATTTTAACTAATAATTACGCTATAAATACTACTAAAACTAGTAATACTTATTAGTTTATTAAAAAGAACTAAAAATAAAAGTAAAAAGAGACAAAAGGCAGAATTAAACGTATAGCCTCTAGCTCTAATAAGCCAGACTCTAAACTACTAAGTCAACTACTAATAGTAGAATAAACCACTTTAAATGTTTTTTATTAACCCCTTTAGAGTGCTCGTGGCTAACTATAACCCTTGTGGCCGACTATAGTACCTATAGCTAACCACAGTAAATATAGCTAACTATATATAGGGCCTAAAGCCACTTAGCTAAACTATATATAACGTACTAAACCCTAAAAGGACTAGTGCCTTAGAAGCTAGGCTCTAAAGTGATAAAGGGCCTTAGGGCCTATAAAAGTATGTAGACCCCCCCAGCTCATAGGGGTCTAGACTTTGTACTTTCTTAAATAAGTAAGAATAGCAAAACACTAATAATACTATTAATACTACAACAATACTTTCTTTTTTTTATTTATATATTATATACCAAACCTATTCCTCTTTACTAACCTATTGCCTAATATTACTATAGAAGTATTTATAATCTTAATACTAATCTTTGAATACCTTATACCTATACTTATAAGTTATAAGCCTAGTTTATTAACCAACTTAACCTTCTTAACTAATTACAAAGCCTATTTAGATTTACTATTTAATAACTTTATTTAACTACAAAAAACTAAAATCTATAACTAATACTGCAAATTGCTCGTAATTTAAGTCCCCATAACTAAAAAAACTTAGTTTTTAAAAACTTTAAATTATCTAACCTTCTTTAATAAATCCCACAAATCCTTATATATACACCTACTATAGTAAATAAATTTTTAAATATTACTTAATTAATATAAATCATAGAGAGAAATTGAAAATTATAGAGGTTTTTACTATTTAGCTTAGCTAATAAAAGTTACTATAAGTTAATATTAATAACCCCAGTTAGTAACCTTAAGCTTTGTTAAATAATAATAAAACTATAACTAAAATAATTAAAAAAAAACATAGTAGAACTTTGTTTTAACTATCTATTTAAATTGTTTAGTTAACTATATAATAAGGAAGTTTTGTTATGTACAAGAAGGGTTAAGTGGTTAAAGTAAAGCAGTAACAGTTTAATTTATGTCCATAATATAGTAGAGTAAAAGTAAAGGCCCCCTTGAGGGGCGGGAAACAGAGTAAAGTCACTTAGGTAAGCCGCTTTAGTAAGTAGTCACTTACGCATGCAGCCAAGCAAAATAGCTTTAACTATTATAATACACCCCCTAGACTTAAAAAAAGTCTAAAAACACTATACTTATAGCCTCCTAATACATAACTAAAAGTATTTTATATTAATATTTAATAAAAAGTTTATATAAATAGGTAGATTAGTATTATAGAAAGACCAATAAATAAAATAAAATCCCTTTACTTTATTACTCACTCCCTACTTATTAATATTTTTTATTAATGTATATATTAGTAGTTACTTTTATTGTGTGTAGTAAAAAATAAATAAAAAAAATTAATAAATATCTTTAAGTACCTCTAATTAACTAAAATCAGTTAAATACTATTTAAAGTAAGGCAAATAATAATCCTTTAAGGCCCCACCTCTTTTCCCCCTTAGTAACAATATTCATAAAGTAAGTAAATATCTCTTAATTTTACCCCTAATACTATAATACCTACTAGCCGTAGTTTAAAAGTATTAATAGCGTTTATTTAAAAAACACAGTATTCTAACAGTTTTATACAGTACAATAGCATAACAACACTTCTAAAAACAAACTAAGTTTACTTATATAATAAAATTATAAAAGCATAAAAATAATGTTAATAAAAAAGTATAATCATTTATAGAAACAGAGTTTGTAGTTACATTATGTTATCATTAGTATATTTAATACTTTTTTATATTATTATTACTTAAATGACATAGGTTTATCCAAATGTCTGGCACACTAGGTAGTAACAATGGCTTTATAAAGCCATGAAAAACTACTCCTGCCCCCTAATAATAAGTTTATTAAGGAATATTAGTGAATGAGTCACAATTGTATTGTGGTAAATCTCTGAAAAAAAATTTTCAGCTTTTATAACTACTGAATTGGAAAGAATTCAGAAGAGTTACCAGTTAAACACTATTTTCGTTTAATGGTAAGTCAGCATGAAATTATTTTGGGCACCTTTACATTTACTAAAAAAAAGAATGAAGATGTACTTTCTGCAATGTAGCCTGAACTGCCGTGAGCCAAAAGAGGCGGGTGGTGGTGAGGCCAGCTTTCGTTCAACACCCTCCCCCACCACTTCTGGGCACGGCTACCCCTAAGTAGTCATAAGTTTGTCTTTTGATATTATCCTTTACTGAATGTACGCAGTACCTTTACTTCAGGGTAACTAAAAGTATAGTAGTCTCTAATAGTAAAAGGGTTTAATTTAAAGTCTGTTTATATTTAGCATATTTATATTAACTAGTAGGACCTAGTATATAACACTCCAACTAATAACTTAAAGTAATAGATACTATAAAACAAAAGCCTTATACTCCCTTCTCTAGTAATAACCTTACTTAGTACTAATAAAATAGGTTCTTTATTATAAAAACCATAACCTAGTATAGAGACTTTAAATATATTATCCTTATAGCCCTTAATAATACAAAAGCCCAGTCTTTATTAATATCTATACTAAAGAGTAAAAGCAGTTTAATGCAAGAAATTTTAAAAAAGACTTAGCCTTTACATTTAATTTTAAAATTAAAAGAAACTTTTATAAAAAAACAACTCCTTTAAACCACATCTAAAAGGGAATGATATCTTCATAAACCCTTAAAAAAGTAGTTAAAATAAGTATTAAAAACTATTCTCCTACTTATAATAAAAAGCCTTTATATTTAGTTATTACTTAAATAAACCTTAATACCCTAGTTATAATTAACCTTAACTAAAGTATAGCCTCCTTATTCTAATCTATATTAAATATATTTAAAAATACTTTATAAACTAAATATAAAAAGGTATAAATCTACTTTAGTAGTAATAGTATTACCTAACTCTAACCTAGTATAAGTCTACTTTAATAGTAGTAGTAATAATAAAAGTATAAGTCTACTTTAGTAGTAGTATTAATAGTAGTAGTAGTATTTAGTATAGTAGTAGTACCTAGCGCAGTATAGTAGTAGCTTTTTTATAAAAACTTTTTATACTCCCTAGCTCTTAAACTAAAACAAAATTAAATAAATATAGGCCTAAGGCTATATTTACTTTATATATTTTCTTTACTTTCTATAATATATAACTTAATATCTTAAAAATTAAAAAGTACTTTAAACTATTTAAACTTTAAATAAAAAAGTACTTTAATAAAGCTATTAATAAATATCTTATTAGTTAGTATATAAATAATATTAAATAACTTTCTAGTATACTCTTAATAAAGCTATATATTCTATATATTAATATAGTAAAGTCTTATTAAAATACACTCCCTTTTCCCTACTACAAAGTATATAGTCTAATAGTTATTATAATAAATTTACTATATATCACTTAGTTTAAGTTTAAGGTCTCTAAAAAGCCTTTTAAAAGTAATTATTTCTTTTATAGTATACTTAAAACTAAAAAACTTAGCCTTAATTATTAAAGTTATTATAGTATTTTACTTTATAGCCTTCTATTAAATAAAGCTACTAAAAAGTAAAATAATATATCCCTAAAACAACCTTTATATTTCCTTATTATTTATAAATAAAGTATTTCTAGTAATTAAAAGTACCTATACTCCCCTACCCCCTAAACTACTATAGTAAAGTAAAAAATAATAAGTATAGTATAAATAATAAATAACTTAATTTATAATAATTTAGTATTTATAAAAAAAGTTTATTAAAAATCTTAAAAGAATAATATAAATAAAAGCTATATTAAAGTGGATTATAATTACAGTATATAAAACTAAACTAATCTTTTTTTAATATAGCTTTATATTAGTATTAATAAAGTCTTTAGTATTCTTCTTAAAAGAAATAAGTAGTAATAAAGTTAAAAAGTAGTAAAAGTCTATAAAACTAAACTTTTCTACAACATATTAAATATACTAATTATAAATAAAATAAATCTTCTTTACCTTATAGTTATAAATAACTTAAATCCTGTGCTTATATTTAATACCTCTTACTTTTGGGTTGGAGTACTTTTATTTATACTTTAAGAATACTCCATTTTACTTTTACAGTATTATCCTTATTATAATAAAAATATTATCTATAAAAAATACACAGCAATTATAACTTCTAAAAAGTATGCAAGTCTTTATTAATCAAGATAAAACCCAAGACTTTAAAAGTTAAAAAAAATTCCCTATACTAAAAAAAGAGAATCTCTAGACTATGTTAAAGAGCACAACAAAGCTTAAAAAAGCATTACCTCTACTTAAAGCCCTTAAAAAAGTAGTATATAACTAAAGAGTTATTAAGTCCCCTTTTAATATTTAAAATACATTAACTATATTAAACTAATTAACTTTAAAGTTAAATTATACTAAACTATAGTAACTTGTGTTATTAAACGAAAGAATAAGAAAGAGAAAGTTCATTATGTATATTTTTTAAAATCCCCACAAACACAAAGTCTTTACTCTTAGTAAATTTAAAAATACCTATTTTTATTAAATTATATATAAATTAATTAAAAGGATTAATTTTATTTTCAACTTTATAAAAGTTTTAATAACCTTTACCCTATTAAATCCCAAAATACTTTCTCTTATTAGTCCCTACTTTCTTATAAAAATAGTCCTTTAATCGTAATATAGTAAACAAATACTTCTAGTAGAATAAAGTCTACGAAAACTAATTTAAAATAAACCCTATATCGTAGCAGAATTAATCCTAATTCTATCATACTTATTAATTAGCTAAAAACTACATAACAATATATATAGTATCCCAAGTCGCTTTTTAAAGTATGTTATAATCTGTGGTTATATATATTAAAAAAGCATCCTAATTATATTTAGTATTAAAAAACATAAAGTAGGTATAAAAGTATAGTAATCTCTATAGCTTTAGTTTAAGTTAGTTTAAATCTTTATAATTATATACCCACTCTAATCCCTCTAAAAGGCTACTCGTCTCCTTTAAATCTATATATAACTATATTAAAACAAAAACAAATCGCCTTCCTAAAATAAAAAAAATTCAATCTCTATATTTAGTTCTTATAAAACCTTAATATTAATTATTATAATAATTTTATCTTTAATCTTTTTATAAAAAATTAACTTTTAAAATAAAAAGTAGGTTAGAGAATAATAATAGCTCGCGGGCCTAATATACTCTTATATTAAGTATAGAGCTTTCTACTCCCTACACACAATCCCAAGTCTCCTTAAGTACTAGTATAAAGTCCAGAGTTAATTACCAATTTTTACACTAATTAAACAGCTTTTAAGTTTTATTTTTAAAATACCTTTCTGATGCCCCAATCACTAAAGTAAGTATTAATAAAAATAGCTCTTTTTTATTATATATTAATAAAGTATTAATTATTTTAAAAATACTTAAAACTTAAAACTTAATATTAAAAAAAGAAATAAACTTTCAAATAGCCTTAACTATAGTATAAACCACTTTACCTTACTCTACTACTTTTATATTAAACTTTAAATAAAACTTTATTTTATTAAAAGTTATATTACGTATAATAATAACTTATTTAAATAAAAGTACTTAAATTTAATAAAAGTTATAAGTATTTAAAATATATTTTATAAAGTATTTAAAGTATACTCTTACTTCTACCTTAAAGCTATATCTTTTTTAATTTACTTTATAGTCTTTTTTAAAGAAGTATACTTTATAACTATATACGTATATTTAGCCCCATTATGACAAAAGGTTATATATTAAAAATGTGTCCTTAGTAAAGGCAATACCAATAAAAATTATAGAACTGCCCTTTTAATTTAAATTAAAAAGAACTATACTCTTTACTTAAAAAGACTTATATTATAAAAAAAGACTATAGCTATAGCTACTTCTACTTATAAAATAAAGAAGAGACTAGATAAAGTAAGTATTTTAATAACTTATAGTACTACCTTTTATCATATATCAATTCTTCTATATTTAGTTTACATAACAGTTATTTTAATTTTAATTCCCTTCTCTAGGGCCTATTACTAGTACTTAGTATAGCTATATATTACAATTACTACGCGTTTAATGTCTTAATAAATTTTATAAATAAATATACTATACTACCTTACTACCTAGTATTTAAATATCTTTAATACACAAAAAACAAATTTATATTATTTATTAATACAAAAAAAAATAAAAAAGTAACTAGTATACTTATCTTTAATTACTATAAACTAGTAGCTTTAATTATACCCCTTAGAGTAATTAAAAAAGTCCTAAAATATCTATTTATATAGTTATATAACTTAACTCTTAGAAGTTCGTTTTAAAACTACTTAAGTAGTATAGATTATTATATAATACTTATACTAAAAGTATATTAGGCCTTTAAGTCTTACCCCCTACATTATATAAAAATGTTATCTATACTTTAAGTCCTACAACTAGAGAGTAAAATACTTTATGCAGGTGGAATTATTATAGACTCTTAGTTAGTAGTAGGACTTTTAAAAAGTTATAATTAATATAATTATATTATATGTAGTAAAGTTGAATAAAATATATATATATATAAAGAAGAAACTTCTAAATTAAAAAAATAATATTTATCTCTTTAACTTTAACTATAAAATTCTTTTATTACTACCTATACAAAACAAAGCATTATAACTAATATACTAAATACCCTTTTTTATAAAAGTACTTAAAGATAATATTTATATAAAAGTTTTTAATAAGTAATGTTTTATTAAAAATAAATTAAAAGTAATGAACTTCATTTCTAAACTATTATATATTTATAAACCCTATACTTACTACTTAAAAGTTAAAGTATAAAGTATTTTAATTTAATATATTCTCTTTATTAAAAAAAGAATAAGTCTTTTTAAAAAAAAAAAGTATTATTAATAAAAATAAATTTATACTATAGTTATTAAATATACTTATACTTAAAGTATGAAAAGTAATTAAAAAATAAAAAATATTTATATATATAAAATAAAGTAACCTTGTATGCCTCTTAAACTAGCTTACTACTAATTACACCACAATTATATACTATTAAAAGATTAATCCTAAAAGTAAACTTGGTATTAAAGTATTTATAATCCTTTTACCTTCCCTTTTATCTCTTCCTTTATTTAATAAAGTATACTATACCCAAATAACAAAGTAAATTAACCTTAATCTAACCAGCCTAACACCCCTTCTGTAGTGACTAACGGCCCACGGGCCACGTACTCTAAAAAAACCGTCCAGCCACCCACCTCGTTAATCTTTTTCATTATTAATTAATAACACTCAAATTCACTTACTACAACGCAGTTTATAGATCAAAAGTAATAAGTATTTCTACTCAATTTCACAAACTACTAATTACACTATTAACTTCACTAAACGCACGCGCAATGCCTCATAATTTCCCTAAACCGTCCCTCTAAACCTATTAACTAACTAAACTCATCCTATTGCCTCTTTAGCTACTATCTCTACAACTAACACCATTACAGTAGACTGCGTTATACCCATAAGCAATTCAGCTGCTCCCTACTATTATTAGTATCCCTCTAATATTATTATACAGGTCATAAATATATCATTATTAATATCACTGTACAGCTACTTGAAGCATTTATAGATCTGAAGAAAGTCGTCTTTTTGTGTTGAAGTAAAGTATTTATATGGTTTTGGATCATAGAATACCTAAAAGGGTTTTATTCTATAATCTAAGAATTATTACGTTTATATTAAGTCTATTACTAGTAGTTTAATAGTAGTAAATAGAAAAGAAAGAAACTTTTTTTTTCTCCTTTTATTAAAAATACGTGTTAATTACGAGTTAAGTTAATTTATTAACCCCTCAATATAAAGTACTTATTACTTTTATAGTAAGTTAATAAATCATAAAGTTATATAATAGTTATTATCCTTGTGTTATAAGTGCTTAGGTGTTAAATCTCTATTAAACATTATGTATTAAGAGTTATTATATATATATAAAAACAGTGGTACAATTAAGGAAGGGCCCTATTTTATATACTTTTATTTAATTATAATGCTATCGAAAGTTTATTAGGCCCCAGACAGCTGTGTAATCTAGCTAAAGGTTTCTATAAAGGCTGACATTTTAATAAAATTCAGCGCCGCCTATTAGTGATAGTATTGTTATTGCTAGTACGTCTACGTCCACGTTCACGTCTGTTCGCTCACAGAAAAAGCATGTGTTAAAGGTTAGTACACACACCCTACCAAGCTTACTTAAGACCATTTAGTAGAGCTAAAGGGGTTAAATCAAAGAAAATTCCTATTAGATACTTCATTTAATTATACTACTTAAAAATACATAGCTATAATAATTTTGAACAACTTACTAAAATAATTACATAAGAACACCACTTAAAAAATGGCAAATCTTAACGTATTTCAAGTAAGTTTAACTAAAAAGGCCCTAGTACTCCTCATATGAAAGTTTCTTTTAAATTCCTTTAGTTTTATTAATAGAATTAACTTTAATAAAATAATGATAGTTACTTCTCCTAAAAAACTAGAAGTGTATTAGTATCTATGAATCTATAAAGCTCAACTATAGTTTTTCTAATTATAAATATATCAAACTTCTAAATTTAGTGATTGTGTGCTTCCTTAAAATTATAGTATTAAAGTAACCTATAAAAGTTAAAAAATAATGAATAATTTGTTCTAATCAAAAGTAAGTCTTTATAAAAAAGTTCATAAGTATAAATATATAAATCCTAAGCAAAATAAACTCAATTAAGCCTTCCTTATAAAAACTTATCAAGTTCTGTCTATATTTGTTCAGTAACTTTACCCTATACAAAAATCTAAAACCATAAATAGTCCTATTTACGTTCAAAACAGCATATATCACTTAAAAGTATATAATCAGAATCTTAATTCAAATACTAGTATAGTACTACTATTTATCTCTTAGTATTACTTAATACCCTATTATATTATAACTAAAAACTAATAATACTAAAAAAATAGCTAAGTTCAAAAGTTTTTGAAATAAGTTAAAAAAAAAAAGTATTTTTAATTAAAAAAGAGTCGACTAAATTAGTTTAAAAATATCTGAAATACTAACTTGTTAATATATAACTTAATTTTCTCTTAAAAACTTTTACCTTTTTTACTTTCTAAACTTTTATTTTGTTAATAGCTTTTTGATAAAAATATAATTAAAATAGTTATTAAGGCTACCCATTTTATTTTCTTCTATAAAAAAGTAGGTTTACACTTAGTTTAGATTTTGTCATATATATTAAATTATCAATCGTTTATTATTTAAAAGAATTCAGTACCTTTAATCACTTCTACTCTAAAAGTAAATTTATACCTAGGGGCCTCTTGAAAAGTTTATTGTTTGTCTTTATATTTAATGAAAAATAAATTAAAATTAAAGAAAAATACCTTTCATAATCTCAAAAAGTAGATTAAGGAAATCTTCTCGTCTTTATATTTTTAACTACAGTCGTTAAATAAATAAAATCATGTCATTCCTTTAGGCTCGCTTAATAAAAACTTAAGTTAGCACAACAATTAAATTAAGGCTAAAACTTCTTAGTACAATTTACTAATTTAGTAAAAGTTTTTAAACTATATAAAGTAGTTATACTACTCTATAAAACTAGTAGAAAATATAAAAGGAAGGATAAAGTTAAACTTAATATAGTTAAATTAAAACAGAGTAATAATTTTAAAATAATATAATAAAAGAGTAATATATAAATATTTTCTGTGTAAATATATTTACTTAAAAATAGTAGTTTGTGTGTTATAGTATGTTTTGTGTTTCTATAACTATTACAGAAAGCTAAGTATAAGTAGTTAAAGTAAAGTAAAAGTAATAATCTAATCTCTAAGTCCTATAATATAGTGGTAGCAAGTAAGCGTCTCTTATAGGGGCGGGAGATATAAAGTTTGCCATAAGCTGCTTACAAGCAGTCGCTTACGTACACAGCTATGTATTAGCTTTAACTATTATACAAGTTTGTTCTTATTATTTTAAAAAACAACTCTTAGTTTTAGGAATTTATTTGGTTTTAGTTATTTAAATATAAAACTTTAAACTTATAAATATAAATAAAATTACTATTTCAAAGTTAAAAAATAATAAATTATTAAGTAGTTTTAAGATTTTATAGTACTAGTTGAGAAGTGATCTACAATAGATTTTACTAAACTATTAGATAATAAGAATAAAAGATTTAAATAATAAAATATTAGGTTATATAAGACTTTTTTATAAAATATTCTTAAGAGTTAGAGACACCCCAAGAGTTTTTAGAACTTAGAAAAGTTAAAAAGTTATATTAATCTAAAAGGATTTATAAAATAAGTTTTTACTTATAAAGAATTTTTTAATACTACTCCTTAAAGACTTTAATAATTTTTAAGAAGTATTTCTAATAAAGTTAAAGAGCTATAGATAATTCTCAATTTTCTAAATAATCTATTTTACTTGGGAATAGGTAATTACAGCTTAGAATAAATAATTTGTAAGAATTTCTTTATAAGGGGTTTATAACTAATATAACTTAATTTTTAAAAAAAGATTTAAAAGTTTATACTATTAAGTCCTTATTTATTAATTTATTAGATAAATTTAAAAGAAAGAGTAATAATAACTCTATATAATTCTCTAAGTTTTAAATTAAATTTAAAAAAACTACTAAATTCTAGAAATAAACTAAGGGTTAATACTATAACTACTATAAAAAAACCAGCTATATAGAGAATATTTATAGATTTTTATATCTTAATAAAGCTTCTAATTAGTTTAGAAGAATATTGAAAAATAATCCTTTTATAAATAATAAAAAAAAAAGAGTTAAAAAATAGAATAAAAGAAAATAATAAGTTAATATAGTTATTAATAATTTAACTCTTTTAATTTATTAAAAAAGTTATAGTTACTTAAACTGGTTAAACTCCTAATTTTAGTAACTAAAAAGGACTTAAATTTTAATATAGAATTTTAAAATATAAAATTAGCTCTAAACCCCTATTAATATAGATTTTAAAACTAATAACTCATTACTAATAATTGTAATAAAATAGTTAAATAAAGAACTTTTAGATTCTTTTACTTATAAAGGAAAATAACTATTTTATTTAGACTTAGTTATAATAATTTATATAACTAATAATCTATTTCTATTTAATAATATTAAAACTATTAAAATAAAGGTTAATTAGGGTAAAGTAAACCGTCTTTTTACTTATAAAAAGGGTAATTTAACTACTATAATAAATAATACTCTTTATATTATAAGAGATATTTATTATATACCTAAATTAAGTATTAATTTCTTAAGTTAAGTTAAACTTACTAAAATAAGTATAGCCTTAATTTACTATAATAAACTTATACTATATAATATAATTAAAGACGAAGTCCTTTTTGTAGAAATAAAGAGAAACAACTTCTACTTCTTTAACTTTAATATAAATAAGGAAGTAATTAATATAATACAAAATACTATAAAAGAGTCTTAAAGTTAGGATTGAACCCTAGACCCTAATATTAATATAATAAAGCTATAGTATAACCGATTAGGCTATATAAACTAGTAATCTTTATTTACTATTCTAGATTAAACTAAAATTACGTATAAGAGGGCTGCCGTAGAGGCATTTTATAAACTACCCTATAAGGCCTATTTAAAAGGAAAATTTACTACTGTAAAATAGTTCAGTAATTTTATATGATTACCCTTTACTTATACAAATTATATTAGACTTATATAAATTGATTATACTTAAAATATATAATAATTATAACAGTTTATACTATTTATTAAGATAAAGACCTGTTTTATATAGGTAAATTATTAAAACAAAGGAATCTAAAGAGGTTTCTACTACTTTTAAGAAATTTAAACTTTAGTTAAAAATAATAAAAATAAGAATAAAAATTAATTAATTTAATATAAAATATAGTAAAGTAGCTAATAATAAAAAAGCAAACATATATATAAAGTATATATAACTTATAATATAAAACTATATTATATATATAACTTAATAGTGGTTATTAAAAAGAATAATACGTAATATAATAAATAAAAGAAGGGGGCTATACTAATAAATACTAATATTAACTTTAAAACTATAAAGAAAAGCCTCTTTTTAGTAGCTATATATTTATATAATAAAACCTATATAAGTCAATAGCTTATAAAACACTATATAAAGCTAATAATACAAAACCCTCTTTAAATTATAAGCGTCTAGGGGAGTATTTATTACTATAAAAATAAAGACCCTAATATTAAAAAACTTAATAATAAAGCTAAAAAGGGTATAATTCTTAATTATAGTAATAATGCCTATAGAATATAGGATTTAAAAGAAAATAAAGTTCTTTATCAGAGACGTTAAAGTATTTAAAAATATCTTTATAAAAAATTATTAATAATAATAATTAAGGAACGCTTTATACTAAATAAAATAAATTATCCTATAATTAGCATAACTAAAAGTAGAAAAGAATCTAAAGTAATAGTTTCTTTAAGATAAACTTAAATTATAATAATATTAATAAAACTAATAATAATAATAATAATAATAACTTTAAATTAACTATAAAAATCCCCTATATAGATAAAAAGATCCGGGAAAGCTATAGATGTGCTTAAAATTAATATATACTATTTATAATAAAAGACTGCCTATCTTTAACATAATATCCGCTATTAATAATAAAGAATAAAATCTCTGTAGTACTAAGTATTAATAACTATATAAACCTACTATATATAAATAAGTTTTAGAATCTAACGATTTATAAAACTAGATCTAAGTTATGTATAAGGAATTAAATATATTAACTAAATTAAATACTTAGAGTATTATTAAAAAACCACAATCTATTAAACCTCTAAAAGGTAGATAGGTTTATAAAAAAAAGACTAATAATAATATTAATACTAAAGTTAAAAAACTTAATAAATATAAAGCTTATTAGGTAGTATAGGGTTATAATTAATATATAGGTATTAATTACTTAAAAACCTTTAGTACTACCTATAGACCTAAATCCTATAGGCTATTATTCTTAATACCTATATAAAATAATTAAAATATTAAATAATATAACGTTACTAGTGCGTTTATATACACCAATATCAATAAAGAGATATACGTCCAATTACCTACTAGTTTCTTTAATAATAATAATAATAAATTAGTCTTTAATAAAGATTATAAAGATTTATTTAAAGTTATTTAGTTTGTAAACTAAATAAAGCCCATAGCTTAAACAAAGTCCTAGACTATAGTATAAGTATTTAAAAAATATACTTAAAAAAAGCTTTAATATAACGCCTTATAATAAGGCTGTTTTTATACTTAATAAAAAAGAAGTTAAAGCTATTATAGCTTGTTATGTAGATAACTTTTTGGTTGTTACTCCTAACCCTAAAATTACTAATAGTATAATTAATAATATCTTCAAAGAAATTAATATAAAACCACTAGGGTGCCTTCAAAACCTTTAGGAGTTAGCAGATATAAATAGAAAATAAAAACCCTATTTTTATATTAAACTAAATATACTAAAAAACTATATTAATAAATATAATAAAACCTACTTATATAGGCATTTAACACTTATAAATAATAATATAAAATTAGTAGAAAATATAGCTATTGCTTACTAAAAGAAATAAAACAATCTGAAGCAAGAAATATACTTTAATATATTCTACTTTAAAAACCAGGCCAGATACAGTTTATAGTTATATTAGATAATCTATTATATAAGTAATCCTTTTAAAGAGCATTTTATTACTCTAGACTAGTTATAGGATATTTAAATAAATTCCCTAATCCAGGAATTTTATGCCAACTACTTATTAAAATTTAAAATAATAGAATTTTTTAGAACCTGTGTTAGGCTAGAGATCTTAATAATAGAAATGTCCATCATTCATTATTATTTTGCCTAGATTTCATAATATAATTAGTCAATACTATAAAATAAAAACAGTAGTTTATCTACTTATAAAGCTAAATATATAGCTCTTACTGAAGCTATTAAAGAAGCGCTATATTTATATAACTCTTATAATTATATATTTAAATCTTTAGACTTTAAAAGTCTAGATAAACTACATTTTTATAAATAACAAAGTAGCTTAAAACCAGCTAAAAATCCCGACTATAAGTGCTGTTATTAATATTAAATATTACTATAAAAAATACAGCAATAACAATAATAAAGCTACTATTCTACGTATTTACTAAAGATAATTTTAGCTAATGTTTTAACTAAGCCCCAGGGTAAAAATAATAAAGGACAATTATATAACTACTTTAAGTATAGTAGACTATGAAGGTTTTTTATTTTTTCTTAAAAAATAAAATCAAAATAAAAAAAAAAAAATATAAATCTATTAAAGGATAAGTTAAAATAAATAACTTATTATATTAAAAAGAGAAGGTTTTTCTTATTAATATATATTTTCTTCTATTTTTACTCTAAATAATTTTATTTAAAAAAAGGTTTATAGAGTTTTACATAAAAGTTTTTATCATCACAAAAAAGCTTTTTAATATACTTTTAAGAACGCTAAGATCGTTGTAATAAAATAATTAATACACATCTTGATGATATTAGTTTATTAAAAAGAACTAAAAATAAAAGTAAAAAGAGATAAAAGGCAGAATTAAACCTATAGCTTTTAGCTCTAATAAACTAAACTCTAAACTACTAGGTTAACTACTAATAGTAGAATAAACTACTTTAAATATCTCTTATTAACCCCTTTAAAGTACTTATAGCTAACTACAACCCTTATAGCTAACTATAGCACCCGTGGCTAACTATAGTAAATACAGCCAACTATACACAGGGCCTAGAGCCACTTAGCTAAACCGTACGTAATATACTAAACCCTAAAAGGACTAGTGCCTTAAAAGCTAGGCCTAAAGGGCAAGGTACTAGGCCTATAAAAAGCAGGGCTCCCCCTAGCCTATAGGGGTCTAGACTTCTACTTTCTTAGTAAGTAAGTAATATAGTAAAACACTAATATAATACTATTACTACTACAATAATACTTCTACCTCTTTTATTTATATATTATATACCAAATCTATTCCTTTACTAACTCTATTAAACCCAATATTACTATAGAAGTATTTAGCAATCTTAATACCGACCTTAATACCCTTATACCTGTGCTTATAATACTATCTATACGCCTCTATATACCCCTATACCTAACGTTACTATCCCTTTAAATCTATTAAATTTAATTTAAACTATTCCTTTACTTTCCTTAACTATTATATCCCTCTATAACTAATAAGCCCGCCTATTTAAACTAAGTACCCGGGCTAAATTAACTAAGTATCCTAAAATTTTAACTTTCTACTAGTTAAGTAAGGTACTTTAAATAAAAGAAAATATAATTATTTATTTTAAGTAGTATAGTATATATAGTACTAAGTAATACTAGTGAATTAATATAAGATTCTTTTTAAAAATACTTAAGAGTAATATATTAAAACTTAACTATTATAGCCTAAATATATATACTTTTAAGTATATTATATATTAAGTTTAGCTTATTATAATATTAGTAATATACTTATAATATTAATATAAAAACTAATTTTAATTATACTTATATATTTTTCTAATAATTTATTTTAAATTCTACTATATATTAAAATCCTTACTTTAATACTTAGTTAAATAATTACTAAAGTATTTACTATAATAAAAACTATATTACTAGTTTAATTACTTATTGTTTTAAAATATAATTTATTAAAGTACTACTTTATTACTTTTAAAATCTTTATAAATACTTTTATTAAGTTAAATATAAAGAAAATATTAATTTTAAGATTTAAAGTTAAGTACTTTATATATATATATATATATATATATATATATATATAGCTATTACTACTATTCTTAGAACAGCTTTATATTACTTCTTATAGTATTCTTTTTAAAGTCCTAGTTTTAGTTAGGTACCCAGTTAATCTAGCCCGGGCACCTAGTTAAAACAGGCGGGCTCTAACTAATATACTATTACTATATAACTATAGCTAGTTTAGCTACTTAGTTCTATTATTATTAGTATTTATTTTAAAAGTATTATATATAGGCCTTTCTTAATATACTAATATTAATAGCTACTTAGGACTTTATACCTTTAATTACTACGTTCTTTATTTAGTTAAAGTATTCATAGTAATTATTAAACTTTAGGACCTCTAAAGTACTATTAATACCTCTATAGTAGCAATTTATAGTAGTATTTATAACTATACTATTACTATATCCCCTCTAAAGTAACTAATAGCCTATAGGCTATATACTTTAAAAAATAGCTATCTAACTACCTACCTTACTAATCTTATATATTATAGTACTTAAATTCAATTACTATAATATAACTTTTATAGATAAAAGTAATAGGGGTTTTTAATTAATTTTAACTACTAATTACACTATTAACACTACTAAAACTATTAATACTTTTTATATATCTCCTATATACCTAACTATTACTATCCCTTTAAACCTATTAAATCTAAACTAAACTATTTTATTACTTTTCTTATAAACTATATAGTTATAGTTAGTTTAACTACTTAGTCCTACTATTATTAGTATCTATCTCAGTATTACTATATATAAACCTTACTAAATATACTAATATTAGCTACTTAGAGTACTATAGATTTAGTACTTATATTCTTTAGTTAGTTAAGGTGTCACGCGGCTAAGTACGAGTGGTCGAAGCAAAGTAAAAGTAACGGCTTAATCTCTAAGTCCTACGATGTGGTGGAGCAAAAGTAGAGGCCCCCTTATAGGAGCGGGAGACGGAGCGAAGTCACTTAAATAAGCCACTTAAGTAAGCAGTCGCTTACATACACAGCCACAAATAGCTTTAACTATTATAATATACCCCCCTAGACTTAAAAGAAGTTTAAAGATACTACGCTTGCGACCTCTTAATACGTAACTAAAAATATTTATATTAATATTTAATAAAAGAAAGTATAAATAAAAGATTTTATATTATAAAAAAAACTAATAAATAAAATAAAAATCCCTTTACTTTATTAATACCACCCTTACCTTATTATAATACTTTTATTACTATTATTAGAGTAGTTATACTTTTATTTATATAGTAAAAAGTAAGTAAAAAAATTAGTAAATATCTTTAGGCGCCTTTAATTAGCCGGATCTAAGTAAATACCCAGCTTAAAGTAGGTAAATAATAATCCTTTAAGGGCACTAATTTCTTTTCTTTTCCTCCCTTAACAATAATATCTATACAAAGTATAAATACCCTTAATTTCGCTCCTAACACTATAATACTCTACTTTACATAGTTTAAAAGCATTAATAGTATTTAGTTTAAAATATAGTATTCTAATAGTTTATACAGTATAATAGTTAATAACACTTTTAAAAGGAAGCAAACTAAGCCTACCCGCGCAGTGCGCGCCGCAAAGTATATAAAGAACAAAGCTAATAAAAAAGCTGCAGCTACTATAGTAGTTGCGGCTATAGCTACTAAGGCTACTACTAGTATATTTAATTATTTCCTTTTTATATTATTATTACCTAAACTAATATATATTTTAATCTAAACTAACCTAACAATACTAGTAATAAGGGGGACTCTACAGAGCCTCTTAAGTAGGAGACTACTCCCGCCCCCCCTAATAGTAAGTTTATTTATTACTATCTTAGTTGGGTTGTATTTAACTTTGTATTTATATAGACTCTAAGGAAAAGAAGCGCCTCGCTCTTACGGCTGCCCAGCTAGCTAACTATAAGGAGTTTATAGCTTTTTAAAGTAAGTTACCTTTGTTTTTATTACTATAAATCTATATTAACTATTTTAAATAGCTTTATACTATACTAAAGAGGCAACTAATACCACCTCTACTAGTTAGTCCGCTATAGTCTAGGGAAAGGTTATAAAAAAGGGAGGTTTAGGGCCTTCTACTAATACTCCTTTCCCTACTCCTAAAACGCTTAAGCTACTCTTAAGTAGTTATAGTAAGTTTTAGTCTTTTTACATTATTCTTTTAATTTAATTATTAACTTTACTTTAGTATAACTAAAAGTATAGTAGTTTTTAATAGTAAGGGTATTTAGTCCAGGGCTTTTATTTATATTTAGTATATTTATAGTATACTAACTAGTAGGGACCCTAGTATATATAATACTTTAATTAATAGCTTAAAGTATTATTACTATAAGGATAAAAAGAAGCCTTATACTCCCTTCCTTAGTAATAGCTTTACTTAGTACTAATAAAACGGGTTCTTTATTATAAAAACTACAGCCTAGTATAGGGACTTTAAGTATATTATCTTTATAGCCCTTAATAATATAAAGGCCTAGCCTTTACTAGTGTCTATACTAGAGGGTAAGAGTAGTAGCTAGGAGTTAACTCCCTTAAAGAAGGGGAAGAAAAAGGCTTTAGCTTTTTCAATACCGGCTCCTAAGGTTAAAATAACCTTTATAAAAACAACTTCTTTAAAGCTGTCTAAAGTAGCTATTACCCTACGGACCCCTAAAAAGGTAGTTAGAGTAAGTATTAAGGATTTTTTTTTATTTATAATAAAGAGCCTTTATATTTAACTATTACTTAAGTAAAACTTAATACCCTAGTTATAGTTAACTTTAACTAAAGTACAGCCTCTTTATTCCGGTCCGCGTTAAATATATTTAAAAATACTCTATAAACTAAATATAAAAAAGTATAAGTTTACTTTAGTGGTAGTAGTATTACTTAACTCCGACCCGGTATAAGTCCACTTTAGTAGTAGTAGTAATAATAAAAGTATAAGTCCGCTTTAGTAGTAGTATTAATAGTAATAGTAGTATTTAGTGTAGTAGTAGTGCTTAGTGCGGCGTAGTGGCGGCTCTCTTATAGGAGCTTTTTTTATTCCCTAGTTCTTAAGTTAAAAGGAATTAAATAAACGTAGGCCCGAGGCTATATTCGCCTTATATATTCTTTTTATTTTTTATAATATATAACTTAATATTTTAAAGGTTAAAGAGTACTTTAAACTATTTAAACTTTAAATAAAAGAGTACTTTAGTAAAGCTATTAGTAGGTATTTTATTAGTTAGTATATAAATAATATTAAATAACTTTTTAGTATACTTTTAGTAAAGTTATATATTTTATATATTAATATAGTAAAGTTTTATTAAAATATACTCCCTTTTCTCTACTATAAGGCGTATAGTTTAATAGTTATTATAGTAAATTTGCTATATATTACCTAGTTTAAGTTTAAGGTTTCTAAAGAGCTTCTTAAGAGTAATTATTTTTTTTATAGTATACTTAAAACTAAAAAGCTTAACTTTAGTTATTAAAGTTATTATAGTATTTTACTTTATAGCCTTTTATTAAATAGAGCTACTAAAAAGTAAAATAATATATTTCTAGAATAACCTTTGTATTTCTTTATTATTTATAAATAAAGTATCTCTAGTAATTAAAAGTACTTATACTCTCTTACCCCCTAAGTTACTATAGTAGAGTGAGAGGTAGTGAGTATAGTATAAGTAATGAATAACTTAATTTATAGTAATTTAGTATTTATAAAAAGGGTTTATTAAGAATTTTAAAAGAATAGTATAAATAAAAGCTATATTAGAGTGGATTATAATTATAGTATATAGAATTAAACTAATTTTTTTTTAGTATAGCTTTATATTAGTACTAATAGGGTTTTTAGTATTTTTTTTAAGGGGAGTAAGTAGTAATAGAGTTAAAGGGTAGTGGGAATCTATAACGCTAAACTTCTTTATAATGTATTAAATATACTAATTATAAGTAAAATAGATCTTTTTTACTTTATAGTTATAAATAACCTAGATTCTAAAGTACTACTTAACGGCTCTTTACTCTTTAAGTTTATACTTTACCTTAATACTCTTAATAATTTACTTTACTTTTATAGTATTATTCCTATAGTTTATAATAAAAATATTATCTATATAAAAAAGGATAAGTATATAGTAGTTACAGCTTTAAAAAAGGTATAGGTCTTTATTAGTTAGTATAAGTCTAAGGCTTTAAAGGGTTAAAGAAAACTCTTTATACTAGAGGAGAGGGGTATTCTTTAAACTATAGAGGGTACAGTAAAGCTTAAGGAGTTTATTATTTTATTTAAAGTCCTTAGAGAGGTAGTATATAACTAAAGGGTTATTAGGTTCCTTTTTAGTATTTAGGAATACGTTAACTATATTAAACTAGTTGACTTTAAGGTTAAATTGTATTATAAAGGCTATAGCGACTTTAAAAGTACAAACTGTAAGTGTAGCCGCGTAGGTCTACTTAAGGGGATGCTTTTTCTAAAGATCCCTATAGATATAGAGCTTTACTTTATAGTACTAGAAATACCCGTTCTTATTAAGTTTATATATAAATACCTACTTAAGGGGGATTAGTTTTACTTTAGTTTTATAGGAATTAATAACCTTTTATACCCCTATTTTTTTAAACTTAAATACTTCTTTATTAGCTGCTTTATAAAAGTGGTTCTTTAGCTTTAGTGGTAGTAAGTAAATACTCTAGTATATAGTTAAAGCCTTACTAAGCTAGCTTAAGTAGACCCTTATATTTAGTGTAATTAACTTAGTTTACTTTACTTTATTAATTAAAGTAAAAACTATATAGTAATACGTATAGTGTTTTTAAGTTATTTTTTCTAGGGCGCGGTTATAATCTAGTATATATATATTAAAAAAGGCGTTCTAGTTATATTTAGTATTAAGGAATATAAAGTAGTTATAAAAGTATAGTAATCTCTACAGCTTTAATTTGGATTAGCCTAGATCTTTATAGTTATACACCTACTTTAATTCCTTTAAGGGGCTACTTATTTTTTTTAAATTTATATATAGTTATATTAGGGGAAAAAGTAAGTTACTTTTTTAGAATAGGAAAGATTTAGCCTTTATATCTAGTTTTTATAGGGCCTTAGTATTAATTACTATAATAATTTTATTTTTTAATTTTTATAAAAGAGTTAACACAAGGTAAAGTAGGTTAAGAGACAATAATAGCTTATGAGTCCTAATATACTTTATATTAAGTATAGAATATATATACACGTAATCCTAAGAGGTCTCTTTGAAAGTACTAGTATAGGGTCTAGGGTTAATAACTGCTCTATCACTAGTTGAAACGGCTTTAAGTTAGCCTTTAAAATACTTACATACTTGAAGGTTCTTAATTTTAAAGTGAAATTATTAGTAAATAGTTTTACTATTATATTAATGAAGTGTTATTAGTTATTTTAAGATACTTGGGACTTAACACTGTGTTAAGGAGAAGATAATATTAAAATAGCCTTAACTATAGCACAGGCTACTTTACCTTACTCTACTACCTTTATATTAAACTTTAAATAAAACTTTATTTTATTAAAAGTTACGTTATATATAATAATAATTTATTTAAATAAAAGTACTTAAATTTAATAAAAGTTATAGGTATTTAAAATATATTCTATAAGGTATCTAAAGTGCACTTTTACTTCTATTTTAAAGTCGCGTCTTTTTTAATTTGCTTTACAGTCTTTTTTAAAGGGGTATGCTTTATAACTGTATATGTATATTTAGCCCTAGTAAGGGCAAAGGTTGTGTATTAAAAGGGTTTAGTAAGAGGGTTGCTACTAGTGGAAGTACTAGCGGAACTAGGCCTCTTTAACTTAAATTAAAAAAAGCTATACTTTTTACTTAAAGGAACTTATATTATAAAAAAAGGCTATAACTATAACTACTTCTACTTATAAAATAAAGGGGAGGCTAGACAAAGCGAGTATCTTAATAACATAGTGACTCTCTTTTGTTTAATGTACTCCTTTTATTTAGTTTTTATATATAATAAAGTCATTTTAATTTTAATTCCCTTCTAGAGTCTGTGCTAGTACATAAATATAATTCATATGTATAAATTATTTTCTATATATTTAACGTTTAATAGATTTTATAAATAATATATTAATAATATATAATGTATTTTAATAATAAATTATATGTTTAAATATTTTTATATATAAAAATAGATTTATTATTTATTAATAGGTAATAAATAAATAATAGTATAATTTATTTTTATTCATAAACTATAGGTTTTAATATACTTTTAGAAATAAGTATAAAAGGTTTTGATATTTATTTATATAAATATATATTTATAATCTTAGAGGTTTAATAACCAATTATAGAAAAGGAGGTTGTTGTACACTGTATTAAAAGATGATTAGGGTCCCGGTCTCACCCCAAGTATTATAAAGGAGTTGTAAGTACCTTAGTCCCAAGTATTAAAGTAAAGATACTAATAAGGGATTATTATTATATCTTTATTAGTAATAGACTTTTAAAGATCACAGTTAATAAGAAATATAGCTTGCATATAAATAATAGGGATAATATATATAAAATAAAAGTAAGTATCGAATTTTAAAAGATAATATTTATCTTCTTTCTAATTCTTTAACTGATAAAATTTTTTATTAATACAGAGATAGTATTATAACTAATATATTATATTAAATAATTTCTTTATAAAGCACTTTAAAATAATATTTATATAGAAGCTATATAAGTATTATTAGTATTAAGGAGTGGTATTTATTCCGTTGCTTATTAATACTATAACCTTTATACTACTTACTAAATAAAGTATTAAAAGAAAGCTCTAATTAATAACTATCCTTTATTAAAGGTAAATAAAAGCCCTTTAAAAAGAAAGGTTATTAATAAAATAAACACTGTATAGTTATTAAATACCTATACTTATACTGTACATAATATATTAGGAATAAAAAAACATTGATAGTATGTATATAAAGTAGGGGGCACCTTGTACTTCTAACCAAGCTAATAATAATTATAATTAATAACTAGTATATCATTAAAAGAGTCGACTTAGAGGCGGCTTTAATATTTGCATGTCGTGCGTCTACCCTTTTTTTTCTCTCATTTAGTAAAGGTACCAAAACCTAAGTAACGGGGGGTTAACCTTATCAACCTAGTCATAAGCTATCATACCTAGTACTTTTTGTATTAAGTTTTCTAAATCTTCAGTTTATTATAACTTTAAAGAATATATAGTTACTTACCAGCATCATAAAATAAATACATTCATATTTTTTAGTAAAGCTCAACTATATTTAACCAGAAATATACCAACCTTTGTAACTTAGTGGTAGCAGAGGATTGTAGGGTTTTATGAAAAGATATAGATGAAGTAACTTACAAAAGGTTAAAAAGAGAGATTAACACTTATCTAAACTTAAAAAGAGTCCGTTATAAAAGAGTCTTAAGTATAAATACGTAGTTCCTATGAATTGAAGTCTAATTAAGCCTTCCCAGGAAATCCATTTAAATGTCTGTGTTTCTATTCTAGAGATAATTTTGCCCTATATAGAAAAGAAATGAAACTACAAACAGTTCTGATACATTTAAAAGTAGTATTATATTATTTAAAGGTATATAAGTAGAATTTCTTATAGCTAAATACTAGGTATAGTACTACTATTTATTTTTCTTAGTATTACTGGTACTTTTATTATATATTATATTAAAAAACTAGTATTAATAAAAGTATTGTCATAGTACTTAGAGAAGTGTATATATATACATTTTTTATTATTAAAAGAAGTTAAACTAAATTATTAAAAACATTTAAAAACACTAACTTATTAATATATAACTTAATTTTTTAAGGCTTTTTAATTTTCATTTTAACTTTATTATTATTATTTTATTGTAACAGAAATTAAAATAGTTATTATAAATGCCTTTACTTTATTTAGTAAAAGTATTTATAATTTCCTAGCTAGGTTACTAGTTTATTAGTATTAAATTACCTAGGTTTTACTTAAAAAGGGCCCTAGGGTGCCTTTAGGCTACTTTTCTTTACCTAAAAGTTTGTACCTAAGGCCTTTATAAAGTTAATACTATTTTTATATTTAATTAATACTAAGTTAGCACTTAGTAGTACTATTTTTTTATAGTTAAAAGTAAATTTTACAAATTTTTTCAGTTTGTATTTAAAGGAGAAACAATATATAAATAAACAAAAATACCTCCTTAGGGCTGGTTTAATAAAATTGTTATTAGGTTAAGTTAGGGCTGTGATCCCTTATGCAATCACTTTTTAATTCTATGTTCTAACCATGCAGAGTAGCTATATCATTTTTATGTTTGAGAGATAGATAGATGAAAGTATACAAAGTTACTATATAGTTAATTAAATATAGCAAAGAATTAAAATATTATAATATATTTATATAAATATTTTCTAGTAAGTATATTTACTTTAAAATAGTAGTTTATGTACATAGTACAAATCAGGCTTATGTATCACATATAGTGAAGTATAAATAGTTAGCAAAAGTAAAAGTGAAGAAGGCTTAATTTTAAGTCCTACAATGTGGTAGAGTAAAAGTAGAGGGGCCCCTTTATAGGGGTGAGAGAGAGGCAAAGTCATTAATGTTTTGCTTAAGTAAAAGAAGTTACATTATAGTAGCTGCTACTATTAAGCTATTATAATATAAGGTATTTATAGTTAGTTTTAAACTATAGAATACCTAAAAGGGTTTTATTTTATAATTTAAAACTTATTATATTTATATTAAGTCTATTACTAATAGTTTAATAGTAGTAATTTATAATAATAGTAAGGTTTTATTTTTTAAATATATACTAGTTATAGATTAAGTTAATTTTATTAACCCCTTTAGTTATAAAGTATTTATTACTACTTTTATAGTTAGTTAATAACTATAAAGTTATATAATAATAATTATTTTTATTATAAAGGCTTTAAGTAAGTAACCTTTTAATAAATATTATAAGTTATTATATATATATAAAAAATAAAAGAAATTAATAAAGGCCTTACTTATAGTAATAGTATCTTTTTTTAATTATAAATACTACTAAAACTTATTAAGCTCTAAAGTATATTATAGTACCCGTAATCTAGTTAAAGATTTATTATAATAGCTAAAGCTATTCGTGGCTGTGTACATAAGTAACTACTTACTTAAGCAGCTTACCTAAGCGACTTCGCTCTATCTCCCACCCCTATAAGGGGGCCTTTACTTTTACTCTACTATATTATAGGACTTAAAAATTAAGCCGTTACTTTTACTTCACTTTAACTACTTATACTTAGCCGCGTAATAGTTATAAGCCTAGTTTATACTATACTTCTAAACTACTATTTTTAAAATAAACGTACTTATTAGAAATATATTTATATAAATATTCTTTTATTACTTTTAATTTTATACTACTATTTTAATTTAATAATATTAAACTTAACTTTAACTTTAACCTTCTCTTTCTTAGCTTTTTAAAAACTTATAAAGTACTATAACTACCCTATATAGTTTAAAAACCTTTAAATTAAAGTAGTTACTTAAGGAGTTTAACTCTAAATTGACCCTAATAACTTTAAGTTACTAAACAAGTCTATAAAAGAGGCCTTTTTAATCTTACTTATTAAGTAACTAAAGGGTAAGAATATAAAAGTAAAGTAAATTTATTATATTTACTTTAGCCTTTAAGAAAAAAACGCAACCTAGTATTAACTAAGTACTTTAACTAAATATAAAAATAGTATTAACCTTTTTAAGCACCCTAGTATATAGACTTATTTAAAAAATAAGGGAAAAGGTATTTAAGCTAAAAAAGAATAATTTAAAAATACCTAAGAGTCATCTACTAACAATAATACTCCTAAATAACCTATACCTAATAATAAGCCTAAGCTAATCCCTAACCCACCTTTTACTAAACAAAATAAAAGTATACTTAATAACTACTTTAACTATATCTTTAATAGAACTACTAATAATAAAGTTTAAAAGTAAAAAGTTAAAGCCCTTAAAAAAATCTATATATATATATATTAATAACTTAGTTTTAAATAACATCCTTAAACTTATTTAAACTAAACTCTTTAAATAAAAAAACATAACGCTTTGTAGTATACTCTAAGTTCTTTAAACTAAGTACTCTCTGAGTAACACAAGCCTACTTACTATAATTTAATAAGAGTACTAAGTAATACTTTAAAGAGTAAATAGTAATATTATACTAAGTACCTAGCTACAAGAGTTCCGAGTAATCCACCTTTAAGCGACCTAATATAAGCTCTTAAACGTAACAAAACCACTTATAGTTTAAGACTTTGTTACTACTATTAAGTAAAAGATTATTATAGATTAAGTATAAAATAAATATAAATAAGTTATTTTAAAAAAAAGACTTAATAAGCCCTAGATTTTAATTAGGGACTATATATCTATACTTAAAAACCTTTTTTATAAGGACTTACTTCTAAAGTCTAAAAGTAAATCGTTTAGTATTTTTTTAACTTTTACGGGCCGCTTTAATACTATAATCTTTAAAGCCCTATAATCCTCTACTATTAAATTTAAAAGGATCTAGTATATCTATAATAAAAGCTATAGTTAACCTCCTACTAAGTATAAATATATTTACTTTATAGTTACTAAATAAAGTAACTATACTAATATTAAAGTCACTTTTAAAGAGGCTAGAAAGATTTAGAGGAAACTTAATATAAAAAAGTACTAAAGCCTTTTAGTTAAACTTACTTAGGTTAGTTAAATTAAAGTTAACCCCCTTTATTACTTAGGTCTAGTATACTTTACTAGATAGGAAAAAAGAAAAAAGGGAGGTAAGGACGTAAATACTTTAAATACTAATACTACCTCTAAGTTAACTCTTTTAAAAATATACTATATTATAGTTATAATTAATAGTAAGTTAGTTTAAAAGGTCTTAGGGACCCCTACTTTACTTATATACGTTAGTAACGTCTTCTTTACTCCCCTAACTGCTCTTTATACTCTAAGTATAAGTATAGTATTTAACAACTATAGTATAACCTATTTTATTAATAACCTCTTTCTTTTTAAAAAGGACTTTATTAAGCCCTTTAATAAAAAGGTATATATTAAATTAAAAACTACTTTATACTCTATTTTAGTAGTAGGTATAAAGGTTATAAAGAATGTACTTAATAGCCTTAATAAACTAAATACCCTTAACTTTATACTAATAAATATTATATATATAAAAAAACTTTTATATAAATATTGTCTCTAAAGTACTTTTAGAGAAGTAAAGTATTTAGTATACTAGTTTTAATACTTTACTCTATGTAAGTAATAATAAAAAAGGTTATATAGTTAAAAAGTTAAAAAAAAGGATAAATATTATTTTTTTTAAATTTAAAGTTACTTTCTCCTACCCTATATCCCCGCGTATCCCTATTAGCTTTACTACTACTATAAATATAACTATATTAACTATAGCTTTTTAAAAGTCCTACTATTAACTATAAAACTAAAGTAATAATCCCTTAATATAGTATTTTTAAACTAGTTACTTAGGACCTAAAGTACTTAGCTATTTTTTATATAATACTTAGGGGGTAAGACTTAAAGGCCTAATATACCTTTAGTATAAATATTATATAATAACCTATACTACCTAAGTAATCTTAAGGTAAACCTCTAAGGGTTATACTATTAAGCTATATAAATAAATATCCTAGAATCTCTTTAACTACCCTAAGGGGTATGATTAAAACTACTAGTTTATAGTAATTAAAAATAAATATATTAACTATCTTTTTGCCTTTTTCTATATTAATAAGTAATATAAATCTATTTTTTATATACTAAAAATATTTAAATACTAAATAGTAAGGTAGTATAGTGTATTTATTTATAAGATCTATTAAGATATTAAACGCGTAGTAATTATAATATATAGCTATACTAAGTACTAGTAATAGACCCTAAAGAAGGGAATTAAAATTAAAATAACTCTGTTATATATAAAAAAACTAAATAAAAGGAGTAAGTATACTAAATAAAAAATAATACTATAAGTTATTAAAATACTTAAAGTGTCTAACCTCCCCCTTATTTTATAAGTTAAAGTAGCTATAACTACAGTCTACCTTTATAATATAAGCCCTTTTAAGTAAAGAGCGTAGCTTTTACTAATTTAAGTTAAAGAGGCCTAGTTTTACTAGTATTTCTGCTAGTAGTAACCCACTTACTAGGCCCTTTTAACACACAACCTTCGCCCTTATTAGAGCTAAACGTATGTATATAGTTATAAAGTATACCCCCTTAAGAAAGACTATAAAGTAAATTAAAAAAAAATATAACTTTAAAGTAGAAGTAAGAGCGTACCTTAAATACTTTATAGAATATATTTTAAATACCTATAATTTCTATTAAATCTAAGTGCCCTTACTTAAATAAATTATTATTATATATAATATAACCTTTAATAAAATAAAGTTTTACTTAAAGTTAGATATAAAAGTAGTAGAATAAAGTAAAGTAGCCCGTACTATAGTCGAGGCTATTTAAGAGTCTATCTCCTTTTTTAATACTAAGCTTTAAGTCCTAAGTATTTTTAAAACGACTAATACTTTATTAATATATAATAAAAAAAAGCTATTTTTACTAATACTTACCCTAGTAACTAAGAACCCTAGTAAAAGTATTTTAAAGGCTATATTAAAGCTGTTTAATTAGTATAAAGAGTAACTATTAACCCCGGACCCTATACTAGTATCTAAAGAGACTTAAAGCTATATATAAAAAGTAAAAAGTTCTATACTCTATACTAGTATATATTAAACTTATAAACTATTATTATCCCCTAACTTACTTTTTACTTAGTTAACTCTTTTTATAAAAGAATTAAAAATAAAATTATTATAGTAACTAATACTAAAGCCCTATAAAAACTAAATACAAAAGCTAAATCTTTTCTACTTTAAGAAAATAACTTACTTTTTCCCTTAATATAACTATATATAGATTTAAAGGAGATAAATAGCTCCTTAAAGGGATTAGAGTAGGTATATAACTATAAAAATCTAAACTAACTTAAATTAAAGCTATAAAGATATTATAATAGCTAAAGCTATTCGTAGCTATATATATAAGTAACTACTTACTTAAGCGGCTTATTTAAGCGACTTTACTCTATTTCCCGCTCCTATAAGGGGGCCTTTACTTTTACTCTACTATATTATAAAACTTAAAAATTAAATTGTTATTTTTAGTTCACCTTAATTACTTATACTTAGCTATATAATAGTTATAAACCTAGCTTATACTATACTTTTAAACTACTATTTCTAAAGTAAACGTACTTACTAGGAAAATATTTATATAAATACTCTTTTATTATAATATTTTAATTTTTTAACTACTATTTTAATTTAACTATATTAAGTTTAACTTTAACCTTTTTTTTATCCTTTTATAAGTTTATAAAGTAGTATAACTACCCTGTATAGTTTAAGAACCTTTTAATTAAAGTAGTTGTGTAAGGGGTTTAGCTTTAACTTAATTCTAATAACTTAGTTTTATTAAATAAGCCCCTAAAAGAAGTATTTTTAATTTTATTTACTTAGTAGCTTTATAACTAGAACGTAGAGGTAGAAAGAATTTATTAAATCCACCTTAACTTATAGAAGAATAGTACTACTAAGTACTAGCTTAGTACTTTAATTAAATATAAAGATAGTATTAACCTTATAAAGGCCCCTAGAGTATAAACTTACTCCTAGAGTAAAGAGAAGTAACTTAAAGGCGCTTTAGGGCCCTTTTTAAATAATAAAACCCTGGGTAATTTAATACTTAATAGTAATAAACCTAAACTAAAGCACAACCTACTTTTTACTAAATAAAATAAAAGCGTACTTAATAACTATTTTAGTTATATCTTTAATAGAACTATTAATAATAAAGTTTAAAAGTAAAAAGTAAAAGCCTTTAAGGAGATTAAGTTATATATTAATAAGTTAGTATCCCTAAATATCCTTAAACTAATTTAATTTAAACTTTTTAACTAAAAAAATACCTCCCTTTATAACTTATTCTAAAGCTTTTAAACTTAATACTTTTTAAGTAACACTAGTTTCTTAGCTATAATATAATAAAAGTACTAAGTAATACTAAGAAAGTAAATAGTAGTACTATACTAAGTATCTAGTTAAGGGAATTCCAGGCTATATACCTTTAAGTAATACAATACTATCTCCTAAATATAATAAAACTATTTATAGTTTAAGACTTTTTCTCTACTATAGAATAAAGAATTACTCTAGAATAAATATAGAATAAACTTAAGTAGGTTTTTATAAAAAAAAGACTTAATTAGGCCTAAATTTTATTTAGAAACTATATATCTATACTTAAAGACCTCCTTTATAAAAACTTACTTTTTAAGTTTAAGAGTAAATTATTTAGTATCTTTTTAACCTTTATAAGTTACTTTAATACTATAATCTCTAAAGCTCTATAATCCTCTACTACTAAACTTAAGGGGATTTAGTATATTTATAACTAAAACTATAATTAAGTTTTTATAAATTATAAATATATCTACTTTATAGTCTTTAAAAGAAGTAACTATACTATTACTAAAATTACTCCTAATAAAGCTAAAAGGATTTAAAAGAAACTTAATATAAAGGAGTATTAAAGTTTTTTAGTTAAACTTATTTAAACTAGTTAAATTAAAGTTAACCTACTCTATTACTTAAGTATAGTATACTTTACTAAATAAAAAAAAACAAAAAAGAAGTAAGAATATAAATACCTTAAATACTAAAGCTACCTTTAAACCGACCCTTTTAATAGTATACTAAGTTGTAGTTATAATTAGTAGTAAGCTAGTTTACAAGGCCCTAAAGACCCCTATCTTACCTATACACACTATAAACGTTTTCTCTACTCCCCTAACTACTCCTTATACTTTAAGTACAAGTATAGTATTTAATAACTATAGTATAACCTATTTTATTAATAACTTCTTTCTTTTTAAAGAGAGCTTTATTTACCCTCCTAATAAAGAGGGATATATTAAATTAAAAACTACTTTATACTCTATTCTAATAATAAGTATAAGAGTTATAAAAAACGTACTTAATAACTTAAATAAACTAAATACCCTTAACTTAATATTAATAAATATTACTTATATAAAAAACTTTTATATAAATATTATCTTTAAAGTACTCCTATAAAAAAAGGGTATTTAGTATACTAGTTATAACGCTTTACTCTATATAAGTAATAATAAAAAAAGTCTTATAGTTAAGAAGTTAAAAAAGAGGATAAATATTATTTTTTTTAAATTTAAAGTTACTTCTTCTTACTTTATATCTCTATATATCTTTATTAATTTTACTATAACTATAAATATAACTATATTAGTTATAACTTTTTAAAAGTCCTACTACTAACTAAAAAACTATAATAATAATCCCCTTATATAATATCTTTACTTTAATTACTTAGAACCTAAAGCACTTAGTTATTTTCTATATAATACTTAAGGAGTAAGACTTAAAGGCCTAATATACCTTTAGTACAAGTATTATATAACAACCTATACTACCTAAATAGTTTTAAAACAAACTTCTAAAAGTTAAACTATATAGCTATATAAATAAATATCTTAAAACCTCTTTAACTACTCTAAAGAGTATAATTAAAGTTATTAGTTTATAGTAATTAAAAACAAGTATATTAACTACTTCTTTACCTTCCCCTATATTAATAAATAATACAAATCTATCTTCTACGTACTAAAGATATTTAAATACTAAATAGTAAAATAGTATAGTATATTTATTTATAAAATTTATTAAAATATTAAACGCGTAGTAATTATAATACATAGCTATACTAAGTACTAGTAATAGGCCTTAAAAAGGAAATTAAAATTAAAATAACTCTATTATATATAAAAGAACTAAATAGAAAGAGTAAGTGTACTAAATAAAAAATAATACTATAAATTATTAAAATACTTACTTTATCTAGCCTCCCCCTTATCTTATAGGTAGAAGTAACTATAACTATAGCCTTTCTCTATAATATAAGCCCCTTTAAATAAAAAGCGTAGCTCTTTCTAATTTAAGTTAAAAAAACCTAGTTCCACTAGTACTTCCACTAGTAGTGACCCTTTTACTAGGCCCTTCTAATACACAACCTTCGCCCTTACTAAAGCTAAATATATATATATAGTTATAAAGTATACTCCCTTAAAAAAGACTATAAAGTAAATTAAAAAAGGTATAACTTTAAAGTAGAAGTAAAAGTGTACCTTAAATACCTTATAGAATACATTTTAAATACCTATAACTTTTATTAAATCTAAGTACCTTTACTTAAATAAGTTATTATTATATATAACGTAACCTTTAATAAAACAAAGTTCTACTTAAAGCCTAATATAAAAGTAGTAAAATAAAGTAAAGTAGTCTGCACTATAGTTAAGGCTATTTAAAAGCCTATCTCCTTCCTTAATACTAAACTTTAAGTCCTAAGTATCTTTAAAATAATTAATACTCTATTAATATATAATAAAAAAAAACTATCTCTACTAACACTTACTCTAGTAGTTAAAAACCTAAATAAAGGTATTTTAAAAACTAACTTAAAGCCGTTTAACTAGTATAGGGGGTAGTTATTAACCCTAAACCCTATACTAATATTTAAAAAAACTTAATATTATATATAAAAAGTAAAGAACTCTATACTTAATATAAAAGTATATTAAGCCTATAAACTATTATTATCCCCTAACCTATTCTTTACTTTAAAAGTTAACTCTTTTTATAAAAATATTAAAAATAAAATTATTATAGTAACTAATACTAAAGCCTTATAAAAACTAAATATAAAGGCCAAATCTTTCCTACTCTAGGAAGGCGACTTGCCTTTTTTCCTAATATAGCTATATATAGATTTAAAAAAAACGAGTAGTCCTTTAAAAGGATTAAAATAGGTATATAACTACAAAAGTCTAGACTAACCTAAACTAAAGCCATAAAAATCACTATACTTCTATAACTACTTTACATTTCTTAATACTAAATATAACTAAAATATCTTTTTTAATATATATATACTAAATTATAACTGTACTTTAAAAAAAGTAACTTAAAAACACTATATATATTACTATATAGTCTTTACTTTAATTAATAAAGTAAAGTAAGCTAAGTTAACTACACTAAATACAAGGGTCTACTTAAGTTAGCTTAGTAAGGCTCTAACTACATACTAGAGTATTTACTTACTACTACTAAAGCTAAAAAACTACTTTTATAAAGTAGTTAATAAAAAAGTATTTAAGTTTAAAAAAATAGGAGTATAGAAGGTTATTAACTCCTATAAAACTAAAGTAAAGCTAGTCCCCCTTAAGTAGGTATTTATATATAAACTTAATAAGAATAAGTATTTTTAGTACTATAAAGTAAGGCACTACGTCTATAGGGATTTTTAAAAAAAAGTATCCCCTTAAATAGACCTACGCAGCTATACTCGTAGTTTATACTTTTAAAGTTACTATAGCCCTTATAGTATAATTTAACTTTAAAGTTAACTAGTTTAATATAATTAATATATTCCTAAACACTAAAAAGGGACCCAACAACCCTTTAGTTATATACTACCTCCCTAAGGGCTTTAAGTAAAGTAGTAAGCTCCTTAAGCTTCGCCGCACCCTCTACAGCCTAAGAAATACCCCTCTCCTCTAGTATAAAGAGTTCTCTTTAACCCTTTAAAGCCTTAGGCTTATACTAACTAATAAAAACCCGTACTTCTTTTAGAGCCGTAACTACTATATACTTATCCTTTTTTATATAAACAATATTCTTATTATAAATTATAGAAATAATACTATAAAAGTAAAGTAAATTATTAAAAGTATTAAAGTAAAGTATAAATTTAAAGAGTAGAGAGCTATTAAGTAGTACCTTAGGATCTAGGTTATTTATAACTATAAAATAAAAAAAATTTATTTTACCTATAATTAGTATATTTAACGCGTTATAGAGAAGTTTAGTTTTATAGACTTCTACTACCCTTTAACTTTATTACTACTTACCCCCCTTAAAAAAAACACTAAAGACCCCGTTAATACTAACGTAAAGCTATACTAAAAAACGATTATTTTAATTCTATATACTATAATTATAATCCGCCTTAATATAGCTTTTACTTATACTATTCTTTTAAAATTCTTAATAAACCCTTTTTATAAACACTAAATCACTATAAATTAAGTTATTTATTACCTATACTATACTTACTACCTTTTACTCTACTATAGTAGCTTAGAGAGTAGAGGAGTATAGGTACTTTTAATTACTAAAAATACTTTATTTATAAATAATAAGGAAATGTAAAGGTTGTTCTAGAGATATATTATTTTACTTTTTAGTGGCTTTATTTAATAAAAGGCTGTAAGGTAAAATACTATAATAACTTTAATAACTAAAGTTAAGTTTTTTAACTTTAAGTATATTATAAAAAGAATAATTACTCTTAAGAGGCTTTTTAAAAACCTTAAATTTAAACTAAGTAATATATAGTAAATTTACTATAATAACTATTAAACTATATACTTTATAGTAGGGAAAAGGGAGTATATTTTAATAAAACTTTACTATATTAATACATAAAATATATAGCTTTATTAAACGTATACTAGAAAGTTATTTAACATTATTTATATACTAACTAATAAGATACTTACTAATAGCTTTATTAAAGTACTTTTCTATTTAAAGTTTAAATAGTTTAAAGTACTTTTTAACTTTTAAAATATTAAGTTATATATTATAAAAAGTAAAAAGAATATATAAGGCAAATACGGCCTTAGGCTTATATTTATTTAATTCTTTTTAGTTTAAGAGCTAAGAAGTGTAAAAAGCTTTTATAAAAAAGCTACTACTGTACTATACTGGGTACTACTACTATACTAAATACTACTACTACTATTAATACTACTACTAAAGTAGACTTATACTTTTATTATTACTACTACTACTAAAGTAGATTTATACTAAGTTAAAGTTAGGTAATACTACTACTACTAAAGTAAACTTATACTTCTTTATATTTAACTTATAGAGTATTTTTAAATATATTTAATATAGACTAAAATAAAAAGATTATATTTTAGTTAAAGTTAACTATAACTAAAGTATTAAGGTTTACTTAAGTAATAGCTAAATATAAAAGCTTTTTATTATAAGTAGAAAAATAGTTTTTAATACTTACTTTAACTACCTTTTTAAGGATCTACGGGGTAATAGCTACTTTAAATAGTTTTAAAAGAGTTATTTTTATAAAAGTTATTTTAATCTTAGGAGCTAGTATTAAAGAGACTAAAGCCTTTCCCTTTTCCTTCTTTAAAAAAATTAACCCCTAGTTACTACTTTTACTCTTTAGTATAGATACTAGTAAAGACTAGGTCTTTATATTATTAAGGACTATAAAGATAATACACTTAAAGCCCTTATATTAGGCTATAGTTTTTACAATAAAGAACCTATTTTATTAGTACTAAGTAAGGCTATTATTAAAAAAGGAAGTATAAGGCTTTTTTTTATTTTTATAATAATAATACTTTAAGTTATTAGTCAGAGTATTATATATACTAGGGTCCCTATTAATTAGTATACTATAAATATACTAAATATAAATAAAAGCTTTAAGTTAAATACTCTTACTATTAAAAACTACTATACTTTTAATTATACTAAAGTAAAGTTAGTAACTAAACTAAAAGAATAATATAAAAAGACTAAACTTACTATAACTACTTAAGAGTAGCTTAGGTGTCTTAAGAGTAGGGGGAGGGGTATTAATAAAAGGCCCTAAACCTCTCTCCTTTATAACCTTTTTTTAGGCTGTAGTAAACTAGCTAGTAGAAGTAGTATTAACTACTTCTTTAGTATAATATAAAGTTATTTAAAATAGTTAGTATAGATTTATAGTAATAAAAATAAATATTACTTATTCTAAAAGGCTATAAACTCCTTATAATTAACTAACTAAATAGCTATAAGGGTAAGGTACTTCTTTTTTTTAGAGTTTACATAAATATAAAGTTAAATATAATTTAACTAAAATAGTAATAAATAAACTTACTATTAGGGGGGGTAGGAGTAGTTTTTTATTTAGAAGGCTTTATAAAGCCCCCTTTACTACTAGTATTATTAAATTAGTTTAAATTAAAATATGTATTAGTTTAAGTAATAATAATGTAAAAAGGAGATAATTAAATATACTGGTAGTAGCCTTAGTAGCTGTAGCTGTAGCTATTATAGTAACTACGGCTTCCTTATTGGCCTTGTTCTTTATGCGCTTTATAGTGCGTACTGCGTAGATAGGCTTAATTTACTTCCTTTTAAAAGCGTTATTGACTATTATACTATATAAACTATTAGAATACTACATTTTAAACTAAATACTATTAATACCTTTAAACTATATAAAGTAAAGTATTATAGTACTAGGGGTAAAATTAAGGGTATTTATACTTTATATAAATATTATTACTAGGAGAAAAAAAGAAAAAAGATTAGGGCCTTTAAAGGATTATTATTTACTTATTTTAAACCGGGTATTTACTTAGATCCGGCTAATTAAAAGTACCTAAGAATATTTATTAATTTTTTTACTTACCTTCTACTATATAAATAAAAGTATAACTACTTTAGTAATAGTAATAAAAGTATTATAATAAAGTAAAGGTAGTATTAATAAAGTAAAGGGATTTTTATTTTATTGATTAGTCTTTTTTATAATATAAAATCTTTTATTTATATTTTCTTTTATTAAATATTAATATAAATATTTTTAATTATATATTAGGAGGCTATAAGCACAGCGTCTTTAGACTTTTTTTAAGTCTAGGGGGTGTGTTGTGATAGCTAAAGCTATTTATAGCTATATATATAAGTAACTACTTACTTAAGTGGCTTACCTAAGCGACTTTGCTCCGTCTCCCGCCCCTATAAGGGGGCCTTTACTTTTACTCCGCCACATTGTAGGACTTAGAGATCAAGCCGTTACTTTTACTTTACTTTAACCACTTATACTTAACTGCGTAAGAAAAAATTACTATACTTTTAAAACTACTTTATATTCCTTAATACTAAATATAACTAAAATACTTTTTTAATATATATATACTAAATTATAACTATACTTTAAAGAAAGTAACTTAAAAATACTATATATATTACTATATAGTTTTTACTTTAATTAATAAAGTAAAGTAAACTAAGTTAACTATACTAAACACAAGGGTCTACTTAAGCTAGCTTAGTAAGGCTCTAACTATATACTAAAGTATTTACTTACTACTACTAAAGCTAAAGGACTACTTCTATAAAGTAGTTAATAAAGAGGTATCTAAGTTTAAAGAGATAGGGGTATAAAAGGTTATTAACTTCTATAAAGCTAAAGTAAAATTAACCCCCCTTATGTAGGTATTTATATATAAACTTAATAAAAACGAGTATTTTTAGTACTATAAAGTAAAGCTTTATATCTATAGGGATCTTTAAAAAAAGTATCCCTTTAAATAGACCTATATAGCTATACTCGTAGTTTATACTTTTAGAGTTACTATAGCCTTTATAGTATAATTTAACTTTAAAGTTAACTAGTTTAATATAGTTAATATATTTTAAATACTAAGGGGAGACCTAATAATACTTTAGTTATATACTACTTCTTTAAGGGCTTTAAATAGAGTAGTAAGCTTTTTAAGCTTTACTATACCCTTTATAGCCTTAAAGATACTCCTCTTTTTTAGTATAAAGAGTTTTCTTTAACCCTTTAAAACCTTAAACTTATACTAACTAATAAAAACCTATACCTTTTTTAAAGCCATAACTACTATATACTTATCTTTTTTTATATAAATAATATTTTTATTATATACTCTAAAAATAATACTATTAAAGTAAAGTAAATTATTAAAGGTATTAAAGTAAAGTATAAATTTAAAAAGTAAAAAGCTATTAAGTAGTACTTTAGGATCTACGTTATCTGCGACTATAAAGTAGAAAAAATCTATTTTACCTATAATTAGTATATTTAATATATTATAGAAAAGTTCGACCTTATAGATTCCTACTACCCTTTAACTCTATTACTACTTACCTACTTTAAAAAAAACACTAAAGACCCGATTAATACTAACGTAAAGCTATACTAAAAAAAGATTAGTTTAATTCTATATACTATAATTATAATCTACTCTAATATAACTTTTACCTATACTATTCTTTTAAAATTCCTAATAAACCCTTTTTATAAATACTAAATTACTATAAATTAAATTATTTATTACCTATACTATACTCGCTACCTCTTACTCTACTATAGTAGCTTAGGGGATAGGGGAGTATAAGTACTCTTAATTACTAGAAATACCTTATTTATAAATAATAAGGAAACGTAAAGGTCGTTCTAGAGATATATTATTTTACTTTTTAATAGCTCCATTTAATAAAAGGCTATAAAGTAAAATACTATAATAACTTTAATAACTAAGGCTAAGCTTCTTAACTTTAAGTATACTATAAAAAAACAATTACTTTTAATAAACTCTTTAAAAACCTTAAACTTAAACTAAGTAATATATAGTAAATCTACTATAATAACTATTAAACTATATACCTTATAGTAAAAAAAAGAGAGTATATTTTAATATAACTTTACTATATTAATATATAAAATATATAACTTTACTAAGAATATACTAGAAAGTTATTTAATATTATTTATATACTAACTAATAAAATACCTACTAATAGCCTTACTAAAGTACTTTTCTATTTAAAGTTTAAATAATTTAAAGCACTTTTTAACTTTTAAAATATTAAGTTATAAATTATAAAAAGTAAAAAGAGTATATAAGGCGAATATAGCTTTAGGTCTATATTTATTTAATTCCTTTTAGCCTAAGGGCTAAAAAGTATAAAAAGCTCCTATAAAAGACCTACTACTATACTATACTAGGCACTACTACTATACTAAATACTACTACTACTATTAACACTACTACTAAAGTAAACTTACACTTTTATTATTACTACTACTAAAACGGACTTATACTAGGTTAGAATTAAGTAATACTATTACTACTAAAGTAGACTTACACTTCTTTATATTTAACCTATAGAGTATCTTTAAATATATTTAATATAAACTAAAATAAAGAGGCTATACTTTAGTTAAGGTTAACTATAACTAGAGTATTAAGGTTCACTTAAATAATAACTAAATATAAAAGTTCTTTATTATAAGTAGAAAAATAGTCTTTAATACTTATTTTAACTACCTTTTTAGGAGTCTATAGAGTAATAGCTACTTTAAATAGCTTTAAAGGAGTTATTTTTATAAAAGTTATTTTAACTTTAAGAGCCGGTATTAAAAAGGCTAAAGCCTTCCCTTTTTCCTTTTTTAAAGAAATTAACCCCTAACTACTACTCTTACCCTTTAGTATAAGTACTAATAAAGGCTAAGCCTTTATATTATTAAGGGCTATAAAAATAATATACTTAAAGTCCCTATACTAGGTAGGCTATAGTTTTTATAATAAAGAACCTATTTTATTAGCACTAAATAAAGCTATTATTAAAAAAGGGAGTATAAAGCTTCTTTTTATCCTTATAGTAATAATACTTTAAACTATTAGTTAGCGCGTTATATACACTAAAGTCCCTACGAACTAGTATACTATAAATATACTAAATATAAGTAAGAGCCCTAGACTAAATACCCTTACTATTAAAAACTACTACACTTTTAACTATACTAAAGTAAAATTAATAACTAAATTAAAAAGATAATATAAAAAAACTAAACTTACTATAACTACTTAAGAGTAGCTTAAGTGTCTTAAGAGTAGGGGGAGGGGTATTAATAAAAGGCCCTAAACCTCTCTCCTTTATAACCTTTTTTTAGGCTATAGTAAACTAGCTAGTAGAGGTAGTATTAACTACTTCTTTAGTATAGTATAGAGTTATTTAAAATAGTTAGTATAGACTTATAGTAATAAAAATAAAAGTAACTTACCCTTAAAGGCTATAAACTCTTTATAGTTAACTAGTTAAGTAGCTATAAGGGTAAAACGCTTTTTTTCTTTAGAGTTTATATAAATATAAAATTAAATATAATTTAATTAAAGTAGTAATAAATAAACTTACTATTAGGGGGGGCGGGAGTAGTCTCTTATTTAAAAGGCTTTATAAAGCCCCTTTTACTACTAATATTATTAAGTTAGTTTAGATTAAAATATATATTAGTTTAGATAATAATAATATAAAAAGGAGATAATTAAATATACTAGTAGTAGCCTTAGTAGCTATAGTTATAGCTACTATAGTAGCTATGGTTTCTTTATTAGCCTTATTCTTTATATACTTTATAGTATATACTATATAAGTAGACTTAGTTTACTTTCTTTTAAAAGTATTATTAATTATTATACTATATAAACTAGTAAAATACTCTATTTTAAACCAAATACTATTAATACCTTTAAACTATATTGAGTAGAGTGTTGTAGTATTAGGGGCGAAATTGAGGGTATTTATACTTTATATAGATATTATTATTAGGGAAAGAAAAGAAAAAAGATTAGGGCCCTTAAAGGATTATTATTTACCTACTTTAAGCTGGGTATTTACTTAAATCCAGCTAATTAAAAGTACTTAAAAACATTTATTAATTTTTTTACTTACCTCCTACTGTATAGATAAAAGTATAACTACTCCCTAGTAATAGTAATAAAAGTATTATAATAAAGTAAAAGTAGTATTAATAAAGTAAAGGGATTTTTATTTTATTTATTAGTTTCTTTTATAATATAAAATCTTTTATTTATACTCTTTTTTATTAAATATTAATATAAACATTTTTAACTACGCGTTAAGAGGCTATAAGCGTAGTATCTTTAGACTTTTTTTAAGTCTAGGGGGTATATTATAATAACTAAAGCTATTTATAACTGTGTATAAAAGCAACTACTTACTTAAGCAACTTACTTAAATAACTTTACTCTATCTCCCGCCCCTATAAGGGGGCCTTTACTTTTACTCCACTATATCATAAAACTTAGAAATTAAGCCATTACTTTTACTTCACTTCAACCACTCATACTTAGCCGTATAATAATTACTAACTATACTATAGTTAAAGTTAAAAAAGCTTATTATTAAAGTTATACTTAAAGTAAAATTAGTTATAGTAAATACTAAACTTTATAGGCCTTAGTACTAAATTTATTATCTTTTTTAGGGCCCTTAGAGCCTTTAGCTTTAGGACCAAACTACTACTAGTACTACTTATTAGTCTATTATTACTAAAGTCTTAGGGCTAACTATAGAGTATTATAATAACCTAGAGATCTAAGATCTTTAATAAAGTATTATTAAAATCTAAAAACTACTTTAACTACTAGTATAGATATAGTAAGGTTAGAGTATATAAGTATATATTAAATTAAAGTTATATCAAAAAGAGATTTATACTATAAGGCACTATACTTATTAGAGCGTTATATCTATACTTAGTCACTCTAGTACCTAAGGCGTAGTGCGTAAGGCTAAAGCCTTAAAAGGCTTATTACAATATACCCCCTAGTAATAATAACGTTGCTATTAGCTATATTAAGGCCATATCCCTTACTTCCTTTTTTATTCTAAATATAAATAAATAAAGCGTTTAAAACACTCTTTAAAGTTATATAAATAAAAACGTATAAAAGAAATATTTTTTATAGTTATATAAACTATAAAAAGCACTTATAACTATAACTAAAATTATAGTTACTATCTTTTAAAGTATAGAGATTTTTTATTAAATAAACTATAAATAGTAGGATATATATAACTTTTCTAGCTACTACTTAAAATCCTCTTTTTCTTTTTTTTAGTATACCTATTTTAATAAATTATAAGTTACTACTTTACCTCCCCGCGCTCTATATACTACTTCTAAAACATTTTTATTAATAAAAATATATAAAAATTAAATAGTTAAAATACCTTCTAAAAAGTATATAATAAGTAAAAAGTATAAGGTAAAGATTACTAAGGGTAAAAAGTATACTAGGCTTAAGTACAAGCGCACAGTACGTAGTAGCTTTACTAACTCTACTAACCCCCTTAATACTATTAGTAGCCGTAGCTGTAATAATAAGGAAAGTAAGGACAATAATAATAATAAGTACCTACCGTCCTAACTAACCACCCTACCCCGCGCGACCCCTCCCCCCTATAGCCCCTTTCCCCCCTAGTTTCTTCCTATACCCCGCGTAAAAAGAACTATACCCTTATACTATTTAATAAGAACAACCTTAAGTATAACCCCCCTTATAAAGGGTATACTAACTCTAGGTTTAAAAACTATTCTTTTAACTACTACTTTATTACTAAAAGTAATACTTAAAACTACTACGTTTAGTATATTAATAGCTATAAGTAGTATACTAATTTTTACTAGAACGCTGTGTCTTAGTATTACTAGTTTATTATAGTATACTTTTTAAATAAGTTTTATTATATAAGTTCTTTTTTATACTTTTTAGTAGTTTATAGTTAATTTATTTAACTTTATAATAGGTTTATAAAGTGTATAATAACCTATAAAAGGTTATTAAGTCTAACTCTATATCTTTTTTTATTAAGAGTAAGGTTAAAGAAGAGGAAGAAAAAAAAAGGCTAAGTTTAAAAAAAAAAAAAGAAGGAGTTTAAGAAGAAGGAGGAGTTGCTTAATAAGGAGGAGGACGAAAAGGAAATTACTAGTATACCTATAGGACGCACTATATACTAAGTTTATACTAAGGCTATTATAGGGAGTATTTATTAGCTTATAAATAAGCTCTTTACTACCTATAACCGTACCTAGGTAATTTAAAAGGGTATTTATTAGCTCTTTATAGAGCTAATTAATACCCTTATACCTTAAGAGTATCTTCTAGGCTATTATATCTATCTTTAGTATTTAGGGGGCCTCTAGGCTATAATTACTTTACTCTTTTTTATACACCTAGTAAGGTAGTGTAGGCCTTTTGGCCTAATATAATAACTTACCTATAGGCTGTCTTTTTTTTCTACTTAAGTACTTCTTTCTTTTTTTTATATAGTTATAATATACACTAAAGTATTATAGAAGTTAAGAAGTACTTTAAAGTACTTAAACTTACTTTTTATAAAGTTCTTAGTAAGTCCATCAGCCAACATATCGCTTATAAGTATATATACAATATTAAAAAAGCACTTAGTGTATTCTTAACAAAGCTATATATTTTAAATATCTATATATTTTAAGTACATAGTTATATACTTTCCTTCACCCACTATAAAGTAAATTATTTACTAGTTATTGTAGTAGACTTTCTAAGTATCTCTAAAGTTAAAATCTATTTCCTTAAAAAATCGTTAAAGTACTATTAACTCTTTAGTAGTATACTTAAGTGTTAGGAGCTCTACTTTTAGTATTAATATAGTAACTATATTCTATCTCCTAGCTTTTTAGTATAATAAACTACTAAAAAGCTTAATAATATATTTATAAAATAATCTTCTTATTTCCTTATTATCTATAAAAAAGGTATCTCTTATTATAAAAAGTACCTCTGTATTACCCCCTATACTACTATAGTATATAGTAAAGTAATGTATTAAATATAAGTAGTGGATAACTTAGTAACTTTAAAGTGTACTTAAAAGGAATTTATTTGAAAGTATAAGAGTTATAAGGTGGTAAAGGTAATGTCTGGGCGGATTATAATAGTAGTATAAAGGATTAAGTTAACCTTTTTCTAAAACTCTTTAACTTTTTAATATAACACTTAACCTAGGTTTTTGATAAAGTTAACCGTTAGTAGTAGTATAGCTAGGTATAGCGTATTAGTAAGGTTATTCTTTTTAACTATTTTATTAATATACGTATTATAAACTAAAAAAATATATTATTTAAAACAGTCTTTAATTACTTTAATACTAAAGAAGTACTCTATAGGGCCTTACTCCTTAAGCTTATATACGTCCTTAATACCCCTAATTATTATTTAAGTATACTTAGCCTTATCTAGGTAGTATACTATAAGGATATTATTAATATAAAATATAACAAGGACGCGCCTCTAAGGGTTTTAAAAGAAATATAGCTCTTTATTATAGCGTTTAAAACCAAGGCAATAAAGAGTCTTTAAGAACTCCTTATACTATAAGAAAAGAGTATCTCGTAGTTTATAAAGTACTTATTTAAGTTTAATACACTTTTCTAGTTAATAAAAGCCGTTTAGGAGTTTATAATAAATAGGTAAAGTATTAGGGTTGAACTTTGTATTTAAAAAAGCGTTTATAATATTAAACTACTAAATATTATAGTTAAACTATACTTTAAGGGATATTAAGAAGTAAAAGGATTATACTATAAGAGTTATATTATAAGTATATTATAATAGATCTATATTTTAAAGGTCTTTTTAAATATAAATACATACTTTATAGTAGTTAAAGACTCTATTAAACTTAAACTTATAAATAAAAACCTATTTTAGGGGGAGGGGTTATAATAAAGCCTTTTAATAATCTAGCTTTCGCCACGTTTCTATAAAAGTAAACTTATATATTTCCTTATATACCGCGTTTATAAAGAGCTCTTAGAACTTTAAAAAAAGCTTCTTTATAGCCTTCCATAACTTTAAAATACTAATAAAGTCATTTATATAAAACTCTCCTTCCTTTATAGTATATTTATAGTTATTAAGTATTATATAAACTGTATTTTAAATAATATAGTATAAATAGGTATATTTATATTCTTTATCCTTAAATACTTTTTATTAATTAAGTATAAATATAGTAAAGAAGGTGTTACTTAAGCTACTATATAGTATCTTATAAGTATTATTAATATATATATAGATAATGTAGTTTCCTTCCTTAGACTCTAGATTAAACCCTATTAAGTACTAGCTACTATATATAAATAAAGCTAGTACCTCTTAAGGTATTCTTAAAGTATTTAAAGGGATAATATTATTTAAGTTGTTTTTATTAATTAACTAGGCCTCTTTTAGCTAGGTAGTTAGAGGTCTATACTTAATAATTAAAAATCCTAAGTGTTTTATAGAATCCCTTATATACGTATAGGCCTAGTTATTTATAAGTTTAACTAATTTAAAAAGTTCTACTAACTTAGCTTTATTTATCTTAGGTCCTTTAGTATTAATAGTTACTTTACACAGCTTTTTACTTTTAAGGTTTTATAAAACTAACTTAAAAGTAAAGTTAAGGGATATTAGCCCCCTATTTTACAATACACTATACTCTTTATACACAAAAGTATTACTTAACTTAATAATATTTTATTAAATAAGTCTAGTATTTTATAGTTTAGTAGGCTTATTATTAGCCTTTTCTTAGTCACTCTTAAAGTCTCTAAAAGTCTTATAAACCTTACTCTAAAACTCTATAAACTCTTTAAACTCTAAAATAACTATTTATATAATTTCTAAATAAAGGGTATAGTTAGTATTATTTCTTAAATAAAACTTTATTTTATTAAAAGTAACATTATATATAATAATAACCTAGTTAAGTATAAGTACTTAGATTCTATATAAGTTTATTATTTTAAAAACGTATCCTATAAAGTATCTAATATACACTCTTAGTATAACTTTAAACTATTTTCTTTTAATTCCTATTTCTTTTTTATACTTAAAGGAGTAAGTTTAGTATTTATATATATAGAGTTTACCTTAATAAGAGTACGGGTTATAGTTTATAAAGTAGTTATAAGCTAAAGTCTACTACTTAAAGTAATATCTAAACTATTCTACTTTAACTTTATTTAAAAAATACTAAAAGTTTAATTTATATAAATTTATATTAAATATATTAATACCTATAAGTACTAACTCTTTTTAAAAGTACTTAAAAAGCCCTACTCCCTTTTTTATATAAATCCCCTAGTTTATACCCTTTTATTTAATATACTTAGTACCTTTTATAGACTCTTTAGTATATACTAATAGTATTTTAAAATTAATACCCTCTTTTTATACCTATATTTAAAAACTAGTAATACCTTTAATAGTAATTATAGTACACTTATTATCTATATATATTTTATAAATATTAAGTTTTTTATATTATTTAACCTATCTTTTAAATATTTAAAGGACCTTAAATACTTTAAAGTAATCCTTTTTAAAAAGAATAAAGCTAAAAAACTTACTAAAGTACTTATTTTTAATAACTAAAAGCTAGTTATTGCTATTATATACATATAGAAAGTTAAAAAGGTTCTAGAAAATACAGTAATATAGTTAACTGGCTTTATTTTTAAATACTTTATATAATATTTACTATATTACGTATATAACTACACAGTCCTAGTACTTTATATAAGTTAAGCTATAGATCCTTACCCTCTAAATACAGTATACTAAGTACTTAAAAGCTTTATAACTAAAGTAGCCTACCTTAAGGTGCTAGAGTACTATAGAGTTAATATAGTTATATAGAGATTAGTAACTAGGATAGTATTTTACGTATTTAACAATTTAAGTTATATATACTATTACAGCATCACTAATAAACATAAAATGCAAGTAGAAGAAAAATAGTTTATATTTAAAAAAACAGATATTATTATAGTATTCTAGAGTCTTTACTACAGTACTATTTTCCATTATTCCAATTTTAAGTATATAATTAAAGCTATAGTACTAAATACTAGCCTTAAAAAGAACCACTTTAAAAATAATATTAATATAAAAACCCTTTATTACTATAACATTAGTAAGTATTAAATTTACTATTAAATTACCCTTCCTATCCATTAAAACACTTTATATAACGCAGGTCCCGCGTTTAAAAACCGGAATCCTATTTATACTAGCGTCTATATAGTCTTTTAAACTAAAAACCTTAAACGTACTAAGTTTAATAAACACTATATAATTAACAAGGTAGGTTAAGTTATAGTTATTATACATAGTACTCTAAAAGAGTAAGTAGATTAATATAATAATTAAAAAAATTAAGTATCTAATTATATTACCTCCTAAAGAGGCATTAGGCAAAAATACAACATTAATAATATCTTCTAAAACCTCTAGAGCGTCTCCTATAGTATTTAAAGAGTCCCTATTATAACTACTACATCCCTAACGTCTCTTTTTAAAACACAAAAGTATATTTTTATCTAACCAGCCACACTTAATTAACTTCTTCTTAAGGTCCTCTTACTTTAAATCTACTAAAACTAACTTAATACTATTAATTTTAGTATTAAAAAAAAACTAAATATACTTAAAGAACCCCATTAGGGCCTTACTAAAACGTCTATAAGTATAAGTGGACCACTAATAAAGCGTTCTATAGGGGCATTTTTAAATACTAAATAATAAGTTAGTCTAGCTTATAAAAGTAAAAAAAGCAGCTCTACCACGGGCCCCCGTCTAACGCATCAATTTATTCTTAACTTTTATAAAAGAAAATACTCTATACTAATATAATATTAAAGAGTCTTTACTAAATTAAAACTCTTCTTAAATTCTATTAAACTACTAGCCTCCCTATATAAAAGTATATTAAGTACTAACTACTTTAAAAAAATTTTATACTACCTATACTCCCTAAACCTCTCAAACGCCCCTATATATAACTTAAAAAAGTAGTTATACTAATAGTTATACTACTTAGTAGAATTAAGGTTTCTATATATAGTATCTCTAAAAATAGTATTATACTCTCTTTAAAGTAATATTAAAATAACTAAGTTATTTAAAGTAAGTTATACTTTAAACTCGCGTATATATACTTAAATTAAGTATAATTCTAAAGTAATAAACTTCTAATAAACTAGGCTAGTGTATAAAGGGTCAATAAACTAATTTATCCAATACTAAACACTTCTTAAAGCAGCTATAACAACCGCGTATTATACTTATTCCTATAAAAAGTATTTAATATTATTTATATAATTTACCACTATATCTCCTAATATTTATTTAATTAACTAATACAATAAATCTATAGTATTATTATAAAGCTATTCCGTGTTAAAGTTTATTTACTCGTCTAACTAAGTCTTAATATCTACTTTATATTATTTTTTTATATTTTTATTAATTTATATAAAGTATTTAGTATATATAGAATTAATTAAGTAAATATAGTTTATACTTAGCGCATCTAAAGCGTCCGGGTCGAAGTATAACTAGACTCCTTAAAGCTTTACTTAGTAGTATAGCTCTCTATAAAATTATAATTAGTCTCTTAAGGACCTAAGGATAATTATTAAACTTATTAAGGTATTATAAAAGGTGGTTAAGGCGTTTATTATAAAACACTATAGTACTACTAAAAGCTTAAAAGAAATAGAAAAAAAGGAGTTTAAAGCTTATATACTTTACTTAAGTAGTTAGGGGTAATAGATACTAATTAGAGATAAGCTGGGCTTATAACTATAGTAAGGTTAGAGTATATAAGCGTATATTAAATTAAGGTTGTATTAAGAAGAGATCTATACTATAAAGCGCTGTGCTCGTTAGAGCGTTATACCTATGCTTAGTCACCCTAGTGCCTAAGGCGCGGCGCGCGAGGCTAGAGCCTTAAAAGGCTTATTGCAACAATAGATTAATATTATACTTTTAAAAGTAACCCTAGTATAGTAGTAGATCTTTTGGCTTTAGGTTATTAAATAAAGGTATTACTATTAAGGTAATTCTATACTAGTAGGCTATAAAGTTAAGGGCTTTATATCCTATATACTTTAAAAGGCTACTTAGTTAGTACTTTTACTATAAGTATTTATAGTCGCTATATAACTCTAGTATAGTAGTATATTAAATATAGTTTTACTTTTTATACTAGAGTATTTCTTTAATAGTGTTAAGGACTTTAAAAAAGTCTAAGTAGCTATAGATTATATATAACTTTAAGTTCTTATAAACTATCTTTATAGAACTATTAGCATATACACTATAGTTCTTATTTTTACTAATTTAATACTAAACCTACTACTTTTTAGTAAAAAAGTAGGTTTTATTAAAATAAATATAAATACCCTTCTAGTTGGTAAAGTCCTTTTAAAGTTAGTTAAAGGCTATGTTTAAGTTAAAAATAGTATTAGTATAAATAATATATACTTAAAGCTTATAGAAGCTACTAGGACTATACTTAATAATAAGGTTATTTAGTTAATATAAGGAAAGGGTCTTATTAGCTTCAGTAAGCTTATTAAGGCCAGTAGTTAACTATAGGGTTATAAAGTAGGGCAGTAGTCTTAGCCTTATTAGCCTTTCTAGCCTTAGTAGTAGCCTTAACTACGATTTTATCTTTATTAACTTTAAATTCGTTACTAAAGACACTACTAAGACCCTTCTACTTATATTTAACATTAGCTTTAACGTTAGTGTTAATATAAAAGATATATAACTATAAGTGTATATCTAGTATAGTATTAGTAATAGTAGTATATAGTATATCCTTATAATCTATAATTATAATACAAAAAAAAGCTATACTAACCTCCTCTTAAATAAATTTACAAACTTAATTAAGAAGTTATAGCCTTAAAAGTACTTTAATAAGCTAAAGCTAAAGGCTATATTATAGAGTTCTGCTAGCCGAGCAGTGTCGTTTGGCTAGCCGGGCAGTGTTTTTACTTTTTACTATTCTAAGCCTTTCTGTTAGTCCTATAAGAAGTATACTATAATAAGTATAATTATTAATGTATATAGTAGCTATAGTAATTATACTATAATTAATATATATAACTATATAAATTAAAAAGAAAGTAGAGATATATAGAGTTTTACTAACTAGGTAGTATTTTTTATTTAATTAAGTAGTATTTTTACTTTTTATTATTTTAAGTCTTTTTATTAGTTCTTTAAAGAAAATATACTACTACTAAGATAATTATATATATATATATATATAGTATTTTCTATGATTATATAAATAGTAATAATAGTAGTTATATATATAGTAAGTATAGTAATTATAGTACTATAATTATAATAACTATATAAATGTAGTATTTATATTATTACTATAGTAACTAGGTAATATCTATAGTAATATTATAATTATAGTAATTATACTATAGCTAACATATTCAACTCTATTACTTAAAAAGGTAAGGACACTGCCCGGCTAGCTAAATGATACTGTCCGGCTAGCAAAACTCATATTATAAAGTAAGCTAATATTTATAGTTCTAGTAATTTAATAAAGAAGTGTTTTATACTAGTTAGTTTTATATATATTATTAATACCTAGGACTTTAAAGAACTACTTCTATATAACGTTATACTAAAGATAGGTCTATATAAAGGCTTTAGGGATATTAGAGTTATTAAAGGACTACTTAATATAATACTTAAAGCCTTTTTACTATAAATAATAAAAGAGAGTTTAAGTAGAAGTTTTACTTTTAAGGCTATCAAAGTAAAGCTTCTACTAAGTATTATTAATATTCTTTTATATAAAGTACACCTATATACCTATATTCTTAGCTATATTATAAATAATAGTATTAATTTCCTAGGGGTTAATAGTATTATACTTTAAAAAATTAGTAATAAGGCTCTTTTATATACTATTAAGTTCTTAATAAATAAAATAAGTAAAGGGATTAAAAAAAGAGCTATAAGTATACTACTTATAGCCTTTTTTTAGTTTCTAAACAATCTTTTAATTACTTAACTTTATTATAGCAGTAACGCTCTATTAAGTATAGCTAACCTTCTATACTATAGTTTTATAAAGACTAACTCCCTTAATAACTCAAACCTTATTATAGTTATATTAAAAAGACTACTATATGTTTATACTATTATACTTTTTAATACTATTTTTTCTAATAATAGTAAAGCTATACTAGTAGGTAAAAGTATTAAAATAGTTCTATAGCTTTTTAATTATATTAATACCCTTACTACTATTAATACTACTCTTAAGAGGGTTAGAAATAGCTTTATATTTAATATTATTAATACTAAAGTCATTTAATAGCGTTATAGTAGCTATATTTATAGTAGTAAGCTTGCGACTATAGTTATTTTAAAAGAGGAAAAAAATTAAGTGTACTATAAAGAAGTTCATAATTACATAGTAAAATAGATCCTATTAATCTAATTAACCAAGAGAAGTAGGGGGTCGCCTAGATAGCTAAAAGGGGTCGCCTAAATAGCAAAACTTATAATAGGCTTTTTCTTTTTTCTATCAAAGAATATATATTAATTATAGGTTAAGTTAATTTTATTAACCCCTTTAGTTATAAAGTATTTATTACTACTTCTATAGTTAATTAATAACTATAAAGTTATATAATAGTTATTATTCTAGTTAAAAGGGCTTAGGGTAAGTAACTTTTCCTTAAATACTATAGGTTATTATATATCTAAAAAAAATAAGAGGAATTAATAAAGGCCTTATTTATAGTAGTAGTGCCTTTTCTTTAATTATAAATACTACTAGGGCTTATTAGACCCTATAGTACGTTACGGCACCTATAGTATAATTTAACTAAAGGTTTATATAAGTAAAGGTTTGTTTTAATATATTAGTTACGCTGTTTAGCGCCGCCTATTAGTAATAGTATCGTTGTTATTACTAGAAGAGTAGGTAAGTAGAATTATTAAAGTACATACGCCCTACTAAGTTGTACTTAAGACTACTTAAACTAGAGGGGGTTAAAGCTACCAAATACACTCTATTAAATACTTCTATTTAATTATACTGCTTAATAATATATAGCTATAATATATTCTTTTTAAATTAACTTATAGAAATGTCTATATAAGATACTACTTAAAAGAAATATAAAAAATAACGTAACTTTAAAGTAGAAGTAAGAGTATACTTTAAATACTTTATAGAGTATATTTTTACCCCCTCTAGAGTGACTAACGGCCCACGGGCCATGTGCTTTAAGAAATAGCTGTCTAGCTACCTACCTCGTTAATCTTTTTTTATTATAGTACTTAAATTCACCTACTATAACATAGCTTCTATAGATTCAAAATAATAAGTATTTTTAATTAATTTTAACTACTAATTACGCTATCAACACTATTAAAACTACTAATACCTTTCTAAACCGTTTCTCTAAACCTATTAAATCTAAACTAAACCGTCCCATTACTTCCCTTAGCCGTTATATCCCTCTATAACTAACGCGCTATTACTAAGCAGCTATAGCTAGTTTAGCCGCTTAGCCCTACTATTATTAGTATCCGTCTTAATATTTACACAGGCCTTACTAAATATACTAATATTAGCTACTTAGGCTAATAAGACTTTAGTAGCTATATCCTTTAGCTAGTTAAAGTATTTATAGTTATGCTTAGTATTAAGGATTTTTATAGTATTTAAATCTCTTAAGTATAAGTCAAGTATTATTTTATCTATATTAAGGCTATTATTAATAGTTTTATAGTATAGAACTCCTAAAATTATAAGCTTTACTTTATTATTTTTTTACTTTAGTAGTACTAGTTAGGGGTTATATTCATTATATAAGTTTCTATAGTATAAAAGTGCTATTTATTAGTATTAATACTAGTTAATATCTATAGAATTATATTCTTTTATTTATTCTAGACCTAAGTAGAGTAAGTAGGAATCTTCTTTTTAGATATTATAGTAAGTACTTTACTTAATAGGGTGCTTTTAGGTTATTATGTATATAGGTATGTGAAAGACGGGAGGAATTAATAAAGGGCTCGCTCGTAGTAGTACCTTTTGTTTTAATTATAAACGCCACTAGGGCTCATCAGGCCCTATAGTACATTGCAGCGCCTATAGCGTAATCCAGCTAAAGGTTTATATAAGTAAAAGTTTGTTTTAATATATTAGTCGCGCCTACTGCCTATTAGTAATAGTATTATTATTATCACTAGTACGTTTACGTCTACGTCTACGTTTACTACTATAGTAAGAAGAGTAGGTAAGTAGAAGTGTTAAGGTATATATGCCCTACTAAGCTCTACTTAAGACCACTTGAGCTAGAGGGGGTTAAAGCTACTAAATACACTCTATTAGATACTTCTATTTAATTACACTACTAAAACATATATAGCTATAATATATTCTTTTTTAAACCTTTTATTAAAATATCTATATAAAATATTAAAAAAAAATATAAATAGAGTATATTTTAAATACTTATATCTTTTATTAAGTTTAAGTAGTTTTACTTAAATTAGTTATTATTATACATAATATAACTTTTAATAAAATAAAGTTCTACTTTAAGTTTAATATAAAGGTAATAAAGTAAAGTAAAGTAGTTTATACTTATCACGCAGCTAAGTACGAGTAGTTAAAGTAAAGTAAAAGTAACGGCTTAATCTCTAAGTCCTACGATATAGTAGAGTAAAAGTGAAGGCCCCCTTATAGGGGCGGGAGACGGAGTAAAGTCGCTTAGGTAAGCCGCTTAAGTAAGTAGTTGTTTATATACACAACTACGAATAGCTTTAGCTATTATAATACACCCCCTAGACTCAAAAAAAGTCTAAAAACACTATACTTACAGCCTCCTAATATATAACTAAAAATATTTATATTAATATTTAAAAAAGAAGAGTATAAATAAAAAATTTTGTATTATAAAAAAAACTAATAAATAAAATAAAAATTCCTTTACTTTATTAATACTACCTTTATTTTGTTATAATGTTTTTATTACTATTACTAAGGTAGTTATACTTTTATTTATATAGTAGGAGGTAAGTAAAAAAATTAATAAATATCTTTAGGCGCCTTTGATTAGTTGGATTTAAGTAAATACCTGGCTTAAAGTAGATAAATAATAATCCTTTAAGGGCCCTAATTTCTTTTTTTTTTTTAGTAATAATATTTATATAAAGTATAAATACCCTTAATTTCGCCCCTAATACCGTAATACTCTACTTTATATAGTTTAAAGGTATTAATAGTATTTAGTTTAAGATATAGTATTTTAATAGTTTGTATAGTATAATAGTTAATAATACTTCTAAAAGGAAGTAAACCGAGCCTACCCGTGTAGCGCACACTATAAAGTACATAAAGGATAAGGCTAATAAAGAAGTTGTAGCTACTGTAGTGGCTATAGCTATAGCTACTAAAACTACTACTAGTATATTTAATTATCTCCTTTTTATATTATTATTACTTAAATTAATATGTATTTTAATTTAAATTAACTTAATAATACTAGTAGTAAAGAGGGCTTTATAGAGCTTTTTAAGTAAGAGACTATTTCTACCCCCTTTAATAGTAAGTTTATTTATTATTATTTTAGTTAAGTTATATTTAACTTTATATTTGTATAGACTTTAAGGAGAAAAAGCGCCTTACCCTTATAGCTACTTAACTAACTAACTATAAGGAGTTTATAGTTTTTTAAAGTAAGTTACTTTTATTTCTATTACTATAAGTTTATACTAACTATTTTAAATAACTCTATACTATACTAAAGAAGTAGTTAATACTACCTTTACTAACTAGCCTACTACGGCCTAGGGGGAGGTTGTAAAAAAAGGAAGTTTAGAGCCTTCTACTAATACCCCTCTCCCTACTCCTAAGACACCTAAACTACTCTTAAGTAGTTATAGTAAGTTTAGTTTTTTTATATTATTTTTTTAGTTTAGTTATTAACTTTACTTTAGTATAGTTAAAAGTATAGTAGTTTTTAATAGTAAGGGTATTTAGTTTAGGGCTCTTATTTATATTTAGTACGTTTATAGTATACTAACTAGTAGGGACCCTAGTATATATAACGCTCTAACTAATAACTTAAAGTATTATTACTATAAAAATAGGAAAAAGCCTTATACTCCCTTTTTTAGTAATAGTCTTACTTAGTACTAATAGAATGGGTTTTTTATTATAAAGACTATAGCTTAGTATAGGGACTTTAAATATATTATTTTTATAGTTTTTAATAATATAAAAGCTTAGTTTTTACTAGTATTTATACTAAAGAGTAAGAGTAGTAGCTAGGGGTTAATTCCTTTAGAAAAGGGGAAGGGAAAGGCTTTAACCTTTTTAATACTAGTTCCTAAGGTTAAGATAACCTTTATAAAAATAACTCTTTTAAAGTTATTTAAAGTAGTTATTACTCTATAGACCCCTAAAAAAGTAATTAAAGTAAGTATTAAAGACTATTTTCCTACTTATAATAAAGAGCCTTTATACTTAACTATTACTTAAGTAAACCTTAATACCCTAGTTATAATTAACCTTAACTAAAATACAGCCTCTTTATTCTAGTTTATATTAAATATATTTAAAGATACTCTATAAACTAAATATAAAAAAGTATAAGTCTACTTTAATAGTAATAGTATTACTTAACTCTAACTTAGTATAAATCTACTTTAGTAGTAGTAGTAATAATAAAAGTATAAGTCTACTTTAGCGGTAGTGTTAATAGTAGTAGTAGTATTTAGTATAGTAGTAGTACTTAGTGTAGTGTAGTAGTAGCTTTTTTATAGGAGTTTTTTATACTTCCTAGCCCTTAAACTAAAAAGAATTAAATAAATATAGGCCTAAGGCTATATTTACCTTATATATTTTCTTTACTCTTTATAATATATAACTTAATATTTTAAAGATTAACGAGTACTTTAAACTATTTAAACTTTAAATAAAAAAGTACTTTAGTAAAGCTATTAGTAGGTATTTTGTTAGTTAGTATATAGATAATATTAAATAACTTTTTAGTATACTTTTAGTAAAGCTATATATTCTATATATTAATATAGTAAAGTTTTATTAAAATATACTCCCTTTTCCCTACTATAAAGTATATAGTTTAATAGTTATTATAGTAAATTTACTATATATTACTTAATTTAAGTTTAAGGTCTTTAAAAAGCCTCTTAAGAGTAATTGTTTTTTTATAGTATACTTAAAACTAAAAAGCTTAACTTTAATTATTAAAGTTATTATAGTATTTTACTTTATAGCCTTTTATTAAACAGGGCTACTAAAAAGTAAAATAATATATCCCTAGAATAACTTTTATATTTTTTTATTATTTATAAATAAAGTATCTTTAGTAATTAAAAATACCTATACTCCTCTACCCCCTAAGCTACTATAGTAAAGTAAGAGGTAGTAAGTATAATATAAATAATAAATAACTTAATTTATAGTAATTTAGTATTTATAAAAAGGGTTTATTAAAAATTTTAAAAGAATAGTATAAATAAAAGTTATATTAGGGTGGATTATAATTATAGTATATAGAATTAAACTAATCTTTTTTTAGTATAGCTTTATATTAGTATTAATAGGGTCTTTAGTGTTTTTTTTAAGGGGGGTAAGTAGTAATAGAGTTAAAGGGTAGTAGGAGTTTATAAGGCTAAACTTCTTTATAACGTATTAAATATATTAATTATAGGTAAAATAAATCTTTTTTACTTTGTAGTTATAAATAACTTAAATCCCAAGGTACTACTTAACGGCTCTCTACTTTTTAAGTTTATACTTTGCTTTAATACTCTTAATAATTTACTTTACTTTTATAGTATTATCCCTATAGTTTATAATAAAAATATTATTTATATAAAAAAGGATAAGTATATAGTAGTTATGGCTTTAAAAAAGGTATGAGTCTTTGTTAGTTAGTGTAAGTCTAAGGCTTTAAAGGATTAAAAAGAACTCCTTATACTAAAGGAAAGGGGTATTCCTTAAGCTATAAAGGGCGCAGTAAAGCTTAAGGAGCTTACTACTCTACTTAAAGTCCTTAGGGAGGTAGTATACAACTAGAGGGTTATTAGGTTCCCTTTTAGCGTTTAGAAATATATTAACTATATTAAACTAATTAATTTTAAGGTTAAATTGTACTATAAGGGCTATAGTAACTCTAAAAGTATAAGCTGTGAGTGTAGCTATATAGGTCTACTTAAGGGGATCTTTTTCCTAAAGATCCCTATAAATATAAAGCCTTACTTTATAGCACTAAAGATACCTATTTTTATTAAGTTTATATATAAATACTTATTTAAGGGGGATTAACTTTATTTTAACTTTATAAAAATTAATAACCTTTTATACCCCTATCTTTTTAAACTTAAATACTTCCTTATTAACTACTTTATAGAAGTGGTCTTTTAGTTTTAGTAGTAGTAAGTAAATACTTTAGTATATAGTCAGAACTTTACTAAACTAGTTTAAATAAACCCTTATATCTAGTATAACTAATTTAGTTTACTTTACTTTATTAATTAAAGTAAAGACTATATAGTAATACGTATAGTATCCCTAAGTTACGTTTTTTAAAGTATAGTTATAATCCAGTATATATATATTAAAAAAAGTATCCTAGTTGTATTTAGTATTAAGAAATATAAAGTAGTTATAAAAGTATAGTAATTTTTATAGCTTTAGTTCGGGTTAGTCTAGATCTTTATAGTTATATACCTACTCTAATCCCTCTAAAGGACTACTTATCTCCTCTAAATCTATATATAGCTATATTAAGGGAAAAGGCAAGTTACCTTCTTAAAGTAAAAAAAATTTAGCCTTTATATTTAGTTTTTATAAAGCCTTAGTATTAATTACTATAATAATTTTATCTTTTATTTTTTTATAAAAAGAGTTAACTTTTAGAGTAGAAAGTGGGTTAGGGGATAATAATAGTTTATAGGCCTAATGTACTTTTATATTAAGTACAGGGCTCTCTACTCTTTACGCGTAATTCTAAGTCTTTTTAAGTACTAGTATAGGGTCCGGGGTTAATAGCCACTCCCTATACCAGTTAAACAACTTTAGGTTAGCCTCTAAAATACCCTTACTTAAGTTCTTAACTACTAAAATAAGTATTAATAAAAATAGCTCTTTTTTATTATATATTAATAAAGTATTAATTATCTTAAGAAGACTTAAGACTTAAAACTTAGTATTAAGGGAAAAGATAGGCTCCTAAATAGCTTTAACTATAGCACGGGCCACTTTGCTTTACTCTACTACCTTTATATTAAACTTTAAATAAAACTTTATTTTATTAAAAGTTACGTTATATATAATAATAACTTATTTAAATAAAAGCACCTAGATTTAATAAAGGTTATAGGTATTTAAAATGTATCCTATAAAGTATTTAAAGTATACTCTTACTTCTACTTTAAAGTCGCGTTTTTTTTAATTTACTTTATAGTTTTTTTTAAAGGAGTATACTTTATAACTATATATATATATCCAGCCCTAGTAAGGGCAAAAGTTATACGTTAAAAGGGCCTAATAAAAGGGTTACTACTAATAGAAGTACTAGTAAAACTAAGCTTTTTTAACTTAAATTAAAAAGAGCTATACTCTTTACTTAAAGGAATTTATATTATAAAAAAAGGCTACAACTATAGCTACTTTTACTTATAAAATAAAAGAAAAGCTAAATAAAGTAAGTATCTTAATAACTTATAATATTATCTTTTATCTAGTATACTTATCCCCTTTATTTAATTCTTTTATATATAATAAAGTTATTTTAATTTTAATTCCCTTCTTTAGGGCCTATTACTAGTACTTAGTATAGCTATATATTGTAATTACTATACGTTTAATATTTTAATAAATTGTATAAACAGATACACTATACTACCTTATTACTTAGTGTTTAAATATCTTTAGTATATAAAAAATAAATTTATATTATTTATTAATATAAAGAAAAGTAAAAAGGCAACTAGTATACTTATTTTTAATTACTATAAACTAATAACTCTAATTATACCCCTTAGAGTAGTTAAAAAGGTCCTAAAATATCTATTTATACAGTTATATAGCTTAGCTTTTAGAGGTTTATTTTAAAACTACTTAAGTAGTATAGGTTATTATGTAATACTTATACTAAAAGTGTATTAGGCCTTTAAGTCTTACCCCCTAAGTATTATATAAAAAATAACTAAGTACTTTAGGTCCTAAGTAGTTAAAATAAAGATACTATATAAAGGGATTATTATTATAGTTTTTTAGTTAGTAGTAGGACTTTTAAAAAACTATAACTAATATAGTTATATTTATAGTTATAATAAAACTAATAGAAATATACAAAAATACAAAGTAAAAAGAAGTAACTTTAAATTTAAAAAAAATAATATTTATCCTCCTTTTTAACTTCTTAACTACAAAACTCTTTTTATTATTACCTATATAGAAGAAAGTATTATAACTAGTATACTAAATACCCTTTTTCTATAGAAGTACCTTAGAGATAATATTTATATAGAAGTTCTCTATATAAGTAATATTTATTAATATTAAATTAAGAATATTTAACCTATTTAAACTATTAAGTATATTCTTTATAACCCTTATACTTACTACTAAAATAAAGTATAAAGTAGTTTTTAATTTAATATATCTCTCTTTATTAGGGGGGCAAATAGAGCCCTTTTTAAGAAGGGAAAGGTTATTAATAAAATAGATTATACTGTAGTTATTAAATACTATACTTATACTTAAAGTATAAGGAGTAGTTAGGGGAGTAAAGAAAACGTTTATAGTATATATAGATAAAGCGGGGGTCCCTAGGGCCTTATAAACTAACTTACTACTAATTATAACTACAACTTAGTATACTATTAAAAGAATTAACTTAAAAGTAGTTTTAGTATTTAAAGCGTTTATATCCTTACCTCCCTTTTATCTCTTCTTTTATTTAATAAAGTATACTATACTTAAGTAATAGGGTGGGTTAACTTTAATTTAACTAACTTAAGTAAGTTTAATTAAAAAGCCTTAGTACTCTTTTATATTAAGTTTCCTTTAAATTTCTCTAGCTTTATTAAAAATAACTTTAGTAATAATATAGTTACTTTTCCTAAAAACTATAAAATAAATACATCTATAGTTTATAAAAGTCTAACCGTAGTCTTAGCTATAAATATACTAAATCCCCTTAAGTTTAATAGTAAAGGATTATAGGGCCTTAGAAATTATAATATTAAAGTAACCTATAAAAGTTAAAAAAATACTAAATAATTTACTCCTAAACTTAAAAAATAAGTCCTTATAAAAAAAGTCTTTAAGTATAAATACATAGTTCCTAAGCAAAATTTAGGCCTAATTAAGCTTTTTTTTTATAAAAACCTACTTAAGTTTATCCTGTACCTATTCTAGAGCAATCCTTTGCCCTATAATAGAAAAAAAGTCTTAAACTATAAATAGTTCTATTATATTTAAAAAGTAGTATTATATTACTTAAAGGTATATAGTATAGAATTCCTTTAACTAAATACTTAGTATAGTACTACTATTTACTTTTCTTAGTATTACTTAGTACTCCTATTATATTATAATTAAAAAACTAGTATTACTTAAAAAGTATTTAATTTAAAAACTTTAAAGTAAACTATAAAAAGAAGTATCTTTTTAGTTAAAGAATTTAAACTAAATTAGTTTAAAAATATCTAAAAATACTAACTTATTAATGTATAACCTAATCTCCTTAAGAACTTTTACCTTTTACTTCTAAACTTTATTATTAATAACTCTATTAAAAATATAACTAAAATAGTTATTAAGTATACCTTTACTTTATTTAGTAAAAAGTAGGTTGTACTTTAGTTTAAGTTTATTACTATTAAGTATTAAATTACCTAGAGTTTCGTTACTTAAAAAGGGCCCTAGGGCGCCTTTAGGCTACTTCTCTTTACTTTAAAAGTAAGTCTATACTCTAGGGGCCTTTATAAAGTTAATACTATCTTTATATTTAATTAAAGTACTAAACTAGTACTTAATAGTACTATTCTTCTATAAATTAAAGTAAATTTAATAAATTCTCTCTACCTCTATATTCTAATTATAAAGCTACTAAGTAAATAAAATTAAAAATACCTCCCTTAGGGGCTTATTTAATAAAACTAAGTTATTAAAGTTAAGTTAGGGCTAAACCCTTTACACAACTACTTTAATTTAAAGGTTTTTAAACTATATAGGGTAGTTATACTACTCTATAAACTTATAAAAAGATAAAAGGAAGAAGGTTAAAGTTAAACTTAATATAGTTAAATTAAAATAGTAGTTAAAAAATTAAAATATTATAATAAAAGAGTATTTGCGTAAATATTTTCCTAGTAAGTACGTTTACTTTAAAGATAGTAGTTTAAAAGTATAGTATAAGTTAAGTTTATAACTATTATATAGTTAAGTATAAATAGTTAAAGTAAAGTAAAAGTAATAGTTTAATCTCTAAGTCCTATAATATAGTAAAGTAAAAGTAAAGGCCCCCTTATAGGAGTAGAAAATAGAGCAAAGTTGCTTAAGTAAGCCGCTTAAGTAAATAGTCACTTATATATACAGCTATAAATAGCTTCAACTATTACAATAATACTATAGTTAAGACTATTTAAAGAGTATTACTATCTAGGCAGTACCTTCTAGCTATCTAGGCAGTACTTTACTTTTTAAATTAATAGAATTAATAGAATCTAAATACACTATAAAACAGTATATTATATAATTACTTAATATTTAATTTAATTACGTTTTTATTATAGTAACGGCTATATTTTAGTATAATAAGCTTTTTTAGTAGTTAATTATAGCCGTTACTATAAGTGCTACTATTACTATAAATACTACTAATACCACCAATGCCGCTAATGCCCCGTTATTACTATAGATACCCCGTTATTACTATAGATACCCCGTTATTACTAAAAATGCCCCGTTATTACGATAGATACTACTGTTACTATAAATACTATTATTACTATAAATACTACTAAGATATAGAGGCGCTAGTATAGAAAAATATAGGCAGAAGGATTCTATTAATCCTATTAGTTTAAAAAGTAGAGTACCACCTAAATAGCTAGAAAGTACCGCCTAGATAGTAATACTTTATTTAAAAGCCTATTTCCTCTTTTAATACTAAGTTTTAAGTTCTAAGTATTTTTAAAATAACTAATACTTTATGAATATATAATAAAAAAAGCTATTTTATTAATAATTATTTTAGTAATTAAGAACTTTAGTAAGAGTATTTTAAAGGCTAATTTAAAGTTATTTAATTAGTATAGGGGGTAGTTATTAGCTTTAGACTTTATATTAGTACTTAAAGAAACATAAAATTACATATAAAAAGTAAAGAGTCTTATACTTAATATTAGAGTATATTAGGCCTATAAGCTATTATTATCCCCTAACTAACTCTTTATTCTAAAGATTAATTCCTTTTATAAAAAAATTAAAAATAAAATTATTTCAATGACTAATACTAAGGCCCTATAAGAACTAAATATAAAAGTAAAATCTTTTTTATTCTAAAACAGTAACTTACCTTTTTCTTTAATATAACTATATATAAATTTAAAAAAGATAAGTAGTTTTTTAAAATAATTAGAGTAGATATATAACTATAAAAATCTAGGTTAATTTAAATTAAAGCTATAGAAATTACTATACTTCTATAACTACTTTATATTCTTTAATACTAAAAATATAACTTGAATACTTTTTTTAATATATATATATATTAAATTATAACTATACTTTCAAAGAAGTAACTTAGGGATACTATATATATTACTATATAGTTTTCATTTGAATTAATAAAGTAAAGTAAGTTAAGTTAGGTATACTAAAGATAAGGGTTTATTTAAGTTAATTCAAAAAGGCTTTTACTATATACTAAAGTATTTATTTATTACTATTAAAGTTAAAGGACTATTTTTATAAAGTAATAAATAAAGATGTATTTAAGTTTTAAAAAATAGGAGTATAGAAGGTTATTAACTTTTATAAACTCAAGTAAAGCTAATTCTCCTTAAGTAAGTATTTATATATAAACTTAATAAAAATAAGTATTCTTAGTACTATAAAGTAAGACTTTATATCTATAAGGATCTTTAAAAAAAGTATCTCTTTAAGTAAACCTATATAGCTATACTTATGGCTTATACTTTTAGAGTTACTATAGTCTTTATAGTATAATTTAATTTTAAAGTTAACTAGTTTAATATAGTTACTGTATTTTTCAATACTAAAAAAAAAAACTTAATAACTCTTTAGTTATATACTACCTTTTCAAATACTTTAAATAAAATAGTAAGTTTTTTAAACTTTACTATACCCTTTATAGCCTTAGAAATACTGTTTTTTATAGTATAAAGAATTTTTTTACCGCTTTAAAGCTTTAGACTTATACTAACTAATAAAGACCTATACTTTTTTAAAGCTATAACTACTATATACTTATCCTTTTTTATATCAATAATATTTTTATTATATACTATAGGAATAGTACTATAAAGGTAAAGTAAATTATTAAGGGTATTAAAGTAAAGTATAAACTTAAAGAGTAGAAAGTTATTAAGTAGTATTTTAAGATCCAAGTTATCTATAACTATGAAGTAAAAAAATCTATTTTACTTAAAATTAGTTTATTAAATGCGTTATAAAGAAGTTTAGCTTTATAAGCTCCTACTACCCTTTAACTTTATTACTACTTACTGCCTTTAAAAAATACTAAAAATCCCATTTATACTAATATAAGTTATACTAAAGAAAATAACTTAAATTTTATATACTATAATTATAATTTACTTTAATATAGCTTTTATTTATACTAATGTTTTAAGATTTTTAATAAATCCTTTTTATAAATACTAAAGTATTATAAATTAAGTTACTTACTATTTATACTATACTTACTACCTTTTACTTTATTATACTTTCATTACTAGGGATACTTTATTTATAAATAATAAAGAAATATAAAGGTTATTTTAAAAATATATTATATTACGTTTTAATAGCTTTATTTAGTAAAAGGCTATAAAGTAAAATACTATAATAACTTTAATAACTAAAGCTAAGCTTTTTAGTTTTTAGTATACTATAAAAAACTAATTACGTTTAAAAGGCTTTTTAAAAACCTTAAATTTAAACTAAGTAATATATAGTAAATTTACTATAATAAATATTAAATTATATACTTTATAGTAAAAAAAAGAACTATATTTTAATAAGACTTTACTATATTAATATATAAAATATACAGCTTTATTAAGAGTATAATAAAAAGATATTTAATATTATTTATATACTAACTAATAAAATACTTACTAATAGCTTTACTAAAGTACTCTTTTATTTAAAGTTTAAATAGTTTAAAGTACTCTTTAACTTTAAATACATTAAACACATAAATATTATAGGGAATAAAGAGAATATATAAAGTAAATACGGCCTTAGGTTTATATTTATTTAATTTCTTTTAGTTCAAGAGCTAGGGAGTATAAAAAGCTTTTATAAAAGAGCTACTACTATACTATACTAAGTACTACTATACTAAATACTACTACTACTATTAATACTACTATTAATACTACTATTATCACGCAGCTACGTACGAGTGGTTAAAACGAAGTAAAGATAACGGCTTAATCTTTAAGTCCTACAATATAGTGGAGCAAAAGTAAAGGCCCCCTTATAGGGGCGGAAGATAGAGCAAAGTAACTTAAGTAAGCCACTTAAGTAAGTAGCTACTTATATACGCAGCTATAAATAGCTTTAACTATTATAATATACCCCCCTAAACTTAAAGGAAGTTTAAAAATACTATACTTATAGCCTCTTAATGTATAGTTAAAAATATTTATATTAATATTTAATAAAAAAGAGTATAAATAGAAGATTTTATATTATAAAAGAGACTAATAAGTAAAATAAAAATCCCTTTATTTTATTAATACTATCCTTACTTTATTACAATACTTTTATTACTATTACTAGGGTAGGTATACTTTTATTTCTATAGTAGGAGGTAAGTAAAAAAATCGATAAATATCCTTAAGCACTTTTAATTAACTAGATCTAAGTAAATACCCGGCCTAAAGTAAGTAAATAATAATCTTCTAAGGGCCCTAATCTCTTCTCTTTTTCCCTCTTAATAATAATATTTAAATAAAGTATATATACCCTTAGTTTTTTACTCCTAATACTATAACGCTATACTTTATATAGTTTAAAGATATTTATAGTATTTAGTTTAAAATATAGTATTCTAATAGTTTATATAGTATAATAGTTAATAACGCTTTTAAAAAAAAATATACTAAGCCCGCTTATACGGTACGTAGTATAAAGTATATAAAGAAGAGTTTTGCTATCCGGGCTCTATTAAGTAGCTATTTAGGCCCTCTCCTATTTATTTTAGCTAATTAGATTAATAGAATCTCTTAGTACTACGCCTATAGATTTTTTACTATTACTATAGTATACAAAAAATCCTCCTTAATATAACATCTATCTACTACTACTATAATAGATTTTATTAGTAATAAGGGCATACCGCCTATACCTTAGTATAAGGCTATTCCTAACCCTTTAAAAAGCAGTATTAATAGTAAACTAGCTAAAACTATTAATACTCTTTAAAACTATCTTAATAAAATATATACTTAACTAAATAGCTTTACTATTATCTAACACAATAATAGCAACCCCTATAACAATAAATACACCTAGTACTAATTTAAATACAACTCTAACACTATATATTAAACTAAAAAAGTCAGTTTTTATAAAACTACTATAAAGAATTAAAGCTACCCCTAGTATAGACTTACTACTACTTATACTACTAATAATTAGTATTAGTTCTAAGTAATTAAGTATAAAAAGTATAACTATAGCCTATCTTTTAATTTTTCTATTTATCCTACTCTTTATAAATTTACTAATATATAACACAACTTTATTAAATCCCTCTTATATTACAAAGCTATTAAGCCTCACAAAGTTAACTCTATTACACATAACTAAACTAATAGTAATATACTTTTTACATAAAAGGATATTAACAATACAAAACAAAAGGCGCATTTTAAGGGCCTTAGTAACTAAATACCTATATAGGTATTATTTACTTAAATCCAGTTCTAAAGCCTTAAATATCGCATTAAGCAGTCTACTATTAACTCTAATATACTTAAAGGACTATTATAAACTTACTTATAGTATAAAAAAAATATAAGTATACTTCTTAAAAGTCCTTAGTATTAATAATATATACTAAACTAACTAATATAAAATACCCTTCTTTTAAGTTACTAGTACTACTAATATTAAGTTACTATATAACTATATATTTAGCTTTATTTATACTAAGTATAGTAAGGACTATAAGTAACTAATTAAAAGCCTTAACTTAATTTATAAAAAGATTAATACTATAGTACTATATATAGCTATTACTAACTTTAAAAATACCCTCTATTCTACTTTTATTACTACAATCCCTAGTATTTAACTTTAACTCTATATTTATTATATTAATACTAATATTAACTCTAATACTAAGTATAAGTAAAAAAGCACTAGTAGCCTAGTTAATAATAAGTTTAAAGTTAACTAAAATAAAAAAGCCACTAAAACTACTACTAAAGCTAAAAAAGTAGCCTAGGCCCGGCTCTTTACTAAACTCTATAATCTAACTATTACTAGTTTAAATGAACTAACCCGGGTTAATAAAACCTTTTTATTAAGCTATCTTAATAACTTAAAAGTTAAATACAGCCCTAATAGCTTTATATAACTCTAAACTTATATTATTTATACTAATACTATTAATAACTTTAACACTACCCTCAATTAACTTTAAAAAGAGTTTAAGAATAAGCTTAATATTTTAAACTATATTAACTATACCTACCTACCTATTAAAAAGCAGTAGGTATAGTACTTTATTATAAAGTATTAAGACTATAGTATATATACTAACTCTTCTATAGAAACGTTTTATAAGGACCTTAAGTTTTATATTATTTATAGTACTATAAATATTCTTAATACAACTAATATAGTTAAAGAAATACTGAAAAATAAAGAAAAAGACTATATTATTTACTATACTATAATATAAGTAAGGGTTTATTAAGAGTACCTCTAGTAGGAGTAGTAACTTAGAAATATACTTAAGTAAGTAGAATACTATAGTTTTAATCTTATAGTATATTAGTACTATATTACCCTAACTACAATAGCCTTAAAAGCTAATAAAAACCTAAAAAACCTAAAACCTTATAATAGTTACTTTACCTACTAGTTTAAGCTTCTCTATGCTTACTAGATCCTTAAAATTATAAAGATAAAAGGCCTTATAGTTACTAAGTATAAATACTACCCGTGTTAATAACTAATCTAACTACTAAATATAAATAACGTACTACTAAAGATCTATAACCTAGAACTTATTAAGACTCTTTATAGCTACCCTCGTAAGTTAACCTTAATAGTAACTACTTATAACATAACTTTATTATTAACTATACTCTTTAGTAGTACTATAATACCCTTAAGCCGGACTAAGTAACTTAAAAAACCTAAAAAGATAAAGAATCTAGTACCGCAGCCTATTAAAATAAGTATTTATTATAACTAGTTACATTTTAAGTATAACTCTAATAACAAACTCTTATAATAGTTTTAATTAACCTAGAAATATATTATAGTAAATAGAAGTAGTAGTAAAAAAGCACCAGTACTAAAAAGGGCCTAGTATAGTAGGCAGAAGGCCGGGAGTAGCTTAGAGCTACTAGTATTTATAGTACTAGCTATACTATACTAGAATTAATTAATTTAAAAGTAAAAAGAGCTATAATTAACTAAAAAGCATAAGCTCATTATACTAAAATACATTAATTATAGTAATAAAAACATAATTAAATTAGATATTATTATAATAACTAAAGCTATTCGTAGCTACGTATATAAGTAACTACTTACTTAAGCGGCTTATTTAAGTAACTTTACTCTGTCTCCTACCCCTATAAGGGGGCCTTTACTTTTACTCCGCCATATTATAAAACTTAGAGATTAAGCCATTACTTTTACTTTACTTTAACTACTTATACTTAGCTACGTAATAGTTATAAGTCCAGCTTATACTATACTTCTAAACTACTATCTTTAAAGTAAATGTACTTACTAAGAAAATATTTATATAAATACTTTTTTATTATAATATTTTAATTCTTTAACTACTATTTTAATTTAACTATATTAAACTTAACTTTAACCTCTTCCCTTTTATCCTCCTATAAGTTTATAAAGTAGTACAACTACTTTATGTAGTTTAAAAACCTTTAAATTAAAGTAGTTGTGTAAGGGGTCTAGCCCTAACTCAACCCTAATAACTTAGTCTTACTAAATAAGCCCCTAAAAAAGGCATTTTTAATTTTATTTACTTAGTAACTTTATAACTAAAACACAAAAGTAAAAAGAATCTATTAAATCTACTTTAACTTATAAAAAAATAGTACTACTAAGTACTAGTTTAGTACTTTAATTAAATATAAAAATAGTGTTAACTTTATAAAGGCCCCTAGAGTATAGACTTGCTCTTAGAGTAAAGGGAAGTAACTTAAAAGTACCCCGGGGCCCTTTTTAAGTAATAAAACCCTAGGTAATCTAATACTTAATAGTAACAAACCTAAGCTAGAGTATAACCCGCCTTTTACTAAATAAAGTAAAGGTATACTTAATAACTATTTTAGTTATATTTTTAATAAAGCTACTAATAATAAAGTTTAAAAGTAAAAAGTAAAAGCCTTTAAAGAAATTAAGTTATATATTAATAAATTAGTATCTTTAAATATTCTTAAACTAATTTAGTTTAAACTTTTTAACTAAAAAAAAACTTCTCTTTATAGCTTATTCTAAAGCCTTTAAACTTAATACTTTCTAAGTAATACTAGTTTTTTAACTATAATATAATAAAAGTACTAAGTAATACTAAAAAAAGTAAATAGTAGTACTATACTAAGTATTTAACTAAAGGAATTCTGCGCTATATACTTTTAAATAATATAATACTACCTTTTAAATATAATAAAACTACTTATAGTTTAAGACTTCCTCTCTACTATAGGGCAAAGAATTACTCTAGAATAAGTATAGGACAAACTTAAATAAGTTTTTATAAAAAAAAGGCTTAATTAGGTCTAAATTTTACTTAGGGACTATATATTTATATTTAAAGACCTCTTTTATAAGGACTTACTTTTTAAGTTTAAGAGTAAATTATTTAGTATTTTTTTAACTTTTATAAGTTATTTTAATATTATAATTTTTAAAGCCCTATAATCCTTTACTACTAAACCTAAGGGGATTTAGTATATTTATAACTAAAACTATAATTAGGCTTTTATAAACTATAAATATATTTACTTTATAGTTTTTAAGTAAAGTAACTATACTATTACTAAAGTTACTCTTAATAAAGTTAAAGAGATTTAAAAGAAACTTAATATAAAGGAGTACTAAGGCCTTTTAGTTAAACTTACTTAAACTAGTTAAATTAAAGTTAACCCCCTTTGTTACTTAAGTTTAGTATACTTTACTAAATAAGGAAAAAAAAAAAAGGGAAGTAAGGATATAAATACTTTAAATACTAAAGCTACTTCTAAGCCGACCCTTTTAATAGTATACTAAGTTATAGTTATAATTAGTAATAAGCTAGTTTAAAAAGCTCTAAGGACCCCCGCCTTACCTATACACACTATAAACATTTTCTCTACTCCCCTAACTACTCCTTATACTTTAAGTATAAGTATAATATTTAATAACTACAGTATAACCTATTTTATTAATAACCTCTCCCTTCTTAAAAAGAACTCTATTCGCCCCTTTAATAAAGAGGAATATATTAAATTAAAAACTACTTTATACCCTATTTTAGTAATAGGTATAAGGGTTATAAAGAACGTACTTAATAGCTTAAATAGGCTAAATACTTTTAACCTAATACTAATAAACGTTACTTATATAAAGAACTTTTACGTAAATATTATTTCTAAAGTACTCTTATAAAAAAAGGGTATTTAGTATACTAGTTATAATACTTTACTTTATATAAGTAATAATAAAAAAAGTTTTATAATTAAGAAGTTAAAAAGGAGGATAAATATTATTTTTTTTAAATTTAAAGTTACTTCTTTTTACTCTGTATTTCTATATATTTCTATTAGTTTTACTATAATTATAAATATAGCTGTATTAGTTATAGTTTTTTAAAAGTCTTACTACTAACTAAGAGACTACAATAACGATCCCCTTATATAGTATCTTTATTCTAGCTACTTAGAACCTAAAGCACTTAGCTATTTTCTATATAATACTTAGGGGGTAAGACTTAAAGGCTTAATATACTTTTAGTATAAGTATTATATAATAACCTACGCTACTTAAGTAGTTTTAAGATAAACTTCTAAGAGTTAAGTTGTACAGCTATATAAACGGATATTTTAGAACCTTTTTAACTACTCTAAGGGGTACAATTAAAGCTACTAGTTTATAGTAATTAAAGATAAGTATACTAGCCGCCTCTTTACCTTCCCCTATATTAATAAATAATATAAATCTATTTTTTATATACTAAAAATATTTAAATACTAAGTAGTAAGGTAGTACGGTGTATTTGTTTATAAGATTTATTAAAACGTTAAATGTGTAGTAATTATAATATATAGCTATACTAAGTACTAGTAATAGGCTCTAGAAAAGGGAATTAAAATTAAAACGACTTTATTATATATAAAAGAACTAAATAGAGGGGGTAAGTGTACTAAATAAGAGATAATACTATAAGTTATTAAAATACTTACTTTATTTAGCCTTCCCTTTATTTTATAGGTAGAAGTAGCTATAGCTATAGCCTTTTTTTATAATATAAGCCCCCTTAAGTAAAGAGTATAGCTTTTTTTAATTTAAGTTAAAAAGGTTTAATTTTACTAGTACTTTTACTAGTAGTAACCCTTTTACTAGGCCCTTTTAATATATAACCTTTACTCTTACTAGGGCTAGACGTATATATATAGTTATAAAATATACCCCTTTAAAAAAAACTATAAAGTAAATTAAAAAAGACGTAACTTTAAGGTAGAAGTAAAAGCGTACCTTAAATACTTTATAGAATACGTTTTAAATACTTATAACTTTTATTAAATCTAAGTACCCTTATTTAAATAAGTTATTATTATATATAATATAACTTTTAATAAAATAAAGTTTTACTTAAAGCTTAACACAAAGGTAGTAGAGTAAAGTAAAGTAGTTTGTACTATAATTAAGGCTATTTAAAAGTCTATTTCCTCCTTTAATACTAAGTTTTAAGTCCTAAGTATTTTTAAAATAATTAATACTCTATTAATATATAATAAAAAAAAGCTATTTCTACTAATACTTACTTTAGTAGTTAAGAACCTAAGTAAGAGTATCTTAAAGGCTAATTTAAAGCTATTTAACTAGTATAAGGGGTAGTTATTAACTCCGGACCCTATACTAGTACCTAAAGAGACTTAGGATTACGCATAGGGAGTAGAGAGCCCTATACTTAACGCAAAAGTACATTAGGCCTATAAGCTATTATTATCCCCCGACCTACTTTCTACTCTAAAAGTTAACTCTTTTTATAAAAGGATTAAAGATAAAATTATTATAGTAACTAATACTAAGGCCCTATAAGAACTAGATATAGAGGCTAAATCTCTTTTACTCTAGGAAAGTAACTCGCCTTTTTTTTTAATATAGTTATATATAGATTTAGAAAAAACGAACAGCCTTTTAAAGGAATTAAAGTAGGTATATAACTATAAAAATCTAAACTAACTTAAATTAAAGCTATAGAAATTACTACACTTTTATAACTACTTTATATTTTTTAATACTAAATATAACTAAAATACTTTTTTTAATATATATATACTAGATTATAATTATACTTTAAAAGAAGTAATTTAAAAATACTATATATATTACTATATAGTTTTTACTTTAATTAATAAAGTAAAGTAAGTTAAGTTAATTATACTAAATATAAAGGTTTATTTAAACTAGTTTAATAAGGCTTTAATTATATACTAGAGTATTTACTTACTACTACTAGAGCTAAAGAACTACTTTTATAAAGTGGCTAATAAAGAGGTATTTAAGCTTAAAGAAATAGAGGTATAAAAGGTTATTAACTTTTATAAAGTTAAAGTAAAGTTGATCCCTTTTAAATAAGTATTTATATATAAACTTAACGAGAATAGGTATCTTTAGTACTATAAAGTAAGGCTCTACGTCTATAAGGATCTTTAAAAAAAGTATCCCCTTAAGTAGACTTACGTAGCTATACTTACAACTTATACTTTTAAAGTTACTATAGCCCTTATAATATAATTTAACTTTAAAGTCAACTAGTTTAATATAGTTAATGTATTTCTAAATACTAAGAAGGGACTTAATAATTTTTTAGTTATATACTACTTCCCTAAGGGCTTTAAGTAGAGTGGCAAGCTCCTTAAGCTTTACTATACCCTCTATAGCCTAAGGGATACCCCTTTCTTTTAGTATAAGGAGTTCTCTTTAACCCTTTAGAGCCTTAGGCTTATACTAACTAACAAAGACTCGTACCTCTTTTAAAGCCGCGACTACTATATACTTATCCTTTTCTATATAAATAATATTTTTATTATAAACTATAGGGATAATACTATAAAAGTAAAGTAAATTATTAAGAGTATTAAAGTGAAGTATAAACTTAAAGAATAGAGAGCTATTAAGTAGTACTTTAGGATCCGGGTTATTTATAACTATAAAGTAAAAAAGATTTATTTTGTTTATAATTAGTATATTTAACGCGTTATAAAGAAGTTTAGTTTTATAGACTCCTACTACCCTTTAACTCTATTACTACTTCTCCTTTTTAAAAAGAATACTAAAGACCCCGTTAGTACTAATATAAAACTATACTAAAAAAAGATTAGTTTAATTCTATATACTACAATTATAATCTACTTTAATATAGCTTTTATTTATACTATTTTTTTAAGATTCTTAATAAACCCTTTCTATAAATACTAAATTACTATAAATTAAGTTATTTATTACTTATACTATACTTACTACCTCTTACTCTACTATAGTAGCTTAGGGGGTAGGGGAGTATAAGTATTCTTAATTACTAGAGATACTTTATTTATAAATAATAAAGAAACGCAAAAGTTATTCTAGGGATATATTATTTTACTTTTTAGTAGCTTTATTTAATAAAAGGCCATAAAGTAAAATACTATAATAACTTTAACAATTAAAGCTAAGTTTCTTAGCCTTAAGTATACTACAAAAAAAACAATCACTCTTAAAAAACTCTTTAGAGACTTTAAACTTAAACTAAGTGATATAGAGTAAATCTATTATAATAATTATTAAACTATATACTTTATAGTAGAGGAAAGGGAGTATATTTTAATAAAACTTTACTATATTAATATATAAAATATATAGCTTTACTAAAAGTATACTAAGAAGTTATTTAATATTATTTATATACTAACTAATAAAATACCTACTAATAGCCTTACTAAAGTACTCTTCTATTTAAAGTTTAAACAGTTTAAAGCACTCCTTAACCTTTAAAATATTAAATTATATATTATAAAGAGTAAAAAAAATATACAAAGCGAATACAGCTTTAGGCCTATATTTATTTAATTCTTTTTAGTTTAAGGGCTAGGGAGCAAAAAAAGCTCTTACAAAAGAGCCGCCACTGCACTACACTAAGTACTACTACTATACTAAATACTACTACTATTATTAACACTACCACTAAAGTAAACTTATACTTTTATTATTACTACTACTACCAAAATAAACTTATACTAAGTTAGAGTTAAGTGATACTACTACTACTAAAGTAGATTTATACTTTTTTATATTTAGCTTATAGAGTATCTTTAAATATATCTAATACGGACTAGAATAAAGAGGCTATACTTTAGTTAAAGTTAACTATAACTAAAGCATTAAGGTTTATTTAAATAATAGTTAAATATAAAAGCTTTTTATTATAAGTAAGAGAATAGTCTTTAATACTCGCTTTAACTACCTTTTTAGGGGTCTACAGAGTAATAACTACCTTAAACAGCTTTAAAGGAGTTATTTTTATAAAAGTTATTTTAACTTTAAAAGTTAGTATTAAAAAAGTTAAAGCCTTTTCCTTCTCCTTCCCTAAAGGAGTTAACCCCTAACTACTACTTTTACTCTTTAGTATAAATACTAATAAAGACTAGACTTTTATATTATTAAGAACTATAAGAATAATACACTTAAAGTCCCTATACTAAGCTATAGTTTTTATAATAAAAAACCCGTTTTATTAGCACTAAGTAAGGCTATTACTAAAGAAAGAAGTATAAGGCTTTTTTTTATTTTTATAGTAATAATACTTTAAGCTATTAGTTAGGGTGTTATATATACTAGGGTTCCTACTAGTTAGTATACTATAAATATACTAGATATAAGTAAAAGCCCTAAGTTAAATACCCTTACTATTAAAAACTACTATACTTTTAATTATACTAGAGTAAAGTTAATAATTAAACTAAAAAAACAATACAAAAAGACTAAAACTTACTATAACTACTTAGGAGTGGCTTAGGTGTTTTAAGAGTGGGGGGAGGGGCGTTAGTGGAAGGCTCTAAACCTCCCTCCTTTATAACCTCCCCCTAGGCTATAGTGGGCTAGCTAGTAGAGGTAGCATTAGCCGCCTCTTTAGTACAGTATAGAGCTATTTAAAATAATTAGTATAAACTCGCAGTAATAAAAATAAAAGTGACTTACTTTAAAAAGCTATAAACTCTTTATAGTTAACTAACTAAGTAGTTATAAAAGTAAGGCGCTTTTTTTCTTTAAAGTTTATATAAATATAAAGTTAAATATAACTTAATTAAAATAGTAATAAATAAACTTACTATTAAAAAGGGCGGGAGTAGTTTCCTACTTAAGAGGCTCTATAAAGCCCCCCTTACCGCTAGTATTATTAGGTTAGTCTAAATTAAAATACATATTAGTTTAGGTAATAATAACGTAAAAAAGAGATAATTAAATATACTAGTAGTAGCTTTAGTGGCCACAGCTATAACTACCACAGTAGCCACAGCTTCCTCGTTAGCCTTGTCCTTTACACACTTCGCAGCGCGCGCTACATAAGTAAGCTTAGTTTACTTCCTTTTAAAAGTATTATTAACTATTATACTATATAAACTATTAAAATACTGTATCTTAAACTAAACGCTATTAATACTTTTAAACTACGTAAAGTAGAGTATTGCGGCGTTAGGAGTAAAATCAAGGGCATTTATACCTTATATAAATATTATTACTAGGAGAGGAAAAAAAGAGAGATTAGGGCCCTTAGAGGATTATTATTTACCTACCTTAAACTAGGTATTTACTTAGATTTAGTTAATTAAAAGCGCCTAAGAATATTTACTAATTTTTTTACTTACTTCTTATTATATAAATAAAAGTATAACTACCCTAGTAATAGTAACAAAAGTATTATAATAAGGTAAGGGCAGTATTAATAAAGTAAAGGGATTTTTATTTTATTTATTAGTCTCTTTTATAATATAAAATCTTTTATTTATACTCTTTTTTATTAAATATTAATATAAATATTTTTAGCTACGCGTTAGGAGGTTGTAAGTATAGTATCTTTAGACTTCTTTTAAGTCTAGGGGGGTGTGTTGTGATAGTTAAAGCTATTTATAGCTATGTATATAAGCAACTACTTACTTAAGCAACTTACTTAAGCGACTTTACTCTATCTCCTGCCTCTATAAGGGGGCCTCTACTTTTACTCCACTATATCGTAGGACTTAGAGATTAAGCTGTTACTTTTACTTTACTTTGACTACTCGTACTTAGCCGCGTGACAAATATTAAGTAATTACGTAATATACTATTTTCTAGTGTATTTAAGCTAGTTAATCTAATTAGCCGAAATAAGTAGGGAAGGGCCCGGATAGCTACTTAATAGGGCCCGGATAGTAAAACTCTAAGTATATAGTAGTTATAGTTTTAAAAACAGTATGGGTCTTTATTAATTAGTATAAGTCTAAGGCTTTAAAGGGTTAAAAAGAACTCTTTATACTAAAAAAAGGGGTATTTTTAAGGCTATAAAGGGCGCGATAAAGCTTAAAAGGCTTACTACTTTACTTAAAGCCTTCTAAAAGGTAGTATATAACTAGTAAGTTATTAGGCCCCCTTTTAGTATTTAGAAACGTATTAATAACGTTAAACTAGTTAACCTTAAGGTCAAATTATAATATAAGGGCTATAGTAACTTTAAAAGTATAAACTATAAGTATAGCTATATAAGTTTACTTAAAGTGATACTTTTTTTAAAGATCCCTGTAAATATAGAGCCTTACTTTATAGTACTAAAAGTACTTATTTTTATTAAACTTATATATAAATACCTATTTAAAAGAAATTAACTTTACTTTAGCCTTATAGGAGTCTATAACCTCTACGCCTCTATCTTTTTAAACTTAAATACTTTTTTATTTACTATTTTATAAAAGTAGTCTTTTAGCTCTAGTAGTAGTAATAAGTAAATACTCTAGTGTATAGTTAGAGCATTATTAAGCTATTTTAAGTAGACTTTTATTTTAAGTGTAGCTAACTTAGCTTACTTTACTTTATTAATTAAAGTAAAGACTATATAATAATACATATAGTATCTTTAAATTACTTCTTTTAAAGTATAATTATAATTTAATATATATATATTAAAAAAAGCATTTTAGTTATATTTAGTATTAAGGAACGTAAAGTAGTAATAAAGTATAGTAATTTTTATAGCTTTAATTTAAGTTAGCTTAGATTTTTATAATTATATACCTACTCTAATCCCTTTAAGGGGCTACTTATTTCTTTTAAATCTATATATAACTATATAAGGAAAAAAGGTAAGTTGCTTTTTTAAAGTAAAAAGGTTTTAGCCTTTATATTTAGTTTTTCTAAGGCCTTAGTATTAATTACTATAATAATTTTATTTTTAATTCTTTTATTAAAGGAGTTAATTTTTAAAGTAAAGAGTAAGTTAGGGGATAATAATAGTTTATTGGCCTAATATACTTTTATATTAAGTATAGGGCTCTTTACTCCCTATACGTAATCCTAAGTCTCTTTAAATACTAGTATAAAGTCTAGAGTTAATAACTACCCTCTACGTTAATTAAATAACTTTAAATTAGCCTTTAAAATACCCTTATTAGGGTTTTTAGCTACTAGGGCAAGTATTAGTAGAGATAGCTTTTTTTTATTATATATTAATAGAGTATTACTTATTTTAAAGACGCTTAAAACTTAGAGATTAGTATTAAGGAAAGAGATAGGTTTTTAAATAGCTTTAATTATAGTATAGGCTATTTTACTTTACTTTACTATTTTTATATTAGGCTTTAAGTAGAACTTTATTTTATTAAAGGTTATATTATATATAATAATAACTTATTTAAATAAGGGTACTTAAACTTAAAAAAGGTTAAAAGTATTTAGAATATATTCTATAAAGTATTTAAGGTATACTTTTACTTTTACTTTAAAGTTACGTTATTTTTAATTTACTTTATAGTTTTTTTTAAAAGGGTATACTTTATAACTATATATATACGTTTAGTTTTAGTAAAGATAAAGGTTGTGTATTAAAAGGGCCTAGTAAGAAGGTTACTATTAGTAGAAATACTAGTAAAACTAGGCCTTTTTAACTTAAATTAAAGAGAGCTACCCTTTTTACTTAAGGGGGCTTGTATTATAAAGGAAGGCTGTAGCTATAGCTACTTTTACTTATAAAATAAAAGAGAGGCTAAATAAAGCGAGTATCTTAATAACTTATAGTATTATTTTTTATTTAGTGTACTTGCCTCCTTTATTTAGTTCTTTTATATATAATAGGGTTGTTTTAATTTTAGTTCTCTTTTTTAGAATTTATTACTAGTACTTAGTATAGCTATATATTATAATTACTATGTATTTAATGTTTTAATAAATTTTATAAATAAATATACTAAACTACTTTACTACTTAGTATTTAAATATCTTTAATATATAAAAAATAGATTTATATTTTTTATTAATATAAAAGAAGGTAAAAAAGTAGCTAGTATACTAATTTTTAATTACTATAAACTAATAGCTTTAATTATACCCTTTAGGGTAGTTAAAGAAGTTTTAAAATATCTATTTATATAGCTATACAGCTTAACCCTTAGAGGTTTATCTTAAAATTACTTAAGTGGTATAAGTTATTGTACAATACTTGTACTAAAGGTATATTAGGCTTTTAAGTTTTACTCCCTAAGTATTACGTAGAAGATAGCTAAGTACTTTAGGTTCTAAGTAGCTAAAGTAAAGATACTATATAAAGGAATTATTATTATAGTTTTTTAGTTAATAGTAGGACTTTTAAAAGGTTATAGTTAATATAGTTATATTTATAGTTATAGTAAAGTTAATAGGGATATATAGGGATATAGAATAAAAAGAAGTAGCTTTATATTTAAAAAAAATAATATTTATCCTTCTTTTTAACTTTTTAACTATAAGACTCTTTTTATTATTACTTATATAGAATAAAGTATTATAACTAGTATACTAAATACTCTTTTTTTATTAAAGTGCTTTAGAAATAATATTTATATAGAAGTTCTTTATATAAGTAATATTTATTAGTATTAAGTTAAAGGTATTTAGCCTATTTAAACTATTAAGTATATTCTTTATAACCCTTATACTTACTATTAAAATAGAGTATTAAGTAGTTCTTAATTTAACGTATTCCTCCTTATTAAGGGGGTAAATAGAGCCTTTTTTAAAAAGAGAAAGGTTATTAATAAAATAAGTTATACTATAGTTATTAAATACTATACTTATACTTAAAGTATAAGGAGTAGTTAGGGGAGTAAAAAAGACGTTTATAGTATATATAGGTAAAGTAGGGGTCCCTAGAGCCTTTTAAACTAACTTACTACTAATTATAACTATAACTTAGTATACTATTAAAAGAGTTAGTTTAGAGGTAGCCTTAGTATTTAAGGTATTTATATCCTTACTTTCTTTTTTTTTCTTTTTTTATTTAGTAAAGTATACTTAATTTAAGTAATAGGGGGGTTTTACTTTAATTTAAATAACGTAAGTAAGTTTAACTAAAAGGCTTTAGTACTTTTTATATTAAGTTTTTTTTAAATCTTTTTAGTTTTATTAGGAGTAACTTTAGTAATAGTATAGTTACTTTACTTAAAAACTATAAAGTAAATACGTTTATAGTTTATAAAAGCTTAACTATAGTTTTAGTTATAAATATACTAAATCCCTTTAGGTTTAGTAGTAGAGGATTATAAAGCCTTAGAGATTAAAGTATTAAAGTAACTTATAAAGGTTAAAAAGATACTAAATAATTTATTTTTAAACTTAAGAAGTAAGTCTTTATAAAGGAGGTGTTTAAATATAGATATATAGTTCCTAAGTAAAATCTAAACTTAATTAAGTTTTTTTTTATAAAAACCTATTTAAGTTTATTCTATACTTATTCTCAAGTAGTTCTTTACTTTATAGTAAAAAGAAAGTCTTAAACTATAAGTAGTTCCATTATATTTAAGAGGCGGTATTATATTACTTAAAAGTATATAGTCTAGAATTCCCTTAATTAAATACTTAGTATAGTACTACTATTTACTCTTTTTAGTATTACTTAGTACTTTTATTATATTATAACTAAAAGACTAGTATTATTTAAAAAGTATTAAGTTTAAAAGCTTTAGAGTAAGTTATAGAAAAAGGTGTTTTTTAGTTAAAGAGTTCAAACTAAATTAATTAAAGGATAATTAGAGATACTAACTTATTAATATATAACTTAATTTTTTTAAGAGCTTTTACTTTTTACTTTTAAACTTTATTATTAGTAGCTTTATTAAAAATATAACTAAAATAGTTATTAAGTATACTTTTATTTTATTTAATAAAAAGTAAGTTGTGCTTTAGCTTAGGTTTATTACTATTAAGTATGAGATTACTTAGGGTTTTGTTACTTAAAGAGGGCCCTAGGGTACTTTTAAGCTACTTTCCTTTACTTTAAGAGTAAGTCTATACTCTAGTGGCTTTTATAAAGTTAATATTATTTTTACTTTTAATTAAAGTACTAAATTAGTACTTAGTAGTGTTACTTTTTTATAAATTAAAGTGGATTCAGTAAATTCTTTTTATTTTTATATTTTAGTTGTATAACTACTAGGTAAACGAAATTAAAGATACTTCCCTTAGGGGCTTATTTAGTAAGACTAAGTTATTAGGGTTAAGTTAGGGCTAGACTCCTTATATAACTACTTTAATTTAAAGGTTCTTAAACTATATAAGGTAGTTATACTACTCTATAAGCTTATAGAAGGATAAAAGAAAAAAGGTTAAAATTAAGTTTAATATAGCTAAATTTAAATAGTAGTTAAAGAATTAAAGTCTTATAATAAAAGAGTATTTATATAAATATTTTCTAAGTAAGTATATTTACTTTAGAAATAGTAGTTTAAAATTAAAAGTATAGTATAAGCTAGACTTCTAACTATTATATAGTTAAGTATAAGTAGTTAAAATAAAGTAAAGATAATAGCTTGATTTTTAAGTTTTATAATATAGTAGAGTAAAAGTAAAGGCCCCTTTATAGGGGCGGGAGACGGAGTAAAGTCGCTTAACTTAAGTAAGCCGCTTAAGTAAGTAGTCGCTTACGTACGTAGCTACAAATAGCTTTAGCTATTATAACAACTATTAAAGTAAACTTATATTATTATTATTATTATTACTACTAAAGTAGACTTATACTTCTTTATATTTAGTTTACAAAGTAGCTTTATATATATTTAATATAAATAAAAAAAGTATTTATACTTTAGTTAAAGTTAATTATAACTAGGGTATTAAGGTTTATTTAAGTAATAGTTAAGTATAGAGGCTTTTTATTATAAGTAGAAAAGAACTATTTAATACTCACTTTAACTCCTTTTTAAGGGTTTATAAAGTTAAAGTTATTTTAAATAGCTTTAAAGAAGTTATTTTTATAATAGTTAGTTTAATTTTAAAAGGTAGTATTAAAGAGGCTATACCTTTTTCCTTTTCTTTTTTAAAAGAATTAACTCCTATTTACTACTCTTATTCTTTAGTATTAATACTAGAAAAGACTAGGCTTTTATATTATTAAAGGCTATAAGGATAATATACTTAAAGTCCCTATATTAAGTTATAGTTTTTATAATAAAGAATTTATTTCAATAGTACTAAGTAAGATTAGTACTAAAGAAGAGAGTATAAGGGTTTGTTTTATTTTTATAGTAATAATATTTTAAACTATTAGTTGGGGTATTATATATACTAGGGTCCCTACTAATTAGTATACTATAAACGTACTAGAAGTAAATAAAAGCTCTAGGCTTAATACCTCTACTAGAGACTACTATGCGCTTAGTTATACTAGAGTAAAGTTAGTATTAGGATTTAAAGAATAGTACTAGGGAATACTTACTATAACTACTTTGATATTGTTTTACTATTTTAGGGGTAGAAAAAGGAGTATTAGTAGAAGGCTTTGAACTTTTTTTTATACCCTTTTTTAAATTAGTTTAAAAGATATTATTAATAAAAGAGGTATTAGCTCCCTTTTTACTTTAGTATATAGCTATTTAAACTTATTAATTTAAATATATAGTACTAAGAATAAAGTTAATTTACTTTATTAAATTTAAAAGGCCCTAATTTTATCTTTAGAGAGTAGCTTAGGGCTAGAGTTCTTTTTTACTATAATAGCTATTTAAATATAATATTAAATATAAATTAATTAAAATAATAATAAGCTATTCTATAAGGGGTAGGGGCGGGGGTAGGAGTAGTTTTTTATTTAAAAAGCTTTAAAGAGCCCCTTTTACTACTGTTATTATTGTGAAAGTCTGTATAAATATATGTGTTAGTATAGATAGAAAGAATGTAAAGAAGAGATGATAGTATATTAAGTATAAGTTTATTAATTAACTTTATAGTTATTGTAGTAGTTGTGGCTGTACTGTTAGTTTTAGTTTTTATGGACTTAGGAGTAGTTGCTTTATGGTTAGCCTTACTAACTCTTTTTTTACTAGCTATTCTATTTTATTTCCTATATGACTGATGAGAAAACTGTATTTTAAGATCAATACTATTAGTACTTTTAAACTTTATAAGGTATAGTATTGTAGTATTAGGGGTAAAATGAACGGTATTTATACTTTATAAAGATGTTATTACTAGGGGAAGAAAAAAAAGATTAGGGCCTTTAGAGGATTATTTACTTACTTTAAGCTAGAGACTTGCTTTAATCCAGCTAATTAGAGGCACTTAAAGATATTATTTAATTTCCTTAATTACTTTTTACTATGTAGATAAAAGTATAACTACTATGAGATTATGAATAAATTAGTTAACGTCCTTAATAGTAGAGTAGGAATATATGAAAGAAAGGCGTGGTTTTGTAGGACTTTCGTATATAAAAACAGAATAAAAAGCAGTAGTTAAAGTTATATAGTAAATTTAATAGTAAAATAAAAAGTAGTATTTTGTTATATTTTTATTATAATACTTACTTAATAGTAGAACTTTAAAATCTATAAGATAGAATATTCCTTTTAAATATATAGTTAATTTTCCCTTATAAATAGATTCCTTAATATAATCTATTTACTTACGTTTAGTATTATATAGATCTAATAGCCCTGTTTTATAGCCTTATTTTATTTAAAACCGGCTTTTACTCTAGCTGCGTTTTATTCTTTTACTTTAATTAAACCTTTAGTCTAATTTACTAGTAAATGGGGTTTATAGTAAAACCGGGTCTTAACCTACCTATATTTTACTTATAATTGGAGTTTATACTAAGGCTTGAATCTATAATAGCTGTGTTTTACTTATATAATAGGGTTTTAGTATAAAACCGGCTTATAGTTATTTGAGTATTTTAGTTAAAAGTAAGCTTAGTTACTATTTCTAACTTTAACTTAATTACTATTAGAGTAATATGCTTTTGGTATTTATATACTAGTTTCATAATAGGGTTAATACACGACTATTATACTTTTATTTATTACCTAATTATATATATTACTATATTTAGTAATATTACTTAAGTTAATATTTAGAATAAAGTAGAGCTTATAGATTCTAATAATTCTATTAATAACTATATTCACTTAGTTAGTATTAGAATATTACTACACACATATATATAGTATATATTACTCTATAACAATACTAGTATACTAGAAATTATTTATATAGCTTTTATAGTAAAGTTATCCTTATTATAAGTGATTTTTCCTACTTAGTACGTATTAAGGTCTTTTAGTACTTATAGGGTAGCTTTTATATTATAAGTAGTATTATAGTACTTTTAGTAGTATATAATTACTTTAGTAGTAATAATAGTATAATTACTATATTAGTACTATATTAGACTTTATATTCTTTTATATAATCTTATCAAAAGTCTATAAGTTATATATAAGTAATCTAAAAATTAAATTATTCTATTATAATTAAGTACCTTTTTTAACTTTTATTATTAGTTATTAATATCTAAATCTACTTACTATCATACAGTTACTATAAATTTAAAGTGATAGTAGTATTTAGTTATTTTCAACTACTAATTACACTACTAACACTACTAAAACTACTTATACCGTTTATACGCCTCTATATACCCCTACGCCTAACTATTACTATCCCTCTAAATCCATTAAATTTAATCTAAACCGTCCCTTTACTTCCCTTAGTTATTAACCTTTTCTATAACTAATATACTATTATTAGCCGTATTACTATAGCTAGTGAACCTTATTTAAAGGATCCGCCCTACTTGTATTAGTATACGTTTTAATATTTAAGCCTTAAGCTATATACTAATTTCTAGCTTTTCTTATACTATTAAAGGCCTTAGTAGCTATTATAGTAGTACTTATTACACTACTATACTATACTAAGGCTCCTAAATAATATACTTATACCCTAACTACTTTTATAAATATATTAATAAAGAGGCTATATAAAAAATTATATATCATTTTAATTTATAAGTTTAAGTTACTTTTAAGTAGTTAGTAGTATTTAAACTTAGTAATAGCTATTTATGTTTTAGGTAAAAGGTTTATAAAGTTAGTACTACTATTAAAGTTATTAACGTCTATATTTTTAATAGTCTGGCTAGCTTTAAACAAGTCTCTAAAGGCTATAGTTAAGAGGCTAAAGCTCTTAAATATTATTTAGTTATTAAACTATATTAAACTTATTACATAGCTATAAACTTAGTAATTTAGTTTTAAACAATTATTAAATATATATAAAAAATAGAAAAGATTAAGAAAGGCCTTACTTATAGTGCCTTTTTCTTTAATTATTAATACTACTAGGGCTTATTGTATATAGGTTGTATTGTCTATAAGCTAGCTTATTTATCATTAGGAAATTCCACTAGGGCTTATTAAGCTCTCTATATAGGGTAATTTAGCTAAAGGTTTATATAAATAAAGGTTTGTTTTCATATATTTACTACCACTTATTAGTAATAGTATTATTATTATTACTAGTACGTCTATATCTATATCTACACCTACTACTATAGTAGCTACTACTATACTATACTTTATAGTATTAAAGTAGGTAGGTAGAAGTTGTTATAAGTATAGTTATTACCCTTTAAGTACTAACTTTAAGTATTATAGTTAGTATAACTAAAAGGGGTTAATATTAGTAATATATTTATTCTTCGTTTTAAATAACTTTTACCTATGAACTTACTAAATATATGTATTAGTTTAAATATATTCTTTATTAAATCTTTTATTTAAAATATTCTCTACTTAGTAGATTTCTTTTTTTACTTTATTATAAGTAGTATTATCACTACTTACATATTTAATATATTTATAGCACTACTTATAGTAAAGTAAATAAAACAATCTACTAAATAAAGAATATTCTTAATAAAGAATTTAGTAAAAATACGTTTTAGCTAAATATATATATCTAGTAAAGTAGTAGGTAAAGATTCTTTAAAGAAAAGATATATAACTAATATTAACCCCCTTTGGTAACTATAACACCTAAAGTTATTACAATAACTTCTACCTACCTACTCTTATACTATAAAGCACAGCATAGTAATAGCTACTAGTAGTAACAACAATACTATTACTAATAGGCGGCACTAAACTCACAGCGCAACTAACATATTAAAAAAAACCTTTACTTATACAAATCTTTAACTAGATCACGCGTAGGGCCTAACGAGCCCTAGTAGCGTTTATAATTAAAGAAAAAGGCACTATTACTATAAGTAAGGCTTTTATTAATTCCTCCTGCCTTCTATATTTACGATATGTTTAATATAGCCTAGTAACTATATAACACCTAAGGACTATAGTCCCTTAGCCACAGCCTGTAGGGACTTCCCTAGAACTAGCCTAGACGCTAAAGTACTAGGCCTTTATAACGTTAATAGTAATACTAACTTTAAGACTCTATAGTATTATAACTATAAAAGTATATATATATATATAAAAAGATTCTATAGAATACATTGAATTTTTAACTATTAGGTATAAACTTTTAACTACTTAGTAAAAAGAGACTTAATTAGTTAGTAAAAGTAACTTAAATAATATAATTCTTTTACCTATTTTAGAAATACTTCTAAAAGTACTAACTTTATTAATATATTATAGTTAGTACTTAATAAGGCTTAATCTAGAGTTTAAGGGAGAAAACTATATTATTTATATATATATTAATAGTACTTATAAAATACTATATAGTAGCTTAAGTAATATCTTTTTTATAATATTTATATTTAATTAATGAAAAGTATTTAAGAATAAAGAATATAACTATACTTATTTATAATATATTATTTAAAATATAGTTTATAAAATACTATATAACTAAAAATATACTATAAAGAAAGGAGACTTCTATATAAATAACTTTATTAGTACTTTAAAGTTATAAGAAGTAGTAAAATAGCTTTTTTTAAAGTTTTGAAAGTTCTTTATAGACGTAGTATATAAGAAAATTTATAAACTTACTTTTATAAGGATAAAGTAAAGGTTTAACTACTAAAAGGTTTTATTATAGCTACTTTTTTTAAAATAAATCTTTTTTTATAAGTTTCAGTTTAATAGAGTTTTTTACTACTATAACGTATATATTTATACTTAAAAAGACTTTTAAAATATAAATTTATTATAATATACTTATATAGCTACTTTTATAGTATAGGTTTTTTAATTTTTAATATTTTTTAAAGTATAGTTTAACTATAATATTTAGTAGTTTAATATTATAAATATATTTTTAAATACTAAACTAAACTTTAATACTTTATTAATTTATTATAAATATCTAAATAGCTTTTATTAACGAAAGAAGTATATTAAGCTTAAGTAAGTACTTTATAAACTATTTATTTTCTTTAAGTAGTATCTTATGCGGATATTTCAGTAAGTTATTCTAAAAAGAATATATTATAGCTATATATTTTTAAGTAGTGTAATTAAACAGAAGTATTTAATAGGGTATATTTAGTAGGTTTAACCCCCACTAGCTCTTAATGCTTCCACTTACCTGCTCTTCCTACTGTGGTAGTAGATGTAAATGTAGATGTGGACGTGGACGTACTAGCGATAACGACGATGCTATTACTAATAGGTAGCGCTAAATATATCAAAATAAACCTTTATTGATACAAACCTTTAGCTGGAGTACGCTGTGCGTAGGGCCTGATAAGCCCTAGTGGTGTTTATAATTAAAGAAAAAGATACTACTATAAGTAAGGCCTTTGTTAATTCCTCCTGTTTTCTATATATATATAATAACCCTTAAAGCTAAAAGCACCTTAATAAGTAAACTACCTACTATAATATCTAATAGAAGGTTACTTACTCAAAGCCCTTATAACTAAAGTAATAACTATAATATAACTTTATAGTTATTAACTAGCTATAAGAGTAGTAATCAGTACTTGATAGTTAAGGGGGTTAAGAAAATTAACTTAACCTATAACTAGTATATACATTTTTAATAAAGAAAACAAAGCTTACTATTACTATAATTTACTACTATTTAACTACTAGTAATAGGCTTAATATAAATATAATAATTTTTAAACTATAAAATAAAACCCTTTTAAGTATTCTATAGTTTAAAACTAACTATAAATACTTTAGAGTTTTACTATCTAAGTAACCCCGTTTAACTATCCGGGCAACCCCCTACTTTTTTTAGCTAATTAAATTAGCTATATCTAAATATACTAGAAAATAGTATATTACGTAATTACTTAATATTTAATTTAATTAAGTTTTTATTATAGTAATTAGTCTATTTTAGTAAAATAAACTTTTAAAACTTAAGTTAATTAATTATACTATATTTTTCGCCCCTTTTTACCCCTAAATTAATTAATCCTAGCCTAGTAATACCAGGGCTATTAATAATAGTACTACTAATCCTATAGCTATCTTCTAAGTACTATACTAAAGCTTCTAAAGCTTCTAAAGCTCTACTACTACCTATTATAATATATTCCTAAATAAATTACTAACTATACTATAATTAAACTTAAAAAACTTTATTACTAAAACTATACTTAAAGTAAAATTAATTATAGTAGATACTAAACTTTATAGGCCTTAGTACTAAATTTACTAACTTTTTTAGGGCCCTTAAAGCCTTTAGCTTTAGGGCCGGGCTACTACTAGTACTACTTACTAGTCTATTATTATTAAATTACGTAGCTTAGAGCCGCTAGTGTACTGCTTTATAAGAGCGGATTTTAGCGTTTAAGGTGGCTAATAGCCGCTTTAGAGTAACGTTTCACTAGCTCTAAAGGCTGTAGCTGCATTTAGGGGTTTAAAGGCCTATAGTACTATTAAAGTGAAAAACGCGTTAATAGCCCTTAAGGTATAGCTTTATATATATATAAATATATATAAAATTAAATAATTAAGAGTCTTATTGTACTACCCCCTCTATTATATATAATTAATTATTTTTAAACTACTCTATTAAACGTAAAAATTACTATAAACGTTCTTTTAACTCCTTAAAAGACTATTATTAATAGCCTAGCTACTTAGTACCTATAGCTTTACGACTTTTAAGTACTTACAAATACCCTTAATATATAAAAAGCTTTTAACTTAACTTTTATAAATCTAGAGCCCCTTATTAGTAATACCCTACCCTAGAAACTATAACTTAGTAACTACTTAAAGTCTATTACTTATTATAGCTTTAAATTAAAAGCCCTTTACTTTTAAACTATAGAATCTAGAGTAAATAAGTTTACTATAAACCCTTTTCCTTAAGTACTCCTAAAAAAGAACCTCTTACTCCCGTTTAAAGCTATAAACTACTATAATACTAAAATAATAGTTAACCTTTTTAAAAAGGCCCTTAAGTACTATATTAACTTTTTATCCTTATACTATACTATAAAAGTAATATATTAAGAGTAAAAAAAACCTAAGAATACTATTATTCTTTAAATATAAAGTACTATTATTAAAAAGCTTAGAATTTAATACTACCTAAGCGCCTTAAAGCTAACTATTTAAATTTAAAACCTCTATAAATACTTTAAACTTATAAAAAGTATATACTATTAGTATGCTAACTAACTTTATATTAACTACTTTACTATACTCTATAATAAGTAGCTTATAATAAAAGCTACTATAACTAAATAGTTTATTATATAAGTTAATAATATATATAAAAGCTGTACTATTAGGCTTGAAGTAGCTTATAAAAGAGACTTATAGATTTATAAACTACTTTACTCCTTTAACTACTTACTACTTTAATTTTAAATTAAAAGCCGTTATATAATAATAAGTAATAGTTAGGATAATTATAGTTTCAATAAAGCTATTACTAAAATATCTACTATAATCAAATAAATACTAGAGTCTATAGAACGCGGGAGGAGCGTATAGGGCGCCTTTACTATTAATAAAGTACTTTTATATAGCCCTTCTAAGTGCTTTAGTAGTAATAAGTATCATAATACTAACCTAAAGAGATTATAGAGTAAAGTTTTATTAGTATCTCTAGTGCCTTTTACTCCATAAGCTCCTTTTTATTTAACTTACTTTATACGTTACTACTTTAAGGATTACTTTTATATCTTTTTAAAGTACGTATATAATAGTTCATAGCTACTTAACTACTACTACAAAAGAATTAAAAAAACCTTATAAATAATAAATAGCTAATTTAGTATATGAGGGAGATTTAAGACTAATAACTATATAGTTACTGCGTTAAGAGCCTTAAGCAGTTACTAGTAACGTTCTAAACTACTTAATATAAGGGCTTATTACTATACCCTTTTAGGGACTCCTACCTCTTTAACTCTAGTGCATTTATTTATATCTTTAGAAATAAATAATAGTTTAGTAACATTTAAGCTATTAGTATAAGTAACTACTTATAGGCCGCCTTTAAGCCCTTTATAATTAAAGGATATAGAGATATAAGCATATACGTTATATTAGTTAATAGTAAATAATTTAGTTTATATTTATATAACGTTATATTATATATATTTATAGTAACTAACTTTGTTTTTTATAACTAACTCTATAAGCGCGGGTACTAGTAGAATAGGTGCCCTAAGTAACACTCTATACTTTATAAATCTAATTACTCCCTTTTTAGTTTTATTAAGAATATATGTAGTTAGAGAGTATTAAAGTATAACGAGCTTTTTAATAAGGTACTTTTATATAAGAAGTCTATATAGACTATTTAGTATATATATATTTTATACTATTAAACAAAGTACTTTTAATAAAAATAAAGATTTTTAAAAGGCTTTAAAGAGATGTAGTATTAGTAGCTTAACTACTCTAGTCTTAAGCCGCTTGAGCGCCTTTTTTTATTAGCCTATGGTATTTAGATCTTAGTTACCCCCCGGGTAGTGCTAGAGAAAGTACTTTTAAGCTATAATACCTATAGTATCAGTAAAGTAAAGTAGATTATTAACTATAAGTTATATAAAAGTAATATATATACTCGCTTTAGTAAGTATATTATGTTTAACTTCTATTTATACACTAAGGGCTATAGTGGGTTTATATTTATATTAGTATTTACTAACTACGTCTTTTAGTACTCTTAAAACTACTATTTATATAACTATAGTATAGAGATACTTATTAAAGTCTTTAAGAAGTTTATTTTACTTTTAAAGGTTTAGTATAATATTAAGATACTTATATTTAAGTATAATAGTAAAATTAAAAGATACTACTATTTTATAAATAACCTTTAGAGGCATAGTAAATACGTTAAGCTATTAGCTTTATATACTTAAGATTAAAATAGTAGCGCTAAGTACGTTAGTACTATAATTAAAAGAAAGACTTTGTTAGATTTCGCGTATATTTGTATGTATGTAAAGCTATGCTTTAAGGGCCATTAACGCGTTTTTTGCTTTAATAGTGCTGTGGGCCTTTGAACCCCCTAAACGCAGCTACGGCCTTTAGAGCTGGCGAAACGTTGCTCTAGAGCGGCTATTAGCTACTTTAAATACTAAAATCTATCTATATATTATAGTATACTAGTAGCTTTAAGCTATATAATCTGATACGCCTCTTTAGTAAGGGCCTTTTAAGGGCTTTATTAAATTTAATTATAAATAAAATTACGTATTAGCTGTACTTTAAATACTTTATAATTACTTTTACGTAGCTTGTCTCTTTAGAGCTATAATCCCTTTAAAGTCTTTATTTTAAGTAGTTTTATTATTTTTATTAAACCTTTATCTCTATAGTAGAAAGAGTAATACCGTTTTTAAAGTACTTAAGAACTATAATCCCTTTTATTTATTCTTTATTAGTAAAGTTAAGGTCCTTGTGACGTTTACTTTAAAGCTTAGTATTATAAAGTACTTAAAGCTAAGCTGTTTAATTTACTATATTAAGTTATTTAAAAAAGAGTTTAAAGTAGGTACTAGTAAGTAGCTTTATAAAGCTATTTACTATTAACTATACTATAAGTTAATATTTAACTTTAGTATAGTTTTTTTAAGCTTTTTAATATAGCTAGTAGTTATAGATATTAATATAGTAAAGTTTTATATATAGTTAGACCGTTTTTTTATTAATAAAATAGATTATCTATTAATTATTATATTAAATACGTATACTTAGTACGGTGGTATTAGGAGTAGGAGTAGTGCTAAAGGTCTACTTACTAAGGTTTATACGAAGTATAGTTATTAAATAGCTTATAAAAATAGCCTTTTTAACTACTTAAAAAAAAGTAAGAAGCTTAGCCTTAGTTGTTAATATAGTTATAGTATTTTATTTATTAGTTTACTACTTAATAAAGCTATTAAAAAGCTTAATTATAAATACTTAAAAGTTTTTATAGTTTAGTATATTATTAGTAAAGTTAGTATTTAAAGTAATTACTAAACTATTATTAGGGCCGCCTTTTTTATAGCTAAATTTAAGGTAAAGAGTATGCTTTGTAGAAAAGTATTTAATTGCTTATTCTGCCTTTTTAAGGTGCTTAGGGCCGGGGTTATGGTGAAAGTGCGTAAGACGGCTTATTATAAGGGCTATGTCCGGCCTTGTTATTATTATACTATATATAATTAAACTAATATTGCTTTAGTAATAATTAATATTTATATATAGAGTAAAGCCCTTATAAAAAAGTAATTTAAGTAATTAAATTAGAAAAGTATATAGTTACTTTATTTATAGGCCTTACTTTTTTAAGTACTTAATTACTTTATTAATATAAACGGACTATAAAAGCTAAAGGTGCCTTGTAGTATAGTTGTAGATAACTTTAATTCTTAGGAACTATTATAAGTCTTTACTGCCTTTAAGAAAGTATTACTTTTAAAGTGCTCCTATAAGTAAGAGGGCCTTTTTACGGTATTTAAAGGAGAAGTATAGAACGTAGTTATTAATATAAAAAAAGAAAATAATACGGCTGCGTATTTAATAGTAATTTTTACCTATTATATACTCTAGCCTAAGCTTTTTTAAACTGATTTTTAAATAGTATTACTATAGGAGTAGAGAGTAGTATAGGCTATAGAGTACTTTATTAAGTTTAAGGATATACCTAGGCTTTTAATACCCGGGGGGTATTTATATATAAACGTTTTTGTTAAGTAAAACCTATATAAACGTATTTACTATGTTATATTATAGGAACTTAAAATTAAAGTAGTTTATAATGGCTATAAGTATTTAAAACGATATACTAGTAAGTATTAAAGTATAAGTATTTTATTTGTTTTTTAGTTACTAATTACTACGTATAATAAAGCGCGCTTTAATTTTAAGGAGTTTTTTATATTTATTTAACTTATATATATATACTTAATAGTATCCTAGAATCTAGGAGCTATTAGTAGTACTTTTAAGAACCTTTTTTTAAAAGTTAGTTTTGTAATAACTTTATAAATAGTTTACCTTAATTACTTATATTAAAATTATATAAAAGTAAGTTAATACTTCTAAATAAAATATAGGTAGGGGCTAGAGTTTTTACTAAGGGGTACTAGGAGTAGGAACTTTAGTCTATAGTTAGTATAGTACTTTATACTTACTTAATAAAATCTAAGTACTTATAACCCCTCCCTACAGCTAAATCTTACTATTAAAGCGTTTAATATCCGCATTTTAGAACGCTTCTATAGTATATTAAATACTAAAAGTCCCCTTTAATAGGTCGTAAGTAACTAAGTAGCTAGCCTAAAAGTAGCTTTACTATAAAGTATTTTAAAATAATAATAGAGTACTAACTAAAAAAGTAGCTTTATAAAACGTTTATTTATACCGGGATATATAAACTACTAAAGCGGCTTAGTTTATAAACTTAACTACAAATATAAACTAATAAGAGTTTATAAAAAAAAGGTTTTTATTTACTAACTTAGCTATAATCCACCTCTCTAGGCATTAGTCTTTTTTAATTAGTACCTAAAAGAATAAAACGAATAAGTTAAGAGGAGTAAGTAGGAGTTTAAAGTAAGTAGAGGAGTATTTATAGTTATAGGGTTTATTATTATTAAGGGTAGTATTACCTAAGTTAAGCTTATTAAAAACGTTATTAAGAGAGTTTATAAAAAGGAATACTTTATTATTTTTTTTACTTTGTAAAAATGGATAAAGTTATATTTAAGAGTTAGTCTCGCTAGCTATAGTAAAGCTCTTTTAAACCTACTTAGTAACAGCTTAAAAGTTAAGGTTATTATAGTTACTAATAAGTAAATTTAAGTTACTATTATAGTATTCTTTTTTATTAAATATAATATTATATATAGTAATAATTTTTTTAGTTATAGGGTTCTATATTTAATACTAATTTATAAATGTATAACTAATAAAGAAGCCTATAAAGGCACGGCTATAAAGGTGGTTAAGATGCTTTTTCTTAAGCTATATAGTAGCTATAAGAGTATACGCCTTGTACCTATATAATCTTAGGTGTATAAGGCTTAGTTTTATAGTTTTGTCGCTATAAAGCTGTTAGTAGAGCGCTTTGTATAGGGTCTTTTAATTAAGGGCTGCTTAAGGTATATAGTTATAAAAATAAGTTACTACTCTATAGATATTAGACTATACTTTATAGAGTAGCTTACTACCTTTGCGTATTGTTTAAGCCTTTATTTTAATTATAGCGCTAATGCGCTTAGTACTACTATTTTAATTTTGTATATATAGGGTAGATAGTTTAACGCGTTTACCGCGCCTCTAGAGGTTGTTTATAAGGTGGTAGTACCTTTTAATTTTACTATTGTACTTAAAAGTAAGTATTTTAATATTATATTAAACCTTTAAAAATAAAATAAACTTTTTAAAGACTTTAATAAGTATTTCTATACTATAGTTATATAAGTAGTAGTTCTATAAGTACTATAAGACGTAGTTAGTAAATATTAATATAAATATAAATTTACTATAGTCCTTAGTATATAGGTAGAAGTTGAACGTAATACACTTACTAGGGTGGGTATACGCGTTACTCTCCCGTAGTTTATAGTTAATAATTTACTTTACTTTATTAATACTATAGGTATTATAGCTTAAAAGGGTATTGCTAGGTACTGTTCTAGGGGTAATAGAGATTTAGACGCTATAGACTAATAAAGAAAGGTACTAGAGTAGTTTAAAGCTAGAGTAGCTAAGCTACTAGTACTATATTTCTTTAAAGCCTTTTAGAAATTTTTATTTTTATTAGGAGTACTTTATTTAACGGTATAGAGTATATGTATACTAAACGGCCTATATAGAGTCTTTATATATAAGTGCCTTATTAAAAAGCTTATTATACTCTAATACTCTTTAGTTATATATAGTTTTAATAAAGTTAAAAGGGGAGTAATTAGATTTATATAGTATAGAGTGCTACTTAGGGTACTTATTCTACTAGTACCTATACTTATAAAGTTAGTTATAAAAGATAAAGTTAATTACTATAAATATATATAATACAATATTATATAAGTATAAACTAAATTATTTACTATTAACTAATATAACGTATATACTTATATCTCTATATTCTTTAATTATAAAGGGCTTAAAGTTAATTTATAAATAATTACTTATACTAGTTATTTAAAAGTTATTAAACTATTATTTATTTTTAAAAATATAAATAAATATACTAGAGTTAAGGAGGTAGGAGTCTTTAAGGGGATATAGTAACGGGCCTTTGTGTTAAGTAGCTTGAAATACTATAGATAAATACTTAATACTCCCTATATAGTAACTATATAGTTACTAGCTTTAAATCTCTTTAACGTACTAAATTAACTATTTATTATTTATAAGGTTCTTTTTAACTTTTTTATAGTAGTAGTTAAGTAGCTTCTACCCGTTATACGTATACTTTAGGAAAGTATAAAAGTAATTTTTAAAGTGGTAGTATATAGAGTATATTAAGTAAAAAGGGGCTAATAAAGTAAAAAGAGTAGAAAATACTAATAAAACTTTACTCTATAATTTCTTTAGGTTAGTATTGTTATATTTATAGCTACTAAAGTACTTAGAAGGACTATAAAGAGCTGCTTTATTAACAGTAAAGGCGCCTTATACGCTTTTCTTATGTTTTATAGATTTTAGTATTTATTTAATTATAGTGGTTATTTTAGTAATGACTTTATTAAAACTATAATTATCCTAGCTATTACTTATTATTATATAACGACTCTTAACTTAAGATTAAAGTAGTAAGTAGTTAAGGGAGTAAAATAGCTTATAGATCTATAGGTCTCCTTTATAAGTCACTTTAAGCTTAATAGTATAGCCTTTATATATATTATTAACCTATGTTATGAACTATTCTACTATAGTGGCTCTTATTATAAACTGTTTATTATAGAGTATAGTAAAATAGTTAATATATAACTAGTTAGTGTACGAGTAGTATATACTTTTTATAAGTCTAAAGTATTTATAAAGGTTTTAAATTTAAATTACTAACTCTAAAGTACTTAAGTAGTACTAAATTCTAAACTTTTTAATAATAGTACTTTATATTTAAAAAATAATAGTATTTTTAGCTTTTTTTTACTTTTAGTATATTACTTTTATAGTATAGTATAGGGATAAAGAGTTAATATAGTACTTAAGGGCCTTTTTAAAGAGGTTAGTTATTATTTTAGTATAGTAGTAGTCTACTACTTTAAATAGGAGTAGGAGGTTTTTTCCTAAAGGTGCTTAAGGAAAAGGGTTTATAGTAAGTTCATTTACTTTAAATTCTATAGTTTAAAAGTAAAGGGCTTTTAGTTTAAAGCTATAGTAAGTAATAGATTTTAGGTAGTTACTAAGGTGTGGTTCCTAGAGTGGGGTATTATTAATAAGGGGCTTTAGATTTATAAAGGTTAAGTTAAAAACTTTTTATACGTTAAGGGTGTTTATAAGTACTTAAAAGTTATAGAGCTATAGGTACTAAGTAGTTAGGCTATTAAGGATAGTTTTTTAAGGGGTTAAAAGGATGTTTATAGTGATTTTTGTGTTTAATAAAGTGGTTTAGAAACGATTAATTGTATATGGTAAAGGGGGTAGTAAATTAAGACTCTTAATTGTTAGATTTTGTGTATATTTATATATATATAAAGCTATACTTTAAGGGCTATTAATGCGTTTTTTACTTGAATAGTACTATAGACCTTTAAACCCCCTAAACACAGCTACGGCCTTTAGAGCCAGCGAAACGTTACTCTAGAGTAGCTATTAGCCACTTTAAACGCTGAAATCCGCCTATACGTTATAGTATGCTAGCGACTCTAAGCCACGTAATCTAATAAACTTAAATAATATATAAAGGTAGTAAGCTGCCCTATAAGGTATAGTTTAATATTTATAGAGTAGTAACCTATTTCTATAACTATATACTTTAAGTAGCCTTTAACTAAAAAACCCTATATAAAGTGCTTTACTAACGGCTCTATAGTAATAAACCTATAAAACTAAGCCTTATAAACTTAAGATTCTATAGTTATAAAGTGTATACCCTTATAGCTACTATATAGCTCAAAAAGAAGCGCCTTAACTACTTTTACAGCTATACCTTTATAGGCTTTTTTATTAACTATATATCTATAAACTAATATTAAATATAAAACCCTATAACTAAAAAGATTATTACTACGCGCGATATTACGTTTAATAAAAGAGAGTACTATAATAGTAACCTAGATTTACTTTTTAGTAATTATAATAACTTTAACTTTTAAGTTATCTAAGTAGGTTTAAAAGAGCCTTATTATAACTAGTGAAACTAACTCTTAAGTATAGCTTTACTCCTTTTTATTTAGTAAAAAAATAATAAAGTATCTCCTATTATAAACTCCCTTAATAACGTTTTTAATAAGCTTAATTTAGGTGATACTACTCTTAATAATTATAAACCCCGTAATTATAAATACTCCTTTACTTACTTTAAACTTCTACTTATTCCTTTTAATTTACCCGTTTTGTTTTTTAAAGTATTAATTAAAGAAGACTAGCGCCTAGGTAGGCGGGCTATAGCTAAGTTAGTAAATAAAAACCTTTACTTTATAAACCCTTCTTAGTCTATATTTATAGTTAAGTTTATAAACTAAGCCGCTTTAGTAGCTTATCTACTTTAGTATAAACAAACGTTTTATAAAGCTACCTTTTTAACTAGTACTCTATTATTATTTTAAAATACTTTATAATAAGGCTACTTCTAGGCTAGCTACTTAGTTACTTATAACCTATTAAAGGGGGCCCTTAGTATTTAATATACTATAGGGGCGTTTTAAAGTATAAATATTAAATACTTTAATAGTAAGATTTAATTATAGAAAAAAGTTATAAGTACTTAAACTTTATTAAGTAAGTATAAAGTACTATACTAATTATAGACTAAAGATCCTACTTTTAGTACTCCTTAGTAAAAGCTCTAGCCTCTACCTATATTTTATTTAGAAGTATTAACTTACCTTTATATAATTTTAATATAGGTAGTTAAAATAAATTATTTATAAAGCTATTATAAAACTAACTCCTAAAAAAAGGTTCTTCAGAGTACTACTAACGGCTTTTAGATCCAAGGATACTATTAAGTATATATATATAAGTTAAATAAGTATAGGAGACTCCTTAAGATCAAAGCGCGCTTTATTATATATAGTAACTAGTAGTTAAGAAATGAGTAAGATACCTACGCTTTAATACTTACTAGTATATCGTTCTAAATACTTATAGCTATTATAAACTACTTTAATTTTAAGCTTTTATAATATAATATAGTAAATATATTTATATAGGTTCTATTTAATAAAGATATTTATATATAAATACCCTTTAGGTATTAAAAGCCCGGGTATATTTTTAAGCTTAATAAAGCGCTTTATAGCCTATACTACTTTTTACTTTTATAGTAATACTATTTAGAAGCTAGTTTAAAAGAGCTTAGGCTAGAGTACGTAGTAGGTAAGAATTACTATTAGATATATAGCTATATTATTTTATTTTTTTACGTTAATAACTACGTTTTATACTTCCCCTCTAAATACTATAAAGAGGCCTTTTTACTTATAGAAGTACTTTAAAAAGTAATACTTTTTAAGGGTAGTAAAGATTTATAATAGTTCTTAGGGATTAAAGTTATTTATAACTATACTATAAAGTGCCTTTAGCTTTTATAGTCCGTTTATATTAATAAAGTAATTAAGTACTTAGAAAGATAAGGCCTATAAGTTAAATAACTATATACCTCTTTAATTTAACTACTTAAACTACTTCCTTATAAGGGCTTTACTTTATATATAGATACTAACTATTACTAAAGTAATACTAGTTTAATTATATATAGTATAATAATAATAAGGCTAGATATAGCCTTTATAGTAAGCTACGCGCTTTAACTATAACCCCGGCTCTATATACTTTAAAGAGGTAGAATAAGTAATTAAATACCTCTTTATAAAGTACGCTCTTTACCTTAAATTTAGCTATAAAAAAGGCAGCCCTAATAATAGTTTAGTAATTACTTTAAATACTAACTTTGCTAATAAAATACTAGACTATAAAAGCTTTTAAGTATTTATAATTAAGCTTTTTAGTAGCCTTATTAAGTAGTAAACTAATAAACAGAATACTATAACTATATTAATAACTAAAGCTAAGCTCCTTACTTTCTCCTAAGTAGCTAAAAAGGCTATTTTTATAAGCCGTTTAATAACCGCGCTTTATATAGACCTTAGTAAAAGGACCTTTAGCACCGCTTCTACTCCTAATACTACTAAGCTAAGTATATATATTTAATATAATAATTAATAAATAATCCGTTTTATTAATAAAGAAACGGTTTAACTATATATAAAGCTTTACTAAATTAATCCCTATAACTACTAGTTATATTAAAATGCTTAAAAGGGCCGTATAAAAGTTAAATATTAGCCTATAGTATAGCTAATAGTAGACGGTCTTATAAAGCCACTTACTAGTACTTACTTTAAACTCTTCTTTAAGTTACTTAATATAGTAAATTAAATAGCTTAACTTTAAGTACTTTATAATATAAAGCTTTAGAGTAAACGCCTTAAGGGCCTTAACTTTACTAATAAAAAATAAATTAAAGGGATTATAGCTTTTAAGTACTTTAAAAATAGTATTATTCTTCCTACGATAGAAATAAAAGTTTAATAAAAATAATTGGACTATTTAAAATAAGGGCTTTAAAGGGATTATAGCTTTAAAAAAGTAAACTATATAAGAGTAATTATAAAGTAGTGAGAGTACAGCTAGTATATAATTTTATTTATAATTAAATTTAATAAAGCCCTTATAAGGCCCTTACTAGGGAGGTGTATTAAATTACGTAGTTTAGAACTGCTAGTATACTACTTTATAAGAGTGGATTTTAGCGTTTAAGGCAGCTAATAGCCACTCTAGATTAATATTTTACCGGCTCTAAAGGCTGTGGCCGCGTTTAGGGGTTCAAAGGCCCATAGTGCTATTAAAGCGAAAAACGCGTTAATAGCCCTTAAGACATAGCTTTATATATATATAAATATACGTAAAATCTGATAATTGGTACTAAAGCTTTAGGACTAACTATAGAGTATTATAATAACCTAGGGATCCTAGATCTTTAATAAAGTATTATTAAAATCTAAAAGCTACTTTAACTACTAATATGAATTAATATTATACTTTAAAAACTTTAGGCCCTTAGTTTTTATAACCCTAAGAATAGTATATATATATAAAAGCTTATACTAGTTACTAAAGTAACCCTAGTATAATAGTAGATTTTTTAACTTTAAGTTACTAAGTAAAAGTATTACTATTAAAGTAATTCTATACTAAGAAGCTATAAAGTTAAGGGCTTTATATTCTATATACTTTAAAAAGTTACTTAGTTAGTACTTTTACTTTAAGTATTTATAGTCACTATATAACTCTATTATAGTAGTATATTAAATATAGTCCTACTCTTTATACTAAAGTATCTTTTTAATAGTATTAAGGACCTTAAAAAGGTTTAAGTAACTATAAATTATATATAACCATAAATCCTTATAAACTGTTTTCATAAAAGTATTAGTACGTATACTATAGTTTTTATTTTTACTAATTTAATACTAAGCCTATTACTTCTTAATAAAAAAGTAGGTTTTATTAAAATAAGTATAAATATTTTTTTAATTAATAAAGTTCTTTTAAAGTTAGTTAAGGGCTATATTAAAGTTAAAGATAGTGTTAGTATAAGTAATATATACTTAAAACTTATAAAAGCTACTAAAACTATATTTAATAATAAAGTTATTAAATTAATATAAAAAAAGGTTTTATTAACTTGAGTAAGCTTATTAAAACTAGTAATTATAGAGTTATAGAGTAGAGTAGTAGTTTTAGTCTTATTAGCCTTTTTAGCCTTAGTAGTAGCCTTAACTATAATTTTATCTTTCTTAACTTTAAATTTATTACTAAGGACGCTACTAAAACCCTTTTACTTATATTTAATATTAGCTTTAATATTAATATTAATATAAAATATATATAATATAGTAAGGTTAGGGCGTATAAGTGTATATTGAATTGAGGTTGTATTAAGAAGAGATCTATGCTATAAGGCACTGTACTCGTTAAAGCGTTATATCTATACTTAGTCACCCTAGTACTTAAGGCACAGTACACAAGGCTAGAGCCTTAAAAGGCTTATTACAATACACCCCCTAGTAATAGTAACGTTACTATTAGCCGCGTTAAGGGTATATTCCTTACCTCCTTTTTTATTTTAAATACAAATAAATAAAGCGTCTAAAACACTCTTTAAAGTCGTATAAATAAAAACGTACAAAAGGAATATTTTTTATAGTTATATAGGCCACAGGGAGTACTTATAACTATAACTAAAATTATAGTTACTATTTTTTAAAGCATAGAGATTTTTTACTAAATAAGTTACAAGTAGTAAAATATATATAACTTTTCTAGTTACTACTTAAAATCCTCCTTTTCTTCTTTTTAGTATACCTATTTTAATAAATTATAAGTTACTATTTTACCTCCCTATACTCTACACACTACTTCTAAAACGTTTTTACTAATAAAAATACCTAAAAATTAAATAGTTAAAATACCTCTTAAGAAGTGTATAATAAGTAAAGAGCATAAAGTAAAAATTACTAAGGGTAAGAAGCGCGCTAGGCTTAAGTATAAGTATATAGCGCGTAGTAGCTCTACTAATTCTACTAACCCTTTTAATACTATTAATAACTATAACTATAATAATAAAAAGAATAAAGATAATAATAATAATAAGTACTTACTATTCTAACTAACTACCCCGCTCTACATAACCCCTCCCCCCTATAACCCCTCTCCCCCCCTAGTCTCCTTTTATACCCCGTGTAAAAAAAACCGCACTTTTATACTATTTAATAAAAATAACCTTAAGTATAACCCCCCTTATAAGGTATATACTAACTTTAACTTTAAGGGCTACTTTTTTAACTACTACTTTATTACTAAAAGTAATACTTAAAACCACTATATTTAGTATATTAATAGCCATAAGTAGTACACTAATCTCTACTAAAACACTATATCTTAGTATTACTAACTTATTATAGTATACCTCTTAAGCAGGTTTTATTATATAAGTCCCTTTTTATACTTTTTAGTAGTTTATAATTAACTTATTTAGTTTTATAGTAGGTTTATAAAGCGCGTAATAACTTACAGAAAGTCGTTAAGTTTAACTCTATACTTTTTTTTATTAAAAATAAAGTTAAGGAGGAGGAGGAGGAGGAGAAGGCTAAGTTTAAGGAGGAGGAAAAAAAAGAGTTTAAAAAGAAAAAAGAGTTACTTAATAAAGAGAAGGATAAAGAGGAGATTACTAGTGTGCTTATGGGACGCGCTGTATACTAAGTTTATACTAAGGCTATTATAGGGGGTATTTACTAGCTTATAGACAAGCTCTTTACTACCTATAACTACGCCTAGGCGATTTAGGAGGGTATTTATTAGTTCTTTATAAAGCTAATTAATACCCTTATGCCTTAAGAGTGTCTTTTAAGCTATTATATTTATTTTTAGTATTTAGGGGGCCTTTAGGCTATAATTACTTTACTCTTTTTTACGCACCTAGTAAGGTAGCGCAGGCCTTTTAGCCTAATATAATAACTTACTTATAAACTATTTTTTCTTTTTACTTAAGTACTGTTTTTTTTTCTTATATAGTTATAATATATGCTAAGGCGTTATAGAGGTTGAGGAGTACTTTAAAGTACTTAAATTTACTTTTTATAAGGTTTTTAGTAAGTTTATTAACTAGTATATTATTTATAAGTATATATATAACGTTAAAAAAGTACTTAGTATATTTTTAATAAAACTATATATTTAAAATATTTATATATTTTAAGTATATAGCTATGCGCTCTCTTCTATCTACTATAAAGCGGATTGTTTATTAGTTATTATAGTAGACTTTTTAAGTATTTTTAAAGTTAAAATCTATTTTTTTAAAGAGTTATTAAAGTACTATTAACTTTTTAGTAGTATACTTAAGTATTAAGAGCTTTATTTTTATTATTAATGTAGTAACTGTATTTTGTTTCTTGGCTTTTTAGTATAGTAGACTGCTAAAGAGTTTAATAATATATTTATAAAATAATCTTTTTAGCTCCTTATTATTTATAAAAGAGGTATCTCCTACTATAAGAAGTGCCTTTGTATTACCTTCTATGCTATTATAGTATATAGTAAGGTAATGTATTAAATATAAGTAGTAGATAACTTAGTTAGTGGCCTTGAGGTGTGCTTAAGAGGGATTTATTAAGAAGTATAAGAGTTATAAAGTAGTAAAGGTAACGTTTAGGTGGATTATAATAGTGGTATAGAGGATTAAGCTGACCTTCTTTTAAAACTCCTTAACCTTTTAACGTAATACTTAACCTAGGTCCTTAATAAAATTAACTATTAGTAGTAGTATAGTTAGGTATAGTGTATTAGTAAGGTTATACTTTTTAGCTATTTTATTAATATACGTATTATAGACTAAGAGAATATATTATCTAGAACGGTCTTTAATTACTCTAATACTAAGGAAGTGCTCTATAGGGCCTTACTCCTTAAGCTTATATATATCCTTAATACTCTTAATTATTATTTAAGTATACGTAGTCTTATCTAGGTAGTGTACTATAAGGATATTATTAATATAGAATATAATAAGGACGCGCCTCTAAGGGTTTTAAAAGAGATATAGCTCTTTATTATAGTATTTAAAACTAAAGTAATAAAGAGTTTTTAAGAACTCCTTATACTATAAAAAAGGAGTATTTTGTAGTCTATAGAGTACCTATTTAAGTTTAATATACTTCCCTAGTTAATAAAAGCCGTTTAGGAGTTTATGATAAATAAGTAAAGTATTAGGGTTAAGCTTTATATTTAAAAAGGCGTTTATAACATTAAACTACTAGATATTATAGTTAAATTACGCTCTAAGGGATATTAAGAGGTAAAAGGATTATACTATAAGAGTTATAGTATAGGTATATTATAACGAATCTATATTTTAAAAGTCTCTTTAAATATAAATACGTACTTTATAGTAGTTAAGGACTCTATTAATCTTAAACTTATAAGTAAAGACTTATTTTAGGGGGAGGGGTTATAATAAGGCCTTTTAATAATCTAGCTTTTACTACATTCCTATAAAGGTAAGTTTGTATATTTTTTTATATACTGTATTTATAAAAAACTCTTAAAGCTTTAAAAGAAACTTTTTTATAGCTTTTTATAACTTTAGAGTACTAATAAGGTTATTTGTGTAGAACTCTCCCTCCTTTATAGTATATTTATAGTTGTGGGGTATTATATAGACTGCGTTTTAAATAATATAGTATAGATAGGTGTATTTATATTTTTTATTTTTAAATACTTTCTATTAATTAAGTATAAACGTAGTAAAAAAGGTATTACTTAAACTACTATATAGTATCTTATAAGTATTATTAATGTATATATAAATAACGTAGTTTCTTCCTTTAAACTTTAAATCAAGCTTTATTAAGCACTAACTACTATATATAAATAAAGCCAGCACTTCTTAAGGCGTTTTTAGAGTATCTAAAGGAATAGTATTATTTAAGTTATCCTTACTAATTAGTTAGGCTTCTTTTAGCTAGGTAGTTAGAGGTCTATACTTAATAGTTAGAAATTCTAAGCGTTTTATAGAATCTCCTACACGCGCGTGGACCTAGTTATTTATAAGTTTAATTAATTTAAAAAGTTCTACTAGCTTAGCCTTATCTATCTTAGGTTCTTTAGTATTAGTAGTCGCTTTATACGGCCTTTTACTTTTAAGGTTTTATAAAACTAGTTTAGGAGTAAGGTTAGGGGATATTAGTTTCCTGTTTTATAGTATACTATACTCTTTATACATAAAAGTATTACTTAGTTTAATAATATCTTATTAAATAAGTTTAGTATTTTACAGTTTAGTAGGCTTATTATTAGCCTCTTTTTAGTTGCCCTTAAAGTCTTTAAAGGTTTTATAAACTTTACTTTAAAACTCTATAGGCTCTTTAAACTTTAAAATAACTATTTATACAATTTTTAAGTAAAGGGTGTAGTTAGTGTTGTCTCTTAAGTAGAACTTTATCTTATTAAAAGTAATATTATATATAATAATAACCTAGTTAAGTATAGATACCTAGATTCTATATAAGTTTATTATTTTAGGGATATATCCTATAAAGTATCTAATATACACTCTTAATATAACTTTAAACTGTCTTTTTTTAATTCCTATTTCTTTTTTATATTTAAGGAAGTAAACTTAGTATTTATACGCACGGAGTTTGCCCTAATAAGGGTACAGGTTATAGTCTATAAAGTAGTTATAAGCTAAAACCTACTACTTAAAGTAATATTTAAACTATTCTACTTTAACTTTATTTAAAGAGCACTAAAAACTTAATTTATATAGGCTTATATTAAATATATTAATACCTATAAATACTAACTCTCTTTAAAAGTACTTAAAAAGGCCTGTTTTTTTTTTATATAAATCCCCTAGTTTATACCCTTTTATCCAGCGCACTCAGCACCTCCTATAGACTTTTTAGTATATACTAGTAGTATCTTAAAATTAATACCCTCTTCTTACACCTATATTTAAAAACTAATAACACCTTTAATAATAATTATAGCGTACTTATTATCTATATATATTTTATAAATATTAAGTCCTTTATATTATTTAACTTATTTTTTAAACATCTAGAAAACCTTAAATACTTTAAAGTAATCCTTCCTAGAAAAAGTAAAGCTAAAAAGCTTACTAAAGTACTTATCTTTAATAACTAAGAGTTAGTTATTATTATTATACGCGCGTAGGAAATTAAAGAGGTGCTAGAAGATATAGTAATATAGTTAACTGGCTTTATTTTTAGATACTCTATATAATATTTACTATATTATATGTATAACTATACAGTCCTAGTACTTTATACAGGTTAAACTATAGATCCTTACCCCTTAAGCATAGTATACTAAGTACTTAAAAGCTTTATAACTTAAGTAGCCTACCCTAAAGTACTAAAGTACTGTAGAGTTAATACAGTTATATAGAGGTTAGTAGCTAAAACAGTATCTTATATGTTTAACAATTTAGGTTATATATACTATTATAGTATTACTAATAGACATAAAACGTAAGTAAGAAGAAAATAGCTTATATTTAAAAAAACAAATATTATTACAGTATTTTAAAGACTTTACTATAGTACTATTTTTTATTATTTTAATTCTAAGTATATAGTTAAGGCTATAGTATTAAATACTAGCTTTAAAGAGGACTACTTTAAAGATAATATTAATATAGAAACCCTTTATTACTACAACGTTAGTAAGTATTAAATTTACTATTAAGTTATTCTTTTTATTTATTAAAACGTTTTATATAACACGGGTCCTACGTTTAAAACCCGGAATCCTATCTATACTAGCGTCTATATAGTCTTCTAAACTAAAGGCTTTAAACGTACTAGGTTTAATAAACGCTATATAGTTAATAAGGTGGGTTAAGTTATAGTTATTATATATAGTATTTTAAAAGAGTAAGTAGGTTAATATAATAGTTAAAAAAATTAAATATTTAATTATATTACCTTTTAAAAAGGTATTAAGTAAGAATATAACATTCATAATATCTCTTAGGACCTTTAGAGCGTCTCCTATAGTATTTAAAGAGTCTCTATTATAGCTACTACATCCCTAACGTCTCTTTTTAAAATATAAAAGTATATTTTTAGCTAACTAACTATACTTAATTAGCTTTTTTTTAAGCTCCTTTTACTTTAGATCTACTAGAGCCGACTTAATACTATTAATCTTGGCGTCTAAAAGGGACTAGACATACTTAAAGAACCCTATTAGGGCCTTACTAAGACGTCTATAGGTATAAGTAGGCTACTAATAAAGTGTTTTATAGGGGTATTTTTAAATACTAAATAGTAAGTTAGTTTAGCTTATAAAAATAAAAAAAGTAGCTTTACCACGGGCCCCTATTTAATATATTAATTTATTCTTAACTTTTATAAAAAAGAGTACTCTATACTAATATAATATTAAGGAGTCTTTATTAAATTAAAGCTCTTTTTAAATTCTATTAAACTACTAACTTCTTTATATAGGAGTATATTAAGTACTAACCGCTTTAAGAAAATTTTATACTACCTATACTCCCTAGACCTTTAAAATACCCCTATATATAACTTAAAGGAAGTAGTTATACTAGTAGTTATACTACTTAGTAGGATTAAGGTTTCTATATACAGCGTTTTTAAAAATAGTATTATACTTTTTTTAAAACAATATTAAAGTAACTAGGTTATCTAAAGTAAGTTATACTTTAAACTTATATATATATACTTAAGTTAAGTATAGTCTTAGAGTAGTAAGCTTTTAACAAACTAAACTAGTATATAAAGGGTTAATAAACTAATTTATTTAATACTAAACACTTCTTAGGGCAGCTATAACGGCTGTATATTATACTTATTCCTATAAAAAGCATTTAATATTATTTATATAATTTACTACTATATCTTTTAATATTTATTTAATTAGCTGATATAGTAGATCTATAGTATTATTATAAAGTTATTCTGTGTTAGGGTTTATTTATTTATTTAACTAAGTTTTAATATTTACTTTATATTATTCTTTTATGTTTTTATTAATTTATATAAAGTATTTAGCGCGTATAGGATTAATTAAGTAGACATAGTTTATACTTAACGCGTCTAAAGCGTCTAGGTCAAGGTATAACTAGACTCTTTAAAGCTCTACTTAGTAGCATAGCTCTTTATAAAATCGTAACTAGTCTTTTAAGGACCTAAGGATAATTATTAAGCTTATTAGGGTATTATAAGGAGTAGTTAAGGCATTTATTATAAAATATTATAGTACTACTAAGAACTTAAAAGAAATAAAAAGAAAAGAGCCTAAAGCTTATATACCTTACTTAAATAGTTAGGGGTAATAGATACTAGTTAAAAATAAACTAGGCTTATAACTATAGTAAAGTTAGAGTATATAAGTATATATTAAATTAAAGTTGTATTAAGAAGAGATTTATACTATGAGGCGCTATACTTATTAGAGCGTTATATCTATACTTAGTCACCCTAGTACCTAAGGCGCGGCGCGCAAGGCTAGAGCCTTAAAAGGCTTATTATAATATATAACTATAAGTATATATTTAATATAGTATTAGTAATAGTAGTATATAGTATATTTTTATAATTTATAATTATAATATATAGAAAAGCTATACTAATTTCTTTTTAAATAGAGTTTAAGGATTTAACTAAAAAGTTATAGCTTTAAAAGAATTTTAATAAGTTAAAGCTAAAGGCTATATTATAGAGTAAGGTAATATTTATAGTTTTCGTAACTTAATAAAAGGGTATTTTATACTAGTTAGTTTTATATATATTATTAATACCTAGGACCTTAAAGAACTACTTCTATATAACTTTATACGAAGGATAAGTCTATATAAAGGCCTTAGAAATATTAGGGTTATTAAAGAACTACTTAATATAATACTTAAAACCTTTTTACTATATATAATAAAAAAGAGTTTAAATAAAAGTCCTACTTTTAAAGCTATTAAAATAAAGTTTTTACTAAGTATTATTAATATCCTTTTATATAAAGTACACGTATATACCTATATTCTTAGCTATATCTTAAATAATAGTACTAATCTCCTAGAGTTTAATAGTATTATACTTTAAGAAATTAGTAATAAAGCTCTTCTATATACTATTAAGTTATTAATAAATAGAATAAATAAAGGGGTTAAAAAAGAAGCTATAGGTATACTACTTATAGCCTTCTTTTAGTTTTTAAATAAACTTCTAGTTACTTAACTTTATTATAGTAATAATACTCTATTAAGTACAGCTAGTCTTTTATATTATAGTTTTATAGAAACTAACTCCTTTAGTAGCTTAAACCTTATTATAGTTATATTAAAAAAACTACTACGTATTTATACTATTATACTTTTTAGTACTATTCTTTTTAATAATAATAAAGCTATACTAATAAATAAAGGCGTTAAAATAGTCCTATAACTCTTTAATTATATTAGTACCCTTACGACTATTAATACTGCCCTTAGGAGGGTTAGAACTAGCTTTATATTTAATATTATTAATACTTAGGTTAATTAATAGTATTACAACAGCTATATTTACAGTAGTAAACTTATAACCGTAGTTATTATAGAAAAGAAAGAAAATCGGGCATACTATAAAAAAGTTAAAAATTACGCAGCGAGATAAATTCTATTAATTTAATTAGCCAAACGAAGTAGGGGGTCGCCTAGATAGCTAAAGGGGGTCGCTTATATAATAAAACTTATACTTTAACTAACTAAAGAACGTAACTATTAGATCTATAGTACTTTAAGTAGCTACTAATATTAGTATATTTAGTAAGGCCTATATATAATATTATAAAGACAGATACAAATAATAGTAGGGAGCGGCTAAACTAACTATAGCTATACAGCTAAGGAAAGTAATACGATAGTTTAGTTTAGATTTAGAGTTTTACTATCTAGGAGGTACTTTCTAACTATCCGGGAGGTACCCCACTTATCCAGCCAATAGGATCAACCACATCAACTACATTAGTCACAGCGCCGCTCATAGCGCCGGTCGCAGCCACTTAATTACAACAGTCGCAACGGCTCAATTACAACAGTCGTAACGGCTTAATTACAATGGTTGCAACGGCTTAATTATATTAGTCGTAAGAGCTTAAATCTAGTACTTCAATTATAACAGAAATTATATAGTAATTACAGTACCCTAATTATAGCAGTCGCAATAGTTTAATTACACCAGTCGTAATAGCTTAATTATACTAGTTATAGTGGCTTAATTATACCGGTTATAGTAGCTTAATTATACTAGTTATTTAATTAATTAAAGGGCTGGAAAGTAGGATAGGTGGAGTACCTCCCGGATAGCTAGAAAGTACCTCCTGGATAGCAAAACTGTAGATTTAATAGGTTTAGAAAGTCGGTCTAGGAAGGCGTTAGTAGTTTTAGCGGTTGTAATAGTATAATTAGTAGTTAAAATTAATTAAAAACACCTATTACTTTAAATCTATAAAAGCTGCGTTATAGTAAGTAAATTTAAGTCTTGTAATAAAAAGAATTGAGTCCGCCTATTTTGACTGGGTGCCCGGGCTAGATTAACTGGGTACCTAACTAAAACTGAAACTATTAAATACAATACTATAAGAAGTAGAATGAAATCTTTTTAAAACTATAGCAGATATATATATATATATATATATATATATATATATATATATTTAGTACTTTACTTTAAAATATAAGTTTAAATATATTACGTTTTAATCTAATAAAAGTATATATAGATTTATATAATTAATTAAAATATCTTAAATTATATATAAAGTAAAAGAAGTATTTTAGTAAGTATTTAAGTTTTTACTTTGGTAAGTAATTAAATGAGTATTGAAGTATTTTTAAAGTAAGTACTTTAATATATAAATAAAATCAAAATAAACGTTTAAAATTGGTATTTAAATATAAGTTTAAATAAACTTAGTAATAGTAGTTATACTTATTATAAGAATATATAGTTAAAGTATATTAAAGCTTTATTTAGAGATAAATAATAGAAAAATACTTATAACTAAGTATTTTTCTATTATTTATTTAAAATAATTTTATATATAATTACTAGTATTATATATTAATACTTTACTACTAAAAGTAATTAATTTATATTTTTTAAGATTTAAAATGTATTTATTTAGTTAGTAAAAAGTCAAAACCTTAGGACACCCAGTCAATCTAGCCCAGGCACCCAGTCAAAATAGGCGGGCTCAAAAAGGTAACAAGGTAGGTAGCTAGATAGCTATTAAGAGGGGTAATATTCCCTAGAGTACGTGGCCTATAGGCCGTTAGTCACTCTAGAGGGGGTTCTTTATAAACTATATAATACTCTTTTTTTATAAAATAAAAACATTTCAAAAACGCTTTATAGTTTTAGCCTTAAATACTATAATAAAGAACTATACTTCTTTTAAAATCTATAAAAACGTATATTTATTATATTTTATATTAATAATATCTTTATAATATACTATTTAAATAAAAATAAGTATACTTAAATAATAATTAAAGGTATTAAGGATACTTATAAGCTTAAAGAGTAAGGCCCTATTAAGCATTTCTTTAGTATTAAAATAATTCAAAACTATTTTAAATAATATATCCCTTTAGTTTAAAATACGTATATTAATAAGATAACTAAAAACTATAATCTTACTAACACACTATACTTAGTTATAGTACTACTAACTATTAACTTTATTAAGAACTTAAGTAAAGTAATATATTAAAAGGTTAAAGAGCTTTTTAGAAAGATTAATTTAATCCTTTATACTACTACTATAATCTACTTAAATATTACTTTTACTACTCTATAGCTTTTATAAATTTTAATAAATCCCTTTTAAGTATACTCAAAAGTAGTTAATTAAGTTATTTACTATTTATATTTAATATATTACTTCTTTATACACTATAGTAATATAGAGTGTAATATGGAAGTACTTTTTAGAATAGAAAATCCTTTTTTTATAAAAAATAAAAAAATAAAAAAATTATTTTATAAATATATTATTAAGCTTTTTAGTAGTTTAGTATACTAAAATACTAAGAGATAGAATACTATTACTATATTGATAATAAAAGTAGAATACTTAATATTTAAATATACTATCAAAAGGTTTATAGTACTTTAATAACTCTTAAAAAAATGAATTTTAACTTTAAAAACACTTAAAAAGTCTACTATAATAACTAATAAATAATTGACTTAGTTAAAAATAAATAAAAATATATTACTATATACTTAAAATAAATAAATATTTAAAATATATAACTTTATAAAAAATATATTAAATACGTTTTAAATATTTTATATATACCTACTAATAATATACTATTATAATAGCTAAAGCTATTTGTGGCTGTATACGTAAGTGACTACTTACTTAAGCGACTTACTTAAGTGACTTTACTTTATTTCCCACCCCTATAAGGGGGCCTTTACTTTTACTCTACTATATTATAAAACTTAGAAATTAAATTATTACTTTTACTTTACTTTAACTACTTATACTTAGCTATATAATAGTTATAAGCCCAGCTTATACTATACTTTTAAACTACTATTTTTAAAGTAAACGTACTTACTAGGAAAATATTTATATAAATACTCTTTTATTATAGTATTTTAATTCTTTAATTACTATTTTAATTTAACTATATTAAGTTTAACTTTAACCTTCTTTTTTCTATTCTTTTATAAACTTATAAAGTAGTATAACTACTCTATATAGTTTAAGAACCTTTAAATTAAAGTAGTTATGTAAGGTGTCTGGCTTTAACTCGACCCTAACGGCTTAGTCTTACTAAATAAGCCCCTAAAGAAGGTATTTTTGATTTTATTTACTTAATAGCTTTATAACTAAAATATAAAAATAAAGAAAATCTATTAAATTCACTTTAGTTTATAGGAAAATAGTACTACTAAGCACTAACTTAGTACTTTAATTAAACATAAAGATAGTATTAACTTTATAAAGGCCCTTAAAGTATAGACTTACTTTTAAAGTAAAGGGAAGTAGCTTAAAAGCGCCCTAGGGCCCTTTTTAAGTAATAAAACCCCGGTTAATTTAATACTTAGTAGTAATAAATTTAAGTTAAAGTACGACCCGCTTTTTATTAAATAACGTAAAGGCGCGCTTAATAACTATTTTAGTTATATTTTTAATAGAACTATTAATAATAAAGTTTAAAAGTAAAAAGTAAAAGCCCTTAAAGAAATTAGGTTATATATTAATAAATTAGTATCCTTAGATATTCTTAAACTAATTTAGTTTAAACTCTTTAATTAAAAAAATACTTTTCTTTATAACTTACTTTAAAGCTTTTAAACCTAATACTCTTTAAGTAATACTAATTTGTTAATTATAATATAATAAAAGTACTAAGTAATACTAAGGAAAGTAAATAGTAGTACTATATTAAGTATTTAGCTAAAGGAATTCTAGACTATATACTTTTAAGTAATATAATACTACTTCTTAAATATAATAAAACTATTTATAGTTTAAGACTTTTTTTTTACTATAGAGTAAAGAATTGTTTTAGAATAGGCATAGGATAAACTTAAGTAGGTTTTTATAAAAAAAAGTTTAATTAAGTCTGAATTTTACTTAGGGACTATGTATTTATACTTAAAAACCTTTTTTTATAACAACTTACTTTTTAAGTTTAAAAGTAAATTATTTAGTATCTTTTTAACTTTTATAAGTTACTTTAATACTATAATTTTTAAAGGCCTATAATCCTTTATTACTAAACTTAAAGGGACTTAGTATATTTATAGTTAAGACTATAATTAGGTTTTTATAAATTATAAATGTATTTATTTTATAGTTTTTAAGTAAAGTAACTATACTATTACTAAAGTTACTTTTAATAAAGTTAGAAAGATTTAGAGGAAACTTAATATAAAGGAGTACTAAGGCCTTTTAGTTAAACTTACTTAGGTTAGTTAAATTAAAGTTAATTTACTCTATTACTTAAGTATAGTATACTTTACTAAATAAGGGAAGAAATAAAAGGAAGATAAAAATATAAATACTTTAAATACTAAAGCCGCCTTTAAACTAACCCTTTTAATAGTATACTAAGTTATAGTTATAATTAGTAGTAAGTCAGTTTAAAAGGCCCTAGGGACCCCTACTTTACCTATATATACTATAAATATTTTTTTACTCTTTTAACTACTCTTTATACTTTAAGTATAAGTATAGTATTTAATAACTACAGTATAACTTATTTTATTACTAACTTTTCCCTTTTTAAAAAGGGCTTTATTTACTCCTTTAATAAAAAGGAATATATTAAATTAAAAACTACTTTATACTTTATTTTAGTAGTAAGTATAAGGGTTATAAAGAATATACTTAATAGTTTAAATAGACTAAATACCTTTAACTTAATACTAATAAATATTACTTATATAAAGAACTTTTATATAAATATTATTTTTAAAGTACTTTTATAAAAAAAGGGTATTTAGTATACTAGTTATAACGCTTTGTTTTATATAGGTGATAATAAGAAAAGTTTTATAGTTAAAAAGTTAAAAAAGAGGATAAATATTATTTTTTTTAAATTTAAAGTTACTTTTTTTTATTTTTTATTTTTATATATTTTCTTTAACTTTACTATAACTATAAATATAGTTATATTAGTTATAGCTTTTTAAAAGTCCTACTACTAACTAAGAGACTATAATAATAATCCCCTTATATAGTATCTTTACTTTAGCTACTTAGAACTTAAAGTACTTAATTATCTTCTATATAACACTTAGGGGGTAAGACTTAAAGGCTTAATACGCCTTTAATATAAGGATTATATAATAACTTATACTACTTAAGTGGTTTTAAAATAATCCTTTAACAGTTAAACTATACAACTATATAAATAGATATTTTAAAACCTTTTTAACTATTTTAAAGAGTATAATTAAAACTACTAACTTATAGTAATTAAAGACAAGTATACTAGCTACTTCTTTACCTTTCCCTATATTAATAAATAATATAAATTTGTTTTTATATACTAAAAATATTTAAATACTAAGTAGTAAAGTAGTATAGTATATTTATTTATAAAATTTATTAAAATATTAAATACATAGTAATTACAATATATAGCTATACTAAATACTAGTAATAGACTTTAAAAAAAGGGAATTAAAATTAAAACAACTTTATTATATATAAAAGAACTAAATAGAAGGGGCAAGTATACTAAATAAAAAATAATACTATAAGTTATTAAAATACTTACTTTATTTAGCCTCTCCTTTATTTTATAAATAAAAGTAGTTATAGCTATAGCGTTTTTTTATTATATAAGCCCCTTTAAATAAAGAGTATAGCTCTTTTTAATTTAAGTTAAAAAAGCCTAGTACTACTAGTACTTCTACTAGTAGTAACCCATTTACTAGGCCCTTTTAATACACAACCTTTACCCTTACTAGAGCTAAACGTACATATACAGTTATAAAGTATACTCCCTTAAAAAAAACTATAAAGTAAATTAAAAAAAATACAACTTTAAAGTAAAAGTAAAAGTACACCTTAAATACCTTATAGGATACGTTTTAAATACTTATAACCTCTATTAAATCTAAGTACCCTTACTTAAATAAGTTATTATTACGCATAATATAACCTTTAATAAAACAAAGTTCTACTTAAAGCCCAATATAAAGGCAGTAAAGTAAGGCAAAGTAGCCTGCGCTATAGTTAAGGCTATTTAAGAGCCTATTTCTTTTTTTAATACTAAGCTTTAAGTCCTAAGTATTTTTAAAATAACTAATACTTTATTAATATATAATAAAAAAGAGCTATTTTTACTAATACTTACTCTAATAATTAAAAACCTAAATAAGGGTATTTTAAAAGCTAACCTAAAAACTATTTAATTAGTATAGGGGGTAGTTATTAACGCTAAACCCTATACTAGTACTTAAAGAAACTTAGGATTACGCGTAGAGAATAAAGAGCCCTATACTTAATATAAGAGTATATTAGGCCTATAAGTTATTATTATTTCCTAATTTACTTTTTACTTTAAAAGTTAACTCTTTTTATAAAAAAATTAAAAATAAAATTATTATAGTAATATTACATAACTAAGTACAAGTAGTCGAAGTAAAGTAAAAGTAACGGCTTAATCTCTAAGTTCTACGATATAGCAGAGTAAAAGTAAAGGCCCCCTTATAGAGGTGAGAAACGGAGTAAAGTCGCTTAAGTAAGCCGCTTAAGTAAGTAGTTACTTATATATATAGCTATAAATAGCTTTAGCTATTACAATATACCCCCCTAGACTTAAAAAAAGTCTAAAGATACTATACTTATAGCCTCTTAATATATAGCTAAAAATATTTATATTAATATTTAATAAAAAAAAGTATAAATAAAAGATTTTGTATTATAAAAGAGACTAATAAATAAAATAAAAATCCCTTTACTTTATTAATACTACCCTTACTTTATTATAATACTTTTATTACTATTACTAAAGTAGTTATACTTTTATTTATATAGTAAAAAGTAAGTAAAGAAATTAGTAAATATCTTTAAACACCTCTAATTAACTAAATCTAAATAAATACCCAGCTTAAAGTAAGTAAATAATAATCCTCTAAAGGCCCTAATCTCTTTTCTTTTCCTTCCCTAATAATAATATTTATATAAAGTATAAATACTCTTAATTTTACTCCTAATACTACAATACTCTACTTTATATAGTTTAAAGGTATTAATAGTATTTAGTTTAAAATATAGTATTCTAATAGTTCATATAGTATAATAGTTAATAATACTTTTAAAAGGAAGTAAACTAAGCCTACTTGTGTAGTACGTACTGCGAAGTATATAAAGGACAAGGCTAATAAGGAAGCTGCGGCTACTACAGCGGCTATAGCTATAGCTACTAAAGCTACTACTAGTATATTTAATTATCTCTTTTTTATATTATTATTACTTAAACTAATACGTATTTTAATTTAAACTAACTTAATAATACTAGTAGTAAGGGGGGCTTTATAGAGCCTCTTAAGTAGAAAACTACTCCTACTCCCTTTAATAGTAAGTTTATTTATTATTATTTTAATTAAATTATATTTAACTTTATATTTATATAAACTTTAAAAAAAAAAAGTGCCTTACCTTTATAGCCACTTAACTAGTTAATTATAAGGAGTTTATAGCCTTTTAGAATAAGTTACTTTTATTTTTATTACTATAAGTCTATATTAACTATTTTAAATAGCTCTATACTATACTAAAAAAATAGTTAATACTACTTTTACTAACTAGTCTACTATAGCTTAAGGGGAGGTTATAAAAAAGGAAAGTTTAGAGCCTTTTACTAATACCCCTTTCTCTACTTCTAAAACGCCTAAGCTACTTTTAAGTAGTTATAGTAAGTTTTAGTCTTTTTATATTATTCTTTTAGTTTAGTTACTAACTTTACTCTAGTATAGTTAAAAGTATAGTAGTTTTTAATAGTAAGAGTATTTAGCCTAGGGCTTTTATTTACGTTTAGTACGTTTATAGTATACTAGTTAGTAGGGACCCTAGTATATATAACGCCCTAATTAATAGCTTAAAGTATTATTACTATAAAAATAAAAAAAAGCCTTATACTTCCTTTTTTAGTAATAGTTTTACTTAGTACTAATAGAACGGGTTCTTTATTATAAAGACTATAGCTTAGTATAGGGACTTTAAGTATATTATCTTTATAGCTCTTAATAATATAAAGGCCTAGCCTTTACTAGTATTTATACTAAAGAGTAAGAGTAGTAACTAGGGGTTAACTCCTTTAAGGAAGGAGAAGGAAAAGGCTTTAGTCTTTTTAATACTAGCTTTTAAAGTTAAAATAACCTTTATAAAAACAACTCCTTTAAAGCTATTAAAAGTAGTTATTACTCTATAGACCCCTAAAAAGGTAGTTAAAGTAAGTATTAAGGACTATTTTTTTATTTATAATAAAGAGCCTTTATATTTAGTTATTACTTAAGTAAACTTTAATACTTTAGTTATAGTTAACTTTAACTAAAGTATAGTTTTTTTATTTTAATCTACGTTAAATATATTTAAGAATACTTTATAAGTTAAATATAAAAAGGTATAAGTTTATTTTAGTAGTAGTAGTATTACTTAACTTTAATTTAGTATAAGTTTACTTTAGTAGTAGTAGTAATAATAAAAGTATAAGTTTACTTTAGTAGTAGTATTAATAGTAGTAGTAGTATTTAGTATAGTAGTAGTACTTAGTGTAGTATAGTAGTGGCTTTTTTATAAGAGCTTTTTATACTCCCTAGCCCTTAAACTAAAAGGAACTAAATAAATATAAGCCTAAGGCTGTATTTACCTTATATATTCTCTTTACTCTTTATAATATATAACTTAATATTTTAAAAGTTAAAAAGTACTTTAAACTATTTAAACTTTAAATAGAAGAGTACTTTAGTAAAGCTATTAGTAGGTATTTTATTAGTTAGTATATAAATAATATTAAATAACGTTTTAGTATACTTTTAGTAAAGTTATATATTTTATATATTAATATAGTAAAGTCTTATTAAAATACACTCCCTTTCTCCTACTATAAGGTATATAGTTTAATAGTTATTATAATAGATTTACTATATATTACTTAGTTTAAGTTTAAGGTCTTTAAAGAGTCTCTTAAGAGTAATTGTTTTTTTTATAGTATACTTAAGACTAAAAAGCTTAGCCTTAGTTATTAAAGTTATTATAGTATTTTACCTTATAGCCTTTTATTAAATAGAGCTACTAAAAAGTAAAATAATATATCCCTAAAATAACCTTTATATTTCCTTATTATTTATAAATAAAGTATCTTTAGTAATTAAAAGTACTTATACTCCCCTACTCCCTAAGCTACTATAGTAAAGTAAGAAGTAGTAAGTATAGTATAGGTAATAAATAACTTAATTTATAGTAATTTAGTATTTATAAAAAGGGTTTATTAAGAATTTTAAAAGAATAGTATAAATAAAAGCTATATTAGAGTAGATTATAATTATAGTATATAGAATTAAACTAATCTTTTTTTAATATAGCTTTACGTTAGTATTAATAGGGTTTTTAGTATTCTTTTTAAGGGGGGTAAGTAGTAATAGAGTTAAAGGGTAGTAGGAGTCTATAAAGCTAAACTTCTCTATAACACATTAAATATACTAATTATAAGTAAAATAAATCTTCTTTATCTTATAGTTACGGATAACTTAAATCCTAAAGTACTACTTAATAGCTTTCTACTCTTTAAGTTTATACTTTACTTTAATACTTTTAATAATTTACTTTACTTTTATAGTATTATCCCTATAGTTTATAATAAGAATATTATTTATATAAAAAGGATAAGTATATAGTAGTTATAGTTTTAAAAAAAGTATAGGTTTTTATTAGTTAATATAAACCTAAAGCTCTAAAGGGTTAAAGAGAACTCCTTATACTAAAGAAAAGGAGTATCCCTTAGGCTATAAAGGGCGTAGTAAAGCTTAAGGAGCTTACTACTCTACTTAAAGCCCTTAGGGAGATAGTATATAACTAAAGGGTTATTAAGTCCCTTTTTAGTATTTAGAAATATATTAACTATATTAAACTAGTTAACTTTAAGGTTAAATTATACTATAAGGGCTATAGTAATTTTAAAAGTATAAGCTATAAATGTAGCTATATAAGTCTACTTAAAGGGATACTTTTTTTAAAGATCCCTGTAAATATAAAGCTTTACTTTATAGTACTAGAAATACCTATTTTTATTAAGTTTATATATAAATACCTACTTAAGGGGGATTGGCTTTACTTTAGCTTTATAAAAGTTAATAACCTTTTATACTTCTATTTTTTTAAACTTAAATACTTCTTTATTAACTACTCTATAAAAGTAGTTCTTTAGCTTTAGTAGTAGTAAGTAAATACTCTAGTATATAGTTAGAGCCTTACTAAGCTAACTTAAGTAGACCCTTATATTTAGTATAGTTAATTTAACTTACTTTACTTTATTAATTAAAGTAAAGACTATATAGTAATACGTATAGTATCCCTAAGTTACTTCTTTTAAGGCGTAATTATAATTTAGTATATATATATTAAAAAAAGTATCCTAATTATGTTTAGTATTAAGGAACGTAAAGTAGTTATAAAAGTGTAGTAATCTCTATGGCTTTAATTTAAGTTAGCCTAGATCTTTATAGTTATATACCTACTTTAATCCCTTTAGGGGACTACTTATTTCCTCTAAATCTATATATAGCTATATTAGGGGAAAAGGCGAATCGCCTTTCTAGAGTAAAAGAGATTTAACCTCTATATTTAGTTTTTATAGAGCTTTAGTATTAATTACTACAACAATTTTATTTTTAATCCTTTTATAAAAAGAGTCAACTTTTAAAGTAAAAAGTAGGTTAGGGGATAATAATAGCTTGCGGGCCTAATATACTCTTATATTAAGTACGGGGCTTTCTACTCCCTACGTATAATCCTAAGTCTCTTTAAGTACTAATATAAAGTCTAGAGTTAATAGCCACTCCCTATACTAGTTAAACAACTTTAAGCTAACCTTTAAAATACCCTTATTTAGGTTTTTAATTACTAAAGTGAGTATTAGTAGAGATAGCTTTTTTTTACTATATATTAATAAAGTATTAGTTATTTTAAGGATACTTAGGACTTAGAGTTTAGTATTAAAAGAGGAAATAAACTCCTAAATAGCCTTAACTATAGTACAAGCTACTTTACTTTACTCTACTACCTTTATATTAAACTTTAAGTAAAACTTTATTTTATTAAAGGTTATATTATATATAATAATAACTTATTTAAACAAAATTACTTAAATTTAATAAAGGTTATAAGTATTTAAAATATATCCTATAAAGTATCTAAAGTACACTCTTACTTCTACTTTAAAGTTATATCTTTTTTAATTTACTTTATAGTCTTTTTTAAAGGAGTATATTCTATAACTATATATATACGTCTAGCCCTAATAAGGGTAAAGGTTATGTATTAAAAGGGCCTAGTAAAAGGGTTACTACTAGTAGAAGTACTAGTAGAACTAGGCCTTTTTAACTTAGATTAAAAAAAGCTATACTTTTTATTTAAAGGAGCTTATATTATAAAAAAAGGCCGTAGCTATAGCTATTTTTACCTATTTATGTTTTTTTAAGTAGTGTTTTGTACAGACATTTCTATAAGTTAATTTAAAAAGAATGCATTATGGCCATACATTATTAAGTAGTATAATAAATAAAAGTATTTAATAGGGTGTATCTAGTAGGTTTGACCCCCTCCAGCTCTTGACGCTTCCACTTACCTACTCTTCCTATAGTAATAATAACAATGCTATCACTAATAGGCGGCGGGCGCGACTGATATATTAAAACAAACCTTCGCTTATGCAAACCTTTAGCCGGATCACGGGCGCTATAACGTACTATAGGGCCTAACAAGCCCTAGTAGCGTTTATAATCGAAGAAAAAGGTACTGTGAGCGAGGCCTTTATTAATTCCTCCCGTCTTCTATATTCATACCCAAAAATCTAATAAAATAGTAAAAACTACTATAGATACAAAAGTCCCCTAGCTATAAAATACTAAATACTATAACCCAGTCTTTATAGTCAAAAACAATATTAAGCAGCTTAGTAATATAGCTATATAGCTTAGTATTAATACTATTAATATATAGTACAACTAACTAACTTAACCCTTAAGTACAAAAATTTCAATTACTATTTTTAGCCTTTACCTTCTTTAAACTAATAGTAATAAAAGCTAAATAAAAAACATTAGAATAAACCTATTAACTAATCTAATACTAAATTAAATTTTAAACTTACTATCTTTAAAAAATAACTAACACTACTTTAAGTAAGTAATAAAGGCAGTAATAATAACTATAGATCCCCTAGAATCAAGAAACTAGTACGTTTAATAAGGCCTAGTAACATAGCAAGACATTTACTAACGAGCACAGAAAAAAGCGGTCTAATTAGGTTAACTAGCTATAGTGCGGTTAAGGGAAGGGACGGTTTAGTTTAGATTGGATTTAATGGGTTTAAAGGGACAGTAACAGTTAGGCGTACAGGAGGCATATAAAAGGCGTTAGTGGTTTTAGTAGTATTAACGGCGTAATCGGTAGTCTACTTCAAAATTAATCAAAAACACCTATTACTTCAAATCCATAAAAGCTGCATTACAGCAGGTAAATTCAAGTACCATAACAAAAAAGATTAACGAGGTGGGTGGCCGGACAGTTTCCTAGAGCACGTAGCCTATAGGCCGTTAGTCACCCTCCTATTTTTACCTATAAAATAAAAGAGAGGCTAGATAAAGTAAGTATCTTAATAACTTATAGTATTATCTCTTATTTAGTACACTTACCCCCTCTATTTAGTTCTTTTATATATAATAAAGTCGTTTTAATTTTAATTCCCTTTTCTAGAGCCTATTACTAGTACTTAGTATAGCTATATATTATAATTACTACACATTTAACATTTTAATAAATTTTATAAATAAATACACTATACTACCTTACTACTTAGTATTTAAATATCTTTAGTATATAAAAAATAGATTTATATTATTTATTAATATAAAGGAAAGTAAAGAGGTAGCTAGTGTACTTATCTTTAATTACTATAAATTAGTAGCTTTAATTATACCCTTTAAAGTAGTCAAAAAGGTCCTAAAATATCTATTTATACAGCTATACAGCTTAACTCTTAGAGGTTTATTTTAAGACTACTTAAGTAGTATAGGTTATTATATAATACTTACACTAAAGGTATATTAGGCCTTTAAGTCTTACCCCCTAAGTATTATATAAAAAATAGCTAAGTACCTTAGGTCCTAAGTAGTTAAAGTAAAAATACTATATAAAAAAATTATTATTATAGTTTTTTAGTTAGTAGTAGGACTTTTAAAAAACTATAGTTAGAATAGTTATATTTATAGTTATAGTAAAGTTAATAGGGATACGCGGGGATATAGAGTAAAAAGAAGTAACTTTAAATTCAAAAAAAATAATATTTATCCTCCTTTTTAACTTCTTTACTATAAAACTCTTTTTATTATCACCTATATAAAGTAAAGCGTTATAACTAGTATACTAAATACCCTTTTTTTATAAAAGTACCTTAGAAATAATATTTATATAAAAGTTCTTTATATAAGTAATGTTTATTAGTATTAAATTAAGGGTATTTAGTCCGTTTAAACTATTAAGTACGTTTTTTATAACCCTTATACCTACTACTAAAATAGAGTATAAAGTAGTTCTTAATTTAACACATCCCTCCTTATAAAAGGAGCAAATAAAGCCCTTTTTAAAAAAAAAAGAAGTTATTAATAAAATAGGTTATATTATAGTTGTTAAATACTATACTTATACTTAAAGTATAAAAAGTAGTTAGGGGAATAGAAAAATATTTATAGTATATATAAGCGAGGTAGGAGTCCCTAGGGCCTTATAAACTAACTTACTACTAATTATAATTACAACTTAGTATAATATTAAAAAAGTTAACTTAAAAGTGGCTTTAGTATTTAAGGTATTTATGTCCTTACTTCCCTTTTATCTCTTCCTTTATTTAATAAAGTATACTATACTTAAATAATAGAGTAAATTAACCTTAATTTAACTAGCCTAAGTAAGTTTAATTAAAGGGCCTTAGTACTCCTTTATATTAAGTTTCCTTTAAATCTCTCTAGCCTTATAAAGAGTAACCTTAGTAATAGTATAGTTACTTCTCCTAAAAAGTATAAAGTAAATATATTTATAATTTATAAAAACTTAATTATAGTTTTAACTATAAATATACTAAATCCCCTTAAGTTTAGTAGTAAAGAATTATAGGGCCTTAAAGATTATAGTATTAAAGCGACCTATAAAAGTTAAAAAAATACTAAATAATTTACTCCTAAACTTAAAAAGCAAGTCTTTATAAAGAAGGTCTTTAAGTATAAATATATAGTCCCTAAGCAAAATTTAAACTTAATTAAGCCTTTCTTTTATAAAAACCTACTTAAGTTTGTTTTATACTTATTTTAAAGTAATCCTTTACTCTATAGTAAAAAAAAAGTCTTAAACTATAAGTAGTTTTATTATATTTAAAAAGCAGTATTATATTACTTAAAAGTATATAACCTAAAATTCCCTTAACTAAATACTTAGTATAGTACTACTATTTACTTTCTTTAGTATTACTTAGTACTCCTATTATATTATAACTAAAAAACTAGTATTACTTAAAGAGTATTAAGTTTAAAAGCTTTAGAATAAACTATAAAAAAAAGTATTTTTTTAGTTAAAGAATTTAGACTAAATTAGTTTAAAAATATCCAGGAATACCAACTTATTAATATATAACCTAATCTCCTTAAGGACTTTTACCTTTTACTTCTAAACTTTATTATTAATAACTTTATTAAAAATATAACTAAAATAGTTATTAAGCGCGCCTTTACTTTATTTAGTAAAAAGTGGGTTACGCTTTAGCTTAGGTTTATTACTATTAAGTATTAGATTACCTAAGGTTTTATTACTTAAAAAGGGCCCCGGGGCGCCTTTAGGCTACTTCTCTTTACTTTAAAAGTAAGTCTATACTCTAGGGGCCTTTATAAAATTAATACTATCTTTATATTTAATTAAAGTACTAAACTAGTACTTAGTAGTACTATTCTTTTATAAACTAAAGTAGATTTAATAGATTCTCTTTACCTCTACATTCTAGTTATAAAGCTACTAAGTAAATAAAATTAAAAATACCTCCTTTAGGGGCTTATTTAATAAAACTAAATTATTAAAATTAAATTAGGGCTAGACCCCTCGCGCAACTACTTTAATTTAAAGGTTCTTAAACTATATAAAGTAGTTATACTACTCTAAATATAAGAGAATATAGAAAGAAAAGGTTGGTTAAACTAATATTAAATTAAAATATAATTAAAGAAATTAAATATTATAATTATATATTTAGACAATATTTTTCCTATAAGCATTTACTTAAAACAGGTTGTAGGTATATATAAATTAGGCTATGGAACCATTATGTAGCAGCTGGCATAAGTAGTTAAAGTAAAGTAAAAAATAATAGTTTAATTAAAACACATATAGAGAAAGAAAAGCCCCTTATAGGAAAGTAGATAAAACAAAGTTACTTAGGTATTAATGGGTTAAAGTAGCTATTTATATATATAGTCACGTAGGCTTTAGCTATTATATTAAGTGATCAATACGTTAAGTGGCCTATAAAAACAAATAGAAAGCAACTTTTTCAATTTCCAAAGGAAATTTACTTTTCTCTTAATATGGACAGTATATAGATTTAGAGACGAGTAACTTTACAGATTAAATAGGTATATAATTATAGCATTTAAGTTGAATTTTAAAACTAAAAGCTATAGAAACTACTATAATATATAATCATTTATGTTTTTTTAATACTAAATAACTAAAATGTTCTTTTTAATATAGTAGTGTTTTAAATTGCACCTACTTAAAAGAAGTACCTTAGAGATACTATATATGTTTACTATATAGTTTATATTTTAATTAATAAAGTAAAAGTGTTGTTAGTTAAGTAATATTATAAGGATTTACTTAAGTTAGTTTAGTAAGGCTTTAACTATATACTATTTACTTAATAATTACTAGAGTTAAAGGACTGCTTTTATAAAGTAGTTAATAAGGAGGTATTTAAGTTTAAAAGAATAGGTAAAAGGTTACAATTTCCAGAAGCAAAGGTGTTAATTCTTAAAAGTATTTATATATAAACTTAATAAGAATAGGTATTTTTAGTACTATAAAGTAAATCTTTGTATTTATAAAGATCTTTAAAAAAGGTATCTCTTTAAATAGACCTATATAGCTATATTTATAGTTTATACTTTTAGAGTTACTATAGCCCTTATAGTATAATTTAACTTTAAAATTAACTAGTTTAATATAGTTAATATATTCTTAAATACCAAAAAGGGACCTAATAACTCTCTAGTTATATACTACTTTTCTAAGGGCTTTAAGTAAAGTAGTAAGTTCCTTAAACTTTACTACGCTCTTTATAACTTAAGGGATACTCCTTTTTTTTAGTATAAGGAGTTTTCTTTAACCCTTTAAAGCTTTAGATTTATATTAATTAATAAAGACCTATACTTCTTTTAAAGCTATAACTACTATGTGTTTATTCTTTTTTATATAAATAATATTTTTATTATAAACTATAGAAATAATATTATAAAAGTAAAGTAAATTATTAAGGGTATTAAAGTAAAGTATAAACTTAAAGAGTAGGGAGCTATTAAGTAGTACTTTAGGATTTAGGTTATTTATAACTATAAGGTAAAGAAGATTTATTTTACTTATAATTAGTATATTTAATACGTTATAGAGAGGTTTGGCCTTATAGACTCCTACTACCCTTTAACTCTATTACTATTTATTTCCCTTAAAAAAAATACTAAAAACTCCATTAATACTAATATAAAACTATACTAGAAAAAGATTAGTTTAATTCTATATACTGCAATTATAATCTACCCTAATATAGCTTTTATTTATACTATTCTTTTAAAATTCTTAATAAACCCTTTTTATAAATACTAAATTACTATAAATTAAGTTATTTATTACTTATACTATATTTACTACTTTTTACTTTACTATAGTAGTTTAGGGAATAGAGAAGTATAAGTACTTTTAATTACTAGAGATGTTTTGTTTATAAACAATAAAAAAACGTAAAAGTTATTCTAGAAATATATTATTTTACTTTTTAGTAGCTTTATTTAATAAAAGGCTATAAAGTAAAATACTATAATAACTTTAATAACTAAGGCTAAGTTTTTTAGCTTTAAGTATACTATAAAAAAAACGATTGCTTTTAAAAGGCTCTTTAAAAACCTTAAACTTAAACTAAGTAATATATAGTAAATTTACTATAATAACTATTAAACTATATACTTTATAGTAGGGGAAAGAGAGTATATTTTAATAAAACTTTACTATATTAATATATAAAATATATAGCTTTATTAAGAGTATATTAAAAAGTTATTTAATATTATTTATATATTAATTAATAAAATACCTACTAATAGCTTTATTAAAGTACTTTTTTATTTAAAGTTTAAATAGTTTAAAGTACTTTTAAACCTTTAAAATATTAAGTTATATATATAATAAAAAGTAAAGAAAATATATAAAGTAAATACAGCCTTAGGCCTATATCTATTTAATTCTTTTTAACTTAAGAACTAGGGAGTGTAAAAAGCTCTTATAAAAGAGCCGCTACTATACTATACTAAGTGCTACTACTATACTAAATACTACTACTACTATTAATACTACTACTAAAGTAGATTTATACTTTTATTATTACTACTACTACTAAAGTGGACTTATACTAGGTTAGAGTTAAGTAATATTACTACTATTAAAGTAGACTTATACTTTTTTGTATTTAGTTTATAGAGTATTTTTAAATATATTTAATATAAATTAGAATAAAGAGGCTGTACTTTAGTTGAGGTTAACTATAACTAGGGTATTAAAGTTTACTTAAGTAATAGTTAAACGTAAAGGCTCTTTATTATAAGTAGGAAAATAGTTTTTAATATTTATTTTAATTACTTTTTTAAGGGTTTATAAAGTAATAGCTACTTTAAACGGCTTTAAAGGAGTTATTTTTATAAAGGTTATTTTAACTTTAGGAGTTAGTATTAAAAAGGCTAAAGCCTTTTTCTTCTTCTTTTTTAAGGGAGTTAACTCTTAGCTACTACTTTTACTTTTTAGTATAGATACTAATAAAGGCTGGGCTTTTATATTATTAAGGGCTATAAGGATAATATACTTAAAGTCTCTATACTAGGCTATAGTTTTTATAATAAAGAACCTATTTTATTAGTACTAAGTAAGACTATTACTAGAGAAAGGAGTATAAGGCTTTTTTTTATTTTTATAATAATAATACTTTAAACTATTAATTAGAGTATTATATATACTAGGGTCCCTACTAGTTAGTATATTATAAACGTACTAAATATAAATAAGAGCCCTAAACTAAATACCCTTACTATTAAAAACTATTACACTTTTAACTATACTAAAGTAAAGTTAGTAATTAAATTAAAAGAATAACGTAAAAAAACTAAACTTACTATAACTACTTAGGAGTAGTTTAGGTATTTTAGGAGTAGAAAAAAGGGTATTAGTAAAAGGCCCTAAACCTCCCTCTTTTATAACCTCTCCCTAAGTTATAGTAAACTAGTTAGTAGAGGTAGTATTAACTACTTCTTTAGTATAATATAAAGCTATTTAAAATAGTTAGTATAGATTTATAGTAATAGAAATAAAAGTAATTTACTCTAAAAGGCTATAAACTTTTTATAGTTAGTTAGCTAAGTAGCTATAAAGGTAAGGCGCTTTTTTTTTAAAGTTTATATAAATATAAAGTTAAATATAACTTAATTAAAATAGTAATAAATAAACTTACTATTAGGGGGGGCGGGAGTAGTTTTTTATTTAAAAGACTCTATAAATCCCCCTTTACTACTAGTATTATTAAGTTAGTTTAGATTAAAATACGTATTAGTTTAAGTAATAATAATATAAAAAAGAAATAATTAAATATACTAGTAGTAGCCTTAGTAGCTATAGCTATAACTACTATAGTAGCCACGGCTTCTTTATTAGCTTTGTTCTTTATATACTTTTTAGTACGCGCTGTGCGGGCAGGCTTAGTTTACTTCCTTTTAACAGTATTATTAACTATTATATTATACAAACTATTAAAATACTATATCTTAAACTAAATACTATTAATACTTTTAAACTATATAAAGTAGAGTGTTATAGTATTAGGGGTAAAATTAAGGGTATTTATACTTTATATAAATATTATTACTAAGGGAGAAAAAGAAAAAAGATTGGAGCCCTTAAAGGATTATTATTTACCTACTTTAAGCTAGGTATTTACTTAGATCTAGTTAATTAAAAGCACCTAAGAATATTTATTAATTTTTTCGCTTACCTCCTACTGCACAAACAAAAGCATAACCACCCTAGTAACAGCAATAAAAGCATTATAATAAACTAAAGACGGTATTAATAAAGTAAAGGGATTTTTATTTTATTTATTAGTTTCTTTTATAATATAAAATCTTTTATTTATACTCTTTTTTATTAAATATTAATATAAATATTTTTAACTACGCGTTTAGAGGCTACAAACACAGCGTCTTTAGACTTCTTTTAAGTTTAAGGGGTGTGTTATAATAGCTAAAGCTATTTATAGCTGTGTATATAAGTAACTACTTACTTAAACAACTTACTTAAGTAACTTTACTCTATCTCCCGCTCCTATAAGGGGGCCTTTACTTTTACTCCACTATATCATAGGACTTAAAGATTAAGCCGTTACTTTTACTTTACTTTAACTACTTATACTTAGCCGCGTAACAGTAATAAAAGTATTATAATAAAGTAAGAGTAGTATTAATAAAGTAAAGGGATTTTTATTTTATTTATTAGTCTCTTTTATAATATAAAATCTTTTATTTATACTCTTTTTTATTAAATATTAATATAAATATTTTTAGCTATATATTAAAAAGCTGCAAGTATAGTATTTTTAGACTTCTTTTAAATCTAGGGGGTATATTATAATAGTTAAAGTTATTTATAGCTGTGTATATAAGTAACTACTTACTTAAGCGGCTTACTTAAGCGACTTTACTCTGTTTCCCGCCCCTATAAGGGGGCCTTTACTTTTACTCCGCTATATTATAGAACTTAGAAATTAAGCCGTTACTTTTACTTTACTTCGACCACTCGTACTTAGCTGCGTGACATATACTAACTAATAAACTTATTAAAAACTTTAAAAAAGTAGATTTAAGTACTTTAAAGTATTTTTTAACTTTTATAATACTTTAGTATATATTAATAAAAAAGAAATACTTAAATAAAAAAGATAGTTTATAAGTAAGTTATTATATTAAACTAAAAAGTCTATACTACTTTATTAAGTTATTATATAACTAAGTATAAGTAGTTAAAATGAAGTAAAGATAATAGTTTAATTTTTAAGTTTTATAATATAGTAGAGTAAAAGTAAAGGCCCCTTTATAGGGGTGAAAGATAGAGTAAAGTTACTTAAGTAAGCCGCTCAAATAAGTAGTTATATATATATATAACTATAAATAGCTTTAGGTATTATAATATACTCCCCTAGACTTAAAAGAAGTTTAAAAACACTATACTTATAGCTTTATAATATATAACTAAAAATATTTATATTAATATTATAGTAGGTATTAGAGCGTATAAGTAAGTATTAAAATATAGTTATATTAAAAAGAGATTTAAACTATAAAGCACTATACTTGTTAAAGCGTTATATCTATAATTAGTTACTCTAGTACTTAAAACGCAGCTCGCAAGGCTAGAGCCTTAAAAGGCTTATTATAATGAATGTTTAATAAAAAAGAGTATAAATAGAAGATTTTATATTATAAAAGAGACTAATAAATAAAATAAAAATCTCTTTACTTTATTAATACTACCCTTACTTTATTATAATCCTTAATTACTATTACTAAGAAGTAATTATACTTTTATTTATATAGTAGAAAGTAAGTAAAAAAATTAACTAAATATCCTTAGCTACTTTTAATTAATTAAATTTAAGTAAGTACCCAGCTTAAAGTAGGTAAATAATCCTTTAAAGGCCCCTAATCTCTTTTCTTTTTAGTAATAATATTAATATAAAGTATAAATACTTTTAGTCTTTATCCCTTAATACTATAATACTATACTTTATTAGCGGTTGGCTTAGTAGTTAAGAGCCTGCCCGACCCTACCTTACAAAAGGTAAAGGTAGTAGGTTCGAATCCTACGCCGCCTAAAGGGTTTTATACCCTAACTATATATTATATACCCGTACAGTATAGCCGTTAGAGGTTTTAGGGTAGGGGCCCTACTGACTCTAATTAGCTACACTATATAGCCCGTGTACTATTCCTAGCTAATAGGAGTAGGCGGCCCCTACTAGGCCGTATATAGTATACAGCACCTTCCTTTATATAAGTAAGCATCCCCTAACTTAGATTTAACCTATCTTTACGCACAACCTTTACTAATTACCTTACTAAATACTTATATATTTTCCCTGTAAGGGCTTTTTTTATATATTTCTTTACTAAATATTATATACTTAAAAGAGGTAAAAAGCCTACTACTAGTAAGTTTCTTAATTATAAATAAGCTAGCTTATAGATAATACAACTTATATATATAATACTATACTTTATATAGTTTAAAGGTATTTATAGTATTTAGTTTAGGAGATAGTATTTCAATATAATATATAGTATAATAGTTAATGGTGCTTTTAAAAAGAAGTAAATTAAGTCCGTTTATATAGTATATACTATAAAGTGCGTAAAGGATAAGGCTAATAAAAAGGCCGCGGCTACTAAAGTAGCTATAGCTACTACTATAAACGCTACTACTAGTATATTTAACTTTATTTTCTTTATCCTATTACTACTTATACTAATATATATTTTAAAATAAACTAATTTAATAGTAATAGTAGTAAGGAGGGCTTTAATAAGCCTTTTAAGTAGGAAACTATTCCTACCCCCCCTAGTGGTAAGTCTACTTATTACTATTTAAGTTAGGTTATATTTAACTTTATATTTATATAGATTTTAAAAAAAAGAAGTACTTTAACTTTATAGCTACTTAACTAACTAACTATAAAGAGTTTATAGCTTTTTAAAGTAAGTTAACTTTATTTTTATTACTATAAATCTATATAAACTAGTTTAAATAACTTTATACTATACTAAAAAAGTAATTAATAATACCTCTACTAGTTAGTTTTTTATAACTAAGGGGGAGGCTATAAAAGAGAAAGGTTTAGAGCCTTTTATTAATACCCTTCCCCCTACTTTTAGAATACCTAAGCTACTTTTAAGTAGTTATAGTAAGTTTAGTCTTTTTATATTATTTTCTTTAGTTTAGTTATTAACTTTACTTTAGTATAACTAGAAGTATAGTAGTTTTTAATAGTAAGAGTATTAAGCCTAGGGCTTTTATTTATCTTTAGTATATTTATAGTATACTAACTAGTAGGGACTTTAGTATATATAATACTTTAATTAATAGTTTCAAGTATCATTATTATAAAAATAAAAAGAAGCCTTATATTTTCTTTTTTAATAATAACTTTATTTAGTACTAATAGAATAGGGTTTTTATTATAAAAATCATATTTATATATAGATATTATATATTATTTTATAGCTTTAATATAAGGTTTAGTTTTTGATAGTATTATACTAGTATATAAGTAGTAAACAAAAGGTTAACTTTAAAAAAGGAAAAGGGAAAGACTTTAATAATGAATTTTAAAGTCAAAATTTAATCTTTATAAAATAACTCCTTGAAAGTTATTTAAATAGCATACTCTATATAGACTTAAAAGATAGTTAAAGTAAGTATTAAAAAGTATTTTTCTATTTAATAAAAAGTCTTTATATACTTAGTTATTACTTATAACTTTTAATACTAGTTGTGTTAACCTTAACTATGGAGCAGTCTTTTTTATTCTTAGTTTATATTAGATATAGAGTTTTGCTATCCGTGAGGTACTTTCATTAGTCCAGAGGTACTCAACTTGGTTCCTACTGTCTTTGTAATTAGCTGAATAACTAGTAATTGTTTACAAATCTGAAAGTAATTGGTTAGATGGCAACTGTATTACTATTATTATACCTAGTAAATTAAACTATTATAACTATTAGAATTAGTGCAATAATTACTACATAATTTATATTATAATTAAAGTACTAGATTTAAGCTCTTACGACTAATATAATTAAGTCATATAAATTATTAATTAAGCTGTTACACCGTTATAATTAAGGAATAAGAACTAGGATACAAGTAGCGCCAAGAAAGAAGTAAGTGACTAAGAGAAGACAGGCCCATCATTAGCTGGATAGTAAAATTCTCAGATAGCTAGAAAGTACCTTTGATAGAGAAACTTAGATATTTTTAAAATACTTTTTAGGTTAAAACATAATAGTATAAGTTTACTTCTAGTAGTAGTAGTATTAATTTAACTCTAAATCAGCAAGTCTACTTTAGTAGTATAATAATAATAGTATAAGTCTACTTATATATTACGCAGTTATGATTATAGTTAAAAGGTGTGTGAAGTAACTATGACTCTCTGGTGCCTTATATGAGGGTAGAGCAAAAGTAAGTGGCCCTTTTATAGGAGGAAGATATATAAAGTTGTTTTAGTAAGCTACTTACAAGTAGTTACTTATGCAACAAGAAATATTTTAGTTATTATAATACACCCCCTAGACTTGAAAGGTAAGTCTGTAATATTGCGCTTGGTTCCTTAACTATGAATAAAAATATTTATATAACATTAATAAAAGAAAGTATAAATAAAGATTTCAGGTATAAAAAGACCAGTGAATAAAATGAAATCCTTTACTTAAGGACACAATTCTACTTTACACGTTGTAATAAAGGAAACTATTCGTTGCTGTGTGTATATAAGCGACTAATACATTAAGTGGTTTAATGTTAAATTTATTTTTATCTCCGCCTATGAAGGGCTTCCATACTCTACTATATTATAGAACTTAAAAATTAAGCTATTACATTTTTAATTTTTTTATTTTAACTACTTATACTTAACTATATAATAATTATAAGCCTAGTTTATACTTATACTTTTAAACTACTATTTTTAAAGTAACCACTTATTTCAAAAAATATTTATATAAATACTTTATTATATGATAATTTTGTCATTATTTTAATTTAACTATATTAAACTAACTTTAACTTTTCCTTTCTTTATCCTCTTATAAAACCTATGCAAAGTAGCATAACTACCTTGTATGGTTTAAGAACTCAAATAAAAGTAGTTATATAAGGGGTTTAGTTTTAACTTAACCCTAATAACTTAGTTTTACTAAATAAGCCCTAAAGGAAGTGTATTTTTAATTTTATTTACTTAGTAACTTTATAACTAGAATGTGAAACAGAGAATTCTTCTATTAAATACTTAGTTTATAGGAAAATAGTGCTACTAGGTACTAACTGCACTTTAATTAAATATAAAGATATATTAACCTTTGTAAAGGCCCCCTTGAGTATAGACTCGTTCTTATGTATATAGTTTAAAGGCTCTATGTGCCCTTTTTAAATAATAAAACCCCGGGTAATTTAATACTTAGTAGGTAATAACCAAGCTATAGTGTGGTAACCTACTTTACCAACAGTTAAAGGTATACTTAATAACTATTTTAGTTATATTTTAATGGTGTTGTTAATGAATAAAGTTTGAAAATAAAAGTAAAAACTCTACAGATTAAGTTATACATTAATAAATAATATTTAAATATTTTTAAATCAATTTAGTTTAAAACTTTTTAACTAAAAGATATCTCTGCGAGTTTACTTAAAGTTTTAAACTTAATAATTTTTGCTAATACTAATCTTTAGTTATAATATAATAATAGTACTATATAATGGCAAGAAAAGAATAGTAGTACTATACTGGGTATTTAATTAAGGAATTTATACTATATACTTTTAAGTAAGAAATATAATACTACTTTTTTAAACGTAATAGAATCCATTTATAGGTTTAAGACTTTTTCTACTATAGTGGTAAAGAATTACTCTAATAGGTATAGTTCTGAACTCATAGGTTTTTATAAAGAAAATAATAATTTAGTTTTAAATTTACTTAAGAACTATATATCTATAATTTAAAACCTTTTGCATGGACTTACTTCTAAGTCTAAAAGTAAATTATTTGTATCTTTTTAACCTTTATAGATTACTCTAATAATTATAATTCTAAAACCCTATAACTTTTACTACTAAATCTAAAGGGATTTCATATTTATAGTTAAACTCATAGTTAAACTTATAAACTATAAATATTTACCTTATAGTTTTTAAGTAAAGTAACTATACTATTACTAAAGTTACTTTAACAAAGTTAAGATTTAAAGTAAACTTTTAATATAAAGGAGCACTAAAACTTTTAAAGAACGTCTCATTTCAGGCCAGTTAAAATTAAAGTTAATCCCCTATTACTTAGGTTTAGTACGCTTTATTAAATAAGGAAAAGAAAAAAGGGAGGTAAGGATACAAAAATACCTTAAACACTAAAGCTACTTTTAACAACTCCTTTTAATAGGCATACTAAGCATAGTTACAATTAGGTAAATCAATAAGAAAACTAGGACCTCAAGCCAGTCATATATATACTATGCAAACGTTTTCTTTATCCCCCAATCACTCCTATACTCTTACATAAGTGATAGTATTTAATAACTATAGTATAATCCTCATTTTTTATTAATAACCTCTTCTTTTTAAAAAGAAACTTTATCACCTCCATAAAAAGGGATATATTAAATTAAAAACTCACTTTATACTTCATTTGTTAGTAAGTATGTGTTATAAAAAATAATATACTTAATAACTTAAAACGGACTAAATAATTCTTAACTTAAGATAGTAAGATAATATATAAAAACTTTATATAATATTATTCCTAGTACTTCCTATAAAAAAGGTGTATCTATAATAGTTATAACACTTTACTCTATATAAGTAATAATAAAAGAGTCTTTTGTAGAAAGTGAGAAAGATATAAATATTATTTTTTTAATTTAAAGGCATTTTCCTATTCATCTCTATATATCTCTATTAGCTTTACTATAACTATAAATATAACTATATTAACTATAGCCTTTTAAAAGTCCTACACAACTAGAAAAAACTACAATAATAATCTCTTATATATACTTTCTTATTCTGGTATCCACAAAACTGAAAGCACTTAGCTATTTCCTATATAACACTTAGAAGTAAACCTCCCCCCCCTCTAAAGCTCAACACACCTTTTAGTATGAAGTATTATATAACGATCCACACTACCTAAGTAGTCTTAAAACAAACTTTCTAAGAGTTAGTTACAGCTGTATAAATATTTAGGATCTTTTAATTACCCTAGGTATGTAACTGTAAGCTGAAATATAGTAATTAAAAATAAATATACTAATGCACTTCATTTCCTCACATTAGACAATAACAACTGTCTTCTATATAATAAAGATATTTAAATACTAAGTAGTAAAGTAGTATAGTATACTACTATTTATAAAATCTGTATTAAAACATTAAACGTATAGTAATTAGTAATATATAGCTACACTAAGTACTAGTAATAGGCCTAAAGAAATAGAATTAAAATTAAATAACTTTATTATATATAAAAAACTAAGAGAGGGAGTATATACTAAATAAAAATAATACTATAAGTTATTAAGAGACTACCTTAATAACTCTCCTTATTTATAAATATAGCGGGCTATAGTTGTAGCCTCTTTCTATAGCCAGATGTCTCCTTGGCAGTATATAATTTTTTAATTTAAGTGAAGATTAGTTCTGCATTTAGTACTTCATTTAGTAGTAACTTTTATTGTATCTTTTTAAGGTACACCTTAACTTAATGAGCTAGATATGTATTTACATGTAGATATGCACCCCCTTAAGAAAGACTATGTATAAATTAAAAAACGCAACTTTAAAGTGTGGCAAGAGTGTACCTTAAATACTATAAAATACATTCTAAATACCTATAACTTTATTAAAATTGCTACCTACTTAATAGTTATTATTATAACGTAACCTTTAATAATAAAATACTTCAAAGCCTAATACAAGGTAGTAGAGTAAGGTAAAGTAGCCTATAATATAGTTAAGGCTATTTAGGAGCCATTTCCTTCTTTATTACTTATGTTTCTCTAACCAGGCGTCCTGGTAACTAATACCTTCATTAATATAATGTGTGAGTTATTTTTACTAATACTTACTTACCCTAATAACTAAGAACCTAAGTAAGGGTATTTTAAAGACTAACCTAAAGCTATTTAACTAGTATAGGGGGTAGCTATTAACTCCGGACTTTATACTAGTACCTAAAAAAACTTAGGATTATATATAGGGAGTAAAGAGCCCTATACTTAACATAAGAGTATATTAGGCCCACAAGCTATTATTATCCCCTAACCCACTTTCTACTCTAAAAGTCAACTCTTTTTATAAAAAGATTAAAAATAAAATTATTATAGTAACTAATACTAAGGCCCTATAAGAACTAAATACAAAGGCTAAATCTCTTTTACTTTAAAAAGGTAACTTACCTTCTCCCCTAATATAACTATATATAAATTTAAAAGAGACGAGTAGCCCCTTAAAGGGATTAAAGTAGGTATATAACTATAAAGATCTAGACTAACCTAAATTAAAGTTATAAAGATTACTATATTTCTATAACTACTTTGCGTTCCTTAATACTAAACGTAACTAAAACGCCTTCTTTAATATATATATACTAGATTGTAACTATACTCTAAAAAAAGTAACTTAAAGATACTATATATATTACTATATAGTTTTTACTTTAATTAATAAAGTAAAGTAAGTTAAGTTAATTATACTAAATATAAGGGTTTATTTAAACTAGTTGAGTAAAGCTCTAACTACGTACTAGAGTATTTACTTACTACTACTAGAACTAAAGAACTACTTTTATAAAGTAATTAATAAGGAAGTATTTAAACTTAAAGAAATAGGGGTATAAAAAGTTATTAACTCCTATAAAGCTAAAGTAAAGCCAATCCCCTTTAAGTAAGTATTTATATATAAACTTAATAAAAATAAGTATCTTTAGTACTATAAAGTAAGGCTTTGTGTTTATAGGGATCTTTAAAAAAAGTATCCCCTTAAGTAGACCTATATAGCTATACTTATAACTTATACTTTTAAAGTCACTATAGCCCTTATAGTATAATTTAACCTTAAAATTAACTAGTTTAATATAGTTAATATATTCCTAAATACTAAAAAGGAACCTAATAACCCTCTAATTATATACTACCTCTCTAAGGACTTTAAATAGAGTAGTAAGCTCCTTAAGCTTTACTACGCCCTTTATAGCCTAAGGGATACCCCTCTCCTTTAGTATAAAGAGTTCTTTTTAACCCTTTAAAGCCTTAAACTTATACTAACTAATAAAGACATATACCTCTTTTAAAACTATAACCGCTGTATACTTATCCTTTTCTATATAAATAATATTTTTATTATAAACTATAAAAATAATACTATAAAAGTAAAGTAAATTATTAAAAGTATTAAAGTAAAGTATAAACTTAAAGAATAGGGAGTTGTTAAGTAGTACTTTAGAATCTAGGTTATTTATAACTATAAAGTAAAAAAGATCTATCTTGCCTATAATTAATATATTTAACACATTATAGAAAAGTTTAGCCTTATAAACTCCTACTACTTTTTAACTCTATTACTACTTACCCCCCTTAAAAAAATACTAAAAACTCTATTAGTACTAATATAAAGCTATACTAAAAAAAATTAGTTTAATTCTATATACTATAATTATAATCCGCTCTAATATAGCTTTTACCTATACTATTCTTTTAAAATTCCTAATAAACCCTTTCTATAAATACTAAATCGCCGTAAATTAAGTTATTTATTACTTATACTATACTTACTACCTCTTACTCTACTATAGTAGCTTAGAGGGTAGGGGAGTATAGGCATTCTTAATTACTAAAAATGCCTTATTTATAAATAATAAAGAAACACAAAGGTTATTCTAGAGATATATTATTTTACTTTTTAGTAGCCCTATTTAATAAAAGGCTGTAAAGTAAAATACTATAATAATTTTAATAACTAAAGCTAAACTTTTTAGTTTTAAATATACTATAAAAAAAACAATTACTCTTAAAAGGCTCTTTAAAAACCTTAAACTTAAACTAAGTAATATATAGTAAATTTACTTTAATAACTATTAAACTATATACTTTATAGTAGGGAAAAGGGAGTATATCTTAATAAAACTTTACTACGTTAATATACAGAATATATAGCTTCACTAAAAGTATACTAAAAAGTTATTTAACGTTATTTATATACTAACTAATAAAATACCTACTAATAGCCTTACTAAAGTACTTTTCTATTTAAAGTTTAAATAGTTTAAAGTACTCCTTAACCTTTAAAATATTAAGTTATATATTATAGAGAGTAAAAAGAATATATAAAGTAAATATAGCCTTAGGCCTACATCTATTTAATTCCTTTTAGCCTAAGGACTAGGGAGTATAAAAAGCTCCCACAAAAGAGCTACCACTACACCGTACTAGGTACTACTACTATACTAAATACTACTACTACTATTAATACTACTACTAAAGTAGACTTATACTTTTATTATTACTACTACTACTAAAGTAGACTTATACTAAGTAAGAGTTAGGTAATGTTACTACTACTAAAGTAGATTTATACCTTTTTATATTTAGCCTATAAAGTATCCTTAAATATATTTAATATAAACTAAAATAAAAAGGCTATACTTTAGTTAAAGTTAACTATAACTAGAGTATTAAAGTTTATTTAAGTAATAGTTAAGTATAAAGGCTTTTTATTATAAGTAGGAAAATAGTTCCTAATATTTACTCTAACTACCTTCTTAGGGGTCTGCGGGGTAATAGCCACTTTAAATAGCTTTAAAGGAGTTGTTTTTATAAAGGTTATTTTAACCTTAGGAGCCGGCGTTAGAGAGGCTAAAGCCTTCTCCTTCCCCTTCCCTAAGGGAATTAACCCCTAACTACTACTCTTACCCTTTAATATAAATACTAATAAAAACTAAACTTTTATATTATTAAGAGTTATAAAAATAATATACTTAAAGTCCCTATACTAGGCTATAGTCTTTATAATAAAAAACCCGTTCTATTAATACTAAATAAAGCTATTACTAGGGAAGGGAGTATAAGACTTCTTTTTATCCTTATAATAATAATACTTTAAGTTATTAGTTAGGGTGTTATATATACTAAGGTTCTTACTAACTAGTATACTATAAATATACTAAATATAAATAAAAGCCCTAGGCTAAATTCCCTTATTATTAAAAACTACTATACTTTTAACTATACTAAAGTAAAGTTAGTAATTAAACTAAAAGAATAATATAAAAAGACTAAACTTACTATAACTACTTAGGAGCGGCTTAGGTGTTTTAAGAGCGGGGAAAGGAGTATTAGTAGAAAGCCCTAAACCTCCTTTTTTTACAACTTCCCCCTAGGCTGTAGTGGGCTAACTAGTAGAGGTAGTATTAGCTACCTCTTTAGTATAGTATAGAGTTATTTAAAATAGTTAGTATAGACTTATAGTAATAAAAAATAAAAGTAACTTACCCTAAAAGACTATAAACTCTTTATAGTTAACTAACTAAGTAGCTATAAGGGTAAGGTACTTTTTTTTTTTAGAGTTTATATAAATGCAAAGTTAAATATAACTTAATTAAAATAGTAATAAATAAATTTACTATTAAGGGGGGCGGGAGTAGTTTCTTATTTAAAAAGCTTTATAAAGCCCCCTTTACTACTAGTATTATTAAGTTAGTTTAAATTAAAATATATATTAGTTTAAATAATAATAATATAAAAAAGAAATAATTAAATATACTAATAGTAGTTTTAGTAGCTATAGCTATAGCTACTATAGTAGCTATGGCTTTCTTATTAGCCTTATTCTTTATATATTTTGTAGTGTATACTATATAGATAGGCTTAGTTTACTTTTTTTTAGAAGTATTATTAACTATTATATTATATAAACTATTAAAATATTATATCTTAAACTAAATACTATTAATACCTTTAAACTATATAAAGTAAAGCGTTATAGTGTTAGGGGCAAAATTAAGGGTATTTGTACCTTATGTAGATATTATTACTAGGGGAAGAAAAGAAAAGAGATTAGGGCCTTTAAAGGATTATTATTTACCTACCTTAAACTGGGTATTTACTTAGATCCGGCTAATTAAAGGCGCCTAAGGATATTTATTAATTTTTTTATTTACTTTCTACTATATAAATAAAAGCGTAACTACCCTAGTAACAGTAATAAAAGCATCGTAATAAAGCAAGGGCGGTATTAATAAAGTAAAGGGATTTTTATTTTATTTATTAGTTTTTTTTATAATACAAAATCTTTTATTTATACTCTTTTTTATTAAATATTAATATAAATACTTTTAGTTATATATTAGGAGGCTGCAAGTATAGTATCTTTAAACTTTTTTTAAGTCTAGGGGAGTGTATTATAATAGCTAAAGCTATTTATAGCTATATACGTAAGTAACTATTTACTTAAGCGGCTTACTTAAGCAACTTTACTCCGTCTCTTGCCCCTATAAGGGGGCCTTTACTTTTACTCTACTATATTATAGGACTTAAAAATTAAGCTATTACTTTTACTTTACTTCAACTACTTATACTTAACCGCGTAATAATTATAATACTTCTATTATTATTACTAAAGTAGTTATACTTTTATTTATATAGTAGGAGGTAAGTAAAAAAATTACTAAATATCCTTAAGCGCCTTTAATTAACTAGATCTAAGTAAATACCTAACTTAAAGTAAATAAATAATAATCCTTTAAGGGCCCTAATTTTTTTTCTTTTTTTCCCCTTAGTAATAATATTTATATAAAGTATAAATACCCTTAATTTTGCTCCTAACGCTATAATACTCTACTTTATATAGTTTAAAGGTATTAATAGTATTTAGTTTAAAATATAGTATTTTAATAGTTTATATAGTATAATAGTTAATAATACTTTTAAAAAGAAGTAAACTAAGTTTATTTATATAGTACGTACTATAAAGTACGTAAAGGGGATAAGGCTAATAGTAAAGAAAGCTGCAGCTACTATAGTGGCTGCGGCTATAGCTACTAAGGCTAATACTAGTATATTTAATTATTTCTCTTTTATATATTATTACTTAAACTAATATATATTTTAATTTAAATTAACTTAATAATACTAGTAGTAAGGGGGCTCTATAGAGTCTTTCTCTTAAATAAAAGATTACTCCTGCCCTCTTAATAGTAAATTTATTTATTACTATTTTAGTTAAGTTATATTTAACTTTATATTTATATAGACTTTAAAGAAAAGAAGTACCTTTGCCCTTATATAGCTACTTAGTTAGTTAACTATAAAGAGTTTATAGCTTTTTAGAGTAAGTTACTTTTATTTTTATTACTATAAGTCTATACTAATTATTTTAAATAGTTCTATACTATACTAAAAAGGTAGTTAATACTACTTTTACTAACTAGCCTACTACAGCCTAGGAGAAGTTGCAAGAGGTGTTTAAGGCCTTAATAACGCCCTCCCCCCTACTTAAAAACACCTAAACTACTCCTAAGTAGTTATAGTAAATTTTAATTCCTTTTATATTATTCTTTTAGTTTAATTACTAACTTTACTCTTATAGTTAAAAGTATAGTAGTTTTTAATAATAAAAGTATCTAGCCTAGGGCTTTTACTTATGTTTAGTATATTTATAGTATACTAGTTAGTAGGGACCTTAGTATATATAATACCCTAACTAATAGCTTAAAGTATTATTACTATAAAAATAAAAAAAAGCTTTATATTTTTTTTTTAATAATAGCCTTACTTAGTACTAATAAAATAGGTTCTTTATTATAAAAACTATAGTTTAGTATAGGGACTTTAAATATATTATTTTTATAGTTTTTAATAATATAAAGGTTTAGTTTTTATTAGTATTTATACTAAAGGGTAAGAGTAGTAGTTAGGGGTTAATTCCCTTAAAAAAGGAGAAGGGGAAGGCTTTAGCCTTTTTAACGCTAGCTCCTAAGGTTAAAATAACCTTTATAAAGATAACTCCTTTAAAGCTATTTAAAGTAGCTATTACTTTATAGACCTTTAAAAAAGTAGTTAAAGTAAGTATTAAAAACTATTCTCCTATTTATAATAAAGAGTCTTTATATTTAACTATTACTTAATAAACTTTAATACTCTAGTTATAGTTAACTTTAACTAGCATAGCCTCTTTATTTTAGTCTATATTAAATATATTTAAAAATACTCTTTAAACTAAATATAAAAAAGTATAAGTCTACTTTATAGTAGTATTACTTAAATTTCAACTTAGTATAAGTTTATTTTAGTAGTAGTAGTAATAATAAAAGCATAAGTCTAATACTTTAATAGTAGTATTAATAATAGTAGTAGTATTTAGTATAGTAGTAGTACTTAGTATAGTATAGTGCATTTTTTTATAAAAGTTTTTCTTTATACTTTAACTCTTAAGTTAAAAAGAATTAAACAATATAAGTTTAAGGCTGTATTTACTTTATATATTCTCTTTATTCCTTATAATATATAACTTAATATTTTAAAAGTTAAGGAGCGCTTTAAACTATTTAAATTTTAAATAAAAAGTACTTTAGTAAAACTATTAGTGGGTATTTTATTAGTTAGTATATAAATAACATTCAATAACTTTCTAGTATACTTTTAGTAAAGTTATATATTTTATATATTATAGTAAAGTTTTATTAAAATATACTCCCCTTTTTCTACTATAAAGTATATAGTTTAATAGTTATTATAGTAGATTTACTATATATTACTTAGTTTAACTTTAAGGTC